>CM046952.1:59591186-62091186 GCA_025698515.1 Gossypium sturtianum
AAGAGACCTCTAAAAACCTCGGCACCACTTGATTTAAGTCGTTCCGATATTGATCCACAAACTGCTGGGCCAGTTCTAGTCCCATCAACCCTTTCTAGGACTCGCAACATTGCTTGAGTCAAAGCATTGTCCTCTCTCGTATGGTCATGTCATCCAGTCTCACTCCCGGGTGACACAGGTGTGTCCATTTCCAGCATATGACCCGGCGCTTCAGACGCAACCCTAGCACCTCATCCTCTACCACGGCCACATCTACCGCGTCTCCGTCCACGTCCTCTAGTGCTCATACCGACTATTTCGGTTAAATATGATTACAAGTTTTATCAATCAGAGTATTATTTCAGTGTTTATTAACGATATTTTATGAGATATAAGAGATAGAGTTGTTTTCGCAATCACATCATATAGTCTCGATCTCTACCGTTTTCAACACCTAAAACTAGAAGTTCTAGAGTGTTACTATGATCATATCACAATAATAAACATTCAATATACAAATACTTACTTGACTTGGTGCCGGATGCTCGTGATGCCATACTACCTTTAGATCATAGAGTCTAGAAATTTAAACAGTTTTAAAAATTATTGTTGAACCCCAAACCACAGCCGAGTTTTGAACCTTACTCTGATACCATTAAATGTAACACTCCAAACCCGGTCTAAGCGTTAAGACCAGACTTGGTATGCTACACAAATCGTACATACATTTGGTTATCTAATGGTTTAAAGAAAACAGGTCTTCAAAAACTAATTTGGAGATGGAGTTTATCAAAAACTGAGGTTAATTTGAAATCTATGATGTTAAAACATAGGAGTTTAAAATTTGATCTCAGAGAAATAATTGGTTAACTTTTTAAATAAATTTAAAAGAGTTCAAAAGGAATTTGGAAACAAAATTTATAAAAGAGTTTTCACCGAAATTTTTACGAGATAGTGATATTTAAGAAACCCCATTTTTATACGTAATTTAAAGAAAACATTTATAAACTTAAAATAGTCCACTTTAAGTATCTAAAACATATTAAAATCCATCCACGAAATAAAATCCATAAAAACAATACTAGAGGCCTTATTACATCGCTAAAATAGTAATTAAGTAAAAATACTAAAGAGTAGTTTTAAAGTTCATAAAAACCATCATTTGAAGTATGGCCTCCATGAAGTCATCCCCGGCCCAAGCCTCCATCAATTATTATTACCTCGAGAAGGATAAGAAAACGGGGTGAGTTACTTAGAACTCGTGAGTGTAACCCACTTACCAAATCCATCGACATATCATAAAAGCATTTTATTGGGCTTGAGCCCATTAATGAATTTAACAATATAGTAAATAAAAAAATGCATGCGCAATGCAATTCCCAACCAAGCCTAAATTTCCATCCGCTACACACCACCCATACCAACCAAAGACACCTGTGGGGATCAAGTCAACCCACCCCGCCAACACACCAATCGCAGCATTAAGCCATTTAAAATGTTTGTGGTCAACCACCCGAACTAGAATTTGTGGCAGAGCCACCCGAACTAGATTGTGGTAGAACCACCAAAACTTCTCTTCAATTTAATCTCAACCCATGCAATCATGTATACATAAACAAAGCTTAACAATTTACATATGATAATTTCAATATAAGGCCCATACTACAAGTTGGCCCATTTCTCAATTTGGCCCATATGGTAATTTATCAAATCGGCTCCTTAAGCAATCTAGCAATTCGGCCCATTAAGCAATCTAGCAAATTTGTCCATTAATCAATCTAGCAAATTGGCTCATTAATCAATCTAGCAAATTGGCCCATTGCCCATTAAGCAATCTAGCAATTTGTCCATTAAGCAATCTAGCAATTTGGCCCATTAATCAATCTAGCAAATTGGCCCATTAATCAATCTAGCAAATTGGCCCATTAATCAATCTAGCAATTTAGCCCATTAATCAATCTAGTAATTTAGCCCATTAATCACATGAGGCCCAAAAATTACTTTTTATCAAATTAGCCCATTGAGGGCGATTCCGTAATTTTCATGACTTTAACACCGATTTCATGCACTTATACAAAAAGTGTTAATATACCGTATTTTTCTGATTTTACCAACTTTACAAATTTTTATTCTAATGCTTACGATATAACATCTAACCCATGAGATAAGTGTGAAATTACACACTGATTACGGTGAGAACTATACTTTTCCGCTCCGTCGATACCTAAATAAATGTCACGCTTGATTAGAACACTAATATTTATTATAAATCTATACTAAAGATAAGCGATCTAGATCTTTACCCTCGGAATCTCGAACAACAACTATTTGTCGGTTTTCCCCGATTGACTGTTCACAACCCAATGGAAAATCCCGAACAGCTAAAGGCTCCAAACTACGAACAACTTCGAATAGTCAATTCTCCTCAGATGAGGGTCGTCCACAACCCGGTGGAAAATCCTGGATTACCGAAACAGCCCTTCGCTTGAATCTAGAGGGATTAGCGAGTCCGCCCCTCTTTAGAACACTATTCACCACCCTTTTCGACCCTATCTTGTTTGCCTCCATTGACAAAAGATTATTAGTCCTAACAATATATATATCAGAATTTTAAGACTATTGGTTTAAAAAGGGCGAATTCGGCTTACCTTAAAATTCTGAGTGATTCCAAAGGAATCCCTTGAAAGTATATGATCCAAATTCGAATGACTTCAAGATGACTTCGAAGAGATGATGATTCGGCTCTCCACTATTTCACTAAAAGAAAAACGAAAGGAAATCGTCTAAGAGAATGAACGATTATCGATTTAAAGGCTCTTCTAAGCCAACCTATAGATTCGGCCAAGGTGACCAAATAGCAAAAGAAACCAAGGAAGATGATTCTTATCAGTTGTCCAAAGTTGAATAGAAGAAATGATCGAGAATAAAGTCTATGAGGAAAAGAAGATTTGGCTATGATTTAATGGTAAGGGAAAAATAATTTTGGCTATGGAGGTGGTCTCTAACATTCGGCCATGGAAGAAATAAGAAGGAAAAATGTGTTTGAAGGATGAGTAAAATGGAGAAGAAAGAGAATAGAGATGAGATGTTTATGATTCGATTTTCAAGGGTGAGAAAAGAGCAAAAAGTAAGGTTTGGAACAATATGCATTTAGCAATGGGAAAGAAAAAGAAAAGAAATGGTCTTTTGTGTTTGGTGATTTCGGCACTAGAAGAGAAACACAAAATGAAGCACTTGAGAGGTTGGAAAAATGACCAAATGGTCAAAAAGAAATGACCAAATGAAACAAATCAAAGTTGTTTTCTCCAAGCATATGGCACATTCGGCTAAGAGAGAAAAAGATGAGAGGAAATGGGTGTTTTGGGAGAGCAAAAATGACCAAATGGAATTCTATCAAGCTACCATCCTTACCCAAGCTTACCACCAAAAATTCGGCTCCCCCCCTAGTCCACAAAGCCGTCCAAGTTCATGGACAAGTTGGCCATTCTAAGTTTCCAAAACATAACCCTTAAAATATGCCTTGTGTTCCCCCTACCTTCCAAAAGCTTAGGATTTCTTTCCCCAAGTTCCAAGCTTACCTTAACCATAAAAATAAAAGTCTAACTTACCAAATTTGATGCTTGGCCGACACTTGCTAGGAAAGAGCAAAAATAAATGTCACAAAATGCATTCCTAAAGATTCGAACTTCCTCCCTCAAGCAACACTTATGGCGCCAACTCCACTTTACTACTAGCTCATCTTATGCTAGTTTTTGACACTAAATTTCCTTAAACATCAAGGTCACTTGATCCACTTCAATAAAGTACTCATTACTAATTTTTTTTTTAATTCCGAATAAATCCCGTGCCTTCTCAAAATGATATTAAACACACAAATTGAATCATTCACAAGCTAAGCACCAAAAACATGCAACATATCGATACTAAATTTTTAGGATGTTACAATTCTACCCCCCTTAAAGAAAATTTCGTCCTCGAAATTTACCTGGTTAAAAGAGGTGAGGATATTGTTGCCGAATTGCGTCCTCAGGCTCCCACGTAGCTTCCTCCGCTCCGTGATTACGCCATAGAACCTTAACCAATGACACGGTCTTCTTTCTTAGAACCTTAGCATCATGGTCTAAGATTTTCACTGGTTCCTCCTCGAAAGACAAGTCTGGCCTTAACTCTACTTCTTCTACCGGGTACTATGTGAGACGGATCGATCTATAATGCCTCAAAGATAGAAACATGGAAGACACTATGAATCGACTTAACTCCGAGGTAATTCAAGCCGATAGGCCACCGATCCAACACGCTTCAACACAAGGTACGGTCCAATGAACCTAGGGCTCAACTTGCCCTTCCTTCCAAACCTGAAAATCTTCTTCCAAGGTGAGACTTTCAAAAAAACCTGATCTCCCACCGCAAACTCAATATCCTTGCGCTTCAAATCTGCATACGACTTTTGTCTATCCGAAGCTTCCTTTAACCGTGCTCGAATCACCTTTACCTTTTCTTCCGTCTCAAATATCAATTCAAGACCCAACAACTGTCGTTCCCCCAATTCAGTCCAACAAGTAGGGGTATGACACTTACGACCATATAACGCTTCATAGGGTGCCATCTGGATACTGGATTGATAACTGTTATTATATCGCGAGTCGCAATCGGTAGGAAATCTTCCCAACTACCTCTGAAGTCGATCATACAACCCCGTAACATGTCTTCCAAAATCTGAATTACTCTTTCTGACTGACCATCTGACTGAGGATGAAAAGCCGTACTGAAGTTTAACTTTGTCCCCAAAGCCTCATGCAAAGCTTTCCAAAATCGTCTTTGTAAACCTAGGATCCTGCGATATAATAGACACCGGTACCCCATGCAACCTCACGATCTTCGATACATACAACTTAGCCAACTTTTGCAGCGAGTAATCCGTACGAACTGGTAAAAAATGAGCAGTCTTCGTCAATCGATCTACTACTACCCAAACGGAATCCTTTTTAGTAGGTGTTAAGGGTAACCCACTAACAAAGTCCATCGTTATCCGCTCCCATTTCCATAGAGGAATCTTTACCGGTTACAATAAGCCCGACGGTAATTGATGTTCCGCCTTCACTTGTTGACAAGTCAAGCACTTACCCACAAAATCAATAACCTCCCGTTTTAACCTTGGCCACCAATATTGCTCTCGTAGGTCTCGATACATCTTATTTCCTCCAGGGTGCATAGCATAAGGGCTACTATGCGCCTCACGCAAAATCATTTGTCTCAAATCCGAATCCATGGGCATACAAACTCTTCTATGAAAACACAGCACTCCATCCTCGTTCATTCCAAAGTCCCCTATTACGCCACTTTCAACTTGTTGCATTAACGGACCCAACTTTTCATCTGATAACTGCTTTTCCTTTATCTGTTCTAACCACAAAGGCTTCACCTGAAGTTCCGCTAGCAGACTGCCATCTTCATACAAACTGAGATGAGCAAACATTGCTCTTAATTCCGATACTACCTTACGACTCAACGCGTCTGCCACCACGTTAGCCTTTCCAGGATGATACTCGATTGAGAGGTCATAATCCTTTAACAGCTCCACCCATCTCCGTTGTCTCAAGTTCAAATCCTTTTGGGTAAGGAGGTACTTAAGACTCTTATGGTCCGTATAAATGGTAGACTTCTCACCGTAGAGATAGTGCCTCCAAATCTTTAAAGCAAACACTACCGCAGCCAACTTCAAGTCATGAGTAGGATAGTTAACTTCGTGCGGCCTTAACTGACGAGAAGCATAAGCCACCACTTTTCCACCTTGCATCAGCACACATCCTAAACCCGTGTGTTACGCATCACAGTAAATGATAAACTCTTTTCCAGCCTCAGGTTGAATCAGTACTGGCGCTTCCGTCAAAATCTTCTTCAGTTTCTCGAAACTTCCTTGTTGTTTATCGTTCCACACATACGGTACTCCCTTTCGCAACAGCTTAGTTAGGGGTGCAGCAATCAACGAAAACCCCTCAACAAAGCGTCTATAATAACCAGCCAAACCTAAGAAACTCCGAATCTCAGCCACTGACTTCGGTGGTTTCCAATCCAATACCGCCTCTACCTTCCAAGGATCAACTCTTATTCCTTCGGCTGACACCACATGACCCAAGAAAGTCACTTCCCTCAACAAAAATCCGCATTTACTGAATTTGGCACAAAGTTGCTTGTCTCGCGGTATTTGCAATACTGTGCGCAAATGTGAGTCATGCCCTTCTTCATTCCTCGAATATACCAAGATATCATCTATGAACACCACCATGAACCGATCTAGATAGGGTTGAAAGACTCGGATTATCATGTCCATAAATGCAGCTAGTGCATTGGTCAAACCAAATGGCATCACCAAAAACTCATAATGTCCATAACGAGTTCGGAATGCCGTCTTATGAATATCCGCCTCCTTTACCTTGAGTTGATGATAACCCGATCTCAAATCAATCTTGGAGAAAACTAAAGCTCCTCTCAATTGATCAAACAGGTCGCCGATTCTCGGCAATGGATACCTATTCTTGATCGTCAATTTATTCAACTGCCTATAATCAATACACATACGCATCGACCCATCCTTCTTCTTGACGAACAAAACCGATGCTCCCCACGGAGACACACTCGGTCGGATAAATCCCTGATCCAATAATTCTTGAATTTGAGCTTTAAGCTCCGCTAACTCCTTCGGTGCCATTCTATAAGGAGAAATAGACACTGGAGCCGTTCCGGGTAAAAGCTCAATGCCAAATTCTACTTCTCGATCTGGAGGTAGACCCGAAAGTTCTTCAGGGAAGACATCTGGAAATTCTTTCACCGTTCTCACACCTTCCACCGATAATTCCTTGGCATCCAAAGCACTAATGAAGGCTAGGAACGCTCCATACCCTTTTCGCACCAACTTCTCTGCCTTTAAAGCAGATACCACATTTGCTAAAAAGTTCCTTCGTTCACCTATCATTACTACTTCCTCATCATCCACAGTCCTTATTGACATCCACTTTTTAGCACAATCCAATTGCGCCCGATGCTTCACCAACCAATCCATGCCAAAAATAAGATCGAACTCGCCGAAAGGTAATTCCATCAAATTCGCTAAAAATATTTTTCTTTGAATTTCCAGAGGCACGTCTCTATACAATTTATTTACTATTACTGACTGTCCTAAAGGACTAATTACCGTCATCTCTCTATCGGTAATCTCAGATCTAATATTCAAGTTTCCAGATATGGCACTAGCAACATACGAGTGGGTAGACCCGATATCTATCAAAGCGATGCTGGTACATCAAAGATGAAGAACGTACCAGTTATCACATCAGGTGCATCGCCATCTTCACGACGCCTGACCGCATAGACCAACCCCGACTGTCTTGCCTCCGTGTTACCTCTAAAGCCATTACCTCGGCCCGGTGCACCTTGACCACGTTCAGTACCATTACCACCACGACCTGATCTACAGCCTCTCGGTGGCTGCTGAGTGCCTCTAGCTGGCTGTGCATCAAAGTTACGAGCTTCCTGAGTCGGAGCAGTCCGTCAAGGGCAATTCCTATATTGATGATCCTTGGAACCACATTTATAACAACCACCAGTTTTCTTCCAGCATTCCCCGGGGTGTCGTTTTCCACAGTCAGCATAGTCTCGACTCTGATTGGTAGTCACAGGTGCTCTAGCTTGAGCTGGCTCATCATTTTGAGGCCTCTTTTGGAACCTTATTGAAGAACCCGAGTACTTAAAGTCCCTCTTGCCTCTGACTCTTTCCCGGTTCTGGCGTTCTGAGTTCTTAGCCTCTTCGGCTATCTTGGCTTTCTCCACAAGCGTGGCAAAAGTCCTTACTTGTTGTGGGGCTATCAGTACCCGCAACTCATCATTCAGCCCATCTTCAAAGCGTACACAGTGCTCATGATCCGTTGGCACTATAGTCCGAGCATAACGACTCAAGCGTAGAAATTCTGCCTCATAAGCTGCCACCGTATTATTTCCTTGAACCAGATTCAAGAATTTCTTCCTCCGGGCATCCACATAACTTGTCCCTACATACTTCCCTTGGAAAGTAGCTCTGAAGAAATCCCAAGTAACAACTGCAGCCTCAGTGCCTTCTCGAACCGTAAGCCACCATTGATACGCTTCATCCCTTAGCAAGGACACCTCTCCTCTCAATTTCTGTTCGACGGTGCACTCCAGATCATCCATAATCTGCTCTACAGCCTCGAGCCAATATTCCGCAACATTCGGAGCTACATCGAAGAGACCTCTAAAAACCTCGGCACCACTTGATTTAAGTCGTTCCGATATTGATCCACAAACTGCTGGGCCAGTTCTAGTCCCATCAACCCTTTCTAGGACTCGCAACATTGCTTGAGTCAAAGCATTGTCCTCTCTCGTATGGTCATGTCATCCAGTCTCACTCCCGGGTGACACAGGTGTGTCCATTTCCAGCATATGACCCGGCGCTTCAGACGCAACCCTAGCACCTCATCCTCTACCACGGCCACATCTACCGCGTCTCCGTCCACGTCCTCTAGTGCTCATACCGACTATTTCGGTTAAATATGATTACAAGTTTTATCAATCAGAGTATTATTTCAGTGTTTATTAACGATATTTTATGAGATATAAGAGATAGAGTTGTTTTCGCAATCACATCATATAGTCTCGATCTCTACCGTTTTCAACACCTAAAACTAGAAGTTCTAGAGTGTTACTATGATCATATCACAATAATAAACATTCAATATACAAATACTTACTTGACTTGGTGCCGGATGCTCGTGATGCCATACTACCTTTAGATCATAGAGTCTAGAAATTTAAACAGTTTTAAAAATTATTGTTGAACCCCAAACCACAGTAGAGTTTTGAACCTTACTCGATACCATTAAATGTAACACTCCAAACCCGGTCTAAGCGTTAAGACCAGGACTTGGTATGCTACACAAATCGTACATACATTTGGTTATCTAATGGTTTAAAGAAAATGTGTCTTCAAAAACTAATTTGGAGATGGAGTTTATCAAAAAGCGAGGTTAATTTGAAATCTATGATGTTAAAACATAGGAGTTTAAAATTTGATCTCAGAGAAATAATTGGTTAACTTTTTAAATAAATTTAAAAGAGTTCAAAAGGAATTTGGAAACAAAATTTATAAAAGAGTTTTCACCGAAATTTTTACGAGATAGTGATATTTAAGAAACCCCATTTTTATACGTAATTTAAAGAAAACATTTATAAACTTAAAATAGTCCACTTTAAGTATCTAAAACATATTAAAATCCATCCACGAAATAAAATCCATAAAAACAATACTAGAGGCCTTATTACATCGCTAAAATAGTAATTAAGTAAAAATACTAAAGAGTAGTTTTAAAGTTCATAAAAACCATCATTTGAAGTATGGCCTCCATGAAGTCATCCCCGGCCCAAGCCTCCATCAATTATTATTACCTGAGAAGGATAAGAAAACGGGGTGAGTTACTTAGAACTCAGAGTGTAACCCACTTACCAAATCCACTGGGACATATCATAAAAGCATTTTATTGGGCTTGAGCCCATTAATGAATTTAACAATATAGTAAATAAAAAAAATGCATGCGCAATGCAATTCCCAACCAAGCCTAAATTTCCATCTGCTACACACCACCCATACCAACCAGCACACCTGTGGGGATCAAGTCAACCCACCCCGCCAACACACCAATCGCAGGCATTAAGCCATTTAAAATGTTTGTGGCTGAACCACCCGAACTAGAATTTGTGGCAGAGCCACCCGAACTAGATTGTGGTAGAACCACCAAAACTTCTCTTCAATTTAATCTCAACCCATGCAATCATGTATACATAAACAAAGCTTAACAATTTACATATGATAATTTCAATATAAGGCCCATACTACAAGTTGGCCCATTTCTCAATTTGGCCCATATGGTAATTTATCAAATCGGCTCCTTAAGCAATCTAGCAATTCGGCCCATTAAGCAATCTAGCAAATTTGTCCATTAATCAATCTAGCAAATTGGCTCATTAATCAATCTAGCAAATTGGCCCATTGCCCATTAAGCAATCTAGCAATTTGTCCATTAAGCAATCTAGCAATTTGGCCCATTAATCAATCTAGCAAATTGGCCCATTAATCAATCTAGCAAATTGGCCCATTAATCAATCTAGCAATTTAGCCCATTAATCAATCTAGTAATTTAGCCCATTAATCACATGAGGCCCAAAAATTACTTTTTATCAAATTAGCCCATTGAGGCGATTATCTGTAATTTTCATGACTTTAACACCGATTTCATGCACTTATACAAAAAGTGTTAATATACCGTATTTTTCTGATTTTACCAACTTTACGAATTTTTATTCTAATGCTTACGATATAACATCTAACCCATGAGATAAGTGTGAAATTACACACCTGATTACGGTGAGAACTATACTTTTCCGCTCGTCGATACCTAAATAAATGTCACGCTTGATTAGAACACTAATATTTATTATAAATCTATACTAAAGATAAGCGATCTAGATCTTTACCCTCGGAATCTCGAACAACAACTATTTGTCGGTTTTCCCCGATTGACTGTTCACAACCCAATGGAAAATCCCGAACAGCTAAAGGCTCCAAACTACGAACAACTTCGAATAGTCAATTCTCCTCGGATGAGGGTCGTCCACAACCCGTGGAAAATCTGGATTACCAAACAAACCCTTTCGCTTGAATCTAGAGGATTAGCGAGTCCGCCCCTCTTTAGAACACTATTCACCACCCTTTTCGACCCTATCTTGTTTGCCTCCATTGACAAAAGATTATTAGTCCTAACAATATATATATCAGAATTTTAAGACTATTGGTTTAAAAAGGGCGAATTCGGCTTACCTTAAAATTCTGAGTGATTCCAAAGGAATCCCTTGAAAGTATATGATCCAAATTCGAATGACTTCAAGATGACTTCGAAGAGATGATGATTCGGCTCTCCACTATTTCACTAAAAGAAAAACGAAAGGAAATCGTCTAAGAGAATGAACGATTATCGATTTAAAGGCTCTTCTAAGCCAACCTATAGATTCGGCCAAGGTGACCAAATAGCAAAAGAAACCAAGGAAGATGATTCTTATCAGTTGTCCAAAGTTGAATAGAAGAAATGATCGAGAATAAAGTCTATGAGGAAAAGAAGATTTGGCTATGATTTAATGGTAAGGGAAAATAATTTTGGCTATGGAGGTGGTCTCTAACATTCGGCCATGGAAGAAATAAGAAGGAAAAATGTGTTTGAAGGATGAGTAAAATGGAGAAGAAAGAGAATAGAGATGAGATGTTTATGATTCGATTTTCAAGGGTGAGAAAAGAGCAAAAAGTAAGGTTTGGAACAATATGCATTTAGCAATGGGAAAGAAAAAGAAAAGAAATGGTCTTT
Organism: Gossypium sturtianum; assembly: GCA_025698515.1. Classification (NCBI taxonomy): domain Eukaryota; kingdom Viridiplantae; phylum Streptophyta; class Magnoliopsida; order Malvales; family Malvaceae; genus Gossypium; species Gossypium sturtianum. Next base: position 59,602,589 of record CM046952.1, read on the forward strand.
TGTGTTTGGTGATTTCGGCACTAGAAGAGAAACACAAAATGAAGCACTTGAGAGGTTGGAAAAATGACCAAATGGTCAAAAAGAAATGACCAAATGAAACAAATCAAAGTTGTTTTCTCCAAGCATATGGCACATTCAGCTAAGAGAGAAAAAGATGAGAGGAAATGGGTGTTTTGGGAGAGCAAAAATGACCAAATGGAATTCTATCAAGCTACCATCCTTACCCAAGCTTACCACCAAAATTTCGGCTCCCCCCCTAGTCCACAAAGCCGTCCAAGTTCATGGACAAGTTGGCCATTCTAAGTTTCCAAAACATAACCCTTAAAATATGCCTTGTGTTCCCCCTACCTTCCAAAAGCTTAGGATTTCTTTCCCCAAGTTCCAAGCTTACCTTAACCATAAAAATAAAAGTCTAACTTACCAAATTTGATGCTTGGCCGACACTTGCTAGGAAAGAGCAAAAATAAATGTCACAAAATGCATTCCTAAAGATTCAAACCTCCTCCCTCAAGCAACACTTATGGCGCCAACTCCACTTTACTACTAGCTCATCTTATGCTAGTTTTTGACACTAAATTTCCTTAAACATCAAGGTCACTTGATCCACTTCAATAAAGTACTCATTACTATTTTTTTTTTTAATTCCGAATAAATCCTGAGCCTTCTCAAAACGATATTAAACACACAAATTGAATCATTCACAAGCTAAGCACCAAAAACATGCAACATATCAATACTAAATTTTTAGGATGTTACACCAATTAATTTAAAACGAAGAAAGAGAATAATTAAAGCTTGAACTAAGTTTGAAAATTCAAATTCAAAATTTGTAGCTTTCCCAACCCGACCTAAACGTTAGACCCGAACTTAGGAGATTACATCAGCCACCAAATTGCCTAGTAGCGATCGAGGTTTATAAAATAATCAACTTAAAACATTTTTTTCTTAGAATAATCTTAGCCTATTTTCTAAAAAAACTCATGAGTTATCAACAGAACGTTTTAGTTTAACTTTCCTAAGTAACAGTGACTACTTTTATGAAAAACTTAGTTAATTTTCTATTTATTTGTTACTAACAATTTTGACCACAAATCTTGCAACAGAAAAGTGTTTTTTACTTAATTTTAATAAAATTTATATTTCATGTATAATTTAAAATCCATAATTCAACATCCTAAAATTGAATTAAATACCATGCATGCTACATAACCCAAAATAGAAGTCTTATGCCACAATTATAATAAAGCGATACTGTTCCCAAAATAACAGCAATTTCAAATATTAAATCTTATATACTTCATAACAGAAATTAATATGAGCCGAGCCCTCCATATGCCAAGTCCGTATCCTAACCTGGTAGGTTATCTGTAAAGATGGAAATAAGAGAGGGAGTGAGCTTATAAAGCTTAGTGTGAGTTCAATCACAAGAAAATTAGTGTAAATAGTAGACAAATCATATAGAATGTCAACTCATAGAATAAATCACAATTGAATAGCAATACAGAATATCGGTAAATCAGATCAATTCATCAACATAATATCACAATGTTCACATCCATGTAAATGCTTATGAATGCAATGCAATTTCAATTTAATAGTAAAAAGGTCCTACCCAATCGCTGCACACCACGGTAGAAGTTTCTTAGAACTCCTCTACCTTTACACCACGTTATGGATAAACCATTGATCATTGCAGATGAATTGCTAATGATAAGATATATTGGTGGATGAACCATCCGTCTGTGCAGATAAAAGTTGTTAATACGTTATGTATGAACAACTGGTCGAGCAGATGACTACCGGCTAGAATACGTTGTGGATAAACCACTGGTCGAGCAAATAAATTTTCGACTACTTCCTCCATTCCAAAAGTCTCACCTCATGCAATCCAACATGATATGCTATAAGACATTAGTACGGTAGCATTAACATGTTTATAGCAAGTATATACAGTAGCAATTATCCGGCTTATAATAGATCATAACAGTAGTAATAAATGTAACACCCTAAAATATATAAGGTTAGAATTAATAAATCACCAAGAAATGGCTTAGTCTTAATGGTTATGTAGCTAGAATAATCCCTAAGAAATCCTAGGTTCAAGCCCCACTCTTCCCATTTTCTTCTATTTTTCTCAACAATTAAGGAATAAAATCAAACTAGTATATATATTAAATGTGGTAGAAATGTGTTAAGTATGGGCAACAACCCAAATGGTAAGGCCTTTGCATCTCTTCCCTCTCCCTTTCTTCCAAGGTTTGAACCATCCCAGCCTCAAACACCATTTTTTTATTTTCTTCTCCTAAATTCGGCCCAAAAGAAGGGATTATTGCTAAATTACCCCTAGGGTTTCAAACCCTAGCTATTTAATCACTTTATCCTAATTGAACAAGATTTTCTTATCACTTTATCCTAATTGAACAAGATTTTGTTTCTTTTTCCAATCCTAATCAGAATTTTAGTATTTTTTCCATATATCTTTCTCCTCTTCTTTCATTCCCTTCTCTTTTTCACCATATTTTCACAATAATTTGTTGTTGGTAATTATTGAAACTTCCAAATAGAATCAACTTTCATTTTGTTGTGTTTTATCAATTTAGCAAATCACCGTTGATTACATCTCTAACCTTGCCAAGAAACGGTAAAAAAACCTCGATCCCATGTTTCATTTCTGTAATTTCACCATATGAATCTCCAAGCTTTGATCTTTAAGTTCGATTAATGGAACTAATCAAAATCTTGCCATATATTTTGTGAATCTTGACAAATATTGATTTAATTGTTAATCTAAACGTATTTTTTACCGTTGAAGGACCCGATTTACGTATTTCGGACCAAATTTGAACAAGAGGGACGTCACTTAGTCTTCTAGTATCAGGTGTGTGTTCTTTTACGTGAAAATCGAAGCAAAACTGAGCCAAGATTAGACCACACGGTTAGCCATGGGCGTGTCGATCACTTGTGTGGACCACACGACCCCTTCACACGGCCATATTCCCCTAAAAACCTAGTAATTTCGCTTCTCACACAGCCTGAACCTCTCCACATGGCCTGCCACGCAGTCGTATCTCCCTTGTAGGTTGAAATTTCGAATGTCACACAGCTTAAGTCGGTTACACGGTCTAGCCATACGTCTGTATACCCCTTCCACACGGTCTAGGGCTTCTTACACGACCGTGTGTCCTCTAAAGCTCAGAATTTATAGTTTTAACCTAAAATTTTATGATTTATGCAGATTAGTCCCTGATTTTTCCCAAACTATTTTTAGTGTTTAATTTATACAATTAAGTCCTTGATAGTATGAATAATGCTTGAATCCATGATTTATTGACTAAATTAATATTATATAATATACCTATTTGCATGAACTGTGAGTAATTATATTTATTGTATCTTTACTTGTGATTTTTGTATAACATGCCTTATGACACCACTAAATTGAACCTTTGAAAAGTATATGATTTTGCTACTGAATTTATTAATTGAAAGCCTAATTATTGCTTCCCTATTTGATTATTTATAATCATAATAATTGTTCTGTTATGATCTGTTTAAAGCATGCCTTATTTTGTTGCATGGGTTGGGACGTTTTGAAAGGAGAAAGTTCTAGCAGACTATAAATTTGCAAATCTAGTGGATCATCCACATATTATCTGGCAGATCTTATCTGCAATTATGTTGTGTATTCACAACTATTTGGCAGCATATTAACCTGCAACATTGGTGGTTCATACACCCATTATCTGGCAGCTTTAATTTGCAATTATGTTGTGCATTTACAATCATTTGGCAACATATTAACCTGTAACTTTTGGTGGTCTATCCACAACCCAGTGTGTAGGGATGGACGAGTTCTAGGGAACTATTATGGTGTGTAGCGGTGGGGTAGGATCTTATCTGTTAAATTAAATCTATTTGCATTTATAAAGCATGTGCTTCTAATTCTGATATTTCTGATATGATATGATATGATATGATATGATATGATATGATATGATATGATATGATATATGCATGTTTGTTTATACAATATTAAACTACTATATTATTCTGATAAACTAAATGTGCTATGTGAATTATGCTATGTACTGTGATTTCATATGCTAATCAGTTGAACCGATTTTCTTCTGATGGAACTTACACTATGCTTCACAATTCACTCCCTTTATTTTCCATCTTTTCAGATAACCCACTAGGTTAGGATGTGGGTGCGGCATCTGGAGGGTCTCGGCCCAATTTTAAAAATTACATAATAATTTTAGATTAATTATATGGTTTATTTTATTATTCAAGGTCTGTAATATTTTATTTTGAATTATGGCATGAGATTTAGGTTTTAGGTTTGTTTATTTTACATAACCTTTAATTTAAATATTTAGGATTTTATCTAAAAACAAATAAATATCATTTTTCGCTACTAAATTATAAACGAAATATTTGAGGAATAATAAAACAATATTTAACTAATTTTTCTAATACATAAAACAAATGTTTTAAAAGTAATTAGTTTCAGAAACTCCATTAGTTCTTTGGGTCACTTCGGTGACTAATGTAATCTCCTGAATTCAGGTATAACGTCTAGGCCAGGTTGGGGAGGTTATAATAAACTTGCTTAACGTGTATTTGGTTTAATAGTAACAGTAGGCATGCTGAACATGCAATTAGTAATACAGTGGTGAGAATAACAATGATAGTTCATAAAAAATACAGTGACAATAGACATGAAACATTCACATAACGACCTCGTAATAGTCGCAATTCAATCATCAACTCACCGATTCTAGCATGTTAATAATTTCAAAGACTCAACCGAGTGTATAAAATCTTTAACAAGTTTGGGGATTATATAGGGATTAAACTAGAAAATTCACAAAACTCTAGGCAAGATTGCAAAGCCGAGGTCACACGGTCGTATGGCCAGGCCGTGTAACAGATTGTAGCCGTGTGGAAATTGCAAAATCAACCTACAGGGGAGACATGATCGTGTGCGAGCCGTGTGGAGGGTTCTTAGCGTGTGTTTAAAAACTACACTAAGATTTCTAGGGCACATGGACGTGTGAAGGATCGTGTGGTCTACTCATGTGATCCACACACCCGTGTGGCAAACCATGTGACCCTATTCCTAGGCACGGTTTGCCCTGATTCACTTGTAAAAGAACACACACCTTTTGTCGGGGGCCCGATCGATGTTCTACATGCTTGGTTTTAGTCCGATTCACCTAAACCAGGTCTTTCAAACAACATTTATACACGAATTAATGGTTGGTTTCAAGATTAATCAAGATCTTTCGAAAGATTTGGCAATAATCATACAAGATCATTTAATCAATCAAAAGATTCACGTGGAATTGAAATATTATGGTAATACGATGTCTAATTGAGGGAAACAAAATGTACTTACCATTTCTTGGCGAAGTTAATGGTGCTACTAACGTTAATTACAAAGTGATAGAAAAATGTTAAAATGGTGAACGGTTTAATTTGATAAAGCAAAATAGTTTTCAAAATTTAGATGGAAAATATGATGTGAAGGAAAAGGGTAGAAAAGAAAAAAAAAGAAGAAATATAAAGAGAGGATGGGAAGGAATTTGACTAAAAATTGAAAAGAAACAAACCTATTTCTAATAGGAATTGAATAGTTAAATAGTTATGGTTTGAAACCTAGGGGTGGTAAGGTAAATAAGAAAAAAATTTGGGTCGAAACTAGAAAAAACGAAAGGGGGAAAAGCGAGGCTCGAACATAGGTCACTTAGGGGAAGAGTCTAATGCTTAACCATTTGGGTTGTTGCCCACTTCTTGTTAAGTTTTTACCCCTAATAGTATTTATTCTAATGTGATTTTTATCCTAGTTTGCTAAGATTAAAAAGAAATGAAATAGGAGAAGTGTGGCCTTAACTAAGACCTCTAAGGAGGTTACTAGCTACTTAACCATCAAGCTTAAGGCTTACTTTTTTATTACTTATTTCAATTAACCCCCTATATTTTGGGGCGTGACAATTCTCCCCTTCTTAAAGAAATTTCGTCCTTGAAATTTCCCTGCTGACACATTAATTGCTTAATCACAAAATTCGGTATTCATCTTTTCAAAACAACCACCATGTTTTCACTGCGCAACTCTGATTCTTATACAGCTCCATACAATCCTTTCCTTAATTTTGATAGCCTTACTACGATAATATCGGTAGTGGTTTTCTATACTCCATCTATTTTATCAAACATATTATGAGCAACTTATGAATCCTTTAACAAAAACTGCCACCAACGATATACATATTCCTTTAACAAAGACACAATACCCTTGAACTTTTGCTCTGGAGTACAGTCTAGATCCTCCAGAATCCTTTCCTTCAAATTTTGAACATACAATCAGTAATACAGTGGTAAGAATAACAATGACAGTTCATTAGAAATACAGTGACAGTAAACATGTAACATTCACATAACATCCTCATAATAGTCGCAATTCAATCATCAACTCATAGACTCTAGCTTGTTCATAATTTCACAGACAAAGTTGAGTGTATAAAATATCTAAAAATAGTTCGGGGATTATAAAATGATTAAAATGGACAATTCATAAAATTCTGGGCAAGACTATAAAAAAGAGGTCACACGATCGTGTAGCCAGGCCATGTGAAATGCTATAGGCCGTGTGGAAGGGTTACACGGCCATGTGGCCAGATCATTTAATAAATTGTGGCCGTGTAGAAATTGCAAAATCAACCTATAGGGTAGACACGGTCGTGTGGTTCACGACCTACACTAGGGTTTCTAGGGCACATGGCCGTGTAGGGGTCCATGTGGTCCACACGTTTGTGTAGCAAACCTTGTGACCCTATTCCTATACATGGTTTACCCTGATTCACTTGTAAAAGAACACACACCTTTCACCAAGGGTCCGAATGATGTTCCTCATGCTTGGTTTTGATTTGATTCACCTAAATCAAGTCCTTCAAATGGCATTTATACACGAATTAATGGTTGATTTCAAAATTAATCAAGATCTTTAAAAAATTTTGGCAAGAATTGTAAAAGATCGGTTAATTGATTGAAAGATTTACGTGGAATTGAAATATTACGGTAATACGAGATCTAATCAAGGGAAACAAGATGTACTTATTGTTTCTTGGCAAAGCTTGTAACACCCCAAAACCCGACCTAGACGTTATGGCCGAATTCGAAAGTGTTACAAAGAAAAAGGTTATAAATCGACTTCCTTGTTATTTGTGAATCATTGTAAACCGTTATTGCCTAGTAAGTCCGCTTTGTTTGGAAAATGTATTGATATACTTATTTATCTTTAAAATCATTGTTTGTTTACGTTTTTTAATAAAATCAAATGTTTTGCCGCGGAGTTCCTTTAAAATGTTATATTTTGTCAAAACGAACTATTTCTTTGAAATCTGTTATTTCAAAAAATTGTCATTTTTAGCAAAACTATTTTATCAGTCGTTAAACTAGATATCCATAATCAAAATTCAAAACCAAAAAAAAAAGTCCCAAAATGTATGGGGAGTCCTAAAATTACAAAACTCTTAAAAACCAGAAATTAAGCAAATTTATAAAAATAAGGTTTTACGAAAAAGTTGACACCACTGAGCTTCTATCGTACCGACCCGCCTATGTCTGAGGGTTACCTGAACAGAACAGACAAAGACAATTTAGTATGTAACGCACATATATATATATAAATGGAATTTAGGTTCAATTTCAAAGTAGAACAGATACAGATGTAAAATCTTTTGCAGAATTCGAATCATGCAAAATCATACAAATACAGATATGCAAAATCCTACCCCCATCCTCTACACACCAACTCTGACCATCCCATCAAACCACGTGGGGTATAAAACACCCACCCAGCCATACACACCGCATAGTGTCTATAAAACACTTTTTGGATTAAGCGCAGAATTGCTGCCAGTACATTGGTGAAATATCACCTCACACAGAATAATTCCTCCTCATAATACATAACTCGCCCCATAACCAAATACAAACAAAACATCAGATAAAATGGAATAACATATATCATAATGTATATCACATGCATGCTCGTAAAACAAATGCTAAACATGCTCTTAGATAACAGAACAGATCATACATATCATACTACGTAATACTCATGTAGACGGAATTTTCATCAATTTAATAGGGTAGCAGATTTCATGTTTTACTGCTCATACCACACCTACCGACCTTACAGAAGGCCCACAGTCGATTGGAACAACGTGCACGACCCTAGGGGAAAATTTTGAAATTTGGGCCCACATGCTCGTGTAGACCACACGGCCCAAAATTGTCTGCCCGTGTAGGCCCACACGGCCCAAAATGGTCTAGGCTGTGTGACACACACGGCCTGTCACACGACCGTGTGGCGTCGACAGACCCCAATTTTGGCTTCTGTCGTTCATTGATTTTCGGGTTTCTCGTTACACACCTATCCTAATTTCGATGCTAAAACTCCCACGAGCGTCCAGAACCTAGAATCGACCATTAATTCACCAAATCAGTCACTTAAACCATTACCAAAATTGACACCAAATTGATACAATCAACCTAACATCTCAAATTAACCACCTCTCAAAAAACAAAATTTAGGAATAGAATGGTTAAATAGTTAGAGTTTCAAAATTTAAAACCAATGAGACACACACTCATTTATGACAAAATTTACAAAAACAAAATTAAGAAATCAGGGCGTTACAAAGCTAGGGGGTGCTATTGATGTTAATTACAAAGTGATAGAAAAACATTAAAATTGTGAACAATTTAATTTGAGAAAGCAAAATAGTTTTCTGGAACGCCCCGAATTTCGGGCCTAATAGAATTGGGCTTTGGGTTTTGGGTCTCATAATTTTTTTTAAAGCAAGAAAATGAAAAATGACATGTTGGCTTTAAGGTTTTAATAAACTTGGAGTGTCTAGGGGTATTAGAGAAGTGTTGGGTTTGAACTTTGAGGAGAAGGAATTTTTAGTTAATTATTAAAGGAACCAGGGCGGTGAGTAGTTGGGCTTTTAAATAAAAATAGGGGAAAATGGCATCAAAGAGTCTTGTGGTGGAGTGGCTAAGTGACGCCACTTAGGGTATAGGGAGGTGGCGTTATGGGCTAGCAAGGAGATCCTAGGTTCGAATCCTAGCTTAGTATTTTTTTAGGAGTTTAATTTTGGCCTTCTAGAAGGTTGGAAGTGGTGTGGTGATGGACTCTAAGGAGAGTGATCAGAAGAGAAAATTTAGGAAAAAGATTTGGGGAGTTAGCAGGGTGAAAAACAAGGAGATGAGATGGGGAAGAGTTGGAGCCGATTGGGACTTTGCAGAGTATCGATTTGTGTATAAATAGGGGGTGCCGAATTCCCTCTATGCTATTTCGGCAATTGGATTTCCCTTTGTGCTATTTCGAACACTATAGTGCTCTGTCGAATTCTCCTCCACTTTTTCTGTTCTAAACCTCGCCTCTTCCTTATGTGTTTTCTTTTTTTCTCTCCTAAAGCCTTAAATCGAATATCATTCTCTTCTTTCTCCATTGCTTGTGCCGTCCCATCTTCATCTCAATTTTTTGGGACCAAATATTCGTGACTTTAAAAGCCGAAAACCTTTACTCTTGAAACCGATTTCTTCATTGCCCCAAACCTTGTGCCGAATACTCTAGTGACCAAATCTCTATCGTGCTAGCATCATTCCTTTAATTTTTGGTGGACCGGATCTTGGAAAAATCGGAATTAAGCTTGGATCTACAAGTCTCTGCTGAAAAGCTATTCATACGTTTCAGCTTTTGGGTAAGTGTTCTTGATTTTTGGATAAGTTGGCCGAATAGTCTATAGTAAGGGAAAGGGTGACTTAAGTGGATACAAGTCACCAATTATTTTGTCTTTAACGATTAAGATTGATGCAGATCTAGGGGATATTCGTGAGTGGTAGCTAAGAAAGGGCTATTAGGACTGGTGGCACACGGTAAGGTTATGGTAAGGCTTCGGTTTTTGGTAAATATTGTGGTTGTGTGTGATTGATTGGAGGTTGGTATTGGTTGTAGGTTCAAGGCTGAGGATAGTGTAACACGTCTCATTTACCAGGTGTGTACAAACACTACACACACATGATATCGGCAACGCCGAAAAGCCGAAAAGCCGAAAGTGGCTAAACGGGCCTGCCGAGCTCATGGGCCCAAATCGGCAAGAGTTGATATGTGAAATTGAATGGTTGTATGATTTGATTATGATCGGGCCTAATTGGCTACATATACATGATTTGGGCCTAATGGGCCATACGAATGAGGTTGGGCCTGGTGGGCCATATGAACGTATGTTAATTGTTTGGGCTTTGAAAAGGGGTCTTGGGCTTAATATTTGGTGAATTGCTTATTCTTACATAAAACTTTAATAATTTATTAAGTGCGACTGTGAACAAGTCATAAGGTTTAAGTGTGGCAACGGGCATATGCATGTCTAGGATTGGATCTAGGGAGAGCTTGGTACTTAAGCGGTCTTAATGACCCACCTCCTCTTCTCTGGAATCCTACCTGGTGCGTAGTGTCTGTTCACTTTAGCCGCGAGGACTTGTTGACGAACTAAGGTTAAATAATTAAGACTCATCTTTTGTTAAGAATTACTAAAATACCCTCGTAGGGTAGAATTACCGAAATACCCTTGATTTGTGAAATGACTAAAATACCTCTATGTGTTGATTGTAAGATTTATGGATGTTACATGTACATTTGCTGCATTCATATGATATTTTGTTTAGGTTGCATATGGGGTGGGAATTATGGAACGGAGGAAGTATATGAGGATCGCATGGTTGCTTGACAACTGTGGATCCACCGATGGCTTTCTAAGCTTATTATATGATTGGCAGCTTTGCTGCAATGTTAGGTAGTATCGCAACCGGGCTACCCTTGATGTGTATCGGATGGGTGGGTCGATTTAGAAATCCCCACGGATGTTTTTTGGTTGGACGGAGACGATGTGTATCGGATGGATTATTTAGGGAGGGTTTGCACTGCATTGCATGTATGATATTATTATGTTAATAATATGATATGTATGCTATTTGTTTGACGAGGGTCGTACACACTGAGTTTTCAAAAACTCACTCCCTCTTTTATTTTTCTCAGGTGATCCTCAGTAGGCGGTTCAACGGATGGAGGGACTCAGAGGTGGCCAGCTAGCAAGATGATTAGACTTGTTTTCCTTAATATCTAAATTTTGGATTTTAAGTTGTTTATTTTAAGTTATTTCGGATTGTAATAAGGTTTTTCCTCTAGTTATTATTCCATTACTTCCACTAGGCTTTGTAATTTTGAAATGGAACTTGGATTTATTTCTTTTAAGCATATTTCAAGTTTTTTTGAAAATAATTGTGTTTTAAGAACGAGCTTCCGCTGTCAAAGGAAATTTTTACATAGTAACAAGGAAATGGTTTTTGGCTACGCCTCGTTTTGAAAGCAAAATGGATTTTACTTAACTTTTCTCTAGAAGGGTTTTCAATGAAAATAAGATTTTCGCAAAAACACTTTAATGTGACATGCCAGATTCGGGCCTAACTTTTAGGCCGGGTTTGGGGTGTTACATTTGGTGGTATCAGAGCCCGATTGCAAAGCTCAGGCTATGAAATGGGCCTTACTACTTGGGTTAAAAAAAACTATTTTTGGTTGTATCGAAATGTTTTGGAAATTCTTGTGATGTGGCGCACCGAGTCTCCGACGTCGAACCAAGTAAGTTCTCTTATTATTAAGCTTGTTTAACTTGATATACTGTAGATAGTTAATGGGTTACTTTAGATGATTATACTAAAGCTTTTTAGTTAGAGTGAAACTAAAGCCCGTAGGAACTTGAAACTCAGAGAGATTTACTTAAAACAACCTCTTTACTTAATACTATCATAAAACATTAGAGCTAAAGTGTGTTAGTGTTATTAAAATCAGAGTGCACAGCAAAAACATAGTGGTGTGACTTGAGCGGAGCGATTAATAGTTAGTTTGAAATTTCGAGGATGAAATTTCTTTAAGGGGGTAGAATTGTAACGCCCCGAATTTTAGGCCTAGTAGAATTGGGCTTTGGGCTTTGGGTCTCATAAATTTTTTTTAAAGCAAGAAAATGACAAATGACATGTTGGCTTTAAGGGTTTAATAAACTTGGAGTGTCTAGGGGTATTGAAGAAGTGCTGGGTTCGAACTTTGAGGAGAAGGAATTTTTAGTTAATTATTAAAGGAACCAGGGCGGTGAGTAGTTGGGCTTTTAAATAAAAATAGGGAAAAATGGCATCAAAGAGTCTTGTGGTGGAGTGGCTAAGTGACGCTACTTAGGGTATAGGGAGGTGGCATTATGGGCTAGCAAGGAGATCCTAGGTTCGAATCCTAGCTTAGTATTTTTTTTAGGAGTTTAATTTGGCCTTCTAGAAGGTTGGAAGTGGTGTGGTGATGGACTTTAAGAAGAGTGATCAGAAGAGGAAATTTAGGAAAAGGATTGGGGAGTTAGCAGGGAGAAAAACAAGGAGATGAGATGGGGAAGAGTTGGAGCAGATTGGGACTTTGCAGAGTTTCGGTTTGTGTATAAATAGGGGGTGCCGAATTCCCTCTGTGCTATTTCGGCAATTGGATTTCCCTTTGTGCTATTTCGACAACTATAGTGCTCTGCCGAATTCTCCTCCACTTTTTCTGTTCCAAACCTCGCCTCTTTCTTATGTGTTTTCTTTTCTTCTCTCCTAAAGCCTTAAATCGAATATCATTCTCTTCTTTATCCATTGCTTGGCCGTCCCATCTTCATCTCAATTGTTGGGGACCAAATATTCGTGACTTCAAAAGCCGAAAACCTTTGCTCTTGAAGTCGATTTCTTCATCGCCCCAAACCTTGTGCCGAATACTCTAGTGACCAAATCTCTATCGTGCTGGCATCATTCCTTTGATTTTTGGTGGACCGGATCTTGGAAAAATCAGAATTAAGCTTGGATCTACAAGTCTCTTCCGAAAAGCTATCCATACGTTTCGGCTTTTGGGTAAGTGTTCTTGATTTTGGGATAAGTTGGCCGAATAGTCTATAGTAAGGGAAAGGGTGACTTAAGTGGATACAAGTCACCTATTATTTTGTCTTTAACGATTAAGATTGATGCAGATCTAGGGGATATTCGTGAGTGGTAGCTAAGAAAGGGCTATTAGGACTAGTGGCACACGATAAGGTTATGGTAAGGCTTCAGTTTTTGGTAAATATTGTGGTTAAGTGTGTGATTGATTGGAGGTTGGTATTGGTTGTAGGTTCAAGGCTGAGGATAGTGTAACACGTCTCATTTACCAGGTGTGTACAAACACTGCACACACACGATATCGGCAACGCCGAAAAGTTGAAAAGCCGAAAGTGGCTAAATAGGCCTGCCGAGCTTGTGGGCCCAAATTGGCAAGAGTTGATATGTGAAATTGAATGGTTGTATGATTTGATTATGATCGGGCCTAATGGGCTATACGAATGAGATTGGGCCTGGTGGGCCATATGAACGTATGTTAATTGTTTGGGCTTTGAAAAGGGGTCTTGGGCTTAGTATTTGGTGAATTGCTTATTCTTACATAAAACTTTAATAATTTATTAAGTGCGACTGTGAGCAAGTCATAAGGTTTAAGTGTGGCAACGGGCATATGCATGTCTAGGATTGAATCTAGGGAGAGCTTGGTACTTAAGCGGTCTTAATGACCCACCTCCTCTTCTCTGGAATCCTACCTGGTGCGTAGTGTCTGTTCACTTTAGCCGCGAGGACTTGTTGACGAGCCAAGGTTCATAATTAAGACCCATACTGTTAAGAATTACTGAAATACCCCTGTAGGGTAGAATTACCGAAATACCCTTGATTTGTGAAATGACTAAAATACCCCTATGTGTTGATTGTAAGATTTTTGGATGTTACATGTACATTTACTGCATTCATATGATATTCTGTTTAGGTTGCATATGGGGTGGGAATTATAGAATGGAGGAAGTATATGAGGATCGCATGGTTGCTTGGCAACTGTGGATCCACCGATGGCTTTCTAAGCCTATTATATGATTGGCAGCTTTGCTGCAATTTTAGGTAGTACCGCAACTGTGCTACCCTTGATGTGTATCGGATGGGAGGGTCAATTTAGAAATCCCCACAGATGTGTTTCGGTTGGACGGAGATGATGTGTATCGGATGGATTATTTGGGGAGGGTTTGCACTGCATTGCATGTATGATATTATTATGTTAATAATATGATATGTATGCTATTTGTTTGACGAGGGTCGTACACACTGAGTTTTTGAAAACTCACTCCCTTTTTTATTTTTCTCAGGTGATCCTCAGTAGGCGGTTCGATGGATGGAGGGACTTAGAGGTGGCCAACTAGCAAGACGATTAGACTTGTTTTCCTTAATATCTAAATTATGGATTTTAAGTTGTTTATTTTAAGTTATTTCGGATTGTAATAAGGTTTTCCCTCTAGTTATTATTCCATTACTTCCACTAGGCTTTGTAATTTTGAAACGGAACTTGGATTTATTTCTTTTAAGCATATTTCAAGTTTTTTTGAAAATAATTGTGTTTTAAGAACGAGCTTCCGCTGTCAAAGGAAATTTTTACATAGTAACAAGGAAATGGTTTTTGGCTACACTTCGTTTTGAAAGCAAAATGGATTTTACTTAACTTTTCTCTAGAAGGGTTTTCAATGAAAACAATGTTTTCGCAAGAACACTTCAATGTGACACGCCGGATTCGGGCCTAACTTCTAGGCCGGGTTTGGGGTGTTACATTTTCAAAATTTAGATGGAAAATATGATGTAGAGGAAAAGGGAATAAAAGAAAAATAGAAGAAATATAAAGAGAGGACGGGAAGGAAATTGACTAAAATTTGAACAAAAGCAAACTTAATTTGAATAGGAATAGAATGGTTAAATAGTTAGAGTTTCAAATCCTACGGGACAAGGTAAATAACCCAAAATTTTGGGCCGAAACAAAAAAAAAAAGGGGGAGAAGAGTGAGGTTCAAACATTGGTCACTTAGGGGAAGATTTTAATGCTTAACCATTTGGGCTACTGCCCACCTAGTTTGCCGAAATTAAAAAGAAATGAAATGAGAGAAGTGTGGCTTGGACCTAAGACTTCTAAGGAATATACTAGCTACTTAACCATTAAGCCTAAAGATTATTTATTGATTACTTATTTTAATTAACCCCTATATCTTGTGGCGTTACAAACTTTTTTTTTCTTTTCAAATTGTGTTAAAAAACCTTAGAAGTTTGATCATTCACTACATATTCCTTGTAAACAATTTACCAATAACATGTAAATAAATATCAATTTATTCTTTTAACTCGTTGCTTTACGAATTAATTTTGAGAAGGAAAAAATCTTTTGGAATCGGAAAACATTTTCTCAATGAAAATGAAGTCCTTTGCGACATTCATCTACATTATTCTAATTACGATGAATGAAGTTTGAAAATTCAAATTTAGAAAGTTTTTGGTTTTTTCCTTCTTTCGTGATTGTCTCATATCTCGTAAAAAAAAAAAAAAAAAGGTCATGAATGTTATCAAAATTTCCACGCGTACGTATGTCCAATCCCTCTTTGACAAGTTATGAAATTTACAATTTTTCTTTTCCATTTTAATTTAGAAGCACAAATTGTGTTGAACTGATTATTGACCTTTAATTTAGAAGTATTGTTTGGGTTGAATTGATATTATTATTATTATTATTTTAATAACCACAGAATAAGTTAGGTTGAAAAGTCTGGGTGGGTTTGTATAAACCCCACACTTCATTTTATGTGATTGAAATTCCTTTCTTACTAATTAGACACATATCAATCCACTATATTTTGCATGCCTCACACTTAGGCAGGTTGGCTTTACGCAAATTCTTCATACATAATTATTCTCTACTCAAGTTATACAGTCTAATTTTTAAAAATTAAAAAGAAAACTTAAAAATAAATATTTTTTAATAATTATTTAAAAAATGCATCAAATATGAATCTAGACAAATGATTATGTAAGTTCATCTTGGACATGATTTTTTAAATAGTTATTAAAAAACATTATACAAATTTATTTAAAAATTATTAAAATTTATACAAAATTATATATTTTTAAAAATTATTAAAAGTTATTTAAAACAACATCTAGAATGAACCTGGACAATTGGTTGTCTAGGTCCAAATGAGCCTAAACAACCATTTGTCCAAGGTCATTCTAGATGTTGTTTTTAAAATTTTAAGAATTTTTTATAATTCTTAATCATTTTAAAATAATTCTCTTTGGTTTTATATTTTTATGAAAGTTCATGTTCAGGATGAAATAAATCAGGATACCCATTTGTCTAGATTCATCCTGGATGCAATTTTTAAAAAAATTATAAAAGAATGTTTACTTTTAGGATTTTTTTTTTTCAAAAAATTTAAAAATATTATCACGTCACCATGAGGCACATGCACATTTTAAGGTATGATTCCTTTGTCAATTGTATCTGCATTTAACAATAAAAATGGATATAATTTTCAGTAAAATGATCAATTTGTTTTTTTATTTAACATACAATGGTTAATTAGCCCTTTTTTTAGTAGCAGTGTAAAATGCAACCGGACTCCTAATACAGGGCTTCCATCGTACTTTTACTTAATCCTACTTATTGTTTAACTCTAGGTCACTTATATAAAAAAATTGAAAAAACTTAATCATCACTTAACAACATATATGAATGGAATGTTTAACGAAAGGGCCATTTGAATTTTTTCCCTAACGTACAATAGTTAATTTGTCCATATTTCTTTAACAAGTGAGCTGCACCTCAAACTTTCAGGCTAGATCAAGCGGGATTTGGGTCACACAACTCTAACAAAAGTTTTAATTTTCTTTTCTTGTTGTGCTTTGGAGAATATATGGCAAAAAAGAAGAAGAATTTAGCTCCGTAGTAGAATAAAGAAAAATGTGATGTTTGAGAGAGAAACATTGTTAATAATTTAACAAATGAAAATGTTCAAAAATTAAAGATTTACAAAAAAAATTAATAATTGAAATTTTTCTAAGCATAATCTCGAGTCTAATTACTTATTTACTATATATATAATTTAGATTTACATTTGATTTTTTTTTCCTTCCAAAAAGAAGACATTTGAGATCTTTTTAAGATTTAGATTTTTCAAGGTTTTTTTTTATAATTCTTTATTATTTTCTCTTTTACTAAAAAATATAATTTTTTATTGAAAATACGGAAAACCAAAAAAAATTATTTTTTTTTATAAATGCATGTAATTTTACTAAAACTTAATTCTTTTACTAAAGAAGAAGGACCAAATTGATAAAACTAAAAACATTAAGGGCTAAAAAAGTTATTTTACATTTTTTATAATTTCTACGTCAATAACTTTAATGAAAAAATTGGATGGAGGGATTAAGATTTTTACATAAAAAATTCAGGGATTCAATATCTCAAAATCAAAGTATAAAGATTAAATTTTAAATTTTAAAAAGTACAAAAACCTTTGACATATTTTGTTAAGTATGACTCCTATTCCAGTCAAATTTGAGAAATAATCTTCCAGTTAAACTCTGTTTATTTATTCAATCAAACTCTGATTAGTCTAGATTATTTTATTATTATTTGACCTATGAATTTAGCCTATAAATAGGCTCTTTTACAACCTTAGAGAATACACCCATTAGAGATTAAAACTCATAACACATTTAGAGAATTTTGTGTTTACATTTTGGGGGTTCTTTGTTTTCGGGTTTTCGGGGTTTAATTTTTATCTCCATCTATTGTACTCTTCGTTCTTTTGCCATTATTGTAAAATTATCTTTGCCTGTGATTTTTTATCCTCTTTGGAGGGTTTTTTTCACGTTAAATTTGTGTGTTCAATTTGTCAATTTCTTCCACTATTTGTCAATTTCACGTTACTTAATCGGGTCAATCCCAACAAGTGGTATCAGAGCTAGTTCAATTTTCATAGATCAGCCCGTTTAGAGATGGCAACAACAAGGTTTGAAATTGAGAAGTTTGATGGAGTCACAAATTTCAATCTGTGGCAAGTTCAGATGATGGCAATTCTAGTTCAAACCGGCCTGAAAAAGGTTGTTACCAGGAAAAAGCTTGAGAATCTAAATCAAACAGAATGGGAAGAGCTTGATGAAAAGGCCTTGTCTGCAATCTAATTCTGCCTCGCGAATACGATATTGCAAAAGGTATTATTTAGTAAAGACAAACTCGACAATGAGTTTTGTTCAGATAGCAAGGCAGATAGGCAAGCTTCCGTTTTGGTAGCATCAAAGAAGCGAGACAAAAGGTGTCGCTATTGTAAAAAGTTAGGTCACGTCAAAACAGATTGTTATAAACTGCGAAATAAAGGAGCTGCTGAGAGTAACGAGGAAGATGTAGGTGGTGTTAATTCGGCCGATGAAAGTGGTGATGATTTCTTGTTAGTGTCAACGAGTGATAACTCCAAACTTAAGTCTGAGTAGATCCTAGATTCGGGATGTTCTTTCCACATATGTCCCAATAGAGAATGGTTCTCCATATACAGTTCAGTTGAAGGGGGAGTTGTGCCCATGAGAAACGATTCATCCAGTAAGGTAATTGGTATTGGTACTGTTAAAATTAGGATGCATGATGGGACGATTAGGACACTCTCAGATGTCAGGTATGTACCTGATTTATGAAAGAATCTCATCTTCTTGAGTATTTTAGACTTGAAAGGATGTAGAATCAACATCGAGTCGAACAACATTAAAATATCTCGTGGTGCTCTCATTTTGTTAAATGGTAAAAGAACCAGCAGTCTTTATATTCTAGAAGGTTCTACAGTGACCGGTGAAATTAGACGTCCCTTGTCTATTATGGAGTTGGAGTCAACTCATTTGGAGCAGAGGCAACTTGGTCATAGGAGGGAAAAATGTATGATCGTTTCGTTAAAGAGAGGTTCTCTTTTGGATGCAGGTTTTGAAAAGTTAGGGCACTGTGTTCGTGAAAATCAAACTCGGGTTAATTTTGATTTGGCAGTGTACAAGTTGAAAGCTAAAAGTCTTCTAGTTTCTAAGCACAAATTTGACTCAGTTAATTCCCTGTATAGTTCAAGATAGGCCCGTGGTGGGCTTTGGGAAAGATGACATTGTGATAATATGAGTCAAGGTGGAGATTTGTTAACTATGACTCATATTTCGGTCAAATAAGAGAAATAATCTTCCAGTTAAACTCTGTTTATTTGTTTCAATCAAGCTCTGATTAGTTAGTTTATTTTATTATTATTTGACCTATGAATTTAACCTATAAATAGGCTCTTTTACAACCTTAGAAAATACACCCATTAGAGATTAGAACTCATAACACATTTAGAGAATTTTGTGTTTATGTTTTGAGGGTTCTTTATTTTCGGGTTTTTAGGGTTTAGTTTTTATCTCCATCTTTTGTACTCTTCGTTCTTTTGTCATTATAGTAAAATTATCTTTGCCCGTGGTTTTTTATCTTTTTTGGAGGGGTTTTTCCACGTTAAATCTGTGTGTTCAATTTCTCAATTTCTTCCACTATTTTTTACTTGTTTGTTGCTTAATCGGATCGATCCCAACATATTTAAAACTAAATAAAATGAATATGCAAGCAAAATCTGATCCCAACATCTTTTCAAAACCTGCACTCAAAAGAGAACTTCTCTTATATGAAACGATTATACCTTTTTCCCTCCTATAACCAAGTTGCCTCCACTTTAAATGATTCGACTTCGACTCCTTAACAGACGAGGAACGTCCTATTTTACCGGTCATCATTGATCTTTCCAAAACATAAAGACTGTCAATCCTTTTACCTTTCATCAAAACGAGAGCCTCACAGGATACCTTAGTGTCGCTTGACTCGATGTTAATTCTACAACCCTTCGAGTCCAAATTTCCCAAGGAGATGAGATTTTTCTTTAAGTCGGGCACATGCTTGACATTTGACCGAGTCTTAATTGCTCCATCATGCATCTTGATCTGAACAGTACCAATATTGATTACCTTACTAGGTGAACCAGTCCTTATGCACACAACTCTACCTTCAACTGAATTGTATGTGAAGAACCAATCATTGTTGGGACACATGTGGAAATAACACCTCGAATTTAGGATCCATTTGAATGTAAGCTCGGAGTTTTCGCTTGTTGACACCAACAAGAAATCATCACCCTTGTCATTGTTGAAATTAGAACCAACAAAATCTTTCTCATTACTCTCAGCAGCCCTTTTATATCGCAGTTTGTAACAATCTGGCTTGACATGACCAAACTACTTACAATAGCGACATTTCTTGTCTTGTTTCCTTGATGCTACCAAAACCGAGGCTTGCCTATCTGACTTGCTAATCATACCAAACTCACTGTCAAATTTATCTTTGCTCAATAGATGACCCTTCACATCCTCAAACTATAGATTATCTCTATCATAAATCAGGGTTTCCCTGAAAGACTTGTATGTAGGGGATAAAGAGCACAATAATAGCATAACTTAATCTTCATCGTCAATCTAAACCTCAACATTTTTTAAAGTATTCAAAAGAGAAACAAATTGATTGATGTGACCTCTAATGTGCTCAAAATGATGGAATTTAGAGTTTACTTAGTAAAAGTCGATTTCCACTTTTTATATGTTTTTCAAATCTCATTTACATAATAATGCAACGGAAAAGTTATATCTAACATAGTTTTAATAAAAACCATATTTCATGTATAATTATTTAAAACTCATTTTTGTACATCTTATAGTCAAATTAAATTTTATGTATGTTATATAAATTCCAAAACCTAAGTCCCATGCCACAGTTCAAAAATAAAATAATACAGTTTCTGAATAATACAAATTTTCAAATAATAAATCTAAAATACTCTTAAAAAGATAATCCGAGTCAAGACCTTCCGGATGTCGAGTTCGTGTCTTAAATTGGTGGGTTATCTATAAAGATGGAAATTAAAAGAGGAGTGAGCTTGAGAAGCTCAGTGTGTGTCTGATTAGTGCAAAACAAGAAACAAAGCATACAAAATAACAATTCTCAGAACAATTTTAATAGTATAGCAAAGCAAAATTCAATAGTTCATTTGAGCAAGCTTATGAATGTCAATGCAATGCATAAATAACAGGAAAGTTCCTACCCATACTCCACTACACTACACGGTAAGAGTTCCATAGAACTCTTCCAACCAATAACACTTTAGTTTATGGATAAACCACCAGTATTTGTAGATAAACTGCCAGTAGTAAAAATTGTGGAGGAACACAAGTATTTTCACTTTAAAAAGTTTGCAGACAAGATGCCAATAATTTGTGGATGAACCACCAGTGTTGCAGATTATTAAACTGTCAGTACTTCCTCCTTTCAATTGTCCCAGCCCATGCAATGCAGTATGTCATGCTTATAATAGTATCATGTAAAAATAATAAACATTTTAACATGTATTTGGTTCAATAGTAACAGTAGGCATGTTGAACATGCAATCGGTAATACAGTGGTAAAGATAACAGTAACAATTTATCATAAATACAATGACAGTAGACATGTAAGATTCATGTATCATACAATATCCAACAACGATTCATTCATTAAATCACAATTCTATCATAGTCATAAAATCAGTGACTCAATTGAGTGAATAAAATCTCTAAAAATAATTTAAGGACTATACAGGGACCAAACAGAACAATTCATAAAATTTTGAGAAAAATTATAAAACATGGGTCACACGGTTGTGTGGCCAGACCGTGTGGAAAGGTTACACGGCTATGTGGTCAGGCCGTGTAACAAACTGGGGTCACGTGACAAACGCTAAAGTTACCCTACAAGAGGGACACAACCGTGTGGAAAACTGTGGCCTTGTGGTTCACGAACTAGCCTAGTATTGATAGGGCACATGGCCGTGTAGTCCAATTGTGTGTTCCACATGCCCATGTGGTCTTAAACTTCACACAAATTTTCACCAATTCACTTGGTAAAGAACACACACCTTTCATCGGAAGCCCGATCGACGTTCCTCATGCCCGATTCTGATTTGATTCACCTAAATCCAATCCTTTAAACATCATTTACACATGAATTAACAGTTGGTTTTAAGATTTGACAAGATTAACAAAAGATTTGGAAAAAACCATAAAAGATTGGTTATTCGAACGTAAGATTAATGTCAAATAGTAATATTACAAAAAATTGAGATCTAAACATCGGAAACGAGATGTACTTATCAATTCTTGACGAGAATAGGGATGTTATTGATGACAATTACAAAACCAATAGAAAGAACGATTAAATGGAGGATGATTTGATTCGGGAAAGCAAAATAATTATCAACAATTAGGATGAAAATATGATGTTAAGAAAAGAAAAAGAGAAGAAATAAAAATATGGAGAGCAAATTATATTAGGATTTTAAAAGGGGAAATATGAAATTCTGATTAGGAAAAGAAGAGAAAAAGATGGTGAAATTCTAATTCTATTGGAATTTTGAGGAAAAGCAAGATATGGATTCTAATTAAGAAAGAATTGGTTAAAATACTAGGGTTTACAAACCCTAAGGGTGGCACATGTAATTTTGACCTAGCCTTGCTAAAATTGGAAAAATGAAAGGGGGAAAGAGGGGGCTCGATTTTGGAACTGAAGGGTCTCTAGCGCTTTAACCATTGAGCAAAGGCTCATTTCTTCCCTAATTTAGACAATTAAATGTACATATTATTTTTTTTCAAGAGACTTGCCGAATTCCCAAAATAATAAAATGGGAGGAAGGGAGCTTAAACCTAGGATCTTTAGGGATAGCTACACTACTTAATCACCAGGGCAAATACTCAATTTTGTTTAACCTCTTACAACATTTATTCTTAAAATGAGGCGTGACACTTACTAGGGTTTTGAGTAAAATTGCACTAAATAGATCTGATGCGAGGGAAGGGATTCGATCTTGGATATTTAGGTGAAATTCACTAACACTTAACCATTAGACCAATAACTAATTTAAATTCAAACACACAAAGATAACCTTTATCTAACCTGTCCTATTTTGATTTATCCATGTTAGCAGGCTTCTCTGTAGGGACCTTCTCAATATCACCTTGAATCAAAGTTGTCGTCATCCGAACTTGCCATAGATTGAAATTTATGATGTCGTCAAACTTATCAATATCAAACCTTGTTGTTGCCATCTCTGAATAATTATTATAAAAAAAAAGGTTGAATGCGGAAATTATTAAAAATATATTTTAATATAAAACCTTGTGATGTCGTTTTTTTGGATGAGTAGTGAAAACAGTTCTACGACATTGCAAATAGAGGTGGAGATGAGATTAATTATTGTAGCAGTGAAACTGAGTATTGTAATTATAAGATTAAAATCAGTAATGAAATATGTGTTTGGGTTAAAATGTAACTGTAACAATAAGGTAAAAAAGAAAAATGACTACTAAATATATTAGATTGAAAATAGTATATAATAGAAGTTTTTAATTTTTTTCATTTTTATAAATAATTAAAAATATATAAAATTATAATTTTATTAATAAAATGATTTTTATAATAATATATTTTAAAAATGTTTTATTAATGTAACTATTTATTGTTTATTTAAATACTTATTACCTTTTTGATAAAAAATTAATTATTTACCTTAATTCTAATGTATTGATCATTATTTTATAAATATTTTTAATAATAATTACATGCAAATTTGTAATAATTTTATTTATATGTTCATATAAATATTATAATTAAATAATGTATTAATTCACTGCAATAAATGATTGAAAATACGTTAATTATTTAGTCAATAAATTTTAGATTTTATTTCTATGAAGTAAGAATGGGGCAAAAGGTTTGCAATAAGCAAAGAAAAGTATGAAGCATAGACCAAGACTTAGAAAATACAATCACATCATAAAAGAAAAAGGCATGTCCCTTTTTGATGACTTTTATATGGCATTGGGATAACACTTCCTTTTGTGTAAGGTTAACAAATTACATTAATGATTTGTAAAAGACTTTAAATTTGGAAATTGAGTTTTAAAACCTACTAAATAAAAATGATTATATATTGTACTCTTTAAATTTAATAGATGTTGAATGGAAGCATTTTTGTTATATTTGTAAATTCAATTTAACGCAAAAGTTGTGGACTTTCAAATTTAGATTTATTCTTGTTGGTGAAATTAGAAAAAGAAAATTATGTTTGAATTTTAAAATAGACATTTGGGGAACTTTACTTGAATACCACCCGACTCAAATGGAACTATCCCCAAACTATCAAATGGATGAGAATACCTATGATTATACCAAAATAAAAACTTGATAAATAATTTCACTCTTTAGTTAATAAATTTGTCATTTACTACATATTTCTCGTAGAAAAATAACTTTTGGATCGGAAGTCTTTCTCGAAAGAAATAAAAATTCCTTAACACATTTATCAATTCCTATTAGTTTGAAGAAAGTTTTGAAATTTCACATTTTAGATATTTTTATTTCCTACGTCATTGTCTTATATTGAGTAAATAAACAGGTCAAGAGTTTGATCAAAATTTCCACATGTATATGTGTCCATCAACTCTTCTCAACAAGCTATGAAATTTGCCGTGCATGTTATAAGGAAAAAAACTCTTTGAATTTGACATTGGTTTTTCATAGAGATAAAAATTCTCTAACACATTTTCGAAGAAGATTGATGTCGAAACCATTTTTATTTTAAGCTTTGAAAAATGATGATCGACTTTTAAAAATAGGGAGTCGCCACCGATCCTTTTTGTCTAGGTGCGATCGGATCACCTATAAAATATTTTGGTCTGGGAAATTTGAGAAAACGGGTTCGAAAGCCGGTTACGTGCAAGGAAGGGTTAGCACCCTTGCAACGCCCAAAGTTGGTACCAAATTGATTAACTTTGTCCTAATGTCGAAAATTTTAAATAACTTGATTGAATATTGAGATTCCTTTGTTCCGAAGGAATAGAGTATCATATCCAGCACGATTGGACACGACAATCTGAGTCCTCGAATCCAAGATCATCCCCAAAATTCTCCAAGTACATGTATTGAAATTTTAAAAGGGTATTTGGTTATTTGGACAAACAAAAAAATACACCCAGCACGATTGGGCACGATTTCTTCGAGTTTCCAAATTATTTGAAAATATGGATCAATTTTGAAAGGGTATTCGTTTATTCGGTTAAACAAAAAAAATCACACCCAGCACGATTGGGCACGATTTCTTCGAATTTCCAAATGCACGAATATTACCTTATTTTGAAAATATGAACAAATTTTGAAAGGGTATTCGTTTATTTGGTTAAACAAAAAAAACCACACCCAGCACGATTGGGCACGATTTCTTCAAATTTCCAAACGCACGAATATTACCTTATTTTGAAAATATGAACAAATTTTGAAAGGGTATTCGTTTATTTGGTTAAACAAAAAAACAACACCCAGTACGATTGGGCACGATTTCTTCGAATTTCCAAACGCGCGAATATTACTTTGTTTTGGAAATATTAAGTAAGAATGATTTTAAAGATCGAATAGTGTTGAAACATGATGTTTTTAAGTGAATACAATGTTATGGCATAATAACATACAATATGGAGCAATTATTTACGAGTGAAATACAATGCTATTGAATCTCAAGCAATATATAAATATAGAGCAAGAATTAAAACATACAAGTATTATCAAGCATTAATATAGAGCAAGAATTAAATATAGAGCAAGAATTATCAAGCGTTAGATCAATGATAAAGAAAATTAATTTAATTCATACAAGTATAACATATGTAAGAAGTATTCTAAAATAAACAACGATTTTAAATATATTATAATGATGGATAAAAATCATATATACATATAAAAATGATAACGATATTTAAAAAGAGTTTGGAAATTAATATAGAGTATAGTCTTTTAAAGAAACAAATTATATGTATAATAGTATAAAAACAAGAGTATATGTATAAAAATAATTTAATGTAAATTATTGGAAATAATAGTAAATTACTAAGTGGATAAAATACTATATGATAATAATAATAATAACGATGATAAAAATAAGAATTTATTAAGATAATAAAGCATCAAAATGATAATAGAAATATTAACATTGATTAGAAGTAACAATGATAATATTAGAAATAATATTCGTAATAATATTCTAAAATATCATCAATAGTAATAACAATATTAATTTAATGATAAATAAGATAATAAAAAGGGACTAAATGAAAAAACATTCAAACAATCAGGGGTTAAAACCGCAAATACTTAAACAACCAAAACGCAGTATACAAACTGGACCAAATTAGAAGTATGCATGAATTACAGAGGCTAATTAAACAATAAAAATAACGCGTAACGGGATTAATTAAAAACAATATAGGAATAGAAGGGACTAAACGCGCAAATCCTCCATTAATTGGAGAAACACGCGGATCTCATGGGA
Source organism: Gossypium sturtianum (assembly GCA_025698515.1). Classification (NCBI taxonomy): domain Eukaryota; kingdom Viridiplantae; phylum Streptophyta; class Magnoliopsida; order Malvales; family Malvaceae; genus Gossypium; species Gossypium sturtianum. The sequence continues at coordinate 59,629,008 of CM046952.1, forward strand.
CCAAATTAGGTTGGAGCTTGCCTTATGCGGCGTCGTATTGAGGCTATTGTAATGAGCCCCAAACGACGCCGTTTTCTTAACAGCATATAACACCCCCCCTTTAACTGAATAAAAAAAACAGACGCCCCTCTTTCTTTTTTTTTTAAAACCCTAAAATCCTCTCTCATTTTAACCCTCAACCACAGGCAAGGAAAACCCTTCCGTCCGACTGCCAAAACGCCAGTGTAAAGGCGCTTAGCGATGCAGAGAGAGCTAGGGAGGCCTTTTCGCACTAGCCCTGAAGTCCCGCCCCTATCCAAACTCTGATTGCGACGGAGAGGACACGGACCGAACCATGCGAAGGTATCCCCAGCCAAGGAAAACCCTTCCGTTTGACTACCAAAATGCCACTGTAAAGGCGCTTGGCAGTACCCGAAGAGCCCAAGGGAGGCCTTTTCGCACTAGCCCTGAAGTCCCACCCCTATCCAAACTCCGATTGCGACGGAGAGGACACGGACCGAACCATGCGAAGGTATCCCCTCTCTCCCTTTTTGTTAATATTTCAAAATAAAAGAGAACGACGCTTGGAATCGATTCAAAGAATGTGTAACAGAAAAAAGATGTAATCGAAAAAAGGAAAAAACCTTTTCGTTTCTGATATCTTCTGTATCGTATTCAATAGTGTGTGTGTAAAAAAATACATTCGACGGCCTTTTCTCTTTTATAGCCGAAACAAGAAAATAGGTAAAATACAAAATTATTCTGCTTTTTGTTTCTGTACATCTTTGCTATTTTTTTGCTATTGGAGCCACTGTTTTGCAGGTACGGATGGCGCAAACGTAGCGTACGGAGGTACGTGTAGAGACACGAGCTGATGCGCTGGTAACGGCTCGCGCGTGACACGCGCGTGGGGAGCACGCGCGCGCTGGAACCCTCTGGAATTCTCTAGGGTTTCTAAAACGTCAAATACATTGGGCCGTTTGGGCCAACTTCAGAATTGGGCTAGGGTTATTTTGTAAATTGGGTTATGCTATTGGGCTAACAGTTTAGTTGGGCCTGTTGGGTAGTGAGTTATGTATTGGGCTTGTATATTTTTGGGTTGTAATGGATCGTTAAAAGATCATTTATTGGACCGTATTATTTGGGTTTTAATTCTGCTTTGTCTTTTGTGTTTTTTGGTTTCTGTTTGGTTAACATTGGGCCTGGACAGATTTGGGCTTCTACAGCTGCCCCTCTTTGCTCATTGTCGTGTAACGGGAATGGAGCAAAGACTTTAAAGAGGGCCAAATTTGTCCGGTCTCACTGAATCTTGACTTCTTGGCGCTTCTTTCCTTCAAGTAGCTTCATTTCATCCCACTGCATCTTCAAGGGCATGAAAACTAACGCTTCGATCCAATTCGATGTAATTTCCTGGAGAAGAGATTTGTAGCTTCAATCTGCTCCGTCGGAACTTCATGGTGATAAGAATTCAAAGAGAAGAGATTTGTAACTTCGATCTTCCTACTGAGACTTTTTGAAAATAGAAGTTGATCCTCAATAACCTCAAGGAGAAAGGATTTTTAGCTTCAACCCACTCCACTGGGACTTCGAGGTGATAGGAATTCAGAGAGAAGAGATTTGTAACTTCGATCTTCCTGCTGAAACTTCTCAAAAATATAGGTTGCTCCTCAATACACTCAGGGAGGAGGGATTTGTAGTTTCAACCTGCCCCACTGGGCTTCAAGGTGATAAGGATCCAGAGAGGAGAGATTTGTAATTTCGATCTTCTCACTGGAACTTCTCGAAAATGAAGGATCCTCGATACATTCGGGGAGGAGGGATTTGTAGCTTCAACCTGCTCCATTGGAACTTCGAGGAGATAAAAATTTAGGGAAAAGAGATTCGTAACCTCAATCTTCTCTGTTGAATCTTTAAAGAAATACTGACTGATCCTCATTGTAATACTCGGGGAGGTAAACTCAACCTACTCCACTGGAACTTTGAGGAGATAAGACTTGTATAGCTTCGATCTATTCCTGCAGTTTCAGGTTTTCTAGATCTCCTGTCTTCGATCTGCTTCGCTGAGGAAGGCAGGATCTTCAAGTTTACTGATGCTGCGACAATATCCTCTAGGGGACCTGTGCTGTAAAATCAGTTTCCTGTTTATGCTTATGCAAAATGGTTAGAATGCGATGATCAGAATGAATCTAATGCTCCTAACTAAATGTAGTACGGACGATATATACATGAATGCAGAATGTCATGAAGATGATCTTTTTAGGATGTTTTAAGGGCACCCTTACTCGCATCATGTTGTCCTTGTTCAGCCGGTAATTTGACCCCGAAACTCAAAGGAATCACTACTATGCTCCACTAATTTTCTCATGTTGTAGCTTCAATGTCTATTACTTCATATCCCGAAGGTGCGAGGTTTGTATTTTTGCATGGTCCCCTGCCATGTCTTCAGCATATAGGATCCAAAATAATTTGTTACCCGTTCTCACAGCATTTCATCTTTGAGAATAGTCTCTTTCTTATTGTTTGTTAAAGCCTCACCTCTGCCGTGGTACTTTAAAAATGAAGAAATCATTATTTATATAGATACCCTCTTTTCTGATATTATCAACCCCTTAAACCTGGTGAGTTTTACACAACAGTCCTATTTTTGGGTTCTTGTTTTATTTAGAAACCTCTAGAGTAATGCGCAGAACTTCTTTTATAAAAGCATTATTAGTTCATCCATCATTATTTCAATGCAACACGCTTGTATGGGGGTAATATCAATAGCTAAGAATAAAATTGGTGTGAAGTAAAGCTTATGATTAATAAGAGAGACTAATCAAAAGGTACATCTTGAAAAGAACAAAATATTCAAAGATAGCACATTTAATGTGGATAAAAACGACTACTATGCGACCTCTAGATATCGCCGCCTGAGCTTCTCTGCCCCAATGTCTGGAAGACTATCTTGAGTGTGACATGTGTTTAGAAGATCTTGAATATTTTGTCGCAGCACCAAGACGCAACATACCATTTCCTTTTTAATTCAAGTATGGCAGGATCACCGCATACCCCCTTATAATCTGATCACAATTTGAGCCATCTTTTTTCAGTTTTCGACTCAAAACCTCTTTGGTCTCAAGGTCCCCTTTGCGGGTTTTCACCCTGGCCTCTCCATTTTTTTTTTGGAAAATCTCAAAGCGCCCTTTGCGGGTTTTCACTTTGGCTTCTTTTCTTTTTCAAGTATAGTTTTTCTTAATGAATTCGAATTTGAGTTATTGGGTAAGTTTTTCCCATCCATCTCGGCCAGGATCAATGCTCCTCCGGAGAAAGCCTTTTTCACCACATAAGATCCTTCCCAATTTGGCATCCATTTCCCTCTAAAATCTTTTTGCATGGGGAAGATCTTTTTCAAAACCAAGTCTCCCTCGTAAAATTCTATTGGGCGAACCTTCTTGTCATAAGCCCGCATCATCCTCTTTTGGTATATCTGACCATGACGGATGGCCTTTAGCCTTTTTTCCTCAATCAAGTTCGGTGATCATATCGAGACTGGATCCATTCGGCTTCATCTAACTTTAGCTCTGACAAGACTCGAAAGGAAGGAATTTCAACCTCGATGGGTAGCACTGCCTCCATTCCGTAGACTAGTGAGAAAGGAGTTGCCCCAGTAGAGGTCCTGACTGATGTTCGATAAGCATAGAGGGTGAATGGTAACTTATCGTGCCAATCTTTATAGGTTTCAACCATTTTCCCCATAATCTTCTTAATTTTCTTATTGGCTGCTTCTACTGCACCATTCATTTTTGGATGATATGGTGACGAATTGTGGTGTCTAATCTTAAATTGACTGCAGACCTCCGCGATCGTACTGTTATTCAGGTTTAACGCATTGTTTGATATGATTCTTTCTGGCATTCCATATCGACATATGATTTCCTTTTTTAGGAACCTGCTGACTGCCGACTTGGTAACGCTGGCGTATGAAGCAGCTCTACCCATTTGGTGAAGTAGTCGATAACCACAAAGATGAACCGATGCCCGTTTGAAGCTTTTGGAGAGATCAGCCCGATGACGTCCATGCCCCACATGGAGAAAGGCCATGGGGAAGTCATAACATGCAAAGATGAAGGAGGCACATGAATTTTGTCCCCGTATACTTGGCATTTGTGACATGTTTTAGCATAATTGATGCAATCTCCTTCCATGGTAGACCAATAGTATCCGAGCCTCATGATTTGTCTAGCCATTGTGAAACCATTAGCGTGCGTTCCGTAAACACCCTCGTGGACTTCCTCCAAAATTTTCTTAGTTTCAACAGCGTCGACACATCCCAACAGTACTTGATCCTTTCTTCTTTTGTACAAGACTTCCCCGTCTAAGACATAATCACAAGCTATCCTTCTCAATGTCTTCTTTTCTTTCTCAGCCGCTTGTTCAGGATATTCGCGATTCCTTACATATCGCAATATATCTTGGTACCAGGGGTGATAATCCCTTTCTTTTTCCTCCATATTGCAACAATAAGCTGGGGTTTCATAAATACTCATCTGGATGGGCTTCATATTTTCCTGGTTATTTATTCTGATCATGGCAGCTAATGTGGCTAATGCATCAGCCATCTGGTTTTCATCGCGCGGGAGGTAAAAGAATGCGATATCATCAAACTTCTCAATTAGCTCCAAAATTAATTTTCGGTAACTGATGAATTTGGGATCCCTTGTTTCCCATTCTCCTTTGAGCTGATAAATCACCAATGCAGAATCTCCATATACTTCTAGCACCTTGACTTTGCGGTCTATGGCTGCTTGAATTCCTATGATACAAGCTTCGTATTCTACCATATTATTTGTGCAATCGAAATCCAACTTGCAAGTGAATGGGTAGTGATCTCCATTTGGGGATATCAGGACTGCCCCAATTCCATTACCAACGGCATTTGATGCTCCGTCGAAGTTCAACTTCCAAGGACAATCTTCTAGGGTATCTTCCTCAGTAGCTGCTACAAACATCAGATCCTCATTGGGAAAATTGAAGTTCAAGGGTTTGTAATCGTTTAGCGCCCTGCTGGCTAGAAAGTCTGCTATTGCACTTCCTTTCACAGCCTTCTGGCTCACATAGACTACGTCGAACTCAGAGAGCAAAATTTGTCATTGAGCCATTCTCCCATTCAAAGCGGTTGACTCCATCATATATTTAAGAGGATCTAGTTTCGAGATTAACCAGGTCGTATGGTACAACATGTACTGCCTCAACCTTCGAGTTGTCCAGATCAAGGCACAACACAATTTTTCAATTGGCGAATATCTCATCTCACATTCAATAAATTTCTTACTGAGGTAATATATCGCCTTTTCTTTTCTCCCTGATTCATCATGCTGACCCAATACACACCCCATAGAGTGATCAAACACTGTCAAGTACAGGATTAGTGGCCTATCTGGACGAGGGGGTGTCAAAACTGAAGGATTCGACAAGTACTGTTTGACTCTATCGAAAGCTTTCTAGCATTGATCATCTCACACACCTGGATTATGTTTCTTCAGAAGATGAAATATAGGGTCACATTTTTCAGTTAACTGTGAAATAAACAGAGCAATGTAATTTAACCTTCCAAGGAAGCCTCGAACTTCTTTTTGAATGCGCGGTGGAGGCAATTCTTGTATAGCCCTGACCTTATCTGAGTCAATCTCAATTCCCTTTTCACTGACTATGAAGCCCAGCAATTTACCCGATCTAGCCCCAAAAGTGCATTTTGCGGGATTGAGCTTTAATTAGAATTTTCTCAGTCTCAAGAACAATTTTCTCAAAACTTGGATATGTTCTTCTTCTGTTCTAGACTTGGAAATCATGTCATCCACATAAACCTCAATTTTTTTATGCATCATATCATGGAATAAAGTCACCATAGCTCTTTGGTATGTAGCTCCCGCATTTTTCAACCCAAATGGCATCACTTTGTAACAGAATGTACCCCACAATGTTATAAAGGTATTCTTTCCCATATCCTCAGGATGCATTTTTATCTGATTGTACCCCGAGAAGCCGTCCATAAATGAAAACAACGAGTAGCCTGCTGTGTTATCCACCAGAGTATCAATATGAGGTAAAGGAAAATTATCCTTTGGGCTAGCTTTATTTAGGTCTCTATAATCCATACACATTCGTACCTTCCCATCTTTTTTAGGGACAGGCATAATGTTGGCTACCCATTCCGAATATTTAGTCTCTTGTAAGAATCCGGCATCAAACTGCTTTTTAACTTCCTCCTTTATTTTTAACACAATATCTGGTCTCATCCTTCGAAGCTTCTGATGAATGGGCTTGCAATCCTCTTTTATAGGCAGGCGATGTACTATAATGTCGGTGCTTAAACCAGGCATATCCTTATATGACCATGCGAAGACATCTTTGAATTCTTGTAGCAGCTCGACAAGATCTCGTCTTGTTTCTTGGGTTATGCGTGTTCCAATCTTCACTACCTTCCCCTCCTCCAATATCACAGTCTCTACTGTTTCCTCATGAGGTAGAATTTGTTTCTCCTCCTGTTCTACCATTCTTAACAAGTCGTGGATAAATCATCGTCTATATCGTCTTCAAAATCCGTGATCCTTCTAAACACATGTCCTGCTCAAAAGGATATTCCGAGTTCGTGGCAGTGTTGCTCGTGTCATTGATATCTGAAGACCTATTGTAGTTCAAAAGAATATGGAAAGAATGAATGAATTTATAAATGGTCGTTTGTAAGTATAAGGGTTATGACAGAATGATTTGAAGGAATTACAAAATGAAGAAAGGAATAGAAGAATGTTTGCTTCAAATGATAGCAAAAATATACTTCATTAATATAATAATGTTTGAACATGAGCCTATTTCACAAAAGAAATCTTATCACTCCTAGGCTTAAAGTAATAAGTGCGTTCTGAACATTACTCTGAATAGGTTTTAAATACTACAGGAATCTCCTCTGCAGTCCAGTTGTCCAAAATGCTCCCTGGTTTGTAAGGTCGAATATCCGATAAGGTCCCTTCTTCTATTGTCTCCTCAGATACGGCATTAATGCAGACATTACCCAACATTGCTACGATGTCCTCTCCTTTTGGCACCTTCTGCTCAGCATGAATTATCCCTCCTGACACAAAGGTTTTGGATATATGTGGAATTATCATAGGTTCCCACTTGGCCTCTTCGCCATTCAAACGAGCACGTCTTCTTTCTTGTCTCGTTTCCAGTTCTTTCCCTTTTTTTTTTGCATCTGGCCTAAATCCTAAGCCAAAGCGATCTTGTTTTTCTCTCAATGTCGGGGCCACGACTCTCCCCTGAAGATACTTCCCAAGTCCTCTTCCTGGCAAAGCTCCTTTCCCCACGGTCATTTTCAGTCCCATTCTTGTAGTCTTGGAGATTCTTGGTACCAGGATTCTATTTCCTCCCGTGATGAAAGTTGCATTTACGAACTCAAGAGACTGAAAAGAACATTCGGTTGTCTCGTCGTTTATCTCCAAGTACGACATCTCACTAGTCACAGCTGCAATAATGTCCTCCTTAGCCTTTATCGTTATTAGCCGACCATCCACTATCAACTTCACTTTCTGATGTAATGATGAGGGTACTGCCCCTGACGAATGTATCCACGGCCTCCCTAATAAGCAGTTATAGGAAGGCTTGATGTCCATTACCAGAAAATCTACTTCGTAAGTAGTCGGGCCAATAACACTTTCCTTTGCGTGCCATCAAATGCCTTCACTATGCTCTGGCATTCCTTCATGTGCGAGCTGTCTATCGGTAATCTGTTTAGAGTGGACAAGGGCAATACGTTTAATGCCGACCCGTTGTCTATTAGGACCCCTGGTAGCGTGTACCCCTTACATCTAGTGGTAATATGCAAAGCCTTGGTGGATCCCTTTCCACCTGGTGGTATCTCATCGTCACTGAAATGGATGAAGTTGTCAGCACTTATGTTACCTACCAACCGATCCAATTTGTCAACCGAGATATCATTGGTGACATAGGTCTCATTTAAGACTTTCATTAATGCGTTCCTATGCATTTTCGACTTCTAAAGCAAAGCCAACACAGATATGCGCTCTGGTTGCTTATGCAGCTACTCTACCACACAATATTCACTGTGTTTCAGGAACTTTAGGAACTGCTTGGCTTCTTCCTCTTTCACTGGTTCCTTGATGGGCGATTCGGACTCGATTAATTTTTCTCCATCTGACTCTACCATTGGAGCTTTCCTTTTTGCCAAATCATAGCATTTCCCGCTACGAGTATGAGAACCTGCATCCCACTCCTCTTTTGAAGCACTAGCCAACTTCTCCTTCCCTGGGATTGTCACACTACATTCATAGTTCCAGGGAACCCTCTTGCTATCCTCATAAGCAAATGCCGCAGGTCTTTGTATTATCACTTTTGGTGCTGCCTGCACTTCCGTTCCGCTATTATTGGGTATTGCGGGTCTCTATATTATCACTTTCGGTGCTGCCTGCATTCCAGCTCCGTTGTTCTTGGGTGCCGAAATAACGATCAAAGGGAATTTGACTTTTGAGCTCCTCGTTGTCGACTCTGAGGTGCATATGCTCTTCTCTTCTGCACCCTCTTCACAAAACTCTATTTCTTTATTTTCATCAAATTTTGTACCAAAGTCCTGAACCTCTCATAGTTCTGAATCTCATGCCCCGATTCCCGATGGTACTCACAATAATTTATCAACTTTCTCTGACTCTCTTCCGCAACGATTAGCCCCCGTTTAACCATTTCTTTCCAGACCAATCCTAAGGGAGTCTTAACTTCCGCAACGCTTATTTTGATCATTCTCTCTGAACTTTCGCTAACTGCATTGACCCCATTATGATCGGGTAATGGACTTTCTGCCTTTGGCGAATCTGCTAACTCTATAACCCCCATATTGACAAGCTTTTCTACCAATTTCTTAAAGGCTAGGCAATTCTCTATTGAATGCCCAGTGATCCCCATATGATACTCGCATTCCGTATTCGGGTCATACCACTTGGGGTACGGGGGCTGCATTGGTGTTAGATAGCGAGGAGATACGATGTGCGCGTCGAATAGGTTTTTATACATTGCCTTGTATGTTATCGGGATCGATGTAAATTGGAGTTTCTCATTGTTCTGTCTTGCGGTGGCAGATTCCTTCCTGGACAAACCCTGATACCCAGTAGCCACTGCCTTTGGCTGATTAACGGTGACCGACTTCGAATACCCTATGCTTGTATTATTCACTTCACTTCTTTTCCTTCTCGTAGTCGTTCTTTTGTTTTCCCCCGCCTCAATCTTTCCACTTTTTATAGCGTTCTCGATCATCTCTCCGGTCATTATGATGTCCGAGAAACTCTTGGTTGTACTTCCTAGCATATGCGTAATAAATAGGGCCTTCAGCGTATTGATAAAAAGCATGGTGGTCTCTTTTTCTAGAAGTGGTGGCTGGACCTGGATGGCAACCTTCCTCCACCTCTGTGCATACTGTCGGAAACTCTCGTTTGGTTTCTTTTCCATGTTTTACAAAACAATTCTGTCAGGGGTCATATCAGTTACATGACTGTACTGCCTCATAAATGCCTGTGCCAAATCTCTCAAAGAACCAATTTCGGTACGGCTCAACTAATTATACCATCTGGCTACTTCTTTGACCAGGCTATCCTGGAAGCAATGTATCAACAATTGGTCATTGTTAATATACCCGATCATTTTTCGGTAAAACATGGTTATGTGAGCTTCGGGGCAAGTAATTCCCTTGTATTTTTCAAACTCTGGCATTTTGAATTTGTGGGGAAGTATTAGATCTGGCACCAAGCTTAGATCTTTAGCGTCAACTCCGCGTTGCCTATCAGCGTCCTCCATAGCCCGAAACTTGTCTTCTAACCATTTACAACGCTCTTCTAGCTGTTTTGGCAATTCAGACTTTGCCTTTTCCTCTTCCGCTGCCTCATCAAGGTCGGGAATAATAGCATTGATTGGGTGATCAACCAAATTGAAACCCGATCCAGCTTGGAAATTTGGCGGTATCGAGACACCCTCTTGAAATTGTTGAGGTTTAATTACAACGGGTGTCCTTCGTGGCTGCGCTTCATGATGTGTCGGGGTAAAACCTGTGGGGATATAGGCGTTCCTCACTATCCTCCACTCAGATTAACCATAGGGCTTTCCTTTGTCTGTCAATAAGCGAGTCAATTGGGACATCATGGTTCTTTGCGATTCCATCATCCGATCCATCATATCATGTTGGATCTTAGCGGCTTCCTCTGCATTTGCAAATTTGTGAAGTTTTTCCCCGTGCATCTCCTTTTGGAGTTGTTCAAGCTTCTCTATTCTCTGATCCATATCTTTTGTTTTCTTTCTTGTGCCGTAGGGATGCGTCTCTGGTATTGTTTTGTCAGTTTCCAGGTTGCTGAAATAATTAATTTTTTTTATTCAATTAGGATCTTTTAATGGATTTTAATGCATATGAAATGAAGATAAACGCGAATGCATGAAATGCAAAAGAAGTCGATTCTGATTCAATTTTATTTAGAAAGCTTTACTAGAGAACAAAGTCCTTTACATAGAATCGAATTACAAATAAGGCCTGGCCCTAGCACCTAAAACCTTAATTTTCTCGAGTAGTGAAGCTAATTCCTGTCTGCGATCTGACCACGTTTCAAACTGCATACTCAATACATCAGCTTGTACGGCCAAAGTTTGTAAATAATCAGCTATCTCTTGCATCTGGGTTATAGCTTCTCCCATGAGGTGATCCCTATCTCTGACTTGATTCTGAAAATAGTGAAGCTCATGTTTCCTTCATTCTTCATCCGCCTCTAGAGACTCGATATGGTTTTGGCAATTCTGCAAGGCCGTTTCTAATTCTTCAATCTTTTCCTTCATTTCTTTAATTTGGCTCAAACTGGCTCTTAATTCTTTCATAGAGTCACGGCTTCGATGATGATGAAGAGATCTCTCGAGTTCTACGACTCTAGCCTTCAACTTGTTTTGTTCACTTCGGCTTTCTGAGAGGCTCTTTTCCATAGGTTCAATTCGTGCTTGTGTCTCTCGGAACTTCTCCTCCCATTGGTTAGCTTTAGCACTTTCATCTTGAACCTCCTGACGCCATTGTTCTGAAGTCTTTCCTAAACCGACGGTCCTCATTGATAGGCGCATCTTCTTATAGTCAGTTTTTAAGTTGTTTAGATCCTCTTCAACCCGTTCTTTTCCTTTTTTGAATCTTTCCGCCTCTGCCTTTTGAACGTCAGCATCCAACCTTAAATGCATCTTCTCTTCTTCTAATTGCTTTATTCTCTTTTCCAGCTCTCGATTCCTTTTTTCAAAATCTTGTTTTATTATCTCCAATTCGAATGGGACTACCTGTAAATATTCCCCTATCGGTCGAGCTCTTCCAGATTTGGCCCCGGGATGTTGTCATTGATCCTTCTACTGAACCAATCATTATACTCAGGCGTCGTCATTGAACCTACAGACAATCTCTTCATTCGGCGAATCTGCTTCCAAGTATCATGAATCTCCCGAACTCTTTTCTTGTAATTGTCCGCCTGATATGAGAACTCAGATTGAGCTAGCCCATAAGTCACCGGTATAAATTGCCTTGACTGGTATTGCCTTAGTGCAAGCAATGGAGTGTATCCAGTTGCCCCCCAAATCCCAATCAATGGCACATAATCAAAACTCCCACAACGATAGAGGATCTCATTAGGGACCATCCAAAAGGCTCTCCACTCCACATCCTCCTCTTTGAGATTTTGAAGGATCATCATCCACTTTTCTTCTGAGATGTCATTTCTCCTTTGTGTAGCTACCTCTTCCTTTAATGGGGAATAATTTTGGGAGAAGACCCGGTAAAAGACCCTGTCCATCTTCCAAAAGTGTCTATGAAACCAGGTCAATAACAGTTGTGCACATCTAATAAATTTACCTTCACCTTCCCTCCGACATAAGCTCAAAGATCTAAACGTCTCGACTAGTATTGCAGGTACCGGTGTGATTCCTTTACCCAGACGATCGAATAGGTCAGTGGCTGCTTCATCTATGTGCCTTAGAGCTTTAGGAAAAATCACCAGACCGTAAATGCTCAAGGCAAAGATATCCACCCTCTTCTTCGCATCTGAGTGTGCTAAGATCAAGTCTCTCATAACCACCCAAGGAATACATTTACCATCACCTTTCTGCTGAATTCGAGCCGTAACCCAAGACTCATTCATCCCAGTAATACTCATTAATTTCTTCACGAAGGCCGGGGCGTTAGCGACTTTAATGTAAGCTTTGTCGACTAAGATCTTTGGAAAATGGAGCAAGGTTGTATACTCCTCTATAGTGGGCACCAAATCTACTCTCCCAAAAGTGAAACAATTATACGCAGGATTCTAAAACTGGGTCATAGCCTGAAACAAATGTTTGTCTACCTTAACATCTAACAAATAGGGCATATCACCATAATTTTGGTAGAACATCTGCTTAGTTCCCTCATCCCAACGGGCCCATATGTCTCTTAACTCTTGTAGCTCATTTGCACCACACTGACGCGAGTAAAGTCCCACAGCTCCGATATGTATCCTTTAGCCAAACTGTCCCCATTTTCTAACTGTAGCCTCTCTGACCATGTGCGGACGGCCGCATTATCTTCGACTCTATCAAGGAATTTATTCTCCATGTTAAACCTTCTAACTTAGCAACTGAACACGAATCGACTCCTCCTTAAATAGGCAATGTCATGCCAATCACAAAAAAATGCGAGTCAGTATCAAATAATCAGAGTGAAGGCAAACAGAAAATAATCAAACACCTATACGGGTAACCATTAACATTCAACACTACTACACTTGATGGGTTCCTACGGCCTACTACATGGGGTAAAGTCCTAAGGAAAGGGTACCCGAACCTGCAGATTCCTCAATCCTCACCCATTATAGGCTCATACGGATCAAGTTCAGTTCAGGGGAATACATTTCCCTATGCCCATGCAGAGGTGAAAACCTCACGAAGACATAGGTACGGATGTATCCCGGAAGCAGTCCACTAGCCCATGCGGAGGTGAAAACCTCACGAAAGCATAGTTTCTCACTCCCACTTAAAGGTGTGACCACAACGGTCATGCAATGCAATGCCAAAATATTTCATGAAACTTGACACTATAGCACAAACAAATGTGTTAAAAACACGTTTTGTCAAAACAATTTTCCAAATTTTCAATTAAAAAGACAAAAATTAATCAATTTATGGCCTGACTCTCAACCAGTCCCCAGTGGAGTCGCCAAGCTGTCGAAACCATTTTTATTTTAAGTTTTGAAAAATGATGATCGACTTTTAAAAATAGGGAGTCGCCACCGATCCTTTTTGTCTAGGTGCGATCGGATCACCTATAAATATTTTGGTCTGCAAAATTTGAGAAAACGGGTTCGGAAGTCGGTTACGTGCAAGGAAGGGTTAGCACCCTTACAACACCCAAAGTTGGTACCAAATTGATTAACTTTGTCCTAATGTCGAAAAGTTTAAATAACTTGATTGAATATTGAGATTCCTTTGTTCCGAAGGAATAGAGTATCACATCCAGCACGATTGGACACGACAATCTGAGTCCTCGAATCCAAGATCATCCCCAAAATTCTCCAAGTACATGTATTGAAATTTTAAAAGGGTATTTGGTTATTTGGACAAAAAAAAAACCCAGCACGATTGGGCACGATTTCTTCGAGTTTCCAAATTATTTTGAAAATATGGACCAATTTTGAAAGGGTATTCGTTTATTCGGTTAAACAAAAAAAATCACACCCAGCACGATTGGGCACGATTTCTTCGAATTTCCAAATGCACGAATATTACCTTATTTTGAAAATATGAACAAATTTTGAAAGGGTATTCGTTTATTTGGTTAAACAAAAAAACCACACCCAGCACGATTGGGCACGATTTCTTCGAATTTCCAAACGCGCGAATATTACCTTGTTTTGGAAATATTAAGTAAGAATGATTTTAAAGGTCGAATAGTGTTGAAACATGATGTTTTTAAGTGAATACAATGTTATGGCATAATAACATACAATATGGAGCAATTATTTACGAGTGAAATACAATGCTATTGAATCTCAAGCAATATATAAATATAGAGCAAGAACTAAAACATACAAGTATTATTAAGCATTAATATAGAGCAAGAATTAAATATAGAGCAAGAATTATCAAGCGTTAGATCAATGATAAAGAAAATTAATTTAATTCATACAAGTATAACATATGTAAGAAGTATTCTAAAATAAACAACGATTTTAAATATATTATAATGATAGATAAAAATCATATATACATATAAAAATGATAACGATATTTAAAAGAGTTTGGAAATTAATATAGAGTATAGTCTTTTAAAGAAACAAATTATATGTATAATAGTATAAAAACAGTAGTATATGTATAAAAATAATTTAATGTAAATTATTGGAAATAATAGTAAATTACTAAGTGGATAAAATACTATATGATAATAATAATAATAACGATGATAAAAATAAGAATTTATTAAGATAATAAAGCATCAAAATGATAATAGAAATATTAACATTGATTAGAAGTAACAATGATAATATTAGAAATAATATTCGTAATAATATTCTAAAATATCATCAATAGTAATAACAATATTAATTTAATGATAAATAAGATAATAAAAAGGGACTAAATGAAAACACATTCAAACAATCAGGGGTTAAAACCGTAAATACTTAAACAACCAAAACGCAGTATACAAACTGGACCAAATTAGAAGTATGCATGAATTACAGTGGCTAATTAAACAATAAAAATAACGCGTAACGGGATTAATTAAAAACAATATAGGAATAGAAGGGACTAAACGCGCAAATCCTCCATTAATTGGAGAAACACGCGGATCTCATGGGACCAAATCGGGTTGGAGCTTGCCTTATGCGGCGTCGTATTGAGGCTATTGTAATGAGCCCCAAACGACGCTGTTTTCTTAACAGCCTATAACACCCCCGTTTATATGATTAAAAAAAACAGACGCCCCTCTTCCTTTTTTTTTAAAAACCCTAAAATCCTCTCTCATTTTAACCCCCAACCGCAGCCAAGGAAAACCCTTCCGTCCGACTACCAAAACGCCAGTGTAAAGGCGCTTGGCAGTACCCGAAGAGGCCTAGGGAGGCCTTTTCGCACTAGCCCTGAAGTCTCGCCCCTATCCAAACTCCGATTGCGACGGAGAGGACACGGACCGAACCATGCGAAGGTATCCCAACCAAGGAAAACCCTTCCGTCCAACTACCAAAACGCCATCAAAGGCGCTTGGCGATGCAGAAAGAGCCCAATGGAGGCCTTTTCGCACTAGCCCTGAAGTCCCGCCCCTATCCAAACTCCGATTGCGACGGAGAGGACACGGACCGAACCATGCGAAGGTATCCCCTCTCTCCCTTTTTGTTAATATTTCGAAATAAAAGAGAATGACGCTTGGAATCGATTCAAAGAATGGGTAACAGAAAAAAGATGTAATCGGAAAAAGGAAAAAACCTTTTCGTTTCTGATATCTTCTGTATCGTATTCAATAGTGTGTGTGTAAAAAAATACATTCGACGGCCTTTTCTCTTTTATAGCCGAAACAAGAAAATAGGTAAAATACAAAATTATTCTGCTTTTTGTTTCTGTACATCTTTGTTGTTTTTTTGCTATTGGAGCCACTGCTTTTGTGCAGTGCGGATGGCGCGGACATAGCGTGCGGAGGTGCGTCGCAGAGACACGAGCCGATGCGCTGGTAATAACGCTTCGCGCGTGACGTGCGCGCGTGGGTGGCGCGTGGGGGCACGCACGCGCTACCGAACCCTCCGAATTCTCTAGGGTTTTCAAACGTCAAATACATTGGGCCGTTTGGGCCAACTTCTGCACTGGGCTAGGTTATTTTTAAATTGGGTTATGCTATTGGGCTAACAGTTTAGTTGGGCCTGTTGGGTAGTGAGTTATGTATTGGGCTTGTATATTTTTGGGTTATAATGGACTGTTAAAAGACTGTTATTGGACTGTATTATTTGGGTTTTTAATTCTGTTTGTCTTTTTGTGTTTTTTGGTTTCTGTTTGGTTAACATTGGGCCCAGACAGATTTGGGCTTCTACAATTGAAATTACAAATTAAATACTTTTTAGTTTTTTCTTCGTGATTGTTTTAAATTATGTAAAGAAAGTCATGAATTTCATCAAAATTTCCACACTAATATATATGTACATCAATCCCTCTCAATAAGCTATGTAATTTGCAATTCTTTTTCTTTTTATTTTAAATTAGATGTACTAATTGGGTTGAATTGACATGAACTGTTAGACAACTATATACAAAAAAATTGATATTAGGTTAAAGAGTTTAGGTCTATATAAATTCATGCATCAATATATCAGTTGATTTGAGTTTGATTTTAATATTCAATTTATTACTTAAATCAAATAGTGTTATGATTCGATAAAAGTTTGACACGTGTGCTCTAGTAAAAAAAAGCTCAGGTATCAAATTTAACATTAAAGTTTAACTCAAGTACTTAACTAGGACAAAAAAAAAAAAAAAAAAAAAACAAGTGTCAAATTGAAAAAAAAAAACATAGATACCAAACTTAACATTGAAACCTAACTTAAATATCAAGTAGCATGAAATAACAATATAAGGGAGCAATTATTAAAGGTCCTTTCTTGGCATCTCAATGACTAAGGTTCAAACTCTATTGATTAATTCCTCGAGTAATGATTAAAGGCCCCTAAATCCATTTATATATATATATATATATATATATAATCTAGTGAGTGTTGAATTCACAAAAAAAAATAAATAAGCATTAAAATTAAAACAAAAATGACTAAAGTAAAAAATTTTAAAAAGGGTTAATGATTTTTATAATAATATATTTTAAAAATGTTTTATTAATGTAACTATTTATTGTTTATTTAAATACTTATTACCTTTTTTGATAAAAAATTAATTATTTACCTTAATTCTAATGTATTGATCATTATTTTATAAATATTTTTAATAATAATTACATGCAAATTTGTAATAATGTTATTTATATGTTCATATAAATATTATAATTAAATAATGTATTAATTCACTGCAATAAATGACTGAAAATACGTTAAATATTTAGTCAATAAATTTGAGATTTTATTTCTATGAAGTAAGAATGGGGCAAAAGGTTTGCAATAAGCAAAGAAAAGTATGAAGCATAGAGCAAGACATAGAAAATACAATCACATCATAAATGTTAACCTAACCAATAAAAGAAAAGGGTATGCGAGGTTAACAAATTACATTAATGATTTGTAATTTGGAAATTGAGTTTTAAAACCTAAAAATGATTATATATTGTAAAATTTTGTTAATATCATACTCTTTAAATTTAATAAATGTTGAATGGAAGCATTTTTGTTATATTTGTGTATGGCTTAGTTTTTAGGCTTTTGTAAAATCAATTTAATGCAAAAGCTTCAACAAAGTTTGAAATTTTATATTCAGATTTATTCTTTTCTGGTGAAATTTAAAAAAAAAAGAAAAAAAGAATTATGTTTGAATTTTAGAATAAGTTAAAATTTTAGAGTAGACATTAGAGGACTTTACTTGAATATCACCTTGGCCTAAACAAGACTATCCTCAAACTATCAAATGGATGAGAATACCTATGATTATACCAAAATAAAAACTTGGTGAATTTGATAAAAAATTCCACTTCTTTAATTAATAAAATTTCACATATTTTTATTTCCTAGGTGATTGTCTTATATTGAGTAAAAAAAAAGTCAAGAATTTGATCAAAATTCCCACACGTAAATGTGTCCACCAACCCTTCTCAACAAGCTATGAAATTTGTGATGTATATTATAAGGAAAAAAAATTCTCTGAATTTGACGTTGGTTTTCCATAAAGATAAAAATTCTCTAAAATATTTTTAGTTACTTTGAAGAAAGATTAAAATTATAAATTTAAATATTTTTTAGTTTTCTTGGTGATTGTTTTAAATTATGTAAAGAAAGTCACGAATTTGATCAAAATTTCCACACAAATATATATATACATCAATTCCTCTCAATAAGCTATGTAATTTGCATTTTTTTATTTTAAATTAGATATATTGATTGGGTTAAATTAATATGAACTTTTAGAAAACCATATACAAAAAATAGATATTAAGGCTAGAGAGTTAACTAGGACAAAAAAAAAAAATTAGAGGATCAAATTGAACATTGAACATTGAACATTGAAGTCAAATTCAAGTACTTAATTAAGAGAAAAAAAAAACTTAAATTTCAAATTGAAAAAAATTAACTTCTATTGATTAATCCCTACAAGCAATGGTGACTGTTGAATTCAAAAAAAAAATAAAAAAAAATGAAGCATTAAAATTAAAATAGAAATCGGTAAAGCAAAATTAAAAAAAAAAAAAAAAAGGTTAATGCACTATTTACTTCCCTGTGTTGCACCCAATTATTAATTTGATAATTAAAATTTTATATTTTTACAACCAAATATGTAAATCCCATATATTAGCAACTAATAATTTCATTTTAATATAAGCATAAATATTAGTGTTATAATTTTGTTTATTAATTAATGATGCAACTAATAAGATTCTTATTTTTGACCACTAAACTGTGGGGCAGAATATTGAAAACATACTTGCATCATTCTTAAACAAAAATGCTTCACTTAAATTGAAATCAACACCGATAGATGAAGCTGAATAGTATGTAATGTGAAGTTGTTTTCTATAAATGTGGTGCATATTAAATTCTGAATCTCCACACAATCTAAGACCAAACATGGAGAATCTTGGTATCCTAATGTCACTGTTTTTCCTCTTCTCCTTCTCCACTTCCCTTCACCCATCTTCTCATTCTAATCTCCAAAACCACTGCCTTAATGGCCAGAGGTCTACTTTGCTACAATTGCAGCATCATCTCTACTATGCCCCAAACTTCACTTTCTCCTCCAAACTTGACCTCTGGGATCCCAACACCCATTGTTGCTCTTGGAAAGGAGTTACATGTGATGCTCTTGGTCATGTCATTGGGATTGATCTCAGTTACAAAAACCTTTCAGGCAGCTTTCACTCCATTTTCAATCTCCACCATCTCCAACGCCTTAATCTTGCTGGAAACAATTTTAATACCACTCTGTTTCAGGATGGTTTTGGCAAACTCCCAAATTTAACTCATCTTGACCTCTCGGCCTCATGTTTTCATGACCAAATTCCGGTAGGGATTTCATACTTAACAAGGTTAGTCTCTCTTAACCAATCTTATCAAGATGATTGCTATTGGAGAAATGCTCAAAGTTCTGCTTCATTGAAACTAGAGAAACCAAACTTCAAAACATTGATAAAGAAAATGAGGTCTCTCAGAGAGTTGTATTTGGATCGAGTGAATATTTCAAGTCAAAGTAGTGAATGGTGTGAAACCACATCACTGTCACTTCCCAAGCTGAGTGTTTTAAGCATGTCCAACTGCGATTTGAATGGGCATTTTCCAGAAGAATTTTTCTTATTTCCCAAAATGCAAAGAATTGATATTTCATGGAACTCTCGTCTCATGGGCCAATTGCCAGAATTTCCAATTAACAACACTTTGGAGGTGTTGTCATTGAGATATACTAATTTCAGTGGTAAATTACCGGAATCAATCAGTAATCTTAAATTGTTGAGAGTTCTAACTCTTTCTAAACTTAGACTCAACTTTAACTCAATTTATGGGTCCATTCTCAACTTTAACTCAATTTCTGGGTCCATTCCACCATCAATTGCAAATCTCAGTAACCTTGTGGAATTGGATCTTAGTGGTAACAATTTCAATGGTTTAATCCCTCCATTTCATAGATCTGGAGTGCCAAATCTTGCATATCTTGATTTGTCTAAGAACCACCTTTCTGGATCAATACCTTCTTCTTTATTTACTCTTTCAACATTGCAAACCTTCTCTCTTGGATACAACAGCTTTACTGATTACAAATTAAACCTCGACTTGTTTTCCCCACTCAACAACTTAAGGTTTCTCGACCTATCCAACATGAGCTTGCTAATTGGAAGCCACAACAAAAGCCGTATTTTACCCCAATTAGGGTCTCTATACCTAAGCTCATGCAACCTTACTGAATTTCTTGAATTCATCAAAAGCCAAAACAAGTTGACTTACCTATTTCTTCGTAACAACCGAATCCACGGTCTTGCTCCAAATTGGTTGTGGAAGAGCACACTTAAAGTATTAGTCCTTTCTTCCAATGCGATTGACATTCCAAATCAGTTTCCTTTTGATGATGCAAATTCCTCCTTTCCAATGCTGATATGGCTGGGTTTGAGATTGATAAACCGTAATATGTTCATATTTTAATCCCACATTTAGTATACTTTTGGATGATTTATTCCCTGAATTGTGGAATTTGGTGCTTCTAATCCTTTATTTTCATGTTTTATACTTAGGAAAGCATAGGAGGATGAAAAGAACGAGAAACGGGCCAAAAACGGATCAAATGGGCCAAAGTAGGAAATCAACACGGCCTGGGGTTTCACCACATGGCCGTGCCTCCCTAGCAGACCCAACCACGGTCTACAATTCGATTCACACGGGCGTGTTGCACGGGCGTGTCCCTGCCCTGGCAAAGAGGAATTTCACTCGGATTAGGATACTTAGAAGCGAAGAAACACATTCTGAAGCCTATATAAACACCCTAAGTATAACTTAAAAGGTGCTTTTTGTCAGAGGGCATCCAGCTAGGCCAAGGAGCCAAGCTAGAGAGGTCAGAATTGTGGGATTTACTCGAAGAAAGTCAGTTGATTCATCTCAAGAAGCGGAAATCATACTCAAGACGGAGGATCTCTCATTCAATTCCTTCAGGGGGTTTTAGGGTTTTCTTATGTTTTGTTTTATATTTTCTTCTGAGATGTATTCTTTTATGATTATGAACTAAACCCCTCAAATACCCGAGGGGGATGAAACCTAAGACGGATCTTGTTATTGTTTTCTGAACTATATGATAAATACTTGATTTGTTCTTAATTAGGTGTTCTTAATTAGGTGTTCTTAATTCTTGTTTTGATATTTCAGGTTATTGATTCAAGTATTAATGTGCTTAGGCAGATGAGGAATAGACCCTGCCTAAGAGTAGATCTAGCATAATTAAGCGGAGTTGATCGCAACCCTAGAGATAGGATGACGAAAATCTGCCGGATTAGGGTCAAACCTAATATGGGAGTCCATAGATCGAGTTAATGCAATTCTAGGGGTTTTAATTAGAAAGAGATTTCAATTAATCAACCTAGGGTTAGACGTTAGTAGCCTCGAGAGAGGTATTAATATAAATTAGAGAATCCTACGGATCAAGTCAAGTGAATAAATCGTCTGGTTCAGAGTTAAATAACAAGTGAAGTCCAGGTGGATTCTTCCTCGGGTATTGTCTTAATCAATTGGTTTTTCCCACAAGTATTTTCCCTAATTCATTCTCTGAGTATTAGCGTCTTTAGTTTAGTAGTTAGTTAATTTTAGATTAAACAACAATTCCTTTAATTCTTAGGCTAAATAATAAGAAGAAAGTCAGTATTAGTACTTTTGGTTCATTTGGGTTCGACATTCCGGTCTTGCCACTAAGCTATACTACTGTTCGATAGGTGCACTTGCCTCAATTGTGGCTATAGTTAGTTTTTAGGTTCGATCATTCATTATATAAATTTTAAGACTCTCGACACACGATCAGAGATCATGTAATATAAGTACGTTTCCAGCATTTCTAAAGAGTCAAGAGAGCTTAATCCTACTTGACCTTTCAAATAACCAAATAAGCGGGGCAGTACCAAATTGGGTGTGGAAGAAATGTTTGTTGTATTTGTATCTTTCCAACAATTCTCTAACATCCTTGGACCAATTTTCATCCAACCAAGACTCTTTACAAACACATATTTGTAATTTGAGTCAACTACGGAGGTTTAATGCATCCTTCAATAAATTGAGTGGCTCAATCCCAAGCTGCTTAGGCAATTTCAGTACTCTCCAAGATTTAAATCTACAGCAAAATAATTTCAGTGGCAGCATACCAGATTTTGGAAGAGCAACCCAACTGTACATTCTTCAACTCAATGACAATAAAATGGAAGGGAAGTTGCCGAGGTCATTAGCCAATTGCACAATGCTCTATGTTTTAAACCTCGAAAATAATACTCTGCACGACACATTCCCTTTGTGGTTGGGAAAATTGCCTGCCTTGACGGTTCTTATACTGCGAGCAAATAGGTTTTATGGTCCAATTAAACATTTGGAAAATAATTTTCTAGTATTGGATGTATTAGACATTGCTTCTAATAACTTTTCTGGTCAATTATCAATTAAATTCTTTCATGCCACTCATCAACTAAGGTCACTCAAAATCGGTGGGAACAAATTAGAAGGGAAGTTGCCAAGGTTATTAGCCAATTGCAAAAAGCTTGAAGTTTTGGATGTTGGGAAAAATATGATACATGACACTTTTCCTAACTGGTTAGTGAAATTGCCTTGTTTGATGGTTCTTATACTAAGATCCAATAAATTTTATGGTTCAATTAATTTTTCCGGAGATGGAAATGCTTTCCCAATGTTACATATACTGGATCTTGCTTCCAATAACTTTTAGGGTGAGGTATCTGTTGAATTTTTTCAATCTTTGAGGGCAATGATGGTGATTGACGGCAACAAATCTAAGCCAAGTTATGTTGGAGATAATTTTTATTATCAAGATTCAGTGACAATTGTGAATAAAGGGTTTGAAATTAATTACCAGAAAATCTTAACCCTGCTTACTTGTCTTGACCTCTCCAATAATAACTTCCATGGAAGAATATTAGAAGAAATACAAGACCTCAAGTCACTCCATGTGCTAAACTTGTCCTACAACAGCTTCTTCGACTCCATTCCTTCAGCATTAGGAAGCTTAACAGAGCTTGAGTCATTGGATCTCTCCTGCAACAAACTCTTCGGGAAGATTCCTCCACAGCTTACGAGCCTTACTTTTCTTGCAGCGCTGAATCTCTCTTACAACCAACTTGAGGGAAGCATACCACAAAGCAACCAATTTGGTACATTTTTAAATGATTCCTACATAGGAAACCCAAGATTGTGTGGGGTTCCTCTGATGAAGAAGTGCAATGAAGTTGGTTCGCAAATGTTGCCGCCAAAGAATGGTGAAGATTCATGGATAGATTTGTTGGAAATGGCCAACCATGCTGCTGTTATATTTTGGTTAAGTGCATGCAGCTTGCACATTGGACCAGCAGTAGCAGCAGTAGCAGCACAGCTAGCATGCCAGCATCGAGACTGAACCAGAAGCAGCTTAGTCATTTTGTTTCACTTGGTCCTTTTGTAACTTGATCAAGTTAGCTTGTAACTTGATATCAAAGTTAGTAGATTTTAGATTTGAATTTGATGGATGTAATAGCTGACATTTATCAGCTTTGCTTTTGTGTGCAAGTTAACTAGTGGTAGTAGGTATTATTTGGTGATGTATTTCCTATAAATGTATTGTTTTTTCTTATTGAATGATTGAGCAAAACATAAGCATATCAGCTTATGCTCCCTTGCTCACGTTAGTGAGCAAGTAAATTTTTCTTGCTTCCTTGTTCTTGTGTCCTGTATTTCTTCCTCTGCTTTGTTTTCTTTTTTGTTGCTGTCAAAAATCCCAACAAGATTGTTTATCTGTTTGGAAAGTTGTGTTGATGGGGTATGGATGTGGATTGGTGATAGGATTTTCTATTGGGTATACAGTGCTGAATGAGTTTGGGAACAAATGGATGGCTAGTTTGATTCGAAACTGGAATCGAAAACGGAGAAGATCTATGTGACTCAATCAAAACTGAAGTTCCAATGTCCTTTGGTAAGCATCTCAGAATACTTATTAATTAAAAACTTTTAGGCCTCATTTTACAAGTAGTTTATATTTGTTATCGTAGCATTCATATTCTTTATATACATGACACCCTTTACTCCTTTCATTGTCAATGATTTTGCAACTATTTGCAGTGCAGGAAACTAATACAAGTCGTTGTATGTTAGCACAATCATTAGACGTGTGGAGAAATGTGAACAGAGGAGTAAATAACATAAGAGTTGCTGGAAGTACCGTTGGATTTTCATAGCGATTGATAAAGGGGATAGGTGAAAGGGAGAGTAATGCAAAGATGAGTCCAAGATAAGAATGAGATACTGATTCTATCATCTTGGTGGAGATGAAGAGAGATATAGCAGTGAATTATTGTGGATCGAGGTTTCTGATCTAAGAGACCTTTGTTTGAAGGAAACCCATTGTTTGCTGCATTTATGATTTTCTAATGGTTAATTTCAAATCCAAGTGCGTATGCTTCTCTGCAGTTGACAGGTTTTCCTCAAGCCCTTTATAGCTAATTACATTGTGATGTTTTATTCCCCATAGGGTGTGAATAAATCAAATATTTTTAAGAGGGTCTAAAATTAAAAAGAACCACATTCTTAACATATTGTCTACTCAACCAATTGATTTAATTGTAGCATTAAAATGAAATGGTAATAGCTTCTTATTAGATGAGTGCCTCATTTTCTTTTGCTTAACCTCATTTGTTGTTCTTACTAAATTGAGCTTATGTGTACAAAAGACTTGGTTGTACTTAGTATAAAGAAGTAACTTCATCCTTGTGATTATCTGGCCAATGATGTGAAAGTATATTAGAGTCTTTTATGATCTGAGTAACTAATCCATAATAGAAATTATAATTGTAGATATCTATGTAAAATTACTTATTTTTCCAGTATCATTTAATTACAATTTAGTGCAGGGACCAAACTAGATGGCATCTTGGTGATTCGATGAATGAGTTGTATTATTTGAGGTAAACATTAGTTATTTGTTTGGATGTTTTAAATGAGTATCCCATTAAATGAACTTATTTACATAAACTTTTCTTACAGACCTGATGAAAATGATTTAGAAATGACAATTTTTCTGGGTAAATTACTGCAGATTTAGTGTTTACTTGCTCTGTTTCACTGTCATTATGGTGCAACTTTGGTTATGAACCCTGAATCATGAACTGATGTTTTATCAAAAACTTCCAATAGTATTCACTTATCATTGATGTGACTGGCATATCCATGTTTTGTGTATGTGTGCAACTGTCACCTTCAATATTTTGATAAGTTTTTTCGTGTATTTGAAGGTCTTTATTGTAATTTTTGTATTCTGTTCTAATTGCTTCAATGATTTGATCTTTTTGAACAGTTCAATAACTTGTATGGATGCCATCACTCTCTTCCTGATGGTTCGTTGAGAGCTACCAATGTCACGTTTGTTGGCAAGGATGTTTTTCGCCTGTGGTTATGGTGATGTTGGCAAGGGCTGTGCTGATGCATTGAAGCAAGCGGGTGCTCACCTTATCGTCAATGAGATTGATCCTAAATGTGCCCTTCAGGTTCTAATGGCAGGACTCTTGATGATGTTGTCTTGGGGCTAATATCTTTGTCAGAACAACTGGTAACAAGGACATCATCATGGTTAACCACATAAGGAAGATGGAGGACAATGGTGATCACTTTGATAAGGAAATCGCCATGCATGGTCTCGAGAACTATCCTGGTGTCAAGCGTATTACCGTCAAGCCTCAAATCCATAGGTGGATCTTCCCTGAAACAAACACCGGCATCACTGAGTTGGCAGAGGGACATTTGATGAACTTCCTAGCTTTGTTATGTCGTGGTGGTTCAGGAACCAGGTGATGGTCAAACTCAAGCTGTGGAAGGAGAAGAGAAGCAGAAATAGAGGAGTGATGAAGATATGAGTCCAAACATAAGCATGATATTGTTTGTATGTTCATATTCTTTTCCAGTGAACTTCCTCAAGTCTTACAGATTAAGACTGCAATTGTGGATAAAATGAGCATCTTTAATTTTCATTCCATCTTCTTTCTTTGGCTTGGCCTAATCTTTTGTTCTTTCTAAAAGATCTTGATGAAATGAATCCATTTTGTTTTTCATTTAAAGGAATGAATTCTATGGTATGGGACTATTCATCCATCTATTTTCTATTTTAGTTTTACTTCTTTTACAGACCACCGTATCGTTACTTGGTAAAAATTTACCACATCATAATAACAACATATGTACAAGAGGTTCTTAAAGTTAAAAAGAACCAAGTACGATGGTTTATCCTAATATAAGGTATAACAATACCTAATTTTATAATTAAAATTCTTGTATTTATTATATTAAAACATTTAACAAAGATCGAAATATCAATTAATTTTTTACTGAAAAAGTGCGTTCAATTAAACCTTCAATGATGAAAAAAAATCAATTAAACCCTTCTAAATGTAAACAATCATTATCAATTTGACCATTAAAAGACGCTAATGTGACTAACGACTGTAATGTAAAATTAATATGTGACCTGCCACGTGCAAGTATGCTAACATGATATGCCACATCAACATGCATTTAAAACATTAAACATCATAACTTTTTTTTTTAAAAATGCACATTAATAATGAATTTGCACAAATAGGTGTCCAAGTTCATCTGCATTGGGACTTCCATTTGTACAAATTCATTCCGGATGTGGTTATTAAAAAATCATTAAAAAATTATTTTAAAATATTTTTAAAATAATTATAAAAGTTATTAAAAATTCCAAAAATATAAATTATTAAAATAATTAAAAATTAAATTATAAAATTTATTTACAATTTATTTTTAAATCATAAGAATTTTAAAAAATGTATTATAAGATTATAAAAATTCAAGTATTCGGTTATTCATCAAAATGTTTCAAGATAAAGTATTCGGTTATAAGATCTTTATATTAAATTTTCATATAAATTATGGGTACAGGGAGAAGAATACAAGAATGACTCCAAAAGCAAATTTGCAGTGATCAATGCAACTCATGCCATTGCTTTGCTCTCTTATGACTTCTTCAATGTTAGATTTGTCCTGTGACTAATTGTCTTGGGACTCTACCCAGTTTAAGAGAAATTTTACAAATAAATTTGATAGAACAATAAATATATGCTATATATGATATATATAAAGGGTTAGTAACTTTTTTTATAAATTTTAGAAAGTTTTAATTTTATGATTTTTATAATTTAAATTTTTAATATTTTTAATAATATCTATATATATTGCTTTTTAATAATTTTTATAATTTTTTAAAAAATATTTTATGATTTTAGATAATATTTTATGATTTTCAAATAACCACATTTGTGTTGAGTTTGGACAAATGGAAGTCCATATTCAAACGAACTTAGACGTCCATTTGTCCACTTTCATTCTTGGCTTATATTTTTTAAGAACTTTTTATTAATTTTTTAAGATTGTTATTAAAAAAAAAAATCACATGACATGTCACGTGTCAATTTCTCGTTACTTTCATCAATCATTGTTAGCGTTGGTTAATGGTTAAATCAATCAATAATAGTTTCTATGAACGGAAGGACCTAATATTTTTTTTGATTATGAGAGCTCAATTGAATGTATATTTGAGAATAAAAAATTGCAATAATTAGAAAGGAGGTAGAAATTATGTTTTCCCAATGTTACAATATGCATAATAAAGCATGCTTCCTTATAACTTTGAAGCCAATGTCAAGGTGGCAAATTGTCATCAAAGGGCTAAAATGGCATGCCACTCTCCTTGTTTTTTCTTTAGCCGACTAGATGTTCAAATTAGAATTGTACAAAAGTCGGGTAGATACCCGGTTTGGTAGGCCCAGTCGAATTAGGGTCAAATTTGAATAAGAATTTTTGTACTTCGAGTCAGTCCGATCTAACCTGACTCGAATTAAATTTAAATTATAAAATTATTTTTTTAATTTAAACTTATTATAAAAGTATATGAAATATAATTTTTAATATTTTATTATTTTTCAAATAGTGAAATGAGCTTTTTTGGATGAGTTGCGTTAACTTGAAAACGAGTCTAGGCTTGAAACAAAATTTGGAACTGGGCCTTGACGTGGCCCACGGGGCAGCTCCAGTTCAAACCAGGAAATATGTATATTATTTAAAAAAAAAAAACACCTCTTCAATCCATTTTAATTTCAATATTGATTAAATTAGTTTCTCTAAAAAGTCAGAGCAATTTAATTCTTATAAATTTTAAAAGTGAACAATCAATGATTATTAATAGCAACAATTAATGTTTCCTATAAATTGTACATAATTTTGATTAATATAATAACAAATTAAGCCCTCAATGTTTATGTATTCTGACAAATTGGTTCTGATTCTAAAAATAATTATTTGAAAAAATATATAAAATTTTAAAAAGTCTAAAAAATTCAAAAAAAATGTAAAAAACAAAAAAGCCTTTAGCTTCAAATATATATATATATATATAAATAGATAAAATGTGTAAACATGGAGGGCTAAATTTGTTATTGTACCAATTAAATTATTTAAAATTGATGACAAATATTATTTTTGTGATTAATTGTCCTCAGATGTCCACTTTCGAAACTAACAAGAATTATATTGCTCAGATTTTTTTTAGAGTGATCAATTTACTCAATATTAAAATTGAGAGAGATTGGAAAAATGTTTTTACCTAATTTATATATATATATATTAGTTTTAAGGTTCTTGGATCCAAGGAGCCCTGGACTTTTTCCAGAAAAAAGAAAATCAATAAAACCATTTAACTTTTGATCAAGTTGTTCGGTGACTCTATTCAAATCCCAGCACTTACCATGGTTCTCTCCAGATGTTAATCGAGGTGAGTTACTGGAACTCGCCATATGCAGCATGTTACTTGGATGAAAAGTGTTAATCCAACTCCACCATTGCACATCTTTACCTCTATTGTAAGCATCTCTTTCTTTAAGGACGCCCTTCCAAATTTAGGAATAAGATGGTTTTGGCCATGAGAACAACACCTTAGACAACCTTTAAGTATACACAATGAAAACTTAGAGAGGACCCAGATTATAAAATGCAAAAATTAAAGCAAAACAAATTAATGAATAAATCCACAAACATGTTTAGAATAAATTAAGACAAATTTATCATAAATGTATTTTCAGTTAAAGACAGTCACATCTATATCTATATTTTTAAGAGTTAATCCTATTCCGACAGCAAAGGCAAACTATCTCCCCAACTGGACTTATGGGTGACATAATAGTTCCTATTATTTGAATCATTTGCTCAATTTGATTCTACGGACTATGGACAATTTAGATTACCTACTAAAAGAAGTTATTTTCCTTACATTATAATCCATCCATATAATGCAACTTAATATTAATTAAACCTTAGGTAATCAATGAGCCAATATTTACTTACAATTTTGTTTTACTTGTAAAAACCATTGATGATAGTACAACATAGAGATGATAAATAACATTTATTTATTTCCATGAATAATTAGTTTGGCCATTTCAATCAAATATGATGAAATCATTATACTAAGGGCACAAAAATTCACTCACAAAATGTTTTTTTAATGGTTTGAAAATGAACTTAAATTAAATTATTTTATATAAATTTTATAGTTCTCTTTAACTGTTTCAAAATTTGATTTCTTAAATAATTTTAAGATTTTCGCTACGTATGTGTTTCAATGTCATCTCTCATCCGTACCAGACGTCGGGATAGGTAAAGGCTATTACAAGATGACATGTTGGTCAAAAGCATATCCATGAAGCAATATGTTAGCAACCTCTATAAAGTGTTCCGGGTGCTTAGAGAATATAATACGAAATTAAACTTTTCGAGGTGTGCGTTCATCATTCGTACTAAAAAATTATTGGTTTTTATAATTTTTAGTGGAGGGGATTTTATAATTTTTAGCAGAGGTATTGAAGCGAACACAAAGAAGATTCAAGCTAATCTTGTTACGAACATATAAATTTAGTGTCACTTCTTCCAATCATTTGTATTTAATTATTTAATTGTACAAATATTTAAGGTAGATAGTAAAGGGGCTAATGCTACATTTCGCCTCTAATTTTTTGCCGAATGTACACTGTGACACTTGTAAAAAAAGAAGAAGTCAAAATTTATTATTTATTATTCTACCATGTATCAATGTGCCTCAAATTCTTAGCACTACTATATTTACTTGTGCATGTTGCAACATGTAACATATGAATATCACATGTACAAATACACATGTCAAAATTTTAAGCAATTCACTTAAGAATATTTATATTTTTAAAGAAATTTCGGTTAACATAATAAATTAGGTTGAATTTCACGTCTTTTCAGAATCAATTTTTAATGATTAAAAAATTAAACATGATAGGAATCGTTTATGGATTGAATACTGACTTTTCAAAAAACACGTGATGATACTTTTAGTTTCTAAATTTAATTTTGGTTATTTTGTTTTATCATTTAAACTTTCAATTTTTTAAAATTTAGTTAAATTAATTGTTTAGAAGGAAATATTAATTAAATCATTAAAATTTTAATGATATTGACGTGACAATTCGTATATAACAATTTATATATACTTCATAAAAATAAAAATTAAATAATAAATAATTTTAAAAAGTTCATGAAAATTTTTAAATAATTATCTACGTCAAGAGTGAAGTATATGTACACTTACACAAAGAATATAATGTCAACATCTTTAAATTTTTAACTGATTTTTTGTTCAAAATAAAACAATTTAACTAAATTTTTAACTTTGAAAAAAAAATAGGTAAACCTTAGGAGCTAAATGTATGCCATTAAAAAAATTTAAAAGTTACTTTTAAGCATAATGACTTATTTGACCCTCTAACTTTAAAAAAAAAAAGTCATTTTAGCCCCTTATTTTTTTTTGCCTTTTTGGCCCTTAAACTTGTGTTTTTTTATCAAATCACCCAAAAATAAAATGGAAAAGTTAATATTTTTTAACTTTGCTGACGTTGCATACACGTGGATTGCCTTGTGGGTGACACGTCAACATTTAATTAAATTTTTTAAATTTAAAAATTCAAAAAATATAAAACTATTTTTAAAAATTAAAAATCATTAAAAATATAAAAAAAACTTAATTAAATGTTAGCGTATCATCTACGTGGCAACCCACATGTAAAATTACAAAATCAAATTCAATGGCTAAAAGTGGTGAAAAATTAAATAGACAACTAAAATGATTTTTTTTATAAAATTGGAAGGCCAAATAAATTATTATGCCTTATTTTTATATATGTTTATAAGGTAATTTGCTTTTTTGGGGGGTAATAACGTAGTACTTCTTACCAATGTCTTTCAACTTTGAGTTTTATATGCTGATGCTGATAATTGGTTGATTCTCCGGTGTCTTTCACACCAAATTATCAATTTTGCTTATTGCAAAGATTGTGAACAATTTCTCAAGCAATTTTGTTCTCTCACTTTTTTAGAAAGGTATGATTACACATTTTATGGTGTGTATATATATAGCAATTATTATTTTAACCTAAATTTTCAGAAAAAAAAAAAGAGAGAAGAAAATCTCTTTATTAGTAAAGAGACTATCTTTAAAAAAAGTAAAGGACTTTTAGTGACGCTAAAATTAAATAATTTCTATTTTGGTCACTTTAAACTTTTTTTTTTGGTTAATTTGGTCACCTAAGTTAAAGAAATTGATCAAACTGGTCTCTCAATTGTTAAATCCAACTCTTCCATTGTTAAATCAATTTTTTTTTAATTTTTTTTCTCTCCTATCATTTTTTCCATCTTTTCCTTCTAACCTAGGAACTCTAGTTGCTGCCTCCCTTAAAGATGTTGTTGTTACTTCCGTCAAACCACTACTAGCGATCTCCTAAATAGAAAGGCGTCATAAAATCAGGCCATAATGATAGCAAGTTTAGGAGATCAAACCACGAAAATTCTAAAGCTTTAGGAGTGATCTCACAATTTTTAGGGGGTGTTGGAGAAATCTAACCCTATAGATTTGAAGATGAGGCTTTTGACTTTACATTGGTGGTTTTTAGATTGACAGGTTATTGCTAGAGAAGATGTTGGATAATCATGACAACGACGATGAGAAGCGATTGATAGACAAAACACATTAGCGAACAAAATAAATTAATTATTAATAAATAAATATGAAATAAAATATAAATAGAATGATTTGTACTTAATTTATCAAATATGTAAATTAAATAAAACCATAATAAACATTTGAAATAAAGGAGAATCGAGATTTTACGAAGCTTTATGGCCCGTGAAACATAATTTCCTTAAGACAAATTCGGTCGCTCCTACGGTACTTGGAGTAATCGTTGGTCGAAGTAGTAGCACCTCTACCACGATCAATCGAACGAACAATGCATGTTTCTATCACCGAAATATTTAGAAAAACACGAAAGGTGAAAAAGGAGATTGTTGAGAACAACAGAATTTCAACAAGAGAAATTCTTAGAAAGTATGAGAGTGTGCAAAAAAACATTCAGAATCATGGCCTTTTATAGGCATGGAGAGTGTTGTAATTATAGAAAAATATCACCAAAATCTAACATTAAATAAAAAATTTAAATAGATTTATTGGAATCAAATCAATAAAATAAGTTTCCATATATAAGCAGATTTTGTCTGCTGAGGAAAATAAATTCTTGTTGGGCTAAAATATCCGCAAGCCCATTTTGGGCCCGACCTATCCGGGCATTTTACGTCGCCCACGTCGTGCGGGTGCCCCCCAACCCTGTCGGGTTTTGACCTGCACCCCCCTATGCGCGAGGCAAAGTTATAAGCTTAGTCATTCAATTACCCTTTAAGAGAGTTCACATATATAAACACATCCTACACTTGGTATTTAACCAATGTGAGATCTAAGCCTTTTATTTTTCATCAACAATATTTCCAAGTAGCTTACTTTGAGCATCAATTTCTCATTCATCACTCAACCATTTTGAGCATATGATATACCGTTGCAAAGGTCTCATGGAGTAGAATATGAAACCATAAAATTATGATTCAACTCTGTAACACCCCAAACCCGGCCTAGAAGTTAGGCCCAAATCCGGCGTGTCACATTGAAGTGTTTTAGCGAAAACCTTGTTTTCATTGAAAACCCTTCATAAAGTAAAATGTTGAGTACAAACCCTTTTTTAGTTGCAGAAGTTTTATTTAAAAAAACAAACAATTTGTAAAACTTGGTATTTAATAATGGAGTTGCGGAAACGTAGTAATTGAAAACAGCTCTAGCTTAAGAAAAACTTGTTAAGTTATGATGAAAGTCCATGTTTTAAGAAAATGTTCATATGTTATAGTTATTTCGAAAACCATGTTAAACTTTAGAAATTTATTCAAGTTTAATAACTAGGCAGTTGAAACAATAATAAAAACCAAATATAAAGTCAAATTGGAGATACAAGGCCCTTTTTACAATCCAAACCAAAATAATTTCAAAATACTAGGAATTTTAAAGAAAATCCAAATAATAATATCTTGCTAGCTGGCCACCTCTAAGTCTCACCACTCGTCGAACCGCCTCGAGGTCACCAAAAGTTTGAAGAAGAGGGGTGAGTTTCAAAAACTCAGTGTGTACAACCCTCAACGAGTATAAAGCAATCATCAGTCATTTTGGGCCTGAGCCTAACTTAGCAGCGGTGGCCTTTGGGCCGAAGCCCATATCACATCAATATCACAATAATATCGTGCATGCAATGCTATGCAAACCCTCCCCAAATACTCCATCCGCTACACAACATTTCCCTTCCAACCTTATACACCTGTGGGGATTTCGAAATCGACCCACCCATCCGCTACACAGCAATGGTAGCCCGGTTGCGGTACTACCTAACGTTGCAGCAAAACTGCTAGTCATATATTGGGCTTTAAAAAGCCATCGGTGGATCCACAGTTGTCAAGTAACCATGCGATCCTCATATACTTCCTCCGTTCCATAATTTCCAACCCTTATGCAACCTAAACAGCATATCATATGAATGCAGCAAATGTACATGTAACATCCATAAATCTTACATTCAACACATAGGGGTATCATAGTCACTTTACAAACCAAGGGTATTTCAGTAATTTTGTAAACCAAGGGTATTTTTGTAAATCTACCCTACAGGGGTATTTTCGTAATTTTTTTCATCTTGGGTTTTAGTTATGAACTTTGGCCCATCAACAAGTCCTTGCGGCTAAAGTGAACAGACACTATGCACCAGGTAGGATCCCAAAGAAGAGGAGGTGGGCCACTAGGACCGCTTAAGTACCAAGTTCTCCCTAGATCCAATCCTAGACATGCATATGTCCATTGCCACACTCTAACCTAGCGACTTGTCTTTAGACATGTTTTATTATTAACTTAAGTTTTATGCTATTTAAGAATTTATCAGAACTAGGCCTAGAGTCCATTAAAACCCTAGCATGCATTTCTAAAATCCCATAAGGCCCACTAAGCCCAATCATGTCCATATAGCCCATTAAGTCCAATCATGTATATGTAGCCCATTAGGCCCGATCATAATCAAATCATACTACCATCCATATCAATCCATCATTCAATTTCACATATCAACTCTTGCCGAATTGGGCCAACAAGCTCGGCAAGCCCATTTAGCCCATTCTGGCCCGGTTGGCCAAACAGTGGCCCGAGACCACGAGATCGCTCTCTTGGTCCCGGTAATCGTATCGGTGTTCCGACACAAATGTTTGCATGCTCGTGTGGTTGCCGGCGCCAACCTTTCGGCTATTCAGCTTTTCGGCACTCCGGGTTTTCGGGATTTCGGCTTGTGCCGATTTGTCGTGTGTGAAGTGTATGTACACACCTTCGGCTTTATATTAAACTATCGAATCATAGGGTAGAAGTACACACCTTACCACCTGGAGTACTAAGTACTCATAATCGTTAAAACCTATATTCAAACATTACACTCCATCAGTCACTTACTTAATAAATTAAAATAAATCCACTACAACCACTCACCGAAGGACAACCTATACTTGCCTTGATCTACTACGATTTGTCTATTTAATCCGAGGTCCGTTGTATTCCCCCTTCCGCATCCAGGCGGAAAGTCCCGAACTGCAGACACCTTACGTCGCTTAAACTTGGGAGTAGTGGTCACTTGCTCACACTCAGTCGGCATCTTTACTGACACTTTACTAGATCCCCCTTTGCTCATCGTAAATTCCTTATCAATCGGCCAAATGAATGCAATAGCTGGTCCCAGAAGATTTAGCCAACGCGAGGAGAATAAAAGATTTGAAAGAGGGAGATAATGAATATTCGGTTAAGTAACTGAAAAAAAAAGGATTGCTTTGATCAAATTACGGAAGAAAAGGGGTAGCACACAATGGATTCGACAAAAAGGAATACTGGACTTTAGGGACCAAGAATATTCGGCACAAAAGAAATAGACTAGAAGCCAAGGAAAGAAAAGAGTTTGATGAGAAGGAAGGGAAGAAATCGGTGCAAAATAGAAGAGGAAGAATAAGGGATTTCGGCTTTCAGGTATTTGGAGAGAAAAGTAGTTTTCGGCAAAATAAAAAGAAAGAATTTAGAATTAGCCTAGAACCCCAAAATTGACACCTATTTATAGCCTATAGCCGAATTTCCTATCCCCAAATTCCCAATTCGGCTCAACCTCTTCCACATATCTCATCTCCTAATTTTTCTCCACGATAACTCCACAATCCTTTTCCTAAATTTTCTCTTCTGATCACTCTCCTTAGAGTGCATCATCACACCACTTCCAACCTTCTAGAAGGCCAAAATTAAACTCCAAAAAAAAAATACTAAGCTAGGATTCGAACCTAGGATCTCATTGCTGGCCCATAACGCCACCTTCTTATACCCTAAGTGGCGTCACTTAGCCACTCCACCACAAGGCTCTTTGATGCCATCTTTCCCTATTTTTATCTAAAAGCCCAACTACTCACCGCCCTGGTTCCTTTAATAATTAATTAAAAATTCCTTCTCCTCAAAGTTCGAACCCAGCACTTCTCCAACACCCCTAGACACTCCAAGTTTATTAACCCTTAAAGCCAACATGTCATTTATCATTTTCTTGCTCACTTAAAAATTTTCTGAGACCCAAAGCCCAATAGGCCTAATTCTTCTAGGCCCAAATTCGGGGCTTTACAACTCTACCCCCTTAAAGAAATTTCGTCCTTGAAATTTCAAACTAACTATTAATCGCACCGCTCAAGTCACACCACTATGCTTTCGCTGCGCACTCTGATTTTTATAACACTAACACACTTTAACTCTAATTGAACCCTCTTACACCTCTTCTAGCGCTCATCGTTGATTCTCGTATTATCTGAATTAGGAATTTTATGAAATTTTAGTTAGTTTCAGTAATTAAGCCGATGTTTTATGATAGTATTAAGTAAAGAGGTTGTTTCGTAAATCCTCTACAATTTCAAGTTCCTGCGGGTTTTAGTTTCACTTTAACTAAAAAGCTTTAGTATAATCATCTAAAGTAGCCCACTAACTATCTACAGTATATCAAGTTAAACAAGCTTAATAATAAGAGAACTTACTTGGTTCGACGTCGGAGACTCGGTGTGCCACATCACAAGAATTTCCAAAACATTTCGATCCAATCCAAAAATAGTTTTATTTTATTTTAAAAAACCCAAGTAATAAGGCCCATTTCACAGCCCAAGCTTTGCAACCTGGTTCTGATACCACTAAATGTAACACCCCAAACTCGGCCTAGAAGTTAGGCCCGAATTCGGCATGTCACATTGAAGTATTTCAGCGAAAACCTTGTTTTCATTGAAAACCCTTCATAAAGTAAAATGTTGAGTACAAACCCCTTTTTAGTTGCGGAAGTTTTATTTAAAAAAATAAACAATTTGTAAAACTTGGTATTTAATAATGGAGTTGCGGAAACGTAATAATTGAAAACAGCTCTAGCTTAAGAAACACTTGTTAAGTTATGATGAAAGTCCATGTTTTAAGAAAACGTTCATATGTTATAGTTATTTCGAAAACCATGTTAAACTTTAGAAATTTATTCAAGTTTAATAACTAGGCAGTTGAAACAATAATAAAAACCAAATGTAAAGCCAAATTAGAGATACAAGGCCCTTTTTACAATCCAAACCAAAATAATTTCAAAATACTAGGAATTTTAAAGAAAATCCAAATAATAATATCTTGCTAGCTGGCCACCTCTAAGTCTCACCACTCGTCGAACCGCCTACTGAGGGTCACCTGAAAAGTTTGAAGAAGAGGGGGTGAGTTTCGAAAAACTCAGTGTGTACAACCCTCAACGAGTATAAAGCAATCATCAGTCATTTTGGGTCTGAGCCCAACTTAGCAGCGGTGGCCTTTGGGCCGAAGCCCATATCACATCAATATAACAATAATATCGTGCATGCAATGTTGCGCAAACCCTCCCCAAATAATCCATCCGCTACACAACATTTCCCTTCCAACCTTATACACCTGTGGGGATTTCTAAATCGACCCACCCATCCGCTACACATCAATGGTAGCCGGGTTGCGGTACTACCTAACATTGCAGCAAAATTGCTAGTCATATATTGGGCTTTAAAAAGCCATCGATAGATCCACAATTGTCAAGCAACCATGTGATCCTCATATACTTCCTCCGTTCCATAATTTCCAACCCTTATGTAACCTAAACAGCATATCATATGAATGCAGCAAATGTACATGTAACATCCATAAATCTTACATTCAACACATAGGGGTATCATAGTCACTTTACAAACCAATGGTATTTCAGTAATTTTGTAAACCAATGGTATTTTTGTAAATCTACCCTACAGGGGTATTTTCGTAATTTTTTTCATCTCGGGTTTTAGTTATGAACTTTGGCCCATCAACAAGTCCTTGCGGCTAAAGTGAACAGACACTATGCACCAGGTAGGATCCCAGAGAAGAGGAGGTGGGCCACTAGGACCGCTTAAGTACCAAGCTCTCCCTAGATCCAATCCTAGACATGCATATGTCCATTGCCACACTCTAACCTAGCGACTTGTCTCTAGACATGTTTGATTATTAACTTAAGTTTTATGCTATTTAAGAATTTATCAGAATTAGGCCTAGAGTCCATTAAAACCCTAGCATGCATTTCTAAAATTCCATAAGGCCCACTAAGCCCAATCATGTCCATATAGCCCATTAAGCCCAATCATGTATATGTAGCCCATTAGGCCCGATCATAATCAAATCATACTACCATCCATATCAATCCATCATTCAATTTCACATATCAACTCTTGCCAAATTGGGCCCACGAGCTCGGCAAGCCCATTTAGCCCCTTCTGGCCCGGTTGGCCAAACAGTGGCCCGAGACCACGAGATCGCTCTCTTGGTCCCGGTAATCGTATCGGTGTTCCCACACAAATGTTCACACGCTCGTGTGGTTGCCGGTGCCAACCTTTCGGCTATTCGGCACTCCGGGTTTTCGGGATTTTGGCTTGTGCCGATTTGTTGTGTGTGAAGTGTATGTACACACATTCGGCTTTATATTAAACTATCGAATCATAGGGTAGAAGTACACACCTTACAACCTGGAGTACTAAGTACTCATAATCGTCAGAACCTATATTCAAACATTACACTCCATCAGTCACTTACTTAATAAATTAAAATAAATCCACTACAACCAGTCACCGAAGGACAACCTATACTTGCCTTGATCGACTGCGATTTGCCTATTAAATCCAAGGTCCGTTGTAGTCCCCCTTCCGCATCCAGGCGGAAAGTCCCGAACCGCAGACACCTTACGTCGCTTAAACTTGGGAGTAGTGGTCACTTGCTCACATTCAGTCGGCATCTTTACTGACACTTTACTAGATCCCCCTCTACTCATCGTAAATTCCTTATCAATCGGCCAAATGAATGCAATAGCTAGTCCCAGAAGATTTAGCCAACGCGAGGAGAATAAAATATTTGAAAGAGGGAGAGATTGAATATTCGGTTAAGTAACTGAAAAAAAAGGATTGCTTTGATCAAATTGCGGAAGAAAAGGGTGGCACACAAGGGATTCAGCAAAAAGGAATACTGGACTTTAGGGACCAAGAATATTCGGCACAAAAGAAATAGACTAGAAGCCAAGGAAAGAAAAGAGTTTGATGAGAAGGAAGGGGAAGAAATCGTAGCAAAATAAAGAGAGAAGAATAAGGGATTTCAGCTTTCAGGTATTTGGAGAGAAAAGTAGTTTTCGGCAAAATAAAAAGAAAAAATTTGGCATTAGCCTAGAACCCCAAAATTGACACCTATTTATAGCCTATAGCCGAATTTCCTATCCCCAAATTCCCAATTCGGTTCAACCTCTTCCACATATCTCATCTCCTAATTTTTCTCCACGATAACTCCACAATCCTTTTCCTAAATTTTCTCTTCTGATCACTCTCCTTAGAGTCCATCATCACACCACTTCCAACCTTCTAGAAGGCCAAAATTAAAATCCAAAAAAAATACTAAGCTAGGATTCGAACCTAGGATCTCATTGCTGGCCCATAACGCCACCTTCCTATACCCTAAGTGGCGTCACTTAGCCACTCCACCACAAGGCTCTTTGATGCCATCTGTCCCTATTTTTATCTAAAAGCCCAACTACTCACCGCTAGGGGTGAGCAAAATTCGATTCGACTCGAAAAAATCGAAAAAAAATTCGAATTTCGAGTTAAACGAATCGAGTTATTCGAGTCAACTCGATTTTTTTTTGAATTTCGAGTTCGAATCGAGTTGAGTTTTCGAATTCGAATAACTCAAATAATTCGAATAATTCGAATATCAAACTATAATATTTTACATTTTTACCCCAAACTCCCAAATCTTTTTACTTTTCCCTCAAAACTTTTACTCCTTCCCACTTTCCCCCCAAAACTTTTACTCCCCTCCCATC
Organism: Gossypium sturtianum; assembly: GCA_025698515.1. Classification (NCBI taxonomy): domain Eukaryota; kingdom Viridiplantae; phylum Streptophyta; class Magnoliopsida; order Malvales; family Malvaceae; genus Gossypium; species Gossypium sturtianum. The sequence continues at coordinate 59,668,759 of CM046952.1, forward strand.
CCAATCCCCCAATCTACCCAAAATCCATTTCCCACCAAAATTTTACTCTCCCATTTACTTTTTCTCAAAATTTTACTCCCAAAAACCCTCAAAACTTTTTATTTTTCCCCAAAATTTTTACTCCCTCCCACTTTTCCCCTAAAACTTTTACTCCCTTCCCATCTCACCTCCCATCTACCCCAAACCCATCTCCCCTCAAATTTTTTTTAATATTTTCCCTTCAAAATTTTACTCCCCCCTATTTACTTTCCCTCAAACTTTTATTCTCCAAAACTTTTTATTTTTCCCCTAAACTTTTACTTCTCACCCTTTACTCTCAAATAAAAAATCAAAATTATCCAAAAAAATCACTAAACATAAATAGTAATAAATTTATTTATATCTACTATTTATATTATTAAATTAAATTTCACATTTTATATTATTTATATTATTGAATTGTTTAGTCATATTGAATATTTATATTAAAATTGAATTATTAATTATGCCATAAAATATTCGTGTTAAAATTTTATATTGGTATCAATTTCACATTTTATCTTTAAAATAACTTTCATTAAAAAAATCACATTTTTACATTTAATATATTTTTTAATTCCAAAATACATAGTGACAAGAATCAAAGATAATTGAAACAACTAAGCAAGCAAAGAAGCTAACCAGTATATAAAAGATTAATAAATAAATTATTTGGTGATGAAAGTTAATAAAAAATTGGTTAAGGTGGACAAATTTTATTACGATGGGGACAATGGTTACAAGGACCCAAAATTATTTTTAAAATTTAACTCGAACAAATATATTCGATTCGATTCGATTCGAATTCCATCTCACTCGACTCGATTCGAGAAAATTTCAAATCAAATTAGGATGATAAAATATGATTCGTCAACTCGATTAACTCAAAATTTTTTATTCGATTCGATTCGATTCGATCGAACGCTCACCCCTACTCACCGCCCTGGTTCCTTTAATAATTAATTAAAAATTTCTTCCCCTCAAAGTTCGAACCCAGCACTTTTTCAACACCCCTAGACACTCCAAGTTTATTAACCCTTAAAGCCAACATGTCATTTGTCATTTTCTTACTCACTTAAAAATTTTCTGAGACCCAAAGCCCAATAGGCCCAATTCTTCTAGGCCCAAATTCAGGGCGTTACAAACTCTCCACTTTTACCTATTGAGAATATGCCTCAAAGTTACCATAAAATAAATTTTTTCCAACAACGATGGCCATGGGTAAAGAGAAAGAAAGCAAGGAAATTAAGGAGAAAGAAAAAGCATCCCTTGGCATCATTCATTAACAAGACAACACTCACCAATGGTTGTTCGACTGAGGAAGCAATAACATCTTTAAGGGAGGCGGTCACCAATGTTTTCTAGTTAGAAGGTAGAGGATGAAAAAAGTAAGGAATAAAAAAAGAGAAGGAAATGAGAACATTTTGTTAAATTTAATGGCAGAGTGATTAATTTGGTCAATTTTTTTAACTATGACAACCAAATTAATAGATATTGTTTTTGGTGACTAAAATAACGATTACCTAATTTTAGAGTAATTAAAACAAACAATTTACCCTGAAAAATCTGCATTTGGGCTTTGGGCTTTTACCCATTTTACCGAATGCATGAAATTTCACTCTTTTTTCTCTAGTTTTTAATGCACAAGTGTTGTATGTGATTTCAAGCATTTAGTTCTTAATTAGTTTTCAAATAACGTATTTTTAATTATTGTTATGTATCATGAATAATGATAATTTATTTTAATTTTTAAATAATATATAATTTTTGAACTACATAAGAAAGTAAACTATAAGTTTAAATTGAAAAATTAAGAATGCAACAATTTTAATAATACTTTAATGATAAATACGAAAAATATTCACAATTAAAAAAGAAACAATTTTAAGAGTACTTGTTTCACACAATATTAACAACTTATAGAATTTTTTAAAAAAAAATTACAAATGAGATTATATATTAATTAAAAATGAAATTTTACGTAAAAATATTTACGTTCTTTTAGTTTTTAAACAATTTTAATAATCCTTTAAAAAATAATTTTAATAATGTTGGATAAAAATTATATATAAGTTGCAAATGAAATTAGGGTAAACTACATGAAAGGTCACCCAACTTTCAAAAGCTTTCATTTTAGGCATCCGAACAAAATGTTTACAACTTAGACACTCATTTTATATAGTTCAATCATTTAAGTTCCAATATAAATGAGGTTTAATACTTAGAGAAAAAAAAAGAGTATCCCTAAAAGTTGGAGACAAGAGGCAACAATCACGTCCTCTTTGTTGTTTTCTTCGGGCTAGTTTAGCAATATTTTCAAAAGTATTTTTGGCTTCTGTTTTTGGTAAAAAAAATATATTTCCAAAATGTATTTTGCCTCAAAAGCAATTTTAAATATCTCAAAAGTATCTTGTTTAATAATTTTTTATTTTAAAAATATTTTTTATCTAAAAAATGTTTTTAAGAAGCAATACTAAACTGCTTCTTCATCTTTGAAGTGAAGAGTATTAATGAGGGGTTTGAGTGTGTTGAATGAGACCTCAAAAGATAAAATCAGGATAACCCAATTCTCTTTACCCCAAACCATCGACACTCATTTGACGGTTCAACCACTTATGATATAACCTAAAACCAAGATGGTGAAAGCTTGTGAGTTCCCACCTCACACAAAGTGCTAGAGATAACCACCATTGCTTAATTTTTTTAAGATAGAAGTTGTGCCTACTTTGTCAAGTAAAGGACCACCGATAACTGCGACTGAAATGCAGAAGCTGCAAAGAAGTGAATTTTAGCCTTCAAAAGAAGCAGAACAAAAACGATTCAGCTACAGATTTTCCACAAACCCCTTTTCTTTTCCTCAACTTTTAGGGTTTACTTTTTTTTTAGGAAAGGATTAAACCTCGTATATATTAAAAGATTGGGGACTGAAATAATAATTTTTTATTTTACATAAATTATGTGAAAAATAAAAATTTTAGAAATAATTTCACCTTATATTTCTATTTACAATTTTAATGGAAGTGACTAAATGATCAAACTATGTAACATAAGTGCTTAAATTACAAATGTTTCTTCGGGTGTCTAAAATAAAAATTTTTAAAAGTTAGGTGACCATCTGTATAATTTACCAATGAAATTATACATAAAAATATATACAAATTTATAAGTGAAAAATATTCATAAATATATATATAAAAATACATATGACACTATACAAACAATGTTATAAAATAATAGATAAAAATATATATAGGATTATGCATAAATGACTAAATGCATACAAAAAATACATAAAGATAAACATAAAATAATATTAACCTCAAGACAGTAGTAGAAATATACATAAAATTATCATGATTATTATCCTAAAAAAAGAATTTACCATCATAAATCATTGTTGTATATACATCATACATAAATTCAATACATCTAATTTATTTTGTAAATAGACAATTATAAATAAATCATACTTATACTATACATATTAATCATATCAATCATACATCCATAAAAAGTGATATACATGTTTTAAAATAAAAAAAAAACCGGAAATAAAATTGATTTTATTAAGATTCATTAAATATAGAATGTAAAAATAACGACAATATAAGAAATTTTATTAAGATTTGCTGTATACTTTTGTAATTTTAAAATTTTAAACAAAAGCTTTCTTAAACCCCTTCTCTTTCCCTCATATTTAGCCTTCAAGAATCCTCCCACAAAACCCAATCTCAAAGAAAGAAAGAAGCTCTCATGGCGTATGAACAAGAAGATCATCCCAAGCTTCAGTTCCCTTTAGATTCCAACTCTTACAACATCACCGCTGAAATCGGTGCTGGTGTTTGTTCTAATGTCTATACAGCCCAATGTCTTCCCATCAATTCAACTGTTGTTGCCATTAAATCCATCGATCTTGATCAGTCCAACGCCGATTTCCGCAACCTTGTCGGACGTGAAACCAACACCTCCTCGCTTCTTTCCCACCCCAACATCCTCAACCCTCATTCTTCCTTCACCGCCGGCAACCGTCTCTGGGTGGTTATGCCCTTTATGTCCGGCGGTTCTTTAGAGTCCATCATCTCATCTTCTTCCCCCAATGGCATACAAGAGCAATGCATTGCCATTATTCTCAAAGAAACCCTGACTGCATTGTCGTATCTTCACAGCCGAGGGCATTTGCATAGAGATATAAAGGCCAGTAACATCTTGTTGGACGATAACGGACGTGTTAAGCTTGCGGATTTCGGTGTTTCGTTATCGTTCTATGCGTCGAGTTCGGCTTACGGATTAGGTTCTTCGACATTTTCGCCGCAATACTGGATGGCCCCAGAGGTGATTCATTCACATAAAGATTATAGTTTCAAAGCTGATATATGGTCTTTCGGTATAACTGCTAGTGCTCTTGTCTCCACCAAGAAGTTTTCTGAAACTTTTCACGACATGGTTGCTTCATGTCTCGATAAAGATCCTGTAAACCGACCCTCTGCAGGTGAGCTTTTGAAACATCCTTTCTGCGGAGAATTTGCTGCGTGGATTGCCTAGTGTTGAAGAAAGGTTTAGGGCTGCAAGCAAGATTCTTGAGGAAGGTGTGGGTTGTGATCCTAATGGGGACTGGGCGTCCGGTCTGCTCCTTAACCATCTGATGTCATCGATAATTGAAGGGAACAGAAAAGAAGACGAGGAGTTTGAGGTGCATTACCCTGTATTCCCCGTGGAGTCAACACAAGCGGTGATTCCATGTGACGATAATGGTGAAGGACAACAACCGGCTGCAGGTGGCCGTGGCAATGAAGTTAATGCAGAAACAATGGTGAACAAACTGATGGCATTGATGACGAGTTTGGATGATCAAAAGGAGAAGGTGAATAAAATAATTAACCAGCTTGGAGCTGAAACGATCGACAGAGAAGATGAACTGGAGAAGGAGAATGCGAGGCTGAGATTGGAGTTAGAGCGTGAAACGGAACAGAATTTGAAATTGATTCAAGTGATCAACGAAGAAGATCAATTATTGCACCGGAATGCGAGGCTGAGATTGGAGTTTGAGCGTGAAAGGGAACAGAACATGGAATTGATTCAAGTGATCAACGAAAAAGAACAATTGTTGCACCAGAATGAGAGGCTGAGATTGGAGTTAGAGAATGAGAAGCTGAGATGGGAGTTAGAGAATGAAAAGCTGAGATTGGAGTTAGAGAATGAGAAGCTGAGATTAGAGTTAAAGATGTTCAAAATGAACATTTCTGCTACATCAAACACTACTACTGATGACAACAACTGAAAGTATTGGATTTGTGGTCGCATTTTCAGTCTGTTTTCTTGCTTACTAGAAACTGTTGTTTGATTCCAGACGGTATTATAGGACTAATGTGATTGAATCTAATGGGAAATTTCTGAGATTCTGTATCTATGTTGCTTCTAATGATACCTTTTACTTCCTTACCAAATAAATAAATAGAGATAAATTGAAGAAAGACTTTCAGTTTGATAAACAAGTACATATCAAATAATTTCCCTTATTATTATTGTTATATCTCGTCACTTACACACTTGTCAATATATTAGCTACCAAAATCAACCTGTATACCTTTGGTCATCAAAACCTCTTGACCATTTGTTCCCTTTCAAAGAAGGCCTTAGCCATATGCTTCCTTGGTGAAGTCTGTAACACCCCAAAACCCAGTTTGGAAGTTTTGATCGGATCTCGAAGATTACATTGATCACCAAAGTGATCCTAAAATAATTTTACAAAAGAACCGTTTAAAACCTAATTCGAACACGGATCGCTTGAATTGAGCTAACTCATTTAATATTTTATGTTTTGAAACAGTAAGTAATTGACATTAAAACAATTAATTATAAATCAAATTAATGTTTCTTGTACAGTTTCAAAATGCATCATTTTGCCAAATGTGACTCGAAATTTCCAGATTAGAAATTGTGCGGAAAATATGTTATTTTCTCAAATATGTACGAACTTTGAAACAATAACAGAAAACCCAATCAAAACCATGCGCGAATTTTTGAAAATGACATTCAAACAAAAACCATGTAATTTAACGGAAAGTCTAACCCAAAACCCATACCACAGTTAATATAATCGCTTTACAACCAATTTTAAACCAATCGTATAAAACTTATGAAAAACTTAACTAAACCGAATCAAATTCATTTTCTGAGACCTCCGGCGCCGAATCCAAAGCCTAACCCCGCGAGTTACCTGAAGGGAAGAACTAAAAAGGGGTGAGCTACGTGAGCTCAGTGTGAGTCCGAAACACAACAGTTGGTAAAAGAGGGGATAACACCATAAATATTTCAGACAAGTATTTGTATGATGGTCACTTACAAAAATCTTACACCGGTAAGTCAATATACAGCACCAAACCACAGAAGCAATGTCTCAAACACATGTAATAATCAAATTAGTATAAACGTTTGCAAATAATCTTAAAAAGAATCATAATCAGACACATATGCTCAATGAAAACCGTATGCAACAAGTTAAAAACCCACTCAACCATCTGAACACCACTTTGACCACCCTGCACACCACATAAGGGCTATAGAAGGCCCGTCCACCCTTCACACCACATAGAACCATAATAGGTTCATCCACCCTGCACACCACGTAATGTGGAACTATGCCACTAAAATAACAATATGTAGCTGAGCTTGCATATGTATAGTACAATGCGGTAAACCGTTGTACAGAAGTATTGAAGTTAAAACTGCCCAAAACAGTCTTCCTTCTCTTCACAACCAGAAACCCTAATTTTATGCAAATGGCATAACACAATTATGCATGCTCAAATCGGACATACTTATTCATATACAGATATAGTGAATAAAAAAAGAACATGCTAATAGCACGTACAGACTAACAGAAGAAATGCTCATAGGCGTATTAGACAACATAATAATAAGCGCAATTTCATGTTCACCTAACATCAACATGAGCACATAAGATAGTCGGTCACCCATGAAGGCATTTACACAGTCAGTTAAGCATGGCTCGCCTTAGTTAGGGGTTACTTACATTCGACCCCCTCTAGATAAGAGCACAAAACACATTCGGCCAGTGCCTTAAAGAGCACACATCCACTCAATCAACACCATACACACACAAATCACACATGATTTAGGACACACTTGAATCTAAGCAGAAAGTAGAGTCCCTACACATTTACAGAGGCCTTAACGAACGTTGGACTACATAGGAATTGAAATGGGTCACAATGCGACACAGAACAAAAATATGCGAAATAGGGTCACACGGCCGTGTGGAAGTGCCTAGGCCGTGTGGAGGTATACACACCCGTGTGGTGGTCTACACGCCCGTGTGCAACCTACACACACCCGTGTGGAGGAGACACACGCCCGTGTGACTGAGCTACATGGCCGTGTGAGCAGCCCGTGTAACTCACTGTCCAAATGTGCCAAAATAAGGTGCAGAGTAGACACGACCGTGTAGGAATCTCACACGCCCGTGTGGATAAGGGACACGGTCGTGTGTGCAAAGCACATGCCTGTGTGAAAATCGATAAAATCCCCAAATCGTAGCCACACGGCCGTGTGGCACCAAAAATCGCCCCAAAACCCTAATTCTCAATGTCACACGATCGTGTGAACCGCCCGTGTGCGGCACACGCTCGTGTGGCCACCCGTGTGGTCACGAAACCACACCTAAACAGGCTGCAAAACGTGCCTTTGTTGTCGAAACGACCCCCAACCCTTGGTAACTCAGAAATACACCATAATATACTGAATTTCATGCAATTTAATAGCGTTACAACACTTCAATTACTCAATTATCGAAACACACAAGAAGTTACCGAATTCCATAGCAATTCAATACCAGAGTTACACAGTTCAGAACACACACCCTAGAACTCGATATCAAGCACCAAGAACCGTTCGATTCGCTCCACCAAACTGTTCAGAAACCTCAATTACAAAAACATACTAATCTATAAGAAGTCGACTAAATAATTCAAAAGAAATAACAAAATAAATCAGTTAATAACTTAAAGGACGACACTTACCCGATACGACACTCAAAGAATCAAGAAACGACTTGAGAAGCAGTAACTAGTGACAACAAATTCGAAACCCCAAAGAAAAAAACAAATCGATGAATAGAAGCGACAAAGGAGTGTGGGAGAGGGAGAACGTGATAAAGTTTTCTGATAAAATAAAAAAATAAATAAGTATTTTAAAATTTAAAAACAATTTTAAAATGAAATAAAAATAATTCCTCAAAACACACACGAGGATTCAAACCCAGAACCCGGAGGTACACTAACACACATCCAACCATCGAACCAACAGGCTCATTCTGACATTAAAAATAATTCTCAATGTCACACGATCGTGTGAACCACCCGTGTGCGGCACACGCTCGTGTGACCACCTGTGTGGTCACGAAACCACACCTAAACATGTTGTAAAACGTGCCTTTGTTGTCGAAATGACCCCCAACCCTTGGTAACACAAAAATATACCATAATATACCGAATTTCATGCAATTTAATAACGTTACAACACTTCAATTACTCAATTATTGAAACACACAAGAAGTTACCAAATTCCATAGCAATTCAATACCAGAGTTACACAGTTCAGAACACACACCCTAGAACTCGATATCAAGCACCAAGAACCGTTCGATTCGCTCCACCAAACTGTTCAGAAACCTCAATTCCAAAAACATACTAATCTATAAGAAGTCGACTAAATAATTCAAAAGAAATAACAAAATAAATCAGTTAATAACTTAAAGGACAGCACTTACCCGATACAACACTCAAAGAATCAAGAAACGACTTGAGAAGTAGTAACTAGTGACAACAAATTTGAAACCCCAAAGAAAAAAAACAAATCGACGAATAGAAGCGACAAAGGAGTATGGGAGAGGGAGAACGTGAGAAAGTTTTCTGATAAAATAAAAAAATAAATAAGTATTTTAAAATTTAAAAACAATTTTAAAATGAAATAAAAATAATACCTCAAAACACACATGAGGATTCAAACCCAGAACCCGGAGGTACACTAACACACATCCAACCATCGAACCAACAGGCTCATTCTGACATTAAAACGCAACTACAAATCCAATTGCTCAACCTACTCACTGACGCTAACCACAAACCTCGAAACTTCTAACCCTAAAATCCAAGATGTTACAAAGTCACCCACTCAACAACCTACTATTAAGTATTTGCTTTTTTGATACAAATATTTCTTCAATAGTGAACACATCTCAAACATCAAGTGGACCCCACCAATAAATAACTATCTTGTATTATTTGGGATTACTATATCCACTACCCACATACACTATGCTAATACATCCATTGTCCATAGTAACGACCTGTCCACTTTAATCTCTCCTATAAATATCCACGCAACGATGAAGAAAGTATCACCTTCTTAAGTCCTGAACTTGTCTTGAGTAATCTCTCCTAGTAATTAGCCTTTTCTCTTGTCCATTGTCGGCTTTCCAACTCTTATGTTGAACCAACCTCTTTAACACTACTATATACTCTTCCTCATCTCCACCCTATCTCCTCTCTTTGTTGTACATTGTATTAATAATTATTAATAATTTAAAAAAATGTGTTTCATTAAAAATGTTTTTCTTACACTAATAAATCTTAAATACAACAATAAAAAAAATGTTATACTCTAAGTGAAAAAAACTCAAATTCGAATTATGAAAATAGGGTTAACAACCAAAAACTTAGAAAAATCTTAGTCATAAAAAACCAATGCATCATAGTGGTGCATAGAATCTTAACCCAAGCAACCATACAAGTAGGAGGTTCTCATTTATCTTTAAAGATGTATGTCTATGCTTTGAAATTGAAAAAATTAATAAATGAGACAATTTCTCATTAAAAAAAAAAGGATGGTTTTATTAAAAGTCACCAGTAAATCAATAAAAATTACAAAAGTATATTAATAAAGAAATTTTATAATGGGAAATTTATGATTCATCACCCAATTTTCAAAAGTTTTCATTTCGGGCACTAAAACTAAAAAATTGCAAAAAGAGCATTGTCGTTACAAACTATTTTCATTATAGTCATCCCTCATTAATTTGGGTTAGACAATGTTATTGTACACTCATTTTAATCACTCAACTTTTGTATGTTTTTATTTTGGTCACTCTTTTCTTTCTTAGAATTAAATTTAATTTTTTTTTTTTCAAAAAAACTTGAGTCTTTACCAAAAATTGAGTTATTCAACTGCAAAGATGAAACTCAAAATTTTCTTATGACTTAATTCCCTTTAAAAATTCAAGCCTTTTCTATAAAAACCTAGATTTTTCTTTGTAAAAATCATCTTTTTGAAAAAAAAAACTAAAAAGAGAAAAAATAAATGAAATTAAAAAGATAAAAATAATTTTTTTTATTTATAAAAACCCAAGTTTTTCCTATAAACCTTGAGCAATTCCATGTAAAAGCCCAAAAATTTTCTTTTTACTAGGAAAAATAAAGTAATTTAAAAAAAAGGAAAAAAGAAAAAGGAAATTAAAAATATGATATGATTTTCCATGTAAAATCTCAGGTTTTTCTCTATAAAATCCAAGTTTTTTCCTTTTGTTGTAAAATATACTAGTGAAAAACAAACTCATTAGCATTGCTTGGAAAAAAAAAACCAAGATTAAATGAATAAAGTATTATTGTGTCTGTAACAACCCGATTTTTAGTGGTGTCAAAAATTACGGTTCTGAAATGTTATTTTCGCAAAACATGTTCGTAGATATTAATATTTAATGTTTATGATACTAGTATAGAAACATATTAAAGTTGGTCTAGTAATTTTGTTTAATTGATAGAAAATTAAGGTACAAGTGTAATGATACTAAAGTTAGTGGAGTTGAAAATTTCGATTATGAGATTCCGTTTCCATAAACCTAGTCAGTAAATATTATTAAATAATATTTATAAGTTAATTATAATTTTATATTAAATTTTGATCAGATAAATTTGTTAATTGGACAATTAGTAAAAGTAAAAGTGTATCGGTTTTAAAGTCAATAATTTTGGAAATTGAGGAATCGAGATATCGTTTTTTGTAAATCGGGAAAAAATATTTACGGAGTTGATTTTTAGGCAAATTAAATTTTGGTTACAGGGACTAAATTGCATATGAGGTAAAAGTATGATTATAAAAAGGCTATAGTTTAAAATTTTTAAAGGGGTTAAAGTGACAATTTAACCACTAAATTTCATTTTGTTTGGTAACCGATTAGCATATGTATATATATTATAATATATATATATATATATGCTTATTTATTAAAAGAAAAAGGAAAAGTAAAGAATTAATAATAATAAGAGAAATGATATAGTGGAGGTGGGTGGGGGAAAAAGAAACATTTTTTTTGTTTCTCACCATACACCATTCTAAGCAGCAGAGAAAGGGGGAGAACGCACGGGCTGACCCATGTTGAGCTTAAATTAGTTAGTGCAATTTAGTTCTTTTCTTATAGTTTTTATGTTTTCAAAATTTATGTGCTATAAATTAGTTGACCCATGTTATAATTTTTGTTATTGTTAAAACTAGCTGACCCATGTTGTAATTTTTGTTATTGTTAAAATTTGACGATGTTACTTTAATTGAATGCTTGAAGTTTTGGTGTTAAATGGTTAACTTTTAAGCTTAGATTTGGAAAACAGACTAATTCGTGAAGTTTAATTTTTGAATATAGGGACCAAAGTATAAATATTTCAAAATGGGTATGAATTTTTTGTAATTATTGATAGTAGAGGGCTGTAATAAGATGTATTTGAAATATTTTTAAAAATTGGTGCTCAAATTTGAAAGATATACCCATTTCGGTTGTAAGGGCTATATTGAACAAAATGCAAAAATTTTAGGGAAATTATGAAAAATGTAATAAGAGGGAGAAATATGCATTATATTTAATGTTACAAGACACTTGTGACTAATTGTAACACCTCATACCCGACTTAGACGATACGACCAAGTCTGGAGAGCTACAGTAAACCATTTCTGGAAAACCCAAATTTTAATAATGAAATTCAAACAATTCAAAGTTATATAAAGAATTATAAACAATCAGAAAATCCAGTCATTATAATCAACAATGTCACACCCCAAAATAGGGCCTAGGAGTTTTAGAGGTATTTTAGAAATTTTAGCCTTTAAGTGTTCAGAATTTTGTGACATGGCATATCAGCATGTTTTCAATTATGGCTTTTAGAAAATTAAATCAATTTCTGAAAATGAGTTTTAAATACCTCCAATTTTGAAGATAGGACTGATTTGTAAAATAGTCAAAATTGAGAGTTTATGAAGCAATTTAACCAAATTTCAAAATTCAAGCTAAAAAGACCTCTCTTCTCCAAGTTATTTCACGTAAAAAGTACCCAAAATTTGTGTTTGTCGTCCCTTGATTCCCTCTTGCTATTTCAATCAATTTTGAACTTCAATTCTTAATTCCTTTTGATTTCTATCATCTCTTAAGTTATAAACCTCTATAAAAACCAAGAAAAGCACACAAAACACCATAGTTTCCTTCATTATTAAGCTTGTGGATTTTTTGGGTTTTTGATCAAATGCTCCGTTTTTCATCATCTAAGGTAACAATTCGATTCCTTATAAGTTGTTAATGTTATCTAGTCTTTAAAACTGAATTATTAGCCATTAAATTGCATGTTTTAAATAAAAGCCGAAAATTGGGTCTTTAATGGTGAATTTTGGGTTTCTGGATAAATCGTGGTTTCAAAGTGTTTTTCAATTAGTTTTAACATGATTAGAAGATTTCTAAACTTAATTTAAAGTTTCATTAAGGATTTCTAAGGATTTAATAAATTTTCGTGAAAATTGCCATAAACATGTCGAAAATTTTGATACCATGAATTGAGTAGTTTTGAGTAGTTTAAAGATTGAGAATCAGTTGTAGGTGAATAATTAGATAAATGGAATTCATTTTAGGCAAAAAGATTAAGTATAGACTGAGATATTTGACTTTCAAGTTTGTTAATCGAAATTTCAGTTTCTTGAGAAATATAGCTTAGGCTTGTGTTTTTGGTTGGTTTAAGTGAGTCTTTGGATGACTATTTATTGTCTATATTGTGTGGTTAATATGTGTGAAGCATCGAAACTATTGGAACATTCTTCGAGTAAAGCGAAAGGCAAGGAAAACCTAGTTTAAGCTTTCGGCTTTTCGACGAAAGCGTAATTGGTGAGTGTTTGGAATAATTGCTTGTGGACATGATTCAATGCATTATTTAGGAATTTAGTAGTAGTCTAAACCCCTACTCTAAATTCTGAGTGTAAGCTTTCTCATACCTATGTTATCTTGTGAATAAAGGGCTTATGTGTTTGTGAATATGTGAATTGAGATGAGATGCTATAATATGTGATATGTGATTATGATAATCCTTGTGAAAGTGCAAATGTGTACATGTTATGTATATGTTAAATGCTAGTGATAGTGTTTTGCTAAAGATGCAAATGTGCAGTTATTGTGCACGGATAATTGGTAAGTGATATGTGTTTGATTTTGGATATTTTGGCCTTGTGATTATTGAAACCGTTGGATATAGGTGGCATGCCATAGGATTGTGAGTACTCACCTATATGTATAGTGATTTTGGGCGTTGAGACCCTAGGACATGTTGGAGGGATAAGGGAATGTGAGCTAAGCTCTATTCAACGGGACATGTGAGGGGAAATAAGGAGAGTGTTAGCTTTATGCTTCACTTTTGGGACATGTTTGACTCTATGAGTCTATATTTGGTGTGTTGGAGATCTGTGTATCCGATGAGTGATGATAGAGCTCACTTTATGTTTCATAGTCTCAAGTGCCAAATTATCTTAAAATGTTTACATGTGTAATGTGATGTATGCCTAAATGAGGATGTGGTTACTATGTCAATTTATCGTTTTAATAGGATCTTATATGTTATGATAATACGATAAGAAACAAATGCTTTTAATTGTGAATAATATGTTAAATCAGTTACTTTAAGTTACATGAAAACGTTAGTATGTTCTCATAGTAAATTATGTATGTAATTGTGGATTGGGTTGTTTTCATATAACTTGTGAATGCCAGTGAATATATAAGTTAAACTGGTGAGTTATTAAAGCATGTATACGTTGTTTTAGTCTTAACAAACTATTGTTAAATGAATTAATGAAGCATGAACATTTAATTCTGACTCGAATGGAATATGGTTGTGAATGTGTCGTAATATGCTCTTGATTGACCTTTGATATTGTGTATACATTGTTGTAACACCCCTTACTCGGGTTCGAAGCCGGAACTGGATACGAGGCATTACCTAACTCAACCTGCTTAAACAAATCACATCGGGCTATAAAATTTTGTTTCGGCTTAAAAACTTTCCATTCAAACTCATAACCTACTCATCCTGGGCCTACGAGGCCCTATACATGCTTCCGAAAGGTTTCGGGAATTAATTGGAAAACTTTTACACACTTAGAAAAATTTTGCCTAAACAGGGGCCACACGCCCCGTGTTGTTCAAGGGACACGCCCGTGTGCCTCTGAGACATGCCCGTGCTCCTCACCCGTGGTCGACACTGACTTAATACACATGGCCGGACACACGCCCGTGTCCTTGGCCCGTGTCCCTCACACGGCCTTGACACGCCCGTGTCCTAGCCCGTGTGCCAAAAACCTTGGCATTCTATTTGTGACGTTAGAATCTCACTATGGTCACACGGCCAAGGCACACGCCGGTGTCCTTAGACCGTGTGTCGAATTAAATTCCTAACTTTAGGTGCAGACTTCACCCGGCCTAGGCACACGCCCATGTGGCTGATCGTGTGTCACAGACGGCCTAGACACACGCCCGTGTGTCTGCCCGTGTGGACAATTATATGGCTATCTACCAAGCCATTTGCCACCCTAGCAAGAAATCGCACTCATACCAAAACATTTCAATATAAAAGATGACCATATGGTACCTCTAAGAACTCAAAAAGAATCAAGACATCCTCAAAAGCATACACTTCATGAAATTCATCTTCATTAAATATATGAACATATCAAGTATAGACCAACATCCCATGACCTATTACAAAATAGATTGAACAACTACAATAGCCAACACATTGGGCTTGCAAATATGACATAACAAAAAGACCAAGTCCTATACATGCCATACTCAAAATGAATCTAATTTGGCTATACCAAATAGTGGTCGATAGTGTGATCTCCGAACTCCGACGTCCCCAATTTCTCGAGTTATCTTGACAATACTACAAGGAAAAGGGAAATGAAAGGGGTAAGCATTAAGCTTAGTAAGTTTGCATGGAACTAAATAGCAACAATGAACTCATAAAGATACCCATCCATGACATTAGATAACCACACACAATGTCATAGGCTCTTTTCTATAACTTACTCATACTTGCCCTTATTTAGCACATATCATGCCACATATCGCAAATGTTCCTCGTGAATTACTTACGGATACCTGTGTTCACTCAATCATATAACTTTAATACAAATCTCAATTCTATATCTCAGCTGGTTTATTTACCCCAATAAATCACTAGGGATACTCAAGATGCATATTCATTATCACTTAACATGAACCCGAAGCCAATGCCACATCCCGGATGCGGTCTTACATGGGATTACCTTTGATTACCGATGCCATATCTCGGATATGGTCTTATACGGAACCTCACCTCATGTATGATGCCATATCCCGGATACGGTCTTATACGATCCTCATATTCAATACCAAAGCCATATCCCGGATATGGTCTTATACGGAACCTCACCTCATGTATCGATGCCATATCCCAGATACGGTCTTATACGATCCTCATATTCAATACCGAAGCCATATCCTGGATATGGTCTTATACAGAATTTCAATTTCGTGCCGAAGCCATGTCCCCGACATGGTCTTACACGGGACCTTATATATCTCATGTCTCGATAATAATATACTCACATTCATTATAGTCTAACCGGGAATTCAACATTTCAATTTCTTAGAATATCATACATCAATATAATGTCAAACATTCTCAAACAATACGAGCATAAATGTAGAATTTATCACATACAAACTTACCTCGATTCCAAAATAAGCTAGATCGTCGATCTAGTCCGAGACTTTATTCTTTCCCCGATCGAGGTTGATTCTTGGTTCTTCTTGCTCTATAATAGAAAATTAGCTCATTTCAATCGTCACATTAATAAAAACATTTTAATAATCATGCTTTGGTAAAATTACTATTTTTCCCTTACACTTTGGCAAAATAACCATTTTACCCCTAGACTCGGAAATCAATTCTAAATAAATTTATCCCTTTAATGAGCCTAGGTGAACATTTATTTCTCTTATGGCTATCATCAAAACCCAACATTTCACACATTTACTACCAATTTTACAACCTTTACAAAAAGGTTCATTTAGGTGTTTTCATGGCAACACCTTTCACAAAAGTTGTTCATCTAACAACTAAGACTCATTTTCTTCCATAAAAATGCAGAAAATAACAATGAAAGATCTTATGGAAACACTCTAATCTTTTCACCATATTGCAAATTGGTCCCCTCATTAGAAAGCTTAAGTTCTAGGGGTTCTAAAAGTACAACTATCCTCAAGAAAACCATTAAAATCACTTACTTGAATGGAGATGAGTTTGCTAAAATTTTGAGCTTTCAAAACCCCTATTTTGCTTGCTATTTTCAGTGGAGGAAGATGGAGAGAAAAGATGATATCTTTTCTTTCTTTATTTTATTAATACAAGTCAATTTAGTCACCAACTTTTACCAACTTTGACCAATTTTATCAATTGTTGTCTCCTATGGCCGGCCACCTTATCCTTAGGGGTCTAATTACACTTTAAAGACCCCAAATTAATATTCTATGGCTATTAGGCACCTTTAGCTTATAAAATAGAACTTTCGCACTTTATGCGATTTAGTCCTTTTTCACGATTAAGCAAGAAATCGCTAAAATTAAGGCACCAAAATTTTCATGCACACATATAATCATGCTCTAACTCGTAAAATGACATGAAAATAATTTTATATAACCTCGGATTAGTGATCCCGAGATCACTGTTATGACTAGCCCTAAATCGGGCTGTTACAATTCTCCCCCTTAAGGATTTTCGTCCCCGAAAATCTTACCGGTGAAAAGGTTGGAATATTGGTTTCTCATAGTTTCTTCTGGCTCCCATGTGGCCTCTTCTATTCCATGCATCTTCCATAGCACTTTAACAAGAGCTATACTTTTGTTTCTTAACTGTTTGACCTCTCGTGCCAAGATCTTAACCGGCTCTTCACCGTAAGTCAAGTCTGGTTGAATTTCTACCTCTGTTGGTACTATGACATGTGGAGGGTCTGAACGGTATCGGCGCAACATGGATAAGTGAAAGACATCAGAATATTTTCTAGCTCAGGTGGCAAGGCCAAACGATAAGCTACCGGTCCTATTCTCTCGGTAACTTCATAAGGCCAGATAAAACGCGGACTCAATTTGCCTTTTCGGCCAAAACTGAGGACTTTTCTCCATGGTGATACTTTTAGAAACACTTTATCACCTACTTGGAGCTCAATCTCTTTCTGTTTTAAATCCGAGTAAGACTTTTGTCTATCTGAGGCCACTTTTAGACATTCACGTATCACTCTTACTTTCTCTTCAGTTTCCCTAACCAAATCAACCTCGTGAATCTGATTCTCTCTGAGTTCTGACCAATACAAGGGCGTTCGACATTTTTGCCCATACAATGCTTCATATGGTGCCATTTTCAAACTTGACTGAAAACTATTATTGCAAGCGAATTCCACCAATGATAAGTATTTTTTCCAGTTACCTTGGAATTCCAAAACACAACATCGAAGCATGTCTTCGAGTATCTATATTACTCTTTCCGACTGCCCGACGGTTTATGGATGGAAAGCTATACTGAAGCTTAATTTTGTGCCTAAGGCCCCTTGTAACTTCTTCCAAAATCGTGACGTGAATCTTGGGTATCTATCCGAAATAATCGACAATGGTACCCCATGAAGTCTTACTATCTCTGACACGTACAAATCCGCCAATTTATCAAACGAGTAATCGACTCGCATTGGTATGAAATGGGCTGACTTCGTGAGTCTATCGACTACAGCCCACACAACATCTTTCTTTTTGGGCGTCAATGGTAAACCCGTCACAAAGTCCATAGTAATACGGTCCCACTTCCACTCGAGAACCATAATGGGCTGAAGTAGACCCGAAGGTACTTGGTGTTCAGCCTTCACTTGTTGGCAAATTAGGCATCTCGACATGAACTCAGAAATGTCTTTCTTCATACAGGGCCACCAATACCACTTCCTCAAATCATTGTACATCTTCGTGCTGCCTGGGTGCATAGTTAAGCATTTGCTATGTGCTTCATGCAAAATCTTACGAACAAGTTCATTATTTCCCTTGACAAAACGCCTATAATAGCCGGCTAGGCCTAGAAAACTCCTTACTTTAGTTACGCTCCTTGGCGGTTTCCAATCCACGATTGCTGAAATCTTACTCGGGTCGACTCTAATTCCATCTCCCGAGACAATGTGACCCAAAAATCCTACTTTCTTAAGCCAAAATTCACTCTTGCTAAACTTGGCATACAATTGTTTATCTCTCAAAATTTACAGAACCTTACTCAAATGCTCGGCATGTTCGTTCTCATCTCGAGAATAGATGAGTATATCATCGATAAAGACCACGACAAATTTATCTAAGTATGGCCAGAAAATGCGATTCATCAGGTCCATGAAACTGGCAGGGGCATTCGTTAGACCAAAAGGCATGACCAAAAATTCATAGTGGCCATACCTAGTCCTAAATGCGGTCTTCAGTACGTCCGAGTCCTTGACTCTCAACTGATAGTACCCGGATCTTAAGTCTATCTTAGAAAATACCGTGGCTCCCATCAATTGATCAAATAAACCATCGATTCTCAGCAACGGGTACTTATTCTTCACAGTTACCTTGTTAAGTTACCGATAATCTATGCATAATCTCATAGAACCATCTTTCTTCTTCACGAATAAAACGGGAGCACCCCACTGAGAAAAAATCGGTCTTGCGAAACCTTTATCCATTAGTTCTTGCAACTGTGCTTTCAACTCTTTTAGCTCAGTTTGAGCCATTCTATATAGAGCAATAGAAATGGGGGCGGTAATCGGAGCTAGCTCAATCCCGAATTCGATCTCTCTAGTCGGAGGTAACCCTGGCAATTCTTCCAGGAAAACATCTGGATACTCGCATACTATGGGTACCGAATCAATTTTCAACTCAGTCTCTTTAGCATTCATCACAATAGCAAGGTATGCTTCGTACCCCTTTCTTAAGTACTTCTGAGTCAATAAGGATGATATCACTACTGGTGATCTGTCTTGCTTATCTGATTCAACACGAATAAGATCCCCACTTTCACATTTCAACTCAATAAACTTCTTTCCACAATTCACAATCACGTCATGAGTAACTAACCAGTCCATCCCAAGGATGACATCAAACTCATCAAACGATAATAACATAAGATCAAATGGAAAGTAATGACCCCTAATCATCAAAGGGCAACTTTTACATACTCTATCAACCAACACATATTTTCCTAGGGGATTAGACACTCTTATTACAAATTCAGTAGACTCTATAGGCATGCTCATGCTAGAGACTAATTTCATGCTTATGTATGAGTGGGTAGATCCCAGATCAATTAAATCTATAACACGAGTATCATAAAGAGAAAATGTACCCGTGATTACGTCAGGGGATGACGCCTCCTCGCGAGCACGATTGGCATATGTTCTCGCTGGTGCTCTACCCTCGACTCTTACAGTCTGCTCTCTGGATGTATTCTTGTTACTCATCTCATTTTCTGGGTTTCTCTACGGTCTTTCTCTAGCAGTACTTCCCGGTCTTGCATTCTACAGATTTCTCTTTCTCGCCCATCTCGGGGAAATCTCTGATAAAGTGGTCTAAAGACCCACATCTGAAACAAGCCTTCTCATTTGCTCGGCACTCACCAGAATGACACCTACCACATTGCAGGCATTCCGGTCTACTCGGTCGGGCATTGCCAACACTAGTAACCGAAGTAGTCTGAGCCTTAGACCCCGAGAACTGTTTGCTCTTACTTCGGTTTGAAAACCCGACTGAAGTGGCTGGTCGAGTAGCAAAATCCCTCGATTTCTTAGATGAAGATTGGAGTGACTTATTTAGCTGTCTTTTCCTTGAGTCATGGGACTCAATCTCAGCTCTTCTTTTCTCTGTAGCCAACTCTTCAGCCTTACAGGCTCTATCCACCAACACTACAAATTCTTTTAGTTCGAGAACCCCGACGTATAAATAGATATCCTCATTTAGCCCATCCTCGAATCTCTTGCACATGATAGCCTCGGTAGACATGCACTCCCGGGCATACTTGCTAAGCCTTACGAACTCCCGTTCGTATTCGGTCACCGTCATTCGGCCTTGCTTTAATTCCAAGAACTCTTTTCTCTTTTGGTCGATGAATCTCTGGCTGATATACTTCTTTCAGAATTCCTCTTTGAAGAATTCCCAGCTAACTCTCTCCATTGGAACCACCGACACAAGGGTGTTCCACCACCGATAAGCCGAATCTCTCAAGAGAGATACCGCACACTTTAGGCACTCCTCAGGCGCGCATGACAATTCATCAAATACCCTGATGGTATTCTCGAGCCAGAATTCCGCTCTTTCCGGATCATCATCCTTACTAGCCCAGAATTCCTCGGCTTCTTGTTTCCGGATCTTATCGACTGAAGGCCTTTCTCTTCTCATTACCTCAACCACTTGAGGAGCTACCGGAGCGGGTTGAGGAATAGGTGGGGGTGGAGGGGGTTGAGTATTAGGATTTGCTCGAATGTACTCAGTGTACCAGTTGCTCATCATATGGAGAGAGGCTTCTCGGGCCTCTTCTCCCTGACCCAAGGTCTCGGGTCTACTATCTACTGGTGCGGTTCCTTGAGAGGGAGCCGACGCATTACTCACAGCATCATCGGCTGCAGTTCAATCTGGATCAGAATCCATTTACTATATAAAAACACAATTTAAAACGTCAGGAGCCATCACACTATCATTACTCAATTACTCTTACATATGGCATGTATAGCTAGACTCATACTTACGCCACGTTAGTCTGAGAATCGACTAAATCGTAGCTCTGATACCAATAAATGTAACACCCTTTACCCGGGTTCGAAGCCGGAACCGGATACGAGGCATTACCTAACTCAACCTGCTTAAAAAAATCACATCGGGCTATAAAATTTCGTTTCGGCTTAAAAACTTTTCATTCAAACTCATAACCTACTCATCCTGGGCCTACGAGGCCCTATACATGCTTTCGAAAGGTTTCGGAAACTAATCGGAAAACTTTTACACACTTAGAAAATTTTTGCCTAAACAGGGGCCACATGCCCGTGTTGTTCAAGGGACACGCCCGTGTGCCCCTGAGACATGCCCGTGCTCCTCACCCGTGGTCGACACTGACTTAATACACACGGCGGGACACACGCCCGTGTCCCTGGCCCGTGTCCCTCACACGGCCTTGACACGCCCGTGTCCTAGCCCGTGTGCAAAAAACCTTGGCATTCTATTTGTGACGTCAGCATCTCACTATGCTCACACGGCCAAGGCACACGCCCGTGTCCTTAGACCGTGTGCCAAATTAAATTTCTAACTTCAGGTGCAGACTTCACACGGCCTAGGCACACGCCTATGTGGCTGACCGTGTGTCACACACGGCCTAGACACACGCCCGTGTGTCTGCCCGTGTGGACAATTATATGGCTATCTACCAAGCCATTTGCCACCCTAGCAAGAAATTGCTCTCATACCAAAACATTTAAATATAAAAGATGACCATATGGTACCTCTAAGAACTCAAAAAGAATCAAGAAATCCTCAAAAGCATACACTTCATGAAATTCATCTTCATTAAATATATGAACATATCAAGTATAGACCAACATCCCATGACCTATTACAAAATAGATTGAACAACTATAATAGCCAACACATTGGGCTTGCAAATATGACATAACAAAAAGACCAAGTCCTATACATGCCATACTCAAAATGAATCTAATTTGGCTATACCAAATAGTGGTCGATAGTGTGATCTCCAAACTCCGACGTCCCCAATTTCTCGAGTTATTTTGGCAATACTACAAGGAAAAGGGAAATGAGAGGGGTAAGCATTAAGCTTAGTAAGTTTGCATGGAATTAAATAGAAATAATGAACTTATAAAGATACCCATCCGTGGCATTAGATAACCACACACAATGTCATAGGCTCTTTTCTATAACTTACTCATACTTGCCCTTATTTAGCACATATCATGCCACATATTGCAAATGTTCCTCGTGAATTACTTACGGATACCTGTGTTCACTCAATCATATAACTTTAATACAAATCTCAATTCTATATCTCAGCTGGTTTATTTACCCCAATAAATCACTAGGGATACTCAAGATGCATATTCATTATCACTTAACATGAACCCGAAGCTAATGCCACATCCCGGATGCAGTCTTACATGGGATTACCTTTAATTACCGCTGCTATATCCCGGATATGGTCTTATATGGAACCTCACCTCATGCATCGATGCCATATCCCGGATACAGTCTCATACGATCCTCATATTCAATATCGAAGCCATATCCCAAATATGGTCTTATACAGAATTTCAATTTGGTGCCGAAGCCATGTCCCCGATATGGTCTTACACGGGACCTTATCTATCTCATGTCTCGATAATAATATACTCACATTCATTATAGTCCAACCGGGACTTCAACATTTCAATTTCTTAGAATATCGTACATCAATATAATGTCAAACATTCTAAAACAATACGAGCATAAATGTTGAATTTATCACATACAAACTTACCTCGATTCCAAAATAAGCTAGATCGTCGATCTAGTCCGAGACTTTATTATTTTCCCGATCGAGGTTGATTCTTGGTTCTTCTTGCTCTATAATAGTAAATTAGCTCGTTTCAATCGTCACATTAGTAAAAGCATTTTAATAATCATGCTTTGGCAAAATTACAATTTTGCCCTTACACTTTGGCAAAATGACCATTTTACCCCTAGGCTCGGAAATCAATTCTAATCAAATTTCTACCTTTAATGAGCCTAGGTGAACATTTATTTCTCTTATGGCTATCATCAAAACCCAACATTTCACACATTTACTACCAATTTTACAACCTTTACAAAAAGGTTCATTTAGGTGTTTTCATGGCAACACCTTTCACAAAAGTTGTTCATCTAACAACTAAGACTCATTTTCTTCCATAAAAATGCAGCAAATAACAATTAAATCTCTCATGGAAACACTCTAATCTTTTCACCATATTGCAAATTAGTCCCCTCATTAGAAAGCTTAAGCTCTAGGGGTTCTAAAAGTACAACTATCCTCAAGAAAAAATCATTAAAATCACTTACTTGAATGGAGATGAGTTTGCTGAAATTTTGAGCTTTCAAAACCCCTATTTTGCTTGCTATTTTCGGTGGAGAAAGATGGAGAGAAAAGATGATATCTTTTCTTTCTTTATTTTATTAATACAAGTCAATTTTGTCGCCAACTTTTACTAACTTTGACCAATTTTGTCAATTATTGTCTCCTATGGCCGGCCACCCTGTCTTTAGGGGTGTAATATTCTATGGCTATTAGGCACCTTTAGCTTATAAAATAGAACTTTCTCACTTTATGCGATTTAGTCCTTTTTCGCGATTAAGCAAGAAATCGCTAAAACTAAGGCACCAAAATTTTCATGCACACATATAATCATGCTCTAGCTCATAAAATGACATGAAAATAATTTTCTATAACCTCGGATTAGTGATCCCGAGATCACTATTCTGACTAGCCACTAAATCGGGCTGTTACAATTGTAGTTACTCTAAGCATTCATTGAGCTTGTTAAGCTCACCAACTCCCTTCTTAAAGTTTGCAGATTAATTGTGTGCCATTGTGAGCGATGTGGTTTCTAAGGGTGATCCAAGCAAGCCCATTTTCATTATTTGTAGCTGTTTATTATATTATTATGTTTTGGGAAAATGGAAATGTGGTAGTCTTTGTGCTAGTATTGGATATGATATTTTGTGTCGTCTCCATGATTTAATTGCTCTTATGATTTTGGGATTTGTTTCATAATATGTTGACTATTGCTTGGATTTTCTTTTGATGTTTGAAACTATTATTATGGCCGTTTTGGTGTTTATTTGATAATGATATGATAGCATGTTGAACTGGTACGAGTTGGAATGACTTATATGCTTAAAAATATTGTATTTTTCGGGTCTGGAGCAGAGGTATTGATATTCGTGTTTTAAAAAAGATACTTCTATATTTTCAAACGTGCAGGTAAACATAATAGAGTTTCAATATCGATACCTTATCTTGAGTATCGATAATCGGGGAAGAAATATCGATACTTTGGTAGGGGTATCGATAATTTTTGAAGTTTGGGTTTTTAAGTAAAAAGCAGTAAGCAATTTTGGTACCAATTTTCCAAGCGGT
Organism: Gossypium sturtianum; assembly: GCA_025698515.1. Taxonomy (NCBI): domain Eukaryota; kingdom Viridiplantae; phylum Streptophyta; class Magnoliopsida; order Malvales; family Malvaceae; genus Gossypium; species Gossypium sturtianum. The sequence goes on from CM046952.1 coordinate 59,693,352, forward strand.
ATCGATACCTCTTGAGTAAAATATCGATACCATGTCTTTCGTATCGATACATACATTGATTTTTTGAGATTTTGCTAAAACAGACCATATACATGTTTAATTATTATTTTAAGGCTATTTGATGTATGTTAGCATGTACTGACAATAACTAGAGCTTAAGATAGACTCTAAACTTGTACGAATGTTAAAATGGGAGACAATTCGGTAAAAACAAGCATTTTCTTGGTGTGTTTGACATTAGACGGTCGTGTGGCATGTCGATATTCGGGCTTGACGTCCAGACCGGGTATGGGGTGTTACAAACAAGCTTAGAAATAAATAACCATAAAATACTGATAACATATAGTAAGATAATTAAGCAGAACCACCAAGCTCTCGATACGCCGACCCGATCAAGTTTGTGGGTTACCTGAAATCCAAACATAGAAACTAAATTATTTTATAACTCAGTGTGTTACTTAAGTATACAACCAACAGAATTATATGTGTATATCAGTTACATATTTGATTTCTCTATACCTAGACAATTCTCCTAAATCAAATACAGGCGAAAATAGAAGATATGCAAAATGGTTGTAGAACAAATTAGATACTGTTGCAAAACATATCCATTTCAGATGCAGAACAGATCATATATAGATGTAGATTCCTACCCCCATCCGCTACACACCATCTCTGACCATCCCAACACACCACATAGGGTATCAAGTACCCATCCCGCCCTACACACCACTTGGTGTCGGTATGACATGTTTCAGAATGATTGTAGACTAGCTACTAGATCAATATACGATAAATCGCCAGAACCAGATTTGCATGTCGCTTAACCACCAGAACCAATAGATAACTAATGGTTCACACTTCCTCCTTTACCACAAACCCCAACCCAAATGTAGTTACAGAATTGTCTGATATTAGAAATGCACATACAATTATGCAGATTCAGATCATATTCGCATTAAATAGATCATGCTCCATTAATAGATATCACAATAAATACAAGTATAGATAACAATTTTCATCACTTGATCATCATATGACATGTTATTAAGCTTAATCCAGATCAAACGAACCTTATAGTAGGCCTACATTCGGCTAGAACGACGTTTATGGTCCTAAGAAATATCCTAGTTTTTGGCCCAAAAGCCTGTGTGGATTCACACGGCCTGGATGGCTGGCCCATGTGGTCCACACTGCTTAGCACATACTTGTGTGGCCCAGCTCATTATCACACACGGCCTAGCACACGGCTGTGTGACTCAAAATAGTGGGTTACACGGTCTAGCACACGGCCAAACACGCACCCGTGTGACTCAAGACCTAAAATATAACCCACATAGCTTGGAAACACGTCCGTGTCTCTAGCTTGTGTGAATCTAATTCCAAAATAGTGAGTTACACGGCCTGGACAAATGCCCGTGTCTCTGACCCATGTGAGTCTGATTGCAAAATAGTGAGTTACATGGCCTACTACACGGTCTGTGACATGACTGTGTGGCTCACACGACCTACCATATGGCCATGTGACGTCGACAGTCATGGATTCTTACTTTCGATGTTCGGAAAAATTTAGGTTTTCATTACATACCTGATGTAGATTCAATGTAGAAGCGACATAAGTGACTTCGTAACCTAGAAACAATAAACAAATTACCCAATCAACAACTTAATTGAAAAAAATTGCATAATTTAACACTTAACCAAACTACATCGAAAACTTTGAAGCAACTCGCAAAACGCAAATTTGAAGAACAACAAATTCACAAACCTAAAGTGTTGATGAATTATTATCCCTACGATCTTTGCCTATAAGAAAACCAATCGAACGATTAAGTAGAGAATTCGAACAGGAATAAGCAGGACCAATTTTAACATAGAACGAACGATAGCGAAGTTAACCAAATTTCAACTACAAACTTACGCAATTACTCCTTCAGTCAAAGCACAATGAAAAACAAAGGTTCCTGACAAAACAACAAGAAGATTTAACAGAGAGGTTACAAAAATTAAAGGACCAAGAAGAATGATAGGAAGCAAAAAGGAAAAGAAGAAAATGAAAAAGAAAAAGAAAGAATAGGGAAAAACAAAAAGAAAACGTATAGGAAGAAGGGAAAGTAGTTTTAACTTAATTAATTAAAGAAAAAGAAAAATAACAAATTTTACGAAGTAGCACAAAAATATATTTCCCTATTGTATACATTGAGACTCAAACACAAGACAAGAAGGTATGCAGAAGCTTAGACATTGAACTAGCAGGCTCATTCTTGACACAGATTAACATAGAAATAAACTTAAGTCGAGAGTTCAATGATAGGGGTCAAACCAAAATAAATAGAAAAATTCAAGAAGGGAGACTCGAACCCCCGATCTCAAACACATAAACAAAATACTTAACCACCAATACAGAGATTAATTATTGACAGAATTCATCAAACAAATGTTCAAAATTTGGGGTGTTACATTGGTAATTGAAATAAATTATTATATAGATCGAGATTTGAGCTAATTGGGGAATAGTTGAGGAAAATTCAATTTTTGGCGGATTAGTCCTCGACGTTTAATGTGTCGCTATTTTTGTCAAGCAAGTTCATATGAGACTTACTTTATTAATTAATGATGCATTTTTATTATATTTTTTTGCTTACTATTTGAACTGTTATTTATATAATGTTTTTGAAATCAAAGGAATAAATAAAAATATATGAATTAAATGATTATGATATGAATAGCTCAAAATTTATGGTGAGCAAATTCTTGGTTTGATGCTTATTAAATTCTGTATGTTATGATATTTTACATTATTTATTGCTGCAGTCCAATGCTAAAAAAGAATTGATTCATCTTGAAGTAGTTACATGGAATTGATTTATATATATATAAATCAGATTGAGATTAAGCAGGAGCATGTTTGTATCTTTGTAACATTTGATATGCTTTAAATGTTGGAAAAAGTATGTTTCAAATGTTGTCAAAGTAAGTTTTAAATGTTGTCCAAAATATGTTTTAAATGTCATCCGAAGCATGTTTTAAGTGTTGCCCAAGCTGGACATTTCTATTATGTTTATGTTAAATTAAATGTTTGGATTAAATAAATGTTTATGTCAATTTTAATGCTGGTATTATAGGCGAATAAGTGTTTTTCCAAAACTGGACATTTCTATTATATTTATGTTAAATTAAATGTTAGGATTAGATAAATATTTATGTTGATTTTAATGCTGATATTATAGGCGAATAAGTGTTTTTCCAAAGTTGGTTATATCTAACATGCTTCATGCCGATTTATTGCTTTACTTGATTTTTTTCCCGATATATTATTGTTCCAATGGGAGGGATAAACGAGTGTAATTCAATGTTGTTCAAATATTGTTGTTTTAACACTATTCGATTCTTAAAATATTAATGTTATTCGAGTGTTCATCGATACTGTAGTCAGAATAGGGTGAATGTTATAAACCATGTTGCATGTATGTTCAGTTATAATGTTCAAAGGTTGGTGTCTCTATAGCCTGACTATTTCAATTATTGTTCTTATATATATATATATATATATATGTTACTTTGTTTGGAAAGTATATAAAGAAAGTTAGTCTTTGGAACAAATTAGTGAAGTGTTAAAATGAAATTAAAACATTGATTTTGAATGAATGAACATTTATTTGTCGGTTTTACCGACCAACGCATGGCGCATTTATTTGTCGGTTATACCAACTAGTACTGGGCACACTCATTTGTTGGTTTTGCTGACCAACGCAGGGCATATTTATTTGTTGGTTATACCGACCAGTGCTAGACACACTCATTTGTTGGTTTTATCGACCAGCCTAGGGCGCATTTATTTGTCAGTTATACCGACCAGTGCTAGACACACTCATGTTACACCCTAAAATAGGGCCTAGGATTTTTAGGGATTTTTTAGGAATTTTAGCCTTAAAGTGTTCAGAATTTTGGGACATAGTTTATCGGTAATGTTTTTTATTATTGTTTTTAGAAAATTAAATCAATTTCTTAAAATGAGTTTTAAATACTTTTAATTTTGAAAAAAAGACTAATTTGTAACAAAATCAAAATTGTGAGCTTTTAAGAGGCAATTAGACCAAATTTTAAAATTAAACCTAATAAACCCCCGTTCCCAGTTTATTTTCACGTTATTTTCTTCGTCATTGTGTATGTTGCCATCCTTTTGCTCTCCAAAATCCTTCATCTGATTTTCTTTGTTAAATATTCAATCTTTTGATTTCTATCATTCCTTGTAACACCCCAAACCCGGCTTAGACGTTATGACCGGATCTGGTATGTCACATAGAAGGGTTGTTTAAAAGCTTGCGCGTTTGTTAAAAAGTTCGTGTTCCTTTTTGAAAATTTGAGCTTTGTTGATTGAGAAAAATCAAATTTGTTTTTGTGGTTTTCTTGTAAAAACATTATTGTTGTTACCATTGTTATTATACCCAAAAACTCGTTTATAACAGAAATCAATTTCAGTGAATTACGAAAATGTGATATATTTGAAAACAGTAGGTGTCGTTTTAGGAAAACTACGTATTTATAAATTTAGCAGTTATCAAGGAAAACTTAAAAGAAAATAAACCAATGGCCTTATTACAGAAATATTAACCCAAATCAATGATTAAACTAAAATAAAGTAAAAGGTAAATTTACTAAGTTCACGGGAATAATTCCCGATGTATGGCCACCACAGAGTCCTCCACAGCTCCAAATCCACTAACGCTGGGGATCACCTGCGAGGTTGAAACAACGGGGTGAGTTACAAGAACTCAGTGTGTAATCCCGATTCAAGTCACAGGCATGGTCTCAGTCTGGGCCTAAGCCCCATACAGTATCAATTTGGGCCCACGACCCTAAAATCATGGTAATGCAAACAGAAAATGCAGCCCCCAACCTAATAGTCCATCCGCTACACTCCACCCGTACTGGCCCTACACTCCATGTGGGGACCAAGTCAACCCACCCAACCCTACACTCCAAAAATGCAATCAGTCACAGATAAACGCAAAGAAAGCCGCCATGATCGATATATGTGGCTGAGCCACTGAAATCAGTATATTGTGGCATAGCCACCAGTACAGTACTTTCTCCATTATCATAACCCCTCCCAATGCAACATGTCATGGCATAATAATTCAGTGCATGCAAAATGCATCATCATGGCAATTAATCAAATTATACACAATCATACCAAATCTGCCCCTAAGGGTATAATAGTAATTTTACCCAATGAGGGTATCTCAGTAATTTACCCGCTGAGGGTATTTCAATAATTTGCCCTCTAGGGGTATTTTGGTAATTTACCCTATTGACGGCCTTTTCGGAGGCTTAATGTCGCCTCGAGCGACTCGAGACCCCTTTTTGGATCCCTCCGGTGCAATTGGGCCCAGAATCCATTTTGGGCCTAGACAGGCCCACACGCTCGTATGGCCCATTATGCATGGTTTCAGTCTCAATTTTGCAGTTTTCGCGACTGCATCTATTACCCGGTCGTTTCCTATCAGTTTTGTCCATATGGGCCTGTTAGCCCATTGGGCCCGATTTGGCTCGGTCAGGCCTGTTACAGCCTCACTTTCGCGAGAGTGCTCGTGACACTCTCGATGATCTATCACCATCATTCGTGGCTCGATTTACCCCCACGAGCGTTTGCACGCTCGAGTGTTCATGTTGTCGGCTTTTAGACTTTTTGGCTTTTGGCCGTTTCGGAGAATACCACGTGCATTCATCGGGGTGGTGTGAGATTACACACCTGTTTACGAGTTGTGACTTCCGTCCCCTTCCAAACACCTAGAATAACGTTTAGACAACCGTTAATCACCACTTCATGAATATTGACATATCAATGTATTCAACAGGACAGGCCTCACTTACCACGTGATACAATTTTCCCCAACACCAAAGTAATCGGCCTTAATCCGAGGTTCAGAAATACTGGTTCCCTAACATTGGTTGCCAACAATAACACATTAGAACGCTACTCCATAATAATTTAAGAATCAACCCTTCGGCTAAAACAACCCAGACGAGAAAAGAGGAGAGATAGCAAACCCATTTATTGGTTGTAGGCACTTTTACCAACGATTAGCACACCCAAGATTGCTACTAACAATATTCGGCCCTCTAGGATGATCACCACCTAGAAAAAGAAGAGATTGGCACTGGTTTGATCAAAAAGAGAGTAAAAGATGGAGGAGTGTTAGGGGAAATATAGATTCGGCCCCTCCCAAAAAAAAGTGTCAAGATTGAAAGCACTTCGACTTATGCCCAAAGAGAAAGAAGTAAGAGATAGATGAGAATCAGAGAATGTTGTGTATACGGCCAGAGGAAGGAGAATAGTGTGAAGAGGAAACAAGAGAGTGGAAGTAAAGACTTACCAAGTTCGGCCAACATAAGAGAACCAAAGCTCCAAAAGATTTGATGTTCAGCTTAAGGGAAAACAAATAGAAAATAAAGGTGTGGCTATTCGGCTTGAAGAAAAAGAGAAGAAAAGTTGAGGAATAGATGCACAAGTGGTCAATTCACAAATAGAGTCGGCAAAGACGCAATTGAGAGGAAAGAAAAGAAGGGAGAAAAAGAGTACCCAAAATGCCAAAAAAAACCAAAAACCCGAAAAAAAACTCCCAAAAACACCAGAGAAAGATTCGGCACTCTCCCCTCTTCTCAAAGTCGAATATGCCATCCAACACCCAACTTCAACCGAAACTCCCTTTAGCTAGACCCCCACATTCGGCCAACACTTTCCCCCACTTGCATCCCACGATTTTCTCCATGAAACCCTCCTTAATTTACTCTCCGCCTCCCATTCAAATTCTCCCAACAACTTTGACCAATTCAAATACTTCTCCATCAATATTTGATTCCAACACAACCTCTTGTCTTCTCCTGAGCAAAATAAAAGCCTTCCATTTGCCATCTGTAGGATTCGAACCCTTCTCCTCCTACTCTGCCAATGACGCCACAGCCACCACACCACACACTCCACTTGTGTCTCCTAAACACACCCAATTATTCTTAAGTCCTACTGCCATCAGCCCTATCCACTAAAAGGCCAAAAATGAAAATTTTTCCTATGGCCTAACTTGAACCCGGGACTTTATAGAAACCCCGTAACCTTTCAAAATCACCTTCCTAACAGGTCCAACTTGAAATAATGCCGTTCTCATATTCCCAAAAATTTTAAAATGTTTCTACGCTCTGGGCCCAATAGGCCCAATTCCCCTAGGCCCAATTCCGGGATGTTACATTCCCCAAGTCAATTACCTTCATAAATCTTCAAGAAACACTCAAAAACTCCATAGATTTTATCATCTTCTTTGTGTGTGGATTTTACAGGTTTTCAACAAAAGTTTATTTTTCTTCCAACTAAGGTAACCATTCATCTTTCTATTAGTTTTTAATGTTATCTAGTCTTTTAAATGAAGTTTTTAGCCATTAAATCGCATGTTTAGAATAAAAGCCGAAAATTGATTCGTTAATGGCAGATTTTGAGATTTTGGGTAAAAAAGTGGTTTCAAAGTATTTTTTGACTTGTTTTAACATGATTAGAAGGTTTCTAAACTTACTTTAAAGTTTCGTTAATAATTTCTAAAGATTTAATGAATTTTTGAAAAATAGCCATAAAATATGTCGAAAAAGTCAATATCATGAATTGAGTAGTTTTATGTAGTTTTAAGGTTGAGAATTAGTCGTAGGTGATTAAATAGATGAATGTAATCGGTTTTAGGCTAAAAGATTAAGTATAGATCGAGATATTCAAACTCTAAATTTTTTATGTTAAAGGTTTCAGTTACATGAGAGCTTAGTTTAGACTTATGTTTTTGATTGCTTGTTGTGAGTTCTTAGCTGATTACTCAATACATTATTGTGTTGAAGTTCCATATTCGATAGGACCTTCTATGAGTAGAGATAAAGGCAAGGAAAAGCTAGTTTGAGCTTTCAGCTTTTCGACGAAAGCGTAATTGGTAAGTGTTTGGAATAATTACTTGTGGACATGATTCAATGCGTTATTAGGGAATTTAGTAGTAGCCTAAACCCCTACTCTAAATTTCGAGTGTAATTTTTCTAATACTTATGCTATCTTGTGAAAAATGTGCTTATGTGTTTGTGAATATGTGAATTGAGATGAGATGCTATAACATGTGATACGTGGTTATGATAATCATTGTGGAAGTGCAAATGTGTACATGTTATGTATATGTTTAATGTTAGTGATAGTGTTTTGCTAAAGATGCAAATATGTAGTGATAGTGCATGAATAACCGGTAAGTGATATGTGTTTAATTTCAGATATTTTGGTCTTGTGATCTTGAAACCGTTGGATATAGTTAACATGCCATAGGATTGTGAGTACCCACCTATATGTACAATGAATTTGGGCATTGAGGCCTTGAGACATGTTGTAGGGATAAGGGAATGTGAGCTAAGCTCCATGCAACGGGACATGTGAGGGGACATAAGGAGAGTGTTAGTTTTATGCTTCACTTTTGGGACATGTTTGACTCTATGAGTCTATCTGGTGTGTTGGAGATATGTGTATCCGATGAGTGATGATAGAGCTCACTTTTATGTTTCATAGCTCAAGTGCCAAATTGTCTTAAATTATGAATATGTGTGCGTTTTGATATGTGTTTATATGACATGTGACCATTATCTAATTTATCTATAAACATGTTTTTGAGTATTGTGATATATGCTTGAAAGTTATGTGATTATATGAGTATTGTGATATATGATTAAAATTTATGTGATTATATGAGTATTGTGATATAAGCTTAAATGTTATGTGATTATATGAGTATTGTGATATATGCTTAAATTTGATGTGATTATATGTGTAATGTGATACATGCTTAAAAGTGAATATGATTACCATATAAATGAACTAGTAAATAATGCACGAGTAAGAATAATATGACACTAGAGTTGGAATTGTTAAAGTTGTGCTATATGGTTGTTTCGTTGATGCTTGATGAATTGTTTGCATGGTAGTTGTTCTAGGCATTCAATGAGCTTGTTACGCTCACCCACTCCTTTTAAACCCTTGTAGAGTAGTTAAGTGCTGGTGTAAGCGATATGGTTCCAAGGGGTGATACTCGGGGTAATTTTATTGATACTTTTTCAATTGTACTGATATTTTCAAGATTTGATTTTTGGATGAGAAATGAAATGATGTTTTGGTATCGATTTTCCAACCAGTATCGATACCATTTAAGGGAAATATCAATACCTTTGTTTTAGTATCGATACCTACGTGATTGTCTTGGAAATTTTGCTACGTGGTCCTAATGCTCATTTAATTATTATTATAAGTTTATTTAAAGTATGTTTGGCATGTTCTAATGATGATTGGTATATGTTTGACTAAAAATTTATAAGATCACTAATAAAGAGGATGATTTCTTAATAATCTGACAATTTACTATGAGAATGACATGAGATGGTGGTGTGGCATCCTGATATTCGGGCTTGGCAACCAGGCCTTGTATAGGGTGCCACAACTCATTTTTCAGTTTTATTGACTAGCGTAGGGCACATTTATTGTCGATTATACTGACCAGTGCTGGGCATACTCAATTGTTGGATTTATCGACTAGCACATGGTACAATTCATTATTACGAATTTGTCCGTCAGGCACTGGGTACCAAATTTGGTATGTTAGTCAGAATCGTGTAGAGGTACGAGTTCAAGTACGTTATTAAGGAAGATAAAGAGACGAAATGAGAATAAGAATTAATATGTGAATACTGAATGACATTAAAATAGAATATGAATTTTTGACTACTTTAAAAAATGTTTAAGTATTCAAATTATAAAGATACTACTAAACTTTTACTTAGTGAATGATTTAATTTATGTTGTGTGCACAAGTTATGTACTTATTGATTAGATTGTTGACTCAATATCCAGTGGCAATCCTTGACTCAAACATTGGTGGTTTGTTCTTTTGGTCTTGGCATGTACCTAAGATGTCTAAGGTCTTAAATGGTCATTTTGTAAAATTTGAAATGTTTTTTGAGTTGCCAATTGTGGCATATTGGTTAGACTTTAAGGATGTTTGATTCCAATAATGATTTGGGTTTGAATTAAATTCTTTTGAATAGGTTAAAATGGTTGTAAATGGTTGCTTATGGTAAAAGTGTTACTAAGATGGATTACATGTTTTATAGGACATTTTTAGGTACACACAGTCTGGCACATAGCCGTGTGCCCCACACGAGCTGGTGGCACAGTCGTGTGGTCTGTAACGTTTTTGTGATTTTATTATACACGGGGTCAGTGAGTTACACAGTTTTCTTACATGACCGCATAACTTATCCACACGGCCATGTAACTCTCACGCATGGCCATGTGGCCAGGCATACGGGCTGAATGTTTTCACACAGTCTGGGGGCCGGACCGCGTATCCCTATTTTTTGATTTTTCCCAACCTTTTTATTTTGTTTCAAATCAATCCCTGATCTTTTCTAAATTGTTTTTAAGCTTCAATATATTCAATATTTATTTGAATTAGATTGAAAATGATCATACGTATGCTCGTATGTAATTATTTAGTATTTAATTTTTTTATTAAAATGTAAATTGGTTGTATTTGAATGGTGATTACTTGTAGCACCCTATTATTCGGGTCCGATGAACGGACTGGGTTAGGGGTGTTACAGCATCGTGGAAGAACGACTTCCTTAGAAATGAATTCCCCCTGATTGGTGTAATCATATAGTGGATGTTGTCTCCCAAGGTTAACATAGTTTTTCAATATTCGTACACCTGAATAAAGATGTACAATTGGTATTGCTTTTTTGAAATAATCTAAAAATAAAATTAATCAAAAAATCACACTAGGATCAATTCCAAGAAAGTTCAGAGGGGTCACAAACAGTCCCACTTAAAACTCAAACTCCTAAATGGAATTTCATCAAATGCAATCAAAGAAAAATTCTAAAGTTTTAGAAAGAATGAGAGAGAGTAGAAGAAACTATGTTTTTCAATTGTGTGTCAAATGAAGGAAAAATGCCTCTTATTTATATGATTTTGGAAAGAGAAAAAATGTAATTTAAAAGGGGCAAAAAAGGTCACATTTCCATGTAACAATTAGAAAAATATTTAATATTTTTGTAACTATAGGAAATAATGGTTTGAAATTGCTGAAAAAAAATAAATTTACCTTACTAACATTCCCTGACTAATGCAAAGTAATTGGAAATTTTGTAAACACAAATAAAAAAAAAGATATGAGAAGAGCAACGGCGAAATTAGCCGCTTAAGCACTAGTATCTTGTGGATTTGAACTTGTACATAGTGAAATGAGTGATTCTTCTCTTTAATAAGTGAACGAATCTTGAACTTTTTAAGATAGGGGTTAACTCATGACACGCGACTCATGTCAGACCCAATTGATGCTCCACGATAGATAAACAGGTTTTAGCCAATACACCTCAGGATGTTGGTAAGTGCTCTAGAAAGATTGCGCAATGTCTTTCATAGAAGGTGGCTAGTTCTTCACACTTATGTAGGTGATTTCAACAAGTTTATCTCAATATAGACTATCCGACTTAGGACTGTGAAATCATTAAGAGCATTTATTAAGTTCATCCTCTCAAATTTATATTCGGTCAATTTATCAAGTCTGTCTCACTAGGACCACCCAAACTCTGAGATATGAACTCATTAAGAGTAATAAACTGAACCTTATGTGTCAGTGAATTCATCAAGTCTGTCTCAATATGACCACCCAAACCTTGGGCTATGAATTCATTAAGAGTAAGAACTCATCCTTATGCATGTACATCATTCGCCTTCGGGATAGATAAAATGTACACTATGAGTATTTCCATGGTTTTGTTTGATCTCATTGAGCGTAGAGAACTAAGTTGGGTATCCACCATGAATTCCTCAACCACTAGGCTTAAGACTCACCCCCTTGACAAATCAAGAACCATTTTCCTACTTAATCCTTTGGTTAGTGGATCAGCTAGGTTCCTTTCTAACCTCATGTATTCCATAGAAAGTACTCCGTTCTTTATTAAATGTCTCACAGATTCTTGTCTTATAAAAATATGCCTCTTCTTACCATTGTAAGCTTGGCTTCCATCAATGCAAATTGTGGCTTGTGAGTCACATAATAGAGATACAAGAGGTGTCGATTTTTCCATAAAGAAATTTTTACAAGTAGATTCCTGAGCCACTCGACCTTTTGCATTGCTAAGTCAAGAGTTATAAACTCTAACTCTATCATGGAGCGAGCAATGCAAGTCTGTTTAGAAAACTTCTAAGAAATAGCTGCTCCTCCCAAAGTAAAACATACCCACTTGTAGAGATCACTTCATCATTATCAATTACACAGTTTGCATCACAATAGCCCTCTAGGATTGCAAGGTATCTGATAAAATCCAACTCCCAAGTTATTGTACCTTTAAGGTACTTAAGCAATCACTTTAGAGCATTCCAATGCTTATTGCTAGATTCATGGATATAACTACTTAGTCTATTGACTACGTAAGCTATATCAAGCCGAATGTAGTTCATCAAGAACATAAAACTTCCAATAATTTTAGCATACTCTAATTGAGAAACACTATTTCCTTTATTCTTTAACAGTTGTATGCTAGAATCATAAGGATTTCTCACAGGGATTACATCAAATCTATTAACTTTTTAGCACTTTCTCTATATAGTGAGATTGGTTTAAAGTAATTACCTTTTCTGATTTAGTAACCTTAACACCTAATATTACATCTACCTCTCCCAAATCATTCATTTCAAATTTGGTAGGAAGAAATTTTTGTTTTATTAATGACTTCTATATTGGAACTAAAAATTAACATGCCATCCATATACAGGCTTATGATGACATAATTAGAACTAAACATCTTAAAAAACACGCATGAATCTGCACCATTAACAATAAAATCAAAACTGAGAATAGTCTTATAAAATTTCTCATACCTTTGTTTTGGAGCTTGTTTGAGACTATACAAAGATTTTCTAAGTCTGCAAACTTTATCTTCCACACTAAGTGCCACAAACCCTGAAGGTTGCTCCATGTAGATCTTCTCATCCAAATCCCTATTCAAGAAAGTTATCTTCACATCCATATGATGTACCAGGAAATTGTGAATGGAAGTTAAGGGAAACAAAACACGAATGGTTGAGATCTTAGTCACAGCAGAGTATGTATCAACATAATCTATTCCAAATTTCTAAGTGAATCCTTTAACTAGTCTTGCCTTATACTTTTGAATTGACCCATTTGATCTAAGTTTCTTTCTAAAGACCCATTTGTTACTAATAGGTTTAAAACCTTTAGGCAAGTCTACTAGTTCCCAAATATGATTAGACATAATATATTCCAGCTCATTATTAATAGCATCTCTCCAAAAACTCGCATCTATTGATTTTATGACTTCGTCATAGGTTTTTGGATCCTCATCTATAAAAAACACATGAGCAATAGAATCATTTATTAAGTCTAAATCACTAATCTAAGTTACAAAGGAGGTAAGGAAATCGGGTCTGAAACTAGTGGCATTCCTTTGTCTTTTACTTCTCCTAGGTTTCACATCATCATTAAGAATATTTCTATTTTGTATACTAGAAGAAGAAACATATTCATCTAATTGTATATTAGTATTTATGCTAGATTTCTTTAAAGGAAAAACATTCTCAAAGAAAACATCTCTAAATTCACATATGAAATGATCATGCAGAGGCATTAATCTATATGCAATACTATTTATAGTATATCCAACAAATACAACATCAACAATTTTAGATCTGATAGTATTCTTTTTGAAAGCAGGCAACCCTACTTTTGCTAAACACCCCCACACTCTCAAGTAATGTAGATTAGGGGCATAACATTTCCACGGTTCATATGGGGTACAACCTAACTTTTTATGAGGCACTCTTTTAAGAATATGGTTTGCAGAAAGTATGACCTTCTCCCACATACTGTCAGGTAAACTAGAACTTATAAGTAAATCATTCATCATTTCTTTTAGAGTTATATTTTTCCTTTCAGCTATGTCATTTTGTTGTGGGAAATAAGGAGCAAAAAATCGTGTATAATACTGGATTTTTCACAAACCTCTTTAAGAAAATTAGTGACATATTCACCACCTCTATTGGATCTAAGACGTTTTATTTTCCTATCAAACTGGTTTTCTACTGATGATTTATACAGAAGAATAATTTTATCAGCTTCATCTTTTGGTCTTAGGAGATAAACCTTTGTGTATCTATAGTAATCATCTACAAAGGTGATATAGTAACGTTTTCCATTTTTACTTTCTGTGTTTCTAAAATATGCTAGATCAATATGAATTAATTCTAATAGTTCAGTCTTTCTATCATTAACAATTTTTAAGGAATGTTTAGTATGCTTGGCTTCAATACGAATTTCAAATTTATTGAAGCTACTATCATCTAGATTAGGGAGTAAATTCATTTTTATGAGTTTTTTAAGAAAATGAATATTCGTGTGACTTAATCTAGCATGCCACATGTCAAAATATTCAACAATATAAGCAAAAGTGGTGGTTGTATTATTATTAAACATAGTCTCAATCAAAAATAACCCTCCACTCAAATAATGTAACACCTGAAACCCAGCCTAGAAGTTTTGACTCGAATTTGACGAGCTAAATTAGCCGCTGAAGTGACTTGTAACAGCCCGATTTTGGGCCTAGTCAGAACAGTGGTTTCGAGACCACAAATCTGACGTAAAAAAATTTATTTTATTATATTTTTATGGTCTAAAATTTCACGGAACGATTTTGTGAAAATTTCGTTCGAAAATTTCGATGTTTGGGCACTCAATTTAGTCAAAAGGACTAAATTGTAAAAAGTGTAAAACTTGAGTTCTAGAAGCTAGAGGTGTCAAATTGCTATGAAAATTTAAATTCGAGGTCCTTAAATGGTAATTAGACCATTGGTTATTTTTTTGGACAAAAATGGACATGAAATAGGTGAAATAGAATATTTTTAAGTTAGGGGCATTTTGGTCATTTAGTAATTAAAATGAATTAAAAACAAAATTAAAAGCCAATTTTTGTCCATCTTCAACCCATGGCCGAATTTCACAAGGGGAAACCATGGTTAGGGTTTTTCAAGCTTCCAAGCTCGATTGTAAGTCCGTTCTTGCCCCGTTTTTAATGATTTTTACGTTTTTGAAATCCTCGTAACAAGATCTATCTATTTCTACCACTAATTTGAGATATTGTTAAAGTCTAGGGTTTTGAACCATGATGAATATGTGTGTATTTGTAACATCCCAAAAACGGGGCTATTTGGAAATAAATTATTTTTCTTATGTATGAACTGCTGAGTCATTATTTATGGAATAATAATGATCAATTTAAGGCTTTGTGTTGGCTCGATTTGGTAGGAAATTTTAGTTTTTAACTTTTAAAAGAAGGGAGCCTTGGTAAGTGGTGTTATAAGAATAAATGTGGGTAGTATTAACACTAAAAAGCCCTTGGTAAAGTGGCAAAAGAAGCCCACTTAAGAGCTACATGTGACGCCACCAAGGAGCAAGGGAGAGCCTTGGTTGAGTCACAAAATCCTCTTGTTTTTGTTTTATTTGGACGGCACAAGGGGGAGAGTTTTTCTCCTTCAAACTCTTTTATTAGGTGTAATTATTTAGGGATAATAGAAGAGTTTTATTTGTTTAATTATAGTAATAATGAGAAGATATTCAAGGATATTGGTTGGATTATTATTTGATAAAAGGTGAATTAATTCAAATTAGTTTGAATTAATTTAAATGAGTGGCCAAGAGGAAAATTAGGAGTTGGCTAGGAGTTGGACTCCTTGTTGCCAAGGTTGGACGGCAAGCATTAGGGGGAGGGGGTGCCGAATTTCTTTATAAGCACCCATCCATCAATTGGTTTTCTTTTTTCTCACTTTTGCTAGTTACCGAAACCCTCAACCTCTCCTTGTTCTTCTTTTATTTTTTTTTCCTTCTCCTAAAAGACCTTAGCCGAATTCCCTACACATCAACCTCTCCTCCATCTTCTTTCTTTCCTCTTCTAAAAACTCCTAGCCGAAACTTTATTTTTCTTTCTATTAAACTAACCATTGGTTGAATACACCCCATTGGTTTACCGAAAACTCTCTTCTTCTACTCTATAGTCTTGGCCGAATACTAAAGGTGACCCAAGTCTCTCTGGGATTCTTCTTCCAATCGGTTTAAGAAGGTAAGGGACACTAGCCGAAATTCCAGAGTCCTCTTTTTAGTCTCTTGCCGATTCCCATTAAGGGGGTAGGTGCCGATTTCAATAGTGGTTAATAGGGCTTCTAAACGGTTAGTAACCGATTTCTTATAGGTATTCAGGGAAGTAAAACAGTCGACTCACAGCCTGATCTCTAGTGTTCAATTTCGGTAAGTAGTGGTAAGATTAATCTCCTTATTCTAGCAATTTGTTTAAAAGCCGAAGGTTATTGGTTTACTTGCTAATCAGTGATGGCTGACGAGCAGATTCGAGTATCAAGTACGGTTGATAATAGCAAAGAGTGTTAAGGTAAGATCTCGGGTTCATAAGGAACCCCTCCTAATATTTTGGTTTTGGCCGAATGGCCTAGGATACTAACCCTTTTGAATGGCCGAATATAGGGGCAAGGACATTAAGTGTGGCCGACTTCTCCATTTGGGATTTAGATTATTCGGGGTGACAGGTGTGTACATACACACCTATAATAGTTAATAAAGTGTATTAAGTGTATGTTATGTGTAAATCGCTTCTATGTAGATATGGCAAGTAGTGCCTTAATGGTACAAGCAAGGATCCCAGTAAGTCTCTATTTGTATGAGATTGATAATAATGCTTTTGGGAAGCATGGATTATTTGATACATGTGATATATGTATGTACCGTTGTTAATCGCTTGACATGGGTTGATGAGAGGAGGGGCGGTGATATCGTGGCCGACGAGCACCAGTGCTTTGGTAACACATCGTGACTACGGTCACCGGTGGTTTGGTACCACATGGGGTAGGCAAAGGTGTTTGGTTGGCTAGGTTGGGTACACGATACTATGCATAATTAATCTGTTATATGTTGTGTATGAAACGTTGTATTAACAGGGGAAGGGTTACATCTTCGAGTCTTGGTGACTCACCTTCTCCTTTAACATTTTTCAGTGTGACTCGTAGATGGCGGTGGAGGAGCCGTTGGACTCGAGGTGGCATGCAAAGGGTTTTAAATTTATAGAACTTTAAATTTGTTTAATTTTATTTTGGGTTGTAATAAGGCCTCCATAATCTTTATTTGTTTTTTTATATGTTGGATATTTACTCAAGACTATACTATTAAATTGAATTAAATCACATGTTTTTTTTTTTACACGAAAAGTTTATTCGTGCCATCGGGCTCACTTGAAATCTGGTATAACAATTGGACTTAATTAAAATTCCAAATTAAATCTAAGGGTAGCTTTGACAAGACAACCAAAAACGAGGAGTTTCTAATGGAAATTAAATGTTTTTCAAATGGTGTTCACAAGGTTTTACTCATAACGAACCAAATTCGATCGTGGTGTTTGGGCCGGGTTTGGGTTGTTACAGACTGGTATCGAGCCAGTTCAAAGCTCTACTGTGGGGCCCCAAGGCCCAAAAATGTTTTAGTAGGCCTCATGAAATGATTTTTGGATTTTAAGCAAAG
This sequence comes from Gossypium sturtianum, assembly GCA_025698515.1. Taxonomy (NCBI): domain Eukaryota; kingdom Viridiplantae; phylum Streptophyta; class Magnoliopsida; order Malvales; family Malvaceae; genus Gossypium; species Gossypium sturtianum. The sequence continues at coordinate 59,711,015 of CM046952.1, forward strand.
ATGGCCCGAGTCTCCTGCAGACCGATCCGCCTGTAAGTACATCTAAACCTTTTTGTGAAATATATTCTGTAGAAGGGTAGGAAGCATGGAACGAGATAGACTTATAGGACTTGGACCCTAAGGCTAGATTACTCAAACACAATGAAGCATAAGACTTAAAGAACTAAACCAACCTATGACTTAGTCAATGAGCTAGGGTGTGGTAACCCTCATGACGCATGTCTAGGATTGGATCCTAAGAGCTTGGTATTTAAGCGGTCCTCGTGACTCACCTCCTCTTCGCAGTATCCTACAGTGCGTAGCTTCACTGCTCACCCTAACTCGTAAGGCTCGGTGGTGTGGTAACCTCTGTGCGCATGTCTAGAAAGGTTGGTGAGAGCTTGGTATTTAAGCGGTCCGCGTGACCCACCTCCTCTTCACTTGAATTACTGCACAGTGCGTAGCTTTGGTTCACCCCGACCGGAAGGCTCTCGGTCATAGGCTAAAAACAATGATTAAAACCCGAGAAGGGAATTAGCCTTGTTTTTCGAAAGGAATGAATAAATAGCCCTAATGTTTTCAAAACTTATCCAATAACCCTCTCAAACCCTAGAACACTTAGTATACAATGTTTTTCTCGGAAAACTTGACTTGTGGAAAATTACAGAAATACCCTTAGGAGTAAAATTACCAAAATGCCCCTGATCCATAAAATATTGATTCGACGGTTTTGCCCAAAAATTTAGCTATTTTACAAATATTCAATAACTTAGCTTTGGAAATCATCAAGAAAATATTTTGGTTCTGGAAAATTACGAAAATACCCTGTGAGGAAAAAGGACGAAAATACCCTCAGGTTAGAAATGGCGAAAATGTCCGATGAGTGAATAGGTATGGAAAGTATTAAGGAATGGATGCATGAACTTCTTTGTGTGAACTAGGATAGGAAACTAAAACATTGTTTGCTCGAAAGAATCCTGATTAAATCGTATTCATAAAATTTCTTCATGCGAGTAATAAAGTGAAACAAATGCTAACGCATAAAATTTTCTTAATCAGATTAAAAGCACGGTAGATAGAATGAGTTCTAGAGGACGTGGGCCGCGTGGGCGTGGTAGGGGTAGGATGATTTGTGCGAACCCGTCAGTCGACAAGGTTCGGAAAATGAGGTACCACCGCCACCACCACCTCCTACTTTTAGAGTGAGGCGGAGCCGAGAGCGGTGGCGAGTCGGTGACGCAAGTCGTGTTGCGAGTCTTGGAGATGGTGGTCGGGGCTGGTGGGAATGTTGGAGCTCGAAATCGTCCCCGAGCGACTCGATCTAACGGAGCGGAGGTATTCCGAGGTGTGTCGAGTGGCACCCAGTCAATGGAATCATCGCTAGAGGCAACGAAAGAATCATGGATGACCTTGACTGACCGAGGAAAGAGAAGGAAGAGGCGTTGTCGCTTCTAAAGGATGAAGCGTATCGGTGGTGGCTTACGGTTCGAGATGGGGCTACACAGCAGATGATTTGACTTGGGAGTATTTTAGAACCGCCATCGTAAAAAGTATGTGGGCATCAGCTACACCGACGCCAGAGAAAGGCTTTTCCGGGATTAGTTCAAGGAACTAAGTCCGTGTCGAATATGAGGCGGAATTTCTAAGGTGAGTAGATATGCGAGAGGCATCGTGGCTACCGAACATGAGCGCCGTGTCCGCTTTGAGGACGGACTCAGAGATGATTTAAGGTTCTTCGATTGCCCCACAAAGAGTTCGTGAGTTCTCATCTCTAGTGGAGAAGGCTAAGGTAGCCGAGGGAATCAAGGAGGTGTGAGGCGTAACTATAGTAAGAATAATCGTAAGAGAAGTTTTGGGTCACCGGATCAAGCGGGTGCTCGTAAAAGGCTAGGCCGAGTGGGCCCAATCAGGTGACAAGGCCCACAACCGCTAATCAAAGGCCGACTCGGTGCAATCGTTGTGGAAAGACCCATTGGGGAGGTTGTTGGACCGGTGATAAAGGATGTTTTGAGTGTGGGTATTTGGAGCATCGCGTCGAGATTGTCCCCGAAACTAGCAAAGCGAGCGGAAGTATGACGTAACCGTGCTCGGGATAGAAACGTGGGACCACGGAGGGGGTCGTGGTAATGGTAGAGGAAACAACGGTCCTAACCGAGGTCGTGGAACTCAAGGCGAGAGGTTCAGGGCAACACGCAGGCTAGGCGGCTGGCTTAGTTTACGCAAATGAGGTGTCGCGAAGAAGGTGACGCACCTGATGTCATAACCTGGGTGCGCTTCTAATTTTCGGTTTTCCTTATGTTGCATTGATTGATGTGGGCTCGACGCACTCGCATACATGCTTGTAGTGTGGTAGGAACTATGGACCTAAACTCAAAGCGCTTCTAGGGAGATGACCGTAGTTAGCCCCTTAGGTCACTCCGTAGTCGTGAGATAGACTTTATAGAGGAGTACCCCTAGAACTTCAAGGGGGTAGTATTTGTAGTGATCTAATGGAACTACCGTTTGGGGAGTTCGATTTGATCCTTGGTATGGATTGGTTGGCTAAGTACCAAGCGAGTTTGGATTGCGCGCTAAGCGTATGGTCCTTAAGGCAGTGAAGGTGATGAAGTGGTTATGATAGGAGATCGAAGGAATTATCTATCCAATGTAGTGATCGCCTTGAAGGTGAAAAGATGGTCAAGAAGGGTTGTGAGGCGATCGGTTCAAATCGTGCTTTGGAAGCTAAGGGGTTAGTAATTGAAAAGGTCCGAACGGTTGAGGAATTTGCTGATGTATTCCCGGAAGAACTTCCGGTTTGCCTCCTGGATCGAGAAGTCGAATCGGTATAGACTTGCTACCGAACGCGGCACTTGTGTCCATAGCACCATACCGAATGGCACCAAAGGAATTGGTGGAGCTAAAGGCTCAAATTCGGGAGCTCTTGGATAGAGGGTTTATACGACCAAGTATATCTCCGTGGGGAGCACTGTGTTGTTTGTCAAGAAGAAGGACGGTTCTATGCGGATGTGCATCGACTCACCGTCGCTTAAATAAGTTAACGATCAAGAACAAGTATCCGCTTGCCTCGGATTGACGACTTGTTTGATCAACCAAGGGTGCCTCGGTGTTTTCAAAGATAGACCTTAGGTCGTTATCACCAATTAAGGGTGAAGGAGGTCGATGTTCACAAAGCGGCATTCCGAACTCGGTATGGGCATTTCGAGTTCTTGGTGATGCCATTCGGGTTGACTAATGCGCGGCGGCATTCATGGACTTGATGAATAGAGTATTCCAAAGAAGATTTGGACCATTCGTCGTGGTGTTCATAGACGACATATTGGTTTACTCAAAAGACGTAAGAAGAGCATGACAAGCATTTACTGATAGTTACGCAAGTATTGAGGGGCGATTATATGCCAAATTCGGTAAGTGTGAATTTTGGCTTAGGAGGTGGCTTTCTTAGGTCATGTAGTATCACCAAGAAGAATTAGGGTAGACCTCGTAAGATTGAAGCAAAGATTGGAGTGGAAACCACCTAGGACGGTGGCTGAAATACGAAGTTTCTCGGGTTTAGCAGATACTATCGGAGATTCGTGGAAGGATTCTCTCTAATAGCGTAGCCAATTAACTAAGTTGCTAAGGAAAGGTGTCCCGTTTGTATGGACGGAAAAGCGAGCAAGAAAGCTTTGATAAGCTAAGGAAAATTTTGACTAAGCTCCGGTTTTGGTACGGCTGAAGCGGGAAAGTTATTCACGATTTATTGTGATGCATCTCACACCGGCTTGGGATGTGTGTTGATGCGAGGATGGGAAGGTAGTAGCCTATGCATCCCGTCAATTAAGACCGCATGAGGTTAACTACCCAACTCACGACTTAGAGTTAGCGGCGGTTGTCTTTGCAATCAAGATATGGAGACATTACCTGTATGGAGAGAAGTCGATGGTCTACACGGATCACAAGAGCTTGAGGTATCTTCTGACTCAGAAGGATCTGAATCTGAGACAGCGTCGGTGGATTGAACTACTAAAGGACTATGATTGTTCAATCGAGTACCATCCGGGTAAGGCTAATGTGGTAGCCGACGCATTGAGCGGAAGAAGCGAATCGGACTTAAGAGCAATGTTCGCTCGGTTAAGTCTGTATGATAATGGGAGTCTTTTGGCAGAACTTCAAGTTAAGCCGACATGGATTGAGGAGATTAAAGAAAAGCAGTTAGTGGATGAAGGCTTGAGCGATAAGAGGGTACAAGTTCAAGACGGTGGTTTGGAGGGGTACAGCTTGTCTAGTGGAGGAGCGCTTTGTTTTCAAGGACGAGTATGTATGCCAAAAGCTCCAATTAAGGCAGAAAAATTCTCCAAGATGCACATAGCAGCCCATACGCTATGCATCCCGGAGGAAGCAAAATGTATGGAGACTTGCGGAAATTGCTTACGTGGCACTGGTTGAAGCGTGAGATAACGGAGTTCGTAGGGAAGTGTCCGACGTGTCGCAGTTAAGGCTGAACATCACCACCATCGGGACTACTTCAACCGATAAAGATCCTCAATGGAAATGGGAGAGGATCACCATGGATTTTGTTAGTGGGCTACCCCTTACGCCCACCAAGAAGGATGCGATGCAGGTAATTGTGGATCGCTTAACTAAATCAGCTCACTTCATGCCGGTGAGAATGGATTACTCTCTCGTAAGTTAAGCGGTCGTGTATGTGGGTGAAATAGTGAGGTTGCATGGCGTGCGATGTCGATTATCTCGGATAGGGATCCCGATTCACGTCAAGGTTTTGGAAAGCGTTGCATCAAGCTTTGGGTACACTGTTAGATTTCATCTGACTTTTCCATCCACAAATCGACTGACAATCGGAAAGGGTGATACTGATTTTAGAAGACATGTTAAGAGGTCGTGTCTTGGATTTTAGTGGTAGTTGGGAGGAGTACTTACCACTAGCGGAATTCGCCTATAACAATAGTTATCAAGTGAGTATTCAAATGGCTCCATACGAGGCCCTATATGGACGAAAGTGTCGTACTCCTACATGTTGGACGAGTTGGGAGAAAGACAAGTTCTGGGTCCAGACTGGTAACCGAGAGACGGAAGACAAAGTCAAGGTGATTCGGTCTCGTCTCAAGGAAGCATCGGATAGGCGTAAGTCTTATGCCGATCTCAAACGCAAGGAAGTGGAGTATCTTTGTGGGAGACAAAGTCTTTCCAAAGTGTCGCCTTAGAAAAAGGTGTTGAGGTTTGGACGGAAAGGAAGTTAAGCCCAAGGTTCATCGGGCCATATCTTTATTGTGAAGCGAGTGGGACCGGTAGCTTATCAACTAGAGTGCTGCCGTGAGAATCGAGTCGATTCATGACGTATTCCATGTATCAATGCCGAGACGGTATCGGTCGGATCCTTCGCACGCTGTGCCGATGAGCAGATCGAGGTGAACACGGATTTATCTTTTGAGGAAGAACCGGTTCAGATTGTAGATCGAGATGTGAAAATTCTACGAAGGAAGGCGGTGCCTTTAGTAAAAGTGCTATGGCGGAACCACGGAGTGGAAGAAGCTACGTGGGAGCCCGAGGAGGTGATGCGCAAAGAATACCCTCATCTCTTTTGATCAAGGAATTTCGAGAACGAAATTTATTCTAAGGGGGGTAGAACTGTAACATCCCAAAAACGGGGCTATTTGGAAATAAATTATTTTTCTTATGTATGAACTGCTGAGTCATTATTTATGGAATAATAATGATCAATTTAAGGCTTTGTGTTGGCTCGATTTGGTAGGAAATTTTAGTTTTTAACTTTTAAAAGAAGGGAGCCTTGGTAAGTGGTGTTATAAGAATAAATGTGGGTAGTATTAACACTAAAAAGCCCTTGGTAAAGTGGCAAAAAGAAGCCCACTTAAGAGCTACATGTGACGCCACCAAGGAGCAAGGGAGAGCCTTGGTTCGAGTCACAAAATCCTCTTGTTTTTGTTTTATTTGGACGGCACAAGGGGGGAGAGTTTTTCTCCCTTCAAACTCTTTTATTAGGTGTAATTATTTAGGGATAATAGAAGAGTTTTATTTGTTTAATTATAGTAATAATGAGAAGATATTCAAGGATATTGGTTGGATTATTATTTGATAAAAGGTGAATTAATTCAAATTAGTTTGAATTAATTTAAATGAGTGGCCAAGAGGAAAATTAGGAGTTGGCTAGAGTTGGACTCCTTGTTGCCAAGGTTGGACTGGCAAGCATTAGGGGAGGGTGCCGAATTTCTTTATAAGCACCCATCCATCAATTGGTTTTCTTTTTCTCACTTTTGCTAGTTACCAAACCCTCAACCTCTCCTTGTTCTTCTTTTTTTTTTTTTCTTCTCCTAAAAGACCTTAGCCGAATTCCCTACACATCAACCTCTCCTCCATCTTCTTTCTTTCCTCTTCTAAAAACTCCTAGCCGAAACTTTATTTTTCTTTCTATTAAACTAACCATTGGTTGAATACACCCCATTGGTTTACCGAAAACTCTCTTCTTCTACTCTATAGTCTTGGCCGAATACTAAAGGTGACCCAAGTCTCTCTCGGGATTCTTCTTCCAATCGGTTTAAGAAGGTAAGGGACACTAGCCGAAATTCCGAGTCCTCTTTTTAGTCTCTTGCCGATTCCCATTAAGGGGTAGGTGCCGATTTCAATAGTGGTTAATAGGGCTTCTAAACGGTTAGTAACCGATTTCTTATAGGTATTCGGGGAAGTAAAACAATCGACTCACACTGATCTCTAGTGTTCAATTTAAGTAAGTAGTGGTAAGATTAATCTCCTTATTCTAGCAATTTGTTTAAAAGCCAAGGTTATTGGTTTACTTGCTAATCGGTGATGGTGGTGACGAAAGCGATTCGAGTATCAAGTACGGTTGATAATAGCAAAGAGTGTTAAGGTAAGATCTCGGGTTCATAAGGAACCCCTCCTAATATTTTGGTTTTGGCCGAATGGCCTAGGATACTAACCCTTTTGAATGGCCGAATATAGGGGCAAGGACATTAAGTGTGGCCGACTTCTCCATTTGGGATTTAGATTATTCGGGGTGACAGGTGTGTACATACACACCTATAATAGTTAATAAAGTGTATTAAGTGTATGTTATGTGTAAATCTGCTCTATGTAGATATGGCAGTAGTGCCTTAATGGTACAAGCAAGGATCCTGGTAAGTCTCTATTTGTATGAGATTGATAATAATGCTTTTGGGAAGCATGGATTATTTGATACATGTGATATATGTATGTACTGTTGTTAACTGCTTGACATGGGTTGATGAGAGGAGGGGGCAGTGATATCGTGCTGACGAGCACCGGTGCTTTGGTAGCACAATGTGACTATATGTCACCGTGAGGTTTGGTACCTCCAGAGGTTTGGTACCTCATAGCGACTTGTCCCCGTGGTTAACACCACCGTGGGTTGGCCCCACTTGAGATATGGGATCGTCTGCGCGGTGATTTGGTATCACACGATGGGTTGGCCCCATCACCCGATTTGTGTCTACGGACACCGGTGCTTTGGTAGCACATTGTGACTATATGTCACCAGTGGTTTGGCACCACCAAAGTGTTTTGGTAACACATCGTGACTACGGTCACCAAAGTGGTTTGGTACCACATGGGGTAGGCAAAGGTGTTTGGTTGGCTAGGTTGGGTACACGATACTATGCATAATTAATCATTATATGTTGTGTATGAAACGTTGTATTAACCGGGGAAGGGTTACATATCGAGTCTTGGTGACTCACCTTCTCCTTTAACATTTTTCAGTGACTCGTAGATGGCGGTGGAGGAGCCGGTTGGACTCGAGGTGGCCATGCAGTGGTTTTAAATTTATAGAACTTTAAATTTGTTTAATTTTATTTTGGGTTGTAATAAGGCCTCCATAATCTTTATTTGTTTTTTTATATGTTGGATATTTACTCAAGACTATACTATTAAATTGAATTAAATCACATGTTTTTTTTTTTACACGAAAAAGTTTATTCGTGCCATCGGGCTCACTTGAAACTGGTATAACAATTGGACTTAATTAAAATTCCAAATTAAATCTAAGGGTAGCTTTGACAAGACAACCGAAAACGAGGAGTTTCTAATGGAAATTAAATGTTTTTCGAAATGGTGTTCACAAGGTTTTACTCGGTAACGAACCAAATTCGGTCGTGGTGTTTGGGCCGGGTTTGGGTTGTTACAGTATTTTTGTATTTAATGGTAGAAAATGCATGTTTATGGTTAGAGAAACGACTTTTACTAAGTGATTTTCGGTAAAAATGCCTAAAAGGACTAATTTGTAAAAGTTATGAAATTTGTCAAAAAAGTGTGAATTAGTTGAAATTTTGGGCTGTTGTAGTTATGAAAATGGTTTGGGTAGGCTTAAAATACAAGGAAATTGAATAAAAATCATTTTACGAGCCTAGGGGAAAAAGTGTAAATATGACAGTTTAGGGGCAAAAATGTAAAATTTTCCAAAATATGAATTTAGGCTAATTTGAGTAGCAGGATGAATAAATAAATTAAATGTGTTGTTATAGATCAAGGAAAACGAGGTTTGGAACTAGAACGAGGGAAAAACGAGTAATTGACGAATAAGTCCTTTTCACCGATTTTGCTTTCGAGGTAAGTTTGTATGTAAATAATACATCATTTTTTTATTTATGTTTTAATATTTTGTTATGTTATATGAGATATGGTTTTATATGGAGTAATTATTTGATGTAAATTATGAATTGTGTTTGATTATGGATGAATTGGTAAAATGTTGAAAAGTGAGAATTCCCGGTTGAACCTTCGGAATAGAAAAGATACGAATGAGGTAGCTAGGTCACATGTGTGGTACTAAGTGTAGGCCACTATGTGTACAAGAGAGCTACAAAATGGTTTTAGGTCACGTGTGTAGTACTAAGTGCAGGCTACTACGTGTACCAGACGGATAGGTCGCATGTGTAGTACTAAGTGCAGGCTACTATGCGTATCCGATAGCTTCGATCACATGTGTGGTACTAAGTGCAGGCCACTATGTGTAAGTGATGGTTTTGGTCACATGTGTAGACTAAGTGCAGGCTACTATGTGCACCAGATAGCTTCGGCTACAAGGGTGGTACTATGTGCAGGCCACCTTGTATCTGTTATTATTACGATGAGTTCAACGGGAAATTGACTAAGTGAAAATACATGTGATCATGTAACGAATAAGTGTAATTGAATATGACTATGTAATGAATAAGTGCAGGAATAAGTGTGAAAATTTATGAACAATGTGCTCGATATTTGATCGAACCTTTGGTAAGATGAAATGGAGTAAGTGAAATTATGAAAGAGTAAATTTAGCAACAAAACAGTTTTGGACAGCAGCAGTTGTGTGGCTTTTAAAAATCACCAAAAATTTTCAAAATCGAATTAGAGGTTAAATAAGATATGAAATTAAAGCTGAATGAGTCTATTTTCACATAAAAGAAACGGTGTAAACAAAAAAATTTCATATTCTGTGATATTCGAATTTTAGTGAGACAGGGTCAGAATGATTTCAGAATCCCTTGTTCCAACTTTGGAAAATCACTAAAAATTGTATAAAAATAATTATGATTTATAATTTATATTCTTAAATTTATTAATGAGTCTAACTTTAACAGAAACAAACGGTAACATCATCCGTATCCCGTACAAAGAGATAAATAATTTTTAGTGAAGAAGGGTCGAAATTGTCAGACAGCAGAAAATGGGAGACTTTAAATAATAAACTATACTTATTGGCTAAACCAAAAATTATAAAAATTTTATGGTAATAATATATGTGAGTCTAGTTTCATGGAAAATTAACGGATCTTAATTTGGAGTTATTTATCTCAAGATATAAATAATTTAATGACTATGACTCGAGTAGACAGCTTGAGATGAACATGAATAAATAGTGGAACTATGTGCAGTTATGATTGTATTATCTTGAGAACATATTGTGAAGATTTATAAAATCCTGTTAATAAATCACTTATTATTTACATACCTACTTACTAAGCTATAATGCTTACCCCCTTCCTTTCCTTTTTCCTATAGTGTCACAAAGGCTAGCTCGGGTTGGAGATCGTAGGAGATTTTATCACACTATCAAGCTTTTGACTGGTATCAATGCCTTCAAGTAATTTAAGTCTATGCCATGTATAGGGACTTAGTCATTTTGTGTATGTGTTATTATGTTTTGGCCAAATGTATTGGCTTGTAATGGTTAAAGGTTATTGTAGTATGTAGCCATGCTATTTGGCTTATATTGGCTAATTGATTGTAAGCCTATATATATTATTTATATGCCAATGTCTTGTGATGTGAGCTGTGTTTGCATGATACATGATGAATTGTGGGTTATGGCCTAAATACCTAATGGTTGAATGTGCTAGTAGTCTTGATGTCGAATGGCTAAGTTTGGCTCAATGGTATGGTATGATAATTAGATATATTATGCATGTATAAGAGTTGTTGAGGATGCATATTGAGTGTGACCCTGTTTTGAAGAAAAAAAATTTAAGTGTTGTGAAATTTTCCAAAGTTCTCGGTTTCGTCCTGAATCGCTTCCAAAGCATGTTTTGGGCCTCGTAGGTCCATATTAGGGACTCTATGATTGAATATGAAAAGTTTTAAATTTGGATGGAAATTTGTGACTCGAAAATGAACGGTTATATGTGATTAAGTCCAGTAATGCCTCGTACCCTATTTCGGCGACGGATACGGGTAAGGGGTGTTATATGACTCTTCGTTGACTCCCAACCTAACCTCTAACACACCACTTGCATATAGCATGCGAATGAAGTGTTAAACTTAAAAAACAATGAAAAACCTTACAGTCATAATAACACAAGGGTTCACATTCAAGATACATCAACACTTAGAAATATTTACATGTTCGCACTACTCTTAAACAACTTCGTGTAACATTCAAACATAGTTCGCACACCTTATTATCACAAGAGATCGCAATTCATCATACAAACATAAGTTCACAGTTCTATATAGGTTCGCAAGAAAACATGAGTTCGTACACAAGTAAGGATTCACAAGGCTTAGGGTACGCATGTAATAAAACTAACATAATAAGGGTACGCAAGTAAATATATAGCTCGTAATAACTAATGATTCGCGCGTAATAATACAAATACTACAGGGGTACGCATGTAAATATTTGATCACTACACTTACACGGGTTTCATATACATCAATGGGTTCACCGAGTTAGGGGCATGCATGTAAATATGGAAATTATTACAGGGTTTCGCATGTAATTATGGTACACATCATACAGGGTTCGCAATAAACATAAATATATCATGCCTAAAAATAGAGCATAATACTCTCATGCATGGGTAAACATAGATTTTTTTCATGTAATAACTAGTTACCTTAAAACGGCGACGGTGCCGCCGTCCATGGCGGCCGAAAAATCGAAAAATCCCTCTTTTTTTCGGTGGTTTAAAAAGGTAAGCCCTTCTCTTTTTTTATTTATTTTATATATTATGTATGAGTATTAAAAAAAAGAAAGAAAAAAAAACAGATTCAGAAAAGAGAAAAAATAAGAAAAATAAAAAAAAACACCTTTGAGTCTTTGAACTGATTTCTTTTTTCTTTTTTCTTGCTTGATTCTTTTCTCTTTTTCTTTGACTCGATTTTCTGTGTTTTTCTTTGTATTCCAAAAAAAAAAAAAAATCCTCCCTTACATTCAGTTTAACATGGCTTATATAGCCATTTTACAAGGCTTTAATCTATTTTTTTTTGTTGTCACTTCTGCTTTTGGTCCTTTGCAGGTGGCGGTGCAAGTGGAGGGCGGTGGACATGACAATGGCAGTGGCAGTGGCAGAGGGCTGCAGACCTAGGTGCGGCGCACCTAGGGTTTGATTTTTTTGATTTTGTTTCTGTTGGGTTTGGGATTGTTGGGCTAGGTTTAAGGTATTGGGCTATTGTGTTTGGGTTTAGTTTTGGGTTGTGGGTTGTAAAATGGGCTGATGTAAATGGACTTGGGTTTTCTTTTATTTGGTTTTGGTTTTGTTTTATTGGGTCTTATTGGGCCCCAGGCTAAATTGGCCTACTACAGCTGCCCCTCTTTGCTCATTTTTGTGCAACAGGAACGAAGCAAAGACATTAAAAAGGACCAATTTTGCCTGGTCTTGCCGAATTCTTGACTTCTTTTGGTGCTTATTTTCTTCAAGTAGCCTCATTCCAGTCCACTGCATCTTGTTGCTTTGATCCACTCCACCGCAACTTCAGAGAGATAAGACTTGTAGCCTCAATCTACTCCGCTGCAACTTTTGGGAGATGAGGTTTGTAGTTATAGTAGATTCAATCCGACCTACTGCAATTTCAGAGGTATAGGATTTATCGCTTTAACCCGCTCCACTGCAACTTTAGGGAGATAAGACTTGTAATTTGTAGCTTTAATCTGTTCCACTGCAACTTCAAGGAAATAAGATTTGTTATCTTCGATCTACTCTACTGCAACATCAGAGAGCTAAGATTTGCTATCTTCGATCTGCTCCACTGCAACTTTAGGGAGATAAGACTTATAGCTTTAACCTGCTCCATTGCAACTTCAGGGAGATAAGGTTTATAGCTTTAATATGCTCTACTACAACATCAGAGAGATAAGATTTGCTATCTTCGATCTGCTCCACTACAACTTCAGGGAGATAAGACCTGTAATTTGTAGCTTTAATCTGTTCCACTGCAACTTCAGGGAAGTAAGATCCGCTATCTTTAGTCTGCTCCACTGCAACTTCAGGGAGATAGGGTTTGTTGTTATCTACTCTACTGCAACTTCATATAGATAAGATATCTAATTTATAGCTTTAATCTGTTTCACTGCAATTTTAGGGAAATAAGATTCGCTATCTTCAGTCTGTTCCACTGCAACTTCAGGGAGATAAGACTTGTGACTTCAACATGCTCCACTGTAACTTCAAGGAGATAGGATTTTTGGCTTCCTCAATCCATCGATCTGTTACACCATTCTCTGGGTAACAAGACCTGTAGAATCCATTTTATGGGCCTATGTTTATGCCAAATGATTAGGATGTCATGATCAGAATGAATCAAATGCTCCTAACTAGCTGTGTATGAATGATATTTGCATGAATGCAGAGTGCCATTTTGCGAGAATGATCCCCTCTTCAATACTTAGGTTGTCATTCCTCGTTGTTCATCGAGGTTCTATCACTGACGTATTACCCTGCCTTCTTGCTCAGCTGGTATCTTTGACAGAAAACCCGAAGAAATAGCCATGATTTACTACTCTTTCTCAAATGTTACCAACCTTTAGGTTTGATTAGTTCTAAATAATAGTCCTATTTCAGGTTTCCGTACTATTTAGAAGCTTTCAGAGTAATATGCAAAACTCCTTTTATGAGAGTATTATTAGTCTATTAATCGTTATTTCAATGCAAAATGCTCGAAAAAGATCATAATGATGGATATAACTGAAATTTATCAAGAACAAAATTTGAAAAGAATAGATTAATCAAAGAAAGAAAACATTACTAAAATACAAAATGAGTAAAAGGAAAATAGGTGCCCCAAATATCGCAGCATGAGCTTCTCTGCACGAACTTCTTGAGGATAATTTTGAGCTCAACATGTGTTTAGGATATCTAGAGTACTTTGTTGATGCCCCAAGACGTAGCTGTCGAAACCATTTTTTGTAAACGGAGGTTGACTTGGATTTTGGAAATGAAAACGAAAAAAAGGGAGTCGCCACCAATCCTTTTTTGCTGAGGTGTGATTGGGTCACCTCGAAAAGTGGTTGTTTTAAATAAACAGTTTGATGTATCAAAACAACAATTTTGGTCTACGAAAATCCAGAAAAACGGGTTCGGGAGTCGGTTACGCATGAGGAAGGATTAGCACCCTCGATACGCCCAAAATTGGCACCTAGTTGATTAGTCAATGTCTTAGTGTCGAAGATTTGAAAACTTGAAAGAATTTAAACTACGATCCCTCTTTTTATTAAAACAAAACACTTAAATAAATCGAAACGAATGTTAAAGACCCTCTCGTCTCGAAGTAATAAAGTGTCACATCAAGTAAGTTAGGACACGACATCTTGAACCTTCGAGAATAAGCTTGCCTTTATTTAAAACTCATGTATTTTAATTTTAAAAGGATATCCAGATACTTAGGTTAAACGAGAAAAATCGAAACCCAGTGAGTTAGGGCACGATTTATCGAATTCCCAAATACTGAACATTGCTTTATTCTAAGAAATCCTTTCCCGAGGTAACAAAATGTCACATCCAATACGTTAGGACACAACATCTCGAATTCTCGAGAAATAGCCTTTTTTATTTAACTTTTATGCTATGATTTTAAAAAGAAAATAATAGTGTTCTTTAGACTCGATGAGAAAAATCGAAACCCAGTAAGTTAGGGCACGATTTCTTTCGAACCTTAGAACGCAGAGTATTCTCTTGTTTTAAAACAAAGATTTTAATGGATCGGATAACATGGAATACGATTTTATGGTAGGATGTAAAATGAATTTTAGTGCTAATATATGTAACAAAATATAAATACATAAATAAATAAATAATGAAATGGCAATGATAAGTGTAAAAATTTAAAATAAAGTAAATTGAAATAAAAAATAATAAGGGTAAAATAATAAAAATAAAATACTAATAACAATAGTAATAATAATGGTAAAGAAAATAATAATAGTAACAAAAATAATAATATTAATGATGATGATAATAATAATAATAATAATAATAATAATAATGCAAGAATAATAATAAAATAAAAGGAATAATAATAATAATAATAATGATAAGGTAGAAAATAATAATAATATTAATTAAGAATAATAAGGTTTGAAGTTATAACAAGATTATAAATAAGTAAAATATAAAAATAAAAATAATATAATAATAGTAATAAAAATGATACTAATAATATTAATAGTAATAACACAATAGTATTAAAGTAAAAATAATAATAATACATTGATATGAATAATATATATTAATATAAGAAGAAATATAAAAAATAATGATAAAAATAATTAATTTAATAATAAAGTAGTCAAAATGACTAAAAGGACTAAAATAAAATTAAAAGCAGAGCTTTGGGGCCAAATCAGGAATAAATAAGAGTAAAAGGGCCAAATTGTGGTACGCAAAAGAAGTGGAGGGACCAAAAGAGCAAAATTCCCTCCCGTGCAAAACGCGCAGCATGAGGGGGGATCAAAATGTAAATTTAAAAAAATTAACGGGCCAAATTAATAAAAAATAAAACTTGATTGCAAAACATAGAAAAAGCGGAAGGACTGCGCGCGTAAATACCCCATTTCAAAAAAACACGCGGATCCTGATGTTGGAGCGGGTCGGGTCGCGCTGCTAGGCTTAAAATGACGTTGTTTCGGCAAAAGGGGCTGAAGCCTAAAACGGCGCCGTTTTAATCGTTTATAAAAGTTAAGTTCTTTCATTTTTTTTCATTTCTACAGTTGTTTTCAAAAAAACTTAACCCTCTTTGTATTCTCTCTGCAGGGCATAGGATTCCGGCCGAAATTCGGCCAGTTGCCGCCATGGGTTTCGCCGCCGTCGACCCTGCTGGCCACCGTGGAACTCCAAAAAAAGGGGTAAAATTTTGTATTTTTTTAGATATATTCTTATATATATATACTGTTTTTTAAAGAACAGTAAGAAAATATAGGTATATGCTAGATTCGAAACAAATGAAGGAAATAAAAGAATACCCTTGGTGCTTTTCGTAACTATCTTGCTTGCTATTTTTGATTTGTTTCTTTGTTTGAATCTGTTGAATCTGTGTTTGAAATCTCTCTTTTCTGTATTGATTTTTTCGAATCCTTTTACAATGGTTTAGATCGGCTTTTATAGCCATTTTTACAATCATTTTGCTGTCATTTCTCTTTTAATGTTTGCAGGTGACGGTGCAAGTGGATGGCGGTGCTGCTGAGGCGGTGGCCATAGGCGGTGGATGGGATCGCCGGTCGAGAGCGAGCACGCCTAGGTGCGGCGCACCTAGGGTTTCTTTTTGCTGTTTTGTTTTTTCTGTTTAATTTTGGTATTGGGCCAGGGTTTGGTTAGTTTAATTGTTTTGGGCCTTGGTTTGTTGGGCTGTAATGGGTTTAGTATTTGGGTTTTATGGATTGTTGGGTTTGATTTGTTCTGGGTCTCAGTAGGCTTGCTTGTTTGGTTTCTGACGGGCCCGGGCAAATTGGGCTATTCATAGCTGCCTCTCTTTGCTCATTTTCGTGTAACGGGAATGGAGCAAAGACTTTCAAGAAAGACCAATTTTGCCCGGTCTCGCTGAGTCTTAACTTCTTCGGTGCTTCTCTTCTTCAAGTAGCCTTCTTTCGTCCCGCCACGCCTTCAGGGGTATAGGAATTGGTGCTTCGATCCGCTCGAATGTAATTCCAGGGAGAAGAGATTTGTAGTTTCGATCTGCTCCGCTGGAATTTCAAGGAGATAAGAATGGTGATTTCAACCTGCTCCACTGCAACTTCAGGGAGATAAGGTTTATTTTGATCTGCTCTACTGCAACTTCAGAGAGATAAGATCTGTGATTTATAGCTTTAATCTGTTCCACTGCAACTTCAGGGAAATAAGATTCGCTATCTTCAGTCTGCTCCGCTGCAACTTCACGGAGATAAGACTTGCTATGGTAAATTCAATCCGACCTACTGCAACTTCAGAGGTATAGGATTCGCTGTTTTAATCCGCTCCACTGCAACTTCAGGGAGATAGGATTAATTGTCTTCGATCCGCTCCATCGCAACTTCGGGAGATAAGACTTATATGGTAAATTCAATCCGACCTCATCGCAACTTCTCGAGGTATAGGATTCGGCGTTTTAATCCGCTCCACTTTGCAACTTCAGGGAGATAGGATTAACTGTCTTCAGTCTGCTCCACTGCAACTTCAGGAAGATAAGACTTGTGCCTTCAACCTGCTCCACTGCAACTTCAGGGAGATAAGTTTCGTTTTGATCTGCTCTACTGTAACTTCAGAGAGATAAGATCTGTTTATTTATAGCTTCAATCTGTTCCACTGCAACTTCAGGGAAATAAGATTTGCTATCTTCAGTCATCTCTGCTGCAACTTCAGGGAGATAAGACTTGTCATGGTAACCTCAATCTGCCCCACTGCAACTTCAGGGGGATAAGGTTGATGGCTTAAATCTACTCCGCTACTTCATGGAGATGAGATTCGCCGTCTTTGATCTTGGTCCACTACTGCTTAGGGTGACAAGATCTACAATCTTCGACCTATTCCACTGCTGGTCAGGGAGATAGGACTGGTGGCTTAAATCTGTTCCACTACTGCTTAGGGAGACAAGATTTGTCGTTCAATCTTGGTCCACTACTACTTAGGGTGACAAGATCTACAATCTTCGACCTATTCCACTGCTGGTCAGGGAGATAGGACTGGTGGCTTAAATCTGTTCCACTACTACTTAGGGAGACAAGATTTGCCATTCGATCTTGGTCCACTACTGCTTAGGGTGACAAGATCTACAATCTTTGACCTATTCCACTGCTGGCCAGGGAGATAGGACTGGTGGCTTAAATCTGTTCCACTACTGCTTAGAGAGACAAGGTTTGCCGTTCGATCTTGGTCCACTACTGCTTAGGGTGACAAGATCTACAATCTTCGACCTATTCCACTGCTAATCAGGGAGATAGGACTGGTGGCTTAAATCTGTTCCACTACTACTTAGGGAGACAAGATTTGTTGTCTTGGTCCACTACTACTTAGGGTGACAAGATCTACAATCTTCGACCTATTCCACTGCTGGTCAAGGAGATGGGACTGGTGAATTCACCGATGTTGCTACATTGTCCTCTAGGGAACCTGTCTTGTAGAATCGGTTTCATATGCTTATGTTTATGCCAAATGATTAGAATGCTATGATCAGAATGACTCAAATGCTCCTAAATGAATGTATTATGGACGACATTTGCATGAATGCAGAATGTCATGAGAACGATCCCTTTTTTAAATGTACAATGATTAGGATGCCATGATCAGAATGAATCTAATGCTCCTAACTAAATGATATCAGGGATGACATTTGCATGAATGCAGAATGTCATGAGAATGATCTCCCTTTTTTTTTTAATGTACAACGATAGGATGCAATGATCGGAATGAATCAAATGCTCCTAATTGGATGTGTATGAATGATATTTACATGAATGCATCAGAATGATCCCTTTTTAATGCTTGGGTTGTCATTGCTCGTAGTTCATCAAGGTTCTATCACTGATGCGTTACCATGCTTTCTCATTCAGCTGGTATCTTTGACAGAATACCCAAAGAAACGATCATATTCTACTCAGCAAGCTTGCCCCGTTGTAATTTCAGAGTCCCTTCCACTGTACCTTCTGGGACATAAAGTTTGTACCTCCCACTGCAACTTCAGGAGAATAACATTTGGTTTCTTCCATCCATCCTGCTGCAACTCCGAGTATAGGATCAATTTGATCTGTTACACCATTCGCTGGGTGTAATGACTAGATGTATATGCCTGATATTTGCATGAATGCAAAGTATCATTTTTCTTTTCCCGAGAATGATCCCTTTGTACACCTGAGTTGACATTGCTCGTTATTTGTCGAGGTTGTATCACCGATGAAATGTCTTGTCTTTTGTTCAACCAATAAAAAAGTCCAAAGAGATAATCATCTTTCTCCAATATTTCCAAACCTTAGGCTTGGTGAGTTCTAAACAACAGTCCTGTTTCAGATCCTTGTATTATTTATAAGCTTCCAAAGTAATATGCAAAAATTCTTTTATGAAAGTATTATTAGTCCACTAATTGATATTTCAATGCAAAATGCTTGAAAAAGATTATAACAATGGACCAGAAGGAAATTAATTAGGAGCATAGCTCGAAGTAAGTAAGTTAATCAAGGATAGCAAATGCAATTAAGAAGGAAATTTATAGGGACGTATCTTGAAAATAAGGTAATCAAAGATAACAAATTCAAAATGGGTAAAATAGAAAGCTAGGTGCCCCAGATATTGCAGCTTGAGCTTCTCTGTACCAACTTCTTGAAGACCATTTTGAGCTCAATCTGTGTTTAGGGGATCCGGAGTACTTTATCGATGGCCCAAGCCGTAGCATACTTCTTCATTTTTAATTTAGGCATAGCAAGACTACTGTATGCCCCACTTTTGATCAAAATTTGAGCCGCCATTTTCGAGTTTTCAAATCAAATCCCCTTTGGTCTCAAAGTGCCCTTTGCGGGTTTTCGCTTTGGCCTCTCCTTTTTCTTCTTTTTTCTTTCTTTTCCCTTTTTTTGGGGAAACTTTTTATTAAATCTAAATTCACCGGGTTGGGCAAGTCCTTGCCACCCATCTCGGTCAACATCCATGCTTCCCCAGAATAGGTCTTCTTTGCTGCATAAGGTCCTTCCCAGTTTGGCATCCACTTTCCTTTGAAGTCATTTTGTATGGGAAGGATCTTTTCCAAAAACTAGGCCTCCTTCATTGAATTCTTAGGGCAAACCTTCTTGTTATAGACACGCATCAATTGCTTTCGGTATAATTGACCATGAGGATGGCCCTTAGCCTCTCTTCTTCGATCAAGTTCAGCTAATCATATTGGGATTGGATCCATTCTGCTTCATCCGACTTCAACTCTGATAAAACTCAGAGAGAAGGAATCTTGACTTCAATGGGCAAAAATCGCCTCTATTTCATAAATGAGAAAAACGTTGCCCCGATGAAGGTCCTAATAGACGTTCGACAAGCACAGATGCCAATCTTCATGAGTCTCGATCTTTTTCCCGGTGATCCCTTTTTTTTACCGTTTGTTTTGGGACGATACGGTGTTTGAACAGGCTGCAAACTTTTGATGTCGTGCTGTTGTTCAAATTTAATGCATCGTCAAATATGATCTCTTTTGGGATTCCATACCGACATAGAATTTGCTGACTGTCGACTTTGCGACATCGGCATATGAAGTAGCTTCCGTCCATTTGGTGAAGTAATCGACGACCACAGAGGTGAATTGATACCTGTCAGAAGCTTTTAGCGTGATTGGCCTACTGCCATCCATGCCCCACTTAAAGAAAGTCATAGATTCTACTTATTCTTTGTAAGGTGGGATCTGTTTCTTATCTTATTCTACCATCCTTAACAAATTAGGAAATGATCTACAGTCTCGGTCATCTTTAAAGTCTTGAGATCCCTCAAGACACATATCTTGCTCAAAAGTAGACTCTGTGTCAGTAGCAGCGTGGCTCATGTCGTTGATATCTAGGGACCTGTTTTAGGTATGAAAGAATATTCAAAGGACAAATGAAACTAAGAATAATTGCTTATGTGGTATGAACATGAATGAAATAAATGAATAAAAGAATATTTTCTCAAAGTGAGACACAAAAATGCATTTTCATTGAAATAAAGATTTTGGACACAAGCCTATTTCACAAAAGGACTCTTATTGCCTCTAGGCTTAAGGCAATAAGCGTGTTTTGAATATTACTCTAAATTAGCTCTAAAAACACAGGGATCTCTTCCACAGTCCCATTTGTTCCAAAACACCCCAAGTACGTAAAGGCAGAAGCTTGGAAAAGTTTATTCCCCGGTTCTCTCTTCAAATATGGCGTTAATGTTTAGATTCCCCAACGTTCCCACCGGGTCTTTGATCTCTTCAATTTATATCCATCAGGCCTTGCACTAAAGCCCTGAGCTCGATGCATTCTTGGATCTCATGCTCCTATCCATCATGGAACTCACAATGTTTACCCCTTTAACAGAAAGGTTGGGTAACGAATTTTATGCACCAAATGGATCATCGAATTTTACAACACCCATTTTGATAAATCTTTCGACTAATTTCTTGAAAGCGGTGCAGTTTTCTATCGAGTGCCCTGTAATCCCCGCATGATACTCACATTGAGCTTTTGCGTCATACCATTTGGGGTATGGGGGCTGAATTGGTTTTGGGTAGTAAGGAGACACCACATGCGCATCAAATAAATTTTGATAGAGCTCCTTGTATGTCATCGGGATGGGTGTGAACTGGAGCCTTCCCGTGTTAGGCTTTGGGTTGGAATCCTGCCTAGGGGGGCCTTGATGGTTGGTAGTCACCGTCCTTAGCTGGCTTACTGTAATCGACTCCGAATAGCCCTTGTTATACCTACTCGTACTACCCGCTTCCTTTTCCTTCTTCTTCGGGGCCTTCAAAGTCCACTCTCCCCTTTCCTTTGTTTCTGCTAGAACAACCGATTTTGCTCGATCATCCACAGGGTTAAAACCTAGGCCCATCAAGAAATTTAATAGGGCCGAGGTATTATTCTGACATTGGGGTCTGATAATGAAGGGTACCTCATGCGAATGCGTGTTTGGTTGGGCCGGGACACTTATTGGGGAAAAACCTGGGGAATAAATGATGTCTTCATCATCATCCCCACTGTCGACCACCGGGCCACTACTTTTTTCAAGTCCTCCGGCTAGTAACTAAGTTAACTGGCCCATCATATTTCTTTGGAATTCTAGCATTTGTTCCCGCATTTCTTGTTGAATTTTGGTCAATTGCTCATACATCTGTATTTGCATTTGCTCTATTCTTTCCAACCTTAGGTCCACGGCTTTTGTTCTTGCGCGAGTACCGTAACTATGCTCAGTTCAGTAGGTTTTCGTTGGTTTCCAAGTTATTGAAATAATTTTAATTAATTAGAGTTTTTCTACAAATTTTAATGCATATGATGTGATGTAATGCAAATGCATGAAATGCAATGCAAATGCATAGAATGAATGCAAAAAGAAAGAGAGGCGTTGATTTTGAATTCAATTCCATTAGAAGAACTTTTCTAGAAAATAGATTCCTTTACATAAAACGGATTACATATGCGGCCTTGCCCTCATATTCCAAGCCTTAGCCTCCCTAAGGAGTCAAGTTAACTCCTAACCCTAATCTGATTCTAGTTCACTTTAAACTTAGCGTGACAGCTTGAACTGCTATGATTTGCCGATGATTGGCCACCTCTTGTATTTGAGCAACTAATTCTTTCAATGGAGAGTCTCAGAGATAAGAAACCCTTTTCACTCTCCAAAAACGGCTATGGAACCACATCAGCAAGAGTTGTGCATATCCAAATGAATCTTCCTTCACCTGCTCCTCGGTATGTATTCAAAGATCGAAATGTTTTGGCCAAAATTATAAGGACGGGTGTGACCCTTTTGTCAAGTCTATCAAACAAATCTGAAACTGTCTCGTCCATGTGCCCCAGTGCTTTAAGGAAACATCCAGCCTACAAATGCTCAAAGCGAAGACCTTGCCCCTTTTCTTCATACTTGGGTGTGCTAAGACCCAATCTCGCAAATTTTAATGGATGTCTTTACTAGCTCCTTTTTGATTTATCTAGATTGCGACCTATTGCTCATTCATCCCCGTGATGCTTGTTAGCTTCTTTAAGGAAATCGAGACATTAACGGCTTTCGGATAATCTTTGCTGGCTTGAATCCTCGGGTAACGAAGTCTTGTTTTCCTCCGCTGACTACCAGCCTTCTCTTGTTGTGTTTACTTGGACCACATTTAGACGGCCGTATTATATTCCACTTTATCAAGAAATTCATTTTCCTATGTCAAGCTTTTCTATTTAGTAATCGAATATAAATCAACACCTTCTTTCTATGATGATGCAATGCAATGCAGTCATAAACAAAGCACGTTAGCACAAGAAAAATAAACAACAGAAAAGAACACCTAAAAGGGTAACCACTAGGGTTTGGGTATGATTCTACCTAGGGTAGGCTCTTAAGGATTTCTATATGCGGTTCGGTTCTAAAGTTGAGGTAACCGAACCAGCAGATTCCTCGATCCTCACCCATAATAGGCTCATACGGACCGAGTTCGATTCAAGGGGATACATTTCCCTATGGCTGCACGGAGATGAAAATCTCACGAAGACATAGGTACGGATGTATCCCGAAAGTGATCCACTATCCTGCACGGAGGTGAAGACCTCACGAAGGAATAGTTTCTCGCTCCCACTTAAAAGGGTATAATCGAGCGGTCATGTAATGCAATGTGCAGAGACATAAAAAAAATCAAACCAGAAAAGTGAACCAAAATGATAAAAGTCGTAACAAAGATGAATGACATGTAACGAAAGGATCGTATATTTAAAACAAGTTTTCAATTTTCGACCAAAAGACAAAAAGTAACCAACTCGTGGCTTGACTCTCTTATTTGAAGTCCCCAGCGGAGTCGCCAAGCTGTCGAAACCATTTTTTGTAAACGGAGGTCGACTTGGATTTTGGAAATGAAAACGAAAAAACGGGAGTCGCCACCAATCCTTTTTTGCTGAGGTGTGATCGGGTCACATCGAAAAGTGGTTGTTTTAAATAAACAGTTTGATGTATCAAAACAACAATTTTGGTCTACGGAAATCCAGAAAAATGGGTTCGGGAGTCGGTTACGCACGAGGAAGGATTAGCACCCTCGATACGCCCAAAATTGGTACCTAGTTGATTAATCAATGTCTTAGTGTCGAAGATTTGAAAACTTGAAAGAATTTAAACTACGATCCCTCTTTTTATTTAAACAAAACACTTGAATAAATCAAAACGAATGTTAAAGACCCTCTCGTCTCGAAGTAATAAAGTGTCACATCCAGTAAGTTAGGACACGACATCTTGAACCTTCGAGAATAAGCTTGCCTTTATTTAAAACTCATGTATTTTAATTTTAAAAGGATATTCGGTTACTTAGGTTAAACGAGAAAAATTGAAACCCAGTGAGTTAGGGCACGATTTCTCGAATTCCCAAATACAGAACATTGCCTTTATTCTAAGAAATCTTTTCCCGAGGAAACAAAATGTCACATCCAATACGTTAGGACACAACATCTCGAATTCTCGAGAAATAGCCTTTTTTATTTAACTTTTATGCTTTGATTTTAAAAAGAAAATAATAGTGTTCTTTAGACTCGATGAGAAAAATCGAAACCCAGTAAGTTAGGGCACAATTTCTTTCGAACCTTAGAACGCAGAGTATTCGCTTCTTTTAAAACAAAGATTTTAATGGATCGGATAACATGGAATGCGATCTTATGGCAGGATGTAAAATGAATTTTAGTGCTAATATATGTAACAAAATATAAATACATAAATAAATAAATAATGAACTGGCAATGATAAGTGTAAAAATTTAAAATAAAGTAAATTGAAATAAAAACAATAAGGGTAAAGTAATAAAAATAAAATACTAATAATAATAGTAATAATAATGGTAAAGAAAATAATAATAGTAAAAAAATAATAATATTAATGATAATAATAATAATAATAATAATGATAAGGTAGAAAATAATAATAATATTAATTAAGAATAATAAAGTTTGAAGTTATTACAAGATTATAAATAAGTAAAATATAAAAAAAATATAATAATAGTAATAAAAATGATACTAATAATATTAATAGTAATAACACAATAGTATTAAAGTAAAAATAATAATAATACATTGATATGAATAATATATATTAATATAAGAAGAAATATAAAAAATAATGATAAAAATAATTAATTTAATAATAAAGTAGTCAAAATGACTAAAAGGACTAAAATCAAATTAAAAGCAGAGTTTTGGGGCCAATCAGGAATAAATAAGAGTAAAAGGGCCAAATTGTGGTACGCAAAAGAAGTGGAGGGACCAAAAGAACAAAATTCCCTCCCGTGCAAAACGCGCAGCATGAGGGGGGATCAAAATGTAAATTTTAAAAAATTAACGGGCCAAATTAATAAAAAATAAAACTTGATTGCAAAACATAGAAAAATCGGAATGACTGCGCGCGTAAATATTCCATTTCAAAAAAACATGCGGATCTTGATGTTGGAGCGGGACGGGTCGCGCGGGTCGGCTTAAAACGACGTCGTTTCGGTAAAAGGGGCTGAAGCCTAAAACGACACCGTTTTAATCGTTTATAAAAGTTAAGATTTTTCATTTTTTTTCATTTCTACAGTTGTTTTCAAAAAAAAACTTAACCCTCTTTGTATTCTCTCTGCAGGGCATGGGATTCCGTACAATCGCCGCGCTTGCATGTCATCAACCTCACAATACCACCACAAGCACACGGTGGCTGGAACTCCAAAAAAAGGGGTAAAATTTTGTATTTTTTAGATATATTCTTATATATATATACTGTTTTTTAAAGAACAGTAAGAAAATATAGGTATATGCTAGATTCGAAACAAATGAAGGAAATAAAAGAATACCCTTGGTGCTTTTCGTAACTATCTTGCTTGCTATTTTTTATTTGTTTCTTTGTTTGAATCTATTGAATCTGTTTTTGAAATCTCTCTTTTCTGTATTGATTTTTTCGAATCCTTTTACAATGGTTTAGATCGGCTTTTATAGCCATTTTTACAATCATTTTGCTGTCATTTCTCTTTTAATGTTTGCAGGTGACGGTGCAAGTGGATGGCGTGTCTTCTTTGAGACGGTGGCGAGGCGGTGGATGGGATCGCTGGTCGAGCAGTAGACGCCTTCTAGAAAGCGGTGCACCTAGGGTTTTTTTTTCTGTTTTGTTTTTTCTGTTTAATTATGGTATTGGGCTAGGGTTTGGTTAGTTTAATTATTTTGGGCCTTGGTTTATTGGGCTGTAATGGGTTTAGTATTTGGGTTTTATGGATTGTTGGGTTTGATTTGTTTTGGGTCTCAGTAGGCTGGCTTGTTTGGTTTTTGACGGGCCTGGGCATATTGGGCTATTCACAGACGTAGCATTTCTCCTTTTTGTTAATTTAGGCATAGTAAGACTATCGCATGCCCCATATTTTGATCAAAAGTTGAATTGCCCTTTACGGGTTTTCAATTCAAAACCCTTTGGTCTCAAGGCGCCCTTTGCGGGTTTTCACCTTGGCCTCTCCTCTTTTTTTTTTTAAGTGAAATATTTCTTGACTGAATCTGAATTCACTGGATTAGGCAAAGTCTTGCCATCCATTTCGGTTAAGATTAACGCTCCTCCCGAAAAGGCCTTCTTCACCACATAAGGTCCTTCCCAGTTTGGCATCCATTTTCCTCTTAAGTCCTTTTGTATGGGAAGGATCTTCTTTAATACCAAGTCCCCCTCATGGAATTCTCTGGGACGAACCTTTTTATTGTAAGCTCGCATCATTCACTTTTGGTACATCTGACCATGACGGATGGCTTTCAACCTTTTCTCTTCAATCAAGTTTAGCTGATCATATCGGGATTGGATCCATTCTGCTTCATCCAACTTCAATTCTGCCAAAACTAGGAGAGAAGGAATCTCGACTTCAATGGGTAAAACCGCCTTCATTCTATAAACCAAAGAGAAAGGCGTCGCCCCGGTTGAGGTCTTGACAGATGTTCGATAAGCATAGAGGGCAAATGGTAATTTCTCATGCCAATCTTTATACGTCTCAGTCATTTTCCCCACGATTTTCTTAATGTTCTTATTGGCTGCCTCCACTGCACCATTCATTTTTGGGTGATATGGTGATGAGTTGTGGTGTTTGATCTTGAATTGACTGTAGACTTCTGATATCGTGTTGTTGTTCAAATTTAGTGCATTGTCAGATATGATCCTTTCTGGCATTCCATATCGACATATGATCTCCTTCTTTAAGAACTTGCTGACTGCCGACTTCATGACATTGGCATACGAAGCGGCTTCTACCCACTTTGTAAAGTAATCGATGACCACGAAGATGAATCGATGCCCGTTAGAAGCTTTGGGTGAAATTGGCCCAATGACATCCATGCCCCACATAGAGAAAGACCACGGAGAAGTCATAACATGAAGAGGTGAGGGAGGTAAATGAATTTTATCTCCTTAAATTTGACATTTGTGGCATTTTTTGGCGTAATTGATGCAATCTCCTTCCATTGTGGACCAATAATTCCTGAATCTCATGATTTGCCTGGCCATTGTAAAACCATTAGCATGTGTTCCACAGACACCTTCATGGACTTCCTCTAAGATTTTCTTAGCCTCGATGGCATCCACACATCTTAATAGCACCTGATCCTTTCTTCTTTTATATAAGATTTCCCCGTCTAGGACATAGTCACTGGCTAACCTTCTCAAGCTCCTTTTATCATTTTCAGTTGCTTGGTCAGGGTATTCACGATTATTCACGTATTACAGTATATTATGATACCATGGGTGATCATATCTTTCTTCTTCTTCGTCAATGTTGTAGCAATGGGCCGGAGTCTCATAAATACTCATTTGGATAGGTTTTAAACAGATTTATTGGAATCAAAACAATAAAATAAGTTTCCATATATAAGCAGATTTTGTCTGCTGAAGAAAATAAATTTGTGTTGGGCTAAAATATCCGTAGGCCCATTTTGGGCCCGACCTGTCCAGACATTTTGCGTCGCCCACGTCATGCGGGTGCGCCCCAACCCTGTCAGGTTTAATACGGATCAAGATACTAAGTAAAGAAATTGCATAATTTAGGGATTTCTACGGATCAAGATACTAAGTAAAGAAATTGCATAATTTAGATTGATAGTGACAGATGAAATCTAGGTGAATTCTTTCCTGGGTATTGATTCGCTTCTTGGTTAATACTCGATTATTTTCCTGATTTGTTCTTTTTCGTGTTCATAAGTTAATTAATTTAGTTAATTTTATTTTTTAATTATTCACTCAAATTATTTGGTTAAATAATAGAAAGACGGTAATTACTAGTACTTTTAGTATTCGTGAGAGCAATATCTTTGCTCATTGTAGCTATACTATTAATTGATAAGTACACTTGTCTTAGTTAAATTTTTAGTTGGTTCACGACGCATCAGTGAGTGTCACCATTTTTTAAGGCACAGAACGTGGAAAGTGTATCAAACCTGATTTTAACTAAGTGATGCAAAGTGGTTGTTCATTTACATGTGCAACAGTAAGTTCTCTCAATTGTATGTTTATAGTGAACCATTTCTTCGGTTCCAGTTTCAAGTGTCTCAGTGTTGGTACGGGTCTTTTCTTTTCAGGCTACGGAAAGGAGATAGATTCAATAGGTTGCTTATTCTGTAGGTTCACTTCCTTTCCTAGGGCATAAGTTGTCTTCTCAATTTCTGGATTGAACTTGAGTGTACATGTGCTTTTAGATCTTCTCATCAAATCAATCAAAACTAGTTAGTTCTAGTCCCCGACAACAACATAAAAAAATTGAAGGGTACTAAATCCATCAATTTTAGTTTCATACACCTAAAAACTGAATAAAATCATAGATATGGAAGTAGAATCGAATTGATTAAAAGAATTAAATTCTGTTGTGACCAAGACATAGTCGTGTGCACGACTAAATAATCTGAGAGAAAATAAATAAAAAAGGGTTTCTTAATATTTAGAAAATAATAAAATAAAATAAAAAAGATTGTAACTGTCAGTAATTTGAAATAATAAAGAATAAACTAATATGTCGAAAATACCAACCTAAAGTGCGATGCCAACCTCGACGTCGGAGTCAAACACAAATTTCTGATTTATTCTTATTCAATAATAAGCCAGTTATATCAATCGAAGAACAATTTCAAACCATCAATTTTTCCTTATATTGTAAATTAATTGTGAGAACATCTCAACAATTAACTACTGTAAGTAAAACAACCCTAAGAAATGCTTCTAGGATTTAATTCACCAACAACTTTACAAAATAGAAAGAGTCAACTCTAATCAACAAACTCGGCAATGTGGTTCATTTTAATTATACCTCTCATTCTCATAGCATAACCCAATTGCTCGACCTTATACTAGCTTGTTCTAATTATTAGAATGGATCTAATTACTTTGATTAACTGTTTATTATCATAAATACCAGACAAGGAGACCTACTTGGAATGATACAAAAGTAAGAGATCGTATGATCTATCTTATGAAATGGAGAATGAATGAATATCAATGAATAAGAAAGAAGGAAGAAAATTTTGAATCTTACAATCCTTGTACAACCGATCTTCTATCTATCATTGTCTAGAAAAATAAAATTACCTAAGGAGAAACTGAAATGAAAAAATAGTTTACGTTCAAAATTTTTAGCTATTGCTGAAAACTACCTGTTATAGGGAAGAATTTTTAGAAGTGTACACTCCATCAATTCGATTGATTCAATTTTTTCATATCCAAAACCTAATAAATCAAATTATTCATGAAAATCGAACAAATTGAATTGAACTAGGTAACAAAACCGAATAAACCAAATTGAAAATTTTTTGTTTGGTTCGATTTGCGAGTTTGTTTTTAGATTTGGTGTTGTTTCTTGCACATAATTGTATCTTTCTTCGATTTAATATTTCTAATTTGTATGGTTTTTAATTTTTTTTATTGAGATATTTTTATATTGTTGTGGGTTTGATCTGGAATCAATTGGAGTATATGTTTTAAACTGTAAAAGCTACATATCAAATACTATGTTTATCTTCAATTATTATGTTTATTTTCATGACTCGTATACCTTATATCTAAATATGCCACATATTTGAAAGTCTTTCGATTTCGGGTGAATAATATTTTGGGTTATTAATCCAATCGGTTCAATTCGTATTAAATAATATTAAATTTTGGATTTTTTTTTAATTTTTTTAAAAATATTTTCTTTTGAATTTTAAAGATTTTTTTTTATTTTTTTATTTTTCATTATAATTTTTAAAACTCTTATGTTTTTGTTTAAAACAAGAAGAAACAATTTTTTTTATTTTAAAAAAATTATATACTCTTAAAGGGTATGGACCAAATTGACAAAAACTGTAAATATAAAAAAGTTTAAAAATTTTGAAAACCGGTACCTCAAACCAATATAAACTGGTTAAATTGGGCTAAAAAATCAGTTGAACTAGCAATTGAACCCATTTTAAATTTTTTTATTTTTAATAATTTATTTGCTTTGAACAGATAAGACCGGTTGTTTTGAGAACCAATTGATCAAACCGATTTGAAATCAATTCAACTATCAGTTCAATTAATCCGTACTAGTTTGTAGGTCAATAGATTTTTTACCTCTCATCAGACCAATACCCCAACCGATTCTCGATCTGACTAGTCGGGCTAGTCCGATTTAGATAACACTGAAATTTGCAATTTTTTTTTTATATTTCAAAATCATTTTCATTTTTTTTTTAAATTTAAAGATCTTTTATTCTTTTTCCATAATTTTTTATTTTAAAAAAATTATAATTTTTAAAATAAAATTATAATTTTTTTGTTTTAAATATAAAAAAAATCAATTTTTATAAAATTTTTTAAAAAAATTATGTACTTCCAAAGGGTAAGGGTCAAATTGACAAATAATGTAAATGTTAAGGGCTAAAAAGAATTATTTTTACCTTTTGACATTGGTAATTTTGATGACAAAATTAAATTGAGGGACCAAGATTCTTAAGTAAAAAAATTTCAAGGGCTAGATGTCTCAAAATTAAAGTACAAGGACTAAATTTTGAATTTCGAAAGAGCGCAAGCACCTTTCACATATTTAAACCTAATTTAAATAATATTATTCATAACCTTTTACAGGTTATTTATTTTATATATTTTGTTTAATTAATTTGTTTTAATGTTAAAATTGTTAAAATTTGTTTTATTTATAATTTTATAATTTTTTCTTTTTTAATCAATTAATATATTTAACTTTTATTATATTTGAAAAAAATATAAATTTAGTTTGATAAGTGTTATTAATATGTGTTTTTTAAACTATATTTTAAGCTTAACAACTTAATATTTAGTAATTTTAATAGGCGTAATATATCATTTGGTACCCAAGTTTGAAACTTTTTTCTAATGTGGTACCTATGTTATTTTTTAATTCAATGTGATACCTGTATTTGACAAAAAGTTATATATTTTGATACCCAGAAGTAATGGTGTTAACTTTTTAGTGTTTAGTTTGCGTTTAGGGTTAATTTGATGAATTTTAATTGTTAATATTATTAGGTTTGGTTTTTTTTCATGATTTTGTCAATAGAAGAAATCTAGTTTTAATTGTGAATTTGTTTACTTTTGTGCTTAATTTGTCAAATACAATTCGACGTATGTGATTTAATTCGAGTTTTAGGGGTGATTTGATAAAAGTTAATTGCTAATATTATTAGTTAATTATGAATTTTCATTAAATTAACTATAAAATTTGAATTAAACACAAAAAAGTTAACACCGTTAATTCCATGTATCAAAATATATAACTTTTATCAAATACAAATACCAGTCAAACTCATACATTTTCATTTCAACTTGTGTTAAAAAAACCTCATCAAAATTTCCACATCTTTAATTAATAAAATTATTATTTACAAGCTATTCCTCACAAATAATGTTGACGTTTGATTTAAAAGTATTATTTAGGTTGAATTCATACTTTTTTTCTAATAAAAAGTTGAAAAGTCTTTACTCACTATTTTAATGAATCATCCCTTAAAAACTAATTATGAAATTGAAAAGCTCACAACGAAATCTATAGTTTTCTACGTGAGATTGGAAAAAGTAATTTTATTTTTATTTTTTTACAATTAAATATTTCCTATCCTCCCCTCACCACACTGTGACTTCAATTTCCTTTAAAATGACTTTGACCAATTCAATGTCATAATCATCCTCTTTCTTAATTACTTCAAGCCAAAATTTTGAGATGATAAAATGAATGTGCCCACAATATTTGTATTATAAATATTTCAACACCTCATCTCATGTATTCCTATAATATTTATATTATTTCTATTTTAAGTTATGTTTTTTTTTTCTTTAATATACATGCATAATATTATTGTGTTATTAATTAGGGCGAATAATCTGGACTTTTGACGAGTCAACCGTGAGGAAAGATATTGAAAACATACTTGCCTCATTCATAAACTCAAAGTTATGATCCATTTTACCCTGTACTTTAATTTTGAGAAATGATCCATTTTACCCTGCTTTGAAACTAGAGAAACCGAACTTCAAGACATTCATAAAGAACATGAGGTCTCTCAGAGAGTTGTATTTGGATGGAGTGAATATTTCAAGTCCAAGTAGTGAATGGTGTAAAACCACATCACTGTCACTTCCCAAGCCGAGTGTTTTAAGCATGTCCAACTGCGATTTGAATGGGCATTTTCCAGCAGAATTTTTCTTATTGCCCAAAATGCAAAGAACTGATATTTCAGACAACTCTCGTCTCATGGGCCAATTGCCAGAATTTCCAATTAACAACACTTTGGAGGTGTTGTCATTGCAATATACTGATTTCAGTGGTAAATTACCGGAATCAATCAGTAATCTTAAATTGTTGAGAGTTCTAACTCTTTCTAAACTTAGCCTCAACTTTAACTCAATTTATGGGTCCATTCCACCATCAATCGCAAATCTCAGTAACCTTGTGGAATTGGATCTTAGTGGTAACAATTTCAATGGTTTAATCCCTCCATTTCATAGATCTGGAGTGCCAAATCTTGCATATCTTGATTTTTCTAGGAACCACCTTTCTGGATCAATAACTTCTTCCTTATTTAATCTTTCAAATTGCAAACCCTCTCTCTTGGATACAACAGCTTTACTGATTACCAATTAAAGCTTGACATGTTTTTTCCAACTCACCAACTTAACGTATCTCCACCTATCCAACATCAGCTTTTTAATTGGAAGCCACAACAAAAGCCGTACTTCACCCCAATTAGAGTCTCTAAACCTAAGCTCATGCAACCTTACAGAATTTTCTGAATTCATCAAAAGCCAAAACAAGTTGACTTACCTATTTCTTTCTAACAACCGAATCCACGGTCTTGTTCCAAATTGGTTGTGGAAGAGCACTCTTATATGGGTAGACCTTTCTTCCAATAGGATTGATATTCCAAATCAGATTGCTTTTGATGATGCAATTTCCTCCTTTCCAATGCTGAGATGGTTGCATTTGCAATCCTGTAATATAAGTACATTTCCATCATTTCTAAAGAGTCAAGAGAGCTTAGAAGATCTTGACCTTTCAAATAACAAAATAACTGGGGCAGTACCAAATTGGGTGTGGAAGAAAAGTTTGCAATCTTTGAATCTTTTCAACAACTCTCTCACATCTTTGGACCAATTTTCATCGAACCAAGACTCTTTACGAGCACCTATTTGTAATTTGAGTCAACTTCAGAGTTTTGATTCATCCTTCAACAAATTGAGTGGCTCAATCCAAGCTGCTTAGGAAATATCAGTACTCTCAGCTTTTTATATCTACAGCAAAATAATTTTAGTGGTAGCATACCAGATTTTGAAGGAGCAACCCAACTGTACGCTCTTAAACTCAAAGACAATAAATTGGAAGGGAAGTTACCGAGGTCATTAGCCAATTGCACAATGCTCTATGTTGTAAACCTTGGAAACAATACTCTGCACGACACATTCCCTTTATTGTTGGGAAAGTTGCCTGGCTTGATGGTTCTTATACTACGAGCAAACAGGTTTTATGGTCCAATTAAACATTTGGAAAATAATTTTCCAACATTGGATGTATTAGACATTGCTTCCAATAATTTTTCAGGTCAACTATCGATTGAATTCTTCCAAGCCACTCATAAGCTAAGGTCACTCAAAATCAACGGGAACAACTTGGAAGGGAAGTTGCCAAGGTCATTAGCCAATTGCAAAAGGCTTGAAGTTTTGGATCTTGGGAAAAATATGATACATGACACTTTTCCTTACTGGTTAGTGAAATTGCCTCTCTTGAAGGTTCTTATACTAAGATCCAACAGATTTTATGGTTCGATTAAATTTTTCGAAGATGGAAATGCTTTCCCAATGTTACTTATACTGGATCTTGCTTCCAATAACTTTTCAGGTGAGGTATCTGTTGATTTTTTTTAAATCTTTGAGGGGAATGATGGTCATTGATAGCAACAAAGCTAAGCCAAGTTATGTTGAAGATAATTATTATTATAAAGATTCGGTGACAATTGTGAATAGAAGGTTTGAAATTTTTTACCAGAAAATTTTAACCCTCCTTACCTGTCTCGACCTGTCCAATAATAACTTTCATGGGAGGATATTAGAAGAAGTACAGTACCTCAAGTCACTCCATGTCCTAAACTTGTCCTACAACGGCTTATTTGGCCCCATTCCTTCAGTACTAGGAAGCTTAACCGATCTCGAGTCATTGGATCTCTCCCGAATCAGTTTCTCTGGAAAGATTCCTCCACAGCTTACAAGACTGTTGGGATTTTGACAGCAACCAAGCAAACTCAGCTGAAGAAACAATGATCAGCTGTGACTTTGACTGAGACTTGAGCAGCAAATATCGTGGCTTGTAGAAGAAACAAGAGCAGAAAAAACAAACAGAAATGAAAGTAAAGCTAAGAAAATTGGAGCATATGGAAGGAAACTTGATAAGTTTTCATTCAAAACTGAAAAATGGCATAATGCCAGTACATATACAATTTGTTAGCTGGTAATCACATGTCAAGGATTACCTAAACTTTCACCTAACACCACTAATTACATGGAAACTTGAAATATAAACTTGTAAACTTAAACAAAGCTGATAAGTCAGCTCAATCACTACCTAATTACATCAAAAGGTTTATCAACTAAGTCCTAAATGAACTAAGTTACAAACTATAAACTTAAAGCAACAAAATAAGTTGATTGTTGGGCATCATCAGCAAGCTTCAGCTCCTGCCTTCACGTGCTGCTTCATTGGTGCTGCATGGGAATTAATTTCAACACTTAAACATAACAGCTGCACTTGCTTTAGCAGCTTCTGCATGCATGGCTCGACTGCATGGTTAATTGTTGCTGTCCTTGTAGCTGCATGCTATCCAAACTTCAACACTCCTCCTTGGATAGCATGTTGCAAGCTCTTGTTCTTTAAGCATTCTCTGATGATCTGGTTCACTAAATCATTTTTCTCATCTCCTTTTGCTTCCAAATCTCTTTGAAGGTCCTTGACCATTTGCTTCAGCTCAGATTTTTGATTCTCAATTTCATTTAATCTTTCGGATGACTCTTGTTTCTTTCTCTCAAACTACAATTCCAGTTTTGCCTTCTGGATATGAAGGGATTCCAGCTGCTGCTGTAATGTGTTTACCTCATCCATTAAGCTCTGTACTCGATTTGATGCTTCATCACCTTTAAATGCCAAATTTTCTTCCAACAGAGCCTTTTCAGCTTGCAAGGTCTCTATCTCTGATAGCAGATTATTTACCTGAGCAGTCAAGTTCTTCACACCAGACAATGATTCACTGTTATCATCCTCAAGTTTCTTCGTGAGAATAAAAATTTCTTTTTCTCTCTTTTCTAACATTATCTCGAGTTCTGAAATGCGGGATTGGAATCCTATATTTTGTTCTCCCAGTTGTTCTGCTTCACTTGCTTTGTTCTCTAGCTGCTCCGCCATATCTCTATTAGTTGCTTGCAATGATTTCAAATCAAGTTCCAAGCTAGTTACATGTGCCTTTAATTCTTTTATTTGAGCAGATGATTGATTCCCATGCATATCATGCACCTCTTTGAGTGTCAAAAGTTCCCTTTCTTTCTCAACTGAATTAGTGAAATTTTCAACCAAATCTTCTTTGGTTAGCTGAGCCATTGACTTGTAGTTGGCATAGCTAAGCCTCTTATGCCACAGCTTGTATTCATCTGCAACAACTGTGTAGGCAGTATCTGGACTCTTATTCCAGTCCACAATAAAACTTTTGTCTGTCATAGCTACTGTCATGAGCTTGGATCCACTTGGATCACTAATCAAGCATTCTTTGCCTTTGAATACAACTGAATAGCCCTTCTCAAGCAGTTGAGCAATGCTAAGCAAATTTTTATCAATTTCAGGCACCAACAAGACATTTGTAACAAGTTTGGTACCTGTAGGAGTGTTTATCAGCACATCTCCTTTGCCTTCAGCTTTGATGAAGTGTCCATTTCCGACCTTCACATTTGTTTTGAAGCTTCTGTCAATTGACTTAAAAATGTCAGCATTAGGGGTCATGTGGTTTGTGCAACCACTGTCTATCAACCATCCATTTGTGGCTTTTCCTTTAGCAGCTGAGCAAGAAACTGCAAAAACTTGTTCTTCTTGATCACTGTCTTCCTCTGCCACTTGAGCTTCAGCTTTTGGCTGTTGTGGTTGGGTCTGTCTTGGTCTGCGCTTGTTTTTGCAAACCCTTTCAACATGGCCAATCTTTTTGCAGTGTTGACATTGAGCATCTGGTCTAAACCAACATCTTTCTTCTGGATGACCAGCCTTCTTACAAAATCTGCAAAGTTGATCACAACTTCTTACAGCATCAGGCTTAGGCCTATTTTTCCAAGTCATCTTGCCATGGTTGGCAGATGTGCTCGAAGCAAACTTGGCATTGGCTTAAAAAGCACCTTCTTGGTGTTCCTCATTTCTGCTGGCCCTTCTTTGCTCTTGTGCATAGAGAGCATTGATCAGCTCTGTTAGGGATATGGTGGACAAGTCCCTTGAGTCCTCGAGGGAGGATATTTTTGCTTCATACCTTTCTGGTAAGGTAGATAGCACTTTCTCCACTATCCTTGCTTCACTAAACTGCTCACCAAGGAGCCTTATGCTGTTTACAACAGCCATTATTCTATCTGAAAATTGCTTTACTGTTTTCTCCTCCTTCATCTTCAAATTTTCGAAGTCTCTTCTCAGGTTGATTAGTTGCTGCTGCCTGGTCTTGTCTGACCCTTGAAACTCCTCCTTAAGTTTATCCCAAGCCTCCTTTGGTGTAGCACAGGCCATTATCCTAGTGAAGATAACATCAGAGACTCCATTTTGAAGACATGACATAGCCTTATACCTTTTGGTCCTTTCTTCAGCATGCTGCCTCATCTGAGCCACTGTTGGATTGGCTCGAAGGGGAGCTGGCTCAGCATCGGTGTTGATCACCTCCTATAAGTCGAATGCTTGCAGTTAAGTCTTCATCTTCACAGCCCATATGTGGAACCCTTCACCACTGAAAACTGGTGGTGCTGCTGGAGAAAAGTTTGCAGCCATTCGAGTTGAGCTTTCGACAACACAGGGTCCTCTAAGACAAAGACTCTGATACCAATTGTTGGGATTTTGACAGTAACCAAGCAAACTCAGCTGAAGAAACAATGATCAGCTGTGACTTTGACTGAGACTTAAGCAGCAAATATCGTGGCTTGTACAAGAAACAAGAGCAGAAAAAACAAACAGAAATGAAAGTAAAGCTAAGAAAATTGGAGCATATGGAAGGAAACTTGATAAGTTTTCATTCAAAACTGAAAAATGGCATAATGCCAATACATATACAATTTGTTAGCTGGTAATCACATGTCAAGGATTACCTAAACTTTCACCTAACACCACTAATTACATGGAAACTTGAAATATAAACTTGTAAACTTAAACAAAGCTGATATGTCAGCTCAATCACTACCTAATTACATCAAAAGGTTTATCAACTAAGTCCTAAATGAACTAAGTTACAAACTATAAACTTAAAGCAACAAAATAAGTTGATTGTTGGGCAACATCAGCAAGCTTCAGCTGCTGCCTTCACGTGCTGCTTCATTGGTGCTGCATGGGGATTAATTTCAACACTTAAACATAACAGCTGCACTTGCTTTAGCAGCTTCTGCATGCATGGCTCGACTGCATGGTTTATTGTTGCTGTCCTTGTAGCTGCATGCTATCCAAACTTCAACAAAGACTAACTTTTCTTGCAGTGCTGAATCTCTCTTACAACCAACTTGATGGAAGGATTCCAGAGAGCAACCAATTTGGTACATTTTCAAATGATTCTTACATAGGAAACCCAAGATCGTGTGGGGTTCCTTTGACAAGGAAATGCAATGAAGTTGGTTCCAAAATGCTGCCCCCGAAGGAGGATGAAGATATGTGGATAGATGGTTTATCTGTGTGGAAAGTTGTATTGATGGGGTATGGATGTGGATTGGTGATTGGATTTTCTATTGGATATAAGGTGCTGAATGAGTTTGGAAACAAATGGATTGCTAGTTTTATTCGGAACTGGAATCAGAAACGAAGAAGATCTAAGTGA
Source organism: Gossypium sturtianum (assembly GCA_025698515.1). NCBI lineage: Eukaryota > Viridiplantae > Streptophyta > Magnoliopsida > Malvales > Malvaceae > Gossypium > Gossypium sturtianum. The sequence goes on from CM046952.1 coordinate 59,748,927, forward strand.
CTCCATCGAAACTGAAATTCCAACGTTATTTGGTAAGCATTCTAGAATACTTGATAATTATAATATTTTAGTTATTGGTTTGATATGTTGATAATGAAGCAAAGTTAGGATGTTCTTTAAATTTCTTATCCTCATTTTACAAGTTGATTATATTTGTTATTGTAGCACTCATATTCTTTATAAACATGATTTTGCAACTATCTGCAGTGTAGGAAATTAGAATTTTCGTAAGAGTTGCTGGAAGTACCGTTGGATTTTCTTAGCGATCCACAAAGAGGATAGGTGAAACAGAGAGTAATGCAATAATGGGTCCAAGATTAGAATGGATGTTTTGTTCATATACTGGTTTCATAGTCTTGGTGGAGATGAAGACAGATATGACTGTGAATCTTTCTCGATCGAGGCTTCTGATCCAAGTGGCCTTTTTTCTTGAATTTGGAGGTCTTTGAAGGGTTGTATTCATATGGGTGTCGGATATTGGTATTTACTAAGGGAAATGTAGATTCAAGATCTTTGTTTCTTGTTTTTTTCTTTTATAATTTTATTAAGTAGTTGTTAATTGGATTCCCATTGCAATGCTAATAGGTTTTTGTTCATTTGTTGAATTGTGGTTTTTACTGTAACTTCTGTATTCTAATCTAATTGCTGCAGTGATTTGATCTTTTTGAACAGTTCAATAACTTGTATGGATGCCATCACTCTTTCCCTGATGGTTTGATGGGAGCTACTGATGTGACGATTGCTAGCAAGGATGCTGTTCTTCTGTGGTTATGGTGATCTTCCTAGCTTTGTTATGCCATGGTGGTTCGGGAACCAGGTGATGGCCCAACTCAAGCTGTGGAAGGAGGAGGCAAGCAGGAATAGAGAAGTATAGCATAGAAAGAGGGTGAGGAAGATACGAGTCCAAACATAAGAATGATATTGGTTGTATGTTGATATACTTTTTAGTGAACTACCTCAACTCCTATAGATTGTGGGTAAAATCTTCTTTTGGACTTATTTTTTTTCTTTTTCATTTAAAGGAATGCAGTCTATGCTACGGTACTATTCATCCATCTATTTTCACTTTTAGTTTCACTTCCTTTACAAACCAACGTATTGTTATTTGTAAAAAAAAAAACCTATAACAACATTTGCACAACGTATTGTTGATAACTAAAAATTAAAATATGAAATTATAAAAAAAATATTTATAATTTATTAAATTTTTTAAAAATAATAAAAATCATAAAATTTTTTAAAAAATATATTATAAGATTATAAAAATTCAAGTAATCGGTTATTCATCAAAATATCCCAAGATAAAATATTTGACGAGTTCTCTATATTAACTTTTCATATAAATTATAGGTAAAGAAGAAGAATACAACGATGACTCCAGAGGCATACTTGCAATGATCCATACAACTTAAGCCATCGCTTTGCTTTCTTATGACTTCTTAAATGTTAGATTTGTCCTGGGACTTTATATGTCTTGGGATTCTATCTAGTTTAAGAGAAATTTTATAAATAAAATTTGTAGAATAATAAATATATGCTATGATATTTATATATCTTGTAAATATTTTTGTTATGTATTTGTTCTGGTGACTTTTCTTATCCGTATTAGACGTCAAGATGGATGAAGGCTATTATAGAATGACATGTCAGTCAAGAGCGTATCCATGAAGCAACACATTAACAACCTCTATAAAGTGTTTCGGGTGCTTAGAGAATATAACATGGAATTAAACTTTTTGAAGTATGCGTTCAACGTTGGTGCTGAAAAATTCTTGATGATTTTCATGATTTTTAGTAGAGGTATTGAGGTGAACTCAAAGAAGATTCAAGCTATTCTTGCTATGAACACATTAATCTAGTGTCACTTCTTCAAACTATTTGTTGATATTTAATTATTTAGTTCTACATATATTTAAGATAGATGATAGTAAAAGGAGTTGATGCTACATTAGACATCTAAATATTCGCCTAATGTATGTGGTACTTGTACAAGTGTCCAATTTAATACCTATTATTCTAGTATGTATCAATGTAACTCAAAGTCTTAACACTATTACATTTACTAGTTAATTTTGCAAAAAGAATAAATGAATGCCACATGTTAAAATTTTTAAGCCATTAAAATATTTATTTTGTATAGAAACTTTGGTTTTAACCTAATAAAATAGGTTGAATTTCATTGATTAAATTAAACATGCAACATCTTTTCAGAATCAAATTTTAATGATTAAAAAATTAAATATGATTAGAATTCTTTATGGATTGAATATTGACTTTTCAAAGAGAGAGTTTGATATTCAATATCAAACTAGATAATTTGTTTTTATTGTTTATATATTAAAAAACTATGATGATAAATTTAGTTTTTAAATTTATTTTTTTCGTTATTTTGGTTCTATTTTTTAACACTTACAATTTTAAAATTTAAATTTAATTACATTATTGAAATTTTAACGATGTTAACGTGAAAATTAGTATAACAATCCATATATACTTCATAAAAAATCAAAAATAAATTTAAAAAAGTTTATGAAATTTTTTAAAACAAATTATTTATGTCAACAATGAAATATATGTAAACTTCCAAACAAATTACCATGTCAATGTCATTAAAATTTTAACAGATCAATCAACTTTTTCGTCCAAAACAAAACATTTTACTAAATTTTGAAATTTGACAGCTAAAGTGATCTAAAAAAGAAGTTAAGAGCCAAAATGAAAAGATAGGTAACTGTTAGGAGCTAAATGTATGATGCCATTAAAAAAATATTAAAAGTTACTTTTAGGCATAATAACTTATTTGACCCTCCAATTTTACATAAATTTTTTTTTAGCCATTTACATAATTTCTCACCTTTTTTAGCCCTTAAACTTGAGTTTTTTTGTTGTCAAATCACCCTAAAATTAATGGAAAATTTATTTATTTTTAACTTTGTTGACATCGCATACACATGGATTGTCACGCCAACATTCAATTAATTTTTTAAATTTTAAAAATTCAAAAAATATAAAATTATTTTTAAAAATTAAAAATCATTAAAATTATTAAGAAATTATAAAAAAAATTTTTAAATTATAAAAAATTAATTAAATGTTAGCGTGTCATCTATGTGGCAATCCACATGCATGCCACGTCAACAAAGTTAACAAACACTAACTTTTCCATCAATTTTGGGGTGATGTGATAAAAAAATGCAAGTCCAATGGCTAAAATAGATGAAAAATTAAATAGATGGCTAAAATAAATTTTTTTGTAAAGTTGGAGGGTGAAATAAATCATTATGCCTTATTTTTATATTTGTTTATAATGTGCTTTGTTTTTTTGGGTAGTAATAACATAGTACTTCTTACCAATGTCCTTCAACTTTGATAATGGTGGTCTCCATGCTTAAGTATATAAGGATAACGGTGGTCTTTCTGAACACCTTTACATTTTCTTCATCTTTCTTGATTTCCTTTGAAACTCTCTGAAATCCTAAGTTCAGAACACATCTTCGAAGTAAGGTTCGCAATATTTAGCTAACTTCTACGTTAGTACTAGCTCACTGCTCAAGAAGCTAACGAAGGTCCAAGTGATAAAGGCAAATGACATGCTTTGTAGACTTCTACTAGAATTTCTGGTGAGTTCTTTCTTACTTCCATGTGTTGTAAATTTCTTGTTTATATAATTTGTGTAAGGTAAGTAATCCTCCTGTATAATAGATGTGTAACACCCCAAACCCGGCCCAAACACTACAACCGGATTTGGTATGTCACTCAGGAGATTTTTGTAAAAGATGTCGAAATTTGGGCAAAACTTAATAACTTGATAAGTTTAAGTAAGATTTAAAGTTCATTTGTTGTTTTCGTGAATTAAAAACCAAAACCTTAATACATGCCTTAGTTTAATTAAAATTTAAATGTCTATCAGTAATAAAAGCCCAAACTAAAACCTAAAACAGAGTATAATAGTCTAGTGGCCCATGGCCTTATTACAACGAAATATAAAACCCACTTAAGACAAATTTCTTAAAAATAAATAAAATAAAGTCTTTTTGGAATCCTCAGACTCTATCGCATGGCCACCTTGCTCTCCTCTCCACTTTCATCCGATGCACTAAGTGCTACACAAATTGTTAAAATAATAGGGTGAGTCGCGAGACTCGGTGTGCAACCCACATGCACCATTAGATTTGGGCCTTAGCCCCACGTAACATATATCGAATATATTATAACAGAAATTATGAAAAGCCCAACCCAACTCCTAGGTTTCCAACCGCTACACACCACCCTTACATGCCAATCACACCATTGGGGATTTCTACAATCAACCCACACCGCTACACACCATCGATGGCAGTCATGCTGCAGCTTAGTCGCTCATCGTCAAATCGTGACAGAGTCACCAGGTGAAATGGCATAAGCCACCGAAAAATGAGTTGTGACAGAGTCACCGGGATGAAATGGCATAAGCCACGAAAATGCGAGTTGTGACAGAGTCACCAGTGAAATGGCATAAGCCACGAATGAACACTTCCCCTTTTCATCAATTACCCTACCCCGAGCATACATAGAAATTTACATGCAAAACATATCTTTTTAATAGAAACATTCACTAAATAATGGCAGAAAGCACTAACCTGATATTTAGCCTTTACCCTTCTCGGGTTTTCATACGTTATGCCGGGATTTCGGCATTTAACAGAGTATAGCAGATTTATTACACATATACATATATATATATATATAAACAATCTAATGGTGTGAGAAGTTACACACCTGGTTACCGTTAGGACGACACTCTCTATGTCGACACTATCAAAAGCTGCTAAAACTGCTATCTGTCTAAGATTTTGTTCGGATGCCGGTCCACAACCTACTGGCCAATCCCGAACTGCTGACACCGCTCGCTTTTTAAATTTAGGGATTGGTTTTACAGATCCAATCCCCTCCTTTGCCTGATCCATATTTGATTCCATCGAGGGACCTTATCAGTTGCTTAAAATCCCGAAAAGAGGCATGATACTTAGAGACTAACGATTTTCGGCTTTTAGATCTAGACGATCAGGTCTCCTTAGTATAGGGAATTCGGCTAGCACTTGGAGAGAAGATTCAGTAATGTCAAGGAAAAGATTTAAATGCCTAAGAACTAATTCTCAACTAGGATGAATAAAGAAAAACTATGGAGATTTCGCTTTTTAGAGAAATCGGCTCAAAGGGAAAAAGAATGGAGAAGAGGTTTCGCTTTTGAAGAAATTGAAGAAAAGAAATTGGAGAGGAGAGACTAAGAATTTCGGCACAATGGAAGGAGAAGAAATTAGGGTTTAAAATGTCGAAATCAATGAGATATCCTCCCTATTTATAGAAATTTCGCACCTATTGTTCAAACCCGAAAACGCCCTTCCCGATAACTAAAAGTCAAGCTAAAAGAAAAGGGAAAAATTCGGTACCCATATATACTAAAATAAATAAATAAATAAATAAATAGAATAAACCTACACTCCTAATCAACTCAAACTTATCACTAATTAAATTCCTTTATTATCTTAAAAATTTATCCTCATCAAAAGTCCTTTTATTTGGCCCAAAAATTCAATTTGAATTTCATTCAAATAGCTTCCCGAACAATGACCATCTTTTGGCATTTTGGTCCAATTCAAATACCCTCCCACGCCAAAGAAGAAAATTTCAAGCTATTGCATACAAGGCAACTCGAACCGAGACCTCCAAGCACAACCACACGCTACCACCATCGCGATCGTAACCATTCTTGTGATATATTCCGTTGTCAACTTCATTTAAAGTATACTTTCCAGCGACCTAATCATCCTAAGAAATCCAAAAATATTAACCGACACCCAGATTCGAACCTCTGCCCTTTTCACTATGAGGCACGTCCCTTGCCACTGCGCCACCCGTTTCATTTGAGTCATAATTCCTTCCCAATTAATTATCAACCTTTATTCCGTGCTCCAGGTTTACTAAAAAAAGAACCCAACATTTCGCGCACAATGCGACTAGAACCTTGTTCCCCCTACTACTCCTAACGCCTTTGCCACTGGGCCAGGCGTTTCCTTGTGTCATGAAACAGCCCCAAGCCACCAGACCACCTACTTCTTTGTGATATCTTTTAACCCAACAATATTTTAAAAGCCTTATGACTACCACAACCTCCCTAAAAAAACAACATTTTTTTCTAAAGCCCTAGATCGAGCCTAGGACTTTTCCAACACTACCAACCCTTCCTAAACCTCCTAAAAAATTAAACTAAACATGCAATAATATTTTTTTTAAAAGACAATGTCCATTCAAACTTTTCATGATAAAATAATTTATTTCTGTTTGAATAATATTTTTAAGAAAAATTAACTATTTAAATGCATTAGTGACATTATAAAAGTAGAGGGACAAATCTGCAGAAAAAAGTAAAGCATATAAATCAAATCCCCAAATTTTAGCATAATCTAGGGTCAATTAAAAATTGACCATTATCTTATTTTAGTATAAACCACATATTAAATTTTTTTTAGTACATTCAAATTATATATACTCATATTGTATATTAACGAAAATTTAACGATAGAAATTGATATTATAAAAAAAATATAAGAACTAAATTATATTAAAATATAAAAATTAAATCAAGAATAATAGAAAAATTAATATTTCTAAATTATAACTTCGTTCATCACACTGATAACATAAATAAAATAATTAATTATATGACAAGGACAAAGTTATGGAAAATATTTGATAAATTGATGCATAAATTGACTACATAGAGTTTAATATTATGCCACATTAAATTTTATTATAATTCAGTTAATATATTTAAAAGGAGGAAAATTAGTAAACAATAATTACAAGTTTTTTTTTAACGACAAAAATCCATTCTCTCGACAAACGAACCCACTTATTCTAGGCCCAAATTCAGGTTGTTACAATTCTACCCTCCTTAAAGAAATTTCGTCCTCGAAATTTCCAACTAACTAGTAATCATACTACCTAAGTCTCACTACCATGCTTTCACACGCACTCTCAATACTAAATCCAAAATAAACACTTAGTATTCTATGGTGGAGCACGCACCGTGGTATTTACATCTAAAGCGTCCTCGTCCCCTTGTACTCATGCTACCGGTCCGCGTTTATCTGATTAAAATTTTTATGAATTATTGGTTTTCTTCCACTGATTATCCACGAACAATCTTATGAAAAGTAATTTTAAGAGTGATTCTTTCGAATTCGAACCTATCTACAAGTTTCAGTCTCAAGTTTGTCTCCTAGTTCTAGGAAACACGTACATTCAATCATTTAATATCCACATACAAATAGCATCCACGAACTTACATTCATCACCTAAGGGTATTTTCATCATTTCACTACCCAGGGGTATTTCTGTAATTTATCCTACAGGGGTATTTTCGTAATTTTTTGAAATAGGGTTCCTTGGTGATTTTGTGAAATTTGGAAATTCGGGGGTATATTGGTAATTGTACAAATCAGGGATATTTTGGTCACTTATAAATCAGGGGTAATTTAGTAATTTTACAAAATAGAATGGCTAGTCTCTTTCGGGTTTTAAATTATTAATTTTGGCCCGTCAACAAATCCTCGTGGCTAAGGTGAACAATCACTACGCACCAGGTAGGATTCCAGCGAAGAGGAGGTGAGTCACTAGGACTGCTTAAGTACCAAGCTCTTCCGGATGCAATCCTAGACATACGCATGCCTGTTGCCACACCCTAGTCTTGCGACTTGTTCACAGGTTTGTTTGGTTGGATTAAGTCTTATGCAATTGAGAGTTGTTTAACTAGGCCTAAGGTCCATCAAGCTCTAATTGAAATAATCTACGTCCCTTAAAGCCCATCAAGCCCACATATATATATATAACACACAGCGAGTTCAGAATACTTACCTGGCGGACTTGGGCCGGAGACACAGGTGCCATGCCGAGAAAACCCTCCTGTGTTATTTATAAACATGCATGTTTTCAAAAACCCATCTTTAGAAAACGTTTTGGGCCCAAAACCCAAAGCCGAGTTTTGAACTCAGCTCGATATTAATCAGAACACCCCAAACCCTACCCAAACACTACAACCGGATTTGGTATGTCACTCGAGAGATTTGTGTAAAAGATGTCGAAATTTGGGCAAAACTTAATAACTTGATAAGTTTAAGTAAGATTTAAAGTTCATTTGTTGTTTTGTGAATTAAAACCAAAACCTTAATACATGCCTTAGTTTAATTAAAATTTAAATGTCTATCAGTAATAAAAGCCCAAACTAAAACCTAAAACAGAGTATAATAGTCTAGTGGCCCATGGCCTTATTACAACGAAATATAAAACCCACTTAAGACAAATTTCTTAAAAATAAATAAAATAAAGTCTTTTTGCAGAATCCTCAGTACTTTATCGCATGGCCACCTTGCTCTCCTCTCCAGCCCGGTCCGATGCACTAAGTGCTACCTAAAATTGTTAAAATAATAGGGTGAGTCGCGAGACTCAGTGTGCAACCCACATGCACCATTAGATTTGGGCCTTAGCCCCCACAGAACATATATCAGAATATATTATAACAGAAATTATGAAAAGCCCAACCCAACTCCTAGGTTTCCAACCGCTACACACCACCCTTACCTACCAATCACACCATTGGGGATTTCTACAATCAACCCACACTGCTACACACCATCGATGGCAGTCATGCTGCAGTTAGCTGCTCATCGTCAAATCGTGACAGAGTCACCAGGTGAAATGGCATAAGCCACCGAGAAATGCGAGTTGTGACAGAGTCACCAGGTGAAATGGCATAAGCCACCGTAAACGAGTTGTGATAGAGTCACTGCATCGAAATGGCATAAGCCACTGAAGCGAGTTGTGACAGAGTCACCAGGTGAAATGGCATAAGCCACCGAGCAGAACACTTCCCCCTTTTCATCAATTACCCTACCCCGAGCATACATAGAAATTTACATGCACTGAAGAATGGCAGAAAGCACTAACCTGATATTTAGCCTTTACCCTTCTCGGGTTTTCATACGTTATGCCGGGATTTCGGCATTTAACAGAGTATAGCAGATTTATTACACATATACATATATATATATAAACAATCTAATGGTGTGAGAAGTTACACACCTGGTTACCGTTAGGACGACACTCTCTATGTCGACACTATCGTAAGTCGCTAAAACGCTAGTCGTCTAAGATTTTGTTCGGATGCTTGGTCCACACACCTCATCGCCAATCCCGAATCTGCGACACCGCCGCTTTTTAAATTTAGGGATTGGTTTCTCAGATCCAATCCCCTCCTTTGCCTGATCCATATTTGATTCCATCGAGGGACCTTATCAGTTGCTTAAAATCCTGAAAAGAGGCATGATACTTAGAGATTAACGATTTTCGGCTTTTAGATCTAGACGATCAGGTCTCCTTAGTATAGGGAATTCGGCTAGCACTTGGAGAGAAGATTCAGTAATGTCAAAGAAAAAGATTTAAATGCCGAAAGAACTAATTCTCAACTAGGATGAATAAAGAAAAACTATGGAGATTTCGGCTTTTTAGAGAAATCGGCTCAAAGGGAAAAAGAATGGAGAAGAGGTTTCGGCTTTTGAAGAAATTGAAGAAAAGAAATTGGAGAGGGAGAGACTAAGAATTTCGGCACAATGGAAGGAGAAGAAATTAGGGTTTAAAATGTCAGAATCAATGAGATATCCTCCCCTATTTATAGAAATTTCGGCACCTATTGTTTAAACCCGAAAATGCCCTTCCTGATAACTAAAAGTCAAGCTAAAAGAAAAGGGAAAATTCGGTACCCATATATACTAAAATAAATAAATAAATAAATAAATAGAATAAACCTACACTCCCTAATCAACTCAAACTTATCACTAATTAAATTCCATTAGTATCTTAAAAATTTATCCTCATCAAAAAGTCCTTTTATTTAGCCCAAAAATTCAATTTGAATTTCATTCAAATAGCTTCCCGACAAAGACCATCTTTTGGTATTTTGGTCCAATTCAAATACCTTCCCACGCCAAAGAAGAAAATTTCAAGCTATTGCGCACAAGGCAACTCGAACCCGAGACCTCCAAGCACAACCACACGCTACCAGCCACTTCACCAGAACCATTCTTGTGATATATTCCGTTGTCAACTTCTTTTAAAGTATACTTTCCAGCGACCAAATCATCCTAAGAAATCCAAAAATATTAACCGACTCCCAGATTCGAACCTCTGCCCTTTTCACTATGAGGCACGTCCCTTGCCACTGCGCCACCCGTTTCATTTGAGTCATAATTCCTTCCCAATTAATTATCAACCTTTATTCTGTGCTCCAGGTTTACTAAAAAAAAACCCAACATTTCGCGCACAACGCGACTAATGCCTTTGCCACTGGGCCAGGCGTTTCCTTGTGTCATGAAACAGCCCCAAGCCACCAGACCACCTACTTCTTTGTGATATCTTTTAACCCAATAATATTTTAAAAGCCTTAAAAAAAACAACATTTTTGCTAAAGCCCTAGATCGAGCCTAGGACTTTTCCAACACTACCAACCCTTCCTAAAACTCCTAAAAAATTAAACTAAACATGCAATAATAATTTTTTAAAAGACAATGTCCATTCAAACTTTTCATGATAAAATAATTTATTTCTGTTTGAATAATATTTTTAAGAAAAATTAACTATTTAAATGCATTAGTGACATTATAAAAGTAGAGGGACAAACTGCGTACAAGTAAAGCATATAAATCAAATCCCCAAATTTTAGCATAATCTAGGGGTCAATTAAAAATTGACCATTATCTTATTTTAGTATAAACCACATATTAAACTTTTTTTTTAGTACATTCAAATTATATATACTCATATTGTATATTAACGAAAATTTAATGATAGAAATTGATATTATAAAAAAAATATAAGAACTAAATTATATTAAAATATAAAAATTAAATCGAGAATAATAGAAAAATTAATATTTCTAAATTATAACTTCGTTCATCACACTGATAACATAAATAAAATAATTAATTATATGACTAGGACAAAGTTATGGAAAATATTTGATAAATTGATGCATAAATTGACTACATAGAGTTTAATATTATGCCACATTAAATTTTATTATAATTCAGTTAATATATTTAAAAGGGAGGAAATATTAGTAAACAATAATTACAATTTTTTTTTAACGACAAAAATCCATTCTCTCGACACACAAACCCACTTATTCTAGGCCAAAATTCAGGGTGTTACAAGATGAAAGATGTATATGTGGATAATGGTTATCTAAAGTCATCAGTTTGAATGCAGTATGTCTGTGATATGAAGTAAACGTGATCCTTAATGTTTAAGCCACTACCATCTGTTTCTAATATATAAGTTATGATATAATCTGATATGTGGTGATGGAGTTGAAGAAATATGTTTTTGTAGCCTCCGGTAAGGCAACTATATTGCAAATCAGACTAACAGATCAAGATAAAACATGCTATTTTGAATGAAAATGACATTAGGAGTTAAGGAGGAGAATATATGTGAATGAGATTGAATGATATGCATCTTCTTCTGAATTCTAGGTACATGGCTGACATGAAGATGGGTTGTTTGAGTTATAAGTAAGTTGGCATACATTATACATCAAAGTGATAAGTAAGTTGGTGTATTGAGTCTGTCTATGTTTTGTATACGCATTGGGCGTACTATGTAAATGTGTGTAAATCCTTTAGATGATACAATTGTAGTATCAGTAATAATATGTATGATTTCTCTTTGGAGCTCACTAAGTTCATATGAACTTACTCTGTTACCTTTTCCTTCTCAAGCTTGTTGACTGAAGGAAAACTTTGTTATAAGGACTATGCCAGAGTGCTGCTACTATTGTGAGCTGACTGCTTTGTTTTGAATCATGCATGACTCGTGGGAGTGGCACATAAATGTATTTTGGAAATGCTTTGTACAAAGAACTTCCGTTTTGATAAGACTCTATTTTTATGAGATTTTTATGAAGTGTCAATGCTTGGTTTTAAATTAATACCTTTTGTTTAATGAAATTATTATATTTGAACTCATATGCCAAAATGACTTGAATGTTATTTAAAACTTTTAATGACTTCATTTAAACTTAGTAAAGAAACAACTATCAAATGTTTTATATCTATAACTTTATAAAAATTATATAAAGCTTCCACCAAAATGTTTTAAAGTTAGTTTGATTTTTAAGTAGTGACACACCATACTCAGATCCAATTATTAGGTCGGGTTTGACATGTTATAAGTTTGGTATCAGAGCTAAGGTTGAGCCGATTCTTTGAAAATAGAAGGCCGAGTCATGCCCTATCATGCATGATATGCCTCTAGCTTAGTCCTTGTGTTTGAAACTAATCTTATTTTTCTTATAGTGTTGAAAACGATGTTTGAAGGATCCAAAGAAACTACTAGAGAAGAAATTTAAAGTCATGCGCCCCCTATTTTAGATAAAGCACTTGCAGCTGGCTTAGGAGCAGCTAGTAATCCTTCCATAAATGTATTCCTTACAATGATGACACAAATGTTTGACTAGTTTCTGGGGAATACTCAAGCGCCCCAGCCTTAACAGCTTCAGCAACCATAACTAGAAGTGGTTCACCCAACATCACCTACACCACCAATTTCGGTTGCAACTCCAACTAAAGGAGACCTTGTGAAAGAAATTCGTAAGAGGGGTGCTAAATAATTTCTAGGTGACAAAGGTGTAATGGATGTCTCGAGTATGGAGAGTGATAAAAGAATTGAAATGCACGCTATAAAAGAGTCTTTTGTGAGCAATATCGTTGCTGGAAGGAGTAGCCTATCAGTGGTGGGAAACATTGACTAGTGTGACTCCTGAAGAGATAATTGATCAAGAGTTCTTTTTAAAGAAGTTTAGAGAAAGGTATCTAAACTAGATATGCATAGAGCAGATGAAAAAAGAATTTATGTATCTTAAACAAGGAAGGATTTCTGTGATAGAATATAAACGAGAATTTGTTAGACTCAGTCGATATGCTAAAAATATGTTCCGGTTAGGGAAAGAAATTTGTGATGAGTTTAAGTTGGGGCTAAGAGATGAAATTCATGCTTTAGTAACAGCTTTTGAATGTAAAATTTTAGGAACTATGATAGCCAAAGCTCATAAGATGGAAATAATTATTACAGACAGAAGCATAAACTTTGAAAGAGAGATGATAAAGAGGAGAATGTCTAGCCCTCCACCTCCAACAAGTTTTAAGAATACTAGAGATCAAACTTTTTCAACCTCAAGAAGAGATTTTGTAACACCCCAAACCCGGCCTAGACGTTATGACCGGATCTAGCATGTCACATAAAAAGGTTGTTTAAAAGCTACGCGTTCGTTAAAAACTTTGTATTCAGTTTGAAACTCCGAACTTTGTTGTTTGTGAAAATCAGATTTTCTTTAATTGTTTTCTTGTAAAAACGTTATTATTATCTTCAAAAACTTTGTTTATTGCTGAAATTTAATTAAGGAATTGCGGAAACGTGACATTTTGAAAACGATTATTGTCGTCTTAAGAAAACCCCGAGTTTAATCATTAATAATTTAAAAATAGTTGAGATAAAAGTTTAAAAGGAAAATAAAATCCAATGGCCTTATTACATAATATTAACCCTAAATTAAATAATCATAAAATAAAATAGAGCCGGATTTACTAATTTTCGTGAAAAGTAACTCCAATGTATGGCCACCACCGAGTCCTCTGCAGCATCAAATCCTCTAACGCTGGGGATTACCTGCAAGGTTAAGAGAAGGAGGTGAGTTACGAGAACTCAGTGTGTAAACCCCTAAACGGTCACTAACTGGGCCTGAGCCCTTATGGCATCAACCTGGGCCTAAGCCCCATAATCAAGATAATGCAAATAATAAAATGCAACCCAACCCAATCCAACCAAACACACCCCCGTACCAACCAATCACACCGTGTGGGGATCAAGTCAACCCACACTACACCAAAATAGACTTTTAGCGGCATTTTTAGTGGCGTTTTAATGAAAAATGCCGCAAACATTATACATTAGCGGCGTTTTGAAGAAAATGCCGCAAAAAGTTGAGAAATAGCGGACGCCGCTAAAAATGAGAAATTGCAGCATTTTTTTCCCAAATGCCGCTAAAGATCTAAACAGTAGCGGCGTTTGTGTAAAAACGCCGCTAAAGATCTGAGCATTAGCGGCGCTTTTGCAAAAGACCCGCTAAAGATCTGAGTAATAGCGACGTTTTTGTATAAACGCCGCTAAGGATCTGAACATTTGCGGCGCTTCTGTAAAAACGCCACTAAAGAAAGAGTATTAGCGGCACTTCGTCAAAAACGCCACAAAAATGTTAATCTATACGACGACATTTTGTAGTTGAGCTTGTAACACCCCAAACCCGGTCTAACCACTACAACCGAGTCTGGCGTGCTACGGGAAAGAAAATGTTTTAAAATCGACTTGTCAATTTTTGTTTAAGGAGAAAACTGTTGAATAATTTTAGAAAAAACGAATTTGAATCTTGTGGTGTTCAAAACGTGTTAAATCTTGCTTTAGAAAAACTTAGTTGCTCAATTGTTACTCCATACTTATTACTTAATCAGTGAACATTTCAAAAAACACATTCTTATCGAGGTTTTAAAAACAACCAATTCACATTTACCAAGTATGCTTATCGAAAGTTATATAAAAAAATAACCAAATAAAACATCACAGAAATATAAGTTAGACGGCCTTATTACAACGAGGAAAACCCAAAATTTAAATAAGACAGCTAAGTCCAAACAGAAAACTTTGATATAAAACAAATGCTGAGCATGGCCACCTCGAGTCCACTCCGGCCCATATCCACGATCTAAGTCCGATCTCAAAAATGTAAAGGAAGGGGTGAGTCACCTAGACTCAGTGTGTAAGTCCCCATCCCAAGAGAAATTATGCTCTTACACAAATTCATACATTAATATGCAAGTCATGCAACCCATCCCACCTAAGTATCCATCCGGGTCTCCCAAATCTACCCCTTGTGGTACCACACCACTGGTGGTGCCAAACCACTGAGACTTAGTCACAATTTTTATAATATGTGGGGCCAACTGTAACATCCTAGATTAGGGGTTGTGCGTTTGTGCATAATTCATGAGTTAGTAGGTTTTGGCAAAGATTGGAAGTGTATTAAGGGTTTTGAGAACCCTAGGTGTAGGTGAAAGTTTAGGGAAAATATTGGATTTTAAGTATAAAAGGGGAGCTGGGTGAAGCGAATTTCTTAAGAAAAGTTTTGGGAGTTTAAGACACCATGAGTCGTGTGGTAAAGTGGCAAGGGACGCCACACAGGTGCCGGGAGTTTGCGTCAAGTGGAGTGCCAAGGGGAGGAGGTTCGAGCTGCAGGGAATCGCACTTGGGAGTTTTTATTTTTGTCGTTAAAGGGAAGCAAGGCCAGGAGGCCTTAAGGGAAAAATCTTAGGCGTGTTTGGCATAAAGCAGGCCTTGGTAAAGTGGTGCAAGGCGCCACTTAAGGGCTCGAAATGACGTCTGTCTTTGGTCTTGGGTTCGAGCAACGTAGGAAGCAATGGACTTTTATTTTTGGCGTTAAAAGGGAGTTGGGCTAAGGAGGCCTTAAGAATAATTGTAAGGACTTTTGGACATGAAAGTGAGCACAGTAAATCGGCTTGGGCGCTTGCGGCAAAGGAGCTTCAAGAGGGCTCGAGTTCGAGCCTTGTTGACAGCAGATGGCGTGTTTTTATTTTGTTTAGCGTTAAGACAAGGGGGCTAGGGAAGGAGGTCTTAAAACGAATTGGGGCGAGTTTGTGTCACAAAAACGCCTTGGCAAAGTGGCACAGGCGTTGCTCGTAAGCTTGCTCCAACAGTCGCGGGTTCAAGGCTTGTGAGCAGCAAGGAGGGGTGGTTTTATTTTGTTTTTGCGTCAAGGTAGGGGGGGGGAAGGTTATACGGCAATTGGACTTCTATTTGGATGAAGATTAAGCTTATTTTATCCTATTAATATTCGGCCAAGAGTAGGACAATTGTAGTTTTATTTATTTATTTTATTATAGGATAATTATGGTTTTATTTACATTAAATGAGATTTTATTTTATTTATTTTAGTTTAATAGATAGATAAGAGATAAGGTGTTGGATTAATTATTTTATTTGTTAAGAGATAAAATAGGAGTTTAAGTTGGGATTTGATAAGTGGGAAAGTGGTGGCCGATTATTGGACTCTAGGAGCTTAAATTTTCTGGTATAAATATGGTGCTAGTGTGTGCTAAATTTCCCTTTCAAAACCTTTCTTTTCATATTGGTTATTGCTTAGAATTTAGTACCTCTTTTCCCATTGGTGCCGTTCTTCCTCTTGTGCAAAAGCCATTTATATTTCTTTCTTTCTTGAATTTTCTAAGTGCCAAAATTCTTCTACTTTTCCCTTATTCATCTTTTTTATTTCTTCCAACCCCAAATTCCCTTGTAGCCGAATATTTCGGTGATTTAAAGCCTTAGTGAATCTTATAGCTTTCTCCTTCTCCTTTCTTCTCTTGAGATCATAAAGTGCCGAACCACCATTGTTGTTCTCGTGGCCAGAATCTTTAAAGGAGGGTGTCGTCGACTACTTACTTTAGGCTCTTCAAAGCAAACGTGTAATAGTGGGACTTCGACTATTCAAGGAGTAAGTGGTGATTCGGGATTTTCGGTAAGTTAGGAGCAAATCGACGGGAGTAAGAAGAGTTTCGGGATTCTAGATTGTGTTAGATTCGAGTAGTTCGGGATTTCGCTAAATAGACAGGTGTGTGATTAACCCACTGTTTTCCGGGTTTATGGTATATTGTATGTGTTGTGTAAATGCTAATATGTGCAGTGGCGATTGTGAATGGTTACCCTTAAGGGTATATCGGAAATCAGGTCAGTGGTAATTATTAAGAATGTGAATATGCCAATGAGAATATGTTTGTATGCCGAATAGCATGTGCATGCATTATTTTACTATGTTATGACATTATCATATGTTGCATGTGCATGGGATGGGATATGAATGTGACTATCGAAGGAAAGGGTGTACTTTATGTACGTGGTCTAATGTTAGCCTTGTGCTACATTAGCGCTTGATGTTAGCTATGTGCTTCATCAAGGGAGGTGTTGGCTAGGTGCCACATCTCGGCGGATGATAGCTGTGTGCATCACCGTGGATTGAGGATGACCTCGAGTCACCTCGTGGATATTGACATGTGGGGTCACTCAGGTGATCGGTGGCTTAGCCACGGCCTTGAGCAGCAGGTCTGTCAAGGTAAGATATGTGGGATCACTTAGTTGATCGGTGGATTAGCCACGACCTTGGGCAGCAGGTCTGCCAAGGTAGGTGTAACGGATGGACCCTAGGTTGGGTTGGGTGCACTTTGCATAAACTCATTATCTGTCATATGGGTTGATGATGAAATGGGCCAAGCCCAGTATGTGGAAATTATGTGGTTAACTACCCTATTAGATGAATGTGATATGAATATGGGCCAAGCCTAGAATGTGATAACATGTGAATTTGATAATTGATATCTGATATATGAGTTAATATGTGGTTAGCATGTGGGTGGAATTCAGTGGACTAATTACACACCGAGTCTGTATGACTCACCCAATTTTTATTAAACATCGCAGGTGATCGTGATTTTTGGACCGGGTTGGAGTGCATACAAAGGTGGCCATGCGATGCAGACTTCCATGCGAAAAGATATTTTAATTAATTAAGTAGTTATATTTTCAGTATTTTGATTAAGTGTTTATTGTAATAAGGCCCATTAAAGTGATTGAACATTTTTATTATGTTTAAGCTAGACGACCATTAAATTATTATTGGGAAGTGCTTTTAATTTTGGCAACTTATATTTTAAAAGCTTATAATAAAGTTTTAATTTGGATATTTTTATCAAGCTTATATTATTTAGAATTTTTAATTGGACATGGTTTTCAAATGACAAAATTTTTAATGTTTTTCCCAAAAGTGAAATCAGTCTTCAAACGTTTTTCCATGTGGCATTTCAAATTCGGTCAGAACGAATGGGCCGGGTTTGAGTGTTACAAATTGGTATCAGAGCTCGATTCAAAACTCGGCTTTGAGGGTTTTGGGTCCAAAAATAATTTTTTTCAAAGATGGGCTTTTCAAAAGTATGAGCTTTCATAAACTTTTCAGGTTATTCAGCGTGGCACTGTATCTCCGACCCATGATCCACGGTAAGTACCCTTGACTCACAAAGTGAAATGTGTATGTGAATGTTATAAGTATGAAGGGAACGTAGATTAGTGAACTAGGATCTGTTGAACCCTAGGGCTAGTGCACTCAAACACATGCATAAGACTTAAGGACTATTAAACAAACTCAGAAGTAAGTCGCCAAGCTAGGGTGTGGCAAATCAAGCAGTGCATGTCTAGGAGTGGATTCAGTAAGAGCTTGGTATTTAAGCAGTCCTAGTGACTCACCTCCTCTTTACTCGAATCCTACACAGTGCGTAGTAACTGCTCACCCTAACCAAGAGGACTTATTCACTGGCTAAACCAATCATTAAAACCCGAAAGGGACTAGCCATGCAGCTTTTATAAAATTCCTAGTTTTAAAATCCCTAAATTACCCTTTTAATTGTAGTAAAAGATTATTGTGAAATTTTTTTCCAAAATATCTCCGATTTACAAAATTACAAAAATGCCCTCTGTATTGTAAATTACTAAAATACCCTTAGTTCTTAAGATTTTCAAAAATACCCTCGACGTTTGCTACAATATTTCTACTTTACAAAGATATCAAAACTTCATTTTACAAATAACAAGATACCCTGATTTGGAAAATTTACTGGGCGCTTCGACTTCCAAAATTACCGAAATAACCTCGATTTAAAATTTTTGCAACACCTCTGATTTGGAAAACAAAATAACCCGTAGATTTTGTAAATTCTGAAATACCTCTAATTTTAAAAATATTTTCGAATTGACCCCGATTTATTACCAAAATACCCCTGTAAGGAAAATGACGAAATTACCCCTGGGTAGGGAAATGGATGGAATGGCCATAAAAGTGTAGTGAATGATGTTGTGAATGAATGCGACTTCATGTGTCTCTGCTTATGAATGTGAATGTGACTCCCTGAGTTAGAGTAGTGAACTTGAACTAGAAACTTTGGTTGATCGAAAGAACTACTTCTGAACATCTATTTTCATAAAAATGTTCGCGAATAATCAGTGGAACAAAATTTCTGATGCATAAAACTTTTTAATCAGATTAAATCGCGACGTTAGAAATGAGTTCTAGGGGACGTGAACTTAGAGATTGTGCCTAGAAAGTATGATGGTTCTATTAAGATCAGAGTGCGCAGCATAAGCGTAGTGCGATGAGTTAAGATGTACGATTATTCGTTAGTAAGTAATTTCGAGGACGAAATTATTTTTAAGGAGGGTAGAACTGTAACATCCTAGATTAGGGGTTGTGCGTTTGTGCATAATTCATGAGTTAGTAGGTTTTGGCAGTATTTGGAAGCGTATTAAGGGTTTTGAGAACCCTAGGGTGTAGGTGAAAGATTAGGGAAAATATTGGATTTTAAGTATAAAAGGGGGAGCTGGGTGAAGAAGCCCTTGAGAAAAGTTTTGGGGAGTTTAGGACACCAGTAGCCGTGTGGTAAAGTGGCAAGGGACGCCACCTGGGTGCTGGGGAGTTTGCGTCAAGTGGAGTGCCAAGGGGAGGAGGTTCGAGCTGCAGGAATCGCACTTGGGAGTTTTTATTTTTGTCGTTAAAGGGGAGCAAGGCCAGGGAGGCCTTAAGGGAAAAATCTTAGGCGTGTTTGGCATAAAACAGGCCTTGGTAAAGTGGCTGCAAGGCGCCACTTAAGGGCCTGGAAATGACGCTGTGCTGGTCTTGGGTTCGAGCAACGTAGGAAGCAATGGACTTTTATTTTTGGCGTTAAAAGGGGAGTTGGGCTAAGGAGGCCTTAAGAATAATTGTAAGGACTTTTGGACATGAAAGTGAGCTCAGTAAAGTGGCTTGGGCGCTTGCAAAAAGGGAGCTTCAAGAGGGCTCAGGTTCGAGCCTTGTTGACAGCAGTAGGCGTGTTTTTATTTTGTTTCTGGCGTTAAGACAAGGGGGAGCTAGGGAAGGAGGTCTTAAAACGAATTGGGGCGAGTTTGTGTCACAAAAAAATGCCTTGGCAAAGTGGCCTGGGGCGTTGCCTGTAAGCTTGCTCCAACAGGTCGCGGGTTCAAGGCTTGTGAGCAGCAAGGAGGGGTGGTTTATTTTGTTTTTGCGTCAAGGTAGGGGAGGGGAAGGTTATACGGCAATTGGACTTCTATTTGGATGAAGATTAAGCTTATTTTATCCTATTAATATTCGGCCAAGAGTAGGATAATTGTAGTTTTATTTATTTATTTTATTATAGGATAATTATGGTTTTATTTACATTAAATGAGATTTTATTTTATTTATTTTAGTTTAATAGATAGATAAGAGATAAGGTGTTGGATTAATTATTTTATTTGTTAAGAGATAAAATAGGAGTTTAAGTTGGGATTTGATAAGTGGGAAAGTGGTGGCCGATTGTTGGACTCTAGGAGCTTGAATTTTCTGGTATAAATATGGTGCTAGTGTGTGCTGAATTTCCCCTTTCAAAACCTTTCTTTTTCATATTGGTTATTGCCTAATTTAGTACCTCTTTTCCCATTGGTGCCGTTTCTTCCTCTTGTGCAAAAGCCATTTATATTTCTTTCTTTCTTGAATTTTCTAAGTGCCAAAAATTCTTCTACTTTTCCCTTATTCATCTTTTTATTTCTTCCAACCCCAAATTCCCTTGTAGCCGAATATTTCTGGTGATTTAAAGCCTTAGCTGAATCTTATAGCTTCCTCCTTCTCCTTTCTTCTCTTGAGATCATAAAGTGCCGAACCACCATTGTTGTTCTCAGAAGCCGAATCTTTAAAGGAGGGTGCTGTCGACTACTTACTTTAGGCTCTTCAAAGCAAACGTGTAATAGTGGGACTTCGACTATTCAAGGAGTAAGTGGTGATTCGGGATTTTCGGTAAGTTAGGAGCAAATGACGGGAGTAAGAAGAGTTTCGGGATTCTAGATTGTGTTAGATTCGAGTAGTTCGGGATTTCGCTAAATAGACAGGTGTGTGATTAACCCACTGTTTTTCGGGTTTATGGTATATTGTATGTGTTGTGTAAATGCTAATATGTGCAGTGGCGATTGTGGAATGGTTACCCTTAAGGGGTATATCGGAAATCAGTCAGTGGTAATTATTAAGAATGTGAATATGCCAATGAGAATATGTTTGTATGCCGAATAGCATGTGCATGCATTATTTTACTATGTTATGACATTATCATATGTTGCATGTGCATGGGATGGGATATGAATGTGACTATCGAAGGAAAGGGTGTACTTTATGTACGTGGTCTAATGTTAGCCTTGTGCTACATTAGCGCTTGATGTTAGCTATGTACTTCATCAAGGGAGGTGTTGGCTAGGTGCCACATCTCGGTGGATGATAGCTGTGTGCATCACCATGGATTGAGGATGACCTTGAGTCACCTCGTGGATATTGACATGTGGGGTCACTCAGGTGATCGGTGGCTTAGCCACGGCCTTGAGCAGCAGGTCTGTCAAGGTAAAATATGTGGGATCACTTAGTTGATCGGTGGATTAGCCACGGCCTTGGGCAACAGGTCTGCCAAGGTAGGTGTAACGGATGGACCCTAGGTTGGGTTGGGTGCACTTTGCATAAACTCATTATCTGTCATATGGGTTGATGATGAAATGGGCCAAGCCTAGTATGTGGAAATTATGTGGTTAACTACCCTATTAGATGAATGTGATATGAATATGGGCCAAGCCCAGAATGTGATAACATGTGAATTTGATAATTGATATCTGATATATGAGTTAATATGTGGTTAGCATGTTGATGGAATTCAGTGGACTCACCCAATTTTTATTAAACATCGCAGGTGATCGTGATTTTTGGACCGGGTTGGAGTGGATACAAAGGTGGCCATGCGTAAGGCAGACTTCCATGCAGAAAGATATTTTAATTAATTAAGTAGTTATATTTTCAGTATTTTGATTAAGTGTTTATTGTAATAAGGCCCATTAAAGTGATTGAACATTTTTATTATGTTTAAGCTAGACGACCATTAAATTATTATTGGGAAGTGCTTTTAATTTTGGCAACTTATATTTTAAAAGCTTATAATAAAGTTTTAATTTGGATATTTTTATCAAGCTTATATTATTTAGAATTTTTAATTGGACATGGTTTTCAAATGACAAAATTTTTAATGTTTTTCCCAAAAGTGAAATCAGTCTTCAAACGTTTTTCCGCAGTGGCATTTCAAATTCGGTCGTAACGAATGGGCCGGGTTTGGGGTTTTACACCAACCCACTGTTGTGATGCCAAATCACTGGTGACAGTCTGATAGATCTTATTTCCCCCTCCTCTCATCACCCATTACATAGAGTTATGCTAACAATATCATTATGATCATGCTTAACATACATAATTATGTATACAGAATATCATGCTCTCATAGATCACAATCAAGGCGTGCAATAATAACAACTTACCCGGCATCCTCGCTTTTACCCACAAGGGTATTTTAGTAACCTTTGCCGTCATTCCGGCTTTTACAACACACAACATTAACATATCAAGTATAGAAAGTGTGTAAGAGTTACACACACGTTATCGTGCTAACGCTCTAATCGCTTCTATGCTATCATCACTCGAGACTACCACTATCGGTCTACGATCCAACTCCCGATACTTATTCGTTTGGATTTACAGATCCAACCTCCGCTGCCTGACTGTTAATCGAGTTCAAAATAATCCCTTAATCACCAAACCAATTAAACGATGAGATCTCACTAATTAAATAATGATATCACTTAAAACGAATCCTTACCTCCACTGTCGAATCCCGAAAGTCTTTAAGAAAATGTCACCTTCCCACATATATTCGGCCATCACTAAAGTATTAAACGAATCCCTTAAACGCAATCAAATGAGTACCAAAACACATTCGGCCAAGCCAAAAGAACAAGAAAAGGCCATTTGGCCGAACCTACCAACCCACCTCCGGCTTTCCACAAATCGGCCATACATGGCACAGCAGACAGGATTCGGCTTCTAGGGGTAGAGAGTGAAATCGACAGGGCCTTTGAACAAGTGATTCGAGTTAGAACTTAAGGAAAAGAAAAAGAGAAACCGCAGAGAAGCAAAATCCTGAAACTCACTAGATTAAAGAGGAGTACTCGGCTTATAGTGCACCTTCGGGAGAAATCCACCCTTGTAGGTTCGGCTATAGGAGAGGAAGATGAAGACCAAGGTGTTCGGCTTTGGAAGAAAAGAATGAAAAGAAGAATGTGTTGAAGAGTTGCGGCAAAGAAAAGAATTTGAGAGAATAGGAGAAGAAGAGAATTTTCGGCTAGAAGAGTAAGTGAGAAAGAAAGAAAAGAAAACGAATGGAAAAGATGGACACTAGGCTTCAAAATTCGGCTACACATGCACACACCTCAGAGTTGGAGTTTCGGCCAACTCTCCCCTCTCCTGATAGCCTTAATCCTTTATCTCATCCATCTCATAACACATCCCTTATCTTACCTTTAAAAGAGACCATCTTCAACCCAACTCTTCCCTTCCTTTTACCATCTTTTATCACTTAAATAAAAAGAATTAAAGCTCCTAAAATGTAGCCACTATGCCGTCCACCCCTTCCCCCTTGAAGTGCTGAAATTTGACCCATCAATTTGGGCCCCAAGCGGCCACACTAGGCCCAACTCCTCCCCCTTGTGACGCCACCTTAATGCCCACTTAAAACACCTCCAAAATTTGGGCCACAAGCCCAACTTGCCACTAAACATAATAAATTAAATTAAAATACTACGAGCACTATTTTTAATAATTTTTTACCCAGATTTAGGCCCAAACCTGAGCACAATACACACCTCAAAGCCTTTTAACTTTCTAATTTATCCATGCAACGTACCAAATGCACAGACCCACAAAATCAGTATATTACAGTTCTACCCCCCTTAAAATAAATTTCGACCTCGAAATTTATTTTAAGAAATAGAACTGTAATATCCTGATTTTGTGGGTCTGTGCATTTGGTACGTTGCATGGAATTTACCTGATCAAAAGAGTTGAGGGTATTGCTGTCGCATGATATCCTCCGGCTCCCATGTCGCTTCCTCCGATCCATGGTTCTCGCCATAATACCTTTACCAAAGGGACCGATTTCCTACGCAAAACCTTAACATCCCGATCCGAGGATCTCATGACTGGTTCTTCCTCAAAAGACGAGTCTAGACTCACCTCAATCTCCTCCATCGGCACCACATGAGACGGATCCGAACGATAGCGTCTAAGCATGGAAACGTGAAATACATTGTGAATTTGACTCAACTCGGTGGCAACTCGAGTGGTAAGCCACCGGTCCTACTCGCTTCAATACCCGATAAGGCCCAATAAACCTAGGGCTCAACTTGCCTTTCCTACCGAACCTCGTAACCTTCTTCCATGGCGACACTTTCAAGAAGACCTGTCACCTCTCACAAACTCTATATCCTTCCGTTTAAGGTCAGCATAAGACTTTTGCCTGTCTGAAGCTTCTTTCAACCGAGTTCTAATCACCTCCACCTTATCTTCTGTCTTAGCAATCAACTCCGGACCCAATAACTGCCGCTCCCCCAACTCTGTCCAACACATAGGGGTACGACACTTCCGACCATATAACGCTTCGTATGGTGCCATCTTAATACTCGCCTGATAACTATTGTTATACGCGAACTCCGCCAACGGTAAAAATTCTTCCCAACTGCCTTTGAAATCTAAGACACAACCCCTTAGCATATCTTCCAAGACTTGAATCACCCTTTCCGACTGTCCATCTGACTGGGGATGGAATGCCGTACTGAAATCCAACCTTGTACCCAACGCCTGATGCAAAGCCTTCCAGAACCTTGACGTAAATCTAGGGTCTCTGTCCGAAATAATCGACACTGGCACCCCATGCAACCTTACAATCTCCGCTATATATAGTCTCGCTAGCTTCTGAAGAGAGAAATCCATACGTACGGGTATAAAATGAGCAGACTTCGTCAGACGGTCCACAATCACCCAAACTGCATCCTTTTTAGTGGGTGTGAGGGGTAACCCACTCACAAAATCCATTGTGATCCTTTCCCACTTCCACTGTGGAATCTTAATCGGCTGTAACAACCCTGACGGTAACTGATGTTCAGCCTTGACTTGCTGACATGTCAGACACTTACCCACAAATTCCGTTACCTCACGCTTAAGACCCGGCCACCAAAACTGCTCTCGCAAATCCCGATACATCTTACTACCTCACGGATGCATAGCATATGGACTGCTATGTGCCTCTTGCAAAATCTTCTGCCTTAACTCCACATCCTTAGGCATACACACCTTCCCTTGAAAACATAATACTCCATCGCTGCTCAGACTATACCCCTCCAATCCACTATTCTGCACTTGCAAGCATCGAGCACTTAAGACTTCATCTACCAGCTGTTGCTCCTTAAGCTGATCTACCCATGATGGCTTCACCTGCAATTCCGCTAACAGGCTTCCATCCTCATACAAACTAAGATGAGCGAACATCGCCCTCAAATCCGACACCACTTTCCGACTTAGCGCATCTGCCACCACGTTTGGCTTTCCCAGGTGATATTCAATCGAACAGTCGTAATCCTTTAACAATTCCACCCACCTTCGTTGCCTTAAATTCAGCTCCTTCTGAGTCAGCAGATACTTCAAGCTCTTATGGTCCGTGTAGATCACCGACTTCTCCCCGTACAAATAATGCCTCCACACCTTCAAAGCGAAGACCACTGCAGCCAACTCCAGATCATGCGTCAGATAGTTAACTTCATGCAGTCTCAACTACCGAGACGCATAAGCAACAACCTTCCCCTCCTGCATCAATACACAACCTAACCCCGTATGGGAAGCGTCACAATACACCTCAAAATCTTTCCCTGCCACAGGCTGAATCAAGACCGGAGCCTCAGTCAAAACCCTCTTCAGCTTCTCAAAACTCTCATGCTGCTTATTTGTCCATACAAAAGGTACCTCATTCCTCAACAATTTTGTCAAAGGTGCCGCTATCGAAGAAAACCCTTCCACAAATCTCCTATAGTAGCCTGCTAACCCCAAGAAACTGTGAATCTCCGCCACCGACTTGGGTGGTTTCCAATCCAATACTGCCTCAATCTTCCGAGGATCCACTCTTATCCCTTCTGCTGATACCACATGCCCCAGAAAAGTAACTTCCTTCAACCAAAACTCACACTTACTAAACTTGGCGTATAATTGCTTTTCCCTTAAAATCTGCAACACTACCCGCAAATGCGCGTCGTGTTCCTCTTCCGACCTTGAGTACACCAGAATATCATCTATAAATACTACGACGAACCGATCCAAGTACGATTGAAACACCCGATTCATCATATCCATAAACGCTGCCGGTGCGTTCGTCAACCTGAACGGCATTACCAGAAATTCATAGTGCCCGTATCGAGTACGAAACGCCGTCTTATAGATATCTTCCTCCTTTACCTTAAGTTGGTGATATCCCGACCTCAAATCTATCTTGGAAAAGACCGATGCTCCCTTAAGCTGGTCGAACAAGTCATCTATCCTAGGCAACAGATACTTGTTCTTAATTGTCAATTTATTCAACTGACGGTAGTCTATGCACATTCGCATCGACCCGTCCTTTTTCTTAACAAAGAGCACAGGAGCTCCCCAAGGTGATACACTTGGCCGAATGAAACCCCGATCCAATAACTCCTGAATCTGTGCTTTCAACTCCACCAATTCCTTTGGCGCCATCCTATACGGAGCAATAGACATTGGCGCTGTTCCCGGTAGAAGGTCAATACCTAACTCCACCTCTCGATCCGGTGGCAAACCCGGAAGCTCCTCCGAAAAGACATCGAGAAAGTCCTTCACCGTTCGAACGCCTCCTACAGCCAAATCCTTAGCTTTCAAGGCACAAACATAAACCACAAACGCCTCGCATCCTTTCCTTACCATCTTTTCCGCCTTCAGCGCGGACACCACATTAGATAGGTAATTCCTTCTTCACCTATCATTACCACCTCTTCACCCTCGGCCAATTTTAGTACCATGCGCTTAGCCGCACAGTCTAGTTCTGCCCGGTACTTAACCAACCAATCCATTTCTAAGATTAAATCGAACTCCCCGAAGGGTAGTTCCATCAATTCTGCTTGAAACACGACCCCTTGAAGTTATAGGGGTACATCCCTATACAGTTTGTCTACTACCACAGAGTGTCCTAAAGGGCTAACTACTATCATCTTCATAGCAGAAATCTCATAGGCTAAGTTCAGAGTTCCCACTACGCTACTAGCTACATATGAGTGTGTTGAACCAACGTCAATCAAAGCTGTATAAGGCAACCCAGAAATTAAAAACGTACCAGTTATGACGTCTGGTGCGTCGCCCTCCTCTCGACGTTTGGCTGCATAGACCAACCCAGGCTGTCTAGCATTAGCACCCCCAGCACCTCGGCCAGGTGCTCCACGGCCTCGACTATTACCATTACCACCCCTAACTGCACCTCGACCCCTCGGTGGTTGCTGGCCATCTCTCCTGAATTGACCACATCCTTGACCCTCAGCTTGAGTCCTAGCTAACTTCTGCGGACAATCCCTTACCCGGTGCTCCATTGACCCACACTCAAAGCACCCTCTATTACCAGACCAACACTCTCTCGAATGAGACTTCCCACATCTAACGCATGACCGAGGTGGCCACCGAAGCAAAGAAGAGCTTTGCGGCTCGATCCGGTCCATCAAATCTAGCCCTTTCTCGAGTACTTCCACGGACACTCGATGGCCCAAAACTCCTTTTATCCCTGCCTCTATCCTGATTCCGCTTCTCGGTTCGCTTAACCTCCTCAGCTATTTTGGCCTTTTCCACGAGAACGGTGAATTCCCTTTCTCGCTGAGGTGCAATCAACACCCGCAGCTCATCTCTTAGCCCATCATCGAACCTAACACAGCGCTCATGTTCCGTAGCCACCATACCCTGAGCATACCTACTTAACCTCAAAAATTCCGCCTCGTACTCAGGTACCGACTTACTCCCCTAAACCAAATTCAAGAATGCCCTACGTTGCGCATCAGTATAACCAGCTCCCACATACTTCCTCTGATAGGCTGCCTTAAAATAATCCCAGGTGATATCATCGGCCACTGCACCATCCCTGATCGTGAGCCACCACTGATACGACTCATCCCGAAGAAGAGACACTATCCCCTTCAACTTCTCCTCAGTCGAGAAGTCTAAGTCATCCATTATACGTTCTATTGCCTCTAACCAGTACTCAGCAGTGTTGAGAGCTACACCGGACACCCCCCTAAACACCTCCGCTCCGTTAGCTCGGAGTCGCTCAGCCACCGATTTTCGGGCTCCTGTACTCGCACCTTCCCCGGCAACTCTTTCCAAAACTCGTAGTACTGCCTGGGATATTACATCATTATCACCAGTCTGATCCTGGAACTCAGCTCCCTCCGCCGGCAGATCTGGCAGCACATTCCCAGACCCATGGCCAGACCCTGCTGGCTCTGACAAGGTCATCCTACCCCTACCCCGGCCACGCGGCGGACGTCCACGACCTCGTGTACTCATTCTTCCCGTTCGCGTTTATCTGGTTAAGAATTTTATGTATTATTAATTCTGTTCACTGTTTATACACGAGCAATTTTTATGGAAAATAGTTTTAAAAGTGATTCTTTCGAAGTCGAATCTATCTATAGTTTCGCCAGAGGCTTATCTCCTAGTTCTAAGTGCATTCATCACACAAACAACATCCACAGACCACATTCAACGTGTAGGGGTATTTTCGTCATCTTCACTACCGGGGGTATTTTCGTAATTTTTACCTACAGGGGTATTTTCAAAATTTTTCCAAAACAAAGTTTCGGGTGATTTTGCAAATTAAGGGTATTTTGGTAATTTGCAACTCGGGGGTATCTTGGTCCTTTTTCCAAATTCAGGGTAGTTTTCACAAATCAAGGGGTAATTTGTTAATTTCAAAACTAGGGTTTTTACAAAACAGTGTGGCTGGTCCCTTTCGGGTTTTAATTATCGGATTTAGCCTGTGAACAAGTCCTCATGGCCAGAGTGAACAGTCTCTACGCACCAGGTAGAATTCGAACGAAGAGGAGGTGAGTCACTAGGACTGCTTAAATACCAAGCTCTTCTTGAATCCAATCCTAGACATGCGCCTGGCTGTTGCCACACCCTAACTCGGCGACTTACTCATAGGTTTGTTTGATTCGACTTAAGTCTTATGTAATTAAGAAGTTGTGTAAATTAACCCTATGGTCCATCAATTCTACCATGCTCAACTACATCTAAAGCCCCCAAAGCCCACACATAAACATTAAATCAAAGGTTAGAGTACTTACCTGGGTGGATCGGCGCCGGAGACTCAGGTGCCATGCTTTTCCAAAGAAAAATTATTTCACAAACTCTTAAAACATATTTTGGGCCATAAACCCAAAACTGATCTTTTGAACCTGGCTCTAATACCAAAATGTAAAACCCCAAACCCGGTCTAACCACTACAACCGAGTCTGGCGTGCTACGGGAAAGAAAATGTTTGAAAATTGACTTGTCAATTTTTGTTTAAGGAGAAAACTGTTGAATAATTTTAGAGAAAACAAATTTGAATCTTGTGGTGTTCAAAACGTGTTAAATCTTGCTTTAGAAAAACTTAGTTGCTCAATTGTTACTCCATACTTATTACTTAATCAGTGAACATTTCAGAAAACACATTCTTATCGAGGTTTTAAAAACAACCAATTCACATTTACCAAGTATGCTTATCGAAAGTTATATAAAAAAAACAACCAAATAAAACATCACAGAAATATAAGTTAGGCGGCCTTATTACAACGAGGAAAACCCAAAATTTAAATAAGACAGCTAAGTCCAAACAGAAAACTTTGATATAAAACAAATGCTGAGCATGGCCACCTCGAGTCCACTCCGGCTCCATATCCACGATCTAAGTCTGATCTGCAAAATGTAAAGGAATGGGTGAGTCACCTAGACTCAGTGTGTAAGTCCCCATCCTAAGAGAAATTATGCTCTTACACAAATTCATACATTAATATGCAAGTCATGCAACCCATCCCACCTAAGTATCCATTCGGGTCTCCCAAATCTACCCTTTGTGGTACCAAACCACTGGTGGTGCCAAACCACTGGTAACCGAAGTTACAAAAATAATATATGTGGTACCAAACCACTGGTGGTGCCAAACCACTGAGACTTGTCACAATTTTTATAATATGTGGGGCCAACCCACTGTTGTGATGCCAAATCACTAGTGACAGTCTGATAGATCATATTTCCCCCTCCTCTCATCACCCATAACACAGAGTTATGCTAAAAATATCATTATGATCATGCTTAACATACATAATTATGTATACAGAATATCATGCTCTCATAGATCACAATCAAGGCGTGCAATAATAACAACTTACCCGGCATCCTCGCTTTTACCCACAAGGGTATTTTAGTAACCTTTGCCGTCATTCCGGCTTTTACAACACACAACATTAACATATCAAGTATAGAAAGTGTGTAAGAGTTACACACCTGGTTATCGTACTAACGCTCTTACTGCTTCTATGCTACTGTCACTCGAGACTACCACTATCGGTCTACGATCCAACTCCCGATACTTATTCGTTTGGATTTACAGATCCAACCTCCGCTGCCTGACTGTTAATCGAGTTCAAAATAATCCCTTAATCACCAAACCAATTAAACGATGAGATCTCACTAATTAAATAATGATATCACTTAAAACAAATCCTTACCTCCACTGTCGAATCCCGAAAGTCTTTAAGAAAACGTCACCTTCCCACCTATATTCGGCCATCACTAAAGTATTAAACCAATCCCTTAAACGTAATCAAATGAGTACCAAAACACATTTGGCCAAGCCAAAAGAACAAGAAAGGCCATTCGGCCGAACCTACCAACCCACCTCCGACTTTCCACAAATCGGCCATACAGGGCACAACAGACAAGATTCAGCTTCCAGGGGTAGAGAGTGAAATCGACAGGGCCTTTGAACAAGTGATTCGAGTTAGAACTTAAGGAAAAGAAAAAGAGAAACTGCAGAGAAGCAAAATCCCGAAACTCACCAGATTAAAGAGGAGTACTCGGCTTATGGTGCACCTTCGGGAGAAATCCACCCTTGTAGATTCGGCTATGGGAGAGGAAGATGAAGACCAAGGTATTTGGCTTTGGAAGAAAAGAATGAAAAGAAGAATGTGTTGAAGAGTTGCGGCAAAGAAAAGAATTTGAGAGAATAGGAGAAGAAGAGAATTTTCGGCTAGAAGAGTAAGTGAGAAAGAAAGAAAAGAAAACGAATGGAAAAGATGGACACTAGGCTTCAAAATTCGGCTACACATGCACACACCTCAGAGTTGGAGTTTCGGCCAACTCTCCCCTCTCCTGATAGCCTTAATCCCTTATCTCATCCATCTCATAACACATCCCTTATCTTACCTTTAAAAGAGACCATCTTCAACCCAACTCTTCCCTTCCTTTTACCATCTTTTATCACTTAAATAAAAAGAATTAAAGCTCCTAAAATGTAGCCACTATGCCGTCCACCCCTTCCCCCTTGAAGTGCCGAAATTTGACCCATCAATTTGGGCCCCAAGTGGCCACACTAGGCCCAACTCCTCCCCCCTTGTGACGCCACCTTAATGCCCACTTAAAACACCTCCAAAATTTGGGCCACAAGCCCAACTTGCCACTAAACATAATAATTTAAATTAAAATAGTACGAGCACTATTTTTAATAAATTTTTACCCAGAGTTAGGCCCAAACCTGAGCCCGATACACACCTCAAAGCCTTTTAACTTTCTAATTTATCCATGCAACGTACCAAATGCACAGACCCACAAAATCAGGATATTACAGAGCTATAGTTGCTAGATCGAGAATTAGTGGAGTTTGTTGTTAAACGCCACAAAAAGTCTTCATTAGCGGCGTTTTTGAATAAACGTCGCAAAAAGTATGTCATTAGCTGCGTTTTTTTTTAAAAAACGCCGCAAAAATAATTAATTTAAGGGTTATGATTTTAGGGGTTGGCTTATTAGGCTTTAGGGGTTAGGGTTGTTAGTAAAAAATTAATTTATTTTAGGGTCCATGTAAGCATTAACTTTCTATTTTAATTACTTTTATCCCTTATAAAATTTATATTTAGGGTTTAGCCACTACAAGAAAACAGACTTTATATATATATTATAGTTTAAATTATTTAATTTTTTATATATATATATATTATAATTATAATTATAGTTTAAATTATTTAAGAGATAATAGATAAGCTTTATATATATTAAAATTTAAAAAATTGGTAACCCATGCATCTGTAGAGAAACAAAATTAATTAGTAAATTGAAAATGTTATTTAAATTTCCTAAAATATTATTGAAAGAATATATAATATTCAAAATTTATCTAAATAATTTAAGGTTTAAGGTTATAATTAAGGGTTTAGTGGTTGTATGGGCTGACTAGGGTTTCGAGTTCAGCATTTCAAGATTTAGTGTTTAGAGTTTATGGTTTAATGTTAATTAGTCTTAGGATTAAGGTTATGGCTTGAGTTTATGGGTTTATGGGTTTATGGGTTTGTGGGTATGGTTTAAGGTTCATGGGTTTAGGGTTTATCAAATGAAGACAGAATATCAAATTTGATTTAATCATTAAAAAATTATAAAAATATATGCTATAAAAATGGTGAGATTTCATTTTCTACTTACAAATTAATTTCAGCCCCTAACAAAATCTCTGATTGTGCATCTGTTTATCCTTAAACCCTAAACCATAAACTCTAAACCCTAAATGGTATAAACCCTAAACTAATATAAACCATGGATCTAGACTCTAAACCCTAAATCATAACTCTAAGTACTCGACCATAAACCCCTAAACTACAAACACTAAACCATATTTAACCATTAAACCCGAAAATATTTAACCCTAAAAACTCTAAACATTGAAAATTTATTTCATAGGGATTTATATTGATGTGTATATATGTAGATATTAATGTAAAATCTTATGTTTATAATAATTAGTGGAAGCACTTAATATTGACTAAAAAGTTTATTATAATTAATTAGAAATTATAATAAATCATAAAATTTGATTTTGCTGTAATAAATAAATTATAATAAATCAAAAATTATAAAAATAATTACCTAACTATTCTCTATTTTACGCACAAACCTGATCGAAATTTAATTAAAGTTAATGTTTGGATATTCTATCAATTTAATCTTAATTTTAAAAATTTAACAAATTTAACCCATAACTTTACACATTCTGTTAATTTAATCTTTATTCTTAAAAACACAAAAATTTAAAAACCTAAAAAACTTTGAAATATATATATTTGAATGTTTAATTTTTATAAAAATATATACAAAACTAAAAATATTTATAAATAAATGGATACCCATTTTTCAATTTTCTAACATGAAATTTATTTATTAAAGAATAAATCTAATAAATAAAAAAATACTATTAGCAATAGTGACGTTTTTCATAAAAACGCCGGTAATATATGAAAATTACTGAACGTCGTCGTTTTTTGATGGATGTTTAGTGGCATTTTCATCAAAACGCCGCAAAAGGTTGTGTTTTACCGGCGTTTTATCAGAAAACGCTGCTATTATATATCAAGTGTTTACAAAACGGCACCGTTTTTCTGATTTGTTATTAGTGACGTTTTGAAAAGCGCTACAAAATTTATTTATCTCAGATGAAACGGCGTCGTTTTTTCGGCCCGAATTACCTTTACTTTCCCCAACTCAGATTATTTCCCCGATTCCAGAATTCCCAAATTCCCTCAAGTTCTTCCCCAAATTTTACAATCCCTATTTTTCCAAATCTCTAAGGTCACCAACTTCTCTCAGCTCTTATTTATATTCATCCTACTTTATTCTCTCTTTTTCTTTCCCTTAATTTTACGTTGCCGAGGAACTCAACATTCATTTGTATAGCTTCCAGTGTTATAATAGCTAAAAAATATCTGCTTGTTTTGCTTTTTGTTTTTCTAGGAAAGCTAAATCCCGGATCCCAATTTCAGCTCAAAAATGTCGGGGTAAGTGGTAACTTATTCTTTATACAAATGATTCAAGGCCTTGTTAGTCTAATATTAGATTTATTCCCGTTAAAGTGAGTCTCTGTGTTGGGTTTGTTTTAATATCTCCATACCCATGTCTGATTTATTCCAAGTATCATCCAAATACATAGAAAAACTTCGAAAATTTAACCATACCCATGTCTGATTTATACCTGCACCCGATGCTCACGCCTGAGTATGATAGATTAGGATTTCTGTATGATTTTTTTTGTTTCTTTGAAATGTTTCATTTTTTTATCACTATTAGGTTTTTCTTTTAATTATTCTTTCTGCATGTATTTATTCTGTTTTCTTGCCTGATGTGTTCACACAGAGCAATAAATTTCATTTTAATTGATTTACCAGTTACTTGGTTTTGTTTTTGTTTAATGGGCTAGCTGTTTCCATTTCTTTGAGTGTCTGTGTTGGGTTTGTTTTAATATCTCCATACAACATGTGACTTCAAGTTTTCTTTAGTGTGGAGCAATTTGCTATGATATTTGAGTTTTAATATTTCAAGTTTTAAAAAGGTGAAAAATTAAATGTAAAACTAAAATAGACATTAGCTCAACAAAATCCTTATGATATATTATTGAAAAAGCATTGGATTTCCCTGTTATAGCATATAAGATGTCTATTTTTGAGTTTTCCATTAAAAGGTTGTTCGTTGGTTGTAACATATGTATTTGTTCTTTGAATGATTAATGTCTTCTATTGCATTCTTTATTTTTTTCTATCTCATACTTATATTTTAAAAAAATAATTAATATGATACTTGTTTTAAAACAAAAATAGACATCTTATATTTGAGTTTTAGCAAATATCAAGTTTTATCAGTTTTAGTTTTCTTTAGACAACCAATTCACATGAAAGGGACATTGGTTTGATGGAGTCCTATGTTGATTTTATTAACATTGCAATTGAGTTTTTAAAGTATCATTTTCGTATTAATTAGATTCTTCAATTTTGACGTTAAATGCTACTTTAGGTTAAATATTAAACATATTTAAAATTCATGGATCAAATTGTAAGTACTTATATAAAGTGTCTGTATTGCTTGGTGTAAGGTGTTGAGATATCCTTAAAGGTAGTTCATTCTTCTAGTACGCTTATTATTACAGAATTATTATGGACTGTTCATTGCATTGAACAACTTCTTTAAACAGCTACGACCGGTGGCTTCTGGGCTGAAATTGGCTTCATTTGTGAACCAGGAAAGAAACAACCTATCTTTTAGATTGCGTACTGTGCCTACTCGCTTCAAATCTCTGTTATCTGCAATCCAGTTTTCTTAGCTTCAATCCATATTGTCTCAGGTAAGAAAGTTGTACTTCCTTTCTTTATTTGAGTATGTGCCAATAAACCAAGCTTGTTGGTGTTTCAAAATCTTAGCCACCGAAGTTGTATAGGGATTCAGGAGAAAAGTGTTACTTGCACTAAGATAATTTATGTATTTTCTATCCTCTGTGATTTATCTCTATGGGATAATTGAGTTTCTCCCCGCCACTATCTCATGACTTTTAATGGCTACCCACAGGCTATGCTATACCACTTGTTGATAGAATTGTTGCTGAAACCGGTTTAGTCTTCGACTCTATAGGCCTTCTACAGTTAGCACGTAAGTATGCTGAAAACTGGTTTAATTTGTAAGTAGGCATGTCCATGTTGACATTGCCAAATCAGGAAGCAGTTAAGTGTGCTTTTCAGACCTTACTTATCTTCATCGCTAGCCTTTGGCATGTGCCTTTTCGATCTTATTTTTTTATTAAACATTTATAATAAGATTATTAAAAAAAATTCACCATCAGACCAAACAAAATTAAAATTTCATGCTTGGGATAAAATTTTGTATTACATTCTGCTACTGAAAATTTTTTAATATTTTATTTAATATTGGATTCATATTGAAAATGGGTACATTCTGCCACTCATTTTTCCCAAAGCTTTATTACTACTTATACCGACCATTTATTTAGTTTCAGTCATTTTTTTGTTTAATAGTATGTTACTTAATCTTATACCGACCATTTACTACTCCTTTGCAGGTTTTATATAGTAACTGAAGCTTAAGTTCTAAAGGATTGACAAAAAACTGTAATTACCTTGTAAGTGTCAAACACATTGAACTGTTGAAAAATGATTTTACACCATTTTACACCTTTTAATTTATCAACTGATTTGTACCAATTTGCAGCCTCTGTTTCTTGGTGAGAGTGGAGTAGACCAACTTCTTGAAATTATTAAGGTACGTTTTAGTTCAAAATGCTGATCAGTAAGAGTTATATCATGATGAATTTGTCCAAATTGTGGTCCAAATTGATGTTTATTATCCTGCTTGGTTGGTATATATGCTGTTTATTATTTTGCTGTTCAAAAAAAAAAAAGATTCAAAGTATATAGGCTGGAAACCTAACGGGTTGCCTTATATCTCATTGTAAGATATAATGGATCCTCCCCAGGTTTAACAATGCCACGTATGATGAATCTTACATAATTTCTGTCCAAATTGCGGTCCAAATTGCTGTTTATTATCCTGCTTGGTTGGTATATATGCTGTTTATTATATTGCTGTCCAAAAAAAAAAAGATTCAAAGTATATAGGCTGGAAACCTAACGGGTTGCCTTATATCTCATTGTAAGATATAATGGATCCTCCCCAGGTGTAACAATGCCACGTATGATGATTCTTACATAATTTCTGTCCAATTTTTGTCCAAATTGTTGTTTATTATATTGTTTCAACTGGAACTCAAGCAATATATTCAGTTAGCTCATCATCCAGTTTGGGTTTGGGATCTAAAATGTGATGTTAAGAATTTTAGATACTTTTCTTACGGTTTCCTTTTTAATATAAAAATCGAATTAAGATAACAAACAAATTATGATTCATGAATATTTTGATATTGATTAAGCTTCTGATATTTTATGAAAACAACATTGGTTTATAATTTGATACCAACATCTTAAATATTTTAATATGGTAGAATTAAATTTCTTTTTAGAAATCGATTTTGTTTTATTCAAACCCCCAACATAAAATT
Source organism: Gossypium sturtianum (assembly GCA_025698515.1). Taxonomy (NCBI): domain Eukaryota; kingdom Viridiplantae; phylum Streptophyta; class Magnoliopsida; order Malvales; family Malvaceae; genus Gossypium; species Gossypium sturtianum. The sequence continues at coordinate 59,786,195 of CM046952.1, forward strand.
CTTTTTTAATATAAAAATCGAATTCTTTTTTAATATAAAAATCGAATTCTTTTTTTAAAAAAAAGTAATTTAAAAACTTCGCAAAATGAAAATTTTTTTTGGTTACTCATTAATTACTTTGTTAAGTTATTTACTTTTTTTTTTATGGTTTTTACATTATTTAAAAACATTTTAATATAAAATTCAAATTACTAATTTTTTATATTAATAATGTTTGATTTTAATATTTAATATTTTTAGATGTTTTTAAAACTTATAAAGTTTTTTATCTATAGAATAATAATGATCATTATTTAAATATTTTTTAATATAAAAATCGAATTCTTTTTTAAAAAAAGTAATTTAAAGTCTTCTTAAAATGAAAATTTATGTTTTGTTACTCATTAATTACATAATTGGCATAACTCACATAACATACATAACTTACATAACTTACATAACTTACATAACTCACATAACTTACATAACTTACATAATACATGTAGTTTAATGTAATAATTTCCTTAAAAGCATTTAGTTTAAAGATCAAATTTCATAACTTTCATCAAATTTCATAACTTACGTAATACATAACTTACATAATTTTAAGATCAAATTTCATAACTTACATAAGTTTAAGATCAAGCTTCATAACTTACATAATACATAACTTACAATGCCATGTATGATGAATCTTAAAGAATACATAACTTACATACTTTTAAGATCAAATTTCATAACTTACATAATTTTAAGATCAAACTTTATAACTTACAGAATTTACATAACTTACATAGTACTCATTTATATATATCATATCATTACTTACATAAATTATAAATTAACAATTTAGCGAGTGTAATTTATTGTCAACTTTAGACTTCAACAACTACTAAAATGGATAGATCTTGGATGAATTTGTCAAGGGTAAGCAACGACTATCGATATGGAGTAGAAAATTTTCTAAATTTTGCATTTCAGAATGCAAGCCAAGAGAATATGATTCTTTACCCGTGTAAGAAGTGTTGCAATATCAATTGGCATTCTCGTGAAGTTGTCTACGAACATCTAGTTGTTGATGCCTTTGTTCGGGGGTATAAAAAATGGATTTTCCATGGAGAGTGTACATCTAGTGGAGCCTCTTCATCGATGAATCTGGGTTATCCTTATAGTGCTTACAATCAGAATGTTAGAGAAGATGACATGGATGGCATGTTGCGGGATGCATTTAATATGCGCGGTGATGATTTGCAGTCATTTCCACCTGATTTGGGTGCAACCGATGATTATAATTTTGGTGGAAATACTTTCACCGAAAGGGGAAGAAGTGTACCTGATGATCAGCCAAATGAAGAAGCGGCTAAGTTCTACACGTTACTTGGTGAAATGAACGAAGAACTGTATGAGGGATCCAAATTTTCAAAACTGTCTTTCTGTATTCGTCTTTTTCACTTAAAATGTTTGGGAGGGTGGACCGGAAACTCTTTGACAATGTTGTTAGAGTTTTTGACAGGAATGTTCCCGTTTACAAAAATCCCTCAATCTTCCAAAGACATGAAGAAACTGATCAAAGATTTGGGCCTTGGCTACAACAAAATTCATAGTTGCCCAAATGACTGCATGTTGTATTGGGGCGACTGGAGAAACCAACAGTGCTATCATGTATGCGGTCAATCCCGTTGGACGAATAGAAATACAGAGGATGGTAACGAGGATGAAAATGATGCAAAGTCAAGGAAGATGCCAGTTAAGATTTTGCGGTATTTTTCGCTAATACCAAGGCTTCAAAGGCTTTTCATGTCGTCGAAGACAGCCGAGTCAATGACATGGCACCATGATGGACGAACCGATGATGGATTGTTAAGGCATCCTACAGATTCTTTAGCTTGGAAATCATTTGACTCTAAATTTCCAAGCTTTGCAAGCGATCCTCGAAGTTTGAGGCTTGGGCTAGCATCTGATGGATTTAACCCGTACAAAATCATGAGCACTGCGTACAGTACTTGGCCTGTGGTGCTTGTTCCTTACAATTTGCCTCCATGGGTTTGCATGAAACAATCATCCTTCATCTTATCTATGATTATCCTTGGAGAGAAAGGGCCCGGAAATGATATTGACATATATTTGCAACCACTTATTGAAGAGTTAAAACAATTGTGGGCTGGTGTTGAGACATACGATGTACTGAGAAAGGAGAACTTCAATTTACGTGCAGCATTGATGTGGACTATTAATGACTTCTCGGCCTATGCCAATCTATCTGGTTGGAGTACCAAGGGATGTTATGCTTGTCCTTGCTGTGCTGCGCAAACATGTTCGCAATGGTTATATAATGGGAAGAAGTTTTCTTCCATGGGGCATCGCCGGTGGTTACCAGAAAATCATAGATTTAGATTTTAGAGTACTCAGTTTGACGGTACTGAAGAGTTCAGAGAAGCTCCTTCACAGACCGGTGGATCTGAAATATTGTTCATGTTGAAAGATATGAATTTCATTTATGGGAAGATGAATCAACCGCCCAACACGCAAAGAAATAGAAGATCAAGGGATGAATCTGATGATGAATCTGATGAAGAGGATGATCCTAATGAGGCAGACTTGTGGAAAAAAAGAAGTATTTTTTTGAGTTGTCTTATTGGGAGCATCGGATTTTATGACATAATCTTGATGTCATGCACATTGAGAAAAATGTCTGCGAGAACATCATTGGGGCTATTTTGAATGTTGATGGAAAATCGAAAGACAATCTTCAGAGTCGACTTGATTTAGTCCACATGGGAATTCGGCGTGAGCTTCATCCCGAAGCACTTCCGAATATGAAATATCGGTTGCCGCCTGCTATTTTCTCAATGTCGAAGACGGAGAAAGAAGTATTCTGTATGGTGTTGAAGGATATAAAGGTCCCGAATGCGTATGCATCAAATATATCCCGATGTGTGAGTCTTAAAGATCAAAGACTATATGGCTTAAAATCGCATTACTATCACATATTGATGCAAGACTTACTGCCAGTTGCTATGCGGTGTTGTATGTCGAAAAAGGTGACGTCTTGTGTAATTGAACTATCCAATATAATGAAAGGAATTTGTGGCAAAGTTTTGGATGTTCAAGAACTTGAGACACTACAAGATCGAGCCGCATTGACTTTATGCAATCTGGAGAAGATCTTCCCGCCTTCATTCTTCACTATTATGGTGCATTTGTTAATTCATCTCCCTCGTGAAGCAATACTTGGTGGATCCATTTTCTATCGATGGATGTATCCCATAGAAAGGTCTTACTTTATTTGCAAATTATTCCTTCATTCACCTCAATGCCTTTAGTTGCAACTTTTGATAATGTCGTATATCGTGTTTAGGTTCCTATCCAAATTGAAGTCTTACTGCCACAATAAACGTTATTCGGAAGGATCAATTGCCGAAGGCTACTTGGCAGAGGAATGTATGACTTTCTGTTCGAGGTATTTGGAAGATGTTGAAACAAGAATGAACAGACCAAGTAGAAATGCTGGGCTCACAGATCATAACTTGGCCGAAACTTATTTATTTCAAAGTTTCGGAGAATCGATCGGCAAAGTCGAAATTACAGAATTAGACGATAGATCGTGGGTCCAAGCACATCGATACATTCTTTTTCATCACGATTCAATGGAACCATTACGGAAGTAAGTTCTAGAATTTGATAAATACTCATCAATTATAATTTGTTTTTTCTTCTAACAAAGTAGCCCTTTTTTTTAACATAGTGAGTACAAACAAATATTGAGAGCTTGTTCACGGTCCCGAAGATTACATCGACGAGAAATTAATAAGTTGTTCACAGAATCATTTCATGAATGGTTAAGCCAAACGGTATGCAATTGAAGTTTTCATTGACAAGTAATAATGTTTTCTCATAACATTTATAATTACTCAATTTACTTTCGATTCAATAGGTTTGGAGTCGGAATGAAGTAAATGACGAAGTTAAATGGCTTTCACAAGGTCCAAATAGAATAGTGAAAAGATATAGTGCCTTCCTCATCAACGGATACAGATTTCATACAAGGTATCGCGAGAGATTGAGGAGAACCCAAAATTGTAGAATTATTGTTGATTCTTCAATTACAAGTTATGCTAGTGCTAGAGACAGTACTCCTGTCGAGGGGAATCTGGAGTATTACAGACTTATTACTGACATCAATGAGTTGGATTATTACGGCAAATGGAAAGTTGTCTTATTTCGAGGTGATTGGGCTGATGTGAATATGGCTCGCGGAATTAAAAACGATCAATATGGTTTTACAATGGTGAATTTCTCTCGATTGATTCACACCGGAGAACAACTTATAGACGATTCGTATGTGTTTTCTTCTCAAGTGAAACAAGTTTTTTACTCGAAAGATCCAACTGATGAGGGTTGGTACGTTGTACTTCGAAACTCCCCTAGAGACTTGTTCGACATGGGCAATGGAAGTAGAGATGACATCGTCGAAAGATCAGAAACTCTGCCTTTTCCAGAACAAAACTTAAATGAAAATATCCCTAGTACTAGTACACAATTTCAATGGGTTCGTCAGGACGTGGACGAAGATATTTACGAATTATGATGTAGTAAGATTTTATGATTTTTTATTTATATGTAATATTATAATTTTAATCTTGGTCATTGTATATAATTTAACTATTTTATATGTACCATTATTGTTTTCATTTGTTACTAAAATTTCAACTATTTTATGTGTATTGCAGGAAAAATGAGTAGAAGAAGATTGCAAGATTTAAACATTGTACAGAATAATGCAAATTTCGAAGAGGGTAATAGCGAACAGCAAACAATTGTTGGATCCTCGAGTCTGCCTGACATAGATGATGAGCCTGCAGAATTACAAAGTGATGTTAAGTTTATTTTACATGCATGTTGACTTTTATTATTGACTCATTTTTCAATTTTAATATAACAATAATATATCATTGTGCAGCTGAGAGTGGTGGGACGCGCAGAGGTCGAGGACGTACGCTGCTTAGAGATTTATACGAATTAAATCCCGTTGAACATGTGAAAGTAAGGAGAAACAGTCATGGCCAGGCTGTTGGCCCTGAAGCTCGACTTCTAGCAGGCTATATGGGCATTATTGCACGGAATGCAAATATGTTACCCATCAATTATGAGTCATGGCATCACATGCCCGATGCAAACAAAAATCAAGCTCTCGAGAACATTAAGGTAACAAAACGTGAATGTAATTTATAATACTTTGGTTGAAGTTTCATTTATATTTAATTTCTAAATTTATGTTTTTTTAGGAGAGATTTGCTTTGGAGGTCTCCGATGACTATATAAAGAAGACATTGGGGAAAAAATGGAGAGACCATAAAAACACACTGAAAAGAGAATATTTTAAGAAAGAAATAAGCCTCGAGGATAAATTGCGAAATGTCCCGCCGGGAATGTTGAGGTATCAATGGGAAGATGCGGTTAGGTTTTGGAACTCAAAGAAAGAAGAGGTATTACCTAGTTTTAAACTCTTATAAATTTTTCAGTTTATAGTATTTACTATATACGTAATAATAATTTCATTATGTAGGACCGTGAGCGTGTTGGACGAAAGCGTGAGCAAAAAACAAAAATTCACGCACACCAGCGTTTCGAGAAGTTTTGCTTACGTAGTTGAGGCCGAGGTATTATAATTTATTAATTCACAAATATTAATGACTTTATACTATTAAATTATTTTTTACTACTACATCAGAGGAAGTCTCCACCGGTCAAAAAGTTGGACGCGTTCAGCTTTTTGACGCGTTACGCATAGGAAGAAGGATGGGTCTCCGATGACATCCGAAGCTGGAGAGGTTATGGTATATTTACTTAATAAAATTTGATTTATTATAAATATTTATAATGTTTACTTATAATAGTTTAATTATTCGTTAGTAGTTTTAAATTAATAATGTTAAGTTATGTTGCATTCATTCTTATTGTATATTTCGTTTCTAACTTTTTGATTGATTTATTAGGAGAAACTAAAGGAGAAGAAGGCACAGTATGAAACGACTGCTTCGAGTGATAGTTCTGTTAATCTTGAGGATATCGATAATAGAATTATTACCGATGTTTTGGGTCTTGAAAGGTATGGTCGGAATTTTTATGCTACATTTGCTGTTTTTTATTACTGATGTTTTGGGTCCTGAAAGGTATGGTCGGGTGAGATTTCAAGGATCTGGTGTTACCCTGACCCAATATTTTGGATTCGGCTCCCACCAGTACATGCCTTCCGGTAGTCAAGCTCAAGCTGAAGTTCAGAGGTTAAAAGACCAAATATCTCAGATGCAAGCGAGCACGGTTTAGCAAATTGCTGAGGTTGAAAGAAAATATGAAGAACTTCGAGTGGATGCATCAGCGAGGGAGGCAACGGTGGGAGTGATGGCAGTAGAGCAGAGCAGAAAATACGATGAGCTCCAGGTACAGCTTCAGCAGATGATGCAGATGTTTCAGCAGTCGCAGAAACCGCCATCTTAGTCCCTTAGTTTCTCTTTGTAATATTATTTTTAACATTGTTACATTTAACATTATTGTAAGAATAGTTTCAATTATACTTCATTTATTAATTTACATAATATATCTATTATTAAATTTGAAGTATCATTTAGATTTAATGCTTTTGGTGAGATTTAAATGCTACATTTGCTGTTTTGGGTTGAAATTATCTGTTTTTGGTTGGTTTTAATGCAGGAAGGGTAGGATATTGGAGAAACAGACCATTGCAAATCTGTGAAAATTAGCGGCGTTTGTGGGAAAAGCGCCGCTAAAAGTCTTGATTTTTAGCGGTGTTTTTCCCCTTAAACGCCGCTAAAGTTTGCGGTGCTTTCTTTAGCGGCGTTTTTTGCGGCGCTTTTAAAAACGCCGCAAATACTACTAGTGGCGCTTATAAAAGCTGCTAAAAGCCAAAAAAGCGCCACTAAAAGTCTGTTTTGGTGTAGTGCCACCCCGCCAAACACACCAATATTGCAGACAATCTGCTAATCACGGAATTTGTGGCTGAGCCACCAGAATAATAATATATGTGGCATAGCCACTAAACAGTATATGGCAGAGCCACCAGGCTACACTCCCTCCGATCATTAAACCCAAACCATGCAACAAGTGTAACACCCCTTACCCGTGGCCGAAGCCGGGACCGGGATTGAGGCATTACCTAACTAATCTCACTTAAAATCTCAAAAAGGGCTATAAAATTTCGTTTAAACTCATCACTTGCACGTACTCGGCCTAAGAGGCCCAAAATATACCTCGGAGAGGTATCAGAACTATTTTGGGAGTTTTTACGAGCTCGGGAACTTTTCAACAAAACAGGGGCCACACGCCCGTGTTGGTCTAGGGACACGCCCACGTGCCCCTAAGACATGTCCGTGTCATCCACCCGTGGTCGACCCTGACCAACTTCACACGGCCTAGACACGCCCGTGTCTTCCACCCGTGGTCAATTCTGACTAACTTCAAACGGCCTAGACACGCCCGTGTCTTCCACCCGTGGTCAATTCTGACTAACTTCACACGGCATAGACACGCCAGTGTCTTCTACCCGTGGCTAATGTAAATTCCACAATTAATGTGCAGACTTCACACGGCCTGGGCACACGCCCGTGTCCCTAGCCCGTGGAGCACACTGACTTGCAAACCTAGTATGCAAGGGGACACATGGTCAATTCACACGCCTATAGGGCTGACCCTGTGTCACACACGGTATAGACACAGGCCCGTGTGTCTATTCATGTTGACAATTAGATGGCTATCTACCAAGCCTTTTGCCACCCTACATTGCACACATGCAAACACCGATCTATCTCAATACAATTCACAACCCAAAGGCATATCCAAGTACTCAATTCAACAACCATACACAGGGGCATACACTTCAAAAAAAATCACTTTCTTTAAACATAAAAATTTGCCAAGTATCGGCCTAACTTAATAGACCATTACAAAAGGAGGTTTTGATGCCTTAAAAAGCCAACACTTTGGCCAACAATTACGACCTAACAAAATACTCGAGTCCTATACATGCCATACTCAAAATAAGTCTAAATTGTTATACCAAAGTGGTGTCGGTAGTGTGATTTCTGAACTCCTACGTCCCCGTTCCTCGAGTTATCCTGACAATACTACAAGGAGGAAGAGCAATGAAAGGGGTAAGCATAAAGCTTAGTAAGTTTGCATGGATATGAATAGCAACAATAAGCTCATAATATAATCCATTCATGACATTAACCAACTATACACAAGTCATAGGCTTCTTGCCATACTTACTCACAATTGCCCTTATTTAGCACATACCGTACCACATATCGTAATCGTTTCTTCGTGACTCATTCACGAGTACCTGTATTCACTCATTCATATGACTTTAGTACAAATCTCGTTTCTACATCTGAACCCATTTACTTATCTCTTCGATCACTAGGGATAGTCAAAGACACATATTTAACATCGTTCATGTAGGGACAAAGCCAATGCCACATCCTCGAGGTGGTCTTACATGGAGTTACTTCTAAACGCCAATGCCATATCCCGGATATGGTCTTATATGGACTTTCACATCAAGTATCGATGCCATATTCCGGATATGGTCTTATATGATTTTCATATTCATTGCCGAAGCCATATCCCGAATATGGTCTTATACGGGATCTCAACTCAGTGCCGAGGCCATGTTCCGGACATGGTCTTATACGCGACCTTACCTATTTCATGTCTCGATGATAGCCTTTTCATATTCACATGGTCCACTAGGACTTTAACATCTCACTCAACATTAATTTAATGGAGTTTCATGCACCAATATGACATCAAGCATTCTCAATTATGCTAACATACATATTACATTAATCACATACAAACTTACCTCGATTCCAAAATGAGCTAACTCGTCGGTTTAGTCCAAGACTTTGTTCTTTCCCCGATCGAGGCGGATTCTCGATTCTTCTTGCTCTATAATAGCAATTTAGCTCATTTTAATCACCTCATTAATAAAAGCATTTCAATAATCATGCTTAGGAAAAATTACTATTTTGCCCCTAGGCTTTGGCAAAAATGACCATTTTGCCCCTAGGCTCGGAAATAATTCTAATCACCTTTCTACCTTCCTTAAGCCTAGGTGAACATTTAATACTCTTATAGCTATTATTAAAACTCATTATTTCACATGATTACCACAATTTTGTAACCTTTTCATCAAGGTCCAATTAGGTATTTTCATGGCAACACCTTTCACAAGAGTTGTTCATCTAACAACCAAGACTCATTTTCTCCCATAAAACTGCAGCAAATAACCATGATAGCTCTCATGGAAAAACTGTAAACTTTTCACCATATTGCACAATAGTCCCCTTATTTGAAAGCTTAAGCTTTAGGGGTCCCAAAAGTAAAACTATTTTCAAGAAAAGATCACTAGAACACTTACTATTGAAGAGAAGAGTGTGCTAAAATTTTGAAGCTTTCTTCCATCTATTTTCTGCTAATTTTTGATGGAAGAGTGAAAGAGAAAAGATGATATCTTTTCTTTCCTTATTTTATTAATACTAGTCAAATTAGTCCACCTACTATCACCAACTTTGACCATCATTGACAAATTTGTCTCCTATGCTAGTCTATGGCCGGCCAAGCAAATATTAGGGGTCTAATTGCCTTTTAAGGACCTCCAATTATCAATCTATGGCTATTTGGTACCTTTAGTTTATAAAATGGAACTTTCACACTTTATGCGATTTAGTCATTTTTCACGATTATACAAGAAATCGTTAAAATTAAAGCACCAAAATTCTCATGCACATATACTATCATGCTCCGACTCATAAAATAACATGAAAATAAATTTCCCAATTCTTAGATTAGTGACCCCGAGATCACTAATCTAACTAGCCCCTAAATCGGGTTGTTACAATTCTCCCCCTTAAGGATTTTTGTCCCCGAAAATCTTACCGGCAAAAAGGTTGGGATATTGGTTTCTAATCATTTCCTCGAGCTCCTACGTAGCCTGTTCTATTCCGTGCCTTTGCCATAAAACTTTCACAAGGGCAGTGCTTTTGTTTCTCAACTGTTTGACCTCTCGCGCCAAAATCTTAACCGACTCTTCACCATAAGTCAAGTCCGGTTGTATCTCTACCTCTGTTGGTACAATGACATGTGAGGATCCGAACGGTATCGGCAAACATGGATACGTGAAAGACATCATGAATCTTTTCTAGTTCAGTGGCAAGGCCAACCGATAAGCTACTGATCCTATCCTCTCGGTAATCTCATAAGGTCCGATAAAGCGTAGACTTAGTTTTCCCTTCCAGCCAAATCTGAGGACTTTCCTCCAAGGTGATACTTTCAAGAACACTTTATCACTGACTTTGAATTCTATCTCTTTCCTTTTCAAATCTGAATAGGACTTCTTCCTATCTCGAGGCGACTTTCGCACAATCACGTATCACTTTTACTTTTCATCGCTTTCCTTAACCAAATCGACCCTGTATCTGCTTTCTCTTAATTAATTTCACTAATACAAGGGCGTGCGGCACTTACGCCCATCCAATGCCTCATAAGGTGCCATCTTCAAACTTGACTGAAAACTGTTGTTGTAGGCGAATTCCACCAACGGTAAGTATTTCTCCCAACTACCTTGGAATTCTAAAACACAACATCGAAGCATGTCCTCAAGTATCTGGATTACCCTCTCCTACTGCATCAGCGGTTTGTGGATGGAAGGTCAGATCGAAATTTAATTTCGTGCCCAAGGCTTCTTGCAACCTTTTCCTAAATCCTGACGTGAATCTCGGATCTCTATCCAAAATGATTGACCACGGTACACCATGGAGTCTTACTATCTCTAACATGTACAAGTCTGCCAATTTATCAAGCGAATAGTCGACTCGTACCGGTATAAAATGGGTTGACTTTGTGAGTCTATCAACCACTACCCATACTGCATCTTTCTTCTTTGGAGTCAACGATAAGCCCGTCACGAAGTCCATGGTGATATGGTCCCATTTCCACTCAGGAACCAAAATGGGCTGAAGTAAACCCGAAGGTACTTGATGTTCAGCCTTCACTTGCTGAAAAATCAGACATTTTGATACAAAATCGGAAATGTCTTTCTTCATACCAAGTCAAAAATACCATTTCTTCAAATCATTGTACATCTTCGTGCTGCCTGGGTGTACATTCAAACATCTGCTATGTGCTTCATGCAAGATTTTATGAATAAGCTCGTTATTTCTGGGTACACAGACCCTATCTCGAAATGTCAGACATCCATCAGGATTTACCCGAAATTCTGACTCCATGCTCGACTCACATAAAATTCTCTTGGCTTGCAAATTGTTATCATCTTTCTGAGCTTCACAGATTTCTTGGAGAAATAAGGGTTTAGCCCTCAATTCGGCTAAACCAGAACCATCATCTAACAAGGTCATCTGAGTATTCATGGCTCTTAGTGCAAACAATGATTTTTTACTCAAAGCATCGGCAACTACGTTCACCCTTCCCGAATGGTAGTCAATTACCAACTCATAATCCTTAATCAACTCTAACCACCTTCGTTGCCTCAAATTCAATTCCTTTTGAGTTATCAAATATTTTAGGCTTCTATGATCGGTGAAAATCCGACACCTTTCACCATATAAATGATGCCTCCATGTAACACCCTGGTTTAGGGGCTGTGCATATGGGGTATAAATCAAGTGTTAGTAGGTTTTTGGGAGTGCTTGGTTGAGTTTTAGAGGCTCTAAGAATGTTGGGATGAGAAGGGAAGGCTTTGGAAAATTTAGATTTTTAGGGTAAAAAGGAATTGGGCCTAGGAGAATTGAGCCCAATGGGCCTTAGGCGTAGTAGCGTTTAAATTTTTGGAGAACAAGAGACCGGCTTAAATGCAAGTTGGACCTATTGGATAAGTGATTTTGGAAGGTTAGAAGGCTTCTATGAAGTCCCGGATCAAATATTAGCTTTGGGGAAATTTTGGTTTTAGGTGAAAAAACCCGAAGAAGTTGGCGGGTAGGCCTTAAGAATAAAATGTGGGGAAAAATGACACAAGTAGAGTGTGTGGTGTAGTGGCAAAGTAACGCCACATAAGAGACAAGGGGTGACGCCACAAGGGAAGGAAGGAGGTCCAAGGTTCAAGTCTTGGCTTTTGCATTTTGGTTTTCTTTTACTTGGACCTCGAAATTTGGCTATAGTTTATATTTAGTTGCGCATGGTTTAAGACACAAGAGAAGCTTGTGGCTAAGTGGCTAGCAGCGTGGATTATGTTGCAAGGGAGCACTGGTTCGAATCTCATGAGAAGCAAGGGAGTATTTATTTTATGCGATGCAGACGGGAAGAGTTTCAGTTGAATTTAAACTCTACTGACGAAGGGATCCCACATCGGAAAGATACAAAGAAGGAAGGTGAAGTGCTAGCTATATAAGGAGCATCTTAGGAGGAGAGTAAACACACCTTGGAAGGCGTTTGGGCACAGGAGTGGTCGGAGCGCGGATTAACACCAGAGTCCTATCAGGTGTGTAACTCTCTCTACTCTAGTTGTAGAGCGGCAAATGCCGAAGTGCCGGTCACGGCAATAGTAGCCACACGAGCGTGCGAGCGTACGTGTGGGGCTTCGACGCGATAGTTGAGGCCATCAGTAGTATTCTTGTGGGTTGGGGCTGCTTGGGCCGCGATGGGCCGAAGGGGGCCCAATGGGCCCGTGGGCCCAATATAGTAAAATGTATGATGGTGTAGTATATAGTGAACTAGACTAGGTGGAACTTATATACGTGGCTAGATTTGTGTTAGGTGGGCCACACGAGCGTGTGGGCCCGAATGGGCCGAAATTGGGCTTTAGGCCCAATAGTCCATTTCGACCAAAAATGGTAGTTGGGTCGCTCGGGCGACATCGGGCCTTTAGAAAGGCCATTCCAGTACGAATTACCGATATACCCTTGGTGGGTAAATTACGAAAATGCCCTTAGTAGGTAAAATTACGATTTTACCCTTAAAGGTTGATTAGCAAGGTAGGGGCGTGTTAGTTTCTTTGTGCTATAGTTTTTGTCTTGGCCGAATGGCCTAAGTGTTCATTGTTTTTATGCCAAGGCCGATTGTAGGGAAGAAGAGCACATGCATTGGGAACCTTTTGTAAGTCCGTTAGTCTGCATGGTGCGAGCGAAGTAGCGTTTGGGTTTTGGTATCATTTAGGTGCGTAATCATCGTACTATTTCTGTGGTTTGGTTTGCTAACATGTTTATGTGTGTATTATGTGTAATAGCCGTTTATAATGGCATAAGTGATGAATAACTGGTGATGGTAAGTTAATCTTGATATACATTTATATATGTACAATGTGGTAGTGATAAGTGATAAATACTCATTCTATATGATATTCTTGCATGATTTATTGACACATGGGCATGGGATTGGATTGAAGAAGGAAGAAGTGTACACAGGATGTACGTGGTCTAATGATAGCTCAGGCTACATTAGCGCTTGAGGGTTAGCTTTGTGCTACCTCAAGGAGGTGTTGGCTAGGTGCCCATCTCGGCGGTTGATTGCTATGTGCATCACCGTGAGACGATTACGATATTTGGATCACTTTGGTTGATCGGTGGCTCAACCACGGCCTCGGCAATGCGAGAATGCCGAGGTAAGATTTATGGATCACGATGTGATCGGTGGCTCACCCACCACGGCCTTGTCGCGGCAGTGCCGCCGAGGTAACATATGTGGGATCACTCGGTTGTGATCGGTGGATTAGCCACGGCCTTAGGCGAAGTCCGCTAAGGTTGGTGTCACGGTTGGATAGTAGGTTGGGGTGAGATGCATTCTTGCATGATTTGTTTAGGATGGTTTGTGTGGGTATGGGCCAAGCCCATACGGATGGAAATATGTGTTGTGGTTATGCACCGAGTCGGTGGACTCACTCTTTTCATTAACCATTTCGTAGTGCATAAAGTCGGGCCGGGATCGGAGAGGACAAGGTGGCCCATGCCGAGGATGATGTTCAATTATTCCATGCTAAATTTTGATATAAGTACTTTATTTGAATTGTTGGGTTGTAATAAAGGCCATTTTATGTTTTTGGTATTACTTTAACTATGGTTTATTTAAATTAAATTGCTACGTGAAAATGATTTATGGTTTGCAACCTATTTACTCAAATTGGATATTATAAACTAAAGTTTTAAAAATGAATGAGTTTTATAGCAAAGTTTTATTCCAAAGATATGTTTTCCAAAATTCAAAGAAACTACGATGTTTTATTTTAAGATTTTCAACCGTCTTTTCCTGCTGACATAACCCAGATTCTTGTCGTAGCGCGAATGGGCCGGGTTTGGGGATGTTACAGTTTGGTATCAGAGCCCGGTTCAAAACTCGGCTTTGAGGGTTTTGGGCCCCAAAACATTTTCAAAGTGGGCTTTTAAGAAATTTTTTCAGATTATTCTGGCATGGCACCTGTACCCCGACCGAAGTCCACCAGTAAGTACCCCTTACTATTGCTTGTGAGTTATTGATGTGATCGGATGATTGCAATAGTGGATTACTTTAGAAATCCGAAACTTTGATTGCTCGAAAGAACGACTTCCAGAAACTTCTGTTCATAAAATTTGCTCGTGGATTAAACAGTGGAACACAATTTCTAATGCATAAAACTTTTAATCGAGTTAAATCGCGACGCTAGATATGAGTTCTAGGGGCGTGGTCGTACTTCTCGTGGACGTGGTAGAGGCGCTTTTGGTATTTGTTTGTTTTGTTGCTCGTAAAGTATGTTAGCTCTTGGAGATCAGTCTGCGCAATGATGGCGTAGTGGAGAGAATTGGACTATTAGTTTAGACAAGTAATTTCGAGGACGAAATTATTTTAAGGAGGGTAGAATTGTAACACCCTGGTTTAGGGGGCTGTGCATATGGGGTATAAATCAAGTGTTAGTAGGTTTTTGGGAGTGCTTGGTTGAGTTTTAGAGGCTCTAAGAATGTTGGGATGAGAAGGGAAGGCTTTGGAAAATTTAGATTTTTAGGGTAAAAAGGAATTGGGCCTAGGAGAATTGAGCCCAATGGGCCTTAGGCGTAGTAGCGTTTAAATTTTTGGAGAACAAGAGACCGGCTTAAATGCAAGTTGGACCTATTGGATAAGTGATTTTGGAAGGTTAGAAGGCTTCTATGAAGTCCCGGATCAAATATTAGCTTTGGGGAAATTTTGGTTTTAGGTGAAAAAACCACTGGAAGTTGGCGAGTGGCCTTAAGAATAAAATGTGGGGAAAAATGACACAAGTAGAGTGTGTGGTGTAGTGGCAAAGTAACGCCACATAAGAGACAAGGGGTGACGCCACAAGGGAAGGAAGGAGGTCCAAGGTTCAAGTCTTGGCTTTTGCATTTTGGTTTTCTTTTTACTTGGACCTCGAATTTGGCTATAGTTTATATTTAGTTGCGCATGGTTTAAGACACAAGAGAAGCTTGTGGCTAAGTGGCTAGCAGCGTGGATTATGTTGCAAGGGAGCACAGGTTCGAATCTCATGAGAAGCAAGGGAGTATTTATTTTATGATGCAGACGGGAAGAGTTTCAGTTGAATTTAAACTCTCTTGTGAAGGATCCCACATCGGAAAGATACAAAGAAGGAAGGTGAAGTGCTAGCTATATAAGGAGCATCTTAGGAGAGAGTAAACACACCTTGGAAGGCGTTTGGGCACGGGAGTGGTCGGAGCGCGGATTAACACCGCAGTCCTATCGTGTGTGTAACTCTCTCTACTCTAGTTGTAGAGCGGCAAATGCCGAAGTGCGATCCGCGCAATAGTAGCCACACGAGCGTGCGGCGTGCGTGTGTGGGGCTTCACGCGATAGTTGAGGCCATCGAGTAGTATTCTTGTGGTTTGGGGTTTGCTTGGGCGCGATGGGCGAAGGGGGCCCAATGGGCCCGTGGGCCCAATATAGTAAAATGTATGATGGTGTAGTATATAGTGAACTAGACTAGGTGGAACTTATATACGTGGCTAGATTTGTGTTAGGTGGGCCACACGAGCGTGTGGGCCCGAATGATGGCAATAAATTGGGCTTTAGGCCCAATAGTCCATTTCGACCAAAAATGGTAGTTGGGTCGCTCAGGGGCGACATCGGGCCTTTAGAAAGGCCATTCCAGTAATGAAAATACCGATATACCCTTGGTGGGTAAATTACGAAAATGCCCTTAGTAGGTAAAATTACGATTTTACCCTTAAAGGTTGATTAGCAAGGTAGGGGCGTGTTAGTTTCTTTGTGCTATAGTTTTTGTCTTGGCCGAATGGCCTAAGTGTTCATTGTTTTTATGCCAAGGCCGATTGTAGGGAAGAAGAGCACATCATTGGGAACCTTTTGTAAGTCCGTTAGTCTGATGCGCGTGAGAGCGTAGTAAGCGTTTGGGTTTTGGTATCATTTAGGTGCGTAATCATCGTACTATTTCGTGGTTTGGTTTGCTAACATGTTTATGTGTGTATTATGTGTAATAGCCGTTTATAATGGCATAAGTGATGAATAATCGTGATGGTAAGTTAATCTTGATATACATTTATATATGTACAATGTGGTAGTGATAAGTGATAAATACTCATTCTATATGATATTCTTGCATGATTTATTGACACATGGGCATGGGATTGGATTGAAGAAGGAAGAAGTGTACACAGATGTACGTGGTCTAATGATAGCTCAGGCTACATTAGCGCTTGAGGGTTAGCTTTGTGCTACCTCAAGGGAGGTGTTGGCTAGGTGCCCATCTCGGCGGTTGATTGCTATGTGCATCACCGTAGACGATTACGATATTTGGATCACTTTGGTTGATCGGTGGCTCACCACGGCCTCGAGCAAATGAGAATGCCGAGGTAAGATTTATGGATCACGATGTGATCGGTGGCTCACCACGGCCTTGTGCAAGCAGTCCGCCGAGGTAACATATGTGGGATCACTCGGTTGTGATCGGTGGATTAGCCACGGCCTTAGGCAGGGAGTCTGCTAAGGTTGGTGTCACGGTTGGATAGTAGGTTGGGCTGAGATGCATTCTTGCATGATTTGTTTCGATGGCTGTGTGGGTATGGGCCAAGCCCATACGGATGGAAATATGTGTTGTGGTTATGCACCGAGTCGCTGGACTCACTCTTTTCATTAACCATTTCGTAGTGCATAAAGTCGGACCGGATCGGAGAGGACAAGGTGGCCCATGCCGAGGATGATGTTCAATTATTCCATGCTAAATTTTGATATAAGTACTTTATTTGAATTGTTGGGTTGTAATAAAGGCCATTTTATGTTTTTGGTATTACTTTAACTATGGTTTATTTAAATTAAATTGCTACGTGAAAATGATTTATGGTTTGCAACCTATTTACTCAAATTGGATATTATAAACTAAAGTTTTAAAAATGAATGAGTTTTATAGCAAAGTTTTATTCCAAAGATATGTTTTCCAAAATTCAGCAAACTATGATGTTTTATTTTAAGATTTTCAACCGTCTTTTCCCAGTGACATAACCAGATTCGGTCGTAGCGAATGGGCCGGGTTTGGGGATGTTACACTCCAAATTTTTAACGTAAACACAATTACGGCCAACTCTAAATCATGAGTCGGGTAATTCTTCTCGTGCGGCTTCAATTGCCTAGAGGCGTAAGCAATCACCTTACCCTCTTGCATGAGTACACAACCCAATCCGTTCAAGGACGCGTCACTATAAACCATAAATTCTCTTCCCGGCTCAGGTTGTACCAAAACAGGGGCCTCAGTCAATAGTGTCTTCAGTTTCTCAAAACTCTGTTGACACTTTTCTGTCCAATCGAACTTCACATCTTTTTGCAAAAGTTTAGTCATCGAGGTAGCTATCATGGAAAACCCCTTGACAAAATGCCTATAATAGCCAGCTAGGCCTAGAAAACTCCTTACTTTATTTACGCTCCTCGGTGGTTTCCATTCAACAATTGTTGAAATCTTACTCGGGTCGACTCTAATCCCATCTCCCGAGACAATGTGCCCCAAAAATCCCACTTCCTTGAGCCAAAATTCACTCTTACTGAATTTGGCATACAATTTCTCTTCTCTCAGAACTTGTAGAACCGTACTCAAGTGCTTAGCATGTTCGTTCTCATCTCGAGAGTAGATCAATATGTCATCGATGAAGACCACGAAAAATTTATCCAAGTATGGCCAAAAAATGCGATTCATCAAATCCATGAAGATCGCAGGGGCATTCGTTAGACCAAAAGGCATGACCAAAAATTCATAGTGGCCATACCTAGTCCTAAATGCGGTTTTCGGCACATCCGAGTCCTTAACTCTCAGCTGATAGTACCCTGACCTTAAATCTATCTTGGAAAACACTGTGGCTCCCTTCAATTAATTGAATAGATCATCGATCCTCGGCAACGGGTACTTGTTCTTCACAATTACCTTGTTGAATTCCCGATAATCTATGCATTGTCTCATAGAACCATCTTTCTTCTTCACGAATAAAACGGGAGCACCCCACGGAGAAAAACTCGTCCTTGCAAAACCTTTATCCGTCAACTCTTGCAACTGTTCTTTTAGCTCCTTTAACTCAGTTGGAGCCATTCTACAGAGAGCAATAGAAATAGGGGCAGTACCCGGAGCTAACTCAATCCCAAATTCGATCTCTCTAACCGGGGGTAGTCCTGGTAACTCTTTCGGGAAAACATCTAGGTACTCACATATCATGGGTACCGACTCAATTATCAAATAAGTCTCTTTAGTGTTCAACACAAAGGCAAGGTAAGCCTCGTACCCCTTTCTCAAATACTTTTGAGTCGACAAGGTTGACATCACTACTGGTAGCCTATCTGGCTTATCTGATTCAACATGAATAAGATTACCATTTTCATCTCTCAACTCAATATGCTTCTTCCCATAATTCACAACTACTCCATGAGTAACTAACCAATCCATCCCAAGGATGACATCAAACTCATCAAACGGTAATAACATAAGGTTGACTGGGAAACAATGACCCTTAATCATCAAAGGGCAACCTTTGCAAACTCTATCAACCAATACACACTTGCCTAGGGGATTAGACACTCTTATTATGAATTCAGTAAACTCTACGGGCATGCTCATGCTAGAGACTAATTTCATGCATATGTATGAGTGGGTGGATCCCGGATCAATTAAAGTTATAACATGAGTATTATGGAGAGAAAAGGTACCCGTGATTACATCGGGGGAAAATGCCTCTTCACGAGCACAAATGGCATATGTCCTCGCCGGTGCTCTACCCTCGACTCTAGCAGCTTGCTCTCTAGATGGATTCTTGCTAACAATTTCATTTCCTGGGTTTCTCAGTGGTCTTCCCCTAGCAGTACTTCCCGATCTTGCATACTGAGGCTTTTCTTTCTCGCCCACCTCGGGGTAGTCTCTAATAAAGTGGTCTAAGGACCCACAACGGAAACATGCTTTCTCGTTAGCTCGACACTCACCAGAATGGCGCCTGACACACTGAGGACATTCTGGTCTACTTGGTCGAACGTTGCCCACACTAGCAACTGAAGTGGTCTGCCCTTTCGACCCCGAAAATTGCTTACCTTTACTTCGAGTTGAAAACCCCGCTGAAGCGACTGATCGAGTAGTAAAATCCCTCGACTTCTTAGATGAGGATTGATGAGACTTATTCAGTTGTCTCTTCCTCGAGTCACGAGACTCATTCTCAGCTCTTCTCTTCTCTTTAGCCAGCTCTTTGGCTTTACAGGCCCTATCTACCAACACTACAAATTCCTTTAGTTCGAGGACTCCCACGTATAAATGAATATCTTTATTTAATCCGTCCTCAAATCTCTTGCACATGACAGCTTCGGTAGACACGCACTCCCGTGCATACTTTCTAAGTCTTACGAACTTCTGTTCATAGTCGGTTACTGACATATGACTTTGCTTCAGTTCCAAGAACTCCTTCTTCTTATGGTCGATGAACCGCTGACTGATGTACTTTTTTTTGGTATTCCTCTTGGAAAAATTCCCAGCTAACTCTCTCCCTCGACACCAGCGACACTAGGGTGTTCCACCATCGATAGGCTGAATCTCTTAGGAGAGATACCGCACACTTTAAGCACTCCTCAAGTGTGCAGGATAACTCGTCGAATACCCTGATGGTATTCTCGAGCCAGAATTCTGTTTTCTCTGGGTCATCTTCCTTATTTGCCCGAAATTCCTCAGCTCCTTGCTTCCGAATCTTATCCACCGGAGGTTTTTCTCTTCTCACCACCTCAACCACTTGAGGAGCTACTGGAGCGGGTTGAGAAATTGGTGGGGGTGGAAGGGGTTGAGCATTTGGATTTGCTCGGGTATACTCAGTATACCAGTTGCTCATCATGTGGAGAAAGGCTTCTCGAGCCTCTTCCCCCCGACCCAAGGTCTCGGGTCTACTATTAGTCGGTGCGGTCCCTTGAGTGGGAGCCGGCTTATTACTCGCAGCATCATCGGCTACAGTTTGGTCTGGATTAGAATCCATATACTACATAAAACACAATTTTATATGTCAGGAGCCATCACACTATCATTACTCAGACACCCTTACATATGGCATGTATAGCTAGACTCGTACTTACGCTACGTTAGTCCTAGAACTTACTAAATCGTAGCTCTGATACCAATAAATGTAACACCCTTTACCCGTGCCCGAAGCTAGGACCGGGATTGAGGCATTACCTAACTAATCTCACTTGACATCTCGAAACGAGCTGTAAAATTTTGTTTAAACTCATCACTTGCGTGTACTCGGCCTAAGAGGCCCAAAACATACCTCCGAGAGGTATCGAAACTATTCTGGGAGTTTTTACGAGCTTGGGAACTTTTCAACAAAACAGGGGCCACACGACCGTGTTGGTCTAGGGATACGCCCGTTTGCCCCTAAGACATGTCCGTGTCATCCACCCGTGGTCGACCCTGACAAACTTCACACGACCTAGACACGCCCATGTCTTCCACCCGTGGTCAATTCTGACTAACTTTGCACGACCTAAACATGCCTGTGTCTTGCATCCGTAGTCAATTCTGACTAACTTCACATGGCATAGACACGCCTGTGTCTTCTACTCGTGGTCGATTTAAATTCCACAATTAATGTGTAGACTTCACACGACCTGGGCACACGCCCGTGTCCCTAGCCTGTGGAGCACAATGACTTGCAAACCTAGTATGCAAGGGGACACACGGTCAATTCACACGCCCATAGGGCTGACCGTGTATCACACACGGTATAGACACACGCCCGTGTGTCTATTCATGTTGACAATTAGATGGCTATCTACCAAGCCTTTTGCCACCCTCTATTGCACACATGCAAACACCAATCTATCTCAACAAAATTCACAACCCAAAGGCATATCCAAGTACTCAATTCAACAACCATACACTAGGGCATACACTTAAAAAAATATCACTTTCTTTAAACATAAAAATTTGCCAAGTATTAGCCTAACTTAATAGACCATTACAAAAGGAGGTTTTGATGCCTTACAAAGCCAAAACT
The DNA here is from genome assembly GCA_025698515.1 of Gossypium sturtianum. Classification (NCBI taxonomy): domain Eukaryota; kingdom Viridiplantae; phylum Streptophyta; class Magnoliopsida; order Malvales; family Malvaceae; genus Gossypium; species Gossypium sturtianum. The sequence continues at coordinate 59,807,659 of CM046952.1, forward strand.
TTGGCCAACAATTACGACCTAAAAAAATACTTGAGTCCTATACATGCCATACTCAAAATAAGTCTAAATTGTTATACCAAAGTGGTGTCGATAGTGTGATTTCTGAACTCCTACTTCCCCGTTCCTCGAGTTATCCTAGAAATACTACAAGGAGGAAGAGCAATGAAAGGGGTAAGCATAAAGCTTAGTAAGTTTGCATGGATATGAATAGCAACAATAAGCTCATAATATAATCCATTCATGACATTAACCAACTATACACAAGTCATAGGCTTCTTACCATACTTACTCACAATTGCCCTTATTTAGCACATACCGTACCACATATCGTAATCGTTTCTTCGTGACTCATTCACAAGTACCTGTATTCACTCATTCATATGACTTTAGTACAAATCTCGTTTCTAATTCTGAACCCATTTACTTATCTTTTCGATCACTAGGGATATCAAAGATGCATATTTAACATCGTTCATGTAGGGACAAAGCCAATGCCACATCCCCGAGGTGGTCTTACATGGAGTTACTTTTAAACGCCAATGCCATATCTCGAATATGGTCTTATATGGACTTTCACATCAAGTATCGATGCCATATCCTGGATAAGTTCTTATACGATATTCATATTCATTACCGAAGCCATTTCCTGAATATGGTCTTATACGGGATCTCAACTCAGTGATGAGGCCATGTTCCAAAAATGGTCTTATACGGGACCTTACCTATTTCATGTCTCGATGATAGCATTTTCATATTCACATGGTCCACTAGGACTTCAACATCTCACTCAACATCAATTTAATGGAGTATCATGCACCAATATGACATCAAGCATTCTCAATTATGCTAACATACATATTACATTAATCACATACAAACTTACCTCGATTCCAAAATGAGCTAACTCGTCGGTTTAGTCCAAGACTTTGTTCTTTCCCCGATCGAGGCGGATTCTCGGTTCTTCTTGCTCTATAATAGCAATTTAGCTCATTTTAATCACCTCATTAATAAAAGCATTTCAATAATCATGCTTAGGAAAAAATATTATTTTGCCCCTAGGCTTTGGCAAAAATGACCATTTTGCCCGTAGGCTCGGAAATAATTCTAATCACCTTTCTACCTTCCTTAAGCCTGGGTGAACATTTAGTACTCTTATAGCTATTATCAAAACTCATTATTTCACATGATTACCACAATTTTGTAACCTTTTCATCAAGGTCCAATTAGGTATTTTCATGGCAACACCTTTCACAAGAGTTGTTCATCTAACAACCAAGACTCATTTTCTCCCATAAAAATGCAGCAAATAACCATGATAGCTCTCATGGAAAAACTGACTTTTCACCATATTGCACAATAGTCCCCTTATTTGAAAGCTTAAGCTTTAGGGGTCCCAAAAGTACAACTATTTTCAAGAAAAGATCACTAGAACACTTACTATTGAAGAGAAGAGTGTGATAAAATTTTGAAGCTTTCTTCCCTCTATTATCTGCTAATTTTTGATGGAAGAGTGAAAGAGAAAAGATGATATCTTTTCTTTCCTTATTTTATTAATACTAGTCAAATTAGTCCACCTACTATCACCAACTTTGACCATCATTGACAAATTTGTCTCCTATGCTAGTCTATGGCCGGCCAAGCAAATATTGGGGGTCTAATTGCCTTTTAAAGACCTCCAATTATCAATCTATGGCTATTTGGTACCTTTAGTTTATAAAATGGAACTTTCACACTTTATGCGATTTAGTCCTTTTTCACGATTATACAAGAAATCGTTAAAATTAAAGCACCAAAATTCTCATGCACATATACTATCATGCTTCGACTCATAAAATAACATGAAAATAAATTTCTCAATTCTTAGATTAGTGACCCCGAGATCACTAATCTGACTAGCCCCTAAATCGGGTTGTTACAAGAAGTTATTTATGAAATGTATCAAAGTATAAAAAATATATATAAATATTCACATACTCGTGGTTTATCCCCAAACAAGGGTATAACGGTCTTTCTCACCCCTTTAGGGTATTTCTGTAATCCTACCCATCAAGGGCATTTCGGTAATTCGTCCACTAAGGGCATTTTGGTAATTAACCCTTTAGAGGTATTTCAGAAATCTAGGTATTTAACGACCTTTTTGGAGGCCTAAAGTTGCCTCGAATGACTTGGGACCCCTTTTTGGGCCCCTACAGTGTAATTGGGCCTAAAATCCATTTCAGGCCCAAACGGGCCCACACGCTCGTGTGGCCCATTTGACACATTTTCGGTCTCAATTTCACAGACTTCGCAGTCCAATCAATTGTTCGGTCATTTTCTATCGATATTGCCCATGTAGGCCCATTAGCCCATTGGGCCCATTTAGCCTGATTCGGCTCGATTAGGCCCGTTACAGCCTCAGTTTCGTGAGAGTGCTCATGACACTCTCAACAATCTACCGCCATCAATCGTGTCTCAGTTTACCACTATGAGCGTTCACACACTCGTGTGGTCACGTTTGCCAATTTTCTGACTTTTCGGCTTTCAGCCGATTCACAGAGCAACACATGCATTCATCAAGATTGGTGTGAGATTACACACCTGATTACGAGTTGCTAACCACCAATTCCAACACCTATAACGATAGTTGAGAAATCAAGTTAGTTTCTCTCCCTGATAAACTTAACTTGAGACACTATACCCATTACCTCTACTTACCAGAGATCGACCACTCCTTGCTATGCTAGAATATTTGGTTTACAGCCTTCGATCATAAAAACAAGCCCCTAAAGAAGAGCACAAATTAGCAATGTTGTTTTAAGACCACATAGAAACCGCCGTTCGGCCTAAAGAAACTCACAAAATGATAATAAGAACATTCCACCCCCCATTCGACCATAGCTATACTTACCAAAGTGCCACAAAATCGGCAGTTCCTCAACAAGGGTTTCGGCTTCCACAAAAAGAACAAACAAGACTCGAGATGGAGAAGAGTATTCAGATTCGGCCTAAATAAAAAGAGTTAAGGCTGAGTGTTTCGACTTAAGTAGAGAAAAAGGGAGAGAAGAAACGAAATAAAGGAAAAAGAAAACATTTCCTTGTAATCACAAAAGAACACCAAGCTTCAGGCTACTAAGTGTTCGGCTAAAGAAATCAAAGTAGAAGTAGGGTGACTATTTGACTTCAGAAATAGAAGAAGTGAATGTAATGAGAGGATAGGTGAGTAGGAGAAGATTCGGCTATTAGCAAGGGATAGAAGAAATAGTTTCCAAATTGGAGAAGAGAAGAGAGATTCGGCTTATGGAGAGGAAAGAGTAGAAAAGAAACAAAGAAGAAGAGAGGGAGAAAGGAATTAAGAAAGAAAGAAATTGCAAAAAAAATTGACCCGAAATGCTCAAGGAAAAGTGACCAAAATACAAAAGAAATGCAAAGGAGAAGCTAGAGAATTTCAGCACCCTTTCCTACTCAAAACCGAATATGCTACCCAAACCCCTCTCTAGCCGAAATTCTCCCCTAACACACAGACTCCCACTCACGGCCAACTCCTCCACACACCCCACTCCCTTGATTTTGTCCCCTTTTTCCTCCTCACTTTGCTCTCCACCTCCCATTCAAACCGTTTGACTCATTCTCTAACCTCTCTGGCAGAGTTTGATCCCAACTCTGCTTCATCCTCTTCCAAAGCACAAAATAAATGCCACTAAAATGTAGCTTGTGAGATTCGAACACTTTCCCCCTTGCTCTCCCATTGATGCCACAACCATCCTACCACATGGCCAACTTGTGTTAAAAACTACACTTAAATTTACTTAAACCACCGCTTCCAACAAAATTTCTCCACCAAGGCCCAAAATCCAAAATTTTTCCAGGGCTTGAACTCGACCCCAGCCTCCTAGAGCCCCTAAACACCCTCAAATAACCCGCAGAGCTAGCACAACATGCAATTATACAAAAAGCACAAACCCCTAATTTTTGGGATGTTACAATTCTACCCCCTTAAAGAAATTTCGGCCTCGAAATTTACCTGATCAAAAGAGATGAGGGTATTGCTGTCGTATTGCCTCCTCAGGCTCCCATGTGGCTTCCTCTGAACTGTGATTACGCCACAACACTTTGACTAACGGAACAGATTTTCTCCTCAACACTTTAACATCACGATCCAAAATTTGCACCGGTTCCTCTTCAAATGTCAGATCAGGTCTTACCTCAATTTCTTCTACAAGCACTATATGAGAAGGATACGAACGGTAGCGCCTCAGCATAGAAACGTGGAATACATTATGTATCCGATTAACTCAGGGGGCAGCTCAAGCTGATATGCGACTGGTCCAACACGTTTTGACACTCGGTAAGGTCCGATGAACCTAGGGCTTAACTTGCCCTTCCGTCCAAATCTCAGAATCTTTTTCCACGGTGAGGCCTTCAAGAAAACATAATCTCCCACCGAGTACTCAATTTCTTTACGCTTAAGATCTGTATACGACTTCTGTCTATCAGAAGCTTCTTTCAATCGACCCCGAATCAACCTCGCCTTCTCCTCAATTGTCAAAATTAATTCTAGATCCAACAACCGTCGCTCACCCAATTCTGTCCAACAAGTAGGTTACGACACCTACGACCATATAATGCCTTGTATGGTGCCATTTGAATGTTGGATTGGTAGCTATTGTTATAAGCAAATTTCGCTAACGGTAAATAATCTTCCCAATTGCCCCTGAAATCAATCACACAGCTCCTTAACATGTCTTCCAGAATCTGTATTACCCTTTCTGACTAACCATCAGTCTGTGGATGAAACACCGTGCTAAAATCTAACCTTGTACCTATAGCCTCATGTAACACTCTCCAGAGCTGAGATGTGAATCTAGGGTCCTTGTCTGAGATGATAGACACTGGTACCCCATGTAACCTCACAATTTCTGCCACGTACAACTTGGCCAACTTCTGTAACGAGTAATCCGTGCGGGCCGCTATGAAGTGAGCAGATTTAGTCAACCGATCAACAATTACCCACACAGAATCTTTCTAAGTAGGCGTCAGGGGTAGCCCACTAACAAAATCCATTGCTATCCTCTCCCACTTCTAGAGTGGAATCTTTACAGGTTGCAGTAGTCCCAAAGGCAGCTGATGCTCAGCCTTCACTTGCTGACATGTCAAACACTTGCTTACGAAGTTAGTAACCTCACGTTTCAGTCCTGGCCACCAGTACAGTTCACATAAATCTCGGTACATCTTGTTTCCACCAGGATGCATAGCATATGGGCTACTATGCGTCTCTCGTAGAATCATCTGCCTTAACTCAGAGTCCTTCGGCACACAAACTCTTCCATGGAAACATAACACCCCTTCACTATTCAGCCCAAAATCCACCGTCTCTCCACTTTTCACCTGCTGGAACCGAGAATCTAACGACTCATCCAATAACTACTTTTCTTTAATTTGATTAACCCAAGTCGGTTTCACCTAAAGTTCTGCCAACAAACTACCATCCTCGAATAGACTGAGACGAGCAAACATTGCTCTCAAATCAGATACCACCTTATGACTTAGTACGTCTGCTACCACGTTGGCTTTCCCCGGATGATACTCAATCCAACAATCATAATCCTTCAGCAACTCTATCCATCTTTGTTGCCTTAGATTCAACTCCTTTTGGGTAAGGAGATACTTAAGACTCTTATGGTCGGTGTAGATGATCGACTTTTCCCCATACAGGTAATGTCTCCATATCTTAAGTGCGAACACTACTGCAGCTAGTTCCAAGTCATGAGTGGGATAGTTCACCTCATGTGGCCTAAGTTGACGGGATGCATACGCCACCACCTTCCCTTCTTGCATCATCACATAACCCAAACCTATGTGCGACGCATCACAATAGACAACGAATTCTTTCCTAGCCTCAGGCTGAATTAATACCGCTGCTTCGGTCAAAATCTTCTTCAGTTTCTCAAAACTTTCTTGCTACTTATCAGTCCGCACAAACGGTACCCTCTTACGCAATAACTTAGTTAGGGGCGTAGCAATCAAAGAAAACCCCTCAACGAACCGCCTGTAGTACCCAGCCAAACCCAAAAAACTTCGGATCTCTGATACTAACTTCGGTGGCTTCTAATCCAATACAGCTTTAACCTTCCGAGGATCAACCCTAATCCCCTCGGCAGACACAACATGACCCAAGAATGTCACTTCCTTCAGCCAAAACTCGCACTTACTGAATTTGGCTTAAAGTTGCTTTTCCCTCAATATCTGCAAAACCACCCTAAGATGTGAATCATGCTCCTCCTCAGTTCTTGAATACACCAAAATGTCATCTATGAATACCACCACGAACCGGTCTAAATAGGGTTGGAAGACTCGGTTCATCATATCCATGAAAGTAGCTGGTGCATTCGTTAATCCGACCGGCTCCCATAACGAGTTTGGAATGCAGTCTTGTGTATATCCGCCTCCTTGACCCTTAGCTGATGATATCCCGATCTTAAATCTATTTTCGAGAAAATCAAAGCTCTTCGTAGCTGATCGAACAGATTGTCTATCCTTGGTAGCGGGTATTTGTTCTTAATCGTTAGCTTGTTCAACTGACGATAGTCAATACACATACGCATTGACCCATCCTTCTTCTTCATGAATAATACCGGCGCTCCCCACGGAGATACACTTGGTCTGATGAATCCTTGATCCGGCAGCTCTTGGATCTGAGCCTTTAGTTCTACCAGCTCCTTCGGTGCCATCCTATAAGGGGCGATAGACACTAGAGCCGTTCCCGGTAACAGCTCAATGCCAAATTTGACCTCGCAATTTGGAGGCAACCCCGAAAGCTCTTCAGGGAATACATCCGGGAATTCCTTTACGATTCTAACATTCTCAGCAAACAAACTCTCAGCATCAGTCGTGTTAATTTAAGCTATGAACGCCTCACAACCTTTACGCACCAACTTCTCAGCCCTTAATGCTGAGATTACATTGGACAGATAATCCCTTCTCTCTATCACAATCACTTCCTCATCATCTGAAGTCTTTAATACCATACGCTTAGCAGCGCAATCCAAGTTTGCACAGTGTTTTACCAACCACTCCATTCCCAATATAAGATCAAACTCGCCAAACGGCAGTTCCATCAAATCTGCCAAGAATACCGCCCCTTGAACTTCTAGAGGCACATTTCTAAACAACTTATTCACTACCACAGATTGTCTTAAAGGACTAATTACCGACATTTCTCTATCAACAAACTCAAATTGTATACCCAGAGTTCCAGACACAGTACAAGAAACATACGAGTGTGTAGATCGAATATCAATTAAAGTTGTAAATGGCACATCATGAATGAGAAACATACCGATTATGATGTCCGGTGCGTCGCCATCCTCTCGTTGCCGAGCAGCATAAACCAATCCCGACTGTCTTGCATCCGTATTACCCATATTACCATCACCTCTGCCCGATGCTCCACGACCACGTCCTAACCATTTCCCCATTTGGACAGACCACGACCTCTCTGTGGCTGCTGACCACCTCTCCCTGGCTGCACAACTCTCTGACCTACAACCTGCGTCCGAACAGGCTCCCGAGGATAGTTTTTGAGCCTATGATCCTTAGACCCACATCTGAAACACCCGCCAGTTCTTCTCCAGCATTCTCCCGAATGTAATTTCCCACACTCCACACAAGGTTGCAACCGGTCCACAGTAACTGGAACCCTAACTCAAACTGGCCCATCCAACCTAGGCCTCTTATGAAATCCCCCTGAAGAACCTGAAAACCCAGAATCTCTCTTATTCTTGCCCCTTTCTTTATCACGATTTTGTCTCTCAAAATGTTTCACTTCTTCGAAAATCTTTGCCTTCTCAATCAAAGTGGAAAAATCTCTTTCTCTCTGCGGAGCTATCAGTACCCGCAGCTCATCTTGAAGACCATCCTCAAACCGCACACATCGTTCATGATCGGTCGCGACTATCCCTGAGCATACTGACTCAAGCACAGAAACTCCGCCTCATACTCTGCCACGGATTTGTTCCCCTGAACCAGATTCAAAAATTCCTTCCTCTAGGCGTCCACAAAACCGACCCCTACATACTTACCCTGGAAAGCCATTTTGAAGAAATCCCAAGTCACCCGGTCAGCTAGTGTTCCTTCCCTTACTGTAAGCCACCACTGGTACGCCTCATCTCACAGTAGGGACACTGCTCCTTACAGTTTTTATTCTACTGTGCAGTCCAGATCATCCATGATTCGCTCCACAGCCTCTAACCAATTTTTCACTACATTCGGGGCTACACCAGAGATGCCCCTAAAGACTTCGACCTCGTTCGATTGGAGTCGCTCAGAAATAGATCCTCGGGCTACCGACCCAGTACTCGCTCCAGCAACCCGTTCTAAAACCCGTAGCATTGCTTGAGACAAAGCATCATCCCCTTCGGTTCGGTCATGAGACCCCGTCTCAGTCACTGGTGATGCCGGTGCCTCGCCTTCAGGCATATGCCCTGATGCTGAAGATTCAGCCCTAGCACCTTGGCCTCTACCACGGCCCCGTGTACCTCTTCTGCGTCCCTTTGTACTCATCTCGATGTAACGCGTTAATCTGATTAAGAGTTTTATGAATCAGTCTATAGCTCCAATGATTATTAACAAGTGTTTTATGGAAAACAGTTGTAAGAGTTGTTTTCGCAGATCGAATTTCCTAAAATTTCAGTCTCTATAATCTCAGTTTCCCTAACCAAGAGTTTGATATACTACTACTATCCCTAATAGTTTTTCAGTACAGTTACTATAGTATATAACCAAATATAAAACCAGAGAACTTACGGATTTGGTGCCGGAGACACAGTGTGCCATACTTCCAGTAACGCTATTTTTCTAAACCACATTTCAAACTAATTTGGAAAAATTTTCAAACCCATTCCGCAGCCCAGTTTTGTAACCTGGCTCTGATACCATAAAATGTAATACCCTAAACCCTGCCTAGACGTTATGACCGGATCTAGCATGTCACATAAAAAGGTTGTTTGAAAGCTACGCGTTCGTTAAAAACTTCGTATTCAGTTTGAAACTCTAAACTTTGTTGTTTGTGAAAATCAGATTTGCTTTAATTGTTTTTTTGTTATTATTATCTTCGAAAACTTTGTTTATTGCTGAAGCTTAATTAAGGAATTGCGGAAAGGCGACATTTTGAAAATGGTTATTGTCGTCTTAAGAAAACCCCGAGTTTAATCATTAATAATTTAAAAATAGCTGAGATAAAAGTTTAATAGGAAAATAAAATCCAATGGCCTTATTACATAATATTAACCCCAAATTAAATAATCATAAAATAAAATAGAGCCGGATTTACTAATTTTCGTGAAAAGTAACTCCAATGTATGGCCACCACCGAGTCCTTTGCAGCATCAAATCCTCTAACGCTAGGGATTACCTGCAAGGTTAAGAGAAAGAGGTGAGTTACGAGAACTCAGTGTGTAAACCCCTAAACGGTCACTAACTGGGCCTGAGCCCTTATGGCATCAACCTGGGCCTAAGCCCCATAATCAAGATAATGCAAATAATAAAATGCAACCCAACCCAATCTAACCAAACACACCCCCGTACCAACCAATCACACCGTGTGGGGATCAAGTCAACCCACCTCGCCAAACACACCAATATTGCAGACAAGCTGCTAATCACGGAATTTGTGGCTGAGCCACCAAAATAATAATATATGTGGCATAGCCACTAAACAGTATATGGCAGAGCCACCAGGCTACACTCCCTCCGATCATCAAACCCAACCCATGCAACAAGTTATTTATGAAATGCATCAAAGTATAAACAGTATATATAAATATTCACATACTCGTGGTTTATCCCCAAACAAGGGTATAACTGTCACTCTCACCCCTTTAGGGTATTTCTGTAATCCTACACATCAAGGGCATTTCAGTAATTCGTCCACTAATGGCATTTTGGTAATTCACCCTCTGGGGGTATTTCGGTAATCTAGGCATTTAACGGCCTTTTTGGAGGCCTAAAGTTGCATCGAACGACTCGGAACCCCTTTTTGGGCCCTTACAGTGCAATTGGACCTAAAATCCATTTCAAGCCCAAACAGGCCCATACACTCGTGTGGCCCATTTGACACATTTTCGATCTCAGTTTTGCAGACTTCGCAGTCGCATCAATTGTTCGGTCATTTTCTATCGATTTTGCCCATGTGGGCCCATTAGCCCATTGTGCCCATTTAGCCCAATTCGGCTCGATCAGGCCCGTTACAGCCTCAGTTTCGCGAGAGTGCTCATGACACTCTCAATGATCTACCTCCATCATTCGTGTCTCAGTTTACCACTACGAGCGCTCGCACGCTCGTCTGGTCATGTTTGCCGATTTTCTGGCTTTTCGGCTTTCGGCCGATTCACAGAGCAACACATGCATTCATCAAGATTGGTGTTAGATTACACACCTGATTATGAGTTGCTAACCACCGATTCTAACACCTATAACGATAGTTGAGAAATCAAGCTAGTTTCTCTCCCTGATAAACTTAACTTGAAACACTATACCTATTACCTCTACTTACCAGAGATCGACCACTCCTTGCTATGCTAGAATATTTGGTTTACAGCCTTTGATCACGAAAATGAGTCCCTAAAGAAGGGCACAGATTAGCAATGTTGGTTCAAGACCACATAGAAATGGCCGTTCAGCCTAAAGAAACTCACAAAATGATAATAAGAACATTCCATCCCCCATTCGGCCATAGCTATACTTACCAAAGTGCCACAAAATCGACAGTTGCTCAACAAGGGTTTCGACTTCCACAAAAGAAAAAACAAGACTCGAGATGGAGAAGAGTATTCAAATTCGACCTATACAAAAATAGTTAAGGCTGAGTGTTTCGGCTTAAGTAGAGAGTAAAGGGAGAGAAGAAAAGAAATAAAGGAAAAAGAAAACATTACCTTGTAATCACAGAAGAACACCAAGCTTCAGGCTACTAAGTGTTCGGCTAAAGGAATCAAAGTAGAAGTAGGGTGACTATTTGACTTCAGAAGGGAGAAGAAGTGAATGTAATGAGAGGATAGGTGAGTAGGAGAAGATTCGGCTATTAGCAAGGGATAGAAGAAACAGTTTCCAAATTAGAGAAGAGAAGAGAGATTCAGCTTATGAAGAGGATAGAGTAGAGAAGAAACGGAGAAGAAGAGAGGGAGAAAAGAATTCGGCAAGAAAGAAATTGCAAAAAGTTGACCCGAAATGCTTAAGGAAAAGTGACCAAAATACAAAAGAAATGCAAAGGAGAAGCTAGAGAATTTCGGCACCCTTTCCTACTCAAAACCGAATATGCTACCCAAGCCCCTCTCTAGCTGAAATTCTCCCCTAACACACACTCTCACTCACGGAAAACTCCTCCACACACCCCACTCCCTTGATTTTCTCCCCTTTTTCCTCCTCACTTTGCTCTTCACCTCCCATTCAAACCGTTTGACTCATTCTCTAACCTCCCTGGCAGAGTTTGATCCCAACTCTGCTTTTTCCTCTTCCAAAGCACAAAATAAAGGCCACCAAAATGCAGCTTGTGACCCCTTACTCTCCCATTGATGCCACAACCATCCTACCACATGGCCAACTTGTGTTAAAAACTACACTTAAATTTACTTAAACCCTGCTTCCAATAGCCCTCTCCACTGAAGGCCCAAAATCCAAAATTTTTCCAGGGCTTGAACTCAACCCCAGGCCTCCCTAGAGCCCCTAAACACCCTCAAATAACCCGCAGAGCTAGCACAACATGCAATTATACAAAAATCACAAACCCCTAATTTTTGGGATGTTACAGATTCACAGCATACATGTAACACACGTCATCCGTATTCAACGCCGAAATAGGGTTACAGAGCATTATCAGAATTATAACACATTTAAACATACATTTCACATACAATTAGTCAATTCATAAACAATTCATTCCCAACCAATTATTTTGACCCTAATACGAGCCTATGAGGCCTTAAACATACAATAGGAGTGGTTTGGGACTAAACCGATAAATTTGGAAACTTTTTGAACACTTAAGAAATTTTCTCAAAAATAGGGGACACACGCCCGTGTGGCCCGGCCGTGTGTCTCACATGGCCAACAGACATGCCCGTGTCACAGGTCGTGTGGACATTTGAAATGGGAGCACATGGCTGTGTCCCAGCCCGTGTCCGACCCCATGTAACTCTCTGACTTGGGTCACACGGCCAACACACACACCTGTGTGGCTAGCCCATGTGCCCTAAAAATGGCCATACGCGCCTATGTGTCAGGTCGTGTGCTAGGCCGTGCCAAACCTGTAGGGTATACTGACTTATGCCACACGGCCAAGTCACACGATTGTGTGTGAGGCCGTGTGGAGCATACTGACTTGGTTTCTAATTTAACACCAGGGGACACACGGCCGTATAATATAACCGTATGTCACACACGGCTGAGACACATGCCCGTGTCTCTGCCCGTGTGGACAAAAATAGGCTATTTACCAAGCCAATTTGCCCTCAAATGGCACAAAACATAGCATATATGAGCATTTAAAACATCTCCACAACAAGCATAATCCATATCATTTCCATACCAATCAATACAAAACATAATTACCACATTATGCCATCTAAGTTCATACCAATCTTTATCTTCTCAAATCATCACAATGACCATTAACAAATATGCATCATTTGACCTATACTCTCAAGCATTTCAACCATTCTAAACTTGGCTATTAGATAACTATAATGCTAATTATCCACAAGCATAACATGTCCAACATTCAAAACATCACACAAGCCACATACACTTACTTATACATGATTCAAAAATACCAAAACAATCCATCTCTCATGGCTATATATACAAACCAACACATAGACATTTACAAGCCAATTCAAATTGCAAATCTCATTACTAAAACATAACCAAAATGACCAAAGTCCCTATACATGCCATATACTCAAAACATAAGCTCAAAAGTACCAAATTGATAGTTGGATAGTGTGATGTAGTCTCCAATGATCCCCGAGTCTGAGCTAGCTTTAAGATCTCTAAAAGCATAAAAAATTAAACAAAGTAAGCTATATAGCTTAGTAAGCTCGTATGAATAAACTTAATCTTAACACAATTATACAAATCATCAAATTGAACATATCAACATGTAATTCATTTATCTAACATACCTTTCACATTTTCTATCATAATCTTATGTAAGAACTTCATAACTTCTTCGATTTAAGCTTATACGGTTCATGTACATACCTGTACCATCTCGTATCAATTTCATACCCAACCACGTCTTTCATTTACCCGTTGAACCATTCAGAATACTATTGGATACATGGGAAATTTGCACTCGAAGTGCCACACATATATATAGCTGAAGCTATCTCAATCTCATATCACATATACTGCTCACACTAGAGCTATCAACGGGCCTGCTCACACAAGCTGTGTGTTAAGACGTAGCTACACGGTGCTGCTCACACAAGCTCTCAAGTAACCACAACACATGCCGGTATACTCAGCCACCGATAGGACGTACAGGACCAGCACCCGGATCACATAATCACAATGATTCCCTAATGACATGTAACTAGTATCCTAATCTATTCCTAAGGTTCAACCGAGATTTCAAATGCCAAATCATTATCAAATCATTGTTGAATCATTCTCGAACATGTCCGTAAAGTCATATTCACAATTCATACATTATCAAAGCATTTAAAATACATTTATAATGAAATTTATCACATACGAACTTACCTCGAATGCAAAAATGGCTAAACTGATCGATTAGTCAAGAACTTTATTTCTCCCTCGATCTAAATCCAAGTTTCACTTTTCTTGATCTACATGTAATCAAAATCAGCTTATTTAATTATCTCTCTATTCAGTTTAGTCCAAAATTGACTTTAAAGCACTTTTACACATTTGCCCCTAATATTTCACAACTTTTACAATTTAGTCCTTATTTCATAAAAACACAATTTAATGCAATTCAATACTAACCTATGCTATCCAAATTACATATAAGTCCCTAACAGCCCATATTTTTTCATTTATTTCACATTTTAACCTTGAAGTTTCCACATTTCACAAATTAATCCCTAATTTGCATTTTCACTAAAAATCACTTAACAGAACTTGTATATCTATCAACAAGCATTCATAATCTATCAAGAAACTTCAAAAAACATGCTTATTTATCAATGGCAACATTCAAAATATTTAACAGTTTTGCAAAATAGTCCTTGGGCTAGCTAGACCTAGCTACAACGATCTGAAAAACGTATAAATAATCAAAAACGGATTAAAAATACATACCTAATTGATGGAAATAAGAATGTCGAATGAAAAACCCTAGATATGGTTTCTTCTCATGCTATTTTCAGTTGTAAAAAGACAATGGAAGAAGATGATCACTTTGGTTTTATTTTAATTAGCTTTAATTATCAAATTACATATTTAACCTTAATGACAAAACATGAAAATCATCTAATTAATGTCCATCTTTGTCCACTAACATTAAAAATGGTTTATTTACCACATAAGGACCTCTACTTTAGGGTTCTATAGCTATTTGACACTTTTAGCTATTAAAACATCCATTTTGCATTTTACGCGATTTAGTCCTTTTTACCGAATTGAGCATTCAAAGGATAAAATTTCTTAACGAAATTTTCACAAAATTATCCAATCATGCTGTAATCATTAAAATAATAATAAAATAAATATTTTGAATTTGGATTTGTGGTCCCGAAACCATTATTTTAATTTGACTAAAAACGAGTTGTTACAATACAAATTTCAAGCGTGAAGAATTTAGTACACCAGCTATTTTGATGGCAACCTCTAGTGGTTCTAGAATGATAATAAAAGTTAATTGTGAGCACTATGGTAGAAGCCATGGAGGAGAATGTTGGAGACATTCTAGGGCATATTTTGGATGTGGATCCAAGGATCATTTAGTTAAGGATTGTCCCTCCAAGATAAAAGCAAGTGCAGAGCAATCTGTTCGTGGGCCTCGAAAGTTTCAGCAAGAGACCAGATCTAGAGACCGCAAGGTCTGGTTCAATGCAAGGAGCACAAGGAAAATTTTTACTAAGCCAAATTCTAGAGTGTCTGCCCGAGTGTATGTAATAAATGAAAAGGAAGATGTTGATCTACCAGAAGTTATAATGGGTAAATTTTCTTTCCTCAAAAACAATATTTATGCATTGATAGATCCAAGATCAACTCATTCATATATTTGTACTAAAGTTGTAAAGGGTCTAAGTCTTAAGGTTGTATATTCTGAAATAAAAATGTTAGTAACTAATCCACTAGGTTAGAGTACTGTGGTTAATAAGATGATAAAGAATTGTCCATTGGTGTTTGGTGAGTACACTTTCTTAGCAGACTTGTTGTTACTGAGTTTCCATGAATTTGATGCTATCTTGGGATTGGATTGGTTGATTAGACACTATGGTAGACTGTCATGCTAGAAATGTATGTCTGTTGACTTTTAAAGGTAACGAAGTATTAATGCCCAACGTATAGGCCGATTTGGCGAATAAAATAACTTTTGCTATATCCGCCAAAAAATTTAAAGTTAAGGGTGTAGATCCTTATTTGGTGTACATTATGGATTCATCTGAGTTAAGAAAGGACATCAATCAAGTTCTAGTTGTAAAGGATTTCCCAGATGTGTTTCCAGGAGAGCTTCCAAGAATGCCACCTAAGAGAAAGAGTTTTCTATTGAATTAGAATATGGTACAACGCATGTACTTCTTATAGAATGACACCATTAGAACTAAAAGAGTTTTAAGCACAGTTGCAAGATCTATTGATAAAGGATTTATAAGACCAAGTGTGTCACCATGCGGTGCGTCAATTCTATTTGTGAAGAAAAAAGATAGAACACTACGCCTATGTATAGATTACCGCCAGTTGAATAAGGTAACTATAAAGAATAAGTATCCTTTGCAAAAAATTGAAGATTTGTTTGATCAGTTGTGTAGGGCTACAGTTTTCTCTAAGATTGATCTACGATCTGGATATTATCAAGTGATGTTCAAAGGTGATGATGTTCTAAAGTCTGCTTTTAGATCAAGGTGTGGCCATTATGAAATTTTAGTAATGCCCTTTGGCTTGACAAATGCACCTGTAATATTCATGGACTTGATGAATAAAGTATTTTAGCCATATATGGATTAGTTCGTGGTGGTTTTTATTAATGATATTTTGGTTTACTCTAAGAATGAAACTAATCATGATGAGCTCTTGAGAATTGTACTGAGAACATTACGTGAGAATTAGTTATATGCTAAGTTCAGTAAGTGTGAGTTTTGGCTGAGGGAAGTATATTTTCTGGGCCATGTGATTTCTGCTGAAGGTATTAAAGTGGATCCTAATAAAGTGAAATAAGTACTTGAATGGAATCTGCCCAAAAATGTCACTGAAGTTCGCAAATTTTTTGGAGCTAATAGGCTATTATAGAATGTATGAGTCTAGGTTATTTGTCTCACATGGTCATTTATAGGATTTATGCCATCCTATTTCTATGATTGCATGCAACTCCACTCAACTATGCAAGATCTACTATTAAACATGGTCTCCTCAACCTCTGATTTAAGCACACCAAACATGGATAAATAGTCTAGAAATATTAAACAAAGAAATTAATTACACATAATTGAGAACAAGATCTAAGTATTTATTGCGTAAAATAAAAATCAAATGATAGAATTCATCATAGAGTTTATCTCCTTATGTATTTAGAAAATTAGTTCATGCTTGAAAGTAAAAACATTCAAGATACAGTATAACCAAAAGAAATAAAGAAACTCATTATAATCTCCTAAGAAATCAACTGAGAATCTTCAATCTTGACAGAGATCTGCTTTAGAATTGGTTTCAAGTGTTTTTCGAGTTGTTTTCTTGAATATTCTATGATGACTCTCTCCTATCTTCTTATTTTTTTCATATATACATCTCAGAATGCTCGAAAAACCTAAAAATCATATTTTTTTCCATAGTTTAGAGTGCAAATCCATGAAATTGACACAATCTATCACATGTCCATGTGGTAGCCAGTGTAGGTCACACGACCGTGTGAAATGGGTCAGCCCATGTGGCTCCTGTAGCTTGCTCTAATTTTTAGATTTTCGCTCTTTTTGCTTGCAAGTGCTCTATTAGGCATCAAAAAATGAATTTAAAGGATTAGGAGTATAGAATTCACAATTAAGAATGAATAATCACCCAAAAACACATCAAGAATGAGGTTAAAATATGTTACTTTTAGCACCTATCACATACTAGTCTGAAAATGTCTACATTTGAAGCTCTGTAAGGAAGAAGGTGTAGAACGTCCACATGTCGGATGGAGCTTAGTGAAAGGAAACTGATACATCTTTAATTTGTTGTATTACCAGACTTGTGCTAGAATTTCTGGTGAGTTCCTTCTAACTTTCATGTGTTGTAAATTTCTTTTTATTATTATTTGTGTAAGGTATATAATCCTCCTCTATAATGGATGAAAGATGTATGTGTGGATAATGGTTATCCAAAGTCACCAGTCTGAGTACAATCTGCTTGTGATATGAAGTAAATGTCATCCTTCATGTTTAAGCCATTACCATCTGCTTTGATATGTATGTTATGATATGATCTGAAACGTGGTGATAGAGTTGAAGAGATATGTTTTTGTAGCCTCCGATAAGCCAACTATATTGCAAACCGTACTGGCAGATCATGATAAAACATGATATTCTTAATGAAAATGACATGATGAGTTAAATGGGAGAATGTATGTGAATGAGATTGAATGATATGCATCTGATTCTGAATTTTGTGTACGTGGTTGGCATGAAGATAGATTGTCTGAGTTATAAGTAAGTTGGCGTACAGTATATGCCCAAGTGATAAGTAAGTTGGCATACTGAGTCTATCTGTGTTCTGTATACGCCATTGGGCGTATTATGTGAATGTGTGTAAATCCCTTAGAATGGTTTAGTTGTACTATCAGTAATAATATGTATGATTTCTTTTTGGAACTCACTAAGTTCATATGAACTTACTCTATTACCTTTTCCTTTTCACACTTGTTTACTGAAGGAAGTGTAACACCCTGGTTTTAGGGGTTATGCGCTTGGAGCATAGCTCGAGCAGTTAGTAGGCTTATGGTCATGTTGGGAGAATTTTTAGGGGTTTTGGAGAACCTTAGAAGGCAAGGGATGCCTTAGAAAATTTTTAAATTTTAGGGTAATAAGAGGGAAATAGGGTAGAAAGGCCTTAAAATAAAATTGTGGAGTTTAAGGCACAAGAAAGGCATTGGCAAAGTGGTGCCGTCACGACACTTAGGCGCTGGAGGAGGTTGAGGCGCTGGTTCGAGTGGTAGAAGCGGCATTTTGGTGTTTTATTTTATATGCGGTTATGGGCTGGCGTAGAAAGGGTTTAAAAATTAAATGGTGTGGCTTATGGACATGAAAGGCGGTGGGCGGAGTGGCTAAGGCGCTACTTGAGAAGGGGGCTTTGTGCAGTCGCGCGGGTTCGAGGGTTGGAAGCAACATTTTGGCATGTTTTATTTTATGCGGATATGGATCAGTAGTATGAAGGCCTTAAAAATAAAATGGGTGGCTTTATGGCATAAAAAAAGTGGCCGAATGGCACAGGCACTACTTGGTCATTTGCTTCCCCAGTCCCGTGTTCAAGACCTATGGCGACAATTTGGGGTGTTGTTTTTATTTTGATTTTTGTAGCAAATTTGAAGGGTGGATGGCACATGGAACTGCGGTGGGGATAAAGATTAAGATTAATTTTGTTTTATTTAATTTGGAGTGATAAGGGTGGGTTTTATTTTTTTATTTATTTATTTATTTTAGATAATAGGATAATTGTAGGAGTATTTTAATAGGATTAGATTAGTGGTTAGTTTTAAATTCACTTTGGAGGGGTAGCTTTGTTAGTTTATTATTTTAGATAATTATAGGATTAATTTAGTTAATCAATAAGTGGGATAATAGTAAACAATTCAAGTTGTTTTGAACTAATTCAAATGGAATTGAATTAGTGAGGTGTTAACCAAATCTTGGAGACTTCAAGGGGGTTGGCCGAATGCTATAAATAGGGAGGGTAGAGTGCTAGTTGTTCATCAAGTCTTTTGCCTCTCCTCTTGGTGTGCTTGATTTCTCCTTTGGCCTTGTAGCCAAGTATTTCTTTTGTTTTCTTTTAGTCCCTTGATAGCCGAAATCCTTAGCCCTCCATCTCTCTTCTACTTTATCAAGTTTGAAGCCAGACCAGGTGAGGTGTAGTCTTTGTCGACATTTAGAGCTTGTAGCCAGCGCCAAGGAGTCTAAAGGAAGGTCTCGAATTGTTTGGACTCATCAAGGGGCAAATCGACAAAAGTGCAGAGGAGCCTTTGAGATTTAAGATCGTTTCGGTAAGTAGTTAAATTGTAGTTGTTCGCTTGAGATTTTGTATTATGGTGTTTAACCAAAGGGTTCTAATTAAGTGATTACGATGGGCGTGGGTTCGAGTACCACCAAGGTGGGCAAGGAAAGCTCCCATCCCAAAGTTCAAGAAGAGATCCGTTTCTGCTGTTCGAGATTGGCCACCAGGGTGTGGGCCAACAGCAAGAAACGTTAGGCAAAAAGCCGTAGTTTCGCTAAACGATAGCGTCGAGGATCGAGAGTCTAGAACTCCTAGTAATAAGGTGTGTAGTTAATCATTGTTTCCGGGATTTGCGTGATAAATGTCTATTTTATATGTATGCTAACCAGTGCAGTTAAATGTGAACATGGTACCCTTAAGGGGTATGAAGATGATCAGGTTAGTAGCAAAGTTTGTAAATATGTGATCACTGATTTTATTATGTGAGTATGCCTATGATTGTGTTTAATATGTACATGCACCACCTTATCATCATTTTATGTTACATGTGCATGGGTGGGTTATGAAAAGAAGGTACGGGTGTACTTCGAGTACGTGGTTGATGTCAGCTTTGTGCTACATCGTGGATTGGCGCCCGATCGAGGTCGCGTTGTGGATCTTTGCGATTTAGTTCGCGTGGTTACCTTGATTGATATGGGCTTTATGCCATATCGTGGCTGGATGGATTGCTGTGTGCTCCATCGTGGTTTGATGTTAGCTATACGCTACGTCGTGGATGGCATTGGTTGCCTTATGGAGGGAAAAGGAGAGGGTGACTCGATAGTCCCCGTGTGTGGTAGGTCGGATAAGGGGTGTGTAGCGGATGGACCCTAGGTTGGGTTGGGAATCATGTTGCATTATTTTTGTGATAATATGGAAATGGGCCAAGCCCAATATGACATGTGGATAGGTATGTTTTGGAAACATACGTGGAAATGGGCCAAGCCCGGATGATATGTGGTTTATTGAGAAATGGGCCTAGCCCAGTATTTGAGTATGATTTGAATGTGGGCCAAGCCAGTTGTGGTAATTGTTAAAATGATATATACATTACTTGTTGCATTTGATAATTGGGATATTATGTGGCTAAGCATGTGGGTGGATTTCAAAGGGTTAACTTACACACGAGTCATTGTGACTCACCCAATTTTTATCCATCATCGCAGTGAGTCGTGATTAGTGGACGGTTTGGAGTGGATTCAAGGTGGCCCATGCGATGCTGATTTTCATGCGAGTTGACGCGTTTTGAATATTTTTATTTCAAGCATTTTAATTACTTGGTTTCAACTTATTTGATGTAATAGGGGCCACTATGGTTACAATTACTTCATTTAATTTTGTTGAAGTTTACATTATATTCGAAAATATTTTTATTAAAAAGGTTCATATTATAATAATTTATAACAATGTTTTAATTCGGATGTTATCAACAAGCTTATATAATTTAATAGTCTTAAAATGGACACGATTTTCCAAGGATAATAAATTTTCATGTTTTAAATTCTAAGTAAAGAAACATATTTTCACTAACATAACCGGATTCGGTCGTAGTGAATAGGCCGGGTTTGGGGATGTTACAGTTTGGTATCAGAGCCCGGTTCAAAACTCGGCTTTGAGGGTTTTGGGCCCAAAAACGTTTCAAAATGGGCATTTTGGGCTTTTAGGAAATTATTTTCAGGTTATTCTGGCATGGCACCTGTACCTTCAACCCGAGTCCACCAGGTAAGTACTTCAGACTTGTTAAGTAATTTGATATGTGAATTGTTATGGGCTTAGTTGGGCTCGTAAATTAGTGAACTAGGATCTGTTGAACCCTAGGACTAGTCTACTCAAACATATGCATAAAACTTAAAGCTACTAAACAAACCCGTGATTAAGTCGCCGAGTTAAGGTGTGGTAACCATTGTGCGCATGTCTAGGAGTGGATCCGGAAGAGCTTGGTACTTAAGCAGTCCTCGTGACTCACCTCCTCTTCGCTGGAATCCTACCTGGTGCGTAGCTACGGTTCACCTTAACCAAGAGGACTTGTTCATAGGCTAAACCCGATAATTAAAACCCGAAAGGGATTAGCCTTGCTGTTTTAAAAATTCTTGGTAATAAGAAAAAAAAAATACCCCTGTAGGAAAATGACGAAATTACCCCTGGGTAGGGAAGGAAACTTGATTGCTCGAAAGAACTACTCTCGGAAACTTCATTGCATAAAATTGCTCGTGGATAAAATAGTGAAACAATAATTTCTAATGCATAAAACTTTTTAAATGATTAAATCGCGACGATAGAGATGAGTTCTAGGGGCGCAGCGGTAGAGGTAGAATGGCGGTTCGGAACCCGTAGGGTCCGCCATGAGTCGAAAAGTGAAGTGCCGCCACCGTGGACGTAGAAGGGCAAGATCGAGATAGAAGAAGATGACGCAGTTGTCGCGGGCCATGTTACGAATTTTAGAACGTGTAGCGAGGAGCTAGTAGAGGAAATGGAACTCGAAAGTCGGTGTCGGAAAGGCTTAGATTGAACGAGTGAGATCTTTAGAGGAATATCTGGAGTAGCTCGAACGTAGCGGAGTATTGGCTAGAAGCGATCGAAAGAATCATGGGCGATTTGGACCGCACCAATTAAGAAAAGTTGAAGGGTCTTTGTTTCGTTGCTTCGCGACGAAGCTTATCGTTGGTGGCTCACCGTCAAGCAAAGTGTACCAAAGAGATCAACGGATTTAGGGACTTCTTTAAGGTTAAGTTTGAAGGAAAGTGCGTAGGAGCCGCTTATTTGGACTCGTAAAGGAAAGCGTTTCTAAATCTAGTACAAGGAAGTAAGTCGATAGCTGAGTACGGCGCGAATTTGTGCGGTTAAGCCGATATGCTAAGGGAATTGTGGCCACCGATTATGAGAGTGCGTCCGGTTTGAGGACGGATTGCGAGATGAACTTCGAATGCTGATTGCTCCGCAGAGGGAGAGAGACTTCGCGGTGCTAGTAGAGAAAGCTCGGATCGCTGAAGAGGTTAAGAAGACTATAAGGGAAAACCGAGAGAAGAATAGGAACGAGAATAAGAGAAATGCTGGACCATCAGTATCGTTGGGTAATGCCCAGAAAAGACCAAGGATCGAGAACCCTGTAAGTGCACTTGTATCAATGGATCGGAATCGTTCTTGTGTTCGATGTGGAAGACCACACACAGGAGAGTGTTGGGGAAATAGTAAAGAATGCTTTCGGTGCGGATCTAAGGCACATTTAGTTAAGAATTGTCCTCAAGCGACGAGGGGTCGTGGTTCAAGTCGTGGAAGGAATGGTTCTGGTCAGAGTCAACCAAGGATGTGATATTAGGTAAGCTCCTTTGCTTTGGTACATGCTTTAATTACTTGGTTTGACTACGATTTAGCCTTTTCTGTGTTGCTAAGAGAGGTGTTTCGAATTTTTAGCATGAACTTAGAGATTGTGTAGGTACGATAGCCTTAGTAAGATCAGAGTGCGCAGCGTAAGCGTAAGGTGGTAAGATAGGTGGTATGGACGTTTGTTAGTAAAGTAATTTCGAGGACGAAATTATTTTAAGGAGGGTAGAATTGTAACACCCTGGTTTTAGGGGTTATGCGCTTGGAGCATAGCTCGAGCAGTTAGTAGGCTTATGGTCATGTTGGGAGAATTTTTAGGGGTTTTGGAGAACCTTAGAAGGCAAGGGATGCCTTAGAAAATTTTTAAATTTTAGGGTAATAAGAGGAAATAGGGTAGAAAGGCCTTAAAATAAAATTGTGGAGTTTAAGGCACAAGAAAGGCATTGGCAAAGTGGTGCCCGTGCGACACTTAGGCGCTGGAGGAGGTTGAGGGCGCTGGTTCGAGTGGTAGAAGCGGCATTTTGGTGTTTTATTTTATATGCGGTTATGGGCTGGCGTGAGGAAGGGTTTAAAAATTAAATGGTGTGGCTTATGGACATGAAAGGCGGTGTGGGCGGAGTGGCTAAGGCGCTACTTGAGAAGGGGCTTTGTGCAGTCGCGGGTTCGAGGGCTGGTGGAAGTAACATTTTGGCATGTTTTATTTTATGCGGATATGGATCAGTAGTATGAAGGCCTTAAAAATAAAATGGGTGGCTTTATGGCATAAAAAAAGTGGCCGAATGGCTCGGCACTACTTGTCATTTGCTTCCCCGTGTCCCGTGTTCGAGACCTATGGGCGACAATTTGGGGTGTTGTTTTTATTTTGATTTTTGTAGCAAATTTGAAGGGTGGACGGCACATGGAACCTGCAGGTGGGGATAAAGATTAAGATTAATTTTGTTTTATTTCGGCTGGAGTGATAAGGGTGGGTTTTATTTTTTTTATTTATTTATTTATTTTAGATAATAGGATAATTGTAGGAGTATTTTAATAGGATTAGATTAGTGGTTAGTTTTTAAATTCGGCTGGAGGGGTAGCTTTGTTAGTTTATTATTTTAGATAATTATAGGATTAATTTAGTTAATCAATAAGTGGGATAATAGTAAACAATTCAAGTTGTTTTGAACTAATTCAAATGGAATTGAATTAGTGAGGTGTTAACCAAATCTTGGAGACTTCAAGGGGTTGGCGAATGCTATAAATAGGGGAGGGTAGAGTGCTAGTTGTTCATCAAGTCTTTTGCCTCTCCTCTCTTGGTGTGCCGATTTCTCCTTTGGCCTTGTAGCCAAGTATTTCTTTTGTTTTCTTTTAGTCCCTTGATAGCCGAAATCCTTAGCCCTCCATCTCTCTTCTACTTTATCAAGTTTGAAGCCGAACCAGGTGAGGTGTAGTCTTTGTCGACATTTAGAGCTTGTAGCCGCCCAAGGAGTCTAAAGGAAGGTCTCGAATTGTTTGGACTCATCAAGGGCAAATCGACAAAAGTGCAGAGGAGCCTTTGAGATTTAAGATCGTTTTCTGGTAAAGTAGTTAAATTGTAGTTGTTCGCTTGAGATTTTGTATTATGGTGTTTAACCAAAGGGTTCTAATTAAGTGATTACGATGGACGTGGGTTCGAGTACCAGTCCAAGGTGGGCAAGGGAAAGCTCCCATCCCAAAGTTCAAGAAGAGATCCGTTTTCTGGCTGTTCGAGATTGGCCACGTGGTGTGGGCCAACAAAGAAGAAACGTTAGGCAAAAAGCCGTAGTTTCGCTAAACGATAGCGTCGAGGATCGAGAGTCTAGAACTCCTAGTAATAAGGTGTGTAGTTAATCATTGTTTCCGGATTTGCGTGATAAATGTCTATTTTATATGTATGCTAACCAAATGCGATTAAATGTGAACATGGTACCCTTAAGGGGTATGAAGATGATCAGGTTAGTAGCAAAGTTTGTAAATATGTGATCACTGATTTTATTATGTGAGTATGCCTATGATTGTGTTTAATATGTACATGCACCACCTTATCATCATTTTATGTTACATGTGCATGGGTGGGTTATGAAAAGAAGATGCGGGTGTACTTCGAGTGCGTGGTTGATGTCGACTTTGTGCTACATCGTGGATTGGCGCTGACTGAGGTCGCGTTGTGGATCTTTGCGATTTAGTTCGCGTGGTTACCTTGATTGATATGGGCTTTATGCCATATCGTGGCTGGATGGATTGCTGTGTGCTCCATCGTGGTTTGATGTTAGCTATACGCTACGTCGTGGATGGCATTGGTTGCCTTATGGAGGGAAAGGAGAGGTGACTCGATAGTCCCCGTGTGTGGTAAATTTGGATAAGGGGGTGTGTAGCGGATGGACCCTAGGTTGGGTTGGGAATCATGTTGCATTATTTTTGTGATAATATGGAAATGGGCCAAGCCCAATATGACATGTGGATAGGTATGTTTTGAAACATACGTGGAAATGGGCCAAGCCCGGATGATATGTGGTTTATTGAGAAATGGGCCTAGCCCAAATTTGAGTATGATTTGAATGTGGGCCAAGCCCAGTTGTGGTAATTGTTAAAATGATATATACATTACTTGTTGCATTTGATAATTGGGATATTATGTGGCTAAGCATGTGGGTGGATTTCAGTGGTTAACTTACACACTGAGTCATTGTGACTCACCCAATTATTTATCCATCATCGCAGTGAGTCGTGATTAGTGGACGGGTTGGAGTGGATACAAGGTGGCCCATGCGACGCATTTTCATGCGAGAAGTTGACGTTTTGAATATTTTTATTTCAAGCATTTTAATTACTTGGTTTCAACTTATTTGATGTAATAAGGGCCACTATGGTTACTGATTTCTATTTAATTTTGTTGAAGTTTACATTATATTCGAAAATATTTTTATTAAAAAGGTTCATATTATAATAATTTATAACAATGTTTTAATTCGGATGTTATCAACAAGCTTATATAATTTAATAGTCTTAAAATGGACACGATTTTCCAAGGATAATAAATTTTCATGTTTTAAATTCTAAGTAAAGAAACATATTTTCACTAACATAACCGGATTCGGTCGTAGTGAATAGGCCGGGTTTGGGGATGTTACAGGAAGACTTTGTTATAAGGACTACGCCAAAGTGCTGCTGCTATTTTGAGCTGACTGCTTTGTTCTGTATCATGCATGACTCATGAGGGTGGCGCATAAATGTATTTTGGAAATGATTTGTACAAAGAACTTCTATTTTGATAAGAATATTTTTATGAGATTTCTATGAAGTATCAGTGCTTGGTTTTAAATTAATACATTCCGTTTAATGAAATTATTATATTTGAACTCATACACCAAAATGGCTTGAATGTTATTTAAAACTGTTAATGACTTCATTTAAACTTAGTAAAGCAACAATTATCAAATGTTTTATATCTGTAACTTTGTAAGAATCATATAAAGCTTCCCCCAAAATGTTTTGAAGTTAGTTTGATTTTTAAGTAGTAACACACCATACTCAGATCCAATTATTGGGTCGAGTTTGGCGTGTCACAAAACCCCATTTCTTTTCCTTAATTTTCATCGTTAACCTCTTTTTTAAGCAAAGGATTAAACATCATTTATATTAAAAGATTGGGGATTAAAATGATAATTTTTTATTTTACTTAAATTATGTGGAAAATAAAATTTTTAAAAATAATTCCACATTAGATTTAAGTTTACAATTTTAACGGGGTGACTAAAATTATCGAACTATGTAACGGAAGTGCCTAAATTGCAAACATTTTTTCAGAAATAATATTATCATGATTATTATCCTAAAAAGAATTTACCATCATAAATCATTTTTGTATATATATCATACATAAATTCAATGCATCAAATTTATTTTGAAAATAGACAATTATAAATAAATCATACTTATATTATACATATTAATCATACCAGTCATGCATCCATAAAAAGTAATATACATCATATACATATGTGAAAATAAAAAATTGGAAATAAAATTGATTTTACCAAGATACATTAAATATGGAATCTTAAAATTAACAACAATATGGTAAACAAAGTGATTTGATGGGCACTTTTGCAATTTCAAAATGTTAGCTCGATTGATAATCAGAAATAGCCAAGAGGGGAGTGAATTGGCCTTTTAAAAATTTTGTGGAAGTTTGAAAGAAAGAATAGAAAAATTGAATGCAATAATTTATAGTGGTTCGGCCCCAATTGCATACTCCACTACCTTAGTTTTCCACAACTAAGGATTTACCCAAATTCACTAATTTGGTCAACCTTTGAGGATAAGCTTTAACCTTACAACTCCCTCAAGATTTCTACCCAAATCTTAAGACACAAACCCTCTAAAAAAGAAACAAATAATAAACAAAGAAATAATCCTCACAAGATTAGGATGTTTTCTAATTAAGCACAAATACAAGAAAAACACTAGTTGAAAGGGAGGGCTGAGGGAGTCAATGGCGTGAAAGGAAAAAGTAAATAAAAAATTAGGGTTTCAGATTTTTTTAAGGGAGACACGGTCGTGTATAGGCCCGTGTTGGGCCACACGACTGTGTCTTTGACCCGTGTGTGCCTTATCAGCCAGTACGCAAATCAAAATAAAATAAATTAAGCACCAAGACTTACACGGCATGGGGCACACCCGTGTGTCTAGGTCGTGTACCACACATGGCCGTGTAGGTCATCTTAGCTTGTTTGATGCTTCGAAAAGAAAAAAAAATTACACTCAGTATCCACACAACCTAGGATGGACCCGTGTGTCCAAGCTGCTTGTCACAAACAATCGTGTGTGATGATCATTTGCTTCTCCCACGCTCGTGTGGAAGGCCATGTGGGGCACACGGTCTACCACACACCCATGTGACATGTCTCCAGACCGTGTAACTCTCTGTTGTCGTGTCTCCAAGTCGTGTGGACCACCCTAGACCTTGTGTCTCCTTTTTTTAGTACATACTAATCATGCAACAAAATTAAGTAAAATGAAAATTTAAACACTTAAGTTGCCTCCCGAGAAGGGCATATTTAAAGTCTAAGCTCCTCTCTCTCGTTATTAATATAACCACCAATATAAAATTTGAGTCGATGGTCGTTTACCTTGAATGTGTCGTATTCAGGATCTATTACCTCTATTGTATTGTATGGAAAAATGGTTTTTACCACAAATAGGCCTGACCATCTCGATTTTAGCTTTCCAAGAAACAATTTAAGCCTTAAATTATATAAAAGCACTTGATCTCCAACTATGAATTGTTTGGGCTGCTTTAAACGAGCTTCGTGGCGTTGCTTTATTACTTCTTTGTACAATCTCGATTTCTCGTAAGCATTTGCTTGCCATTCATCTAACTCATTTAGTTGCAACATTATCTTTTCACCTTCAAGTTTAGGATCGTAATTCAAAAGTTTTATTTCCAAAATGCTTTATGTTCGAGTTCTAGTGGTAAGTCACAACCCTTCCCATAAAAAAATCTGTAGGGAGACGTTCCTATGGATATCTTATACACAATCCTATAAGCCCATAAAGCATTATTTAATTTTAATGCCCGATCCATCCTATTTGTCTCTATAGTCTTTTCTAGGATGCATTTCAATTCTCGGTTTGACACTTCAACTTGACCACTAGTTTGAGGGTGATAAGGGGTAGTTCTTCTATGATGTACACTGTATTTCTTAAGGATCTTATCAAATTTAGTGTTACAAAAATGTGTACCCCTATCGCTAATGATTGCTCTAGGTGTAACACCCTTAACCCGTATCCGTCGCTGGAACAGGGTTACGAAGCATTACTAGAACATACAGGAACATTTACAGATAAATCATGTAAATTACTATTCATTCACCGAGATTATTCGAAACGTCCCTTAAATGGACCCTCAATGCCCAATACGAGCTTTAAAAATAGGTCGGGACTTATTCGAGACCTCTAAGAATTTTTGCAAAATTACAAAATTTTCCAAGGTACAGGGCTCACACGCCCGTGTGGTCCAAGGGACACGTCCGTGCTACAGGCCGTGTTCGACCCTGTATAACTCTTTGACTTGCAAACACGACCGTGCCACACGCCCGTGTGCTAGGCCGTGTGGTTACTTAATTTAATTCGAATTAGGTGTGGGTTTCACACGGCCAAGACACACACTCGTGTTCTAGGCCGTGTGGCACACACGACTGAGACACACGCCCGTGTCTTTGCCCGTGTGCTCAATTCTGAGCATTCTGTTTCTCAAAATTAAGGTGCAGGGGACACACGGCCTAACCACATGCCCATGTTACTAGGCCGTGTGTCACACACGGTCTAGAGCCCGTGAGGACAAAATGAAGCCATTTCTTGCTTCATTTCTCACCCAAAATTTCACCCAAGACCTGCACTTAAAACACACAACCAATACCAACCATTTCAAGCATTCAAATTACACAAATTTCATCATTCATCAAGGCATTTCATTTCATACATATGTGTTTATAAACTTACCTTGGATTAACTTAGTCAATGGCATCATTAGACCATATTTACATAACACATCACATGTGAATATATCATCATAACATACTTAATCATACCAAAATAAGCCATTACTAGCCATTCCAATGGCTAGGTTACAAAATAACGTTTCCAAGTCACCTATGGCCAAGTTGTCCTATACATGTCATTATACCAAAATGATTCTAATATATATACCCAAAATAGCTAGTTGATAGTGTGACGATGCTCTAACGATCTTCCAACCTTCACGAACTTCCGAGCACTATAAGACAGGGAAAATAAAAGGAGTAAGCATTACATGCTTAGTAAGTTTGTATAACGGAAACTAAACTTACTAATCTTGTTTACTAAAACTAAACATACAAGGTCATGTTTCCATCCATTTGGCTAATTTTCCTAATCACATACATTCAATCAAACATGTTAGTCACCAAAATCTCCATATCAATCAAATAACATAGATGAACTCATCAAGCAATATTCTTTCAAGTCTTTATCATTTTATCACAAGGTTCTCATGCCAATTCAAGAGTTATTTATATCCCTTGAATCATTGAATTCCGATGGATGCTCAAGTAGTACACTCGAAGTGTACGATTTAATAATCCGTCAATTTCTAGTTCAAGGGTACCCCTTAGGGCATTTAACCAAGGAATACACTCTCGAGTCACATATCGTATAACAGGATAAGCAGTCCAGGCTAAATCCTTTATAAAACGTATGCTCAGAGGAGCTCAATTAGGATTACTAGTCCAGGTTAAACCCTAATCTTAACGTATGCTCGAGAGGTATTATATCAGGATTACCCGTCCGGGCTAAATGTAACACCCCTCACCCGTATTCACTATCAAAATAGGGTTACAAGGTATTACCGATCAATACACATCATTTATCTTATGTAACTCATACATTTAGGCATTTATATTCATATACCATTTAAAACGATCACATAGTCCCTTACAAGGGCCTACGAGGCCTTAAACATGCAGTATAAGTGGTTCGGGACTAAACTGATAACATATAAAAAGTTTTAGAAACTTATAAAAATTTCAAACATATAAGGGTCACACGCCTGTGTGAACAGGCCGTGTGCCTCACACAGCTCCAGACACGCCCATGTCTTAGGCCATGTGAAAAAAGGGCATACATACTGAATTGGGTCACACGCCCGTGTGCCAGGTTGTGTACTAGGCCGCGCCAATTCTTTAGGGTATACTGACTTATACAACACTGCCAGGTCACACGCCCGTGTGCTAGGCCGTGTGCCATTTAGGGGGTATATTGACTTGTACCGCACAGTCAGTCACATGCCCGTGTGTGAGGCAGTGTGGAGCATACTGACTTCATTTTAATATCAACACCAGGGGACACACGACTGTGTAGCATGACCGTGTGTCACACACGGCTGAGACACACGCCCGTGTCTCTGTCCGTGTAGACAAAAATAGGTCATTTGCAAGGCCAATTTGCCACCCTTTCTCATGCTCACCTAAACAACAAAAATGGTACCATTTCATCATACAATAGGCATCCCAAAATCATCAACCAAGTGCACAAATCATACCATATCCATTTCAATCAAATTCAATATCCAAATCAATGTCAATTACCCATTCAACACTTATATTATCAAGTAATAATTCATAAGCACATAACTTCTCAAATTATCAACTTCTATCACACCAACCAAACTCAAAATATAACCATTTGAGCAATTATGGAACCATAACCACATTCATACCAAAACATACTAAAATAAGCCATCACTCATGGCTATATATATACAAAACAAAACATATGCATTTACAAGCCAAATCTTACGGCTATATTCACAACCAAAGTACCACATCTAGCCTACACATGCCATATACCATATGTAAAATTCAAAAGTACCAACTTAGATGTCTGATAGTGCAATAATGTTCTCGTCGACTCTCGGATCCAAGCTAGCCTTGATTCACTATAAAACTTAGAAAAATAACACAAATTAAGCTTCATAGCTTAGTAAGCTCATAAGTGAATAACTCAATTCATCAAATAAATGTATTTCCAACCAAATATACATGACAAAATCATATACACATCATCTACAAACCTTTCTCATGTCTCAAAACATGATCAAATACCATCTCATTGAACTTTCTCTATTTAATATTCGAATAGGTTCCGTACGTACCTGTATCGTCTCGTACTAACCTCTTTCTCAACCATCCCTTTCATTTACCCGTTGAACCATTCAGAATAGAATTTGGACACTTAAAGAGCTCAATCGATAAGTACCTATACCATGGCCCGTAGCCAAATCAAGGTAACTTATCCCGGAGTACCTATACCATGGCCCGTAGCCAAATCAAGGTGACTCCTCTCCAAAATACCTATACCATGGCCCGTAGCCAAATCAATGTATCACTTGCACCCGAAGTGCCGATATCATGGCTCGTAGCCAACATAATAACCTAATGACATGTCACTAGCATCCTAAACTATTCCTAAGGTCCAACCGAGAAGTTTCACTTGTCGATTTCATCGTCGAACACATTCGTAAAGTCATTTTCACAATTCAAACATTATTCACAATCTCATAATCACAATTTATGCAATATCAAAGCATTTAACATACATTTATAATGAAATTACCACATACGAACTTACCTCGTATTCAGAATTGACGGATCGGATAGACTACTCGTTAACTTTGCTTTTCCCCTATCTAAATCCGAATTCTTTCTTTCTTGATTTATATGAATTCAAAATTGACTTATTCAATCATTCATTCATTCAATTTAATCCTTAAACACATATTTGGGCATTTTTACACATTAGCCCCTAAACTTTCACATTTATTCAATTTAGTCTCTATTTCAAAAATACAAAAAATTTAAAAAATTCAACTTAACCCATGCTTGGCCGAATTACACATAGGTCCCTAGCAGCCCAAAACTTTCATTTATTTTTCATTTTAACCACTTAATTTGTATAATTTTCAAATTAATCCCTTTTTGACATTTTTGTCAAAAATCACTTTAGAAAACATGAAAATCTGATATCAAAAATTCATATTTCATAATCAAACACCAAAGAACACATAAACTCATCAATGGGAACTCTCAAAATCTTTAACAGTTTCGAAATTAAAGGTACGGGCTAGCTAGATTAAGCTGCAACGATTACAAAAACATAGAAATCATTAAAAACAGATCAAAATCGTACCTTAATTGCTTGAATTATTCCTAGCCGAATGAAGAACCCTAGCTCCTCTTGTTCTTCTTTTAATTTCGGTTCCAACAAGATGATAATGGATGAAATTTGTGTTTTATTTTACTTATTAAAACATTGTTTACAAATTACCATAATTAACCTTAAAAATAATCCATAATTACACCAATTTCCATGCCACTATCATCCATTATCATTCTAATGGTCTATTTACCACTTAAGGACCTTAACATTAATAAACCATAGCAATTAAACACCTTTAACAAGTAGAATGCAACTTTTGCATTTTACGCGATTAAGTCTTTTTTTCTCAAATTGAACAATTAAACGATAAAATTAGCTCATGAAATTTTCACACATATATAATAACATTCTGTAAACACATAAAATAATATTAAAAATAATTTTTTGATATCAAATTTGTGGTTTCAAAAACATTGTTCTGATTTAGCTAAAACCGGGCTGTTACACTAAATCCTTTCTATAGCAAGATCAATGGGATTACTCGTCCGAGCTAAATCTCGTCCACAATAAATGTAGGTCCTTATTAGTTTCAGGAAAGCGCATATAATCATCAAAATTCAACATTCAATCGGGACTAACCCTTTGTCACCAATTCAAGCTTGTATTCAAATATTCATTATAGAAATCAAGTAAAGCACATTAACAAAAATTACATTACA
This sequence comes from Gossypium sturtianum, assembly GCA_025698515.1. NCBI lineage: Eukaryota > Viridiplantae > Streptophyta > Magnoliopsida > Malvales > Malvaceae > Gossypium > Gossypium sturtianum. The sequence goes on from CM046952.1 coordinate 59,840,772, forward strand.
TACAACACAACATTCAATTAATATAATTACATGCCCGATTAAGTTACACGAACTTACCTCGATACTTGTTCGCGTATTAGTTCTACTAATCCGATATCTTTTCTTTTCCTTGATCTAGCCTTGAGTTTGTGTTTTTCGGATCTATATAAATGAATTTAACCATCATTTCATACATTTCATATTTAAATGGACTCAATTTACGTCCTAGGTAAAATTACTATTTTGCCCCTAACTTTTACATAAATTCTGATTTCGTCCCTAGGCCCGGAAAATGAAACTTGTGCAAAATACTCCCTATTCCAAGCCTAACCAAAGCCCCATTACAAAATTTACAGCACATGCTGTAACATCCTGAAAAGGGCCTATGCATTTTTGGTTTAATTGTACGAAATGACATATCTTATGTGTTATGAATATATTTTGAACACTTTTGGAAACCTGGAAATGTATGGAAATGTTAAGTTTAAAAGAGGAAAGTGAACATTTTTAGAACCTTGGAAATGTAAGGAAATGTCATGGAAATGTAAGGAAATGTCTTGGAAATGTAAGGAAATGTCTTGTAAGGAAATGTCATGGAAATGTAAGGAAATGTCAAGTTTACAGAGCCGATCGAAAATTTTTGGAAACTTAGAAATGACCTAGAAATGGCGAGTTTTAAGGATTAAAAGGAGAAATTAAGGCAAGGTGGCCTTAAAAGAAAAAGTTTGTGAAATTTGATACACAAACAGGCTTGGAAAAGTGGTCTGAAGATACCACTTAGGGCCTATGGAAATGGCGCCATATGCAAGAGGAATGGGCCTAAGTTCGAGTCACATGGGAAGCAAATAAAAGAAATTTTATTTTGCTACAATGAGCAGAGAGGTGGACGGCACATGGCTATAAATTAGGAGCTTTTATTATTTTATAAATAGTGGATAAATAAGGGATTTATTTATCATTATTTTCAAGAGATAATTGTTGGATTAAATTCTTTTAATTTGAATAAAGAGATAAAGAGGAAAATAAGGGAGAAGTGATGGCCAAGTAAGGGACTTTGAGTTTAATAATTTCGGCTAAGTAAGGATAGTTGCTGAATTATCTTTTATTTTAAGTGATAATTAAAGAGATAAAGCTATTAAAATAGAGGAGTGATGGCCAAGTAAGGGACTCCTTAGATGATAATTTCGGCTATAAAAGGAAGGAAAGAGGGCTACTCATCAATTTGTGCTTCCTCCTTTCTCTGCCGAATTCTTAGTGCTCTATTCTCTTCTTTTCTTTCTTTTCTTTTGTCAAGCCAAAATTAAGTAATTATTGGAACCTAGCCGAATATTTTCCTCTCCATTAGAAGCCATAGCTGAATCCTCCATCTTTATTCTTCCTTCTCTTTTCTTTCTAATCCCTCCAAAAGCCGAAAGTTGTGAGATCATCATCTAGCCATAGCCGAATCTCTGAAGGTTGAAGTGAAGGTGCAATCGATTTCTTCAAGTAAAAGTAAGATCTCATTCGGTTTCATCCTTTTTCTTAAGATTTGCCGAAATCTAGGACTAACCCCATTAATATCTTGTTGCCGAAACTTTGAAGAGATCTTTCGGGATTTACTAAGTGTCGACTACAAGGAAGGAGAAGTTCTTTTCCCGAAGGTACACCATAGGCCACGTGTTCCCTAGTTATTCGGTGAGTTTCGGGATTTAAAATCCACAAGGTAAGTGTCTATAGTATTCGGCCAAGGCCATGTTTGTTAAATATATGTGTTCATTAATTATTCAAAAGCCGAAAACTAACCAAGTTAATTGATTCAATGCTTGGCGAATGCAAGAAGAGTATAGCGAGATTTCAAGACTTGATTCTTAAGTCAAACGGCAACAAGGTAAGTTTAAGTATACTAATCCTACTAGGATTTGGATTTATGGCCGAATGGCTTTTTATTAAAGTAGTAGGTGATTAATCAAATGTAGGGATTAAGGATCTAAGCATTAGATCAAGCTTTTCGGGATTTCAAGACCCTTTCGGTAAGTATGATAAGTTGTGGATATTTGGTTAAGAATTCGTATATTGATGATTAAATCGATTGTTACGATTAAGTGTGTTGATGGAGGCGAATACCATTCAATAAGGGAAAGGGAAGGTCCCTATCCCGAAGTTTAAGAAGAGATCTGTCTCGGCGAGTTAGGGATTGGCCACCACGTGTGGACCAACATCGAACAAGAAAGTAGGCAAATAGCCGTAGTATCGCCTAGTGATAGCATCGATGCTCGAAAGCATAGTTCTCCAAGTGATCAAGTGTGTGATTAACCCACTTGCTTTTTCGGGTTTATGGTATATTGTATGTGTTGTGTAAATGCTAATATGTGCGATGGCGATTGTGAATGGTTACCCTTAAGGGGTATATCGGAAATCAGTCGGTGTTAATTATTAAGAATGTGAATATGCCAATGAGAATATGTTTGTATGCCGAATAGCATGTGCGTGCATTATTTTACTATGTTATGACATTATCATATGTTGCATGTGCATGGGATGGGATATGAATGTGACTATCGAAGGAAAGGGTGTACTTTATGTACGTGGTCTAATGTTAGCCTTGTGCTACATTAGCGCTTGATGTTAGCTATGTGCTTCATCAAGGGAGGTGTTGGCTAGGTGCCACATCTCGGTGGTTGATAGCTGTGTGCATCACCGTGGACTGAATGATATGTGGGATCACTTAGGTGATCGGTGGCTCAGCCACGGCCTTGAGCAGCAGGTCTATCAAGGTAAGATATGTGGGATCACTTAGTTGATCGGTGGATTAGCCACGACCTTGGGTAGGGAGTCTGCTAAGGTAGGTGTAACGGATGGACCCTAGGTTGGGTTGGGTGCACTTTGCATAAACTCATTATCTGTCATATGGGTTGATGATGAAATGGGCCAAGCCCAGTATGTGGAAATTATGTGGTTAACTACCCTATTAAATGAATGTGATATGAATATGGGCCAAGCCCAGAATGTGATAACATGTGAATTTGATAATTGATATCTGATATATGAGTTAATATGTGGTTAACATGTGGGTGGAATTCAGTGGACTAATTACACACTGAGTCTATATGACTCACCCAATTTTTATTAAACATCGCAGGTGATCGTGATTTTTGGACCGGGTTGGAGTGGATACAAAGGTGGCCATGCGACGCATTTCCATGCGAAAAGATATCTTAATTAATTAAGTAGTTATATTTTCAGATTTTGATTAAGTGTTTATTGTAATAAGGCCCATTAAAGTGATTGAACATTTTTTATTATGTTTAAGCTAGACGACCATTAAATTATTATTGGGAAGTGCTTTTAATTTTGGCAACTTATATTTTAAAAGCTTATAATAAAGTTTTAATTTGGATATTTTTATCAAGCTTATATTATTTAGAATTTTTAATTGGACATGGTTTTCAAATGACAAAATTTTTAATGTTTAAAGTGAAATCAGTCTTCAAACGTTTTTCATGATGGCATTTCAAATTCGGTTAGAATTTAATGGGCCGAGTTTGGGGTGTTACACATGCATACATAAAATTTCAGAATTTTTCCTTCAATTTCAGAAGTTTACATTTTAGTCTCTAAATCAAGTTTCCATAAAAAATCACTTTGTAAAAGTTGTTTATCTATCAATAATCTTTCATTTTCTACCATAAATTTCTAACTTCCAGCATTTACATCCATGACCCATTTTCTAAACCTTGATAACTTTTCAAATTAATCCCCTAAATAGAGAGATTAAGCTACCCCGATTTTAAAAATATCAAAATTACTAAAAACAGGACAAGGAAACTTACCCAATTAGGCCTTGAAATCTTCTTTTCTCTCTCCTAGGGTTTCTATGTGTTTTTAGGTTGATGATGATGAAAATAAGATGATATAATTTCTTTTCGTCTTTTAATTAATTAAGTATTTTAGTATTTCCAATTTAGTCCCTTGTCTTTTTCTATAATTCCATGGATGAGTCACCAAGAAAAATCTACATACTTTTCTTAATGGTCTAATTACCATATAAGGACCTCTAGATTTGAATTCCATAGCTATTTAATCCTTATAGCTACTAGAATTCAACTTTCGCATTTTATGCGATTTAGTCCTTCTCGTAATTAAACACTTAATCGATAAAATTTTCGTATCACATTTTTCACACGACTTGTCTATCATATTATAGACCCTATAATAAAATAAAAATAAATTCTATTTTGGGTCGATTTTGTGGTCCCAAAACTACTGTTCCGATTTCACTGAAAAATGGGCTGTTACACTAGGTGTTCCAAAACGAGATAAAAGTTTCATAAGAAATCTAACTACGACCCTAGCATCATTAGCTGGTAAATTTTGATCTTCAACCCATTTCGACACCTAACCTATCGTTACCAGTATGTATTTATTACCATAAGAACTAGGAAACGGTCCCATGAAATCAATACCCCAAGTATTTAAAATTTCAAAAGAAAGCATGTAAGTTTGAGGCACTTCATCATGTCTAGAAATATTACCTTTTTTGGCATCTATCACAAGAAGAACCACACCAGTTAGCATCTTTAAACAATGTGGTCCAACAAAAACCTGATTTGAGGACTTTATATGTTGTCCTAATCCCACTGTAATGTCCTCCTGTCGGTCTCGAATGATAGTGATCCAAAAATTTATTCACTTTCGGTATTGTAACACATCTTTGAATTACCTTATCTGCACACACACGAAAAAGAAAAGGATCCTCCCAAAATTATTTTTTCACATCAGCAAAGAATTGATTCTTTTGATGATGAGTCAAACATTTTGGTAAAGTGTTAGCAACCAAGTTATTCGCAATATCTACAAACCAAGGGTCTCCAGAATCAGTTATCGCAAAGAGTCATTCCTCAAGAAACGAGTCATTTACTCATCTTCATTAAGCTTCTCAAGATATGGATTCTCGAGCCTCGAGAGGTGGTCTGCTGTAAGATTTTTAGCTCATTTCTTATATCTTATCTCCAAATCGAATTCCTGTAGCAATAAAATCCACCTTATAAGTTGAGGTTTTGCATCCAGTTTAGTAAGAAGGCAGCGAAGAGCAAAGTGGTTAGTGTACACAATAACTTTAGACAATATTAAATAAGGTCTAAATTTATCAAATGTAAAAACCACAGATAGCAATTATTTTTCTGTAGTGGTGTAATTCTCTTGTGCATTTGTCAAAGTCTTACTAGCATAATAGATCAGCTGGAAGTGCTTATCCCTTTACTGTCCAAGGACTTCACCTACTGCAATATCACTCGCATCACACATTAGTTCAAAGGGTAAATTCCAATCAGGTGCAACCATAATCGAGGCATTAATTAATTTTTCCTTAAGAACGTTAAATGTCTCTAGACATTCCTGATTGAAATTAAATGACACATCTTTTTCTAGAGAATTAGTTAAAGGATTCGCTATTTTGGAAAATTATTTAATAAATCTCCTATAGAACCTATCATTTCCTAGGAAACTTCTAATAGCTTTAACTGAATTAGGAGGAGATAATTTTTCTATGGTTTCAATTTTCGCTCTATCAACCTCGATCCCTTTACTTAGAAACTTTATGGCCCAAAACAATCCCTTCCTTAACCATGAAGTGTCACTTTTCCCAATTAAGCACAAGGTTCGGTTCCTCACATCTCCTTAAAACTCATTTTAAATTTTTAAGGAATAAATGAAAAGAATTACTGAATATCGAGAAGTTGTCCATAAATACCCCCATAATGTCTTCCACGAGTTCATAAATGGCTAACATGAAACACTGAAAAGTGGCAGGGGCATTACATAATCTAAAAGGCTTTCTTCGATAAGAAAACATACCATATGGACATGTAAATGTCGTCTTTTCTTGATCCTCGGGAGATATCAGGATTTGAAAGTAGCCAGAAAGTCCATCCAGGAAGCAATAATACATGTGACTAGATAATCTCTCCAACATTTGATTCAGAAACAGCAAAGGAAAATGGACTTTCCTTGTAACATCGTTCAACTTCCTATAGTCAATACAAACTCTCCATCTCGTGACTGTTCTTATTGGTATCAACTCGTTCTTTTCATTAGCAACAACAGTCATGTCTCCTTTCTTAGGAACAACCTGCACAGGACTCACCCAAGTACTATTAGATATAGGATAAATAGCTCCAGCATCTAGAATTTTAATTACCTCAGCCTTGATAACTTCCTTCATGTTGGGATTTAACCTAAGCTTGCACACATGGCTTATACTTCCATTAAGATCTTGTGGGTGCAAGAAGAAGGACTGGTCCCTCTAATATCAAAACATTTTCAGGCTATAGCTCTTTTGTATTCCTTCAGCACTTGCAATAACTCATCCTTCTCATTCGACTTTAAGTGTGAAGCAATAATCACTAGAAGTGTAGAATTATTTCCAACAAATACATACTTCAAATGATTCAGTAATTACTTCAACTCTAATTTGGGAGGTTCTTCAATAGAGGGTTTCAACTTCATTTCTTTACTTACCTCAATGGCCACAAAATCTTTTTGTCTCAGTGGAGACTCATTACCATGCAGATCAATTTTCATTTCACTTATCACAGAATTATCTCCATCAACCTCTTCACCTTGAATAATACTAGTTCCAATGTGTTCTTATGAACAATTTTCTACAATCATCTTGCTCACTAGAAAATAACTTGACATCATGTATTTGAAAAACGATCTCATCATCACCTACCCTAAGCACAAGTTTACCATTACCAACGTTAATAATAGCTCTAATAGTAGCTAAAAAGGGTCGTCATAAAATTAAAGGCACCTCAATATCCTCATCCATGTCATTTACAACAAAATCAACAGGGAATATGAATTTATCTACTTTTACAAGTACATCTTTAACAATGCCTATAGGATATTTAACAAATCTGTCAGCTAATTGAATACTCATCCTAGTGGGTTTTGGTTCCCCAAGACTAAGTTGCTTGAACATTTTATAAGACATTAAATTTATACTAGTACGTAAATCAGCCAATGCTTTTTCAATGTCTAAACTACCAATAAAACAAGGGATAGTAAAACTTACTAGATCTTTCAGCTTAGTGGGCAGTTTATTTTAAAGAATGGCTGAACACTCCTCATCGAGTTCCATAATGGATAGCTCTTCTAACTTCCTTTTATTTGTTAATAGCTCCTTTAAAAATTTTGCATATGTGGACATATGCGAAAGAGCTTCAACAAAAGGTAAGTTGATATGCAATTTTTTAAAATGTTCAAGAAATTTACCAAATTGTTCATCCATGCGGTCTTTCTTCAACTTTGCTGGATAAGGGATCAGTGGTTTGTATTCTTTAAGCACCGATGTTTGAATTTTTTCGATTTTTTCCATCCTATCATCTTTCTCATCCGTTTCTTTTTTTAGCTTCTTTTCAAGTTCAGACAACGGTTTCCCATTCCTCAATGTAACTACCTTCACATGCTCTTTTTGGTTGGGTTTGGTGTTACTAGGTAAGATACCTTGTTGTTTTTTTTTAAACTAGTTTAACAAGCTGTCCAATTTGATTTTCAAGTCCATAGATTGATTCTTGCTAATTTTTCAAAACTGACTCAGTGTTTTGAAATTAAATTTCAGATACTGAAATAAATTTAGCTAACATCTCCTAAATGTTTGATTTATTTTCTTGCTGATAAGGTTGCTAAAAACCCGAAGGGGGTTGTGACCTTTGATTTCCTTGACCACCTCAAGAAATATTTGGATGATTCCTCCATCCTGCATTATAATTATTACTATAGGGGTTATTTTGAGGTCTAGAATTATTAGCCATAAATTCGACTTGTTCATGCTCCATGTTAGACTTGAAGGGTGAATATTTTGAATTAATCATCCTGACTCCATTCGCATCACATTACATCATCGGATTCACCTGCTTCGAAAAATTTAAACCATCAATTTTCTTATCAAGAGCTTTAACCTGATTTGCGAATATAGAAACTACATCAATATCAAAAAATTCGACTGCCTTAGTAGGTTTTACTCTCGTAACTTGCCACTAATAATTATTCAATGCCATCTCCTTAATAAACTCTTGAGCAACCTCAAGTGTTTTGCTATTCAATGTTTCACCAGCTGCTGCATCAATCATGTATCTAGTTGAGGGGTTAAGACCATTATAAAAAAATTGAACTTAAAGCCACAAAAGTAGTCCATGGTGAGGACACCTTCTCAACAAATCCTTAAATCTCTCCCATATATCATAAAGAGTCTCAATATCAAATTGAACAAAAGAAGAGATATCATTCCTTAATTTAGCTATTTTATCATTCCTCAATTTAGTTGTTTTAGTCGATGGAAAATATTTCAGCAAAAACATCCCAATCATTTGATCTCGGGTTGTGATAGAACCTCATGGAAATGAATTTAATCACTATTTTTCTTTCTTCTCAAAGAGAATAGGAACAACCGTATGCGTATGACATCATCAGTAACGCCATTGATCTTGAAAGTGTCACAAATCTCTAGAAAGTTAGCCAAATGAGCATTCAGATCTTCATCTTGAAACCCATCAAACTAAACATATTACTGCACCATCTGAATTATGTTCGACTTGATCTCAAAGTTATTTGCATTAATAGTCAGTCTGACAATACTCGGTTCAACCCCAATTAGAGTAGGCTTAGCATAATCATACATAGTCCTAGGAACAGGACGTTCAAATTAATAATAAAAGAAAAATTAAATTAAAAACAAAAAATAATAAAATTAAAATAAAATGGCTAAATTAATAGAAATAAAAATTTTCTAATATTTTAGCCCCCGGCAGCGGCGCCAAAAACTTGATGTCCACGAAATCAACTAAAATTTTGACTAAGGCAAGTGCACCTATCAATTAATATTATAGTTACGGTGAGAAAAGATATCATACTCATGAAGACTAAAAGTACTAGTAATTACCGTTTTTCTATTATTTAACTGATAAGTTAGAGTGATTGATTGATAACTACAATTACCTAAATTAATTAACTACGAACGCGATAATGAACAAATCAGGAAAATAATCAAGTAATATCAAAAAAGAGAAACAATACCCAAGAAAGAATTCACCTAGATTTCATTTGTCATTATCAATTGAAATTATGCAATTTATTCACTTAGTATCTTGATCCGTAGAAATCCCTAAATTATACAAATATTTGTAACAACCTATTTTCAGTAAAATCAAAATAGTGGTTTTGAGACCACAAATTTGATGATTAAATATTTATTTTATTATTATTTTAATGTTTATAGGACTGTATTAGGCTCGTGGTAAAATTTCATCAAGAAATTTTGACATTTGCATGCTTAATTAAGTGAAAATGACCAAATCGTAAAATATGCAAAAGTAGATGTTTAATAGTTAAAGGTGTCAGATAGCTATGGAATTTTAATCTAAAGGACCTAGCTAGTAATTGGACTAATTAAAGGGTTAGTGGACATATATGGACATAACTTAACTGATTTTTGAAGTTAAAAATAAAAGTTAATTTAGTAAATGAATAAATTAAACATAAAACAATTAAAAGAAAATAAGTGTCCATCTTCTTCAAGCCTTTACTCCACCAAAAATTAAAGGAGAGAAACACCATGGAAGCTTGCTAAGTATTCAACTAGGTTGATGTGCATGCATGGTATGTTTTACACCTCTGTTTTTATGATTTTTATGTTTCCAAGATCTTTGTAACTTAATCTAGCTAACCAGGGACTAATTTGAAAAATTGTTAAAGGTTTAGGGTTTTTCCATGAGTATGTTTATGTAACATCCCAAAAACGGGGCTATTTGGAAATAAATTATTTTTCTTATGTATGAACTGCTGAGTCATTATTTATGGAATAATAATGATCAATTTAAGGCTTTGTGTTGGCTCGATTTGGTAGGAAATTTTAGTTTTTAACTTTTAAAAGAAGGGAGCCTTGGTAAGTGGTGTTATAAGAATAAATGTGGGTAGTATTAACACTAAAAGCCCTTGGTAAAGTGGCAAAAGAAGCCCACTTAAGAGCTACATGTGACGCCACCAAGGAGCAAGGGAGAGCCTTGTCTCGAGTCACAAAATCCTCTTGTTTTTGTTTTATTTGGACGGCACAAGGGGGAGAGTTTTCTCCTTCAAACTCTTTTATTAGGTGTAATTATTTAGGGATAATAGAAGAGTTTTATTTGTTTAATTATAGTAATAATGAGAAGATATTCAAGGATATTGGTTGGATTATTATTTGATAAAAGGTGAATTAATTCAAATTAGTTTGAATTAATTTAAATGAGTGGCCAAGAGGAAAATTAGGAGTTGGCTAGGAGTTGGACTCCTTGTTGCCAAGGTTGGACGGCAAGCATTAGGGGGAGGGGGTGCCGAATTTCTTTATAAGCACCCATCCATCAATTGGTTTTCTTTTTCTCACTTTTGCTAGTTACAAAACCCTCAACCTCTCCTTGTTCTTCTTTTATTTTTTTTTCCTTCTCCTAAAAGACCTTAGCCGAATTCCCTACACATCAACCTCTCCTCCATCTTCTTTCTTTCCTCTTCTAAAAACTCCTAGCCGAAACTTTATTTTTCTTTCTATTAAACTAACCATTGGTTGAATACACCCCATTGGTTTACCGAAAACTCTCTTCTTCTACTCTATAGTCTTGGCCGAATACTAAAGGTGACCCAAGTCTCTCTGGGATTCTTCTTCCAATCGGTTTAAGAAGGTAAGGGACACTAGCCGAAATTCCAGAGTCCTCTTTTTAGTCTCTTGCCGATTCCCATTAAGGGGTAGGTGCCGATTTCAATAGTGGTTAATAGGGCTTCTAAGCGGTTAGTAACCGATTTCTTATAGGTATTCGAGGAAGTAAAACAGTCGACTCACAGCCTGATCTCTAGTGTTCAATTTCGGTAAGTGGTGGTAAGATTAATCTCCTTATTCTAGCAATTTGTTTAAAAGCCGAAAGTTATTGGTTTACTTGCTAATCAGTGATGGCTGACGAGCAGATTCGAGTATCAAGTACGGTTGATAATAGCAAAGAGTGTTAAGGTAAGATCTCGGGTTCATAAGGAACCCCTCCTAATATTTTGGTTTTGGCCGAATGGCCTAGGATACTAACCCTTTTGAATGGCCGAATATAGGGGCAAGGACATTAAGTGTGGCCGACTTCTCCATTTGGGATTTAGATTATTCGGGGTGACAGGTGTGTACATACACACTTATAATAGTTAATAAAGTGTATTAAGTGTATGTTATGTGTAAATCTGCTCTATGTAGATATGGCAGTAGTGCCTTAATGGTACAAGCAAGGATCCTGGTAAGTCTCTATTTGTATGAGATTGATAATAATGCTTTTGGGAAGCATGGATTATTTGATACATGTGATATATGTATGTACTGTTGTTAACTGCTTGACATGGGTTGATGAGAGGAGGGGGCAGTGATATCGTGCTGACGAGCACCAGTGCTTTGGTAGCACAATGTGACTATATGTCACCAGAGGTTTGGTACCTCCAGAGGTTTGGTACCTCATAGCGACTTGTCCCTGTGGTTAACACCACCGTGGGTTGGCCCCACTTGAGATATGGGATCGTCTGCCAGTGATTTGGTATCACACGATGGGTTGGCCCCATCACCCGATTTGTGTCTACGGACACCAGTGCTTTGGTAGCACATTGTGACTATATGTCACCAGTGGTTTGGCACCACCAGTGTTTTGGTAACACATCGTGACTACGGTCACCAGTGGTTTGGTACCACATGGGGTAGGCAAAGGTGTTTGGTTGGCTAGGTTGGGTACACGATACTATGCATAATTAACTGTTATATGTTGTGTATGAAACGTTGTATTAACCGGGGGAAGGGTTACATACTGAGTCTTGGTGACTCACCTTCTCCTTTAACATTTTTCAGGTGACTCGTAGATGGCGGTGGAGGAGCCGGTTGGACTCGAGGTGGCCATGCAGTGGTTTTAAATTTATAGAACTTTAAATTTGTTTAATTTTATTTTGGGTTGTAATAAGGCCTCCATAATCTTTATTTGTTTTTTTTATATGTTGGATATTTACTCAAGACTATACTATTAAATTGAATTAAATCACATGTTTTTTTTTTACACGAAAAAGTTTATTCGTGCCATCGGGCTCACTTGAAACTGGTATAACAATTGGACTTAATTAAAATTCCAAATTAAATCTAAGGGTAGCTTTGACAAGACAACCGAAAACGAGGAGTTTTTAATGGAAATTAAATGTTTTTCGAAATGGTGTTCACAAGGTTTTACTCGGTAACGAACCAAATTCGGTCGTGGTGTTTGGGCCGGGTTTGGGTTGTTACAGAATTGGTATCAGAGCCCAGTTCAAAGCTCGGCTGTGGGGGCCCAAGGCCCAAAAATGTTTTGGTAGGCCTCATGAAATGATTTTTGGATTTTAAGCAGCATGGCCCGAGTCTCCGGCACCGATCCGCCCAGGTAAGTACATCTAAACCTTTTTGTGAAATATATTCTGTAGAAGGGTAGGAAGCATGGAACGTAGATAGACTTATAGGACTTGGACCCTAAGGCTAGATTACTCAAACACAATGAAGCATAAGACTTAAAGAACTAAACCAACCTATGACTTAGTCAATGAGCTAGGGTGTGGTAACCCCTGCATGCGCATGTCTAGGATTGGATCCTAAGAGCTTGGTATTTAAGCGGTCCTCGTGACTCACCTCCTCTTCGCAGTATCCTGCACGGTGCGTAGCTTTCTGCTCACCCTAACTCGAAGGCTTAGTGGTGTGGTAACCTCTCAATGCGCATGTCTAGAAAGGTTCAAAGAGAGCTTGGTATTTAAGCGGTCCGCGTGACCCACCTCCTCTTCACTTGAATTCTGCCTGAGTGCGTAGCTTTGGTTCACCTACGACCGGAAGGCTCGGTCATAGGCTAAAAACAATGATTAAAACCCGAGAAGGGAATTAGCCTTGTTTTTCGAAAGGAATGAATAAACAGCCCTAATGTTTTCAAAACTTATCCAATAACCCTCTCAAACCCTAGAACACTTAGTATACAATGTTTTTCTCGGAAAACTTGACTTGTGGAAAATTACAGAAATACCCTTAGGAGTAAAATTACCAAAATGCCCCTGATCCATAAAATATTGATTCGACGGTTTTGCCCAAAAATTTAGCTATTTTACAAATATTCAATAACTTAGCTTTGGAAATCATCAGCAAAATATTTTGGTTCTGGAAAATTACGAAAATACCCCTGTAGGAAAAAGGACGAAAATACCCCTGGGTTAGAAATGGGCAGAAATGTCCGATGAGTGAATAGGTATGGAAAGTATTAAGGAATGGATGCATGAACTTCTTTGTGTGAACTAGGATAGGAAACTAAAACATTGTTTGCTCGAAAGAATCCCTGATTAAATCGTATTCATAAAATTTCTTCGCGAGTAATAAAGTGAAACAAATGCTAACGCATAAAATTTTCTTAATCAGATTAAAAGCACGGTAGATAGAATGAGTTCTAGAGGACGTGGACGCCGTGGACGTGGTAGGGGTAGGATGACGGTGTCTGAACCCGTCAGGTCAGGACAAGGTTCGGAAAATGAGGTACCACTGCCACCACCACCTCCTACTTTTAGAGCTGAGGAGCCGGAGCAGACCGGTGGCGAGTCGGTATCGCAAGCTGTGTTGCGAGTCTTGGAGATGGTGGCTGGGGCTGGTGGGAATGTTGGAGCTCGGAAATCTGTCCCCGAGCGACTCCGATCTAACGGAGCGGAGGTATTCCGAGGTGTGTCGAGTGGCACCCGGTCAAATGAATACGGCTAGAGGCAATCTGAAAGAATCATGGATGACCTTGACCTGACTGAGGAAGAGAAGCTGAAAGGGGCAGTGTCGCTTCTAAAGGATGAAGCGTATCAGTGGTGGCTTACGGTTCGAGATGGGGCTACAGCAGATGATTTGACTTGGGAGTATTTTAGAACCGCCTATCAGAAAAAGTATGTGGGCATCAGCTACACTGACGCGCAGAGAAAGGCTTTTCTGGGATTAGTTCAAGGAACTAAGTCCGTGTCGGAATATGAGGCGAAATTTCTAAGGCTGAGTAGATATGCGAGAGGCATCGTGGCTACTGAACATGAGCGCTGTGTCCGCTTTGAGGACGGACTCCGAGATGATTTAAGGTTACTGATTGCCCCACAGCAGGTTCGTGAGTTCTCATCTCTAGTGGAGAAGGCTAAGGTAGCCGAGGGAATCAAGGAGGCTGTGAGGCAGAACTATAGTAAGAATAATCAGAAGAGAAGTTTTGGGTCAGCGGATCAAGCGGGAGTGCTCCAGAAAAGGCTAGGCCCAGTGGGGCCAATCAGGGCAGCAAGGCCCACAACTGCTAATCAAAGGCCGACTCAGTGCAATCGTTGTGGAAAGACCCATTGGGGAGGTTGTTGGACCGGTGATAAAGGATGTTTTGAGTGTGGGTATTTGGAGCATCGCGTCAGAGATTGTCCCCAGAAACTAGCAAAGAAGCAGCCAGAAGGACAGAACCGTGCTCAGGATAGAAACGTTAGGACCATAGAGGGGTCGTGGTAATGGTAGAGGAAACAACGGTCCTAACCGAGGTCGTGGAACTCAAGGCAGAGGTTCAGGCAACACAGAGGCTAGGCAGCCTGGCTTAGTTTACGCAGCGAGGTGTCGCGAAGAAGGTGACGCACCGGATGTCATAACCGGTACGTTTCTAATTTTCGGTTTTCCTTATGTTGCATTGATTGATGTGGGCTCGACGCACTCGTACATTGCTTGTAGTGTGGTAGGAACTATGGACCTAAACTCTGAAACTGCTTCTAGGGAGATGACTGTAGTTAGCCCCTTAGGTCACTCCGTAGTCGTAGATAGACTTTATAGAGGAGTACCCCTAGAACTTCAAGGGGTAGTATTTGTAGCTGATCTAATGGAACTACCGTTTGGGGAGTTCAATTTGGTCCTTGGTATGGATTGGTTGGCTAAGTACCAAGCGAGTTTGGATTGCGCGGCTAAGCGCATGGTCCTTAAGACGGCTGAAGGTGATGAAGTGGTTATGATAGGAGATCGAAGGAATTATCTATCCAATGTAGTGACTGCCTTGAAGGCTGAAAAGATGGTCAAGAAGGGTTGTGAGGCGTATCTGGTTCAAATCTGTGCTTTGGAAGCTAAGGGGTTAGTAATTGAAAAGGTCCGAACGGTTGAGGAATTTGCTTGATGTATTCCCGCAAGAACTTCCGGTTTGCCTCCGGATCGAGAAGTCGAATTCGTATAGACTTGCTACCGAACGGCACTGTGTCCATAGCACCATACCGAATGGCACCAAAGGAATTGGTGGAGCTAAAGGCTCAAATTCGTGAGCTCTTGGATAGAGGGTTTATACGACCAAGTATATCTCCGTGGGGAGCACCCGTGTTGTTTGTCAAGAAGAAGGACGGTTCTATGCGGATGTGCATCGACTCACCGTCGATTAAATAAGTTAACGATCAAGAACAAGTATCCGTTGCCTCGGATTGACGACTTGTTTGATCAATCTGAAGGGTGCCTCGGTGTTTTCAAAGATAGACCTTAGGTCGAGTTATCACCAATTAAGGGTGAAGGAGGTGATGTTCACAAACGGCATTCCGAACTCGGTATGGGCATTTCGAGTTCTTGGTGATGCCATTCGGGTTGACTAATGCGCGGCGGCATTCATGGACTTGATGAATAGAGTATTCCAGCAAGATTTGGGACCCGGTTATTCGTCGTGGTGTTCATAGACGACATATTGGTTTACTCAAAGACGAGAAGAAGAGCATGACAAGCATTTACGGATAGTTACTGCAAGTATTGAGGGGGAAGCGAGTTATATGCCAAATTCGAGTAAGTGTGAATTTTGGCTTAGGAGGTGGCTTTCTTAGGTCATGTAGTATCACCAAGGAATTAGGGTAGACCCTCGTAAGATTGAAGCAATATTGGAGTGGAAACCACCTAGGGCGGTGGTGGTGAAATACGAAGTTTTCTGGGTTTAGCAGGATACTATCGGAGATTCGTGGAAGGATTCTCTCTAATAGCAGCGCCGTTAACTAAGTTGCTAAGGAAAGGTGTCCCGTTTGTATGGACGGAAAAGCAGCAAGAAAGCTTTGATAAGCTAAGGAAAATTTTGACTAAGCTCAGGTTTTTGGTACGACTGAAGCGGAAAGTTATTCACGCTTTATTGTGATGCATCTCACACCGGCTTGGGATGTGTGTTGATGCAGGATGGGAAGGTAGTAGCCTATGCATCCCGTCAATTAAGACCGCATGAGGTTAACTACCCAACTCACGACTTAGAGTTAGCAGCGGTTGTCTTTGCACTGAAGATATGGAGACATTACCTGTATGGAGAGAAGTCGATGGTCTACACGGATCACAAGAGCTTGAGGTATCTTCCGACTCGTAGGATCCGAATCGAGACAGCGTCGGTGGATTGAACTACTAAAGGACTATGATTGTTCAATCGAGTACCATCCGGTAAGGCTAATGTGGTAGCCGACGCATTGAGCCGAAGAAGCGTAACGGACTTAAGAGCAATGTTCGCCGGTTAAGTCCGTATGATAATGGGAGTCTTTTGGCGAAACTTCAAGTTAAGCCGACATGGATTGAGGAGATTAAAGAAAAGCGATTAGTGGATGAAGGCTTGAGCGATAAGAGGGTACAAGTTCAAGACGGTGGTTTGGAGGGGTACAGTTTGTCTAGTGGAGGAGCGCTTTGTTTTCAAGGACGAGTATGTATGCCAAAAGCTCCAGAATTAAGACAGAAAATTCTCCAAGATGCACATAGCAGCCCATACGCTATGCATCCCGGAGGAAGCAAAATGTATGGAGACTTGCGAAAACAGATTACGTGGCACAGGTTGAAGCGTGAGATAACGGAGTTCGTAGGGAAGTGTCCGACGTGTCGCCAGTTAAGGCTGAACATCGACCACCATCGGGACTACTTCAACCGATAAAGATCCTCAATGGAAATGGGAGAGGATCACCATGGATTTTGTTAGTGGGCTACCCCTTACGCCCACCAAGAAGGATGCGATGCAGGGTAATTGTGGATCGCCTAACTAAATCAGGCTCACTTCATGCCGGTGAGAATGGATTACTCTCTCCGTGTTAGCGAAGGCGTATGTGGGTGAAATAGTGAGGTTGCATGGCGTGCGATGTCGATTATCTCGGATAGGGATCCCGATTCACGCCAAGGTTTTGGAAAGCGTTGCATCAAGCTTTGGGTACACGGTTAGATTTCAGTACGGCTTTCCATCCACAGTCTGACGGACAGTCGGAAAGGGTGATACAGATTTTAGAAGACATGTTAAGAGGCTGTGTCTTGGATTTTAGTGGTAGTTGGGAGGAGTACCTACCACTAGCGGAATTCGCCTATAACAATAGTTATCAAGCGAGTATTCAAATGGCTCCATACGAGGCCCTATATGGACGAAAGTGTCGTACTCCTACATGTTGGACGGAGTTGGGAGAAAGACAAGTTCTGGGTCCAGAATTGGTAACCGAGACGGAAGACAAAGTCAAGGTGATTCGGTCTCGTCTCAAGGAAGCATCGGATAGGCAGAAGTCTTATGCCGATCTCAAACGCAAGGAAGTGGAGTATGCTGTGGGAGACAAAGTCTTTCTGAAAGTGTCGCCTTGGAAAAAGGTGTTGAGGTTTGGACGGAAAGGGAAGTTAAGCCCAAGGTTCATCGGGCCATATACTGTTGTGAAGCGAGTGGGACCGGTAGCTTATCAACTAGAGCTGCCGGCAGAACTGAGTCAGATTCATGACGTATTCCATGTATCAATGCTGAGACGGTATCGGTCAGATCCTTCGCACGTTGTGCCAGTAGCAGAGATCGAGGTGAACACGGATTTATCTTTTGAGGAAGAACCGGTTCAGATTGTAGATCGAGATGTGAAAATTCTACGAAGGAAGGCAGTGCCTTTAGTAAAAGTGCTATGGCGGAACCACGGAGTGGAAGAAGCTACGTGGGAGCCCGAGGAGGTGATGCGGCAGCAATACCCTCATCTCTTTTGATCAAGGAATTTCGAGGACGAAATTTATTCTAAGGGGGGTAGAACTGTAACATCCCAAAAACGGGGCTATTTGGAAATAAATTATTTTTCTTATGTATGAACTGCTGAGTCATTATTTATGGAATAATAATGATCAATTTAAGGCTTTGTGTTGGCTCGATTTGGTAGGAAATTTTAGTTTTTAACTTTTAAAAGAAGGGAGCCTTGGTAAGTGGTGTTATAAGAATAAATGTGGGTAGTATTAACACTAAAAAGCCCTTGGTAAAGTGGCAAAAGAAGCCCACTTAAGAGCTACATGTGACGCCACCAAGGAGCAAGGGAGAGCCTTGGTTGAGTCACAAAATCCTCTTGTTTTTGTTTTATTTGGACGGCACAAGGGGGAGAGTTTTTCTCCTTCAAACTCTTTTTATTAGGTGTAATTATTTAGGGATAATAAGAGTTTTATTTGTTTAATTATAGTAATAATGAGAAGATATTCAAGGATATTGGTTGGATTATTATTTGATAAAGGTGAATTAATTCAAATTAGTTTGAATTAATTTAAATGAGTGGCCAAGAGGAAAATTAGGAGTTGGCTAGAGTTGGACTCCTTGTTGCCAAGGTTGGACTGGCAAGCATTAGGGGAGGGTGCCGAATTTCTTTATAAGCACCCATCCATCAATTGGTTTTCTTTTTCTCACTTTTGCTAGTTACTGAAACCCTCAACCTCTCCTTGTTCTTCTTTTATTTTTTTCCTTCTCCTAAAAGACCTTAGCCGAATTCCCTACACATCAACCTCTCCTCCATCTTCTTTCTTTCCTCTTCTAAAACTCCTAGCCGAAACTTTATTTTTCTTTCTATTAAACTAACCATTGGTTGAATACACCCCATTGGTTTACCGAAAACTCTCTTCTTCTACTCTATAGTCTTGGCCGAATACTAAAGGTGACCCAAGTCTCTCTGGGATTCTTCTTCCAATCGGTTTAAGAAGGTAAGGGACACTAGCCGAAATTCCAGAGTCCTCTTTTTAGTCTCTTGCCGATTCCCATTAAGGGGGTAGGTGCCGATTTCAATAGTGGTTAATAGGGCTTCTAAACGGTTAGTAACCGATTTCTTATAGGTATTCAGGGAAGTAAAACAGTCGACTCACAGCCTGATCTCTAGTGTTCAATTTCGGTAAGTGGTGGTAAGATTAATCTCCTTATTCTAGCAATTTGTTTAAAAGCCGAAAGTTATTGGTTTACTTGCTAATCGGTGATGGTGTGAAGCGGTTCGAGTATCAAGTACGGTTGATAATAGCAAAGAGTGTTAAGGTAAGATCTCGGGTTCATAAGGAACCCTCCTAATATTTTGGTTTTGGCCGAATGGCCTAGGATACTAACCCTTTTGAATGGCCGAATATAGGGGCAAGGACATTAAGTGTGGCCGACTTCTCCATTTGGGATTTAGATTATTCGGGGTGACAGGTGTGTACATACACACTTATAATAGTTAATAAAGTGTATTAAGTGTATGTTATGTGTAAATCGCTCTATGTAGATATGGCGAAGAGTGCCTTAATGGTACAAGCAAGGATCCTGGTAAGTCTCTATTTGTATGAGATTGATAATAATGCTTTTGGGAAGCATGGATTATTTGATACATGTGATATATGTATGTACTTGTTGTTAATCGCTTGACATGGGTTGATGAGAGGAGGGGCGGTGATATCGTCTTTGTGAGCACCAGTGCTTTGGTAGCACAATGTGACTATATGTCACGGAGGTTTGGTACCTCCAGAGGTTTGGTACCTCATAGCGACTTGTCCCTGTGGTTAACACCACCGTGGGTTGGCCCCACTTGAGATATGGGATCGTCTGCCAGTGATTTGGTATCACACGATGGGTTGGCCCCATCACCCGATTTGTGTCTCACGGACACCAGTGCTTTGCAGCACATTGTGACTATATGTCACCAAAGGTGGTTTGGCACCACCAGTGTTTTGGTAACACATCGTGACTACGGTCACCAGTGGTTTGGTACCACATGGGGTAGGCAAAGGTGTTTGGTTGGCTAGGTTGGGTACACGATACTATGCATAATTAACTGTTATATGTTGTGTATGAAACGTTGTATTAACCGGGGGAAGGGTTACATACTGAGTCTTGGTGACTCACCTTCTCCTTTAACATTTTTCAGGTGACTCGTAGATGGCGGTGGAGGAGCCGGTTGGACTCGAGGTGGCCATGCAGTGGTTTTAAATTTATAGAACTTTAAATTTGTTTAATTTTATTTTGGGTTGTAATAAGGCCTCCATAATCTTTATTTGTTTTTTTATATGTTGGATATTTACTCAAGACTATACTATTAAATTGAATTAAATCACATGTTTTTTTTTACACGAAAAAGTTTATTCGTGCCATCGGGCTCACTTGAAACTGGTATAACAATTGGACTTAATTAAAATTCCAAATTAAATCTAAGGGTAGCTTTGACAAGACAACCGAAAACGAGGAGTTTTTAATGGAAATTAAATGTTTTTCGAAATGGTGTTCACAAGGTTTTACTCGGTAACGAACCAAATTCGGTCGTGGTGTTTGGGCCGGGTTTGGGTTGTTACAGTTTACATGATTCTTGAAGTTTAATGAGAGATTATGAGTCCTTGTTGTTAAATAAACAAGTTTTATAAAAGGATTTTTGATGAAATTGCCATTTAGGGACTTATTTATAAAAGCAGTAAAATTCCATTGTAAAATTCCCTAGTGCCTTCAGCTAGTAGAAATGTGGATGAAATTGCTTAAATTTCAATTTACGAGCTTAAGGACTAAATTGTAAAGAAGTTAAAATATTAGGGGCAAAAGTGTAATTTTGTAAAAGTATGAACTTGGACTGAATTGAATAGTATAAGTATTAAAAGGATTGAATTTGCTTATTTAGATCAAGATAAACCTCGTACAGAATTAGATCGTGGGAAAGCGAAAGTCTCAAATTGATCAAATCTATTTTTGCGTTTTGTTTGTCGAGGCAAGTTCGTATGTTTAAAAAACAATTTAATATTACATTTATTCATATGTCATTGTGTTGTTTATTCTGTAAGTAAATGTGGAAATTCAACGATGTTACGACTACTATTGAGTCCCGTTTGAACCTTAGGAATACATAGGATACAAATGACATGTCATTAGGGTTACCATGTTTCGGGTGTTGGTCTTGAATGTCCTATCGATGGCTGAGGTCCTGCATTTGTTGCCGATACTCAATAGCTTGTATGATAAGCATTGTGTAGCTTACATTTTGACCATCAGCTTGTGTGAGCAGACCCATTTCACAGCTCAAGTGAGCAACGATGCAAAGGAAAAGGAAAGGAAAGGTTATATGTTTTGCACACTTTGTGTAAGCTTTCCCACGTATCTAATGTTATTCTAAGTGGTTCAACGGGCATGAAAAGGAAAGGAATGGTAAGTAATCAAATGACTTATGTCATAAATTTATGGAAAGGAATGAAAAGGAAAATGTTCAATGAAAGTATGTTTATGTTCATGAAATTGATGATTTCAAATGATGTTGTTTATGTTTATGACTTACCTTATGTTATTTCAAGTGATTTATGAGTTATGCGCTAACATGTGTTGTGGATGATGCTTAGGCTTGTGCTAAACTTATGGTTGGATTGTATCATGTTTAGTTTTTAAGGTTATGCATTGAAATGGTAAGTTATGTTCATGTTTTACGAACTTACTAAGCATTATATGCTTATGTATTTTTCTTTCCTATGTTTTATAGATAATCGGAAGCTCGATTGGTTTGGAAGCTCATCAGAGATCTATCGCACTATCCAGTGATTATATCGATAGTTTTTTATGTTTTGGCCAAGGTTATAATGGCATGTATAGGTGGACTTATGTTTAATGTTTGGTTGAATCTTTAGATGTTGATTTTGGTAAGTATATATGTTTTTGTTTGGTACCATTTTGGTAATGTTTCAATTGTGTCATTTATGTTCTTGTGATGCTTGAGAGAAATGATACAAATGGTAAGTTTTGTTGACATGAAATAGGACAAGTTATGGTATGTTTTGATATGGTTAAAATATGGCCAAATATGCACATGTTTAGGTATGTTTGATTGACTATGATTGAGGTGCCTTGTATGGCATATTAGTTGTATGTTAATGGTGTATTGAATTGGTCTTTCTATGTATGTTTTGGTACATTTTTTATGCATTGGTCATGGGTGCAAATTGCTTGTAGGTACACATTTGATTTTGTAATGGAAATGGCTTGAATTTTGGCCAATTTCATGTCCACACGGGCGCGTGTCTCAGCAGTGTGTGACACACGACTATGCGACACGGCCGTGTGTCCCCTATAAGTTTTAAGGGTTACAAGTTAGGCAGCTACGTGGCCTAGCACACGGCTTGGCACACGAGCGTGTGAGGCCATTTCAAGAGTTGCACGGCCTGGTACACGGACGTGTGGCTTGGCCGTGTGACCCAAGTCATGGAGTTGCATGGGCATGGACATAGGCTGGGACACGACCCTGTGTCCCTATTTCGATTGTTACTTGGCCTAAGACATGGGCGTGTGTCTCAGCCATGTGACCCCTGCCGTTCAAATTTTCCAAATTTTTCTTAAATGTTTCAAATATTTTCAATTTAGTCTCGATTTGTTTCTATTGTATTTGTAGGGCCCTGAGGGCCCGGTTAAGGGACAATATGCATGTATATAAATAAAATATATTATGATTACATTAATGCTTGAAATGTATGTTTTATGTTACATTTACTCGGTAATGCTTTGTAACCCTATTTTGATGACAGATACGGGTTAGGGGTGTTACATTTAGTGGTATTAGAGCTATAATTTAGTCGGTTCTTGGGCTGAACGTAGTATGTAAGAGTCTAGAAATACATGCCATTATATAACTTGTGATAGTGTGATAACTCCTGACTCGATTTGATATATGTTTTCTTATATATATATAATGTCATTCAACTGAGCTTAGTTCGATGAGGCAGAAAGTAATGCGCAAGCCTCCGCTCATGAAACAGCATGGAGTGGTAGTAGGCCCGTATCTGAGGACTGGGGAGGAGAGGCTAAAGAAGCCTTCCTCCAGATGATGAATGAGTGGTTTGCTAAGTTCATACAAACAAACCCTATGGCTCAACGACCTCCACCCCACATGTTCCCCAACTGGTTCACGCCGTCCCTCAAGGTATGGAACCAGTACGAGTGAGCAAGCCTCTAGTTGATAAAATCCGTAAATATGAGGCTGAAGAGCTTAGAGGTACATCTGAAGATGATCCGAAAAGAGCTGAATTCTGGTTAGAAAACACGATCAGAGTTTTCGATGAATTATCCTGCACACTGACAGAATGCATGAAATGTGTTGTATCGTTATTAAAAGATTTAGCTTACCAGTGGTGGAATACCCTAGTTTTGGTTGTGTTGTGAGATCGAATAGATTGGGAGTTCTTGATAAGAAAGAAATATATAAGCCAGATTTTTCTTGATAAGAAACGTAAAGAGTTTCTTGAGTTGAAATAGGGCCGGATGAAAGTATCTAAATACGAGAGAGAATTTATTCAATTCAGCAAGTACGCTCGAGAATATATACCGGCAGAGGTTGCTATGTGCACACGATTTGAAGACGGATTAAACGAAGACATCAAGCTGTTAGTCGGGATTCTTGAATTAAAAAAATTTGCTGTTATGGTTGACAGAGTGCATAAAGCTGAAGAATTGAGTAAAGAAAAGAGAAAAGCTAATAATAAGGCTCGAGATTTAGGAAAGAGATCAATGGGAAAGTCATACCAATTGCTATCGAAGAAGTCGAAAGAATATGACGGTCATTCGTCAACTTCAGTGGGTTATTCAGGTAAAGATAGGGGAAAACAACATGCGAGTTGAAAACCTTAGGCTACGTCTGTAGCGAGTGTGGGAAGTATTAAAAACCATAAGCCCGAATTTCAGCAATGTGGACGACGACACTTCGGTGATTGCAAAATGAAAGATGAGGCATGTTTTAAATGTGGTTTGTATGAACATTTTATTAGGGATTGCCCAGAAAGGTTTGAGAAAGAAAAGGCTCAGACGGTTCGACCGAAGAACACTGTTGCGAGAGGTAAACTGCCACAGAACACTAGAAATGCAGGAAATAGCCGTAGTGGGACAAAAGACTCTACTGTAAGATCCAAGGCACGAGTGCCAGCTAGATCGTATGCGATCTGTGCTCGAGAAGAAGCTTCAACGCCAGATGTTATCACCAATATATTTTCTATCTTTGATACTGATGTTATTGCTTTGATTGACCCAGGGTCAGCACATTCATATTTATGCACGACTTTAATGTTAGATAAGAAATTTCCTTTCGAGTCTATTGAGTTTGTGGTTAAAATAACAAACCCCCTAGGTCAGTATGTGTCAGTTGATAAAGTCTGCAAAAACTATCTTTTGATGATTCGAGGTTGCAACTTTCTGGCTGACTTAATGTTACTACTCTTTGATGAGTTTGACGTGATTCTGGGTATGAACTGGTTAACTCTGCATGATGTTGTTGTGAATTGTAGACGAAAGCATATTGTTTTAAAATGTCAGAATGGTGAAAAGATTCGAATTGAGTCAGAAAGACTGGATAGTGTATCTAATGTTATATCGGCTATGTCAGCACATAAATATGTTAGAAAAGGTTGTGAAGCGTATCTTGCCTATATTTTTGATTCCACAGTTTCAGAATCGAAGCTAGAATCGGTTCCAGTGGTATGTGAGTATTCAGATGTGTTTCTAGAGGAGTTACGCGAGTTACCACCATTTAGAGAGGTTGAGTTTGCTATTGAGTTAATGCCTGGAACCTCTCCTATATCGATAGCTCCTTACAGAATGGCACCTACAGAGTTGAAAGAGTTGAAAGCACAGTTGCAAGAGTTGACGGATAGGGGTTTTGCTTGCCTTGGGGTGCTCCTGTGTTATTTGTGAAGAAAAAAGATGGATCCATATGACTATGTATAGACTATCGACAGCTCAACAAAGTCACGATCAAGAATAAGTATATGTTGCCACGTATTGACAATTTATTTTAATAAGTTGGAAGGTACAACGGTATTTTCAAAGATCAATCTTTGTTCTGGTTACTATCAGTTGTGAGTTAAAGATTAGATATGCCAAAAATCGCATTCAGAACCAGGTATAGAAATTATGAGTTTCTTATGATACAATTTGGTTTAACTAATTCACCTACAGTATTTATGGATTTTGATGAACATAATTTTTAGACCGTATTTAACCAGATTCGTTGTGATATTTATTGATGATATTTCGATCTACTCATGAGATGAGACAGAGCATGCCGAGCATTTGAGAATTGTTTTGCAAACTTTATGCAAAAAAGAATTATTTGCTAAGTTTAGCAAATGTCAGTTCCGGCTTCGAGAATTCGGATTTCTGGGACATGTTGTATTAGTCGATGGCATTAGGGTTGATCTAGGAAAAAAATTCAGCGGCGGTAGATTGCAAACCTCCGAGAAATGTATCTAAGGTCAAAAGTTTTCTAGGTTTAGTTGGATATTACAGAAGATTCATCAAGGGATTCTCGATGATTGCTACGCCATTGACGAGATTGTTGCAAAAAGATGTTGAGTTTGAATGGTCTGAGAAATGTCAACAAAGCTTTAATCAGTTGAAAGTATTGTTAACCAAGGCACCTGTGTTGGTTCAGCCAGAGCCCGGTAAAGAATTCGTGATTTACAGTGATGCATCGTTGAATGGTTTTGGTTGTGTTTTAATGCAAGAGGGAAAAGTGATAGCGTATGCTTCTAGACAATTGAAACCCACGAAAAGAATTATCCAACGCATGATTTAGAGCTTGTAGCTATTGTGTTTGCTTTAAAAATTTGGTGACACTATTTGTACGGAGAAAAATATCATATCTTCATGAATCATAAAAGTCTGAAGTATTTGATGTCACAGAAAGATTTAAATTTAAGATAACTTAAATGGCTCGAGTTATTGAAAGATTACAACTTGATCATTAATTATCATCCAGTAAAGGCTAATGTTTTTGCTGATGCTTTGAGTAGAAAGTCTGTGTTTTCTTTGTGAGCTTTGAACACGCGGTTGACGTTGATTAATGATGGTTCAATTTTAGCTGAATTAAAAACTAGACCAACATTTTTGTAACAGATTTATTAAGCTAAGAAATGTGATGATGTTTTGATAGCCAAACGGAAACAGATTGAGACGACTACTTATTCAGACTTTCATATTGGTTCCGATGATAGTTTTTGTTTCAAAGGAGAATTTATGCTTCGAGAAATTCTGATCTCGTTTAGAAGATCTTACAGGAAGCCCACAATAGTAACTTGTCTATTCATCTTGGTAGCAATAAAATGTACGATGATTTGAAATAGATGTACTGGTGGCCAAGTATGAAACGAGAGATTTCGAAATTTGCATCAAAATGTTTAGTTTGTCAGTAAGTTAAAGCTGAGCATCAGTTACCTTCTGGTTTATTACAATCAGTGATGATTCCAGAGTGGAAGTAGGAATGTGTCACAATGGATTTCGTACCTGGTTGCCTCTATCACGAAGAAAGAAAGATGTTGTATGGGTCATTATAGGTCAATTGACGAAGTCCATGTATTTCACTCCAGTGCATACATATTATTTACTCTAGAGATTGGCAGATTTATATGTTGTTGAGATTGTCAGATTGCACGGGGTGCCAGTTTCTACTATTTCTGATAGAGATCTACGATTTACATTTCGATTCTTGAGCAAGTTACATGAAGCTCTATGTACTCGACTGCATTTTAGTACTGTATTTTATCCTCAGATCGACAGTCAATCTGAGTGAGTGATTCAGATACTCAAAGTTATGCTTCGATGTTGTGTTCTAGAGTTCGAAGGTAATTGAGAGAGATTTTTATCGTTAGTTGATTTTACATATAACAACAATTATCAATCGAGCATTAAAATGGCACCGTATGAGGCTTTGTATGGTCAGAAGTGTCGAACTCCATTATACTGGACTGAGCTCAGTGAGAGAAAGTTGTTCGGTATTGATTTGATTCGAGAAACTGAAGAAAAGGTTAAAGTGACGTGACTGTTTGAAAGCAGCTTCAGATCGACATAAATCTTACGCAGATTTGAAAAGAAAATACATTGAATTTCAAGTCTAAGACAAAGTGTTTTTGAAAGTGTCACCATGGAAGAGAGTTCTTTGTTTTGGCCGAAAAGGAAAGCTTATTCTGCGGTTTATCGGGCCGTACGATATTATTGAGAGAATCGGGCCAGTAGCTTACAGATTAGCCTTGCCGTCAGAGTTAGGAAAGATTCATAATGTATTTCACATATCTATGTTACGATGGACTCGATCAAATGCTTCACATGTGATTTCACCTATTGACATTGAGATTCAATTAGATATGACTTACGGTGAAGAACCGATTAGAATCCTAGCTCGAGAGGTTAAAGAATTGAGAAATAAAAGCAAAGCTTTAGTGAAATTTCTCTGGGAACATCATGGTATAGAAGAAGCTACCTAGGAACCAGAAGAAGCTATGAAAGTGCAATACTTGAACCTCTATTATGGTAAGATTTTCGGGGACAAAAATTCCTTTATGGGGGAGAGTTGTAATAGCCCATTTTCAGTAAAATCAGAATAGTGGTTTTGGGAACACAAATATGATGATTAAATAATTATTTTATTATTATTTTAATGTTTACAGGACTATATTAGGGTCGTGTTAAAACTTCGTCAAGAAATTTTGACATTTGCATGCTTAATTAAGTGAAAAGGACCAAATTGTAAAAGGTGCAAAAGTAGAGTTTTACTAGTTAAAGGTGTCAAATAGCTATGGAATTTTAATTTAAAGGACCTAGCTAGTAATTAGACCAATTAAAAGGTTATTGGACTTATGTGGGCATAACTTAAGTGATTTTTGAAGTTAAAAATAAAGGTTAATTTAGTAAATGAATAAATTAAACATAAAAAATTAAAAGAAAATAAGTGTCCATCTTCTTCAAGCCTTTACTCCATCGAAAATTAAAAGAATGAAACACCATGGAAGCTTGCTAAGTATTCAGATAGGCTGATGTGCATGCTTGGTATGTTTTACACCTCCATTTTTAATGATTTTTATGTTTCCAGGGGCTAATTTGCAAAATTGTTAAAGGCTGATGTGCATGCTTGGTATGTTTTACACCTCCATTTTTAATGATTTTTATGTTTCCAGGGACTAATTTGCAAAATTTTTAAAGGCTTAGGGTTTTTCCATGAGCATTTCTGCATGATTCTTGAAGTTTAATGAAATATTTTGAGTCCTTGTTGTTAAATAAACAAGTTTTATAAAGGGATTTTTGCTGAAATTGTTATTTAGGAACTTATTTATAAAAGTAGTAAAATTCCATGGTAAAATTGTAAAATCTGATTTGTATGGGCTGGTATAGGTCTCTAGTGCATTCGGCTAGCATGAAATGTGGATGAAATTGCTTAAATTTCAATCTATGAGCTTAAGGACTAAATTGTTAAAGAGTTAAAATATTAGGGGCAAAAGTGTAATTTTGCAAAAGTATGAATTTTGGACTGAATTGAATAGTATAAGTATTAAATTGATTGAATTTTCTTATTTAGATCAAGATAAACTTCGTATGGAATTAGATCGGGAGAAAGCGAAAGCCTCGAGTTGATCAACTACGTTTTTGTGTTTTGTTTGTCGAGGTAAGTTCATATGTTTTAACAACGATAGAGTGTTACTTTGATTCATATGTCATTGTGTTGTTTATTATATAAGTAAATGTGAAAATCCAACGATGTTACGATGACTATCGAGTCCCGTTTAAACCTTAGGAATACATAGGATACAAATGACATGTCATTAGGGTTACCATGTTTCGAGTGTCGGTCTTAAATGTCCTACCGATGGCTGAGGTGCTGCATTTGTTACAGATACTCAACAACTTGTGTGAGCATTCCAGCATATCCGATGTTATTCTAAGTGGTTCAACGGGCATGAAAAGGAAAGGAACGGTAAGTACTCAAATGACTTATGTCATGAATTTATGGAAAGGAATGAAAAGGGAAATGTTCAATGAAAGTATGTTTATGTTCATGAAATTAATGATTTCAAATGATGTTGTTTATGTATATGACTTACCTTATGTTATTTCAAGTGATTTATTAGTTGATGCACTAACATGTGTTGTGGATGATGCTTAGGCTTGTGCCAAGCTTGTGGTTGGATTGTATCATGTTTAACTTTTAAGGTTCTGCATTAAAATGGTAAGTTATGTTCATGTTTTACGAACTTACTAAGCATTATATGATTACGTATTTTTCTTTCCTATGTTTTATAGATAATCAGAAGCTCGATTAGTTTGGAAGCTTTTCGGAGAGCTATCACACTATTCTGCGATTATATCGTTAGTTTTTTATGTTTTAGCCAAGGTTATAATTGTAACACCCCTAACCCGTATCCGTCGCATGAGTAGGGTTACGAGGTATTACCGATCAATACACATCATTTAATATACATAACTCATACATTTATGCATACATACTTAATTATCATACAACAAAATCACATTGTCCCTTATAAGGGCCTACGAGGCCTTAAACATGCTTTATAAATGGTTCGGGACTAAATCGATAACATATGAAAATTTTGGAAACTTAGAAAAATTTTAACCATACAGGGGTCACACGCCCGTGTGAACAAGCCGTGTGCCTCACACGGCTTCAGACACGCCCGTGTCCCAAGCCGTGTGGAAACAGGGCATACATACTAACTTGCATCACATGGCCGAAGACACGCCCATGTGCTAGACCGTGTGAAAACTGGAGAGTATACTGACTTGGGTCACACGGCCAATCACACGCCCGTGTGTCTAGCCCGTGTAACACCCCAAACCCGGCCCATTCGTTACAACCGAATTTGAAATGCCACTGCAGGAAAATGTTTGAAGACTGATTTCACTTTTGGGAAAAACATTAAAAATTTTGTCATTTGAAAACCATGTCCAATTAAAAATTCTAAATAATATAAGCTTGATAAAAATATCCAAATTAAAACTTTATTATAAGCTTTTAAAATATAAGTTGCCAAAATTAAAAGCACTTCCCAATAATAATTTAATGGTCGTCTAGCTTAAACATAATAAAAATGTTCAATCACTTTAATGGGCCTTATTACAATAAACACTTTATCAAAATACTGAAAATATAACTACTTAATTAATTAAAATATCTTTCTCGCATGGAAATCGCTTACGCATGGCCACCTTTGTATCCACTCCAACCCGGTCCAAAAATCACGATCACCGCGATGTTTAATAAAAATTGGGTGAGTCATACTGGACTCGATGTGTAATTAGTCCACTGAATTCCACCCACATGTTAACCACATATTAACTCATATATCAGATATCAATTATCAAATTCACATGTTATCACATTCTGGGCTTGGCCCATATTCATATCACATTCATCTAATAGGGTAGTTAACCACATAATTTCCACATACTGGGCTTAGCCCATTTCCACACTGATCCACATATCATATTGGGCTTGGCCCATTTCCACATATGTTCATATACGAAATCATGCAATTATGAAGCCCAACCCAAACCTAGGGTCCATCCGCTACACACCCCCTTATCCAGCCTACCACACACCAGGGGATTATCAAATCACCCTCTCCTTTTCACTCCAAAGGCAATCACTACCGTCCACGTGCAATTAAGCACAATAGTCCACAATGCGACCTCAGTCAGCGCCAATCCACGGTGTAGCCGTAGCTAACACCAAAACCATGATGGGACACATAGTCACTCATCAACCACGATATAGCACATAGCTTATATCAACCACGATGAGGCACAGAGCTACTCATCAAGCCACGCGACCTAAATCGCAATTAATCCACAACGTGACCTCAGTCAACGTCAATCCACGATGTAGCTCAAGGCTAACATCAAACCACGTACTCGAAGTACACCCGTACCTTCTTTCATATCATATCCCACCCATGCACATGCCACATAAAATAATGATACAATGTAATGATGCATGAGCATGTTCATCAAGCATATTATCACATATTCATATTAATAATCACATATCATCGGGTTTGGTACTTACGGATTATCGACATACCCTTGAGGGTATCCTTATCACAATTTCCACTTTGCACTAGTTAGCACATTCATAACACATACACATTTCACATACATATCATATACCCGAAAAATGGTAGGTTAATCACACACCTGTCTATTTAGCGAAATCCCGAACTACTCGAATCTAACACGATCTAGAATCCCGAAACTCTTCTTATTCCCGTCGATTTGCTCCTAAGAACCAAAGTCAGAAATCGATCATCACCTAAGCTCATAAAATGGCCTATGGCCGAATATCAATACTTCCTTACCTTGCTTACCAAATCCCGAAAACTACTCCTTGCTCTTGAACTGTCGAAATCCCTAAGTGAAACCACATCAAAATCGGCTTAAGCATAAATTCATAGAAAAATAACCCTTGGCCGAATACCATACTTGCTTACCTTAATCGCCTGATCCAAAAACTCCTCTAATACTCCTCTTGTCGGCTATATACAAAAGACACAATGGTAAGGCACTATGAATATTCGGCTATCCATAGAAATCAAGACCACCCTTGATTTCGGCATACCAAATAGATAGAAGAACGGTTAGGAGAGAACTCTTACTTGCTATAGAGAATCGATTGGAGCAACCTTCAACCAATGACACCTCCGGCTTCTATCACTTGCGGCCAGAGAAGAGAAATATGGCCACAAGATTCGGCTAAGCCCTTAAAAAGGTGATTCAATATTCGGTTATCTCTTAAAAGTAGATGTAGATGGAAGAAAAGAGGTATAAAAGTGGCTAAGAGATTTCGGCAATGGCTCTCAATGGAGATGAAACATTCGGCTAAGGTCTTGAATGATAAAGGGTCATTCGGCCATTCAAGCAAAGGTGTAAAATTGGGGTTGAAAGAAAATAAAGATGAAGAAGAGTATGTAGAGGAATTTGGCACACACTAAAAGGAAGAAAAAGAACCAGAAAAACACTTATAACCCCTTTAAATAGTTTCTGCCCTATCTCCTCTTCATGGCGAATTTGCTTACCCAAAAGAGCCCCATGCTTGGCCACCACGTCAACTCATTATCATATCCCAATTTAATCTCCTACTATGTCTCTTCAACACCCATTCAAATTAAATTGAATTTAATCTACAATTATCTTACCTATTTAGAATAATAAATCACATAATTATCCCCAGTATCCACCAACTTAAAATAAAATAAACAATAATATCCCTTACTAATATCCCATTTAATCTCTTATCCTATCTCCTAAAATAAATAAAATAAAATCTCATTTGATCTAAATAAAGCCATAATTATCCTATATTAAAATAAATAAAACTACACTTATCCTACTCTTAGCCGAAATTTAAGAGGAGAAACAAGCTTAATCCTCACCCAAGTAGAAGTCCATTTGCCGTCCAACCTCTCCCTTCCTGCCTTGACGCATCAAAGAAAAATAAAACACCCCTCCTTGCTGCTCACAAGCCTCGAACCCAAGACCTGCTGGAGCCCTTGGACGCAAGTCGCAGATAACGCCTGAGCCACTTTGCCAAGGCGTTTTTGTGACCTAAACTCGCCCCAATTCTTTTTAAGACCTCCTTGCCTAGCTCCCCTTGCCTTAATGCCAGAAACAAAATAAAAACATGCCTATCTGCTGTCAACAAGGCTCGAACACGAGCCCTCTTGAAGCTCCCTTTGCATAAGCGTCCAAGCCACTTTACTGTGCTCACTTTCATGTCTAAAAGTCCTTACAATTATTCTTAAGGCCTCCTTAGCCCAACTCCTTTTAACGCCAAAAATAAAAGTCCATTGCTTCCTACGTTGCTCGAACCCAAGACCAAAGACAGCGTCATTTCCAGCCCTTAAGTGGCGCCTTGCAGCCACTTTACCAAGGCCTGTTTTATATAAACACGCCTAAGATTTTTCCCTTAAGGCCTCCCGGCCTTGCTCCCTTTAACGACAAAAATAAAAACTCCCAAGTGCGATTCTGCAGCTCGAACCTCCTCCCCTTGGCACTCCACTTGATGCAAACTCCCCAGCACCCAGGTGGCGTCCCTTACCACTTTACCACACGGCTACTTGTGTCATAAACTCCCCAAAACTTTTCTTAAGGGCTCCTTCACCCAGCTCCCCCTTTTATACTTAAAATCCAATATTTTCCCAAAACTTTCACCTACACCTTAGGGTTCTCAAAACCCCTAAAACACCTCCAAATACACTTAAAGCCTACTACACTTGAGTTATGCTCCAAACGCACAACCCTTAATCTAGGATGTTACAGCCCGCGTACTAGGCCGTGCCAAATCTGTAGGGTATATTGACTTATGCAACACGGCCAAGTCACACGCCCGTGTGCTAGGCCGTGTGCCAATTAGGGGGTATACGGACTTGTACCACACGGCCGGTCACACGCCCGTGTGTGAGACCGAGTGGAGCATACTGACTTCATTTTAATATTAACACCAGGGGACACACGGCCGTATAGCATGACCATATGTCACACACGGCTGAGACACACGCCCGTGTCTCCGCCCGTGTGCACAAAAATAGGCCATTTGCAAGGCCAATTTGCTACCCTTACTTATGCTCACCTAAACAACCAAAATGGTAACATTTCTTCATACAATTAGGCACCAAAATCATCAACCAAATGCACAAATCTTACCATTATACTCTCATACTCAATTCACTACATTTACTTAGCCTAATACAAGACAAAACAATATCAATCAATATGGTTCATTTACCATAATTCACATTCATACCAAAACATACCAAAATAAGCCATCATTCATGGCTATATATACAAACCAAAACATATACATTTACAAGTCATTTCTAATAGCCAAACACACATCAATATTAACATCATTTACGAGCCAATTCTCATGGCTATCATCAAAATCAAAATACCACATCTAGCGTATACATGCCATATTCCATAAATGTAACTCAAAAGTACCAACTTAGATATTTGATAGTGCGATGATGTTCCCAACGACTCCCGGATCTGAGCTAGCCTTGATTCACTATAAAACATAGGAAAATAACACAAAGTAAGCTTCATAGCTTAGTAAGCTTGTATATAAACAATAAGCAACTATCGCCATTCATTCATCATTCAAATAATCGAAAACGATATACAACAATTCTATTAAATCTCAAAGCTATCAAATTGTTATTCACATAACTTACCAAGGAACTCATCAATTCCATAGTTTTAATACTTAATTCATTACCGTACGTATATGTACCATTTCATACCAATCTCATACACAACCACATCTTTCGTTTACCCGTTGAACTATTAGGAATAGAATTCGGATACTCAAGGATCTTAATCGATAAGTACCAATACCATGGCCCGAAGCCAAATTAAGGTAACTTATCCTCGGAGTACCTATACCATGACCCGTAGCCAAATCAAGGTAACTCTTTTTCGAAATACCTATACAATGGCCTGTAGCCAAATCAAGGTATAACTCGCACCCGAAGTGCCGATATCGTGGCCCGAAGCCAATACAATAACCTAATGACATGTCACTAGCATCCTAAACTATTCCTAAGGTTCAACCGAGATTTCATACTTTTCGAATCATCGTCGAATCATTCCAGAACTTGTCCGTAGTCACATAATCACAATTCATGCTATATCAAAGCATATAAAATACAATTACAAATAAGCTCATTGCATACGAACTTACCTCGTATTCGGAATTAACGGATCGGATCGACTACTCGATAACCTTGCTTTTCTCCCAATCTATATCCGAATTCTTTCTTTCTTGATCTATATGAATTCAAAATTAACTTATTTAATCAACCATTCTTTCGATTTAGTCCAAAACATACATTTAGGCCTATTTGCACATTAGCCCCTAAACTTTCACACTATTATCAATTTAGTCCCTATTTCACAATTACACAAAATTCACATAATTTCAATAAACCCAAGCTTGGCTGATTTATACATAGGTCCCTAGCCGCCCAAAACTTCCATTTATTTCACATTTTTACCTCATAATTTTACATTTTCACAATTTAATCCCTTTTTAACATTTTTGTCAAAAATCACTTTACAAAACTAGTAAGTCTATCAATAAACCTTCATAATCTATCATCAATCACCAAATTACTCAAGTATTCAACAATGGCATCATTTTAAATCTTTAACAATTTCAAAATCTAAGGTACGGGCTAGCTAGAATACGAAGCAACGATATCAAAAACGTAAAAATCATTAAAAACGGGACAAAACACATACCTATTTGAAAGAAAAGAAGATGGCCGAACCCTAGCTTTCTTTTTTTCCTCAAATAATCGGTTTGTCTTCTCTTTTTGGAGAAGATGAACACAAATTATGTGTTTTATTATATTTTAATTAACTTAATTATCAATTTACTATAATAACCTTTGTTACAAACATTTAAAAACATGGAATGGATGGCCATAATTGTCCACTTACACTAATCATGGACTAATAACATTATAAGGACCTTTGATTTATTAAATCACAGCAATTAAGCACTTTAAACAATTAGTATGCAACTTTTACATTTTACGCGATTAAGTCCTTTTTCT
Source organism: Gossypium sturtianum (assembly GCA_025698515.1). Taxonomy (NCBI): domain Eukaryota; kingdom Viridiplantae; phylum Streptophyta; class Magnoliopsida; order Malvales; family Malvaceae; genus Gossypium; species Gossypium sturtianum. The sequence goes on from CM046952.1 coordinate 59,876,389, forward strand.
CAAATTGAGCAATTAAATGATAAAATTAGTTCATGAAATTTTCACACATATCAAATAACATACTATAAATACCAAAAATAATATTAAAATAATTTTCCAACCTCAGATTTGTGGTTCTGAAACCACTGTTTTGGTTTAGCTAAAACCAGGCTGTTACAATAATGGCATGTATAGGTGGACTTATGTTTAATGTTTGGTTGAATGTTTAGATGTTGATTTTGGTATGCATATATGTTGTTGTTTGGTACCATTTTGGTAATGTTTCAATTGTGTCATTTATGTGCTTGTGATGCTTGAGAGAACCGGTACAAATGGTAAGTTTTGTTGACATGAAATAGGACAAGTTATGGTATATATTGAGATGGTTAAAATATGGCCAAATATGCATATTTTTAGGTATATTTGATTGACTATGATTGATGTGCCTTATATGGCATATTAGATGTATGTTAATGGTATATTGAATTTGTCAATCTATGCATGTTTTGGTACATTTTTGACGCATTAGTCTTGGGTGCAAATTGCTTGTAGGTACACATTTGAGTTGGTGATGGAAATGGCTTGAATTTTGGCCAATTTCATGTCCACACGGCCATGCGACACGGCCGTGTGTCCGCTGTAAGTTTCAAGGGTTACAAGTCAGGCAGCTATACGGATTGGCACACGGACGAGTAGCTTGGCCATGTGACCCAAGTCAGGGAGTTGCAAGGGCATGGACACGGGCTGAGACACGGTCGTGTGTCCCTATTTTGATTGTTGCACGGCCTGAGACACGGGCGTGTGTCTCAACCGTGTGACCCTTGCAGTTCAAATTTTCCAAAGTTTTCTTAAATGTTTCAAATGTTTTCAATTTAGTCCTAAATTGGTTCTATTGTATTTCTAGGGCCCCGAGGGCTCGGTTAAGGGACAATATGCACGTATATGAATGAATTATATTATGACTACATTAATGTTTGAAATGTATGTTTTATGTTACGTTTACTCGGTAATGCTCCGTAACCCTATTCTGGCGACGGATACGGGTTAGGGGTGTTACAATATATATCTTCAAGAATAAGAGAAACTGACTCTAGGTTGATTAATTGAAATTTTCTTTCTAATTAAAACCTCTATTATCGCATTAAATCGATCTATAGATTCTCCTATTGTATTTTACTCTAATACGGTAGATTTATGCCGTCCTATTTCTAGGATTGCATGCAACTCCACTCAATTATGCTAGATCTACTCTTAAATAGGGTCTATTCCTCCTATGATTTAAGCACATCAAACATGGATCAATGATCTAATTAAGCACACATAATTAAGAATAATCTAAGTATTTATTGCGTAAAATAAAAATCAAACGATAGAATCCATCATAGAGTTCATCTTCTTAGGTATTTAGAAAATTAGTTCATGATAGCAAATAAAAACATCCCAAAGGTAGTATAATCGAAAGAAACAAAGAAACTCATAATAAACTTAAAAGAAATCCAAAGGAAATCTTCAATCTTGATGGAAATATGCTTCAGAGTCGACTTCAACGGTGCTTTTCGAGTTGTTTTCTTTAATATTCTTTGAAGGCTCTCTCCTATCTTCTTATTTTTGTCATATATAGGTATTAGAATGCCCAAAAAACCTAAAAATTGTGTTTCTTTGCTGTTTGGGGGTGCAAATCTGTAACACCCCAAAATAGGGCCTAGGAGTTTTAGGGGTAATTCAGAAATTTTAGCTTTAAAGTGTTCATAATTTTGTGACATGATTTATCAGTAATGTTTTTTACATGGTTTTTAGAAAATTAAATCAATTTTTGAAAAAGAGTTTTAAATACCTTCAAATTTGAAAATTGGACTGATTTGTAAAAGAGTAAAAAATGTGAGTTTTTAAGCGGCAATTAAATCAAATTTTAAAATTCAACCTAATACTTCCCCAACCTACATATATTTCACGTTAGTTTCTTCCCCTCCCATTCTTATTACCGTCCCTTTGTTTTCCCTCACCCTCTCCATTCGATTTTTGATTCCAAACTCTAGTCTTTTGATTTCCATCATCTTTACAACATTAAACCTCCATAATACTTGAAGAAAAACACCCAAAACACTATAGATTCCTCCATTATCAAGCTTGTGGGTTTTTTAAGTTTTTGATCAAATGCTCAGTTTTTTGTTGTCTAAGGTAAAGATTCAACTTCTAATTAGTTTTAAATGTTAATTAGTCTTCTAAACTGAATTATTAGCCATTAAATTGCATGTTTTGAATAAAAGCTGAAAATTGGCTCGTTAATGGTAGATTTTAAGATTTTGTGTAAAAATGTGGTTTCGAAGTGTTTTTTAATAAGTTTTGACATGATTAAGAGGTTTTTAAATTTACTTTGATGTTTCATTAAAGAATTCTTAAGTTTTGATGAATTTTTTAAAAAAATAGTCATAAAACATGTCGAAAAAGTCAATACTACGAATTGAGTATTTTATTGTAGTTTAAAGGTTGGGAATTAGTCGTAGGTGAATTATAAGATGAACAGAATTGGTTTTAGGCTAAAAAATTGAGTATAGTCCGAGGTATTTGAGTTTTAATTTGGATATGTTAAAGGTTTCGGTTACATGAGAACTTAGTTTAGGCTTATGTTTTTGGAGTGCTTGTGGTGAGTTCTTAGTTAATTATTGAATGCATTTTTGTGTGAATTGTTGTGCTAGAGTTCCAGATTCAATAGGACCTTCTACGAGTAGAGATAAAGGAAAGGAAAAGCTAGTTTGAGCTTTCAGTTTTTCGACGAAAGCGTAATTGGTGAGTGTTCGGAATAATTGCTTTTGGACATGATTCAATGCGTTATTTGGGAATTCAGTAGTAGACTAAACCCCTACTCTAAATTTTGAGTGTAAGCTTTCTCATACCTATGTTATCTTGTAAACTATGTGCTTATGTGTTTGTGAATATGTGAACTAAGATGAGATGCTATAAAATGTGATATGTGGTTATGGTAACTGTTGTGAAGGTGCAAGTGTGTACATGATATGTATATGTTAAATGTTAGTGGCAGTGTTTTCATAAAGATGCAAATATGCAGTGATAGAGCATGGATAATCGGTAATTGATATGTGTTTGATTTCGGATATTTTGGCCTTATGATCTTAAAACCATTGGATATAGTTGGCATGCCATAGGATTGTGAGCACTCACCTATATGTACAGTGATTTTGGGCGTTGAGGCCCCGAAACAGGTTGGAAGGATAAGGGAATGCGAGCTAAGCTCTATTCAACGGGACATGTGAGGGGAAATAAGGAGAGTGTTAGCTTCATGCTTCACTTTTTAGACATGTTTCACTCTATGAGTCTATGATTGGTGTGTTGGAGATCCATGTATCCGATGAGTGATGATAGAGCTCACTTTTACGTTTCATAGCTTAAGTTCCAAATTATCTGAAATTGTGAATATGTGTGTATTGTGATATGTGTTTATATGACATGTGACCATTATGCAATTTATCTATAAATATGTTTTTGAGTATTGTGTTATATGCTTGAATATTATGTGATTATATAAGTATTACGATACGTGCTTGAACATTATGTACTTATATGTGGAATGTGATATATGCTTAAAAGTGAATTTGTTTACCATGTAAAAGAACTAGTAATAATGCACGAGTAAGTATAATATGACACTAGAGTTGGAATTGTTGAGTTTATGTTATATGGTTGTTTCGTTGATGCTTGATGAATTTTTTGCATTGTGGTTATTCTGAGCATTCACTGAACTGGTTAAACTCACCAACTCCTTTTAAACCATTGTAGATCAATATTTTGCCGGTGTGAGCAGTGTGGTTTCCGAGAGGTGATCCAAGCAAGTCTATTTGTTATTTCATAGGTGTTCTATATTTATTTACATTTTGGGGAATAAGGCAATACGGTAGACTTGTTTATAGCCATGTTAACTTCTAGACATTTTGTTGGTTTTAGGTTCGATTTATAAGGATTACATGTTATTGTTATGCTTGGGTTCATGAACATGAGGATGGATTGACGTTACTTGCTCGAACACGATTTTGCAATTTTAAACTGTTAATTAGGTAGTTGAATGATTATTTGTCGAAGTAATTCATGGATGTTTAGGAACTAAATTGGAATGGATTAATTGCTTATGTATGTTGCATTTTTTAGGTCTAGAGCAGAGGTATCAATAATCGAGTTTTAAAATTGATACCTCTGTCTTTTAAAAGTTGCAGGGGTTAGAATATCGATATTTAATAGCAGGTATCGATAATTTTCGAGTCTTTAGCTTTTAATTGAGAAACAAAATGAAAGTTTGATATAGTTTTTCCATGTGGTATCGATACCACTTAAAAAATACAAATACGTTAGTGTCAGTATCGATACCTACGTGACAGTTTTGTGATTTTGTTAAATGGACCTTATGCATGTTTAATTATTGTTATAAGACTATTTGATGTATGGTTAGCATGTAAAATTGATAACTAATGAGTGTAATTGACTTAAAACCTATATGAATACTTAAATGGAATATGCTTCGTCAAGATTGAACTTTTACTTGTTGTGTGACACCCAAAACCCGACTGGGACGGACTGACCCGAATTCGAAGCATTACATTAGCCACCTAAGTGAATCTCCAGCTAACGACCTCCTAAGGCACACCCCGACCTTATAAAATCTCAATCTTATCCATTTATTAGTTATTTATTAATACTGAAGTAATTTGTGAATCAATTTTAAACTTTTTAGAAGTAATTTAACCTAAGGGCATTTTTGTCATTTTACCACCTATGATTAAACTATCCTGAATTTAGATCTATACATTTATCAACCCTATTTTATTTGATTTAATGTAAGCCCTAAATAATTCAGCTTAACCTGAGTTTATTTTCTATGTCTAATTCAAGTTTTATCATTTAGGACTAAATCATAACAATTTCAAACTATCAGTACTATACCCGAATATTAAATTGAGTTCGTTTCTAACAAATTTTATCAATTACAAGTCTAATCCTAAAATTTTATCAAGTTTCCTTATCATTTAAGGCTCTAATTAGACTTATGAAGTTACAAGACTAATTTGTAATTTAAATGGACTAGGGAACCAATTTAAAAAGATCAAAAATCAAACCCCCAACAGTCCACTGCAATTTTTTTGTGCGAAAAATTCAATTTTAAACCCTATTTTGAGTATTTTAATAGCCAATTAAACCCGATTTAGCTACAATTAAATATCATACATATTCATACACCTTCAATTAAATAGAATTAAACATTATATTTCATGCATATCACCCACCGGTTAATTCAAACAAGTGGCGTACCTTAGTCGCTAATAAACCACTCCATGGAAGCTTCATTTAAACAATGGTTAGTGTAAACATCATGCCTCACACACCGTGTTATCAATCACCGAGTTATCAAACAACAATACTGTAATAGCTCGATTTTGGGTCTAGTCGGAACAGTGATTTTGAGACCACAAATCTGACGCAGAAAAATTTATTTTTATTATATTTTTATGGTCTACAGTTTTATGGAATGATTTCGTGAAAATTTCGTTCAAAAATTTTGACTTTTGGGCACTCAATTTAGTCAAAAGGACTAAATTATAATAAGTGCAAAATGTGAGTTCTATAGGTTAAAGGTGTCTAATTGTTATGAAATTTTAAATTGGAGGTCTTTAAATGGTAATTAGACCATTGGTTAAGTTGGTGGACAAAAATGGACATGGTTAGGTATGTTTCTAAAGTTTTTCAATAAGGGCATTTTAGTAATTTGGCAATTAAATGAATTAAAAAGCCAGAATAAAAGCCAATTTTTGCTCATCTTCCACCCCATGGCCGAAGTTCCCAAGAGGAAACCATAGCTAGGGTTTGTCAAACTTCCAAGCTCGATTGTAAGTCCGTTCTAGCCTCGTTTCTAATAATTTTTATGTTTTTGAAATCCTTGTAACATGATCTACCTATTTCTAGTACTAATTTGAGAAATTGTTGAAGGTCTAGAGTTTGACCCATGTTGAACATGTATGTATTTTGACGTTTAATGGTAGAAAATGCATGTTAGTTGTTAGTTGTTAGAAAATGCATGTATGTACTGTGTGTGTTTTTTTTATTGTTTTATAGATTATCGAAGCTACTGGAAGCTCGGGGATCGTCGAGGATTATCACCACACTATCAAATTATATTTTGGTATCTTTTTTAATTGTGAATATTGAAGTATGGCATGTATAGGCTAGAGAACTTTGATTATGTTTTGAAATGTGTAAATATATACATGTGATATGGCTTGATAATGAATGTGATTATAGAGTGAATTTAGTGCATGCTATGTGATGCAAAATTTGGTATGTTTTGTTGTGCTCATGAATGGCCAAAAGAAATGGTCAATTTTGGTAAGTTTCATGGTTGAATTGGTAAATTGATATGATGAGAAATGCTACTAATTGAAATGGATTAATATGATGTATGAATCACATGATTTTGATGTGAAGTTGGTAATTTGAATTGGTATATTTGAGTTGGATTTGTATATGGAAATGAATGATGTGGTTACGGGTCAAATTGTGCATGATTTGGTATGTTTTTGGGTGCATTTAGGACATGAATTGGTGCTTGTTTGATGCTTGTAGGTATGACCCAATTTTGGGTGGAAAATTGGGCTTGCAAATGACCTATATTTGCCCACACAGTTGAGCACACGGGTGTGTGTCTCAACCGTGTCTTTCAAGGTTACAATTTGAAGCAAGTCAGGATGCCACACGGGTAAGAAGCACGAGCGTGTGCCAAGCCGTGTGACCCAAGTTAGTGTTGCACACCGGCTGAGACATGGTCCAAGGCACGGCCGTGTGAGGCACACGGCCTACCCACATGGGCATGTGCCCTATTTTGAAAGAAAAATTTTCTAAGTTCCGCAAAGTTTCCGTATGAGATTGGTTTAGTCCCGACCCTTCTTTAAAGCATGTTTAAGGTCTCGTAGATTTTCTAAAGGGACTATATGAGTGTGAATTATTATGAAATGATGTTGTATGATAGATTTTGTGAAATGAGCGTAAAATATTCATATATGTCCCGTAATGCCTCTTAACCCTAGTCTAGCGACGGATACGGGTTAGGGGTGTTACAATTTGTTGGTATCAGAGCTACGATTTAGTCGATTCTAAGACTAACGTAGCGTATGTGAGTCTAGCTATACATGCCATATATTTGAACTGTGATAGTGTGATGAATCCTGACAGATAAAATGTGTTTTTCGTATAGTAAATGGATCCTGAACTAGCCGTAGCTAACGATGTTGAAAGTAATGCGCCTGCTCCCGCTTAAAGGACAACGCCGTCTGATTCTAGACCGATTACTAGCGGTCAGGAAGGAGAGGCTAAACAAGCCTTCTTCCAAATGATAAATGAGTGGTTCACTCAGTATGTTAGAGCAAATCCGGCTGTTCCCCAACCTCTGCCCCCTCAAGTTCCCGTAGTTCCCCAAGTTACAGATCCGATTCGTCTGAATAAACCTCCGGTTGATAAGATTAGAAAATATGGGGCTGAAGAATTTTTTCCTACTACGGATGATGATGCTGAGAGAGCCGAGTTCTGGTTTGAGAATACGATTCGAGTATTTGATGAGTTGTCATGTACCCCTGATGAATGTGTTAAATGTGTCGTTTCCTTGTTGAGAGATGCAGCTTACTAATGGTGGAAAAATCTGACTTCTGTTGTTCCGAGAGAATGAATTACCTGGGATTTCTTACAGACTGAATTCCGAAATAAATACATCAGTGAGAGATTTATAGATCAGAAACGCAAAGAGTTTCTTGAATTAAAACAGGGTCGTATGTTTGTTACAATATACGAGCGAGAATTTGTGAGATTGTGTCAGTATGCACGAAAATGTTTCTCGACTGAGGCAATAATGTATAAAAGGTTCGAAGACGGCTTGAATGAAGATATCCATTTGTTAGACAAAATTCTGGAAATAAAAGAATTCGTTGTGCTTGTTGATCGAGCGTGTAAAGCTGAAGAACTCGGGAAAGATAAAAGAAAAGCTTATTCGAAAGCTAGAGAGGTGCGAAAATGAACAAGGAGTAAGTCATATCAGTCGGCATCAAAGAAATTCCAAGATGATTATAGCCGTTTAAAGGCTAATGTGGGACATTTGAGTAAAGATCGTGCAAGATCACATTCGAGCTTCTGAGCTCCAGCTACTTCAATTGCAAGTGTTGGAAATGTCAGATCTGATTGACCTGAGTATAGGCACTGTGGTAAAAGACATCCGGGAAATTGTAGATTGAATGACCGAGGTTGCTTTAAATGTAGATCATTAGATCACTTTATTCGAGACTGTCCCGAGTCTGTTGAGCAAGAGATTGCGCAGAATCTAAGGCCTAGTGGCAATATGGTTAGAGGTAGACCTTCCAGAAATACGAGAATTGTTAGTGGAAGTCAAAGAACGACTAAAGATACAGTTATATGATCTGAGGCTAGAGCACCTGCCAGAGCATACGCCATTCAAGCTCGTGAGGAAGCTTCGTCTCCAGATGTTATTACGGGTACATTTACTCTTTATGATACTTCTGTGATTGCATTGATAGACCCAGGATCAACTCATTCGTATGTATGCATGAATTTAGTATCCAGTAAGACTTTGCCTATAGATTCTACTGAATTTGTAATTAAAGTATCGAACTCCTTAGGCAAATGTGTTCTGGTTGACAAAGTGTGCAAGAATTGTTCGTTGATGTTTTGAGATAATTGTTTCCGGCTAATCTAATGTTATTACCCTTTGATGTGTTTGATATAATTCTGGGTATGGATTGTGTAACAGCTCGATTTAGGGCCTAGTCAGAATAGTGGTGTGAGACCACGAATCCGAGGTGAATTTATGAGTTTTTAAGGTTCATGCCATGTTTGCATGTTGGTGTGAAAGTTTCATGAAGCAATTTTGCAAAATTGAGGTTGAATGGTCAAAAAGGACCAAATTGCAAAAGTTGTAAAATATGAGTTTCTAGAAGCATTTTGTATGAAATAGCTTTAGAATAGCAATTATAAGTCCTTAAATAGCAATTTGCCCAAATCGTAATTTTTGGACAAAATTGGACATGAGCTAGTAAAATAGAGAATTTTTAAGAGAATGGCATTTTAGTCATTTGTCTATTAAATGATTAATAAAGGAAAAAGATGACAAAAATCATTATCATCTTCTTCCTCATTGCCGAAATTTTCAAAGAACCCATAGCTAGGGTTTGTTCATCTTTCAAGCTTGCTAGTAAGTTCATCTTAGCCCCGTTTTTAATATTCTTCGTATTTTTGAAGTTCTCGTATTATGAATTAGCTATTTTTAGCTATAAAGTGAGCTAAGATGTATGTTCAAAAATCTACCCCTGAATGATATGCTTGTTAAATGATGTTTTATGGAAGTTTATGAGAGTTTGATGTTAGATAAACATCTTTTTCTAAGTGAATTTCATGAAAAATGAGCATAGGGACTAGTTTGTAAAAGTTACGAGATTGTTCATACATAGTAGAAATAGTGAGAATTGAGGTTTGTCATAGTAGAGAAAATGAATCAGCTAAGCATGAAGTCTAAGAATGTTGAATGAGAATTATTTTACGAGCCTTGGGGCAAAAGTGTAAATATGAGAAAGTATAGGGGCAAAATAGTAATTTTGCCAAAATATGAGTAAAGAGTCAATTTAGTCAATGTGAGTATTAAATGATCTATTTATGACTATAGATCAAGAAAAACAAAGCCCGGATCAAAACCGAGGCAAGAATAAGGTCGAGGACTAAATTGCATACCTAGCTACATTTTGTATATTGAGGTAAGTTTGTGTGATTTCTAAGCTTTATGATTTATATCATTGAATTGCTTAGTATAATGTACAATGTTATTATGAAAATGTTTAATGTTATGTTAAACAAAGAAATTAATGAGATCAAGCATGAGAAAGCCCCGATTGAAGTTGAATAGCTTAGGATACTCGATCTACCACATGAAACAAGAAAGTCCGTATAAGACCAAGCCGAGGCATGGCATCGGCAAGCAAGCAAGATATCATGTAAGTCCAAGGCAAGCTTGGCATTGAGAAGTTATCATGTAAGTCCAAGGAAAGCTTGGCATTGAAAAGCTATCAAGAGAAAGAGATTTTAAGTAAGTCCAAGCCAAGGCTCGGCATTGACCAGTTCATGAGCAAAGATACCAAGTAAGACCATGTTAAGACATGGAAATGGTAAGTTCCCAAGAAAACTCACAAGAAAGACTTTGTATAAGTCCATGTCAAGACATGGCCTCGAAACTAAGATGAGATTTAGTATCCTCGGTTATTCATATAAATTCATCGGGTAAACGAGTTAAGCTCCATTGAGATAACAAGAAAGCTAAGTAAGCAAAGTTATTATTAAATGAAAATGAGTATTATTCGTATTATGAATGATGAATTAGAAATTATGAGTATTATGTTCAAGTACGCTGATCAAAGTGATCAAGTGATACAGGTACTTTGTTTGCCTATCAAGTATGAGATTAGTAAGTTTCATGAGATATGTAAGAATCAAGTATGAGTAAGTAAGTTTTATAGCTGAATTTATGATACCATTGTTTATATCAAATGGTCTATATTAAGTAAGAATGTTGCTATGTGCATTATGTAAACTTACTAAGCTAAACGCTTATGTCTTTCATTCTTTCTTTCCATGTAGTCCCGCCAATCTAATATCGAGGATCACCGTCATCGGAGCTCGGAGCACACTATCAATCGCTATTTTGGTATAGACAAGTTGTTTTATTAAGTATGGCATGTATAGGAAGCATTACATTTTGAGTAAATGTTTTAAGAAGAGCCAAAGTATATGCTATTAAGTTTGTTATTCTTTTGTATATGGCTAAGTGATTGGCCAAGTGTGTATGTTTATAATTATCAATGAAGCATGTAGTATTATTCATGAATGATGTAGTATTGAGTTGTTGAAATGAGTATGAATTGGATATAAATTTCAGGGTGGCAATTGGCTTGGTAAATAGCCTCTAAGTGCCTACACGGTTGGACACACGGGCGTGTGTCTAGGCCGTGCATAACCTGCACCTTTGCATCTTAAGGCAGAATATCAAGTTGTAGTACATGGTCTAAGTCCATGGGCGTGCTATGGCCGTGTGAAATAAGTCAGTATATCAAGATATAGTACACGGTATATCAAGATATAGTACACGGTCTAAGTCCACGGGCGTGTCTTGGCCGTGGGCAAATTGGCAGAATACTGAGTTTTTAGGCACGGTATGGGGACATGGGCGTGTATGTCTATGCACGGGCGTGTCTTATCTTACACAGGCGTGTGACCCCTGTTTCAAAGAAAAGTTTTTCGATTGGGTTCCGAAAGTTTACCAGTACGAGTTTAAGGCCTCGTAGGCCCATGAAATGTAAAAATTGATTAAGAATGAGAAGTTTTAATTTCGGAACGAACTTTTATAGCCCGTAATGTCATGATTAAGCAAGTTCAAGCATAGTAATGTCTTGTATCCTGTCTGAGCCTCAAACTCGGGTATGGGGTGTTACATTTAGTGGTATCAGAGCTACGATTTAGTCGGTTCTAGGACTAACGTAGCACGAGCACGAGTCTAGCTATACATGCCATACGTAAGAATGTTTTTATAATGATAGTGTGATGACTCCTGACGACTTAAATTATGTTTATATGTATATAGTAAATGGATCCTGAAAGAGATATGGCGGATGATGTAGAAAACGCGCGGCTCCCACCAAAGGGACGGTGCCGAATGAGAATGAGAATAGACCCACTACGGTGAGTCAAGGAGGAGAAGAAGAGGCTAGAGAAGCCTTCCTTCATATGATGAACACATGGTACACGGAGTTCGTTCGTATGAACCCGAATGCACAACCCCCTCCACCCCCGCCTATTCCTCAACCTATCCCGTAGAGCCCCTCAAGTAATAGAGGTGGCAAGAGGAGTTAAGCCTCCAGCTTGATAGGATCAGAAACATGGGGTGAAGAATTCCGGGCTAGAAAAGATGACGATCCGGAAGAGCTGAATTACGTTAGAAAATACCATCGTGGTATTTAATGAGTCATCATGTACACCTGAAGAGTGCATGAAGTGCGTAATTTCTCTTTTAAGAGATTCTGCCTATCAATGGTGGAACACCTTGGTATCAGTAGTCCCAAGAGAGAAGATCACGTGGGAATTTTTCCAAGACGAGTTTAAGAAAAAGTATATCAGTCAAAGGTTTGTGGACCAGAAAAGGAAGGAATTCCTAGGACTGAAACAAGGCAAGATGTCTGTAACTGACTACGAGCGTGAGTTTGTAAGACTCAGCAAATACGCTCGAGAATGCGTATCCACCGAGGCCGTCATGAGTAAGAGATTTGAAGATGGGCTAAATGAGGACATCAAAATGTTTGTTGCTGTCCTAGAATTAAAGGAATTTGTTGTGCTAGTCGAGAGGGCTTGTAAAGCCGAAGAATTAGTAAAAGAGAATAAGAAATCTAAAATGGAGACTCGTGACTCTAGAAAGAGGCAGTGGAACAAGTCATTCCAATCTTCATCCAAGAAGTCAAGAGATTTCCCTACCCAATCGGCTACTTCCACTGGATTTTCTAGGAAGGACAAGAGTAAACAGTATTCGGGAAATAAAGCACAGACTACTTCAGTCGCCAGTGTGGGGAATGTTCGATCTAAGAGACCCGAATGCCCACATTGTGGCAGACGCCATTTAGGAGAATGTCGAGAACACGAAAATGCATGTTTCAGATGTGGTTCCCAGGACCACTACATAAAAGATTGTCCAGAGATGATGAAAGAGGACAGAACTCATAACCCGAGATCCGGGAGTATGGTCAGAGGAAGGCCGCAGAGAAACCCCGAAAGTGGGGCAAGTGGAAGAGGTAACCCTAGAGAGCAGGCCGCGAGACCCGAGGGTAGGGCGCCTGCACGGACTTATGCCATTCGCGCTCGCGAAGAGGCATCTTCCCATGATGTTATCACAAGTACCTTCTCTCTTCATGATGTTAAATTTATTGCTTTAATGTAACACCCCTTAACCGTATCCGTCGCCGAATCAGGGTACGAGGCATTACAGTAATCTTATACATTTCTCCGATACATAAATTTCAATTATACATTAAAACCATTCATAGTCACACTCTATGTCCCTACTATGGGCTTACGAGGCCCAAAACAATCATTAAAGTTGGTTCAGGACCAAACCGTAACTTTTCGACATTTAGAAATTTTTTACCAAAACAGGGTCACACGCCCGTGTGACATATGACACGGCCGTGTGAGTAGACCGTGAGGTTCTCACATGCCCATGTCTGGATCCCGTATATAATTCATAATAATACAAACAACCAATAACTAAATCTCTATACATGCCATTCACTTGAAAATAATTAGGAATTGTCATGATTCTAACTTGACAAATTGATAGTGTGTTGATACTTCCAACGATCTCCAACCCCGAGCCAACCTGACAACACTAAGAGTAATGGGAAAATAGTGTAAGTTTTATAGCTTAGTAAGTTGGCATATTAATAATAATAAGCAATTTAATTAACAATATTAACCCATTTCTCAATAAATATGCTCAAGGAAATAGAATCAATATTCACATAGTTTCACCTTTTTCTTAAGTTCAGCTTAGGCTATTTTTCTGAATCATAGTCACTAATTTAATTATTTCATAAGCTAAAGAACTCTAAATTAATATCCTTATATTTTCCGTGAAACTAGACTCACATATCTTCATACCATAAAATTTCCAGAATTTTTTATTTAGCCAATCAATACAGTTTATTCATTAAAGATTCCCCTATTTTGCTGTTCGACAGCTCTAACACCTCTTCACTAAAATTAAAATTACTCATTATATAGAGTTTGGATAACCTTTCTGTTTATCTCTCTAGAAAGTAGACCCATCAAGGATTCTGAGAATATAAATTACACAACATAACCATTTTTATACAATTTTTAATGATTTTTCCAAGGAAGAATAGGGGATCACGTAATCATTCTGAACAAGTCTTACAAAAATTTAAATATCTCAAAATATAAAAATCCTTTGCTTTCTCTGTTTCTTTTATATGAAAATATACTCAATAAGATTTAATTTCTTTTCTCATTCAGCATATAATTCAATTTATACTATTTATGGTGATTTTTCAAAATCACATAACTGCTGCTGTTTCAATCTATTTTACTAAAAATTTTACTCTCCCATGTTTTCTTTATATCACTTCCATATATGCACACATAACACCAAGCATGTTCAATACTAGCCATACAAATGAATAATCATCACCAATATTTACGAGTACTCATAATGGCGTTTAAACCATATCAGCCTTACCACAATTTCAATCACGTCTCACATATCAAACACATTATACACATACACACATGGTCACATGCACTCTTGCTCACACAAACCCTTGCTCACACGTACATTTGCCACATTCCTCAATTGGTCACATTCACACCTGCACTTATTCATAACTTGATCGCACCAATCACCATTAGTAAGTTATCTCGTTGAACCCCTTCGGAAAATGCCCGATACTTGGTGGTCTCAGCACATAGCTCCACCTACACATAATTCGGCTTTCTTGTACACATGGTGAAGGTCCCTTATCACCCATGTGACCTAGCCATTTCATCTCGTAGCTTTCTTGTCTACATGGTGTCCAACAATAGGAACCACTCATGTGACCTAGCTACTCATAACCCGTAACCTTCTTGTACACATGGTATACACACAGTATTACACATGTGACCTAGTTACATATGAAATTATTATCCCGTAGCTTTCTTGCACACATGGTAAAAGTCCCTTATCATCCATGTGGGCTAGCTACATATCAAATTTTGCCATCTCGTAGATTTCTTGTGCACACGGTGAAGGTCCCTTATCACTCGTGTGACCTAGCTACATATTGCCCGTATCTCTCGGTTTTCTGAAGGTTCAATCGAGAATTTCCCATTCCATACATTTTCATATTTTAGTTATCACCCAATGATTTCCATAATATCTAGAAAAATAATTATTGAACACGTAAAATAAATGCATTATGTACATATCAACTTTCCATTTCACATAATAACCACAACCATAGAAAACACCTTTAAGCACCACATTTCAACCCATCTTCCATGTCACCTATGTCACCTTTTTAGCATAAACATATTATTAAATCAATTCACCAACATAATATACTAAACATGTAATTCAAAAAAATCAATTTAATACCACAATTTAGGTTTCAAACATACATTACGATATTATTGCATTATTATTAACACACCAACTTACCTCGGATCCAAAAACGATAATTTACCAACTTTCCCGATTTTCGATTTTCCTCCCGTTCTAGGTCCAAATCTCATTTTTCGGGGTTATAGAGCTTGGAAGCTTGAAAAAAACCCTAGCTATGGAGAACCCATGTAATTTCGTTCTAATGAAGAAGATGGACATATTTGGCATTTAAAATTTGTTTTTAATTCATTTAATTCACTAAATTACCAAAATGCCCCTTAAAAAAATCTTTTAAAACATACCCATCCATGTCCATTTTGGTCCCCCAACTTAACCAATGGTCTAATTATCATTTAAGGACGTCCAATTTAAAGTTTCATAACAATTGGACACCTCTAACATGTAGAACTCAACTTTTGCACTTTTTACAATTTAGTCCTTTTGACTAAATTGAGTGCCCAAACGTCAGAATTTTCGAATGAGATTTTCACAAAATCATTCTGTGAAATTGAAGACCATAAAAATATAAATAAAATAAATTCCTCAACATCGAATTTGTGGTCCCGAAACCACTGTTCCGTTTAGGCCCTATTTCGGGATGTTATATTTCTCCCCCCTTAGGGATTTTCTTCCCCGAAAATCTTACCAAAATGAGGTTTAGTATCTTTCTCATAATTTCCAACATCACTAAATAATCTTTTTCAAGACGATACTTTCAGAAACACTCTGTCATTGATCTGAATCCTAATAGAACTCAGTGATTCTATCAAACAAGGAATCGATACATATTGAAATTATTATGCTAATTCCATCAAACGTTCGAAAACAACCCACTAGCATTTCTCTTGGCTCCCCACAGATCAATCGATAATCACTCACAATCTTTCAATAGCTAAATTTATCACCACTGTCTTAAACTCAAATTTTGCTATGCCATCAGATATATTAAACTCTCGAAACCAGGAAACATATGACAATCCTCGTTAAATAAACAGTGTCACCAAATTTTTCAATACAGACATAATAATAACCATCTCTAAATTACTAACCGAACAGCTCTTTTTAATGTAATTTTAACCGTCTGAAAACATGAACCATTACTTTACATTCTAGAGAATATACACATTCAAATCCGCTTCATCAAAAGCGCCATCAAAAATCATAATTCCATTGTGTTTCAAAGTCGATTATAACAAAGATAAACATATTCTATACAGATATAAACAGAACAATAGCCAAAGGAAACAGTAGAATCATTTTATACAAGTTCACTGTCAACTCTTATCTCAGACGTAACGGAATTGAATTCCAATAAAAGATAGTGGAATACAAATCATAGATCAATCAAACTGACGATTCTATACTCAGAAAACAAGCAATCATGATTGTCTCTGAAAAGATACGAACACATAGGATGCCCAAAAGAGATAGTCGTAAATTGCTCAACTATGACTGTCATACTTAAACATCTTCACATGCCAAACATCATTCTTCTGACTAATTCTGCCCTTACTAATTTCCACATTATTCCTTTCACTAAAGAAAATCAGTTCAGAAAAAAATTAGTTAATACTTCCTTTCAGTATCTTATCTGAATAAGTCGATTTATCAAAGTTAAAATTTTCACTAATTATGATATTGTATAAACCAAAAATTCTTGAGTCAATCTGATATTTCTCTAATTCTGTCCTTTGCTTGTCAACCATCCTCAGTCTTTGATCATATCTATAGTTATTCTATAACTGAACTCTTTAATTCCACACTTAGGAACTTAATCAACATGATTCTCATGAATTTCCATTATAAACACCTCATCGGTAAGGGGGTGAGGTCGTACAGCCTCTAACTCGATTCTCACACACACATATATATAGATATGACACATCTTTCATTATCAACATATGTCATTATAACTATACTACCCACTTCGAACAATTTATCATTCATATTTGCCTTACATAAAATTTCCAATTATCACATTCAAACAAGTGCACTCATTCATACATTCTACGAAATTTGAATAACTTACTTATCAAATTCACTAATCAATTTTTGTCAAGCATGCTACAAGATGTGAAGGTCAGAAAAATATGTATAAGCATATTATTGTATAAACTTTCATTTCACACATTATCACATTTACACATTTCGAATTCTTATTCATACTTTTCCGAGTTTAACTCATCATAGCTACACTTTATTCAAATACTTCAGTATCACTATCAAATGGTTGGATATAGCTCGGTTGGAGAGTACTTCTCTTTTAATAAGATTGTCCTCAATCGCGTTGGAAGCCATCACACTATCACCTATTGGTGGCATGTATAACTAGACTTTAGACTCTCACACTTGCTATGTTAGTCCGAGAACCGACTAAACCATAGCTCTGATACCACTAAAATGTAACACCCCTTAACCGTATCCGTCGCCGGATCAGGGTACGAGGCATTACAGTAATCTTATACATTTCTCCGATACATAAATTTCAATTATACATTAAAACCATTCATAGTCACACTCTATATCCCTATTATGGGCTTACGAGGCCCAAAACAATCATTAAAGTTGGTTTGGGACCAAACCGTAACTTTTCAGCATTTAGAAAATTTTTACCAAAACAGGGTCACACGCCCGTGTGACATATGACACGGCCGTGTGAGTAGACCGTGAGGTTCTCACACGCCCATGTCTGGATCTCGTATATAATTCATAATAATACAAACAATCAATAACTAAATCTCTATACATGCCATTCACTTGAAAATAATTAGGAATTGTCATGATTCCAACTTGACAAATTGATAGTGTGATGATACCTCCAACGATCTCCAACCCCGAGCCAACCTGACAACACTAAGAGTAATGGGAAAATGGTGTAAGTTTTATAGCTTAGTAAGTTGGCATATTAATAATAATTAGCAATTTAATTAACAATATTAACCCATTTCTCAATAAATATGCTCAAGGAAATAGAATCAATATTCACATAGTTTCACCTTTTTCTTAAGTTCAGCTTAGGCTGTTTTTCTGAGTCATAGTCACTAATTTAATTATTTCATAAGCTACAGAACTCTAAATTAATATCCGTATATTTTCCATGAAACTAGACTCACATATCTTCATACCATAAAATTTCCAGAATTTTTTATTTAGCCAATCAATACAGTTTATTCATTAAACATTCCCCTATTTTTCTGTTTGACAGCTCTAACACCTCTTCACTAAAATTGAAATTCCTCATTATATAGAGTTTGGATAACCTTTCCGTTTGTCTCTCTAGAAAGTAGACCCATCAAGGATTCTGATAATATAAATTACACAACATAACCATCTTTATATAATTTTTAATGATTTTTCCAAGGAAGAACAGGGGATCACGTAATCATTCTGAACAAGTCTTACAAAAATTTAAATATCTCAAAATATACAAATCCTTTGCTTGCTCTGTTTCTTTTATATGAAAATATACTCAATAAGCTTTAATTTCTTATCTCATTCAGAATATAATTCAATTTATACTATTTATGGTAATTTTTCAAAATCACGTAACTGCTGTTGTTTCAATCTATTTTACTAAAAATTTTACTCTCCCATGTTTTCTTTATATCACTTCCATATATGCACACATAACACCAAGCATGTTCAATACTAGCCATACAAATGAATAATCATCACCAATATTTACGAGTACTCATAATGGCGTTTAAACCATATCAGCCTTACCACAATTTCAATCACGTATCACATATCAAACACATTATACACATACACACATGGTCACATGCACTCTTGCTCACACAAACCCTTGCTCACACGTACATTTGCCACATTCCTCAATTGGTCACATTCACACCTGCACTTATTCATAACATGATCGCACCAATAACCATTAGTAAGTTCATTGAACCCCTTCGGAAAACCCCCGATACTCGGTGGTCTCCGCACATAGCTCCACCTACACATAATTCGGCTTTCTTGTACACATGATAAAGGTCCCTTATCACCCATGTGACCTAGCCATTTCATCTCATAGCTTTCTTGTCTACATGGTGTCCAACATTAGGAACCACTCATGTGACCTAGCTACTCACAACCCGTAACCTTCTTGTACACATGGTATACACACAGTATTACACATGTGACCTAGTTACATATGAAATTATTATCCCGTAGCTTTCTTGCACACATGGTGAAAGTCCCTTATCATCCATGTGGCCTAGCTACATATCAAATTTTGCCATCTCGTAGATTTCTTGTGCACACGGTGAAGGTCCCTTATCACTCGTGTGACCTAGCTACATATTGCCCGTATCTCTCGGTTTTCCGAAGGTTCAATCGAGAATTTCCCATTCCATACATTTTCATATTTTAGTTATCACCCAATGATTTCCATAATATCTAGCAAAATAATTATTGAACAAGTAAAATAAATGCATTATGTACATATCAACTTTCCATTTCACATAATAACCATAATCATAGAAAACACCTTTAAGCACCACATTTCAACCCATCTTCCATGTCACCTATGTCACCTTTTTAGCATAAACATATTATTAAATCAATTCACCAACATAATATACTAAACATGTAATTCAACAAAATCAATTTAATACCATAAATTTAGGTTTCAAACATACATTACGACATTATTGCATTATTATTAACACACCAACTTACCTCGGATCAAGAAACGACAATTTACCAACTTTCCCGATTTTTGATTTTCCTTCCGTTCTAGGTCCAAATCTCATTTTTCGGGGTCATGGAGCTTGGAAGCTTGAAAAAAACCCTAGCTATGGAGAACCCATGTAATTTCGTCCTAATGAAGAAGATGGACATATTTGGCATTTAAATTTTGTTTTTAATTCATTTAATTTACTAAATTACCAAAATGCCCCTTAAAAAATCTTTTAAAACATGCCCATCCATGACCATTTTTGTCCACCAACTTAACCAATGGTCTAATTATCATTTAAGGACGTCCAATTTAAAATTTCATAACAATTGCACACCTCTAACATGTAGAACTCAACTTTTGCACTTTTTACAATTTAGTCATTTTGACTAAATTGAGTGCCCAAACGTTAGAATTTTCGAATGAAATTTTCACAAAATCATTATGTGAAATTGTAGACCATAAAAATATAAATAAAATAAATTCCTCAACATCGAATTTGTGGTCCCGAAACCACTGTTCCGTTTAGGCCCTATTTCGGGATGTTACATTTAATAGATCTCGGATCCACACACTCTTACATTTGCATGTAATTGGTATCCGATATGAGTATGCCTGTAGAGTTTACAGAATTTTTGATTAAAGTGTCTAATCCTTTAGGCAAGAGTGTGTTATTTGATGAAGTATATAAAGATTGCCCATTAATGATTAGGTCATTGTTTTAAAAGCAAACCTTATGTTGCTACCATTTGACGAGTTTGACCTCATTCTCGGTATGGACTGGTTGACTGCCCATAATGTAATAGTTAATTGTGGGAAGAAATACATTGAAATGAGATGTGAGGATGGGAACACCCTTCACATAGAATCAGGATAACAGAGTAGATTGTCAGAATTGATTTCTCACGTGACGACACAGAGATACATGAGAAAGGGGTATGAAGTATATTTGGCCTTTGTGATGAATGAAAAAGAAACAGAGTTAAAGATTGAGTTAGTGCCAATAGTATGTGAGTACGTGGATGTGTTTCCCGAGGAATTGCCAGGACTACCACCAGTTAGAGAGGTTGAGTTCAGCATTGAGCTAGCTCCTGGTAATGTACCAATATCTATTACTCCTTACAGAATGGCTCAGACGGAGTTGAAGGAGCTGAAGTCGCAGTTACAAGAGTTGACAGATAAAGGCTTTGCAAGGTCAAGTTGTTCTCCCTGGGGTGCTCCAGTTTTATTTTTGAAAAAGAAATATGGCACTATGAGATTGTGCATAGATTACTGTCAACTTAATAAAGTGACAGTAAAGAACAAGTACCCATTGCCTAGAATCAATGATTTGTTCGATCAATTAAAAAGAGTCACTGTGTTCTCTAAAATAGACTTGAGATCAGGGTACTACCAGCTACGAGTAAAAGAATCAGAAGTGCCTAAAATAGCCTTCTGAACAAGGTATGGGCATTATGAATTTTTAGTCATGCCCTTTGGTTTGACCAATGCTCCGACGGTATTCATGGACTTAATGAACCGCATGTTTAGACCATACCTTGACAAGTTTGTAGTCGTTTTCATTGACAACATACTGATTTATTCCCGAGATGAGAATGAGCATACTGAACACCTACGGACAGCTTTACAGGTTCTACGAGAAAATCAATTATATGCCAAGTTCAGTAAAAGCGAATTTTGGCTCAAGGAAGTAGGGTTTCTGGGACATATTATCTCGGAAGAAGGAGTTCGAGTAGACCCCAGTAAGATTTCGGCCATAATGGACTGGAATCCACTAAAGAATATCTCTGAGATTAGAAGCTTTCTAGGCCTAGCCGGCTATTATAGACGATTCGTCAAGGGGTTTTCTGTTATTGCAACCCTGATGACTAAATTGTTACAGAAAATGTGAAATTTGAGTGGACTGAAAGATGCCAACAAAGTTTTGAGAAACTGAAAGCGATGTTGACAGAAGCCCCAGTTTTGGTTCAACCTGGCACAGGGAAAGAATTTGTGATTTATAGCGATGCATCTTTAAATGGATTAGGCTGTGTACTTATGCAAGAAGGCAAAGTTATTGCTTATGCCTCCAGACAGTTGAAGCCTCATGAGAAGAATTATCTGACGCATGATTTAGAGTTGGCTGCCATAGTCTTCGCATTGAAGATATAGAGGCATCACCTATATGGTGAGAAATGTCGGATTTTCACTGATCATAAAAGTTTGAAGTACTTGATGACGCAGAAAGAGTTGAACTCAAGACAACAGAGATGGTTAGAGTTGATAAAAGATTATGAGATGATCATTGATTACCATCCCGGGAAGGCAAATGTGGTCGCCGACGCTTTGAGCAGAAAATCCTTATTTGCATTAAGGGCAATGAATTCACGGATGACTTTGTCCGACGATGGTTCTATTCTAGCTGAGTTGAGAGCTAGACCAATATTCCTCCAAGAGATCATTGAAGCTCAAAAAGAGGATAGTGAATTCCAAGTTCAGAGAGATCAGTGCAAGACAGATGTTGAGTCTGACTTCTGGATTAGTCCCAATGGAAGTCTGATGTTCAAAGACAGAGCTTGTAACATCCTTAAATAGGGGCTATGATGTTTGAACTGTTTGCATGTGTATGGCTTGGTTGTGATATTAATTGAGACGTTTTAGGGTCTAGGTATAAGCCAAGGTTAGGCTCGAACTATAGGAAAATTTTTATTTTTAAGCTTTGGTTAAGGGGAGCTGAAGGAGCTAGGGGTTAAGAATATTTTGTGGTAAACTTTAGCACAAGAATTTCCTTGGTAAAGTGGCAAGGAGGCGCCACTTAGGGCCTTGAGCAGTGACGCCACAAGCAGGGGAAGGAGAGCTTGGGTTTGAGCTGCAGAAATCCCTTGCTGCTAATTCTTTTTGACGCCAGAGAGGGAAGAGTTGTGCTCAGCTCAAACTCTGATGGATAACTGTTGAACAAGTCAACAGATTTAAACGAGTGGAGAAGAGAGAATTTAGGAGTTTGAATAATTCAAACTCGTTTGAACGAGTGGTCAGGAGAGATTTGAGAGTTTTGCCGAAATTTGAACTTGTTTGTGGAGGAGTAATCGGTTGGGAGTCTAGAGGGGGAAGTGTCGAAATTGCTAAGTCAAGCTAGGTGACATTTTCGGCTAAGTCTGGCATCAGTGCATTCGGTTGTGAGCCAAAGCTGAAACCCCCCTTAGTCTTGTCGATTTTTCTCTCTTAATGCATCATTTGAAACAAAAGCCAAAATCCCTTTTGCACCGGTCGAATTCTCTTTGAAGCACCTAGCCGAATGCCCATCTAAACTTCCTTAGTGCCATTTCTTTTCTTCTTCTTCTCAAGGTGCTTAAATAATATACTTGGAACCAATTGAGCTCTCTCTCTTTCTTCTTTGAACCGAAACCCCTTTGGCCGAATCTCTTCAAGCCCGAATCCCTTTCACTTCTTTTTTCTCTTTTCTTTCATATTTGTTTAAAACCTCATCAACATCTCTTCTTCTCAAATCGACAACCTTCTTTTCTCTTCATTCTCTCTTGTGTCGAAAGTCCATCAATCTTCTCTTGATTCTTTGCCAAGCCGAATCTCTTTTACTCTTCTTTCAAAAGCCATAGCCGAAACTCCTTTGATTGTTCCACCACCATTGCCGAAATCTCCCTTTACTCTTCTCTTCTTATTCCAACATTTTGGTCGAATATCAATCAAGGGTAGATCTCTTTGGTCTTCTTCTCTAATCGGTTTTGGAGGGGGTAAGTGTTCTTGGCCGAATCTCTTCTATTTTCTCATTCTTTTCTCTGTCGACTTACATAGAACCAAAAGCCGAATTTTGGCATTTGTTTTGGTTCTCATTCATCTGTGAAATCAGTTTCTCCTAGGTTCTTCGGGTTTAGAAGCAGTGGATCATAGTCATCTACTTTCTCTGCCAATAAATTTCGTTAGGACTGTGGTAAGGTCTTATGCCGATTCATTCTTTCCCTTATTCTTTTGAAAAGCCGAAGGCTATTGCTTTATGTGGTTGAATGTTGGCCGATTGTAGGGGAAGGCTGAGATCTCGCATATCTCGGGTTGTGGCTAGTATTCGAAAAGCGTTAAGGTAAAAGGGGTCTAGTGCGTTAGATCGGGATCTTTGGGATTCAGTGATCGCGTTAGTAACCATGTGTGTAACTTACACACTTCATAATCGTTGTAAACTTGTTAATAACCTAAACTATGTTAAAAGCTGAAACTGTGTAGATTTCGATATGATACCTTTATGGGTATGAGCAAGGATTTCGGGTAAGTCCGTTTTGTTGAGATTACGGTACATGATTTCTGATGATATTATCTATGTATGTTCGATATATGTCTAATGATTAAGCATGATGGCATGAATTGTATGTGCATTGCATTATTGTGGGTGATATGAGAGGAGGGGGAAGATTGATATTTGTGACTTTGGGTCACCAGTGGTTTGGCACCACCAATGGTTTGGTACCACAGTTGATTTCGTGACTTTGGGTCACCAGAGATTTAGCGACTCATAGCGACTCGTCCCGATGGCTTAGCACCATAGTGGGTTGGCCCCACATTTGATAAAACGGGATTGTCGCCAAAGTGATTTGGTATCACAACGTGGGTTGGCCCCACATATGGATTATTCGTGACTTTGGGTCACCAAAGGTGGTTTGGCACCACATTATTATTGATATCGGTGACTTTGGGTCACCGGTGGTTTGGCACCACCGGTGGTTTGGTACCACACGGGTAGAAAAAGGAGTTATGGATGGCTAGGTTTGGGTGCATGATATGTTTGCTTGATTATGATTTGTGTAAGCATGTTGCAATAATCGGGAGGGGGATTATGCACTGAGTCTTGGTGACTCACCTTCTCCCTTATCTTTTCAGGTGATTCGTAGATCGCGGATGAGGAGCCGGGTGGACTCGAGGTGACCATGCGATAATTGCTTCGGTTTTACATGGACATTTGATTTGGGTATTTTACTTTAAATTCTGGTTTTTATTTGGGTTTGTAACAAGGCCTTTAAATTATGTTTTGGATTATTTTATCTGCTTTGGATTTGGTTTTAAATATGACTAAGTAATTACTTGATTTGCTTTAATAACCTGATAATCAAAGTTTTCAAACTAAGCTACGCAACAAGTTTTCTAAACTCTACCATCGGGTAATACAATTCACATGATTTCAAAGCAACTTAACATTTTCCACTATACATACATCGGTTTTCCCCAAACACAGGCAATCGAAGAGCTTTCACCGAAAATAAACCAGTAACCTATTTTCTTCGAATCATTTTTACTCTGTGACATGCCAGATTCGGTCGTGGTGTGTTGACCGGGTTTGGGGTGTTACAATTATGGTATCAGAGCCAAGTTCAATAGCTCGGTTGTGGGCCCGAGGCCCAAAATGTTTTAAGATAAGGTTTCAAAGAGTTTTATTGGAAAATGTATGGTCTGAAACGCATGGCACCGAGTCTCCGACACCAATCCGCCCAGGTAAGTACCCCTACTGATGTTTGCATATGATTATGATTTTTGATGATATATGCTATGAACGGCTAGTGATAGTGGACTACCCTAGAGACAGGAACCTATATGACTCTGTGACTCGCAAAAACAAAACTCTGTAATAGAAACTGTTCATAAGACGGTGCCTTAATAATAGTGGAATAAAGACTGACGCATAAAACTTTTAAATCAGATAAGTCGAGATGTTAGACATGAGCACTCGAGGTCGGGGTCGTAATACGAGTGGACGCGGTCGGGGTAGGATTACTGTGTCTGAACCAGTGGGATTTGGTCAGGGGTCAGAGAATGAGATGCCACCACCGATGCAGTGCTTTGGTGTTGAGTACCGAGATCGATTGTGGGATGATGTTGTATCGCAGGCGATGCTGCGAGTTCTTGAGAGGGTGGCTGGAGTAGGTGGAGGCACGGGAGCTTGTAAGTCTGTATCTGAGCGACTCCGAGCCAATGGAGCCGAGGTTTTCCGAGGTGTTTCTGGTGTGGCACCCAATACGGCTGAGTATTGGTTAGAGGCGACGGAGCGTATCATGGACAACTTGGATCTGACTGCTGAGGAGAAACTGAAAGGGATAGTGTCGCTTCTTCGGGATGAGTCATACCAGTGGTGGCTCACGGTTCGGGATGGTGCTGCAGCGGATGATCTCACGTGGGACTATTTTAAGGCAACACCACAAGAAGTATATTGGGTCGATTACATTGATGCGCGCAAATGGCGTTCGAGGTGGTTTAGGGAGTAAGTCCGTGTCGGAGTACGAGCGCATTCTTAAGGTTGAGCCAGTATGCTCGAGGTATCGTGGCTACACGAGCACGAGCGATGTGTCGAGTTCGAGGACGGATTGAGGATGAGTGAGATCGCGATTGCTCCACAGCCAGGAGCGAGAGTTTGCCGTGTTAGTGGAAAATGCTAAGATAGCCGAAGGGTAAAGGAATCTGTGAGGCGTAATCGGGATAGGAATAGACATAAGAGAGGTTTTGGATCATCCGGGTCGATCGGTAATTCTCGAGAAAGGGCTAGGCATGGTGGGCCAAATCAATTCGGGAGGCACATTACTTTGCTAATCATGGTCCAGTAGCAGTTATGTAATCGTGTGGAAATCTCATTGGGGAGAATGTTGGATTGGTGGAAAAGGATGCTTTGAATGTGGCTCGTTGGATCATCGTGTGAGGGATTGTCCACGGAAGTTAGCCAGGATTCAGTCTGAGGGCCAGGGTCGTGCTCAGTTTAGGAATGAGGGACCGCAACCGCAGAGGGGTCGTGGTTACGTAGTAGAGAGGTAATGGTTCAGTCGGTAGTGGAGCACCGGGCGGAGGTGCAGCAACACCGAGGCGAGACAGCCTAGATTGGTAAATGCAGCGAGGCATCGAGAGGAAGGCGACGCACCGAACGTCATAACCGGTACGTTCTTAATCTTTGGATTACCATATACTGCTTTGATAGATGTGGGTTCGACGCATTCGTATGTTGCTAGTAGCATACTGGAAACCATGAACCTAGACTTTGAGACTACTTTTAGGGAGATAACAGTAATTAGCCCTCTAGGTCACTCTGTAGAAGTAAATAAGCTGTATAGGGATGTACCCCTAGAACTCCAAGGGGTAGTGTTTGTGGCTGATCTGATGGAACTGCCGCTTGGGGAGTTCGATCTGATTCTTGGGATGGACTGGTTGCTGAAGTACCAAGCAAGTCTGGATTGCGTGGCTAAGCGCATGGTTTTGAAAACGGTTGAGGGTGAAGAGGTGGTGATGATAGGTAATAGAAGAGATTATCTATCCAATGTGGTGTCCGCTTTGAAAGCTGAGAAAATGGTCAGAAAGGGTTATGAGGCGTTTATGGTTCATGTGTGTGCCTTGGAGGCCAAGGAGTCAATTGTAGAGAATGTCCGAACGGTGAAGGAATTTGTCGACATATTTCCAGAAGAACTTTTGGGTCTGCCTCCAGATTGGGAAGTTGAATTTGGTATAGATCTGTTACCCGAAACTGCGCTAGTGTCTATCGCCCCATATAGGATGGCGCCGAAAGAATTGGTAGAGCTGAAGGCTCAGATTCAGGAGTTGTTGGACCGGGGTTTTATCCGGCCAAGTGTTTCGCCTTGGGGAGCACCTGTGCTCTTTGTTAAGAAGAAGGATGGTACAATGCGAATGTGTATAGACTACCGCCAATTGAATAAGCTGACAATCAAGAATAAGTATCTGTTGCCGAGGATAGATGACTTGTTTGATCAGCTTAAGGGGGCATCGGTTTTCTCAAAGATTGATCTAAGGTCAGGGTATCATCAGCTA
The DNA here is from genome assembly GCA_025698515.1 of Gossypium sturtianum. Classification (NCBI taxonomy): domain Eukaryota; kingdom Viridiplantae; phylum Streptophyta; class Magnoliopsida; order Malvales; family Malvaceae; genus Gossypium; species Gossypium sturtianum. The sequence goes on from CM046952.1 coordinate 59,904,078, forward strand.
AAGGTGAAAGAGGCTGATATCCACAAGATGGCGTTTCGTACTCGGTATGGGCACTACGAGTTTCTGGTAATGCCATTTGGGTTGACTAACGCACCGGCAGCATTCATGGACATGATGAATCGGGTGTTCCAACAGTTTTTGGACTAGTTTGTTGTGGTGTTTATAGACGACATTTTGGTGTACTCAAGGTCTGAGGAGGATCATGATGCGCATTTGCAGATAGTTTTGCAGATTCCGAGGAGAAGCGATTTATTTGCCAAGTTTAGTAAGTGCGACTCGGGCTTAGGAGGTGACTTTCTTGGGTCACGTGGTGTCGATAGAAGGGATTAGAGTGGATCCTCGCAAGATTGAGGCGTTGTTGGATGAAACCACCTAAGTCGGTTGCAGCAGATTCGGAGTTTTCTAGGTCTGGCAGGTTATTACCGAAGGTTTGTAAAGGGATTTTCTCCGATCGCAAAGACCGTTGACCAAGTTACTTAGGAAAGGAGTTCCATTTGTCCAGTCCGAGAAGCAACAGAAAGTTTTGACAAGTTGAAGAAGATTCTAATCAAGCTCCGGTTTTGATTCAGCCTGAGGCAGGAAAGGAATTCACGGTCTACTGTGATGCATCACATACTGGCTTGGGATGTGTGCTGATGTAGGAAGGGAAGGTAGTGGCATATGCATCTCGACAGCTGAGACCGCATGAGGTTAACTATCCGACGCATGACTTGGAATTAGCTGCAGTGGTTTTTGCCCTGAAAATATGGAGGCACTATTTGTACGGAAAGAAGTCGATAGTCTACACGGATCACAAGAGTCTAAAGTACCTTTTGACTCGGAAGGATTTGAACTTGAGACAAACGCGAGATGGATTGAGTCGTTGAAGGACTACGACTGTTCAATTGAGTATCATCCGGGCAAGGCTAACGTGGTGGCAGACGCGTTGAGCCGTAAGGTAGTGTCGGATCTGAGAGCGATGTTTGCCCATCTTAGCTTGTATGACGACGGGAGTCTATTGGCAGAATTGCAGGTAAAGCCAACTTGGGTAGAGCGATTAAGGAGAAACAGTTTAGTGGATGAAGGTTTGAATGCTCGGAGGTTGCAAGTTCGTAATGGTGGGTTGGAAGGTTACAGGCTTGTCCAAAGGACTGAGTAATCGTTGTGTTTTCAAGGGAAAGCTTGTATGTCGAAGGACGTCGAGTTAAGGCAGAGGATTCTTCAGGACGCACATAGCAGCCCATACGCTATGCATCCTGGAGGTAGCAAGATGTACCGGGATTTGCGAGAGCAGTTTTGGTGTTTGTGGGTAAATGTCTGACGTGTCAGCAAGTCAAGGCTGAACATCAGTTGCCGTCGGGTTTACTTCAGCCGGTGAAGATTCCACAGTGGAAGTGGGAAAGGATTACCATGGACTTTGTCAGTGGGCTACCCCTTACGCCTAGTAAGAAGGACTCAGTCTGGGTAATTGTGGACCGTTTGACGAAATCAGCTCATTTCATACCGGTAAGGGTTGATTACTCGCTTCAGAAGTTAGCTAAGCTGTATGTGGCAGAGATAGTGAGGTTGCACGGTGTGCCAGTGTCGATTATCTCGGATAGGGATCCCAGATTCACGTCGAGGTTCTAGAAAGTATTGCATCAGGCTTTGGGGAGGCGATTGGATTTTAGTACGGCATTTCATCCACAGACAGACGGACAGTCGGAAAGGGTTATACAGATTTTGGAAGATATGTTGAGAGGCTGTGTTTTGGATTTCAGAGGCAGTTGGGAAGAATTTCTACCATTAGCTGAATTTGCGTACAACAATAGTTACTAGGCAAGCATTAAGATGGCACCATATGAGGTGTTGTATGGTAGGAAGTGTCGTACACCTACATGCTGGACAGAGTTAGGTGAGCGTCAGATGTTGGGTCCAGAGTTGGTTACGGAAATTGAGGATAAGGTCAAGTTGATTCGGGCTCGTTTGAAGGAAGCTTCGGACAGGCAGAAGTCATATGCCGATCTTAAGCGGAGAGATATGGAGTTTGCCGTGGGAGACAAGGTCTTTTTGAAGGTCTCGCCGTGGAAGAAAGTGCTGAGATTTGGAAGGAAAGGCAAGTTAAGTCCAAGGTTTATTGGCCCATATAAGGTGTTGAGACGAGTGGGACCAGAGAGCTTATCGATTCGAGTTGCCGGTGAGTGAGTCGATACACGATGTGTTTCACGTTTCCATGCTTAGGCGTTACTGCTCGAGATCCATCGCATGTTGTATTGGTGGAGGAAATTGAGGTGAGCCCAGATTTGACCATGGAAGAGGAACCAAAGGCATTCTAGACCCAGGATGTGAAGGTTTTTGCAAGAAGTCAGTTCCATTAGTAAAGGAGTTATGGCGGAACCATGGCGTGGAAGAAGCTACGTGGGAACCAGAGGATGTGATGAGACAGTAATACCCTCAACTCTTTTGACCAGGTAATTTCGAGGCTGAAATTATTTTTAAGGAGGGTAGAACTGTAACATCCTTAAATAGGGGCTATGATGTTTGAACTGTTTGCATGTGTATGGCTTGGTTGTGATATTAATTGAGACATTTTAGGGTCTAGGTATAAGCCAAGGTTAGACTCGAACTATAGGAAAAAAATTATTTTTAAGCTTTGGTTAAGGGGAGCTGAAGGAGCTAGGGGTTAAGAATATTTTGTGGTAAACTTTAGCACAAGAATTTCCTTGCTAAAGTGGCAAGGAGGCGCCACTTAGGGCCTTGACTAGTGACGCCACAAGCAGGGGAAGGAGAGCTTGGGTTCGAGCTGCAGAAATCCCTTGCAGCTAATTCTTTTTGACGCTAGAGAGGGAAGAGTTGTGCTCAGCTCAAACTCTGATGGATAACTTTTGAACAAGTCAACAGATTTAAACGGGTGGAGAAGAGAGAATTTAGGAGTTTGAATAATTCAAACTCGTTTGAACGAGTGGTCAGGAGAGATTTGAGAGTTTTGCCAAAATTTGAACTTGTTTGTGGAGGAGTAATCGGTTGGGAGTCTAGAGGGGGAAGTGCCGAAATTGTTAAGTCAAGCTAGGTGACATTTTCGGCTAAGTCTGGCATCAGTGCATTCGGTTGTGAGCCAAAGCTGAAACCCCCTTAGTCTTGTCGATTTTTCTCTCTTAATGCATCATTTGAAACAAAAGCCGAAATCCCTTTTGCACCGGTCGAATTCTCTTTGAAGCACCTAGTCGAATGCCCATCTAAACTTCCTTAGTGCCATTTCTTTTTCTTCTTCTTCTCAAGGTGCTTAGCCGAATTTTCTGGGAACCAATTGAGCTCTCTCTCTTTCTTCTTTGAACCAAAACCCCTTTGGCCGAATCTCTTCAAGGCCGAATCCCTTTCACTTCTTTTTTTCTCTTTTCTTTCATATTTGTTCAAAACCCCATCAACATCTCTTCTTCTCAAATTGACAACCTTCTTTTCTCTTCATTCTCTCTTGTGCCGAAAGTCCATCAATCTTCTCTTGATTCTTTGCCAAGCCGAATCTCTTTTGCTCTTCTTTCAAAAGCCATAGTCGAAACTCCTTTGATTGTTCCACCACCATTACCGAAATCTCCCTTTACTCTTCTCTTCTTATTCCAACACTTTGGCCGAATATCAATCAAGGGTAGATCTCTTTGGTCTTCTTCTCTAATCGGTTTTGGAGGGGGTAAGTATTCTTGGCTGAATCTCTTCTATTTTCTCCTTCTTTTCTCCGTCGACTTACATAGAACCAAAAGCCGAATTTCGGCATTTGTTTTGGTTCTCATTCATCTGTGAAATCAGTTTCTCCTAGGTTCTTCGGGTTTAGAAGCAGTGGATCGTGGTCATCTACTTTCTCTGCCAATCGATTTCGTTAGGACTGTGGTAAGGTCTTATAGCGATTCATTCTTTCCCTTATTCTTCTGAAAAGCCGAAGGCTATTGCTTATGTGGTTGAATATTGGCCGATTGTAGGGGAAGGCTGAGATCTCGCATATCTCGGGTTGTGGCTAGTATTCAAAAAGCGTTAAGGTAAAGGGGGTCTAGTGCGTTAGATCGGGATCTTCGAGATTCAGTGATCGCGTTAGTAACCAGGTGTGTAACTTACACACTTCATAATCGTTGTAAACTTGTTAATAACCTAAACTATGTTAAAAGCCAAAGCGTAGTAGATTTCGATATGATACCTTTATGGGTATGAGCAAGGATTTCGGGTAAGTCCGTTTTGTTGAGATTACGGTACATGATTTCTGATGATATCATCTATGTATGTTCGATATATGTCTAATGATTAAGCATGATGGCATGAATTGTATGTGCATTGCATTATTGTGGGTGATATGAGAGGAGGGGGAAGATTGATATCTGTGACTTTGGGTCACCAGTGGTTTGGCACCACCAGTGGTTTGGTATCACAGTTGATTTCGTGACTTTGGGTCACCAGAGGTTTGGCAGCTCATAGCGACTCGTCCCAGTGGCTTAGCACCACAGTGGTTTAGCCCCACATTTGATAAAACGGGATTGTCGCCAGTGATTTGGTATCACAACGTGGGTTACCCCCACATATGGATTATTCGTGACTTTGGGTCACCAGTGGTTTGGCACCACATTGTTATTGATATCAGTGACTTTGGGTCACCAGTGGTTTGGCACCACCAGTGGTTTGGTACCACACGGGGTAGAAAAAGGAGTTGTGGATGGCTAGGTTTGGGTGCATGATATGTTTGCTTGATTATGATTTGTGTAAGCATGTTGCAATAATCGGGGGATTATGCACTGAGTCTTGGTGACTCACCTTCTCCCTTATCTTTTCGGTGATTCGTAGATCGCGGATGAGGAGCAGTGGACTCGAGGTGACCATGCGATAATTGCTTGGTTTTACATGGACATTTGATTTGGGTATTTTACTTTAAATTACGGTTTTTATTTGGGTTTGTAACAAGGCCTTTAAATTATGTTTTGGATTATTTTATCTGTTTTGGATTTGGTTTTAAATATGACTAAGTAATTACTTGATTTACTTTAATAACCTGATAATCAAAGTTTTCAAACTATGCTACGCAACGAGTTTTCTAAAATCTACCATCGGGTAATACAATTCACATGATTTCAAAGCAACTTAACATTTTTCACTATACATACATCGGTTTTCCCCAAACACAGGCAATCGAAGAGCTTTCACCGAAAATAAACCGGTAACCTGTTTTCTTCGACTCGTTTTCACTCTGTGACATGCCAGATTCGGTCGCGGTGTGTTGATCGGGTTTGGGGTGTTACAATTATGGTATCAGAGCCAAGTTCAACAGCTCGGCTGTGGGCCCGAGGCCTAAAATGTTTTAAGATAAGGTTTCAAAGAGTTTTACTGGAAAATGTATGGTCTGAAACGCATGGCACCGAGTCTCTCCCAGCACCAATCCGCCTGTAAGTACCCCTACTGATGTTTGCATATGATTATGATTTTTGATGATATATGCTATGAGCGGCTAGTGATAGTGGACTACCCTAGAGACTGGAACCTATATGACTCTGTGACTCGCAAAAACAAAACTCTGTAATAGAAACTGTTCATAAGACTGTGCCTTAATAATAGTGGAATAAAGACTGACGCATAAAACTTTTAAATTAGATAAGTCGAGACGTTAGACATGAGCACTCAAGGTCGGGGTCATAATACGAGTGGATGCGGTCGGGTAGGATGACTGTGTCTGAACCAGTGGGATCTGGTCAGGGGTCAGAGAATGAGATGCCACCACCACCACCACCGTGTGGTTTGGTGTTGAGACCGAGATCGGGCAGGGGATGATGCGATGATCGCAGCGATCTTTGCGAGTTCTTGAGAGGGTGGCTGGAGCAGGTGGAGGCTCGAGAGCTCGTAAGTCTGTATCTGAGCGACTCCGAGCATAGGGACTAGTTTGTAAAAGTTATGAGATTGTTCATACATAGTAGAAACAGTGAGAATTGAGGATTGTCATAGTAGAGAAAATGAATCAGCTAAGCATGAAGTCTAAGAATGTTGAATGAGAATTATTTTACGAGCCTTGGGGCAAAAGTGTAAATATAAGAAAGTATAGGGGCAAAATAGTAATTTTGCCAAAATATGAGTAAAGAGTCAATTTAGTCAATGTGAGTATTAAATGATCTATTTATGACTATAGATCAAGAAAAACAAAGCCCGGATCGAAACCGAGGCAAGAATAAGGTCGAGGACTAAATTGCATACCTAGCTACATTTTGTATATTGAGGTAAGTTTGTATGATTTCTAAGCTTTATGACTTATATCATTGAATTGCTTAGTATAATGTACAATGTTATTATGAAAATGTTTAATGTTATGTTAAATAAAGAAATTAATGAGATCAAGCATGAGAAAGCCCTGATTGAAGTTGAATAGCTTAGGATACTCGATCTATCACAAGAAACAAGAAAGTCCGTATGAGACCAAGCTGAGGCATGGCATCGGCAAGCAAGCAAGATATCATGTAAGTCCAAGGTAAGCTTGGCATTGAGAATTTATCATGTAAGTCTAAGGCAAGCTTGGCATTGAAAAGCTATCAAGAGAAAGAGATTTCAAGTAAGTCTAAGCCAAGGCTCGGCATTGACCAGTTCATGAGCAAAGATACCAAGTAAGACCATGTTAAGACATGGCAATGGTAAGTTCCCAAGGGAACTCACGAGAAAGACCTCGTATAAGTCAATGTCAAGACATGGCCTCGAAACTAAGATGAGATTTAGTATCCTCGGTTATTCATATAAATTCATCGGGTAAACGAGTTAAGCTCCATTGAGATAACAAGAAAGATAAGTAAGCAAAGTTATTATTAAATGAAAATGAGTATTATTCATGTTATGAATGATGAATTAGAAATTATGAGTATTATGTTCAAGTATGCTGATCAAAGTGATCAAGTGATACAGGTACTTTGTTTGCCTATCAAGTATGAGATTAGTAAGTTTCATGAGATATGTAAGAATCAAGTATGAGTAAGTAAGCTTTATAGCTGAATTTATGATACCATTGTTCATATCAAATGGTCTATATTAAGTAAGAATGTTGCTATGTGCATTATGCAAACTTACTAAGCTAAACGCTTATGTCTTTCATTCTTTCTTTCCATGTAGTCCCGCCAATCTAATATCAAGAATCACCGTCATCGGAGCTCGGAGTACACTATCAATCGCTATTTTGGTATAGCAAAGTTGTTTTATTAAGTATGGCATGTATAGGAAGCATTACATTTTGAGTAAATGTTTTAAGAAGAGCCAAAGTATAGGCTATTAAGTTTGTTATTTTTTGTATATGGCTAAGTGATTGGCCAAGTGTGTATGTTTATAATTATCAATGAAGCATGTAGTATTATTCATGAATGATGTAGTATTGAGTTGTTGAAATGAGTATGAATTGGATCTAAATTTCAGGGTGGCAATTGGCTTGGTAAATAGCCTCTAAGTGCCCACACGGTTGGACACACGGGCGTGTGTCTACGCCGTACGTAACCTGCACCTTTGCATCTTAAGGCAGAATATCAAGTTGTAGTACACGGTCTAAGTCCACGGGCGTGCTATGGCCGTGTGAAATAAGTTAGTATATCAAGATATAGTACACGGTCTAAGTCCACGAGCGTGTCTTGGCCGTGGGCAAATTGGCAGAATACTGAGTTTTTAGGCACGGTCTGGGGACATGGGCGTGTATGTCTATGCACGGGCGTGTGACCCCTGTTTCAAAGAAAAGTTTTTCGATTGGGTTCCGAAAGTTTACCAGTACAAGTTTAAGGCCTCGTAGGCCCATGAAATGTACAAATTGTTTAAGAATGAGAAGTTTTAATTTCGGAACGAACTTTTATAGCCCGTAATGTCATTATTAAGCAAGTTCAAGCATAGTAATGTATTGTATCCTGTCTGAGCCTCGGACTAGGGTATGGGGTGTTACAGATTGGCTAACTTTGCATAATGTTATTGTGAATTGCAAACGGAAGACTATTGATTTGAGAAGTCAGAATGACGAGATACTCCGAATTGAATCCAGTGATTTGAATACGCTACCGACCGTAATATCTTCGATGAAAGCTCTAAATTATGTGAAAAAGGGATGTGAAGCTTATCTTGCGTATGTGATTGATACGAAAGTGACAAAAAAAAGTTGAATCTGTGCCAGTTGTTTGTCAGCTTCCTAACGTATTTCCTAAAGAATTATCGGGATTACCTCCGATACGAGAAGTTGAGTTTGGCATTGAGTTAGTGCCGAGGATGAACCCTATCTCAATAGCTCCGTATAGAATGGCTCCGACAGAATTGAAAGAATTGAAGTCTTAGTTGCAAGAATTGACAGACGGAGGTTTCGCACGACCGAGCTTTTCTCCTTGGGGCGCTCCCACTCTGTTTGTGAAAAATAAAGATGGCACTATGAGAATGTGCATTGATTACCGTCAGTTAAACAAAGTGACTATTAATAACAAATATCCTCTACCCAGAATCGATGATTTGTTTGACCAGCTGAAAAGAGATATTGTGTTTTCAGAGATAGATCTGAGATCGAGATACTATCAGTTGCGAGTGAAAGATTCAGACAATCTGAAAACTGCTTTCAGAACAAGTTACGGGCATTATGAATTTTTAGTTATGCCTTTCGGACTAAAAAATGCTCATGTTGTCTTTATGGACTTGATGAATAGAATTTTTAGCTCGTATTTAGATCTATTTGTTGTTGTATTCATTGACGACATTTTGATTTATTCACGTGATGAAATTGAGCATGCCGAACCTTTGAGAATTGTGCTACAAACTCTGCGTGATAAGAAATTGTATGAAAAGTTTAGTAAATGTGAGTTCTGGTTGCAGAAGTTGGCTTTTTGGGGCATATTGTGTTAGCATCCGGTATACGAGTTGCTCTGAGCAAGATTTTAGCTATTTTAGAGTGGAAGTCTCCGAGAAATGTGTCTGAAGTCTGCAGTTTTCTAGGACTTGCTGGTTACTACCGACGGTTTGTAAAAGGCTTTTCGATGATTGCAACTCTATTGATGAGATTGCATCAGAAAGATGTGAGATTCGAATGGTCTGAAAAGTGTCAAAAAATCTTTGATCAATTGAAAACCCTATTGACTGAAGCTCCAGTGCTAGTACAGCCAAAATCCGGTAAAGAATTTGTGATATATAGTTATGCTTCGTTGAACGGTCTAGGATGTGTTTTGATGCAGAAAGGTAAAGTTATAGCTTATGCCTCGAGACAACTAAAGCCGCATGAAAAGAATTATTCGATGCACAACCTTGAGTTAGCTGCGATCGTGTTTGCTCTAAAAATTTGGCGCCACTATCTTTTCGGTGAGAAATGTCATGTGTTTTCAGATCATAAAAGTCTGAAATATTTGATGACTCAGAAAGACTTGAATCTGCGACAGAGAAGATGGTTAGAACTGTTAAAAGACTACGAGCTTGTGATTGATTATCATTCGGGAAAATCAAATGTTGTTCCTGATGCTTTGAGTCTGAAATCATTGTTTGCCTTACTTGCGATGAATGCTCATTTAGTTTTGTCTGATGATGGTTCATTTTTAGCCGAATTGAAAGCAAGATCGTTGTTCTTACAACAGATTTGTGATGCTTAAAAAGTTGACAAAGAAATGCTAGCGAAATGAGCTCAGTGTGATTTGAACTCTGATTCAGAATTTCAAGTTGATGATGATGATTGTCTGAGATTTCGAGATCAAATTTGTGTTCCGAGAAATCCAGAGTTCATTCAGTTGATTTTGAAAGAAGCTCATAGCAGTCGCTTATCGGTTCATCCGGGAAGTACAAAGATGTATAATGATTTGAAACAACTTTACTGGTGGCCTGGAATGAAAAGAGATATATCTGATTTTGTTTTGAAATGTTTGATCTGTCAGCAAGTTAAAGCTGAACATCAAGTGCCATCCGGTTTTTCACAACCGATTATGATTCCCGAGTGGAAATGGGATAGAGTGACGATGGATTTTGTTTCAGATTTGCCTTTAACTCCGAGGAAGAAAGATGCAATCTGGGCTATAGTTGATAGATTGACAAAATCAGCTCATTTTATTCTGGTGAGAACGAATTATTCGCTTGATAAGTTAGCTGAGTTATACATTTATGATATTTTGATATTGCACGGGGTGCCACTATCTATTATGTCTGATAGAGATCCGAGGTTTACTTCACAGTTTTCGAAGAAATTGCAAGAGGCTTTAGGTACGAAATTGCACTTCAGTACTGCTTTTTGTCCACAGACGGATGGTCAATCTGGGCGGATTATTCAGATACTCAAGGATATGTTGAGATGTTGCATTCTTGAGTTTGAAGGTACGTAGGAACATTATTTGCCATTGATTGAATTTGCATATAATAATAGTTTTCAATCGAGCATTAAAATGGCAATCATTGAAGCTTTGTATGGTAGGAAATGCCAACACCTGCATCTTGAGTGCGAACTTAGTGAAAATAAAATTCACGGGGTTGATTTGATTAAAGAAACTGAATAGAAAGTAAAAGTGATACGAAATAGTCTGAAAGCAGTGTCTGATCGACATAAATCATATGCAGATTTGAAATGAAAAGATATTGAATTGGATATCAGTGATAAAGTGTTTTTGAAAGTGTCTCCGTGGAAGAAAATACTCTGATTCGGAAGAAAAGGCAAATTGAGTTTGTGATTCATCGGGCCGTATGAGATTATCGAGCGTATTGAGCCGGTTGCTTATAGACTGTTGCTACCATCTAAGTTACAAAAGATCCATAATGTGTTTCATGTATCGATGCTTCGACGATACAGATCCGATCCCTCGCATGTGATTTCTCCGTCTGAGATAGAGATTCAGTCTGATATGACTTATGAAGAAGAACTGATCCGTATCTTAACTCGCAAGGTTAAAGAATTAAGAAATAAGAAAATTTTGTTAGTAAAAGTATTATGGCATCAACACGGGGTCGAAGAAGCTACGTGGGAACCCGAAGATGCTATGAAAGAGCAATATCCGAATCTATTCAATGGTGAGATTTTCGGGGACGAAAATCCCTAAGGGGGGAGAGTTGTAACAACCCGGTTTATACCCTAGTCAAAATTGTGGTTTTGGAACCACAAATTTGAGTCTAAAAAATTATTTTAATATTATTTTTTGAGTCTGCAGCATGTAAATTGGTATGTGTGAAATTTTCGTGATTTAATTTGATCGTTTGTGTGTTTAATTTGCAAAAAGGACTAAATTGTAGAAAATGCAAAAGTAGCATTCTATTTAATAAAGTGCCGAATTGACATAGTATATTAAATGTGAGGTCCTTATGTTGTAAATGGACCATTGAATTTATGAATGGACATATATGCCAAGGGTTAGTGGATTTTAAATGTGTTTAATAAGGCTATTTTAGTAAATGATGAATTAATGTTTATTAAATCAACAAAACATGATTTTTGCTTCATCTTTTCATCATTTTGCCAAAAATCAAAAAGAAAACAAGGGTTCAAAGCTTTCAAATATTTGGCCTTGTTCAAGCTTAATCAAGGTATGAGTTTTGTTCGGTTTTTAATGATTTTTATGCTTTTGTGATTGTTGTTAAGTGTACTAGCTAGCCCATGTTACAATTTTTGAATTTGATGAAGATTTTGAGTTATGCCATTGATTAAGTTGTGAGCTTTGTGATGTTAGTTGATGAAAAATGAAAAATATGTATTTGGTTAACATGTTTTGTATTTGGATTTTTGATGAATTTGAGTATTATGGGCTAAATTGTGAAAATGAGAAATTGAAGTACTTAAATGTGAAATAGATGATATATATGGGCTTAAATGAACTTCATGAAAATTCGGCTAAGCATGAAAAATGTGAAATTTTGTGTATTTTGTGATTTTGCGAAATGAGGACTAAAGTGTTAAAATGTAAAAATATGAGGGCTAATTTGTAAAATGCCCTAAATATGTGTAAATAGATTGAATTGAATGATTTGGTGAATAAAAGAGTTAAATTTGAATGTGTATAGATCAAGAACCAAAGAAAACGGAATTAGATCGGGGGAAATCGAAAGTAGTTGAATAGCCATTCGTTTCCGTACGAGGTAAGTCTATATACAAATAAATGTGTTTGAATTGAATTATTATTGCTTATATGTTAATGAAATGTGATGAATGGCTATTGGAGTTGAATAAATGAAATCTGAGAAAATTCTGATAATGTGATGACGTCCGAAAAGCCCCGTACGAACCATAGGAATAGTTAGGATACATATGTCATGACATAGGATTCCGATATGAGTTATCGTGTAAGACCACGTCTGGGACGTTGGCATCAATTTGAGATTTACGTGTTAGACCATGTCTGGGACATCGGCATCGTATATGATTTCATATAAGACCCTGTCTGGGACAAAGGCATCGATATTTAATTACATGTAAGATTACGTCTGGGATGTTGGCATTGTACGAGCTTTACGGGCTATCCGAGTATCCTTATTGATTCCGAACGGTTCAATGGCATTCTGAGAAATGAATGAGTATACTAATGTGCATTCGAATTTTGGTATGTATGTATGTTTATGAAATTTGGTAATGAAAGGTATGTATGTATATGATCATTTGATATGTGACCTATATTACATGATATGTGATTATGAGCAAGTGAACATGATCAATTGAGATATAAGAGAAAGATGACTTGTGATTGTGTTATGCCATGAACCATATGTATGAAATGGTTTATAATTGTTCTATGTGATAAGTTTATTTGTATATGGCTTACTAAGCTTTTGAAAGCTTACTTTGTGTTTTTTTAAATTGTTTTATAGATTATCGAAGCTACTGGAAGCTCGAGGATCTTCGAGGATTATCACCACACTATCAAATTACATTTTGGTATCTTTTGTAATTGTGAATATTGAAGTATGGCATGTATAGGCTAGAGAACTTTGAATATGTTTTGAAATGTGTAAATATAGCCATGTGATATGGTTTGATAATGAATGTGATTATGGAGTGAATTTAGTGAATGCTTTGTGATGCAAAATTTGGTATGTTTTGTTGTGCTCATGAATGGCCAAAAGAAATGGTCAATTTTGGTAAGTTTCATGGTTGAATTGGTAAATTGATATGATGAGAAATGCTATGAATTGAAATGGATTAATATGATGTATGAATCACATGATTTTGATGTGAAGTTGGTACTTTGAATTGGTATATTTGAGTTGGATTTGTATATGGAAATGAATGATGTGGTTATGGGTCAAGTTGTCCATGATTTGGTATGCTTTTGGCTGCCTTTGGGACATGAATTGATGCTTGTTTGATGCTTGTAGGTATGACCCAATTTTGGGTGGCAAATTGGCCTTGCAAATGGCCTATATTTGCCCACACAGTTGAGCACACGGGCGTGTGTCTCAACCGTGTCTTTCAAGGTTGCAATTCGAAGTAAGTCAGGATGCCACACGGGCAAAAAGCACGGGCGTGTTCTAGACCGTGTGACCCAAGTTAGTGTTGCACACGGGCTGAGACATGGTCCAAGGCACGGCCATGCGAGGCAAACAGCCTAGCCATACAGGTATGTGCCCTGTTTAGAAAGAAAAATTTTCTAAGTTCCGCAAAGTTTCCGTATAAGATCAGTTTAGTCCCGAACCTTCTCTAAAGCATGTTTAAGGTCTCGTAGACCTTCTAAAGGGACTATATGAGTGTGAATTATTATGAAATGATGTTGTATGATAGATGTTATGAAATAAGTGTAAAATGTTTCGATATGTCCGATAATGCCTCTTAAGCCTAGTCTAGCAACGGATACGGGTTAGGGGTGTTACACCATAGCTGGGCTATTGGCATCGATACGAGATTACATGTAAGACCATATCTGGGATATGTCATTGGTACGGTACTGTGTGTATGAGATTCCCGAGTATCCGATAGTATTCCAAGTGGTTCAAAGGGAAATTCAATGGGTAAGTCAAAGAAAAGAAAGAGCATGTAAGTATTACGAATTAGTACAGGTATGTACATAAGTTTATAAGCATTGACTTCATGATATTCTGAGTTCATGGTCTCCATGAGAATGTTTTTGTGAAAGTCTTGTGATTTTTGGTCTATACTTGTGATGTACGAAATACATGGTAAATTCGGTTGGCGATCGTGTAAATGGGCTTTCGAGCCAAATTGAGTTATGATATAGCATGATTTATTCGCACAAATTGTGATTTATCGGATATGAGAAAAAGGAAAGATTGGCATAATTGCCTATTAAAATGATTATGGGAAAATATGAGCTTTAAACAATTGAAAGATGTTAAAATATATGCTTGAGAAGTGAATACTCATAATTAATGTGCATGTTTATTATGAGGTTTAAAATGATTGGTTTTTTTGTGGTAATCTGCTATACTGGAGAGATTACGATTGTTAGGCTAATGTCAAACATGTTAATTATGCTTGCTAATTGATAGAGCAAACAATGTGACCGAATAAGTTATAATTGTGAGCTTTATAGTAATTTATATTATCTTGTGTTTATATTGTTGGACTTGGTAAATGATTGGTAAGAGTTGCTTATTATGTTCATACGGACTTACTAAGCTATATAGCTTACCCCCTTTCCTTTCCCATGTTTTATAGTGTCGTCAAGTTAGCTCGGGTTGGAGATCGCCGGAGATCCTATCACACTATCAAGCTATCATTTTGGGTATTGATGAATTCAAGTATTTTGACTTTATGGCATGTATAGAGACTTGGTCTTTTGGTCATAGGTGTTGGCTTATAATGGTTCATGGTTCATTTTGTATATAGCCTTGGAAGTTGGCTAATGTTGGTTATGAGTATATTTATATTAATGTCATTTGTGAATGTTGAAACTTGCAAAATTTGATGTGGAAAGGTTGATGTTTTAAGTATGATTAATAATGGTATGAGAATGACATGTTATTGTCTTGGTTGTGATTGTTTGGTTGCTTTTACATGCTTTAATTTGTGCCATGTGATGTTGAGTAGATGTAAACAAGTGAGGGTGGCAAAATGGCTTGGTAAATAGTCTTGTTTTTGTCTACACGAGTAGAAACACAGACGTGTGTCTAGGCCGTGTGTGACACATGGTCAGCCTCATGGGCGTGTGATCCGGCCATGTGTTCTCTGCACCTAAATTGTTGCAAAATAGAATGCTCAGTATCGAGCACACAGGCATGTGTCTTGGCCGTGTGACTTAAATATACTCTTAGGTGACAAACAGAGAGTTACACGGGTTAAGGACACGAGCGTGTGTGACCACACGGCCTACCCGCACGAGCGTGCTCCAAACCTCACACGAGCGTGTGGCCCTTTGATAAACCATAATTTACACATATTTTAACCCCATGCTTGGCTTAGTTTTGGATAATTTCCCATTGAATTTGATGAATTTGATGCTCCTAATCTCTTAATTTCATGTTTTATACTCAGGAGAGCTTAGGAAATCTAAAAGAACGAGAAACGGGACAAAAAGGGACAAAATAGGCCTACCTTAGAGACTCACACGGCCTGGGCTATCATCCATGGCTGTGTGTTTTGAGCAACAACTGAGACACGGCCTGGATCAACGTACACGGCCAGATCACATGGCCGTGTGTGGCGAGCAGGATCGACCACGGCCAAGAGAGTCGACCACGGACGTGTCCCTGCTGTGGCCAAGATGAGTTTCATTCGGATTAGGATACTTTTGGGCCAAGTAAGGCATCTCAAAGCCTATATAAACACCCTAGGGGGCAACCTAAGGAGGGAGCTCAACAGGACGTCGAATAGACGCCGAGTAGAAGGAGAAAATACTCCAAGACAGCCGTCGGGAACAGCTTAGTAGAAGGATCTCCATCAAGACTGAGGATCTCCTATCAAGTTCTTTAGAAGTTTTTTTGGGTTTTTTTATGTTTTGTTGTTTTCCCTATTCTAATATGTTTCCCTCTTTTAGTATGAACTAAATCCCTTAAATACCTAAGGGGATGAAACCTAAGAGAAATCTTATTATTATTTGATTTATGAGATAAATACTTGTGCTTATTCTTAATTGTGAGTTCTTATTCTTGTTTTGATAATTCAGGTTATTGATTCAAGTCGAATGTGCTTATTCAGTGGAGCAAAAGTCCCTGTTTAAGAGTAGATCAACACAATTAAGCGGAGTTGATCGCAACCCTAGAGATAGGACGATGAAAATCTACCGGATTAGGGTCAAACCTAATAAGGGAATCCATAGATCGAGTTAATGCGACAATAGGGGTTTTATTAGAAAGAGATTTCAATTAATCAACCTAGAGCCAATTGTTAGTATCTTCGAGAGAGGTATTAATATAATTTAGGGATTTCTACGGATTAAGCCAAGTGAATAAATCGTATGAATCAAAAATAATAAGTGAAGTCTAGGTGGATTCTTCCTTAGGTATTGTCTATCTCATATAAGTTGTCCAAAGGTATTTTCCCCAATTTACTCTCTGTCGCGTTTATAGTTAGTTAAATTAGTTAATAGATTTTAGATTAAAAATAAATCCCCTTAATTATTAGGGTAGATAATAAAAAGATAGTTAATACTAGTACTCTTGGTCCTTGAGGATACGATATTTCGGACTCGCCACAGCTATACTACTGTTCGATAGGTGCGCTTGCCTTTGTCGAAATAATAGTTAGTTTCGAGATCAATCAAGTTTTTGGCGCCGTTGCCGGGGACTAAGATATTAGGAAAACTAAATTTTTATTACTTTAGTCATTTTATTTGAAATTTATTTTTTATTTTATTTTAACTTTGCTAATTTTTCTTTTATTTGTTTCTGGCAGGTAATTCTAGTTTATGACTAGGAGGAACCCGTCAGGACCATTACTCTTTGATAGTGATATTGAAGGTACCGTTTGCAGAAATCGTAGAGAGATAAGGCGAAGCCTACAGTACATAAAAGAAGAGCAAGAAGACGACACTAACACTACCGAAGAGAAGGCTGATAATAATCTGCTACCTCCTGTGGTTGCCGCAAACTCAGTGAATCAAAATCATCTTCCTCGAACTATGTATGATTATGCTAAACCTACTTTAACAGGGACTGAATCAAGTATTGTTAGATCTACTATTGCTGCAAATAATTTTGAACTGAAACCCAACACTATACAGATGATCTAGCAATTTGTTCAGTTTGATGGTTTGCAAGATGAGGATCCAAACAATCACTTGGCAAATTTTCTTGAGTTTTACGACACTTTCAAGATTAATGGCATTTTTGATGATGCCATTCACCTTCGGTTGTTTCCCTTTTCATTGAGGGACAAAGCTAAAAAGTGGTTAAACTCGTTACCACGAGGATCAATCACAACATGGGAACAAATGACCAAAATTTTTTTGTTAAAATATTTTCCGCCGGCTAAAATGGTTAAGTTGAGGAATGATATTTCTTATTTTGTGCAGATGGATCTAGGAACACACTACGATGCATGGGAGAGATATAAGGATCTACTAAGGAGGTGCCCTCACCATGGGTTACCCTTGTGGCTACAGGTTCAAACCTTTTACAACAGTGTGAACCCCTCAACTAGGCAGTTGATTGATTCAGCCGTCGATGGAACCCTAAATAACAAAACCCCTGAAGCGGCCTATGAGTTTATAGAGGAGATGCCACTGAATAACTATCAGTGGCAAGTTACAAGGATAAGGCCAACAAAAGCCGCCAGTGTCTTCAACCTCGACGCAGTAACAATGCTACCAAATCAGGCAGAAATTCTTAGTAAGAAAATTGATGGTTTGTGTGGTTCTTCGCAGGTACATCCAGTGATGCAGTGTGATACAAATAGAGGAGGGACGAACAGTACAGAATACCCACCCTACAACCCTGGCGTAGAAAGCGAGCAGATGAACTATATGGGTAATAATTTTAGATCTCAAAATAACCCCTATAGTAACAATTATAATCCAGGTTGGAGGAACTACCCAAACTTCTCATGGGGTGGTCAAGGAAATCAGAGACAACAGCCCTCTCCAGGCTTTCAACAGTAACCCTACCCGCAAGAGAAGAAGCCGAACCTAGAAGAGATGCTAACGAAATTCTTCGCGGTGTCAGAGACATGTTTCTAAAACACCGAAACAGCGCTCAAAAATCAACAAGTATCGATTCAAGGGATCGAGAACCAATTAGGACAACTTACTAAGATCATATCTGAATGACCACAAGGCAGCTTGGCAAGCAACACTGAAACTAACCCAAAGGAGAAACTTCATGTCGTCTCTGTTCACGATAGTGAGGGGTTAGACGAACCAAAACTGAGGAAAGAGAATGTGGTAGGGGAAGGTAAGGTTGAGGTAAACCATGATAAACCAAAACCGGTAATTACAGAGTACCAACCTCGAGTGCCATACCCCAATGCGATGAAGAAAGACAACACAGATGAACAATTCGGTAAGTTTCTTAAACTTCTAATGAAATTACATATTAACTTACTGTTCCTTGAAGCTCTTTCGAAGATGCCAAATTCAAGGAAATTTTTAAAAGAGCTGTTGACGAACAAACAGAGATTAGACGAGGCGTCACATGTGGAGATAAACGCAGTGTGCTCAGCAATTTTGCAAAATAAACTACCACGAAAATTAAAAGGTCCAGGGAGTTTTACAATTCCATGTTTAATTTGTAGTTTATCTATTAATAATGCCTTAGCTGATTTAGGGGCAAGCATCAATGTTATGCCTTATAAAATGTTTAAACAACTAGGTTTCGGGAAACCCAAACAAACTAGGATGAGCATTCAATAGCTGATAAAACTATTAGAATTCCTAGGGGTATAATCGAAGATGTAAAAATTGATAAATTCATATTCCCGGTAGACTTTGTCATTTTAGACATGGATGAGGATAATAATGTTCCTTTAATTTTAGGAAGACCCTTTTTAGCAACTGCCAGAACTAAAATTGATATTGATATAGGTAAACTCACACTTCGTGTAGGTGACGAAACGATCACTCTTCAGGCTCTTGACTCGGCTAGGACATCGAGTAATCAAGGTGAAAACATAAATTCCATTAATAACCATTTGGTTTAACCTTCTTTACAGGAAGCACCACAAAACTACACAACTGAGCCAGATCCTAGACCTCGTGCAAACAAGGAAATAACTCATGAGGAACGAAGGCTTCAAATCGATGAACTAGACGAGTGGAAGCCACGTGTCAAGGAGAAACCAAGAACACATGAAGTAAAACCGAGGCAACTCCATGTCAAACTTAAAGATGAGGCATACCAATTTCAGATCGAAGATCAAGTATTGTTGGACAAGATAGACCCTCGAATCGCCACTTCAGACCTTAACACTAATGAAGAGATTCCTTTCACGGTAATCAATGTCTTCCCATACGGAATAGTCGAGGTAACTAATCCTAGATTCGGTACTTTTAAGGTAAACACCACTCGACTCAAACTACATAGTGATCATAGAACTGATAGCAGGGGAGAGGAGTTTCAACTCCTCAAACCACCATGAATACGCGAATGAGAGGTAAGTCTAGCTTAAGACTTTAAACGAGTGCTTCTCGAGAGGCAACCCGAGCACTAGCCCCTTAAATTTTCATATCTTTGATTTTTAGCACCTAACTAAAAACTAACCAAGTTAATAAAGCGTAGGTTTCCGTACCACATGGCCTTGCACACGGGCGTGGCCGTATGGACATCACGGATTTGCACACTGGCATGGCAGAGATCGTACGAACCAAGGACAAAAAATCCACAAATCACAGACGGCGATAAAATGCCACGACCGTGCGATACGGCCATGGTCGACACTGTGAAATTCACACGGGTATGAGACACGCCCGTGCTTTGAGGCCGTGGCCGACACTGAGAAAGATACACGGGCGTGGACACCTCTACACAAGTGTGGGAGAAACAAACAAGCCACCACACGGCCGTGCGATATGGCCGTGTGACTTAACATGCCCACAGCACACGGGCGTGGGCAGCAACCAGGCCACAATTTTTATTTAAACCCCCTTCTGCTGTTCACCTCCTTCCTCACTCTTTCTTCAGCCACCCCAGCCACCATACCCCTCTCCTTTTCTATTATCTTTCTCCCTTCATTTTCCTTTCCCCTTCCCCTCATTCTTTTTCTTTCACCATCCTCACCACCATCTCCATGTCGAAGAAGTGAAAGGACCCTAGCATAGTCTCTCCGTGCGAGACCGATCTACATAAGTTCATGCCGGCCGCTTCATCGACTCGACAAGCCAAGGACATTTGAGTCCATTTTGTTTTTCTTTTTCTTTTC
The DNA here is from genome assembly GCA_025698515.1 of Gossypium sturtianum. NCBI lineage: Eukaryota > Viridiplantae > Streptophyta > Magnoliopsida > Malvales > Malvaceae > Gossypium > Gossypium sturtianum. The sequence continues at coordinate 59,924,254 of CM046952.1, forward strand.
TCTTCTCCTTTATTTTCCTTTACTTTATCTTTCTTGTGCTAAAACTATATTATTATATTTTGATTTCTTTAATTTAGGTTTAAAAGGCTGTTAGGGAATCACCACACCACGACCCTAGTATCCACACCCACCAGCGCATCTTCCTCCAACTCGGTCCGAATTCCCTTCGTTTTTTTTCTTTGACTTCATCCAACTTCAGGAAGTTTCACTTCCCTCCCTACCTTATGATTTTCTTACTATATTGTGAATATCTATTTTTGTACATTGAGGACAATGTACATCTTAAGTGTGGGGGGTGAATTTTAAAAGTTCCTAACTTTTTGCATTATTCTCAAAACCCGGAATTATGTCTTGTTCTTAAGTAATTTTCTCTTATTACTAATTAGAATGAAACTTCTATTGATTTATGATTTCCATTGATATGTTTTGGATTAAGTCATAGTTAATTGTGCATTGATGATTTAAACTTTAAGATATTAAAGGATCAAGCATGATAAGTCTATTTTCCGTAATTAAAATTTCTAGGTTATTTTCCTAAATTTAAATATTACTTTGAAGTTTGAAATTTCCAAGGTTGACATCAAAAACCATAATTTTTGTGAGATTTTGAGCCTTTTAGAGCATATTCTATTCTTGCTCACTCTATTAATTATGAGTGTGTCAACATTGATTTGTTATTCTAGAACTTGCTTCGATCATACATATCGAGACCACACTTCTGATTTGATATACTGAGATGATAAAGGCACCTAGGTTTTAACCCACTTATTCCACTAAAAAGCCTACCCGTTTAATTAACCCCTAGTGACCCCTTTGAAACCTAATCAACCAATTCTTGACTCACCTATTAATATTAACCCAAAACCCACTTTGTATTTGTTATCACCATTTCTCTTGACTACCCTTATATCGAGATTTGATTTGATCAGTTGCTTAACTATATTCCTTATTTCAGTGTTAAATTCTATATTATTATTGTATGTGCTTATTCTTAAAAAAATGAAGTATATTCATTATTAGTGTTATGAGCTTAAACTGTTAATTTCATTATCTTTAGAAGAAGCTCGTGTTATTAGTATTAAGTTTTCAATTGATGTAATCATTTAAGTTTTAGTTATTTTTCTAGTTAGGTAATTTATCAATTCAATCTCGATACTAACCCTCTAATTCAGCCTTTATCCACACCTTTGACCCAAGCCCCATTATAACCCTTTAAAAAACCTTTTGATTTGTGTATCATCTCATTTTATAGTGGTGGAGATTTGATTTTCATGCAAGCCTATAGGATTAACTTTTCATGTTTGACGTTTGAGTGCTTAATTTTTGAACCTTAAACACTTTGAGTGATTTGAGTGAATCGTTAGTGAGGATGTCAATACTTGTCGGTTTTGAATCAGAGGTAATTATTTAGGTAAGAGGAAACACCTATGTTTTCATGCTATAAAAATCTATGACTTAGATTGTTTGAATCTTTAGGACTCTTTTAGTTAAGTTATCAATGTATGAAATATCTATGAATTATGATGAGAAATTATTGATGAAAATTATTAATTGAGGAAGTTAATTTTAATTGTGAGTTGAGGATTTTGCTTGAGGACAAACAAAGGCTTAAGTGTGGGTGTATTTGATAAACCATAATTTACACATATTTTAACCCCATGCTTGGCTTAGTTTTGGATGATTTCCCATTGAATTTGATAAATTTGATGCTCCTAATCTCTTAATTTCATGTTTTATACTCAAGAGTGCTTAAAAAATCGAAAAGAACAAGAAACGGGCCAAAAAGGGACAAAATAGGCCTACCTTAGAGACTTACACGGCCTGGGCTATCACCCACGACTGTGTGTTTCGAGCAACAACCGAGACACGACCTGGATCAACATACACGGCCAGATCACACGGTCGTGTGTGGCGAGCAGGATCGACCACGGCTAAGAGAGTCGACCACGGACGTGTCCCTGCCGTGGCCAAGATGAGTTTCATTCGGATTAGGATACTTTTGGGCCAAGTAAGGCATCTCAAAGCCTATATAAACACCGTAGGGGGAAACTTAAGGAGGGAGCTCGACAGGACGTCGAATAGACACCGAGTAGAAGGAGAAAATACTCTAAGACAACCGTTGGGAACAGCTTAGGAGAAGGATCTCCATCAAGACTGAGGATCTCCCATCAAGTTCTTTAGAGGGTTTTTTGGGTTTTCTTATGTTTTGTTTTTTTCCCTATTCTAATATGTTTCCCTCTTTTAGTATGAACTAAATCCCTTAAATACCTAAGGGGATGAAACCTAAGACAGATCTTATTATTATTTGATTTATGAGATAAATACTTGTGCTTATTCTTAATTGTGAGTTCTTATTCTTGTTTTGATAATTCAGGTTATTGATTCAAGTCGAATGTGCTTATTCAGTGGAGCAAAAGTCCCTATTTAAGAGTAGATCAACACAATTAAGCGGAGTTGATCACAACCCTAGAGATAGGACGACGAAAATCTGTCGGATTAGGGTCAAACCTAATAAGGGAATCCATAGATCGAGTTAATGCGACAATAGGGGTTTTAATTAGAAAGAGGTTTCAATTAATCAACCTAGAGTCAGTTGTTAGTAGCCTCGAGAGAGGTATTAATATAATTTAGGGATTTCTACGGATTAAGCCAAGTGAATAAATCGCATGAATCAGAAATAATAAGTGAAGTCTAGGTGGATTCTTCCTTAGGTATTGTCTATCTCATATAAGTTGTCCAAAGGTATTTTCCCAATTTACTCTCTCAATGCCGTTCATAGTTAGTTAAATTAGTTAATAGATTTTAGATTAAAAATAAATCCCCTTAATTATTAGGCTAGATAATAAAAAGATAGTTAATACTAGTACTCTTGGTCCTTGAGGATACAATATTCCGGACTCACCACAGCTATACTATTGTTCGATAGGTGCGCTTGCCTTTGTCGAAATAATAGTTAGTTTCGAGATCCATCACCCTTAAAACATGAAAATTTTTCTATGTTTTGTAAAATTTTCTAAAGTTCTCGGTTTAGTCCCGAATCATTTCCAATGCACGTTTTGGGCCACGTAGGCTCATTTTAGGGATGATATGATTGATTGCTAAAAATTTTTAATTTGGACGAAAATTTATTACTCAAAAAGGTATGTTTGCTTGTGTTCAAGTCCAGTAATGCCTCGTACCCTGTTTCGACGTTGAATACGGGTAAGGGGTGTTAAAAATACACCGTAAATTATTCAATAATCAAACTCAAATATGCATATATTATATTATAAAACCATCCAAAATTAAAAATGTCCAATGTCCAATTACAACCAAAATTAAACTAAGTCCTGGAAGTTCCACAATGTCGGATTAACATCCCTAAAACATGTAACTAAATCTCTACCGAGCCTTAATCTCTTAGAACTCACTTGCTCGGCTCCTCAGCTCCTCAATCCCATCAGTTAACTGCACGAATGTGAGGATGTGAGCTTAAAAAGCTCAGTGAATGTTAATAAAACGACGAACAAATTAGCACCCAAATCATGCTTAAATCGAAACCAATCAAATAAAAATTTTCAGTCACAATATCAATCTATAATAGTTCAATGTCATATGCTCAACCATGTATCAAAAATCATAATTAATCATGGCATATAATCATCAATTTAGCATATAACATTTCATAAATTTATTTTGGCATATATAATCATGGTTTAATTGGGTGATTATACATTAGATAAACGGATCTCCTTACTCCCAATCAGAATCAGTTCTGGATTGAATGGGCCGAAGCCACACGCTCCCTTATATCGCCTCAAATCAATCCCGTTGAGTGAAGACACAAGCTCAACACTCCCTTATCTACTCCAAATCAGTCCACCTAGAGCCTTATTGCTCACAAATAACATATCAATTTGGTGAGTACTCACAATCCCTATGGCAGGCCAACTATATCCAATGGATCCACCATGCAATAATACCAATATAATCAATCAATCATAACATAATTTCAGTCAATAATGTGTTCAATTTAAAGTGCCAAAATGCATATGTGAATCATGTAACATAGCCATTTTAACATCAAATTAAATCTAGCATACCAATTACCTATTATCAATGTTCATTTATCAATTGAAATATCAACATACCATGAACCAAAAACTCTAGCATACTTGCTTAGTTAACCATTATAATCAATCAAATCAAGCACATAAAATCACTAGATGCTTACTTACCAACACTTAACAAAAATTTCATCACTTAAACATGTATCAATATTCTTACAAAAGTAACCAACCAAAACTCAATTAAATATTTGCAATCAATAATTTACTCATCCAATTAAGCATAAGTGAAGGTCAATTTACCAAATTCGCCCTTTAATAACATTCACCACACAACTAACTCAACCACAACCAAGTGATCAACCAAGCAAATCCAAGCTTCAATTTTGATTAGCTCGATCCTCTTCAAGATTCGAAGGTTCAATAGAGATAAAATGGATATTACCACCTTTCAAAATATATAATAAACACAAATTTTCATCAACTAGGCTACATGAAATTCTCACTCAAAGTTACCTTACCAGATTTGTATCATCAAGTTGAAAACTCGATTCTTCACAAAATCGATCACTCCAGCCCTCCTAATCACTTCCAAACATCAATACTAGACCAAATAAACATATACTAAGCATCAATTTCACATTTAAATCAATTTTACAAAAATCTAAAAAATCAATTCATGAAGATGATGAAATTCGAATTTCTTTAAGTTATCTTACAAAACATGTTTAATCTTGATTAAAAAAGATCAAAAACCTTCTAATAAATCCATTTTGAGTTGGAACATCCATTGATTTATGGATTTCCTCTCAAAATTCTAGATCCACCATTAAAGCACTTAAAGAAATTTAGAAATAAGTTTAGAAATAATAATTACCTTTGATTCATTCTAAATCCTTTGATTGAAAATCTTGATTCAAGAATCTTAAGAAATTTCAAAATATTTTTGGCTACTTTTGTGAATAAATTGGGGTGAAAAAAGAGAGGATTTTGAGAAGGAAATTTCTTGAATCTATTCTTTGATGATAGATCTTTAAAACCATGCAAAGAAAACGAATTTTATAACTCTCTAATCTGATGTAAATTGTGTGAAAAGTAGACTAGATGCATTGTGTTTAAAACTGAAACAACCCACTAGAAATTTAACAATTGGGAAATTTTCCCAATGGCCACTCGCACATTTCCCTTGCATTACCAATTGATCATTTCCCTCCAAAATTCCGAATTTAAAGGTTTATTTGCTAAATAAATACTCCAAAATTTTCCTTATTTTACAATTAAATCAAATTTAATTAATATTTAAATTAACTCAAATTAACCCCTAATAAAATTTATTTTAAAATTCTTTTTCGACCCAAATTAATTATTTTTACTAATAATTATTTAGTTACTTTAAAATTAATTTTCCAAAAATATTTTTATTTTTTTGAATTATTTTTTAATCGATTTTTGATGAAATTGACCTCCTAAATTAAATTAAAAATTACTATTAACCCGATAAATTCCTAAATTCACGCTTGAAACTCGAAAAATATACTCAAAACTACTAGACTCGGTTTAGGGATATTACATGTTGTATATGACGTGAGACGATGGTGTGGCATCCTATATTCGAGCTTGGTGACCAGGCCAGGTATAGGGTGTTACAAAATCGCAATTTTGATACGATCTGGAACACGTCCATGTGGTAGCCCGTGTGAGAGAGTCCAGCCTCCTGTGGCCCCTTTACCATACTCTGATTTTTCGGTTTTAGCTCGTTTTGCCCCCAACTGCTATTTTAAGTATAGAAACATAAATTTAAAGGATTAAAAGAATAAAATTCACCATTTTACATCGACTAATAATAAAAAAACGTATTAAGAATGAGGCTAAAACATGTTATTTTCATCACTTCTCAAGTATCGATACTATCAGTATTTAATGCCTGATTCAGTGACAATTAAAGTTAGTTTATAACGATACCAAAGACATTTTATTGATACTTGGTAAAAGGTATCAATACTTTTTTAAAGGGCATCGATACTTTTTGTCATTGTTCAAAAATCTCGAAATCAAAATGCAAAATCTGTTACGATATCAGCTAAGGTTTCGATAGAAAAAGTCTAGGTACCGACAGTTACTGATAAGTATCGATACTTTTGATTTTTGCTTAACATTTTTAAACTTTGAAGCTTAAAATAGTATCAATAGTTTTATAAGTATCGATACTTGTTGTTTAGGGAGCAATTTTTCACTTGATTAAAAAAAAATCTTTAACTTGAGTTAAAATTGTTTATTTTGAATTTGTCCAAAAATTTTCTAAGTATTCAAAGCATTTTCTAAAGTATTTGGAAGATTTGAAATAGGTTTATACTTTGAACATTATCAATTCTTCATTCAAAAACAATCTTTATTCAAAAAAATTTTATTTGTTATATCAAAATATTATCAAATAAAATTAGTTTAACACAAAATTTTAAGAGTTTAAAAATAATTTCTGATGGATTAAAATTGATATTTCAAAAGGCGAGCAACAAATAAAATGGGAAGCTGTTATTTAAAAATAAAAAATTTAAAGTTGAAAAACAAGATATTAAGAGGGTAATTTACCAGAAAATACCCTTTTTTTTACAAAATTTACGGAAAAGGACCTACTATTTTGTAACATCCTAAATTTACGGGCCTATACATTTAGTGTAGGGATAGGTTTACTATGTTAATTTAATTGATAGGGGTCTAAATTTGGGCTTAGAATTAGGCAAAAAGGCCCAGATTAGAGTGGCATCATTACTGATTAAAAGGAACAAGTTTTGGGTCGCAAGGAGCCCATGTTTTAGGCCAAATTCGGCACTTTAAATGAAGAGAGGGTGACGCCACACACAAGGAATTAGGGACCCGGGTATTAAGTTTAATGAGGCCCAAATCTTTTAATTTAAGTGAGTTAAATTTGGCATTAGGGATTAGTGGAGGTGGATGGCTATAAGGCTATAAAATAGGAGATTTTATGTGGATTTTTAAGTGATAATATCATAGATAAAAAGGAGAAAAGTTAGGAGCTTATCTTCAAGGGAAGTGTTGGCCGAAAATCCACCACCTAGAGGAGTGTAAAATTCGGCTACTGCATGGTAAGGAGGGTGCCGAATTTCTCCTCTCTTTTAGCTTGAATTTTAAGGGTGTTTTTGGTTTTTAGCAGTAGGTGCCAAAATATCTATAAATAGGGGGGCTAGCTCCTTGATTCTGACACTGAAAACCTTAAATTTCTCTCCCATTGTGCCGAAATTCCCTAGCCTCTCCCTCTCCAATTTCTTTTCTCCAATTTCTTTAAAAGCCGAAAATCTTCTCCACTTTTTCCTTCTTGTGCCGATTTCTCTAGAAAGCCGAAGCATCCATAGTCTTTTCTTCTATTCATCCTATTTGAGAATTAGTTCTGTACTTCTGGCATTTAAATCTTCCATGGGCATTGCCGAATCCTCTCTCTAGTGCTAGCCGAATCTCCTATGCTAAGGTAAGTGTTGATTTTTGATTAGTTCTCATGATCTATTCCTGGTTTTTGAAAGGCAAAAGCCAAAAGCTAATAGTTTAATGGTTTTATGATGGGCGGCAATTCGGGATTTCAAGGAAGCTTAGTCGACTAGATCTAAAAGCCAAAAATCATAAGTCTCCAATTTCGGGATTTTAAGGTAAGAAGATTTGTTATTCAAATATATAAAATTGGGTAGAACACTAACCATGGCCGAATATAGGAGAGGCCCTAGTTTCGCAAATTTTCGACTTTTTGAGAAAAATTGTAGCAAGGGTATCAACATTAATCAGGTGTGTAATTCTCCACACCATCTAGATCTGTTTGATTAGTATATAATTATAAGTCTTATATGTTTTGATAAATGCCGAAATCCCGGCATAATGACGGAAACCCAAAGAGGGTAAAAGCAAATCACCGTGTTAGTGAATGCTCTGATTAAATGATTTAAGAATATTGATTATATGTGATTGCATGGGTTGGGTTGATGAAAGGAGGAAGTTATATGTTGTAGCAGTTTTTACCGTGATCTGTTGTAGCGATTCCTTACCGTGATCTGTTGTAGCAGCTTCTGCCGTGATCTGTTGTAGTGGCTACGGCCATGATCTGATGATGAGCAGCACGACTGCCATCAAGGCGTGTAGCGGTGTGGGTTGATTGTAGAAATCCCCAATGGTGTGAATGGCTGGTACGGGGGCGTGTAGTGGATAGACACCTAGGATATGGGTTGGGCTTTGCATATTATTTTTGTTATTTATATTTTGATTATTCTGTTTTATGGGGATAAAGCCCAAATCTAATGGTGCATGAGGGTTGCACACTGAGTCTCGCAACTCACCCTTTAATTTTAACCATCTCAAGTGACACTTAGGGCATCGGACCGGGCTGGAGAAGAGAGCAAGGTGGCCATGTGACAAAGCTTTGAGAATTCAGCAAAAAGACTTAGTCTAATATTTGATTTTCATTTAATTAATGGGTTCAAATTTCCTTGTAATAAGGCCATGGGCCACTAGACTACCATTTATGTCTTGGGATTTTGTTGGGCTTTATTATTTGGGTTTTAAGTTTTACGTTTTCAATTAAGTTAAGACTGCATAAAATTTCGGTTTTTATTTAAAATCTACCAAGATAATTGGTTACTTAATATTTTATACTTTAATGAATTATTAAGCTTTCAAAATAAAGGTGTAAACCTAGTAATTGTTTTCCAAAATGTGACATGTTATGTAAAATCTCTTAAGTGACATACCAGATCCGGTTGTAGCATTTGGGCCGGGTTTGAGGTGTTACAAATTGGTATCAGAGCCCGGTTCAAAACTCAGCTCTGGGGGTTTTTTTGGGCTCAAAACGTTTTCTAAAGTTGGGTTTTTGAAACATGCATATTTATACAAGTCTATTAGCTCAAAGATGGCACTGCGTCTCCTACCAAGTCCGCTGTAAGTATTCAAACCTTTGTGTGATATAATATATGTGGGCTTGATGGGCTTTATGGGACGTAGATTAGTTAGATTAGAACTTGATGGACTTTAGGCCTAGTCAAAACAACTCTTAAAATCTCATAAGACTTAACTTCACTAAACAAACCCGTGAACGAGCCGCAAGACTAGGGTATGGTAACAGCATACGCATGTCTAGGATTGGATCCTAAGAGCTCTGTATTTAAGCGATCCCTAGTGACTCACCTCCTCTTGTTGGAATCCTACCCGCATAGTGACTGCTCACCTTAGCCAAGTTAGGGTGTGGCAATGGGCATACGCATGTCTAGGAGTGGATTCAGGGAGAGCTTGGTACTTAAGCAGCCCTAGCGACTCACCTCCTCTTCACTAGAATCCTACAGTGCGTGGTGACTATTCACCCTAGTTACGAGGACTTGTTGATGGGCTAAACCTTATAATTAAAACCCGAAAGGGACCAAATGCACCCTAGTTTGAAAAAAAAAAGAAAAAAATTTCTCAAGTTTTGCAAAATTTTTAAAATACGTTTGATTTGTGAAAACTACCAACCACCATGAATTTGTAAAATACCTATGTTTTGAAAATTTACCCGAAAACCCCTAGATTTACAAGTGTGACCCGGTTTGAAAAGTTAAATTTTCCAAAATACCCCTGCTAAAAAAACTGAAAACAACAACACCAAGATACCCTATTTTGAGAAAATCACCAAGACACTTTATTTTGGAAAATACCCTGTAGGGCAAAACTATGGAAATACCCCTGGGTAGAGGAATGACAAAAAAAAAAAAACCTTATGCGATGAATGTGTGTGCATGGATATTACTTGTGTGATTGATGTATGCGGGTTGATGTATGTGGTTTCTAGAATTAGGAGATAAACTTGAGACTGAAACTGTAGATAGGTTCGAATTCGAAAGAACCACTCTTAAAACTACTTTCCATAAGATTGTTCGTGGTTAATCAGTGAAAGAAATTAATAGTTCATAAAATTTCTAATTCAGATACTACGAGAATCGACGATGAGCGCTAGGAGAGGAAGAAGAGGCCGCGGGCGAGGCCGTGGAAGTATTAGGACTGATGTGCTGACTCAGCTAGTTAGGGAGGTACTGAAGGAGGTTAAAGAAATCGGTGAAACATTTCGGGTTGGGTGCGTGGACTGTAAGAAAAAAAGAGATCGTAGTCTTCTAGGGTTGCAGTCTTGTTCTGTGAAGCATGTTAAGGTACGCCCAAACTTTCGGGTTTGCGAATATTGCAGAAGGCGTCATCCGGGTGAATGTTAGAGGAAGTCAAGAATGTGTTTAAGATGCGGGTCTGAGGAGCATAAGGCTCGGGATTGTTCAATCACCATTAAGTCGGGTATGTTTTGTGTGGATCCTATATTTTTTGGTATAGAAACTGTATGCGTGCAATGGTTATATATTATTAAATTAGAGTCTTGCAAATGAAAGCATAGTGGTGAGACTTGGGTAGTACGATTAGTAGTTAGTTGGAAATTTCGAGGACTAAATTTCTTTAAGAAGGTAGAACTATAACATCCTAAATTTACGGGCCTATACATTTAGTGTAGGGATAGGTTTACTATGTTAATTTAATTGATAGGGTCTAAATTTGGGCTTAGAATTAGGCAAAAGGCCCGATTAGAGTGGCACCATTAATAGCTTAAAAGGAACAAGTTTTGGGTCGCAAAGGAGCCCATGTTTTAGGCCAAATTCGGCACTTTAAATGAAGAGAGGGTGACGCCACACACAAGGAATTAGGGGCCTAGGTATTAAGTTTAATGAGGCCCAAATCTTTTAATTTAAGTGAGTTAAATTTGGCATTAGGGATTAGTAGAGGTGGACGGCTACAAGCCTATAAAATAGGAGATTTTATGTGGATTTTTAAGTGATAATATAATAGATAAAAAGGAGAAAAGTTAGGAGCTTATCTTCAAGGGAAGTGTTGGCCAAAAATCCACCACCTAGAGGAGTGTAAAATTCGGCTCATCGCATGGCAAGGAGGGTGCCAATTTCTCCTCTCTTTAGCTTGAATTTTAAGGGTGTTTTCGGTTTTTAGCAATAGGTGCCAAAATATCTATAAATAGGGGCTAGCTCCTTGATTCTGACACTCTGAAAACCCTAAATTTCTCTCCCATTGTGCCGAAATTCCCTAGCCTCTCCCTCTCCAATTTCTTTTCTCCAATTTCTTTAAAAGCCGAAACTTTTCTCCACTTTTTCCTTCTTATGCCGATTTCTCTAGAAAGCCGAAGCATCCATAGTCTTTTCTTCTATTCATCCTATTTGAGAATTAGTTCTGTACTTCTGGCATTTAAATCTTCCATGGGCATTGCCAAATCCTCTCTCTAGTGCTAGCCGAATCTCCTATGCTAAGGTAAGTGTTGATTTTTTATTAGTTCTCATGATCTATTCCCGGTTTTTGAAAGGCAAAAGCCAAAAGCTTAGTTTAATGGTTTTATGATGGGCGGCAATTCGGGATTTCAAGGAAGCTTAGTCGACTAGATCTAAAATCCGAAAATCATAAGTCTCCAATTTCGGGATTTTAAGGTAAGAAGATTTGTTATTCAAATATATAAAATTGGGTAGAACACTAACCATGGCCAAATATAGGAGAGGCCCTAGTTTCGCATCTTTCGACTTTTGAGCAAAGTTGTAGCAAGGGTATCGACATTAATCAGTGTGTGTAATTCTCCACACCATCTAGATCTGCTTTGATTAGTATATAATTATAAGTCTTATATGTTTTGATAAATGCCAAATCCCTATGATAATGACGGAAACAAAAGAGGGTAAAAGCAAATCACCGTGGTTAGTGAATGCTCGATTAAATGATTTAAGAATATTGATTATATGTGATTGCATGGGTTGGGTTGATGAAAGGAGGAAGTTATATGTTGTAGCGGTTTTTACCGTGATCATTTGTGCGCTTCCTTACGTGATCTGTTGTAGCGGCTTCTGCCGTGATCATCGCTGTAGTGGCTACGGCCATGATCTCGATGATGAGCGGCACGATCGCCATCAAGGCGTGTAGCGGTGTGGGTTGATTGTAGAAATCCCCAATGGTGTGAATGGTCGAGTACGGGGCGTGTAGCGGATGGACACCTAGGATATGGGTTGGGCTTTGCATATTATTTTTGTTATTTATATTTTGATTATTCTTTTTATAGGGCTAAAGCCCAAATCTAATGGTGCATGAGGGTTGCACACTGAGTCTAGCGACTCACCCTTTAATTTTAACCATCTCGGGTGACACTTAGGGCATCGGATCAATGGAGAGGAGAGCAAGGTGGCCATGCGACAAAACTTTGAGAATTCAAAGAAAAAGACTTAGTCTAATATTTGATTTTCATTTAATTAATGGGTTCAAATTTCCTTGTAATAAGGCCATGGGCCACTAGACTACCAATTATGTCTTGGGATTTTGTTGGGCTTTTATTACTGGGTTTTAAGTTTTACGTTTTCAATTAAGTTAAGACCTGCATGAAATTTCGGTTTTTATTTAAAATCTACCAAGATAATTGGTTACTTAATATTTTATACTTTAATGAATTATTAAGCTTTCGAAATAAAGGTGTAAACCTAGTAATTGTTTTCCAAAATGCGACATGTTATGTAAAATCTCTTAAGTGACATACAAGATCCGGTTGTAGCGTTTGGGCCGGGTTTGGGGTGTTACATATTTAATTATTTACCGGAAAGGGTCATTTTCCCCGAAAGCGCGTCCACGTCAGCGCGTTTTCAGGGGATACAGCAGGAAAATGCGTCCCTGAGGGAGCGTTTTCTGCCACATCAACAGAAATCGCATCCTTGAGGGCGCGCTTTGCTGATGTGGAAAATACGCTTCCTCAGGGACGCGTTTTGCCCGCTTCCAATGGTCATATTTTTTTTTGATCGTTGGGCCTCCAACGATAAAAAAAAACTATAAACCCCCCCACCCTTTCATTTTTTTTCACACAAAGGTCCTTCTTTCAATTTTCTCTCAAATTTCTCTCAACTTTCTCTCAAATTCCTCTCAAATTTCTCTCAAATTCCTTAAAGTTCCTCTCAAATTTCACAATAGTCCTTTAATTTGAAATATTTTTTTTGTTAAATTTACAAAAAAGCCCTGTTCAAATTCCTTTAATTTTTTGCAATGGTCGGAGAATTAATTCGTCTCGACAATAAACACATCTCCGTCGATCAAATGACAATTGTAAGTTATAATTTTAATTTTTCAATACTATTTAATATTTTTTAGGTTTATGCAATTTTAATTAATTTTTATTTTATAATTTTTTAAACAGTTTGTAGATCGGGTGTTGCAATGCTATATTCGCAATATGCCTGGTCCGCCATCGCTGTTGATCGAGAATTACTTGTGGGAAGCGGGTTTTTGGCATGTGGCCACGATAGGCCGGGGTGCAAGTTGGACCCGAAGCTAATCAGTGCGTTGATAGAGAGGTGGAGACCCGAGACGCACACTTTCCATCTTCCATGCGAAGAGTGTACTATCACTCTGGAAGATGTGTAGTTGCAATTGGGATTGCCGGTGGATGGGTATGTAGTCACCGAGTCCGCAACTTCTGATGATTGGGGAGTCGTATGCTACAAGCTTTTGGGTGTTATTCAGGATAACATTAACGGAGGTCAGATCGAGATGGGCTGGTTACGAGACACATTCCCGAAGCCAGATAATGATTCGATCGAAATAGAAAGAATATGGTATGCTCGAGCAAAATTCTTGAGATGATTGGAGGCTATCTGATGCCGGACTTGTCACGAAACCTCGTTCATCTGAGATGGCTGCTGAAACTCGTTGATTTTAGAGCAGCCGGTGAATTGAGTTGGGGGTTTGCCGTGCTAGCAAAATTGTATCGGGAGATGTGCGGGGCGACGCGGCCGAATAAAGCGAAAATCAGAGGTTGCCTATCACTACTGCAATTATGGGCACGGTTTCACTTTCCATTTTTACGTCATCGAGTGGACCACCCATATACATTCCCACTCATAACGAGGTAAATTTAATATTAGATTTTACAATTATTACGTAGATTTAAAATATAATTGTATGCTAAAAATTTATTTAATTAGGTGGAACCATTCGGCGAGTTATGTTGGAATACCTACCTCGCTTGAAGATATACGGCTTCTATTAGAGCAACGGTCGGAAGCACAAGTAAGTATTAAATAAAATATATTTTCGTAATAAAATAGTCATTTCATATTTCGTATTTCGTATTTAGTATTTAGTATATAACTAATATTTTTATCATGTTAATATAGTTTGAATGGACACCGCATTTAGAGACACATCAAATCGGGCGATAATTCTAAGAGTTCTTTCAAAATCCGAACATTTGGCATGTGAAGGTGCCATTGGTCAACTATGCCACCATAGAGATGCACCAGGTAGATCGGGTTCTGCGTCAATTTGGATTCCGACAACCGATTTTCGTGGCACCTGAGGTGCTCGATGATGAGCACAAAGTCGACTTACAGATGTTGCATACGGATTGGCCAAGATTTTGGTCAGCGTATATCGAAATTAGGGAAAATCGGTATGATTATATACCTACTCGGGAACCGATCATCGTTCCTGAGTTAGCGTGCGTGCCGGAATACATGCCATGGTTTAGGATCCATGGCAAGCCGTATTTATTGTCAGAAGAGGAGAGGCAACGGCAACTTCGTGCACACAGGTAACGACAGGGCCCTTTAAATCCAAGGAGAAGAGATGATGGGACGGGCCCATCAACAGCGCCGACAGAATCACCAGGCCTATCAACAGCGCCCACACAGTCACCGGGCCCAACACTTCAAATTGACGACACCCACATCACGACCTTTTCCTAAGTTAGGCGGTGCGTATCCTAGCCCTTATATGTATCCTAACCCTTATATGTTTCCTTTTCCACCCAATGGCGAGTTGGAATGCATGGCCCGTTCGAGTCCATTCCCAACTACTCCGACTAGCCAGCCGATTTGTAGGCCGCCGTCGCATGAGGGATCGCATGAGGCACCGTCGGGGAGCTCTTCATTTTACCAAACTCCTTCACCGTATGGGATTCAGACACCTCCGCCATGGATGATGCAAACACCTCCGCAATCAATATTTTATCAAGGTGGGTCATCCTCCCAACACCCACAACTGCCCCTGCTCGCCGAGGAACCGTAATCCTCTTTGAGCAACCACAACCCACTGGAAGCTAGAACAAGAAGGAATCCAGTAGCAGAATCACGACCACCCCATGTGGCACTGAGTCCGACCGGCACGAACATTGATTTTTTTAATATATTTGTATAAACTTTTTTTTATATTGTTTCATTTATTTTTTTATTGTTTCATTTAATAAAATAAAAGTTGTTTTTAATATTTCAATTGTAATTTAATTTTTATATTTTTTTAAAAAATAAAAGTTGTTTTTTATTTTTTATTTTTTATAAAATAAAAGTTGTTTTTAATATTTCAATTGTAATTTAATTTTTATATTTTTAAAAAATAAAAGTTGTTTTTATTTTTATTGTAATTTATTTTTAATTTTTATAAAATAAAAGTTGTTTTTAATATTTCAATTGTAATTTAATTTTTATATTTTTAAAAAATAAAAGTTGTTTTTATTTTTATTGTAATTTATTTTTAATTTTTATAAAATAAAAGTTGTTTTTAATATTTCAATTGTAATTTAATTTTTATATTTTTAAAAAATAAAATTAGTTTTTATTTTTTATTGTAAATTATTTTTTTTATTTTTTATAAAATAAAAGTTGTTTTTAATATCCTAATTGTGATTTAAATTTATTATTTTTAATAAAATAAAAGTTGTTTTTAATATCCTAATTGTATTGATTCAATTAAGGACTAAATCGGAAATGTGGGAAAAGTTTTCCGGGATCAATAGTAAAATGTGAGAAAAATTTGACGGGTAAAAATGTATATATGAAAAAAACCTTGAAGGGCCAATGGTGTAAATATTTTAAGGGTGGACCGATCTAGAAACTAAAAAGAAATGGATGAATTAGGAGTAAATTGAATAAGTGGAAAAGTATGAGGGGTTAATTTGTAATTTTATCAAGATGGATGTTGATCCAATGTAGGAATTTTGAAGGATCATAAGGGGCAAAATAATCATTTAGCAAGAAAGATAATTTTGAAGAATAATGATGATGGTGAGATTTTAGATTAATTGAATAACTTTTTTTTTTGTTTTGCAACTTAGTCCTTTTACAAAGTTCACCATTTTCACCAAGAAATTAAAAAAAAATTCATAGCCACCAAGAGACAAAAATGATAAGGAGACTATCAACTATTCCAATTTGGACACGAGCGAGATGTATGGCACTGGTTCCTACACCATCCGCATAACTTCCGTTGGTTGGTCGTTTCTGGATATACATATTGTTGCGTATTCTAGTCGAGCAAGGTTGACCCTTTGGTTTGCGACGCGCTTCTCTATCCAATGCGGCTTAAACGGAGCAAGCGTCTGAGACGGCCACTTACGTTCATCCGGGATCTGGTGGGAATACGTGTCTCCACACGTTGTACATGTATTCTATTTTATACACTTCGTCGACATAGCTCATGGGATCCAGACGGAGATTCTGACAAGCCGCAATTACATGAGCGCATGGATAACAAAGTGCGTCAAATATCCCACAGTCACAGGTCTTATTTCTCAAGTGTACACGATATTGCCCGCCAACAATACCTTGGTTCGGTCTGTCAAACTCCGTCACACGAAACCATAGGTTGTCGCGATCGTGACACACTGTGTGCATGGTGTTGGCTTGTGCCTTCGCCTTGTTAATTTGTCACAATACCTTCGCGTACCATACATGGCCTCCCTGCATTTGTCCTTTATAACTCGCTGCTCGCTTCGGAAATAGTGCCGCTAAACAAAAATATGTCCCTCGCACAACCGATGTTATCGGCAAATGACGCGTTCCTTTTTGAACAGAATTTATGCATTCAGCCAGGTTTGAGGTCATATGACCATATCGTAGGCCACCATCGTATGCTTGTGCCCACTGTTCAAAAGGTATGTTGCATAGGTAGTTTACGCCTTCTTCGTTAACTGAGCGTAAACTCGCCAACATCTCGTTAAAACGGTCCTTATTGATCTCGTACCCTGCCAATATAAGTTGATAGCGAATATTACATACCACTCTTCAATTAAGAATAAATTGAATATTACAAATGAAATTATATTAATAGATATTACAAACCCATGTTGGTCACTTGCCGCCGTTCACTAGTAGATCGATGTTGCCCGTGGTAGTTGGACGCAGCATGCCTTAGGCAATATCGATGGTGTGTACGATGCCATAGGCTTCCCTCTCGCTCTATTGCGGCTAGCATTCCAGGGCCCCGATCTGATATAACGCATAGATCAGGTTGGGGGCAGACATGCCTCCTTAACCTAGATAGAAAGAAATCCCAGTCATCAGCTGACTCCTCGGTGTTATTACAAACGCAATTGGAAGGATTCTCCCACTTTGCCATCCTCACGTACCACTAGCAATAGCCGATCGTATATATCTACCATACATAAAGGTACCGTCAATTTGTACCAATGACTTGCAGTATAGAAATGCGTATCGGCAATGCTTAAATGTCCAGAACAGACGCTTGAACACTTGGCATCTACGGAGCAATCGATCGTTGTAGTACGCGGGTTCCATTTCAAGGTCTGTTATGCTGCCTAGGACATATCTCTCCAGCACCTGACACCACTGCCACACTTCATTATATGAAGCGTCCCACCGACCATGCAACTTTTCCAACGCCTTCTGCTTAGCTATCCAAGTCTTCCTGTAAGAGGGCGTGTACCCCAATTGGCTATGAATATTGGCAATTAAGGACGGCACTGAAGTCTTGGGATCCGCCTTTACCGTCGGTATTATTAAGTTAGCCAACATATCTGAATCCATCTTGGGATGATCTTGTGAAACACCACCAACGGCAATCGTTAAATAATGTAACATTACGTAATATCAGTATTATTCAAAAACCTTGAACACCTAGTGATACTGTACCGACAAGACATGTATGTGGACCTGTGTACTTTTTAATCTCCCACAAGCCTGTCCTTTTCCTCAACGAGGCCATGATTTTCCATGAACATGTACCGTTTTGCACTGCACACTTGGCCTCGTACTTATCGAGTTTGGATTTAACCACGTTGTAGTTAACCCCGTTCTTGATGCTATATTGTTTCAATGTACCAAGAAAACTATCCTTGTTGGAAAAATCTTTACCAACTTCTAATTCACCCGAATCCAACGACGAACTTGTACGGTCACGCCTTCTGTGTGGTAGTTCAGGAAACTCCAATGCATCTTCTTGAGATAGATCGACATTATGCATATGGGCTGGAGGCGAGTACGCCCTGAATTGCGGATCTTCTTCTTCTTCATCCGAACCCCCTTCAACATCTTCAGTATGGTTAGAAACAGCTCGGTTCGTAAAATAATGCAACTTCTGCACCATCGGGGCTGGGCTCTCGAGGTGGATCCATATCAGACTCATCATCCGACCCACCATCATCTGCAACGAACGAGGTCCCCTCACCGGTGGATGTCGTGGGGAGTACATTATCCCTTCTTAAACAACTTTCGTAACGTCCCCAATCATATGTGGATTGCCAATCACTAGAAGTTGATGACGTTCCCTAATACGTATTTCTAGCATCAAACGTCGAAGGAAGGATATGCATGTCCCATCCACCAACCGAGTGTCGTGCAGGGTTTGTGTTTTCCATACTACCACCAAACACGGGCGCTTCCGTATTCTGCCTCCTACTAACAGAGTGTCGGCTTGTGGTCGTGTATTCCCCTCGAACAACAGTAGATGTTGAAGTCAAAGGAAGATCACTTGGCGATGAAAATTGTACATATACCTCAAGATAGGGTGATCCACTGACAAGACGAGTCTCTACCATTGCCTCCAAGCTCCGAGGACCTTTGATGTCGAATGAGTCATATCTCACGGGATCAACCGAAACAAAAAAAAATCTATACTTAATACACTGAACTTTCATTGGTGTTGTTCCGAATATTCAAATCTATGTTCTGGTTAAAAACTAGTCGCGTTGTGTTCTTCGATAAAAAAACAACACCGTTTTCAGTGTCACAAACCTCACCATCATAGTAAATAACAGCACTAATACATTCACTCATCTTCAGTTTCTATTTTACTTTTGCCTCAATTTCTATTATGCAACCTGAGAATGAAATTTGGCTCATTTATAGTCTAAGGACAATTAGGAACTATCAGAGCAAAAGAGCGCCCACGTGGGAGCTTTTTTCAACTCTTTTGCCGACAAAGGCATCCCGCTTGAAGCATTTTGGTCACTATTTGTTCGAAACGTCTTCTTAAAATTATTTTGCCGAGAGACTCACTGTAGCAAAAGAGCGTCCCACGTGGGAGCTTTTTTCAAGACTTTGCCGACAAGGTGCATCCCGCTTGAAGCGCTTTTGGTCACTATGTGTTCGTAAACGTCTTCTCAAAATTATTTTACCATATATTATCAGTAAAAAAATAATTTTTATGTTGCTGATATATTTTTCTAAAACCCTAAACCTAAAATTATTTTAATTAATTAACCCTAAACTCTAGTTCATTAATTTTCCCCTAAAACCCCTAAACCTTAAAACCCTAAAAACCTAAAAACCTTAAACCCTAGCCTTAAAACCCTAAAAACCCATACCCCAACCCTAAAAATGGCTAAAAACCCTAACGGTGGGGAAAGGGTAAAACGCGTCCTTGAGGGGGTTTTTTTGCACATCACAAAGCGCGCCTCAAGGACGCGATTTACTGCCGATGTGGCGTAAAACGCCCCTCGAGACGCTGCTTTCTCTTGTATCCCCAAAACGCTACCGACGTGGACGCTCTTTCTGGAAAATGACCCTTCCGGTAAATAATTAAATAGTAGGTCCTTTTCCGTAAATTTTGTAAAAAAAGGTATTTTCTGTAATTTGCCCATATTAAGACCGTCATTTTTAAAAATAATAATAAATAAAATAAAATAAAACATGAGAAAATTAGCTACAAAATAGAAAAAGATAAGGTAAAACAATTTACCACAAAAGGAAGAATATAATGTTAATAATAGTAATAATAAATAACAACAACAATAATTATTATTAATGTTAGATAATAAATAGATAAATAAAGAAATATATATATATATATATATATTTATATATATATATATATAAGAATGAATGAAGGCTACCTAACGCGGGTTGGATTCAGCCTGGGATAATGGCTATGGAGGCACTGTAGGATAGGAGCGACAACATCAGGGCTGGGGCAATCAGCTTGGATAAAAAGCTACGACGATAAGCAATGAAGAGTCGTTGCAGGGAAGAGGCTAGGGCAGCAAGACGTGAATCGATTAAGACGGGCAATGGTGGTGTAGGAACGGTGTAGCGGTCGAACGGAGAAAAAAGACCTCCGATTTTGAGTGGGATTTTCTGTGTTATCTTTTTTTGTGTCACTTTCTCATGCAAATTAAATTCTTATTCATAGTATAAAAACACTTAAGAGTCCTAAATTAATCTAACTTAATTATTTAATCTACAAGATAAAAATTGAAAAGTAAGTGAATAAAAGCTATTTATCTAAAGTTAATCTAAATTGTCCTCAAAAATAATAATAATATAATATAAGTATAAAAATAATACTAATTTATCTAAATCCTAATTATCCTAATTAATAATATTAATAAAACCCATAACTGTCCTAGTATAATTCTAATAATTATAATCCTATACTAATAATTATATTAAGAAAATTTAATAACATAAAATCTTATTTTAAATAAACTATAATAATAATAATAAATTTAGTTACACAATTAGTCCCTCACTTAAAAGATGAAAATTCAATTTAATCCCTAATATTAAATCGAAGTTCAATTTAGTCCTGAAATTAAATAAGAATTCAAATAAGTTCACAATATCACAAATTTTATTTTAATATAATTACTATAATATTTTTTTCACTTTTTAAATTATTTTTAAATTTATTTAAAATTATTTAATGTCGAAATCATTTTTTTATTTGAAAAACGAACGGGGATCGACTTTAAAAACAAAAATGGAGTCGCCACCCATCTTTTTTAGAGGTGTGATAGGGTCACCTTGAAATTGATCATTTTAATAAAAACATTTTGATTAAAACAATGATTTTGGTCTACGAAATTTGAGAAAACGGGTTCAGGAGTCGGTTACGCACGAGGAAGGATTAGCATCCTCGTAACGCCCAAAATTGGTACCTAATTGATTAACTAATGTCCTAATGTCGAAAAAAGAGAAAAAAATTAAAAATACGATCCTTTTTATTTGAAAGAAAACTTGAATAAATCAAATTGTATGCCAAGACCCATTTATCTCAAAGAAATAAAATGTCACACCCAATGAGTTAGGATACAACATTTCAAGACTTCGAAATTAAGCATGCCTTTATTTGTAAAAAAAATCCTTACCACGAGTCAACAAAACGTCATATCCAATAAGTTAGGACACAACATCTCGAATTCCCGAGAATAAGTTTTTATTTAACTTTTTAAAAAGAAAGTAATAGGATCTTTAGACTCGAAGAGAAAAATCGAAACCCAGTAAGTTAGGATACGATTTCTTCCGAACCTTGGAATGCGGAGTGTTTGCTTATTTTGAAAATCGGATAAAATGTAATGCGATCGTAATAAAATGGCAAATGAATTTAAAATAAAGTGTAAAACGATTTACAATGCTAGCTTATATAACAACATGATGATGATAAAATATAATAACAATAATAAAGGTAGAAATAAAATACAATAAAGCAAAAGCAAGATAAACATATGAAATAGAATAAAAGAGAATGGTAACAAAAATGGAAGCTATATACAATAATAATAATAATAATAATAACATGGAATAATAATAGTAACGAAAATGCAACAACAATAATAAAATATATTAATAAACGAATAATAGTAAAAAATAAAAATAAAAAACATTAGTAATAATAATAATAATAATAATAATAATAATAATAATAGTAATAATGTTGATAATAAAATAATAAAAATAAATATAATAATAATAAAGTTAATTATAAATAAAATAATAAGAAGAAAAATGGTAATGGTAATATAATAATAATAATAATAATTTAGTGATAATAATAGTAATAATAATATTAATAGTAAATGAAAATAATAATAAAATTAATAGTAGAAATAAAAATAATATTAATAATAAAATAATAGTAAATATTGAAATTAATAGTGATTAAAATTATGGTAGTAAAAAATAATACTAGCAATATTGAAAGTAATAATAATAATAATATTAATAATAATAATAAAAATAATAATAACAATAATAATAAATATAAAAATAATGAATATGGTAATAAAAAAATAATAATGATAATATCTATATAGAAATAATAAATAAAAAATAATCTTAAAAACATGGCAAAATAGTAAAAATAATAAAAGAAAATAAAGAAGGGACCAAATTAAACTTAAAATGAAACTTTGGGGCGAATTTTAAAAGAAATAAGTGAATTTGGGCCCCTTAGCAACGCGCGTAAAAAGGGGAGGACCAAATGGGAAATATTCCCGCCCTCCTAAATGGCACCGTGCGTTGTAGGACTAAAATGAACAAGTAAGTGAAGATACAGGGCCAAATTAAAAATAAAAAGGACTTAATTGAGACATGCCTCAAAAGCGGAAGGACTAATTGCATAAATAACCCCTTTACGTAAACACGCGATCCTCCCGGTCGGGTCAACGCTGGCGGGCGGGTAAACGACGCTGCTTTGGGCTATAGTAACCAGCCCCCAAAACGACGCCGTTTTAGGTGCCTATATAAACAAAAAAATTTAAAATTTTCATTCTTCCTCTCTTTTTTTTTTAAAAAAAAAAACTGCAGCAGCCCCTTTCCCTTGGTGATTTCCGGCGAAGACTCTGGCGCAATTTCGGCGCCGATCACCATCGTTCACCGCCGTCGTCGGCCGCCGTGCACGGTGGCCGGAACTTCAAAAGGTGAGTTTTTTTTTCTCTTTTTTATTACTATAATATATTTTAATATATGTGAGAAAAAAAAAGAAACTTAAAGAAAAAGAAAAGCACAGATTCGAAAGAAAAAAAATAACGAAGGAAAAAACATTTGATAGTCGGTTCTTTTGTTTTTTTTGGTGTATTGTATTGTATTTATGCGTATTGTGTATAAAAAAAATCCCATTTTACAGATTAGTTTAGGGTTTTTATAATCCCAAAAATGAATCAAAACAAATATAAAACCTTATTTTTGCTGCTACTGTCGGCGTTCCTTGTTTTGCAGGTATGTGCAGCGGTGATAGGGGCATGATTTTCGGCGATGAAGGCGGTTGCGGCGCGCGTGGAGTTTTTGGCGGCGGCAATTAGCCCTAGGGTTCTTGTTTTGCTGAATGTTTCAATTAGTTTTTGGCCTCTTGGGCCTGTTTTAGTTGGGTCTGGTTTTAATATTATTGGGTCATATTTATTGGGTTGTAAATGGACTGGACATTTCGGTTTAAAATTGTTTTATTTTCTGTTTTTGGTTTTGTATGGGCCCGGGAAAATTGGGCCTATTACAGCTGCCCCTCTTTGCTCATTGTCGTGTAACGAGAATGAAGCAAAGACTATAAAAGGACCAATTTTGCCTGGTCTTGCCGAGTCTTGACTTCTTGGTCCTCGTCTTCTTCAAGTAGTCTCTAACCCAACTGCAACTTCAAGGAGATTGAATCTGTGGCTTTAATCTTATTCTACTGCAACTTCAAGGAGATAAGATCTACTCTTGTAGATTTAACCCATCTTACTTCAGGAAACTGAGACTAGTATCTTTGATCTTGCTTCACTGCAATATTCAGGAAGGCAAGATCTGTTATCTTCAATATGCTCCACTGCAAACTCAGGGATGCCAAACTGGTATCTTTGATCTGCTTCGTTGCAATCTCAGGAAGGTCAGATCTGCTATTTTAGTCTGCTCTACTGCAAACTCGGGGAGGTCAGGCTGGTATCTTTGATCCGCTTCACTGCAAACTCAGGAAGACAAGATTTGTTATCTTCAGTCTGCTCCACTACAAACTCAGGGATGCCAGACTGATGTTTTCGATCCGCTTCGCTGCAACCTCAGGAAGGCAGGATCTATTATCTTTTAGCCTGCTCCATTGTAAACTCAGGGAGACAAGGCTGTTGTCTTCGATCTGCTTCACTGCAACTTCAGGAAGGCCAGATCTACTATTTTAGTCTGTTCCACTGCAACTTTAGGGAAACAAGACTGGTGTCTTTGATCTGCTTCACTGCAAACTCAGGAAGACAAGATCTGCTATCGTCAGTCTGCTCCACTGCAAACTTAGGGATGCCAGACTGATGTTTTCGATCCGCTTCCCTGCAACCTCAGGAAGGCAGGATCTACTATATTTTAGCCTGCTCCACTGCAAACTCAGGGAGACAAGGCTGATGTCTTTGATTTGCTTCACTGTAACTTCAGGAAGGTCAGATCTGCTATTTTAGTCTGCTCCACTGCAACTTCAGGGAAACAAGAATTGTGTCTTTGATCTGCTTCACTGCAACCTCAGGAAGACAAGATCTGTTATCTTCAGTCTGCTCCACTACAAACTCAAGGATGCCAGACTGATGTTTTCGATCCGCTTCGCTGCAACCTCAAGAAGGCAGGATCTACTATCTTTTAGCCTGCTCCACTGCAAACTCAGGGAGACAAGGCTAATATCTTCAATCTACCTTACTACAGTGTCCTCTAGAGGACATAACCTGTAGAATTGGTATATGCTTATACCTAATAATTAGGATGCCTTGATCGAAATGAGTCAAATGCTCCTATTTAGACATGCTATGATATATGAATGCAAAAATGTTATGAGAATGATTCCTATTTCAAGTGTCATCACTCATTTATTCGTCAAGGTTTCATCTTCGTTCCTCACGAAGCATCAATCATATTCTGCTCAAATAATTTGCCCAATGGTAATTCTGAGTCCACTCCACTTGAACCTTGGGACATAAAGTTTGTACCTCCCACTACAACTTCAGGGGAATAACATTTGCTTTTTTCCATCCAATCTGTTACCACTCAGAGGTATAGAATTTGTATTGATAAACTATAAAAGTAACATATTTTAATCCCACATTTAGCATACTTTTGGATGATTTATCCTTTGATTTATGTAAAAAGGTGCTCTTAATCCTTTCTTTCCATGTTTTATACTCAGGAAAGCACCGGAGGATGAAAAAAAAAACAAGAAACGGGCTTAAAACGAGCCAAATAGGCCAAAGTACAAAATCAACACGGCCTGGGCCCAAGACCACACAGTCGTGCCTCCTCAATAATCTCGAACACGGTCTAAGCCATGAAATACACGGTCGTGCCTCATTAATGAAGTCCGAACACGGCCTAAAGATGATTCACACGGGCGTGTGCCATGGGCGTGTCCCTGCCGCGGCCAAGAGGAGTTTTACTCGGATTTGGATACTTTGAGGCAAAGAAAGGCATTCCAAAGCCTATTCAAACACCCAAATAGGAATCCTATTTGAATTAGGATACTTGAAGGCCAAGTAAGGCATCTCAAAGCCTATATAAACACCCTAGGGGGCAACTTATTCGGGGAGTTCGACAGAAACCCTCTGTCGAGGGGAGCCCAAAGCTATCGTTTAGGGGCGTCTTGCTAGGCCAGAGAGGGCAGATTTGTGGGGATTCGCTCAGGGATAGCCGCTTGATCCATCTCAAGAAGCGAGACTATACTCAAGACGGAGGATCTCCTCTTCAATTCCTTCAGGGGGTTTTAGGGATTTCTTATGTTTTGTTTTATCTTTTCTTCTGAGATGTTTTCTTTTATTGTTATGAACTAAACCCTTAGATACCTGAGGAGGATGAAACTTAGATGAATCTTGTTATCGTTTGCTGAACTATATGATAAATATTTGACTTGTTCTTAATTATCTGTGCTTAATTCTTGTGTTGATATTCACGGATATTAATTCAAGTTGGATGTGCTTAGGTGGAGGAGCAAAAGTCCCTGCCTAATAGTAGATCTAGCATAGTTAAGCGGAGTTGATCGCGCGCCTAGAGATAGGGTGACGAAGCATTGCCGGATTAGAGTGAAACCTAATATGGGAGTCTATAGATCGAGTTAATGAAATTCTAGGGGTTTTAATTAGAAAGAGATTTCAATTAATCAACCTAGGGTTAGACGTTATTCGCCTCAAGAGAGGGTTTAATATAAATTAAGGAATCCTACGGATCAAGTCAAATGAATAAATCATCTGGTTCAGAGTTAGATAACAAGTGAAGTCTAGGTAGATTCTTCCTTGGGTGTCGTCTTAATTAATTGGTTTTTCCTCAAGTTATTTTCCCAATTTCATTCTTATTTGTCTTAGAGTCTTTAGTTTTAGTAGTTAATTAATTTAGATTAAACAACCATTCGCTTAATTCTTAGGCTAAATAATAGAAAGAAATTTAGTATTAGTACTTTTAGTTCCTTTGGGTTCGACAATCCGGTCTTGCCTAAGCTATACTACTGTTCGATAGGTGCACTTGCCTCAATCGTTGTCATAGTTAGTTTCCAGGTCCGATCATTATCTTTATAAATTTAAAACTCTGACTTCACAGCGATCAAGTTTTTGGCGCCGTTGTCGGGGAACTAAAATATTAAGAAAGCTCTTTTTTTATTACTTTAGCCATTTTTTCTGCAATTTATTTTTATTAATTATTATTATTTTTTTACTTTGCTAATTTTTCCTTTATTTTGCTTCTGGCAGATAATTTTAGTCTATAGAGAAGATGGCACTGAATAATTATCAGTGGCAAGCAATGAGGACAATTCCAACTAAAGCAGCCAGTGTCTTCAACCTCGACGTGGTCACCAGGTTATCTAATCAGTTAGAGATGATGAATAAAAAGATTGATGGTTTGTATAGTCTCTCACAGGTACACCCAGAAATACAATATGATTCGAATTTAGGAGGCGTGGCGAATCCTGAGTACCTACTCTACGGGTATGGCATGGAAAATGAGCAAGCTCACTATATGGGTAACTATTCTAGACCACAAAATAATTTTGACACTTATAATGCAGGTTGGAGGTACCATCCCAATTTATCGTGGGATGATCAAAATAGCCAAAGAACGGAACTTCCTCCAGATTTTCAACAACCACCTCACCAACAAGAAGAGGAGTCGAACATTGAAGAGATGATGACAAAATTCATGGCAGCCATAGATACCCGTCTCCAAGACACTGAGACAACACTTAAAAACCAGCAAACATCGATTGAAGGGATCAAGAACCAAGTTGGGGAACTTACTAAGTCAGTTGGGGAAATTACTGAGTCAGTCGAACAACTTGCGAAGATGATTTCCGAACAACTACAAGAAAGCTTGCCAAGCAACACTGAAACTAACCCAAAAGAGCAAATTCAAACCGTAACAGCTCATGACAGTGAAAGGTTAGTGGAATCTGACCCAAGGCAAGAGCCTGTGGTGAGTGGAGGTAAGGTTGAGGTAAGCCAGGATTTACCAAACCCGGTAATTACAGAGTACCAAGATCATATGCCATACCCCAATGCGATAAAGAAGGACCACGCAGAGGAACAGTTCGGTAAATCTCTTAAACCTCCAAAGAAGTTTCTTATTAACTTGTCGTTTCTAAAAGCTCTTTCGTAGATGCCAGATCCTAAACCTCGTGTCGGTAAAGAAGAAATTCATGAGGAACGAAGGCTTTGGATCGATGAACTAAACGAATGGAAGACACACTTCAAGGAGAGACTAAAAACACACGAAGCAAAAATGAGGCAACTCCACGATGAACTTAATAATGGGACAACCCAACTTAAGATAGGAGATCAGGTACTCAAAATCTTCCCAGATGGAACGGTCGAGGTAACACATTCTAATTTCGACACTTTTGAGGAAAACATTACTCGACTTAAACTTTATATCCACAACCGAATTGACCGCATGAGAAAGGATATTCACCTCCTCAAACCACCATGACCATACGAATGAGAGGTAAAGTCTAGCTTAAGACTATAAACGAGCGCTTCTTGGGAGGCAACCCGAGCACTAACCCCATTAATTTTTACATTTTTTAATTATTCTTTTACTTTTACTTTTCCTTTTTAGCACCTAACTATAAACTAACCAAAGTGCAGATTTCCAGACCACACGGCCTTACACACGATCGTGGCCGTGGCCGTGTGGCCACCACAGGAAGGTACAAGGGCGGGGGCAACCACCAGATCCATAATCTCTATTTAGACCCCCTTCTTCCTTTTTCTTTTTCAGTTGTCTTTCTTCTTTTATTTTCCATTATTTATTTTTATTTTTATTTTTATTTTTATTTTTATTTTTATTTTTATTTTATTTATTATCTTCTTCTTATTCTTCGTACCATTTAGATTTAGCTTAGGATACAATAAAATTAGGCCGGCTGCTTCGAGGATTCAAATTCAAACGGTTCACGTGCCCCGCGCTCACCTTTGCCAATTCCTATCCGATTTCTTTTCATTGACTCCATCCAAAATTCAAGAAGTTTCACTTCTCTCCCTATCTTATGATATTATTATTTTGCTATTATCTGTCTTTGTACATTGAGGGCAATGTACATCTTAAGTGTGGGGGGGTGAACAACCTAAAAAGGTGCCTAACTTTTTTTTTTCATTATTCTCAAATTCCTGAAATTAGGTGTCAAACTTTTTTCATTATTATCAAATCCCTGAATTATGTCTTGTTTCTAAAAGTAAATTTCTCATATTATCATTAGAATGAAATTTCCATGATTTATGAATTTTATTGATATGTTTTAAATTAAGTCATTGATAATTGTGCATTGATAATTAAATTCTAAGAATACTAGAGAACCAAGCATGATAAGTCTATTTTTTAGAAATTAAAAATTTTTTAGGTTGTCTACCTGAATTTGAATGTTACTTTGAAGTTTGAAATTTACGAGGTTGATATCAAAATACCCATAATTTTTGTGAGATTTTGAGCCTTATAGAGCATAAATTCTTTTTCTTGCTCACTTTATTGATTATGAGTGTGTCAACATTGATTTGTTATTCTAGAACTTGCATCGATTATACTTATCGAGACCATATCTTTGATTTGATATACAGAAATGATAAAGGCACCTAGGATTTAACCCACTTACTCCATAAAAAGCCTACCTTCATAATTAACTTCTAGTGAACCCCTTTGATCCTAACAACCCTTTTTATTGACTCACCCACTAATTTTAACCCAAAAACCCTTTGTATTTGTTATCACCATTCTTCTTGACTACTTTTTTTTTGTCGAGATTTGATTTGATCAGTTGCCTAACTATGTTCTTTATTTCCGTTGTTAAAGTTCTTTATTATTTGATGATTTGTTCTTAAAAAAAACGAAACGAAGTATATTCATTATTAGTTTTATTAGTTATGTGATTAAGTGAGCTTATACGATTGAATTCCAAGTATTGAAGAAGAAGCTCGTATTATTAGTTTCAAAGTTTCAATTCATGTAATTATTTATTTATCAGTTTATTTTTTCTAGTTAGGTAATTTGTCAGGTCGATCTCGATTCTAACCTCTAATTCACCTTTAACCACACCTTAACCCAAGCCCCAAGTACAAACCTCAAGTAAAGACCTTTTGATTTGTGCATCATTTCATATTATAGTGGTGGAGATTTGATTTTCATGCAAGCCTATGGGATTAACTTTTCAGGTTTGACGTTTGAGTGCTTAATTTTAAACCTTAAACACTTCGAGTGATTTGAGTGAATCTTTTGTGAGGATGTCAACCCTTGTAGGTTTTGGATCAGAGGTAGTTATTTAGATGAGGGGAAACACCTATGTTTTGTGCTACAAATGTATGACTTAGATTGATTGAATCTTTAGGACTCTTTGAGTTGAATTATCCATGTATAAATTATCTATGAATTATGATGAGACATTGTTGATAGGAATATTGAATCATGGAAAGTTCGTTTTAATTGTAAGTTGAGAATTTTTCTTAAGGACAAGCAAAAGCTTAAGTGTGGGGGTATATGATAAACCGTAAAAGCCACATATTTTAATCCCACATTTAGCATACTTTTGGATGATTTATCCTTTGATTTATGTAAAAAGGTGCTCTTAATCCTTTCTTTTCATGTTTTATACTCCGGAAAGCACCGGAGGATGAAAAGAATAAGAAACGAGGTTAAAACGAGTCAAATGGGCCAAAGCACGAAATCAACACGGCTTGGGCCCAAGACCACATGGCTGTGCCTCCTCATAATCTCGAACACGGTCTAAGCCACGAAATACACGATCGTGCCTCATTAATGAAGTCCGAACACGGCCTAAAGACGATTCACACGGGCGTGTGCCATGGGCGTGTCCCTACCACGGCCAAGAGGAGTTTTACTCGGATTTGGATACTTGGAGGCAAAGAAAGGCATTCCAAAGCCTATTCAACCACTCAAATAGGAATCCTATTTGAATTAGGATACTTGGAGGCCAAGTAAGGCATCTCAAAGCCTATATAAACACCCTAGGGGGCAACTTATTTGGGGAGTTCGACAGAAACCCTCTGTCGAGGGGAGCCCAAAGCTATCATTTAGGGGCGTCTTGCTAGGCCAGAGAGGGCAGATTTGTGGGGATTCGCTCAGGGATAGACAGTTGATCTATCTCAAGAAGCCGGAATTATACTCAAGACGGATGATCTCCTCTTCAATTCCTTTAGGGGGTTTTAGGGATTTCTTATGTTTTGTTTTATCTTTTCTTCTGAGATGTTTTCTTTTATTGTTATGAACTAAACCCTTAGATACCTGAGGGGGATGAAACTTAGATGAATCTTGTTATCGTTTGCTGAATTATATGATAAATAATTGACTTGTTCTTAATTATGTGTGCTTAATTCTTGTGTTGATATTTTGTGGATATTAATTCAAGTTGGATGTGCTTAGGTGGAGGAGCAAAAGTCCCTGCCTAAGAGTAGATCTAGCATAGTTAAGCGGAGTTGATCGCGCACCTAGAGATAGGGTGACGAAGCGTTACCGGATTAGGGTGAAACCTAATATGGGAGTCCATAGATCGAGTTAATGCAATTCTATGGGTTTTAATTAGAAAGAGATTTAAATTAATCGACCTAGGGTTAGACGTTATTCGCCTCGAGAGAGGGTTTAATATAAATTAGGGAATCCTACGGATCAAGTCAAATGAATAAATCGTCTGGTTCAGAGTTAGATAACAAGTGAAGTCTAGGTGGATTCTTCCTTGGGTGTCGTCTTAATTAATTGGTTTTTCCTCAAGTTATTTTCCCAATTTCATTCTTCTTTGTCTTAGAGTCTTTGGTTTTAGTAGTTAATTAATTTAGATTAAACAACCATTCCCTTAATCCTTAGGCTAAATAATAGAAAGAAAGCTAGTATTAGTACTTTTAGTTCCTTTGGGTTCGACAATCCGGTCTTGCCTAAGCTATACTACTGTTAGATAGGTGCACTTGCCTCAATCGTTGTCATAGTTAGTTTTCAGGTTCGATCATTATCTTTATAAATTTAAAACTCTGACTTCACAGCGATCATGTATCATCTTCAATCAATTTGATCTGTTACACCATTCCCTGGGTGTAATGACCAGATGTATGTGCCTAAAATTTGCATGAATGCAGGGTATCATTTTTCTTTTCCCAAAAATGATCCCCTTTTACACTTGGGTTGACATTGCTCATCATTTGTCGAGATGGTATCACCGACGAAATGTCTTATCCAATAAAAATCCGAAGAGATAATCATCTTTCAATGTTTCCAATCCTTAGGCCTAGTGAGTTCTAAACAATAGTCCTGTTTCAGATTCTCATATTATTTAGAAGCTTCCAGAGTAATATGCGAAACTCCTGTTATGAAAGTATTATTAGTCCATTAATCGTTATTTCAATATAAAATGCTTGAAAAATATCACAACAATGGACGGGAAAGAAATTAATCAAGAGCATAGCTCGAAACAAATAAGTTAATCAAAGATAACCAAGGCAATAAAAGAAAATTGATTGGGGTGTATCTTAAAAAGAATAAAGTAATCAAAGATAGCCATGGCCATAAAAGAAAAGTGGTGTATCTTGAAAAGAATATAGTAAATAAAGATAGCAATTTAAAAATGGGTAAGATAGAAGCTAGGTGCCCTAGATATCGCAGCCTGAACTTCTCTGTACAAACCTCTTGAGGACCATTTTGAGCTCAATACGTGTTTAGAGGATCCGGAGTACTCTGTCAATACCCCAAGACGTAGCATACTTCCTCATTGTTAGTTTAGGCATAGCAAGACTACCACATGCCCTATCTTTGATCAAAATTTGAGCCGCCCTTTTTGGGTTATCGGCTCAAAACCCCTTTGGTCTCAAAGCGCCTTTTGCGGGTTTTCACCTTGGCCTCTCCTCTTTCTTTCTTTTCTTTTTTTTTTTTTGAACTCAAGGTGCCCTTTGTGGGTTTTCACCTTGGCTTTTCCCCTTTCAGGTAAAATACTTCTTGACTGAACCTGAATTCACTGGATTGGGCAAGTCTTTGGCATCCATCTCGGCCAATATCAATGCTTCTCCAGAACAGGCCTTCTTTACAACGTAAGGTCCTTCCTAGTTTGGCATCTGCTTTCCTCTGAAATCCTTTTGTATAAGAAAAATCTTTTTCAACATCAGGTTCCCCTCGTGGAATTTTCTAGGATGAACCTCTTTGTCGTAAGCTTGCATCATCTGACCGTGATGGACAACTTTTAACCTTTTCTTCGATTAGGTTCACTTGGCAAAAACGCTTCCATTCCATAAACCAATGGGTAAGATGCTGCCCCAGCGAAGGTTCTGGCTGACGTTCGATAAGACAGAGAGTAAATGATAACTTCTTTATGCCAATCTTTACAAGTCTCAGTCATATTTCCCATGATCCTTTTTTTTTCCGCCTTTACTGCGCTGTGATATGGTGTCTGATCTTTGAACAGACTTGCAAACTTTTGACATTGTCCTTTTTTAGCACTTTTTGTCGGCACCTGATCTCTCTTTTTTTTTTTTGAGAATTTGATGACTATCGACCTTGTAACATTGGCATATGAAGCTATTTCCACCCTCTTAGTGAAGTAAACGATGACCACGAAGATGAATCGATGTCAACTAGAAGCTTTTGACGAGATCGACCCCATAACATCCATGCCCCACATATAGAAAAGTCTGTGAAGAAAATGGAAGAGTCACATAAATCTTGTCTTCTTCAATTCAGAATTTGCGATATAACTGATGCGATCCCCTTCCATGGTAGACCAAAAGTACCTGATCCTCATGTTTAGCCCATGTCTTAGTAGCCCAGGCATCCTTTCCTAGGCTCACAATATCCATTAACCCTATGTAAGGTAGGATCTATTTTTCATCATGTTCTACCATCCTTAACAAATCAGAAGATAGGTTACAATCTCTATCATCTTCAAAGTCCTGAGATTCCTCTAAACACAAATCTTACTCGAAAGGAGACTCTGAGTTAGTAGCGGCGTTGCTCACATCGTTGATATCTGGAGACCTATTGTAGGTTCAAAGGAAGATTCCAAAGAATAAATGATTCAAAGAATGATTATTTGTATAAAGAATGAAAGAATACTTGAAAGAAAGTCCAAAAAAAAAAATTAAAAAAAAAACTAAGAACAATTGTTTGTACAGTATGAAATGAAGAATATTTGCTCAAAAAGATGCATTTTATTGAAATAAAAATTTCAGACACAAGCCTATTTTACAAAAGGGTTCTTATTGCCTTTAAGCTTAAGGCAACAAACGTGTTTTGAATATTACTCTAGATTAGCTCTAAAAATACAGGGATCTCTTCCACAGTCTCATTATTCAAAACACTACAAAGTACGCAAGGGCTTGGAAACCTCTTTCCCTGGTTCCCTCTTCGTTTTTGATTTCTTTAAGGAGTCGCAACTTTCTTGTCTCCTCCTTCAATTATCGCATTTACTGCCTCGTCAAAGTGATCAGGTTTGATGAAACGTCGAACTTCACAATTCCCATTTTAATGAACCTTTCGACCAACTTT
This sequence comes from Gossypium sturtianum, assembly GCA_025698515.1. Taxonomy (NCBI): domain Eukaryota; kingdom Viridiplantae; phylum Streptophyta; class Magnoliopsida; order Malvales; family Malvaceae; genus Gossypium; species Gossypium sturtianum. The sequence goes on from CM046952.1 coordinate 59,958,293, forward strand.
TTTAAATGTAGTACAGTTTTCAATTGAGTGACCCGTTATTCCCGCGTGGTACTCGCATTGGGCATTCTCATTATACCATTTTGGGAACGGAAGTTGCACGTGTTCCGAGTAGGACGGAGACACCATATGCACATCAAAAAGATCCTGATACAACTCTTTATATGTCATTGGGATGGGTGTGAACTGGAGCTTTTCTGTATTTGGCCTCGAATTGGATTCCTGCCTTGAAGAGCCTTGATAGCTAGTGGTTACAGCCTTCGGCTGGCCTACGGTGACTGATTTGGGATGCATGCTCAGGATACTCACTTCATTTTCCTTGTTTCTCGGGGCTGATCTTTTGGCACTTTCTCCCGTGTCTATCCTCCCACTTCTTACCGCATTTTCAATAATCTCGCCAAACATTACTATATCTGAAAAGCTTATGGTGGCGCTTCCCAACATATGGTTAATGAATGGGGCTTTTAGAGTATTGATGAAAAGCATTATGGTCTCCTTTTCTAAAAGCGACGGTTGAACTTGTAGGGCAACTTCCATCCATCTTTGCGCATACTGCCTGAAACTTTCATTCGATTTTTTCTCCATGTTCTGTAAGGTGATTCTGCCGAGGGTCATGTCCATCACATGACCAGATTGCTTCATAAATGCTTGCGCTAGGTCTCTCCACGAATTAATCCTAGCACAAATTTCGATTGATTATACCACTTGGATGCTGCCCCCACCAAACTATCTTGGAAGCAGTGGATCAGCAATTGATCATTATTAACATACCCAGTCATCTGTCTACAGAACATGGTAATATGAGATTCAGGGCAACTAGTCTCGTTTTACTTATTGAATTCTAGCATTTTAAACTTGTGAGGAAGCACCAAATCTGGAACCAAACTCAGGTCCTTAGCATCAATTCCATTGTGATTATCAGCATTTTTCAATGCCTTGAATTTTTCTTCCAACCATTTACAACGGTCCTCTAACTGCCTTGGCAATTCAGTTCTTGCTCCTTCTCTCTCTACTATATCCAAATCAGGGATAACATGATTAGCTGGGTTATCTCATGGGTTAGATCTTGAGCCAACTTTGAAGTTCATGGGCACTCCAGTATTAGCTTGATCTTGTTGAGGCCTAATCGTGATAGATGTCCTTTGAGGATGCACCTCAGGTTGTATCTGTGCATGTGATGGGGTGAAACCCGGAGAATAGTCTTTATTATCTTCTCCAGCATTAGTCATGGGGCCTTTTCCCTTGTCCATTGCCCCATTCAGTAGCCGAGTCATTTGAGCCACCATATTCCTTTGGGCTTCCATCATTTGTTCCCTCATATCTTGTTGGATCTTTGCCAACTGCTCTTGCAGCTGGTCTTGCATTTCTCTCTAGAACTATTCGAGTCTTTGATCCATATTTTTTTGTCTTAGTGCAAGTGTCGTAACGATGTTTAGTTTCCAAATTAACTTTCTCTCTTTCTCTCTTTTTCTGAAATAAATTCAACTAATTAGGGTCCTTTTGTAAAAGTCTAATGCAAATGATGCAATACAATGCATGGCATGAATGCAAAAGAAAGAGAGGCGTTTATTTTGAATTCAATGCCATTAGAACAACTTTTCTAGAAAGTAAGTTTCTTTACATAAAACGGATTACATATGCGGCCTTGCCCTCATATTCCAAGCAAAAACATCAATCCCCTTCTTCACAAAGGTCAAATCTTGCAAACTTCTAATAGATGCCTCCACTAGCTCATTTTTGCTTGGGCCGCGACTCATTACTCACTTATCCTCGCAATGCTTGTTAGAAAATCAAGACGTGACGGCTCTCGAATAGCCTTCGTCAGCTTGAATCCTTGGGCAATAAAGTCTTGTATTCCTTCAAGGACTATCATTCTTCTCTTGTTGTGTTTACTTGGACCATATTCGGATGACCGTATTATAATCCACTTTATCAAGAAATCCATTTTCTCATGACAAACTCTTCTATTTAGCAATCGAATTTGAATCAACACCTCTTTTCTATGATGTGAATGCAATGCAATCAAAACAAAAGAGAACACGTTAGTACAAGAGAAATAAATAACAAAATAGGGCACCTATCCGGGTGTCCACTAGGGTTTGGCATAGTTCTACCTAAGGTGGGCTCTTAGGGTTCACTATATGCGGTTTAGTTTTAAAGAAAAGGTACCGAACCAAAGAGATTCCTCAATCTTCACCCATTATAGGCTCATACAGATCGAAGTTCAATTCGTGGAATACATTTCCCTATGGCCATGCTGAAGTGAAAACCTCACGAAGACATAGGTACAGATGTATCCCTAAGCAATCCACTAGCCCATGCGGAAAAAACCTCACGAAGGCATTGTTTCTCACTCCCACTTAAAGGTGCGACCACAACGGTCATGCAATGCAATGTGCGCAAGAAAATAACAATCATATACAATGACACAGACAAATGCAACAAAAGGGTCGTAATTTTCAAATCAACTTTTCAAATTTTCAAATCGAATTTTCAAATTTCCGACAAAGGACAGAAAATAATCAATTTTATGGCTTGACTTTCTTATTGGTCCCCAGTGGAGTCGCCAAGCTGTCGAAACCATTTTTTTTATTTGAAAAACGAACGAGGATTGACTTTAAAAACAAAAATAGAGACGCCACCCATCTTTTTTAGAGGTGTGATCGGGTCACCTTGAAATTGATCATTTTAATGAAAACATTTTGATTAAAACAATGATTTTGGTCTTACGAAATTTGAAAAAACGGATTCGGGAATCGGTTACGCACGAGGAAGGATTAGCACCCTCGTAACGCCCAAAATTGGTACCTAATTGATTAACTAATGTCCTAATGTCGAAAAAAGAGAAAAAAATTAAAAATACGATCTTTTTTATTTGAAAGAAAACTTGAATAAATCAAATTGTATGCCAAGACCCATTTATCTCAAAGAAATAAAATGTCACACCCAATGAGTTAGGATACAACATTTCAAGACTTCGAAACTAAGCATGCCTTTATTTCTAAAAAAAATCCTTACCTCGAGTCAAAAAAACGTCATATCCAATAAGTTAGGACACAACATCTCGAATTCCCGAGAATAAGTTTTTATTTAACTTTTTAAAAAGAAAGTAATAGGTTCTTTAGACTCAAAGAGAAAAATCAAAACCCAGTAAGTTAGGATACGATTTCTTTCGAACCTTAGAATGCGGAGTGTTTGCTTATTTTGAAAATCGGATAAAATGTAATGCGATCGTAATAAAATGGCAAATAAATTTAAAATAAAGTGTAAAACGATTTACAATGCTAGCTTATATAACAACATGATGATGATAAAATATAATAACAATAATAAAGGTAGAAATAAAATACAATAAAGCAAAAGCAAGATAAACATATGAAATAAAATAAAAGAGAATGGTAACAAAAATGGAAGCTATATACAATAATAATAATAACATGGAATAATAATAGTAACGAAAATGCAACAATAATAATAAAATATATTAATAAACGAATAATAGTAAAAAAAATAAAAATAAAAAAAAATTTAGTAATAATAAGAATAATAATAATAAAAATAATAGTAATAATGTTGATAATAAAATAATAATAATAAATATAATAATAATAAAGTTAATTATAAATAAAATAATAATAAGAAAAATGGTAATGGTAATATAATAATAATAATAATAATAATAATAATAATAATACTAAATTAGTGATAATAATAGTAATAATAATATTAATAGTAAATGAAAATAATAATAAAAGTAATAGTAGAAATAAAAATAATATTAATAATAAAATAATAGTAAATATTGAAATTAATAGTGATTAAAAATTATGGTAGTAAAAAATAATACTAGCAATATTGAAAGTAATAATAATAATATTAACAATAATAACAATAATAATAACAATAATAATAAAAATAAAAATAATGAATATGGTAATAATAAAATAATAATAATATCTATATAGAAATAATAAATAAAAAATAATGTTAAAAACATGGAAAAATAGTAAAAATAATAAAAGAAAATAAAGAAGGGACCAAATTAAACTTAAAATGAAACTTTGGGGCGAATTTTAAAAGAAATAAGTGAATTTGGGCCCCCTAGCAACGCGCGCAAAAAGGGGTGGACCAAATGGGAAATATTCCCGCCCTCCTAAACAGCACCGTGCGTTGTAGGACTAAAATGAACAAGTAAGTGAAGATACAGGGCCAAATTAAAAATAAAAAGGACTTAATTGAGACATGCCTCAAAAGCGGAAGGACCAATTGCATAAATAACCCCTTTTACAGAAACACGCGGATCCTCCCCGGGTCGGGTCAACGCGCGGGCTGAAGGGGGTAAAACAACGTCGTTTTGGGCTATAGTAACCAGCCCCCAAAACGGAGCCGTTTTAGGTGCCTATATAAACAAAAAAATTTTAAATTTTCATTCTTCCTCTCTTTTTTTTTTAAAAAAAAAAACTGCAGCAGCCCCTTTCCCTTGGTGATTTCCGGCAAAGACTCCGACGCAACTCTGGCGCCGAGCACCGCTGTTTGCCAACGTCGTTCACGGGGGCCGGAACTCCAAAAAGTGAGTTTTTTTTTTTCTCTTTTTTATTACTATATTATATTTTAATATATGTGATAAAAAAAAAGAAACTTAAAGAAAAAGAAAAGCATAGATTCGAAAGAAAAAAAATAACGAAGGAAAAAACCTTTGATAGTCTGTTCTTTTGTTTTTTTTTGGTGTATTGTATTGTATTTATGCGTATTGTGTATAAAAAAAAGTCCCCTTTTACAGATTAGTTTAGGGTTTTTATAATCCCAAAAATGAATCAAAATAAATATAAAACCTTATTTTTATCAAGCATCGCTTGCCAGCTGCCCTTCCTTGTTTTGTAGGTATGTGCAGCGGTGATAGGGGCATGATTTCCGTCGATGAAGGCGGCTGCGGCGCGCGTGGAGGTTTCGGCGGCGGCAATTAGCCCTATAGGGTTCTTGTTTTGCTGAATGTTTCAATTAGTTTTGGGCCTCTTCGGCCTGTTTTAGTTGAGTTTGGTTTTAATATTATTGGGTCATATTTATTGGGCTGTAAATGGACTGGACATTTCAATTTAAAATTATTTTATTTTCTGTTTTTAGTTTTGTATGGCCCGGGCAAATTGACCTATTAGCTTTAAAATGTAGTAATTGTAAAATTTCATGCATTTTCTCAAAGATAAATCACCGTTGGCTTCTTTCCTTTGAAAAAACCTCACAAGAACAGCTTTCTAAAACCCCTCCTCTTTCCCTCGTCTTTAGTCTTCAAGAATCCTCCCACAAAACCCAATCTCAAAGAAAGAAAGAAGCTCATGGCGTATGAACAAGAAGATCATCCCAAGCTTCAGTTCCCTTTAGATTCCAACTCTTACAACATCACCGCTGAAATCGGTGCTGGTGTTTGTTCTAAAGTTTATACAGCCCAATGTCTTCCCATGAATTCAACTGTTGTTGCCATTAAATCCATCGATCTTGATCAGTCCAACGCCGATTTCCGCAACCTTGTAGGACGTGAAACCAACACCTCCTCGCTTCTTTCCCACCTCAACATCCTCAACCCTCATTGTTCCTTCACCGCCGGCAACCGTCTCTGGGTGGTTATGCCCTTTATGTCCGGCGGTTCTTTAGAGTCCATCATCTCATCTTCTTCCCCCAATGGCATACAAGAGCAATGCATTGCCATTATTCTCAAAGAAACCCTGACTGCATTGTCGTATCTTCACAGCCAAGGGCATTTGCATAGAGATATAAAGGCCAGTAACATCTTGTTGGACGATAACGGACGTGTTAAGCTTGCGGATTTCGGTGTTTCGTCATCGTTCTATGCGTCGAGTTCGGTTTACAGATTAGGTTCTTCGACATTTTCGTCGCAATACTGGATGGCCCCAGAGGTGATTCATTCACATAAAGATTATAGTTTCAAAGCTGATATATGGTCTTTCGGTATTACTGCTCTTGTCTCCACCAAGAAGTTTTCAGAAACTTTTCAAGACATGGTTGCTTCTTGTCTCGATAAAGATCCTGCAAACCGACCCTCTGCAGGTGAGCTTTTGAAACATCCTTTCTTTGAGAGTTGCAATGGTACTTCGGAGTTTCTTGCGGAGAATTTGCTGCGTGGGTTGCCTACTGTTGAAGAAAGGTTTAGGGCAGCAAGCAAGGTTCTTGAGGAAGGTGTGGGTTGTTATCCTAATGGGGACTGGGTGTCTGGTCTGCTTCTTCACCATCTGATGTCATCGATAATTGAAGGGAACGGCAATGAAGACGAGGAGTTTGAGGTGCATGACCCTGTATTCCCCGTGGAGTCAACACAAGCGGTGATTCCATGTGACGATGATGGTGAAGAACAACCACCGGCTGCAGGTGGCCGTCGCAATGAAGTTAATGCAGAAACAATGGTGAACGAACTGATGGCATTGATGACGAGTTTGGATGATCAAAAGGAGAAGGTGAATAAAATAATTAACCAGCTTGGAGCTGAAACGATCGACAGAGAAGATGAATTGGAGAAGGAGAATGCGAGGCTGAGATTGGAGTTAGAGCGTGAAAGGGAACCGAACTTGAAATTGATTCAAGTGACCAAAGAAGAAGATCAATTGTTGCACCAGAATGAGAGGCTGAGATTGGAGTTAGAGAATGAGAAGCTGAGATTGGAGAATGAGAAGCTGAGATTGGAGTTAGAGAAGCTCAAAATGCACATTTCTGCTACATCAAACACTACTACTGATGACAACAATTGAAAGTATTGGATTTGTGGTCGCATTTTCAGTCTGTTTTCTTGCTTATTACTTGAAACTGTTGTTTGATTTCGGATGGTATTATAGGACTAATGTGATTGAATTTAAAGGGAAAATTTTAAGATTCTGTATGTTTATTGTTTCATATGATACCTTTTACTTCCTTACCAAATAAATAAATTGAAGAAAGATTTTCAGTTTGATAAACAAGTAGATATCAATATTTTCCTTTATTATTGGTATATCTCGGCACTTAGACCCTTGTCAATATAATAAGCCACCAAAATCAACCTGTATACCCCTTTGGTCATCAAGACCTCTTTACCATTTGTTCCCTTTCGAAGGACTTAGCCATCCGTTTCCTTGGTGAAGTCACCCACTCAACAACCTATCTCATAAGCTACCTGCTTTTTTTGATACAAATATTTCATCAATTGTGAACACATCTCAAACATCAAGTGGGTCCCACTGAAAAATAACAATTTTGTATTTGGAACTACTACATCCACTACTCATATTCATTATGCTAATACGTTCACTGTCCATAGTAACGGCCTGCCACTTTGCACTACAGGATAAGAGGATCCCTCTTATAAATACCCTCCCGACGATGAAGAAATGATAACTTTTGTAAGCCTTGAACTTGTCTTAAGTAATCTCTCCTAGTAATCAGTCTATCCTCTTGTCCATTTCCGGCTCTCCAACTCTTAAGTTGAACTGGCCTCATTAACACTACTATATACTCTTCTCATCTTTACCCTTTCTCCTCCCTTTATTGTACACTGTATCAACAATTATTAATATTTTAATAAATGTATTTTATTAAAAATGTCTTCCTTACACTAATAACTCTTAAATGCAATAATAAAAAAAATCTTATTCTCCAAGTAAAAAACTCAAATTCAAATTATGAAAATAACACTATTAAAAATAACAATTACAACCTTAAAGAATCTTAGTCATGAAAAAATGAATGCACCATAGTGCGGTGCATAGTATCTTAACACAAGCAATCAACAATACAATTAGGAGGTTTTTTTCATTTATCTTTTAAGATGTATGTCTATGCTAATTATCTTTTGAAATTCAAAAATAAAAAAAAATATTAAATGAGACAATTTCTCATTAAAAATAAAAAATGATTTTATTAAAAAGTCACTAGTAAATCAATAAAAATTGCAAAACTACATTAATAAAGAAATTTTATAATGGAAAATTTATGGTTGATCACTCAATTTTCATAAGTTTTCATTTTGGGTACAAAAAAATAAAAAATTGCAAAAGAGCATTGTCATTATAAACCATTTTCATTTTAATCATCCGTCATTAATTTAGGTCAGGCAATGTTATTGTAAACTCATTTTAGTCATTCAACTTTAGTATGTTTTTATTTTGGTCACTCTTTTCTTTCCTAGAATTAATTTTATTTTTTTTTTCAAAAAAAATATTTGAGTCTTTATCGGAAATTGAGTTATTCAACTATAAAGATGAAACTCAAAATTTTCCTATAACTCATTTCCCTATAAAAACTCATATTTTTCATGTAAAAAGCTAGATTTTTATATGTAAAAATAAGCTATTTGGAAAAAAAAACTAAATTAATTCTAAAAAAATAAAAAAAGAAACATAAATAAAGTTAAAAAGATAAAAATGGATTTTCAATAAAAACCCTAGTTTTTCTTATACAACCCTAGGCAATCAAGGAAAAATAAAGTAATTTATTTTAAAAAAAAAGGAAAAAAAACAAGGAAATTAAAAACATCATATGGTTTTCCATGTAAAAAGTCAGGTTTTTCTCTATAAAACCTAAGTTTTTTTTTTCTTTTTACTTGAAAAAACTAAAATTAATTCTAAAAAAATAAAAGAAATTAAAAAAAGATAAAATGTGTGACCAAAATAAAAATTTACTAAAGTTGGGTGATCAAAATGAGTGTACAATAACATTGCCTAACCCCAAATTAAAACCTGGTGACCAAAATAAAAACGAATTGTAACAACGATGCCCTTTTTCTAAGTTTTTTTATTTTCTATACTCTAAATAAAAACTTATAAAAGTTGAATAACCAACTGTGTAGTTTATCACTTTCTAAATGACGTAAACAACTTTATAATCTTAGGTTTTTTTTTTTTTTTAAGTTTTATGATCTTGATTATTCTTATGTTGAATGAATCTAGTAGTTTATGTAATGGTATCACAACAATAACGATACTAATTATTTATGAAAACAAAATCAAAATTTCATAAATCAATATTTACTAGAAATTTGATAAGTGCTAAAAGTAAAATGTTTTAACCTTATTCTTATTGTATTTTTGGGTGATTATCCGAAGTTAATTGTGAATGTTATACTCCTAATCTTTTAAATTCATCTTTAAATTATTAATAGAGCATTTGGGAGTGAAAAACGAGCAAAAACCGGAGTATCAGAGCAAGCAGCAGGAGCCACACAGGTTGAACCATTCCACACGGCGATGTGACCTATACGAGCGTGTGGTAGGCCATGTCGATTTCACGAGATGACACACCAAACTATGAAAAATAGTGATTTTTAAGTTTTTCGGGCATTCTAAGATGTATATATGAGAAAAATAATAAGATAGGAGTAAGCCATCAGAGAATATTCAAGAAAACAACTTGAAAAACACCATTGAATCTAACTTTGAAGCAGATTTCCGTTAAGATTGAAGATTCCCAGTTGATTTTTTAGGAAGTTATCATAAGTTTCTTTATTTATTTTTTTCAATTATACTATATCTTGGATGTTTCTATTTTCAAGCATGAACTAATTTTCTAAATACCTAGGGGAGATAAACCCTATGATGTATTCTGTCATTTTATTTTTATTTTACGCAATAAATACTTAGTTTCTTATTCTCAATTATGTGTGCTTAATTCTTGGTTTGATATTTATAGATTATTAATCCATGTTTGATGTACTTAAATTGATGGTTGAATAGACCCTGTTTAAGAGTAGATCTTGTGTAATTTAGTAGAGTTACATGTAATCATAGAAATAGGATGACATAAATCTACCAGATTAGAGTCAAATCTAATAGGGGAATTCATAGCACGGGTTAATGCGATAATAGGGGTTTTAATTAAAAAGAAATTTCAATTAATCAACCTAGAGTCAGATGCTCTTATGCTTGAAAGAGATATTAACATAATTTAGAGATTTCTACGAATCAAGGTGTTAAGTAAAGAAATTGCATAATTTAGATTGATAGTGATAGATGAAATCTAGGTGGATTCTTTCCTGGGTATTATTTCGCTTATTGGTTGTTAATCGATTATTTTCGTGTTTTTTTCTTTCTCGTATTCGTTAGTTAATTAATTTAGTTAATTTTTATTTTTAATCAATCACTCAAATTATTCGGTTAAATAACAGAAAGACGGTAATTACTAGTACTTTTAATCTTTATGGGAATCATAACTTTTCTAACCATAGCTATACTATTAATTGATAGGTGCACTTGCATTAGTCAAATTTTTAATTAGTTTCGCGACGCATCAAGTTTTTGGCGCTGTTGCCATGTACTAGAATATTAGGAAAACTTTATTTCTATTAATTTAGTCATTTCTTATTTTAATTTTAATACTTTTATTTTTAATTTAATTTTTACATTCTAATTTTTTCCTTTGTTTGATTCTTACAGGTTCTTTTGGTTTATGACTAGAGGTAGCTCATTGGAACCATTAGTTTTTTTATAGTGAGATAAAAAAATCTCAGAAAAATTGGAGAGAGGTTAGAGAAACAAGGCAAGTTCAACAAATATTAGTATACAATCAAGAGCAAAATGACATTACTGTGGAGATGGATATTAATCTTGTTAATCCGCAACTTCTTCCAAGTCCTGCTCCTTGGACAATGTATAACTATGCTAAGCCCACTCTGATTAGGGATGAATCAACTATTGTCAGACCAACTATTACTGCAAACAATGTTGAGATTAAGTCAAACACAATTTAGATGGTGCAATAGTATGTTCAGTTTGATGATTTGCAATATAAAGATTCGAATGCTCATTTATCTAACTTTTTGGAGATCTGTGACACATTTAAGATCAATGGCGTTACTGATGATTCCATACGCTTACGGTTGTTCCAATTCTCTTTGAGGAATAAGGCAAAACAGTGGTCGAATTCACTGCCACGGGGTTCCATCACGACTTGGACGTAAATGACTGAGAAGTTTTTGTAGAAGTATTTTCCACCAGCCAAAACAACTAAGTTGAGGAATGACATCTATTATTTTTTTCAATTTGATCTTAAAGCGCTTTACGATACATGGGAGAGATTGAAGGACCTCTTGAGAAGGTTTCCTCATTATTGATTAACTTTGTGGCTTCAAGTTGAAACTTTTTACAATGGTTTAACCCCTCGACTAGGTAGATGATTAGCACAACAGCTGGCGAAACACTAAATAACAAAATACCTGAGGCAGCCCAAAAGTTTATTGAGGAGATGTCACTAAATAATTATTAGTGGCAAGTTATGAGAGTAAAACCTTCCAAGGCAGTCAAAGTTTTCGATATTGATGCAGTCTCTATATTGGCTAGTCAACTTGAAGCTCTTGGTTAGAAAGCTGATGGTTTGAGTTTGGCTGGGCAGATGAATCCGGTAATGCAATGTGGTGCGACTGGAGCAGGGATGATTAATCCAGAATGTTTGCCCTTCACGTCTAACATGGAGCATGAGCAAGTCGACTTTATGAATAATAATTCTAAACCTGAAAATAACCCCTATAGCAATAATTAGAATCCAGGATGGAGAAACCATCCGAATTTTTCTTAGGGTGGTCAAGGAAATTAAAGGTCACAACCCCCTCCGGGTTTTCAGCAACCTTATCAGCAAGAAAAGAAACCGAACATTGAGAATATGTTAGCTAAATTTATTTCGGTTTCTGAAACTAGATTTCACTGTGTCAATGCTTTGTCGATAAATACCGCAGTGTCGTAATATCACAATTATATTATTTAAGCCTATAAACACATATAACATTAAGTTTATTAATCATACAAACTTACCTCGATCATAAAATCGACGAAATGGATCTGGTAGTTAATTACTTTGTTTTTCCCCTATCCAGATCTGAACTTCATTTTTCTTGATCTATATAATATCAAATTTAGCTTATTCAAACATCATTCTATTTAATTTAGTCAAAATTCACATTATGACAAAATTACACTTTTGCCCCTATTTCAATTTCTTTACAAATTAGTCCTTATCTCATAAAAACACAAATTTATGCAATTCCACCTAAACCCATGATAGCTAAATTACAAATAGGTCCCTAGCAGCCCATATTTTTCCATTTATTTCACATTTAACCACAAAGTTTCCATATTTCACAATTTAATCCCTAATTTGCATTTTCACTAAAAATCACTTAATTCATAATCTATCATCAATCATTAAATGTCATACATATTCATCAATGGAAACATCCTAAAACTTTAAAAGTTTTTCCAATTAGTCCCTCGGCTAGCTAGATTAAGCTGCAACAATATCAAAAACATAGAAATCATTAAAAACGGGACAAAAACGAACTTACAATTGAGCTTACAAGTGACCGAACCCTAGAAAGCTTTCATGAATGTTTCTTTCTTCTATTTTTAGTGGAGAGATGGTATGAAGAATATGATAGAAATTTTTTGTTTTGTTATTATTAACCTTTAATTATTAAATACCAAAATTGACCTTTTAATTAAACAACCAAAAATCACTTAAAAGATGTCCATAAATGTCCACTTAAACAACCAATAGAATAATTACCACATAAGGACCTCCACTATTTAATTTCATAGCCTTTTGATACCTTTAACTAATAGAACAAAAGTTTTATACTTTACGCGATTTAGTCCTTTTTATCAAATTAACCATTCAAATGATAAAATTTCTTAACGAAACTTTCACACAATCATACTATCATGCTATAAACATTAAAATAATAATAAAATAATTATTTTGACTTTGGATTTATGGTCCTGAAACCACTGTTCTGATTTGACTAAAAATGGGTTGTTACAACTCTCCCCTCCTTAAGGATTTTCGTCCCCGAAAGTCTTACCAGTGAATAGGTTAGGGTACTGTTTTCTCATAGCTTCCTCAGGTTCCCACGTAGCCTCTTTGACACCATGCCGTTGCCACAAAACCTTTACTAAAGCTATGCTTTTATTTCTCAATTCTTTAACCTCTCAAGCTAAAATTCTGATCGGTTCTTCATTATACGTCATATCAGGTTGAATTTCAATCTCTATTGGAGAAATTACGTGTGATGGATCTGATCTATATCATCGCAACATCAACACATGAAACACATTATGGATCTTCTCTAACTCTAACGGTAAAGCTAACCGATATGCCACTGGTCCTATTCTTTCGATAATCTCATACGACCCGATAAATCCTAGACTCAGTTTGCCTTTGCGACCAAAACGAAGAATTTTCTTCCACGGAGATACTTTCAAAAATACTTTGTCGCCGATCTAAAATTCAATGTCTTTACGTTTTAAATTCGCGTACGATTTCTGTCGATCTGAGGCTGCTTTCAGACTATCGCAAATTACTTTTACTTTTTCTTCAGTCTCTCTAATCAAATCAACCTCGTGAATCTTTTTCTCACTAAGTTCGATCCAGTACAATGGAATTTGGCATTTGCAACCATACAAAGCTTCATACGATGCCATCTTTAGGGTCGATTGAAAGATATTGTTATACGTGAATTCAACCGATGACAACTATTTCTCCCAATTGTCTTTAAATTCTAAAACACAACAACGAAGCATATCTTCGAGTATCTGTATTACTCTCTTAGACTGACCGTCAGTTTGCGAATGAAAAGCTATACTAAAATTCATCTTCGTACCCAAAGCTTTTTGCAATTTCTTCCAAAATCACTATGTGAACCTCGGATCTCTATCTGAAATAATATAAATTGGCACCCATGCAATCTAATGATCTCAAAAATGTACAATTCAGCCTTTTTATCAAGCAAAAAATCTGTACGTACCGGAATGAAATGTGTTGATCTCGTCAGTCGATCAATGACAACCCAAATAACATCTTTCTTCTTTGGAGATAGAGGTAATCCCGATACGAAATCCATCGTAACTCTATCCCATTTCCACTCTTGTATCATCACAGGCTGTAGCAATCATGAAGGCACTTGATGCTCAGCTTTTACTTGTTGACAAATTAAACATCTCGTTACAAACTCTGATATGTCTCGTTTCATGCTCGACCACCAATACAGCTGTTTCAAATCATTATACATTTTAGTACTCCCCGGGTGAACAGATAGACAACCACTTTTTGCTTCGTGAAGAAATTTCTGAATAAGCTTGGGATTCTTTGGTACACAAATTCTACCCCGAAACATTAAACAATTATCGAATCCGATTTGAAAGTCTGAATCACTAGTCGATTCACATTGCACTCTTTTAGCTTGTAAATCATTATCACACTTCTGATGTTCGTAAATTTGTTGAAGAAATATCGGTTTAGCTTTTAACTCTACTAGAATCGAACCATCACTAGACAAGGTTAATTGAATATTCAACGCTCTCGAAGCAAAAAGAGATTTTTTACTCAGTGCATCCATGACTACATTCACTTTTCCTGTATGATAATCAATCAATAACTCATAGCCTTTTAGCAACTCTAACCATCTTCGTTGTCGTAAATTCAAATATTTCTGAGTCATAATATACTTTAAACTCTTGTGATCGGTAAAGATATGGCACTTTTCACCGTATAGATGATATCGCCAATTTTTTAATGCGAAAATAATAACGATCAACTCTAAATCGTGCGTCGTATAATTCTTTTCATGCGGCTCTAAGTGTCTCGAGGCATAAGCTATCACTTTTCCCTCTTGCATCAAAACAAAACCAAAACCGTTCAATGACACGTCGCTGAAGATCACAAATACTTTACCCGACTCAAGTTGGACCAACATTGGTGCCTTAGTTAACAATGCTTTCAACTGTTCAAAACTCTGTTGACATTTCTCGAACCACTCAAATTTCATATCTTTTTGTAGCAGTCTAGTCATCGTTGTAGCAATCGTCGAGAATCTTTTTATAAAACGTCGAGAATAACCAGCTAACCTTAGAAAGCTTCTGACGTCGATTACAATTCTCGGTGGTTTCCAATCAATAACTACAGAAATCTTGTTCAGATCAACTCGTATACCTTCAGCTGAAACAATATGTCCCAAAAATCTGACTTCTCAGAGCCAAAACTTACATTTGCTGAATTTAGCGAACAATTGCTTATCTCTCAAGGTTTGAAGCACAATCCTCAAATGTTCGACATGCTCAGACTCATCTCGTGAATAGATCAGAATGTCGTCAATGAATACAACTAGAAATCTATCTAAATGCGGTCTAAAAATTTGATTCATCAAATCCATAAAGACTACAGGAGCATTAGTTAATCCGAAAGGCATAACAAGAAATTCATGATGCCCGTACCTTGTTCTGAATGCAGTTTTCAGCACATCTGAATCTTTAACTTGCAACTGATAGTAGCCAGATCTCAAGTCAATCTTCGAGAACACTGTTGCCCCTTTCAACTGATCAAATAAATCATCAATTCTCGGCAAAGGATACTTGTTCTTTATCGTAACCTTGTTGAGCTGACAATAATCAATACAAAGTCTCATTGATCTGTCTTTCTTCTTTATGAACAACACTGGCGCACCTAAAGGCGAAAAACTAGGTCGTGCAAAACTTCTATCTGTTAACTCTTGTAACTGAGTTTTCAATTCTTTCAATTCCGTTGGAGCCATTATGTACGGAGCTATAGATATTGGTGATGCTCCCGGTACCAACTCAATAGAAAACTCGACTTCTCTGATCGATGGTAACCCTGGTAACTCTTCTGGAAACACATCCAGAAACTCACAGACTACTGGCACTGATTTAATCTTCGATTTAGACACTTTTGTATTTAGCACATATGCAAGGTAAGCTTCGCAACCTTTTCTCAGACATCTCTAAGCTGACATAGACGAAATCACAACAGGCAATTCACTCGATTCATCTGATTCAATTCAAAATGATTTCACTATTTTGACAATTTAATTTAATAGTCTTTCGTCTACAATTCACAATAGCATCATGCAACGTCAACCAATCCATACCTAGAATTACATCGAACAAACGGTAGTAGCATCAAATTGGCTAGAAAATAGTAACCCCGAGTCATTAAAGGACAGTTCTTGCAAACTTTATCAACTAAAACATATTTGCCTAAAAGGTTTGATACTTTAATCACAAACTCAGTAGACTCAACAGGAAAACTCTTACTAGACACCAAATTCATACAAATATATGAATGAGTCGATCCACGATCAATCAATGCGATTACATTAGTGTCATAGAGAGAAAATGTGCCGGTGATAACATCAGGTGGCGACGCATCTTCGCGAGTGTGAATAGCATAAGCTCTAGTAGGTGCTCTCGCCTCAGATCTCATAGACGAATCTTTTGTCGTGCCTCTACTACTGGTCACATTTCTCGCATTTCTCAGTGGCCTCTTTTTAGTGGCTGTGTTACCCGATCTTACATTTTGAAATTTATCTTTCTCAGCTAACTCAGGGCAATCTCTAATGAAATGATCTTGCAAGCCACATTTAAAACAAGCTCAGTCATTCATTCTACATTCATCAGGATGTCGTCTTCCGCATTGTTGACATTCAAGTCTATTGGACCTAGCACTATCAACACTCGCTATTAACGTAGCTTGAGCTTTAAGACTTGCGTATTGCTTTCCACGATCTCTGTTTGGATACCCGATTGAAGCATTTGAACGAGTGTACAAATCTCTTGATTTCTTTGACGAAGATTGATATGGCTTATTCATCGATCTCTTTTTCAAATCTCTAGCCTCGAAATCAGCTTTTCTCTTTTCTTTGCCCAATTCTTCAGCTTTGCAAGCTTGGTCAACTAAAACAACAAATTCTTTTAATTCTAGAATCCCAACCAACTATCTGATGTCTTCGTTCAATCCATCTTTGAACTTTTTATACATAATTACTTCGGTTGAAACACATTCCCGAGCATATTTATTGAGTCTCACAAACTCTCGTTCGTATTCGATCACAGTCATATAGCCCTGTTTCAACTCTAGAAACTCTTTTCATTTTTTATCAATGAACCGTTGACTAATGTATTTCTTTCTGAACTCTATAACAGCCCGATTTAGGGCATAGTCAGAATAGTGATGCGAGACCACAAATCTGAAGTAGAAACATATGTTTTATTATTTTTATGAGGCTTATGAGGTGTTTGCATGATTGTGTAGAAATTTCATGAAGAAATTTTATTAATTAGTGAAAGAATTGTCTATTAGGACTAAATTGCAAAGATTAGAAAATATGAGATTCTAGAAGATTTATGTAATAGTCCGGTTTATACCCTAATCAGAACAGTGGTTTCGAGACCACAAATTTGAGTCCGTATAATATTTTAATATTATTTTCTGTGCCGTTGATATGTGACTAAGCATGTGGTAAATTTTTGTCAGTTAATTTATCTGTCTGTGTGTTTAATTTGATAAAAGGATTGAATTGCATTGAAATGCAAATTTTCATGTTTTATTAAAGGATGCTTATTTGTTATGTCTTTTTAAGAGTAAGGACTCATGTGGCAATTAAGCCACTACCATAGTTAGTGGACGGCTAAGGTCATAAATGACCTTGAACTATATGTTTTAATATATTTGATTAAAGGTTAAAAATTTCTTTTATGTATTAAATGATTATTTGATAAAATAAAAGATGAAAATGGACATTAGTTCATCCGTTTTTTCCACCGAAAACACAAAGAAAAAGAAAGAACAAAAGCTTAAAAGGTTCGGCTATGGTTTTGGTTTAATTCAAGGTTAGTTTGTGATCCCTTTTTTTATAATTTATACGTTTTTGCAATCGTTGCTTTGTAAGCTTTGTAACCCATGCTTCAATTTTGAGAATTGATGATGTTTGTGAGATGAGACTTAGATGAACTCATATGTTTTATGATGATTTATGGTGTTAAATGAAAGATAGGTGTTAGATGAACATGTTTTATTCTTGAAGTTTTGATGTATTTTGATAATTAGGGCTAAATTAAGAAAATAGCAACTTGTAGGACTAAATTGCAAATTTGATGAAAAATATGGGCTTGTATGAGATGTATGAACATTCAGCTAAGCATGAGTATGTGATGATTTTGTGAATTTGATGTTTTGAGAAAAATGGACTAAATTGATAAATTATGCAAATGTGAGGGTTAAATTACAAATAGCCCTAAATGTGTGTCCTTGGATTGAATTGAATGAGTTAGCGAATAAAAGCGTTAATTCTGGATTTGTATAGATCAAGAACCGAGGAAAACGTATTTAGATCGCGGAAAAGCGAAAGTAACCAAGTAGCCGTTTCTATTTTTGTTAAATTGAATTCGAGGTAAGTCATATTGCAAATAAATGTAATTGTATTGAATTGAGTTTATTTACATGATTATCAATGATAAAGACTGCTTATGAGATGCTATGTATATGAATTCCGGGATAAGGTCGATATAGTGATAAGTTTGAGAAGTCCCGTATGAAATTAGGAATACAAAGGTATCTGTTCTGTTTTATCATGTAAGACCACGTCCGAGACGTTGACATTGATTTGATATTCGAGTAAGACCACGTCTGGGACGTTGGCGTCGATATGAGCTTTATGTGTAAGACCACGTCTGGGACGTTGGCGTCGATATGAGCTTTATGTGTAAGACCACGTCTGGGACGTTGGCGTCGATATGAGCTTTATGTGTAACACCACGTCTGGGACGTTGGCGTCGATATGAGCTTTATGTGTAAGACCACGTCTGGGACATTGGCGTCGATATGAGCTTTATGTGTAAGACCACGTCTGGGACGTTGGCGTCGATATGAGCTTTATGTGTAAAACCTTGTCCGGGACAGTGGCATCGATATCCAATTACATTTAAGACCACATTTGGGACGTTGGCATTGTATAACTATTCCGGGCATTCTGCGTATTCTATTAGATTCCGAATGGTTAAATGGTCAAGTTCAAGAAATGAATGATTATGCGAATTGTACATATGTTTCAGGTATTTTGATAAGTACACTTTGTGTGTATAAGAAGGTAAGTATTTTCTTAAACTTACCTAGATGAATTATGCATTTGAATATGAGACTGTAAGTGTATTATATGAATAGAAAAGCTGTGAGTTAATAAAGTATATAGTGATATGCAAGATTGAAAAATGTATGACCTAAGTGTATGTACTAAGAAGAATTATGATTGTGCAATTGATCCATTAGAGAACTTAGATTGATTATATGTTTTGAATGCTTATATGCTAAGTTTATTTGTACATGGCTTACTAAGTTTTGAAAGCTTACTCTGTGTGTGTTTTCTCTATTTTATAGATCGTCAAAGCTACTGAAGGCTCGGGGACCGTCGAGGATCGTCATCATACTTCACAAACTCATTTTGGTATCTTTTGGAAATGTATATAGCTAGATATGGCATGTATAGGCTAGATATTTGGTTAAGAATGAGATGTGAACTTAGCCATGTGATTTGGCTAGTTAAGTGTTGGTAATATGCATTAATGAATATGATAAATGGTGCATGATTTAGTATGGTTTGATAGCATATACAATGATTAAGTTTATGGTAAGTAATGGATGAATTATGCTTGTGATGGGATGATTTTTAGTCGTGTAATTTGGATGGTTATTTTGGTATGTTCTTTGTTGCCAAATAGGCATGAGATGTCTTGATGATTTTACTTGCAGGTAAGACCCATGTGGGTGGCATTTTGGCCTTACAAATGGCCAATAATGTCACACGATTGTGGCACACGGGCGGCGTGACCGTGGGGCTAAGTCAGTAGCTAGCCTAGGAGCACACGACCGAGACACATGGGCGTGTCTAGTAGCCGCGTGAAAAAGTTAGTATATGGCCTATGAGTGCACGACCTTAGCACACAGGGATGCTTGGTAACTGTGGAGCCAAAACAGATTCGACCACGGCCAAGGTACACGAGCGTGCTTTGTGGCCGTGGATGTAAAGTTAGTTTCAACCACGGGGAGGACACACGGGTGTGTCCAGCAACCGTGGGAGGCACACGGCCTGCGTACACGGGCGTGTAACCCCTGAAACTTAGAAAAGTTTTAAGTTTTAGTGAAATTTTATATGTGTTCTGGTTTAGTCCCGACCCGATTTATAAGCATGTTTTAGGTCTCGATGAGCTACTAAGGGGACACTATGTTTGAGTTTGATATACAATTGTATGACATTTCTGTAAATGTTTCCCATCTGTTCGGTAACGCCTTTAACCCTAGTCCGGCGACGGATATGGGTTAGGGGTGTTACATTTGGTTGGTATTAGAGCTACGATTTAGTCGATTCTCAGACTAACGTAGCGTGTCCGAGTCTAGCTATACATGCCATATTTCTGAACTGTGCTAGTGTGATGAATCCTGACGTATAAAATGTGATTTTTTTATAGTAATGGATCCCGTAAGAGCCGTAGCTGACGACGTAGAAAGTAATGCGCCCACTCCCGCTGAAGGGACAGCGCCCTCTAATCCAAGACCAGTTACGAGCGGTCAAGATGGAGAAGCTAAACAAGATTTCTTCCAGATGATGAGTGAATGGTTCACTTAATTCATAAGAAATAACTCGATTATTTCGCAACCTTCGCCCCCCGATTAATCCCCCTCAGACTATAGTTGTTCCACCGGTTATGTATCCGAATCTGTTGCATAAGCCTCTGGTTGACAAGATTCGTAAATATGGGGCTGAAGAGTTCAGGGCTACTAGTGATGATGATGCCGAAAAGGCCGAGTTCTGGTTAGAAAACACAATCCGGGTATTCGATGAAATGTCGTTGAGTCCTGAACAACGTATTAAATGTGTTGTATCTTTGTTACGAGATGCGGCCTATCTGTGGTGGAAAATTTTGATTTCAGTTGTTCCTAGAGAACGAATCACATAGGATTTCTTTCAGTCTGAGTTTAGAAAGAAATACATTATTCAGAGATTCATTGATAAAAAACGAAAAGAATTTTTGGAATTGAAACAAGGTCACATGTCTGTCACTGAATACAAACGAGAGTTTGTGAGATTAAGTCAGTATGCTCGGGAATGCATTTTGACTAAAGCGATAATGTGTAAAAGATTCGAAAATGGCCTAAATGAATATATCCAATTGCTAGTTGGTACTCTGGAGATACAAGAGTTAGTAGTGCTAGTTGACTGAGCATGCAAAGCTGGGTCTGAAGCCAGAGATATGAAAAAGAGATTTTTTAACAAATCATTTCAGTCTGCCTCGAAGAAATTCCGATATGAACATAGCTGTTCAAAGGCTAATGTGAGGCATTTGAGTAGAGATCGAGCTAGATCACAGTTGAGCTCCAAAGCTCCGGCAACTTCAGTAGCAAGTGTTGGGAATGTTCGATCCGAATGACCTGAGTGCAAGCATTGTGGTAAAAGACATCCGGAAAGTTGTAGATTGAATGACCGGGCTTGTTTCAGATGTGGATCATTAGATCATTTCATTCGTGATTGCCCAGAGTTTGTTAAGCTAGAGACTATTCAGAATCCGAGATTAGATAATGCTCCAGTGAGGGGTAGACCTTCGCGAAATACAAGAAATGTCAGTGGTAGTCAGAGAATTACGAGAGATACTATTGTGAGATCTGAAGCTAGAGAGCCTGCCAGAGTGTATGCCATCCGAGCTCGTGAGGAAGCTTCATCTCCTGATGTTATAACTGGTACTTTTATACTTTATGATATTTCTGTGATTTCATTGCTAGACCCTGGTTCTACTCATTCGTATATATGCATAAATTTAGTATCCAGTAAGACTTTGTCTGTAGAGTCTATTGAATTTTTTATAAAAGTATTGAACCCCTTAGGTAAAAGTGTCCTGGTTGACAAAATATGCAAGAACTGTCCATTAATGTTCCGAGATATCTGTTTCCCTGCTAATCTGATGCAATTACCGTTTGATAAGTTTGATATAATTCTGGGTATGGACTGGTTGACGTTGCATGATGCTGTTGTGAATTGTAAAAGAAAGACTATTGATTTGAGTTGTCAGAATAGTGAAATAGTTTGTATTGAGTCAAATGATTTGAACGGATTGCCAGCTATGGTATCTGTGTTGAAAGCTCAGAGTTATGTGAAAAAGGGTTACGAAGTTTATTTTGCTTATGTGATTGATTCTAAAGTACCTGAAAAGAAAGTTGAATCCGTGTCAGTTGTTTGTGAATTCTCTGATGTGTTCCCTGAAGAGTTACCAGGATTGCCTACGGTACGCGAAGTTGAATTTGGTATAGATCTGTTGCCTGGTACGACCCCTATTTCGATAGCTTCGTATAGAATGGCACCAACGAAATTGAAAGAGTTAAAGTCACAGTTGCAAGAATTAACCGACAGAGGGTTCGCAAGATCGAGTTTTTCACCTTGGGGTGCTCCTGTTCTATTTGTAAAAAAGAAAGATTTGAAGCTGCGACAGAGAAGATGGTTAGAGTTGTTGAAAGACTACGAGCTTGTAATAGATTATCACCCGGGTAAAGCTAATGTAGTTTTCGATGCGTTAAGTTGAAAGTCACTGTGTGCATTACGTGCTATGAATGCTTGATTAGATCTGTCTGATGATAGTTTAGTGTTAGCTGAATTGAAAGCAAAACCGTTGTTTTTACAACGGATATGTGATGCTCAGAAAGTTGATAATGAAATATTAGTGAAACGAGCTCAGTGTGGTTCGAATTCTAAATCTGAATTTCAAGTTGTTGATGATTGTTTGAAATTCCGAGGTCGTATCTGTGTTCTGAGAAATCCAGAGTTGATTCAGTTGATTTTGAGTGAAGCACATAATAGTCATCTATCTGTTCATCCGGGGGAGTACTAAAATGTACCATGATTTGAAGCAACACTATTGGTGGTCTAGTATGAAGCGTGATATTTCTGATTTTGTTTCAAAATGTTTAATCTGTCAGCATTTCAAAGCTGAACATCAAGTTCCGTCTGGGTTGCTACAACCGATCCTAATTCTTGAGTGGAAATGGGATAGAGTGACAATAGATTTAGTTTCTGGTTTGCCTCAGACTCCGAGAAAGAAAGATGCGATATGGGTCGTAGTTGATCGATTGACGAAATCTGCCCATTTTATTCCGATAAGATCTGACTATTCACTTGATAGATTAGCCGAGCTTTATATTTCTGAGATTGTTAGATTGCACGGGGTGCCACTATCTATTGTGTTAGATAGGGACCCGAGGTTTACACCAAGGTTCTGGAAAAAATTGCAAGAAGGTTTAGGCACGAAACTGCATTTCAGTACAGCTTTTCATCCGCAAACAGATGGTCAATCCGAGCGGATTATTCAGATTCTTGAATATATGTTAAGATGCTATATGCTTTAGTTTAATGGTTCGTGGGAACAGTATTTGCCATTGATTGAATTTGTATACAATAATAGTTTTCAGACGAGCATCAAAATGGCACCATACGAAGCTTTATACGGTCGTAAATGTCGTACACCTCTGTATTAGACTGAGCTTGGTGAAAATAAGCTACATGGGGTCGATTTGGTAAAAGATTCAGAATAGAAAATATATAGAATTTAAGATCGGCGACAAAGTATTTCTGAAAGTGTCACCATGGAAGAAAGTACTTCGTTTCGGACGTAAAGGCAAGTTGAATCCGAGATTCATCGGGCCGTATGAAATCATTGAGCGAGTTGGACCTGTTGCATATCGATTGTTGTTGCCTTCCGAGCTTGAAAAGATACATAATGTATTCCATGTCTCGATGCTCCGTAGATATCGATCCGATCCGTCACATGTGATTGCCCTATCTGAAATTGATATCTGATCTGATATGACATATGAAGAAGAACCAATTCGTATCTTAGCTCGTGAAGGGAAAGAGTTAAGAAACAAAAAAATTCCGTTAGTGAAAGTATTATGGAATCGACATGGAATAGAAGAGGCTACGTGGGAGCCGAAAGATTCAATGAAATAGCAATATCCGACTCTATTTAACGATAAGATTTTTGGGGACAAAAATCCCTAAGGGGGGAGAATTGTAACAGTCTGGTTTATACCCTAATCGGAACAGTGGTTTCGAGACCACAAATTCGAGTCCGTATAATATTTTAATATTATTTTTTGCACCGTTGATATGTGACTAAGCATGTGGTAAATTTCTGTAAGTTAATTTATCTGTCCGTGTGTTTAATTTGATAAAAGGATTGAATTGCATTGAAATGCAAATTTGCATGTTTTATGAAAGGATGCTTATTTGTTATGTCTTTTTAAGAGTAAGGACTCATGTGGCAATTAAACCACTACCATAGTTAGTGGACGGCTAAGGTCATAAATGATCTTGAACTATATGTTTTAATATATTTGATTAAAGGTTAAAAATGTCTTTTATGTATTAAATGATTATTTGATAAAATAAAAGATGAAAATGGACATTAGTTCATCCATTTTTTCCACCGAAAACACAAAGAAAAAGAAAGAACAAAAGCTTAAAAGGTTCGGCTATGGTTTTGGTTTAATTCAAAGTTAGTTTGTGATCCATTTTTTTATAATTTATACATTTTTGCAATCGTTGCTTTGTAAGCTTTGTAACCCATGCTTCAATTTTGAGAATGGGTGATGTTTGTGAGATGAGACTTAGATGAACTCATATGTTTTATGATGATTTATGGTGTTAAATGAAAGATAGGTGTTAGATGAACATGCTTTATTCTTGAAGTTTTGATGTATTTTGATAATTGGAGCTAAATTAAGAAAATAGCAACTTGAAGGACTAAATTGCAAATTTGATGGAAAATATGGGCTTGTATGAGATGTATGAACATTCGGCTAAGCATGAGTATGTGATAATTTTGTGAATTTGATGTTTTGAGAAAAATGGACTAAATTGATAAATTGTGCAAATGTGAGGGTGTAACACCCCAAACCCGGCCCAAACACTACGACCGGATCTGGCATGTCACTAGGAAAAGGTTTAAGAAGTTTGACTTATTTCGAAAAAAATTAAGTCGTTTCAAAATTTCAAATTTCGTGGTTCAGTTGAAAACCTGTTGTTTAGTTAACTTTGACATTTAATCAGTTGGGCGTTTTGATTAGGTGACATTGTAAACACTTACCAATTATTCATTTATCAGGTTTAAAAAAAATGCTTTCTTTTTTTATCATAAGAAACGTTATTTGGTAGGTTATAAGAAAAACTTTACTTTGTAATTTAATTTTTTAAAACATCCATTGAACAACCTGTTATTATAACCAAAGTTTAAAACCCAAAAGGAAGTTACCGAATTTTATAATGGCCTTATTACAACTCAAAATATCAAATCTGTAAAATAATAAATAGAAGTAGTGTTTACTAATAAAACCCATGCTTGGCCACCTCGAGATCTCTCCAGCCCAGTCTGATAAGCTAAGAGTCACCTGCAATTGTTAAACGAAAGAGTGAGTCACAAGACTCATTGTGCAATTATTCCACGTAAATCTACATATGGGCCAAAGCCCTCAAAACACCACTGGCCGAAGCCCAATTCATACGATGCAACAATGTTAACATGGTAACCCAACCAAGCCTAATTTTCCATCCTCTACACTCCACTTCATCTGTCCATCCTCAACACACCTGGGGATTTCTACAATCGACCCTCCATCCGCTACACTCCACTTTGGCAGTCATGCTAACAGTCTTGCTGCACAAAGATAATAAAACGTGGCCTAGCCACCGATCACTATGTGACCAAATAACCGATCACTAGGTGACCAAATAACTGATCACTAGGTGACCAAATAACTGATGCCAAAATGAGGCACCCTAACATCATTCCGTGTGACTATGTCACTGATGTACACTTCCCCTGTATAACATTAATAACCCAAATCCCATGCACATGCAACATAAAATATAATGAACAGGTTTATGATGTCATACCCACAATCATGCGATCAAACTTATACAATTGAATTGAGGTACACTAACCTGATGCTTTGGTTTTTACCCATCCTGGGCAATTCAGTCACCATTGCCGGTATTTTGGCTTTCAACCATAACACATATATGATTTGAAAATAAAAAGGAGATAGTGTGATAATTACACACCTGTAAACCTGAAGAACTAAGCTATCGATCTCACTAGCGTCCTCACTCGCGGGGATCACAACAATTTGTTTATCCCTTTCAGAAGCCGGCCCACAACCTGGTTGCCAGTCTCGAACTGTCGACACCGCACGCTTCTTGAACTTAGGGGCTGGGACTACGTGTCCAACCCCTTTCTTTTCTTGACTGGTACTCGATTCCATAAAAACGATCTTGATTAGAGACCTAGGTTAAAGCAACGAATGGGAGAAAACGAAGGAATAGGCACTTATACAAAGAAACCACTTACCTAGATTAACAGAAGCCGAACACCGCGGATTGACCTCAGAAATCGCTTGGGTCCCTAGAATGTTATTGTGTTAAAATCATTTTTCCCACAAGAATAAGAAAATGATCTTTCAGCCAAATAAACAGATCACCAACCCTTACCAAAAACCCCTTGAAGACAACCGCACGACCTCAAGATGTTAGAATCTCTACCTTCTACAATCGACCATAATCCCAAAGTGTGAGTCGAAATTCTGGTATAATCAGACTAGAAGAAAACAGATGATTTATGAAAAGAGAAGAGAGAAAACTCCTTACCGAACTAACAGATTGGCGAATGGGGAAACAATAGTCAGCTTCTAGTAACCCGATAGAGAAAGTCGCCTACACCAAACGCAAAGAGGGGTTTCGGTTTCCTCAGAATTATGACATAAAGAAAGAAAATAACCAAATAAAAGCAAGAATGAGTTTCGGTTAATAAGGAACAAGGAAAATGGCTAAGGAGATTCAGCTAGAGTAAAATAAGTTAAAGAAGTGAATGATGTAGGAGATGCTTTAATCAAGAACAAGGAAGAAATAGAGGAGTCAGAATGTTTGAGCAAGATTCGGCTAGAAAAGAAGTGAAGAGGCTAAATGGTGATTCGGCTAACATTCACATCAAGATTAAAGAAGAGGAAAAGGGAGTGGTCTAGGTATAGAGAATGGACAAAATGCCGAAAAGAAGAAAAGAATCACAAATGGAAACCGAAATGTACCAAAAGAAGGTGCTCCAAAACTCAAAATGGTTTGGTTACTCCCCCCATTTCCCCAAATGCCGAAATGCACTACTAAACTCTCCCTAAAGCCGAAAATACCCATCCAAGCACTCCCAAAACTGGCCAACTCTCTTCTCCCACTCCAAATCCCTTATTTTCCTCCTACAACTACTCTTGTCCCCTCCTTTGAATTTTTTTTGAAAAGTTCAAACTCCCCCCTTCTCTCCTGACCACCTATTCAAATTATTTGACCCCTTCAACACCCCTCCTAGAAGTGTTCCAGCCAAACTCCACTACCTCTCAACCTGACGCCAAAATATCTCAAAAAAAAACAATCCACGTGACTCGAACTTGCTCCCTTACTGCTCCTTGTGGCGTCATTCACTTGTACCTTATGTGGCGTCACTTGCCACTCTTCCACTTCAATTTTTATGTCAACATGCACCAATAATAACCCTTAAGTCCTGCACCCAAATAGCTTCCCTCCTAAAATACCCAAAATTAGAATTTTGGCCAAGGTTCCGACTTAACCCCGGGCCTTCCCAGAGACCCCAAACACACTCACACAACATACAGAGCATACCAAACACACACAAACAAGTTAAAATCAATTCCCCTAAATCCTGGATGTTACAGAGGGTTAAATTACAAATAGCCCTAAATGTGTGTCCTTGGATTGAATTAAATGAGTTAGCGAATAAAAGAGTTAATTCTAGATTTGTATAGATCAAGAACCGTGGAAAACGAATTTAGATCACGGAAAAGTGAAAGTAACCGAGTAGCCGTTTCCATTTCCGTTAAATTGAATTCGAGGTAAGTCATATTGCAAATAAATGTAATTGTATTGAATTGAGTTTATTTACATGATTATCAATGATAATGACTGCTTATGAGATGCTATGTATATAAATTCTGGGATAAGGTCGATATAGTGATAAGTTTGAGAAGTCCAGTATGAAATGAGGAATACAAAGGTATCTGTTCTATTTTATCATATAGGACCACGTCCGGGACGTTGGCATTGATTTGATATTCAAGTAAGACCACGTCTGGGACGTTGGCGTCGATATGAGCTTTATGTGTAAGACCACGTCTAGGACGTTGGCGTCGATATGAGCTTTATGTGTAAGACCACGTCTGGGACGTTGGCGTCGATATGAGCTTTATGTGTAAGACCACGTTTGGGACGTTGGCGCCGATATGAGCTTTATGTGTAAGACCACGTCTGAGACGTTGGCGTCGATATGAGCTTTATGTGTAAAACCCTATTTAGGACAGTGGCATCGATATCCAATTACATTTAAGACCACGTTTGGGACGTTGGCATTGTATAACTATTCCGGGCATTCTGCGTATTCTATTAGATTCCGAACGGTTAAATGGTCAAGTTCAAGAAATGAATGATTATGCAAATTGTACATATGTTTCAGGTATGTTTGATAAGTACACTTTGTGTGTATAAGAAGGTAAGTATTTTCTTAAACTTACCTAGATGGATTATGCATTTGAATATAAGAATGTAAGTGTGTTATATGAATAGAAAAGCTATGAGCTAATAAAGTATATAGTGATATGCAAGATTGAAAGATGTATTACCTAAGTGTATGTACTAAGAAGAATTATGATTGTGCAACTGAGCCATTAGAGAACTTAGATTGATTATATGTTTTGAATGCTTATATGCTAAGTTTATTTGTATATGGCTTACTAAGTTTTGAAAGCTTACTCTGTGTGTGTTTTCTCTGTTTTATAGATCCTCAAAGCTACTGAAGGCTCGGGGACCGTCGAGGATCGTCATCACACTTCACAAACTCATTTTGGTATCTTTTGGAAATGTATATAGCTAGATATGGCATGTATAGGTGCATGATTTGGTATGGTTTGATAGCATATACAATGATTAAGTTTATGGTAAGTAATGGATGAATTATGCTTATGATGAGATGATTTTTAGTCTTGTAATTTGGATGGTTATTTTGGTATGTTCTTGGTTGCCAAATAGGCATGAGATGTCTTGATGATTTTGCTTGTAGGTAAGACCTATGTGGGTGGCACTTTGGCCTTGCAAATGTCCTATAATGTCACACGGTTCTCACACACAGGCGTGCCTAGTGACCGTGGGGCTAAGTCAGTAGCTAGCCTAGGAGCACACGGCCAAGACACACGGGCGTGTCTAGTAGCCGTGTGAAAAGTCAGTATATGGCCTATGAGTGCACGGCCTTAGCACACGGGGGTGCTTGATAACCGTGGAGCCAAAACAGATTCGACCACGGCCAAGGTACACAGGCGTGCTTGGTGGCCGTGGATGTAAAGTCAGTTTTAACCACGGGGAGGACACACGGGTGTGTCCAGCAGCCGTGGGAGGCACACGGCCTGCCTACACGGGCGTGTAACCCCTGAAACTTAGAAAAGTTTTAATTTTTTGTAAAATTTTGTATGTGTTTCGATTTAGTCCCGACCCGATTTATAAGCATGTTTTAGGTCTCGATGACCTACTAAGGGGACACTATGTTTGAGGTTGATATACAATTGTATGACATTTCTGTAAATGTTTCCGATCTGTCTGGTAATGTCTTTAACCCTAGTCCGACGATGGATACGGGTTAGGGGTGTTACGATTTAAGTATGAAATAGCATCATAAAAATTATTAGAGGTCCTTATTTAGCAAATAGACCATTATAAGTTAAGATGGACAAAAATGGACATGGGAAGGAAAAATCTCAAGAAAGGATCAGTAAGGGTATTTTTGTCATTTGGTAAATTAAAGAATAAAAAGGGAAAAATAAGTCAAAAATGGTGTCTATCTTCTTCCCTGGGTGCCGAAAATTAGAGGAGAAGCTATAGCTAGGGTTTTTCTCATTTTCAAGCTCAAAGTAAGTGCATCCTAGTCCCGTTTTTAATGTTCTTCGTATTTTTGAGATCCTCGTAGCTCGGTTTAGCTATTTCTAGCTATATCTTGAGCTAGGGTTTATGTTAAAAAATTTACCCATGTATGACATGCATGTATTTTGATGTTTTATGGAAGAATATGAAAGTTTGATGTAGGATAAACATCTTTTTCTAAGTGATTTTCAAGAAAAATGCATAAAAGGACCGAATTGTAAAAGTTGTAGAAATGGTCATACATTAGTGAAATAGTGGAAATTGAAGGTTGCTATAGTTGAGAATATGATTTGGCTAGGCTTGAAATACCAGAAAGTTGAATGAAAATCATTTTACGAGCCTAGGGGCAAAAGTGTAATTACGAGAAAATTTAAGGGCAAAATTGTAATTTTGCCAAAGTATGAATTATGAGTCAATTTAGTCAAAGTGAGTATTAAAGAAGTGAAATTGTTATTATAGATCAAGAAACACGAACCCCAGACCGAAATCGAGGCAAGAATAATGTTGTGGACTAAATTGCACATCTACATACATTTTGAACACCGAGGTAAGTTTGTGTGAATTTAAGGTTGCATATGTTATTATGTTCAAATTACTTATTATTTTTGTGAAATTCCTATCATTTACATAAAGTTGATTAACAATTCTTTGATGAGAAAATGAATGAGAACATGTGAGTTAAAGTCCCGGTTGAAGATTCAGAATAACGAGGATACCTATATCATGCCAAGAGATAAGGAAGGTCATGTATAAGACCATATCTAGGATATGGCATCGGCACTGAATGTAGGTCCCGTATAAGACCATGTCTGGGACATGGCTCTGGCACCAAACGTAGATCCTGTACAAGACCATGTCGGGGACATGGCATCAGCATCGAATAAGGAAGGTCTCGTATAAGACCATGTCTGGGACATGGCATCGACACCATATAAGGAAGGTCTCGTATAAGACCATGTCTGGGACATGGTATCGACACCATACAAGGAAGGTCCTGTGTAAGACCATGTCTGGGACATGGCTTCGGCACCAAAGGAAGATCTCGTGTAAGACCATGTCTGGGATGTGGCATCGACATCGAGCTAAGAGATCCTGTGTAAGACAATATCTGGGATATGGCATCGGCATCAAGAGGTGATCCCATATAAGACCATATCTGTGATATGGCATTGGCATCGAGGCACATACATGATTAGATTGAGTATCCTCTGATATTCCGGGTAATTTAACGGGCAAAAGAGCTAAGTAAGTAAAGTTGATAAAAGCTAAGTTATTTAAGAATGATAAAGAGTTCTATTTAAGTTAAGGAAGATGATGATTTAAGTTTATGTTCAAGATATCATGAGTGTTATATTATGTGTTGAAGTGATATAGGTACCATGATTAAATACAAGTTAAGAAAACCTTAATATGTTGGGTAAGAGTAAGTATGAGTAAGTATGCCTAAGCACTTGAGAACTTGAGTTATTATTGCTCTATGAGATGAATGGATTTTGCCATGAATATCTATTATTTCATGCAAACTTACTAAGCTATATGCTTACCCCTCTCTTTTCCCTTTTCCTTGTAGTATCGCCAAGCTAACTCGGGGATCATAGAACGTCGGAGCTCGGATCACACTATCAACCGTTCTTTTTCTATAGTAAAGTTTGAGTATGGCATGTATAGGAACTTGGTCTTTTGTAATATGTCATATTTGTTAGCCTAATTATTGGCTATCGAGGTTACTTATACATTTTGTAAATGGCCATTCGGAATTGGCCAAAATTTGTCAAGTTATACGCATTAATGATGATAGGTTTATGGTGTGAAAGTTTATGTAATTGATGAAGTTATATGTGAGGAATATGAATAATGATTTAAGGGATTTTTCATCGTGCTTTATTGCTAGATTATGTGTTGATTGTGTTGGAATATATGTCTTCATGTTTTAGGGTGGCAATTGGCTTGGAAAATAGCCTTCTAATTGTCCACATAGGTAGACACACGGGCGTGCGTCTAGGCCGTGTGTGACATACGGTCAGCTCTATGGGTGTGTTAATAGGCCATGTGTCCCCTATATCAACTCACGAGAATTTGATTCGTCACGCGGGCTGACACACGGGCGTGTGCCCAGGTCTTGTGTTCTTAAGGGATTGATGACGTCATAAACAAAGAGCTCCACAGGTGGAGGACACGGGCGTGTCTAGGCCGTGTGAAGGACACGGGTTATAGACACGGGCGTGTGTCCAGCCATGTGAAAAATCCTGTAGGTTCGAAAAGAAAATAAATTCCATATGGGCTAGGGACATGGGCATGTGAGACCACACGGTCTGCCCACACAGGCGTGTCCCATGTCACACGAGCGTGTGACCCCTGTTTAGGCTAAAATTGTCTAAGAGAGTAAAAGTTCCGGTTGAACTCTGAAATCTTTCGGGTGTATATTTAAGGCCTCGTAGGCCCATAATATGCATGTTATGATTAAGAATGAAAAGTTTTAAGTTGGAAAGAAATTTTATAGCCTAATAATGTATAGTCAAGCAAAGTTAAGTACGGTAATGCCTCGTATCCTGTTCCGATGTCGTACACGGGTAAGGGGTGTTATAAACTCAGCTTGAAAGAAATCCCAAGTAACTCTTTCTCTCGGCACCACTGACACTAGGGTATTACACCACTGACACGCTGTGTCCCTCAGAAGTGATATGACACATTTTAAACACTCAATCGGTGTGCATGAAAGTTCATCAAATACTCTGATAGTGTTTTCAAGCCAAAACTCGACTCTCTCGGGATCATCATCAACAATAGCTCTGAATTATTCGGCTCTGTATTTTTGAATCTTATCAACTGGTGGCTTATTCAATCGTAGAATTTCCACACCTTGAGGAGATACAAGAACCAGTTGGGGATTAGGTGGGGGCGGAGGTTGTTGAGCAGCCAGATTTGTTCGAACGAATTCTGTAAACCACTCATTCATTGTAACATCCTGATTTTGTGCCTAGTTAGAATAGTGGTTTTGAGACCACAAATATAAAGTAAAAATATTTGTTTTATGATTGTTTTGAGGTCCATGATATGTTTGCATGATTGTGTGAAAGTTTCGTTAAGAAATTTTGTTGATAGAGTGTCCAATTTAATTTTTAAGACTATCTTGCAAAAGTTGCAAAATATGTGATTCTAGAAGCTTTAAGTATGAAATAGCTTTGGATTATTAATTAGAGGTCTGTAAATAGAAATTTTCCCAATTTCTATTTTTATGGACAAAAAATGGGCATGAGTAGGTAAAATTTGAATGTTTAGTAAAAAAAGGCATTTTGGTCATTTGGTTAATAAAAGAATTAAAAGGGAAAATAAGTCAAAAATCTTGTCCATCTTCATCTACCTTGGCCGAAACTTTCAAGAACACCATAGCTAGGGTTTCTTCAACTTCCAAGCTTGATTATAAGTGCATCCTAGCCCCGTTTTTAATGTTATTTACGTTTTTGAAGTTGTTATCAACCGATCTAGCTATTTCTACCATTTATTTGAGCTAGGGTTCATGTTTAAAATTTACCCATGTGTGACATGCATGTGTTTTGATGTTTCATGGTAGATTATGAAAGTTTGATGTGTAATAAACATCTATTACTAAGTGATTTTTGATGAAAACACCTAAAAAGGGCTTATTTGTAAAAGTTGTAAAATGAGTAGTAAAAATATGATTTGAAGAAAAATGTGGGCTTTTATGAGCATGTGTTAGATTCGGCTAGGCTTAGGTAACAAAGAAAATGGATACATTTCATTTTACGGGCCTAGGGACTAATTTGTAAATATGTGAAAGTCTAGGGGCAAAATTATAATTTTGCCAAAGTATGGTTTTTGGACTGATTTGAACAATTTGATAATTAAATGAGCTAAATTTGCTATTATAGATAAAGAAAAATGGAGTCCGAATCTAAATCGAGGAAAGCACAAGGTTGTGGACTAAACCGAATAGTTAGCCATATTTTGGTACCAAGGTAAGTTCGTGTGTAAATAATGAAACATTTCATTATTAGGTATTTAATGCTTTAATATTGCATGAATTGTGAAATTGTCTTTGTGTATTTGATTAATGTTGACTCGATGACGATTCAACGAAGATTTGATACCTCAAAATCCCGGTTGAACCTTAGGAATAGTTAGGATACAAATGTCATGACACTAGGGTTATGAGTTTATGTGTAAGACCATATCTGAGATATGGCATCGTTATGAGATTTCGTGTAAGACCATGTCTGGGACATGGCATCGATATGAAAATCATGTAAGACCATAGCTGGGCTATGGGCATCGATATGTGATCCCATGTAAGACCATATCTGGGATATGGCATTGGTATGATTCTATGTGTATGTGATTTCCGAGTATCCTTTAGTATTCCAAGTGGTTCAACGAGTAATCCAAAGATTATGTCAATGAAATGACAAGGTGTGATCATGTTGAAAGGGTATAGGTATGTACACAAAGCTCATAAATATTGAGATTATAAATCGATGAGACCTTGGTAAGAAGTGAATGAATAAATCATGATCACAAGTTTTATTGTACATTATGTAAATGACACGATTTAAAATGTATCTATGATACTTGATGACATTGTGATAAATTATATTATGTTATGTGTACAATAATGCATAGTTAATGTTGTTAAATATTTACATGCAAATTTACTAAGCTTTATGCTTACTCCCCTTTCTTTTCCATGTTCTTATAGTATCGCCAAGCTAACTCGAGGATCGAAGGACGTTGCAGACTCGATCACACTATCAATTAGAACTTTTGGGTATAGTTAGTCTCAACATTTTAAGTATGGCATGTATAGGGACTTGGTCTTTTTGTTATATGTCATATTGGTTTAGCCAAATGTGTTGGCTTATGATGATATTTGATTCATTTTGTATAAGGCCATGGGATGTGGCTCATATTTATTATTGGGTTGTAAACCTATTCATATATGCATGCATGTGCCAATGTCATTATGATATGGCCTATGGTTATTGATGGTCGTATGATGATGTGTTGCATGTGATTTACTAAACTTGAGTTGGATGAAGGATGGTAGCTTTGTGTGTGTATATGTTGTATGAAAATGCATGCATTCAATCTAGGGAATGATGCTTATTTGTATATGAGTTGGTAAAATTGGATTTGTCATAATATGGAGTCTTAAGCAAGTATAAATTGATAAGAAGTTGCCATGTATGAGCCATGTTTATTAATGTTTAAGTGCTTATTTATGCCATGTTAGATGTCATTGAGATGTGTAAGTGTGCATGTGTTATTGAAGGTGGCAAATGGCTTGGAAAATAGCCTCAAAGTTGTCCACACGGGCATGTGTCTAGGTCGTGTGTGACACACGGCTTGCCCCAAGGGCGTATGTCTGGCCTTGTGTCCCCTGCACCTTAGTTTTGAGAAACAGAATGCCCAGTAGTAAACACACGGGCACGAGACACGACCGTGTGTCTCGGCTATGTGAGAGACACGGCCATAGGACATGGGCATGTGCCCAGGCCGCGTGAAGTCTGCACTTGATTTTCAGAATTTAATTCGCCACACGGCCTAAGGAGACGGGCGTGTGCCTTGGTCGTGTGACCTTATTTGGTTGATGACGTCATAAACAGAATGTCCCCTATTTTGGACACGGCTTGAAGCACAGACGTATGATATGTTACACGGGCGTGTCCCTTCACTCACACGGGCGTGTGGACCTTTTTCATGAAAAATGTTCTAAGTTTCCTGAAAGTTTTCAAAGTTCTCGGTTTAGTCTTGAACCACTCCTAATGTATGTTTTGGGCCTCGTAGGCTCGTTTAAGGGACGATATGAATGTTTATGAGAAGTTTTAAATTTGAGTGGAAATTCATGTCTTGGTCTTGAATGTTTGTTTGAGTCTAAGTCTGGTAATGCCTCGTACCCTATTTCGGCATCAAATACGGGTAAGGGGTGCTACATTCATCATTTGGAAGAAGCCTTCTTTAGCCTCTCCTTCCTGGCTACCCGATACGGGTCTCGACTCTGATTGCGCTACTCCGTGAACGGAGCTAGGCGCATTACTTTCTACATCATCAGCTTTAGCTCGATTGGGATCCGTTTACTATATGAAAACACGATTAAAACTGTCAGGAGATATCACACTATCATAGGTTATATATGGCATGTATAGCTAGACTCTCACATACGCTACGTCAGTTTGAGAATCGACTAAACCGTAGCTCTGATAACAATAAATGTAACACCCTTCACTCGTATTCAACGCCAGAATAGGGTTACGGTGTAACAGCCCAACTTAGGGCCTAGTCGGAATAGTGGTGTGAGACCACAGATCCGAAGAAGAAATATGTGTTTAAGTGATTTTATAAGGCTTACGAGGTATTTGCATGATTGTGTGAAAATTTCATGAAGGAATTTTATTAATTAGTAAACAAATTGTCCAATAGGACTAAATTGCAAAGAATAGAAAATATGAAATTTTAGAAGATTTAAGTATGAAATAGAATTATAAAATTTATTAAAGGTTTTTATTTAGCAATTAGACCATTATATGTTAGGATGGACAAAAATGGGCATGGGAAGGAAAAATCTCAAGAAAGGATCATTAAGGGCATTTTTGTCATTTGGTTAATAAAAGAATTAAAGGAAAAATAAGCCAAAAATCAAGTCCATCTTCTTCCTTCTTGGCCAAAAATCACAAGGAGCCATAGCTAGGGTTTTTTCCAACTTCCAAGCTTGATAGTAAGTGCATCCTAGCCCCGTTTTTAATGTTCTTTGTATTTTTGAGATCTTCGTAGCTCGGTTTAGCTATTTCTAGCTATATTTTGAGCTAGGGTTTATGTTCAAAAATTTACCCATGTATGGCATGCATGTATTTTTATGTTTTATGGAAGATTATGAAAGTTTAATTTACGGTAAACCTCTTTTTCTAAGTGATTTTCGTGAAAAATGCATGTAAGGACCAAATTGTAAAAGTTATGAAAATGGTCATACATGAGTGAAATAGTAGAAATTGAAGGTTGCTATAGTTAAGAATATGATTCGGCTAGGCCTGAAATACAAGGAAGTTGAATGAAAATCATTTTACGAGCCTAGGGGCAAAAGTGTAATTATGAGAAAGTTTAGGGGCAAAATTGTAATTTTTCCAAAGTATGAGTTATGAGTCAATTCATTTAATTTGAATATTAAACAAGTTAAATTGTCATTATAGATTAAGAAATGCGAAGCCCGGATCGAAACTGAGGCAAAAACAAAGTTGAGGACTAAATTGCATAACTCTACACATTTTGAGTACCGAGATAAGTTTGTATGAAATTAAGGTTTTATATGTATTTTCATTAAATTATTTATTATGTTATGTGATATACATTATTTCCTTGAAGAAGAATAATAATGCCTTAATAAGGATATCTACGAGTACAAGTAAATGAAAGTCCCGATTGAAGTCTTGGAATAACAAGGATACCTATGTCATAACATGAGACAAGGAAAGCCCGTGTAAGACCATGTCTGGGACATGGAATCGACATCAAGGAATGTAGGTCCCATGTAATACCATGTCTGGGACATGGCATCGGCACCGAACGTAGATCCTGTGTAAGACCATGTCTGGGACATGGCATCGACACCATATAAGGAAGGTCTCGTATAAGACCATGTCTGGGACATGGCATCAACACTATATGAGGAAGGTCTCGTGTAGGACCATGTCTGGGACATGGCATCGATATCAAGCTAAGGAATCCTGTGTAAGACCATATCTGGGATATGGCATAGCATCAAGATACATGTTTGATGAGATTGAGTATCCTCTGTTATTCTGGGAAATGCAACGGGCAAAAGAGTTAAGTGTGAAAAAGGTAATAGATGAGACAAGTAAGTAAAGTTGATGATGAGATAAGTTGTATAAGAATGATTAAGAGTTTCATGCAAGTTAAAGAATATAAAGATTCAAATTTTTTACTATGATACTTTAAAAGCTAAACCATATAATGAGTGATACAGGTACTATGAGTAAATACAAGATAAGGTAACCCTAAAGTGATGGGTAAGTATGAGCAAGAGTAAGTATGAGTAAGTAAGCTTTAGTTCATGAGTTTTATGTGTTCTTGTTTCATGATGAATGAGTTTATTTTGAGCAATTATGTTGCTACATAAGATTTCATGCAAACTTACTAAGCTATATGCTTACCCCTCTCTTTTCCCTCTTTCCTTGTAGTTCCGCCAAGCTAGTTCGGGGATCGAAGGACGTCGAAGTTCGGATCACACTATCAACCACTATTTTGGTATAGCAAAGTTAAATTATTTTGAGTATGGCATGTATAGGAGTTTGATCCTTTTCAGTTATGTCATATTGAGGGAAAATGGTTAGTTACCATGATTATGTATTATTTTTGTATATGGCCAATAGAAATTGGTCAATATTTTTTAAGTTATATATCTTTCATGATGTTAAGGTTATGCATTTAAGTTTATGTAATGGATGGAATAATTGAGTTGCTTGAGATCGTATAAGTGTGTTTATGTTTCAGGGTGGCAATTGGCTTGAAAATAGCCTTATAATTGTCCACAGGGGTAGACACACGGGCGTGTGTCTAGGCCGTGTGTAACACATGGTCAGCCTCATGGGTGTGTTAATAGGCCCTGTGTCCCCTGCATCAACCCACGAGAATATGATTCGTCACATGGGCAATCACACGGGCGTGTGCCCTGGCCGTGTGCTATTAAGGGTTTGATGATGTCATAAATAGAGAGCTCCACGGGTAGGAGGCACGGGCGTGTCTAGGCCGTGTGAAGGACACGGGTTATAGACACGGGCATATGCTCAGTCGTGTGAAATAAGTCAGTGTCGACCACGGGTGATAAACACGGGCATGTCTTAGGGGCACACGGGCGTGTCCCTTGGACCACACGGGCGTGTGGCCCCTGTCTAGGCAAAAAGTTTCCAAGAGTGTTAAAGTTTCCGGATGAACTCCGAAACCCTTCGGACATGTGATTAGGGCCTCGTAGGCCCATTATACGCACGTTTTCATTAAGAAGGAAAAATTTTAAGATGGCCCGAAAATGTATTATTAAGTAAGGTTAAGTATGGTAATACCTCGTATCCAGTCCTAGCGTCGGACTCGGGTACGGTAATGGCTTGTATCCGGTCCCGGCGTCAGACTCAGGTAAGGGGTGTTAAATTTAGTGGTACCAGAGTTACGATTTAGTCGATTCTAGGACTAACGTAGCGTAAGTATGAGTCTAGCTATACATGCCATACCTATGAGTATTTATATAATGATGGTGTGTCGACTTCTGACGGCTTAAATTGTGTTTTTATATAGTAAATGGATCCCGAAAGAGCTGTGGCTGATGATGTAGAAAGTAACGCATCAGCTCCCGCTGAAGGGACGGTGCTGAATGAAAATGAGAATAGACCCACAACAGTAAGCCAGAGAGGAGGAAAAGAGGCTAGGAAAACCTTTCTCCACATGATGAATGCTCGGTACATGGAGTTCGTTCGAGCAAACCCAAATGCGCCACCCCCTCCACCCTCGCCTATTCCTCAGCCTACCCCTGTAGCCCCTCAAGTAGTAGAAGTGGTAAGAAGGGAAAAACCTCCGGTTGATAGGATCCAAAAACAAGGAGCAGAGGAATTCCGGGCTAGTAAAGATGACGATCCGAAAAGGGCAGAGTTTTGGCTGGAAAATACCATCAGGGTATTTAATAAGTTGTCGTGCACACCTGAT
Source organism: Gossypium sturtianum (assembly GCA_025698515.1). Classification (NCBI taxonomy): domain Eukaryota; kingdom Viridiplantae; phylum Streptophyta; class Magnoliopsida; order Malvales; family Malvaceae; genus Gossypium; species Gossypium sturtianum. Next base: position 59,997,825 of record CM046952.1, read on the forward strand.
GAGTGCACGAAGTGTGTAGTTTCTCTTTTAAGAGATTCTACATATCAGTGGTGGAATACCCTTGTGTCGGTTGTACCAAGGGAAAGGGTCACATGGGATTTTTTCCAAGAAGAATTCAGGAAGAAGTATATTAGTCAGAGGTTCATCGATCAAAAAAGGAAGGAATTCTTGGAACTGAAACAAGGTAAAATGTCAGTAACAGAGTATGAGCGTGAGTTTGTAAGGCTCAGTAAATACGCTCGAGAGTGTGTATCCACTGAAGCTATCATGTGCAAGAGATTTGAGGATGGACTAAATGAAGACATTAAATTGTTTGTTGATGTCCTAGAGTTGAAAGAATTTGTGGTGCTGGTGGATTGGGCTTGTAAAGCTGAGGAATTAGTAAAAGAGAAAAGAAAAGCTGAGATGGAGTCTCGTGACTCAAGAAAGAGACAGTGGAGTAAGTCATTTTGGTCCTCGTCCAAGAAGTCAAGAGATTTCTCCACCCGATCAACTACTTTAGTCGGGTTTTCAAGCAGAGGCAAAAGTAAATAATACTCAGGGAATAAGGCTCAGACTACTTCAGTCGCTAGTGTTGGGAAAGTTCGATCTAATAGACCGAAATGCCCACAGTGTAGCAGATGACATCCCGGTGAGTGCCGAGCACATGAGAATTCTTGTTTCAAGTGTGGTTCCCAAGATCATTTTATCAGAGAATGCCCTGAGATGGTTAAAGATGAGAAAATTCAGAGTGCGAAATCTTAAAGCACTACTAGGGGAAGACCGTAAAGGAACCCGGGAAGTGGGGCGAGTAGTAAGGGTACACCTCGAGAACAGGCTACAAGATCTGAGGGTAGAGCGCCTGCAAGGACTTACGCCATTCGCGCTCGCGAAGAGGCATCATCTCCCGATGTAATTACGGGTACATTTCTTCTTCATGACACTAATGTTGTCGCTTTAATTGATCCGGGGTCTACCCATTCATACATTTGCATGAAATTAGCATCTAGCATGAGTATATCAGTTGAGTCTACGGAGTTTGTGATAAAAGTGTCTAACCGTCTAGGAAAAAGTGTCTTAGTAGATGAAGTATGCAAAGATTGCCCATTGATGATTAGAGGTCATTATTTTAATGCAAACCTCATGCTATTGCCATTGGATGAATTTGATATTATTCTTGGTATGGATTGGTTAACCACTAATGATGTGACAGTAAATTGTGGAAAGAAATATATTGAGTTGGGATGTGAAAATGGGGACACTCTTCGTGTTGAATCAGATGAACAAGACGGACCGCCGGTAGTGATCTCTCACATGTCGGCTCAGAGGTATATAAGAAAAGGGTATGAGGCATATCTTGCTTTTGTGATGAATGCCAAAGAAACTGAGTTAAAGATTGAATCAATCCCAATAGTATGTGAGTATCCAGATGTTTTTCCCGAGGAATTGCCAGGACTACCTCCGATTAGAGAGGTCGAGTTTGGCATCGAGTTAGCTCCCGGTACTGTACCGATATCGATTGCTCCTTATAGAATGGCTCCAACTGAGTTGAAGGAATTGAAGGCACAGTTGCAAGAGTTGACGGACAAAGGTTTTGCTAAACCAAGTTGTTCTCCATGGGGTGCTCCAGTATTATTTGTGAAAAAGAAAGATGGCTCCATGAGATTGTGCATAGATTACCAATAGCTTAATAAGGTTGTTGTAGCCCAAATTTTGCCCGTCAAAACCCAATAGCCCAACAAAACCAAAATCGGGGCCCATTTTACAAAGACCCAATTCAACCTACCTAGACCCAAAAATTAAAACCCAACAGGCCCAACTACCCAATAGTCAAACTAGGGTTTCAGAAAAGCTGAAACCCTAGCCTTCGGCACACCTACCCACTGCCGCCAACTGCTCCACGCCAGTCTGACACCACCGGCCACCGCCCTTCCCACTTGTACCGCCACTCACCTGCAAGGCATTAAAACGAAGTGACTGAAAGCAAAGAAAAAGTTGTAAAAAAATGGCTATAAAAGCCTGTAAAAATTGCTTTGTAAAGGGTCTTTTTTGGATCAATAAGAAAAATAGAGATTCAAACAAAAAAGAAAATAGATCTGAAATACCAAAAGAACAGAGTTTCTACAGTAGACTTTCAAATACAATAGAGGCATCGAAAACACTAAGAAAACACCAAAATCGAAAAGACAGAGGCAAATAGGTGATTTTTTTATTCGAAATATATTTTATTTTTATTTTTTTTCTTTCCTTCGACGCATATATATATCACTATTATAAAATAAAAAAAATACAAATTTTACCCTTTTCTGAACTTTCGGTGGCCGGCGACGGCGGCGCGTGGTGGTCTGAGCGCCGGAAGCCCCCCGAACTTAGGCTCCTGCAGAGAAAACAGAGAAGGAGGATTAGTTTTTTTCAAGTGAACAGATGGAATGAATTTTTTTCAAAGATTTTGGCCTTAAATAGCCCTTCGAAACGACGTCGTTTTGGGGCTGGCCTTTAACCCCCAAAACGACGTCGTTTCACCTTACCCGGCCCGGATCCGACCCGTACCCTAAGAGGATCCGCGTGTTTTTAAGCCAAAAGGGAAATTGCGCGACTGGTCCTTCCGCATTTTTTTCTTTTAAAATCGAGTTTTTAATTATTGCAATACTGGCCCAAAGATTTCACACGGTTTGCGACTTGGTCCCCCGTCAAACGCTGCGTTTAACTTACCTGGAAAAATTACCTTTTTGGTCCCCCACCTTTTACGCGCGTGTTATTTAGCCCCCAAACCTCTATTTTATTTACAATTTGACCCGAAACTTTCGTTTTTTTATGCAAGTTAACCCATTTTTCGATTATTTTACAATTTTTACCACTTTTACTCTTATTTAATATTTTTATTTTTATTATTATTGATTATTTTATTATTATTATTATTATTTGTTATTTCCAGTATATTTCACTACTATTTGTTTATTATTATTTGTTGTGTGTGCTATTATTTTATTTTTTATTACTAATATCATTATTTTATTTATTAATATTTATTCTATTTTCATTATTATTATTATCTATTTTTATTATTATCGTTATTATCGCAATTATTATACTATTATTTTTTCATATATATGTATATATATCTATTCATTTTTTACTCATTATTTTTTATATATCATCATTATCATCACTAGTATTATTATTATATTTATTACCACTATTAATGTATCTTTATATGTATATTGTTATTACTATCATTTTATTTTTATTTTCTTTAAAATTATTACTCTTATTTTACTCCCATTATTATTATTATTATTTATTATTATTGTTATTATTATCATGTTACTATTATTATTTCATCATTATTCCTATTACGGTTAATATACGTAATACTTTCAATATATTATCCTTACTTATACGTATATATGTATGTGTCTTTCATTATTCTTTTCACGTGTAACATCTCATCATTTGTCGCACTGATCTGTCTCGATACATCAGGTTTTTAAAAATAAGCCAATATTTTCGTATTAGCAATTCGGGAGAATCGAGCCCTAACTTACTGGGTTCTGAATTTTCTCGTTCAAGCTAAACAACGGAAGATCCCTTTTAAAACCGCAAATTCAAATTTTAAATCGACATTCCGTATTAGCAACTCGAGTGAATCGAGCCCTAACTTACTGGGTTCTAATTTTTCTCGTTCAAGTTAAACAACGGAAGATCCCTTTCAAAATCACAAATTCCAGTTTTAAATCGATATTCCGTATTAGCAATTCGAGTGAATCGAGCCCTAACTTACTGGGTTCCGGTTTCTTCTCGTTTGAAGCTAAACAACGAGATATCCCTTTTGAAATCGCAATTTAAATTTTAAACAAAACACTTAATCTCGGATATTCAAAATGTTACGCCCTAACTTACTGGACTCGACATCTAGATACTTCGGATAAGTTTTTTTCTATTAAAATAGAGGCAATATTCCTAATTTGGACCTTCGAGAAAACGAGCCCTAACTTACCGAGTTTTGATTTCTCATTTGACAAATGACGGAAGATCCTCTTCAAATGTAAAACTAAGTTTTAAAAGGCGAGCTTAGTTTCGGGAGTCTAAAGTATTGCGCCCTAACTTACTGGACATGATGCTTTATCTCTTCGAAAATAAGAGAGCCTTAACGTCCCTTCCAATTCCTTCAAGTTTTAGAAATAAAAAGTATCTATTTCCAAATTATTTCAAAGTTTTCAACATTAAAACATCGATCAATCAATTTGGTACCAATTTCGGGCGTGTCGAGGGTGCTAATCCTTCCTCGCACGTAATAGACTTCCGAACCCATTTTTCTCAACTTTTTGTAGACCAAAAGTATCGTTTTAATAAACCGAGACGTTTTATTAAAACAAAGGTGATCCGATCACACCCAAATAAAGATCGGTGGCGACTCCCTTCCTTTTCATTTTCAAAAAATCGAGTCGACCGCGTCGTTTACTGTTCACTCCAAAAAAATGGTTACGACAGCTTGGCGACTCCACTGGGGACAAGTTCATTGAGAGTCAGGCCATAGATTGATTGATCCTTGTCCTTTTGATTAAAATAGGAAAATGGTTTCGGAATTCATGTTTCTTTAAATGCACTTTCAAATGTTATATTGGATCTCTTGAATACTTTGGCATTGCATTGCATGACTATTGTGGTCACACCTTAAGTGGGAGCGAGAAGCTATGCCTTCGTAAGGTTTTCACCTCCGCATGGGCTAGTGGACTGCTTTCGGGATACATCCGTACCTATGTCTTCGTGAAGTTTTCACTTCCGCATGGCCATAGGGAAATGTATTCCCCTGAACCGAACTCGATCCGTATGAGCCTATAATGGGTGAGGATCGAGGAATCTGCTGGTTCGGGTACCTCGAACTTTAGAACTCAACCACACGTAAAGAGCCTAAGAACCCACCTTGGGCTGAACTATGCTAGAACTTAGTAGTTACCCAGATAGGTGTTTGTTTATTTCACTTGCTTTATATTCCATGGTACTAACTTTTTGTGTTTTATTCTTTTTGTGCATATCATTTCATATTTTAAGAGGCATCGATTCACGGTCAGTTTCTGAGTTAGAAAGCTTGTTATGGAAAGCGAATTCCTTGATAAAGTGGAAGACAATGCGGCTGCCCGCACATGGTCAGAGCAAAGCCAATTAGAAAAGGGGCGGCTTAGTGAGGATATGTGTCGAACTACGTGATTTCACCAATATCGGTGTCACGCAGAATGAACTCCAGGAGTTGAAAGAAATATGGACCCAGTGGGATGACGAGGCAAAGCAGTTGTTCTATAGTACCTACGCGATCTACCATACCTGCTTGATGTCAAAATAGATAAGCATCTATTCCGAGCAATGACTCGATTACGGAATGCCGCTTATAGTCATTTGTTTCTCTTTCGAAAGTAGATTTGGTTCCCACGGTAGAGGAGTACACGACCTTGCTCGTTGTCCGAGAATTCAAGTTGATAAAGCTAATTCCAAAGCGATTAATGGCCCGACTTTTGTGAAGAAATTGATGAATATCACGGAACGAGCGAACAATGGGTCTCGGCTAGAATGCGAGAAAAAGGCGAGGGTAAATGCGTACCTTGGATATGTTTGAGGACACTGATCCTAACGCATCCCGATGCAACGAAAAGATTGACGTCTTGGCCTTGTGTATTTACAGTTTTGGTGATCTTCCCAAAAGCTCTAAGACACATTGATGAAGCGATTATTGATCTATTCGGCCGATTAGACAAAGGGGTCACGCTGTTCTGCCCATCTTGGCCGAAATGTTCGAGATCCTTGACCGCATGTCGGAGAATGGGTGAGGCGAGTTTATTGGATGTCTTGCAGATTGTTATTGGCACGGTTCCATAGTCACTTCGGAAAGTGGAGAAAGTGTCTTATCGGTTTTTGTTGGAGAATTACTCCCCGTTGGACGAGATAGTAGCTACGCCTAGGAAAGAAAACGTGTCTGAAGAACACTGGATAGCACTCCTTCAAAACCTTCAAGAAGATGACATTAAGTGGAAGGCTCCTTGGATGATTTCCGATAAGATCCTTTATCGTTGTGGAAGCTTCGACTGGGTTCCTCTACTGGGAATTTGGGGTGCCGCTGCATATGCCCCTTTGCTGGTCCTAAGACAGTATGGTTCAAGACAGTTCGTACCGACGACCTACGGGCTGGCTCAATGCGAGTTCTCATACGAAGGGGGGAGCTATAAGAAAAAGGTTAAGGAGATCTCTAATGCCTGGAATCGGATTCATAGAATGAAAAGATTATCCGCAGGCCCGATGACGACTCTAGAGTATAGTGAATGGAGGACTAGGAGGATCAATGATAACATCCCCGAGCCAAATCCAGAAGGCGCCCAGTCAAGAGAGGAATATTTGCGAGTAGTCCCATCAGAACTGGAAATCGTGAAATGAGATTTTGAAAGGATGAGTTCGGAACTCGAAAGAAAGATAGAGAGACTGGAAGAAGAGAAGATGCTCCTCAAGTTAGACGTAGATGGACAAAAGTCGGAAGCTGAAAAACTAAGAAAGGAGAAAGGGAAAATAGAGGATGACCGAGATGATCTAAAGATGGAATATAAGAAGATGCGTCTGACAATGAAAAATGCCGGATTAGGAAAAACTCCGGAGCAATGGCAATGCGAGATCCGAGAGGAAAGAGCCAAAGCTAGCAGTTGGGAGAAAAAGTTCCAGGAAATGCAAACATAAAACGAGGTTCCGAGAAAAGACATGGCAGAAAGCCAAAAAGAAAAGAAAGGGCTAAAAGCTAGGGTGGCTGAGCTTGGATGGTCCCTGCATCACTACCGAAGTCGCAACTCGGAAAGCGAACTAAAATTAAGTCTAAATAAAATCGAGGAAATGAAAGGCAAGATTGAAGAGTTAGAGTCAACATTACACGGTTGCGAGCTCCGAATTGAGCTTTTGGAAGCAAGAGAAGGGCATTGGGAGGAGGAACTTCACCATTCCCGTAATCGAGTTAGAGATCGAGACTACCTCATAGGTGAAGCGATAGTTTAGATTCGAGAAGTGGCTAATCACCTGCAGACCCTGGTGGCACAAGCTGAGATCCTAAGCGTGAAATACGAGCTACAGGAAGATCGTAGTCAAGAGCTGACCTCTTTACTTAGGAAGATCAAAACTCTGGGCTTAAAGGCAAAAGCATATTTGTAATCTATTTTATGTAAAGGGCTTTGCCTTCTAATAAAGTTTTCTAAAATGAAGTTGATCAGAATCGATGTCTTCTTCTTGCATTCATGCATTTGCATTACATCACATTACATGCATTTAAGTTTATAAAAAAGGGGCCTAATTAGCTAAAATTATCAGAGAGAGAAAAAAGAAAGTGAAAAGAGAAAATCTGGAAGCGGAACATCACTACGGAACACGCGCTAAAACCAGGAAAATGGATCAAAGGTTCGAACAATTCCAGAAAGAAATGTAGGAACAAATGCAAGAGCAAATGTTAAAACTCCAGCAGGAAATGAAGGACCAAATGTTGGAAGCCCAAAGAGACATGATGGCCCAAATGGCCCAAATAATGAACGGGGTAATGGATAAGGGGAAAGGTCCCATGCCGCCGGTCGAAGAGGATAGTGATGGCGTCCCCCCAGGCTTTATCCCGCCACACGCGAGAACACAGCCTGAGGAATATCTCCAAAGGCCACCGGTTACAATCAGACCCCAGCAAGGGCAGAATGACATTAGACCTCCCGTGAGCTATCACGTAGGCTCAGGATCCCAGCCTGGCGATAGCCCGGCCAACCCTGTTATGCCCGATCTAGATGCAGTAGAGAAAATGGGGTCGAGAATAGAATCCTCAAGACAACTGGAGGATCGTTGCAAATGGCTGGAGGAAAAATTCAAAGCGCTGGAAAGTATCGATCATCATCAGGGGATCAGCGCAAAATATTTAAGTCTAGTTCCCAATTTGGTACTGCCCCATAAGTTTAAAATACCTGAATTCGAAAAATATAGTGGGACTAGCTGCCCGGAGGCCCACATCACCATGTTCTGCAGGCGAATGGCTGGCTACGTGAGCAATGATCAACTCTTAATCCACTGTTTCCAAGAAAGTTTGGTGGGCGCAGCAGCTAGATGGTATAACCAGCTTAGTCGGGCTAACATTAGTTCCTGGAGAGATTTGGCTCAAGCATTTACGAGCATTACACCGTCGTCACGGACATGGCACCGGACAGAATTACTTTGCAAGGCATGGAGAAAAGACAAAATGAAAGTTTCAGACAGTATGCGCAAAGGTGGAGAGAGGTTGCCATGCAGGTCCAACCACCCCTCTTAGAAAAAGAGACTACCATGCTCTTCATTAACACCCTGAAGGCCCCTTTCATAACCCATATGATAGGGAGTACGACTAAGAGCTTTGCCGACATAGTAATGGCAGGGGAGATGATTGAACATGCCATACGGGGTGGCAAGATCGAGGTGGCAAGATCGAGGCAGGAGAAAGCACTAGGAGGGCCGCTCCTAAAAAGAAATACGGTGAAGTAAATAACGTGAGTACATACAATAAGGGGTACTCAAAGGCGATCGCAGTTAATCAGCCAAAGGCAGTTACGACTGGACAACAAGGACCGGTAAGACAGGAATCAGGAACCAGACCGAATACTGAAAAGATTCAATTCACGCCAATTCCAATAACGTACAAGGAGCTATACCAGATTTTGTTCAACGAGAACATCGTGTCCCCATTCTATTTGCAATCACCGCAACCCCCATTGTAACACCCCAAACCCGGCCCACGAGTCTTGATCGGATCTGGTATGTCACTTCGAAAAACGTTTAAAAATATTCTTACTTAACAGTAAAAACCGTTAAAAATTTGTTGCCCTTGATAAAACTTTTAAAACATTCTAAATAAAATTAAGTGGTGATAAAAATACCGGATTCAAAACTTTAATATGACTTTTGAGATATAAATAGCTTTTAAATTAAACTACCAAAATATTAACTTAATTACAAATCCAACTGAAACATAGCAAAATTCAAATACTTTAAGGCCCTTATTACAACAAATAACTATTCAAAAATACTTAGAATACTGAAGTTAATAAATTCTATTATATAATGAAAACAACTTCTTCTGCATGGGCCACCTCGTATCCACTCCAACCCGGTCCGATCATCATCCATCACTGCGATGTTGATAAAAATTTGGGTGAGTCATACGGACTCGATGTGTAATTAATCCACTTTGAATTCCACCCACATGTTAACCACATATTAACCCATATATCGATAACAAGATAACGTATTCACATAATAACACATTCAGGCTTGGCCCATATTCATGTCACTTATCGGTAACAGGGTAATTAACCACATAATTTCCACATATCGGGCTTAGCCCATTTCCGCATCGATCCACATTCATATATTTGGGCTTGGCCCATTTTCACATTAATCCACATATCGATTGAAATGCAAAGTGCACCCAACCCAACCTAGGGTCCATCCTCTACACACCCCGTATCCACCTACCACACACGGGGGATTAACAAATCACCCTCTCCTTTTACTCCAAAGGCAATCAATGCCGTCCACGTGCAATTAAGCACAATAATCCACAACGCGACCTCAGCCAGCGCCAATCCACGATGTAGCCGTAGCTAACACCAAAACCACGATGGGACACATAGTCACTCATCAACCACGATATAGCACATAGCTTATATCAACGACGATGAGGCACAAAGCTACTCATCAAGCCACGCGAACTAAATCGCAATTAATCCACAACGTGACCTCAGTCAACGTCAATCCACGATGTAGCTCAAGGTTAACATCAAACCACGTACTCGAAGTACACTCGTACCTTCTTTCATATCATATCCCACCCATGCACATGCAACATATAATAATGTCATGATAATAATGCATGTACAGGTTGTTCAGACATACAATCTCATTCATATAGGCACATTCACATTCTTTCAATAATCAACACTAACTTTGGTATTCGATATACCCTCTAGGGTATCCATATCACATCACTTTGTCACGCACTAGTTAACCCATAAACATAACACATACAAATATAGCATAAACCCGGAAGCGGTGGGTTAATCACACACCGATCACTTGGAGAACTATGCTTTCGATCACGATGCTATCACTAGGCGATACTACGGCTATTTGCCTACTTTCTTGTTCGACGCTTTGGTCCACACCCGGTGGCCAATCCCGGACCGCAGAAACGGATCTTTTCTTAAACTTCGGGATAGGGGCTATCCCTTGTCCTCCTTGACTAGCATTCGCCTCCATAACGATACTTAATCGGATCAACCTGTTAATCACTACTACTTTAATATATCAAATCAAATCTACATTTACTAAATATCCTTACCGAAATAAATCTTGAATCCCAAGCTTGTCCTACTTACATCGACTTGCCCCTAATTAACCATAATACCAATCGGTCACATTTAAACCTAAAGATGGCCCTTGGTGAATGCCTTATTGGCCTACCTTGAAGAATCAAAAACTGATTACCAAAGGAGAATTCACTTACCACTATTACACGTTTGCTTTGAAGAGCCTAAAGTAAGTAGTCGACAGCACCCTCCTTTAAAGATTCGGCTTAGAGCACAACAATGATGGTTTCGACACTTAATGGTGAAGAGAAAATGCAACAATGGAGAGGGTTTTATGCCTGGAGATTTCGGCAACAAAGAACAACGACAGAGGGGTTTTAGCTTTTGTGACTTGCGGCAAAACAAAGAGAATAGGCACTTTAAGCTTCGGTTATGGCTTCAAAGAAATAGAAATAGATTTGGTGTTGGATGAAAGAAAAGAATGAGAGGTGTGAGTGGGAAGAAATTCGGCACAAAGAAATTTAAAGAAAAAGATATCAAAGATGATTACTCCCCCCTTATAAAGAATTCGGCTACTATATCCTTGCTATTATCAAACTCTTTGATAATCTCCTCTATTATCTCCTTAACAAATAAAATAAATTAATCCAACATTAATCCCTTATCAAACTCCTATATTATCTCTTATCACCTATTTAAACCAAAATAAATAAAATAAATCCTTATTTATCTCTTCTTCATCTTGCACAAAATAATTAAATCAACAATTATCCTACTTGAATAAATAAAACAACAATTATCTATTATCTACCAACTTAAAATAAAATAAAATAATCATCAATTATCCTACCTTAGCCGAAATTAATAGGAGAATAAGCTGAATCCTCATCCAATTAAAAGTCCCCTGTGTCGTCCACTTTCTTCCAACTCTACCTTGACGCAAAAGCAAAATAAAACACTCCCCTTGCTGCTCACCAGTCTCGAACCCAAGACCTGCTGGAGCCCTTGGACGCAAGCTGCAGATAACGCCCCAGGCCACTTTGCCAAGGCATTTTTTTGTGACATGATTCACCCAGAATTTCTTTTAAAACCTCTTTCGCCAGGCGCCTTCTTGACGCAAAAATAAACACTCCTTCCTGCTTCCTTCGCAACTCGAACCAAGGCCCTTAACCCCACTGCACATGGCGTCCATTTCCACTTTACCACGTGATTCCTTGTGTCATTAATTCCCTAAAAAAATTTTTAAAGCCTCCTTAGCCCAGTTCCCCTTTTTGACACAAAAATAAAAGTCTTTAATGCTTCCCACGATGCTCGAACCTTTTCCCTCCTGAACTCCCTTTTGACGCAACCTCCCAAGCACCTAAGGTAGCGTCCCAAGCCACTTTACCAAGCCCACTTTCATGTCCATAAACTCCTAAAAATTTTCCTTAAGGCCTCATTCACCTAACTTCTCCTTTAAAAATAAAATTCCAATATTTTTCCAAGACTTCCTCCTACATCCTTGGATTTTCAAAACCCTTAAAACATGCTCAACCACACTTAAAGCCTACTAACACTTGAGTTATGCTCCAAACGCATAACCCCCAATTTAGGATATTACACCCATACCCTAAGTGGTACGACTCTAACGCTCACTGCAATTACCATGCAGGGGTGGCGGGGCATTCGATAGAGAATTGCCTCACCTTTAAAAGGATAGTCGAGAGGCTAATAAAAATGGAGGTTATAACACTCGACGATATGGTAAAAAAGGGGAACCCACTACCCAATCACGAAGATAGAGGTGTAAACGCGATTGGTGAGGCAGTAGTGAGGAAGATCAAGAAGGATGTCACGGAAGTGAAAACCCCATTGCGAATAGTCTGGAGGGAGATGGCGAAAAGAGAATTGGTAGATTCAGATCCTACGGAAAACGGGAGGCATATGAAGAATTACTGTGAACTCCATAAGAGGAAGGGGCACAAGATTCAAGAATGTGCCGAGTTTAGAATTTTGGTGTAAGGCCTTATGGACGACAAAGAGCTGGAGTTTTATGAAGAAGGAGTAGAGGAAGAGAACATTTCTGCGACCGAGGAAGAACTGACAAAGCCTGAAGTCAATTACCCGAGAATCATCATCTTGCGAAACACGGAAGGCGGGGTACAGGGAAGGCCGAGGATTATAATTCAGAAACCTACTCCTTTTCCCTACAAAGACAGTAAAAAGGTACCCTGGAACTACAATTGTAATGTGACGATACCAAGGGCAGAAAGCTCCACTAGCATTTCTGATGAAGCTAAGAATAAAGGATCCTATACGCGTAGTGGAAAGCGTTACGATCCTGAAAACAAAGGAGTGAAAACAGTGAAGCTGAAGACTGTGCAGATTGGGAGGAAAAAGGAACCCGAAGCCCCTATCAATGAACCCGTAAAAGAGGAAGAGGCCAAAAAAATTTTGAAATTCTTGAAACACAGCGAATATAGCGTGGTGGAACAACTGCACAGACAACCAGCCTGTATCACCGTGTTAGTCCTACTTCTAAGCTCAAAAGTGCACCGTGAAGCATTGATGAAAGTACTAAATGATACCTATGTTACTAAGGATATATCCGTCAACAAGTTGGACCGTCTGGTTAGTAACATAAGCGCGGACAATTTCATCTACTTCAGCGATGACGAAATCCCACCAGGAGGCGTGAGATCAACGAAGGCCTTACACATAACTACTCGCTGTAAAGGATACACTCTGCCAAGCGTGCTAATAGATAATGGGTCAGCGTTAAATGTCCTACCACTGGCTACACTCAAGAGGTTGCCAATAGATAGTTCTCACATGAAGGCATGCCAGAACATAGTGAGAGCGTTTGACGACACGGAAAGAAGAGTGATGGGGAGAATAGACATACCTTTATTGATCAGGCCTAACACTTACAAAGTGGACTTCCTAGTCATGGATATCAAGCCCTCTTACAACTGCTTCCTGGGGAGGCCATGGATTCACTCGGCGAGAGCCGTACCCTCATCGCTATACCAGAAACTGAAACTGGTAATAGAAAATCGGCTGGTAACTATAAACGTTGAAGAATATATCATAGCGACCGTTACCAATGAAGCGCCATATCTAGAAACGAATGAGGAGGCCATTGAATATTCCTTTCGATCCTTAGAATTCGTAAATGCGACATTCATCTCGGAAGGAAATGAAGTTCCAATGCCCAAGCTATCCAAGACCACCAGGATGGGATTACAAATGACGATGGGAAAAGGAGCCCTACCCGGAAGAGGGTTGGGCAAATATCTCCAAGGAAAAGTCCAGACCCCGATGCTGAAGGAAAAAGAGACCGCTTTGGTTTAGGTTTCAAACCAGATGCTAAACAAATGAAGAAGGAAATAGAAAAGAAGCAAGAAAGGAGAAGGGTCCGGCTGAATGGAGAGGACGTTAAGTGGGAACCGATGACATTCCCCCACATATCTCACACCTTCGTATCAGGAGGAATGATTTACCCGGGAAAAGAATCTCCTGGAGATGAATATCCTCACATCAATGCTATACATGATGAGGAGACTAATCAAGAAATCATCGGGCATTCGCCCGTATGAACTGGAAGCACTTTAGACAATTGGATCATGAGAGGAATTTCCTGTAGTTTTTAGAGATTATCTGAGTAATATTCGGAACACACTTGTTGTTTTTAAGCCTAGAAACAATGAGATTTCTTTTATGAAATAGGCTCATGTTCGGACATTTTGTTTTAATGAAATACATCTTCAATTCTACTAAACATTCTCTCATTTTACATTTTTATTATTTATCCTTTGTCTCATTCATATCATGTGAATAGTTGTCCTCAAATTCATTTGTTCTTTGTACACCCTTTGACACCCATCACAGTCTCTAGACATCAATGATGTGAGCAACGATACTCTGATTGAAGTCCGCTTTGAGCAAGACATGTGTTGAGAGGAATCTCGGGATTTTGAAAATGACACACGAATGCGACTTGCCTCAGTTTGTTGAGAATGGTAGAGCAAGAAGAAAAAAAAGATCCTACCCCATAAAGAGTCGGTAGAAATGGTGAACCTAGGAGAGGGGCAAGAAGTGAAGATTGGAGCCCGTATTACTGCAGAAACCAAGCGGAACCTCATCGAATTACTCCATGAATTTAAGGATGTGTTCGCGTGGTCGTACCAAGATATGCCTAGACTAAGTACTGATATCGCAGTACACCGATTGCCCATAATAGAAGAATGCAAGCCAATCCAACAGAAGCTCCGAAGAATGAGACTGGATGTCTTGTTAAAAATAAAAGAAGAAGTCGAGAAACAATTTAACGCTGGGTTCTTGCAAGTAGTTAAATACTCGGATTGGGTAGCTAATATTGTCCCGGTCCTCAAGAAAGATGGGAAAGTACAGATGTGCGTGGACTACAGAGACCTGAACAAGGCCAGCCCGAAGGACAATTTCCCGTTGCCTCACATCGACACCTTGGTAGACAATACAGCAGGCTATTCATTGTTCTCCTTCATGGATGGTTTCTCGGGATACAACCAAATAAAGATGCATCCTGAGGACATGGACAAGACAACGTTTATAACCATGTGGGGAACATTTTGCTACAAGGTAATGCCATTTGGGCTAAAAAATGCGGGGGCGACATATCAGAGAGCCATGGTAACCTTATTCCATGACATGATGCACAGGGAAATTGAGGTTTACGTCGACGATATGATCGCCAAGTCCCGAACTGAAAAAGAACATGTGCAGGTCTTGAGAAAATTATTCTTGAGGCTGAGAAAATTCCAGTTGAAGCTTAACCCGTCAAAGTGTACCTTCGGAGCTCGGTCCGGGAAGTTGCTCGGATTCATAGTCAGCGAAAAAGGGATTGAGGTTGACCCGGATAAAGCCAAAGCCATACAAGAATTACCTCCACCATGTACCCAAAAAGAAGTTAGAGGTTTCTTAGGAAGGCTAAATTACATCGCCCGGTTCATTTCACAACTGACCGAGAGATGTGACCCCATATTCCGTCTCCTCAAGAAACACAACCCAGGCATGTGGGATGAAGAATGCCAGAAGACCTTCGAAAAGGTAAAACAATACCTGTCCCATGCCCCGGTACTAACGCCGCCTCAACCAGACAAGCCATTAATCCTTTACTTGACGGTGCTTGATAATTCGATGGGATGTGTCTTTGGGTCGACATGATGAGTCGGGAAGAAAGAAAAGGCAATATACTACCTTAGTAAAAATTTCATTGAATGTGAAACGAGATACCCGCCAATCGAGAAATTGTCTTTGTGCCTTGATTTAGACAACTCGGAGATTGAGGCGGTATATCTTTGTATCACACGACATGGCTCATCTCGAGGCTAGATCCTCTTAAATATATGATAGAGTCTACCGTCTTGAATGGAAGGATGGCGGATGGCGGTTCTCGCTTTACGAATTCGACATCGTCTATGTGAACCAAAAGGCGGTAAAGGGAGTGCAATAGCGAGACTTTCTCGCCGATAGAGCCCTTGAAGACTATGAGCCTTTGGACTTTGATTTCCCTAACGAAGATTTGATGTACGTGGCGGTGATTGGAGAAGGTGCCACCAAAACCATCCTCGAAACTAAATTTTGACGGGGCATCAAACGCCGTGGGCAATAGAATTGGGGCAGTTCTGATATCCCCAAAAGGAGACTATTATCCATTTACTTGCAAACTTGATTTCGATTGCACTAATAATATGGCTGAATATGAAGCTTGCATCATGGGTCTTCGCGCCGCTATCGAATGCAAAATCAGAATATTAGAAGTATATGGAGATTCTGCCCTGGTAATCTATCAACTAAAAGGGGAATGGGAAACCAGGGATCCAAAGCTGGTCATCTACAAAAGACTGGCCCAAGATTTGATCAGAGAGTTCGACGATGTAACTTTCCGTTATTTACCCAGAGACGAAAACCAGATGGCTGATGCTCTGGCCACCTTAGCCTTCATGGTCCTAATAAACGAAAATGAGGATATGAAACCCATACAAATGAGCATTCATCAGGACCCAGCCCATTGCTACGATGTCGAGGAGGAAGAGAAAACTGGCCTACCATGGTACCACGATATACTACGGTACGTGAAGAATCGCGAGTACCCGGACCAAGCGACTGAGAATGATAAAAGGGCGTTGAGAAGACTAGCCTGTGACTACATCCTGGACGGAGAGGTCTTATACAAGAAAAGGAAAGATCAAGTGCTACTAAGATGTGTAGATGCCACCGAAGCTAAGTTAATCCTGGAAGAAGTCCATGAAGGCGTCTGTGGAACTCACGCCAATGGTTTCACGATGGCTAGACAAATAATGAGGTTTGGATATTATTGGTCCACCATGGAAGAAGATTGTATCAACTATGCCAAGAAATGCCATAAATGCCAGATTTATGGAGACAAGATTCATGTGCCCCCGTCACCTTTGCATGTTATGACTTCTCCATGGCCATTTTCCATGTGGGGCTTGGATGTCATTGGCCCAATCTCTCCGAAAGCTTCGAATGGGCATCGGTTCATCTTTGTGGTTATCGACTACTTCACAAAATGGGTAGAGGCTCGCCGTATGCTAATGTCACTAAATCAATGGTTAGTCGATTTTGAAAAAAGAGAGATCATTTGTCGATCTGGAATGCCCGAGAGGATCATATCATACAATGCAATCGAACCTAAACAACGGCCACGATAGCGAGGGTTTGCAGCCAATTCAACATCAAACACCACAATTCATCGCCATATCGTCCAAAGATGAATGGGGCAGTGGAAGCAGCCAACAAAAACATCAAGAGGATAGTGGGGAAGATGACCGAGACCTATAGAGATTGGCATGAGAAGTTACCATTTGCACTCTATGCTTATTGGACATCAGTCAGAACCTCTACCAGGGCAACACCTTTTTCGTTGGTCTATGGGATGGAAGCAGTCTTTCCTATTGAAGTAGAAATACCTTCTCTTCGAGTTTTGTCAGAAAAAAAGCTGGATAAAGCTAAGTGGATCCAGGCTCGATATCATCAGTTGAACTTAATTGAAGAAAAGAGATTGAGGGCTATTTGTCACGGTCAGATGTACCAAAAACGAATGATGCGAGCTTATGACAAAAAAGTTCGCCCAAGAGAATTCCATGAGGGGGACCTTGTGCTGAAAAAGATCCTTCCCATACAAAAAGATTACAGAGGAAAATGGATGCCGAATTGGGAAGGACCATATGTGGTGAAGAAAGCTTTCTCGGGAGGCGCACTGATTCTGACTGAAATGGACGAGAGAAGCTTACCCAATCCCGTGAACTCAGATTCGGTTAAAAAGTACTTTGCTTGAAACGAAGAGGCCAAGGTGAAAACCCGCAAAGGGCATTTTGAGACTTAAAAAAAAACAGAGAGGCCAAGGTGAAAACTCGCAGAGGGCGCCTTGGGGCCAAAGGGCTTTTGAGTTGAAAACCCGAAAAGGGTGGCTCGAATTTTGAATAGACACGTGGCGATCTTGCAGCGCTAGAATCAACAGAAGAGGAAGCACTTTGCATATTGGGGCATCAACAAAGTACTTTGAGTCTTCTGAACACATGCTAAAGCTCAAAGCAACCTTCATGAAACTTGTATAGAAGCCCAATCGGCGGTGTCTGGGGCATTTGATTTATGTCTTGCTCATTTTCACTATTGTTGGATTCTTTTTCGCAAAAAAGGGTATGTTCCCAATCAAATCGTTGATAATTCATTTTAACTCTCTTTGAAGTCAATCTATTGTTACCCATCATTCATAAAAATGTTGCATTGAAATAATAATTGATGAACTGATAATTTCACAAAAGAAAGTTCTACGTATTACTTTGGGAATCTCTAAGATAAAACAAGAAACTGAAACAGGACAATTGTTTAGAGTTTCCACGTACATAGATTAAAGACATTGGAGAAAGGGGGGTCTTAATGGAAATCATTTCGTCAAACTTCCTCGCTCGATTCAGTAATCGTGGCAGGGTGAATAATATTACCTAGTCACCCAGGAAATGTGACAGGCCAATTTTCGATAAGGAAAGATTTAAAAACCCTAAATCGCTGTGGAACGAATCCAAAAACAAACCAAGTCAGGTACTCTTTGAGTAGGAGTTATGATTCCCGGGGAAGACAGTTAGAAGTCAATGCAGACCCGTGTCCCGAAGCCTAAAGGAAAGGGGCCTTGAAATTTCCACAGGGGCAATTCATTCATACGAAAAACAGTTCTGCGCAAGAGAAACGAAGATGAAACTTTGACGGATAAATAGATGATAACACCTCAAATGGGAAATCGCACTCATAACATTCTGACTCATCATACTCATGGCATCCTAATCATTGGGCATAAGCATGTACTCATTCTACGTGTTATGTCCTCAAAAGGACACTATGGCGAACAGTTAAAGAATAGCGAGATCCTGTCTCCCGAGTTTTGCGATGGAGCGGATCAAAGATAGCGATTTGACCTTCTTGAAGTTGCGAGAAGCGGTCGAAGTCATCAGTCTAGTGATCCCCGAGTTTGCGGGGATCAGTTGAAAATAGCGATTTGACCATCCGAGGTTGCGGAAGCGGTCGAAGACATCAGTCTAGTGATCCCCGAGTTTGCGGGGATCAGTTGAAAATAGCGATTTGACCTTCCCGAAGTTGCGAGAAGCGGTCGAAGACATCGGTCTAGTGATCCCCGAGTTTGCGGGGGATCAGATTGAAAATAGCGAGTTTGACCTTCCCGAAGTTGCAGAAAGCGGTCGAAGACATCGGTCTAGTGATCCACGAGTTTGTAGGGATCGATTGAAAATAGCATATTTGACCTTCCCGAAGTTGCGAGAAGCGGATCGAAGACATCAGTCTAGTGATCCACGAGTTTGCGGGGATCAGATTGAAAATAGCAGATTTGACCTTCCCGAAGTTACTGAAGCGGATCGAAGACATCACCTGGTGATCCCCGAGTTTGCGGGGATCGAGTTGAAAATAGCGATTTGACCTTCCCGAGTTACTGAGGAAGCGGTCGAAGATATCACCGTGGTCCCCGAGTTTGCGGGGATCGAGTTGAAGATAGCGAGTTTGACCTTCCCGAAGTTGCGGGAAGCGGATCGAAGACATCGGTCTAGTGGTCCCCGAGTTTGCGGGATCAGTTGAAGATAAGCGGATTTGACGTTCTGAAGTTGCGAGGCGGCGATCGAAGACATCAGTCGAGTGATCCCTAAGTTTGTAGGGATCAGATTGAGGTTAGCAGACTTGGCAATTCCTGATGTTGCAGGAGCAAATCGAAGGGAGCGGATTAAAAATGAAGAATCCTATGCCTCTGAAGTTGTAGCGATAGAGTGGACCAAAGCGACAAGATGAGGTGGACAGGAATGAAGCTACCTATGGAAGAGCACCCAAGAAGTCAAGACTCAACAAGACCGGGCAAAATTGGTCCTTTGAAAGTCTTTGCTCCATTCCCGTTACACGACAATGAGCAAAGAGGGGCAGCTGTTGTAGCCCAAATTTTGCCCGTCAAAACCCAATAGCCCAACAAAACCAAAATCGGGGCCCATTTTACAAAGACCCAATTCAACCTACCCAGACCCAAAAATTAAAACCCAACAGGCCCAACTACCCAATAGTCAAACTAGGGTTTCAAAAAAGCTGAAACCCTAGCCTTCGGCACACCTGCCCACTGCCGCCAACTGCTCCACGCCAGTCTGACACCACCGGCCACCGCCCTTCCCACTTGCGCCGCCACTCACCTGCAAGGCATTAAAACAAAATGTGAAAGCAAAGAAAAAGTTGTAAAAAAATGGCTATAAAAGCACAGTAAAATTGCTTTGTAAAGGGTCTTTTTTTTGGATCAATAGGAAAAACGGAGATTCAAACAAAAAAGAAAACAGATCTGAAATACCAAAAGAACAGAGTTTCTACAGTAGACTTTCAAATACAATAGAGGCATCGAAAACACTAAGAAAACACCAAAATCGAAAAGACAGAGGCAAATAGGTGATTTTTTTTATTCGAAATATATTTTATTTTTATTTTTATTTTTATTTTTTTTCTTTCCTTCGACGCATATATATATCACTATTATAAAATAAAAAAATACAAATTTTACCCTTTTCTAAACTTTCGGTGGCCGGCGACGGCGTGTGTGTGCAGGTGGTCCGGCGCGCCTAAGCCCCCTGACTTAGGCTCTGCGCAGAAAACAGAGAAGGAGGATTAGTTTTTTCAAGTGAGCGAGATGGAATGAATTTTTTTCAAATATTTTGGCCTTAAATAGCCCTTCAAAACGACGTCGTTTTGGGGCTAGCCTTTAACCCCCAAAACGACGTCGTTTCACCTTACCCGGCCCGGATCCGACTCGTACCCTAAGAGGATCCGCGTGTTTTTAAGCCAAAGGGGAAATTGCGCGACTGGTCCTTCCGCATTTTTTGCTTTTAAAATCAAGTTTTTAATTATTGCAATCTCGGCCCAAAGATTTCACACGGTTTGCGACTCGGTCCCCACAAGCGCTGCGTTTAACTTACCTCGAAAATTACCTTTTGGTCCCCACCTTTTACGCGTTATATTTAGCCCCCAAACCTCTGTTTTATTTACAATTTGACCCGAAACTTCCATTTTTTTATGCAAGTTAACCCATTTTTCGATTATTTTACAATTTTTACCACTTTTACTCTTATTTAATATTTTTATTTTTATTATTATTGATTATTTTATTATTATTATTATTATTTGTTATTTCAGATATATTTCACTACTATTTGTTTATTATTGTTTATTGTGTGTGCTATTATTTTATTTTTTATTACTAATATCATTATTTTATTTATTAATATTTATTCTGTTTTCATTATTATTATTATTATCTATTTTTATTATTATCGTTATTATCGCAATTATTATACTATTATTTTTCATATATATGTATTTATATCTATTCGTTTTTACTCATTATTTTTATATATCATCATTATCATCACTAGTATTATTATTATATTTATTACCGCTATTAATGTATCTTTATATGTATATTGTTATTACTATCATTTTAGTTTTCTTTTCTTTAAAATTATTACTCTTATTTTACTCCCATTATTGTTATTATTATTATTTATTATTATTGTTATTATTATCATGTTACTATTATTATTTCATCATTATTCCTATTACGGTTAATATACGTAATACTTTCAATAAATTATCCTTACTTATACGTATATATGTATGTGTCTTTCATTATTCTTTTCACGTGTAACATCTCATCATTTGTCGCACTGATCTTTCTCGATACATCAGGTTTTTAAAAATAAGCCAATATTTTCGTATTAGCAATTCGGGAGAATCGAGCCCTAACTTACTGGGTTCTGAATTTTCTCGTTCAAGCTAAACAACGGAAGATCCCTTTTAAAACCGCAAATTCAAATTTTAAATCGACATTCCGTATTAGCAACTCGAGTGAATCGAGCCCTAACTTCTTGGGTTCGATTTTTCTCGTTCAAGTTAAACAATGGAAGATCCTTTCAAAATCATAAATTCCGGTTTTAAATCGACATTCCGTATTAGCAATTCGAGTGAATCGAGCCCTAACTTACTGGGTTCCGGTTTCTTCTCGTTTAAAGCTAAACAACGGAATATCCCTTTGAAATCGCAATTTAAATTTTAAACAAAACACTTAATCTCGGATATTCAAATGTTACGCCTAACTTACTTTGACTCGACATCTAGATACTTGGATAAGTTTTTTCTATTAAAATAGAGGCAATATTCCTAATTTGGACCTTCGAGAAAACGAGCCCTAACTTACCGGGTTTTGATTTCTCGTTTGACAAATGATGGAAGATCCTCTTCAAATGTAAAACTAAGTTTTAAAAGGCGAGCTTAGTTTCGGGAGTCTAAAGTATTGCGCCCTAACTTACTAGACATGATGCTTTATCTCTTCGAAAATAAGAGAGCCTTATTGTCCCTTCCAAATCCTTCAAGTTTTAGAAATAAAAAGTATCTATTTCCAAATCATTTCAAAGTTTTCAACATTAGGACATCGATCAATCAATTTGAAACCAATTTCGGGCGTGTCGAGGGTGCTAATCCTTCCTCGCACGTAATAGACTTCCGAACCCATTTTTCTCAACTTTTCGTAGACCAAAAGTATCGTTTTAATAAACCGAGATGTTTTATTAAAACAAAGGTGATTCGATCACACCCAAATAAAGATCAGTGGCGACTCCCTTCCTTTTCATTTTCAAAAAATCGAGTCAACCGCGTCGTTTACTGTTCACACCAAAAAAATGGTTACGACAGGTAACTGTGAAGAACAAGTATCCATTGCCAAGGATCGATGACTTGTTTGATCAATTGAAGGGAGCCACTGTGTTCTTTAAGATAGACTTGAGGTCGAGATATTACCAGTTGAGAGTAAAAGATTCAAATGTGTCGAAGACTGCTTTCCGGACGAGGTATGGGCACTATGAATTTTTAGTCATGCCTTTTGGTTTAACTAATGCCCCGGCAGTGTTTATGGATTTAATGAACCGCATCTTTCGGCCATACTTAGATAAGTTTGTGGTTGTTTTTATTGATGATATATTGATATATTACCGAGATGAGCTTGAGCATGCTGAGCACTTAAGAAAAGTTTTACAGATTCTACTAGATAATCAGTTATACGCTAAGTTCAGAAAAAGTGAATTTTAGCTCAAGGAAGTTGGATTTCTGGGACATATTGTCTCGGGAGAGGGAGTTCGAGTAGACCCAAGTAAAATTTCAGCTATTGTTGATTGGAAACTGCCAAAAAATGTATCTGGGGTTAGAAGTTTTCTGGGCTTAGTTGGCTACTATAGGCGGTTCGTTAAGGGGTTTTCCATGATAGTGACTCCAATGATGAAACTATTACAGAAAAATGTAAAGTTTGAATGGACAGAAAAGTGCCAACAGAGTTTTGAGAGATTAAAGACAATGTTGACAGAGGCTCCAATTCTAGTACAATCTGAGCCGGGAAAAGAATTTTTGATCTACAACGACGCATCCTTAAATGGATTGGGCTGTGTACTTATGCAAGAACGCAAAGTGGTAGCGTATGCCTCCAGACAGCTAAAGCCACATGAGAAGAACTACCCGACACATGACTTAAAGTTGGCTGCCATAGTTTTTGCATTAAAGATTTGGAGACACCATTTGTATGGTGAAAGATGTCGGATATTCACTGATCACAAAAGTCTAAAGTATTTGATGACTCAGAAGGAATTGAACTTAAGGCAACGAAGATGGTTGGAGCTGATAAAAGATTATGAATTAATTATTGATTATCACCCGGGAAAGGCAAATGTAGTCGCCGATGCTTTAAGTAGAAAATCCCTATTTGCTTTGAGGGCGATGAATACACGGGTGAATTTATCTGATGACAGTTCAATTCTAGCTGAATTGAAGGCTAGACCGATGTTCCTTCAAGAGATTTATGAGGCTCAAAGAGACGATAGTGAATTGCAAGCCAGAAGAATTCAATACGAGTCGGGTGTTGTGTCTAATTTTTAAATCAGTTCAGACGGGTGTTTGATGTTCAAAGACAGAGTTTGTGTGCCGAGGAATGATGAGCTTATCCGGAAGATTTTATACGAGGCACATAATGGATGGCTATCTGTACATCAGGGAAGTACCAAGATGTATAATGATTTGAAGAAATGGTATTGGTGGCCGAGTATGAAGAAAGATATTTCCGAGTTTGTTTCAAGATGCTTGATTTGTCAACAAGTAAAGGCCGAACATGATAAACCATAATTTATACATATTTTGGCCCCATGCTTGGCTTACTTTTGGATGAATTTTCATTAGATTTGATGAATACGATGCTCCTAATCCTTTAATTTCATGTTTTATACTCAAGAGAGCTTAAGGAGTCAAAAAGAATGAGAAACGGGCCAAAAAGGGACAAAATGGGCCTACCTCAAAAATCAACACGGCCTGGACTAACGTACACGGGTAGACCACACGGTCGTGTGTGGCGAGCAGAAGCAAGCACGATCAAAGGAATCCACCACAGGCGTGTCACACGGGCGTGTCCCTGCCGAATCCAAGACTAATTCTATTCAGAATAGGCTACTTGTGGGCCAAGAAAGACGTTCCAAAGCTTATATAAACTCCCTAGGGGGTAACCTAAAGGGGCACACAGAGTAGAAGGCGTAAAATACTCGAAGACGACCATCGGAGCATTTCGGAAAGAAGGATCTCCATCAAGACTGAAGATCTCCCATCAAGTTCTTTAGAAGTTTTTGGGTTTTCTTATGTTTTGTTGTTTTTCCTATTCTATGATGTTTCCCTCTATCAGTATGAACTAAACTCCCTAAATACCTAGGGAGGATGAAACCTAAGACGGATCTTATTATTATTTGATTTATAAGATAAATACTTGTTCTTATTCTTAATTGTGAGTTCTTATTCTTGTTTTGATAATTCAGGTTATTAATTCAAGTCGAATGTGCTTATTCAGAGGAGCAAAAGTCCCTGTTTAAGAGTAGATCAACACAATTAAGTAGAGTTGATTGCAACCTTAGAAATAGGGCGACGAAAATCTGCCGGATTAGAGTCAAATCTAATAAGGAAATCCATAGATCGAGTTAATGCGACAATAGAGGTTTTAATTAGAAAGAGATTTCAATTAATCAACCTAGAGTCAGTTGTTGTTAGTCTTGAAAGAGATATTAACATAATTTAGGGATTTCTACGGATTAAATAAAGTGAATAAATCATATGAATCAAAAGTAATAAGTGGAGTCTAGGTGGATTCTTCCTTGGGTATTGCCTTTATCATATAAGTTGTCTAAAAGTATTTTCCTAAATTCATTCTCTATCGTGCTCTTAATTAATTTTAGTTTAAAAATAAATCACTCCAATTCTTAGGCTAGATAATAGAAAGATAGTAATTACTAGTACTCTTGGTCCTTATGGATACGATATTTCCAGTCTTACCATAACTATACTACTGTTCAATAAGTGCGCTTGCCTTTATTGTGATCGTAGTTAGTTAGAGACAATCAAGTTTTTGGCGCCGTTGCCGGGGACTAGGATATTAGGAACACTAAATTTTTATTACTTTAGACATTTTTATTTTATTGCAATTTATTTTTGTTTTTATTTTAAATTACTAACTTCTCTATTTCTTTGTTTCTGGCAGGTGTCTCTAGTTTATGACTAGAAGGAACCCGTCAGGACCTTTGCTTTACGATAGTGATATAAAAGGTACAGCTCATAGAAACCGAAGAGAGATAAGGCGAAGCTTACAATACATAGAGGAAGAGCAAGAGGATGATACTAATACTACCGAAGAGATGGATGATAATAATCCGCAACCCCCGGTGGTTGCCGAAAATCTTGTTCCTTGTACTATGTATGATTATGCTAAGCCTACTATAATAGGAACTGAATCAAGTATTGTTAGACCTGCTATTGCTGCAAATAATTTTGAACTAAAACCTAACACTATTTAGATGATTCAGCAGTTTGTTCAGTTTGATGGTTTGCAAGATGAGGATCCAAACAATCATTTGGCAAAATTTCTGGAATTCTGTGACACTTTCAAGATTAATGGTGTTTCTAATGATGCCATTCACCTTCGGTTGTTTCCCTTCTCATTTTGGAACAAAGCTAAATAGTGGTTGAACTCGTTACCACGAGGATCAATCACTACATGGGAACAAATGATCGAAAATTTTTTGCTTAAATATTTTCCACTGGCTAAAATGGCTAAGTTGAGGAATGATATCTCTTATTTTGTGTAGATGGATTTAGAAACACTTTACGATGCATGGGAGAGATACAAGGATCTACTGAGAAGATGCCCTAAGCACGGGTTACCATTATGGCTATAGGTTCAAACCTTTTACAATGGTGTGAACCCCTCAACTCGGCAATTGATTTATGCAGCTGCCGGTGGTACACTAAACAACAAAACACCTGAGGCTACTTATGAGTTTATAGAGGAGATGTCACTGAATAACTATCAGTGGCAAGTTATGAGGACGAAGCCAACAAAAGCCACCGGTGTTTTCAACCTCGACGCAGTCACCATGCTATCAAATTAGGTAGAGCTTTCAAATAGAAAGATTGATGGTTTGTGTGGTTCTTCGCAGGTACATCCAGTAATGTAGTGCAATACAAATGGAGGAGGGTCGAACAATACAGAATATCCATCCTACAACCATGGCATAGAAAGCGAACAGATGAACTATATGGGTAATAATTCTAGACCTCAAAATAACCCTTATAGTAACACTTACAATCCATGTTAGAGGAACCACCCAAATTTTTCGTGGGGTGGTCAAGGAAATCAGAGACAACAACCCCCTCCAGGCTTTCAACAATAACCCTACCCACAGGAGAAGAAGTCGAACCTTGAGGAGATGCTAACAAAATTCATCTCGGTGTCAGAAACCCATTTTCAAAACATCGAAACAGCACTCAAAAATCAGCAGACATCGATTCAAGGGCTCAAAAACTAAATAGGTCAGCTTGCTAAGCTGATCTCAGAAAGACCACAAGGTAGCTTGCCAAGTAATACTGAACCTAATCCAAGGGAGCAACTCAATGCCATCACGGTGTGCGACAACGAAGGGTTAGTAGAATCTGAATCTAAACCGAGGCAAGAACCTGTGGTAAGTAAAGGTAAGGGTGGGGAAAGCCACAATACACAAAAATCGGTAAGTAAAGAGTATGTACCTCGTGTACCATACCCTAACGCGACGAAGAAAGACCACACAGATGAACAATTCGGTAAATTTCTTAAACTTTTAAAAAAACTACATATTAACTTATCGTTTATTGAAGCTCTTTCGCAGATGCCTAACTCAGTCAAATTTTTGAAGGAGCTTCTAGCAAACAAGTGGAAGTTAGATGATGCGTCGCACGTGGAGTTAAACGCAGTTTGCTCAGCCATTTTACAGAATAAACTACCCGATAAATTAAAGGATCCAGGGAGTTTTACTATTCCTTGTTTAATTGGTAGTTTAAATGTTAAACATGCTTTAGATGATTTAGGGGCGAGTATTAACGTCATGCCCTATAAAATGTTTAAGCAAATAGGTCTTGGGAAACCTAAACAAACTAGGTTGAGTATTCAACTCGCAGATAAAACAATTAGATTTCCTAGGGGAATTGTTGAGGATGTGCTTGTAAAAATTGATAAATTTATATTCCCAGTTGACTTCGTTGTTCTAGACATGGATGAGGACAGTAACGCACCTTTAATTTTAGGGCAACCCTTTTTAGCAACTGCTAAAACTAGAATTGATGTTGGTACAGGTGAGCTCGCACTTCGTGTAGGTGACGAAACAATCACTCTTCAGGCTCGTGACTCGGTTAGCTCGTCGAGTAATAAAGGTGAGTACATAAATTCTATTAATAACCATTCGGTTCAATCTTCTTTTCAGGAAGCACCTCAAAAATACACAAATGAGTAACTTCCTAATTCTCGTGCCAACAATGAAATAACTCTTGAGGAGCGAAGACTTCAGATCGATGAACTAGACGAATGGAGGACACATGCCAAGGAGAAACCAAGAACACACGAAGCAAGACCAAGGTAACTCCATGACAAGCTTAAAGGAGAAGTAAATCACTTCAAGGTTAGAGATCGAGTTCTAATGGATAATACAGATCCTCGTGTTGCCACTTTTGAACCTAATGGAACAACCCCTTTCACGGTACTTAAAATTTTCCCATACGGTACAGTCGAGGTAACTCATCCCAAATTTGGCACCTTCAAGGTAAATAGTACTCGTCTAAAGCCTTATTTTCACAAAATTGATAGTAGGAATGAGGAGTTTCAACTCCTTGAACCCCCATGACCATGCGAATGAAAGGTAAGTCTAGATTAGGACTTTAAACAAGTTCTTCTTAGGAGGCAACCCGAGCACTAGCCTCATTAAATTTCATATTTTCGATTTTTAGCACCTAACTAAAAACTAACCAGATTAATAGGCGCAGGTTCCCCTACCACACGACCTTACACACGAGCATGGCTGTGGCCGTGTGGCAACCACGAGTAAGTACATCGGCATGGCGGAGACCGTGCGAACACGGGACGACATTTTCCCCAAAACACGGGCTGCGATAAAATACCACGACCGTGCGGCCATGGTCAAACCTGCTTAAAGAACACGGGATACGGTAAACCAACACGGGCGTGCCTTTGGGCTGTGGTCGATACTGATCAATCAACATGGGCGTGAAAACCTCTACACAGGCGTGGGAGAAATGAACGGAGCGTCACACGGCCATGCGATTTGGCCGTGTGACTTAACAAGCCCATGGCACACGGACGTGGGCCGCATCTCTATTTAAACTCCCTTCTTCTGTTCACTTTCTTCCCCAAATCTCCTTCCCCCAAACCTTAGCCATCGCACCATTTTCCAACCACCGCTCTCCTCCTCCACTTTCTTCCCTCCTCCCTTCTTCCCCAGCCCGAAAACCCCCTTTTCCCTTTTCTTTTCCCGTTGTCTTTCTTACTTCTTTTTATTTTCCCCCTTTCCCTTATTCATTCTTTGCACCGCCACCACACCAACCACCATCCTTGCCTCCGTTGGTCACTCTTTCTCCCCTTTAGATTCATATCTATTTTTCATTATTTACTTTTTATTTTATTTTATTTTATTTTATTTTATTTTATTTTATTTTATTTTATTTTATTTTATTTTCTATTTTGTTCTTATTCTTCATACCATTTAGATTTAGCTTAGGGTACCATAAGTTCATGCCGACTGCTTCATCAAACTCAATTTCAAAAGGTTCAAGGTGCTACCGGAGTATCCTCCCCCACCTTCACCTCTGCTACATTCAGCAGGTTTCTTTTCATTAACTCCATCCAAAATTCAGGAAGTTTCACTTCTCTCCCTATCATGTGATTTTATTACTTTATTGCTATTATCTATCTTTGTACATTGAGGATAATGTACATCTTAAGTGTGGGGAGGTTATTTAATTGATTATCAGAAAATCCCTGAATTATGTGTTCTTAAGTAATTTTCTCATATTATTATTAGAATGAAACTTTTAGTGATTTATGATTTTTATTGATATGTTTAGACAAGAACAAATGAAGAAGGAAGAGTGGAGCAACTAGTCAAGCCACGGAGAACACCGGGTTTGCTTCTTGTTCCTATCCTTTTAATTTTTTTTTGTTGTTATGATGAACATTTCTGTTAATATTTGTGATGTTGGTATGTTTAATTTAATTAATATGGCTTAAATTTAATTCGTGTTAGGTTGATTGCATTTCGTCTTCTTAATTTATTAAAATTGTGTTTGTGTTGTTATAGGCCTCGGTAAGATGTTTGATTAGGTAAAATAATGACTAAGTTATTCTTCCATTATAATTGTAAGGTAACTAATGAATTAATTATTTAAATGGGTTGAAATTGTAATTAATTGACATAGTACTTAATCAGTGCATGTTTAATCTTCTAAAGTAGCTGAGGGTTAAATTAGCAACGGTATCGAGAGATACAATTGCCTTGCATAACTTGCAAGATTATTGTGATTAAATTGTTTCAAGGTAGAAATACATTGTTACCTCACATGATCTTTTATGTGCCTACGTGATTGAATTAATCGTTTAAATTGGCATAGGGATATGTATAAGAGAGTATTTTGATTCCATAAGTATGTATATGCAATAACATATTTGTTTACTAAATTTCGTTTAATCGGTTGAATTGACATAGGGATATAGTCAAGAGATAAATGGATTTTGGTAAGTAAGTATGTTCATAAGTTAGCAAATTACCGAGTTTCCGTGAATTATTTCGTAACAACATAAACATGAGTTTAATAATTCTAAGTGGAGAAATGTAATTAGCCTTTCAAAATTATGTCATCTTGATTAAATCATATTTTGAAATCGTGCATTAGACTTTTACTTCATTTCTATTTATTTTACTTAGTTAAATTCTTAGTTTTTAATCACCCTCTAAAATTGAAATATTTTTCTTCACCAAAGTGTTTTTAAATTACATTCATAAATAATTATTTTCACAGTCCCTATGGATACGATAACTTGACATTTTCTTGTCACTTTATTACTTGTTGCGATTGTATACACTTGAACATTTCCGTCGTTCCAGTAAGGGCTAACCAAACCCTAGGACATGCGATCTGTTAATATGACAGTATGCTCTGAGTAGGACACTGTTATGCATGTCTGATTATTCTGCTATATATATATATATCTGATATCCGTATGCGAGCATGTTAAGCATGATAATTCTGAATCTGTATATTTATATGTATCTGATTCGGGTGGGATTTGTTTATGTGGAGGAAGTGTTCTCTATGGCGATCATCGCCTATATTCTGGCAACTTGGCTGCATATTATTTGATTTGTGTCATAATGGCACGATATGGTGTGTAGGGATGGGTGGGTGTTTTTAACCCCACATGGTGTGATGGGATGGTTGGAGTTGACGTGTAGAGGATAGGGGTAAAATTCTGTATATCTGTTCTGCATATCTTTCCGTTATCTGTATCTGAAAAGGACTTAAGTCCGAATCTATATCTGACTATATATGAGATTACTGTATGTATTACATGTCTATTTCTGTTGGGTTACACGCTGAGTTTACGAAAACTCACATTCGTTTGCTTGTTTTGTTCAGGCAATCCACAGACTTAGACGGGCCGGTGCGACGGAGGCTAAGTGGTGACCACTTGATTGAGAACTGTTTTACTTAGTAATTTACGGTTTTTAGTTATATTTCTAGTTTTATTAGACAGTTTGTAATTTTTGGGACTCTCTGGACTGTTGGTTTTTAGATGCGTTTTTAATTCTTTCATTGCGAAGCTTGACTGAAAACACGATTTAATGAAAATCAAGGCTTCCTAAAAACAAGAACTAGATTTCTAAAATATAACTTTTTTAAGACTTCCGCTGTAAATTATGTTTTGGAAAACGAATTGATTAAATAACGTTTCCAGTAAAAATCATAAAGGAATATGAATTATAAAACTTGAATGGTTTATCGAAACAACTCAGTTTTCAAAACCCTCCTTTGTGGCATCACCGGATTTGGCCATAATGTTTAGTCCAGATTTTGGGTGTTATATTTAGTGGTATCAGAGCCAGGTTACAAAACTCAGGCTGTGAATTTTGGGTTCCAAAATTTTATTTTGAAAAAGAACTGGTTTTCAAATAGTTTAGATCATTTTGAGTAAGTATGTGGTACACCGAGTCTCCGGCATCGATCTTGTAAGTATCTTTGAATTTAGAAAACACTGTAGTTATTACTTTCTAAAACTGTATTGAGTTAGTTAGAGACTAAAACTTCTAAAATACTTCTGAACTTCTGATAACTTGAGCATAAAATATATGCTAATAAATATTGGAACTGCTGCATAAAATTTTATAATGTAGAAAAAATTAAAAATACGATGAGTGCTCGTGGAACTTCTGAAATACTTCTGAGCTTATGATAACTTGAGCATAAAATATCTACTAATAAACATTGGAACTGATGCATAAAATTTTATGATGTAGATAAAACTGAAAATACGATAAGTGCTCGTGGAACTCGTGGTCGTCGTATTCGTGGGCTTGACGGGTGCCGTAGGAGGCTTGAGCTGAGTCTTCCCCTCTGGGCAATATGCCGAATGTAGAGACTAGTGAGACTCCGGTTTCATTTGCTACTGAGACTGGGTGTTAAAGCCGCTCGGCTGGGGACGACGTACTGTCCCAGGGCATGTTGAGGGTGTTAGAGAGGGTCGCTGGACACCATTCTGGATCTGGGGGCCGTGGGTTGGTAACTGAACGACTCCTATCTAATGGAGCTGAGCTGTTTAGGGGTGTCACTGGTGTCACCCCTACTTTGGCCGAGTATTGGTTGGAGGCCACCAAGAGTATTATGAATTATATAAACTACACTCCTGAGTAGAAACTAAAGGGTACAGTCTTTTTGCTTCACGATGAGGCGTATCAGTGGTGGTTATCAGTTGAGGAGGATACTCGACTGAATCGTTTGAACTGGGACTTCTTTAAGACTGCTTTCCAGGGGAAGTATGTGGGGGCGAGCTATGTGGATGCTCGTAGGCGTGAGTTCATGAATCTCACGCAAGATGATAGATTAGTGGTCGAGTATGAGGCCGAGTTTCTAAGGTTGAGCCGCTACACTCGAGGCATGGTGGCGTCTGAGTACAAGAAATGTGTTTGCTTCGAGGACGGTATGAGGGATAGTTTTAGGGTACTGATTACTTTATAGAGGGAGCGAGAGTTCGCAGTTCTAGTAGATAAGGCAAAAATTACCGAAGAGGTTAAGCGCGTGGAGCACCAGAATAGGGACCAAGAGAGAGGCAAGAATAAGTGTGATTCGGAGCCCTCTAGTTCTATTCAGAGGCCTAAGAAATGGGCCAGACCTGATAAGCCTATTAGAGTGGGGGCTCTTGTTGCTCCTACTGGGATTCAGCTATCTGGAGATTATGGTAGGTGCCACCTGGGCGAGTGTTGGAGGAGGTTAGGGGCTTGTTTGAGGTGTGGATCTTTGGAGCACCGTATTAGAGAGGGTACATAGCGGGCAAATCAAATGCAAGCTTCAGGACCGGGTTCTATACAGCCTTAGAGGGCAGTTCAATAGCCACCTAAGGGCTGTGGACCGGCTAGGGGTGGTAATGGTATCAGTCGATGACAGAGAGCACCGGGCAGAGGTACTAGTCAGAGTGAGGCGAGGCAACCTGCGTTGGTTTATGACGCTCATCGCCGAGAGGATAGAGATGCTACTGATGTCATCACGGGTATGTTTTTATTTTTATTTTTGATGTACCTTATATTGATATGATAGACATAGATTCTACACACTCCTATGTAGCTGGTTCTATTTCTGAAAACCTGGGGATTTCAGTTGAGATCATTTCTAGTGAGATTATTGTACTAAGTCTATTAGGGTAGTCTATTCAGGTTAGTAAATTTTATAGGAATGTTCCGTTAGTGGTGTAAGGGGCTGTATTTTTGGTAAATTTGATGAAGCTTCCGTTTGGAGAGTTCGACTTAATTCTGGGAATTGACTGGTTGGTTGAGCACCGAATTAGCTTGGATTGCGTGACTAAGAGGGTTGTTCTGAGAATTGACGATGATAAGGAGGTGGTTGTGATCAGTGAGTGTCGAGATTATCTGTCCAATGTGATCTCCGCTCTTGTGGCTGAGAAATTGGTTCGAAAAGGGTGTGAGGCGTATTTGGCTTACGTCAGTGCTTCTGTTTCTAGGGACTCTTCTGTCGGGGATATCAGAATAGTGAGGAATTTTTTGAATGTCTTTTATGAGGAGTTACAGGGGTTTACCTCCGAATCGAGAAGTTAAGTTTGGCATAGAGCTTCTACTGGGTACAGCTCCGGTGTCCATCGCTCCTTACCGTATGGCACCGAAAGAGCTTACAGAGCTTGAGGCTCAACTTCAAGAGCTTCTGGATCATGGTTTCATCTATCCTAGTGTGTCTCCGTGGGGGGCACCTGTTCTGTTTGTGAAGAAAAAAATGGTAATATGAGGATGTGCATCAACTATCAACAGTTGAATAAATTGACTGTGAAGAATAAGTACCCACTTCCGAGGATTGACAATCTGTTTGATCAGTTTCGAACGGCTTCAGTGTTCTCAAAAATATATCTCTATTTTGGGCATCATCAATTTAGGGTTAAAGAAGCTGATATTCATAAGACGACATTTAGGACTCGTTATGGACACTACGAGTTTCTAGTTATGCCCTTTGGTTTGACGAATACTCTGGCTGTATTTGTGGATCTGATGAACTGAGTTTTTCAGTCGTATCTAGATCAATTCGTTGTAGTCTTCATCGATAATATTTTGGTGTACTCTAAGACTAAGGATAAGCATGATAGGCATCTTGGTGTAGTGCTTCAGACACTCCGAGAGAAACAGCTCTATACTAAGTTGAGCAAGTGTGAGTTCTGGTTGCGAAAGGTAACTTTTCTAGAGCATGTGTTTTCAGCGGAGGGGATCCAAGTTGATCCTAGAAAGATTGAGGCTGTGCTTAATTGGAAACAGCCTAAGAATGTATCTAAGATCCGTAGTTTTCTGAGACTTGTGGTTTATTACCGGAGGTTTGTTAAGGGATTTTCATTGATTGCGGCTCCTTTGACTAAGCTTCTGTGCAAGAGTGTTCCTTTTGTATAGACTGATGCGCAATAATCAAGCTTTGAGAAGCTCAAGTCTGTCCTAAATCAGGCTCCTGTTCTGATACAGCCTGAATTCGATAAGGAGTTTGTGGTTTACAGTGATGCGTCGCATGTCGGTTTGGGATGTGTACCGATACAAGATGGTAAGGTAGCGGCTTATGTGTTCCATCAGCTTAAGTCACACGAAGGGAATTATCCGACGCACGATCTCGAGTTAGTCGCTATGGTGTTTGCGTTAAAGATCTTGAGGCACTATCTATATGGTGAGAGGTGTATTATCTACACTGATCACAAGAGCCTCAAGTACCTCCTTACCGAAAAGGAGTTGAATCTTAGGCAGCATCGTTGGATTGAGCTACTCAAAGATTATGATTGCATGATAGAGTATCATCCCAGTAAGGCCAATATGGTGGCCGATGCTTTCAGTTGTAGAGCGATTACTGATTTGAGAATGATGTTCGCTCGTCTCGGTTTGTTTGATGATGGAGGTCTATTAGCCGAGTTGCAAGTTAAGCCAACTTGGATTGGGCAGGTTCGAGAAAAGCAGTTATGGGATAAGTCTCTATGTTTGCGATTTCATCAGGTTGAGATTAACAGCACATTTAATTTTAGACTGAATAAGGATGGAGTTCTGTGCTTCTAAGGTCGGGTTTGTGCACCAAATGATTCTAATCTGAGATAGTCGATTCTGAGGGAATCGCATAGTGGCCCTAATGCTATGCATCCCGGTGGTAATAAAATGTATCAGGATCTTCATGAGCTGTACTGGTGGTTGGGTTTGAAACGTGAGGTAACAAATTTTGTTGCTCATTGTCTGATGTGCCAGTAAGTTAAGGCTAAGCACCAATTGCCTTCGGGTTTTCTATAACCCGTTAAGATTCCCTTATGGAAATGGGAACGAGTGACGATGGACTTCGTTAGTGGGTTACCGTTGACACCCACTAAGAAGGATTCTGTTTGGGTCATCATGGATCGATTGACTAAGTCTGCTTATTTTATTCCGGTTCAGACGGATTACTCTCTGTAGAAGTTAACGAAAGTCTACATTTATGATATTGTAAGATTGCATGGGGTTCTGATTTCGATAATTTCTGATAGGGATTCTCGTTTTACTTCTCATTTCTAGAAGAGATTGCATGGGGTTCTGATTTCGATAATTTTTGATAGGAATTCTCGTTTTAGATTAGACTTCAGTACTGCGTTCCATCCTTAGACCGATGGTCAGTCTGAGAGGGTGGTTCAGATACTAGAGGATATGCTTCAGAGCTGTGTGATTGATTTTCGAGGTAGTTGGGAGGATTTTTTACCTTTGGTTGAGTTTTTATACAATAACAGTTTCCAGTCTAGCATCCAGATGGCACCTTATGAAGCTTTGTATGGTCGTAAGTGTCATACTCCGCTATGTTGAACTGAGTTGGGTGAGCGTCGAATTTTGGGTCCTAAACTGGTTTCTCAGACTGAAGAAAAGGTTAGACTGATTCAGAATCGTCTAAAGGCAGCTTCTGATAGACAAAAGTCTTATGCAGATCTGAAGAGAAGAGATATTGAGTATTCTGTGGGTGACTTCATTTTCTTTAAGGTTTCTCTGTGGAAAAAAGTTCTGAGGTTCGGTCGAAAGGGCAAGTAGAGCCTTAGGTTCATCGAGCTGTATCAAATTTTGAAGCGTGTAGAGTCGGTCGCTTATCAGTTGGAGCTATCTCCTGAGTTAGAACATATTCATGATGTGTTTCACGTCTTGATGTTGAGGCGGTATCGGTCTGATCCATCTCACGTTGTCTCTGTTGAGGAAATCAAGATTAGTCCGGATTTAACTTTTGTGGAGGAGCCGGTTCAGATTTTGGATCGAGATGGTAAGGTTTTGAGGAGGAAGTCCATTCCGTTAGTAAAGGTTCTGTGGCAAAATCATGGTACTGATGAAGCCACATAGGAACTTGAGGACTCGATGCATCACTAGTATCATCATCTGTTCTATCAGGTAAATTTTGAGGTCGAAATTTCTTTTAGGGGGTAGAGTTATAACGCCCTGATAAATTTATTTCTGTATCTGTAAATTATGATAAATGTGTATCTACTTCAATGGTTAAGTGTTCTGGGTATGTGTGTGAGGACTTGGATTCAAGTCTCATCTTTGCCAATTTTTTTATTTTTGGTCCAAGTCTTACCCTTGTTGAGTGGGCTTTTATAAAATTGTCTGTTAATCCATATCAGAATGAACCTGCTGGTTAGAGTGGTAAGGGAGGTAGTATGCTAAAGGTCCTGTGTTCGAATCCCTGCGTTTGCATGGGTATTAATTTTTGTTCAGTTGACTAATAGAGTTTCGGTTGAGCTAAAAGTTTGAGGAGGTTGTGAGATAGTGGGTTAATGGGAAAAAATCAAGGGATATGTTGTCATATCTTTGTTTTTAATTTTTTTTTTCAAATTTTCAATTAGTTTCTCTCTCTCCCAAAATCAATCTGACGTTAGTTTCTTGTTTCCCTGCCATTTTCTTTTTCCTCTTCTTTCTTACGAATCTATTTCTTTTTGTCTGCTGTCATATCTTTGTTTCTCGTTATTTCAGTGTTCGTCGTACGATTCTAGTAAGTGAGACTTTGGTATTCTGTAACTTGTGATTTCCAAAACACTAGTTAGGGTTATACTTTTGTTTTGCCGAAATGGTGAGTAGATAAGGGATTGATTTCTGTATTTTTGTGGTATAGAAGAAGGTGGTGAGCGGTGAAGTTGTGTTCGGATAGCCTAAATCGCGCTAGGGTCTGTTTGTGTCATCGGTAAGTCATGTGCGTTATTTCGGGTTATGTGTCGATTTGTACTTGACTGCTAATTAGGCAATTGGATGCCATTTTTAGGTTTTGAAGGCCTCGGGAGTGGTTTTGCCTCCAAAATCGTACCAGATATGTACCCAAAACAAGAAAAACTAAGCTTCGACGAAAGCCGAAAGTGCATTCTGTCGACGCCACACAGGCGTGTGGCCGGTCATATGGATGGCCGTGTGCGAGACACAACAGTGTGTTTGACGAGGGCATGGTCGTGTGCAAGACATGGCCGTGTGACGATGTGGGTATAGCCGTGTGGGCCACAAGGGCTAGGCCAAGTTAGGCGTGTGGGCCGCATGGGCACATCACACGGAAGTGTGGATTTTGGGCCAGGCCGTGTAGGCCACACGGGCGACGCCAATTTGGGCGTGTGGGCCCACACGAGCATGTGGGCCCATATTTCTAAAATTTTCCCTAGGGTCGCACGGGTCGTTCCGATCTACTATGGGCTTACCGTAGGGTCAGTAAGGGCTAAACAAATATGATAGTATGCTCTGAGTAGGACACTATTATGCATGCTTGATTGTTGCTATATATATATATATCTGATATCCGTATGCGAGCATGTTAAACATGATAATTCTAAATCTATATATGTATATGTATCTGATTGTGGTGGGATTTGTTTATGTGGAGGAACTGTTCTGTATGGCAGTCATCGCCTATATTCTGGCAACTTGGCTGCATATTATCTTATTTGTGTCGTAATGGCACGATATGGTGTGTAGGGATGGGTGGGTGTTTTTAACCCCATATGGTGTGATGGAATGGTCAAAGTTGGTGCGTAGAGGATGGAGGTAGGGTTCTATATATCTGTTCTGCATGTCTATTTCTGTTATCTATATTTGAAAATGACTTAAGTCTAAATCTGTATCTGACTATATATGAGGTTACTGTATGTATTGCATGTCTATTTCTATTAGGTTACACACTGAGTTTATGAAAACTCACATTTGTTTGTCTGTTCTGTTTAGGTAATCCACAGACTTAGATGGGTCGGTGTGACGGAGGCTCAGCGGCGACCACTTGATTGAGAACTGTTTTACTTAGTAATTTATGGTTTTTAGTTATATTTCTGGTTTTATTAGAGAGTTTGTAATTTTTGGGACTCTCCGGACTGTTAGTTTTTATTTTGGTTTTTGGATGCGTTTTTAACTTTTTTATTGCAATGCTTGACTGAAATCACAGTTTAACAAAAATTAAGGCTTTCTTAAAACAAGAACTGGATTTCTAAAATATAACGGTTTTAAGACTTCCAATGTAAATTATGTTTTGGCAAACGAACTGATTAAATGACGTTTCCAGTAAAAATCATAAAGGAATATGAATTATAAAACTTGAATGGTTTATCGAAACAACTCAATTTTCAAAACCCTCCTTTGTGGCATCACCAGATTCGGCCATAACGTCTAGGCCAGGTTGGGGTGTTACATGATAAAAGTTTGAATGTGATAAACACCATGTTTTTCTATAAATTTTTTTGAATAACGTAGGGTATGATAACCGAGGCATATGTATTGATACCTGTTGATTTTGTCAGTGTCGCGATACCCAGTACCTGTGTCGCGACGTGAAGGCAGTATGCTCAATTCCTGGTTCAGCTCTGGGGGTGTGTCGCGACATCAAAGACAGTCTTAGAATATTTGTGAAGCTTTGATTTTTGATGTAGCATCCTGTTACTCGAGTCCGGCGACCAGGTCAAGTATGGGGTGTTACATCTCCCCATATACTCAAAAGAAAAATTACAGTAGATTTTAATACATTTTCCTCAAAACAAGTGTGTTAAAACATCAATCAAATTCGTACATTAAACCAATCAAACATGCGTATATCATATATAATCGAAATATATATATAATCGAAACACATATTTATATCGAAACATATTATATATGTATATATAATCGAACCAATTAAAACGTAATTCATACTTTTATACTGTCAACTTTCTTTCTTATCTGTAGAATAAAGTCAATGGCTATAATCACAAATAGGATAATAAATTGGCAACACAACTATGACCTTCGAGTAAGATCTTCACAATTAGGTTTTCTTAATAAATGTATTTATAATGCTAATGAAATATCATTTGTGAGAATATCATACCCTTCGATATTAATTAAACATAATTTATATCATTAAGAAAACCCTTCAAGTATAAATTCATAATTAATAAAATTGAAAATTAAAACTCTAATCAACATAAATCCAAAAGATTTGCAATGTATGATTAAAAATATCGAATTCAAATATTAAATCTATAAAATCTTAAGAATGAATTAATCCAAGAATAATAGAAAATCAATTCTTTCTCAATGATTCGACATGACGATAATCTGATACCACTTGTTAGAACCATAAAAATAAAATCTAATACAAACTTAAAGTTGTAAACCAGGATCTATCATTTCAAATTATCAATAGCAAATCAAGAACAAAACTAGATGCGGAAGCGTACCTGAATTCATCGATTTCTTGAATTCTACGGATCTTGGGGTTTTTATCTTTTAAATTAGCACATAAGAAATTTAGAGAATATTTGTTCTCTCTTTCCTAAAGATGGGATATTAGAAAAGTTATCTTATGTGTAATTTGGGGACCATAACCTTAATATATAACTTTTGCACATTAACCATAATTTCTAATCAGCCCATCATCAATTAGAAATTAGTTATAAGAGTATCTACACATATTTGACACATACTTTAATAATAACTAAAGCCTAATAAAACTTAACCAAATTAGATCACTTTTAATTTGAACTAACCTTTTATGATAGTAAATAATAACATGTAATTCCCCTTATTATATATGTGATGTCCATATTTTCCAATATCATTTGCTCAATTTGGTTCTACAGACTATAGACAATTTAGATTACCTACTAAAATAAGTTATTTTCTCGCATTATAATTCATCCATATAATACAATTTAATATTAATTAAACCTTAGGTAATCAATGATTCAATATTTGCTTAAACATTTTGCTTTACTTGTAAAAACCATTGAGGATAATACAATATAGAGATAATAAATAACATGTATTTCCATGAATAGTTAGTTTGGCCATTTCAATCAAATATAATGAAATTACTATACTAAGGGCAAAATCGTTCACACACAAAATGTTTTTTAATGGTTTAAACATGTCGAAACATTTTTAATTTTAAAAAAATGGGGTCGACTTTTTTAAAAAATGAAAGTGGGAGTCGCCACCAATCCCTTTTTATTTAGGTGTGATTGGATCACCTTACAAAACGTTTTATTTTAAAACATTTGATTTTGGTCCACGAAAAACAAGAAAACAGGTTTGGGAGTCGGTTACGTATGAGGAAGGGTTAGCGCCCTCATAACGCCCAAAAATTTGTACCTAATCGATAGAATCATGTCCGAAATGTTTGAAATTTAATAAGAATTTAAAAAATATGATTTCTAAAAAACTTGAACAGTTTGATTTAAAATTTAAGAGTTCTTCGTTCCGAAAGAATATAAACATCACATCCAGCACGTTAGGACACGATATTTTTAAACCCTCGTAACTAAAATCATCTTATGATTTACGAAATTTTATTAAAAAGATATTTAAATATTTAGTCAAATGGAAAATCGAAACCCAGCACGTTAGGGCACTATTTCCCGAATTTCTAAATACAAAACATTGCCTTATTTTAAAACCTTTAAATAAAATATAGTAATTTTACAAAATGCATTTTATTTTAAAACGATGATAATACATTATCAAACATAAATATCAAAAGCAATTGTGAAATAATGACATTTCATATTAACATAGACAATAAAAGTATAAAATAATACTAATAAAGTAACTACATTAAGGCAATCATGAATAAATGAAAGAGTATATGAAAGGTAGAATATATGAAATAATAAACGACAAAAAATTAAAAAAATAAATAAACATGAAAATTTCTCATACGATGTTAAACCTTGCATGCACCGACATATATCAAATAATAGATAAATTATTGCAAAAATAAAAATAAAAACTAGAAAATATATATATTAAAAAAATTAGATACGTTTTGAAATAAATAAACAATTTGAAAAAAAAATATTTAAAATAATATAATACAAAACTATATATATTTAATACAAACAATATATAATATATGAAATTTTGAAAATATAATACAATAATAAATACACAAATTATAAAATAATATATCATTTAAATAATATTAAACTGAATAAAGTAATACATAATAGTAATTTAATATATATATATATAAATGGTAAATAAAAAATGTGTGAATTTATACTATTAATAAAATTAACATAATAAAAATATAACATATTAATGCAAGAAAATAATTTAATATAATATTAGGATAACTAAAAATAGAATAATAAAAAAATAAAATAAGGATTAAATATAAAATGACTAAATTAAAAACGTGCGTCGTATTACAGGGACTCATTAGGCAATTCTCCCTTCTTTCCAAAACGACGTCGTTCCGGTTTTGGCCTTTAAATAGCTCCAGGACTTGATTGAAACAAAAACAGACTTTCAGGGCTAATTTAAAAAATAAAGAAAATATTAATTTGGACAAAATTAAAACAAATACAATTGTAAAGGGACTAAAGTTGCAAATTTCCCTTTTTTATAAAACACGAGGATCCTCCCCGGGTTTTCGGGTCAACGCGCGAATCCTCCTTCAAAACGACGTCATTTTATGCTTATTGAATTAAGCAGAAACGACGTCGTTTCCAGATCCCTATATAAGTTAGTTTTAACAAAAAAAAAACCATTTCTAAACTGTTTTTAAAAAAAAATCAAATTCCTCTGAAGCCCTTCATTCTGTCGTCTGGGCTTCGGTCATCGGACTCGTGGGCACGCGCCACATGCGCCGCCGCGCATGGCGGCGCACAGGTAAAATCTTCGCCTCCCTTGTTTTTTAAAACCGTTTTTTCATGCATGAATATGAAAAAAAATAAAACAGAATATAAAAAAATCACCTTTGTAAAAAATTCTCTGTATTTTATTTCTGTATATTTTTGTTTCTCTCTGTATGTATCGGTCCGTTTACAGGTTTTTTGTAAGGCTTTTATAGCCTTCAAAATAAAAACATAAAAAGGAAAGAAAACTATTGACATGTTTGCTTCGATTTCTTTCCTTTTGCTATCGTATTTCTTTCCCTTTTTTGCAGGTTGATGTCGAGAAATCCGGCGATGGTGCAAGATTCGCGTTGATGGTGGCGTGACCGAGGGCTGAGGGGTGCGGCGATTACGGCGCGACGATTGGGTCACGGGTTTTAGGCATTGGGTCAAAGTCTGTTGGGTCTAGGTAGGATTTGGGCTAGTGGGTTAGTATTTGGTTTATTAAAATTGGGCTTTGTAAAAAAACTGTAAAAGGACATTTTTTTTTCTGTTTTTTTTTTCCTCTTTTTTTTTCTGAATAAAATGGGCCCAGGCAAAATGGCCTTTTTATAGCTGTCCCTCTTTTCTCATCGTCGTGTAACGAGAATAGAGCAAAGACAATAAAAGGACCAATTTTGCCCGGTCTTTATCGAGCCTCGACTTCTTGGTCCTCGCCTTTTTCCACTGCAACTTTAACAGTATTGGAAATTCTTCTTGACTTTAATTAGTCTAATGTCTTCAATCTGCTTCCTGCAACTTCAGGAATGCCAGATCTACTATTTTTCGATCTGCTCCACTACAAACTCAGTGAGATAAGATCTGATGTTTTTTATTTGCTTCCTGCAACTTCAGGAATGCCAAATCTGCTATCTTCAGTCTACTCCGCTGCAAATTCAGGGAGACAAGGCTGAAAGTGTGTTTGATCTGCTTCCTGCAACTTCAGGAAGATGAGATCTTCTGTCTTCAGTCTACTTCACTGTAACTTCAGGGAGATAAAACTGAAAGTGTCTTTTAATCTGCTTCCTGCAACTTCAGGAAGATGAGATCTTCTGTCTTCAGTCTACTCCACTGCAACTTCAGGGAGATAAGGCTGAAAGTGCTTTTGATCTGCTTCCTACAACTTCAGGAAGATAAGATCTTCTGTCTTCAGTCTACTCCACTGTAACTTCAAGGAGATAAGGCTGAAATTCTTTTCGATCTTCTTCCTACAACTTTAGGAAGATGAGATCTTCTGTCTTCAGTCTACTCCACTGCAACTTCGGGGAGATAAGGCTGAAAGTCTTTTCGATACAACTTCAGGAAGATGAGATCTTCTGTCTTCAGTCTACTCCACTGTAACTTCAGGGAGATAAGGCTGAAAGTGCTCTTGATCTGGTTCCTGCAACTTCAGGAAGATAAGATCTTATGTCTTCAGTATACTCCACTGTAACTTCAGGGAGATAAGACTAAAATCTTCTTTCGATCTGCTTCCTGCAACTTCAGGAAGATAAGATCTTCGTTCTTCAGTCTACTCCACTGTAACTTCAGGGAGATAAGACTGAAAGTGTCTTTCAATCTGCTTCCTGCAACTTCATGAAGATGAGATCTTTTTTCTTCAATCTACTCCACTACAACTTCAGGGAGATAAGGCTAAAAGTCTCTTCGATCTGCTTCCTATAACTTCAGGAAGATGAGATCTGCAAATTCACCGATATTGCTACACCGTCCACTGAAGGACATGTCCTGTAGACTTGGTTCCATATGTTTATGTCACATGACTAAGATGCTATGATCAGAACGAATCAAATGTTTCTAGCTACATGTGTTATGAGTGACACGAATGTAACATGTCATGAAAATGATTCCTTTTAAAGGATTAGGATGCAATGGTTGGAATGAATCAATTTCTCCTAATGAAATTTGCTATGATGTAAAAATGTCATGAGTATGATTCCTACTCTAGGTGTTATCACTCATCTGTTCTTCATTCTTGTTCATCAGTCATGTTCTACTCAACAAGCTTGCCCCAATGTAATTTTAGAGTCATCTCTTCTTGGATCTTGAGAACACAAAGCTTGTACCATCCTACCATAATGGGAATCAGAACTCTTTCAATCCAACCCATCTGCAATTTTTAGGGTATAAGGTTTATTTTGAATTCAACCCATTCCACCACAATTCAAGGTTTCTTAGTTCATCACACC
Source organism: Gossypium sturtianum (assembly GCA_025698515.1). Taxonomy (NCBI): domain Eukaryota; kingdom Viridiplantae; phylum Streptophyta; class Magnoliopsida; order Malvales; family Malvaceae; genus Gossypium; species Gossypium sturtianum. The sequence goes on from CM046952.1 coordinate 60,042,134, forward strand.
ACCCCGAATGTTATGACCTGATGTCATCACTTACTTCCATCATATCAACTCATTTACTTTGTCCAATTATTAACTGGACAAAGAATTCAGAGAAATAGTCTCTATCCAGACTCTTTTTCTCAAATATTTCTATGCACATGGAAATTCTAAACAATTGTCATGTTTTGGTTCCTTGTTTTATCTAGAGATTTCCAAATTAATATGTAAAGCTTCTTTTTGTGAAACTATTAGTTCGTCAATCATTATTTCAATACAACACATTTACGAATAATGGGTAACAAATAAATTGATCTCAAAAAGGGTTAAAATTGAATAAATTATTAAAAATACAAAGAAAATTTAACTGAGAACATATCTTTGAGAATAAAAAGAATCCCAAGATAGTAAAATGAATAGGACAAAAATCAGATGCCCTAGATATCGCCGATTGAGCTTCTATATACAAACTTCACGAAGACTGCTTTGAGCTTAACATATGTTTAGAAGACCCAAAGCACTTTGTTTATGCCCCGATGTGCAACATTCTTCAAGTGTAGCAAGATGACTGTGTGTTCATTCAGAATTTGAGTCGCCCTCTTCGGGTTTTCAACTCAAAACCCCTTTGGTCTCAAGGCGCCCTTTGCGGGTTTTCGCCTTGGCCTCTCCATTTTTTTTTTAGAAACTCAAAGCGCCCTTTGCAGGTTTTCACTTTGGCCTCTTCTCCTTTTCAAGCAAAATACTTTTTGACTGAGTCAGAGTTCATAGGGTTGGGTAAACTTTTCCCATCCATTTCGGTCAAGATCAGTGCTCCTCCAGAGAAAGCCTTCTTCACCACATATGGTCCTTCCCAATTCGGCATCCATTTTCCTCTAGAATCCTTTTGTATGGGAAGGATCTTTTTTAATACAAGGTCCCCCTCATGAAACTCTCTTGGGCAAACTTTCTTATTATAGGCTCGCATCATTCGTTTTTGGTACATCTGACCGTGTTGAATAGCCCTTAGCCTCTTTTCTTCAATTAAGTTCAACTGATCATACCGAGCTTGAATCCATTCAGCCTCATCCAACTTTATTTCTGACAAAACTCGAAGAGAGGGTATTTCTACTTCAATAGGTAAAACTGCCTCCATCCCATAGACCAATGAGAAAGGCGTTGCCCCAGTAGAGGTTCTGACGAACGTCCGATAAGCATAGAGTGCAAATGGTAGTTTCTCATACCAATCTTTATAAGTCTCAGTCATCTTCCCTACTATCTTCTTGATATTTTTGTTGGCCGCTTCCACTGCCCATTCATTTTTAGACGATACGGAGACGAGTTATGGTGCTTGATCCCAAATTGACTACAAATTTTTGTTATCGTGCTATTGTTCAAATTTAGCACGTTATCTGATATGATCCTCTCGGGCATTCCATATCGACAAATGATCTCCTTTTACAAGAAACGACTAACTGCTGACTTAGTGACGCTAGCATATGAAGCAACCTCTACCCATTTCGTGAAGTAGTCAATTACCACGAAGATGAATCGATGCCCATTCGAAGTTTTTGGTGAGATTGGTCCAATAACATCCATGCCCCACATAGAAAATGGCCATGGTGAAGTCATAACGTGCAAAGGTGACGGAGGCACATGAATTTTATCTCCGTAAATCTGGCATTTATGACATCTCTTAGCATAGCTGATACAATCACCTTCCATGGTGGACCAATAATATCCAAATCTCATTATCTGTCTGGTCATTGTGAATCCATTAGCATGGGTTCCACAAACGTCCTCATGTACTTCCTCTAGGATCTTCCTAGCTTCAACAGCATCAACGCATCTCAATAGTACTTGATCTTTTCTCTTTTTGTACAAGATATCCCCGTCTAAAACATAGTCAGAGGCCAATCTTCTTAAAGTCCTTTTCTCATTCTTAGTTGCGTGCTCCGGGTATTCACGATTTCTTACGTATCGTAATATATCCTGATACCAATGGTGGTCATCTCTTTCCTCTTCTTCTATGTCATAACAATGAGCTGGAACTTCAAAGATACTCATCTGAATAGGTCTCATATCCTCTGGTCTGTTTACCTTGATCATAGAAGCCAGGGTTGCCAAAGCATCCGCCATCTGGTTTTCATCTTGTGGGAGATAATTAAAAGTGATCTCATCGAACTCCTCAATCAATCCCAGAACTATTTTTTGATAATCACTTAGCTTGTGATCTCTTGTCTCCCATTCTCCTTTAAGCTGGTAGATTACTAAGGCAAAATCTCCACACACTTCTAGTACTCTGATCTTACGCTCTACGACTGCTCAAATTCCCATGATGCATGCTTAATATTCTGCCATGTTGTTCGTGCAATCAAAATCCAGTTTGCATGTAAATGGGTAATGATCACCACTAGGGGATACCAAGATTGCCCCAATTCTATTTCCCACAGCATTTGACGCTCCATCGAAGTTTAGCTTCCACGGACAATCTTCAGTATTTGCCACATATATCAGCTCTTCATTTGGGAAATCAAAGCTCAAAGGTTCATAATCCTCCAAAGCTCATAGCTAAAAAAGTGCCATCTCTGCGCTTCCTTTTATAGCCTTTTGGTTTACATAGACTATATTGAATTCAGACAGCAAAATATGCCACCTAGCCATCCTTCCATTCAAAGCAGTGGACTCCATCATATACTTTAATGGATCAATCTTCGAAATCAACCAGGTTGTATGATATAGCATATACTGCCTCAATCTCCGAGTTGTCCAAATCAAGGCACAACACAATTTCTCGATCGACGAATACCTCATTTCACAATCAGTGAACTTTTTGCTGAGATAGTATATCGCCTTTTCTTTTCTTCCTGACTTATCGTGTTGTCCAAACACACATTCCATGGAGTTATTGGATACTGACAAATACAGTATCAATGGTCTATCTGGATTAGGCGGAGATAGTACTGGTGCATTTGACAGATACTGTTTGACTTTGTCAAAAGCTCTCTGGCATTCATCATCCCATACACCTTGGTTGTGTTTCTTGATAAGACGAAATATAGGATCACATTTCTCAATTAATTATGAAATAAACCGAGCAATGTAATTTAATCTTCCAAGAAAGCCCCGAACTTCTTTTTGAGTGCATGGTGGAGGCAACTCTTGTATTGCTTTGACCTTGTTTGAGTCAACTTTGATTCCTCTCTCACTGACTACGAAACCCAGTAATTTCCCTGACCGAGCTCCGAAAGTGCACTTTGCTGGGTTGAGCTTCAATTGAAATTTCCTCAACCTCAAGAACAATTTTTTCAAGACCTCAATGTGTTCCTTCTCTGTTCGAGACTTGGTGATCATGTCATCAACATACACTTCGATCTCTTTATGCATCATGTCATGGAATAATGTTACCATGGCCCTCTGATATGTTGCTCCTGCATTCTTTAGTCCGAATGGCATTACCTTATAACAAAAAGTACCCCACAATGTTATGAAGGTAGTTTTCCCCATATCCTCAAGGTGCATCTTGATCTGATTGTATCCTGAAAAGCCATCCATGAAGGGAAATAATGAAAATCCCGCCGTGTTATCCACCAAGGTGTCAATATGCGGCAAAGGGAAATTGTCCTTTGGGCTAGCTTTATTTAAATCCCTATAATCCACACATATCCGGACCTTTTCGTCCTTCTTAGGGACAGGAACAATGTTGGCAACCCATTCTGAGTACTTGACCACTTGTAGAAAACCAGTATCAAACTGTTTCTGGACCTTTTCTTTTATTTTCAACACTACATCAGGCCTCATCCTTCGTAGCTTTTACTGAATGGCTTGCACTCTTCTTTTATGGGAAGGCGATGTACTACAATGCCGGTACTTAGCCCAGGCATATCTTGGTATGACCATGCAAAGACGTCATTGAATTCCCGTAACAACTCAACAAGATCCTGTTTCGTCTCCTCGGCTATGCGAGTTCTAATTTTCACAACCTTTCCTTCCTCCAAGGCTATGTTCTCTATCTCCTCCTCATAGGGTAAGATCTGTTTCTCCTCTTGCTTTACCATTCGTAACAAATCTGGAGATAAATCACAATCTTAGTCACCTTCAAAATCCTGAGATTCCTCTAAACACATGTCTTGCTCAAAGTGGACCTCTGGATCTGTATTATCGTTACTTACATCATTGATATCTAGGGACCTGTGATGGATTACCAAAGAATGTACAAAGAACAAATGAATTCGAGGACAACTATTCACATGATATGAATGAAAAATGTAAAATTTGGAATGGAATTAAAAAATCAAAAGAATGAAAAATGAAAGAATGTTTGCTCGAGTTAATTATCAAAAATGTATTTTATTGAAATAATAATGTCTGAACATGAGCCTATTTCACAAAAAGAATCTTATTCTTCCTAGGCTAAAAAAACAACAAGAGCGTTCTGAATATTACTCTGTATAATCTCTAAAAACTACAGGAAGTTCCTCTGTAGTCCAATTGTTCAAAACGCTTCCAGATTTATAAGGTCGAATGCCCAACAGGTTTCTTTGTTCAACTTCTTCCCCGTGTATAGTATTGATGTGAGGACTTTCCAATAACCCTCTCTCAGGATGAATTATCCCTCCTGATATAAAGGTCTGGGATATGTGGGGGAATGTCATCGATTCCCAATTGACTTCTTCCTCATTTAGACGTACCCTTCTTCTCTCCTGCTTCTTCTCTATTTCCTTTCTCTTTTGTTTGGCATCTGGCCTGAAACCCAAGCCAAAACGGTCTCTCTTTTCTTTCAGCATTGGCACTTGCACTTCCCCTTGGAGATGTCTGCCCAGTCCTTTTCCTGGTAAGGCTCCCTTCCCGACCATCATTTGTAGGCCCATCTTCGTGGTCCTGGATATCTTGGGCACTGGAACTTCATTCCCCTCCAAAATAAATGTCGCGTTGATGAACTCTAAAGACCAGAAAGAACACTCAATGGCCTCCTCATTTGTCTCTACATATGGAGCATCATTAGTAACAGTGGCTATGATGTCTTCCTCCGTATTTATAGTGACCAGTCGACCATCCGTCACCAGTTTCAATTTTTAATGAAGGGATAAGGGCACTGCCCTTGCCGAATGAATCTAGGGCCTTCCCAGCAAGAAATTGTACGAGAGCTTGATATCCATCACCAAGAAATCAACTTCATATGTGTTTGGCCCAATCTGTAACGGTATATCAATTCTTCCCATCACTCTTCTCTCGGTGCCATCAAACGCTCTCACTATGTTCTGACAAGTCTTCATGTGAGAACTGTCTATCGGCAACCTCTTCAGTGTCGACAATGGTAAGACATTCAAGGCTGATCCATTGTCGATTAATACACTTGGCAGAGTGTATCCCTTACAACGAGTGGTGATGTGCAAGGCTTTGGTTGATCTTATACCTCCAGGTGGAATTTTATCATCGCTGAAGGAAATAAAGTTGTCACCACTTATGTTACTAACTAATCGATCAAGTTTATTGACAGATATATCTTTAGTAACATAAGTCTCATTCAGCACTTTCATTAATGCCTCACGATGTACTTCCAAACTTAAAAGTAAGGCTAGCACCGATATGCGAGCCAGTTGTTTGCGCAGTTGTTTAATCACACTGTATTCACTGTGCTTCAAGAATTTTAAAAATTCTTTAGCCTCTTCCTCCTTTACAGGTACGTTGATAAGGGTATCAAGTCCTTTCTCTGGTTCAACTGGCACATTCTTTGATTTTACTGGTTCTGTTCTGACGTTTACCGAGTCGTAACGCCTCCCACTTCGTGTGTAGAATCCCTCACTTTAGACCTCGTTGGAAGTGCTAGCTGAGTTTTCCACTGCTGACGTCATCACGTTACAATTACAATCCCATGGTATCATCTTGTTATCCTTGTAAGGAAAGGGCACAGGTTTCTGGATTACAACTTTAGGCGCGATTTATGCTCCGCCTTCTGTGTTTCTCGGTCAGGAAATAATGACCTTCGGATAATTGACTTTTTGATTTGTCAACTCTCCTTCGGTTGCATGTATGTTTCCTCCCTCTGAGCCTTCTTCGTAAAACTCTAGTTCCTTATTGTCCATAAGGTTCTGCACCAATATTCTGAACTCAGCACATTCCTGGATCTCATGCAGTAGTTCCTTAGTCCTTCATCTCCTTCCTTAGAACTTGATTTTATCAATTCCCTTCTTACCATTTCCCTCCAAACCATTATCAACGGAGTTTTCACCTCTGAGATATCCCTATTTTTCCTTCTTACAAGACTTTTCCCAATTGCGTTTATCCCCTTATCTCCATGATTGGGTAATGGGTTTTCTGCACTGGGTGTATAATCAAACTTGACAATCCCCAACTTGATGAGCCTCTCAACTACCTTTTTGAAGGCTGTGCAATTTTCTATCGAATGCCCCGATATTCCCACGTGGTAATCACAGTGAGCGTTGGAGTCATACCATTTAGGATATGGGGGTTGTAACGGCTGTAGATAATATGGGGACACTACGTGTCCATTGAATAAACTTTGATATAGCTCCTTATACGTCATTGGGATTGGCGTAAATTAGAGCTTTTGAGAATTTTATCTTGGGCCTGATTCTTGTCTTGTCGACCCTTGTTGCCCGGCAGTAACCACTTTTGGCTGGCTAACAGTAACTGCCTTTGAGTACCATTTGTTGTATGTACTCGTATTGTTCACCTCATTGTGTTTTTTTTCTAGGAGCAGATCTTCTAGTACTTTCTCCTGCTTCAATCTTACCACCCATTATGGCATTTTCTATCATTTCCCCTGCGATCACTATATCTGTGAAGCTTTTGGTGGTGCTTCCTATCATATGGGTGATAAAAGGTGCCTTCAAAGTATTGATAAATAGCATGGTGGTTTCCTTTTCCAGGAGAGGTGGTTGAACTTGCATGGCCACTTCCCTCCACCTTTGTGCGTATTGCCTGAAGCTTTCATTCGATTTCTTTTCCATGTTTTGCAACATGATTCTATCAGGCGTCATGTCTGTGACATTATTGTATTGCTTCATGAAGGCTTGAGCCAAGTCTCTCCATGAGCTAATATTAGCACGGCTAAGTTGATTGTACCACCTGGACGCTGCTACCGTCAAACTGTCTTGGAAACAATGGATCAAAAGTTGATCATTGTTCACGTAACTAGTTATGCGTCTACAGAACATAGTGATGTGGGCTTCAGAGCAACTAGTCCCATTGTACTTCTCAAATTCTAGCATCTTGAATTTATGAGGAAGCACCAGATCTGGGACCAAACTCAAATCCTTTGCGTCAATACCATGGTGATGGTCGGTATTTTCCAAGGCCTTGAATTTTTCTTCCAACCATCTACAACGATCTTCCAGCTGTCTTGAAGATTCAGTTCTGATTCCCTCTCTCTACCATGTCCAGATCAGGAATAACAGGATTAGCAGGGTTATCCCCTGGGTTGGATCTTATGCCAACTTGAAAATTTATGGGCATTCCAGTGTCAGCTTGCCCTTGTTGAGGCCTAATTGTGACAGGTAGCCTTCTGGGATATTCCTCAGGTTGTGTTTGCACGTGTGGTGGAATGAATCCCCTAGGAAAATCCTCATTGTCTTCAGCGTTAACTATGGGACCCTTTCCCTTGTCCATTGCCCCACTCAGCATTTGGGCCATTTGAGTCATCATATTCTTTTGAGCCTCCAACATCTGGTCCCTCATCTCTTGTTGGAGTTTTTCCATTTGCTCTTGCATCTGGTATTGCATGTCTCTTTGGAATTGTTCCAATCTTTGATCCATTTTCTTCGATTTGGCACGTGTACCGTAAGGATGTTCAGCTTTCAGATTTTTCTTCCCTTTTTCTCTCTCTCTCTCTCTGTTATAATTTCAACTAATTAGACTCTCTCTATAGACTTAAATGCATATGATATGATGTAATAAAATGCAAATGCATGAATGCAAAGAAAGAGAGGCATTGATTCTGAATTCAGTTACATTAGAACAACTTTTCTAGAAAATAAATTCATTTACATAAACTGGATTACGTACACGGCCTTGCCCTTATATTCCAAGCAAGAACATCAATCCCCTCCTTCGCAAATGTCAAATCTTGCAAACTTCTAATAAATGTCTCCACTAGCTCCTTTTGCTTGGGCCGCGACTCATTACTTACTTATCCTCGCAAAGCTTGTTAGCCTCTTCAAGAAAGCCGAGACGTGGTGATTCTCGAATAATTTTTGTCATCTTGAATCCTTGGGCAATAAAATCTTGTATTCCTTCACGGACTATCAATCTTCTCTCGTTTACTTGGACCATATTCGGACGACTGTATTATAATCCACTTTATCAAAAAATCCATTTTCTTATGACAAACTATTCTATTTAGCAATCGAATTTAAATCAACACCTCTTTTCTATGATGTAAATGCAATGCAACCACAAAACAAAACACATTAGCACAGGCGAAATAAATAGCATAGAACACCTATCTGGCTGACCACTAGGGTTTAATATAGCTCTACCTAGGGTTGACTCTTAGGTTTTCTATATGTGGTTTAGCTCTAAAATTGAGGTACCTGAACCAGCAGATTCCTCGATCTTCACCCATTATAGGCTCATACGGACCGAGTTCGGTTCAGGGGAATACATTTCCCTATGGCCATGCGGAAGTGAAAACTTCACGAAGACATAGGTACAGATGTATTCCGGAGGCAGTCCACTAGCCCATGCAGAGGTGAAAACCTCACGAAGGCGTAGCTTCTCACTCCCACTTAAGGGTGTGACCATGGCGGTCATGCAGTGCAATACAAAGAGAAATATTTTAAAATCACATACAATAAAAAGATCATGCTTTTTTTTTAAATCAAAATTTTAAATTCGAACAAAAGGACATGAAATTATCGATTTTATGGCTTGACTCTCTTATTGGTCCCCAGCGGAGTCGCCAAGCTGTCGAAACCATTTTTAATTTTAAAAAACGGGGTTGACTTTTTTAAAAAACGAAAGTGGGAGTCGCCACCAATTCCTTTTTATTTAGGTGTGATTGGATCACCTTGCAAAATGTTTTATTTTAAAACATTTGATTTTGGTCCACGAAAAACAAGAAAACAGGTTTTGGAGTCGGTTACGTATGAGGAAGGGTTAGCACCCTCATAACACCCAAAAATTCACACCTAATCGATAGAATCATATCCGAAATGTTTGAAATTTAATAAGAATTTAAAAAATATGATTTCTGAAAAACTTGAACAGTTTGATTTAAAATTTAAGAGTTCTTCATTCCGAAAGAATATAAACATCACATCCATCACGTTAGGACAAGATATTTTTAAACCCTCGTAACTAAAATCATCTTATGATTTACGAAATTTTATTAAAAGGATATTTAAATATTTAGTCAAACGGAAAATTGAAACCCAGCACGTTAGGGCACTATTTCCTGAATTTCTAAATACAAAACATTACTTTATTTTAAAACCTTTAAATAAAATATAGTAATTTTGCAAAATGCATTTTATTTTAAAACGATGATAATACATTATCAAACATAAATATCAAAAGCAATTGTGAAATAATGACATTTCATATTAATATAGACAATAAAAGTATAAAATAATAATAATAAAGTAACTACATTAAGGCAATCATGAATAAATGAAAGAGTATATGAAAGGTAGAATATATGAAATAATAAACGACAAAAAAAAAAATTAACATGAAAATTTCTCATACGATGTTAAACCTTGCATGCATCGACATATATCAAATAATAAATAAATTATTGCAAAAATAAAAATAAAAATTAGAAAATATATATATTAAAAAAATTAGATACGTTTTGAAATAAATAAACAATTTGAAAAAAAAATATTTAAAATAATATAATAAAAAACTATATATATTTAATACAAACAATATATAATATATGAAAATTTGAAAATATAATACAATAATAAATACACAAATTATAAAAAAATATACAATTTAAATAATATTAAACTCGATAAAATAATACATAATAGTAATTTAATATATATATAAATGGTAAATAAAAAAATATGTGAATTTATACTATTAATAAAATTAACATAATAAAAATATAACATATTAATACAATAAAATAATTTAATATAATATTAGGATAACTAAAAATAGAATAAAAAATAAAATAAGGATTAAATATAAAAGGACTAAATTAAAAACGTGTGTTGTATTACAGGGACTCATTAGGCAATTCTGCCTTCTTTCCAAAACGACGTCGTTCCGATTTGGGCCTTTAAACAGCTCCAGGACTTGATTGAAACAAAAACAGACTTTCAAGGCTAATTTAAAAAATAAAGAAAATATTAATTTGGACAAAATTAAAACAAATACAATTGTAAAGGGACTAAAGTTGTAAATTTCCCTTTTTTTATAAAACACGCGGATCTTCCCCAGGTTTTCGGGTCAACACGCGGATCCTCCTTCAAAACGACGTCGTTTTATGCTTATTGAATTAAGCAGAAACGACGTCGTTTCCATATCCCTATATAAGTCAGTTTTAACAAAAAAAAAACATTTCTAAACTGTTTTTTTAAAAAAAAAAATCAAAATCCTCTGAAGCCCTTCATTCTATAGTCTGGGCTTCGGTCATCGGACTCGTGGGCACGCGCCACACGCGCCATCGCGCATGGCGGCACATAGGTAAAATCTTCGCCTCCCTTATTTTTTAAAACCGTTTTTTCATGCATGAATATAAAAAAAATAAAACAGATTATAAGAAAATCACCTTTGCAAAAAATTCTCTATATTTTATTTCTGTATATTTTTGTTTCTCTCTGTATGTATCGGTCCGTTTACAGGTTTCTTGTAAGGCTTTTATAGCCTTCAAAATAAAAACATAAAAAGGAAATAAAACTATTGACATGTTTGCTGCGATTTCTTTCCTTTTGCTGTCGTATTTCTTTCTCTTTTTTGCAGGTTGATGTCAAGAAATCAGGCGATGGTGCAAGATTCGCGTTGATGGTGGCGTGACCGAGGGCTGATGGGTGCGGCGATTGCGGCGCGATGGTTGGGCTCCTGCTGGGGCATTTGTTTTTGCGGCGCCTAGGGTTTCAGAAACCCTAGGCCACTGCTAATTCTGCTTAGTGTTTGGGCCTTCTTAGGCCGCACTGGTTTGGGTCCTGTCTGGGTAGTTTGTTAAATCTGGGTTAATGGGTCACGGGTTTTAGGCATTGGGTCAAAGTCTATTGGGTCTGGGTAGGATTTGGGCTAGTGGGTTAGTATTTGGTTTATTAAAATTGGGCTTTGTAAAAAAAAAACTGTAAAAGGATTTTTTTTCTGTTTTTTTCCTCTTTTTTTTCTGAATAAAATGGGCCCGGGCAAAATGGCCTTATTACAAAACAATTATTTTAAAATGAACTTAAACTCTTCAAAACTATTTTATATAAAATTTATAGTTTTCTTTAATTATTTCAAGTTTTGATTTCTTAAATAATTTTAAGACTTTCGCTATGTATGTATTTTAGTGGCATTTCTTATCCGTACTAGACATTAGGATGGGTGAGGATTATTACAAGATGACATGTCGATCAAGAGTGTATCCATAAAGCAACACGTTAACAACTTCTATAAAGTGTTTCGAGTGCTTAAAGAATATTGTAGAAGCCCATTTTGCCCGGGCCCATAAACCAGAATAATAAAACAAAACCAAAAAAAAATTAATAAAGTCCAGTGTCCAGATTACAGAATTACCCGTGGACCCATTTACACCCTTCAGACCCATTCCTTGACCCAAATACAAACAGATTACCCAAACTAGCAATAAACCCAGACCTACGAGGCCCAAAAGGCCCAAGACCTAAATCAGAAACGAGGGTTTCTGAAACCCTAGGGAAGCCTCGCGCCGCAAACAGCCCTTGCTTCGTGCTCATCCTCGACCACGCCGTCATCAGCGCGCTCGAATCCCACCATCGTCACCGAGATCTTCGTTCCCAACCTGCAAGAAAGGAAAAAAGAGACAGCAAAAGGAAAGAAATCGTCAATAAATATGGCAATATTTCTTTTCCTTTTTATTTTGTTTATTCGTAGGCTATAAAAGCCTAACCTATAAATCAAAAAAGGAGATTGGCACATACACAGAGATATAAGCAAGAATTATACTGAAATAAAATATAAAGATTTTTGTCAGCAGAGGTGATTTTTTTTATTTTTTCTTTTCGATCTATTATTTTTTTTTCATATAAATATAATTTAAAAAAAACAAAAAGAAAGGAAAAGGAGTTTACCGTCGGATTGGCGTTGAGAACGGAGGTTTTCCAACTTTCTGGCCGCCGTGTATGACGGCGCGTGTGGCGGAGCGTCGTCAGAACCTGGGCCGAACTTCGGCCTCAAGCCAAAGAGGAGAGAGCCTTTTAAGGCTTCTGTTTTGTTTTTTTTTAGAAAGTGTTTAAAGTGATTTTTTTTATCTGTTTTTTACTTATATAACAAGTTTGAAACGGCGCCGTTTTTGCTTAGGATAATAAGCTAAAAAACGACGTCGTTTCATGGATCCGACCCGCTCGACCCGACTCGCCATCATAGGATCCGCGTGTTTTGATAAATGGTCTATTTACGAAGATGGTCCTTCCGCATTTTTTTAAATTTATAATTACGTCCAAATACATTTTTTCGTATTTACAGTTTGGCCCTAAATTTACATGCTGTTTCATTTTAGTCCTCAGGCTCTTTAAAGATAAAAATTAGAACGACGCCGTTTTGAAAAGGAGGCATAATTGCCATATTGGTCCCTAAGATTTAACGCTCATTCAAAATTAATCCTTTTTATTTATTTTAATTGCTTTTTAACTCCTATTTTCTTCATTTTAATTTTATTTTATTATTTTACATTATTATTTTATTAAATAGTTTATATTATAATTTATTAAATTTATATATATGTATGTTTTTATATGTAATATCCTTATATATGTATTATGTTTAATATTTTTTTACATAATATTTTATTTATTATATTATATATCTTTAAATTTCTATATTATATGATATTATACTATATTATGTATATTACTTCTTTTTATTATTATCTAATTTATATTATTTATATTATGTATATAATTTTATAATTAATGTACTACATATATGCATATATTTTCATTATTTATTATTTTTATTATTTTCATTACATACTATTTTTTTATATACTATATTATATGTTTTAATTTTTATTATATTACATAGTATTATATTATATCATAAATTTTTTCTAAAATTTTTTTGTATAAATTTTATTTATATTTTATGACATGTTTCACATATATATATATATATATTTAAATATCTTTATTCAAAATTATTATATATATTATTATGTATTATCTTTTATATGTATTAAATTATATATTTATTATTTAGTATTTTTTTATTGTTTTACATATATTGCTTTATATATTTTATTTATCTATGTAATGTCATTTTATTCATTTATTATTTTATGATTACTATAGTGTAGTTATTTTAGTTGTATTTTATATTGTATGCTATTGTATTATAATCGTTTTTAATATTTGTGTATGATAGTTTATAATTGCGATATTGTTAAATGGATTATTGTTCAAAATAAAAATACATTTTTACAAGCTTACTATATTTTAAAATAAGGCAATGTTTTGGTATTTAGAAATTCGGGAAATAGTGCCCTAACGTAATGGGTTGCGATTTTCCGTTTGGCTAAATAACTAAATACCCTTTTCAAGTTTTGTAAATCATGAGATGACTTTAATTACGAGGGTTTTAAAAAATGTCGTGTCCTAACGTACTGGATGTGATGTTTATATTCCTCTGGAATAAAAAATTCTCAAGTTTTAAATAAAAAAATCTATTCTTGGGAATTCAAAACATTGTGCCCTAACTTACTGGGTTCGACGTTTTTGCGTCTCGAGGTAGGAATTTTCTAAAATAAAGACGAGCTTAATTTCAAAGTCATGAGGTGCCATACCCTAACTTACTGGGTAAAGTACTTTATTTCTTTGTGATAAGTAAGTCCTGATTTTCTTTCTAATAAAAGGATCATATTTTCTAATTTTCTTTATTTTCAACATTCGGACATGATTTTATCGATTAGGTACCAATTTTGAGCGTTATGAGGGTGCTAACCCTTCCTCATACGTAACCGACTCCCGAACCCGTTTTCTTGTTTTCGTAGACCAAAATTAAATGTTTTAAAACAAAACGTTTTACAAGGTGATCCAATCACACCTAAGTAAAAAGGGATTGGTGGCGACTCCCATTTTTGTTTTTAAAGTCGATCCTTATTTTTTCAAAACACGATTTTAAAATGGTTTCGACAAATATAACATGGAATTATATTTCTTGAAGTGTGCATTCAGCATTGGTGCTTAAAAATTATTAGTTTTTATGATTTTTAGTAAAAGTATTGAGCGAAACTAAAGAAAATTCAAATTAATCTTGTTACAAACACATAAGCCTAATGTCACTTCTTCAAACTATTTATTGATATTTAATTATTTAATTGTACGTATATTTAAGGTAGATAGTAAAAGTGGCTATTGCTTTGGCCACTAAATTTTGGCATTAATACTTACTATTCTACCATGTATCAATGATTACATTTACTTGTCGATATTGCAACAAATGATATATGAATGTCACACGTACAAATACACGTGTCAAAATTTTAAGTAATCCACTTAAGAATATTTTTTTTAAGGAAACTTCAGTTTTAACCTAATAAAATGGGTTGAATTTCCTAAATCATCTTTCAGAATCAAATTTTAATGATTAAAAAATTAAATAGGATTAAAATTGTTTATGGATTGAATAGTGACTTTAAATAATAAAAAAAGTTTGATATTCACCACCAAATTCAATGGACTCAATCTGATAATAATGTATAATAGTACCTAATATTTTTAATTAAAATTCATCTATTTATTATATTAAAGTTAAAAGGTTAAAAAAATCATTTAATAAAAAAATTAAAAAATTAATTAATCTTTTAATGAAATAGTGCGCTCAATTGAGCCTTCAACGATTAAAAAAATCAACTAAATCCTTTTATTAACATGTACAATCATTGATCGATTTGACCATTAAAAGACATTAATGTGACTAACAAAAATAATGAGAAGCTAATACTTGACCTGCCACGTGGAAGTATGCTAACATGATATGCCACTTCAACTTGCATTTAAAAAATAAAAAAAAAATTATAATTCTTTTTAAAAATGCACATCAATAATGAATCTAGACAAATTTATTTCCAAGTTCATCTGCATTTAGACCTCATTTTGTCCAAATTCATTCCGAATGTGGTTAGTAAAAAATCATTAAAATATTATCTAAAAATCATAAAATATCTTTAAATAATTATAAAAGTTATTAAAAATTTCAAAAATATGAATTATTAAAATTATAAAAATTATTTACAATTTATTAAAAATTATGAAAATCATAAGAATTTAAAATATATATTATAAGATTATAAAAATTCAAGTAGTTTGTTATTCATCAAAATGTTTGAAGACTAAAAATTTGAAGAGGACTTCATATTAATTTTTCATATAAACTATGGGTATAGGGAGAAGAATACAACAGTGACTCCAAAGGCATATTTGTAGTGATCAATGCAACTCATGGCTCGCTTTGCTCTCTTACTGACTTCTTCTATATTAGATTTGTCCTGTGACTATTTGTCTTGGGACTCTATCCAATTAAGAGAAAATTTACAAATAAAATTGGTAGAATAATAAATATATGCTATGATATATATATATATATATATATATATAAAGGGCTAGAGATTCGGGGCATACAACAACCATTGATTAAATTTTTTAAGATAGAAGTTGTGCCTACTTTGTCAAGTAAAGGACCACCGATAACTGCGATTGAAATGCAGAAGCTGCAAAGAAGTGAATTTTAGCCTTCAAAAATAATAAATTTCTACAACCTCCAAATGCATAAAAGTTGCCCTACAATTGTGTCCTTACACTAACAATATAGAAGAAGCAGAACGATTCAGCTACAGATTTTCCACAACTCCCTTTTCCTTTCCTCAATTTTTAGGGTTAACTTCCTTAAAAAAGATTAAACCTCATTTATATTAAAAGATTGGGGACTGAAATGACAATTTTTTATTTTACTTAAATTATGTGGAAAATACCAATTTTAGAGATAATTTTTACAAATTTAATGAGAGTAACTAAAATGATCAAACTATGTAACTTAAGTGCCTAAATTACAAACATTTTTTTTCAAAAATAATATTAACCTCAAGACAATCATAAAAATAAACATAAAATTATCATGATTATTATCCTAAAAAAAGAAATTACCATCATAAATCATTGTCGTATACATAAATTCAATACATCAAATTTATTTTGAAAATAGACAAGTATAAATAAACTATAGTTATACTATACATATTGTTATGGGCCAATTTTGCCCGGGGCCCATAAGAAATAAAACTAAACAAAATATTAATGGTCCACACTCCTGAAATTACAGACCCAAAAATATTGCAAACCCTAAACCCAACCCAACACCTAAGCTAAAGCCCAAAATAGCCCAAAACATTAAACCAAACTAACCCAAACTAACCCAAACCTAAACCTTAACCCAACCTAGCCCAATACCACATTTTTAGAAAAAAGAAAAAAACCCTAGGTGCGCCGCACCTAGGTTTGCAGCCATCTGCCACCGCCGCTGCCCTTGTCACGTCCACCGCCCCTTTGCACCGCCCACTTGCCTGCAACGAAATGACTGATATAATAAAAAAAAAAACAAGTGTAAAAGGCTATAAAAAGTCATGGAAATCGATTGTAATTTTTTGGACAGAGATTGGAATACAACAAAAAAAAAACAGAGATTTTGAATACAAAAAAAAAGTTTGAATATACAAACAAATAGAAAGAGACAAGCAGACGAAGAGAAAATCGGATTAAAAGGTGCTAGGTTTTTTAAAGTTTTTTTTCTTCTCTATTTTCTTCTTTCGAAACTGTTACACGCATATATATATATATATATATATACATTTACATATACATATATCTAAAATATAACAAAATGGGGTTTTACCTTCGATCCGCATGAAAAAGGGGATTTTTTGGAGCTCCAACCGCCGTGCACGGCGGCGGACGACAACCAGAGCTAGGTCGAAAATCGGAAATGGGGAGAGGATTTTTTATTTGAGAGAATTTTTGGTTTTTTTTTTTTTGGAAAAGGGGGGAAGAATGAAAATTTAAAAAAAAAGCTGACTTATATAGGCCCCCAAAACGACGTCGTTTTGGGACTGGCCTCAGACGCTCAAAACGACGTGTTTTGCCTTGGCCCGATCCGACCGACCCGACCCGACCCACCAGCAGGATCCGCGTGTTTTTTAAAACTGGTCTTATTACCCGTTTAGTCCTTCTGCCTTTTTACTATTTTGCAATCAAGTTTCTTTCATTTTAATTTTTGCCCATTAATTTATTTCGTTTCCAATTGGGCCCACCTCGAAGCTGCGCGTTTTGGAGGGGGGATTATTTCCCATTTTGGTCCCTCCTTGTTATTCGCGCATGCAACTTGGTCATTTTCCTTTTTTATTTATTTCGGATTTGCCTCAAATTTCTGTTTTAAGTTCAGATTAGACCCTTTTTTTTTATTTTGGTTATTTTATTATTAAATTAATTAATTTTATTATTATTACTATTATTATTTTACTATTAGTACTGCTATTATTATTATTATTACTATTATTATTACTATTACTATTATTATTATTCTCTAAATGGACACGTTTTTACTTCTATAATTTTCATGTTATTATCTATTTATTTATTCATTTATATATATATCTTTTCCTATACTTTCAAAAAACCTAGATTATTATCATTATATTATTATCATTTTAATTTGTTTTATTTAATACCTTATTTATTTGCTTGACTTTTTATTTTAAACTTTTATTTGTTTATTTATTTACTTTTTTAGTTTTTATTTATTATTTTTCTTTTTACTAGCTTGTTGGTTTTATTTATTTTAGTCTATTTTCGTCTTTATTATTGTCATCCATATTAATGCATTTATTGTTATTCTATTATGCATATTAACATCGAAATTTATTTCACTACCAATTCGTGTTACATTAATCTTTACCCGACGCATTAAAATTTTTGTTTTAAAATAAGCAATATTCCACGTTTTTTTTATTTCAAAAAGTCGTACCCTAACTTACGAGGTTTCGATTTTCTGGACAAATCCGAACAAACGAACGTTTTAAAATTTTTAAAAATAATCTCAGGAATTACGAAAAGATCGTGTTCTAACTTACGGAATACGATTTCTTTCTAAAACTGAGATAATCAAATGTCTTTTAAAATAAATTTTTTGGTGTTTATTCTCATTTCGAGGATTTAAGATATTATGTCCTAACTTAGGGGACGTAATTCTTTTTCTCGATTAACGTGAAATATGCCCTTTTCTCAGAAAATTTACAATTAAACAATATTTTAACAAAGGGTCGTATTTTAAATCTCTTCAAAGTTCTCAATTTTCGACACTAAGACACTAATTAATCAACTAGGTACCAATTTTGGGCGTTACGAGGGTGCTAATCCTTCCTCATGCGTAACCGACTCCCGAACCCATCTTTCTAAATTTCGTAGAGCAAAATCATTGTTTTAATAAATCAAACCGTTTATTGAAAACAACCACCTTTCGAGGTGACCCAATCACACCTCATCAAAAAGGATTGGTGGCGACTCCCGTTTTTTTCGTTTTCATTCTTAAAATAAAAAGTCAACCTTGTTTTTCAAAAAAATGGTTTCTACAAGTTGGCGACTCCACTGGGAAAGTCAAAATATGAGAGTTAAGCCACGAGTTGATTATTTTTGTCTTTTGTCGAAAGTAGAAAAATTGGTTTAAATTTACGATCCATTCGCTGCATTTCATCCGTCTTTTTGTGATCTTTGTCATAATATGTTTGCTTTATCGGTTTGAGCCTTTTTGATATATCTCTGCATGTTGCATCGCACAAATCATTCGATTTTACCCTTTTAAGTGGAAGTGAGAAACTATTCCTTCGTGAGGTCTTCACCTCCGTATAGGATAGTGGATCGCTTTCAGGATACATCTGTATCTATGTATTCGTAAGATTTTCATCTTCGTATAGTGGAATGGTGGAAATGTGCAAGTGTACACAATCGTAACAAGTAATAAAGTGACAAGTAAATGTCGAGTTATCGTACCCACAGGGACTGTGAAAAGAATTATTTATGAATGCAATTTAAAACATTTTGGTGAAGAAAAATATTTTGATTTGAGAAATGATTAAAAACTAGAAAAAAAAAAACAAAGTAAAATAAATAAAATAAAGAAATTCTTATGTACGATTTCAAAAGCTGATTTTAATCAAGATGATATAATTGTGTTGGATTAATTACATTTCTTAACTTAGAATCATTAAATTCATGCTTATACTTGTTACAAATAAATCACGGCAACTCGGTAATTTGCTAACTTATGAACATATTTACAAATCAAAAATCCATTTATCTCTTGTACATATCCCTATGTCAATTCGACAGATTAAACAGATTTATAAAAGTAAACATGTTATTGCACATACATACTTATTAAATTAAACAATCTCTCGCATATTCCTATGTCGATTCAACCGATTAATTCAACCTAATAAGCATATAAAAGACTATGTGAGGTAACAAAGTATCCTTACCTTGAAACAGTTTAATCACAATAATCCTGCAAGTTATGCAAGGCATATGTATCGCCAAATACAATGCTAATTTAAGCTCCAGCTACCTTAGAAGAATTAAACATGCACAGTTTAAGTATTGTGCCCATTAATTACAATTTCAATGCGTTTAAATAATTAATTCTTTAGTTATCTAAACAATTAAAATGCCAGAATAACTTAAGCATGATTTTACTTAATCAAGCATTTTACCGAGGCCTATAACAGTATAAACACAATTTTAATAATTTAAGAGGACGAAATGCAATCAACCCAACACGAATTAAATTCAAGCTAAGCTGATTAAATTAACCATTCCAATAGCATAAATATTCATAAACATGTTTGTCAAAATAACAATGAAATTTAAAGAGATAGGGAACAAGAAGCAAATCCGGTGTTTCTCCGTGGCTTGACTGATTGCTCCGTTCTTCGTTCTCCGTTGTCCTCAGCTATCAAGGTGGCTTATGAACACTCCAATTGCTTCTCCAAATGGCTGAGAAAACACCTCTTTTCCAAGAGGAGAAATCGGCACAAGAAGGCTTGGCTTGTTCTTGGAAATAAAGAGAGAATGGAGAGAAGAGAAGTGAGGAGAGAATGAGAATGTTGAAGGATTGATAGGTGCCTTGAATAATCAGCAAGGGGTGTATTTATAGCTGAATGTGGTAGCTAAAATTTGATAAAAATAGCAGCCAAAGAGCCACACCTTGTCCGGCCACCTATGTGGCAAAGTTGGTGGCTTCAACTTTGCTAAATATGGCTTGGGGCAAATCTACAAAGCCACTAATTGTGGAGGGAGTTGAATGCAACTTTGACAAGTCTTCAAGGGCTTCTTTGCAAGCTTAATTAATCAGCTAATAGGCTGATTTGGGTCAGCATATGGATGGTTTGGGCTGCCCAATTGGTGGCTGGTTCGGTTCACTGAATTCGGTTCAACCAGTGCGGTTCAACTAGGCCCTTTTTCCATAATTAATTAAGATTAATTTATTTAGCCCAAATTAATTTGGGAACAAATTAAAATTAATTATATTATGATTTAATATTCATAACCGGACCGTCTTGGGTTGGAAATAAATGTGCCTCGATACTTCAAATTACTTCTCGATTTTATTCTTCTAGCGATGTCTCTGTGAGCCAATTTTTGCCTTTTTGTGCGAATCATTTAAAATAGTCAAAATTAATCAAAATTAACTATAAAATTAATTAAAATTCGTCATGTTCATATTTTTAACACAATTTAATTATTTTATAGTATTTAATTATTTTCCGACAAGAATTTAATCGAAACTGCATAAATTTGAGTTAAAAAGGGCATGAAAAAGTGTATAAATTTTCGTGTTTCCATATAGCCATAGGGAAATGTATTCCCCTGAACTGAACTCAGTCCATATGAGCCTATAATGGGTGAGGATCGAGGAATCTGCTTGTTCAGGTACCTTTGCTTTAGAACCGAACAGCATATAGTGAGCCCTATGAGCCCACCCTAGGTAGAACCGCACCAGACCCCTAGTGGTCACCCAATTAGGTGATTTATTTATCATTTCATGATACTTTAGCATTCTACTGACTTGTTTTGTTTTGCTTTGATTATAATTGCATGGCATTTTCATCACACAAAAAAATGTGTTGATTCACATTCGGTTGCTAGATAGATAACTTATCATGGAAAAGGGGTTTCTTGATAAAGTGGAGGATAATGCGGCCGTCAGGATATGAGCCGAGACAATGCAGCAAGAGAAGGGTGATAGTCTTACAGAGGGGTACGTGTCAGAGTTATGGGATTTTACTCGTATCAGCGTAACCCAAAATAATCTTCAAGAGATGAAAGAAATATGAGATCAATGGAATGATGAGATCAAGCAACTATTCTACTATAATTACGGTGATTTGCCCTATCTACTCGATATCAAAGTGGACAAGCACTCATTTCGAGCTCTCGCCCAGTTTTGGAACCCTGCCTATAGTTGTTTTAATTTTGGAAAGGTGGATTTGGTACCTACCGTGGAAGAGTACACGACCTTGCTCCGTTGCCCGAAAATTCAAGCTGACTGATAAACCGTAAAAGTAACATATTTTAATCCCACATTTAGCATAATTTTGGATGGTTTATCCCTTGATTTATGTAAAAAGGTGCTGTTAATCCTTTCTTTTCATGTTTTATACTCAGGAAAGCACCGGAGGATGGAAAGAATGAGAAACAGGCTCAAAACGGACCAAATTGGGCCAAAGTGAAAATCGACACGGCCTAGACTTGAGCCAACACGGCCGTGTCTCCTTGATAGACTAGAACACGGCCTGATCATGATTTACACGGGCGTGTCACCTCATTAAAAGTCTGAACACGGCCTGACCATGACTTACACGGGCGTGGGCCATGGCCGTGTCCCTGCCGCAGCCAAAAGGAGTTTTACTCAGATTTGGATACTTGGAGGCAAAGAAACACACTCCAAAGTCTAATTAAACCCCCAAATAGGAATTGCACTAAAATTAGGATACTTGGAGGCCAAGTAACACATCTCAAAGCCTATATAAATACCCTAGGGGACAACTTAAGTGGAGAGTTCGGAAGAAGCCTTCTGCCAGGGCTTTTGGAGGGCGGTGAGCTAGGCCAAGGAGCCGAGCCGAAAAGGTCAGATTTGTGGGAAACACTCAAAGATAGCCAGTTGATCCATCTCAAGAAGCCGTAATTCTACTCAAGACGGCGGATCTCTCATTCAATTCCTTCAGGGGGTTTTAGGGATTTCTTCTATTTTGTTTTATCTTTTCTTCTGAGATGTTTTATTTTATTGTTATGAACTATGTAACAATCCAGTTTATACCCTAGTCGAAACAGTGGTTTTGGGACCACGAATCCGAGTCTGAATAATATTTTAATATCATTTTTCTATGCCGTTCATATGTGACTAAGTATGTGTTAAATTTTTGTAAGTTAATTTGACCGTTTGTGTGTTGATTGACAAAAAGGATGAAATTGCATTGAATGTGAAATTTGCTTGCTATTTGCTAAAGTACTAATGTGTTGTGGCTTTTAAAAGTTTTGGCCTTAAGTGGTAATTGAACCACTATTTGGTTAGTGGGTGATTTTGGTCAAAAATGACCTTGTTATTTATGTTATAAAATTTTGTTTTAATTGGCTAAAAGGGTAAATGAATTATTATGTATGTTATATGTGATAAAAACATGAAAAATAGCCATTCTTATTTCATCTTTTTGACCGAAAACAAGGGGAAGAAGAAAGGGTTTTATTCTTTTAATTTTCGGCACATTCTAAGCTTAATTCAATGTTAGATTTTGATCCGCTTTTGATAATTTCTACGTTTTTGTAATCGTTGCTTTGTGCTCTACAAAACCCATGCTTAAATTTTTTAAATTGATGATGATTGTGTGATATGCCATTGATGATATGTTGAGCTTTGTGAAAGTTTAAGGTGTTAAAAGAAAGATTTGAACTAGATGAACATACTTTGTTCTAGAATTTTTGATGAATTTAGCTAATTAGGGCTAAATTGAGAAAATGAGAAATTGAAGGGTTAAATTGTGAAATAAATGAAATGTGTGGATTTGTATATGCATAAGAAGAATTCGGCTAAGCACATGTATATTGAAATTTTGTGTATTTGATGATTTTGTGAGATAGGGACTAAAGTGTCAAAATGTGAAAATGTGAGGGCTATTTTGTAAAATGCCCTAAATGTGTGTATGTGGACTAAATTGAATGAAATGATGATTGAATGGATTGAATTTGAATGTGTATAGACCAAGAAAGGAGAGGTTCGGATCGAGATCGAGGCAAAGAGAAAGTGTTCGATTAATCGACCGTTTCGGTATTTTGACATCTGAAGTAAGTTCAAATATAATATATGTTATTAAGATATGTTTTTGTATTATGAAATGAATGTGTATATGTGTATGAAATTGAGATGCTATGTGCAAGATTTAGTTAAGAGCACTAAGTGTGCGATATTGAAATCGAAACAGAAATGAATAGCACTGAGTGTGTAATGTTTTGAAAGATTTGGCTTATAGTATTGGCACTGTGTGTGCGTTACCGAGATAAGTCGGTTAAAAGAATAGGCACTAAGTGTGCGGTGAAAAATATGCTACGAGCATGTATATAGCACTGAGTGTGCGATCAAATTGAATGAAAATTAAAGGATGATCGGCAAATAATATCGAGCATTGAATAGCTTGGAGGTTTAATAACTATGTGTGGTTAAGGTACGTATTGAACCTTTGTGGTTGATGAGTATAATCGAGCTATGATTGAGGAAATGAGTATTTTAGCTATGGCTGAGAAGGCATGAATATGAGATAATAGATCTATGTGATTGTTTATTATATACATTGGTTTAATTTGATATGATAATTGTATTGTATGTCAAACTTACTAAGCTTTAGAAAGCTTACAGTGTGATTTGTTTCTCTACTTTGCAGTGTCAGTATAGTTAGCTCAGATCGGGGGATCGTCAGCATCTCAGTCACACTATCGGCAATCTATTTTGGGGTATTTTGGAATGATGGACATAATTAAATATGGCATGTATAGGCTGGTCATTTGAATCATGTTTGATATTTGTAAGTAGCCATGAGATGTGGCTAGATATGTGATAGTTTTAGCAAGAATGGTTTTGGTATATATGATGCATCTTTTGGTATGGATTATGAGTTGAGAAATTGACTTATGAATGGTAACTTTGTGTTGGTAAAATGCTAGTATGAATTAGTGAAATTGAAAAAGGATGATGTTTGGTAATGAATGAATTATGCTTGTGATGATATGAGTTTTAGTCTTTGAAATTGTCATGGTTGGAATTGGTATTGAATGCATGGTTTGAATGACTATTTTGGTATGTTTTTGGTGGTAATATGTGCATGAGATGTCTTGGTTAATATGGCTTGTAGGTTTGGCCCTTATGGGTGGCATTTTGGCCTTGTAAATGGCCTATAATGTCACACGATGAGGCCTGCGGGCGTGCCTAAAGACCGTGGGTGAATTGGAAGAATGTAGCTTAGTATCACACGGCCTTGACACGGGGGTGTCAGCTAGCCGTGGTATACAAGTCAGTAGCTAGCTAAGAGTACACGGCCATGGCACACGGGCATACTTGGTGGCCGTGGTGAGGATGTCAGTATATGGTTTAGTAGCAGACGACCATGGCACACAGGCGTGCCTAGTGACCGTGTTAGTATAGTCAGTATGTGGACACGGAAGGACACACGGGGGTGTCTAGAAGTCGTGGAGGGCACACGGTCTCCTCCCACGGGCGTGTATCCCCTGAATCTTTGAAGAAAATTTTAAATGCTCGAGAATTTCTGTGTGTGTTCGGTTTAGTCCCGACCCCTCTTTAGCATGTGAATTAGGTCTCGTAGACCTTGATAAGGGACACCATGATTTTAATTAAATGTGATTGAAGATGATTGACTTTGTGTCGTAAATTCTAGATGTTAAATGTTCTGATTGATCGATAATACCTCTTAACCCTATTTCGGTGATGGTCTCGGGTTAGGGGTGTTACATTTTATTGGTATCAGAGCTATGGTTTAGTCGATTCTCAGACTAATGTAGCGCGTGTGAGTCTAGCTATACATACCATATTATGAAATTGCGATAGTGTGATGAATTCTGATAGTTGAAAAATGTGTTTTCATATAGTAATGGATCCCGATCAAGCAGTTGCTGACGATGTAGAAAGCAATGCGCCTACTCCCGCTCAAGGGACAGCGCCGGCCACATCTAGGCCAAATGATTGTGGTGAGGGAGGAGAGGCTAAGCAAGCCTTCTTCCGAATAATGATCGAGTGGTTTACAGAGTTTGTTCGAACGAATCCGACTGCTCCACAACCTCCACCCCCACAAGTACCTGTTGTGCCGCAAGTTGTAGACCTAATCAGATTGAATAAACCACTTGTAGATAAGATTCAAAAATACGGGGCCGAGGAGTTTAGGGCCACACCTGATGATGATGATGTACGAGCCGAGTTTTGGCTTGAGAATACAATTAGAGTATTCGATGAGATGTCGTTGAATCCTGATGAGTGCATTAAGTGTGCAGTTTCCTTGTTGAGAGACACGGCTTATAACTGGTGGAAAACATTGATATCTGTAGTTCCGAGAGAGAGATTCACCTGTGACTTCTTTCAAGTTGAGTTCAGAAAGAAATATATTAGTCAGCGTTTCATTGATCAGAAACGTAAAGAGTTTTTAGAGTTGAAACAGGGTCGTTTGTCTGTTACTGAGTACGAACGGGAATTTGTAAGATTGAGTCAGTACGTGAGGGAATGTGTTTTGACCGAAGCTACTATGTGCAAACGTTTCATAGAGGGATTGAATGAAGACATTAAATTGTTGGTTGGGATACTTGATATAAATGAATTTGTTGTGTTAGTCGAAAGAGCATGTAAAGTGATGAGCTCAAGAAAAGAGAAGAAGAAAGCCGATTCTCGAGGCTCGTGATGAAAGAAAGAGATCGATGAATAAGTTCTCTCAACCTTCAAAAAGAGATATAGAGATGAAAGAAATCGTTCAAATGTTTCGTTGGGACATCCAAGTAGAGATCGTTCGAGACAAAGTCTTTGGTTTACTTAATTCAAGCTCGAATGAACCAAGTGTTGGTAGTGTTAAGAGTAACAAACCCGAGTGCAGGCAGGTGTGGAAGACGACATGTGGGAGAGTCTTTGGGGCAAGTATAACAATAGAGTTTGTTATAAATGTGGATCTCGAGATCATTTTATTCGAGATTACCCAAAGATGGTCGAAGAGGAGAATGTTGAATGAAAGACCAAGTAATGTGGCGGCTAGAGGTAGACCACCCGTAAACAACGAAATGTGAGCGAAAGTCAAAGGGGACAAGCGACACAAACCGTGAGGTCGAAGCGAGAGCACTGCCTGAGCTTATGCTATACGTGAACGAGAGGAAGCATCATCTCCAGATGTCATCACCGGTACTTTCACTTTATTTGATACTGATGTCATTGCATTGATAGATCCTGGATCAACCCATTCCTATGTGTGTATGAACTTAGTATTGAATAAGACTCTACACCGTTGAGTCTCATCGAATTTGTGATTAGAGTATCGAACCCCTTAGGCAAGTGTGTTTTGATGGATAAGGTGTGCAAGAATTGCCCATTGATGTTTCGTGATTTATGTTTTCCGGTCAATTTGATGTTACTACCATTCAATGAGATTGACATAATTCTGGGTATGGATTGGCTTACTCTGCATAACGCCATCGTGAATTGTAAAAGAAAGAGTATTGAGTTGAAGAGTCAGAATGGTGGTATAGTTCGAATTGAATCCAATGATATGAAAGGATTACCACCGTATTGTATCTCTGCGATGAAAGCTATGAACTATGTGAGAAAAGGTTGTGAAGCTTATTTGGCGTACGTGATTGATACAAAGGGGCGGAAAAAGAAAGTTGAATCTGTGCCTGTAGTATATGAGTTTTCAGATGTGTTTCTGGAGAAGTTGCCGAGATTACCTCCGATTCGTGAAGTTGAGTTTGGTATTGAGTTGTTGCCTGGTACTACACCTATATCGATAGCTCCGTATAGAATGGCACCAACAGAATTGAAAGAGTTAAAATCTCAGTTGCAAGAATTAACTGATAGAGGATTTGCACGACCGAGTTTCTCACCTTGGGGAGCCCCTGTGTTATTTGTGAAAAAGAAAGATGGAACTATGAGAATTTGTATTGATTATCGATAATTTGAATAAATTGACAATAAATAACAAATACCCGTTGCCTCGTATCGATGATTTGTTTGATCACCAAAGGAGCTACGATGTTTTCTAAAATAGATTTGAGATCGAGTTACTATCGGTTAAGAGTTAAAGAGTCCGATGTGCCAAGATCGCTTTAGAATGAGGTACGGACATTACGAATTCTTAGTGATGCCTTTCGGATTAACAAATGCTCCTGCAGTGTTTATGGATCTGATGAATCGAATATTCAGACCGTATTTGGATCGCTTTGTGGTGGTGTCCATTGATGATATTTTGATTTATTCGTGTGATGAGACGTAGCATGCCGAACATTTGAGAACCGTGCTACAAACACTACGTGAGAAACAGTTGTATGCAAAGTTTAGCAAATGTGAATTTTGGTTGCGTGAGGTTGGGTTTCTGGGACATATTGTATCAGCTGCGGGAATACGAGTTGACCTGAGTAAAATCTCCGCTATTTTAGAATGGAAGCCTCCGAGAAATGTGTCTGAAGTCCGTAGTTTTCTGGGACTAGCGGGATATTATAGACGATTTGTGAAAGGCTTCTCGATGATTGCAACTCCATTAACAAAGTTGTTACAAAAGGATGTTAGATTCGAGTGGTCAGAAAAGTGCCAACAGAGTTTTGAGCAGTTGAAAGTGTTGTTAACGGAAGCACCAGTGTTGATTCAACCCGAATCAGGCAAAGAGTTTATAGTTTTTAGTGATGCATCGTTGAATGGTTTGGGCAGTGTGTCTTGATGCAAGAGGGGAGGTTATTGCTTATGCTTGAGACAATTAAAACCGCATGAAAAGAACTACCCAACGCATGATCTTGAATTGGCTGCGATTGTGTTCGCATTGAAGATTTGGTGTCACTATCTATTCGGGGAAAAATGTCACATCTATACTGATCATAAGAGTTTAAAGTACTTGATGACTCGAAAGACTTGAACTTATGCGGAGAAGATGGTTAGATTTATTGAAAGATTACGAACTTGTGATAGATTACCATCCGGTAAGGCTAATGTTGCGGTGATGCCTTAAGCTAAAAATCGTTATATGCTTTGCGAGCTATGAGTAATCCGATAGATCTATGTGATGATGGTGTGGTTGTAGCCGAAATTGAAAGTAAAGCCGATGTTTGTACAGCAAATTAGTGATGCTCAGAAAAATGATGTTGAAATGATGGCTAAACGAACTCAATGTGAATTGAATGTTGAATCAGAATTTCGAGTTGATAGTAATGATTGTTTGAGATTCAGAGATCGAATTTGTGTTCCAAGAAATTCAGGGTTGATTCAAACGATTTTGAATGAAGCTCACAATAGTCATTTGACTGTGCATCCGGGGAGTACGAAAATGTATAATGTTTTGAAGCAGTTCTATTGGTGGCATGGCATGAAAAGAGACATTTCTGATTTTGTATCGAAATGTTTAGTTTGTCAGCAAGTCAAAGCTGAACATCAAGTTCCATCTAGGTTGTTACAACCGATTATGATTCTTGAGTGGAAATGGGAGAGAATTACGATGGACTTTGTGTCGGGTTTGCCCTTATCTCCGAGTAAGAAAGATGCAATCTGGGTGATAGTAGACAGAGTAACAAAATTAGCTCATTTCGTTCCGGTGAGAACCGATTATTCTTTAGATAAGTTAGTTGAACTGTATATTGATGAGATTGTGAGATTGCATGGAGTACCGTTATCTATAGTGTTTGATAGAGATCCAAGATTTACCTCGCGATTTTGGAAGAAATTGCAAGATGCTTTAGGCACTAAATTGCATTTCAGTATTGCTTTTCATCCGCAAACGGATAGTCAATCTGAACGAATCATTTAGATTCTCGAAGACATGCTGAGATGTTGCATACTTGAATTTGAAAGCACGTGGGAAAAGCATTTATCATTGATTGAGTTTGCATATAACAATAGTTATCAATCTAGTATCAAAATGGCACCATATGAGGCTCTTTATGGTTGAAAGTGTCGAACTCCATTGTATTGGACTGAGCTGAGTGAGAATAAGATTCACGGGGTTTATCTGATAAAAGAGACTGAACAGAAAGTGAAAGTGATTCGTGATAGTTTGAAAGCAGCCTTAGATTTTCAGAAGTCTTATGCAGATCTGAAACGAAAAGATATCAAATTTGAGGTCGGTAATAAAGTGTTTTTGAAAGTGTCTCCGTGGAAGAAAATACTCCGATTTGGCCGAAAGGGCAAGCTGAGTCCGAGGTTCATCGGAGTGTACGAGATTATTGAACGAGTTGGGCAGGTTGCTTATAGATTGAAATTGCCATCTGAGTTAGAAAAGATTCATAACGTGTTTCATGTGGCAATGCTTCGACGGTACAGATCAGATCCGTCTCATGTGATTGCTCCTACTGAAGTTGAGATTCAGTCAGACTTGTCGTATAGTGAAGAACCGATCCGAATTTTGGCATGAGAGACTAAAGAGTTGAGAAATAAGAAAATTTCTTTAGTGAAAGTATTATGGCACAAACACGGAATTAAAGAGGCTACGTGGGAGCCTGAGAACGTTATGAGAGAGCAACATCCACAACTATTCACTGGTAAGATTTTTGGGGACGAAAATCCCTAAGGGGGGAGAGTTGTAACAGTCCGGTTTATACCCTAGTCGGAATAGTGGTTTTGGGACCACGAATTCGAGTCCGAATAATATTTTAATATCATTTTTCTATGCCGTTGATATGTGACTAAGTATGTGTTAAATTTCTGTAAGTTAATTTGACCGTTTGTGTGTTGATTGACAAAAAGGATGAAATTGCATTGAATGTGAAATTTGCTTGCTATTTGTTAAAGTACTAATGTGTTGTGGCTTTTAAAAGTTTTGGCCTTAAGTGGTAATTGAACCACTATTTGGTTAGTAGGTGATTTTGGTCAAAAATAACCTTGTTATTTATGTTATAAAATTTTGTTTTGATTGGCTAAAAGGGTAAATGAATTATTATGTATGTTATATGTGATAAAAACATGAAAAATAGCCATTCTTATTTCATCTTTTTGACCGAAAACAAGGGGAAGAAGAAAGGGTTTTATTCTTTTAATTTTCGGCACATTCCAAGCTTAATTCAAGGTTAGATTTTGATCCGTTTTTGATAATTTCTACGTTTTTGTAATCGTTGCTTTGTGCTCTATAAAACCCATGCTTAAATTTTTTAAATTGATGATGATTGTGTGATATGCCATTGATGATATGTTGAGCTTTGTGAAAGTTTAAGGTGTTAAAAGAAAGATTTGAACTAGATGAACATACTTTGTTCTAGAATTTTTGATGAATTTAGCTAATTAGGGCTAAATTGAGAAAATGAGAAATTGAAGGGTTAAATTGTGAAATAAATGAAATGTGTGGATTTGTATATGCATAAGAAGAATTCGGCTAAGCACATGTATATTGAAATTTTGTGTATTTGATGATTTTGTGAGATAGGGACTAAAGTGTCAAAATGTAAAAATGTGAGGGCTATTTTGTAAAATGCCCTAAATGTGTATATGTGGACTAAATTGAATGAAATGATGATTGAATGGATTGAATTTGAATGTGTATAGACCAAGAAAGGAGAGGTTCGGATCGAGATCGAGGCAAAGAAAAAGTGCTCGATTAATGGACCGTTTCGGTATTTTGACATCCGAGGTAAGTTCGAATATAATATATGTTATTAAGATATGTTTTTGTATTATGAAATGAATGTGTATATGTGTATGAAATTGAGATGCTATGTGCAAGATTTAGTTAAGAGCACTAAGTGTGCGATATTGAAATCGAAACAGAAATGAATAGCACTGAGTGTGTAATGTTTTGAAAGATTTGGCTTATAGTATTGGCACTGTGTGTGCGTTACCGAGATAAGTCGGTTAAAAGAATAGGCACTAAGTGTGCGATGAAAAATATGCTACGAGCATGTATATAGCACTGAGTGTGCGATCAAATTGAATGAAAATTAAAGGATGATCGGCAAATAATATCGAGCATTGAATAGCTTGGAGGTTTAATAACTATGTGTGGTTAAGGTACGTATTGAACCTTTGTGGTTGATGAGTATAATCGAGCTATGATTGAGGAAATGAGTATTTTAGCTATGGCTGAGAAGGCATGAATATGAGATAATAGATCTATTTGATTGTTTATTATATACATTGGTTTAATTTGATATGATAATTGTATTGTATGTCGAACTTACTAAGCTTTAGAATGCTTACAGTGTGATTTGTTTCTCTGCTTTGCAGTGTCAGTATAGTTAGCTCGGATCGGGGATCGTCAAGATCTCACCACACTATCGGCAATCTATTTTGGGGTATTTTGGAATGATGTACATAATTAAATATGGCATGTATAGGCTGGTCATTTGAATCATGTTTGATATTTGTAAGTAGCCATGAGATGTGGCTAGATATGTGCTAGTTTTAGGAAGAATGGTTTTGGTATATGTGATGCATCTTTTGGTATGGATTATGAGTTGAGAAATTGACTTATGAATGGTAACTTTGTGTTGGTAAAATGTTAGTATGAATTAGTGAAATTGAAAAAGGATGATGTTTGGTAATGAATGAATTATGCTTGTGATGATATGAGTTTTAGTCTTTGAAATTGTCATGGTTGGAATTGGTATTGAATGCATGGTTTGAATGACTATTTTGGTATGTTTTTGGTGGTAATATGTGCATGAGATGTTTTGGTTAATATGGCTTGTAGGTTTGGCCCTTATGGGTGGCATTTTGGCCTTGTAAATGGCCTATAATGTCACACGGTCGAGGCGCACGGGCGTGCTTAAAGACCGTGGGTGAATTAGCAGAATATAGCTTAGTATCACACGGCCTTGACACGGGGGTGTCAGCTAGCCATGGTATACAAGTTAGTAGCTAGCTAAGAGTACACGGCCATGGCACACAGGCGTGCCTAGTGACCGTGTTAGTATAGTCAGTATGTGGGCACGGAATGACACACGGGGGTGTCTAGAAGCCGTGGAGGGCACACGGTCTCCTCCCACGGGCGTGTATCCCCTAAATCTTTGAAGAAAATTTTAAATGCTCGAGAATTTCTGTGTGTGTTTGGTTTAGTCTCAACCCCTCTTTAGCATGTGAATTAGGTCTCGTAGACCTTGATAAGGGACACCATATTGTAATTGAATGTGATTGAAGATGATTGACTTTGTGTCGTAAATTCTAGATGTTAAATGTTCTGATTGATTGGTAATACCTCTTAACCCTGTTTCAGCGATGGTCTCGGGTTAGGGGTGTTACAAACTAAACCCTTCAGATGCCTGAAGGGGATGAAACTTAGATGAATCTTATTATCGTTTGCTGAACTATATGATAAATACTTGATTTGTTCTTAATTATGTGTTCTTAATTCTTGTGTTTATATTTCGGGGATATTGATTCAAGTTTGATGTGCTTAGGTGGAGGAGCAAAAGTCCCTGCTTAAGAGTAGATCTAGCATAATTAAGCGGAGTTGATCGCGCGCCTAGAGATAGGGTGACAAGATTTTGCCGGATTAGGGTGAAACCTAATATGGGAGTCCATAGATCGAGTTAATGCAATTCTAGGGTTTTAATTAGAAAGAGATTTCAATTAATCAACCTAGGGTTAGACGTTATTCGCTTGAGAGAGGGGTTTAATATACATTAGGGAGTCTTACGGATCAAGTCAAGTGAATAAATCGTCTCGTTCGAGTTAGATAACAAGTGAAGTCTAGGTGGATTCTTCCTAAGGGTATCGTCTTAATCAACTGAGTTTTTCCAACAGTATTTCCCCAATTCATTCTTTTTTTCTTTGCGTCTTTAGCTTAGTAGTTAGTTAAATTTAGATTAAATAACAACTTCACTTATTTTAGGCTAGATAATAAAAAGAAAGTTAGTATTAGTACTTTTGGTTCCTTTGGGTTCGACAATCCGGTCTTTCCTAAGCTATACTACTATTCGATAGGTGCGCTTGCCTCAAATCGTTGTCATAGTCAGTTTCCAGGTTCGATCATTCTCATTATAAATTTAAAACTCTAAAATCAACGATCAAGTTTTTGGCGCCGTTGCCGGGGAACTAAAATATTAAGAAAGCTCTATTTTTATTACTTTAGCCATTATTATTATTATTATTATTATTTACTTTGCTAAATTTTCTTTTATTTGATTTTGGCAGATAGAGGAGATGGCACTGAATAACTATCAGTGGCAAGTTATGAGGACAAAGCCAACAAAAGCAGCCGATATCTACAACCTCGACCCAATAACCAGGCTATCAAACCAGTTAGATATGTTAAATAAAAAGTTTGATGATTTGTGTTCTTTGCAGATACATCCAGTTATGCAGTACGAAACAAGCGGAGGTGTGGCGAATCTTGAGTACCCACCCTACGGATATGGCATAGAGAACGAACAAGTCCACTATATGGGTAACTATTCTAGACCTCAAAATAATTTTTATAGTGACACTTATAACGCAGGTTGGAGGTACCATCCTAATTTCTCGTGGGATGATCAAAGTAGCCAAGGACCGGAACTTCCTCCAAATTTTCAACAACCACCTTACCAACAGGAAGAGGAGTCGAACCTCGAGGAGATACTGACAAAATTCATGGCAGCCACAGATACCCGTCTCCAAAAAATGAGACAACGCTTAATAATCAACAAGCATCGATCAAAGGGATCGAGAACCAAGTTAGGGAACTTACTAAGTCAGTTGGACAACTTGCAAAGTTAATTTTCGAACGACCGCAAGGGCGTCTACCAAGCAACACTGAAACTAACCCAAAAGAGCAAATTCAAGCCGTAACAGCTCATGACAGTGAAAGGTTAGTGGAATTTGACCCAAGGTAAGAGCCTGTGGTAAGTGAAGGTAAGGTTGAGGTAAGCCATGATTTACCAAACCCGGTAATTACAGAGTACCAACCCCGTGTGGCACACCCCGATGCGACAAAGAAAGACCACATAGAGGAACAAATCGGTAAGTCTCTTTAACTTTCAAAGAAATTTCATATTAACTTGCCGTTTCTAGAAGCTCTTTCACAGATGCCAGAACCTAGACCTCGTGTCGATAAAGAAGAAATTCATGAGGAACGAAGGCTCTGGATCGATGAACTAGACGAATGGAAGACACACTTCAAGGATAGACTGAAAACACACGAAGCAAAAATGAGGCAACTCCACGACGAACTTAATAATGGGACAACCCAGCTTAAGATAGGAGATCAGGTACTCAAATTCTTCCCAGATGGAACGGTCGAGGTAACACATTCTAATTTCGGCACTTTTGAGGAAAACATTACTCAACTTAAATTTTATATCAATAACCGAATTGATCGCATGAGAAAGGATTTTCACCTCCTCAAACCACCATGACCATACGAATGTGAGGTAAAGTCTAGCTTAAGACTATAAACGAGCGCTTCTCGAGAGGCAACCCGAGCACTAACCCCATTAATTTTCACATTTTTTATTTTTTACTTTTATTTTTCCTTTTAGCACCTAACCATAAAATAACCAAAGTACATATTTCCATACCACACGGCCGTGGCCGTTGCCGTGTGGCCATCACAGGAAGGTACAAGGGCGGGGCCAACTACCAGATCCATAATTTCTATTTAACCCCCTTCTTCCCTTCCATTTCCTGTTATCTTTCTTCTTTCATTTTCCTTTATTTACTTTTATTTCTATTTTTATTTTTATTTTTATTTTTATTTTTATTTATTTTATTTATTTTATTTATTATCTTCTTTTTATTCTTCGTACCATTTAGATTTAGCTTAGGATACAATAAAATCAGGACGGCTGCTTCGAGGACTCAATTTCAAACAGTTTGAGACGTTTCCCCACGTTCACCTCTGCCAATCCTATCCGGTTTCTTTTCATTAACTCCATCCAAAATTCAGGAAGTTTCACTTCTCCCCCTATCTTATGATTTTATTATTATTATCTATCTTCGTACATTGAGGGCAATGTACATCTTAAGTGTGGGGGGGATAACTATAGTATTATTTAAAAATCCCTGAATTATGTCTTGTTTCTAAAGTAAGTTTCTCACATTATCATTAGAATGAAATTCCTATGATTCATGATCTTTATTGATATGTTTTAGATTAAGTCATTGATAATTGTGCATTGATAATTAAATTCTAAGATAATAGAGAATCAAGCATGATAAGTCTATTTTTTCAGAATTAAAAAAAAATTTCTAGGTTGTTAACCTGAATTTGAATATTACTTTGAAATTTGAAATTTACGAGGTTGATATCAAAATACCCATAATTTTTGTGAGATTTTGAGCCTTATAGAGCATATATTCTTTTTCTTTCTCACTTTTTGATTATGAGTGTGTCAACATTGAACTGTTATTCTAAAACTTGCCTTGATTATACATGTCGAGACCACATCTTTGATTTGATATACAGAGATGATAAAGGCACCTAAGATTTAACCCACTTACTCCATAAAAAGCCTACCTTCATAATTAACCCTTAGTGAACCCCGTTGATCCTAATAACCCTTTTTATTAACTCACCCACTAATATTAACCCAAAACCCTTTGTATTTGTTATCACCATTTTTGACTACCCTTTTTGTCGAGATTTGATTTTGATCAGTTGCCTAACTATGTTCTTTATTTCAGTTGATAAAGTTCTTTATTATTACTTGATTTGTTCTTAAAAAAATGAAGTATATTCATTATTAGTTTTATTAGTTATGTGATTAAGCGAGCTTATACAGTTGAAGTCATTTATTGAAGAAGAAGCTCGTATTATTAGTTTCAAAATTTCAATTCATGTAATTATTTATTTATCAGTTCATTTTTTTCTAGTTAGGTAATTTGTCAATTCGATCTCGATTCTAACCCTCTAATTCAGCCTTTATCCACACCTTAACCCAAGCCCCGTTACAACCCTATCAAAGACCTTTTGATTTGTGCATCATCTCATATTACAGTGGTGGAGATTTGATTTTCATGCAAGCCTATGGGATTAACTTTTCAGGTTTGAAGTTTGAGTGCTTAATTTTGAACCTTAAACACTTCAAGTGATTTGAGTGAATCTTTTGTGAGGATGTCAATCCTTGTAGGTTTTGGATTAGAGGTAATTATTTAGATAAGGGGAAACACCTATGTTTTCTGCTACAAATGTATGACTTATATTGTTTGAATCTTTAGGACTCTTTGAGTTAAATTATCCATGTATAAATTATCTATGAATTATGATGAGACATTGTTGATAGGAATATTGAATCATGGAAAGTTCGTTTTAATTGTAAGTTGAGAATTTTGCTTGAGGACAAGCAAATGCTTAAGTGTGGGGGTATGTGATAAACCGTAAAAGTAACATATTTTAATCCCACATTTAGCATACTTTTGGATGGTTTATCCCGTGATTTATGTAAAAAGGTGCTCTTAATCCTTTCGTTTCATGTTTTATACTCAGGAAAGCACCGCAGGATGGAAAGAACGAGAAACAGGCTCAAATGGACCAAATTGGGCCAAAGTGAAAATCGACACGGCCTAGACTTGAGCCAACACGGCCGTGTCTCCTTGACAAACTAGAACACGGCCTGATCACGATTTACACGGGGTGTCACCTCATTAAAAGTCCGAACATGGCCTGACCATGACTTACACATGCATGCCGTGTCCCTGCCGCGGACAAGAGGAGTTTTACTCGGATTTGGATACTTGGAGGCAAAGAAACACACTCCAAAGTCTAATAAAACCCCAAAATAGGAATTGCACTCAAATTTAGATACTTGGAGGCCAAGTAACACATCTCAAAGCCTATATAAACACCCTAGGGGGCAACTTAAGCGGAGAGTTCGGCAGAAGCCTTCTGCCAGGGCTTTTGTAGGGCAGTGAGCTAGGCCAAGGAGCCGAGCCGAAAAGGTCAGATTTGTGGGAAACACTCAAAGATAGCCAGTTGATCCATCTCAAGAAGCCGGAATTCTACTCAAGACGGTGGATCTCTCCTTCAATTCTTTCAGGGGGTTTTAGGGATTTCTTATGTTTTGTTTTATCTTTTCTTCTGAGATGTTTTCTTTTATTGTTAAGAACTAAACCCTTCAGATACCTGAAGGGGATGAAACTTAGATGAATCTTGTTATCGTTTGCTGAACTATATGATAAATACTTGATTTGTTCTTAATTATGTTCTTAATTCATGTGTTGATATTTCCGGGATATTGATTCAAGTTTGATGTGCTTAGGTGGATGTAACACCCCATACCCGATTCCGAGGCTAAAACTGGATACGAGACATTACTATGCTTGAAATTTCTTATACATGTACTTACGGGCTATAAAATTTCGTTCCGAATTAAAAACTTCTCTTTCTTAGTCAAGTCATTCGTACCGTGGGCCTACGAGGCCTTAAACTTGCATTCGGAAACTTTTATGAGTTAAAAGTACCTTGTCTTTGAAACAGGGGCCACACGCCCGTGTAGAATGAGACACGCCCGTGTGTAAACACACACGCCCATGTTCAACAACTGTGCTTAAAAACCCAAGCATTCTGCCAAATGCCCCACGGTTAAGGCACACGCCCATGCGGTTTGGGAACACGCCCGTGTGCCCTATTACATGTCCGTGCCTCCAACTCGTGGTCGACACTGACTAATCACACACGGTCTTGACACGCCCGTGGGCCTAAACCGTGTGCTATACCTTGATATACTGACTTATTCAACACGGCCTAGGCATACACCCATGTGCTGGCCGTGCGTATCACACGACTTGAACAAACGGCCGTGTGATCAGCCCGTGGTCTAATCTGACTTAAGATACTAAGGTGCAGGAGACACACGGCCAGACACACGCCCGTGTGTCTATCTCGTAATGAGCACTTAGAGGCTATCTTACCAAGCCTTTTACCACTCTCGGTTGCATACATTCATATACTACTTCAAAACATTCTCAAATCATCAATTAAAACACATGAATTAACACATTTAATCATTAAAGAGATAAAGTCTTTATCCCATACACTAGGGAGAACTACTCCCAAAACAAATACAACCAACTTAGATTCTCTTAGCCCAATACAATTTGGCACCTTATTGATGACTTAATCAACCTCAAGTACTAGCCTTACACATGCCATGACTTCTAAAGACTTGATACCTTATACCAAGGGTCTGCTCGATAGTGTGAAAACATCTTCGGCGACCTCCAACCCGAGCTAGTTAATATAACCTATAAGAGATGAGAAAAGTAAAGGAGTAAGCAATAATGCTTAGTAAGCTCATCTGCATAACGAGTCAAATATTGATATTCATTGAATATACATAATTACAAAGTATCATGAAGAGTGTCTCTCATAAACTCATGGTTACTTGCTCAACTATTCTTGAAACTTACTCATTCAATCTCTTACCATGTTCTTACCATGTCACAAGCCAAATGCTCGTTCAATTAGCATGCATTCCTGCACTGATCACCACATGAAGATATAAAACAACACATCAAGCATTCTTAATAAGCCGCTCATGCTACTAATATCTCGGTGGTTTCGTACTTAGCCCACCATTAAATCTCTAATAGAGTGGTATCGCACATAGCCCACCAATCATTTATACTTATGGTGATTTCGCACTTAGCTCACCAATTACTAATTAATCAGGTGGTAACGCACACAACCCACCGATAATAATGTATTTGATGGTATCGCACACAGCCCATCACTACCATCAATAAGGTGATATCGCACATAGCTCACCATTATTTTACATTCATGGATAATAATCCACATGTATATATCTATTTAAAATGTTCATCCGAGAACATCCTCACACACTTCTATTCTTACTTAACTTTCTACGATACTCGTTCGCATTCTCACAATGCATTAATAAATCTATCTCATGCAACTGAGATGCATTGATTACACATAACCCACTAGAGGTTCATCATATACTGAGTTCATCTCAAATTGTCAAATAACACTCTTGAGTCTCATACACATAGTGTCACATTGACATCATACCCTAATAGGGTTTTACTTGCATTAACATATCGATGCCATGTCCTTGACATGGTCTTATACGAATTCTTACATCGAGGCCATATTCCAATATGGTCTTACACGAGGCCTTAACTATCATCGTATCATTCTACATACATTTCCCATTACTCTTAGACTCAATTCTTTTGACCTCTCATCAAAGATATTTCATACATTCATAAAGAAAATATACATTTCATACAACATTGGAACATTAAATTAACTCATACGTAATTGCAACATTTGCACATGAACTTACCTCGATGTCGAAAGGGCCGAAAGGGCTATTTACCCATATTTCTCTTTTCATCCGTTCTAGGTCCAAAACTCGTTTTCTTTGATCTAGAACAATGAAATTTACCGATTTAATCACTTATAAATCATAATATATCTTAATCTACTCTCTAGGCAAAAATGACAATTTTGCCCCTATGCTCGTAAATAAATTTTCATCACTTTTTCTTGTTAAACAAGCCTAACTGAACATTTAATCCTCTTACAACTATCCACAATTCCAACTATTTCATGACTTAATGAACAAAGTACAACTTTTGCATTTTAGTTCCAATTAGGTGTTTTCATAACAACACCTTTCACAAAAATTGTATATCACCATCCTAACATTCATTTTCTTCCATAAAAACTCAGCCAACAACTTAAAATCTCACATGACAAATCTCTAAAATTTTTACCATAATGCAAAATAGTCCCCTCTTTAGAAAGCTTAAGCTTTAGGGATCTCAAAAGTACAATTTTCTTCAAGAAATACCATCAAAATCACTTACTTGAAGAGGAAATGAGTTGCTGAAATTTTGAGCTTCAAACACCCCTTGTTTGCTGCAACTTTCGGTGGAGAAGAAGGGAGAAAAAGATGATATCTTTTTCCTTTCTTTATTTTATTATAATACATCCATTTAACCCACCAACTTTGACCAACATTAAAAGCTCTTGTCCCCTCTTGTCAACATGGCCGGCCATCATAGTCAAGATGGTCTAATTGCCCTTTAAAGACCTCCAATTAATATTTCATGGCTATTTGGTACCTTTAGCCTATAGAATGGAACTTTTGCACTTTATGCGATTTAGTCTTTTTTTCACAATTTAGCTAGAAATTGCTAAAATTAAGGCACCAAAATTTTCATGCACCCTTAAAAACATGTTATAACACATAACATAACCTGAGAATAATTTTCTCTAACCTCGAATTAGTGATTCCGTATTCTGACTAGCCCCTAAATCGGGCTGTTACAATTCTCCCCCTTAGGGATTTTTGTCCCCGAAAATCTTATCAGAGGAGTCACTACTAACATCCTTGAAACGTTTTTTTATCAATTCTTCAAAATCACAAATCCACTTATCCTCGTGTCTCTCTTATCAAAAACTCTTAAGCTATAATACATAAGGTCGAAACGTAACTTGAGACCTAGGTTATTCTTCCACTGGGCATTTACTATATATAGTAATGCACTAATTTAGAACTCTGTGTATGTTCAAATAATCGTTCGAATCTTTACTGGTTGATTCACCACAATTCGAATGACATCCCCCTCCTTGGGAATTTGTCAAACCAAATTTGAAATCTATAAGGTTTTATCACACTTTCTCATTAAAGCATTCACCAACTGTAATAATCTTGACTTGTACGCTTTGACAACTCAGCTTTTAGTGGTCAACTACTTCTGACCATAGACTCAATCATATCGTGAAATGTACTCTATTGTCAAAACATTTATGCTCATAACTGTACTTCCTTATTCTTGCATTAGTAGATATGCTACTACTAAATCTCATGTCAAAACTCTTGTATAAGTTCTGGATTCAACATCATTCACTTTCTATCTCGAGGAAGCATCAACAACAGAAATCTTATCCAACATGGATATTTCATTTAATATACCATTTATTATAACACTTCTGAACTCTTCTGTTCTAAAAGGAAAACTCACTATGGTCATTAACCTTGCTGAAACTAGGATATTACCAACTAGGGCCAACCGAGTAACTAACTCACAACACAGACACAAAAGTGATCGTCTCTAGATCACTAACCTGTCAACTCTTTCTCTTGATTCAGGCTGATCTCAGTACTAGAACTTTCAAATAAACAGTTCTTTCTATAGCTTCCAACTCAACCATCACGGTTTGAACATTTCGATGAGCATATCTTTGTATCATGTTCCCTACTCACGTACAGATAGAATTTTATTCTCTTTACTGATTCATGCATGAATATACACAGAACTTGAATCATATCTCAATACATTAATCTACTCTTTTCTCCATGCTGAAAACTTATTTCAAGCACACTCTCATCTGAGTTGCTCTTGTTATGCTAACCTAAGACCTTTACTATCGTCATATCACACGATAGCAGAGACATCTCGATCAAATTCATTAACTCTATTCGGCTTACCCGAAAACCCATCATACAACGTGAAACTTGCGATTTCACCTCTTATACACGAATCATCACCAACTTCCTCCTCAAAGTACCCAATTAAGGTTACGAGAAGATAAAGGAATGTCGATTTCAATTAACCAAATCGACAACCGTTTTGTCTGATTTTTACTATCAGCTAACATTCTCACACAATCACAATTTATGAAAAGAACAACTACATCAGCCTTGAAAGATAATAGCTATTTATACGTAATACTCAAGGGGATTATTATTATAATCCATCCATGGCATCAACTAACCATGCACAAACTACAGGATTTAAGCCAACTTATTCAAACTTGCTATTTCTTTAGCACATACCATACCACACATCGTACTCATTTCTTCTTGACTCGTTCACGAGTGTCTATATTTACTCATTCACATGGCTCTAGTACAATTCCAATTTCTACCTCTAGACTCATCTATGTGTCCCATTGATCACTAGGGATAATACAAGACGCATATTCATCGTCATTCATGTAGGTACAAGGCCAATGCCACATCCACGAGGTGGTCTTATATGGAGTCTCCTCTGGGTGCCAATGCCATATCCTGGATAAGGTCTTATATGGACTTCCATATCACATATCGTTACCATATTCTGAATATGGTCTTATACGGGATCTCAACTCGGTACCGAGGCCATGTCCCGGTCATGGTCTTATACGGGACCTTATCTCTTTCATATATCAATGATAACCCTTTTTATTATAGTCCCCGAGGACTTCAACCTCATTTTCAAAAACAATTACTCTATATAGTAGAGTATCATGTATCAATGTGATACAAAGCATTCTCAATTATACTAACATAATTGTTGCATTAATCGAATGCGAACTTACTCAACTTAACTCTCATAACATCTCATCATAATCCAACAGTGGTAAGGGGGTGAGGTCGTAGCGTCCCATAACTTGACTCTCGTGACCACATACATATGATTTATCATTCATCATCAATGAAATATCATCATAGTCACACAACTCACTCCAAGTGAGTTTTCACATTTTCATGCCACAATTATTTCTATTACTCGTACTTTCGAACAATGACTTTACTTACTCAAGTTCCACATTAATATCAACTTGAGCATTCAACATTTGATTCTACTTCCTCTTACTATTGCTTATCAATTTAGAGAATGTCTTACGGGTTTTGAGTACGTCATTTACTTGATCGCCATAGTCCAACTATGGTCTTACTCGTATCACAACATCATAGTCTAGCTATTGTTTTACATGTTGTCACGATGCCATAGCCTCGCTATGGTCTTACACAAAATCTTAGATTGATATCGACGCTATATCCCAGATATGGTCTTACATGATCTCATATCGAAGCCAGGTCCCAGACGTGGTCTCACACGGGATTACTATTTGATGCCGATGCCATATCCCAGATATGGGCTTATACGGGATCTCACAACAAATATCGATGCCATATCCTAGATATGGTCTTATCCGATTAACTTTTTCAATACCGAAGCCATATCCCTGATATGGTCTTATACGGGATCTTGTAACTTGATGTCGATGCCATATCCCAGATATGATCTTATACGAGATTATACTTAGATGTCGATGCCATGTCCCAAACATGGTCTTATACGAAATCACTATTCGATGCCGATGCCATATCCCAGATATGGTCTTACACGGGATCGTGTATCGTTGCCAATGCCATGTCCCAGACACGGTCTTATATGGGATCATATATATATATATACTGCCATGGTCCAACCATGGCCTTATTCATCATTTTATCATTGGACGACCGTACTCATCTCCTGCATTCTACTTAGTCAAACTTCTCAATCTAACTCTCACACCATAATACGCGTGGTTTCATACAGAGCCACGAAATAAAACATTATACATTCTCTACTTTAGCTGTCACATGTGGGACTCAACCATGTTGACATATTTATCAAAAATAATGGCATCACAATTCTCAAATGCTTACTTACTCTTACTGTTTCTCACATACATCATGGTACTTACTAGTCTCATGTTTGTAAGGTAAACAAGGTACATGTATCACTTGATCACATTGATCAGCATACTTTAACATGGTAATCATAATCTCTAATTTATCATTCATGACATGAATAATACTCATTCTCAACTTGATGATAAATTTGCTTACTTACTTTCTTGTTATCTCATTTAAACTTTACTCATTTGCCAGATGAATTTCTGCGAATAACCGAGGATACTAAATCTCTTCACATGAACTTGATGCCAAAGCCATATCCTAGATACGGTACCATGGAATATCTCATCTTGGTTTCGAGGCCATGTCTTGACATGGACTTATACGAAGTCTTTCTTGTTCTCACCAATGCCATGCCTTGGCTTAGACTTACATGGGATCTCTTTCTCTTGATAGCTTTTCAATGCCAAGCTTGCCTTGGACTTACATGGTAACTTGTTCAATGCCAAGCTTGCCTTGGACTTACATGATAACTTGTTCAATGCCAAGCTTGCCTTGGACTTACATGATAACTTGTTCAATGCCAAGCTTGACTTGGACTTACATGATAACTTGTTCAATGCCAAGCTTGCCTTGGACTTACATGATAACTTGCTTGATTACCGATGACATGCATTAGCTTGGTCTTATACGGACTTTCTAATCTCATGTGGTAGATCGAGTATCCAGGGAAATTCCATCTTCAATCGGGACTTGCTCATATTTAATCTCATTGATTTCTTTGTTTAGCAAAACATTAAGCATTCCATGATAATAATGTACATTATACTAAGCAATTCAATGATAGAAATCATAAAACTTAGAAATCATACAAACTTACTGAAATTAGCTCGGTTGGGAATCATCACTGTCTTAACAAAACAATTTCGTTAGAGCCGGGAGACATCACACTATCATGGTCCACATATGGCATGTATAGCTAGACTCTTACTCACGCTAGGTTAGTCTTAGAACCGACTAAACCGTAGCTCTGATACCACTAAATGTAACACCCCATACCTGATTCCGAGGCTAAAATTGGATACGAGACATTACTATGCTTGAAATTTCTTATACATGTACTTACGGGCTATAAAATTTCGTTTCGAATTAAAAACTTCTCTTTCTTAGTCAAGTCATTCGTATCGTGGGCCTACGAG
The DNA here is from genome assembly GCA_025698515.1 of Gossypium sturtianum. NCBI lineage: Eukaryota > Viridiplantae > Streptophyta > Magnoliopsida > Malvales > Malvaceae > Gossypium > Gossypium sturtianum. The sequence goes on from CM046952.1 coordinate 60,087,066, forward strand.
GCCTTAAACTTGCATTCAGAAACTTTTACGAGTTAAAAGAAACTTGTCTTTGAAACAAAGGCCACACGCCCGTGTAGAATGAGACACACTCGTGTGTAGACACACACGCCCATGTTCAACAACTGTGCTTAAAAACACAAGCATTCTGCCAAATACCCCACGGTTAAGGCACACGCCCATGCGGTTTGGGAACACGCCCGTGTGCCCTATTACATGTCCGTGCCTTCAGCCCATGGTCGACACTAACTAATCACACACGGTCTTGACACACCCGTGGGCCTAAGCCGTGTACTATACCTTGATATACTGACTTATTCAACACGGCCTAGGCACACACCCATGTGCTGGCCGTGCGTATCACACGACTTGAACAAGCGGCCGTGTGATCAGCCCATGGTCTAATCTGACTTAAGATACTAAGGTGTGGGAGACACACGGCCTAGACACACGCCCGTGTGTCTATCCGTGTGGGCACTTAGAGGCTATCTTACCAAGCCTTTTACCACTCCCAGTTGCATACATTCATATACTACTTCAAAACATTCTCAAATCATCAATTAAAACACATGAATTAACACATTTAATCATTAAAGAGATAAAGTCTTTATCCCATACACTCGGGAGAACTACTCCTAAAACAAATAAAACCAACTTAGATTCTCTTAGGCCAATACAATTTGGCACCTTATTGATGACTTAATCAACCTCAAGTACTAGCCCTACACATGCCATGACTTCTAAAGACTTGATACCTTATACCAAGGGTCTGCTCGATAGTGTGAAAACATCTCCGGCGGCCTCCAACCCGAGCTAGTTAATATAACCTATAAGAGATGAGAAAAGTAAAGGAGTAAGCAATAATGCTTAGTAAGCTCATCCGCAAAACGAGTCAAATATTGATATTCATTGAATATACATAATTACAAAGTATCATGAAGAGTGTCTCTCATAAACTCATGGTTACTTGCTCAACTATTCTTGAAACTTACTCATTCAATCTCTTACCATGTTCTTACCATGTCACAAGCCAATTGCTCGTTCAATTAGCATGCATTCCTGCACTGATCACCACATGATCATATAAAACAACACATCAAGCATTCTCAATAAGCCGCTCATGCTACTAATATCTTAGTGGTTTCGCACTTAGCCCACCATTGAATCTCTAATAGAGTGGTATCACACATATCCCACCAATCATTTATACTTATGGTGATTTCACACTTAGCTCACCAATCATTTATACTTATGGTGATTTCGCACTTAGCTCACCAATCATTTATACTTATGGTGATTTCGCACTTAGCTCACCAATCATTTATACTTATGGTGATTTCGCACTTAGCTCACCAATTACTAATTAATCAGGTGGTAGTGCACACAGCCCACTGATAATAATGTATTTGATGGTATCGCACACACCCATCACTACCATCAATAAGGTGATATCTCACATAGCTCACCATTATTTTACATTCATGGATAATAATCCACATGTATATCTCTATTTAAAATATTCATCCGAGAACATCCTCACACACTTCTATTCTTACTTAACTTTCTACGATACTCGTTCGCATTCTCACAATGCATTAATAAATCTATCTCATGCAACTGAGATGCATTGATTACACATAACCCACTAGAGGTTCATCATATACTGAGTTCATCTCAAATTGTTAAATAACACTCTTGAGTCTCATACACATAGTGTCACATTAACATCTTACCCTAATAGGGTTTTACTTGCATTAACATATCGATGCCATGTCCTTGACATGGTCTTATATGAATTCTTACATCGAGGCCATATTCCAATATGGTCTTACACGAGGCCTTAACTATCATCGTATCATTCTACATACATTTCCCATTACTCTTAGACTCAATTCTTTCGACCTCTCATAAAAGATATTTCATACATTCATAAAGAATATATACATTCCATACAACATTGGAACATTAAATTAACTCATACGTAATTGCAACATTTGCACATGAACTTACCTCGATGTCGAAAGGGCCGAAAGGGCTATTTGCCTACATTTCTCTTTTCATCCGTTCTAGGTCCAAAACTCATTTTCTTTGATCTAGAACAGTGAAATTTACCGATTTAATCACTTATAAATCATAATATATCATAATCTACTCTCTAGGAAAAAATGACAATTTTGCCCCTACACTTTGGCAAAATTATGATTTTGGCCCTAGGTTCGTAAATAAATTTTCATCACATTTTCTTGTTAAAAAAGCCTAACTGAACATTTAATCCTCTTACAACTATCCACAATTCCAACTATTTCATGACTTAATGAACAAAGTACAACTTTTGCATTTTAGTCCCAATTAGGTGTTTTCATAATAACACCTTTCACAAAAGTTGTATATCACCATCCTAACATTCATTTTCTTCCATAAAAACTCAGCTAACAACTTAAAATCTCACATGGCAAATCTCTAAACTTTTTACCATAATGCAAAATAGTCCCCTCTTTAGAAAGCTTAAGCTTTAGGGATCTCAAAAGTACAATTTTCTTCAAGAAATACCATCAAAATCACTTACTTGAAGAGGAAATGAGTTGCTAAAATTTTGAGCTTCAAACACCCATTGTTTGCTGCAACTTTCGGTGGAGAAGAAGGGAGAAAAAGATGATATCTTTTTCCTTTCTTTATTTTATTATAAAATATCCATTTAACCTACCAACTTTGACCAACATTAAAAGCTCTTGTCCCCTCTTGTCTACATGGCCGGCCATCATATTCAAGATGGTCTAATTGCCCTTTAAAGACCTCCAATTAATATTTTATGGCTATTTGGTAAATTTGGCCAATAGAATGGAACTTTTTCACTTTATGCGATTTAGTCCTTTTTTCACAATTTAGCTAGAAATTGCTAAAACTAAGGCACCAAAATTTTCATGCATCCTTAAAAACATGTTATAACACATAACATAACATGTGAATAATTTTCTCTAACCTTGAATTAGTGATTCTGAGATCACTATTCTGACTAGCCCCTGAATCGGGCTGTTACAGTGGAGGAGCAAAAGTCCCTGCTTAAGAGTAGATCTAGCATAATTAAGCGGAGTTGATCGCGCGCCTAGAGATAGGGTGACGAGATTTTGTCGGATTAGGGTGAAACCTAATATGGGAGTCCATAGATCGAGTTAATGCAATTCTAGGGGTTTTAATTAGAAAGAAATTTCAATTAATCAACCTAGGGTTAGACGTTATTCGCTTCGAGAGAGGGTTTAATATACATTAGGGAGTCTTACGGATCAAGTCAAGTGAATAAATCGTCTGGTTCAGAGTTAGATAACAAGTGAAGTCTAGGTGGATTCTTCCTAAGGGTATCGTCTTAATCAACCGAGTTTTTTCAACAAGATTTCCTAATTCATTCTTTTTGTCTTTGCGTCTTTAGCTTAGTAGTTAGTTAAATTTAGATTAAATAACAACTTCACTTATTTTAGGCTAGATAATAAAAGAAAGTTAGTATTAGTACTTTTGGTTCCTTTGGGTTCGACAATTCGGTCTTGCCTAAGCTATACTCTTTATGCTCGATAGGTGCGCTTGCCTCAAATCATTGTCATAGTTAGTTTTCAGTGTTCGATCATTCTCATTATAAATTTAAAACTCTAAAATCAATGATCACTGACAAGGCCTATTCCAGAGCTGTCAATGTCCCGACGTTCTTAAAAAACTAATGAACATCACGGATGATGAGAGAGCAAAGTGGGTGCACGGCTGACACAGCGAAAGGTGATAGTAAGTGCATTCCTTGGAGAAATTTGAGAGACTTGATCCTAGCACACCCTAATGTGAATAAAAGGGTTGATGTCTTTGCATTAAGCACTTACGGATTGGTTATCTTCCCTAAGGCTTTAGGGCATATAGATGAGGCGGACTTCGATTTATTTGACCGACTTGATAAAAGGGTCACACCCGTTCCCACAATTTTGGCTGAAACTTTCAGATCCTTGAACGAATGTCGAAGAGCGGGCGAAAGAAGATTCTTCGGATGCGCACAACTCTTGCTAGCGTGGTTCAATAGCCATTTTTGGAAAATGGAAAAGGTCTCATATCGAATCTTCTCTGAAAACTATTCTCCGCTGAAAGAGTTAGTGGCCTACGCTGAGACGGGATGATATCACGAAAGAGAAATGGATGATGATTCTCCAAAATCTGCAAGACGAAGACGTCGAATGGAGAGCTCCTTGGATGGTCTCTGACGAGATTTTATATCGGTGTGGTGATTTTGATTGGGTTCCCCTACTTGGAATATGGGGGCTGTCGGGTATGTCCCTCTACTCGTGTTAAGACAGTAGACAGTTTACGCCAGCAACGCAAGGGTTAGTTCATTGCGAGTTTGTGTACAAGAGAGATAATTACAAAAAGAAGGTTTGAGAAATATCGAACGCTTGAAACCGAACTCGCAGAATGAAAAGGTTTACCGCCAACCCAATGACAACCCCTGAGTATTATCAGTGGTGGGGTCAGAGAATCAACGACAACATCCCTACGTCAGACTAAGAAAATACCCGATCAATAGAAGAACACTTGCAGGTGACCCCGTCTGAGCTAGAGATCATCAAACATGACTTTGAGAAAAAGAGTTCGAAACTAGGAAAAAGGATAGAGCAATTGGAGAAAGCGAAAATGCAGCTGGGACTGGATGTCGACGTCCAAAAACTAGAAGCCGAAAAGCTGAGAAAGGGGAAGAATAAGGCTGAAGAGGATTTGGACAGTTTGAAAACAGACTATAAGAACCTGCGAAGGTCAATGAGAACCGCCGGACTGGGAAAGACGTCAGAATAATGGCGGCAAGAAATTAAAGAGGAAAAAAGTAGAGCCAGCCAATGGGAAAGGAAATTATGATATGCTCAAACTCGAGAGGATACTCTAAAAAGGAGTTTGGTAGAAAGTCAAAATGAGAATGTGGGATTAAAGACTCGGGTGTCAGAGTTAGAAAAATCCCTGCATCTGTATCATAGTCGTAACTCTGCAATCGATTTGAAGGCTAGCCTGAGCAAAATTGAAAAGTTAAAAGGAAAGATAGAAGAACTTAAAATCGCGTTGAAAAATTGTGAACTTCAGGTTGAAGCCCTTGAGGCGAATAATGAGCATTGGAAAGAGCAACTTCATCGATCTCAAGACCAGGTCAGGGATAGGGACTACGTCATGGGGGAAGCTGTGGCTCAAGTACGAGAGGTGGCTGATCATTTACAAGCCTTAGCAGTCCAAGCTGATGTACTAAGTTTGAAGTACGAGTCAGAGTCAAATCGAGGCCGAAAGTTAGCTTGGCTTCTTAGGAAGGTCATGGCCTTAAGTATTAGGGCGAGGCCTTATATGTAATCTATTTTATGTAAAGAAATTTGTTTTCTAGAAAAGTTACTCTATTGAAATTGAATCAAAATCAATGCCTTTTTGTCACATGCATTTCATGCATTAGCATTGCATTGCATCATGTGCATTAAATCTCACAAAGAGGCCCTAAAATTATGGCGGTTACCCTGGAACATCGTTACGGTACACGAGGAAAAACTAAAGCAATGAACCAAAGATTGGAAAGATTAGAGAAATTATAAAAAGAGATGCAAGATCAATTGCAAATACAGATGCAAGAACAATTGGCCAAAATCCAACAAGATATGAAGGATCAGATGCTAGAATCCCAGAGAAGCATGATGAGCCAGTTAACGCGGTTGCTGGCTAGAGGGCTAGAAAAAGGAAAGAGCCCTATGACTAATACCGGAGACGACAACGAGGACCCTGCTTATCCTCCAGGCTTCACCCCAACAAACACCCAAGCACAACCACAAAGGGTGTCTGTCAACATCAGACCTCAATATCAGACTGGTACTTCTACACCGATAAACTTCCCGACGGGTTCAAGCTCCAACCCTGGAGACAATCCAGCAAATCACATTGTCCCTGACCTTGATGATATAGCGGAAATGGAAAAGGCAAGAGTGGAGCTCCCAAAGCAACTGGAAGACCAATGCACATTGCTAGAAGAGAAATTCAAGGTGTTAGAAAGCGTTGATTACCATTGTGGAATTAATGCTAAGGAATTGAGCCTGGTCCCAGATCTAGTGCTCCTTCCAAAGTTCAAAATGTCGGAGTTTGAAAAATATAACGGGGCCAGCTACCTTGAGGCTCACATTACAATGTTCTGTCAGAGGATAACTGGATATGTCAATAATGATCAGTTATTGATTCATTGTTTCCAGGACAGCTTGACTGGGGCTACGGCCAAATGATATAATCAGCTAAATCGTGCCCAAATTAATTCGTGAAAGGACCTGGCACAGGCCTTCATGAAACAATATGGCCATGTGACAGATATGGCGCCTGACAGAATCCTTACAGAATATGGAGAAAAAGCCAAATGAAAGTTTCAGGCAATATGCTCAAAGGTGGAGGGAAGTCGCCACGCAAGTCCAATCGCCACTGCTAGAAAAGGAAACAACCATGCCCTTCATTAATACCCTAAAGGCACCTTTTATCAATCACATGCTGGGAAGCGCAACTAAGAGTTTCTCAGACATAGTGATGTTTGGTTAAATGATAGATAATGCAATAATTTGTGGAAAATAGAGGCTGGGGAAAACACAAAAAGGTCGACCCCGAGAAAAAGAGAAAATGAGATAAATAATGTGAGCACGTATAACAAGGGTTATTCGAAACCAATCACTGTGAACCAACCGAGAACGGTAATCGCTAGCCATCAAGCCCTACTAAGACAAGAGCCCAACAAGAAGCAAAATACGAAGAAACTCCAGTTTACGCCCATTCCAATGACGTATAGGGAGTTGTACCAAAGTTTATTTGATGCACATGTTGTATCCCCTTTCTACCTAAAGCCAATGCAACCTTCATACCCCAAATGGTACGACGCAAACGCCCAATGCGAATACCATGTGGGAATCATGGGACACTCGATAGAAAACTGCATCGCTTTTAAAAAGTTAGTCTAAAGGCTCATTAAAATGGGCATTGTAAAGTTCGATGGTCTATCTGGTGTGGAAAATTCGTTACCCAACCATGTTGATAATGGGGTAAATGCGATAGTCGAGAATACGGGGAAGAAAATCAGGATGAATATTGCAGAAGTGAAAACCCCATTGAGAGAAGTTTGGAAGAAAATAGTAGAAAGAGGGTTAATCACACAAGACTCGAGGGATAGATCCCGAGAAGCAAGGAACTATTGTGAGTTCCATGATGAAGAAGATCATGAGATTCAAAAATGCAGTGAATTCAGAGCCCTAGTACAAGGTCTAATGGACAACAAGGAGCTAGACTTCTTTGAGTATATCGAAGGAGAAGATGTGTGCGCCTCAGAAGGAGGGTCGACAGAGAAGGTCTATGAGGCCAACCACCCGGTGGTAATCATCTCACGACCAAGAATCAACGTAGTCAGAGAAAAAATTACACCAAGAGTTGTAATCCAGAAACCTGTTGCTTTTCCTTATAAAGATAGCAAAAGGGTACCTTGGAACTATGATTGTAATGTGACAATCCCAGGAGAAGAGGGCCCAGTCAGCACGCCAGAGGAAGGTCAAGATGTGGGTTTCTATACACATAGCGAAAGACGTTATGATACCCCAAATACAAAAGCCAAACCTATAAAAGGGAAATCCCTGGTGATCGAACAAAGGAAAGAGAAGCCAGAACTACCTGTTAATGAGCCGGTAACTGAGAAAGAAGCTAAGGAATTCTTGAAATTCCTAAAACACAGCGAGTATAGTGTCGTGTAACAACTACACAAGTAGCCAGCTCGTATATCGGTACTAGCTTTACTCTTAAGCTCGGAGACACACCGTAACACGCTAATGAAGGTGTTAAACGAAACCTATGTCGCTGATGATATTTCAGTAAACAAGCTAGACCGTCTTGTCAACAACATAAGCACTGATAACTTTATCTTTTTTAATGACGATGAAATACCGCCGGGGGGCATGGGATCCACCAAGGATCTGCACATCACCACCCGCTGCAAGGGGTATACATTACCAGGGGTACTGATTGACAATGGATCGACGCTGAATGTATTGCCCCTGTCCACATTGAATAGGTTGCTTGTGGACAGCTCTCACATGAAGACATGCCAAAACATAGTGAGAGTATTCGATAGCACCGAAAGGAAAGTAATAGGAAGGATTGAGATACCTCTCTTGATGGGTCCAAACATATATGATGTTGACTTCTTAGTGATGGACATCAAGCCTTCTTACAATTGCCTACTGGGGAGGCCTTGGATTCACTCAGCAAGGGCGGTACCATCATCACTGCACCAAAAGCTAAAGTTGGTAACAGAGGGCCGACTGATAACGATAAATATGAAAGAAGACATTATTACATCCGTTACCAGTGATGCGCCATACATAGAGAATGATAGTGAAGCGATGGAATGTTCCTTTCGGTCGTTGGAATTTGTGAATGCAACCTTCATCATCGAAGGAAGCAAGATCCCAATGCCTAAAATATCCAAAGCTACGAGGATGAGCTTACAACTGACAGTGGGAAAAGGAGCATTACCTAGAAGGAGACTCGAGAAATACCTCCATAGACGGGTCGAAGTACCAATCTTGACTGACAAACGGGATCACTTTGGCTTGGGGTATAAGCCAGACGCGAAGTAAAAGAAGAATGAGTTGGAGAAGAAGCAAGGGAGAAGAAGTGCACGATTAAGCGGGGTAGAGGTCAAATGGGAACCAATGACCTTCCCCCATATATCCAAGACTTTCGTATCAGGATGAACTATTCACTCTAAAAGAGGGATGCCAAGAGAAGAGACCGCTGAAGAAATGTTGGGAAGCTTGAACATCAACGCCATATTTGAAGAAAGGATTTGGGGAAGAAATTTATCAGACATCTGCCCCTATGTACTTGGAAGTGTTTTGAATAACTAGACTGGGGAAGAGATTCCTGTAGTTTTTAGAGCCAATACAGAGTAATGTTCAAAACACACTTGTTACTCTAAGCCTAGGAGTAATAAGGATCCTTTTGTGAAATAGGCATATGTCTAATATCTTTATTTCAATGAAATACATCTTCGCGTATCATTTTGAGCAAATATTCTTTCGTTCTTTCATTTCATTCATAATCATAACATATAGATAGTTATTCTTTGATTCTTTTGTTATTTAGATCTTCCTTCGTTCCTATAACAGGTCTCCAGATATCAATGATATGAGCGCCACTGCTACTAACTCAGAATCTCTTTTTGAGCGAGATATGTGTTTAGAGGAAACTCAGGACTTTGAAGATGACAGAGATTGTAACTTATCTCTTGATTTGTTAAGGATGGTAGAACAATAGGAGAAATAGATTCTACCTCACAAAGAGTCAGTAGAGATTGTGAGCTTGAAGAAGGAAAAAAAAGTGAAAATTGGAGCTTGCATTACCGAAGAAACAAAGCGAGACCTCATTGAATTACTCCAAGAATTTAAAAATGTATTCGCATGGTCATATCAAGACATGCCTGGGTTAACTACTGATATCGAGGTACACCGGCTCCCTATAAAGGAAGAGTGCAAGCCAGTTCAACAGAAGCTCCGAAGGATGAGGCCCTATGTTTTACTGAAAATAAAAGAGGAAGTCAAGAAACAATTCGATGCTGGTTTCTTACAAGTGGTTAAATACTCAGAATGGGTAGCCAATATCGTCTCCGTCCCTAAAAAAACATGGGAAAGTGCCAATGTGTGTAGACTACAAGGATTTGAACAAGGCCAGCCCAAAAAATAATTTCTCGTTGCCTCACATTGACACCTTAGTGGACAACACGACAGATTATTCATTATTCTCCTTCATGGATGGCTTCTCAGGATACAACCAGATAAAGATGCATCTTGAAGACATGGATAAGACCACATTTGTAACCATGTGGGGAATATTTTGCTATAAGGTGATGCCATTTGGACTGAAAACGCGGGAGCGACATATCAGAGAGCCATGGTAACCCTGTTCCATGATATGATGCACAAAGAAATTGAACTTTATGTTGACGACATGATCGCCAAATCTCGAACAGAAGAGGATCATGTGCAAGTCTTGAGGAAGTTATTCTTGAGGTTAAGGAAATTCCAGCTAAAACTCAATCCAGCAAAATGTACTTTCGGGGCTAGGTCCATAAAATTGCTAGGATTTGTAGTCAGTGAAAAGGGGATCGAGATCGACCCAGAAAAAGTAAAGACTATACAGCAATTGCCTCCACCGTGCACTCAAAAAGAAGTTCGAGGTTTCCTAGGAAGACTAAATTACATTGCCCGGTTCATTTCACAACTAATTGAGAAATGCGACCCCATATTCCGTCTCCTTAAGAAACACAACCCAGGCATTTAGGACGAGGAGTGCCAAAAGACTTTCGATAAGGTCAAACATTACTTGTCCAATGCTAAGTACTGACACCACCTAACCCAGACAAGCCACTGATACTGTATTTTGTAGTGTTTGAGAATTCTATGGGATGTGTGATTGGTCAACATGATGAATCGAGAAGAAAAGAAAGAGCAAAATACTATCTCAGTAAGAAATTCACTGAATGTGAGACAAGATATTCGCCAATCAAAAAGTTATGTTACGCCCTGATTTGGACAACCAAAAGATTGAGACAGTACATGTTGTACCACACAACTTGGCTCATCCCAAAGCTAGACCCTCTAAAGTACATGATGGAGTCAACTGCTTTAAATGGAAGAATGGCCCGATGGCAAATCCTGCTTTCTGAATTTGACATAGTCTATGTGAACCAGAAGGCCGTCAAAGGAAGCGCAATAGTAGATTTACTGGCCAGTAGAGCTCTAGAGGATTACGAGCCTTTGAACTTTGATTTCCCGAATGAAGATCTGATGTATATTGCAACCATTAAAGAAGACTCTCAAGAAGGTCATCCTTGGAAGCTAAACTTCGATAGAACCTCAAACGATATGGGTAACGGAATTGGGGCAGTCCTGGTATCCCCAAACGGAGATCATTATCCCTTCACTAGCAAACTAGATTTTGATTGCACGAACAATATGGCAGAATACGAAGCATGCATTATTGGTATCTGTGCAGCCATAGAACGTGAAATTAGTGTGCTAGAGGTATAAGGGGATTCTGCACTAGTAATCTATCAACTCAAGGGAGAATAGGAGACAAGAGATTCCAAGTTAATCAAGTATCGAAAGTTGGTTCTTGAGTTAATTGAGGAGTTTGATGACATCATCTTCTATTACCTCCCATGAGATGAAAATCAGATGGCTGGTGCCCTGGCTATCTTGGCTTCAATGGTCAAAATGAACAAACAATGGGATGTAAAGCCTATCCAGATGAGTATTTATGAGACTCCAGCTCATTGCTATAACATCAGAGAAGAAGAAGAGGAGGACAACCACCCTTAGTACCACGATATACTGCGATATGTGAAGAATCATGAATATCCTGTCCAAGAAACTGAGAATGATAAAAGGACCTTGAGAAGGTTAGCTAGTGACTACGTCCTAGATGGAGAAATCTTATATAAAAGAAGAAAGGACCAGGTGCTATTAAGATGTGTGAATGCCGTTGAGGCTAAGAAAATCTTAGAGGAAGTCCATGAGGGTGTCTGTGGAACACATGCTAATAGTTTTACAATGGCCAGGCAAATCATGGGATTTGGGTATTATTGGTCCACAATGAAAGGAGATTGCATCAATTATGTCAAAAAATGCCACAAATGTTAAATTTACGGAGATAAAATTCATGTACCTCCCTCACTCTTCATGTTATGACTTCTCTGTGGCCTTTCTCTATGTGGGGCATGGATGTCATTGGGCCAATTTCACCCAAAGCTTCTAACAGGCATCAATTCATCTTCGTGGTAATCGATTACTTTACAAAGTGGGTAGAAGCCGCTTCATATGCCAATGTCACGAAGTTGGCAGTTAGCAAGTTCTTGAAGAAGGAGATTATATGTTGATATAGAATGCTAGAAAGGATCATATCTGACAATGCACTAAATTTGAACAATAGCACGATATCAGAAGTCTGCAGTCAGTTCAAGATCAAACACCACAACTCATCACCATATCGCCCAAAAATGAATGGTGCAGTGGAGGCGGCCAATAAGAACATTAAGAAAATCGTGGGGAAAATGACTGAGACGTATAAAGATTGGCACGATAAATTACCATTTGCCCTCTATACTTATCGAACATCTGTCGGGACCTTAACCGGAGCAACGCCTTTCTCTTTGGTTTATGGAATAGAGGTGGTTTTACCCATTGAATTCGAGATTCCTTCTCTCTGAGTTTTGGCAGAATTGAAGTTGGATTAAGCATAATGAATCCAATCCCGATATGATCAGTTAAACTTGATTGAAGAGAAAAGGTTGAAAGTCATCCATCACGGTAAGATGTACCAAAAACGAATGATACGAGCTTACAACAAAAAGGTCCGTCCTAGAGAATTCCATGAGGGAGACTTGGTATTAAAGAAGATCCTTCCCATACAAAAAGACTTCAGAGGAAAATGGATGCTAAACTGGGATGGACCTTATGTGGTAAAGAAGACCTTTTCGGGAGAAGCGTTAATATTAATCGAGATGGATGGAAAGAGCCTGCCTAATCCTATGAATTCAGATTCAGTCAAGAAGTACTTCACTTGAAAAAAAAGCACAAAAAAGAAAAGAAAAGAAAAAAGAAAAATAAAATAAAAAGAAGAGAGAAATGAGAGGCCAAGGCGAAAACCCGCAAAGGGCGCCTTGAGACCAAAGGGGTTTTGAATTGAAAACCTGTAAAGGGCAATTCAAATTTTGATCAAAATGGGGCATGCGGTTGTCTCGCTTTCTTCGAATTAATAAGAAGGAGAGATGTTACGTCTTGGGGCATCAACAGAGTACTCTAGATCCTCTAAACACATATTGAGCTCAAAAAAGGTCCTCAAGAAGTTTATGCAGAGAAGCTCATGCTGCGATATTTGGGGCACTAATTTTTCTTTTACTCATTTTGTATTTCAGCAGTGTTTGCTTTCTTTCATTAATATATTCTTTTAAAATTTTGTTCCTGATAGAATTCAGTTCTGTCCATCATTATGATCTTTTTCAGGCATTTTGCATTGAAATAACAATTATTGGACTAATAATACTTTCATAAAAGGAGTTCTGCATATTACTCTTAAAGCTTCTAAATAGTATGGGGACCTGAAACAGGACTATTATTTAGAACTAACCAAACCTAAGAGTTGTAAACATTTGAGAAAGAATAGTCTAAATTGTGACTATTTCTTCGGATTTTCTGTCAAAGATATCAGCTGAACAAGAAGACAGGATATTGCGTCAGTGATAGAACCTTGATGAACAACGAGTAATGACAACCCAAACATTAAAAAGGGATCATTCTCATGACATTTTGCATTCATGCAAATATCATTCATACATATCTAGTTAGGAGCATTTGATTCATTCTGATCATAACATCCTAATCATTTGGCATAAGCATAGGCCTATGAAATCGATTCTACAGGTCATGTTACCCAGAGAATGGTGTAATAGATCAATGGAGTTTCAAATCCCATACCCCTGAAGTTGCAGTGGGATGGATTGAAGTCATTATGGAAAATCTTATCTTACTGAAGTTGCAGTGGAGCAGATTTAAGCCACCAGCCTTATCTCCCTGAAGTTGCAGCGGAACAGACTGAAGATAGCGAATCTTATTTGCCTAAAGTTGCAGTGGAGTAGACTGAAGATAAATCTTAGCTCCCTGAAGTTGCAGTGGAGCAGATTGAAGCTACTAATCCTATCTCCCTGAAGTTGCAGTGGAGCGGGTTAAAGCGACAAATCCTATACCTCTAAAATTGCAGTAGGTCAGATTGAATCTACTATAACTACAAATCTCATCTCCCTAAAGTTGCTGCGGAGCAGATTGAAGATACTAATCCTATCTCCCTGAAGTTGTAGTGGATCGAATTAAAACAATGAATCTTATACCTCTCAAGTTGTAGTAGGTCGGATTAAATCTACCATAGCAAGTCCTATCTCCCTGAAGTTGCAGTGGACCAGACTAAAACCACAAATCTCATATCCCTAAAGTTGCAGTGGAGTAGATTGAAATCACAAGCCTTATCTCTCTAAAGTGGCGGTGGATTGGATCAAAGCAACAAGATGCAGTGGACTGAAACGAGGCTACTTGAAGAAGAGAAGCACCAAAGAAGTCAAGGCTCGGCAGGACCAGGCAAAATTGGCCCTTTTAAAGTCTTTGCTCCATTCCCGTTACACGACAATGAGCAAAGAGGGGCAGCTGTTGTGGGCCAATTCTGCCCGGGGCTTATAAGAAATAAAACTAAACAAAACATTAATGGTCCACAGTCCTAAAATTATAGACCCAAAAATATTACAAACCCTAAACCCAGCCCAACATATAAGCTAAAGCCCAAAATAGCCCAAAACATTAAACGAAACTAACCCAAACCTTAACCCTCACCCAACCTAGCCCAATACCATATTTTTAGAAAAAAAGAAAAAACCCTAGGTGCGCCGCACCTAGGTCTGCAGGCCTCTGCTACCGTCGCTGCCCTTGTCACGTCCACCGCCCCTTTGCACTGCCCACTTGCCTGCAACGAAATGACGGATATAATAAAAAAACAAGTGTAAAAGGCTATAAAAAGCCATGGAAACCGATTGTAATTTTTTGGACAGAGATTAGAATACAACAAAAAAAAAACAGAGATTTTGAATACAAAAAAAAAAGTTTGAATATACAAACAAATAGAAAGAGACAAGCAGTCAAAGAGAAAATCGGATTAAAAGGTGCTAGGTTTTTTAAAGCTTTTTTTCTTCTCTATTTTTCTTCTTTCGAAATTGTTACACACTTATATATATACATATATCTAAAATATAACAAAAAGGGGTTTTACCTTCTATTCGCCTGAAAAATGGGATTTTTTGGAGCTCCGGCTACAGTGCACGGCGGCGGACGATTACCGGAGCTAGGCCGGAAATCGAAAAGGGGGAGAGGATTTTTTTGAGAGAATTTTTGGTTTTTTTTTTTTTGGAAAGGGGGAGAAGAATGAAAATTTTAAAAAAAAAAATATGACTTATATAGGGCCCCAAAACGACGTCGTTTTGGGACTAGCCTCAGACGCCCAAAATGATGTCGTTTTGCCTTGGCCCGATCCGACCGACCCGACCCACCAGCAGGATCTTTGTGTTTTTTAAAACTGGTCTTAATACCAGTTTAGTCCTTCCGCCTTTTTACTATTTTGCAATCAAGTTTCATTTAAATTTTTGCCCATTAATTTATTTCGTTTCCAATTGGGCCCACCTCGAAGCTGCGCGTTTTGGAGGGGGATTATTTCCCATTTTGGTCCCTCCTTGTTATTCGCGCATGCAACTTGGTCCTTTTCCTTTTTTATTTATTTCGAATTTGCCCCGAATTTCTGTTTTAAGTTCAGATTAGTCCCTTTTTTTGTTATTTTGGCTATTTTATTATTAAATTAATTAATTTTATTATTATTATTACTATTATTATTATTTTACTATTATTATTACTATTATTATTGCTATTATTATTACAATTACAATTATTATTATTCTCTAAATGGACACGTTTTTACTTCTATAATTTTCATGTTATTATCTATTTATTTATCCTATACTTTCAAAAAACTTAGATTATTATCATTATTATTAATATCCTTTTATTTTGTTTTATTTAATACCTTATTTATTTTCTTATCTTTTTATTTTAAACTTTTATTTGTTTATTTATTTACTTTTTTAGTTTTTATTTATTAGTTTTCTTTTTACTAGCTTGTTGGTTTTATTTATTTTATTCTATTTTTGTCTTTATTATTGTCATTCATATTAATGCATTTATTGTTATTATGTTATGCATATTAACATCGAAATTTATTTCACTACCAATTCGTGTTACGTTAATCTTTACCCGACACATTAAAATTTTTGTTTTAAAATAAGCAATATTCCACTTTTTTTTTATTTCAAAAAGTCGTACCCTAACTTACGGGGTTTCGATTTTCTCAAAAAATCCGAACAAACGAACGTTTTAAAATTTTTAAAAATAATCTCAGGAATTACGAAAAGATCATGTTCTAACTTATGGAATACGATTTCTTTCTAAAACCGAGATAATTGAATGTCTTTTAAAATAAATTTTTTGGTGTTTATTCTCGTTTCGAGGATTTAAGACATTGTGTCCTAACTTACGGGACGTAATTCATTTTCTCGATTAACGTGAAATATGCCCTTTGCTCAGAAAATTTTTAATTAAACAATATTTTAACGAAGGGTTGTACTTTAAATCTCTTCAAAGTTCTCAATTTTTGACACTAAGACACTAATTAATCAACTAGGTGCCAATTTTGGGCGTTAGAGGGTGCTAATCCTTCCTCGTGCGTAACCGACTCCCGAACCCATCTTTCTGAATTTCGCAGACCAAAATCATTGTTTTAATAAATCAAACTGTTTATTGAAAATAACCACTTTTCGAGGTGACCCGATCACACCTCATCAAAAAGGATTGGTGGCGACTCCCGTTTTTTTCGTTTTCATTCTTAAAATAAAAAGTCGACCTTGTTTTTCAAAAAAATGGTTTCTATAGCTTGGCGACTCCACTGGGAAAGTCAAAATACGAGAGTTAAGCCACGAGTTGATTATTTTTGTCTTTTGTCGAAAGTAGAAAAATTGGTTTAAATTTACGATCCATTCATTGCATTTCATCCGTCTTTTTGTGATCTTTGTCATAATATGTTTGCTTTATCGGTTTGAGCCTTTTTGATATATCTCTGCATGTTGCATCGCACAAATCGATCGATTTTACCCTTTTAAGTGGGAGTGAGAAACTATTCCTTCGTGAAGTCTTCACCTCCGTATAGGATAGTGGATCACTTTCGGGATACATCTGTACCTATGTCTTAAGATTTTCATCTTCGTATAGCCATAGGGAAATGTATTCCCCTGAACTGAACTCAGTCCATATGAGCCTATAATGGGTGAGGATCGAGGAATCTGCTGGTTCAGGTACTTTTGCTTTAGAACCAAACCGCATATAGTGAGCCCTAAGAGCCCACCCTAGGTAGAACCGCACCAAACCCCTAGTGGTCACCCAATTAGGTGATTTATTTATCATTTCTTGCTTACTTTAGCATTGTTCTGACTTGTTTTGTTTTTCTTTGATTATAATTGCATGGCATTTTCATCACACAAAAATTTGTTGATTAACATTCGGTTGCTAGATAGATAACTTATCATGGAAAAGGGGTTTCTTGATAAAGTGGAGGATAATGCGGCCGTCAGGATATGGGTCGAGACAACGCATCAAGAGAAGGGTGATAGTCTTACAGAGGGGTACGTGTCAGAGTTATGGGATTTTACTCGTATCAGCGTAACCCAAAATAATCTTCAAGAGATGAAAGAAATATGAGATCAATGGAATGATGAGATCAAGCAACTATTCTATTGTAATTACGGTTATTTGCCCTATCTACTCGATATCAAAGTGGACAAGCATTTATTTTGAGCTCTCGCCCAGTTTTGGAACCCTGCCTATAGTTGTTTTACTTTTGAAAAGGTGGATTTGGTACCTACCATGGAAGAGTACACGACCTTGCTCCGTTGCCCGAAGATTCAAGCTGACAGGGCCTATTCCTAAGCTGCCAATGTCCCGACGCTCTTAAAAAAACTAATGAACATCACGGGGATGAACGAGCAGTGGGCTGCAGCCCGAATCAAGCAGAAAGGTGATAGTAAGTGCATTCCTTGGAGAAATTTGAGAGACTTGATCCTAGCACACCCTGATGTGAATAAAAGGGTTGATGTCTTCGCATTAAGCATTTACGGATTGGTTATCTTCCCTAAGGCTTTAGGGCATATAGACGAGGCAGACTTCGATTTATTTGACCGACTTGATAAAAGGGTCACACCCGTTCCTGCAATTTTAGCTGAAACTTTTAGATCCTTGAACGAATGTCGAAGAGCGGGCGAAGGAAGATTCATCGGATGCACACAAATCTTGCTAGCGTGGTTCCACAGCCATTTTTGGAAAATGGAAAATGTCTCATATCGAATCTTCTCTGAAAACTATTCTCCACTGAAAGAGTTAGTCGCTACGCCGAGACGGGATGATATCACGGAAGAGAAATGGATGATGATTCTCCAAAATCTGCAAGACGAAGACGTCGAATAGAGAGCCCCTTGGATGGTCTCTGACGAGATTTTATATCGGTGTGGTGATTTTGATTGGGTTCCCCTACTTGGAATATGGGGGCTGTCGGGTGTGTCCCTCTACTCGTGTTAAAACAGTACAGATTGAGACAGTTTACGCCAGCATTATAAATGTATTTTAAATGCTTTGATATTTTATAAGTTGCGAATACGAGACTTCGGATAAGTTCGACAATGACTCAATGGTAATTCGGCATTCGAAAACCCGGTTGAACCTTAGGAATAGTTTAGGATACTAGTGACATGTCATTAGAGAATACATTGTGTTGGCTTCAGGCCATGATATTAGCACCTCGGGTGCGAGTTATACCGATTTTGCTTCGAGCCATGAATATTGACTGATTTGGCTTCAGGCCATGATATCAGTACTTCGAATATAAGTTACCTTGATTTGGCTTCGGGCCATAGTATAGGTACTAAGTATACGAGACCCTTGAGTATCCGAATTCTATTCTGAATGGTTCAATGAGTAAACGAAAGATGTGATTGAGTATGAGAATGATATGAGAGGATACAGGTACGTATGTGACATGTATAAGTTTTGGTTCAGAGAAACTTGTGGAAAATGTAACAGCTCGATTTAGGGCCTAGTCGGAATAGTGGTGTGAGACCACAAATCCGAGGTGAATTTATGAGTTTTTAAGGTTCATGCCATGTTTGCATGTTAGTGTGAAAGTTTCATGAAGCAATTTTGCTAAATTGAAGTTGAATGGTCAAAAAGGACCAAATTGCAAAAGTTGTAAAATGTGAGTTTCTAGAAGCATTTTGTATGGAATAGCTTTAGAATAGCAATTATAAGTCCTTAAATAGCAATTTGCCCAAATCATAAATTTTGGACAAAAATAGACATGAGTTAGTAAAATAGAATTTTTTAAAGAGAAGGGCATTTTGGTCATTTGTCTAATAAGTGATTAAAATAGGAAAAAGATGATAAATTTCATTCATCTTCTTCCTTCCATTGCCGAAAATTTGAAGACTCCATAACTAGGGTTCTTCATTTTTTTTCAAGCTTGCTAGTAAGTTCATCTTAGCCCCGTTTTTGATATTCTTCGTATTTTTGAAGTCCCGGTAGCATGAGTAAGCTATTGTTAGCTATAAAGTGAGCTAAAGTGCATGTTCAAAAATCTACCCATGATTGATATGCATGTTAAATGATGTTTTATGGAAGTTTATAAGAGTTTGATGTTAGATAAACATTTTTTTAAGTGAATTTCATGAAAGATTATAGTATGGACCATTTTGTAATAGTTATGAAAATTGGTCATACATGTTAAAAATAGCAAGAATTGATGATTGTTATAGTAGAGAAAATGATTCAGTTAAGCATGAAGTTTAAGAAAGTTGAACGAAAATTATATTACGAGCCTTGGGGCAAAATTGCAAATATGAGAAAGTATAGGGGTAAAATAGTAATTTTGCCCAAGTATGAGTAAAGGGTCAATTTAGTCAATGTGAATATTAAATGATCTATTTATGACTATAGATTAAGAAAAACGAAGCCCGGATCGAAACTGAGGCAAGAACAAGGTCGAGGACTAAATTGCATACCTAGCTACATTTTGTATATTGAGGTAAGTTTGTATGATTTCTAAGCTTTATGATTTATATCATTGAATTGCTTAGTATAATGTACAATGTTATTATGAAATTACTTAATGTTAAGTTAAACAATGAAATTAATGAGATCAAGTATGAGAAAGTCCGTATAAGACCAAGCCGAGGCATGGCATCGGCAATCAAGCAAGTTATCATGTAAGTCCAAGGACCCAAGCTTGGCATTGAACAAGTTTATCATGTAAGTCCAAGGATCCAAGCTTGGCATTGAACAAGTTATCAAGAGGAAGATTTCATATAAGTCCATGTCAAGACATGGCCTTGAAACCAAGATGAGATATCCCATGTAAGACCATATCCAAAATATGGCTTTAGCATTAAGTTCATGGTAAGAGATTTGGTATTCTCGGTTATTCATAGGAATTCATCGGGCAAACGAGTTAATCTCAAATGAAATAACAAGAAGGCTAAGTAAGCAAAGTTATTATCCAGTGATAATGAGTATTATTCATGTTATGAATGATGAATCAGATATTATGATTATTATGTTAAAGTATGCTGATCAATGTGATCAAGTGATACAGGTACATTGTTTACCTCTCAAGTATGAGACTAGTAAGTTTCATGAGATTTGTAAGAATCAAGTATGAGTAAGTAAGCTTTATAGCTGAAATTTATGATGCCATTGTTTATGTCAAATGGTTTATATTAAGCAAGTATGTTGCTATGTGCATTATGCAAACTTACTAAGCTAAATGCTTACGTCTTTATTTCTTTCTTTCTATGTAGTCCCACCAAGCTAACTTGTGGATCATTGAAGTCGGCGCTCGAATCACACTATCAACCGCCATTTTGGTATAGCCAAGTTGTTTTTATTGAGTATGGCATGTATAGGAAACATTTCATTTTGAGTATATATCTTAGAAAGGGCAAAAGCATGGGCTATCAAGTTTATTATTATTCTTTTGTAAATGGCTAAATGATTGGCCAAGATTGACTAAGTATGTCTGCTTTTTGATATCAATGAAAGATGTAGTAATTTGAGTAATTTAATTGACTATGAATGTGATCTTAGTTTCAGGGTGGTGATTGGCTTGGTAAATAGCCTCTAAGTGCCCACACGGTTAGACACACGGGCGTGTGTCTAGGCCGTGCGTAAACTGTACCTTAGTCTTATAAATAAGGATAGGCCACGGACTAATCCCACGGCCGTGTGTTAAGGCCGTGCATGACACACGGTTAGAACATGGACGTGTGCCCGGTCGTGTGAATATAGTCAGTAACTCCCCACGGTTGGATAGCACGGGCGTGCCATGGCCGTGTGTTATAAGTCAGAATGCTAAAGTTTTTCACACGGGCTAGGACCACGGGCGTGCCATGACCGTGTGAAATTTGGCAGTAAGCTCGAGTTTTAAGTACGGTTGGGAGACATGGGCGTGTCTTGGGGTTACACGGGCGTGTCCCAACTCACATGGGCATGTGACCCCTGTTTCAATGAAAAGTTTTTGATTGAGTTCCGAAAGCTTACGGATATGAGTTTAAGGCCTCGTAGGCCCATGAAAAGTACAAGTCGATTAAGAAAGAGAAGCTCTTAATTCAGTACAAAATTTTATAACCCACAATTTCATGATTTAGCAAGTACAAGCATAGTAATGTCTGGTATCCGGTCTGAGCCTCGGACTCAGGTATGGGGTGTACATTTAGTGGTATCAGAGCTACGTTTTAGTCGGTTCTAGGACTAACGTAGCATGAGCACGAGTCTAGCTATACATGCCATACGTAAGAATGTTTATATAATGACAGTGTGACGACTCCTAACGACTTAAATTATATTTATATATATAGTAAATGGATCCTGAAAGAGATATGGTGGATGACGTAGAAAGTAATGCGCTCGGCTCATTGGCGGGACGGTGCCAAACGAGAATGAGAATAGACCCACTACGGTGAGTCAAGAAGGAGGAGAAGGGGCTAGAGAAGCCTTCCTCTACATGATGAATACGTGGTATTTAGAGTTCGTTCAGTATGAACCCAAATGTACAACCCCTCCACCCCCACTGCTCCATAACCTATTCCAAAGAGCCCTCAAGTAGTAGAGGTGGCAAGAGGAGTTAAGCCTCCAGCTAATAGGATCAGGGAACCATGGGGCAAAAGAATTCTGCCTAGAAAAGATGACGATCCTGGAAGAGCCGAAGTTCTCAGTTAGAAAATACCATCGTGGTATTTAATGAGTTGTCATGCACGTCGAGAGAATGCATGAAGTGCGTAGTCTCTCTTCTAAGAGATTCTACTTACCAATGGTGGAACACCCTTGTGTCGGTAATACCGAGGGAGAAGATCACATGGGAATTCTTCCAAGAAGAGTTCAAGAAAAAGTATATCAGTCAAAGGTTTGTGGACCAAAAAAGGAAAGAATTCCTAGAATCAAGCAAGGCAAGATGTCGTTGGATCGATTATGAGCGTGAGTTTGTAAGACTCAAAGAAATACGCTCGAGAATGTGTGTCCACCGGCCATCATGAGTAAAAGATTTGAAGATGGGCTGAATGAGGATATCAAAATGTTTGTTTCTGTCCTAGAACTGAAGGAATTTGTGGTGCTAGTCGAAAGGGATTGTAAGGCTGAAGAACTAGTAAAAGAGAAGAAAAAATCTGAAATAGAGTCTCGTGACTCTAGAAAGAGACAGTGGAATAAGTCATTCCAATCTTCATCCAAGAATTCAAGAGATTTCCCTACCCGATCGGCTACTTCCATTGGGTTTTCAAAGAAAGACAAGAGCAAGCAATATTCAGGGAATAAAGCACAGACTACTTCAGTTGCAAGTGTTGGGAACATTAGATTCGACAGACCCGAATGCCTACAGTGTGGCAAACGTCATCTTGGAGAATGTCGAGCACATGAAAATGCATGCTTTAGATATGGTTCTCAAGACCACTATATAAAAGATTGCCCAGAGATGATGAAAGAAGAAAGAACTCAGAACCCGAGATCCGGGGGTATGGTCCGAGGAAGGCCACAGAGTAACCCAGGAAGTGGGGCAAGGGGAAGAGGTAACCCTAGAGAGCAGGCTGCGAGACCCGGGGGGAGAGCACCTGCAAGGACTTATGCCATTCGCGTTCACGAAGAGGCATCTTCCCATGATGTTATTACGGGTACCTTTTCTCTTCATGATATCAAAGTTATTGCTTTAATAGATCCTGGATCCACACACTCTTACATTTGCATGAAATTAGTATCCGATTTGAATATGCCTATAGACTCTACAGAATTTATGATTAAGGTGTCTAATCCTTTAGGCAAGAGTGTGTTAGTTGATGAAGTATGTAAAGATTGTCCATTAATGATTAGAGGCCATTGTTTTAAAGCAAACCTTATATTGTTACCATTTGATGAGTTTGACCTCATTCTCGGTATGGACTTGTTAACTGCCCATAATGTAATAGTTAATTGTGGGAAGAAATACATTGAGATGAGATGTGAGAATGGGGACACCCTTCACATAGAATCAGATGAACAGAGTAGGTTTCCGGTTGTGATTTCCCATATGACGGCACAAAAATACATGAGAAAAGGGTATGAGGCATATCTGGCCTTTGTGATGAATGATAAAGAAACCGGGTCAAAGATTGAGTCAGTACCGATAGTATATGAGTACTTGGATGTCTTTCCTGAAGAATTACCGGGATTACCTCCAATCAGAGAAGTTGAGTTCAGCATTGAGCCACCGTGATAATCTCAAATGAAATAACAAGAAGGCTAAGTAAGCAAAGTTATTATCCAGTGATAATGAGTATTATTCATGTTATGAATGATGAATCAGATATTATGATTATTATGTTAAAGTATGCTGATTCAATGTGATCAAGTGATACAGTACATTGTTTACCTCTCAAGTATGAGACTAGTAAGTTTCATGAGATATGTAAGAATCAAGTATGAGTAAGTAAGCTTTATAGCTGAAATTTATGATGCCATTGTTTATGTCAAATGGTTTATATTAAGCAAGTATGTTGCTATGTGCATTATGCAAACTTACTAAGCTAAATGCTTACGTCTTTATTTATTTCTTTCTATGTAGTCCCACCAAGCTAACTTGTGGATAGTTGAAGTCGGAGCTCGAATCAAACTATCAACCGCCATTTTGGTATAGCCAAGTTGTTTTTATTGAGTATGGCATGTATAGGAAACATTTCATTTTGAGTATATATCTTAGAAAGGGCAAAAGCATGGGCTATCAAGTTTATTATTATTCTTTTGTAAATGGCTAAATGATTGGCCAAGATTGACTAAGTATGTATGCTTTTTGATATCAATGAAAGATGTAGTAATTTGAGTAATTGAATTGAGTATGAATGTGATCTTAGTTTCAGGGTGGTGATTGGCTTGGTAAATAGCCTCTAAGTGCCCACACGGTTAGACACATGGGCGTGTGTCTAGGCCGTGCGTAAACTGCACCTTAGTCTTATAAATAAGGATAGGCCACGGACTAATCCCACGGCCGTGTGTTAAGGCCGTGCATGACACACGATTAGAACATGGGTGTGTGCCCGGTCGTGTGAATATAGTCAGTAACTCCCCACGGTTGGATAGCACGGGCGTGCCATGGCCGTGTGTTATAAGTCAGAATGCTAAAGTTTTTCACACGGGCTAGGACCACGGCCGTTCCATGACCGTTTGAAATTTGGCAGTAAGCTCGAGTTTTAAGCACGGTTGGGAGACATGGGCGTGTCTTGGGGTTACACGGGCGTGTCCCAACTCACATGGGCGTGTGACCCCTGTTTCAATGAAAAGTTTTCGATTGAGTTCCGAAAGCTTACGGATATGAGTTTAAGGCCTTGTAGGCCCATGAAAAGTACAAGTCGATTAAGAAAGAGAAGCTCTTAATTCAGAACGAAATTTTATAACCCACGATTTCATGATTTAGCAAGTACAAGCATAGTAATGTCTCGTATCCGGTCTGAGCCTCGGACTCGGGTATGGGGTGTTACAGAGAATGTGACTAATATCGTAAATTGTGTATATAAAAGGTTTGTTAGCTAATATATGCTAAATGTTGATATATTCAAATTTTTGGATTATAATCTTGAGATTAAATTAAGTTTATTGTATACGAGCTTATTAAGCTTTATAGCTTACTTTGTTTATTTTCCCGTGTTTTATAGTGTTATCAAGCTAGCTCGGATTCGGGGATCGTCGGAGATCACTTCACACTATCCACCTATCTCTTGGTACCTATGAACTTTGGTATTTTATGTATATGGCATGTATAGGGACTTTGAGTCATGTTGATTATGTTTTGGTAATGATTTTGGCCAATTGAATTGGCTTGTAAATATACATGTTTTGGTTTGTATATATATAGCCTTGAGTAATGGCTTATTTGGGGTTATTTTGGTATAGTTGAATCATGTATTGATATATGTGTTTATTCTTTGTGATATGAATGGTATGATGGTTGGGTGATGCTTGATGGCTATATGTATTATAAGTGTTCAAATGGTTGAATTGTGGATATTGGTATGCTTGTGAAATTAGGCCAAATAATGCATATTTGAGTTTGGTCATTTTTTATGTTTGAAGTAATTGGTATTTGGTATGTTTTGAATGAGTAAAACATGAGTTATAAGCAGGATGGTTGTTAGTATTGGAAATGGTATGATTTAGCCTTGATTGAGGTTAAAATAGATGCTCATTTATGCTATGAATTTGTACCATTTGGGTTGTGTAGGTACATACAAATTTGGGTGGCAAACTAGCTTGGTAAATAGCCTATTTTTGTCCACACGGGCAGAGACATGGGCGTGTGTCTCAGCTGTGTGTGACACACAGTTATGTTACACGGCCGTGTGTACCCTGGTGTGGTTTTAGAAATCAAGTTAGTATGCTCCACACGGCCTCACACACGGGCGTGTGACTTGGTCGTGTCGCATAAGTCAGTATACCCTACAGGTTTGGCACGGCCTAGCACACGGCCCGCACACGCGGGCGTGTGGCCCACTCGAAGGCACACGGCCAGACACACCGGCGCGTGTGGTTGGCCGTGTGACCCAAGACAGTAAGCTCACTTTTTTGGACATGGGGTTGGACACGGGCTGGGGCACGGCCATGTGATTCCATTTCGAATGTCCACACGGCCTGTGACACGGACGTGTCTGTAACACCCATTACCCGTATTCTATGTCGGAACCGGGCCAGAGGTATTACTGGAGTAGAACCACTTGATCACCACTTAGGCTCAACGTGACTACTCTCCTTATGTCACCACAACAACCTTATTCTTGACATACGAGGCCTCATTCATAGACATGAGGGCTCTCGAGACCATATCGGAAACTCTTACGAATTTAAAATTTTTTCATCCCAACAGGGCCACACACCCGTGTAAGATGATACACGCACGTGTGTAGTCACACACGCCCATGTCCACAAGCCGTGCAAAAAACTCAAGCATTCTGCCAAAGCCCCACGGCTAGGGCACATGCCCGTGCTCTCCACCTATGGTGAACACTAACTACTTTACACGGCTTAAAGCCTAGACACACGCCCGTGTGGCTAGCCCGTGGCCTATAACACTCAAATCTGCCAAAGTGACACGGCCAAGTCACACGCCCGTGGGCTGGCCGTGTGTCACACATGGCCTAGACACATGCCCGTGTGTCTATCCACATGGACAAGAACAAAGCTATTTGCTAAGCTCTTCTCACCCTTCTAACTCATACAACATGTATACATTCAACTCATCCACAATCAACTCATATTGTAACATAATCTTACATGGATAACTACATTTTTTCATATAATAAGTTAGTCATCAACCATGGCATTATACAAAATAGATTATCCATCTAAAGGCCAACACATTTTAGCCATTACAACAAAACTCACTAACTTGTCTAGCCTCTATACATGCCATACACAAAACATTAAGTCCAATGTACCAGAGTGTACTGATAGTGTGGGCGATCTTCCGATTAATCCGTGTATCACGATTCAATTCTTTTTCTCTATAAGACAAGAGAAAAGAAAGGAGTAAGCTTTGAGATTAGTGAGTTTACACATAAACAATTTAAGCATTCTAGTATAAGCTAAACAACAATTAGCATTATACTAACTTATGTATTTCACATCCACCACTATGCTTACTCTTTCTATCCCTTACCACATCTCCAACACATCATGAGTCACATACTCATAATCATTGACATGCACCCCTGCACTCAATATCACATTTACTAAAAATACAACACATCATTATTTCTCAATAATACATCCACACAACTAAATTACTCGGTGGTTTCGCACTTAGCCCACCACAATCAGATCATGAGGTAGTATCGCACATAGCCTACCACAAAGGATAATTATAGTGATTCCGCACATAGCTCACTAAATAATATGCTTAACAATAGTATCGCACACAGCCCATCATTGTTAAGTATCAAGGTGGTATCGCACTTAGCTCACCATCAAGCATTATCACTACACATTCACATGTCTACTTTGTAATACATTCATCCATTCACAACTACTATCTCATTCATTCCACTAGAACCGAATAGGTTCTCAATCATGCTACATACTATCTAGCATTAACAATGTATACGCATAAATGCATCGTTTATACGTAAACTTACCTCTGTACTCAAAAGTATGGAGGTGTGCAATTTAGTCCACTACTTTGCTCTTGCCTCAGTTTCTATCCGGGCTTCGTCTTTCTTGATCTATAATGATAAATCAACTCATTTAATACACACATTGACTAAATTGACCCTTATCTCATACTTTAGCAAAATTACCATTTTGCCCTTAAACTTCCTCATATTTATACTTTTGTCCCAAGGCTCATAAAGTGATTTTCATTTAACTTTCTAGCCTTTCATGCTTAGCCGAAACATTTACTCAACTAAAGCAATCATCAATTCTCACTAAATCACTCATGTATGACCAATCTCAAGACTTTCACAAACTAGTCCCTACATGCATTTTTCATGGAATTCACTTAGCAAAAGATGTTTCTACTACATCAAGCTTTCATATTCTTCCATAAAACATCAAAATACATGCATGTCATATATGGGTAAATTTTTGAACATCAATCCTAGCTCAACATATAGCTAAAAATAGCTTACTCATGTTACTAGGACTTCAAAAATACAAAGAATATCAAAAACGGGGCTTGGATGCACTTACTAGCAAGCTTGAAAAATTGAAGAGCCCTAACAATGGCTTCTTGAAAGTTTCGACAGCTTGAAGAAGAAGATGAATGAAATTTTGTCATCTTTTCCCCTTTTTAATCACTTAATTGTTAAATGACCAAAATGCCCCTTCTCACTAAACTTTCCAATATCATCCACTCATGCCCATTTTTGTCCAAAAATTAGAATTTGGGAAAATTACTATTTAAGGACCTCTAATTGATAATCCAAAGCTATTTCATACAATTAGCTTCTAGAATCTCACATTTTGCAACTTTTGCAATTTAGTCCTTTTGGACAATTCAACTGCAATTTAACAAAATTGCTTCATGAAACTTCCACACTAACATTCAAGCATAGCATAAACCTCAAAACTCATACATATACCTCGGATTTGTGGTCTCGCACCACTATTCTGACTAAGCCCTAAATCAGGATGTTACAACTCTCCCCCTTTAGAGATTTTCGCCCTCGAAAATCTTACCGGTAAAAAGGTTTTGATGTTGCTCTCTCATGCTTTCTTCCAGCTCCCACGTAGCCTCTTCCACACCGTGTTTCTGCCATAACACTTTCACTAGGGCTATGCTCTTATTCCTCAACTATTTCACTTCTCAAGCCAAGATCTTAATCGGCTCCTCTTCATAAGACATATCCGGTCTTATCTCAATTCCCATTGAAGGAATCACATGCGAAGGATCGGAGCGATACCTTCGCAACATCGACACATGGAACATGTTATGGATTTTGTCCAATTCTACCGGCAAAGCCAACCGGTATGCTACTGGCCCAACTCTATCTGTAATCTCATACGGCCCTATGAATCTCCGACTCAATTTCCCCTTTCGTCTGAATCTCATGATTTTCTTCTATGGGGACACTTTCAAAAACACTTTGTCACCCACCTCAAACTCAATTTCTTTTCTTTTCAGATCCGCGTATGACTTATGTCGGTCCGAAGCAACTTTCAGACTATTACGGATTACTTTCACCTTCTCATCAGTCTCTTTTATTAGATCGACCCCATGGATCCGCTTCTCACTAAGCTCAGCCCAATATAGAGGAGTCTGACACTTACGACCATACAAAGCTTCATACAGTGCCATCTGTATACTCGACTGATAACTGTTGTTGTAAGAAAACTCGACCAAAGGTAGATACCTCTCCCAACTACCTTCGAATTCTAACACACAACATCGAAGCATATCTTCGAGAACTTGAATCACTATTTCAGACTGACCATCTGTTTGTGGATGGAATGCGGTACTAAGTTCAACTTTGTACCCAAAGCCTCTTGCAACTTCTTCCGAAACCTCGAAGTAAACCTCGGATCTCTATCCGATATTATAGACACAGGCACACCATGTAACCTTACTATCTCTGCAACATACAATTCGGCTAACTTGTCCAGTGAATAATCAACACGTACTGGAATAAAATGAGCCGACTTTGTCAATCTATCCACAACAACCCACACAGCATCTTTCTTTTTCGAAGTCATAGGCAACCCCGTCACAAAATCCATGGTAATCCGATCTCATTTCCATTTGGGAACCATCACTGGCTGAAGCAATCCCGAAGGCACTTGATGCTCAGCTTTCACTTGTTGACAAATCAGACACTTTGTCACGAACTCAGAGATATCTCTTTTCATACCAAGCCACCAATAAAATTTCCTCAAGTCATTGTACATTTTTGTACTGCCCGGGTGTACTGACAAATAACCACTATGTGCCTCATGGAAAACCTTTCGGATCAATAGTTCATCTCTAGGTACACAAATTCTGTCATGGTACAACAAACAACCATTCGAATCCATTCGAAAATCAGAATCACTTTCTGATCCACACTTAGCTCTCTTAGCTTGCATCTCACTATCATTTCTCTGAGCCTCACATATCTGTTGAACAAATAGTGGCTTAGCTCTCAACTCTGCCAATATAGCACC
Organism: Gossypium sturtianum; assembly: GCA_025698515.1. Taxonomy (NCBI): domain Eukaryota; kingdom Viridiplantae; phylum Streptophyta; class Magnoliopsida; order Malvales; family Malvaceae; genus Gossypium; species Gossypium sturtianum. Next base: position 60,116,960 of record CM046952.1, read on the forward strand.
ATCATCAGACAATGCTAAACTCGTGCTCATAACTTTTAGAGCATACAAGGATTTCCTACTCAAGACATCCGCAACCACATTCGCTTTTCCCAGGTGGTAATCAATGACTAACTCATAGTCTTTCAATAACTCGAGCCACCGCCTCTGCCGCAAATTCAAATCCTTTTGATCCATCAAATACCTTAAACTCGTATGATCCGTAAAGATTCAGCACTTCTCACCATATAAGTAATGTCGCCAAATCTTTAATGCAAAAACAATCGCAGCCAACTCCAAATCATGAGTCAGATAATTCTTCTCATACGGTTTCAGCTGCCTCGAGGCGTAAGCGACAGCCTTACCCTCTTGCATCAACACACAACCGAGACCATTAAACAATGCGTCACTATAAACCACGAACTCTTTCCCCGATTTTGGTTGAACCAAAACTGGCGCCTCAGTCAACAATGTTTTCAATCTCTCAAAACTCTGTTGACATGTCTCAGTCCAATCAAACTTGACAATCTTATGAAACAATTTCGTCATCGAGGTAGCAATTACAGAGAACCCCTTTACGAAACGTCTGTAATATCCTGCCAATCCCAAGAAGCTTCTGACTTTTGACACGTTCCTCGGCTGTTTCCAATCCACAATAGTCGAAATCTTACTCGGGTCAACTCTAATACCATCACCCGACACAATGTGTCCTAGGAATCCGAACTCTCGGAGCCAAAACTCACTCTTGCTAAACTTAGCATATAATTGCTTATCTCTTAAAGTTTGAAAGACAATTCTCAAATGCTCTTCATGGTCATTCTCATCCCGAGAATAGATCAATATGTCGTCAATGAAGACAACCACAAACTTATCCACATATGCTCGGAAGACACGGTTCATCAAATCCATAAAAATCGCAGATGCATTCGTTAAACCAAACGGCATGACTAGAAACTCATAATGGCCATACCTTGTTCGAAATGCAGTTTTCAACACATCTTGCTCTTTCACTCTCAACTGGTAATAACCAGACCTCAAGTCGATCTTAGAGAACACTGTATCTCCTTTCAGTTGATCAAAAAGATCATCAATCCTTGGTAAAGGATACTTATTCTTCACTGTCACTTTGTTAAGTTACCTATAGTCTATACACAACCTCATAGACCCATCTTTCTTTTTCACAAACAGTACCGGAGCACCCCACGGTGAGTAGCTCGATCTTGCAAAACCCTTATCTGTCAACTCTTGCAATCGAACCTTCAGCTTCTTTCAACTCTAAAGGTGACATCCTATACGGAGCAATTGAAATAGGTGCTGTTCCCGGAACCAATTCAATCCCAAACTCGACCTCTCTCACTAGAGGTAATCCGGGTAACTCTTCCGGGAATACATCTGGATACTCACATACCACCGGCACTGTATCAAACTTTACTTCAACCTCTTGAGTATTCAAAACAAAGGCGAGATAGGACTCATACCCTTTTCTCAAACATTTCTCAGCCACTAGGGAAGAAATCATCACTGGTAGACTATCCAATTCACCTGATTCTACCCGAATAACATCTCCGCTCTCACACTTCAATTCAATAAATTTACTACCACAGTTCACTAAGACACTATGGGTAGTCAACCAATCCATGCCAAGGATTAAGTCAAACTCATCAAACGGCAACAACATAAGGTTTGTCGAAAAGCAATGACTCTTAATCATCAAAGGACAATTCTTACACACCTTGTCCACTAACACATGCTTACCTAACGGGTTTAAAACCTTAACCACAATATCTGTAAACTCAACGGTCATACTCAAACTAGATGCCAATCTCATGCAAATATAAGAATGAGTAGACCACGGATCTATTAAAGCAATAACAAAGGTGTCAAAAGAGAAAAAGTACCCGTTATCACATCCGAGATGATGCCTCTTCGCGGGCGCGAATGGCATACGTCCTCACAGGTGCCCGACCCTCCGGTCTCACAGCAGAGTCTTTGGACGTACCTCTACCACTAGTCCCACCTCTCGGGTTCCTTGGTGGTCTACCCCTTGCAGACACATCGCTAGGTCTTGTCTCTTGCTTCTCTTCCTTGTCATCCCTCTCGGGGCAATTTCGGATAAAATGGTCGGGGGAACCATACTTATAACAACTTCGGTTGTTTCCCCAACACTCTCCGGTATGATACCTACCACAACTTGGACACTCCGGTTTGTTCTTCGGATTGTCTACACTTTCCATCGAGGTGGCTTGGACTCTCGAACCATAACGAGTGTTGTCCAAGTCTCGATGTGGATATCCCACTGATGTTGTCGTCCAAGGATTCACTTCCTTGGATCTTTTCGACTGGGCTTGATATGATTTGCCCATCGGTCATTTTCCCGCATCTCGGGCTTCACTCACAGCCCTTTTCTTTTCCTTACTCAACTCCGCGGCCTTACTTGCCCTTTCAACCAACATCACAAACTCTTTCAACTCCAAAATACCCACTTGGAGTTTAATATCCTCATTCAGTCCATCTTCAAACCTTTTACACAAGATGGTATCCGTCGATACACATTCCTGCGCGTACTTGCTAAGCTTAACAAATTCGCGCTCATATTCTGCTACTGTCATTCTTCCTTGCTTTAACTCAAGGAATTCTTTCCATTTCTGATCAGTAAATCGTTGGCTTATATACTTCTTCCAGAACTCTTCCAGAAAGAAGTCCCACGTCACCCGCTCTTTCAGGACTACCGACGTCAACGTCTTCCACCAATGGTATGCTGAGTCCCTCAGTAAAGATTCGGCACACTTCAGGTTCTCTTCAGGTGTACAAGAGAGTTCATCGAATACTCTCATTGAGTTCTCTAGCCAGAACTCCGCCCTCTCGAAGTCATCATCTACCTTATCTCTAAACTCCTCAGCCTCGGCTTTCCTAATCTTATCCACTGGGGGTTTCGATATCCTCACTACATTAATACCTTGAGGAGCCACTAGAATTGGCTGAGGTATAGGAGGAGGTGGAGGAGGTTGAGAATTAGGGTTCGCTCGAACATAATCTGAGTACCAATTACTCATCATCTGGAGAAAGGCTTCTCGAGCCTCTTCCCCTTGACCCCTAACCTCAAGTCCACTCTCAACAGGCGTGGTTCCTTGCGCAGGAGCCGGCGCATTACTAGCTCCTTCATCAGCAGTCGATTGATCGGGATCCATATACTATATAAAACAAGGTTTAAAATCATCAGAAACCACCACACTATCATTGTACACTTATGGCATGTATAGCTAGACCCTTACACCCGCTACGGTAGTCCTAGAATCGACTAAACTATAGCTCTGATACCACTAAATGTAACACCCTTCACTCGTATTCTATGCCGGAACCGAGCCCGAGGTATTACCAAAGTAAAACCACTTGATCACCACATAGGCTCAACGTGACTACTCTCTTTATGTCACCACAACAACCTTATTCTCGACTTACGAGGCCTCATTCATACACACGAGGGCTCTCGAGACCATATCGGAAACTCTTATGAATTTAAAATTTTTCCATCCCAATAGGGCCACACGTCCGTGTAAGATGATACACGTCCGTGTGTAGTCACACACGCCCATGTCCACAAACCGTGCACAAAACTCAAGCATTCTGCCAAAGTCCCACGGCTAGGGCACACGCCCGTGCTTTCCACCTGTGGTAAACACTGACTACTTTACACAGCCTAAAGCCTAGACACACGCCCGTGTGGCTAGCCCGTGGCCTATAACACTCGAATCTACCAAAGTGACATGGCCAAGTCACACGCCCGTGGGCTGGCCGTGTGTCACACATGGCCTAGACACATGCCCGTGTGTCTATCCACATGGACAAGAACAAAGCTATTTGCAAAGCTCTTCTCACCCTTCTAACTCATACAACATGTATAAATTCAACTCATCCACAATCAACTCATATTGTAACATAATCTTACATGGATAGCTACGTCTTTTCATATAATAAGTTAGCCATCAACCATGGCATTATACAAAATAGATTATCCATCTAAAGGCCAACACATCTTAGCCATTACAACAAAACTCACTAACTTGTCTAGCCTCTATACATGCCATACACAAAACATTAAGTCCAATGTACCAGAGTGTGCTAATAGTGTGGGCGATCTTTCGATTAATCCGCGTATCACGATTCAATCCTTTTTCTCTATAAGACAAGGGAAAAGAAAGGAGTAAGCTTTGAGATTAGTAAGTTTGCACATAAACAATTTAAGCATTCTAGTATAAGCTAAACAACAATTAGCATTATACTAACTTATGTATTTCACATCCACCACTATGCTTACTCTTTCTATCCCTTACCACATCTCCAACACATCATGAGTCACCTACTCATAATCATTGACATGCACCCCTGCACTCAATATCACATTTACTCAAAATACAACACATCATTATTTCTCAATAATACATCCATACAACTAGGTGGTTTCGCACTTAGCCCACCACAATCAGATCATGAGGTAGTATCGCACATAGCCTACCACAAAGGATAATTACAGTGATTCCGCACATAGCTCACTAAATAATATGCTTAACAATAGTATCGCACACAGCCCATCATTGTTAAGTATCAAGGTGGTATCGCACTTAGCCCACCATCAAGCATTATCACTACACATTCACATGTCTACTTTGTAATACATTCATCCATTCACAACTGCTATCCCATTCATTCCACTAGAACCGAATAGGTTCTCAATCATGCTACACACTAGCTAGCATTAACAATGTATACGCATAAATGCATCGTTTATACGTAAACTTACCTCTGTACTCAAAAGTATGAAGGTGTGCAATTTAGTCCACTACTTTGCTCTTGCCTCGATTTCTATCCGGGCTTCATCTTTCTTGATCTATAATGATAAATCAACTCATTTAATACACACATTGACTAAATTGACCCTTATCTCATAATTTAGCAAAATTACCATTTTGCCCCTAAACTTTCTCATATTTATACTTTTGTCCCAAGACTCGTAAAGTGATTTTCATTCAACTTTCTAGCCTTTCATGCTTATCAGAAACATTTACTCAACTAAAGCAATCATCAATTCTCACTAAATCACTCTTAGATATGATATGAAAATCTTAGATATGATATGCAATCCTAGAAGATATGATATGCAATCTTAGATATGATATGCAAATCTTATATATGATATGCAATCCTAAAAGATATGGTATGCAATCTTAGAAGATATGATTTTGTAATCTTAGAGATTTAATTTGTAGATACCTTTTAATTTTAGCCGTTGATGTAATTGATCTGTATCGTTGGATTTGGGGAGGCTCAACTATAAATAGAGGCCTCTGCTTTCATTGTAAAGGACTTGAATTTTGAATAATAAAAAATTCTTGAGAGCATTCACTCAAATTTCTCTCTCTTTTACGTTCTTATTTTCTGTGGCTTGTTCCTATTTTGTTCTTCGCTCATCTTCGTTTCTTTTTTAGTTGCTTCCGTTCGAGTTAGATTTTGGTGGAGGAATTTCGTTGAGTCCACATATTGCGGGAGTTAAGTTGACTTATGCGTTTTTTTAACTTTTTTTTATTTATCCATCTAATTGCTTAATCATTATTTATTCATTTATTTTAATTATTTTAAACTTGTTTTTCTTTTTTGTTTTTCCCTATTTACATTAAATTGTTTTATCATATATATTATTATTTTTATTTGTTATATATTATCTATATATTATATATTATTTAACTTTAATCATATTATGTATTATTTGAAAATTTGTATGTTGTACATCATCTAAATTGTTTTATTATTAAGGGAAAAATTTCCATATATTGTTTATTTAAAATATGTATATTATCTATTTTTAAATGGTATATTATATACTTATTATAAGTTATCCCTTATACATTTTTATTCAAAGTTTTTATATTATTTATTTAAAATTTATTTATTTATTTTATTATGTATATATTAACTATTTTAGATTTTGCCATATCGTTTTTTATTTTTTTTTATTTCATTTTTCTAAAAATTGTTATAATATCCATTAATTGTTTTGAGTATATTATTTACCTTATATTATTATTATTTTTTTATTTGAATTTAATCTTGTGAATAATTTTTTTTCCTTAATTTTTTCATAGATTCTTTTAAAATTGCTATTATCTACTCTATATTTTTTATTGTTCATTTTTTTAAAAAAATTTTGAATCCATTATCTTTGTTTACCTTAACATTATTATTGCTTGTCATTCTTTTACTTAATTGTTTATGTTAGTGCTAATTGTTAATATAATCTGTAACTTTAGTAAATTGCACTTTTTGTAATAACTTAATGTTACTTTTTTCAAATCTTTGTTTAAAAATATCTATCTTCTTTAATTACCACATTTTATCCAAAAGTTTTTCTTAAATAAGGCAATGTTTTGTGTTTAGAAATTCGGAAATAGTGCCCCAACGTTTCTGGGTTTCGATTTTTCGTTTGACTAAATAACTAAATATCCTTTTAATGAATTTTGTAAATCATGAGATGATTTTGGTTACGAGGGTTTAAAACATCATGTCCTAACGTGCTGGATGTGATGTTTGTATTCTTTCAGAACAAAGGAGTCTCAAGTTCCAACTCAAATTGTTCAAGTTTTTAAAGAAATCATGTTTTCAAATCTTTTCGAATTTTTGACATTAGGACAATAACTAATCAATCCGGTACCAATTTTGGGCGTTACAAGGGTGCTAATCCTTCCTCGTACGTAACCGACTCCTGAACCCGTTTTCTTGAATTTCGTAGGCCAAAATCAATGTTTTGAAATAAAATTTTTATAAGGTGATCCAATCACACCTAAGCAAAAAGGGATTGGTGGTGACTCCCGTTTTCATTTTTTTAAAGTCGATCCCTATTTTTTCAAAAAAAAAATGGTTTCGACAATTAGCTTCTAGAATCTCACATTTTGCAACTTTTGCAATTTAGTCCTTTTGGACAATTCAACCGCAATTTAACAAAATTGCTTCATGAAACTTCCACACTAACATGCAAGCATGGCATAAACCTCAAAACTCATACATATACCTCAGATTTGTGGTCTCGCACCACTATTCCGAGTAAGCCCTAAATCAGGATGTTATAGTGTCTGTTGGCCGTGTGAGACACACGGCCTGGCCACACGGGCGTGTGTCCCCTGTTTTGAGAAAAAATTTCAAAGTTTTGTGAAAATTTCCTAAGTTATTGGTTTAGTTCCGAACTACCCCCAAAGCATGTTTAGGGCCTCTTAGGCTCGTTATAGGGACATTATACTTGAGTTTGAATAATGTTTGCATAAAATAGTGAAATTATATGTGAATTGAATGTTTAAATGTTTTATAAGTTTGGTAATACTCCGTAACCCTATTTCGGTGTTGAATACCGGGTGTTACACAAGTTGTCAGTCAAGACGTAGCTACACGGTGCTGCTCACACAAGCTGTAAAGTAACCGCAACACATTCCGGAAACTCAGCCATCGGTAGGACGTATGAGACCAGCACCCAAAATACGATAACCCCTAATGACATGTCATTTGTATCCTATTTATTCTTTAGGTTCAACCGGGATCCATACGTTGCCGAATCTTCGTCAAATAATTTTGTGGATTCATATCACCACAAACATAATAATAAAGCATTTGTAACACATATAATTTAATGCTTATTAACATACAAACTTACCTCGAATTAGTACGAAGTAAATCAATCGATCAATCCACTACTTTTTCTTTCCCTCGATTTAATTCCAAACGTGGCATTTCTTGATCTATATAATCAAATTTAACTACTTTAATCATTATTCTATTCTATTCAATCCAAAATTCATGTTTTGGCAAAATTACTGTTTTGCCCCTATACTTTTGACCTTTTTACAATTTAGCCCCTAGGCTCATAAAATGAAATTCATGCAATTTCATCCACATCTGAGCTTAGCCGAATTTACTACATGCATATAGCAGCTCATACATTTCACAATTTCACTCATTTACCACATAATTTACACATTTCTCAATTTAATCCCCAATTGATCATTTCATCAAAACTCACTTAACAAAAGTTGTTTATTTAACAACAATGATTCATTTTCTTCCATTAAACTTCAAGAAAAACTAAAATTCTCTCATGGAAAAACCCTATACTTTCAACCGTTTTGCAAATTAATCCCCTAATTAGCTAGGTTAAGCTACAACAATTCCTAAAACATAAAAATCATCAAAAACAGAACGAAACTTCACTTACATGCAAGGACTGTTCTTAAGCAAAATTTTCAAGCTTCCATGGCTCCTCTATGCTGAAATTTTCAGTTGGTATATGAGTGAAGAAGATGAGTGTTTTGTTTTATTTTATTTTTATCTTTAATTGCCATTTTACCATTTTACCCTTACCTAACTTTAAAAATTACTCAATTACCAAGTCATGCACATCCACTAACTCATTTAATGGTCTAATTACCATATAAGGACCTCCACTTTAAAGTTCTATAGCTATTTAATACCTTTAGCTTATAGAACATAACTTTCACACTTTACCCGATTTAGTCCTTTTTCACAAATTGAGCATACAAATGGTAAAATTTCTTAACGAAATTTTATACTATAATTCTAACATGCTGTAGATATTAAAATAATATTAAATAAATTTTTGAACTTTGGATTTGTGGTCCCAAAATTACTGTTTCGATTTTACTGAAAATGGGTCGTTACAAACCTATTATGTATGTGTTAGCCGAACTAGTATCATAAATAATCTAAGATTAATATACCATTATAAGTTTTAATTTGCATGAAAAATTTGTATATGTGAAAATTTATATGAATGAATGCATGAAAACATGTCATTCGATGATAGTATGAGATAATAAACGTGTTTGACAAGCATAACATCGATCGTTGATAAATAGCATGATATGCTAAGTTTATGTGAATGATTACATGAAATTGGGTATGGAGGACGAAAGAGTTTCGTAGGAGAAAGTGACAATTTAGGTCCGCAACGAAAGACAGTGCTGCATGAAGTAGGCGACAATGTCATCGGAACCAAATAAATCGGGATGATAGTTTACAAAAGCCATCAAAACCAAACAACCAAGATGGTAATTTATTATAGTAAAAGTCATCGTCACGGATGACAAGTGAACGGCCATTGTCACCAAGAAAATCTGGGATGGTCAATTATTGATATGTGTTTGGAGTGTCGAGCGATGTTTGAGGACGAATAGGATGGATGGGTGGGAATTAAAATTGCATTGCATCATGAACATAATCTTTACATGCATTGATTTATTGAATGCTCCTTACAGTATGCTTAATTTGCTATGATGCTATATATTGAATGCTTTACTATTTGAGCAATTATATATAATGGTTTAAAAATTAGAGTCACACTGAGCTGCCATAAGCTCACACCTCCTTTTTTTTCTTACCTCTCAGGCAACATAAAAAACTAGGACTAAGAATGGTATTCGAGAAACGTCGGACTAGCATCTTTTTTTTTTTTAAAGTTTCCATTAAAGTTTTCCTTAATCGCTTATTTAGATTTATTTAACAGATTGTAAAATTATGAATTATTTAATTCTTTTATAACTATTGTTTGGGATTATTTAGCTTCTTAATCTTTAAGTATGATATTTAGTTAATACTCTGATAAATGCATGCTAATTGGTTTATAAAACTATTATTCTTAATAATGCTTTTTGCTGCTTTGCAAAATACTTATAGTTTTGATAAGTCTTTCTAAACCTTAATTGTTTTATCAAAAACTTCACTTTAATAACATTGTAATTGAATTACTAAGTAAAACCAATTTGATTAATGAATGTTTTCCGTAAAAACAAAAGAACAATCTTTATACAAATCACTCAAAGAAAAAAATGGTTTTACCGGATCACTTCGGTGATTAATGTAAGGCCTATGACTTAGCCGAAACTCCTAAGCTAGGTCGGGGGTGTTACACTAGGTGGTATTAGAGTGTAGATTTTCTATACACAATTTGAAATTTTTGAAGGAGTATGCATGCATAGAAATAAATCATTTTTATTATGGGGAAAATTTGGGAAAAAAGCCACAGTAGGTTTTTATTAAAATACTAGTCCAAGAAGTTCGATTCTAGGTACTATAGAAAACTTTCTAGTAGTAGAAAAACCTTAGGAAAAAATATAGTGCAAACTGAAAACTTGACTTAAGTATTAATTGCTTGAAATTGTAGATTTTCATAAAATACCATTATGAACACTCAAGCTAGACGCGGTAGGGGTAGACCACGTAATGTTGCACCCTTGAACTGCCCACTATTCAGTGTGAAAACCCAACCTTTGGGGTGGATTACATAGAAAATTCTACTGCCAATGATGGTAGAGGTCATGAGAATGAAAATATGGGAACAAGAAATCAGAATGATGGGACCAATGGAGATGATGCAGTGTCTCAATCTATGCTGAGATTCCTTCAAAAGGTCATCGGATCGAGTAATGGTAACAAAAAGACGGTTGTTAAAAAAACTTAAGGTAAATGGGGTTGAATTGTTTAAAGGATTCGCCGGAACAAGTCCCACAATATGTTCCATGTGTCTATGTTACGACGCTATTGCTCTGATCCTTCCCATATCTTTCGCATTGAAGAGGTCGAGCTCCGGCCAGACTTATCTTTTGTAGAAGAACCAATTAGAATAATAGATAGAGAGGTTATAACTCTAAGAAATAAGCAAATTCCTCTAGTTAAGATTTTAGGGCAAAACCATTGAACCAAAGTAGCAATATGGGAACTTGAGGAGTTGATTCGTCAACAATACCCTTACTTTTTTGGATCAGGTAAGTTAAAATTCGAGGACGAATTATTTTAAGGGAGGGAGATTTGTCACATCCCAAAATTAGGGCTAGAAGAAATGGGGATAAATTTTAGATTTTAAAGCATAAAATAAGTAGGGTAAGTGAACTTAAAATGCCTTAAAAATTATTGTTGATAAGGAATTAATAGGAATAGGCCACTAGGCTTAATGGTAAGGTGTTAGGCAAGCTAAGGTCCAAGGTTCAAACCCCCTAAATTGTACTCTTGTGCTGATTTTTTTCCATTTCCCCTAATGCTTGGCCATAACCTTTAGAAACAATTTCTTGAAGGCTTATGATAAAAATGAGCTTGTTAGTTCAATGGTTAAGACTTAGTTTTTCCTTTGATCCTAAGATCAAAACCTCTTGTGCACTTTTCAGTCAAAATATTTTATTTTCTTATTTTTACCCCCATAAAGTATCGAATTTTCAAACTAGTCCAGACCAAAAACCATTTTTTTAAATTTAGTCCTTAGGCAAATCCTAATTCTAAATGAATTCCCAAATCTATTTCAATTAGGAAAAGAAAGTTTTATAAATAGTCAATCTTTTCAAAACCTAGAACTCATATTTAGAAAAAAAATTCAAGAAAAGCTCTCAAAATTCTCTCTTATTCTTCTCCATTGTCGAACCACCTTACTCAACCCAAGGTTTCAAGGTTTTCAATTGCAACCCTTTCCTCCCAGTGATTTCCTATTTCTTCATCCAAAAATTAAGGGTTTTTTTTTTCAATCAAGTGTGGGATCTAATTTAATCATTATGCATGATTAGTTAAGTTGAAGCATTAGGAATTATGGTTTAATCTGGAAAGAAACAACATACATGTAAATTTATATTGTATAACATGATGCTGGGAAAAAAATCATATTCAATATTATATCAATGTTGAGTTATACAAACATTAGAAAAGGAATTTAGAAATAAAAATGTATAATAAAAGTATATGTAAGTAATTTAAACATATCAAAACTAATCAATTAATTCAAAACAATTTATTTAAAAAAAATCCAAAGAAATCAATCAATTTAGAACAATAAAAAACAATAAAAGAATAAAAAAACTTGATTGAATTGAAAGTAAAATTAAAAGGTTAATTTACAAATAAACAAAGCCATTAAATAAACGTAAGGATTAAATTAAAATGTAGGCAAATAAATAGGGATTAAAAACACAAATATTTCAAGCTATCAAAACGCAGCGTGTAGACAGGTATCAAATTGAAATATCACACAAATTATAGAAATTAATTTTAAGAAACCAAGAAAATGTACAAAGGATTTAGTCAAATATCCGCACAAATAGGAAGGACTAATCACACAATAAAACCAATACTCAGAAACACGCGGATTCTGATCGGGGTGGGTCGGATTGAATCGAATTATGGCCAAACGGCGCCGTTTTAAGGCTATTGAAATTAGCCAAAACGACGTCGTTTTCTTAAGTGACACTAATACCCCCTTAAGCAGATTCGAATCATCTGCCAATTTTCTTTTGAAACCCTAGCCCCTCTTTTTCTAAACCCTCAGTCGAAATCTAATCTCTTCCCCTCAGCCACATCTAAAAGAAACTCCGACCACTAAAACGCCATAACAAACGGCGATCAGTAGCAGATTCTGGCCATTTGAAAGATCTATTTTGAAACAACCTCGAAGGTTTTTTTGCTATTCCGAACACCTACGATCCTTCTTACTTCAATTTCGACGAAGAGAATAATCCGACGGTTCGTTTCTTAAAGGTAAATCCCTTTTTTATTTATTTAACACACGAAATATCAACAAAAAAATACAGAACGAAAACAGAGAGATTTTTTCACCTTTCAATTTTTTGATTTCTAATTTTCGTATTTCTTATGTATTCGTAAAAAATGTATCCTTTACAATCGCTTTTCGTTCGACTTTTATAGTCGGAAAAACCAAAAAAAGAAAAATACAAATTTCCTATTTTTGTTGTGCTGTTCGTTCGTCATTTGGTGCAAGTACGGAGGCCGTACGCTTGCTGGCGGAGGTACGGTGCGCGTAGGAAAGACCACTGACGTGGCAGCGCGCGTGGGGCATCGTGGAGGCTGCTGCGGCGCAAGACTGCCCTTGGAACCCCTTAGGGTTTCTGTTTGCCAGAACCATTTGGGCCATTCGGGCCGATTCTAGAATTGGGCTGGGGCTATGTATTCGGGTTTAGTAAATGGGTTAGGTTTAAGTTTTGGGCTAGTCGGGTTGTTGTTTTGGGCCTGTAATAGAAGGATTGTTTATTGGACTTTTGATAAATTGGTTTTTTTAATATATATATATATATATATATATTTTATTGGTTTTTGGTTTGGTTAATGGGCCCGGGCATAAATGGCTATAAGCTAAAGGTATTAAATAGCTATAGAACTTTAAAGTGGAGGTCCTTATATGGTAATTAGACCATTAAATGAGTTAGTGGATGTGCATGACTTGGTAATTGAGTTATTTTTAAAGCTGCTATTTTTATTATTATTTTTGAATGTTATATTCTTGTTGTTTTCTCCCTATTTTGCTACCATATTACTATTATGTTGCTACTATTTTGTTGTTATTGATTGAATATTGTATAAAACTTATTTTATTGTTAATTTTGTTATTATTTTAAAGGCATTTGTTAATTTTATTATTATTTTAGAGGTATTTGCTTGTTAAGTTACATCTATCTTAGTGTTATTTAAGTCTACATATTTTTTTAAAATTTATTTTTAATTTGTTAGGAAATATTTATTTTTATTTTTTTAGTATTTTTGATGTATTATATATATTTAAAAATTATATAAAATAATATAAAAATTTAATACGGACGGGCTGGGCCGGGCCCGGGTTTTAGCATTTTTATATGGGTCGGGCTTGGGAAAAATTTAGGCCTATTTTTTGGGCCCGGCCCGATGAATGGGCCTAATTTTTTAGTTGAGCCCGACCCGAACCCAGCCCGGCCCATGAACACCTCTTTGTACTACTAATTTAGTAATTATTTTGAAATTTGTGTCAATAATAAATAAATATTAATATTTTATAAAAAAATTAACATGTATTACTGATTTCTTGTCCAGTTTAATAACCCAAAACAATTAAATTTTTTATCTTTCTATTAACTTTCTTAAATTTTTTATTAAATACTTTTTGCCAAAGAGTTGGTGTTTATACCACCAATTAGTTTTTTTCTTTTTCTTTTTTGATAATGGGGTCCAAACAATTTTATTCATTTTTTTTAATTCACTCTTTTTTTTTTATAATTTTTCATTTTAAGGCTATTGATTATTTAAATATATGGTTTAGTTTTTTTACTTATTTAATATTGAAAAATAGGTTTTTGTATTAATTCCATATTAAATTAATAGAGAAATCTTAATTTAATTAATACAGAGTTTGAACAAAAGACATACTATAATTCAATTAATACATACATCCAAATCGATACATTACATGAGTAAAAAAATAGTATATATATGATCTAAGAGAGAGATTGTTGGATAATATGAACCTCAAGTAAATATAATAAAAATAATGTAGTATGAGTCAAATATGTATAAGTACGCAATTAATTAATTTTCAATTAATGATGAACTAAGTAGAAATTAAAGTTAACGTGCAAGTGTTACATCAAAGTAACTAATTTTCAATTCCCCCCCTCCCCACCTCAAAGTATCAATATTATATCAATTAAGTCATTTGTTAGCTTAGCTTTAAAAATAATTTCTTGAAGATTTATGATAAGAATGAGCTTGTTGGTTAAATGGTTAACACTTAGTTTTCCCTTTGATCTTAAGCTCAAAACCCCTTGTGCACTTTTTAGTTAAAATATTTTATTTTCCTATTTTTACCCCATAAAGTATCGAATTTTCAAACTAGTCCAGACTAAAAACTATTTTTTAAAATTTAGTCCTTAGGCAAATCCTCATTCTAAACGAATTCCTAAATCTATTTCAATTAGGGAAAGAAAGGTTTATAAATAGTAAATCTTTTCATAATCTAGATCTCATATTTAGAAAAAAAATTCAAGAAAAACTCTAAAAATTCTCTCTTATTCTTTTCCATTGTTGAACCACCTTACTCAACCCAAGGTTTTAAGGTTTTCAATTGCAACCCATTCCTCCTAGTGATTTTCGATTTCTTCATCTAAAAATTGAGGGTTTTTTTTTTTTATTTTCAATCAGGTGTGAGATCTAATTTAATCATTATGTATGATTAATTAAGTTGAAGCATTAGGAATTATGGTTTAATGCATAAAGAAACAACATATTGTAAATTTATTAATTATTTAATGCTTTTATAACTGTGGTTTGAGATTATTTAGCTTAGTAATCTTTAAGCATGATATTTAGTTAATACTCGGATTAATGCATGCTAATTGGTTTAGAAAACTATTATTCTTATCGTTACTTTGTAAAATACTTAAAGTTTTAATAACTCTTTTTAAACTTTAACTGTTTCCTCAAAAACTTCATTCTAATAACATTGTAATTGAATTACTAAGTAAAGCTGTTTGACTAATGAATGTTTTTCTAAAAAGACAAAAGAATGATTTTCATACAAATTAACTCAAATAAAAAAATTATTTTACTGGATCACTTCGGTGATCAACGTAACGTCTCGTAACGTCTTTGACTTAGCCGTAATTTCTAGACCGGATCGAGGTGTTGCAGTGCTAGTATAATTCTAATAATAATCTTCCTCTACTAATAATTATCTTTAGAAAATTTAATAACATAAAATCTTATTTTAAATAAAATAATAATAATAATAATAAGAATAATAATAATAAAACCACCAACATACAAAACTAATTTAACTAAACTTTAAAATAAAATATTTAATTACATAATTAGTCACTCACTTAAAGATAAAAATTCAAATTAATTCCTAATATCAAATCGAAATTCAATTTAATCATGAAATTAAAATAAAAATTCAAATAAGTTTACAATATCACAACTTTTATTTTAATATAACTACTATAATATATTTTTTCACTTTTAAAATTATTTTTGAAAATCAATTTAGTAATGGAATTTTTTATCACTCCAAAGATTATAGATATAGGGATGGAGCAATCGTAAATTTTCATGCAATTGTAAATTGGCTTCTTCATTTCAAAAGCCTACAAGAAAAGCTTTCTACAACCCCTTCTCTTTCCCTCGTCCTTAGACTTCAAGAATCCTCCCACAAAACCCAATCTCAAAGAAAGAAAGAAGCTCATGGCGTATGAACAAGAAGATCATCCCAAGCTTCAGTTCCCTTTAGATTCCAACTCTTACAACATCACCGCTGAAATCGGTGCTGGTGTCTGTTCTAAAGTATACACGGCCCAATGTCTTCCCTTCAATTCAACTGTTGTTGCCATTAAATCCATCGATCTTGATCAGTCCAACGCCGATTTCCGCAACTTTGTCGGACGTGAAACCAACACCTCGTCGCTTCTTTCCCACCCCAATATCCTCAACCCTCATTGTTCCTTCACCGCCGGCAACCGTCTCTGGGTGGTTATGCCCTTTATGTCCGGCGGTTCTTTAGAGTCCATCATCTCATCTTCTTCCCCCAATGGCATACAAGAGCAATGCATTGCCATTATTCTCAAAGAAACCCTGACTGCATTGTCGTATCTTCACAGCCAAGGGCATTTGCATAGAGATATAAAGGCCAGTAACATCTTGTTGGACGATAACGGACCTGTTAAGCTTGCGGATTTCGGTGTTTCGTCATCGTTCTATAAGTCGAGTTCGGTTTACAGATTAGGTTCTTCGCCATTTTCGCAATATTGGATTGCCCCAGAGGTGATTCATTCACATAAAGATTATAGTTTCAAAGCTGATATATGGTCTTTCGGTGTAACTGCTCTTGACTCCACCAAGAAGTTTTCAGAAACTTTTCTAGACATGGTTGCTTCTTGTCTCCGTAAAGATCCTGCAAACCGACCCACTGCAGATGAGCTTTTGAAACATCCTTTCTTTGAGAGTTGCAATGGTACTTCGGAGTTTCTTCCGGAGAATTTGCTGCGTGGATTGCCTAGTGTTGAAGAAAGGTTTAGGGCAGCAAGCAAGATTCTTGAGGAAGGTGTGGGTTGTGATCCTAATCGGGACTGGGCGTCTGGTCTGCTCCTTAACCGTCGGATGTCAGCGATAATTGAAGGGAACGGTAATGAAGACGAGGAGTTTGAAGTTCATGACCCTGTATTCCCCGTGGAGTCAACACAAGCGGTGATTCCATGTGACGATGATGGTGAAGAACAACAACCGGCTGCAGGTGGCCGTGGCAATGAAGTTAATGCAGAAACAATGGTGAACGAACTGATGGCATTGATGACGAGTTTGGATGATCAAAAGGAGAAGGTGAAGAAAATAATTAACCAGCTTGGAGCTAAAACGATCGACAGAGAAGATGAATTGGAGAAGGAGAATGCGAGGCTGAGATTGGAATTAGAGCGTGAAAAGGAACAGAACTTGAAATTGATTCAAGTGATCAACGAAGAAGATCAATTGTTGCACCAGAATGAGAGGCTGAGATTGGAGTTAGAGAATGAGAAGCTGAGACTGGAGTTAGAGAAGCTCAAAATGCACATTTCTGCTACATCAAACACTACTACTGATGACAACAATTGAAAGTATTGGATTTGTGGTCGCATTTTCAGTCTGTTTTCTTGCTTATTACTAGAAACTGTTGTTTGATTCCAGATGATATTATAGGACTAATGTGATTGAATCTAATGGGAAAATTTTGAGATTTTGTATCCATGTTGTTTCATATGATACTTCCTTGCCAGATAAATAGAGATAAATTGAAGAAAGAGGCTCAATTTAATAAACAAGTACATATCATTATTGGTATATCTTGGCACTTAGACCCTTGTCAATATAATAAGCCACCAAAATCAACCTGTATACCCCTTTGGTCATCAAGACTTCTTGACCATTTGCTCCCTTTAGAAGAAGGCCTTAGCCATCCGCTTCCTTAGTGAAGTCACCCAATCAACAGCCTATATCATTAGGTACCCACTTTTTGAATACAAATATTTCGTCTAACACATTTCAAACATCAACTGGGTACTACCAGTGAATAACAATCTCGTATTATTTGGGATTAGTATATCTGCTACTCGCATACACTATGCTAATAAGTTCACTGTCCATAGTAACGGCCCGCCACTTTACACTATATGATATGTGGATCTCTCTTATAAATATCCTTCCAATTACGATGAAGAAAGGATCACCTTCTTGAGCCTTGAACTTGCCTTTAGTAATCTCTCCTAGTAATCAGACTATCCTCTTGTCCATTTCTAGCTCTCCAACTCTTAAGTTGAACCGATCTCCTTAACACTGCCATATACTCTTATTCTTCCTCATCTCCACTCTATCTCCTCCCTTTGTTATACACTGTATCAATAATTATTAATATGTTAAGAAATGTGTTTTATTAAAAATGTCTTTCTTACACTAATAAATCTTAAATGCAATAATAAAAAAAAATGTTACACTCTAAGTGAAAAGACTCAAATTCGAATAATAAAAATAACACTATTAAAAAAAACAATCACAAACTCAAAAGAATCTTAGTCATGAAAAAACAAATTCACCATACAGTGGTGCATAGAATCTTAACACAAGGGAAAAAGGGGAATTTTCCAAAAAAAAGGAAGGGAATAAAACTTGAAACCTTAATTTAATTTCCATACTTTCATAATTCTCATTTAACCCCTAGGCTATTTCTTTATTTTTGAAATAATTTTGTATTCTCATTAAGCTAAAATTTAGGATGTTACATTTTTAATTTGTTCCGTGGACACTACTAATTATGTTTTGAAATTCAAAAATGAAATATATATATATATATATATATCAAATGTGACAATTTCTCATTAAAAAAATAAAAGATGATTTTATTGAAAATAAATATTTCTCAATAAATTAAAAATAAATTTTAAAAAAATATGTAGACTTAAATAACACTAAGATATATGTAACTTAACAAGCAAATACCTCTAAAATAATAATAAAATTAACAAATGCCTTTAAAATAATAACAAAATTAACAATAAAATAAGTTTTATATAATATTCAATCAATAACAACAAAATAGTAGCAAAATAGTTTATATCTTTCTAATTTGTAAAGGATTAAATCGAATTTTTATAATTTTAGGGGGGCCAAAGTGCAATTTTACCTTTACTAATTTAAAATTTTAAAAAAATTTCAAGGGCCTAAATAGAAATTTTACCTTTTAGGGGGGCCGGGGCCCATGCCAGCCCCCCTGGCTTCGCCCCTGTATTTGAAGTAAGATTTCCATGCAATTTAGAAAGGTTAAATTATGCTATTAGTTTTTATAATTTGTGAAAGTTGTGGATTATATTTAATCAATTTCAGTCTTTATATTTTTCAAATTGGTTAATTTTATTTTCTGTATTTTTTAAAATTTGTAATTTTATTCCCGACCAAATAGTAGCAGTTAAATTCGTTTGATCAAATTTAATTACTAGTCCTATACTATGTGTACAGTTATAGATTTAGTTCATTTTCTCCATTTGAATGATTCTAAGTCTCTATACTTTTTGAATTTTAAAATTTCAATCTTAACTCAAATGATAGTCGGTAATCCATTAACTGGATTTTTAGTGAGTAATATGTGAAAATAATAAGTTGGCATGACATTACATATATGTTAATATGTTTGGCGCATCGAATTTTGGAAATAATAGATGTAACACTCCAAAATTGGGCCTAGGATTTTTAGGGGTATTTTAAAAATTTTAGTCTTAAAGTGTTCAAAATTTTGTGACATGGTATATCGGTAATGTTTTTTTTATTATGGTTTTTAAAAGGTCAAAACAATTTTTGAAAAAGTGTTTTAGAAACCTTTAATTTTAGAAAAAGGACGGATTTGTAAAAGAGTTAAAATTGTGAGTTTTTAAGAGGCAATTAAATCAAAATTTAAAAAATCAACGTAAAATCATCCCCTACCTATAAGTTTCATGGTAGTCTTCTCCATCTTCATGCTTTAGCCGTCCCTTGCTCCCAAAGCTCCTCTCCTCCACTTTTTGTTCTTCAACCTTAATTCTCTTGATTTCTATCATCACCCAAGTCAAATATCTCCATAAAATCCAAGAAAAACACCCAAAAACACCATAGATTCCTTCCTTGTCAAGCTTGTGGGTTTTTTAGGTTTTCAATTAAACACTCGATTTTTCGTCATCTAAGTTGACAATTCAACTCCTAAATAGTTTTAAATGTTATTTAGTCTATAAAACTAAGTTTTTGGCCATTAAGTCACATGATTTGAATAAAAGCCGAAATTTGACTCGTTAATGGTAGATTTTGGGATTTTTGCATAAAAATGATGCCTCTATGATTTTGAAATATGTAGGAAGTCAGAATCGTAAATTGGTATTGATACCCTATCACGAGTACTGATACGCAGGGTAATTTTATCGATACTATTTCAATGGTATCAATATTTTCCAGGTTTTATTTTTGGACGAGAAACAGAATAATGTTTTGGTACCGATTTTCCAAGTGGTATCGTTACCACTTGAGAGAATTATTGATACCTCACCTTCAGTATCGATACCTACGTGGTCAGTTTTGAGATTTTGCTAAATGGACCTTATGCATGTTTAATTATTATAAGATTATTTAAAGTATGTTTGGCATGTTCTAATGATGATTGGTATATGTTTGACTAAAAATTTATAAGATCACTGATAAAGAGGATAATTTCTTAATAATGTGACAATTTATTATGAGTATGACATGAGATGGTGGTGTGGCATCATGATATTCGGGCTTGGCGACCAGGCCGGGTATAAGGTGTTACAATAGAACTTTACTTAATGAATTTAACAATTATTATTTGGTGCTTACAAAAATTTTAAAATTTGAAAAGTACAGAGACTAAAACTGACAAATAAAGTATAGAGATTAAATCCATAACTTTTGCTAAGTGTAGGGGTTAATAGCAAAATTTAACCTTTATAGGAAACATTATTTAATGATGAGTTCAAATTCTAACAAGTGTTAGTGTTGACTAAAATGCCAGCTCCACATTTTTTACTATTATAGAAAGTGGGACCCATTTTTAAAATAAAATTTTAATAAATTGTTTAAACAAATAAATAATAATATTTTAAAAAATTCACAGGTACTACTAATTTAGTAATTATTTTGAAATTTGTGTCAATAAACAAATAAATATTAATATTTTATAATTAATTTTAACATGTATTACTGATTTCTTTTCCAATTTAATAACCCTAAACAATTAAAATTTTGATCTCTCTATTGACTTTCTTAATTTTTTTTATATAAATACCTTTTTTTTCCAAAGAATTGGTGTTTATACCACCAATTAGTATTTTTTTTTTTTTGTGATAATGGGGTCCAAACAATTTTATTCACTTTTTTAATTCACACTTTTTTTTATAATTTTTCATAAGGCTATTGATTAATTTAAATATATGGTTTAGTTTTTTTTTTACTTATTTAAAATCAAAAAATAGGTTTTTGTATTAATTTCATATTAAATTAATAGAGAAAAATTAATTTAATTAATACAAAGTTTGAACAAAAGACATACTATAATTCAATTAATACATACACCCAAACTGATACATTGCATGAGTAAAAAAAAAATTAGTATATATATGATCCAAAAGGGAGATTGTTGGATAATATGAACCTCACGTAAATAAAATAAAAATAATAAAATATGAGTCAAATACGTATAAATACTCAAGTAATTAATTTTTAATTAATGATGAGATAAGTAAAAATTAAAGTTAATGTGCAAGTGTTACGTCAAAGTAACTAATTTTCAATTCCCCCACCTCAAAGTATCAATATTATATCAATTAAGTCATTCTGTTAATCTAGCTTATATTTGGTCTTTAAAAGTCTCCCAAAATTTTATTGACAATATTTATTTTTAACAAATTAGATACAAGCTTAACAGTTGGTAAGTATATATGTATCTATAATTTAATTTATGTATTTTAAATATGTTTCATGTTAAATCTAAATTGGCATTTAAAACTAAAGCTGATGACTAGGTTGGCAAAAAAAAAAAAAAAACTAGATTTATATTATTCTAATACTTAGATAACTCAATTGGAACAACTTAAAATTTAGAGACCAATTTAAAATATATAGTTTGAGGACTTTTAGTGTATTGGCCCTTATCTTTTATCTCTAGTATATATCAGCAAGATGGTGTGGAACTGGTAGCGACACCAATGTTAGACGCCAATCTTTTATATTAGCGTTTATAATTCATTTCTATATTAAATATTTATAATTTATTGGATCAAAATATTTAAATTTAAGTTAAAATTACTTTCTCCACAAACAATGATTTGGGTAAACTTGATTAGCAAAAGTTGTTACTCATATTACATGTAATAGCCTGTTTTTAGTGAAATCGGAACAGTGGTTTTGGGTCACAAATCCGAGGACCAAAAGAAATTTATTTTAATATTATTTTATAGTCTATGGTATGATAGGAATGTCGTATAAAAATTTCATTAAGAAATTTTACCGGTTAGACGTCTAATTTGTTAAAAGGGACTAAATTGAAAAAAGTACAAAACTTGTTGATTAAAAGAAATAGTGATTAAATAGCTTAACCAATAAATAAAAGGGACTTATGGCTGGGGCGGCATAAGCCTTAAAAAGATGATGAAATGGTGTGAATTAAGTGCAAAATTGGAAATTTTGCCAAATTAAAGGAAATAAATGAGAAATTAAAGAATTCTAGACATTTCATCATCATTTTCAGTTCTAAAAATAGACATTGAAGAGGGTTTAAGCTGGTTTTTCAATTCTTTCTTCATATAAGTCAAATCCTCACCCGTTTCTTGGAATTTTTATATTTTTATGATTGTTACAATTAGGTCCAAGTAACATTTGCCTTGGTTTCTGATTTTATTGAAAATTTTGAAAGTTACCATTGATGAGTTCATATGATTTTAGTTATTAGATAATGAATTTGAGGTGTTGATGGGTATTTAAAAGTGTTTTATTAAAGAATTTTGAAGAAAAACATGATTTAGGGATTAAATTGAAAAGATGTTGAATTTATAGAAAATTCTGAATTTTATGGAATTCATGGGATTGCTATTATTATATATGAAATTTCTAGGCTTGGAATGAAGATTCAATTTCATGAATTTTACTTTCCGAGTCTAGGGATGAAATTGGAATTAATCAAAAGTATAGGGGAAAAATGGTACTTTTGCCTAAAATTGAATTAGACTGAAGTGAATATTAATTGTTTTAAATTGAGTTAAATTTACTCGTATAGATCTGGATAGACCTAATACGAAATTGGATTGATGGAAACAAAAAGTATCGGATTAATAGATTCTTGTATACGAACAAGTGTCGAGGTCAGTTCGTGTAACTAAATTGTATATTTATATGTAATAATTGAACCGTATGTATGTGATTGTATGATTGTCATGTATATGAAATAAATCACATATTTGACAATGCCCGACAATTATTAAGTCCCGTATGAATAAACGAAATATGATGGATACATGGATCTCGACTGGTTGTGTTCCTGCATGTGTTGCGGACACACCACAGCTCAAAAGAGCGTCCCGTTATTAGCTCTTATGAGCTGCCCGTTAAATGGTTCTAGCGAGCTTCCCGTTATAGCTCTTCGGAGCATCTCGATAGGTTGTGATCCTATATGTGTTGTGGACACACCTTAGCTCTTATGAGCGTCCCGTTATTGCTCTTCGTGAGCTTCTCCTTAATTGGCTCTTTGGAGCTTCCCGATATGGCTCGCTTGAACTTCCCGATATATGGCTATCCGGAGCTTCTTGATTAATGGCTCTTCGGAGCTACCCCGTTATATGCTCGCACGAGCTTCCTGATTATGGCTCTTATGAGCTTCCTGTTATAGCCCGGATAAGCTTCTCGTTATATGGTTCAAAAGAGCTTCCCGTTTATGTGCTCGTATGAGCATTCCCGAATATAAATTAACGGATTTCAGATTTGTACACTTCGTGTGTACTATCCGTGTATCCATCGATATTTTCAATGATTCAACAGGCAAAATCCTGACATGAGAAAATATGAAGATAGAATTGAATTATTACCCGTATATACATGAAATACATGAAATTGATATTTGGACACAAGAGAGGAAAAGTTATAAACATGGAAATTTAATGTTTAATGAACTCATCATGTTTCTTGGTGTTAATATGACTAACATGATTTTTGAGGATATGTGTTAGGCTTTTGGACTTGTTGTTTGGAATATGTATAGTATGCTTACCTTATATATGAAATAATGGTAAGTTAAATTACATGTTATACGAACTTACTAAGCATTAAATGCTTACTCTATTTTATTTCCTTTGTTTTATAGTACCCGAAAGCTCAAAAAGGTTGGGACGTGGGTCGGAGCAACATCACACTATCCTTCAGCTCGTTTTGGTATAGATAGCAAATAATATTTTGGATATAATGGCATGTATAGGTTAAATTGGCCAAATGATGGCATATAAATGTTTGGTTGATGCTAGCCATTGGTATGACTTGTGTTTGATATATTTTGTGATGTAAATATATGTCCTAAGCTTGTTTGATGTGTGTGTTTAAAATAACTATATGGTGGAAAGTATATAAACCTATTGAAGTATGATTTTGAAGTTAACATAATTGGTAGAATATGCCTATATGCATATATGAGTAGTTGATAAGTTTGAATACTTGAACATGTGTGATAATATGACATGTTTAAGACTTAATTTTGGCTTGATTTTAATGTCTTGAATTGGATTATGAATATATCAAGGTGTTAATGTAGGTGGAAGATATATTTGGGTGAGAAATAAGGCTTAGAAATGACCTTATTTTGTCCACATTGGCAGAGACACGACCGTGTGTCTCAGCCATGTGTGACACACGGCTATGCGCACAGGCATGTGGTTTGGCCGTTTGTCCCTTGCATTTTAAAAACAGAGAAACAGAATGCTCAGTATTGTTCACACGGGTGAAGATACGGGTGTGTGTCTTAGCCGTGTGTGGCATACGGCCTAGCACACGGGCATGTGTCTTGGTCGTGTGATCTCTGCACCTAATTAATGCAAATTAAATTATTCACATGGCCTAGCACACGGGCGTGTGGCTTGGCCGTGTGACCCAAGTCAGTAAGCACCCTAATTTGAACATGGGCTGGGACATGACCGCGTGCCTCACATCAAATACCCACACGGCCTGGGACACGGGCATGTCACTTGGCCGTGTGAGCCACACGGCCTGGCCACACGGGCGTGTGTCCCCTGCACCTAGGTAAAATTTTGAAATTTTGTGAAAAATTCTCTGAGTTCTCAGATTAGTTCCGATTTGTCTCTAACGCTTATTTTGGGCCTTGAAGGCTCATATAAGGGACGATGTTATTAATTATTATTAGTTTATGGTATGAATGTATGATGATACGAAAATGTCTGTACTTGATTTATAAATTTCAGTAATGCTCCATAACCATGTTCCAGCGACGGATATGGGTTAGGGGTATTACATTACAAGCTATATTTTAATCTTTCGTACTAATGTAACATCCTCATTTGACCCGATCGTCGAATTTGGGTATGGGGTACCACAAATGGATCGGATTAGATTAAACACAAATTTTAAACTTAGCGACTTTAAAGACTGACTTTATTAAGTAACAATAAATAATTCTTACAACAGAAACTTTAATATAAAAACTTACTATCTCCAATTTCAAACTCTAAGAAAACTATTTAATTACAATATATTCTATCCCAAGGCAAAGCCTCAAAAAGTACCCCCTTCTATGTGCATGACATCTCACTAACGATGTTACTAGGTTCAACAGGGTTTGACTTGGTCCCTCATCGGGCTCCTCAATCCCCTAAATAGTCCTGCAGACATGGACCAAAATCTTGTAAGTTTAAAGAACTTAGAGAGTTTCTTTACCAATACATATACAAAAACATAACTAAACCCCATCTTGCCAAGGGTTTAACTAAAAGGGAACAACATGCTACTCCCGTTTGTCTTAGATGTTTATGCTTTATTTGGAGTGGCGGACTCCGAGACGACTTCCGTATTTCCTTCTTGACGGATCGATAGCTTTTCAATCTTTACTTGGTCAAGTTTATGACCGGTCAACATGTTGTGATGATTCTTAGACATTTTATCATTCTTGTGGATTCCCATAACACCTTCCTAGATAAAACTCTTATTACGTGGTGTCTTTGCTGTCGATTCTCTTATTTCATAGAATAATGGCATAATCGTTGATAGTCCCCTGATAAGATTATTAGTAAAAATCCACGCCATTTCAGTGGACTTAACCTTATTCTATCTTTCCTACTTTGATTTTTCACTCGGTCAAAATATTGTCAAGTTACTTCATTGTAATCCATCTTATTTTAGTTACCTTGCATCCAGGGTGTAACATGTCTGTCTACTTTGGACCGCTTAATTCTCCAGTTCCAGTAAATTATTTTATGAGCTATTGATCGAGTTTATGATTTCTCTTATATGATGGTCCTTACGGAACTAGTCCTTTGGCTGATACTTTCTCAATAGTTTCCCCTTAAAGAGGAATCGTCTTGATAGACATATTTGTCACTCGGTTTATCTTTTTTAGCACTTCTCTCTGTCATTGGGTTCTAACTAACCCTTCTTTGGCGATTAGTCTATCCGAACTACAAACGATTAATCCTCCTCTCATAAACTATAATTTCAATGAGCCTTATATTGGGAACGAATCTCCCAATAACCTTCCAAGGTCTTACTATAACATGAACAACTTCTTTGAGAAGCTTTTAGTGGTTCTCAATGGCGGATCCTTACCCGTAATCTACGGATAAATCCTCTTCCATTATCTATATACAAGGCATTAACGACACATCATTCCTCTAACCGGTCCTAGCTGGGTTATCACCATACGTCCTATCGACCTCCTTGTTTACCGTTGAATGGACTTTTACCATTTCTATTACTTTTGTTCCTTTTTAGCGAATTCCTCAAATCCGTTGGTTGGCTATCACTTGCCAATATTTGAAAATCTCCTCGTTTACGTGTCTTTCCATATTCACAGTCTTGGCGGACTCCATATGTTGTCATAGTTGAGCTATGGTCTTATACTTGTAATCCATATGTTTAATGTCCTAGCGGACGTTCCTACTTTTATTGTCTTAGCTGACTATCTCATGTTTATTGCCCCAACGGGCTCCATATGCTGTCATAGCCAAGCTATGGTCTTACATAATATAACCCCATGTTTAATGTCCAGGCGAATTACCCCATGTTTAATGTCACGACGACCTCCATATGCTGCCATAGTCGAGCTATGGTGTTACACAATATAATATCATGTTTCCTGGTGGACTACCCCATGTTTAATATCCCGGTGGACTCTGTTGTTTGTCATAGTCAAGTTATGGTCTTACACATTAAACCTCTTTTGAGATGTCGCCCCATAGGGCCTTACCGTCATCGTGGTGTTTTCCTATAGAGTCTGTTGACGTCGTCGCGGTGTTGCTCTATAGAACCTAATAATTGTCGTCACAGTGTCACCCCGAAGAACTAATCAATGTCATTCCACTTAACATTTAACCTTGATGCTCGAACACCGCAGTGTCCCCTTTGCAAGGTTAGGAGCTTCGCCCATCATGGTTTTCACCCAACAACACCGTATGATAGAATCTTAACAAAATTCCATTTTTCTATTCATCCTCCCATACCTCCAGTTTGCCATTACTACCTTGATGCTCGAACATCGCAATGTCCCCTCCGTAAGGCCCAGAGCTTCGTATATCATGATTTGCATCCAGCAACATTGTATGGCGGTATACAAAAAAACTATTTCCCTAAATCCTAACTCTATCTAACCCATCAATAATCTCTCTCCTATACCCCACCATTATAATCATGCAATACAAGCATTTCATTTATATATTATCATGGAGTATGCTATCTTTTTAAACATGGAATCATAACTATTTCATGCACATTTAACTATCTTGGTAGATACCCATAAACTAAATTAATCTTATGCATACTTAGCATTCACAATCAGCAGAATTTATACATCATTATAGTACTTAATACATAATCATTCCAGCCATTCAACATTTCTAGGGATGGAGTATAGAAACTCACCTGATGTCACTTGTCTTGTAACATCCTAGGAAGGGCCTATGCATTTTCAGATCAATTGTATGAAATGACAAGTCTTAAGTATTATGAATAAATTTTTGATACTTTTGGAAACCTAGAAATGAATGAAAATGGAAATGAAAATGGAGATGGAAATGAAAATGGAAATGGAAATGGACATTTTTGGAAACTTAGACATTTTTGGAAACCTAAACATTTTTGGAAATGATCCAAAAATGGAAACTTGAACATTTCGGGAAACTTGGATATATGAGAGAAATAAAGGAGTTTTATTCACATAAATATGTGAATAATAAGAGATAAATAAAGGAGTTTTATTCACATAAATATGTGAATAATAAGAGATAAATAAAGGAGTTTTATTCACATAAATATGTGAATAATAAGAGAGAAATAAAGGAGTTTTATTCACATAAATATGTGAATAATAAGAGATAAATGAAGGAGTTTTATTCACATAAATATGTGAATAATAAGAGATAAATAAAGGATTATTTTCTAATGAGATAATTGAGGAGATAATTGATGGAATAAAGGCTTTTATCTTTTAAATAAAAGAGATAATATTATCAAAAGAGGAGTGGTGGCCAAGTAAAGGACTCCTAGGCTGATAACTTTGGCTATAAAAGGAGGACAGGAGGGCTACTCATCAACACTTGCTCCTCTTCCTCCTCTCTGCCGAAATTCTCCTAGGCAAAACCCCTCTCTGCCGAATTTTCATTAAGCAAAAATCCCTCTCTTTTTCTTCTATTTTCTTCTCCGTTCTCTTTCATTAAAATTTGAATCTTTGTGGATTCTAAGAAAGAGGGCAATCATCCACAACATCAAAAGGGATCTTTCGGAAAATCTAAGGATCTAAGGTAAGGATTATAAATATAAATATGTGGTTAAAGATTATGATTCACGTTTTCAAAGTTAGATCTAATCTAACACGAAGTTATAGGATTTCAACAGGCTTATAAAGGAATCCTCTTCGCATTTGGAATCCCATCATAAGGTAAGGGATATTCGGCCAAGGCATAATTTGTTTAAGTGTTTTCCATTATTTCAAAACCGAAAACCGACATGGTTACATACCTAGTATTAGCCGATTTCAAGGAAGAGGAATTCTAGCAATCTGTTGGGACTTGATTAAATCAATTCGGCAACTAGGTAAGTAATTCTACTTCTAGTAGGATTTGGTTTTAAGACCAAATAGGTTTATTTATATGTTTTAATTAATGGCCGAATATAGGAGTGAAAGATCTAGATCGGTAGATCGCTCTACGGGAATTCACGGGAACTATTAAGCGAAAAAGGTGTGTACTCTTACTAACTTTCAATAAATTGCATGGCAATCATTAGATATGTAAATATGTAACAAGTATGTGAATGTGGCTAAGCACCACAAATGTGGTAAGGAGTACCTGTGCACGCTTCCTACTTTTGATAGGATTGTGAATGTGATATATTTTGAACATGTGATTAGTAACATGAATGAAAATTTAGTATGTGAAATATGTTATGAAATAATTGGGGCATTCGGGATATTTGTGGAGGAAGAAAGTGAAGGTGATGACTACGGTCTCACCAACGTAAAGTGGTGACTACGGTCACATAAAGTGAAAAGTGGTAACTTCTACATCTAGTGAATACAGATGTCTAATGACACAACATAAGTGGGCGATGAGCACGTCGATTGCAAATGATCGCCTTCGATGGTGTGTAGCGGATGGAGGGTCGACTTAGTAGTCCCCGGTGTGCAGGTTGGTACGGGTGGTGTGTAGCGGATGGACAAATAGGTTTGGATTTGGGTTGCATCATTCTTTATTTTGTATGAACATGATATTGATATGACTTGTATGCCCGATTTGTTGGAAATTAGTACTATGTACACATTGAGTCTGTTGACTCACCCCTGTTGGGGAATTATTTCTCGTGTGATGAGCAATAATGGACCGGGTCGGCAGGAGCTAAAGGTGGCCATGCATCGCTTGAAGAAATTATTTGGAATTTGGACTTTATGAAATTTTAGTACTTTAAACTTTATTTTGGGTTTGAATGATGTAATAAGGCCATAAGGCCCAATTGGATTTTCTTTATTTCTGTTTATTTTTATTTAAATATGATACAAATTATGTTTGATTAAAGATAAGTAAATTTATTTCTTTTAAAATAATAAACCCAAAAATTATTTCACACCTTATTTAAGTTGGATTTCCAGAATTTATTAAATAGGTTTCAAATTAAGCCCAACCCAAAACAATTTTTTTAAAATTACACAAATTTTCTCTAAGTCATTTAGAACATTGAAAACCGATTTATTTAAGGAACATACCAGATCCGGTTCAAGCTCGTGGGCGGGGGTGGGGGTGTTTCAGTTGGTATCAGAGCCCAGTTTTAAAACTCTCGGCCTGTGGGCTCAGGCCAAAACGTTTTCAATTCGAGCCCAAATGAATTTCTTTGGAATAAGCAGGTTTTATGGCATGGCACCTAAGTCTCCGACCCGCAGTCCACCAGGTAAGTACCTTTAACCATCTGTGTGATTATGTGAATTATGAATTGTAAAAGGGTAGCAAAGGCATGGAACGTAGAATAGTGTGATAGGAACTTGAACCCTAGGATTAGACTACTCAAACACTTGAAACTCATAAGACTTAATGAACTTAACAAACCTATGACTAAGTTATTAAGCTAGGGTGTGGCAACCCCAGACGCATGTCAGGATTGGATCCTGAAGAGCCTAGTATTTAAGCAGTCCTAGTGACTCACCTCCTCTTCGCAGGTATCCTACCTGGTGCGTAGCTTCGGTTCGCCCTAACTCAGAAGGCTCAGTGGTGTGGCAACCTCTGTGCGCATGTCTAGAAAGGTCGGTGAGAGCTTGGTATTTAAGCAGTCCGCGTGACTCACCTCCTCTTCATTCGAATCCTGCCTCGTGCGTAGCTTTGGTTCACCCTGACCAAGAGGGCTCGGTCATAGGCTAAACACAAAGAATAAAACCCGAAAGGGACTTAGCCGTTTTTCTTTATATAAAAAAATGTATAACCAAAATTTAGTTTTAAAACTCTTAGAAACTTATGAGAACTATTTTACAACATTTTCTTCTAAAAAAAAAAAAAAAAAAAAAAAACCATGGTTTATGAAATGACCAAACCACCCATAGTTTTAACAAAATTTCATTACTTTATCAAATGTTCAAAAAACCCTAATTTGTAAAATATCAAACTATCTTGATTTTGGAAAATTACAAAATTGCTCTAACTTACAAAATTAGCAAAACGACCTAGATTTCAAAATTCTTTCAAAATTTCCCGGAACTTTAGAAGTACCAAAATACTTTCGTCAAAATCACCAGGAACTTTTTATTTTTGAAAATTTACGAAAATACCCCTGTAGGATAAAATTACGAAAATGCCCCGGTAGTGGAAAAGCAAAATAACGAAAACAACAACAAGAATTACAACGTTTCTTTGAATGAACGAAAGTTCATATTTGTTGATGGATGAATGAATGAATGCAAGATCAGTATGCATGTATGAATACGAAAGAACCACTCTTAAACTCTTCTTCATAAGATATCATCGCGGGTAATAAGTGAAACAAGAATACTAATACATAAAATTCCTTAATCGGATCTCGCCGATAATGAGCTCAAGAGGACGTGGTCGCCGTGGAAGAGGTAGAGGAAGGATGACCGTTAGATCGGGACAAGGTTCGACAATGAGATACCACCACCACCATCACCCCAAATTTGCCAATGTTGAGCAAAGAGGCTCGCATGGGGAAGATGCCGTGTCGCAGTCGTGGCCGCGAGTTTTGGA
This sequence comes from Gossypium sturtianum, assembly GCA_025698515.1. Taxonomy (NCBI): domain Eukaryota; kingdom Viridiplantae; phylum Streptophyta; class Magnoliopsida; order Malvales; family Malvaceae; genus Gossypium; species Gossypium sturtianum. The sequence goes on from CM046952.1 coordinate 60,148,732, forward strand.
ATTGGTGGTGGTGCAGAAACAATTCAGAAATCGTAAGTCTGCAGGCCTAAAGCGGCTCGTGCTAATGGAGCCGAAATGTTTAGAGGAGTATCGGGAGTGGCACCCGATCTGGTGATCATCGTTGGAAGCAATCGAGCGCATCATGGATGAGCTCGACTTGACCCCGAGGAGAAGTTGAAAGGGATGACGCACTTTGTTACGCGATGAAGCGTATCAATGGTGGTTAACCGTTCGGGACGGTGCCACGGCGGAAGATCGACACAGGAATATGCTAAGGAAGCATTTCGTAAGAAGTATGTGGGAACCGGTATATAGATGAGCAAAGGAAGGCTTTTACGGGTTGGTACAAGGAAGTAAGTCATCACCGAATATGAAGCGGAATTCTTGAGGTTGAGCCGATATGCCCGAGGAGTAGTGGCGATGAGCATGAACGCTGTGTTCGTTTTGAGGACGGACTTAGGGACGATTTGAGACTTTTGATAGCACCGCATCGGGAGCGGGAATTCTCTCGCCTTGGTGGAAAAGGCTAAAGTGGTGAGGAATTAAGGGCGCCACCAAGCGGTGTGGATGAAATAAGCCCAAAAGAGGTTTTGGGCCATCCGAAAAGGCCACAAGAGGCCTAGAGTTGACAGCCCACAAAGTCAACAGCCGCCGGTACGGCCGGCAATTTCGCCCTTGTGAACATTGTGGAAGGAAGCACGGGGAGAGTGTAGGAAAAAGGCGGGACGATGTCTCAAGTGTGGGTCCAAGGACCATATGATTAAGGATTGCCCCAAGCTATTAGATGAGAGCCAACCAGCACTCGAGATGCTAACCAGTGGTAGAGGCGGACAAAGAACCTCAAAGAGGTCGTGGGTCGCCAACGAGAGGTAGTGGCAGAGGCCGTGGAGCTCGGGGGCCGAGGTGCACTTAACGCCAAGCAAGGCAACCGGGTTTGGTTTACGCGTTCGCGGGAGGGAAGAGGGAGACGCGCGGGATGTTATAACCGATGCGTTCTTTATTCATGAAAAACCCTATTTTGCTCTTATTGATGTGGGCTCAACTCATTCCTATGTTGCATGTAGTGTGGTTGAAACACTAGGCCTAGACTCTGAACTTTCGATAGGCGGATAAGCGTAGTAAGCCCTTTAGGCCAAACGGTGAGGATAGATAGGATCTTTCGGAATGTACCCCTAGAGATTCAGGAGCGAACTTTCTGGCCGACTTAATGGAATTACCCTTCGAGAGTTTGAGCTTATACTTGGAATGGATTGGCTAGTAGAGCATCGAGCCGTGTTGGATTGTGCGGCTAAACGTATGGAACTAAGAACCCCTAAGAAGATGAGGTAGTAGTGATGATCGGAGGAAGGAGGAACTACTTGTCTAACGTAGTTTCAAGACCAAGGCCGAGAAAATGGTTAAGAAAGGATGTAAGGCATTCTTAGCCTTCGTGAGTACGTTAAGAGGAGAAGAGGAAGGTGTTAAGGGAGTTAGAACAGTAAGGGATTTTGAGGATGTATTTCCTGAGGAGTTGCCCTAATACCCCGGATAGAGAAGTGGAATTTGGAATAGATTTGCTACCAGAACAGACTCCCGTGTCAATCGCTCCCTACCGAATGGCACCAAAGGAGTTAGTGGAGCTCAAGGCTCAAATCCAAGAGTTGTTGGATCGTGGGTTCATTCGACCCAGTGTGTCTCCGTGGGAGCACCGGTTCTCTTTGTGAAGAAGAAGGATGGAACTATGCGGATGTGCATAGATTATCGTCGATTGAACAAACTGACCATCAAGAACAAGTATCCTTTGCCAAGGATAGATGACTTGTTCGACCAACCGAAAAGGCAGCGCAACAGTGTTCTCAAAGATCGACTTAAGGTCGGGGTATCATCAATCGAAAGTGAAGGAGGTCGATATTCATAAGACCGCTTTTAGGACAAGGTACGGTCATTTTGAATTTGTGGTGATGCCGTTTGGGTTGACGAACGCACCTACGCGTTCATGGATATGATGAATAGGGTTTTCCAACCCTACTTGGATAGATTCGTCGTGGTGTTCATCGACGACATTTTGGTGTATTCCAAGACGGAGGAGGAGCACGATGAGCATCTCCGAGTTGTGTTAGAAGTGTTAAGGAAAAGAGCTTTATGCCAAATTCAGCAAGTGCGAATTTTGGCTCAAGGAAGTGGCGTTCCTAGGACATGTGGTATCCGCAGAAGGAATAAGAGTGGATCCTAGGAAGATCGAAGCGGTGTTGGATTGGAAACCACCTAGGTCGGTGGCTGAAATCGAAGTTTCTTAGGCTTGGCGGGCTATTACTGTAAGGTTCGTGGAAGGATTCTCGTCAATAGCCGCACCTTTGACAAAGTTACTAAGGAAGGAAGTACCGTTTGTGTGGACGGATAAGCAACAGGAGAGCTTTGAAAAGCTTAAAAGGTCTTGTGAAGCTCGGTGTTAATTCACCGAGGCGGTAAGGACTTCGTAGTATATTGTGATGCTTCGCACACGTGGTTAGGGCTGTGTGCTAATGCAAGAAGGAAAGGTAGTCGCTTATGCATCTCGACAGATTAAGGCGCATGAGGTGAACTACCCAACTCATGACTTGGAACTCGCGGCGGTGGTTTTCGCCCTCAAAGTTTGGAGGCACTACCTTTATGGAGAAAGGTCGATGAATTTACACTTGACCACAAAAGCCTTAAGTATTTGTTGACTCGTAAGAGTTGAACTTGAGGCAACGAAGGTGGGTGGAGTTATTGAAAGATTATGACTGCTCGATAGAATACCATCCGGCAAGGCGAATGTGGTAGCCGACGCCTAAGTAGGAAGGTTGTGTCGGATTTAAGGGCTTTGTTCGCTCACTTAAGTTTGTATGAAGACGGAGGCTTTGTTGGCGAGTTACAAGTCAAGCCAACCTGGTCAAGGAGGTGAAAGAGGGACAGTTGGCGGATAAGGACTTAAGTACTAAGTTACAGCAAGTACGGCAAGGAGGATTAAAGGATTATGGCGTCAATGATGAAGGAGTCTTGTGCTACAAGGAAAAGGTTTGTATGCCGAGGATAAGGAGTTGAGACAAAGGATTCTTCGGGAAGCGCATGGTAGTCCTTATGCTATGCATCCCGGAGGCATCAAGTCAGATAGAGATCTAAGGGAACAATTTTGGTGGTCGACACAAACGAGAGGTGACTGAATTTGTGGGGAAATGTTTGACATGTCGCAAGTAAAGGTGAACACCAAGTCCCATCAGATTGGTTCAACCAATTGAGATTCCCCAATGGAAGTGGGAAAGAATTACCATGGACTTAGTTAGTGGGCTTCCCCTTACGCCCACTAAGAAGGACTCGGTATGGGTGATAGTGGACCGTTTGACCAAGTCCGCACATTTTATTCCCGAGAGGATCGACTATTCCCTTCAAAAGTTAGCCAAGTTATATGTGGCGGAGATCGTGAGGCTACACGGGTACCGATGTCGATCATCTCGATAGAGACCCAAGGTTTACGTCTCGATTTTGGAAAGCACTTCATCAAGCATTAGGCACTAAGCTAGACTTCACTACGACTTTTCATCCACAATCGACGGGGGCGATCAGAGCGGGTTATACAAGTGTTGGAAGATATGCTAAGAGGTCAGTGTGATGGATTTCCGAGGAAGTTGGGAAGATTACTTGCCTCTAGCCGAGTTCGCCTACAACAACAGCTATCGTGCAAGCATTCGGATGGCACCATACGAAGCATTGTATGGAAGGAAATGTAGAACACCAACTTGTTGGACCGAGTTAGGAGAACGCCGCGTTTTGGGTCCAGAGTTAGTGGCGGAAACGAGGAGAAGGTGGAATTAATTCGGACACGGTTGAAAGAAGCTTCGATGAAAGACGTAAGTCGTCACGCAGACCTTAAGAGGTAAGAAATTGAGTTTGAAGTAGGAGACCAAGTGTTTCTAAAGGTCTCACCTTGGAAGAAGGTTATGCGGTTCGGTCGCAAAGGGAAGCTAAGCCCAAGGTTTATAGGGCCCTATCAAGCATCAAGCGAGTTGGGCGGTGGCATACCAATTGGAGTTGCCACCGAGTTGCATCAAATGCATGACGTATTTCATGTGTCCATGCTACGTTGCTATCGATCGGATCCGTCTCATGTGGTACCGCTTGAAGAAGTGGAGTTAAGGCCGATCTATCCTACGAGGAGGAGCCGATTCGGATCTTGGAACGTGACGTGAAAGCGCTACGAAAAGAAGTCGGTGCCTTTAGTCAAGGTGTTATGGCGCAATCATGGATCGGAAGAAGCTTCGTGGGAGCCAGAGGAGACAATGCGACAAAGAATACCCTCAATCTGTTTAGTTAGGAAATTTCGAGGACGAAATTTTATTTAAGGGGGGTAGAACTGTAACATCCTAGGAAGGGCCTATGCATTTTCGGATCAATTGTATGAAATGACAAGTCTTAAGTATTATGAATAAATTTTTGATACTTTTGGAAACCTAGAAATGAATGAAAATGGAAATGAAAATGGAGATGGAAATGAAAATGGAAATGGAAATGGACATTTTGGAAACTTAGACATTTTTGGAAACCTAAACATTTTTGGAAATGATCCAAAAATGGAAACTTGAACATTTCGGGAAACTTGGATATATGAGAGAAATAAAGGAGTTTTATTCACATAAATATGTGAATAATAAGAGATAAATAAAGGAGTTTTATTCACATAAATATGTGAATAATAAGAGATAAATAAAGGAGTTTTATTCACATAAATATGTGAATAATAAGAGAGAAACAAAGGAGTTTTATTCACATAAATATGTGAATAATAAGAGATAAATGAAGGAGTTTTATTCACATAAATATGTGAATAATAAGAGATAAATAAAGGATTATTTTCTAATGAGATAATTGAGGAGATAATTGATGGAATAAAGGCTTTTATCTTTTAAATAAAAGAGATAATATTATCAAAAGAGGAGTGGTGGCCAAGTAAAGGACTCCTAGGCTGATAACTTTGGCTATAAAAGGAGGACAGGAGGGCTACTCATCAACACTTGCTCCCTCTTCCTCTCTGCCGAAATTCTCCCTAGGCAAAACCCCTCTCTGCCGAATTTTCATTAAGCAAAAATCCCTCTCTTTTTCTTCTATTTTCTTCTCCGTTCTCTTCATTAAAATTTGAATCTTTGTGGATTCTAAGAAAGAGGGCAATCATCCACAACATCAAAAGGGGATCTTTCGGGAAATCTAAGGATCTAAGGTAAGGATTATAAATATAAATATGTGGTTAAAGATTATGATTCACGTTTTCAAAGTTAGATCTAATCTAACACGAAGTTATAGGATTTCAACAGGCTTATAAAGGAATCCTCTTCAGATTTGGAATCCCATCATAAGGTAAGGGATATTCGGCCAAGGCATAATTTGTTTAAGTGTTTTCCATTATTTCAAAAACCGAAAACTGACATGGTTACATACCTAGTATTAGCCGATTTCAAGGAAGAGGAATTCTAGCAACTGTTGGGACTTGATTAAATCAATTCGGTAACTAGGTAAGTAATTCTACTTCTAGTAGGATTTGGTTTTAAGACCAAATAGGTTTATTTATATGTTTTAATTAATGGCCGAATATAGGAGTGAAAGATCTAGATCGGTAGATCGCTCTACGGAATTCACGGAACTATTAAGCGAAAAAAGGTGTGTACTCTTACTAACTTTCAATAAATTGCATGGCAATCATTAGATATGTAAATATGTAACAAGATGTGAATGTGGCTAAGCACCGTAAATGTGGTAAGGAGTACCTGTGCACGTTTCCTACTTTTGATAGGATTGTGAATGTGATATATTTTGAACATGTGATTAGTAACATGAATGAAAATTTAGTATGTGAAATATGTTATGAAATAATTGGGGCATTCGGGATATTTGTGGAGGAAGAAAGTGAAGGTGATGACTACGGTCTCACCAACGTAAAGTGGTGACTACGGTCACATAAAGTGAAAAGTGGTAACTTCACATTACATCTAGTGAATACAGTGTCTAATGACACAACATAAGTGGGCGATGAGCACGTCGACTGCAGCGACTGCCTTCGATGGTGTGTAGCGGATGGAGGGTCGACTTAGTAGTCCCCGCGGTGTACAGGTTGGTACGGGTGGTGTGTAGCGGATGGACAAATAGGTTTGGATTTGGGTTGCATCATCCTTTATTTTGTATGAACATGATATTGATATGACTTGTATGCCCGATTTGTTGGAAATTAGTACTATGTACACATTGAGTCTGTTGACTCACCCGTTGGGGAATTATTTCTCGTGTGATGAGCAAGAAATGGACCGGCCGGCAGGGGAGCTAAAGGTGGCCATGCATCGCTTGAAGAAATTATTTGGAATTTGGACTTTATGAAATTTTAGTACTTTAAACTTTATTTTGGGTTTGAATGATGTAATAAGGCCATAAGGCCCAATTGGATTTTCTTTATTTCTGTTTATTTTTATTTAAATATGATACAAATTATGTTTGATTAAAGATAAGTAAATTTATTTCTTTTAAAATAATAAACCCAAAAATTATTTCGTCACCTTATTTAAGTTGGATTTCCAGAATTTATTAAATAGGTTTCAAATTAAGCCCAACCCAAAACAATTTTTTTAAAATTACACAAATTTTCTCTAAGTCATTTAGAACATTGAAAACCGATTTATTTAAGGAACATACCAGATCCGGTTCAAGCTCGTGGGCCGGGTGTGGGGTGTTTCATGTCTCCCAAGCTTAGCTTTTCCAAACACTAGAACTTCCATTTTCGTAGCAACTAAGCATTATAACAAAAATCTTGAGTTAAACTCAGTAATTTCAACTTAAAACTCAATTTTCCAGAAACATGCAGAACCCCTCAAAGGTTTTGAAAATTCTAAATTATTTTTTTCTTAAATTTACAAACACTGAAGGACTGAGAACCTTACCAACTTACTAAATTTACTAATTTTTTGACTTGAATTCCATAATCATTTTCCCATGAAGAGCTTTGAGTAATTATCTCTTCTTTGGAGTCACCAAAAAAGAGGATGAAGGAGAAAAGAAAGTAAAACAAAAGCGGGAAGAATTCTCCTCGAGTAGTCATTTCCCAACTATTTATAGCCCTTCACACTTGGTTATCAACCCTATAGAAACCACCTGTTGATAATCATTTTGTCTCCCACTAAGAAACCAGTTGGTTTTAATCCAACTGAACCAGTATTGGATTTCAACCATGTTCAAATCAATTACTAACTTTTCCTAATTTTTCAGTAGAGGTCATCAACTTATGACTTTTTTCGATTTAACTCCCAATTATTCCTAATTTTTAGATTTAATGAAAATCGGGTGTGACAACTGAAATGAAGCATTGAGAAACCATGGCTAAAAGGAACATAAGTGTAACCGAAGCGGCTGTTTGTGAAATCGTGTGAGTGCCTTGGGAATTTATATGTTCATCTTCAGATCTCATTAGTATAAAGTGAGCAAGTTAGATGTAGTTAATTTTTTGGAGTTACTTATTCTATAATAATTAATTCTATGACAAGAAGTTTTTTTTTTTGAAAAATCAAATTGGTGCATTGATGAGGGATAAAATAAAACAGGTTATAACCTAAATAATAGCTTTAATAGGTGTAATTCTCCTAATGGCCACCTAAACGATGCCTCCTAATATCTCCACCTAACGCATTTATTAACCTACTTTTCTATTGGGCACCCAAACGATGTATCATTAATGAAATCAAACCCTAACAGAAACAAAACTTTCTAAAACCTAACCAATTTGCCATCTACCCAGATCTCCCCATTTCCACTATCCATCTTTTTCTTTGCCAAAATAAACACCTGCACCAGTGCTAGAGAGAATCACTCTTGTCCACTATCAGTCAATGTAAGCTCGTGTGATCATTCTCACCTCTTATGGAACTAAGTCCTTGGAATAGCCTTTTCCCTTTTCCGGTCTTACAATGCCCTTTTTCAAACTGTCCTCTAACTTCCTTCTCGATCATTGTTGAAGAAAATCCCAATTGATATTGTTCATCCTAGGGTAGTACTCATCTTCTTCAACATTAGGTAAGTTAAACAAATCATTGATGGACTTAGAAGTAAGAGGTACCTTTTTCTTTCGAACAATGACCTCAGTAGCATCTTGCATAGTCAAACTAGCATAGAATTCTTGAACTAGTTCATCATTGGGAAGTGAACGAGCATCACAAATCGTTCCCACTTGAGAGCATTGATTTTCTCTCTAATCGGTATAGGAACAACCATCAAATCATGAATCTTCAAGTTAAAACCCTTTTCCAGCATCATAGGTTGATGCTTGAAGATTGAATCAAATCTCTCTTTCACTTCTTCATCGATCAAAATCGGGTTTTCAAGATTAGTCTTTGAAGATCTAGTTCTTTTGCGAGACATGGTATCTTTTCTTAAGAAATTGGCAAAGTTTCTGCACAAGGGGGAAAAGAGAAATCGGCAAGGTGGGTAAGGACTTGCTACGACAAAAATCTTGCGACGGCAAGGATGGTGCGATGGCAACGACAGCGTGCAACAGTAACATCGGTGTACGGCGGTGACAACAACGATGTGCGACAACAACGTTGGTGCTTCAGCAATCTTCTTGCGGTTGCAATAGGTGATTTCGGCAAAAAGGGAAGAGAAACTAGGGTTTCTTTCGGGATTTGAGGCTAGCGGCATAAGAGGGAGATTTAAGGATTTTTAGGGTTAAGCAAATTTCTTTGAGGGATATGAAAAATAGTAGAATAAAGATGAGTTTATATAGGGAAGAATTAGGGCAACATGTACCAAAAATTTAGCAACATTAGGGTTACTTGGGCGGCAAGTAATGAAAGTGGCGGCAAAATATGGATTTTTCCCTCCTTTTTGCTGTCTTGGGCCTTAAACTCAGACTGTATTGACAAACTTACTCAAGAAAAAAAATTGATTAGTACTTGGGCCAAAATTTGACCCCATTTATTAACATAAAAATTTAAAATTTAAACAAAAAAATGAAACTTTAAATTTTAAATCTTAATTAGAAAATTTCTTCTTAACAAATTACATTAAATTGATTCCCAGGAAAGGTTGGAGCGATCACATTGGTCCCGTTTAAGTTCCAATATCCTTAGACAGATTAATTAAATGTAATAAGTTAAGAAAATAAGTTCTAATTATTTATTTATTTACAAAACGTGTTCATGAAAAATCAAGGGTCTGTTAATTTAAACGAGGATTCAACTCGCTCAACTTCACCATCCCAGTAGTGTTTGAGACGCTGACCATTAACTTTAAACATACCTCCGTAATTGTCGTATAATTCAATAGCTCCATAAGGATAAACTCAATAGATCGTATAGGGTCCTTTCCATCGGGATTTAAGCTTCCCAAGAAATAACTTTAACCTTGAATTAAACAACAAAACCTTCTGACCTTCTTTAAACTCGCGAGGTTGTATATGACTATCATGCCATCTCTTTGATCTTTCTTTACACATTTTGGCATTCTCATAGGAAAACAACCTCAGCTCTTCCAATTCATCAAGTTGTAAAATCATTCTCTCATCGGCTTGCTTAAGATCAAAGTTCAACTACTTCAAATCCCAGTGAGCTCTATTCTCCAACTCTAATGGCAAATGACATGCCTTTCCAAAGACTAACCGATAAGGAGTCATTCCTAACGGTGTCTTAAATACTGTTCAATAGGCCCATAATGCATCATCGAGCCTTCAAGACCAATCTTTTCTGCTAGGGCGTACTACCCTTTCAAGGATACCTTTGATTTTACGGTTCACTCTTTCAACTTGCCCATTAGACTGGGGGTGATAGGCAGTAGCAATCTTGTGCTTCACATCAAATTTGTCAAGCAACCACTTAAGCCATTTGTTCACAAAGTGAGAACCTTCATCACTAATAATAGCTCTTGGTGTCCTAAATCGTGTAAACACATGCTTATGTAGGAATCGCATGACTACCTTAGCATCATTTGTAGAGTATGCTTCAGCTTCAATCCACTTGGATACATAGTCCACATTAACTAAGATGTATTTGTTCCCATACGAAGAAGGAAACGGGCCTAAGAAGTCAATGCCCCATACGTCGAACAATTCAATCTCCAAAATGTTTGTCAAGGGCATCTCATTCCTCATTGATATATTTTCGATCCTTTGGCATTTATCACAGTTCTTCACATAAGCATAAGCATCTTTAAATAGTGTAGGCCAAAAGAAACCTACTTGCAAAATCTTTGCTGCAGTATGTGAACCACATAAGTGTCCCCCACTTGGAGATGAATGGCAATGGTACAATATCTTAGCAGTCTCACTTTTAGCTACACACTTTCGGATTATATTATCTGCACACTATTTAAACAAAAATAGATCCTCCCAAAAATAATACCGACTATCATGAAGGAATTTTTTCCTTTATTGGTATGTCATTTCTCGAGGAATTATTCCACATGCAAGATAATTGGAAAAATTAGTAAACCAAGGTGTTTCACTTACCTCAAATAAATGTTCATCTGGGAAATTCTCGTTGATAGGCACACATGATTGAGTTACCTCATCTTGCTCCAACCTCGACAGATGATCAGCTATTTGATTTTCGACAACTTTTCTGTCTTGGATCTCAAGGTCAAATTCTTGGAGTAAAAGTATCCAATGAATTAGCCTCGATTTCGCATCTTTCTTTGTGAGCAAGTATTTAATGGCCGCATGGTCAGTAAATACTATAACTTTGGTACCTATAAGATATGAGTGGAATTTGTTAAAAGCAAAAACTATAGCAAAGAGTTCTTTTTCAGTTACCGTATAATTGAGTTGGGCTCCCGTCAAAGTTCTACTTGCATAGTAAATAGAGTGAAACACTTTGTTTCTTTTTTGACCCATCACAGCTCCAACGTCATAATCACATGCATCGCACATCAACTCAAAAGGTGAGCTCCAATTAGATGTAACGATTTTTGGGGCTGGGATTAACCGGTTTTTTAGATCTTAAAAAACTTCTAAACATGTTTTGTTGAAATCAAACACTGTATCTTTCTCTAACAACAAACACAACGGTTTAGAAATTTTTGAGAAATCTTTGATAAACCTTCGGTAAAAATCGGTATGGCCTAAGAAACTTCTGACTCCTTTCACATTAATTGGGGTCAGTAATCTTTCAGTTACGTCCACATTTTCTTTATCGACTTCAATTCCTTTGTTTGAGATTTTATGCTTTAAGACATTTTTCCCAGTTAAGGATAAGATTCGTCTCTTCGCATCTCTTCAGTACCTTAGCCAAATTACTCAAACAAATATCATAAGTGTTACCAAAAATAGAAAAATCATCCATGAAAACCTCAACAAAATTTTCAACCATATCAGTGAATATTGCCATCATGCATCGTTGAAATGTTGTAGGTGCATTGCATAAACTAAAAGGCATTTTCCTAAAAGAAAATGTACCATATAGACAAGTAAAAGTTGTTTTATGTTGGTCCTCCGAAGCTACAACTATTTGGTTATATCCCGAATAGCCATCTAAAAAATAATAGAATTCATTACCTGCCAGTCGATCTAACATCTGATCCATAAAAGGAAACGGAAAATGGTCCTTCTGAGTGGCTTTATTCAACTTTCTGTAATCAATACAAATTCTCCAACCAGTAACAGTTCTCATTAGAATCAACTCGTTATGCACATTTTTAATAATCGTGATTCCACATTTCTTCGGCACACACTGCACCGGACTTACCCACGAACTATCTAAAATAGGATAGATGATTTTTGCATCTAACCATTTGATCACTTCCTTTCTCACAACTTCTTTCATAATAGGATTGAGCCTCATTTGCCCATCAATTTGAGCTCTTTCACCTTCTTCTAAAATAATTTTATGCATGTAAAAAGAAGGGATTATACCTCGAATATCAGCTATGGTCAAACCAATTGCTTTCTTAAATTTCTTTAGAATAGCAATTAGTTGCTCCTCTTGATCTTTCATCAGTTCTGCTGAAATAATCACAGGCAAAGTGGAACAGTCACCTAAATAAACATATTTCAAATGGAAAGGAAGTACCTTTAGTTTGAGTTTAGGTGGTTCTTCAATAGACAACTTGGGTTGCACAAATTTTCTGACTTCTAACTCCAACGGTTCAAACCGTGTGGATTGAATAAAATTTCTCGGATTGGCTTCCATCAAAGCCATGTTTTTATCCTCCAAAGGGTCAAGATCTAAGGCTTTCTCCAATAGATCTTCTTCAAAATTGCTTTCCATAGAAAACCAAGGTTTCTATCTCTTCCATAGCTGAACACTCTTCTGTCGGATCAGGAAATTTCATCGCTTTAAGAATGTTAAAGGTTACCTGATCGTCTTGAACTCACATGGTGAGTTCACCTTTCTGCACATCAATTAACGTTCTTCTCGTGGCTAAGAAAGGTCTCCCAAGGATGATCGACACTTTTTTATCTGCTTCAAAATCTAAGACAATGAAATCAGCAAGAAAAATAAATTTATCGACTCTTACCAAAACATCCTCGATCTTTCCCTCAGGATATGCTAAAGATCGATCCGCTAGCTGAAGTGTCACAGTTGTAGGTCTTACTTCACCTATCCCTAGTATTTTGAAAATAGACTTAGGCATCAATTTGATACTCACTCCTAAATCACACAAAGCTTTACCACAGTAAGATTCACCAATGTTACAGGGTATAGTAAAGCTTCCTGGGTCTTTTAATTTTGATGGCAGTTTGTTCTGCAAGAACGTACTGTTGTCAATGCAACAGTCTCATACTCACTCAGTCATTTCTTCTTAGATAGTATATCCTTCATAAACTTCACGTAATTTGGCATTTGTTCTAAAGCCTCCACCAGCGGAATATTGATGTGTAACTGCTTCAGAACATCTAAAAACTTCTTGAATTGCACCTCCTGTTTCTGCTTGTGTTGCTGTAATCTTTGCGGATATGGAGGTGATGAAACTTTTGGTTGAATCGGATAACTCTTCTGAGTAGGTAAATATGCATCCAAAGAAGATGTTAAAGTATCTGAATTCACTAAGTTAGGATTTTCCTTGTCAGTCTTTGCAGATTCTGACTCTTTTGGTGTGGGAATTTCAACAAATGGTTGATTCTTCTGAACGGGCTTATCTTTGACATCAATCAATCGGGGTTCCAAAATTTTACCACTTTGCAATGCCACTGCCTTGATATGTTCTTTACCCAAATTTCTTGGATTCTCAGTATTGCTCGGAAGGGTTCCTTGTGGTCTATTACGAAGCTCCGTAGCTAACTGACCCATTTGGTTTTCCAAAATTTTCAATGTTGTTGCTTGGCTTTAGATCAAAGCGTCATTCTTTGCCATGTACGCTTTCAACAAGTTCTCCAAACTGTTTGATGCCTTAACTTGAGGTGGTTTTGGAGCTTGCTGATTAAACCCTTGAGATTGGTTGGGTCTATGCTACAATAAGTTTTTGTTCGATCTATTTCCTTGGTTGCTCCGAGAAAAGTTAGGATGATTACGCCATGAAGGATTGTAGAAGTTGGACTGGACTCCTTGTCCACTCCTATTTTGATGTTGGTTCCCCACATAGTACACTAGCTCGGGGTTTGATGAATAATTCTTAAAAGAATGACCTTTCCCACAGTACACACAGGAAACTACTTCAAACGGACTTGGTGGCTGAGCTGTAAAATTATTAACACTATTAGCGGTAAACTGTTTTAACATAAAGAAAATAGACGATACCTGAGCTGATAATGAAGTGAGGGCGTCAACTTCATGAACTCCGGCTACACGTCTTCCTGAAGCTATTCTATTTGTTGGCCATTGATAGTTATTACTCGCGATCTTCTTGATGATCTCATAAGCCTCATTATAAGACTTAGAAAAAATTGCACCATTCGCAGAAGCATCTACCATCAATCTTGTATGTGTATTGAGACCATTATAGAATGTCTCTAACTGGATACAATGAGGAATCCCATTATGAGGACACTTACGAAGTAACTCCTTGAATTACTCTCAAGCCTCATACAAAGACTCGTCATCCAATTGTTGAAAAGTTGTGATCTCGTTCCTCAACTTAGTGTTTTTGCTAGGTGGGAAATACTTAACCAAAAATCTCTCTGCTAATTCTTGCCATGTAGATATGGAACTTGGTGGCAATGAATTGAGCCATGCTCGTGCTCGATCTCCCAACGAGTACTGAAACAACTTCAACCTCAATGCGTCTTCAGTCACACCGGCTATCTTGAATGAATTACTCACCTCCATAAACAATTGAAGGTGGAGATGTGGATCTTCTGTGGGCATACCACTGAATTGGCCCACCTTTTGAAGCATTTGAAACATCACTGGTTTCAATTCAAATTGGGTTGCCTTAATATCTGGCATTTTAATTCCTGGATTTAACTTACTGAAAAGTGGCACAGCATATTGTTTGATGCATTGATCCCTATCATCGGCAATGGGGATGCGATTTCGTACACGATCGACTTTATTACCTTGATCTTTATTCTGATTTCCAAAGTCCATCCCGACTTGTCTTTGAGCTGTTCGTTCACGTCTTCTTTGTCTGAAAGTTCGCTCAATTTCAGGGGCTACAGGGAGTAAATCGATAATCTGATCTATGCTCATAAACACCTGAAAAGAAAATAATAAAATTAAAAAGAATAAGTTAGTAATGTTAGAAATAAACCAAATTAGAAGTAAATAATTTCACAAAAAAATGACTATGGCAGCAGTTAACAATCCTCGGCAACGGTGCCAAAAACTTGTAACTCATAGGTTTGTGCAAGTGTACACAATCGTTATCAAGTAATAAATAAGTATCGAGTTATCATCTCCACAGGGATTGTATTTGTGTTAAATCACTTAATTGTGAAATTATATTAACAACTTGGTAAATAAAAACACAATATGATTGAGAAGTGATGATTAAAATTAAACTAAATGCAATAATCCCCAATGCAAATTATCCTAAATATGCAAACTATATGAATGAAATAGATTTTAGCAAAATTAAACATAATTTGGAACAATTATAACATAAATAAACTAGGACAATTACTTTAATTAAACTCAATTTATTATCAACATGCTTAATAACATTTAGAAAAACATTCCATGACAACTCGATCTTTCATGATTTTGGAAACCACATTAGGTCCTTTCGGAATCCTTTACTTAGTAAATATGCATTTTACGAATCCTTATTTACTAAGGGTTTCTTAGCGTTCGTGCAAGGTAACAGAGACGTGTTAGGTTTGAAACAATTTAATCACACAAATCTAACAACTATGCAAATAACAGAGCTTGGTTAGAGTTGTTATGCAACATGCAATTTAATCGGGTTAGGATCTAAATTGAGGATGCACATTTCAATTATGTGTCCACTAGCCGTCGTCTGGTTAGGATCGCTCAGCTAATTTAGGTGCATTTCAATCACGTATGAACGAAATACAGACTTGATTTTAATTGAAAACTTGATCGATTGAGGCACAAACATTATAAGCATGAATCAAATAAATATTATTTAATCAAAGAAATCATCCTAGCTTAAATAAAATTAAGCTAACATTGTTGTAACAAGAACAAAGAACACATAGCAAACATTTTCAGATTAAATCAAAGAAAAGAAAGATTAAACCCAAATCAAAGTGGCTGTCACCCAAGACTCTGACCGACAGCTCCTTCACTTCTTCGCTTTGCTCCTTTGCTGATGGCTCTCCAAGGTGGCCCCGGCCAAGGGCTCTTTAAGAGGCTTAATTGCTAAAATCTCTATGAAGAGACGATGCTAGGCGTGGGGAATGGAAAATGTTAAAGAGAATTGAGAGAAAAGAGAGAATGATGAGGGATGATTAGGAATGGTGAAATGAAGTCTTATTTATATGTGAAGAGAGGAGAGTAGTTTGCTAAAAATAGAAAGGTTTAGTCTCTTCAAGCTTCTTCAATGAGTGATCGGCCATGGTTAGTGGATTTTGAGTTGAATTTTGCCTGATTTTTAAGTAATTTAAATGCCATAACAACTCAGGACTGAGACTTGGTCAAATTTAAATCTTCGGGCAAATCTCTAATTTCTTCAACATTGTAAGGACCTTGTGTAATTAAACCAAAAAGTGGTTTATGTGGACAGCCATGTGTAGCCGAAATTGGGTTGACTTGGTCTTCAATTTGGACTGTTTTTGTAATCCAACAAAGCTATCAGACCTGTCCAAAATAAATCAATAAATTAAAGGACCAAAGAACAAAATTTATCCAATTTAAATAATTGATTAAAACCCAAATTATTAATGAAATATCTTAAAATAAATTATTAAATATAATTTTATATTTTATTATTTAATTTAATCATGTATAGCCCATTTTATGTCTTAAAAATATAATATGTTCAAATAAATATAAAATAAGCCATTTTATGCATGAAAACTATATAATAAAGCATAAAATCATATTTTAATAATTTCTATGTCCTAATTTCATATTTTCACATATTTCATTAATTTATTAAACAATTACTTAGTTTTAACAACGAATTTAAGTAAAAAGGTGATAAACTGCATAGGAAATATCCTATATATTTTTCAGTTTACAAACATTCAAAACACTAATCAGCGCATTAACTAAAAATTCTATGGCGGTCCAAAGAATGAAATTAAATATATATATATATATATATACACGTTTTGGAAATTCAATTGGCCTGTATACATATTTTTATTGATTTTTTTAAATAAAATTAAAATAACCTCAAATAATATATTTTATTTTAAATGTAAAGGGACATTAAAATAATTTTCTTAATTGATTTTGGACCCAATTGATGGTGATATCAACTTAATAAAAAGCTTTATAAATAGTATTGTCATAATGTGCCGAATGCATATATTTAACCACCTATAAATCTACTTACTTTAGAATTAACTTAAAGGGAAATTCTAAAAGAATAAATTTGGTCTACCTTATCAACTTTAGGTTCAAGAATACACTTATACGTAGGAAAAGATTAGCACCCCTGCCACGCTTGTTCAAAAACAGTAGCACCTTAGCTTTGACATTTTTATTAGGGTTTTATGCTTTATATTAACCTAAATTAACATACATCTGTTGATTCCATTATTCACACATTTGAAAGTAATCTAATCGTAACATCATCTCAAAAACAGAACAAAAAAGTTAAATTATTAATAATTAACCTAAATCATAAAAATAAAGACAACAATAAAAAATAATACAAAAAAAATTAAAATTGTCAATGTGAGAAACAGATAGACTTGATGGACACTTTTGCAATTTCCAAGTTTTGAGTTTTCTTTTTAAAAATCTAAAATTAAAATTGAGATTTAAAAAAAAAAACAAAAAACCAATTTTCAAAGTTTAATTGAAACGCAGAAGATTAGAATCAAAATTTTAAATAATAATAATAATAATAATAATAATAATAATATAAAAAGGACAAAAATTAATCATATAAAAAATTCCTCAAAAACTTTTTATTCCATGTTTCTCTTTTTATACCAGTGCATTCTGCCGCTACTCAGATTGTGGGCGACGAGAATTTCAAAAGATTTTCGGATAATAAAGCATTTTCAACAAAGAAGTCAAACAAAAGTCAGACGTGTATCTCAAACTATACTCACAACAAACATGGTAGAGCATTAATATCAAGATCGGACACCATATAGAATGCATCTAATCTACTTTAAAAATAAACCATGACTTACATTGAAGACAAAATTATCAGCATAAAAAATACAACTTCAAGGACTCAATTACAAACTTCCAAATAATGAAGGAGTTGCCATGGAATTATCCCAAAAGACAATTTCGCATGATTTTGGGCATGTCCCTTCGCCTTTTATCGTCCCCTTCGTCTGACTGTTGATCCCCTCCAAATCATATCAAAGAATTAAAAGTTGAAATTCACACATTGAGTTTCATACAGACTTTGGATTTTGGACCCTAATTTAAACCTATGAAAATAAATTGACTTTAGATCAAAAATAAATTAGACCTGACTTAAAATAATAATAATAATAATTAAAAATTATTTGAAAACAAAACCAAATTTTATTTAAAAATTCATCTTTAATTAATCGAAATTATTTAAAATTGGTTTCAAGATTAATTGAAGCTAAAAATAAATAAATTCCAATTGTAAATCAAACAAACCCAATTATGGTTCACAATCCATTTGGTCCAAACTCAACTAAGAAAAATCAATTTGATCCCCATTTCAAAATCAACTGTTCTTCTTAAACTAAATCAATAGTTTCAAAATTATATTAAAATGACGGTTTATCTCAAAGAGCTCAAATAAGTCCCTTTTTAATTATTTAAAGCTCAAGTAGTTCAAAATTAAACTGTCCGGACAAAATTAGGTGACTACAAATATAGATACACAAATATAAAAAAAAAATGTATATAGCAAATATACTTATTAAAGTTTCATATAAAAAAATGTTTTAGTTCAAATGATAAATGAAATAATTTTAATATATAGAATTGATAGAAGTAATAAAATGTGCATAACAAAATTAAGGGTAAATTACACTGCAGGTCACTCTAAAATAACGTCGTTTCTATTTTGGTCACTCTAAAATCTTTTTGTCAATTTAGTCACTCTTAATTGCTCGAATTGGTCACTTCAACTAAAAATTCCGTTAATCCACTAATGGATTGCTGAGGTAATATTTTTTTGACTTTTAACTAAAACTAGGGACATCTATATAATTAATCTAAAACACTTTTTTTTTTTTTTGTTTGTTTGTTTATTTACAACATAAAAACCTCACATTCTCATTACTGCCACTCTCATCTTTATCTCTCTTCACTCTGCTGCATAATAAGAACCACCTTACATGATTGCTTCAAACATACTCTAGGAATCGATAGTGTCACTCCAAAAGAAACAAGAAACACCGGAAAAATTAAGCTGGTTGAAAAGCACACTGCTCAATAGAATTCTGCTTACTCGTTTTTAGTAATAACACAGATTTAGAAATGAAATTGGTGTAAACTCCGAGGTAGTTTCTACCAAATCCAAAATAAAAATAACAAATAGTTGTGAGATGAGACTTCTCTCAAAGTTCTCAACAATGCTTTTGACCCTTCATTAACAATTTGACAAAGTGCAGCCGTCTAACTACCAAATTGAGTTTTTTCTTTGAGATTTTGATAATTTTTGGTTTTATTTCTATCTTTTAATTATTTGAGTTTACTGGTTCAACAGTTAGATGTTAGTTTACCCTTGAATTTTGTGTTTAGATCTCGAGTTGCGCATGAGTGTAATCTTGCATTTGTAGGTGGTTAAGTTTAATTTAAATACTATTAAGTCTGTGGGTTAGGATTTGGATTAGGAAAGATTCTCAGTTATTTTTATTTTTTAATTTATCAAAAATCCCTACTTTCACTTACCGTTCATCATTCTCAACCCCCTTTTTCACGTTTTCCACTTTTTTGTTTCTTGCTTCCTTCTTTTCTTCTTTTGCTTTCGTGAGTTTTCGGTTCTTGTTTCTTTTCCATTGATTTTGTTGTTGTCATTCCTTTCGTTTTCGGTGTACGTGTGTGCAATTTGTTTTTCGGCCTTTTGGTGAGTGTGGGATAAGTTCTGTCAAGGCATTTTTCTGTTATTGTAGCCTTCTTTTGTTCTTGAACTAGATTATAGTTTTGATGCTAGATTATTTTCCATGATTTTGTTAAGTGTTTCTATGGTACTTGGTTAGGCAATTCGGGTAGAAATCAAAGCCCTCCTACGGAGTAAACTCAGTTTTAAACATTGTTTCGGAGAAATGAGTGTTTGAATTTGGTATTAAGGGTCTGAAATTTTGGTTCTTGGATGTGGTTGTGGTTGGGTGTTTCGTTGGTTAATTAATACAATTTATTGAACGAATGTAGCTTTCGTGAATTCTAGACGTGTGGTTTGTCAAATCAATAATCAGGTGTGTGAAACTAACCTGAAATATCGCTCAAAACTGAAGAAAATTGCGAAACAAGGGCTATTTTTGAAACTGCCCAACGCCACAAGACTGTGTGCCATGCCGTGTGACGCACATGGCCTATGTGGTAGACAGTGGGTTTTTTGGCTTTCTATCATTCACTGTTTTTACGAGATCGAGTCACACACTTGTAAATTTTTCAATGACGACACAACAACCGCAATTCTAGCACCTAAAAACGACATTTAGAATTAACTATTTTAGCAAATCTCGTACTACATTCGACTATTAAATCAGATGCAAACAATCGATTAATAACGAAAATATTCCACAACATTGATGGGCGTCGAAACCACCAAATATAAATTCCTACGACAAAATAGCACTAAATAGCAATATAGAGCAGTAGGGTCGAATCCACAGGGTCTGGTTATCCAATTTTGCCTTTTTCTCGTTACCAGAATTATTGTCGCAATACAGTCGTGCCCACGACCTGTGCATTGCGAGCTGAAAAATAAAAAGGGGGTTTAAGTTGCTAGAGTAAATAAAATAAATAAATATGTAGTGTAATAAAATGAAAACAGATTCGAAATTGCAAAAATAAATTTAAGCAAATAAAATAAATGGGTAAATAAAATATTTTAAAGCTTAGCCTTAGCCTCGGTGCACCCCAAACTTAAACCGATTTTGAAAGAAGGTCTTTCCTTCCAACCAATAAGTTGGTTATAGTGATCAAGGATTCCTCAAACCACTAGCTTTTCCTCTTGTAGTCGGTTCCGGTACGACCTAGAAATTGACCCTTGTCGAATTTCTAACCACGTGACACATGCCCGTAATTTAAGACTTTGACAACCTTACAATCTGAAAAGCCCAACTCGAATCAACGGTCTCAATCGTGTGGGTCGTTTAAATCTGATCACTATCTCTCTTCACGAAATCCAACTAGCTTTTCCCACTTGAACATTCCAATTTGTTCGCGGGATTTTGAATACAACACGACCGATTGAACTCCACAACAGTATGCCAAACAATTTCAACCCAACGTGCGCTTTTTGAATTAAAATCGAATCAACTTTTAGAGACAATTTTGTACTATCCCATATACCGGAGAGATAGCGAATATCGAATTGCAAAAAAATTAGTGTGGGTTCATATCTCACAGTTACTTTGTCAGAGCGATAATTGGACTAAGGCTAAAAGGGACTTAGTTAACCATGAAATAAATCATGCTAGATGGAGTATGGAAATGGCTTTTAATGGAAATTGTGGAAAGTGGAAAGGGGAAAGGGCTTAGAAGGCAAATAAACCAAATTATTGAAATTGAGAAAAAAAATTGGCAGAATGCATGAATTTTTTATATTCAAGGCCAAGTCTCCCCAGTGGTTATAGCCACCGAGTATTTATACATACTTCTAATGCTAAAACTTAGCTAGATTTTTCCTAAATATTATCACTAAATAAATCAAAATTTAAAAATCAAATTTAAACTAATTACAGAATTTTAATAATATCAAAAAATAATTTGATCTTTGTCCAGCCACTTTTTTTTAATCTTCAACCCTTCAATCTTTATCCAACCAACTTTAAATATTCAATCTAGCCCTCTTAATTGCTTTTTGTTTCAATTTAGCCCCTTTTTTGTATGAGTTTGAATTTCAGCACACCAACTTCATTCCTAATAAGAAAAACTCAAGTTTAGTATTAAAAATACGAATTTATCTTACTATCAAATTCCCCCCACTTAGCCGATGCTTGTCCTCAAGCATGATATTCACTAAAAATCATTCGACAATCCTTTTCAAAATCAAACCCTCTTTCTCAGTCAAGTATAATGCAAACAATTAGGTGAATCAAAAATAAATAATTGCTAGACTCAATCAATAAGCATTTTATAAAATCTCGAACAGTATGTCAAACTCAACTACTTCACTAAATTTAGGTTTAATCAAACTTGCAAGACAATCGTACTCAATATATTTTTTATTTATATTTTTTAAACTTATTCGTGACATGATCAAGTCTTTTGACGCGAAATGAGATGATAACCCAAGCATCTCACCCCGGTTATTCAACTCGACATGTTCTTTTTTATTTTTTATTTTTTATTTTTTTATTTTTTTATTTTTTCGTTTTTTTATGAATTCGAGACATAGCCAAATCTTTTGACACGAAATAATAAGAAAACTCAAGCACCTCACCCCGGTTACTCAACTTGACATGTCCCTAATGAATTTATTTCTCTTTTCTTAAGGAAGCTCAATTAGCAGAGTGTTACAAGTTTCGGTTCGTCACCAAATCTTTTGATGCGAAATGAGATGACAACCCAAGCACCTCACCCCGGTTACTCAATTTGGTCACATTTCCGATCCTTCACTCTTAATGAAGCCATTAACAGATTACTTATTTATTTATTAAAATGAGTACTTTCATTAGGCAAGTTCAAAAGAGCCAACAATTTATATGAAATCTTGACTAAGCCTTAACATTTTCAATTCTACAAAATATTTATCGATCAAGTAAGCAATAGCTATTCATGATTCACCAGATTATTTAAAATAAACTAAGCATAAGAATTAGAGGTTTATTTTCGAAACGAATTAATGAATTATTTAACGAAACACAAGCAAAGAAGAAATAGCATGGCATGTCCCCCCTACTTAGCCCACATTGCCCATAATGTGCAAAAAGAATAACAAAAGTTGAGGTAAAGTGTATTCCCCGTATATATTTAATGGGTCGGATGACGGTGGAAGTGATCGTTTTACAGTATGATGAGGATGCTTGAGATGTTGACTTCCACTGTTTCTAGGTGAGCATCAATGCGATGAAGTCGTTTGTCCACAGTGAAAGGGGGTTGCTCCTCTTGTTCTCTAGTAGCCGGATCACCTCTTCGTCGAAAGACTATATTGCTTTTTGCGGTTTGGGTACCTGGGGGAACAAAATAAAATGTAGTAGGAGTGCCGACAAGTAAACCCATAGAATCTAAACAATATTCATCCAAAGGATCCATATTATAAGCATACGTTAGCGAGGAAAAATCAACCTTAGATGAAGAATTTTTGTAGCTAAATGTGTGACATAATGGCTGAGTATGAGAGGACGACGACCCCGAATTACAAAATGAAAACAACGTGCAAACCAATATCCTAAGTTGACCCTAAAATTGAAATGCATCCACCATAAAAAAAATAGTTCTGTCTTAGTTAAGATAGACGTATAATCATTGCGACCCGAATAATTAAAAGCGAGAAACTTATGAACGTACCTTAGGGTCGATTCATGCACTAGCAAAGCTTTAGAGGTCTTAGAATTGTAAGACCTGGATACTGAGTTAGTCAAAATCAAGTAAGCCAAATTGGCATCGAAATCACTAGGTATCTCGAGTAGAGTAGTATGGTACGAGTCGGAGTGAACATCCTCAGGGTCAACGAAAGCCATGGCTATGTTAAAATCAAAAATAAACATAGCAAATGAACGATCAAGCAACCTGAATTTAATTACGTTCAGGGTTTCAACAGTCCTAACTACAGTTATATCAAAACTAAATGTTGCATAAAATTCAAACGCGGGTTCATAATATGCAGCACAGTAATGTCCAACCAATAGAATTGAAATACTTAAACACCGACTCACGCATGTTAAGTGTATCAAGGGTAAAGAGGAAGATATATTTACATATTAGAATTGGCCGATGTTGAATTTCCTCGTATCTTGCATGGTGTTCTGGTATTGTGAAATTTAGAGACCCTCGAAGTCTCTGTTCAGGCGGCATTGTATAGGTTCGGCCCCGCTGACCGCGCCTATTATTTCTTGAAGTTTGGTACTCATTTTTTACTGCACTGTACGGCAGACTCAGCATATCAGCAACTTCAGTACTGTTGTTCAGGGTTGACTCTCGTTCTTTATTGGGTGGTGTGATTGTGTACGTCGAGCACGAGAGGTGACTGACCTTGTTTTTCATGGAGTTGGTTGCTCACTTTGGTTCGACGATTCAACGTCATTGTGAACCAAAGTGTTAGCTCCATCTAAACGACCTGTAAGAAATGTTAGTAACGGTAAAACATGTTGTAAATTTGGAACGTGATACCTTGTGTCGTTTGAAGCGTCGGGACGAACTTGTGGACTTTCTATTACAACCGGTGTCGAGCTTCTTTGACATTGTAGTCGAATTGGTCCAGCAACATGTATCGGTGGTGGTGGTTCTAGATCTTCGCCGTCAAGGTCGACAACTAGTGGTGCTAAAAATTGATTTAGACCTCAGTTAAGTGAAACAGGAAATCTGTCGACCAACTAGTTTCTAATGTGAACCATGGTCCATTTTCGGGCTCAAAAATTAATTGGCAACGATTATGTAGCGACGGCAGAAGGTGGAAGACGACTGAAACGACGTTGGGATAGTTTATGTAGAGTGTTTTAATCGGTTCTTTTAAGGTTGTGAGGGGGCTTTGAAGGTCGGCGGTAATGGGGGAAAAAGGGTGAGGATTGTTGTTCTAAAGGTGGCGATTGGGTTTTGAGAAGGTGGTGGTTGTTAAGGGTGAAGGTTTGGCGATAGAGGAACTCGATCGATGGTGGTGCACGACGAAGGAACGGTGGAGATGAGATGACCGGTGGTTTTTTTTGGGGAAGAATGGGGAGGTTTTGGTCAGTCAAGAAGAGGTGGTGGTTACTTGATCAATCTCGACAGTAAGAGGTGTGAACGGCGGTGGAAAGATGGTAGCTTTGGCTTGCAAACGGCGGCGTTTTGATTGAGAGGTGGTGGCAATGGTGATGTGCAAAGTACGATGGAAGGGGTTTGATCATCTGCTACTTGGTCATCAGCGGTGACGTAGGACGGCAAAGGGGGGTCGACGGCAGCATGCGAAACGGCGATGGCTTGATGGTCTAATAGTATTAGGGTTTTGTTTGGGAAAGATAGGTGAATAAGAAATAAAGGGGAAAAAAGAAAAGAAATAAAATGTGAGTTCTAAATGTGGGGTTCTTTTTTGTTTCTTATTTTCCTTTTTTTCATCATTTTTCTTTTTGGGCTTGGGTTGTTTGGTCTTCTTCTTCTTTTTTTCTTTCTTTGGGTTACTTGGGTTTGGGTTTGGGTATGGGTTTCTCTTTTTTTTCATTCTTTGGGATTTTTGGATTCTTGAAATTTTTGGTTTAGGTATGGGTTTGTTTACTTGGAAGGGAAATGGATGTGTCAAACATGTTCGTGCCTACGCCACAATTGAATTTTGACTTTTGACAAATAACTGCCTCTGTCCATGTTCCTGGAAAATAACACAATCAAACGGATTCAATAATATTTTATTTAATTCTCAATCTAAACTAGATTTCAAAATTAAATTAAATAAATGAAGATAAATATGAGTTTCATCCCATAAAGCGCTTTTGTTTAACATTGTTAGCTCGATGACCAGAAAATTTAATCATTCGACTCCTCAAAAAATAATTCATTCGCCACGTGTACTTGAAAATTCTCGTAAAAGGATTTTAAACTTTGACCATTGACCTTAAAACATTTCTCGAACTCCTCGCTTTTAATTTCAATTGCACCATGAGGAAATAATTTAGTAATAACAAAAGGACCAAGCCATTTGGTTCGAAGCTTAACCGGAAAAATTCTCAGTATGGGATCGTAAAGTAACACATTCTGGTCAATTGAAAATTGTTTGCGGGATATATTCTGGTCATGAAATGCCTTGGTTTTGTCTTTATAAATTTGGGTGTTTCCATATGCGTCTCACCGAATCTCTTCAAGCTCTTGAATGTATAATTTTCAATAATAACCTGCGGCATCCAACTCCATATTGCATTGTTTAATAGCCCAAAATGCCTTATGTTTTAACTCCACTGGAAGGTGGCATGGTTTACCGAATATGAGTTCGTAAAGGGACATTTCTATGGGTCCTTTGTAAGCAGTACGGTATGCCCACAATGCATCGTCTATTCGCAAGCTCCAGTCCTTCCGATTTGGGTTCACGGTCTTCTCCAGAATTGACTTTATTTCGCAGGTCGAAACTTTCACTTGACCGTTTTTCTGTGGGTGATAAGTCATGGCCACACGTTGTGTAACCCCCATACTTTTTCAGTAGCGATATCAATTACATTGTTTCAGAAATGAGTTCTTTGATCACTGATTAATTCTCTCGGTGTTCCAAACATAGAAAAGATAGTTTGTTAGAAAATCCACTACAATTTTAGCATCGACACGACGGGTAGCTTTAGCTTCTACCTATTTAGACATGTAATCTACAATGAGAATAATGTAAACATTATTAAATGATGAAAAAAATGGTCTCATAAAATTGATGCCCCATACATCGAAAATTTTGCACACATGTATATGAGTTAGGGTCATCTCATTCTTTCGGCTTAAATTACCCACTTTTTGTCATCTCTCGCAAGTCTTACAAAATAAGTAAGCATCACGAAAGATTTGTGGCCAAAACAATCCACATTCAAGTACCTTATGTGCAGCGTGTTTAGGACCGAAATGCCCTCCACATGCATAAGAATGACAAAAAGATTGGATAGATTGTACCTTGGTCTCTGCGACACATTGTCAGATTATCTAATCAAAACAATGTTCCCAAAAGTATGGATCATCCCAAATATAAAATCGTGAGTCTCTCTTGATTTTTTCTTTTTCAAAACGTGATAAGTTGGAATAAACAATACCTGTAGTGAGATAATTTACCATATTTACAAACCATGGGTAAACTGCCTGAGCTGACAGAATATTTTCATCTGGCAAGTCGTCTTTAAGAGGAGTATTGTCTTTCGGAAGGGATATTCGGCTCAAATGATCATCTACCAAGTTCTCACATCCTTTCTTGTCTTTAATCTCGAGATTGAATTCTTGTAACAATAGAATCCATCGAATCAGCCTAGGTTTTGCCTCCTTTTTTATGATCAAATATTTCAACTCTACATGGTCAAAAAAAAATATAACTTTAGTGCCTAATAAATATGGTCTAAATTTTTCCAAAGCAAAGACAATGGCTAATAATTCTTTTTCAGTAGTTGAGTAATTATTTTGGGTAGCATCTAATGTTTTAAAGGTGTAAGATATGACGTGGGGTTCCTTCCTAATTCTTTTCCCAAGGACGGCTCCTACACTTTGGTCACATGCATCGCACATGAGCTCGAAAGGATAATCCCAATTTGGTGGTTGTACTATAGGAGCTGAAACAAGCTTTTGCTTGAGAGTGTCGAATGTGTCTTTGCATGCTTGATCAAATTCGAACACTTTATTTTTTACAATAGATTGTAGAGCAGTCACGAAATCTTTGAAAAGTCCTTATAAAGCACATGTAAAAACATGCATGACCAAGAAAAAAGTGAATTTCCCTCACAGTCGTAGGGTATGGAAGTGAGTTGATAACATTAGTTTTGGCCTTATCAACTGTGATCCCTTCAGCGCAAACAATGTCCTAAAATCAATCCTTTATTTACCATAAAATGACACTTTTCATAATTTAGAATTAGATTAAATTCTAGGCATCTTTCCAAAATTTTAATAAGGTTTGACAGACATTCATCGAAAGAATTACCATATACTGTGAAATCATCCATAAATACCTCAATTATTTTCTTGATATAGTCAAAAAAAATATACTTACCATACACCTCTGGAATGTGATTGGCGCATCGCAAAGTCCAAACGGCATCCGTCTATAGGCGAATGTGCCAAAGGGACATGTAGACCTCATTTTCTCTTGGTCATCTGATGCCACTGGAATTTAGGAAAAACCTAAATAACCATCAAGATAGCAGTGGTGAGTTTTTCCCATTAAACGTTCTAACAATTGATCAATAAAAGGAAGTGGAAAGTGGTCTTTTCGAGTTAGAGAGTTAAACTTCTTGTAATCTATACAGACTCTCCACATGTTTTGAATCGAGTGGGAACTAAATCTCCGGCTGCATTTTTTATTACAGTCATACAAGTTTTATTAGGTACCACATGAATTGCTCTAACCCAGTTACTGTCAGAAATTGGATAGATCATCCTACCATCTAATAACTTTTGAACTTCCTTTTTCATGACCACCATCATTGGTGGATTAAGGCATCTTTGAGCTTCTCTCTTAGGGATCGCATTTTCTTCTATCGAAATTTTGTGCATACAAGTTGAGGGACTTAACCCTTTTATGCCGGTGATCGTCCACCCGATTGCCCCTTTGTAGTCTCTCAAGACTCGAATTAAACTTTCCTTTTCCAGTCCCGAAAGTTTACTCAAAAATATCACCGATAAAGTGTTCCCATTACCCAAGTAGGCGTATTTCAAGTCTTCCGATAATGGTTTAAGCTCTATTTCTCGGGCCTGCAAAATAGAAGGCAATAGTTTAGTTTTAGACGGAGAAAGTTCAAAGTATTTACCTTGTCTTCTAGAAAATTGTGGAGTCTCTAATAGAATAACGGTTTCACAAATTGGTTCTCTAAACGTCATTAACTCTTCCAACTTATCCAACGTTTTGAGGTCTAAACTCTTACAAAGCACCATTTGTAACCCGTCCTCTTCATGATATTCAAAATGAAATTTCGTTAGTGGTTCAATAATTTCAATCCTAGAAATATTCGACATTGTACTAGGTTGGCCCATCGCCTCATAAACATTAAATTTTGCCACCTCACCGTCGAATTCCATAGTGAAGGTTCCACTTCATACATCAATTTTGTACGTGCGGTGCTTAGGAATGGTCTCTTGAGTTGAATATCAGAAGTATTTTTTTAGTGATCATCCTCCATATCAATGATGTAAAAGTCTGCAAGAAAAATTAGTTCATTTACCTTAACGATGACATCTTCCAACACCCATTCTGGATACACACATTATATGTCTGCCAACTGAATAATCACCCATGTTTCTTTCAAAGGACTCGTGTTTAGCAATTTAAAAATAGATAAAGGCATTACGTTATTAGATGCTTCCAAATCACACATGGCTTTCTTTATGCCAATATTACCTATTTTACAGGATATATAAAACATACATTGGTCCTTACACTTAGGTGGGATTTTTCTTTGTAATACTGCAGCAACGTTTTCTCCCATATTCACTCATTCGTTTCCTTGGTGTCTCTTTTTGCCAGTGCACAATTCTTTCTAGAATTTTGCATAGTGTGAAACTTGTTTAATTGCATTAAATAAGGGAATATTGATTTCTACCTTCCAAAATATCTCAAGAATTTTTTTTTCCTCTTGCTCTTTTTTAACTTGGGCAAGCCTTCCAGTGAATAGGGGAGGTACAACAAATAGTTTCTGTGGTGCCGACTCTATAGGAGCTACTGGTTTGACTTTTTGTTCTTCCTGTTTAGCATCGTGGTCACGACTTGTGCCAGGCACTAGTTTTGACTCTGTTCCATCTCTTACAATAATAGCACTTGCATTTTGATGTGGGTTCGACTCGGTTTGAGATGGTAATTTTCATTTGTTCTCCAAACGACTAACCATAAGTGCTAACTTACTTATTTGTTGATCAATTTCTTGAAAGTGTGCTTCAGAATTTTATTGGAACTTTTCGTTGCTAACGGCTAACCTTTCTAATATGGTTTCAAGAGATGACTTTGGAGGTTGATATTGTTGAGGTGGAGGTAGTCTTGGTTGATACGATTGATTGTATCGAGGGTTCGATCCATAGCTTAGATTTGGGTGGTCCCTCCACCCTGCATTGTACGTGTTCGAATATTGATTATAACGCCTTTTAGGTGGCCATGGGAAGTTCCCAATGGCATCTACTTCTGTTGTTGTGTCCTCAAGTAAAATTGGACACAAGTCGGTAAATTGATCAGGCTTGGCACAAATCTCGCACAACTGAGATGGGTTTGTCTTTCCTTCAAGCATATTTTTTACCACATTAGAAAACTCGTCAATCTTATCTACTAAGGAAGGAGTACTTAGCTCATTAACCCTTCTCGTAGGTTCTATAGATGGTCGATACCATTGAGAATTCACAGCCATGGTCGAAATTAATTCTCTAGCTCTTTGAGGTGTCATGTTCATAAGTGCCCCTCCACCAGCGGCATCAATCATCTACATTTCAATAGGGAGTAATCCCTCATAGAAATACTGTAAGAGCAACTGTTCAGACAATCCATATTATGGGCAACTTGCGCACAACTTCTTGTATGGCTACCAATATTCATAAAGTGACTATGTTTCTTTTTGTTGAATTCCGACTATACTTCTCCTTAATTCGGCTGCTCGAGCTGCTAGGAAAAACCTGTAACGCCCTAAATAATTTAAGTCTATTTTTTGTGAAATCTGACATAATTGAGTATCTGCTTCAGTGGTTAAGTGTTCTGGATGTGTGCATGAGGTCTTGGGTTTAAGTCTCCCTTTTGGCAAATTTTGTTATTTTTTATCCAAGCCTTATCCCTGTTGGGTGGGCTTATTTAGTATCATTTGTAAACTAATATCAGAATGATCCTACTGGTTTGAGTGGTAAGGAGTTAGCTTGCTGGGGGTCTTGTGTTCGAATCTTTACGTGAGCGTAGGCAACAAATTTTTGCTCCGATTTTCTGAGAAAGGTTGGGTGGAGTTAGAATTCAGAGGTCGTTGAGAATTAGTGGGTTAGTTAGTAGGATAATGGGGGGTTGAGATTTAGTAGGATAGGGATTTATTTTATATTCAATTCTTTTTTCTTTTTTTTCCCTTTTTTTCTCACTCTTCTAAAAAAAAATCTGACGTTAGTTTCCCTTCCTCTGCATATTTCCTGTCAATTGACAAATTCGTATTTCATCGCTCTTCATTTTCTCTCTCAATTTTGTTGTTCAATTTTGGTGTTCTGGTTCTTCGGTGTTGGCGTGCGGCTTGGTAAGTGTAGGGGGTATAGTTTAGGATTTTGCAAGTGTTTCTTAACTTGTTGTTCTTTTCGTTGATGTTGTTTCTGGGTTTTGGCAGCAGTTAATAGGGAGGATCGAAACTCGCCTCTTGCGAAATCGTAGTCGAAATCACATGAGGAATTGGGTAAGTGTTGAACACTTGAATTTCACCATTTTCAATTTTGTTAGTTCGGTTTACTTGAGGATTTAGAATGATTTTGGGGGTTATTGTGTCGATTTTAGGTTCTTGTGGTCTCGGGAGTGTTTTCGCATCAAAATCGAACCAGGTGTGTACTCCCAACACGAAAAATTGAGCTTTGGCGAAAGCCAAAAATGGAGTCTGTCAACGCCACACAGGCGTATGGCCGGCCATGTACGAGACACGGCTGTGTAACGATGTGAGTGTGGGCCACACGGGCATTCCAATCTGGGCTTGTGGGCCCACACAGACATGGGGGCCCATAGTTCTAAAAATTTACCTAGGGTCGCACGGGTCGTTCTGATCGACTGTGGACCTACCGTAGGGTCGGTAAGGGCTAACCAAACCCTAATTCATGTGATTTGGTATTCGAATAAGTCTGATTTGAGTAGGACACTGATATGTATGTATGGTTGTTCTGTTGAGTATATAAATATGTTATCTGTATACGAGCATGTTAGGCATGTTAATTCTGTTAATTCTGTATTCTGTATCTGTGTTTTGAGTTGGGATTTGTATATGTGGAGGAAGTGATTTGTACGATGACCTTTCGCCTATATTATGGTAGCTTGACCGTATATTATCTGTTGTGTTGCATCGACACTACATGGTGTGTAGGGATGGATAGGTGTTTTTAACCCCACATGGTGTGATGGGATGGACGAAGATAGTGTGTAGAGCATGGGGGTAGGATTTTGTATATCTGTTCTGTTTATCTAATTCTAATATCTGTATCTGTTATGGACTTAGGTCCGAATCTGTATCTGACTGTATATGAATTATTGTGTATGTTGCATGGCTATTTTTGTTGGGTTACGCATTGAGTTTACGAAAACTCACATCCGTTTGTTTGTTCTATTCAGGTAATCCACAGACTTAGGCTGGTCAGTGCGACGGAGGCTCAGCGGTGACCACTTGACTGAGATCCGATTTTATTTAGTAATAATGGTTTTATTCTAAAATCTGGTTTTCTTGAGAGTTTGTAATTTTGGGGACTCTCTGGATTGTATGGTTTTAACTTTTGGATTTGGATTTCGTTTTTCTTTCTTTCCTGCAACGTTGACAAAAACATTACACAAACAAATGGTTTTTGGAAAATGAGCTTGGTTTTGTTTTAAACGATTCCCAGACTTCCGCTACAAAATAAACAGTTAATTTAAAGAACAACTTAAAACGGTTTCAGTAATGTATATGTATAAACGAATATGTTTTATAATACCTGGACGGTTTATCAAATAACTAAACATGTTTTTATCGAAGTATTGTCAGTTTCAAAACCCTTCATCGTAACACTTCCAGATTCGGCCATAACGTCTAGGCCGGGTTTGAGGTGTTACAAAACCTGTCAAGAAACAACCGAGCCATATCAGTCCATGTATTAACAGATCTTGGAGGTAAATAAAATACTCATTCTCTAATAAAGTCAGCTAATGAAAAGGGAAAAACTCAAAGTTTAATTTGATCCCCAGTTACTCCTTCTGGCTTCATGCTTAAATAGACCATGTGGAATTCCTTCAGATTAGTATGGGGGTTCTCGCTTTTCAAACCGCGAAAAGTGGGCAACAAATGAATTAACCTGATTTCAACTCAAACGGTGTTTCTCCCGCCAGATAAGTTATGCATAGTCGTTGTTGTTCATCTTGTGCTTTTGTGAGTTGGCGTATAGTTTGATCTATCATTTCGTCTGGTTCTTCAAATGAGAAAATATCTTTGGTATAAGATCCTATTTTGTAGTCAGGATGTGGTTGTTTACTGCGCCAAACAGCTTCTCTTTGAAGTGATCGGGCTAACTTTTCTATTTCCGGTACAAATTCTAGAGTCCTTGGTTCTGACCTGGTCATAAAGAAAACAAACAAAAATTGGAAATTTTCACCAATCCCCGGAAACGACGCCAAAATTTGATAGGTGTCGAAACCACCAAATATAAATTCCTATGACAAATTAACACTAAATAGCAGTATAGAATAGTAGGGAAAAATCCACAGGGACTGGTTATCCAATTTCACCTTTTTCTCGTGACCAGAATTAACATCACGTTACAATCGTGCCCACGACCTGTGTGTCGCAAGCTGAAAAATAAAAATGGGGGTTTAAGTTTATAGAGTAAATAAAATAAATAAATAAATAGTATAATAAAATGAAAACATATTCGAAATTGCAAAAATAAATTTTAAAAAATAAAATAAATAGGTAAATAAAATATTTTAAAGCTTAGCTTTAGCCTCGGTACACCTCAAACTTGAACTGATCCTTGAAAGAAGGTTTTTTCCTTCCAACCAATAAGTTGGTTATAGCGATTGAGGACACCTCAAACCACCAGCTTTTCCTCTTGTGGTCAGTTCTAGTACGACCTACAAATCGACCCTTGTCGAATTTCTAACCACGTGACACGTACTCGTAATTTAAGACTTTGACAGCATTGCGATCTGAAAAGCTCAACTCGAATCAACAGCCTCAACCGTGTAGGTAGTTTATATTCGATCACTATCTCCCTTGATAGAATCCAACTAGCTTTTCTCACTTGAACACGCCAATTTGTTCGTGAGATTTTGAATACAGCACGGTAGACTCAACTTTCCAATTGTATGCCAAACGACTCCAACCTAATGTGTGCTTTTTGAATTTAAATTGAATCAACTTTTAAGGACAAATTTGTTCTACCTCATATACCGGAGAGATAGCGAATAACGAATTGCAAAGTATTTAGTGTGGCTTCATATCTCACGGTTACTTTGTCAGAGCGATAACCGGACTAAGGCTAAAAGGGACTTAGTTAATCATGAAATAAATCTTGCTAGATGGAGTATGGAAGTGGTTTTTAATGGAAATTGTGGAAAGGGTAAAGGGGGGAGGGCTTGGAAGGAAAATTAACTAAATTATTGAAATTGGGAAAAAAATTGGCAGAATGCCAAATGCTTACTGACGTCGAAATTGAAAAGAAAGAAAGTAATTTTTTTATATTCAAGGCCAAGTCTCCCCAATGGTTATAGCCACCAGGTATTTATACATACTTCTAATGCTAAAACTTAGCTAGATTTTTCCTAAACATTATCACTAGATATATCAAAATTTAAAAATTAAATTTAAACTACAGATCAAATTTAAACTAATTACAGAATTTTAACAATATCAAAAATAATTTAATCTTTATCTAGCCACTTTTTTACTCTTCAACCCTTCAGTCTTTATCCAACCGACTTTAAATCTTCAATCTTTCAATCTAGCCCTCTTTTTTTACTTTTTGTTCCAATTTATCCCCTTTTTTATATGAATTCAAATTTCAATACACCAACTTTATTCCTGATAAGAAAAACCCAAGTTTAGTAGCATCTTATTCAATAATTAGCCAAAAATAAATGTATTAAAATTTTCAAATTTATCTTGCTATTAAACTCTATCTCGAATAAAACCAACTAGCCCTCCAAAAACGAGTGAAAAATCACTTACCTTTGAAAGAAACAACAACCAAAAAAATTCCTACCTTCCCCTAACATAACCAAATTTATCAGTCCAAAAACCTACTTCCTCACAACATAACAACGACTTACTAACAACAAAACAAAAGAAAATACAAAACCCTTCCGAACTCCAACAATATGCACGATCACACCACAATGAAGTGTTATCGACGACACCATAGAACAAGAGTAACAACAAATAATCAAGAAAAGCACAAAAGAAAAAAGGTCTCTAAAAACAACGGAGAGATAAATGGCACAAGAGATAGTTTACTGTAAGAAATAGAAAGGAAAGGAGAAATAAAAAAATGAGAGAGGGAAAATAAACTTGGGACGAAAAAAGTGGAATGAATGAAGAAAGGGGCGGTAGTTAGTGGGAAGATTTTTTAATGGGTTAATTTTGGGAAAATTTCAAAAAGAATTATTAGAAACTACCCACTTCCCTCACTCAATCTGATTAGTTATCCTTATCAGAATTCTCCCAAGAGTTTAAAACAAAAAATTCCACTTTGAACTCACAAAATTTGAACAAGACCTTTGAGTAAGCTGAAGCCTTATCATTGAACTAGCAAGCTCATTCTTATCATTGGATAAGCAAAAATAATATATAAGCTATAAGTTCAAATATAGGGGTTGGGACAAAATTAACAAAAATTCAAGAGAATGGATTCAAACCTAGAACCTCACACACACAACCCCAACGCTCAACTACTGAACCAAATCAATTAACTTAACAAGATTTCCACAACTTTAATTCAAAAGCATAACGTGACCACTCTTGGTTTTACTAACCCAATTTTTACTAACCCAATTTTCAGAATGTGACAATATAAATATTAAAAAATATATTTTTTAAGTTGTATGCGATTAAAATTTAAGGAAAAATAACATACAAAATTGTTCAATATTCAATTAAAATGATTTGGTGTGCTTAAAAAAAATCAAGTTTATATTAGATGAAAAACAAGGAAATGAAGGGGAAAAAAAGAAAATGAAGTAAGAGGATATTCCAACAGTCGTCATATGGTTGAAATTGAAATTGTGAGAAGTAATATAGTTTTGTTTAGATAAAGAAAAAGATAAGTTTATCAATGGGTGTGTAATTAGGTTCATTAGGAAGAGAGGTACAATAAATGTATTTTTGGATAAGAGAGAATTATCTTCACATGAGAAAGAAAATTTTACTTTACAAGAAAAAATTTGAAATTCTATATGGCCAGTTTTCAATCCTCGACATTTTGAACACACCTTTTTTTAGACATTTAATAGTGTATTTTTTATATTATATGGAAGATATTGATTCAAACAATATTATATTCTTTAACAAATAATTTTCAAAAATTTTTATAATTTTAAAAAAAGAATCATTAGAATGAATCTGGATAAATGATTGTCCATATTTAAATATTAGGACAACTTTTTGTCTATATTCATGCTAGACTTAGATGAATAAATAGTTTTTGTTATAAAATAAAGAGAGATAGAGAGACTAAAGAACAAAAAAAATATGGGAAGCAATAGAGAATGTATTTTATTGATCAATGGGATGATTACAATGCTTCACCAGAGTCTTTATTTATAGCTGTCGAAACTATTTTTAAATCGTTTAGAAAAAATGGATCGACTTTTGAAAACGAAAATTAGAGTCGCCACCAATCCCTTTTTACTTAGGTGTGATTGGATCACCTTGTAAAACGTTTTATTTAAAATATTTAATTTTGGTCTACGAAAAACCAGGAAATAGGTTCGGGAGTCGGTTACGTATGAGGAAGGGTTAGCACCCTCATATCGCCCAAAAAATTGGTACCTAATCGATAAAATCATGTCCAAATGTTTGAAACTTAAAAGTATTTAAAAATATGATTTCTAAAAAAATTCGAACAATTTGATTTAAAATTTGAGAATTCTTCGATCCGAAAGAATATAAACATCACATCCAGCACGATTGGACATGATATTTTAAAACTCTCGTAACTAAGATCATCTCAAAATTTATAAAACTTTTGAGCAATTTTGATTTAAAATTTGAAAGTTCTTCGATCCGAAAGAATATAAACATCACATCCAGCACGATTGGACATGATATTTTTAAACCCTCGTAACTAAGATCATCTCATAATTTATAAAACTTGTTAAAAGGATATTTAGTTATTTAGCCAAACGGAAAATCGACACCCAGCACGATTGGGCATTATTTCTCGAATTTCTAAATACCAAAACATTGCCTTATTTTAAAAACCTTTAAATAAAATATTAATTTTGCAAAAACGTAATTTTATTTTAAACAATAACCATGTGACAATATTGCATTTATACATTATCGAATATAAATATTAAAAGCAATTATAGTACATTAACATCTAATATAGACAATACAAAATACAACTAAAATAACTAAAGTAAAAATAAGAATATATTAGTAAAATAATAATATAGGTTAATTTAAAAATAATAGCAAAATGAAAAAACAATGGTAATGAAAATAATATTAATAATATTAATAATAAAATAATAAATTATAATAATAATATTAATAATACTAGGGTTTGTTATAAATAAAATAGTAGTAGTAATATCAAAAATAATATATATATTGTATAAAAAATATTGTTAAAAGAATAAATAATATATAACTTTAAATAAAATTACATTTATAATAATCTAATACATATATTTTATAAAAATAATAAAAATAAATATGTATTATAAATAAACTTTATACCAAGTAAAATTTTAAAAAATAATATAATATAATACTATATAATATATAAGTTAAAAATATAATATAATAAATAATATATTATTAAACTAAATAAAATAATATATAATAATAATTAAATATATACAAAATATAATAAATAATAATAAAAAATATAATAATATATAAATTATTAAACAAGTAAAATAATATATATAGTAATAATTAAATATATGTATAGAAATAATAATGAAATAAAAGAATTTTATCTATGTATTTTTTACAAAGTTAACAAAATAAAGAATATAAAATTTAATATAATAAAATATTTTAAAAATAATATTTAGAATAATAAAATAAAAAAATAAATAAAGGATAGAGGATTAAATTGAAACAAAAAGAAAATTTCAGGGCTAAATTATAAAAATAACAGTATAATAGGACTTAATTGTAAACTAGAAATAACACGGAAGGATTAAAATAGCAAATAACCCGTTTAATAAAAAACACGCGGATCCAATTCGGGTTTTCGGGTTAATGCGTGGACCCTGCTAAACAAAACGGCGTCGTTTCTTTTCGTTTATAAAAGTCAGTTTTAATAAAAAAAATTCATTTTGAATATGTTTTAAAAAAAACTTAAGGAATCCTCTGGAAATCCCTCTGGGTCTTCGGTCGCCAGGTCTCCGATCTCTGCTTCCACGCGCCTCACGCGCCGTCACCTTTGGCGACGCACAGGTAACCTTTCGCTTTCGCTTTTCCTTTCAAACAGTATCTATAAAACGTAAGTTTAAAAAAGAAAAAAAAACACTAAAAAAAATTACCCAAACCAGAATTTCGGTATTTTATTTTCTTGAAATATTTCGGTATTCTTTGTGAATATCTGCTTCTTTGCTTCTCTATGGATTTTGTGTTTGTGTTTGAATATTTGTAAAATCTCTCTGTGTATCAGTGTATTCTCTGTATATTTTTCAGTCCCTCTTTTCTGTTACAGATTCTTTGTTAGGCTTTTATAGCCTTTGAAACAAAATAAAAAAGGAAACAAAAATATTGCTATATTTGCTGTCGATTTTCCTTCCTTTTGCAGGTGATTGACGCGGATCTAGCGATGGGGCGACATTCGGGCGCAGATTGAGGCTGGATGAGAGCCTGATTTGTGGCGCAAGGCGTGAAGAGGGGCTGTTTGCTGGGGCTTGCGGCGCGATGGAGAAGGGTGCTGCGGCGCCTAGGGTTTCAAAGAACCCTAGGATTACTGAAACTTGCCTACGCAGTGGGCCTTTTGGGCTGTAGAATTTGTTGGGTCAGTTTTTAGTATTTGGGCTAAATGTGTAATTGGGGTTTAGTTTGTCTGTTGGGCTAAGTGAGTTTTAAGGTATTGGGTTGCTGTTAATGGGCTTGTATTTGGACTGTTTAAAAACTTTGTTTTTTTTTTTATTTTGGTTTATTCCAGCCCGGGCCAAAATGGGCCTCTACAATAGGCATAAGAAATATAAAATAAGTAGAGATCTAATTCTAATAACTATTTAAAGTACACCAAAACTTTATCTTGATCATGATGGACATCCACTTAATAAGATATTCATGACACTCCCCCTTAGATGTCCATTGGTAGATAATGTGCCTCGTTAAAACCTTATAAGGAAAAACCTTGTGGAATAAAAACCTAATGGAGGAAAAAGATGACACAATCTTCTATTACAAGTTGCCTCATTAAAAACCTTTACCTGAAAAACCCAATGGGACAAAACCTTAGTTAAAGGAAAAGAGTACAACTTATTTTAAACTCCCCCTAATGGCAACATTACATTACATCTTTGAGTTGACACATTCCAATCTTGTGTAGTAGTCTTTCAAATGTTGAAGTTGGCAATGCCTTAGTAAAAAGATTTGCTAAATTATCAATAGAACGAATTTGTTGAACATTTATATCACCTCTTTTCTCAAGATCATGGGTGAAGAATAATTTTGGTGAAATATGTTTTTTTCTATCACCTTTGATGTAACCACCCTTCAATTGAGCTCTACATGCTACATTATCTTCATATAAGATAGTTGGCATTTTTTCCTATAAAGGCAAATTATATATCTTCTGGATATGTTGGGTCAATAACCTTAGCCAAATACACTCTTGACTTGCCTCATGCATTGCAATTATTTCTACATGATTTGAAGAAGCAGCAGGTAATGTTTGCTTTGTTGAACGTCATGATATGGCAGTACCCCTACATGTAAATAAATATCCTGTTTGAGATCGAACCTTATGTGGATTTGATAAGTATCCAGCATCAGCATAGCTAACTAATAGGGATTTTGAATTATTTGAATAAAATAACCCCATATCAATGGTCCCTCTGAGATATCTAAATACATGTTTAATTCCATTCCAATGTCTACGTGTTGGAGAAGAACTAAATATTGCTAGCAAGTTTACAGTGAAAGCTATATCAGGTCTTGTGTTGTTTGCAAGATGCATCAATGCCCCTATGGCACTTAGATATGGTACTTCAGGACCAAGAAACTCTTCATCATTCTCGCAAGGACGAAATTGATCTTTATTCACATCTGATGATCGTACAACCATCAGAGTACTCAATGGGTGTGCTTTATCCATGTAAAATTTCTTTAATGTCTTTTTCGTATAAGTCGATTGATGAACATGAATTCCATCTTTTAAATGCTCGATTTGTAAGTCAAGACAAAACTTTATTTTTTTAGGATCTTTCATCTCAAATTCTTTCTTTAAGTAATTTACTTTATTTTGAAGCTCTTTAGGAGTTCCAATAATATTTAGATCATCAACATAAACAACAATTATCACAAAATATGATCCAAACCTTTTTATAAAGACACATGGACAAATTGTGTAACACCCTAAATTCGGCCCAAACTTTACGACCGAATTTGGTGTGCTACAGAGAAAACATTTCTTTGAAAACTCCTTTAAACCGGTTTAACTTTTTGATAAAGATAGTGTCTTGTTTAAAACAGTTGAAGTGTATAAAACCCATACTTAGGTTTATTTAAAAATATTTATTAAGTCAAGTTATTCTATATTTTAAATGTACCCGATGGCACGATAAAACATTTTGCGTACAATTTGAGAAAACATGTGTACTTATTTTAATTTCATTAAATAATTTAAACAAATTATCCAAAATGTGTAAAGTAAGAAAAATAAAAATCTTAGGAGGCCTTATTACAACTTGAACGAATAAATCCAAAATAAAATAAAAATAACCCAAAGTTCGTTTAAATCACATTCCCACTGCATGGCCACCTCGAGTCCATCCGGCTCCTCATCCGCGATCTACGAGTCACCTGAAAAAAATTAAAGGAGAGGGTGAGTCACCAAGACTCAATGTGTAACCCTTCCCCGATTTAGTGCAACAACATACACAATTTATAACAAATTAACATGCACTAAATCATGCACCCAACCTAGCCATCCAAACACCTTCCTCTACCCCGTGTGGTACCAAACCACTGGTGGTGCCAAACCACTGGTGACTTAAAGTCACGATATCCGTCAATACTTGTGGTGCCAAACCACTGGTGGTGCCAAACCACTGGTGACCCGAAGTCACAAATCAAATGATGGGGCCAACCCATCGTGTGATACCAAATCACTTGCGTCAATCCCATAATATAAACCGTGGGGCCAACCCACTGTGGTACCAAACCACTGGGACGAGACGCTATGAGGTGCCAAACCTCTGGAGGTGCCAAACCTCTGGTGACCGTAGTCACAATGTGGTACCAAACCACTGGTGTCCGTCGACACGAATATCACTGCCCCCTCCTCTCATCAACCCACATTAGTCCATGATATATATATAACAGAATTCATGCCAACATGCATTTAAATCGCATATACCAAATATGCCATGCTTTCCAAAAGCATCAAATAGTAAACTCATACTGACGAGTCTTACCTCGAATCATCGCTTATATCGTTATGGTATTAAATCCAAAGCTACATAAACCAGATTAGCATACACAAACATTTAGCATAGTTAATTAATCATAAAGTGTGTATGTACACACTGCTTCTCTACCGAAATTCCTAGATCCCAAGATCCGATCTACGACACTATATCCTTGTCCCTATAATCACCAACAACGGGGTTAGGGATTTTGGCCTATTCAACCAATCCAAATAATCCCAAGGATACGATGTACCAAAAATATGGCCTTTGGCCGAAAATCACACTTCCTTACCTTGTTTAACCAAATCCCGAAAACCAATACTTGAATATGGATTGTCGAAATTCCCTGCCTATCCATTGTTAGGATCGACTATTAGTAATAATCCATGAGAATGGCCCTTGGCCGAAACTACATAGGCTTACCTTGATGAATCGAATCCCGGAAGAACCCTTTAGTGCTTCCTTCCTTCGGCACTTATGATACTTCGGTCTCTAAAACTTGCGACAGAAGAACAGAGAATAGAGCACCTTGTTATTCGGCTATGGCTTAACAATTGAAGTTGGAATATTCGGCCTCCAAACAATAATGTAGAGTTGACGTTTGAGAGAAAGGAAAAGAGTATGGAAGAGGGTTATATGAAATCGGCAATGGTGAAAGAATGGTGGAGTTTCGGCCTTAGCAAAAATAAGTGAGGAAAAGAGAGGATTTTCTTGACTTTAAAATTGGGCAAGAGAGACTAAAAGAGGAACACTAATTTTCGGCACTTAATCCCCCCCTACATGACCGAATTTTACCACCCATAAGAAATCCATAATC
This sequence comes from Gossypium sturtianum, assembly GCA_025698515.1. Lineage (NCBI taxonomy): Eukaryota > Viridiplantae > Streptophyta > Magnoliopsida > Malvales > Malvaceae > Gossypium > Gossypium sturtianum. The sequence goes on from CM046952.1 coordinate 60,190,523, forward strand.
GGCCACTACCTCAACCCCTCACTAATCTCCACTTAATTCTCTTATCCTATCACCTTATAATATTTCTTAATCACCTCTTCATAAAACAGTAATTTATCACCTCACTTATCCCATATCAAATTCCTATATATTCTCTTATCTCTTTAACAAATAAAATAAATTAATCCCATGCATTATCTCTTATCACCTTTTTAATCCAAATAAAATAAACCTACCATTATCTAAAATAAATAAAATAAAACAAGCATTATCCTTGCCCACTTGAGAGTCCATAAGCCGTCCACTATCTCCTTTCTTTGACGCAAAAGGCCAAAAATTAAATCCCACTTCTGGCTGCCCACGTGAATCGAACCTCAGCCCTCACTGCTGCAAGCTGCCATAACGCCCCAAGCCACTCTGCCAAGGCGTTTCTTTGTGATATGATTCACCCAAAACTTCTTTTAAGACCTCTTTCCGTAGCTCCCCCTTGCCTTAACGCCAAAGAAAAATAAAAACATGCCCATGCCGCCAACGGGATTCGAACCAAGGCCCTTGCCCAGGCGTCATTCCAGGCCCTTAAGTGGCATCCTTAAGCCACTTTACCAAGCCCCCTTTCGTGACCCAAAACGCCCACAAATTATTCTTAAGGCCTCCTCAGCCTAATTTCCTCTTTTTACACTTAAATCCAAAAAAAATTTCAAAGCTTTCACCCTCATTCTAAAGTTCTAAAAACTCTTAAAACATCTCCAAATACCCTTAAAACCCACTAGCACTTGGGTTATGCTCCAAACGCATAACCCCTAATCTAGGATGTTACAAATTGGATCATTTTTGTAACCTTCTTTTAACAAGTATTCACTAAGATGATTGTACCACATACGTCCAGATTATTTTAATCCATATAAACTTTTCTTTAATCTGATCGAGCAATTTTCCTGAGAAACCCTATATCATTTTGGGATTTTAAATCCTTCAGGGATTTTAAATTTCACTATCAATTGTACCATATAAATAGGTTGTAACAACATCCATTAGATGCATGTCAAGTTTTTCACGTACTGCCAGTCTAATAAGATATCTAAATGTGATTGCATCCACCACAGGAGAATATGTCTCTTCATAATCAATGTAAGGCCTTTGCAAAAATCCTTGTGCTATTAGTCGTGCTTTATATCTTACGACTTCATTTTTTTTTCATTTCATTTTTGCACAAATACCCATTTATATCCTACCGGCTTTACACCTTTAGGTGTTTGGGCTACAGGTCCAAAAACTTCACGTTTAGAAAGCGAAATCAATTCTGCTTGAATTGCATCTTTCCATTTTGGCCAATCTTTTCTATTTTTACATTCCTCAATAGATTTAGGCTCAGGATCCTCATTTTCTTTTATTATTTCAATAGCAATATTATAACCAAAATTGTTGTCAACAACTACTTTTTTTTTTTTTGGTTCCATCTTTTTCTCGTATTGACATAACTTATCGAGATCTCTTTATTTTCATCATTTTCATTTTCACTTTTAGGTACCTGAATCTCTTCTTGAGTTTTATAATTAGTTATGTCATGGGTCTCTTCAAGAACCCCTACCTCCACTATATGATCATCTTGAATGTTTGCTCCTTTTCTTTTATAAGGATTTTTATCTTTGGAATCGGTCGGCCTTCCACACTTCAGGCATGGATTACTTTCTTTTGCACTAACAATTTGCCCTATTAAGACATTAATTCGTATTGGAGCATTTTCAGTTGGTATATGGGATTTAATGAATCTGGCAGTTAATTTGTAAAATGAATTATCTGTTGAACTTCTGATTCACATTGCTTTGTACGAGGATCTTAGACATTGATAATTCATTTGAAGTACTTTATTAATCCAGCTTTTTATTCTCTCCCCCTAATGTTGGCAAAACTGATAACTCATGTCATAACTAAATCTCGAATTAATAGCTCAAAAATATTATAAGGAGACTCATATACATTCTCAATCTCTTATGATGACCCGTCTTTGTGCGTTGTGGTGGAGTAGTTGGAACATATATCACACATCCAAAAATTGTAAGATGATAAATATTTGACTCTTGACCAAAAATCAATTGTAATGGAGAGTATTTATAATTTATTGGCTTGATGCGTACAACATTTAATCAATACAATCTCATGCTGAAATAGGAAGTTTTGTTTTCAAAAGTAATGGTTTAGCTATTAGTTTGAGGCATTTGATAAATGATTCAGCTATATCGTTTTATGTGTGAACATGAGCTACAGGATGTTCTATTTTTATCATGATTGACATACAATAATTGTTGAAAGCTTGGGACATAAACTCACCAACATAAGCAAGATGAATTTTTTTAATTGCATAACATGAAATTAATCATTTAAACAAGCAATCTCGCAATCGACAGGTTGCGAATTGATAACGCATGTGATTATTTTGAAGATGTATCTACCAAAATCATATAATGTCAAAATCATCCACATGGCGGATGAACAGACCCATATTCATTTCAAAAATGCAAAACATTAATTCTCAACTTTAACTAGTGAGTTTGTAATAATCAATTATCATTGAGAACAAGCAACACATGAGAATTCTTGAAATTAAAGAATCTTCTAGTTCTTTAATAAATGTCTATATAAATTATCAATTAATTTTCGCATCATATATAATCCAGGATGGTCTAACTAATCACACCAAATAGTAAATGTTTTTGTATCAGTAAACTTCTGGTTTACATAATCATGTTTTTCAATTGTACTAATAATGTAAATATAAATTTTGACAATTAATAACTTTATCGTCATTCTTTTTATTTTGTATTCATATATAAGCAATATTGTGATATTTATTTCTGGAAATGTCTACATCAATGTGAAGTCCATAATGTTATTAACTCAATAAAATAAATATAATTTGTAAACAATTATTTGCAATATTTACTTCAGGGAATATGCCAAAATCTTCAAATATTTTGACCACAATTTTCTTGTTTTTCATTATAATTTTTTTTCTAGTGGTTAGAAGTAACCACTATTATAACCACCTTGATAATGATTATTAGTACGTCTCCAACCATATCCTCAATTACAACAACAATCATGATCTCTATATTTTCATTTTTCATAATTGTTAAGCACTGCTACATTCACTTCGGGGAATGAAGCAAAACTAGTGGGAAGAATTTCATAGTTTTTCAATAGTAACTTATTATTTTTCTTAACCACTAGAAGGTATGAGATCGTTCGAAAATACTTTTAAAGTCATTTTCACAATATTGCTACTGCAGGAGCACATTAGATATTTCAATTATATAGTACAATGTATTCCTTCGAGAAATATATATAATACAAATACATGAGTATCTCATGTTTTTTCTATATATGGTTTTAATGTAAAACACATGAAGGTTTTATTCAACATATATCTTCTTGATCTGAAAAATAATATTATATTTTACAAAATTTTGCATCATAAGGAGGTAAAATATTAGCTCTTGAAGAGCTTTTTTTTTTTTTTTTTTACAGTTTGATGCAATATTAGCTCTTCAGGAGCATATAATCATTTTATTAGGTAACATTAATGGATGCTTAATTTATTTTAAATAATATACAATTTTGCAATTCTTTTTAACATGAATGATAAAAAAATTCTAATCTTCTAAAATTTTATTTATTCATATAAAATGAATAGGTATAAATAAAACATATATTAAATATAATAAATAATAAATTCATGTTACTAATAAATCATTATGGTTAGATAATATATATTATATATCATAACACAAAAAAAATACAAAATATTATAATGTCAAATTAAAATAACTTTACAATTGTAAAAGTTTAAACATAAACATTTTCTAACCTCCACCTCTTATGACATAATTTCATTTCAAATTTTACAATGATATGAAATTATCACAGACAGGGTGAATATCCCAAAGTTCATGACAAGTATTTTTACTCGCATTCCGTAATAATCATATATCCTAAACAAAATTAAATCAATTAATTCTATTAAAAAAATATTTATCTCCACATAAAAATCCCAATAACTAAATGCGTGACTAAATGCGTGAAGGGTTTTATAAATTCATAGAGATACGGATAGTGAATTATATATATTGAACTTTTTAATAGAAATCAAATCAAATCTCAAAAGAAGTTGATTAGATTGACTTACGTTACCATGAATGAGAAATAGTGATTATAAGCATCATTTGTAATGAAGAGAAAAAGATCATACCCAAGCAAATATCAAAAAGCAAACTTTGAGAGTGTATATTATTTCTCGATTTCATCTAGATAACGATATCAAATCTTTCACCTCCTTCAAAACAAAAATTAAAATAAGTTAATCAATACAATGATAACGTATAATATAAGAAGTGTAACGCCCTGAATAATTTAAGTCTATTTTTGTGAAATTTGACATAAATGAGTATTTGCTTTAGTGGCTAAGTGTTCTGATTGTGTGTTTGAGGTCTTGGGTTCAAGTCCTACATTTGGAAAAAATTTGGTTATTTTTTATCCTATCATTATCCTTGGTGGGTTGGGTTATATTTTATCTTTAGCAAATTCATAACAGAATGAGTCTGCTGGTTCGAGTGGTAAGAAATTAGCTTGCTGGAGGTCTTGTGTTTGAATCCCTACATGAGCGAGGGTGATAATTTTTGTATTGGTTGTCTGGGAGAGTTTGGGTGAGTTTAGAAGTCAAGGTAAGTGGATGAGAGAGTGGGTTAGTAGGAGTTTGTGCCTAAAATTGGGGGATTGAGGGATTTTATTCGATTTTATCTTTTAATTTTGAATTTTTTCTCTCTCCTCTAAATTTATGACGTCAATTTCTGCCTTTCCTCTTTGGTTCTGTCGTTTCATCTTTTTGTCCCTCCTCTACTTTTTATTTTTCTATTTCTTTCGTTTTCTTTCAAATCAGTTCATACTTTTTCTGTCCTTCTCGCGGTCTCAGAAAGTTTTTCAATTCATTCTCATTTTAGTGGCATAATGATGGTTATAGGGAATCTAATTTCTACAAACTGTTGTGTAGGAGAAGGCGGTGAAGCTGTGATTTTCGCTTCAATGGATTAATTTTTGCGTGTAGTCGTTTCTGCGGTGGTAAGTTTTTGAGCATTGTTCGGTTTAATTTTGTTGAATTCACAAATCAATTGTTAATAGGGCGTTGGGATGCTATTTTTAGGTTCTGTTGGGCTCGGGATTGCAGAAGCATCAAAACCGTACCAGGTGTGTACTCCTAACACGAAAAATTAAACTTCAATGAAAGCCGAAAATAGAGTCTGTCAACGCCACACGGGTGTGTGGCCGGCTGTGTGGTTGGCCGTGTGTGAGACACGGCCATGTGACTGACGAAGACATGGCCATCCACAAGACACAGCCGTGTAACGAAGTGAGTGTGGCCGTGTGGACCACACGGGCTAGGCCAACTTGGGCGTGTGGGTTATGGGCCAGGCCATGTGGGTCATACGGGCAAGGCCAATCTAGACGTGTGGGCCCAGAATTCTAAAATTTTCCCTAGGGTCGCACGGCTCGTTCCGATCGACTGTGGACCTACTGTAGGGTTGGTAAGGGCTAACCAAACCCTAATTCATGTGATCTGATATTCTGATAGTCTGATTTTAGTAGGACATTCATATGTATGTATGATTGTTCTGTTGAGTATATAAATATTTTATCTGTATACGAGAATGTTAGGCATGTTAATTCTGTATATTGTATCTGTGTTTTAAGGTGGGATTTGTATATGTGGAGGAAGTGATTTGTACGGCGACCTTTCGCCTATATTTTAGCAGCTTGACTGCATATTATCTGTTATGTGTTGCACCGACACTACATGGTGTGTAGGGATGGGTGGGTGTTTTAAACCCCACATGGTGTGATGGGATGGACGGAGATGGTGTGTAAAGGATGGGAGTAGGATTCTGTATATCCGTTTTGTTTATCTGATTATGATATCTGTAGCTGTTATGGACTTAGGTCTAAATCTGTATCTGACTGTATATGAAATATTATGTATGTTGCATGGCTATTTCTGTTGGATTACACACTGAGTTTACGAAAACTCACATCCGTTTGTATGTTCTATTCAGGTAATCCACAGACTTAGGCGGGTCGGTGCAACGAAGGCTCAGCGGTGACTACTTGACTAAGATCTATTTATTTAGTAATAATGGTATTATTTTAAAATCTGGTTTTCTTGATGAGTTTGTAATTTTTTGGGCTCTCTAGACTGTATGGTTTTAACTTTTGGATTTGGATTTCGCTTTGCATTTTTTTCACAACGTTGACAAAAATGTTATGTAAATAAATGGTTTTTGGAAAAACGAGCTTGGTTTTGTTTAAAACGATTTCCAAACTTTCGCTGCGAAATAAACGGTTAATTTTAAAAAACAACTTAAAACAGTTTCAGTAATGTATATGTATAAACGAATTTGTAATAATACCTAGACGATTTAACAAATAACTAAACATGATTTTATCGAAGTATTGTCAGTTTCAAAACCTTTCAACATAACACTCCAGAATTCGGCCATAACGTCTAGGCCATATTTGGGGTGTTACATTTAGTGGTATCAAAGCTAGGTTACAAAACTCGGTCTGTGAATTTTGGGTTTCAAAATTGTGTTTTGATAAAGAACTGGTTTTCAAATAGTTTGGATCATTTTGAGTAAGTATGATGTACACCGATTCTTAAGTGCCGATTCTGTAAGTATCTCTGAATTTAGAAAACACTGTAGTTAGTACTCTCTGAGACTGTACTGAGTTAGTTAGAGACTAAAACCTCTGAAATACTTATGAACTTCTGATAATTTAAGCATAAAATATCTGTTAATAAACATTAGAACTGATGCATAAAATTCTATAATGTAGATAAAACTGAAAATACGATGAGCGCTCGTGGAACTCGCAGTCGTGGTATTCGTGGATGCGGCGGACGCCGTAGGGGGCTCGAGCTGAGTCTTCCTCTCTGGGTAGTATGCCAAATTTGGATATGAGTGAGACACCGATTTCACCTGCTATTGAGACTGGGTCTCAAAGCCGCTCGGCTGGGGACGACGCACTGTCCCAAGCCATATTGAGAGTATTAGAGAGGGTCGTTGGACCCCATTCTAGATCTAGGGACCGTGGGTCGGTAACTGAACAACTCCGGTCCAATAGAGCTGAGTTGTTTAGGGGCGTCACTAGAGTCATCCCTACTGTGGCTGAGTATTTGTTGGAGGCCACCAAGAGGATTATGAACGACATTGACTGCACTCTTGAGCAGAAATTGAAGGGTGCAGTTTCTTTACTTCACGATAAGGCATATCAGTGGTGGTTGTCAGTTGAGGAGGGTACTCAACCAAATCGTCTGAACTGAGACTACTTTAAGACTGCTTTCCAAAGAAAATATGTGGGCGCGAGTTATGTTGATACTCATAGGCGTGAGTTCATGAATCTCACTCAAGGTGAAAAGTCTATAGTCGAGAATGAGGTCGAGTTTCCGAAATTGAGCCGCTACACTCGAGGCATGGTGCCATTCGAGTATGAGAAACGTGCCCATTTTGAAGACGATTTGAGGGATAGTCTGAGGGTTCTGATTGCTCCACAGAGGGAGTGTGAGTTTTTTGTTCTCGTGGATAAAGCGAAGATCGCCGAAGAGGTTAAGCGCGTGGAGTGCCAGAACAGAGAGCGAGAGAGAAGTAAGAATAAGAGGGATTCGGAGCCCTTCAATTCTGTTCAGAGGCCTAAGAAATGGGCCAGACCTGATGGGCCTGTTAGAGTGGGAGTTCTTGTTGCTCCTTCTGGAATTCAGCCTTGTGGTGATTGTGGTAGGCGTCATCCGGGCGAGTGTTAGAGGAAATTAGGGGCTTGCCTACGGTGTGGGTCTTTGGAGCATCGGATTAGAGAGTGTCCACATCGTCCTGATCAGATGCAAGCTTCGGGATCGAGTTTTGTTCAGCCTCAGAGGGCAGTACAATAGCCACCTAGGGGTCGTGGACCGGCTAGGGGTGGTAATAGTATGGGCCGAGTACAGAGAGCACCGGGTAGAAGTGCTAATCAGACAGAGGTGAGGCAGCCTGCATTGGTTTATGCTGCTCGATGCCGAGAGGACAGAGACACTACTGAAGTGATCGCGGGTACGTTTTTTATTTTTGATGCTCCATATACTGCTTTGATAGACATAGGTTCTACACACTTCTATTTAGCTAGTTTTGTTTCCGAAAACTTAGTGTAACGGCCCGTTTTTAGTGCAATCAGAACTGTGGTTTTAGGACCACAAATTCGATGTGAGAATATTTATTTTAGTATTATTTTATTGTCTATGACATATTAGCAAGGTCGTATAAAAGTTTTGTCAAGAAATTTTATCGTTTGCATGTTTAATTTGGTAAAAAGACTAAATAGTAAAAGATGAAAAATTAGAGTTCTATAAGTTAAACCTACCAAATGGCTATGAAATTAAATGCTTAAGGGATTTAAATGGTAATTAGACCATTGTTGTTATGAGTGGACATTGATGGGCATGAATTAAGTGATTTTAAGATTAATATTAAAGGTTAAAAATGTAATTTAATAAATAAATTAAAGTAAAATAAAGATTAAAAAAAGCCATCATCTTTGTTTCTCATTCTTACACCGAAATTAGACCTAGGAAACTCCATTGAAGGTGTTTGAGGGTTCGGCCATTGCTTCCTTGTTCATGTGAGTGAATTTTCATCTCGTTTTTAATGATTTTTATGTTTTTGAAGTCATTGTAGCTTAATCTAACTAGCCAAGGGACTAATTTGCAAAACGGTTAGAAGGTTAGGGTTTGCCATGAAAGTGTGCATGTGATTTTTGATGTTTGATGGAAGAAAATGAATTTTGGTTGATAAATAAACAACTTTTGTAAAGTGATTTTTGTTGAAAATGTCAAATAGGGATTTATTTGTAAAATGTGTAAAATTCATGGTGAAATTGTGAAATAATGATTTCTATGAATTGGTATGGGTCTATATAGAATTCGGCTAGCTTCGTATGTGGATGAAATTACATAAATTTCGATTTACGAGCTTAAGGACTAAATTGTAAAGAAGTTAAAATATTAGGGGTAAAGTGTAAATTTGCATAAGTATGTATTTTGGAATGAATTGAATAGAATGAATATTAAATGGATTGAATTTTATTTTTAGATCAAGTTAAGCCTTGTACGGATCTAGATCGAGGGAAAGATAAAGTATCGGACTAGTCGATCCTATTTCGTCGTTTTTGTGATCGAGGTAAGGTCGTATGTTAATAAGCATTAAATTAATTGTGTTTTAAATTCTTTATTATTGCATTCTTGATGAATACAACTCCACGAAAATACTCGACGAAGATTTGGCGACGTATGGAATCCAGGTTGAACCTTAGGAATAGATAGGATACAAATGACATGTCAGTAGGGGTTACCGTGTTTTGGGTGCTGGTCTCGTACATCCTACCGGTGGCTGAGTTTCCTGCATGTGTTGCAGTTACTTTACAGCTTGTGTGAGCAGCACCGTGTAGCTACGTCTTGACTGACAGCTTGTGTGAGCAGACCCAGTGATGGCTCGAGAGTGAGCATCGATATGATATATGAGATAGTGGTGGTTTTGACCACGTATTGGCACTAGTGTGCGAGATACCCGAGTATCCGATAGTATTCCAAATAGTTCAACAGGCACAGTGATGATACGAAGTTATACGAGTTTGATACAAACTAGTACAGGTGTTCATGTGAAATACGGGAAGTAATTCATAATTGATGTATTCATACATGGTTAACATGATTGTGAATTATGTATTAGGCTATGGGCCAATGAGAGTTAATCTATGCTTTAATTTTTGTTTACCTAAATCTTGGTTGATTTGGTAAGTTGTATTTATTAGTTATACGAACTTACTAAGCTTAATTGCTTACTCTATTTTCTTTTCCGTGTTTTATAGTGATTCGGAAGCTCGCTCGGTTTGGAAGTTGTCAGAGACTGCCTCACACTATCAAACAATTATTTTGGTACTTGGGACTTTATATTTTGGTTAAATGGCATGTATAGGTATTTTGGTTAATGTGGCCTATATGTTTGTTGTGTATTTAGCCATTTGATTTGGCTTGAAAATGGTATATGTTTCGATATGTAAATAGGTGTATATGGCCTTATGATATGTGGTGTATAATTGCTATGTGAATGCCTTGTTTTTTGAATTGGTATTTAAGGTAGGCACAATGTCTCACATATGAGTTTGACCATTTAGGTATATTTTGGAAGTGTGAATGGTATGTTTTAAAGGGGTTAATGAATGTGTTGATGGATACCATGTTGTATGTGTGGATATTACATGTTATAAACTTGATATTGGTTGGTTTTAAATGCCTATTTATGCCATGGTTGTATGTACATTGTTGAGCTTAGGTTGGTATCACATTGGGTGAGAAAATATGGCTTGAAAAATGGTCTATTTTTGTCCACATGGGCAGAGACACGGGCGTGTTTCTCAGCCGTGTGTCCCCTGATACTTCTATAGAAATCAAGTCAGTAGCTTCACACGGCCTTGTACACGGGCATGTGGCTTGGCTGTGTGACACAAGTCAGTATACCCTCCAGTTTTAACACGGCCTAGCACACAGGCTAGCATACGGGCGTGTGACGCCACCTCGAAGGGTACATGGCCTGGCACATGGGCGTGTGAGTTGGCCGTGTGACCCAAGTCAGTGATTTACACGGGGTTGGACACTACCGTGTGTCCCAATTTTGAATCCCCACAAGGTCTGGCCACACAGGCGTGTGTCCCCTGCACTTTGTGTAACACCCTTTACCCGTGTTCGAAGCTGGAACCGGATACGAGACATTACCTAACTTAACTTGCTTAAACTTATAACTTTGGGCTATAAAAATTCGTCCCAACTTAAAAAAATTTCATTTACAATCAATATTTTCCCCTTATATGGGCCCACGGGGACCAAAACATACATAGAGGATTGTTCGGAACTAATCCGAGAACTTAGGAAACTTTAAGAAGACATAGAAATTTTTTCATCAAAACAGGGGCCACACGCCCGTGTTGCTCAAGGGACACGCCCGTGTGCCCTTGAGACATGCCCGTGCTCCTCACCTGTGGTCGACACTGACTTAATACACACGGCGGACACGCGCTGTGTCCTCTCGGCTCGTGTCCTTCTTCTACGGCCTCGACACGCCCGTGTCTTAGCCCGTGTGCCAAAACCTTGGTATTCTGTTTGTGACGTCATCACCTCACTAAGGTCACACGGCCAAGGCACACGCCCGTGTCCTTAGGCCGTGTGTCAAATTAAATTCCAATTTCTAGGTGCAGACTTCACACGGCCTGGGCACACGTCCATGTCCATGGCCGTGCCTCCCACACAGCTGAGACACACAGCCGTGTCTCTGTCTGTGTGTTTACTACTGAGCATACTGACTTACAACTCTATCATGAAAGGGGATATACGGCTGAGCACCACGCTCATAGGGCTGACCGTGTGTCACACACGCCCGTGTGTCTGCCCGTGTGGGCAATTATATGGCTATCTACCAAGCCATTTGCCACCCTAGCAAGAAATCACACTCATACCAAATCAATTCAATATTTAAGGTGACCATATGATACCTCTAAGAACTCAAAATAATCAAGACATCCATAAAAACATACATCCATAAAATCAAGTGCAGACTTCACACACCCTGGGCACATGGCCGTGTGGCTGCCCGTATGGCCACAAGTAAGGCTATTTACCAGGCCCTTTGCCACCCCAAAACACTTATACATTTATACAAATTTATCACCACACAACATGGTATTATTAAGCATTCAAACATCCACACTAAGACATCCACATACATTTACAAACCACATTCATCATGCATAATCACACACACACACACACTTAACCATTCACATGCAAGCATACACATCCTTGAAATGCATCATCATAGACTTATAACATAACAAATATTGGCCACATTAAATGGCCTTATACAACAATAACCATCATATAGCATAGGCCAACATTCTAGGCTAACTCATAATAACATATACACATAATCAAGTCCCTATACATGCCATATACTTACAAATACTTGAAGATCGTTGATACAATACCAATCAAAAACTTGTTAGTGTGGTAGAATCTCCGACGACCTCCAACTCGAGCTAGCATCTGTGACACTATAGGAAAAAGGAAAGGAAGGGGGGTAAGCATTATAGCTTAGTAAGTAGGTATGTAAATAATAAGTAATTTATTAACATGCTTTTATAAGTCTTCACAATATGTTCTCAAGATAATACAATCATAATTGCACATAGTTCCACTATTTACTCATGTTCATCTCAAGCTGTCTACTCGAGTCACAGTCACTAAATTATTTATATCTTGAGTTATGGAACTCAAAATTAAGATCCTATAATTTTCCATGAAAATAGACTTACATATATTATTACCATAAAATTTTCAGAATTTTTGGTTTAGCCAATAAGTACAGTTTATTCATTAAAGTCTCCCCTATTCTGCTGTCTGACAGCTTCGACTTTTCTTCACTAAAAATTAATTATCTCCTCGTACAGGATCCGGATGATGTTTCCGTTTGTTTATTTTGAAAATAGACTCATTAAGGATTTTAAGGATATAAATTATAACCCATAATTATTTTTTTTAAATTTTTAATTATTTTTCAAATTCAGAACATGGGATTCCGAAATCATTCTGACTCTGTCTCACAAGAATTCAAATATCTCATAATATAAAATTCTTTTGCTTACAACGTTCCTTTTATATGAAAATAGACTCAATAATATTTAATTTCATATCTTATTCAACCTATAATTCGATTTACATCATTTTTGGTGATTTTTCAAAGTCACACAACTACTGCTGTCTAAAACTATTTTATTGCTAATTTTACTCTTTCATGCTTTCTTTGTATTAACTTTCATAGTAACACTTACTCCATAATAACCTTACCAAAGTTCGATCACATATCGAGCACATTGCTCATAAGTTTACACACACATACCTGCACTTATTCATCACATATTCATATTCGTTTATACTTAGTCATTTCCCGTTGAACACATCGGAATAATGACGGATACACGGAAATTTCCACATAAGTGCCACACTTGTAGCTAAAGATACTTCATATCACACTTTTCACATAGGCTCGATCTCGAGCTAATCACATTCACGGGTCTGCTCACACAAGCTTTCGTTCATATGTAACTACTCAGTGCTGCTCACACAAGCTGTCAGGTATCCGCAACATATGCCGGATTACCCAGCCACTGGTAGAACTTATAAGACTAGCACCCGTTTCACATAGTCACAATCTCGAGTCTACTCAGACAAGCTGTCGGTCATGACGATACTACACGGTGCTGCTTACACAAGCTGTCGAGTATCCGTAACACATGTCGGATAACTCAGCCACCGGTAGAACGTACGGACCAACACCCGGATCACTTATTTCACTTAGATTTCACATAGTTTTCTAGTGAAAATGTCACTCTTATCTATTTTTATTCCTAAAGTTTAACCGGGAAATTTCTCACTTGTCGATACTTTGTCAATTACATCAAATATTCAGCCACAATTCATACCATTTATCAAAATATGAAAACGTAAGTAAAAACGATGCATTATTTACATACAAACTTACCTCAGTAGCACAATCGGTGAAAAGGACTTATTCGTCATATTCTTTGTTTTTCCCTGTTCTTAGTTCGAATCTCGTTTTCCTTGATCTATAACAACACATTTAACTCATTTATTCATCCTGCTACTCAAATTAGCCTAAATTCACATTTTGGAAAAATTACATTTTTTGCCCCTAAACTTTGTCATATTTACGCTTTTGCCCCTAGACTCGTGAAATTATTTTTATTCAATTTCCTTGTATTTTAAGCTTAGACGAACCATTTTCATAACTATAGCAGTCCACAATTTCCATTTATTCACACACTTACACACATTTTACAACTTTTTACAAACTAGTCCTTTTTGACAATTTCACCGAAAATCACTTAGTAAAAGTCGTTTATTACACACTGAGCATTCATATTCTACCATTAAACATCAAAACACAAGCATTTCTCATATGGTTAAATTTTCAAACATCAACCCTAGCTCAAATAAATGGTAGAAATAGAGAGATCGTGTTACGAGGATTTCAAAAACGTAAAAATCATTAAAAACGGGGCTAGAACGGACTTACAATCGAGCTTGGAAGCTTGAAAAACCCTAGCCATGGTTTCTTCATGCAAAATTAGGCCAAATCTTGAAGATGGACACAATTTTTCTTTAATTTTGGCTTTTTAATTTTTTTAATTACTAAATGACCAAAATGCTCCTAACTTAAAAATATCCTATTTCACTTATCTCATGTCCATTTTTATCCAACAAATTAACCAATGGTCTAATTACCATTTAAGGGCCTCCAATTTAAAATTTCATAACAATTGGACACCACTAACATGCAGAACTCAACTTTTGCACTATTTACAATTTAGTCCTTTTGACTAAATAGAGTGCCCAAACGTCGAAATTTTCGAACGAAATTTTCACGAAATCTTTTCGTGAAATCATAGACCATAAAAATATAATAAAAATAATATTTTCCTTGTCGAATTTTTGGCCCCGAAACCATTGTTCCGACTAGGCCCAAAATCGGGCTGTTACACCTAGCCTTATCCTTGGTAGGTTGGGTTATATTTTATCTTTAGCAAATTCAAATCAGAATGAGCCTGCTGGTTCGAGTGGTGAGGAGTTAGCTTGTTGGAGGTCTTGTGTTCGAACCCCCTACGTTAGCGAGGGTGATAATTTTTGTCTCGATTATTTGGGAGAGTTTGGGTGGGTTTAGAAGTCTGGGTAAGTGGATGAGAGAGTGGGTTCGTAGGAGTTTTGCCTAAAATTGGGGGATTAAGGGATTTTATCTTTTAACTTTAAAATTTTTTCTCTCTCCTCTAAATTTCTGACGTCAGTTTCTGCCTTTCCTCTTTGGTTCTGTCGTTTCATCTTTTTGTCCCTCCTCTACTTTTTGTTTTTGTTTTTCTGTTTCTTTCATTTTATTTCAAATCGATTCATACTTTTTCTATCCTTC
The DNA here is from genome assembly GCA_025698515.1 of Gossypium sturtianum. Lineage (NCBI taxonomy): Eukaryota > Viridiplantae > Streptophyta > Magnoliopsida > Malvales > Malvaceae > Gossypium > Gossypium sturtianum. Next base: position 60,205,603 of record CM046952.1, read on the forward strand.
ACGCAGTCTCGGTAAGTTTTTCGATTTATTCTCGTTTTAGTGGCGTAACGATGGTTATAGGGAATCTGATTTCTGTGAACTGTTGTGTAGGAGAAGGCGGTGAAGCTGTGATTTTCGCTTCAACGGATTAATTTTTACGTGTAGTCATTTTTTCGGTGGTAAGTTTTTAAGTGTTGCTCGGTTTAGTTTTGTTGAATTCATAAATCGATTGATAATAGGGCGTTGGGATGTTGTTTTTAGGTTCTGTTAGGCTCGGGATTGCAGAAGCATCAAAATCGTACCAGGTGTGTACTCCTAACACAAAAAATCGAGCTTTGGTGAAAGCCAAAAATGGAGTCTGTCAATGCCACACAGGCGTATGGCTGGCCGTGTGGTTGGCCGTGTGCAAGACACATCCATGTGACTAACGAAGGCATGGCCGTGCGTAAGACACGGCCTTGTGACAGAGTGAGTGTGGTCGTGTAGGCCACACAGGCTAGGCCAAGTTAGGCATGTGGGTTTTGGGCTAGGCCGTGTGGGCCATACAGGGAAGGCCAATCTAGGCGTGTGGACCCAGAATTCTAAAATTTTCCTTAGGGTAGCACGGGTCGTTCCGATCGACTGTGGACCTACCGTAGGGTTGTAAGGGCTAACCAAACCCTAATTCATGTGATCTGATATTCTGATAGTCTGATTTGAGTAGGACACTGATATGTATGTATGACTGTTCTGTTGAGTATATAAATATGTTATCTATATACGAGCATGTTAGGCATGTTAATTATGTTAATTATGTTAATTTTGTATATTGTATATGTGTTTTGAGGTGGGATTTGTATATGTGGAGGAAGTGATTTGTACGGCAACCTTTCGCCTATATTTTAGCAGCTTAACTGCATATTATCTGTTATGTGTCGCACCGACACTACATGGTGTGTATGGTGGGTGTTTTAAACCCTATATGGTGTGATGGGATGGACGGAGATGATGTGTAAAGGATGGGAGTAGGAATCTGTATATCCGTTTTGTTTATCTGATTATGATATCTATAGCTGTTATGGACTTAGGTCCGAATCTGTATTTGACTGTATATGAAATATTGTGTATGTTGCATGGCTATTTATGTTGGGTTACACACTAAGTTTACGAAAACTCACATTTGTTTGTCTGTTCTGTTCAGGGCTACACACTGAGTTTACGAAAACTCACATCTGTTTGTCTATTCTGTTCAGGTAATCCACAGACTTAGGTAGGCAGGTACGACGGAGGCTCAGCGATGACCGCTTGACTGAGATCTATTTTTATTTAGTAATAATGGTATTATTTTAAAATATGGTTTTCTTGAGAGTTTGTAATTTTTGGGACTCTTTGGACTATATGGTTTTAACTTTTGGATTTGGATTTCGCTTTGAATTTTTTTCCGCAACGTTGACAAAAACGTTATGCAAGCAAATGGTTTTTGGGAAAATGAGCTTGGTTTTGTTTAAAACGATTTCCAAACTTCTGCTGTGAAATAAACGGTTAATTTTAAAGAACAACTTAAAACGGTTTCAGTAATGTATATGTATAGACAAATTTGTTATAATACCTGGACGATTTAACAAATAACTAAACATGATTTTATCTAAGTATTGTCAGTTTCAAAACCCTTCATCGTAACATTCCCCGATTCGGCTATAACGTCTAGGCCGTGTTTGGGGTGTTACAAGAAGAATAAAAAATAATAATCAGATATGAAACATTAAATAAAAGAAACTTCTTGCCATCAAAGATATTGAAAATGATGGAGGATAAATTTGATCATCGATAAAAAGAACTATCACTTTGAGCAAGATCGTGCTGATAACGTGTTATAAATAAAGAAAGATAGAGAAACCAAAGAACAAAAAGAAAATATGGGAAGCAATAGAGAATGTATTTTATTGATCAACGGGATGATTACAATGCTTCATCAAAGTCTTTATTTATAAGCATAAAAAGTATAAAAGAAGGTAGAGATCTAATTCTAATAACTATTAGAATTTAAAATACATCAAAACTTTATCTTTATCTTTATCATAATGGACATCCACTTAATAAGATATTCATAACAGTTTTATAATTTTTAATAATGTTTTAAATATATATATTTTTTATAATTTAAAATTTTACATCCTAAACATGGACGATCATTATCTAAATTCATTTTAGACAATTTCTTTAAAAGTAATTCTTAATATTTTTATTTTTTTAATCTTTACTTCACATTTATAATCTTTAATAAATACCTAGAAAGAATTTGAACAAATAATTGACAAAATTTAAATAAACCTAGATAACCATAAAGTCTAATTGATAAAGTTGTAACATTTGAGACATAAATTGAAAGCTTTTTTCGCATAATAGCTTAATTGATTTTTTAGCAAAGAAGTTTTTTTACGCCTTGAGCAATATAAATGTTAAACTGAAAGATGTAAAAAATAAATAACACTAAAATTAATTTAGACCTAAAATAAATTAGCATAAAAGGATATATTATTTTACCTCAAAATTATATATTAAGTACTCGTAAGTTCTATAAACCAAAATTAATATTCTAAAATAATTAAATAAAACTAGTCATGTGGTGCAGCTAAATTTGATGATAATAACAGCTTAATTTTTATGAACAGTAAAATAAACATAAAATATACGTTAATTATAACAATGTATGCATTACATACAATATATTTAGATGATGGAACGAAACTAATTATCAACGAACACATAGGGCAAAATTACATAATTTTAGTCTATTTTTCAAGCTTAATATATCATTTAGTATTTGATATAATTGTTAATTTTATTAGTACTTTATGAATTTTCATCTAATCAACTCTAAAACCTGAATTAAACGCTAAAAATTTAAGAACACATATAAAAATGTATAGCTTTTACCAAATACAAGTATCACATTAGACAAGGAAAAAATTGTCAAATATAGATACCAAATAATGTATTAAACATATTTCCATGAATTAACCAAACATAAAACCTTGCAAATAACTGAAATCTATGTAGTACGGTAATTTAAGATGCAACGCCTATAACTCCAATAGACAAAAAACAAGTTTAGACTACTCATCTTAGAACAACATTTAACTTGTTCTGCACCTGTTCTCGCACCTGCCACTGCATTCACAATTGAAAAACCAACATATTTTACCATCAAACAACACTTCAAAATTAAAACTATAGTAACATCAATCATAATTACGACATAAGTAAGGCATAGCGGTACCTGCAGGTCGTTAATCTCCTCATCTGTGAGTGAACGCTCCATGGATCGATATGCAATCCGATAACAATGGCTTGTCATTCCTTTCTTGTTGGTAAAGTTATCTATCAAGCTCACCTGAATGTGATGAAACAAAAAATTATCTATCAAACACCTATCAAGTAAGACCCTCAAATGCTTCGTATTTATGATTGTTGAAAGACTTTAGGTCATCATTGCATTAATACCTTTCAGTATTAAATTTAAAATATGCTTAGTGCATCAATAAGACATCTTCATAGACACACTAGTACCCGCAACTGCCTTTGATATGCAAGGGATTTTAAATGCTTACAATTGCTATCATAGACTCTGAGACAAGATATAGGCGAAAAAATCTTTTGGCAACTGCCTACCTACATGTCATATTAAGAATGAAAACTAGAAATCAGAAATTACGTACATAAACTCCATTAAATCAGTTATTTGTGTTTTGATGTCTATATAGGATGAGATGAAGGAAGCCAATCAAACATGCTTACCCCTCAATTGACACCTTTTCCATTATTTCGATAATTTATAATATTTATAAACTGATAATATATACTCTATAGAACATTCAGTTAAGAAGCTTAAACACATAATGATATAGATGAACATGTTTCATGTCCTCAAAAGATATCTGGCCAAAATTTAAATTGCATACCTCTTCAACAAGATCCCCGGCTATTCCTCTTATAACTTCACATAAGTTGTTCTCTGTAAATGAATCATTGATCCAAAAACTCATGTCTTTGTAACAGGGAGGATACTGCAAAAACAATTGAGGTGTCCAGTCATGCTTTTTTAATAGTTATTAAACAGTTAAAAGAAACCATTTGCTTAACTTATACCTTCGAAAAGGGTTTAAACTTGACTCCCATTTGGCCTTCGGAAAACTGCGTTCAAATAGTTTAACCAGACTTAGGTGTAGAAACTAACTTAGGATTCCAAGAATTCAGCATTCAAATCATGGAGCTACATTCAGAAGCTACCTGTGAGGTGAATCGCTCATCAGTTGACCAAAAAAGCCGGATATCTGGAATGTCAAATAAAACCATTGCTAGCCGCTCCAATCCAAGTCCAAAGGCCCAAGCAACACTGTTTGATCTACCATTAATTTTCAATATTTCTTGCTCCATCACCCCACAACCCAAAACCTCCATCCATTTCCCCTGAAAGTTGTTGTAGTTTGCCGGTAAGTTATACTCAGAGCTAAAGTTACCAAATTAACTTAAAATAATTCAGATAGAACAACAATCAAAGTAGAAGTGAGGACTACAAACCAGATTACAAATATGTAGTTAAAGGTATTAGAAATATCCATATCATAACTTAGCTTAATCAAATTTAAGATTGCAACAATAAGCATAGGGCTCACCCACTAATAAATGAAGCAGGAAAAAAAGAAAAAAGCTACTAAAAACCCTCAACCAAACAACTAAAGCTTAAAGAAAACACTGAAACTATTTTTATAAAATAAAAAAAAAAAACAAAGAAAATACCTGAAAATAGATCTCAAGTTCATAGGAAGGATTGGTAAATGGAAAATAGGCATCAATCCAACGCATCTCCACAGCACCTGGAATGTTAACAGATTGAGGCTTGGTGTTTTGCAGTCTTTACAATGCAAACCTTTGATGACTAATTCCATAAAAGTGATCAGAATTTATAGCAGCTAGTTAGATACTTCTCTCCATAAAATATGTTATACATTGCACAACGCTAATATATACATCTCCATCGTAACTAAAAGAAAAAAGAAGCAAATATGCAATGATTTATTTTCACAAAAGTTCCCACTTCTTGCCAAAACCATTATTGCATTTATGATGTGAAAAAAGATCTCGATTCAATATGGAATATGATTTTTTCCAAAGCCAAATAGTAAACTCATTGTAGCAGATATGCATAATCTTTTTGCAAACTTGTAATCCCTCAATTAAGCTTTGAATCTAAAATTTACCAAATAAGTGACGAGCTAGGCCTTCTAGACTTTTCTTTAAGTCCTCAGCTGCATATGATGTTGGATCCAAACCCGATGCCTCCCAATTATCTGGAGTAAAAACACAAACCCCTTCCATCTGCAATGCAAAGGGGAAAAAAATAATTGACCCTGAATTATCAACATAACCATCTTAGACAAATGTTACATGTCAAATCAAAGCTCTTCATCATGTGGACCCACAAGGATGCCATGGTAGGGCCCAATAAATGGTTGAGCATCACATGTAGACTTAGCAGAATACCTAAGAGAAGAGAATTCTAAAAAGCTAGACAAAACTGAAGATGTTTTTAACAAAACGAAACCTGATGAAACACAGGGTAATGGGTGGAATCTATAGAATCTCTACGGTAAACATCGCCAGTTACAAGGAAACGAGTGTGTCCCCTTCTCAACAGCTCTGCTTGATGTGCACTTGTATGACACCTCAGCACAGTTTGAGAGTCAACATAATATGTATCATTATAACTCCGGCTTACATGATCAGCAGGCACCAGGACATCATCAAAATTCTGGAAAAAAATAATTATTTACTGTCATAAACAAATAAATATTCTTAAAAACCATTGTCCAAGAATCCAAATTTGATAAAATTATCCAACATATATTGTAACATAACTAAGCCAATAAAATTAATTATCAAACAGATGACAAATTGTATCTTCATTTCAGAGGAGCACAATAACTGCTTACCCATCATCCAACTTTGAGCACATAATGTTGGACAAAACATAGAGCACAATAATTTTCCTAAAGAATGAATCTATTTGGAAGGTATCTTTAAATATTGGAAACAGCTAGAACTGGAAAAAGTTATTAAAGTTGCGAGTAGATGCTGCTTCAATCCTTAAATCACCTGCTGCAGTAAACAACAAATTGTCCGTGACCTCAATCTGGAATTAAATAAGGATAAAGGAGAGAGTTACTTGAAGTAGACTTATATGGTTTTCCCTGCATATTCGTATGCCATCTCTTATTGCTTGGATGGCTGTAAGGGACAAGTTGCCTACAAAATATAGGCATATTTCATGGGATTTAATGTAGAGGGATGCTGCAAATTATGCGAGGGAGGGATGGAATCTCATAATCACTTGTTCTTTGAGTGTGAGTACTCAAGGAAAGTGTGGCGATGTTCTGAAATTATACCCGATACATAGAGGTGTCATGTCTTGGCACCAAGAGTTACAATGGGCTGTCAGGAGGTTGAAGGGAAAGTCACTGATTACCCTTGTTTTGAAGCTTGCTTGTAGTGCATATATATACATGATCTGGAAGGAAAAGAATAGAAGGCAATTTGAAGAGAAGCAGGTAAGTACACAAGAATTACTGAGGAGCATCAAAGAAATTGTATGGCTAAGATTGTTAGGGAGGAGTATAGATAGAACTGATAGTGTAAATCTTCAACTTTGGATAGATTGGGGTATACTGGATGCAAATAACTGATTGTATAGAGTTGTAATCCTATTTGCAGCTATTCTATCAGCAGTTGTTTTCTTGTAGCATAGTTCTGCTTATTTTGGGTAATAAAATCAAATTTATCCCCCCAAGAAAAAACATAGAGTTCTAGAATCTGTAAAGTACAACTTTAAACAATTCTGCTGAGTATATATGAGCTTAGATAGGCATGAAAAATTTTGAAACATTTTAAGTTCAGTTTTTAAGGAAATCAGTGTTGCATGTATGCATGCAAATTACTGCATTCATCATTCCATCACTTCAGAATTCAATTACTACAAAACCAAAAACAAGAACCTTACTGCCTGATCATACTTCTTGCAGAGCTCAAAAAACAGCAATACAGAACCTTTTTGCATTGGAGAGATTTAATAATACTCAAAAATCACATGCTCAATTCAAGAAGTTGACTAGAGAGCCACGTATTTTACGAACAAACATGCTTTATGGGGCCATAGATGATACATATGGAGAAAAAAGGCCCATAACCTAAAAATATGCAATCCAAAATTATTCTCTCTATCGCTCACTTGCCAATCCACAGCCAAACACATACACAGAGGTTCAAGCGTACATGGTAACATATGATATCAATAAGGTAATACAGAAGCATACAAACATCTGTAATCTTATCAAATCCATAGAGATACAAATTTCCCAGGAATTCCAAAGCAGAGCATAGGATTGAATTTTCAGAAATATCTAAACTCAAAAGCTATTCCTTTTCGATCCAATCATATGGAACATAAAAGAGGAAAAGAGAATTCACAGAGCAGTGGACCACATTGAACCTGTTTTACTGAAACAACTGGGCAGAGATCATCAAACTTGTGGAACATATTTGGGAAATTAGTATCAAAATATTCATATATTCCATTCTTCAGAATCCCAAGAGGATGGTTATTCCTTCTGTGGAGCTGCAAGCCCAGCTTCGAAAAAATTGTGTCCGGAACATTGTTTGTCGGGTCATCCCTCACCACATCTACAATTCCCACCATCCAATAAAATACTAAATCATTCATAAACTATGAAAACACATAAAATCATGAATCAAAATTCACCAAGTAAAAAATTTCAAAGCATATCCAAACCAGGAAAGTTGGTTCCCATTGCAGAAAATTTTCAATCATTTAACATTACACCAAAAAGTGTGTAATCCACCTAAAAAGCTTATACCTAACTTCCATTCCAAAACATGTTGCACCGAAACTCCATGAATTTAAATTTCCTATCAAAATACAACTTGACCACACAAAGGGCATATTTTGGAAACTCCAAATCAGATTAAACTAAGAGAAAAATGCCCATTACCCATAAACATTTACTGGTATTAGAGAAAGAAAATGCAAGAATAGATAGGCTCACCTAGTTAAAATTCAATATCAGCAAATATTGAAACGACCCAGTTCAATAACAGTGAAGAAAAACATAAAAGAAAAAAGTACATAAAAAGTAACATTTGGGTACCATCTTTGGCAATTTTGATTCCACCAAGCTCTAACACGGAGGAAGCCACGGGTTGTCTCCATTTTTTCTTAGAAGAAAGAGAAGCAACCGCAGAGGATGAAAAGGGTAAGCAAAAAGAGAAGCGTTTGAAACCATTTATGTGGTGAAAAAGGGAGGTTTTAGAGAAGATAGTTGAATGAGCACTTGAAACAACGGCCATAAAAATTCTTTTGGTCTTTTTTCTGTGTTGGGTAGGCTGGGGATTTGCAAGGGGAAGAAACGAAAGATAACTCAGTTTTGTATGAAGCAGAAGAGAAGCAAGCCACTTTCATACAGCCCAAAGAAAAAAAAAAAAAAAAGGGTAAATTACACCAGCAGTCACTCAACTTTTAGGTAGCTGACAAATTAGTCACTCTGATTTCAATTCAGTCACTCAACTTTTGAAAAATAACAAAAGAGTCACTAACGTTATCAAAAAGTGACAAATCAATCACCCATTAACATTTTCTCTTAGAGGCCTAACGGGACAGGTGACGTGGCCAGTTAACTAGCTGACGTGGCCAGTTAACTTGCCACGTTGGACAAGGCAAAGTTTCAATTCAGTCACTCAACTTTAAAAAAATAACAAATCAGTCACTAATGTTAGAAAAGTGACAAATCAGTCACTAACGTTATCGAAAAGTGACAAATCAGTCACCTATTAACATTTTGCATTACATGCCTAATGAGACAGGTGACGTGGCCAGTAAATTAGCTAATGTGGTTAATTAACTTGCCACGTCAGAGGAGGCAAAGTTGAGTGACTATTTTTTTCGTCCTTCCTTTTTCATTTTTTCATAAATGACCCAATATTTTACTTTTTGCGTAACTGACCCAATATGTTTGTACTTCTTCTTCTCCATCCCAACAAACTCATCATCACCGTCTCCGCCACAACCATCTTTGGCATCACCATCGTTGACCTCCAAACCACCACCCGATCTTTTTTTTTCTTTTTCAACCCCTAATAGAGAAGCCACACGGTTGGGATCCGACTGTCTTTTTCTGTTGCCCAAAGCCATTAACTCTGAAAAATCTAGATTGAAATGGGTTGAAGACAATTTTTGGTCAAACTATCAGTACCCACAACCAAATCGATGAGGAGAAAATCCTCCAAAGCAACATTCAAGCAATTCAAGAATCAAAACGACTCGATTTGTGGAGATCTTCATTGGATATGATGATATAAACAAAAGGGTCATTCATTAAGCTAAACAGCACTAACTCCATTGCCAACATTATCAAGTTGCATAAAACAAAATCACAAACAAAACAAGGGGAACATCTAGACAAACCAAACAATCTATTGAACACATGATTTTTGGGATCAAAGGAAACGATTCCTCCAAAGGGACAACCAAATGTCGACAACTGAAATTCTGGGTCGGGTCAGTGATTAGCAAGATCCCAAAGTCAAAATCAGACTAGGTATTGTAGCAAAGGAGGATGAGAGATGGATTAGAAGAAGAGCGGCGGAGATGGTCGGCAACAAAAGTTGGGGTCGAGGTGAGGTAAGCCCAATCATTGGAAAGGGATTTGAATCAAGTCATGGACCTAAGGGTAATCTGGAAAGGATATCGAAAATGGTATTTTGGGTTAATGACAATGAGAAAGCCATGGTTCTCTGCTTTCTTCCTGAACAAGAAGAATTCATTCAAGGGTTTTATTTGTTCTTCTTTTTGGGTGTCCAGTTTTTTAAATTTAGTAGGACCGATTTGTTATTTTTTGAAAGTTGAGTGACTGAATTTAAAGTTGACTGACTGTTTTGTCATTGAGATTAAATTTGAGTGATTGTTTTGTCATTTACCCTTATATATTTTTGGGTTGGAAATAATGTGGTGGTCGGTTAATCGCCATGTCACTTTTCCGTTAAGTCCATGAATGAGAAAATGGTTAAAAGGATCGCTTGTTATTTTTCGAAAGTTGAGTGACTGAATTGAAACCAAAGTGACTGTTTTGTCAGCTACTTCAAAGTTGAGTGATTGTTGGTGTAATTTAATCAAAAAAAAAAAAACCCTTTAGTCATTCGACCCGGGTTTGATACCGGATGCCAAAAATGAACACTCATTTTTTAAAACTTAACTGATGATGAGTCAACTCAGCGCAAAAAAATATTTAAATATGTCAAAAAGTTTTCTAACCTTTCAAATTTTAATTTTGAGATATTAAGTTTATGTATTTTTTATTTAAAAATTGTAGTTCTTTCTTTATTTTTTATTAAAGTTAATAATATTAAAATAATTTTTTAATCCTTAATATTTATAATTTTTTGTTAATTTTGTTTTAAAAATACATAAAAAAATTTGAAATTATTTTTTTCATATTTTAAATAAAAACATAAAAAATTTAAAAATTTTAAATTTTAAAAATTAAATATATATTTCAAATAAAACTTATGGGGAAAAAATAAAAAAATTTAAATTTAAAAAATAAAAATATTTTAAAAATATAAACAAAAAATTTAAAATTTAATGTTATCTAAACCGAACCAAGTTGGCCAGTTAAGTCGGGAACTGGTTGAGGTATCAGTTCGGTGAAAGATAAAAAGTTGGTTAACCTGCAAATTGGTACAAACTAGTTGAATCAAGCTAAAAAACAGTTGAACCGACAGTTGAATCGATTTCGAATTAGTTTAACCAATTGATTTCAAAAACGATCGATCCAACCAATTCAAAGAAAATAAATTATCAAAAATAAAAATATTAAAAAAATTAGTTCAATTTCCGGTTCAAATGAATTTTTAACCTGATTTTAAACAAAAAAAAATTAAATTATAATTTTTAAAAATAAATATATATATATGAAAAAATATTTAAAATTCAAAAATATAAATATAAATATTTTCTAAAAATATAAAAAATTTCACAATTCATTGTTATCTAAATTGGACCAGACCGATTGGATAAAAAACCAACTAGAGTATTAGTCTAGTGAGAGGTAAAAAATTGATTAACCCAAAAATCACTGCAGATTAATTGAATTTGGTTAAAAATTATTTATATTTTTTAAAAATTTATAATTTTCATTTAAAAAATATTTTTTATTTTAATATTTTCTATTTGAAATATGAAAAAGTTCATTTTTAAATCTTTTATGTACTTTTAAAAGATATCGAGTCTGCTACTCTAGCACTCTTGGTCTACTTCTCTAGCAAGTTTCATTTTTAGGGTTTTTGTCTTTGTTCTGATTTGATTTTTGCGGTGGTGGAGTTTAGGAGGGGTTGTTAATTTCTTTTCGTTTTGATTTTGGTTTGTATGGAAACTGATTTGGTGAATCTTACTTTGGATGATGAGGACGAGGAGATCTTACAAGTCCAAAATGAAGCTGAACCTGTGAAGAAGATTTTTGATCTTTGCTTGGTGGGGTGTTTCCTTACTAGAGTGTGATTCACTTCCCCCAATGAGAAGTACTATGGCTAATCTCTGGCACCCGGTGAGAGGGGTCCAAATTACAAATCTGGGAGAAAAACGTTTTATGTTCCGTTTCTTTCACAAAATGGATCTTGCTTGTGTGCAAAATGGTGATCACAAATTACAAATCTATTTGAACTTTAGCTTTCATTAACATCAAAGCATATAAGTCACGTATACATAGTTCATCATCCAATCAGGATTTAAGGTATGCTACATTATGAATGTCACAAGTGAATATATTCATAAACTAATTTAGGATCTATTTTACTTTGGTCCTATCCAATATACTGTTAGTCTAGTTAATCACATCTATATATTTATCTTTTGGGAATCATTAACTCTGATACCCAATACAATGTATCTCATCAGTTGGACTTAATATATGTCATATTAATCTTTTAATCGATTTGCTCAATTTCGATTGGACTAAGGACGTGTTTAGATTATTTACTAATATAAGTTGTCTCTCCACATTACGATCATTCATGTAATGTTGCTTAATATTAATTAAATATTAGAATATCAGTGAGCTGATATTTACTTTCATTTTACTTTGCGTGAAAAAACCGTTAAGGACAATATACAAATAATATTAATGATACTGATAAATATTTATTTAAACTAATATAATCGAAAAATTACAAGTACATAGACGAAAATACTATAGTAAGGGCACTAGATCCCAACAATTTTGGCTTAAATATATTCAGATAAAAATCATTGCAATTTAATTAGAAAAAATATCATTTTAATCCCTCAAACATTAAATCTTTAACTACGGTTGATTTTACACATCACATTATTATTTTTTATCATTTTTTTGTCTCCTTACTTCATCATCGTCCCCTCCTCCACCATTTTTTTTTGTCTAGAAATTAATTAATTATAGTTACACTTTGTCTAGAAATTAATTAATTATAGTTACACTACTTTTTAATTGTCGAAACCATTTTTTTGTAAAACTGGTCGACTTTGGTTTAAAAAACGAAAATAAGAATGGGAGTCGCCACCGATCTTTATTAGGTGTGATCGGATCACCTTTGTTTTAATAAAGCGTTTTGGTTTACTAAAACGGTGTTTTTGGTCTGTGAAATTTAAAAAAAAACCGGGTTCGGGAGTCAATTACGTGCGAGGAAGGATTAGCACCCTCGTCACGCCCAAAATTGGTATCAAATTGATTAATTAATGTCTTAATGTCGAAAATTTAAAAAGATTTTAAAATATAATCTCCTTTAAAAATATTTGGATATACTCGAATTGGATATTAAGATTCTCTTGCCTCGAAGGAATATATTATCACCTCCAGCACGTTAGGATACGACAATTTAAATCCTCGATACCAAAATCTTCTCGTGATTTCCAAAACTCATGCATTGAAGATTTTTGAAAGGATATTCGGTTATTTGGTCAAACGGTAGATCGAAATCCAGCACTTTAGGGTACGATTTCTCGAATTTCCAAACACGAAACATTGCCTTGTTTTTTTTTTTTGAAAACATGGTCAAAATTTTAAAAGGATATTTGGTTATTTGGTCAAACGGAAAATCGAAACCCAGCACGATAGGGCACAATTCCTCAAATTTTCAAACACGAAATATTGCCTTATTTTGAGAATTTGTTTGATTAATATTAGACATAATGTTTAAACAATATACTTATTTTAAAAAATACTTTAATAAATAAATATATCGAAACTTAAAGTGTAGTATGATGATAGATGAAATTATTTTGATGATACAAACATGATTGTAACAATAACAATTATTAACGATCAACTTGCATAATCAATGAAATATGGAATCTTAAAAATAAAACAAAATGGATAACGCACAAAAACTAAATAATATTAAGAATAAAAATAATACAGCAACAAAAATGCAAGAATGAAAGGAAAAAAAAATGATGCTAAAAGTAATGATAATAACAAATAAACAAATATGTAAATAAATCTAATTCTTATAAATAAGTAAACAAATGAATGAGAAAATAAATAGTGAAATAAGAATAACAATAATAAAATCATAAAAATAAACAAAATGATAATAATAATAATAATAATAAATAAATAAATAAATAAATAAAATGAAGAATACGATAAAGAAATAAATTGCTTTGAAGTATTAAAACGTAAGGAGCAATAAATAAATAAATAATAAGTAAATGAAATAACAAATAAATAAATAATAAATAAATAAAATAACAAATGAATAAATAATGAATAAAAAATAAAAAATTTCATAAATGGTGAAAATTAAGTGAATGAAGATCAAATTTAAATTAAATAATAATAATAATAATAATAATAATGTTAGTAATAATAGAAATAATAGCAATAGTAACAATAATAATAATAATAATAGTGAAAATAATAAAATAAATAATCTAATATTTGAAAGCATATATATATATATAAATAATAAATAATGAATAAAAATAATCATAATGAAGATAATAATAACAAAATAAAAAATAAAAAAATAAGTAAAGACTAAAAAATAACTATTCAACATTAAATATTAACTTAGTAATAATAATATAATAATAATAACAATAATAGTACAAAAAATAAATAATAATAGTACTAATAACACTAATAGTAGTAATAATGAAAATATTAAATAATAATAATAGATTGCAAAATACTAAAAAAAGGGCTAAATTGAAATTAAAACGAAACCACATGCCTAAATCGTGATAAAATAAATGTTTAAAGGGCTTAATTAGAACGCGCGCCATACATGAGGGACTAATTAGACAATTCTGCCTTTTACCCAAAACGACACCGTTCAAATAAGGGCTCAATCGAAATCGAAATAAATTATAGGGCCGATTCAGAAATAAAATAAAACTGCATTTAAAAAAATAAAAAAAGGCGGAAGGACTAAACTGGTAATTATATCAGTCTTCAAAAACGCGCGGATCCTTCGGGTATTGGGTCGGGCCGGCCCGTTGCGCGTCGAAACGACGCCGTTTAGCAACTAGGCTATGGCATAAAAACGGTGCCGTATTAGCCAGGGTATATTCAACTTTTTTGACAAAAAAATCATTTGGCCATTCTTTCTTACAAAAAAAAAATTCTTTCATTCTTTCTCTCTGAAAGAATTTTTAGGGCTAGCCAAAGGCCCGACGGTCATCCGCCGTAGCCTCGCCGGGGCTCCGCCGCACACGGCGATCATTGGCACTCAAAAATGGGCTTTTCAGCCCTCGTTTTAAAACGTGCATGAAGGCTGAGCCATCACAGCCCAGAAGGCCGAAAGAAGAGGGCCCCCGACTCCCTTTGGGCCCGATTTCACGATGAAGAAGGGTTCTCCGGTGACGCGACCACGGGCGATTTTCGGTAAGCCTTTCTCTATTTCTTTCTTTTATTTTTAATGTAAAAAAAAATAAAAACAATAACTAAAAAATCGACAGAAGTAAAAAGAAAAGAAAAGTATTTGTTTCGGAATTTTTTGATTTTTGTATTTTTATTTCTGATTGTATATCTCTAGTGGATTACATTGTTGTTTTCGGCTTTTATATAGCCGAATGAAAAGAAAAATAATATTATTTGCCTCTCTGCTTCTGTTTCCATTGTTATATTTGTGCTGCTTCTTTGCTCTCTTTTTGCAGGTCTATGGAGTCAACGGAGCAGGTGGGCAGAGGGCGTGGTGGTGCGCTGAGAGGCGCACATGGTGTCTTCTGGCGCGCTTGGGGTTTCAGAAACCCTAGGCTTTTCTGAAAATTTTTTACTTTTTGGGCCTATTGGGCCGTTTGTAATTGGGCTCGTTTTGGACTGTTCAATTTAGACTTTTGATATATTTTTTTGTTGGTTTTTATATTTCTGATTTGGGCCCGGGCTAAAATTGGGCTCTACATTAATCTCATGCAAACCCTTTTAACCCAAAACTAGAAAGGATATGGGTATTTTTCTCCCATTATTTTGTTACTAAATTCTAAATCAAACTTAATTAATTAACATGCTACAAAAGGATTAGTGATGGGTTTATAGAAATGAGGCTTTGAAGGCATTGAAAATTGGTTGTTGGAATTCCCATCGCCAACAATGCCACCAATTCTTTCACAAGATAGGCACATGGTGAAAGTTGTCGCCAACATGTTCATGCAAAAGGGTTGAACCATCGTTTTTAGTCCTCTGAGTTCTTGTAACTCCTTTTGCAGGCTCTTGTTTTCATTTGTTAGTTTCTCACAAAACCTCTTCAAGAACTCATAGTCCACCTCAGTTTGCTTCAGCTTTGTCTTGCATGCCCAACGAAACAATTCGTTAGGAAATTAAAACTTAAAAACAAGCTTTACAATATTTTCTTTGGTAATGATCCGGGAAATTTTCCAGGTTATGGTTTTTTACTTACCTTGCTCTCCTGTTATGAAACCAAACTTCAACTTGCCTAGGTTGCCAGTTTAATTGACTTGCTAAAGATTGTTGTTGGTTTTGTTTTTCATAATATATAGCAAAAAATATCAATTGATGAGGCTGATATAGTTATAAATATATGGAAAAAAAAGAATAATTGGAGAGATGTTTACAAGATTGAGGGTGCTATGTTGTTTGAAGCTTTCTTCGAGAAGAGCGAATTGTTGTTTGGTGAGTCTAAGTTTTTCTCTTGAGTCGATGTGATCTTCATCTTCATCGCTAACTCTACACGAATTCTTATCTACCTCTACTTCTTAATTTGCTGCTATGGTCTCTTTCCCTCGTCACCCTACCACTAGAAAAGGATGAAACAATACTAAGGTGAGAACATTGATTGTAGAAATCACCGGTGGCAGGGGCGGGGGGAGAGTACTCATGGCGAGGATGAAGATAACCACCAACTAATTTGTTGTTCACATCAACCTTTTATATAACAGTAACTCTATAGCACTCACCGGAAAGACCCAGCGTAAGGAATGGTTCGAAACTTATGACCAGCACTGCCTTGGCTGTTGACTTCTTGGGCATTTAGTTGTTGGCCTTAGATGAGGAGACTGGTCATGTATTGTCAGTCGCAGATAGGGATTTATTGTGTAAACATAGAAATGCTACAGTGGTTTGAAATAGAACGTATTTAGTAAGCAAGGCAGGAGGATCCCTATAATATTAAGTAAAACATGCATTGTTATCCATTGGTTGGACGACACCAAGATGGTAAAATCAGGCTTTGGACATAAATAGCTACCATTGTGTATTAATTGTTTTCCTAGTATTTTGTTTGGGATCATACCAAAGTACTACATAGCTACAAAGAAATACAATTTTTGGTATAGTGTAATACATGCCCATATGTTAAAAAGTTGAGGAGACAATTTTAGTCTATCAAGACTTGAGCCACTATGGACAAGATTTCCAAAGAAGAAGATTATGCTATCTCCTAAAATTTTCAATCTTTCACGAAGAAAAATTCCATGTAATCCATAAAAAGCATAACCATATTCTTCTTCTACAATCTTTTCCCATATATTACCTTTGAATTCCAAAATTTCAAGCTCATACTTATATTGGAGACGAGTTCTAAGTATCTTGTAATCATTAGTCCAGAAATCATAGCCAAGTTCATAATTCATTACTATTTCCAGGGCTTCATTAATAGTTGGATTCCACAACAAGGTTTGTGGGTGGTTGTCATTTATATAACTTCCACATATCAAACCATTACAAGTGTAACAGCCTGAATTTTTCAGTAGAGTCGGAAACAGTGGTTTCGAGGACACTAAATTCGGCGAGTAAGTTCATATAATATTTAATATTTACGAGTCAAATATGGTTTTTAAAAGGTTTTTGAATTGGTAATTTGTGTTTTATAATGATTTATTAGGTTAAGTGGTTTTAGAAAGTGAGGTATCGGGACCTCGTTTCTATAAACTAAGCTGTAAATATTTTTATAAATATTTACGGAGTGTCATTAAGGTAGTATTAAAGTTTCATTGAAAAATTTTAACGTTTCGATAGTTAATAAATTAAAAAAGACTAAATTGAAAAAGGTGTAAAACTTACTAACTATAATAATTAAGTGATTAAATGACTTGATTAATAAAGAAAGAAAGACTTAAGTAGTAAATATACCTAAATTAAAGTGATGAGGCGGCATATGAAGAGAAAATAATAAAATAAAGCCATTGAATGGCAAAATAGTAATTTATTTGAAATCAAAATAAAACAAATAGGAAATTGGAAAGTTTTCTAGACATTTCTTCTTCAATTTTCGGCCTAAACAGCCATAGGAGAGAGAGCTTAAGTTGGTTTTTCATATTTTGGCTTCATGTGAGTTCAATTTTTACCCGTTTCTTGTAATTTTTATGTTTTTGATATTGTTGCAATTAGGTCTAACTAAACTGTACCTTTGTTTTTTATTTTATTAAAAAATTTGGAAATTACCATTGATAAATATTAGATGTTTTTTATGAATAACATGGATTTAGAGCTCTGTTTGTGTTGTATGATAATTTTATAAAGTGATTTTGTTAAATATTAATTTTAGGATTAAACTGTGAAAAGGTTAAAATATTAGGGTTTGATAGTGAATTTTGGGTTTATTAGGGGTTTTATGAAGGCCTAGAATATTTGGATAGATTATTGATTGAGAAAATTAGTTAATTTGATAGACTAACTAATTAAGGGATTAAATTGCAAAAATTGTAAAAGTTTGGGCTAATTGTGTAAATTCAAAAAATAAAAGGGGATTAATTGTGAAATGAAATGGAAATGGAAATGGAATAAATGCTAATAAATGAATAATTTTATATTTTAGATCAAGATCCCGTAGATACTCGTGAAAAAGGGAAAATAGCGGAATAGTCCCTGAACTTCTGCAACTACTACAATTCAGTCTAGGTAAGTTCGTACAGTTAAAATTTAACATTTGTATAAATTGATGATAGGTATTATGTATATATATTCCATTGTAGGAAATAATTTATTGTTTGAATTATAATATTGAATTGGATATTCGGTCTGAATTGAACGTGAGATTTGAGTACATTCATAACTTGGTGTATGATGGTATTGGAGGGAGATATCAGCATTTTACCCAAGTAAACAGGGTTCAACATTTGTTGCGAACTCTCATGTTTTACTTTCTGTTTGGCGTAATTAGGTGGATTAGCTCTTACGAGCTTCTGTTCAGCTTTCGAGCTTCTGTTGGCATATTCAGATGGACCAACTCTTATGAGATTCTGTTGATGATGTACTCTTATCCGTAAGTCGTTCTTCGAATGGAAAGATTTCGGTAAAGTGATTTATTTAATGAATTTGAAAGACATGTTATTTATTTTTGTATTGATTTGAATACAAATGTATTTATCAATTGAAGTTGTGAATGACAGGGAATTGACATGAATGATTTTATTTATTTGACTTGTTATAGTAGGTTCGGTAAGATTTTTTGTTTAACCCGTCGAATTTACTAAGCTTCATTAAGCTTATTTGTATTATTTAATGTCTTTTTAGATTTTCAGAAGGTTGGACGAATGGATCAACACTCAAGTCACACTATCCAGCTTATCTCGGTAGTTTTTGAAACATTAAATACGGTTTATATGGCATGTATAGGCCTTCGTACGATCTTAGTCAAAGTTTAGCTTATGCAAATATTATAAATAATATTTTGATTATATAATTAACTTACATATCGGTATGAGATTAAAGTATAATTGTGATGTTAGTATAAGTGATATATGTTTGTATGTATTTGAATTGTAGTGAACTTTGGTAACTTGGTTAGGTAAAATAATTAGGTAAGTTTGGACACTTGGTTAACATGTTTTTAAGTGGTCATTTGATGTGCCTAAGGGCATGTTGGTTGTATGTGGTGATAATGCATGTTTAAGACTTGATTTTAGCTTGATTTGAATGCCTTGTTATGACTTATTGATGTGCAATTTGTTGAGGCTAGGTTAGTGTCAATTTGGGTGAGAAATGTGGCTTAGAAAATGGCCTATTTTCATCCACACGGGTAGAGACACGGGCATGTGTCTCAGCCGACCGTGTGTCCCCTGTATCTTCCTAAGAATACAAGTCAGTATGCTCACACGGCCTAGCACATGGGCGTGTGACCCAAGTCAGAGAGTTACACAGGTATGGACACGGGTTGAACACGACCGTGTGTCCCTATTTTGAATGCCCACACGGCCTGAGACACGGGCATGTCTCCTGACCGTGTGAGTCACACGACCGTGTGACCCCTGCAGCTTTGAAAATTCCAATGTTTTTCGAAAATTTCTCTAAGTTTCTGATTTAGTCCCAACTTGTTTCTAATGCATATTTAGGGCCTTGAGGGCTCGTTTAAGGGACAATATATATGATTTTGATTGGTTTTATTATGAATATTGATATGTAATGAAACGTTTGAAATTTCTGTCTGATTGATCCGTAAAGTTTGGTACTGCTCCGTAACCCTGTTCCGGCGATGGATATGGGTTAAGGGTGTTACAACAAGACCCTTCAACAAAGGCGGATTCATCATGATCGGATATTCAAGGTGGCCAAAATGATGAAGATCTAACAGTATATGTATCTTGAATACTCGACAACAATGTGTTGTGCCAATGAGTCAAGAAATGAGGGGTGGAACCAAGGTATTGTCGGCAAACCTACTAGTCAAGGATGTTCAGTGTGGTAGAAATATTGACCTGCTAGATCGGAGTGCTACGAAGATCCTTTTGAAAATGTTAAAGGTGCAGAAAATCAATACGAAGCTTGTTGATTTATTAGTGGGGCTACCACCTATGAGAAAGGTGGGTTGTGCATCAAACTTTGGGGAAAAAGTAGTGATGCAAATTGGCAGTCAAATCGAGTAAATGCTATGAGCGAGGTACATCTCAAACACTTTTCTAGTGTTTTACATTATGACTTATCGTTGGTTTGGTAAAGACATAGGGGCCCTTTCAGAGTTCTGAAACGGGCAAGCTGAAGGGCTTACAAATCAAAGTTAGCGACAATCCTTAAGGTTAACCTAATGTTTAATGTGGGTGTGCCGAAGCCTATTTTTAAGGATCAAGGGGATCGAGGCGAGTCACAATGGGGGAAGTAAGAGCGATGGCCTCTTACGATAGAGATGTATAAGAGAGAAATACAATTCGAGTTAGACGACGATGGAGACATAAGCCGAGGAAAATGTTCCGATGGGCAAAACTACCCGACATATAGACTAATTGAGAATCGACTGAGTCATTGAGGTAGTTCCAAGACCTCCTCCCTCGCCGTCCTCGTGGACTACAAAAGAATGGAATCAACACTAAAAACAACAAATGATCAAAACTTATATTATCGTGCGGTGCTTGCAAGTGTGACAGGTCAGTTGTAATATAATTGTACAACTAGGTACGGACTACTCCGAGGATCAAACCCAAGAGAGTCGACGATTGAGCAAATTATAGCTACAAGCATGCAAAATAAAGAGTCTACCTAACTAATCACTAAACACTATAGTACGGTAAGCCATAAAATTAAGAATAATTACACTAATTTATCAACTAATTAACATTAGGACTAAATTGTAAAATATACAAAATTACTAAATTAACCAATGAATAACAAACAGTGGTTAATTGATTTCAATGCGGTTCACTAATCTTCGAATTAGGGATCTAAATTGCTTAAACTACTAAAGTGGTTATGTTTTACCTCTCGACCTCAATTTTACCAAATTAGACAAATTAGTCTGGTTTATCTCTCGACCTCACCGGCTAACTCGAGACTAACGAATTGGTGCTCAACAAAATTACCTCTCAGTGTCACTTGCCTAAATATTCCCTTAGGGGTGTCAATCCTAAGTTTCTAGGTTTATTCAATTTTGTCCAATTTATTTGCAACTTAGTCCTTCACCCAAAAAGCAGCTTACCCGCATCTTTATCAATCAATCCCTTTAGAGTTTAGTTATCCATGCTAAAAACTAAGCTAACAAACATGCAAGGCAAGGAAATGACAGTCATTAACATAAAGCTTGAGAAAAAGATAAAAGTTTGTATTTTTAATCTATAAAACTTAAAAGAAAAGTGTATATGAACATTCAACAGTAGAATGAAGTACAAGAAACATAAAAGTTGAAGTCTTTAACAAATTAAACTAAAAGAAACTGAAATATATTAAATTGAAGGCTGGAATGTTATTACAAGTAAAAGAAATGAACTAAAAGTGCAAATAAACCCTAGCTATAGTAATAACTAACTTAACTAACATAAAGAACAAGAAGAAAAGTTACAGAAAAAATGACTCTACCATTAAGGAAGATGAGAACTAAGAAACCCTAAAAATGAATAAAAAAACCTAAGAGAACTAAAGAGAATATTTAGCTATACTAAGCCTAATATGTGTATCCCTCTCTCTTCAACCAAAATTGGTTGTTTTAGCAGCAATTTCTAACCCAATTTTATTGACCAAAATGCCCTTAAACAGGTCTCATCTGATTGGTGCTTCGATTGGAAAAAGACTACACATGGCTTCATTTTTTGTCCCATTCATGGTGTGGATAGCGTCATGCTCAAGGTAGGATATCGCGATACTATAATCAGTATTGAAATGGGATCCCTCTTGGAAGGTGGATATCATGATACCTAAAGTGGATATTGCGATACCACTGTGGGTGATCTTCATTCTGGGCCTGTTTGAGGTATCGCGATTCCCATGCTCCGATGTCGTGATGTCCCTTTTTTCGGTGATGTTTTGGCACAATTTCGGGCCATCGTTAAGTACCTACAATACTCAATCAAACGTTAAAGCCCCCAATGGCACAGTTGGCCAATTTGGGTCTCAAAATGAATAAAAAGAGGTATTTACACTTATTAAATTGGAAATCTAAAATCTACACTAAACTACAGAAAAGACACTAATTTGCCCGAAAACAAGCTCCTTAAGTATAACGGGGAAGCCTAATTTGACATATCAAATTATAGCATATCACAAGACGAGTCAATCCAATGACATTCTGAGGACGCGATGAGTGCATCATGAGAATGAGTGGGGGAGAATGTCTTGGGCTGCGAATCAAAACCCATGATGAATGCGCACAGAGCGTCCTATGGAGGTCAACTAATTAAATGGGGCTCATTCGACTCACTTGAACTGGCCCGATTTGTGGAACACATAGAGAAACCCATTTACTTGAAGCCTTGATGATCCAGTGAAACATTTCAGTAAAACTAGAATTATGAGGGTAATTATTGTAAATCTTAAAGGATAAGAATGTATAGAGTTTAAATCTTATAGGACTCTCATCTTGTAGATAGACACTAATATCAGCTATTGATGTAATTTGATTTATACCGTTTGTATTTATTCCTATATGAATTTTGTATAACTTAAGATATTTCATTTCATTTCATTTTTTAGATGATATGTTTTTGTTCTTCCTTTTGGTATATTTTTCAATGTCTTAATTTTTTTTTTTCAATATCATTTTTTCTTTTCCATATTCCATTGATATTTTTTTTTACTCCTAATTTCCATGGTTTATTAAGTCTAATTTAAGAGGAGTCTTTGAGTATTTCTAGACTCGATGGATTTTTATGTAGCTTTTGAGTTCTCTCCCCATTACACTGCATTAAAGCATAAGTTAAGCATCAATATATTAAATTCACTCGTGAATGCATCAATATTTAATATTTGTTTGTAGAGTGAATAGATTGCTTTTAATTTCATTAGAATTACTATTGATGTGTTTTCTATTGTTGTTTGCCAATGAGTTTCAGTTTGTTTGTCTAGTTACCAATTACTCAGTAAACTTGATTCTATGAAACAGCCAACAAAAATCAAAATCTGTGGCAAGACTTTGGGAAGCATTCACTGCTGCTGAACCGGACAAATTATTGAGCCTGGAGTTTGTAGGTACCGGGACACAAGCATTTTTCAGAATGTTCCGTATTTATTGGATTACGATTAAAATATTTTTTAGTAATAATTGCTTGCGCAGTTTTAATACATCATTGTAAAATAATGCCATGCATTTCTACGTTGGAGCTTTTGATGCACATGTAATACCCTCATGGATTTGGGTGGGTTGGTTGTTGTGTTGATTTATATTGGCTAATTGGTTTCATCATATCTTTTATAATAGTTGAAGCACAAATTCTTCACCCTGTGTATTTTGTTTTGTTAGACAATAAAGTTTGGTTTGGGATGCCACTCAAAACGTGGGCGATTACATGTTGGTATCGTGGCAAGCCTAGAAAAAATAACATAGAAGGATTTAAAATGCAAGGTGGAGAATTGAAATTTATTGCTTAAAGTGCATCATATAAAAAGCAAAATAGAAGTTCAATGGGAGATACTCTTTGCTAGCTTTGTAAGTATTCCCATTTTGATAGTCTTACGATTTTTAAGATTTTATTTGTTGGATATTAATTTCGTTAGATGGGTGTTATTTTTATTTATTTATTTTGGTGTAGGCATTAATTGTTTTGTAAGGTATTGCTCTTTCGCATCACATCCATCTTTGTAGTCTTATGATTTTTAAGATTTTATTGGTTTGATAGTTAGATGGTTGCTGCAGGCATTAAGCTACCTTAACTACTATCAAATTTAAGGTTAGTCTTCATTTTCATTGTTCCTTTGTTTTGAAATTTAAGGCTGTCTCTAAACAATGTCCCTCTTTACATTGAATAACGAACCCCATGCCTACTTGCTGCACCCATGCCTTGAAACAAGCTTCTTCCGGAAAGCCCCGTAACTGTTGAATTCTGGCTCACCTTGACCTCATTCAGTAGCTATAAAATCTTTCAAAATTTTCTTCAGCCGTGTCATTATTGACTATACAAATTATTAATCGATCATAAAATAAGAAATTTTACAAATATGAGATGAATAAACCAATGGTTAGAACCTATTTTCAAAAGATAGAATTGACGACGGGGGTTGATATCGATTGTAAGCCAACAAATATTATAGATGGGCTTTAATACGCTGATTGAAGTATTAAAGTCGTAGTATAGTGGTTAGTACTATTCCCGCCTGTCACGCAGGTCACCCGAACCGGACTCTTCCCTTTTTTTTTTTTATCAAAAAGTATATATATATATATATATACAATTAGAAGCAATGGCTTCGCCCGGACTCGAACCGGAGACCTTCAGTGTGTTAGACTGACGTGATAACCAACTACACCACGAAACCACGTCAACAAGCTTTTTACAATTACATTTATAGCTTTACTCGACTTGAGAAACAATGTACAGAAACCAAAGTTTTAGATATTAGCGGGATAAAAAGTTGAGAGGATCTTGGTATTCATTTAAGAATAAATTGAACTCTGAGTAAATCAAATTTTTTTTTTGTGAAAAAAGAACATAACAAAGTTAAATTACATGGAATATTCGAGAGGTGCAAAGACTCTCTCTTTATTTGACTTAAGGAAATCTAACACTCCATCTAGGGGAGACTCAAACAGTTGTAAATCCTCTTTTCTTTCAAAAGCCAATTTATTAAGATAATCTGTACATTGATTCTCTTTCCTCGGAATGTATCTTAAAGTTTTATTGACTTTCTTGGGAGTAAATCAAACTTTAAACCTATGACTATACCATATTAAATCATGATAGTGTCGAGTTAGTTTGTAATTAATATTATTGAAGTGTACATAATAATTTTAAAAGTTAAAATGTATTAAAAAATTAAAATAAGGTTTGGTTGAAGGTAAATTTAAAATTTTATCAATGTAATTATTATTATTTTTAAATTAAAAAATTAAAGTGTTATTGAATAATATAATTTATCTTAAATATGAAAGGATATTTTAATAAATTTTATAATCGAGTTGGTTTTCTAATTCGTGAAATTAATTCAATTAAAAATTCAAATAATAATATAAATATATATGTAATTGATGGAGAAAATTTATTGTATATAGTAAAACAAAATTCAAATGTATGAATAAATAAAAACAATCTTGGTAAATTTAAGGGTTTTTTTATTATAATTGATATGAGGTGAAATATCACTATATAAAATATTTTTAAATATAATTATTTATTTTAAAAAAGAAAAGACATTATTGTATTTTTTTCGACTGAATTTGTGTTAATCAGGGATTTTATTTGATAAATTTATTGAGTTCTCTTTATTGATTAAACTATGTAATTCATCATAAACAATCTGAAGAACTCACGATTTTAGATTAAATATCTTGTTGAGAGCAACTTCAATTACTACATGAATTATAATATTTTTTTAAACTAAACATGGAGAATCATATATAATTTCACCAGACATTAAAAAAAGGGCTTCTCCTAGCTTTTATGTCTCTAAACAATATTCCTCATTACATTGAGTAATAAACTCCATGCTTAGTTGCTGCAGCCATGCCTTCGAAATAAGCTTCCTCTCAGTTAACCGTTGAATTCTGGCTCACCTCAACCTCATTCGGTAGCTTTATCAACGATAGTCGTGTCAGGTGGTCACAAAATAAGAATATGTACAAATATAGAAACTAATTTTGAAAGGTAGAATTGATAACGAGAGGATATCGATTGTAAGCCAAAAAATACTATCGATAAATCTTAATTCGCTTACTCAATATTAAAGTCGTTGTAGTATAGTGGTAAGTATTCCCGCCTGTCACGCGGGCGACCCGGGTTCGATCCCCGGCAACGGCGTAGAAGTTTTCCTTTTGTTTTTTAAAATGAAACAAACTTTATTCTATATGATAAAAATGGCTTCGCCCGAACTCGAACCCCAGACCTTCAATGTGTTAGACTGACGTGATAACCAACTACACCACGAGACCACTTTTGACATACAATATCTAAAAAGTACTTTCTACAGAAACCAAAATTTTAGATATTAGTGAGAGGATCCTAGAATCCTATAAAAATTTTATCAATAAAAGATTATTTAATAATAACACAAACATAAATCAAACTTTAAACATATAAGTACATCATAGTAAATAAATATAATTATTTATTATAGTATTATCATTAATCTTAAATTGATGTCAAGTTAATTTGTAATACTAACTAATAAATAATATTATTAAAGTGTACATAATAAAATTAAAATTTATTAAAAATTTAAATTTAAAAATTTATTAATGTAATTTGCTTTGGTTCAAATTCCATATCCATAAGTTTTATTCTTTAAATTAAAAAGATTAAAGCAATCTTTAATGATATAATTTATTTTAAATACGAAGAAAAATATTTTAGTAATTTTTATAATAAAATTGGTTCTTAGTACTCATGACACCAACTCAGTTAGAAATTTAAAAAAATATTTTAGTAATTTTTATAATAAAATAGGTTCTTAGTACTTATGACACCAACTCAATTAGAAATTTAAATAATAGTATAAATATAAAATAAATATAATACTCATAATAAAATTAAAATATATAAATAAATAAAAATTAACTATTTTTCTATTGTAATGGGTGAGGTAATAAATGGGCTTTTATTCTTTGAGACATGGATAGGTTATTTTCCCTTTATCTATTAACACCGTTTAAGTGTTCTATTGTCTTTGAATAGTGTGTTTAGTATTATTTCTAAGAAGTACTTTTGAGACAAAAATATTCTAAATAGACTTCTTTTTAAGAAAAAAAAAGTGCTTCTCTTAAGCTAAAAATTGGTCCAAAAGCAATTTTTTCAAAAATTGAAAATTTTAGCTTATCCCCAAAAATGTTTTTTTTTTCCTTAAAAAGTACTTTTGAGAAGCATTCCTAAACTAGGCTTAAGCGGGGGCCGAAAAATCATTTCCTATACACATCGGCCTCTCTTAAGGTTGTGGAGACACATCGGCCTTCTCATGAGGAGGTGGAAACTCCCGCGAATGTGGCAAGTTTTAAGCTTCTCTACTGACAGTTGGCAAGATCTGATCTCTTGTATTAATACCTTTTGTTCAATTTCCCCTTTCTCTGTTTTCTCCCATTCTTAGATACTTTAACTATGGGTGAGTATTCAATCGAGTCGAGTCAAATCGAGTAAAAAAAATCGAGTTAGTCGAGTTGACGAATCCTATTTTAGCAACTAAACTCAATTTGAATTTTTTTCGAATCGAATCGAATCGAATCGAGTAAAAAATTTCGAGTCAAGTCGAGTCGAGTTAACGAATCTTGTTATTTATACTCAATGTTGCGTTTACATTGACTGATTATTTAACTAATAGACGAAGTACAAGATTATTTAACTGCATAAACAACATAATGGTTTTGCATTTTAACTTAATGAGTAATCATTTATCAAAACAATGTAGTTTTTGCCTTTTAATTTAATGGTTTTGACTTTTAACTTTAGAAAAGGTAAACATTTATCAAAACGACGTAGTTTTGCCTTTTCTTATTCGAATTTTCGGATAACTCAAATTGTGTAATTCATATTTGAGTTAAACCGAAAAACTTAATTTTTTATTCAAGTTGATCCGAATAACTTGATTAACTCAAATAACTCAAACTATTTAATTAAATATTAAAAATTTTTATTAAATTTTTCGAATCGAATTAGGTTTTGCTTACCGTTAACTTTAAACTCATTCTCGGTCACAAAATAAGAAAATGTACAAATATGACATGAATAAACAGATGGTTAGAACTAGAGGTGTTCATGGGCCGGGTCGGGCTGGGCTCAACTAAAAATTAGGCCCATTCATCGGGCTCGGGCCGGGCCGGGCCCAAAAAATGGGCCTAAATTTTTTCCCAAGCCCGACCCATATAAAAATGCTAAAACCCGAGCTCGGCCCAGCCCGCCCGTATTAAATTTTTATATTATTTTATATAATTTTTAAATATATATAATACATCAAAAATACTAAAAAATCAAAATAAATATTTCTCAACAAATTAAAAATAAATTTTAAAAAAATATTTAGACTTAAATAACACTAAGATATATGTAACTTAACAAGCAACTACCTCTAAAATAATAATAAAATTAACAAATGCCTTTAAAATAATAACAAAATTAACAATAAAATAAGTTTTATACAATATTCAATCAATAACAACAAAATAGTAGCAACATAATAGTAATATTGTAGCAAAATAGGGAGAAAACAACAAGAAAATAACATTAAAAAAAAAGCAGATTTTTTTTGTCATTTAGTGAATTCGGGCCGGGCCCGGGCCAAAAATACCTTACCCAAGGCCCGACCCATTTTTTAAACGGGCCTTATTTTTTATCCAAGCCCATTTTTCGGGCTTATATTTTTGCCCAAACCCTCCCAAATTTCGGTCGGGCCTTTGGGCCGGGCCGGGCCGCCCGGCCCATGAACACCTCTAGTTAGAACCTATTTTCAAAATATAGAATTGACAACGGGAGTTGATATCAATTGTAAGCAGCAAACACTATAGATAGATTTCAATTTAGTCGAACTATCTACAAATATTACATAATGGTATTAAGGTCGTTGTAGTATAGTGGTAAGTATTCCCGCCTGTCACGCGGGTGACCCGGGTTCGATCCCCGGCAACGGCGTAAAATTTTTTTTTTTGTTACTGAAACAAAATATATTCTCTATGGCTGGCTTCGCCCGGACTTGAACCGGAGACCTTCAGTGTGTTAGACTGACGTGATAACCAACTACACCACAAAACCACCTTGAAAAGCTTTTTACATTTTTATTTATAGCTTTATTAGTTTTGAGAAACAATATGTAAATAGTAAAATGTGCAGAAACCAAAAATATTCTTTTGTTATTAAAATATGAAACATAAACTCAATCTGGATGGCTTCGCCCGGACTCGAACCGGAGACCTTCAGTGTGTTAGACTGACGTGATAACCAACTACACCACAAAACCACATTGAAAAGTATTTTACATTTTTATTTATAGCTTTATTAACTTTGAGAAACAATATGTAAATATTAAAATGTGCAGAAACCAAAAAATTTCTTTTGTTATTAAAATATGAAACAAAATATATTCTGCATGTATGGCTTCGCCCGGACTCGAACCGGAGACCTTCAGTGTGTTAGACTGACGTGATAACCAACTACACCACGAAACCAGGTCGAAAAGCTATTTTACATTTTTATTTATAGCTGTATTAATTTTGAGAAACAATATTTAAATAGTACCAAAATTTTAGATACTGGCAGGATAAATTTGAGAGTATCCTAATATTCTATACAAAAAATAATCATACTAGAAATAACCACATATTTAGAATACAAGTATGTATTTAAAAATAATATATAATAAATAATAAAATGTATGATTCGAAATTAATTAATAATAACGCATAAATTATGAACAATCTTAATATTTAAAAAAAAAAATCGAACTTTTAGTAAATTAAACTTTAAACATATAACACTTCATATTAAGAATATTAAATGAATACAATTATTTATCATGATGTCGTTAATCCTAAGTTGGCGTCGAGTTAATTAGTAACATCAACTCAATAAACAACATTATTAAAGCGTGCATAATAAAATTTGAAATTTTACCTTATTTGGCTGGACTGTCACCTGCAGACACTGTTGATAGGAGTCTCTAGCAAAGAGAAACAGCAAGGAAGCTACTCAAGTTTCATTTTAAAAGAGCTCAAAACAGGATGAAACAAACAACTGATCATAAGAGAATGTGATCGAGAGTTTCAAGTGGGTGATTATGTTTGTCTCAAGTTACAACCTTACAGGCAACACACTATGAGGGAAGTCTTGAACCAGAAACTGTCTCCCAAGTTCTTTAGGCCCTTTACTGTCGAGGCTAGAGTAAGAAAGGTGGTGTATAGGCTTCATCTACAACTGAGTTCCCGTTTTCACTCCACTTCATGTTTCCCAACTTTAAAAACATGTGGGAAAGACACTTGTTCAATCTACTCTACTGGTAGTTAGTGCTGATGGTGCTATGCTCAAAGAACCTATTTGCATAGTAGATCGGCGTATGGTCAAGAGAGGAAATAAAACTGTCACCGAGATATTGGTGGAATGGACAAACACATTTCCTGAGGATTCTACATGGGAACCTCTACAGGAGCTACAACAAAGATTTCCTACATTTGATCCTTGAGGACAAGGATCTTTTAAGGAGGGAGTACTTGTTATGGGAGGAATCGGTTTGGTAAGTTAGTTGCTGCTACGCTGTGTTTTAGCAAAATGTTAGTAAATAAAACGATGTGTTTTAGTTAGTTTTATATAGAGGTGATAATGGGTCGGGCCTCAATAAAATTTCAGGCCCATTTTCTAGGATCGGGCCCAACTTGGTCCAAAATATGGGCTTAAAAATTTGCCCAAGCCCGGCTTAAAATATATTAGTTAAGCCCAAGCCTGACCCGACCCATATTAGAAAACTTGCCTAATATTTTGTCCAAACCCATTTTTCGGGCCTATATTTTTGTCTTAACCCTCCCAATTTTTGGGCAGGCCTTCGGACCGGACCGTGTGGCTCAACCCATGATCAGGTTTAGTCTTATGTTTAATTGAAACAACGAGTTTTGTTGTTGGTGGTTACAACTGTTTAATAACAACTTCCATAACCAACTATGTAACTCTACTTCTTTGCGTTTTAAGCAGAGAAGGAAAATTGAAACGATTATGCAATTATGTGAATGAAAAACTTCTTTGTTCATTCTCTTCTCCCTTCTCATTCTTCTCTCTTTTCTAAAACTTCCTATGTTAGAATCGTAAATCAAGATATGATATAAAACTTAATAAATTATAAATCAGGATTTATCATGTCAAATCATTAAGAACAAAACGATAACAAAACTAGATGCGGAAGCGTACCTGAATCCATGAATTCCTTGAAATTTTTCGGATCTTGAGAATTTGATCTTCCAAATTAGCACACAAGTAATCTTGAGAAAGTGACTCTCTCTTTTCTAAAGATGGGATATTAGAAAAGTTACCTTGTGTATACTTTGGGGACCATAACCCTAATATATATAACTTTGACACATTAGCCCTAATTTCTAATCAGTCCATCATCAATTAGAAATTAGTTACTAGAGTATCTACACATATTCGACCCATACTTTATTTAATAATTAAAGCCCAATTAACCTTAAACAAATTAGATCACTTTTAATTTGGGCTAACCTATCATGATAGTAAAGAATAACATGTAATTACCATTATTATATGTGTGATGTCCATATTTTCTAACATCTTGCACCTTGTAATAATTTATCATGGGCAGTAGCAATTTCTTTTTATTTTACTTTTCTCTATACCTCTCTTTGATTTTCTTTTTTTGGATTTTGTTTTTATTTTATGCTTCTTCACAATTGATTAAATTTTTTTATTGGGTTCAATTTTATAATAATTTCTTATAGACAATGTCAATTTCTCAACTCAACATGTTTGTATAAGTTTTGTTCTGTTTATAACAATTGGTATGTACCTAAAGTCGTGATTGGTATTAGGGTCTATTTTAGATGTTTTGGTATAAATGGTAGGAATGTTGCGTTTTGAAAATATCAATTTGTATACTTAATTGCATATTCATGATC
The DNA here is from genome assembly GCA_025698515.1 of Gossypium sturtianum. Taxonomy (NCBI): domain Eukaryota; kingdom Viridiplantae; phylum Streptophyta; class Magnoliopsida; order Malvales; family Malvaceae; genus Gossypium; species Gossypium sturtianum. The sequence continues at coordinate 60,237,571 of CM046952.1, forward strand.
AAAGCTAGTAAAACAAGAGTTTATATGCTCATTTAGTATAAGTATGAAGCATAAGACTTAAATGGATGTTAAGAGTACTAAAGAAGGTAGTTTAGCATTTGAGTTAATACGAATACAAAAATATGCAATGTTGAGTTTTTGGGTCACCTAGGCCATTTGAGTATTGTACTTTGCAGGTGGAGTAAAATGCGGGGGAAACTGCATTCAAGGTCGCAAGACTCCTCTATCAATATCTCGACATCGAGTTTTTGTTGCCAAGAAAACTATATTCAAAACTTAATTTTAAAAAGAACTCACATTAAATATAACTTAAAAAAAAGTAAATATTTTGAATTCAAAAAACTATCTCAGAATTAAAAGTTTTCATATATGCTCTCGCACCTTTTTTTTCATTTATAATAAAAATATATTAAATTATTTCATAATAAAATTTATTATTTATTTATATAAATTATACATATAATATGATAAATAAATTAAAAGATTGAAATTGAACCATTATATATGTACACATATACATTATCTTAATAAGTAAAAGAAAGAACTTGAGGCATATACAAAGAAAAGAAAAGAATATATATATATACACCTTAAGTTTTTCTTGTTGGCTTAATTGTGTGGTGGTTGTGTTTTATTTAAAATCCTTTCAGAGTTCCGGTAAAAATAATACGTTTTAAAGAGCTTTTAATCCTTTTTTTACAGATTCAAATTTTAGAGTTTCATTCATATCAAATATTATTTTCTAGGTTTGTTTGTTTATTTTAAATTTAATTTCTAAAAAAAAAAAAGCGTTGCCTAATTGCAATTTTATATTTTTTGTTTTTTATTTTTTTAATTTTTAACTTTTTCGAAATTATATAGGAAGAAAAAAATAAAATAAAAAACTATAAAAATTAAATAATATTTATTCTTATGATAATATTATTTATCTTTATGAAAAATATTAAATTTAAATTTTTTTGGTGAATTACAATAACAGGACAAAACTTGAACAACAAACGTGACTAGTGCAATTTAAATCCAGGCCACACTTAAGATGGTGAACACCCTTGACTATCAGGCCATCATATGAAGTTCAATTTAAATTTAATATTAAGATCTATATCACTTATTATTGACATTTTGATTTTTTGTCGACTAAGTTGGTGCCATGATGCCGCTTTAACTCGTGGCACCAATACATATACATATATACATACATAAGATTTGATTCTTAATTATCAATTTTACAATATTATAATCAGGGGTAGGGGTGAGTATTCGATCGAGTCAAGTCGAGTAAAAAATTTTCGAGTTAGTCGAGTTAACAAATCCTATTTTAGCAACCGAACTCAATTTGAATTTTTTTCGATTCGAATCGAATCGAGTCAAAAAATTTCGAGTCAAACCGAGTCGAGTTAACGAATCCTATTATTTATACTTAATGCTGCGATTAGATGGACCGATTATTTAACTAGTAGACGAAGTACAAGATTATTTAACTACATGAACAATATAATGATTCTGCCTCTTAACTTAATGGGTAAACATTTATCAAAACGACGTAGTTTTGCCTTTTAACTTAATTATTTTGAATTTTAACTTTTAAAAAAGTAAACATTTATCAAAACGACGTAGCTTTGTCTTTTCTTATTCGGATTTTCGGATAACTCGAATTGCGTAATTCATATTCGAGTTAAACCGAAAAACTTAATTTTTTTATTCGAGTTGATCCGAATAACTTGATTAACTCAAATAACTCGAACTATTTAATTCAAAATTTGAAATTTTTATCGAGTTTTTCGAATCGAATCGGATTTTGCTCACCCCTAATCAGGGGTGAATTTAAAAATTATTTTAGGGGGCCAAAAATGAATTATAAATTTTTGAGATGTCAAATATGACTTTTAACATGTATTGATTTATTATTATATTCTTTTTATGTTTTTGAGATAGCACAGCATAATTGTGTTCATATTAGCTTGTAATTTGATAGGTTAGAATTTCTAATTTTCAATTTTAGAGAGCCAACCTCTTATATCCGCTCTTGATTAAATTTTCTATATAATATAATGATATTTTTAGAGGAATAATCATACATGATGTAATATATAATAAAATATAAAAAAGTCATTCACATGTTAGAATTATAAAGCATATGCATAAGAATGTTTTCGTTTTTTTAATGTCTATAACGATGTAGTTGACAAAATATAATTAATATTTTGTCCTTAAAAAACATACCAATAGTTGGAATCATTAATTTCATTATTACAAGCAATTAGGTCAATTGTCAGAACAGAAAAAAAAAAGTTTGGTCAGATATTCTCAAATTATATATATATTATAATATGATAAGGATTTTCTCTAAAAATGTTTGGTAAGTAAGCCAGGCGGATATCCTTGAAATGTTTTTATTATTATTTAATTTGAATAGTTTTATTTGATGTTAAAGATTATTTTCTCATATTTTGTACTTTCAAGATTTTATTTTTTTAGAAGTGGAAAAATTGAGGGATAAAAGAAAAAGTGAAAAAGTGAAAAGAAAATAAAGGAAAGAAAGTTGAGAGATAATCATTTTCAATGCATAATGATTAATCTTTTTAATTTTGAATAATGAAAAGAGAGGAAATGAAAGAGATCTATGTATATTAGTTCAAATTTATGCATTTTGATCATATCCTAATGTTGGAGGGATTGTTGTTAAATCCTAAAACGCAAGTGGAGTGTGCGAATTCAACATATTCCTAGAGACCACAACAAAGTTGCTGACTACATGGCTAAACTAGCTGATCATAACCTTAATGGTTTATAGAGATTTGAAGAACCCTCAAACTCAGTTCTGGCATTGCTACATCGAGACTTGGATGCATTATCCCTTTCTGCTACTTAGGAATTTCTCGCCATTAATTGGCTGTTATTTTTACCGAAAAATTATGCATTTTTCAAACATTTTTTTTTCAACTCTACTAAACAATGGATAGAAAATTACTTTTTCTTCCTATTTTTCTATGTCTCTTACTAAGCACACTTATGGAAAAAAGTTTATATTTTTCATCTTTCCAATTTTCTTTCTACCCTACCAAGCAAAGTTGAAATAAAATTGAAAGGGTAGGAAGCTAGAGGGATAAAAACCAAAATTTTTCCTTCGATAAGAGTGTTTGGTAGGAAAAAAAAAATATTTTTTTCATTCATTGATTGGTTGAGTTGAAAAATGAAATGAAAGAAAATAAAACATTTAAAAATATATAATTTAAACTAGCATACAGTTCTTTTTCATTTCTCTCCTCTCATCATTTCAATTTAGAATGATTAATTTTTATCTATTAACATAAAAGATGATCATCTCTCTTATTTTCTTTTCTTACACTTTTCTTCCGTAGATATATTTGGTAATACACCAAGTTAAATCCTAAATGATATTAAGAAAAAGAACTGTTGGGCGGTTGAACAAACATAACTGCAAAATGGGTTTATAGGTTCTAGGGAAGGGCCTCGGCTTTTGGCTTCTCCAATCTCCTCAAAATTTCTTTATTCGAAAAGGTTAAATCTTATAAACAAAAGTTTGTGTATTTAATCTCTTTATTATAAATTCGATTCTTTTTTTTAATTTTTTTTCTAAAAAACGTATATTAGGTTTAGTTTTAAGATTATTTTGTTAAATAATTTACGTGACTTTTTTTAAAAAAAAATATAAGATGACGTGGTACATACAAATTGACATTTTTGTATTATTAGATAATATATTTACATTAAAGAAGACAAAAAAATAGAAAAAAGTATAATTTTTGTCAAATAGTAAAAACATTAATATATATATATATATATATATCCACTACAACAAAACAGTGCTAAGACGACACTTATGGGGCGACACTTTCCTAAGTGTTGGGATAGACTGGCCAACATACGCTTTGGCCAACTTTTTTATAAGGGTTGGGATATGCATGCCTAAGGCAACGCTTAAATAAGAGTTGGCTTTGTCTAGTCCTAATACGACACTTTTGGGGCGATACTTTCCTAAGTGTTGGGATAGAGTTGCGAACATACGCTTTGGGCAACTCTTTGTATAAAGGTTGGGATATGTATGCCTAAGGCGACGCTTGAATAAGAGTTGGCTTTTGTATAGTCCTAAGACGACACTTTTGTGACGACACTTTCCTAAGTGTTGGGATAGAGTTGCGAACATACGCTTTGGGCAACTCTTTGTATAAGGGTTGGGATATGTATGCCTAAGGCGACGCTTGAATAAGAGTTGGCTTTTGTGTAGTCCTAAGACGACACTTTTGTGGCGACACTTTTCTAAGTGTTGGGATAGACTATGCTTTGGCCAACTCTTTGTATAAGAGTTGGGATATGTATGCCTAAGGCAACGCTTGAATAAAAGTTGGCTTTTGTGTAGTCCTAAAATGACACTTTTGTGGCGACACTTTCCTAAGTGTTGGGATAGACTATGTGATAAACCGTAATTGTAACATATTTTAATCCCACATTTAGCTTACTTTTGGATGAATTATTCCTTGATTTATATAAAAAGGTGCTCTTAATCCTTTCTTTTCATGTTTTATACCTAGGAAAGCACCCGAGGATGAAAAGAACACAAAACGGGCCCAAAACGGACCTAAATGGGCCTTAGCACGAAATCGACACGGCTTGGCCCAAAGCCCACACGGCCGTGCCTCACCGATCACCTAGAGCACGGCCTCAACCCCGCCTTACACGGCCGTGCGTCAAGTTAGAAATCCGGACACGACCAGAAGTCGATCCACACGGGGCGTGTTCCATGGCCGTGCCTCTATCGCTGGAAAGAGCAATTTCATTCGGGAAAGGGTACTTGGAGGCAAAGAAACACATTCCAAAGCCTATTCAAACACCCTAGTAGGGATTCTACTTAAATTAGGATACTTAGGGGCCAAGCAAGGCATCATAAAGTCTATATAAACACCCAAGAGGGCAACTTGAAAGGGGAGTTCGGCAGAAGCCTTCTGCCAGGGCTTTTGTCCAGGGCATCAAAGCTAGGCCAAGGAGCCAAGCCGAGAAGGTCAGAGTTAGGGAATAACGCGAGGATAGCCAGTTGATCCATCCCAAGAAGCCGGAGTTATACTCAAGACGGCGGAATTCTCCTTCAATTCCTTCAGGGGGTTTTAGGGATTTCTTATGTTTTGTTTTATCTTTTCTCTTGCGGTGTTCTTTTTATTCATTATAAACTAAACCCCTCGGATACACAAGGGGATGAAACCTAGATGGATTTTGTTATTTGATTTCTAAGTTATATGATAATTACTTAGTTTGTTCTTAATTATGTTGCTTAATCCAAATCTAATGTGCTTAGGTAGAGGAGGAATAGGCCTTGCCTAAAAGTAGATCTAACATAATTAAGCGGAGTTGATCGCACGCCTAGAGATAGGGTGACGAGATTTTGCCGGATTAGGGTGAAACCTAATATGGGAGTCCATTAATCGATTTACTGCTATCCTAGGGGGTTATTATAAGCGAATGAGAGTTCCACTAATTAACCTAGGGTCAGATGTTATTCGCCTCGAGAGAGGATTTAATATAGGTTAGGGAGTCTTACGGATCAAGCTAAGTAAAGAAATCATATGATTTAGGGTTAGATAACAAGTGAAGTCTAGGTGGATTTTTCCTGAGGGTATCGTCGTAATCAACTGAGTTTTTCTTCAAAGTTATTTTCCTATTCGTCCTTTTTGTCTTTGTGTCTTTAGCTTAGTCTTCGTCAATTTAGTCTAAATCAAACTTCACTCTATTTTTAGGGCTAAATAATAAAAAGAAAGTTAGTATTAGTACTTTTAGTTCCTTTGGGTTCGATATCCTGGTCTTGCCTAAGCTATACTACTGCTGTTCGATAGGTACACTTGCCTTTAATCGTTGTCGAGTTAGTTTTCGGGTTTTGATCATTCTTTTATAAATTTTAAAGCTCTGATTGCAAATGATCACTATGCTTTGGCCAACTCTTTGTATAAGAGTTGGGATATGTATGCCTAAGGCAACGCTTGAATAAAAGTTGGCTTTTGTGTAGTCCTAAAATGACACTTTTGTGGCGACACTTTCCTAAGTGTTGGGATAGACTATGCTTTGGCCAACTCTTTGTATAAGGGTTGGGATATGTATGCCTAAGGCAACGCTTGAATAAGAGTTGGCTTTTGTGTAGTCCTAAGACGACACTTTTGTGGCGACACTTTCCTAAGTATTGCGATAGACTACGCTTTAGCCAACTCTTTGTATAAGGGTTGTGATATGTATGCCTAAGGCAACACTTGAATAAGAGTTGGCTTTTGTCTAGTCCTAAGACGACAGTTTTGGGGTGACACTTTCCTAAGTGTTGGGATAGACTTGTCAACATACGCTCTGGCTAACTCTTTGTATAAAGGTGTAACGTCCCAAATTTCCTTAATTCCGGCTTTTTTTAAATGTGTAGCACCAAAAAATTGGATTTAAAATATGAATATTCTTAAAATTTTACATCATCAGTTTGTGAATATTTATATATATTCAAATCAAAAATAACTTAATAGCTTCGAGTGTGAATAAGGTTTTTAATAAAAATACATGCAAAAATTAATTTAGTTCAGGTTTAAGGTTTAGTGTTTATAGTTTATGGTTTAGAGATTATAGTTTATTGTTTAAGGTTTTAGGGTTTTGGGATTATGGGTTTGGGGTTTATGATTTTAGGATTTTGTGATTATGGGTTTGGGGTTTAGGATTTTAGGTTTTTTAATATAAATGTTTCAAAATTTATGTTATATATATTTAAATTTTTTTATCATAAATAAGATAAATATAAATTATTATTTTTCAAATAATAAAATATCAAAATGAGATAAATCCCAAAAGCATACATGAACAATGGTTTAATGTACAATTGAATATATGAACTTTAATTTGATCCAGTTCTTGTAAATTATTAACACAATTATTGATATAACATAATTTGAAACAAAATTAATTTAGGGAAACAAAATTAAAATTAAAAAAATTGGTAACCCATGCATCTCTAGAGAAACAAAATTAATTAGTAAATTGAAAATGTTAATTTAAATTTCCTAAAATATTGAAAGAATATATAATATTAAAATTTTATCTATTAATTTAGGGTTTAAGATTTGGAGTTAAGGGTTTAGGGGTTTGTAGTTTATGTGATATGGTTTTGAGTTTAGGGTTCCAATATTTAAGGGTTATGGTTTATTGTTCAGAGTAAGTGTTTTAGAATTTGGTTGTTTTAGAATTTGGGGTTTAGAATTATAAAGTTTAGGGTTTAGGGTAGATCAAATGAAGACGTGAGTGAATGAGAGGCCAATGCTACTAAAAAACGGTTTGGTGCTCAGAATCGCTTAATCGATGTCAATCGGAACTGAGCTATTTTTAATCAAGCCTTTTTCACCCTTATTTGTAGGGTTCTTAGAATGTCATATGTTCGTGTTTCTCGTGTTAGAAATCGAACTAATCTAATTAGAATTAATCGATTCGGTTTGACCAGTTTTTTGGTTTCTCATTCATTGTTAAATGGATAATGATACCATTCTAGAAATCAATTTACTATTTAAGTGTTGGTCAATGATGTTTGAACCGCATAATATTGGCTGGTCGGATTGGGAGCTAGCCGGGTTACTAGTCCAAGAATGGCATTGATTCGATTAAACTAGTAATCGCATGGACCGATTAAATTGACAGATTGAATTGGGGTTTTTATTTTTAATTTTTAACAATTTTTAATCGAACCGGTCGGATTAGTGAATTGGTGGCTGAACTAGTTCATTTTAAAAAACATTAGTATTGGTTTGTTTAGTTATTCGATTTAGAAATTAAAAAAACAACTTAAAAATCAACCACACAATCACGTCCAAATTAAAATACATATCACTAAGCATTCTTGATAAAAATTGATGTCCGGAATGTAATGCTCACTTTTAAGTCTCTCATTTTGGATAAATATTGAGATTTATATTTAGCTTAGATCTTTCAATATGTCGGTTTTGTCCAATGTTATTATGGTCTAGGAAAGTCATGATTGAGTCATGTTTTTAATGTTTATTTTTATACTTATACTCATTCAATAAAAAGAATTACCTTATCAAATAAGGTGAAAGTCTAACAAATTTCTATTTTAGTCTTTGTATTATTAAATGGATCTATTTATTCATTGTGTTATGAAATAAATTTAAATTAAAATAGAATTAACATTTACTGTTTAAAATAATAATATTTTTTATAGTTTTGTAAATGGAATTTTTGTTTTTTTTTAATTGAATTGGAATTGAAAAAAATATTTTTTATATTAAAAATGTTAATTCTAATACAATTTAGATTTATTTAATTGGTTTAAATAGTATAATTTTTTTTTTTTTGCAAAACGGTGTCGCTTTTGTAATTAGGTGTTTTTATCCCAAAATTTCAAATGAAATCTCTTCTTTCTTTCCCTTCTTTTTCCCAAAATTGATTCCCCCACCCCATAAATCCCACAAAATCTCTTCTTCTTTTATTTTCCCCCAATTTCCCACTTTTATTTTCCCCAATTTCCCACTCTTGGTTCATGTATACCACTTTTATTTTCCCCGCTTTTCCCCCAAAGCCTTTTTGTCGAACGCGGGGTTCATCATCACTGCTTTTGCCTCATGTGCACACACACACTAACCGAAATGAAATGGGGAAGAAGAAGGATAAGAAGAGATTGGAAAGGGAAGCCAAAACCAACATTTCAAACAGAAACCCAAACAAACCTCACTCTTCTCAACGCCACGGCGATTCTCACCGTAAAAGAAGCCAAAAACCAAACCGGAGAAAGAAACCAACGGTGAAACCAAAAAAGTCGACGATATCCCCATCACACCGTAGCTATCGCTGGTTCCATCGTCGACAACGCTTTCGATCTCTCGAGCTCGCCACTCGAGTAATGGAAAATCCTCTGCTTCTCTCTTCTCTCTTTCGCCTCTGTTACAAATTTTCATTTAATTTCTCCTTTTTTTTCAGTTAGCGAGTCAAATTGCTCGTCTTTGCAACTATTTTTCTGGATCGATGAGGTGTTTTTTTACCTAATTTCTTATTTGTTTAATGGTCTAATTATTGTTTTAGGCCATCTATTATGCTGAAATTTGGGATTAATTTATTTAGTTTAATTTGGCATAATGTTATTAATTGGTGCTAACTAAGTGCTAAGACGAGTGTCACAAGTTGGACGGAAAGCAAAACCTTCATAGTTGTGAGGAAGATGATAAAACGATGAATATTGCTTCCTCCGAGTTTTGCCGTTAACTTCATTATATCTTCGAGTCGTAAAGTTGAAAAACAATGTGTTTGCATCCTTTGAATGTCACGGAAATTTCAGTGGCATGAATGTTGATGCCAATGCCTCTTGATACCGACGTTATGTTTTTATGATGGCGAAGAAATGGGTGGTGTACAATCTGATGGAATGAGTTTATCGAACTTAAATCATTTGAATCGCTTCGAGATCAAGTAGAGTATAGCGCAAAGCTTGGACTATGGTTAGTTCTACAAGGGTTATAAGGAGTTTCGAATAGAGATTAAGAGTGTTTTGGAACCGCAATTCAACCTTGACTTTTGGGCGTTATTGATTCATGCCCATTCAGTTTAGAGAATATAAGCGGATACTAATCCATGTATTTGTATCGTCTTTGTATTAACTTTTCATGTCATAGTCGTGTTTAAAATATTCAAATAAAAAAAGTACCTTTAGTGATTTTTACTATTATATCATTTTCGATATTTGAGGTACAATGGTTTATGTTGGTCCAATTCTTCATTTTTCATGATACATTTATGTCCAAGTCACATCAATGGACATGGGTATCAAGGTTTGGTCCTCCAAATATACTATAAGTTAAAAAATAAGTTGAACATTTCTTACCCTTGACTCATAGTTGTCTGATATTATTCTTGAAAGATGTTCAATGGAAGTTTTTCTAATTCTTTGGCATTAGGTGCAAACGTAACAAATGATAGATTCTTAAGGATATAGCATATTCTTTACTCTTGGTTAACAATTTGTTAATTTCTTTGCATTTTTTTTGGGTAACAGAGCGCTCACAATAGGTCAAATGCAAGGCAAGTTTCAAATGGTGGTTGTTAGACATACAGGCATGCTATACAGAGTTCACATCAATTATATTTCCTCGGATGTTCTTTTTGGCATATTTATTTATCTTTAATTGAAACTTCTAAATGTTGAATTTGTAGGAGGATGTACCCGATGAATTTGCTACCTTGATAATCAATTTTATATCTCAGAACAGCATTGGGCCTCATGGAGTTGAGGTTTGTATCTTGTTTCCGAATAAATTGTTTGGGAGAAGGTTCCTAATTGTACTCCACTGTCGTTTAATTACTTTAATGCAGTCGCAGGACGAGATTATGAGAAGGAAAAACTTAACGAAAGGAATTGAAGTTTCTTGGGGCTACCTTCAGAGAAATAAGAGATCAACAGAGTTTCTTGAAATTGAAGTTGCAATTTCAAAATGTATTAGCTTTATGTAGTACAACATCAATATCAATGTCCATCATCTTAGGTAGTTTTTATTTGTTCACTTTTGTACATTGAGTTGAATGTTAGTAGTATACATTTCAAATAAATGTTAGTATATTTTAATTGTTGGATCGATTTTTGTAGTGAATATTCAATATTTATTTTAATTTTAATTTTATATTTTTTAGTTGTATTTAAAGCACAATTACTATCATTATTCACTGTAAATATTTATAAAAATATATTAATATTGAAATAAAAAAAATTACATCATACGTGTCTATCCCAATCTTTTTAAGGTTACTTTAGACGGGTTTATCCTAACTTTTTTTAAAGGTTGCCTTAGACAAGATTTATCCCAACCTTTTTAAGGTTGCTTTAAACGGGTCTATCCCAACCTTTTTTAAAGGTTGTCTTAGACAAGGTTTATCCCAACCGTTTTAAGGTTGCTTTAGACGGGTCTATCCCAATCCTTTTTAAAGGTTGCCTTAGACATGGTCTATCCCAACTCGTTTAAGGTTGCCTTAGATAAGTCTATACCAACATTTTTTATAGGTTGTCTTAGACAAGGTCTATCCCAACCTTTTTAAGGTTGCCTTAGACGGCTTTATCCCAACCATTTTTAAAAGTTGCTTTAGACAATGTCTATCCCAACTTTTTTAAGGTTGCCTTAGACGACTCTATCTCAACCGTTTTTAAAAGTTGCCTTAGACAAGAACTATACCAACCTTTTTAAGGTTGCCTTAAACATGTCTATAACAACCTTTTTCAAAGGTTGGACTTGACTAGGTCTTTCCCAACCTTTTTTAAAGGTCGGTATTGACTAAACTTTTCACAACCCTTCAATAAGCGTCGGCTTATGTTGACTTATAGTGAAAAAGCGTCGCAATGCATATACCAACCCCACTATATACGACCATTTTGGAAGCGTCGGACGAAGCGTCGCGAAACCTATGGCAACCTTTTTTGCGTCGTCTTATGTCAAAAAAAGTGTCGCTATAGGACTGTTTTGTTGTAGTGATCATATTATTAGGGGTAAAGTCATAAATTTTTTTAGAGGGTCGAAATTGAATTTTATATTTTTACGATAGTAAAAATGTAATTTTACCATTTTAATATCTATATATTTATAATTTTTAAAGGATTAAATCAATTTTTTATCATTTTTAGGGGGCCAAAGTACAATTTTACTTTTATTAATTTAAATTTTTATAAATTTTAAAGTGACCTAAATGAAAATTTTTTCATTTTAGGGGGTCGAGCCCTGCCAACTCCTAGCTACGCCCTTGCATATTATATCATCTTAAAATATTAAGTGACAAAATTTTTAAAAAGAAAAGTTAACCTTAAAATAAAAAATATATAATATAGTTTGTTTTGACGATCTTTAATATAAAATAAAATTTGACTTCATAAATGCTTATGTGTAAAACGAATAAGTTTTTTTTTTTTTAATAAATAAAAATACACTCCTTAAAATTAGAAGTGAGCAGAAACAATGGATTCTTCCTGTAGAGACTTATTAACATCTTTCTCAAGCAATCGTATAACATAAATCGATGGTTATTTGAAGAGAACTAATTAGTTTAAACTCCCTAATGTCACCTTTGACAAACAATCAACTACCTTGTATAATATTTGTAGTAATACTTTTACATTTCAATCAAATTATTCTCAAAATTGTTTATTAAAACACTCTTCACAAAATCTTTCTTTTTAGCTAATGAACTCACTTAAGTCTAATGCCTTACAATTTAAAGGAAATGGAAATAAGAAAAAATGAAATATTTAGAAGAGATAGAAATATGAAAGATTATTTTCAAAATAGAAAATGGAAATATGTTTAATATATATATTTCTTATAATATAAATATGATAAATAATTAATTATTATATTTTTATGAATTTAATGAGGTTCTAGTTTTTTTTAAAGAAAATACTATTATTAATAAAAATCATGAAAGGATAAATATATTATTATAAACTAATGCACAAATATCATGCCTGTAGAATAATCTCAAAAAAGATAAAGACAAAATGACAGTAATTACAGCACTGTAAGAATTTTATAAACAAACTAGAGATGCAACAACTTGATCAAACCGCTGAAATTTGCATAATAATCCTGCGATAATCAAATCAATCTGACGATGAACACCGATCAATCAAGAAATAACTACCAAAAGCCTTAAGAGACTCACCGCATCTATGATGCCAAGTCTCAAATTGTCTATCCTCCTCCTCATCACCTTAGATTTATTACCATTAATTATTATATACTATCATGATAATGACCTTTTGAGAACGGTTTCTAATAGATCTAGTGACACTCTTATATTAGAAAATATCATATATATATATATATGACATAACATTACTAAAAACTAAAAACTAAAAACTAAAACTAAAATCACATTTGTTAAAAAAAAAAAAAAAACAAGATGAATAAAACAAAAATTACAAAAAAATATAGATAAATTAAAATCACGAAACTGCGCACAAAACTAAAATAATATCAAGGTTAATATCTTTAAAAACTAATGAAATTTTTTTAAAAAAAGTTTAGATAGACTTCAATCATGGTTTATCAACTAAATTTAAAATTTAAAATCACTTGTTTACAAATTTTTTAAAAGTATTTTTAAGGAAAACAACAAAAAGAACTTTTAATTTTCATATATGTTAATTTTTATTTTCAACTAAACATATTTTTTTTAGTATTTGAAAATAACATCTATTTTTCTAAACCATGCACACATTAATTTCTTTCTATTGAATGCATAATAGAGTTAAAAATGTGAAGAGAGAAAATGATTTTTTTTTCTTTCAAGAAAAACCCATATATTGTACACTTGCATCTTTCATATTTTCTCTCTTTTGATTTTAAATTAGAATGATTTATTCTTAGAGGAAATTACAAGAATAGTCATTCAACTATGTATTTGATTTTATTTTGGTGAGTCAATTTTTTTTTTCAATTTTATCATTTAACTTTTTTAAATTAAATATTTTAATCATGTTCTCATAAGTTGTCGATTAACTTAATAACGGAAATCTAATATGAACTTTTTTTTATTGGCCAAATAATAAGTTTAGCCCTCCAATGTTTATACATTTTATCAATTTGATCCCACATATAAAAAAAATTCAACTTCAATATTTATAAAATTTATTATTTTTGTTCTAATTTTAAAAAAAAAGTTAAAACTATTACGATTGTATGACTGCTGCTGGAAACAATTTTTTGAGGAGGAAAAATCTGAGCGATTGATTTGGTAAGAAATATTTTACTACAGTTATGATTGTTTCATATATTAATCTTATTATTGCATTATGGAATTGCTAGTTCTTAAACTACTCTTGATTGTTCTAGTTTCTATTTATTCAAAACATAACAAAATTTGATAGGCAAGGGCTGTTATGTGATTTAAGTGTATCTAGTTGTATATGTAAGGACTCGAATGCATCTACTTTTATCATAATAGAATTGTGATTTATGTTCACAAAGACTGACTGTCAGAGTGATAAGGAGGCAAGACGCAAGAAAATGCAACAAATATGGTGGTGTAATCGACCATTATCAACTAGGAACATCAAACTTAATATCCATTATTTCTAAAAAAATTATAAATAATATTTAATTTATAAAAATTTATAAATAAAAAATATATACTAGAAATGACAAAACTTGTAAACATTGAGGGCTAAATTTATTGTTTTTAGGATCAAATTGATACAATGTGTAAAGATTTAAGGCTAAATTCATTATTAGACTGATAAAAAAGTCCACGGTAGACTTTTGTTTATGAGTTAACGACAATTAATAGGAGAGTGATTAAGATATTTATCTTGAAATGTTCAGTGACTAAAGTTGAGTTACCAAAATAAAACGAAGTGCATAATTGAGTGATTATTCTTGTAGTTTACCCTTGGTTTTATTTATGTGATGAAAAATGATCTTCTTTCATAGTTTTGTTTTCCATACTTTTCTTGCTACCAAGCATATTCAAAATTGATTTTTTTCTCTTTTAACTCTAAAACTAAAAGAGGGTGATATTACATTGGGTTCCTCCAAGCTCTTTGCTTTTAACAATTATTTTACTCGAAAAAATTATATATATATATATATATATATAAAAGAAAATAAAGATCTACTTTAAGCTAAAAATTATAATTTCGTCTTTTTGTTATCCAACTATTCCAACATAAAACTATTGATTTTGTCCCATGGTTATCTATATCTATTATATATATAAGTACGACTTTGGAGAAACTTTTGAACTGATCAATAAACCCTTTATTGTTGATTATATTATTAAACTAATATTAGAAAAATACCAAAAGTTAATATTATTGAGGAAGTTTTTGAGTGATGCCAAGGACCATTGCCCACTGGTGTCAAGCATTACTTGCTCAGAAACTTACCATGTAACAACCCGTTTTAAGTGAAATCGGAACAGTAGTTTCGGGACCACAAATTCGAGACAGAAAGAAAATTTATTTTAATAATATCGCATAGTCTGCATTATGATAGGAAAGACGTATGAAAATTTTGATAAGAAAATTTTATCGATTTTATGTTTAATTATAGAAAGGACCAAATTGCATAAAATGCAAAAGTTGAGTTCTAGTAGCTATAAGTATCAAATAGCTATGAAATTCAAAACTTGAGATCCTTATATGGTAATTAGACCATTAAAAGGAGTTAGTAGATATTTATGATGAATCATCCATGGAAAATTAGAAAAAGAAAAGGACTAAATTGGAATCTGGAATAAATAAAGATGATAATAGCCTAATATCATCTTATTTCATCATCTTCCCCAAATTTTCTATAGAAACCCTAGGAAAGAGAAAGAAAATCAAGCAAGCTTAATTAGGTAAGTAATCTTGTCCTGTTTTTAGTAATTTTTATATTTTTGAGATCGAAATAACCTAATCTATCTATTTCGGGGATCAATTTGAAAAGTTATTAAAGTATTGAAAATTTTCCATGGATGAATATGCTGAAAATTTGAAATTTTTGGTAGAAAATGAAAGGTTATTGATAGATAAACAACTTTTGTAAAGTGAATTTTCATGAAATTGTAATTTAGGGACTAAATTGTAAAGATGTAAAATTCATGGAAAATTTCTGATTTTTATGAAATATATGTGCTGTAAATGTTATATGTAAAAATCGGTTAGGCTTGGAATAAGGATTAAATTGCATGAATTTCATTTTTTGAGCCTAGGGACGAAATCGTCATTTATGAAAAGTATAGGGGAAAAATGGTAATTTTGCCTAGGATGTGAATTTAATTAAATTGAATATGAAATGGATTAAATTGACGTTAAATTTATTTATATAGATCCGGATAACTCAAATACGAAGTTAGGTCGAGGAAAAGAAAAAGTGTCAGATTAGTATATTTCGTATACGAACAAGTGGCGAGGTAAGTTAGTGTAACTAAATTGTGTATTTTTATATTTTAAATTGAATAATATGTATGTGAATTGTATCATTGTCATGAATATAAAATAAATCTTATATCCAACAAATCTCGATACATGATAAGTCCCGTTTGAATAATGGAATTCGATGGATACATGATTTTCTGATTGGTTGTGGTCTTGCATATGTTGCAGACACACCATAAATCTTATGAACATCCTGTTATAATCCCTCTCGAGCTTTCTGTTACATGTTTCCTACGAGCATCCTGATCGGTAGTGATCTTGCATATGTTGCAGACTACCGCAGCTCTTTGTGAGCGTCCTGTTATATGATCGGTTGTGATCCTGCATATATTGCGGACACAAACGCAGCTCTTTATGAGCGTCCTGATATAGACTCTTTGTGAGTTTCCTGACATGGCTCTCTTGAACATCCTGTTATATGGCTATTCGGAGCTCCCTGATAATAGCTCTTCGGAGTTACCTGTTAAGCTCAATGAGCTTCATGTTCTAAACTCTTATGAGTTTCCTGATTTAGCCCAGATAAGCTTCCTGTTACATTGCTCACATGAGCATCTTGTTATATGGATCGAGAGAGTGCTTCCTGATTATGTGCCCTAATCGGGTACCCCTGAATATGAGATGACGGTTTACAGTTTTGTACACTTTGAGTGTACTACATGCGTATCCATCGATATTTCATATAAATTCAACGGGAATAGTTTTGACATGGTTAAATTGAACTTAAGATGATTAATTATAGAAATGCACATTTTATATGGAAATGTGATATGAAAAGCACATGTTTATGAAAGTTATTACATGATGAGCTTATCTTTGATTTTTGATGTTTACATGATATACACGACTAACAAGTTTCTTGAGATCATATGTGTTTAGGAAAATGGCCATAATGGTTTAGAGGCATGTTTGTATACTTATTTTGAATGTACATGATTGGTAAGTTAAATTCTTGTTATACGAACTTACTAAGCATTTGAAATACTTATTTGGTTTTCTTTTCTCTGTTTTATAGTGCTCGGAAGCTCGTAAAAGTTGGAACCGATCGGAGCATCATCATACTATCCTTCAGCACATTTTGGTATAAATAGTGAACTTATTTTGGTATAATGACATGTATAGGCTAACTTGGCCAATGTTGGCATGTAGATGGTTATTTGTAATCTAGCCGTTGGAATGGCTAGTAATGATATATTTATTGAATATATACTTGAGGTTATAATATGGTTAATATATGTGTGCTTGGCATGGTTAGATTTGAATTATGGTAAACATATATGTCTTTCAAAAGGTAAGTTTGAATACATGTGATGATATATCAATTATAATGTTAATGTTGGTTTGGTTTTAACATCTTGAATTGGTTGGTATATGTATGGAAGTATTAATGTAGGTACAAGGAAAAATTTGGGTGAGAAATAAGACTTGGAAATTGTCTTATTTTGTCCACATAGGTAGGCACACGGGCGTGTGTCTAAACCATGTGTGATACATGGCCACACGCATGGGCGTGTGGTTTGGCCGTGTGTCCCCTGCATCTTAAAAATTGAAAAACAGAGTGCTTAGAATTGGTCACACGGACAGAGACACGGGCGTGTGTCTCAGCCGTGTGAAACACACGACCCAACACAAGGGCGTGTGTCTCAGCCGTGTGAAACACATGGCCCAACACAAGGGCGTGTGTCTCAGCCATGTGAAACACACGGCCCAACACAAGGGCGTGTGTCTTGACCGTGTGAATCCTGCACCTATTTTTGAAAATTAAATTATCCACACGGCCTAACACACGTGCTGAAACACCCCACACCCGGCCCACGAGCCTGAACCGGATCTGGTATGTTCCTTAAATAAATCGGTTTTCAATGTTCTAAATGACTTAGAGGAAATTTGTGTAATTTAAAAAAAATTGTTTTGGGTTGGGCTTAATTTGAAACCTAGTTAATAAATTCTAGAAATCCAACTTAAATAAGGTGACAAAATAATTTTTGGGTTTATTATTTTAAAAGAAATAAATTTACTTATCTTTAATCAAACATAAATTGTATCATATTCAAATAAAAATAAATGTAAATAAAGAGAATCCAATTGGGCCTTATGGCCTTATTACATCATTCAAACCCAAAATAAAGTTTAAAGTACTAAAATTTCATAAAGTCCAAATTCCAAATAATTTCTTCAAGCGATGCATGGCCACCTTTAGCTCCCGCCGACCCGGTCCATTACTTGCTCATCACCGAAAAATAATTCCCCAACGGGTGAGTCTCTGAGACTCAATGTGTACATAGTACTAATTTCCAACAAATCGTGCATACAAGTCATATCAATATCATGTTCATACAAAATAAAGGATGATGCAACCCAAATCCAAACCTATTTGTCCATCCGCTACACACCACCCGTACCAACTTTGTACATAATCATGGGGACTACTAAGTCGACCCTCCATCCGCTACACACCATCGAAGGCGATCGATCACTGCGATCGACGTGCTCATCGCCCACTTATGTTGTGTCATTAGACATCAGTATTCACTTTGGATGTAACCGGTTACCACTTTTCACTTTATGTGACCGTAGTCACCACTTTACGTTGGTGAGACCGTAGTCATCACCTTCACTTTCTTCCTCCACAAATATCCCGAATGCCCCAATTATTTCATAACATATTTCACATACTAAATTTTCATTCATGTTACTAATCACATGTTCAAAATATATCACATTCACAATCCTATCAAAAGTAGGAAACGTGCACTCAGGTACTCCTTACCACATTTGTGGAGCTTAGCCACATTCACATACTGTTACATATTTATATATTTAATGATTGCCATGCAATTTATTGAAAGTTAGTAAGAGTACACACCTTTTTCGCTTAATAGTTTCCGTGAATTCCGTGAGAGCGATCTACCGATCTAGATCTTTCACTCCTATATTCGGCCATTAATTAAAACATATAAATAAACCTATTTGGTCTTAAAACCAAATCCTACTAGAAGTAGAATTACTTACCTAGTTGCCGAATTGATTTAATCAAGTCCCAACAATTTGCTAGAATTCCTCTTCCTTGAAATCGGCTAATACTAGGTATGTAACCATGTCGGTTTTCGGTTTTGAAATAATGGAAAACACTTAAACAAATTATGCCTTGGCCGAATATCCTTTACCTTGTGATGGGATTCCAAATCAAGAGGATTCCTTTATAAGCTGTTGAAATCCTATAACTTCGTGTTAGATTAGATCTAACTTTGAAAACGTGAATCATAATCTTTAACCACATATTTATATTTATAATCCTTACCTTAGATCCTTAGATTTCCCGAAAGATCCCCTTTTGATGTTGTGGATGATTGCCCTCTTTCTTAGAATCCACAAAGATTCACATTAAATAATGAACGGAGAAGAAAATAGAAGAAAAAGAGAGGATTTTTGCTTAATGAAAATTCGCAGAGAGGGGTTTTGCCTAGGGAGAATTTCGGCAGAGAGGAAGAGGGAGCAAATGTTGATGAGTAGCCCTCCCTGTCCCTCCTTTTATAGCCAAAGTTATCACCCTAGGAGTCCTTTACTTGGCCACCACTCCTCTTTTGATAATATTATCTCTTTTATTTAAAAGATAAAAGCCTTTAATCCATCAATTATCTCTCAATTATCTCATTAGAAAATAATCCTTTATTTATCTCTTATTATTCACATATTTATGTGAATAAAACTCCTTTATTTATCTCTTATTATTCACATATTTATGTGAATAAAACACCTTTATTTATCTCTTATTATTCACATATTTATGTGAATAAAACTCCTTTATTTATCTCTTATTATTCACATATTTATGTGAATAAAACTCCTTTATTTATCTCTTATTATTCACATATTTATGTGAATAAAACTCCTTTATTTATCTCTTATTATTCACATATTTATGTGAATAAAACTCCTTTATTTCTCTCATATATCCAAGTTTCCCGAAATGTTCAAGTTTCCATTTTTGGATCATTTCCAAAAATGTTTAGGTTTCCAAAAATGTCTAAGTTTCCAAAAATGTCTAAGTTTCCAAAAATGTCTAAGTTTCCAAAAATGTCCATTTCCATTTCCATTTTCATTTCCATTTTCATTTTCATTCATTTCTAGGTTTCCAAAAGTATCAAAAATTTATTCATAAAACTTAAGACTTGTCATTTCATACAATTGATCTGAAAAATGCATAGGCCCTTCCTAGGATGTTACAGTTCTACCCCCCTTAAATAAAATTTCGTCCTCGAAATTTCCTAACTAAACAGTTGAGGGTATTGCTGTCGCATTGTCTCTTCTGGCTCCCACGAAGCTTCTTCCGATCCATGATTGCGCCATAACACCTTGACTAAAGGCACCGACTTCTTTCGTAGTGCTTTCACGTCCACGTTCAAGATCCGAATCGGCTCCTCCTCGTAGGATAGATCTGGCCTTAACTCCACTTCTTCAACAGGTACCACATGAGACGGATCCGATCGATAGCGACGTAGCATGGACACATGAAATACGTCGTGCATTTGATGCAACTCTGGTGGCAACTCCAATTGGTATGCCACTGGCCCAACTCGCCAAGATTTGATAGGGCCCTATAAACCTTGGGCTTAGCTTCCGCTTGCGATCGAACCGCATAACCTTCTTCCAAGGTGAGACCTTTAGAAACACTTGGTCTCCTACTTCAAACTCAATTTCTTTCCTCCTAAGGTCTGCGTCGACGACTTCATCCCATCGTAAGCTTCTTTCAACCGTGCGAATTAATTCCACCTTCTCCTCGATTTCGCCACTAACTCTGGACCCAAAACGCGGCGTTCTCCTAACTCGGTCCAACAAGTTGATGTTCTACATTTCCTTCCATACAATGGTTCGTATGGTGCCATCCGGATGCTTGCCCGATAGTCGTTGTTGTAGGCGAACTCGCGGCAGAGGCAAGTAATCTTCCCAACTTCCTCGAAATCCATCACACACCTCTTAGCATATCTTCCAACACTTGTATAACCTGTTCAGATCGCCTGTCGATTGTGGATGAAAAGCCGTAGTGAAGTCTAGCTTAGTGCCTAATGCTTGATGAAGTGCTTTCCAAAATCGAGACGTAAACCTTGGGTCTCTATCGGAGATGATCGACATCGGTACCCGTGTAGCCTCACGATCTCCGCCACATATAACTTGGCTAACTTTTGAAGGGAATAGTCGATCCTCACAGGATAAAATGTGCGGACTTGGTCAAACGGTCCACTATCACCCATACCGAGTCCTTCTTAGTGGGCGTAAGGGGAAGCCCACTAACTAAGTCCATGGTAATTCTTTCCCACTTCCATTGGGGAATCTCAATTGGTTGAAGCAATCTGATGGGACTTGGTGTTCACTTTTTACTTGCGACATGTCAAACATTTCCCCACAAATTCGATCCACCTCTCGTTTGGTCCGACCACCAAAATTGTTCCCTTAGATCTCTATACGACTTGATGCCTCCGGGATGCATAGCATAAGGACTACCATGCGCTTCCCGAAGAATCCTTTGTCTCAACTCCTTATCCCCAAGGCATACAAACCTTTTCCTTGTAGCACAAGACTCCTTCATCATTGACGCCATAATCCTTTAATCCTCCTTGCCGCATTTGCTGTGAACTTAGTACTTAAGTCCTTATCCGCCAACCGTCCCTCTTTCACCTCCTTCACCAGGTTGGCTTGACTTGTAACTCTACCAACAAAGCTTCTGTCTTCATACAAACTTAAGTGAGCGAACAAAGCCCTTAAATCCGACACAACCTTCCTACTTAGGGCGTCGGCTACCACATTCGCCTTGCCCGGATGGTATTCTATCGAATAGTCATAATCTTTTAATAACTCCACCCACCTTCGTTGCCTCAAGTTCAACTCCTTCTCGAGTCAACAAATACTTAAGGCTTTTGTGGTCCGTGTAAATTACCGACCTTTCTCCATAAAGGTAGTGCCTCCAAACTTTGAGGGCGAAAACCACCGTCGCGAGTTCCAAGTCATGAGTTGGGTAGTTCACCTCATGCGGCCTTAATCGTCGAGATGCATAAGCGACTACCTTTCCTTCTTGCATTAGCACACAGCCTAACCACGTAATGCGAAGCATCACAATATACTACGAAGTCCTTACCGCCTCCCGTTGAATTAACACCGAGCTTCACAAGACCTTTTTTAAGCTTTTCAAAGCTCTCCTGTTGCTTATCCGTCCACACAAACGGTACTTCCTTCCTTAGTAACTTTGTCAAAGGTGCGGCTATTGACGAGAATCCTTCCACGAACCTTCTCGTAATAGCCTCGCCAAGCCTAAGAAACTTCGATTTCACCACCGACCTAGGTGGTTTCCAATCCAACAACGCTTGATCTTCCTAGGATCCACTCTTATTCCTTCTCGCGATACCACATGTCCTAGGAACGCCACTTCCTTGAGCCAAAATTCGCACTTGCTGAATTTGGCATAAAGCTTCTTTTCCCTTAACACTTCTAACACAACTCGGAGATGCTCATCGTGCTCCTCCTCCGTCTTGGAATACACCAAAATGTCGTCGATGAACACCACGACGAATCTATCCAAGTAGGGTTGGAAAACCCTATTCATCATATCCATGAACGCGGTCGGTGCGTTCGTCAACCCAAACGGCATCACCACAAATTCAAAATGACCGTACCTTGTCCTAAAAGCGGTCTTATGAATATCACCTCCTTCACTTTCGATTGATGATACCCCGACCTTAAGTCGATCTTTGAGAACACAGCTGCCCCTTTCAGTTGGTCGAACAAGTCATCTATCCTTGGCAAAGGATACTTGTTCTTGATGGTCAGTTTGTTCAACTGACGATAATCTATGCACATCCGCATAGTTCCGTCCTTCTTCTTCACAAAGAGAGACCGGGTGCTCCCACGGAGACACACTGGGTCGAATGAACCCACGATCCAACAACTCTTGGATTTGAGCCTTGAGCTCCACTAACTCCTTTGGTGCCATTCGGTAGGGAGCGATTGACACGGAGCTGCTCTGGTAGCAAATCTATTCCAAATTCCACTTCTCTATCCGGGGGTATTCCGCAACTCCTCCTAAATACATCCTCAAAATCCTTACTCGTTCTAACTCCCTTAACACCTTCATCTTCTCCTCTTAACGCACTCACGAAGGCTAAGAATGCCTTACATCCTTTCTTAACCATTTTCTCGGCCTTCAAAGGCCGAAACTACGTTAGACAAGTAGTTCTTCCTTTCTCCGATCATCACTACTACCTCATCTTCTTCCGGGTTCTTAGTTCCATACGTTTAGCCGCACAATCCAACACGGCTCGATGCTCTACTAGCCAATCCATTCCAAGTATAAGCTCAAACTCTCCGAAAGGTAATTCCATTAAGTCACCCAGAAAGTTCGCTCTCCTGAATCTCTAGGGGTACATTCCGAAAGATCCTATCTATCCTCACCGCTTGGCCTAAAGGGCTTACTACGCTTATCTGCCTATCGTAAAGTTCGAGTCTAGGCCTAGTGTTTCAACCACACTACATGCAACATAGGAATGAGTTGAGCCCACATCAATAAGAGCAAAATAGGGTTTGTCATGAATAAAGAACGTCACGGTTATAACATCCGTGCGTCTCCCTCTCCCTCCGGCGAACCGCGTAAACCAAACCCGGTTGCCTTGCTTGGCGTTAGCTGCACCTCGACCACGAGCTCCACGGCCTCTGCCACTACCTCTGTTGGCGACCCACGACCTCTTTTTGAGGTCAGCTGTCCGCCTCTACCACCCGGTTAGCATTCCGAGCCGCTGGTTGGCTCTCATCTAATAGCTTGGGGCAATCCTTAATCATATGGTCCTTGGACCCACACTTGAGACATCGTCCCGCCTTTTCCAACACTCTCCCCGTGCTTCCTTCCACAATGTTCACAAGGGCGAAATTGCCACTGCACTACCCGGCTGTTGACTTTGTGGCTGTCAACTCTAGGCCTCTTGTGGCCTTTTCGGATGGCCCAAAACCTCTTTTGGGCTTATTTACATCCACGACCGCTTGGTGGCGCCCTTAATTCCTCACCACTTTAGCCTTTTCCACCAAGGCGAGAATTCCCGCCTCGATGCGGTGCTATCAAAAGTCTCAAATCGTCCCTAAGTCCGTCCTCAAAACGAACACAAATGTTCATGCTCGATCGCCACTACTCCTCGGGCATATCGGCTCAACCTCAAGAATTCCGCTTCATATTCGGTGTGACGTGACTTACTTCCTTGTACCAACCCCGAAAAAGCCTTCCTTTGCTCATCTATATACCGGTTCCCACATACTTCTTCTCGAAATGCTTCCTTAGCATATTCCTGTGTCGATCTTCCGCCGTGGCACCGTCCCGAACGGTTAACCACCATTGATACGCTTCATCGCAGTAATAAAGCCGCCATCCCTTTCAACTTCTCCTCGGGGTCAAGTCGAACTCATCCATGATGCGCTCGGTTGCTTCCAACCAAGATGCTCACCAGATCGGGTGCCACTCCCGATACTCCTCTAAACATTTCACTCCATTAGCACGGAGCCGCTCGAGCACGGACTTACGATTTCTGAATTGTTTCTGCACGACCACCACCAATTCCAAAACTCGCGGACACTGCCTGCGACACGGCATCTTCCCCTCATGCGAGCCTCGCCGCTCAACATTGACAAATGGGGGTGATGGTGGTGGTGGTATCTCATTGTCGAACCTTGTCCCGATCTAACGATCATCCTTCCTCTACCTCTTCCACGACGACCACGTCCTCTTGAGCTCATTATCGATTTAGATCCGATTAAGGAATTTTATGTATTAGTATTCTTGTTTCACTTATTACCCGCGATGATATCTTATGAAGAAGAGTTTAAGAGTGGTTCTTTCAGATTCATACATGCATACATCTTGCATTCATTCATTCATCCATCAACAAATATGAACTTTCGTTCATTCAAAGAAACGTTGTAATTCTTGTTGTCGTTTTCGTTATTTTGCTTTTCCACTACCTAGGGCATTTTCGTAATTTTATCCTACATGGGTATTTTCAGAATTTTCAAAAATAAAAAGTTCCCTGGTGATTTTGACGAAAGTATTTTGGTACTTCTAAAGTTCCGGGAAATTTGGAAGAATTTTGAAATCCAGGGGTATTTCGGTAATTTTGATCTCGGGGGTATTTTGATAATTTTTCCAAAAATCGGGCAAATTTGTAAAATTTATTAAGTTAGGGATATTTTCCAAGATTGTAAAACATTGAGGGTTCCTTTGAGAGTTACACTTTTCAAAGCAATGATATTGTAAAAATTTTGGAAATCAGAGTCGTTTTGGTAATTTTGTAAGTTAGAGTAATTTTGTAATTTTCCAAAATCAAGATAGTTTGATATTTTACAAATTAGGGTTTTTGAACATTTGATAAAGTAATGAAATTTTGTTAAAACTATGGGTGGTTTGGTCATTTTATAAACCAAGGGTATTTTTTTTTTTATAAAAGAAAAAACGGCTAAGTCCCTTTCGGGTTTTATTCTTTGTGTTTAGCCTATGACCGAGCCCTCTTGGTCGTGGTGAACCAAAGCTAAGCACCAGTGCAGGATTCGAATGAAGAGGAGGTGAGTCACGCGGATCGCTTAAATACCAAGCTCTCACCGACCTTTCTAGACATGCACACAGAGGTTGCCACACCACCGAGCCTTCCGAGTTAGGGCGAACCGGCTACGCACTGCAGGATACTGCGAAGAGGAGGTGAGTCACTAGGATCTGCTTAAATACCGTGCTCTTCCTGATCCAATCCTAAACATGCGTCTGAGGGGTTGCCACACCTAGCTTAATAACTTAGTCATAGGTTTATTAAGTTCATTAAGTCTTATGAGTTTCAAGTGTTTGAGTAGTCTAATCCTAGGGTTCAAGTTCCTATCACACTATTCTACGTTCCATGCCTTTGCTACCCTTTTACAATTCATAATTCACATAATCACACAGATGGTTAAAGGTACTTACCTGGTGGACTGCGGGTCGGAGACTTAGGTGCCATGCCATAAAACCTCGCTTATTTCAAAGAAATTCAATTGGGCTCGAATTGAAAACATTTTGGCCTCGAGCCCACAGTAGCCGAGAGTTTTAAAACTGGCTCGATACCAATCAAACACCCCACACCCGCCCACGAGCCTGAACCGGATCTGGTATGTTCCTTAAATAAATCGGTTTTCAATGTTCTAAATGACTTAGAGGAAATTTGTGTAATTTAAAAAAAATTGTTTTGGGTTGGGCTTAATTTGAAACCTAGTTAATAAATTCGAAATCCAACTTAAATAAGGTGACAAAATAATTTTTGGGTTTATTATTTTAAAAGAAATAAATTTACTTATCTTTAATCAAACATAAATTGTATCATATTCAAATAAAAATAAATGAAATAAAGAGAATCCAATTGGGCCTTATGGCCTTATTACATCATTCAAACCCAAAATAAAGTTTAAAGTACTAAAATTTCATAAAGTCCAAATTCCAAATAATTTCTTCAAGCGATGCATGGCCACCTTTAGCTCCCCGCCGACCCGGTCCATTACTTGCTCATCACCTGAAAAATAATTCCCCAACGGGGTGAGTCTACTGCACTCAATGTGTACATAGTACTAATTTCCAACAAATCGAGCATACAAGTCATATCAATATCATGTTCATACAAAATAAAGGATGATGCAACCCAAATCCAAACCTATTTGTCCATCCGCTACACACCACCCGTACCAACCTCAGTACACCGGGGACTACTAAGTCGACCCTCCATCCGCTACACACCATCGAAGGCGATCATTGCGCATCGACGTGCTCATCGCCCACTTATGTTGTGTCATTAGACACTCGTATTCACCGGATGTAACCGGTTACCACTTTTCACTTTATGTGACCGTAGTCACCACTTTACGTTGGTGAGACCGTAGTCATCACCTTCACTTTCTTCCTCCACAAATATCCCGAATGCCCCAATTATTTCATAACATATTTCACATACTAAATTTTCATTCATGTTACTAATCACATGTTCAAAATATATCACATTCACAATCCTATCAAAAGTAGGAAACGTGCACTGGTACTCCTTACCACATTTGTGGAGCTTAGCCACATTCACATACTGTTACATATTTATATATTTAATGATTGCCATGCAATTTATTGAAAGTTAGTAAGAGTACACACCTTTTTCGCTTAATAGTTTCCGTGAATTCAGTAGAGCGATCTACCGATCTAGATCTTTCACTCCTATATTCGGCCATTAATTAAAACATATAAATAAACCTATTTGGTCTTAAAACCAAATCCTACTAGAAGTAGAATTACTTACCTAGTTGCCGAATTGATTTAATCAAGTCCCAACATTGCTAGAATTCCTCTTCCTTGAAATCGGCTAATACTAGGTATGTAACCATGTCGATTTTCGGTTTTGAAATAATGGAAAACACTTAAACAAATTATGCCTTGGCCGAATATCCTTTACCTTGTGATGGGATTCCAAATCAAGAGGATTCCTTTATAAGCCTGTTGAAATCCTATAACTTCGTGTTAGATTAGATCTAACTTTGAAAACGTGAATCATAATCTTTAACCACATATTTATATTTAT
Organism: Gossypium sturtianum; assembly: GCA_025698515.1. Lineage (NCBI taxonomy): Eukaryota > Viridiplantae > Streptophyta > Magnoliopsida > Malvales > Malvaceae > Gossypium > Gossypium sturtianum. The sequence continues at coordinate 60,265,111 of CM046952.1, forward strand.
AATCCTTACCTTAGATCCTTAGATTTCCGAAAGATCCCCTTTTGATGTTGTGGATGATTGCCTCTTTCTTAGAATCCACAAAGATTCAAATTTTAACAACAGAGAGAAACGGAGAAGAAAATAGAAGAAAAAGAGAGGGATTTTTGCTTAATGAAAATTCGCAGAGAGGGGTTTTGCCTAGGAGAATTTCGACAGAGAGAAGAGAGGAGCAAATGTTGATGAGTAGCCCTCCTGTCCTCCTTTTATAGCCAAAGTTATCACCTAGGAGTCCTTTACTTGGCCACCACTCCTCTTTTGATAATATTATCTCTTTTATTTAAAAGATAAAAGCCTTTAATCCATCAATTATCTCCTCAATTATCTCATTAGAAAATAATCCTTTATTTATCTCTTATTATTCACATATTTATGTGAATAAAACTCCTTTATTTATCTCTTATTATTCACATATTTATGTGAATAAAACTCCTTTATTTATCTCTTATTATTCACATATTTATGTGAATAAAACTCCTTTATTTATCTCTTATTATTCACATATTTATGTGAATAAAACTCCTTTATTTATCTCTTATTATTTACATATTTATGTGAATAAAACTCCTTTATTTCTCTCATATATCCAAGTTTCCCGAAATGTTCAAGTTTCCATTTTTGGATCATTTCCAAAAATGTTTAGGTTTCCAAAAATGTCTAAGTTTCCAAAAATGTCTAAGTTTCCAAAAATGTCTAAGTTTCCAAAAATGTCCATTTCCATTTCCATTTTCATTTCCATTTTCATTTTCATTCATTTCTAGGTTTCCAAAAGTATCAAAAATTTATTCATAAAACTTAAGACTTGTCATTTCATACAATTGATCTGAAAAATGCATAGGCCCTTCCTAGGATGTTACACGTGCGTGTGGCTGGCCGTGTGACCCAAGTCAGTAGCTACCCTAATTTGAACACGGGCTGGGACATGGTCGTGTGCCTCACATCGAATACCCACACGGCCTAAGACACGGGCGTGTCACTTGGCTGTGTGAGCCACCCGGTCTGACCACACGGGCGTGTGTCCTCTACACCTAAGAAAAAAATTGAAATTTCACGAAAAATTCCCTGAGTTCCCAATTTAGTCCCGACTTGTTTCGAATGTATAAATAGGACCTTGAGGGTCCATGTAAGGGACAACATAATTGAATTATGATTTGTTTCGGATATGAATAGTAAAAAATATGAATTAATTGTATTTATTCTGTAAACTCCAGTAATACTCTGTAACCCTGTTTCGGCGACGGATATGGGTTAGGGGTGTTACATACCATGTTTAAGTTAATAAATTTTGGCAACAAAAATCCTTTGGCTTTGATTGTAGTTGTTACTTTGGATGAAAACTAGCCCATCTTGGATATCCAAACTACACATATCAACATATATTGGATATTAGTTTGGATTTGAATCAAGACAATCTATTTCCTAAATTTGGTGGAATGAATCGAATCAGGCAAAACTTGAAAGTATATCCTGGAGTTTCAGGATTTATCTTGAGCTAATTGAAGATATTCTTTATGCTTATTATCTTGTTGGTTTTATGAGGAGATTGATCGTAGTTGATCTAGTATGTTAGCAAATTTCAATTCCTTATAAATTGAGGAGACTTGTATAGGTATTGTACTAAGCTGGGAGCACTTATTCTTGTTCATTGAGAAACATTTTAAGTGAGTACGTTAAGTGTAAAATCAAGTGTGTTACTTGATTATTGTCCTAAGTTTTTAAGGGGAACTTAGAGGAGTGTTGTCTAGATCTTAAGTACAAAAATGAGGAGTATGATCTAATGAGTGTTAGAGGTTGTAACCAGTTGTTATACAAGTTGCTAAGATAGTGGAGTATCTCTTTGAGCAAAGCCTTGCAAACGTAGGGAAATCAAAATGCATAAACATATGATGTGTTCTTTGTTTTTCTACCTTGTCCATGCTCAGTGCCTGAAGTAGTTGGCATTAGTTTGTAGCACTTCTTCTGGCGCAACTCGAATTTTTTTACAAGTATCGATTTATAATTTCCAATTGGTATCAAAGCCTGCCACTTAGCAAATCTAGTGGATTTCTTGGTATTGGTATTTTCTTGCAATGGAGGGTGCATCAGTGTCTTGCTCCCTATGCTCGATGGTGCAAACAATGCCTATTGAAAGGCCAAAAAAACTGCTTTTATCAAAGCTACAAATGAAAGAGCTTGGAGATCTATTCTTACTAGTTGGGAACACCATTATATTGAATACTCTAGTTTCAAGACTCCAAAATCAGAAGTTACATGGACTATAGAGGAGGAAAGGCTTGCTAATGCCAATTTTAAGGGGCTCAATGCAATCTTTTGTGGAGTAGATAGTCAAGAGTTCAAACACATCTCAAAATGCACTTTTCAAAGAAGTTAGGGATATCCTTCAAATTGCTTATAAAGGTACAAATACTATGAAACAATCAAAGTTGCAAACACTCACTACAAAATTTGAAATTCTAAGGATGAAGGAAAATGAAACAATTGGAGAGTTTTATACCAAGCTCCGTGACTTTTCCAACCAAGCTTTTGTCCATGGAAATGAGTATTCGAATTGGAAGTTGGTCAGGAAGGTTGTTTAATCGCTGCTTAAAAGATTCAACATCAAAGTTACAGCCATTAAGGAAGCTAAAGGCATTGGTACTATGTGTATTAATGAATTGACTGGATCTCTTCAGAAACCTTTGAGATCAATCTTGATTAAATAAAGAGAAACATGAGTGTAGACACTTAAATATATCCGGGCAGTCAATTTCGAGCTCATTGGGCCTTGATTTTCTTGAATTAAAAGGTTATGTGGAATTTTCTCTTTAAGTTTAACTTTTAAACTAATTATATAATCGAGTTAAAGTATAGTTTGGTTTTAGAATTAAGGTTAGAGGTGCATTTTCAGGATTACGGGATAAGCTTAAATTCTTTCTAAATTGAGTCGGTAAATCGGACATTTGATATTGAAATTTGGCCATTCAATGTCGATTTTAAGATTAAAATAAAAATGAAATCAAACTCTTTCCAAATTAGAGCTTGATCTCATTTTTACTTCAAATTATTATAATTGGATTTTACCCTAGGATATGTCTCCCTTTTCCTTCACTTAATTTTCAGATTTTGCATAAGAAAAAAATTAAACTTGTGCTTACTACTAAAAAATATAAAAGGAAACCTGGATAGTTAAAGTTCTCATACAAGTGGCTTGAAGGGAAACACTCTGCTACCAATCTTGAAGCAAGCTCAACCTTTTTATGTAGTGCCTATTCTAGTTGGCACTGATGTAGACACTCTTGACCAACTTTTAGCCTTTGAACAAAGAATGTTGCAACACCTTGATGCTAAGATTGCCTCACAAGAAAGGGCTATTCAACAAATTTAGGCCAATGACCATCGTGCCAAAGCCTTGAGGAATGATCTTTTGGTCAAGCAACTCGAGTGATACGTTGGAAAACTTCTTAAATAAAAAAGGGTAGTAGTGCCTAGTTTGAGCTGCCATTATTGCTTGCCACCAATATTGATGTTATTATTGCTTTTGAGTTCTCTTCTTTCTGTTTTATTTTGAAGTATTTTGGAGTTGTAATTTTGAAACTTTGAACTCTTATTACATTTACTTCGATTGTTATATTGTGAACCACTGTTCTTATCTGCCTACCATAATATAATTCTTAGTACTTTGGTTATTAATGCGATCCCCTTTACTTATGCATTAATAATTAATTTTTTTGATTATGTTAATAATCGAATATGATGGATTAAGGGAGAGTTACTTAAGGGAGCATTTGTATCTTTTGTGAGTATGTTCTCTTATTAAGGTTTTGTTTAAAAATTTGCCAAAGGGGGAGACTGTTGAGGCAATTTTTGAGTAGTGCCAAGGACTAGTGCCCACTAGTGTTTGGCATTGCCTACTCAGAAACTTTTTATGTTTAAGTTGACAAATTCTGGCTGTAACATCCTGAATTAGGGGTTGTCTAAAATTTAATTAATTTCCCATGTGTGCGCTTGAAGAATTAAATACTAGGATCATTTGGCATGTTTTAGGGTCTAGAAATAACCCCGAGCTAGGCCTGACTTAGAACTAAAAATTTCTTTCTAAGTGTTTTAAAGAAGGGAGCTAGGTGAGTTAGGGGTTAAGTAAAATTTAGGGAGAAGCATGACACAAAGAATTAATTGGCTAAGTGGCTACCGTGCGCCACTTAGGAGTTGGAGGTGAAGATGGGCGCAGGTTCGAATGGTGGAGCAGCGTTTTTGCTTTATTTTTATATGTGCGGTGATAGGCTTAAGTAGGAAGGCTTTAAAATTAAATGATGGGTTTTTATGGCATGAAAGTCAATTGGGAAGAGTGGCCTGGGGCGTTGGAAGAGAGGGCTGCGGTAGTGAGGTTCTAGGTTCGAACCAAGGGAGCTGCAATTGGGGTTTTTATTTTTCAATGCTGGCGTGAAAAGGGAGAGAAGGAATTGGCCTGCACATGGGATCTTCAATTGTGATAAGGATCAAGCTGAATTTGTTTTTTTAAATTCGGCTGGAAGAAATTGATGAGCACATGGTTTCTTTTATTTTTATTATTTATTTGAAGAGGTGATAAGATATAAGAATTTGTTTATTTTTTTTTAAATTCTATTTTTTTTGAATGGATGGAGAAGAGTAAATTAAGGCATTTGACTAATTCAAATTAGTTTGAATTAGTGGTCATGAGCTTTTGTAGGTTGTGGCGAATTTTGGAGTCTTCAAGGGGAGTGCCAATTCTTTTAGGCATCTTTTGGTGCATTTCGTCACCCTTTGTCTAGTATACCAAAGCCAAACTTCACTTGGTGAGTGCTGAATTTCTTTTGTTGATTGCACCTAGCCGAATGCTCTCTTGAGTTTCTAAAGTTTTCTTTTATTTTGCTTCCTTTTCTCCTTTTTGTCTCTTAGCCGAACCATCTACCCTACAAATTCTCTTTTTCTTTTCATTGGAGCTAAGCCCGAAAATAGCTACCTTCTTCTTCTCATAATTTCAATTCTTTCTTTCTTAAAACACTCGTGTCGAAATTCACATTGTCTTCCGAGCCGAATCTTCCTTCTCCCACCTCTAATCTACTTTGCCGATTTCTCCTTTCTTCTTTAACCATTTCATTTGTTTCTACTTCCAAAAACTCTAGCCGAATTCCCTCCTTTTCTTTTTGGTTGTATTAGCCGAATCTCTCTGCTATTTCTTGGGGTTGCCTTGGCTGAATATTAGTCAAGGGTGGGGTCTTTTTGTAATCGATTTTGAAAGGGTCTCCGGGATTTTAGAAGTAACCAAGCGAAGCCTTCATCTTTGATTAGTCAGATTCAGTAAGTGGTGGTAAGGATTTATGTTAATAGTCTATTCTTTTAGTGTTCGATAAAGCCGAAGGCTATTAACATGTGATTACCGATTTTAGGGAAGCAGAAACACTTGGTGTGTGGTGGCTAGTATTCAAAGGCGTGTAGGTAAGGATTCGGGTTCAAGAGATAACCCTTTAGATTTAATTGGTTTGGCCGAATAGGCCATGTCACTAACTTCCATGTTTGGCCGAATATAGGGGCAAGGAAAGCTTGTGTGGCCGATTTGTCTTTTCGGGATTTAGGACTATCATTGGTGACAGGTGTGTACATACACACTTTATAACTATTAATGTGCTAAGTTTTGTGTATGCTAAATCTGTTCTGTGTAGATTTGGATTTAATACCATCATGGTATAAGCTAGGATTCAGGTAAGTCCTTGTCGTTATGAGTTTCTTTATGATGCTTTTAGGAAGCATGACATATTTGGTATATGTGACTTAAATACATGGTTATTGATAAATCCAGTGTATGTTGCTAAGTAAGCATGTTGACATGATTTCTGTTAAATAACATTGATTGATGTGGGTTATATGAGTGGAGGGGGAAGTGATATTTGTGTCGACGGACACCAGTGGTTTGGTACCACATTTCGTGACTACGGTCACCAGAGGTTTGGCACCTCATAGCGTCTTGTCCCAGTGGCTTAGCACCACAGTGGGTTGGCCTCACAGTTGACATTATGGGATCGACGCCAGTGATTTGGTATCACACGATGGGTTGGCCCCATCATTTGATTTGTGACTTCGGGTCACCAGTGGTTTGGCACCACAATATGATGGATATCGTGACTTTAAGTCACCAGTGGTTTGGCACCACCAGTGGTTTGGTACCACACGGGGTAGAGAAAGGCGTATTGGATGGCTAGGTTGGGTGCATATTAAACTTAGTGCATGTTAACTTAGTTATAAATTGTGTATGATGTTGCATTAAACCGGGGGAAGGGTTACACATTGAGTCTTGGTGACTCACCTTCTCCTTTAACATTTTTCAGGTGACTCGTAGATTGCGGATGTGGAGCCGGATAGACTCGAGGTGGCCATGCAGTGGAAATATGGACTAAATCAATTTTGAACTGTTTTTATTTTATTGTTGGTTTTATTTTGTTTAAATTGTAATAAGGCCTCCTAAGTTTATATTTTGATTACTTTACGTATTTTTGGATAATTTGTTTAAACTACTTAATGATATTAAAATGAGTACACATGTTTTTTTTTAAATTCAAACGAAAAATGTTTTATCGTGCCATCGGGTACCTTTGAAATCTATAACAACCTGACTTGATAAATTCTTAAACAAAAGCTAAGTATGGTTTTCACCATACAACTCAATGTTTTAGAACAAAACAATATCTTACACCGTAATTGGAATCGTTTAAAAAGGGTTTTCAAATTGTTTTCCTCTGTAACAAACCAAATTCGGTCGTAATGTTTGGGCCGGGTTTGGGGTGTTACACTGGCAACAAAAATCCTTGAGTTTTGATTCTAGCTGCTACTTTGGCCAACAGCCAACTCAAATTTGTTAACCAATTTTCCAATGTATGATGCTATGTGTTCAAAAAAACCTTATCGAAGCTTGACCCATTTTCTAAACGGATTTTATTTTTTTTTACTTAAGCCCATTTCCAGACAAGCCTTCGGGCTGGGCCGAGCGAGACAACCCTATATTCCACTATTCCTTATTAAATTCTATTATATATAGGACTCCTCCTTTATAAATACCTTATGTTAATTTATGAAAATGAGTTACCATTTGGCTTTTTGTGAATATTTCATTTTTACACTTTTTTTAAAAACACCATTACTTAATTTATTTTTGGTTTCATTTTTTGCTGATTAATGGGTTTTTTTCCAGAAATTAGTATTTATTTAAAATTAAATTTGAATTTTGTAATATAAATTCTACATCTATTTAAACTATTTTTATTTTTAAATTTAAAACATTATACATATTTTATTGTAATGTTATTAATTAATTCAAATTTTAAATAAATAAGATAGTTGAATATATTTAACAAAAATAAATATAATTTAATAAATTTAAAACAAGAAAAATTGAATTTCTATTTTCTAGAACAACCATTTAATTTTTAACTAAATCCAAATATATGAAAATATTTAATTATTATATTAAAACTTGAAAAAAATAATTAGTCTGCACATATTATAAATCAATTTTGATTAGTGTTTATTGTTACGAAAATTAGAACAAAAAATAGGTAGCGAAAGAAATATAAGAACAGAGAAGAATCGACACAACTGATTTTTGTTTACGTAATTCAGATACAATAGTCCTATATCTGCGAAATCTTACCCGGGATAAATCTTTACTCAACCACCAAACATTTCAAGAGTACACTTCTTTCCCTTTCAACTAAAGCTCACAACTGCATCTTCAAGTAAGCATATGTAGCCACGATAAAGAATTACAAACACTTTAGTCAACTAAACAATCACTTAGAAAGAAGAAATATATAAACAACCCGATAAACAACAAGATGCTTCAAACTTTCGGTGGTAAATTAGATCTCAAAATCGATGATTTCCCAAGGGAGAATGGCATCTATTTTCTAGGCCCGAAAAACAATAATATATCCTCTTTTACTTCAGCTCATAAGTCTTAAAAAAAAAAAAAAACTCCATTGAATAAATATGATATTTATCTCTTAAAAATAGCACTTCAATCACTAAGATATAATAAGACTTTCGTATTTATCAAATCACCTCAAGTGATTTGGTTGCTAGACTTAGCGCCCTAGTCAACCCATAATTCCGTTTTACTAAATATGCCATACTCAAAATGGACCAAACTCAGCTGAATCGAAACCTATTTAAGACCCAAGGAAAAAAAAAGTTCATTATGACAAGACATAAAACGAGCAACAACTTTTCCAACAAAACTAAAAAAAATTAAGAATAAATAAATTCTGATAAATATTGAATTATATTTTATATTCTTGTGCTTTAATTGTAATTCAAACTATTCAAATTTATACATAAAAAAAAAACATCTTATTTAATTTTACTTAAACATAATAAAACATTTGTTATATTAAAATTAAATAAAATTTGATAAATATAGAATTACACTTTGTATTGATTTTAAATTGCATTTTCGTTGCAATTTAAATTATTTAAATGTATACATAATCAATACCTTAGTCAAAAGTATTCGTCAGTCAAAGAACAACAAAAAAATGTCATAGATGGAAAATGCGACAAAACAACAAAAAAAATTGTACGATTACTTCAATAATGGTTTGGATTCTTGAATAATTTTTATATTTTAATTATCTATAATAATTATTATAAATATTTTTTTTACAAAACTACAAACATAATAATAATAATAATTTCCTAAACAAAAAATAATAATAATAGTACTATAACACCCCAAACCAGGTCTATGCGTTAAGACGAGATTTGGTTTGTCACACCGAACGAACATCCAATATTCTCTAATGATTTAAGTAAAACAGTAATGCAAAACCTTTAGAAATAAGGTTTAATAAAAACTAAGTACAATGATTAAAATTTATGAATTAAGAAAAATACTTGTTTGAAATCTTATATATATTAGTCAAAACCTTAACGTAGTTTTAAAAGAATTTGAAAGAAATTGAAAAGTAATTTAGGTGTCTAAAATTGTTATAAAACACAATATTTTTAAGAAAACTTTATAGATTTTAACATAAGCCCATATTAAGAGTCTTAAAATAAAATTAAATCCATCCACACATAAAAATCCATAAAAACATAATTAGAGGCCTTATTACATCATACCCAAATAGTAATTAAAATAAGTAACTTAAATAAAGTTCATAGTTTATAAAACCAGTGCTCGTAGTATGGCCTCCACCAAGTCATCCCGGCCCAAGTCCACATCAATTTCCATTACCCGAGATGGATAATAAAACGGGGTGAGTTACAAAGAACTCAGTGTGTAACTCACTTACCACCATTATTGGGCCACCATCAAGGCATTAATTTGGGCTTGAGCCCAATTACAAATTTTAACAATATAAAAATGAAATAAAATATATAAAATGCATGTAAAATGAATTTCCCAACCAAGCCTAATTTCCATCCGCTACACACCCCGTACCAACCAAAGACACCTGTGGGGATCAAGTCAACCCACCCCGCCAAACACACCAATCGTAGGCATTTAGCCTTTTAAATAATATTGTAGTGCACTCACCAACTAGATTGTGACATAGTCACCGAACTAGAGGCATTAAGCCAAATTTGTGGCGAGCCACCGAACTAGATTCATGGCCACAGGCCTTACTTCTCTTCATCATGTATCCCATCCCATGCAATTATGTATGAATAACAAACTTTAATCATAAATAATTTATCAAGTAATCCATAATACAAATGAGTTTTTAATTAAACTTTTCATTTGGGTCCATTAAACAAAATAGTATTTAGCCCATTTAGCAATCTAGCGAACTTTGGCCCATATTTCAACTAGAAGGTTTTTGGCCCATTATATCGATCTAGCGCTTTTAGGCCCAATTTGTCGAACTAGCGCTTTTCTCGCCAAATTTATCGATCTAGTAGTTTTTCGACCCAATTTAACAATCTAGCGATCTTTATTGCCCAATTTAACAATCTAGCAATCTTTCGCCCAATTTAACGATCTAGCGATCTTTGGCCCAATTTAACGATCTAGCGATATTTCGCTCAATTTATCGATCTAGCAATATTTCACTCAATTTATCGATCTAGCAATATTTCGGCTCAATTTATCGATCTAGTAATTTTTCCGACTTTAACCGCTTTCATGCATTTACACAAAAGTGTTAATTATCACATAATTTTCGATTTTGCCATTTTTACGGTTTATCATAATACTTACTGTTTTAGTATCTAACCCGAAAGATAAGTGTGAAGTTACACACCGGTTATAGTGAGAACTAGACTTTCCCGCTCGTCAACACCTATACGTATCAGGATAAATTAGAATCACTATATTTTAATAACGAAATCAATCTTAGGAATTAACGATCTAACTTTTACCCTCGGATTTTCGAACTACTTCTACTTGCGGTTTCTCCCCGATTGATGGTTCGTTAATCGAATCAAATCCACGAACAAATAATGGTTCGAGTACGAACTACTTCAAACAATTGATTCTCCTCGGATGAACGTCCACAACCCGTGGGAAATCCCGGATTCTTTGAAACAGATCCTTTGCTTATACTTAGGGGATTAATGGAACCTCCCTTCTTTCGAACACTAAACACCGCCTTTTCTTCCCTATCTTGATTGTCTTCAAAGACAAAAGATCGTTAATCCAATCTATTATTACATCGAAATATGACTAAGGGTTTAAGGGTGAAATTAAACACCACAAAGATCCTTGTTCCAAAATATGAGAATCGATCAAACGTTCCTTTATCACCTTAAATCGATTCCAACGTTCTAAGATACCCACGAACACTTGATTTCCGATCTTCCGCTATCGCACTAAAATATAACCATTGGAAACGCTTAAGAGATGGAATGGTAAAATTTCTATCCAAGAAATCCTTTTACCATCATCAAAATTCGCCAACATATTTATTAACTAATCGTAAAATAAAAAGAACCCTTACCTATTATCCACGATTGGAAAGAGACGATTGAGAAAGATGTTTGTGCAAGATGGAGGATTCGGCTATATGACCAAAGAAAATAGAAAAATGATTCGGCTATGGGTACATCAACATTTGGCCGTGAGAGAAAATAATAGAGAAAGTATGAGTATCAAGAATAAAAGATGAGAGAAGAATGATGATGATGTTGTTTCAATTTTCAAAGAGAATAAAAGAGAAAGAAAGAAAGAGATGAGTTTTGGGAGCAATGTATATTCGGCAATGGGGAGAAGAAAAGTAAAGAATGGCTTTTTGGTGTTGGTAGAATCGGCACTATGAGAAAGGCACAAAATTGAACACTAAAGTGAAAAGCAAAAATGACCAAATGGTCAAAATAATCAAGGCTTACCAAAAGATCAATTTCGGCCCAAGGGAAAAGTTGAGAAGAGGAATGCAAAATTTTGCACAAAAACTAAAATGACCAAAAGCAAACTCCTAAACCTTACCAAGCTACTAGCAAAATTCGGCCAACCTTCCCCCTAGCCATAATGCCGTCCAAATTCATTGGTCAAATGACCATGAATTTGTTTCCAAAACACTTTCCTTGATACTTGCCCTATGTCTCCATATCTTTCCATATTTTCTTGATTCCCTACCATAAATTCACTCTTACCTTATTCCTTTGATATACTAACCAAAAATAACAAGGTCAACACTTACCATAAATAAGCTTGGCCGACACTTACCATAGAAGAGCAAAATAAAAGTTGTCCAAATGTTATACAAGGATTCGAACCACTCCCTCATGCAATATCTCATGCGCCAACACCACCTTGCCATTTACTCATCTTATGCTACTTTTTAACACTTAATTTAACTTAAGTGTCAATGCCACTTGCTCCACTTCAATAAATTCTCAAACTAAAAATTATTCCATACCCGAATAATTCTATACTCTTCTTCAGGACTATAATAGGCACGGAAAGAAATAAGAAAATTTTTTCCTTCATAATCTAAACACCAAAACATGCAATAAATCGATACTTGAATTTTAGGGTGTTACAACTCTACCCTCCTTAAAGAAAATTTTGTCCTCGAAATTTACAGTTGAAAGAGATGAGGGTATTGTTGACGAATTGTATCCTCGAGGCTCCCACGTAGCTTCCTCCACTCCGTGATTACGCCATAAAACCTTGACCAACGACACGGTTTTCTTTCTTAGCACCTTAACATCTCGGTCTAAGATTTCCACTTTGGTTCCTCCTCAAAAGACAAGTCTGAATTCAACTCCACTTCTTCTACCAGGTACTATGTGCGAAGGATCCGATCTATAGCGCCTCGGATGGAAACATGAAAAACATTATGAATCGACTCAACTCCGGAGGTAATTCGATCTGATAGGCCACTGGACCAACACGCTTCACCACACGATATGGTCCAATGTATCTAGGACTCAACTTGCCCTTCTTCCCAAACTCGAAAATCTTCTTCCAAGGTGAGACCTTCAAGAAAACTTGATCCCCACAAAGATACTCGATACTTCTACGCTTGGATCTGCATACGACTTTTGTCTATCCAAGCTTCCTTTAACCGTGCTCGAATAGCTTTTACTTTTTCTTCCGTTTGAGAGATCACCAGACCTAATATCTTTCGTTTGCCCAATTCAGTCCAACAACTAGGAGAAACGACACCTACGACCATATAATGCCTCGTAGGGTGCCATCTGAATGCTAGACTGATAGCTATTGTTGTAAGCAAATTCTGCCAACGGTAGAAAATCCTCCCAACTACCTTTGAAGTCGATTTCACATCCCCTTAACATGTCTTCCAGAATCTGAATTACTCTTTCTCGATTGACCATCTAACCGAGGATGAAAAGCCGTCTGCGAAGTTTAGCTTTGTTCCCAAAGCTTCATGCAAAGCTTTCCAAAATCGTGACGCAAACACGGGATCATTATCTCGATATAATAGACACAGTACCCCATGCAACCTCACGATTTCGGATACGCATGTGCTTAGCCAACTTCGTAATGAGTAATCCGTCATTTAACCGGTAGAAAATGAGCGGTCTTCGTCAAACGATCAACAATTACCCAAACGAAATTTTTCTTAGTAGGTGTTAAAGGTAACCCACTAACAAAATCCATTGTTATCCGCTCCCATTTCCAAAGAGGAATCTTTACCGGTTGTAATAATCCTCGACGGCAATTGATGCTCCGCCTTCACTTGCGACAAGTTAAACATTTTCCCACAAATTCGTAAATCTCACGCTTCAACCACAGCCACCAATATTGTTCACGAAGATCCCGATACATCTTATTTCCTCCGGGTGCATAGCATAAGGGCTACTATGCGCCTCCCGTAGAATCATTTGTCTCGGATCCGAGTCCTTAGGTATACAAACTCTCCCACGAAAACATAACACACCTTCCGCGTTTATGCTAAAATCCTCTATTCCACAATTTTCAACTTGTTGAATTAAAAGTCCCAACTTCTTATATCGATATCTGCTTTTCCTTGATTTGCTCTAACCACGAGGGCTTCACCAAGTTCCGCTATCGGACTACCATCCTCGCACAAACTCAAATGGGCAAATATTGTTCTCAAATCGAGATACCACCTTACGACTTAACGCGTCTCGCTACCACACTAGCTTTTCCAGATGATACTCGATTGAGAAATCATAGTCCTTTAACACTCCACCCATCTTCGTTGTCTCAAGTTTAATTCCTTCCGAGTAAGAAGATACTTAAGACTCTTGTGATCCGTATAGATGATAGACTTTTCACCGTAGAGGTAATGCCTCCAAATCTTTAGAGCAAACACTCACGCAGCTAACTCCAAGTCATGAGTAGGGTAGTTTACTTCGTGCGGTCTCAAATGAGGAGAAGCATAAGCCACCACTTTCCCACTTTGCATCAATACACATCCTAAACCCGTGTGTGACGTATCGCGATAAACTATAAACTCCTTTCCACCTCGGGTTGAATCAAGATCATGGCGCTTAGTTAAAATCTTTTTCAATTTCTCGAAACTTTCTTGTTGTTTATCGGTCCATATATATGGTACTCCCTTTCGCAAAGCTTAGTTAGGGGTGCAGCAATCAACGAAAACCCCTCAATAAAGCGTCTATAGTAACCAAGCCAAACCCAAGAAACTCCGAATCTCGACTCATCGACTTTGGTGGTTTCCAATCCAATACACCTCAATCTTCCGAGGATCCACCCTTATTCCTTGGTGATACCACATGACCCAAAAAGTCACTTCCCTTAACCGAATTCACATTTCTTCGAATTTGGCATAAAGTTGATTATCTCAAAGTAATCGCAATACAATTCGCAAATGCGAGTCATGCTCCTCTTCATTCCTTGAATATACCGTAATGTCATCTATGAATACCACCACAAACCGGTCTAAATATGGTTGAAAGACCCGATTCATCATATCCATAAATGCAAATGGTGCATTGGTCAACCCAAACGGCATCACCAAAAACTCATAATGTCCATAACGAGTTCGAAAAGCCGTCTTGTGAATATCCGCTTCTTTCACCTTAAGTTTGGTGATAACCTCGATCTCAAATCAATTTTGGAGAAAACGGAAGCTCCCTTCAATTGATCAAACAGGTCGTCAATTCTCGGCAGAGGATACCGATTCTTGATCGTCAATTTATTCAATTGCCTGTAGTCAATACACATACGCATTGACCCATCTTTCTTCTTAACAAACAAAACCGGTGCTCCCACGGAGACACACTCGGTCGAATAAAGCCCCGATCTAGCAATTCTTGAATTTGAGCTTTAAGCTCCGACAACTCCTTCTGGTGCCATTCTATGAGGAGCAATGGACACTGGAGCTGTTCCGCAAAAGCTCAATACCAAATTCCACTTCCCGATCCGAGGTATACCGGAAGTTCTTCAGAAAAACATCCGAAATTCCTTCACTGTTCTCACATCTTCCATCGACAACTCTTTGGCATCTAAAGCACTAATAAAAGCTAGAAATGCTCCATACCCTTTTCGCACCAACTTTTCCGCCTTAAGTGCGTATACCACATTTGCCAAGTAATTCCTTCGCTCACCTATCATAATTATCTCCTTATCCTCCACAGTTCTTATTGACATCCGCTTTTCGGCACAATCCACTTGCGCTCGATGCTTAACCAACCAATCCATACCCAAAATGATATCGAACTCGCCAAAAGGCAATTCCATCAAATTCGCCAGAAATATTTCTCCTTAAATTACTAAGGGCACGTCTCTAAACAGTTTATTTACCAACACCGACTGTCCTAAAGGACTAATTACCTTCATCTCACTATCAAAAATTTCAGAGTCTAAATTCAAGTTTCCAGATATGGTGCTAGCGACATACGAATGGGTAGAACCAATATCTATCAAAGCAATAACAGGTACATCAAAGATGAAGAACGTACCAGTTATTACATCAGGTGCATTGCCATCCTCACGGCGTCTAACTGCATATACCAATCCCGGTTGTCTTGCATCCGTGTTGCCTCTAGGATCATTGCCTCGACCACCGCACCTTGACCACGTCCACCCTATTACCACCACGACTGGTCCACGACCTCTCCGGTGGTTGCTTTGAATTCCTCTTGCGGTGGTGCATCGATTATTCTACGAGCTTCCCGAGTTGTATCCATTCGACGAGGGCAATTCCTATATTGATGATCCATCGACCGCATTTATAGCAAGCACCCGCTTTCTTCCAAAGACTCTCCGAATGCCTTTTCCCACAATCAAAGACAATCTCGACTCGATTCACGATTCTGTGTGTTCTACCTTGAGCTGGTTCATCATTCCGAGGCCTCTTGAAACCTTTTGAAAAACCCGAATACTTCATATCTCTCTTGCCTCTAGCTCGATCCCGATTCGACGTTAGGAGTTCTTAGCCTCTTCGACTATCTTGGCCTTTTCCACAAGCGTGGCAAAAGTTCTAACTTGTTGTGGGGCTATCAAAACCCGCAATTCATCATTCAAGCCATCCTCAAAGCGCATAATAACGCTCATGATCCGTTGCCACTATTGTTCGAGCATAGCGACTCAAGCGCAAAAACTCGACTTCATATGCTACCACTATCTTATTCCTTGGACCAGATTCGTGAATTCCTTCCTTCCGCATCAACATAACTTCGTTCCTACATATTTCCCTTGGAAGGAAACTTTAAAGAATTCCCAATTGACTAACGCAGCCTTCAAGTGCCTTCTCGAATGATAAGCCACCATTGGTATGCTTCGTCCCTCAACAAGGACACCGCTCCTTAGTTTTTGTTCCACGAAGCACTCAAGATCGTCCATAATTCGCTCCATCGCCTCAAGCCAATATTCAGCGACATTTGGAGCTACACTGAGACACCTCGAAAACCTCAAAGACCACTTGATTTCAATCGTTCCGATATCGACCCACGAGCCGTTGGCCCGGTTCTAGCTCCACCCTTTCAAGGACTCGCAGATTGCTCGTGTCACCGCATTATCTTCTTCCATATGATCATGTGATCCCGTCTCACTTTCGAGTGACGCAGTGCATCCATTTCCGGCATATGATCCGGCGCTTCGCTTGCGCCTCTAACACCTCGTCCTCTACCACGGCCACGCCTACCGCGTCCCACGACCACGTCCTCTAGTGTTCATAGTGACCGATTTAATCTGGTTATGAGTTTTATGAATCGAGAATACTATTTCAAAGTTTATTAACGATGTTTTATGATATGAAAGAGATAGAGTTGTTTTCGCAACCATATCCTATTGTCTCAATCTCTACGATTTTCCACACCTAAAACTAGAAGTTCTAGAGTGTTTCTTATGATCATATCACAATGATAATAAACAATCAATATCTGAATACTTACTTGACTTGGCGCGGGATGTTCATGGTGCCATACTACCTTTAAATCAAAAAGTCTAGAAATTTGAATTATTTTTCAACCAAATATCATTGTTGAACCCAAACCACAAAATTTCAGCTTTTGAACTCCGGCTCGATACCATTAAATGTAACACCCAAACTGTGTCTATGCGTTAAGACGAGATTTGGTTTGTCACACCAATGAACATCCAATATTCTCTAATGATTTAAGTAAAACAGTAATGCAAAACCTTTAGAAATAAGGTTTAATAAAACTAAGTACAATGATTAAAATTTATGAATTAAGAAAAATACTTGTTTGAAATCTTATATATATTAGTCAAAACCTTAACGTAGTTTTAAAAGAATTTGAAAGAAATTGAAAAGTAATTTAGGTGTCTAAAATTGTTATAAAACACAATATTTTTAAGAAAACTTTATAGATTTTAACATAAGCCCATATTAAGAGTCTTAAAATAAAATTAAATCCATCCACACATAAAAATCCATAAAAACATAATTAGAGGCCTTATTACATCATACCCAAATAGTAATTAAAATAAGTAACTTAAATAAAGTTCATAGTTTATAAAACCTGTGGCTCGTAGTATGGCCTCCACCAAGTCATCCCCTACCCAAGTCCACATCAATTTCCATTACCCGAGATGGATAATAAAACGTGATGAGTTACAAAGAACTCAAGTGTGTAACTCACTTACCACCATTATTGGGCCACCATCAAGGCATTAATTTGGGCTTGAGCCCAATTACAAATTTTAACAATATAAAAATGAAATAAAATATATAAAATGCATGTAAAATGAATTTCCCAACCAAGCCTAATTTCCATCCGCTACACACCCCGTACTACCAACCAAAGCACACCTGTGGGGATCAAGTCAACCCACCCCGCCAAACACACCAATCGTAGGCATTTAGCCTTTTAAATAATATTGTAGTGCACTCACCGAACTAGATTGTGACATAGTCACCAAACTAGAGGCATTAAGCCAAATTTGTGGCAAGAGCCACCGAACTAGATTCATGGCCACAGCCTTACTTCTCTTCATCATGTATCCCATCCCATGCAATTATGTATGAATAACAAACTTTAATCATAAATAATTTATCAAGTAATCCATAATACAAATGAGTTTTTAATTAAACTTTTCATTTGGGTCCATTAAACAAAATAGTATTTAGCCCATTTAGCAATCTAGCGAACTTTGGCCCATATTTCGAACTAGAAGGTTTTGGCCCATTATATCGATCTAGCGGTTTTTAGGCCCAATTTGTCGAACTAGCGCTTTTCTACCAAATTTATCGATCTAGTAGTTTTTCACCCAATTTAACAATCTAGCGATCTTTCGGCCCAATTTAACAATCTAGCAATCTTTCGCCCAATTTAACGATCTAGCGAGTCTTTTCGGCCCAATTTAACAATCTAGCAATCTTTAGGCCCAATTTAACGATCTAGCAGTCTTTCGGCCCAATTTAACGATCTAGCAGTATTTCGGCTCAATTTATCGATCTAGCAATATTTCAGCTCAATTTATCGATCTAGCAATATTTCGGCTCAATTTATCGATCTAGTAATTTTTCCGACTTTAACCGTTTTCATGCATTTACACAAAAGTGTTAATTATCACATAATTTTCGATTTTGCCATTTTTACGGTTTATTATAATACTTCTTGTTTAGTATCTAACCCGAAAGATAAGTGTGAAGTTACACACCGGTTATAGTGAGAACTAGACTTTCCCGCTCGTCAACACCTATACGTATCACGATAAATTAGAATCACTATATTTTAATAACGAAATCAATCTTAGGAATTAACGATCTAACTTTTACCCTCGGATTTTCGAACTACTTCTACTTGCGGTTTCTCCCCGATTGATGGTTCGTTAACCGAATCAAATCCACGAACAAATAATGGTTCGGAGTACGAACTACTTCAAACAATTAATTCTCCTCGGATGAACGTCCACAACCCGGTGGGAAATCCTTGATTCTTTGAAACAATCCTTTGCTTATACTTAGGGGATTAATGGAACCTCCCTTCTTCCGAACACTAAACACCGCCTCTTTTCTTCCTATCTTGATTGTCTTCAAAGACAAAAGATCGTTAATCCAATCTATTATTACATCGAAATATGACTAAGGGTTTAAGGGTGAAATTAAACTTACCACAAAGATCCTTGTTCCAAAATATGAGAATCGATCAAACGTTCCTTTATCACCTTAAATCGATTCCAACGTTCTAAGATACCCACGAACACTTGATTTCGATCTTCCGCTATCGCACTAAAATATAACCATTGGAAACGTTTAAGAGATGGAATGGTAAAATTTCTATCCAAGAAATCATTTTTACCATCATCAAAATTCGGCCAACATATTTATTAACTAATCGTAAAATAAAAAGAACCCTTACCTATTATCCACGATTGGAAAGAGACGATTGAGAAAGATGTTTGTGCAAGATGGAGGATTCGGCTATATGACCAAAGAAAATAGAAAAATGATTCGGCTATGGGTACATCAACATTTGGCCATGAGAGAAAATAATAGAGAAAGTATGAGTATCAAGAATAAAAGATGAGAGAAGAATGATGATGATGTTGTTTCAATTTTCAAAGAGAATAAAAGAGAAAGAAAGAAAGAGATGAGTTTTGGGAGCAATGTATATTCGGCAATGGGGAGAAGAAAAGTAAAGAATGGCTTTTTGGTGTTGGTAGAATCGGCACTATGAGAAAGGCACAAAATTGAACACTAAAGTGAAAAGCAAAAATGACCAAATGGTCAAAATAATCAAGGCTTACCAAAAGATCAATTTCGGCCAAAGGGAAAAGTTGAGAAGAGGAATGCAAAATTTTGCACAAAAACTAAAATGACCAAAAGCAAACTCCTAAACCTTACCAAGCTACTAGCAAAATTCAGCCAACCTTCCCCCTAGCCATAATGCCGTCCAAATTCATTGGTCAAATGACCATGAATTTGTTTCCAAAACACTTTCCTTGATACTTGCCCTATGTCTCCATATCTTTCCATATTTTCTTGATTCCACGCCATAAATTCACTCTTACCTTATTCCTTTGATATACTAACCAAAAATAACAAGGTCAACACTTACCATAAATAAGCTTGGCCGGCACTTACCATAGAAGAGCAAAATAAAAGTTGTCCAAATGTTATACAAGGGATTCGAACCACTCCCCTCATGCAATATCTCATGCGCCAACACCACCTTGCCATTTACTCATCTTATGCTACTTTTTAACACTTAATTTAACTTAAGTGTCAATGCCACTTGCTCCACTTCAATAAATTCTCAAACTAAAAATTATTCCATACCCGAATAATTCTATACTCTTCTTCAGGACTATAATAGGCACGGAAAGAAATAAGAAAATTTTTTCCTTCATAATCTAAACACCAAAACATGCAATAAATCGATACTTGAATTTTAGGGTGTTACAACTCTACCCTCCTTAAAGAAAATTTTGTCCTCGAAATTTACCTGGTTGAAAGAGATGAGGGTATTGTTGACGAATTGTATCCTCAGGCTCCCACGTAGCTTCCTCCACTCCGTGATTACGCCATAAAACCTTGACCAACGACACGGTTTTCTTTCTTAGCACCTTAACATCTCGGTCTAAGATTTCCACTGGTTCCTCCTCAAAAGACAAGTCTGAATTCAACTCCACTTCTTCTACCGGTACTATGTTGCGAAGGATCCGATCTATAGCGCCTAAGCATGGAAACATGAAAAACATTATGAATCTGACTCAACTCCGGAGGTAATTCGATCTGATAGGCCACTGGACCAACACGCTTCACCACACGATATGGTCCAATGTATCTAGGACTCAACTTGCCCTTCTTCCCAAACCTGAAAATCTTCTTCCAAGGTGAGACCTTCAAGAAAACTTGATCCCCACAAAGATACTCGATACTTCTACGCTTGAGATCTACATACGACTTTTGTCTATCCGAAGCTTCCTTTAACCGTGCTCGAATAGCTTTTACTTTTTCTTCCGTTTCAGAGATCAGCTCAGGACCTAATATCTTTCGTTTGCCCAATTCAGTCCAACAACTAGGAGAACGACACCTACGACCATATAATGCCTCGTAGGGTGCCATCTGAATGCTAGACTGATAGCTATTGTTGTAAGCAAATTCTGCCAACGGTAGAAAATCCTCCCAACTACCTTTGAAGTCGATTTCACATCCCCTTAACATGTCTTCCAGAATCTGAATTACTCTTTCTGATTGACCATCTAACTGAGGATGAAAAGCCGTACTGAAGTTTAGCTTTGTTCCCAAAGCTTCATGCAAAGCTTTCCAAAATCGTGACGCAAACCTGGGATCCTTATCTGATATAATAGACACAGGTACCCCATGCAACCTCACGATTTCGGATCACGTCTGACTTAGCCAACTTCAGTAATGAGTAATCCGTCATTTAACCGGTAGAAAATGAGCGGTCTTCACAAGCGATCAACAATTACCCAAACGAATTTTTCTTAGTAGGTGTTAAAGGTAACCCACTAACAAAATCCATTGTTATCCGCTCCCATTTCCAAAGAGGAATCTTTACCGGTTGTAATAATCCGGCGTCAATTGATGCTCCGCCTTCACTTGGCTGACACAAGTTAAACATTTTCCCACAAATTCGAAATCTCACGCTTCAACCACGGCCACCAATATTGTTCACGAAGATCCCGATACATCTTATTTCCTCCGGGTGCATAGCATAAGGGCTACTATCGCCTCCCGTAGAATCATTTGTCTCGAGATCTCGAGTCCTTAGGTATACAAACTCTCCCACGAAAACATAACACACCTTCCGCGTTTATGCTAAAATCCTCTATTCCACCATTTTCAACTTGTTGAATTAAAAGTCCCAACTTCTTATCTGATATCTGTTTTTCCTTGATTTGCTCTAACCACAGAGGCTTCACCTGAAGTTCCACTATCAGACTACCATCCTCGTACAAACTCAAATGGGCAAATATTGTTCTCAAATCAGATACCACCTTACGACTTAACGCGTCTGCTACCACACTAGCTTTTCCAGGATGATACTCGATTGAGAAATCATAGTCCTTTAACAGCTCCACCCATCTTCGTTGTCTCAAGTTTAATTCCTTCTGAGTAAGAAGATACTTAAGACTCTTGTGATCCGTATAGATGATAGACTTTTCACCGTAGAGGTAATGCCTCCAAATCTTTAGAGCAAACACTACTGCAGCTAACTCCAAGTCATGAGTAGGGTAGTTTACTTCGTGCGGTCTCAGCTGAGGAGAAGCATAAGCCACCACTTTCCCACTTTGCATCAATACACATCCTAAACCCGTGTGTGACGCATCGCGATAAAACTATAAACTCCTTTCCACCTCGAGGTTGAATCGATCTTCGGCGCTTGCTAAAAATCTTTTTCAATTTCTCGAAACTTTCTTGTTGTTTATCGGTCCATATATATGGTACTCCCTTTCGCAAAGCTTAGTTAGGGGTGCAGCAATCAACGAAAACCCCTCAATAAAGCGTCTATAGTAACCAGCCAAACCCAAGAAACTCTGAATCTCAGCTACTGACTTTGGTGGTTTCCAATCCAATACAGCCTCAATCTTCCGAGGATCCACCCTTATTCCTTCGGCTGATACCACATGACCCAAAAAAAGTCACTTCCCTTAACCAGAATTCACATTTACTGAATTTGGCATAAAGTTGATTATCTCGGAAGTAAGCGCAATACAATTCGCAAATACGAGTCATGCTCCTCTTCATTCCTTGAATATACCAGAATGTCATCTATGAATACCACCACAAACCGGTCTAAATATGGTTGAAAGACCCGATTCATCATATCCATAAATGCAGCTGGTGCATTGGTCAACCCAAACGGCATCACCAAAAACTCATAATGTCCATAACGAGTTCGAAAAGCCGTCTTGTGAATATCCGCTTCTTTCACCTTAAGCCGGGTGATAACCGATCTCAAATCAATTTTGAGAAAGCGGAAGCTCCTTCAATTGATCAAACAGTCGTCAATTCTCGTGGAGGATACCGATTCTTGATCGTCAATTTATTCAATTGCCCGTAGTCAATACACATACGCATTGACCCATCTTTCTTCTTAACAAACAAAACCGGTGCTCCCACGGAGACACACTTTCGGTCGAATAAAGCCCCGATCTAGCAATTCTTGAATTTGAGCTTTAAGCTCCGACAACTCCTTCGGTGCCATTCTATGAGGAGCAATGGACACACCGAGCCGCCTCCGGGCAAAAGCTCAATACCAAATTCCACTTCCCGTTCTGGAGGTATGCCGGGAAGTTCTTCAGGAAAAACATCTGGAAATTCCTTCACTGTTCTCACATCTTCCACTGACAACTCTTTGGCATCTAAAGCACTAATAAAAGCTAGAAATGCTCCATACCCTTTTCGCACCAACTTTTCCGCCTTAAGTGCAGATACCACATTTGCCAAGTAATTCCTTCGCTCACCTATCATAATTATCTCATTATCCTCCACAGTTCTTATTGACATCCGCTTTTCGGCACAATCCACTTGCGCTCGATGCTTAACCAACCAATCCATACCCAAAATGATATCGAACTCGCCAAAAGGCAATTCCATCAAATTCGCCAGAAATATTTCTCCTTGAATTACTAAGGGCACGTCTCTAAACAGTTTATTTACCAACACCGACTGTCCTAAAGGACTAATTACCTTCATCTCACTATCAAAAATTTCAGAGTCTAAATTCAAGTTTCCAGATATGGTGCTAGCGACATACGAATGGGTAGAACCAATATCTATCAAAGCAATAACAGGTACATCAAAGATGAAGAACGTGCAGATTATCACATCAGGTGCATTGCCATCCTCACGGCGTCTAACGCATATACTAATCCCGGTTGTCTTGCATCCGTGTTGCCTCTAGGATCATTGCCTCGACTGCTTTGCACCTTGACCACGTCCGACCCTATTACCACCACGACACGGTCCACGACCTCTCGGTGGTTCTTTGAATTCCTCTTGCCGGTGGTGCATCGATTATTACGAGCTTCCCGAGTTGTATCCATTCGACGAGGGCAATTCCTATATTGATGATCCATCGACCGCATTTATAGCAAGCACCCGTTTTCTTCCAAACTCTCCGAATGCCTTTTCCCACAATCGGCACAATCTCGACTCGATTCACGATTCACAGTGTGTTCTACCTTGAGTCGGTTCATCATTCCGAGGCCTCTTGAAACCTTTTTGAAAAACCCGAATACTTCATATCTCTCTTGCCTCTAGCTCGATCCCGATTCGGCGTTAGAGTTCTTAGCCTCTTCGACTATCTTGGCCTTTTCCACAAGCGTGGCAAAAGTTCTAACTTGTTGTGGGGCTATCAAAACCGCAATTCATCGTTCAAGCCATCCTCAAAGCGTACACAACGCTCATGATCCGTTGCCACTATTGTTCGAGCATAGCGACTCAAGCGCAAAAACTCAGCTTCATATGCTACCACTATCTTATTCCCTTGGACCAGATTCAGGAATTCCTTCCTTCTGGCATCAACATAACTTCGTTCCTACATATTTCCCTTGGAAGGAAACTTTAAAGAATTCCCAATTGACTAATGCGACTTGGTGCCTTCTCGGATGATAAGCCACCATTGGTATGCTTCGTCCCTCAACAAGGACACCGCTCCCTTAGTTTTTGTTCCACGATTGCACTCAAGATCGTCCATAATTCGCTCTCTACGCCTCAAGCCAATATTCAGCGACATTTGGAGCTACACCTGAGACACCTCTGAAAACCTCAGCACCACTTGATTTCAATCGTTCCGATATCGACCCACGAGCTGTTGGCCCAGTTCTAGCTCCAGCGACCCTTTCAAGGACTCGCAGTATTGCTCGTGTCACCGCATTATCTTCTTCCATATGATCATGTGATCCCGTCTCACTTTCGAGTGACGCAGGTGCATCCATTTCCGGCATATGATCCGGCGCTTCAGTTGCGCCTCTAACACCTCGTCCTCTACCACGGCCACGTCTACCGCGTCCACGACCACGTCCTCTAGTGTTCATAGTGACTGATTTAATCTGGTTATGAGTTTTATGAATCAGAATACTATTTCAGTGTTTATTAACGATGTTTTATGATATGAAAGAGATAGAGTTGTTTTCGCAACCATATCCTATTGTCTCAATCTCTACGATTTTCCACACCTAAAACTAGAAGTTCTAGAGTGTTTCTTATGATCATATCACAATGATAATAAACAATCAATATACAGATACTTACTTGACTTGGCGCGGGATGTTCATGGTGCCATACTACCTTTAAATCAAAAAGTCTAGAAATTTGAATTATTTTTCAACCAAATATCATTGTTGAACCCAAACCACAGCCCAGTTTTGAACCTGGCTCTGATACCATTAAATGTAACACCCAAACCAGGTCTATGCGTTAAGACGAGATTTGGTTTGTCACACCGAACGAACATCCAATATTCTCTAATGATTTAAGTAAAACAGTAATGCAAAACCTTTAGAAATAAGGTTTAATAAAAACTAAGTACAATGATTAAAATTTATGAATTAAGAAAAATACTTGTTTGAAATCTTATATATATTAGTCAAAACCTTAACGTAGTTTTAAAAGAATTTGAAAGAAATTGAAAAGTAATTTAGGTGTCTAAAATTGTTATAAAACACAATATTTTTAAGAAAACTTTATAGATTTTAACATAAGCCCATATTAAGAGTCTTAAAATAAAATTAAATCCATCCACACATAAAAATCCATAAAAACATAATTAGAGGCCTTATTACATCATACCCAAATAGTAATTAAAATAAGTAACTTAAATAAAGTTCATAGTTTATAAAACCCAGGCTCGTAGTATGGCCTCCACCAAGTCATCCCCGGCCCAAGTCCACATCAATTTCCATTACCTGAGATGGATAATAAAACGGGGTGAGTTACAAAGAACTCAGTGTGTAACTCACTTACCACCATTATTGGGCCAGACCATCAAGGCATTAATTTGGGCTTGAGCCCAATTACAAATTTTAACAATATAAAAATGAAATAAAATATATAAAATGCATGTAAAATGAATTTCCCAACCAAGCCTAATTTCCATCCGCTACACACCCCCGTACCAACCAGCACACCTGTGGGGATCAAGTCAACCCACCCCGCCAAACACACCAATCGTAGGCATTTAGCCTTTTAAATAATATTGTAGTGCACTCATCAACTAGATTGTGACATAGTCACCGAACTAGAGGCATTAAGCCAAATTTGTGGCGAGCCACCGAACTAGATTCATGGCCACAGGCCTTACTTCTCTTCATCATGTATCCCATCCCATGCAATTATGTATGAATAACAAACTTTAATCATAAATAATTTATCAAGTAATCCATAATACAAATGAGTTTTTAATTAAACTTTTCATTTGGGTCCATTAAACAAAATAGTATTTAGCCCATTTAGCAATCTAGCGAACTTTGGCCCATATTTCGAACTAGAAGGTTTTGGCCCATTATATCGATCTAGCGGTTTTAGGCCCAATTTGTCGAACTAGCGCTTTTTCGCCAAATTTATCGATCTAGTAGTTTTTCGACCCAATTTAACAATCTAGCGATCTTTATCGCCCAATTTAACAATCTAGCAATCTTTGGCCCAATTTAACGATCTAGCGCCTTTACGGCCCAATTTAACGATCTAGCGATATTTAGGCTCAATTTATCGATCTAGCAATATTTCACTCAATTTATCGATCTAGCAATATTTCGGCTCAATTTATCGATCTAGTAATTTTTCCGACTTTAACCGTTTTCATGCATTTACACAAAAGTGTTAATTATCACATAATTTTCGATTTTGCCATTTTTACGGTTTATCATAATACTTACTGTTTAGTATCTAACCCGAAAGATAAGTGTGAAGTTACACACCGGTTATAGTGAGAACTAGACTTTCCCGGCTCGTCAACACCTATACGTATCGGGATAAATTAGAATCACTATATTTTAATAACGAAATCAATCTTAGGAATTAACGATCTAACTTTTACCCTCGGATTTTGAACTACTTCTACTTGCGGTTTCTCCCGATTGATGGTTCGTTAACCGAATCAAATCCACGAACAAATAATGGTTGAGAGTGCGAACTACTTCAAACAATTGATTCTCCTCGGATGAGCGTCCACAACCCGGTGGAAATCCCGGATTCTTTGAAACAGTCCTTTGCTTATACTTAGGGGATTAATGGAACCTCCTTCTTCCGAACACTAAACACCGCCCTTTTCTTCCCTATCTTGATTGTCTTCAAAGACAAAAGATCGTTAATCCAATCTATTATTACATCGAAATATGACTAAGGGTTTAAGGGTGAAATTAAACACCACAAAGATCCTTGTTCCAAAATATGAGAATCGATCAAACGTTCCTTTATCACCTTAAATCGATTCCAACGTTCTAAGATACCCACGAACACTTGATTTCCGATCTTCCGCTATCGCACTAAAATATAACCATTGGAAACGTTTAAGAGATGGAATGGTAAAATTTCTATCCAAGAAATCCTTTTACCATCATCAAAATTCATTAACATATTTATTAACTAATCGTAAAATAAAAAGAACCCTTACCTATTATCCACGATTGGAAAGAGACGATTGAGAAAGATGTTTGTGCAAGATGGAGGATTCGGCTATATGACCAAAGAAAATAGAAAAATGATTCGGCTATGGGTACATCAACATTTGGCCGTGAGAGAAAATAATAGAGAAAGTATGAGTATCAAGAATAAAAGATGAGAGAAGAATGATGATGATGTTGTTTCAATTTTCAAAGAGAATAAAAGAGAAAGAAAGAAAGAGATGAGTTTTGGGAGCAATGTATATTCGGCAATGGGGAGAAGAAAAGTAAAGAATGGCTTTTTGGTGTTGGTAGAATCGGCACTATGAGAAAGCGCAAAATTGAACACTAAAGTGAAAAGCAAAAATGACCAAATGGTCAAAATAATCAAGGCTTACCAAAAGATCAATTTCGGCCCAAGGGAAAAGTTGAGAAGAGGAATGCAAAATTTTGCACAAAAACTAAAATGACCAAAAGCAAACTCCTAAACCTTACCAAGCTACTAGCAAAATTCGGCCAACCTTCCCCTAGCCATAATGCCGTCCAAATTCATTGGTCAAATGACCATGAATTTGTTTCAAACACTTTCCTTGATACTTGCCCTATGTCTCCATATCTTTCCATATTTTCTTGATTCCCTACCATAAATTCACTCTTACCTTATTCCTTTGATATACTAACCAAAAATAACAAGGTCAACACTTACCATAAATAAGCTTGGCGACACTTACCATAGAAGAGCAAAATAAAAGTTGTCCAAATGTTATACAAGGGATTCAACCACTCCCCTCATGCAATATCTCATGCGCCAACACCACCTTGCCATTTACTCATCTTATGCTACTTTTTAACACTTAATTTAACTTAAGTGTCAATGCCACTGCTCCACTTCAATAAATTCTCAAACTAAAAATTATTCCATACCCGAATAATTCTATACTCTTCTTCAGGACTATAATAGGCACGGAAAGAAATAAGAAAATTTTTTCCTTCATAATCTAAACACCAAAACATGCAATAAATCGATACTTGAATTTTAGGGTGTTACAACTCTACCCTCCTTAAAGAAAATTTTGTCCTCGAAATTTACCTGGTTGAAAGAGATGAGGGTATTGTTGACGAATTGTATCCTCAGGCTCCCACGTAGCTTCCTCCACTCCGTGATTACGCCATAAAACCTTGACCAACGGCACGGTTTTCTTTCTTAGCACCTTAACATCTCGGTCTAAGATTTCCACTGGTTCCTCCTCAAAAGACAAGTCTGAATTCAACTCCACTTCTTCTACCGGTACTATGTGCGAAGGATCCGATCTATAGCGCCTCAGCATGGAAACATGAAAAACATTATGAATCTGACTCAACTCCGGAGGTAATTCGATCTGATAGGCCACTGGACCAACACGCTTCACCACACGATATGGTCCAATGTATCTAGGACTCAACTTGCCCTTCTTCCCAAACCTGAAAATCTTCTTCCAAGGTGAGACCTTCAAGAAAACTTGATCCCCCACAGCATACTCGATACTTCTACGCTTCAGATCTGCATACGACTTTTGTCTATCCGAAGCTTCCTTTAACCGTGCTCGAATAGCTTTTACTTTTTCTTCCGTTTCAGAGATCAGCTCAGGACCTAATATCTTTCGTTTGCCCAATTCAGTCCAACAACTAGGAGAACGACACCTACGACCATATAATGCCTCGTAGGGTGCCATCTGAATGCTAGACTGATAGCTATTGTTGTAAGCAAATTCTGCCAACGGTAGAAAATCCTCCCAACTACCTTTGAAGTCGATTTCACATCCCCTTAACATGTCTTCCAGAATCTGAATTACTCTTTCTGATTGACCATCTAACTGAGGATGAAAAGCCGTACTGAAGTTTAGCTTTGTTCCCAAAGCTTCATGCAAAGCTTTCCAAAATCGTGACGCAAACCTGGGATCCTTATCTGATATAATAGACACAGGTACCCCATGCAACCTCACGATTTCGGATACGTACAGCTTAGCCAACTTCTGTAATGAGTAATCCGTACGAACTGGTAGAAAATGAGCAGTCTTCGTCAAACGATCAACAATTACCCAAACAGAATTTTTCTTAGTAGGTGTTAAAGGTAACCCACTAACAAAATCCATTGTTATCCGCTCCCATTTCCAAAGAGGAATCTTTACCGGTTGTAATAATCCTGACGGCAATTGATGCTCCGCCTTCACTTGCTGACAAGTTAAACATTTTCCCACAAATTCAGAAATCTCACGCTTCAACCCTGGCCACCAATATTGTTCACGAAGATCCCGATACATCTTATTTCCTCCGGGGTGCATAGCATAAGGGCTACTATGCGCCTCCCGTAGAATCATTTGTCTCAGATCTGAGTCCTTAGGTATACAAACTCTCCCACGAAAACATAACACACCTTCCGCGTTTATGCTAAAATCCTCTATTCCACCATTTTCAACTTGTTGAATTAAAAGTCCCAACTTCTTATCTGATATCTGTTTTTCCTTGATTTGCTCTAACCACAGAGGCTTCACCTGAAGTTCCGCTATCAGACTACCATCCTCGTACAAACTCAAATGGGCAAATATTGTTCTCAAATCAGATACCACCTTACGACTTAACGCGTCTGCTACCACACTAGCTTTTCCAGGATGATACTCGATTGAGAAATCATAGTCCTTTAACAGCTCCACCCATCTTCGTTGTCTCAAGCTTAATTCCTTCTGAGTAAGAAGATACTTAAGACTCTTGTGATCCGTATAGATGATAGACTTTTCACCGTAGAGGTAATGCCTCCAAATCTTTAGAGCAAACACTACTGCAGCTAACTCCAAGTCATGAGTAGGGTAGTTTACTTCGTGCGGTCTCAGCTGAGGAGAAGCACAAGCCACCACTTTCCCACTTTGCATCAATACACATCCTAAACCCGTGTGTGACGCATCGCAGTAAACTATAAACTCCTTTCCAGCCTCAGGTTGAATCAGTACTGGCGCTTCCGTTAAAATCTTTTTCAATTTCTCGAAACTTTCTTGTTGTTTATCGATCCATATATATGGTACTCCCTTTCGCAAAAGCTTAGTTAGGGGTGCAGCAATCAACGAAAACCCCTCAATAAAGCGTCTATAGTAACCAGCCAAACCCAAGAAACTCCGAATCTCAGCTACTGACTTTGGTGGTTTCCAATCCAATACTGACCTCAATCTTCCGAGATCCACCCTTATTCCTTCTACTGATACCACATGACCCAAAAAGTCACTTCCCTTAACCGAAATTCACATTTACTGAATTTGGCATAAAGTTGATTATCTCGAAGTAACTGCAATACAATTCGCAAATGCGAGTCATGCTCCTCTTCATTCCTTGAATATACCAGAATGTCATCTATGAATACCACCACAAACCGGTCTAAATATGGTTGAAAGACCCGATTCATCATATCCATAAATGCAGCTGGTGCATTGGTCAACCCAAACGGCATCACCAAAAACTCATAATGTCCATAACGAGTTCGGAAAGCCGTCTTGTGAATATCCGCTTCTTTCACCTTAAGCTAGTGATAACCTGATCTCAAATCAATTTTGGAGAAAACGGAAGCTCCCTTCAATTGATCAAACAGGTCGTCAATTCTCGGCAGAGGATACCGATTCTTGATCGTCAATTTATTCAATTGCCTGTAGTCAATACACATACGCATTGACCCATCTTTCTTCTTAACAAACAAAACCGGTGCTCCCCACGGAGACACACTCGGTCGAATAAAGCCCCGATCTAGCAATTCTTGAATTTGAGCTTTAAGCTCCGACAACTCCTTCGGTGCCATTCTATGAGGAGCAATGGACACTGGAGCCGTTCCGGGCAAAAGCTCAATACCAAATTCCACTTCCCGATCTGGAGGTATGCCGGGAAGTTCTTCAGGAAAAACATCTGGAAATTCCTTCACTGTTCTCACATCTTCCACTGACAACTCTTTGGCATCTAAAGCACTAATAAAAGCTAGAAATGCTCCATACCCTTTTCGCACCAACTTTTCCGCCTTAAGTGCAGATACCATATTTGCCAAGTAATTCCTTCGCTCACCTATCATAATTATCTCCTTATCCTCCACAGTTCTTATTGACATTCGCTTTTCGGCACAATCCACTTGCGCTCGATGCTTAACCAACCAATCCATACCCAAAATGATATCGAACTTGCCAAAAGGCAATTCCATCAAATTCGCCAGAAATATTTCTCATTGAATTACTAAGGGCACGTCTCTAAACAGTTTATTTACCAATACCGACTGTCCTAAAGGACTAATTACCTTCATCTCACTATCAAAAATTTCAGAGTCTAAATTCAAGTTTCCAGATATGGTGCTAGCGACATACGAATGGGTAGAACCAATATCTATCAAAGCAATAACAGTACATCAAAGATGAAGAACGTATCAGCTTATCACATCGTGTGCATTGCCATCCTCACGGCGGCCTAACCGCATATACCAATCCGGCCGCTTTGCATCTGTGTTGCCTCTAGGATCATTGCCTCGACCTGCTGCACCTTGACCACGTCCAGCCCTATTACCACCACGACCTGGTCCACGACCTCTCGGTGGTTGCTGAATTCCTCTTGCCGGTGGTGCATCAGTGTTACGAGCTTCCTGAGTTGTATCCATTCGACGAGGGCAATTCCTATATTGATGATCCATCGACCCGCATTTATAGCAAGCACCCGTTTTCTTCCAGCACTCTCCAGAATGCCTTTTCCCACAATCAGCACAATCTCGACTCTGATTCACAGTTACAGGTGTTCTACCTTGAGCTGGTTCATCATTCCGAGGCCTCTTCAGAAACCTTTTTGAAAAACCCGAATACTTCATATCTCTCTTGCCTCTAGCTCGATCCCGATTCTGACGTTCCGAGTTCTTAGCCTCTTCGACTATCTTGGCCTTTTCCACAAGCGTGGCAAAAGTTCTAACTTGTTGTGGGGCTATCAAAACCCGCAATTCATCGTTCAAGCCATCCTCAAAGCGTACACAACGCTCATGATCCGTTGCCACTATTGTTCGAGCATAGCGACTCAAGCGCAAAAACTCAGCTTCATATGCTACCACTATCTTATTCCCTTGGACCAGATTCAGGAATTCCTTCCTTCTGGCATCAACATAACTCGTTCCTACATATTTCCCTTGGAAGGAAACTTTAAAGAATTCCCAATTGACTAACGCAGCTTCAGTGCCTTCTCAGACAGTAAGCCACCATTGGTATGCTTCGTCCCTCAACAAGGACACCGCTCCCCTTAGTTTTTGTTCCACAGTGCACTCAAGATCGTCCATAATTCGCTCCACTGCCTCAAGCCAATATTCAGCGACATTTGGAGCTACACCTGAGACACCTCTGAAAACCTCAGCACCACTTGATTTCAATCGTTCCGATATCGACCCACGAGTTGTTGGCCCAGTTCTAGCTCCAGCGACCCTTTCAAGGACTCGCAGTATTGCTCGTGTCACCGCATTATCTTCTTCCATATGATCATGTGATCCCGTCTCACTTTCGAGTGACGCAGGTGCATCCATTTCCGGCATATGATCCGGCGCTTCAGTTGCGCCTCTAACACCTCGTCCTCTACCACGGCCACGTCTACCGCGTCCACGACCACGTCCTCTAGTGTTCATAGTGACCCGATTTAATCTGGTTATGAGTTTTATGAATCGAATACTATTTCAAAGGTTTATTAACGATGTTTTATGATATGAAAGAGATAGAGTTGTTTTCGCAACCATATCCTATTGTCTCAATCTCTACGATTTTCCACACCTAAAACTAGAAGTTCTAGAGTGTTTCTTATGATCATATCACAATGATAATAAACAATCAATATACAGATACTTACTTGACTTGGCGCGGGATGTTCATGGTGCCATACTACCTTTAAATCAAAAAGTCTAGAAATTTGAATTATTTTTCAACCAAATATCATTGTTGAACCCAAACCACATCCCAGTTTTGAACCTGGCTCTGATACCATTAAATGTAACACCCAAACCAGGTCTATGCGTTAAGACGAGATTTGGTTTGTCACACCGAATGAACATCCAATATTCTCTAATGATTTAAGTAAAACAGTAATGCAAAACCTTTAGAAATAAGGTTTAATAAAAACTAAGTACAATGATTAAAATTTATGAATTAAGAAAAATACTTGTTTGAAATCTTATATATATTAGTCAAAACCTTAACGTAGTTTTAAAAGAATTTGAAAGAAATTGAAAAGTAATTTAGGTGTCTAAAATTGTTATAAAACACAATATTTTTAAGAAAACTTTATAGATTTTAACATAAGCCCATATTAAGAGTCTTAAAATAAAATTAAATCCATCCACACATAAAAATCCATAAAAACATAATTAGAGGCCTTATTACATCATACCCAAATAGTAATTAAAATAAGTAACTTAAATAAAGTTCATAGTTTATAAAACCTAGGCTCGTAGTATGGCCTCCACCAAGTCATCCCCTACCCAAGTCCACATCAATTTCCATTACCCGAGATGGATAATAAAACGGGGTGAGTTACAAAGAACTCAGTGTGTAACTCACTTACCACCATTATTGGGCCAGACCATCAAGGCATTAATTTGGGCTTGAGCCCAATTACAAATTTTAACAATATAAAAATGAAATAAAATATATAAAATGCATGTAAAATGAATTTCCCAACCAAGCCTAATTTCCATCCGCTCACACACCTACACACCCACCACCAACACCACACTGTGGGATCAAGTCAACCCACCCCGCCAAACACACCAATCGTAGGCATTTAGCCTTTTAAATAATATTGTAGTGCACTACCGAACTAGATTGTGACATAGTCACCAAACTAGAGGCATTAAGCCAAATTTGTGGCGAGAGCCACGAACTAGATTCATGGCCACAGGCCTTACTTCTCTTCATCATGTATCCCATCCCATGCAATTATGTATGAATAACAAACTTTAATCATAAATAATTTATCAAGTAATCCATAATACAAATGAGTTTTTAATTAAACTTTTCATTTGGGTCCATTAAACAAAATAGTATTTAGCCCATTTAGCAATCTAGCGAACTTTGGCCCATATTTCGAACTAGAAGGTTTTTGGCCCATTATATCGATCTAGCAGTTTTTAGGCCCAATTTGTCGAACTAGCAGTTTTTCGGCCAAATTTATCGATCTAGTAGTTTTTCGACCCAATTTAACAATCTAGCAGTCTTTCGGCCCAATTTAACAATCTAGCAATCTTTCGGCCCAATTTAACGATCTAGCAGTCTTTCGGCCCAATTTAACAATCTAGCAATCTTTCGGCCCAATTTAACGATCTAGCAGTCTTTCGGCCCAATTTAACGATCTAGCAGTATTTCGGCTCAATTTATCGATCTAGCAATATTTCAGCTCAATTTATCGATCTAGCAATATTTCGGCTCAATTTATCGATCTAGTAATTTTTCCGACTTTAACCGTTTTCATGCATTTACACAAAAGTGTTAATTATCACATAATTTTCGATTTTGCCATTTTTACGGTTTATTATAATACTTACTGTTTAGTATCTAACCCGAAAGATAAGTGTGAAGTTACACACCTGGTTATAGTGAGAACTAGACTTTCCCGCTCGTCAACACCTATACGTATCACGATAAATTAGAATCACTATATTTTAATAACGAAATCAATCTTAGGAATTAACGATCTAACTTTTACCCTCGGATTTTGAACTACTTCTACTTGCGGTTTCTCCCGATTGATGGTTCGTTAACCGAATCAAATCCACGAACAAATAATGGTTCGGAGAGTGCGAACTACTTCAAACAATTGATTCTCCTCGGATGAACGTCCACAACCCGGTGGAAATCCCGGATTGTTTGAAACAGATCCTTTGCTTATACTTAGGGGATTAATGGAACCTCCTTCTTCCGAACACTAAACACCGCCCTTTTCTTCCTATCTTGATTGTCTTCAAAGACAAAAGATCGTTAATCCAATCTATTATTACATCGAAATATGACTAAGGGTTTAAGGGTGAAATTAAGCACCACAAAGATCCTTGTTCCAAAATATGAGAATCGATCAAACGTTTCTTTATCACCTTAAATCGATTCCAACGTTCTAAGATACCCACGAACACTTGATTTACGATCTTCCGCTATCGCACTAAAATATAACCATTGGAAACGTTTAAGAGATGGAATGGTAAAATTTCTATCCAAGAAATCATTTTTACCATCATCAAAATTCGCCAACATATTTATTAACTAATCGTAAAATAAAAAGAACCCTTACCTATTATCCACGATTGGAAAGAGACGATTGAGAAAGATGTTTGTGCAAGATGGAGGATTAGGCTATATGACCAAAGAAAATAGAAAAATGATTCGGCTATGGGTACATCAACATTTGGCCATGAGAGAAAATAATAGAGAAAGTATGAGTATCAAGAATAAAAGATGAGAGAAGAATGATGATGATGTTGTTTCAATTTTCAAAGAGAATAAAAGAGAAAGAAAGAAAGAGATGAGTTTTGGGAGCAATGTATATTCGGCAATGGGGAGAAGAAAAGTAAAGAATGGCTTTTTGGTGTTGGTAGAATCGGCACTATGAGAAAGGCACAAAATTGAACACTAAAGTGAAAAGCAAAAATGACCAAATGGTCAAAATAATCAAGGCTTACCAAAAGATCAATTTCGGCCAAAGGGAAAAGTTGAGAAGAGGAATGCAAAATTTTGCACAAAAACTAAAATGACCAAAAGCAAACTCCTAAACCTTACCAAGCTACTAGCAAAATTCAGCCAACCTTCCCCCTAGCCATAATGCCGTCCAAATTCATTGGTCAAATGACCATGAATTTGTTTCCAAAACACTTTCCTTGATACTTGCCCTATGTCTCCATATCTTTCCATATTTTCTTGATTCCCTGCCATAAATTCACTCTTACCTTATTCCTTTGATATACTAACCAAAAATAACAAGGTCAACACTTACCATAAATAAGCTTGGCCGGCACTTACCATAGAAGAGCAAAATAAAAGTTGTCCAAATGTTATACAAGGGATTCGAACCACTCCCCTCATGCAATATCTCATGCGCCAACACCACCTTGCCATTTACTCATCTTATGCTACTTTCTAACACTTAATTTAACTTAAGTGTCAATGCCACTTGCTCCACTTCAATAAATTCTCAAACTAAAAATTATTCCATACCCGAATAATTCTATACTCTTCTTCAGGACTATAATAGGCACGAAAAGAAATAAAAAAATTTTTTCCTTCATAATCTAAACACCAAAACATGCAATAAATCGATACTTGAATTTTAGGGTGTTACAAGTACACGCATCTAATTATAGTTACATCTAAAAGGAAGACTAAACGTATAATTTTGGGAGTATAATTTTATATTTCAATCAAATCATGAGACTAAACGTATTTTTTTTTGCCTAACTATCTACTATAAACTATTAAAATAGTTACTTTACTTTTATTTACTTCAGGTTATATTTTAGTCACTTACGTTATCATATTGTAACATTTTAGTCACTGAGCCATTAATTGCTGTTAACGGTGTAACTGTAAGCTGAAGTGACACGTTAAGCCATCATTTTAAACAAAAATAGGTTAATTTATACAATCAGTTCCATATTTTTTTATTTTGAGCAATTTAATTTTTTTTTATATTCTTTTAACTTTCTTTTTCTTTTCTTTATTTTTCCATTCTTTTCTGCTTCTCCCTCTGTTTTCCTCCATTCTTCATTTCTTTTAACGTAATTTTTTTTATATTTTTCATTTGTTAAAACTAGTCCCTATACTTTTATTTTTTTGAACAATTTATTTTTTTCGAGTGAGGCGAGCTTGTGGACTAGTTTTAACAAATGAAAAACATAAAAAAACTACGTTAAAAGAAATAAAGAAAGGAGGAAAACATAGGAAGAAGCATAAGAGAATGGAAAATAAAGAAAAAAAAGAAAATTGAAAGAACATAAAAGAAAAATAATTAAATTGCTCAAAATAAAAAATATATATACGAACCAATTGTAGAATTTAAGCTAAAATTTTTGTTTAAAATGATGATTTAACATGCCATGTCAGCTTACCGTTACACCGTTAACGGTAATTAACGGCTCAGTGACTAAAATGTTACAACACAATAACGTAAGTAGAGGTGAGTATTCGGTCGAGTCGAGTAAAAAAAATTCGAGTTAGTTGAGTTGACGAATCATATTTTAGCAACCGAACTCAATTTGAATTTTTTTCAAATCGAATCGAATCGAGTGAAAAAATTTCAAGTTAAGTCGAGTCGAGTTAACGAATCATATTATTTATACTCAATGTTGCGTTTACATTGACCGACTATTTAACTAGTAGACGAAGTATAAGATTTTTTTAACTACATAAACAATATAATTGTTTTACCTTTTAACTTAATGAGTAAATATTTATCAAAACAACGTAATTTTGCCTTTTAACTTAATAGTTTTGACTTTTAACTTTAGAAAAGATAAACATTTGTCAAAATGATGTAGTTTTGCCTTTTCTTATTCGGATTTTCAGATAACTCGAATTGTGTAATTCATATTCGAGTTAAACCAAAAAACTTAATTTTTTATTCGAGTTGATCCGAATAACTTGATTAACTCAAATAACTAGAACTATTAAATTCAAAATTTGAGTTTTTTATCGAGTTTTTTGAATCGAATCGGATTTTGCTCACCCTTAAACGTGAGTGACTAAAACGTAACATTTCAAACATAAGTAACTAAAATATAACCTGAGGCAAACAGGAGTGACTATTTTGACAATTTACCCATAAATTAATCATTAAACTACGTCTTGAATATTCAAAGTCATTAAAGAAACATACAAATAATTTCGAGGAAAACGAAACGCCCCTCTTTTGTTTCTTTATATATTATTCTCCTAAAAAATAGTCAGCTG
Source organism: Gossypium sturtianum (assembly GCA_025698515.1). NCBI lineage: Eukaryota > Viridiplantae > Streptophyta > Magnoliopsida > Malvales > Malvaceae > Gossypium > Gossypium sturtianum. The sequence continues at coordinate 60,303,526 of CM046952.1, forward strand.
GACCCTATTGCAAAATTCAGAAAAATCATGCTTGCTGATGCAAGTGAGGAATAATATACATCTAAATAATAGCTCAGATAAGCATCAAGTGTAATGTTATAGATATTTATTTTATATATTCATAATGTGATTACTATTTATAAGAATGAAACATTTTTAATTATATCTTTTTGAAGAGCATTCGTGATGAGGTAATGAGAAGATTAATCACTACAATCGCCGATAGTTATAAATACCTAAATTTATAATGGGGAATGATTCAATTATATCAGTGCAAAGTAGTTTTACATCGTTTTTATATATGTTTGTATGATTAATATTTTAACAATCCAATAGTTGAATCAATATAATTGTATTTGTCATACATGTGCATTTTCGAACTGGTCTAATATCTCTTTCATATTGATTTAAGATATTGTATATATTAATATTTACTGAATAGTTGAAAGTTTTTTTTTTATTTACATAAAATAAATAGTTAGAAACTTTTTATTTATGTCAAATTTGACATGCATGATCTATATGAATAAAATATAACATATGACGATCAAATCATTAAAATATTAATCGTACAAAAAATATACAAAAATGTGTAAAATTATTATAATTTTTCATATGTGTAAGTGGATCACTCCACTTTATGAAATATAAAATATCCCCGTTTTGTAACGATTAATATAAAAAGAGTATCTATCTTTTGACAAAAATAATAATATCTATAATTTTTTTGTTAAAAAATAATATGTACTAAATTATAACATATCCACGATGAGTGTGAAAAATAAATTTTATATAATATAAATCAATAATTGGATTTTAGTTAAAATGGTAAATTTAAGAATTTGGGGAGCTTTATGTATTAGGTAGAGGTGCTCATGGGTCGGGTTGGGCTGGGCCCAACCAAAATTTTAAGCTTGTTTGCTAGGCTTTGGCCCGACCCGAAAAATAGGTTTAAAATTTTGTCCAAGCTCGATTTGGATAAAAATGTTAAAACTTGGGCCCAGCTTGATCCATATTATTGTTTTATATTATTTTTTAAAACATAATACATCAAAAATACTAAAAATATTAAAAAATGTTTCCCAACAAATTGAAAATAAATTTTAAAAAAATATGTATATTTAAATAACACTAAGATAGGTGCAACATGAGTAATATTTTTGAGTAGGTTGGGATAAATTTAAGACAACACGAGTGGCTGGCATGGGCTAAGGTTCCCTGGACTACCCTTTTTGGGTTGGTAGCATGATGTATATAGAAGAATAGGAATCTATTTGTCTTTTAAGGTTTATCATGGAGTTTAACAAAAGACCACTAAGATATCTGTTTGTTGGGCAAGACCATATATTGTTACTCATGCGTGGGATCCAGCTAAAGATTCAAACGAAGAGTCTGAGCAAATATTAGGAACAATTGTCGAATAAGTCGATAGATTTAGGCTTTTGTATGCTTTTTTAGTTTAGCTAGGTTTTCCACAAAAAAAAAAAAAATACTAAGATAGGTGCAACTTAACAAGCAAATGCCTCTAAAATAGTAACAAATTAACAATAAAACAAAAGTTATATAATAACAACAAAATAGTAGTAATATAATAGTGAAATGGTAGTAAAATAGTGAAAAAAAATAAGAAACTAGTAAAAAAAAAATTTAAAAACAAAAAAGAAAATTGCAGTTTTTTTTGCATATTCGGGCTGGGTCGGGCCAAAAAAGCCTTACTTGAGACCTGACTCGTTTTCTAAATGGGCATTATTTTTTTTGCCCAAGCCCATTTTCGGGCCTATATTTTTATCCAAATTCTCTCACTTTTCGGGCGGGACCCATAAATAGGTCTAGTCTTAGGTTTAAATATTATCATGTGTTTTTTTTATAGATTTTATACAAAAGTATAAAAGATATAAATTTAAAATTTTGATTTTAATGCTTTTCCTAACTGTGTTGTGTCAAGTTAACTCATAACATCAATTTAGTCAAACACTTATATGATAGTACAAATAATATATAGCATTAATAACACTAATGCATCGTTTAGTTACTAGTGTAATAACATGAGGAAAAACATATTTATTACATATGTATTACAATAGTTAAACATAAAATAAAGAATAATTAGTATAAATTTAAACTTGAAATTAGAAATATGAGTAAAAATTCTTGTAAAAAATAAGACTTTTTTAAAATAAGCGGAAATTTTTCATTCTCTTTGCTAAAAACAAGTCATGAGAGTAGCTAAATATTACCAATTGAATTAATTTATTGATAATTCATACACTAAAACATGTATAAAATTAATAATACTCCTACCAAAAATAGCATAAAAGCAAAACATAAAATTTGTGTGTATGTGTTTATATTATTTTTGTGTATTCAAAATATTATAAATTTACAAGTAAATTATGTGTTTTATGCATATTTTATTATGTTTGTATATTCATGTTATTTTTCGTATTATTTTTTTAATTAATTATTTAATTTTATATTGAATTCATCTCATATAATTAGTACATTTAAAACATTATGTTCGTATACTAAGTTCGTAACATATCTCAATTATTTTTTTTGCAGCATATCATATTTTTTTTTAATACTTCTAAAAAGATAGAAAAACGCTCTTAAATATATTCAAATTTATATATTTTATGTCTGTTATAATAACAATATCAATTGAGACAAGAGGTACTAATATGTTGATGTTGTGAATTAATTAATCTCATATTAAAATTTAAAATATGAATCATTATGATTTCCAAGGACATATTCCAGGTTGTTAACCAGATTCAACTAGGTTGTTAGCATGATTTGTGTAAAGATAAGAGTTTCTTGTCTCATCTGATATCTGATTTATACAAGTTGAGAATTAATTTAGTATTGCTATTAAAAGTGTTTAATTCAACCACCGTACAACCACACTTTTGATCCTAAACTTCTTTGTTTAGCTTTACTTTTTTACTTTTAGAAACAATAAACAATTTTAAAGTCCTAAAAGTAAAATTGAGACTCTTGTATTAGGAGTTGGATTCTTCTTTATTCAAAAAATGAGCAAACTAGTTCCTGTACATTAGATTAAAGAGTAAATTGGTCATTTCTGTTAAAAATTTCATCTATTTGTACTGTTAAAATTAACTGTTGACAAAATAATCAAACAGTAACATGTGACATACCACATGTACCTTATACTGATGTACATAAATTAATTAATTCTTTGATCTAATATACAGAAATTAAATTATTTAATTTCAAATAAAAAAGATAAAATGCAACTTGACCCGTAATACTAGACACATCCATGTTACTACTTTTACTTACAAAAATATTCCAAGATTGCATTTATAAAAAGAATTGGTGGAGGCATAAATCTAAAATTTGTTTTGGTGCTCTTATTGTTCAAACTTCAAACCTATCCTTTTGGTTTAATGCTATTGTCTTTAGTCTACAACTATATATATATATATAAAACTTCTCGTGTTCTTAATAGATTTAATTATGCCCTGGTACATTGACATAAAGATAGTTTAATCAATAGTCCTTAAAGAATGCACACAGAACAGTGTGAAATGATCCATATGTCCAAATTTTTTCCAACATTATTTAAGAATGTTGCCGTGTCGTGTTGGGCAGAAAAGTTTGAGTCTGATGTAAGAAAAAAACATATTATATTGATGGATAGAAGAATAAGCAATGGCTACTGTTGTGAAAGCATTGACTTTTTAAGGTAAAGAAGGGTATATGCCATTGATAAGATTCTGGGGAGACTTAGACTTTTGAGTGATCAGATGTTAAATAGCTCCACTACTCATCATTCTGCACTCACCAAATCATCTTACAAACTCCAGTAAAAATCATCCATTTTGAGGGAGATTTATCATGGCTAACAACCAGCTTGGAGTTCTTAATGCTCTGGATGCAGCAAAGACACAATGGTACCATTTCACTGCCATTGTAATTGCGGGAATGGGTTTTTTCACTGATGCTTATGACTTGTTTAGCATCTCTCTTATCACAAAACTTCTTGGTCGTATTTACTACACAAATGAAAACCATCCAAAGCCTGGAACATTGCCTCCTAATGTAGCAGCTGCTGTTAATGGGACAGCCTTTGTTGGCACGTTAGCTGGTCAGCTTTTCTTTGGCTGGCTTGGTGATAAATTAGGCCGGAAGCGCGTTTATGGACTAACCCTCATGCTCATGGTGGTCTGTTCCATTGCTTCTGGACTTTCCTTTGGGAAGTCTCCTGCTGGTGTTATGACAACACTTTGTTTCTTCAGGTTTTGGCTTGGTTTCGGAATCGGTGGTGACTATCCCTTGTCAGCCACCATCATGTCCGAATATGCAAACAAGAAAACTCGTGGAGCATTTATCGCTGCTGTGTTTGCAATGCAAGGATTTGGGATTTTAACAGGTGGGGTCGTTGCACTTATCGTGTCGGCTTCGTTCGATCATGCATATAAGGCCCCTCCATATTCGGTTAGCCCAAAAGGTTCGACTGCGCCTGAAGCCGACTATATTTGGCGGATTATACTCATGTTCGGAGCTGTTCCTGCGCTTCTAACATACTACTGGCGTATGAAGATGCCCGAAACAGCCCGTTACACCGCCCTTGTTGCTAGGAACGCAAAGCAGGCTGCTGCAGACATGTCCAAGGTTCTGCAAGTGGAGCTTGAAGCTGAAGAAGAGAAGGTAGAGACGGCATCATCGTCGAACTCCTTTGGTCTATTTACTAAGGAATTCGCTCGACGCCATGGACTACATTTACTTGGAACATCCGTATGTTGGTTCTTATTAGACATTGCCTATTACAGTAATAATCTGTTCCAAAAAGACATCTTCAGTGCCATTGGTTGGCTTCCAAAAGCCGAAACCATGAATGCAATTCATGAGGTTTATCGAGTCGCGGCGTCGCAATCGCTTATCGCACTTTGTGGCACGATCCCTGGATACTGGTTTACGGTAGCGTTAATCGATTATATTGGCAGGTTCACAATTCAATTGATGGGGTTCTTTTTCATGACAGTGTTCATGTTTGCACTTGCGATACCTTACCATCACTGGAGGTCCAACAATGCTGGGTTCCTCATCATGTATTCATTGACCTTTTTCTTTGCGAATTTTGGACCAAATGCCACCACATTTGTCGTGCCAGCTGAGATTTTCCCTGCAAGGCTGAGATCGACTTGCCATGGGATCTCAGCTGCTGCCGGAAAACTCGGGGCCATCGTCGGGGCGTTAGGATTCTTGTATGCAGCACAAAGCACAAACCCGGCGGAGACTGATCAGGGATACCCACCTGGTATTGGGGTTAAAAATACATTGCTTGTGCTTGGATCAGTCAACTGCCTTGGAATATTCTTCACTCTTTTGGTGCCTGAATCTAAGGGAAAATCGTTGGAAGAACTTACAGGAGAAAATGAAGAGGCCGATGGCAATGATAAGCAGCAGGCTTCTTCAACTCAAACTCTTCCGGTCTAAATTAGCAAAGTTCAAGTCATGATTTTTAGATATAAAAGAAAAAAATTGATATAAAATAGGAGCATGAAAGGTTATATAAAAGTTGAACAACTGAAACATTACAATGATGTGAATTAGATAATCCAATATATCAATAAAGAAGTTATGTTGTTTAGTTTATAAAGTAACTTGCTCTCTGGTTTTGAGTTTGTAAGAGTTTTTGCTTCTCTTCTTTATACTCTTGATCCTTGTTCATCCTCTTCGCTATTTCCACCAACCTATCCTTTATTACCATCATCTCTCCTGTGCCCTGGTTATGGTCATTCGCCCACAACCTTATTATATCTCAATTGGGGAGAACCCCAAGATCTCTTCCTGGAATTAGTCTCCCCTGACCAAATAAGCTGAAAAAAAAAACATTCCTTTCTAATTAAAGTTTATTAGAAAAATAATTTAAAAAATATATGGCACAAAAAAAATTTTAATTTTTTTTTCTAAATCAGATTTTGATAGCTTGTTCATTTGGCATAATTTACGTGTTCAATTTGACTTATTCTCGAATTAATCCCTACTAATTGGTGCATTTTGTGTTTAAATATTGTCCGGAAACGAAATTCGAGCACTTTAAATCAAAGACAAGCTAACAAGGGGCTAAATTGAAGCATGGGAAAGAGAAGAGGGACCGAATTGTAAATTTGGGACCTTTGAGGGGCTAGTCAGATTTTAACTTTGTAAAAGCCAAAATTAGTAAATTAAGTCTGAAATTATTTTGTGTAGTAGTGGTAGGTGGAAAAACCCTAAAATTAGTATATAGATTTTGTATAAATAGGTAGGGTGGTGCACTTGAAAAAAAATAGACTTGATTTGCTTAAGCAATTGAATAGAAAAAAACAATTTCTTTCTTTCGCATGAAAGTGTGCAGGCATTCTGCCAACTTTTGTTTCCAATTCAACTTTTAGTATAATTGTTTCCCAAGCCCTTCCCCTTCCGTCTTTCTCTATTATCATAAAATCCACTTTCATAATCCACAAAGCATGATTAATTTCATACTTCACTAAATTCTAATTTAGATTTAGGCCGGTATTCTTTCCGTTCAAGAATCGTGAGATACGTATCCGTACTAAAAATCATTCCAATTGGTATTCACTATTTTTCCAAAATTTTGAGATTGACAAATTCATCCCTTAAAGTTAACTCGGTTTCAAATCAAAAAACACTTTGGGTTGGAGTTGTGTTTGCAGATAGTTGGGGAAACGAGTCGGCCGTGTTGTATTTGGATCTCTGAGAACAAATCAAGGGAGATAGTGATCGGGTTTAAATGTCCTGCACGATTAAGGTCGTTAATCCGAGTTGAGTTCTTCAGAATGCAAGGTTGCCAGAACCTTGAATCACGAACGAATGTATCGCAGTTAGATAATCGACAAGGGTTGGTTCGCAGGTCGTACCGGGGTCAACTACAAGAGGAAGAATTGGTAGTTAGGACGTTCCTAGTCACTATAACCAGCTTATTGTTTAGGGGAGAAGACTAATTTTCGAGGATCGGTTCAAAGATTGGAATTCACTGTGTCTAGGGCTAAGGCTTATTATTTATGTTATCAAAATTTAAATTTTATTTCTAATTTAATTTTTAATTCCGATTTACTCAAGTATTTATTATTGCTGTCTCCATTATTTCGTTTCTAAACGTTTTAAATTTATTTTATCAATTTTTTGGTAGGTTATTTGGAGTCGTGGGTACGACTATTGTCACGACAAAAATTCTGTCCACGAGAAGAACATGAAAGTTGATCTTAATCGCCAATCCCTTTGGACTCAACCCTACTACTATTTAGAGTACTTTTATGGTAGGAATTATTTTTATTTGGTGGTTTCCAATCCCTGGCAACGACACCAAAATTTAATGGTTTCTGATCTTTACCAAAATTATTTTTATTTGGTGGTTTCCATCAAATTTTGGCGCCGTTGCCGGGGATTGGAAACCACCAAATAAAAATAATTCCTACAATAAAAGTACTTTAAACATTAGTAAAGAGTAGTAGGGTTGAGTCCACAGGGATTGGCGATTAAGATAAACTTTTGTGTTCTTCTCGTGGACAGAATTTTTGTCATAGCGATAGTCGTGCCCACAACTCCAAATGACCTGCCAAAAAAATAGACAAAATAAATTAGTGGAGTTTTGAAACGTTTAGAAACAAAATAATGGAGACATTAATAATAAATACTTGAGTAAATCATAATTAAAAATTAAATTAGAAATAAAATTTGAATTTTGATAACAGAAGTAATAAGTCTTAGCCCTAGACACAGTGAATTCCAATCTCTGAACCGATCCTCGAAAATTAATTTTCTCCCCCAAACAATAAGTTGGTTATATCGGCTAAGAACATCCTAACTGCCAATTCTTCCTCTCGTAGTTGACCTCGGTACGACCTGCGAACCAACCATTGCCAATTATCTAACCGCAATACACGTGCTCGCGATTCAAGATTCCGGTAGCTTTGCATTTTGAAGAACCCAACTCGGATTAATGGCCTCAACCGCGTGGGACGTTTAAACCCGATCACTATCTCCCTTGGTTTGTTCTTGGAGATCCGAATACAGTACGACTGACTTGTTTTCCCAACTGTCTGCAAACACGACTCCAGCTCAACACGTTTTTTTATTTGAAATCGAGTTAACTTTAAGGGATGAATTTGTCAATCCTGATATTTTAGAAAAATAGTGAATATTGGTTGGAAGGATTTTTAGTACGGATACGTATCTCACGATTCCTGACCGGAAAGAATACCGGCCTAAAGCTAAGTTCGAATTTAGTGAATCATGAAATTAATCATGCTTTGTGGATTATGAAAGTGGATTTTATGATAATGGAGAAAGACGGTAGGGAAAGGCTTGGGAAACAATTATGCTAAAAGTTGAATTGGAAACAAAAGTTGGCACAATTCCTGCAAACTTTCATGCAAAATAAGAAATAAAGAAATTGCAAAATTATTCAATAACTTATCAGAAACCAAGCCTCTTTTCTGCATCCATGATCAATGCAAACAATATAGGCAAAAAATGAATAAGTGCTCAAAATACCTAGTTTTATCAATAAGTGTCCATAAAATTGAAACATGTAAATTAAATCATTTCACTAAATTGAGTTTGAACCAAAATTTGCAAGGTACTATTCTCAATTAATCATGCAGTAAATTTTTGGGACGTAGTCAAATTTTTTTACGTGAACTAGGATGACAACCTAAGCACCCTACCCCGGTTACTCAGTTTGACACATCTCCAAACGGTCCCTTTTTTTAGCAGCTCGGTTAGCAGAATGTTTGCAAGTTTTTGGTTCGTCACTTGAACCTTTTTACATGAGATGAGATGACAACCTAAGCACCTCATCCCGATTACTAAATTCGGTCACTTTTCCGAAACCTTCACTAATAACTTGAGCCTTTATTTATTTATTAATTTTTTTCATTTTATTTTATTTATTTATATACAAGCAAATATAATATTTTTACCAAATAATCAAATTTCATGAAAAATCTAATTTCATATATCAACTTTAAAACACACATGTCGATTAATCTAGATGTTTGAACACTTTAATTCAAAAATTACCCAATTGTCCAAATTGACTAAGTAATGAAATTAGAGGCTCAATGTCAAACAAATTATCAAATAAATCCAGCATAAGATTGAACATATGCAAAAGAGAAACATGTAGCAAAAGACAATCAACCATGCATACTTACCATTTCAATCCCCCCACTTAATCTATGCTTGTCCTTAAGCATGTGTTATATGCAATAAAGTATAGTAACTCAAACAACAAGTAAAGAGAAAGGTTAAGAATACTCCCTATGTGTTTCTAACTATGTTGTCGACGTTGGGAGTATCGACTTTGTAGGATGTCAAGGATTGTAGAGACTTGGGTTTCCATTGTTTCAAGCCGAGCTTCGATCCAACTTAAATGTGTCTCTATATATGAAAGATGTTGTTCCTCTTGCTCTTTAGTAGTGAAATTTGGACGTTGGCAAAAGACATGATTACCGCGAGCAATTTGTGTACCTGGAGGAACAAAATAATACACAATAGGGGTGCCGGCAAGCAAACCCATAGAACCCAAACAATATTAATCTAGACTATCCATAGTATATGCACATGTTAAGGACGAGAAATTGACTTTAGAGGGAAAAAGTTAAGAGGTTAAGTTTGTAATATAATGGCCAAGTATTAGTGGTCGATTAGAGCGTAAAACAGCCTAAAAGTTCCGTGCAAACCAATATCCTAAATTAACTTTAAATCCAGAATGCATACACCACAAAAAAAAAATTAATTTTTGTTAAAACAGATGCTGAATCATTTCGACCTAAAAAACTAAAGGCTAAAAACCGATGAATATATCTCAAAGCAGATTCATGCACCAACAAGTCCTTAGAGGTCTTTGGATTATAAAGTTGATTTCTAGAACGAGTTAGAGCACAATAAACATATTGAGCATCAAAGTTAGTTGGAATATCTAACAAAGCAGTATGGAAGGAATCGGTTTGAATGTTGTTAGGGTCAAAAAAACCCATGGCAACGTTAAAATCAGAAATCAACATCCTAAAGTCTTTACCAAGTAACCGAAAACATACCACGTCTGGCATTTCAAAAGTTAGTAATGCATTAATATTGAAGCTAAATGTTGTGTAGAATTCATAAATGAATTCATAATATGCACTACATGAACTATTTGTAAATGAACTACAACCAATAGCATCAAAATAACTCATCACACCATCATGAATATTTAACATATCAATGGTGTAAAGATCAATTTGCTTATAGACCGGGAGTGGATGTTGCCAAATGTTGTCATACCTTGCTCGATACTCCGAGGTTGAAAAGTTCAGAGACCTTCGTAATCGTCTTTCGGTGGGAACAGTGTAGGTACGACCTCACCTATTACGTTGACAGTCTCATATGGTCAAACATTTTTGTCAGGCGAGCCAGGTGGTGGGGTCGAATTTCCAGCAGTGTTAGGACTGTTGTGTGGAGGTGTCACTGTCTTATTTATCAGTGGTCAATGGGCTCGAGTTGTGGAAGACTGTGTTCGATGTTGAGAACATACTCGTTTCTAGTCGAAGGACCTTCGCCATTGTCGTTGGAAGTTTCGACCTCATCCGAACAAACTGCATAGTACGTTAGTAAAGGTAAAATAGGTTGCAAGTTAGGAATCGACCTCTCAAAAGTAGCAGGACTGCTTTGGGAGCGTTCTGTCTCGATCAGAGTTGGGCTTTGTCGGCGACGATTCCTAATAGGTGCGTCTGTTCGTCTCGTAGGGGTGGAGAAGGTTTTGAGTCGTCATCGTCTAAATCGATGACTGGAGGTGCTGAAAACCGATTTCTTCTGCGATTGAGTGAAGACAAAATCCCATCGATTGTTTGGTTCCTAGTTCGAACCATGGCTGGAGGAACAAACGGCTTTGTTTACTATTGCTCATGACAACAGTTCACGGTGGTTGACGACCGACGGACGGAGGCGGTGGTCGGCGGTAGTAGTGATGTGGGTTGGGTCGATTTTTCGATGGACGGTGGTAGGTGTGTTAAACAGTGGTTTCGTGGTGGTTTGACATTTGGGTGTTCGATGATTATAGTAGAATAAAAGAAATAAAAGTAGAAGAGGTGATGTTTGGGGAAGGAATAGAAGGCCGATCGACGAGGAGAGAAACAGCGAGACTACGGCGTTTTGTTGTTAGGTAAATGCGGTTGTTAGTGGTGGTGAAAAGGGGTTGTCGAATGGTGGTTGATGGTGGAAGAGAAGTGAATGACGGTAAGAAGGGAAGAAAAGAACGATGGTGTGAATTGTCACCGTTTTTCGTAGGTGGGTGCGGGGGTGTGAAGAGAAAAAAGATCGATGTCCGGTCGGTGTGGCAACTGTGTACGATGGTGGCGTGAAGGGTGCAATAAAGCTAGGCTTGTTTGGGGAAAATGAAGAAGAAGGGTAGGGGGTTTTGGATTTCTTTTTTTTATCTTTTGACCAGTTTGGGTTACTTTTGGCCCAATTTTTGCCGTTCAGCCCCTTTTTTTTCTTCTTGCCGGGCTTATTTGGTCGTTTGGCCCAATGTTTGCCTTTCTTTTTATTTTTGGGTTTCGTTGGGCTTGTTTGGGTTTTGGAGAATTAGGTTTTGTTTGGGTATGGGATAAGTAGGTTAAGTGGTTTGGGTTTTGGGTGCTGGTTTGTGAAGAAAATAAATAGTAACACTTTGCACTGTGTACCCACGCCATGATCGGTATCTGATTTTCAAAAAATTGACAGCATCCGCCACGTTCCTGGAAAAAAACACATTAAATAGATTAAATAATAATCTTGTTATTATTTATTTTATTATCATTCTAAATTAAACTGAAATTCACAAATTGAAATAAATTTGGGTTGCCTCCCAAATAGCGCCTTTGTTTAACATCGTTAGCTCGACAACCTAGGAATTTATTCAATCGGCTCTTCGAGGATTAAATCCTCGACCATGTGAACTTGAAAATTTTCGTATAATGGCTTCAATCGCTGTCCATTGATTTTGAAGATTTTTTCGGATTCTTCACTTTTGACTTTGACTGCACCATGCGTAAATAGGTGAGTAATAACAAAAGGCCCTAACCATTTAGCTCAGAGCTTACCTACAAATATTTTTAGTGTAGGGTCATAAAGTAATACTTTATGCCTTACCAAAAATTGTTTACCGATTATCTTTTGATCATGGTATGCTTTGATCTTATCCTTATAATTTTGGGCACTTTCATACGCTTCTTGTCAAATTTCCTCAAGTTCTTGAATATGTAACTTACGATACTTACCTCCAGCTTCCAGCTCCATGTTGCATTGCTTAACCACCCAAAACGCTTTGTGTTCTAATTCTATAGGAAGATGACACAGTTTACCAAAAATTAGTCGATAAGGAGACATACTTATGGGTCTCTTATAAGCTGTGCGGTACACCCACAATGTATCATTTAGTCACAAACTCCATTTTTTTCTATCTGTCTTAATGGTCTTCTCCAAAATCATCTTGATTTATCGATTTGACACTTTCGCTCAACCGTTTGATTGAGGGTGATAAGCTATAGCGACTCGTTGCACTACCCCTTTTTTTTTAAAAGTGTGTTGATTACCTTATTGCAGAAATGCATTCCCCGATCACTGATCAATGCTTGTGGCGTGCCAAATATGGAAAAAAATATAACTCTTAAGAAAATCCACTACAGTTTTGGCATCAACACGACGGGTGGCTTTAGCTTTCACCTACTTTGACACATAGTCAACTGCAAGTAAAATAAAAATGTTACCATATGATGAGACAAAAGGTCTCATAAAATCGATGCCCCATATATAAAAAATTTCATATACATGTATAGGTGTTAGAGGCATTTCATTTTTCCAGCTCAAGTTTCCTACCTTTTGACACTTCTCGCATGTTTTACAGAATAAATATTCGTCACGAAAAATATGTGGCCAATATAGTCTACATTCAAGTACTCCATGCGCAGTTTGTTTAGGGCCAAAATGTCCACCACATGCGTAAGAATGACATAAAGATAGAACCGATTTTGCCTCAGTTTTTGCAATGCAACGTCAAATTACCTGATAGGAACAATATTTTAGAAGGTAGGGGTCGTCCCAAACATAGTATCGCGATTCACGTTTAATCTTATCTTTTTTAGATCGTGATAAATTAGAAGAGACTATACATGTAGCAAGGTAATCCACCATGTCTACGTACCAAGAAAAACTGTCTGAGTAGAAAATAGACTTTTATCTGAAAAATCATCTTTAAGAGGTGTGACATTTTTTAATAGAGGTATTCAGCTTAAATGGTCAGCTACCAAATTTTCGAGTCCTTTCTTATCCTTTATTCCGAGATTGAACTCTTGCAAAAGTAATATCCATCTAATAAGCCTCGGATTTGCTTCCTTTTTGCTGATTAGATATTTAAAACCTGCATGGTCAGAGAAAATAACAATCTTAGTCCCTAATAAATACAAACGAAACTTTTCCAAAGCAAAGACTATAGCTAGAAATTCTTTTTCAGTGGTCGAGTAATTGCTTTGGACGACATCCAAGGTCTTAGATTCATAGGAGATAACATGTGGTTCTTTTTTGATTCTTTGCCTAAGGACTGCTCCTATACTATGGTCACTTGCGTCACACATTATTTTGAAAGGATAGTTCCAATTTGGTGGCTGAATAATGGGTACCGAGATAAATTTATGTTTTAGCGTGTCAAACGCATCCCTGCATGATTGGTCAAACTCGAACTCTTTATCATTTTGTAAGAGGTTACAAAGCGGTTGTACAATTTTTGAAAAGTCTTTAATGAACCGTTTTTAGAAACCTGTATGACTAAGAAAAGAACGAATCTCCCTTACAGTTGTGGGGTATGGAAGTGAGTTAGTAATGTCAATTTTTTGTTTATCAACAGAAATTCCCTCAGTAGAAATGATATGACCTAGAGCTAATCCTTTATCAACCATAAAATGACATTTCTCATAATTTAGAAGAAGGTTAAAGTTTAGGCACCTTTCCAAAATTTTTGCAAGATTTGACAAACACACCTCAAAAGACTCACCATACACAGTAAAGTCATCCATGAATACCTCAATTATTTTCTCGACGTAGTCAGAAAATATACTTACCATACACCTTTGAAATGTGGCTGGTGCATTGAAAAGTTCAAACAGCATCCGTCTGTAGGTGAACGTGCCAAATGGACATGTAAACGTTGTCTTCTCTTTATTCTCCGGTTCTACTAGAATATGGAAAAAAACCTGAGTAAACATCAAGACAACAATAATGAGATTTTTCAGCTAAACATTCTAACATCTGGTCAATAAAAGGAAGTGGAAAATGATCTTTTTGAGTTAAAAAATTCAACTTCCTGTAATCGATGCAGACTCTCCACCTATTTTGGACCCAGGTGGGAACCATCTCACCTGCCGAATTCTCAAATATGGTCACGTCGATTTTTTTGGGTACTACATGGACTACGCTGACTCAATTATTTTCAGAAATGGGATAGATCATCTCAGCATCAAGTAACTTTTGAACTTCTTTCCTTTCCACTTCCATCATGGGCGGATTGAGACGCATTTGAGTCTCTCTTTTAGGAATTTCATTATCTACAACTGGAATTTTGTGCATGCAAGTCGAGGGATTCAAACCCTTAATGTCGGCTATCGTCCATCCGATCACCTCTTTATAATCTTTAAGAACTCGTACCAAATTTTCCTCTTCTACCTTCAAGAGTTTACTCGAGATTATTACTGGTAAGACATTTCTTTCACCCAGAAAAGCGTACTTCAAATGGTCTGGAAGTGGTTTGAGTTTCAACTCTGGAGCCTACAAAATAGATTGTAAAAGCTGAGTTTGTTAAGGGGACAATTCAAAGGTTTTACCTAAATTTTTTCATAATTGCGATTGTAACACCCCTAACCCGTATCCGTCGTCAGAACAGGGCTACGAAGTATTACCGGATTTTACAAAATCATCATAGACAAATCAAGTAAAAATACTTTTCATATTAGAAAACAATCATATCGTCCCTTAAATGGACCCTCGAGGCCCATTATAAGCATTAGAAACGAATCGGGACTAAATCGGGATCTCATAAATTTTTTTTTCAAAATTTCAAAATTTTTTTTATGAACAGTGCCCACACGCCTGTGTGGTCTAGGGACACGCCCGTGCGGTCGGGCCGTGTGACTATACACGCCCGTGTCCCTAACCCGTGTAACTCTCTGACTTCTAAGGCATGAAGAAATTGAAGTCACATGGTCAAGTCACACGCCCGTGTGCTAGGCCGTGTGGCGAATTTTAATTTTCGAAATTTAGGTGTAGTTTGCACACGGCCGTGTAATACGATCGTGTTTAAGGCCGTGTCAACCACACGGCTGAGACACACGCTCGTGTCTCTGCCCGTGTGCCCAATTCTGAGCATTATGTTTCTCATTTTTAAGATGTAGGGGACACACTGTCAGACCACATGCCCGTGGGACAGCCCGTGTGTCACACACGGCCAAGACACACCCCGTGTACCTACCTGTATGGACAAAATAAAGTTATTTCCTAGCCTCATTTGTCACCCAAAATTCACCATTTTCCTGCACCAAAACTAACTAACATATATCCACCAATCCAAACATAATAATCACATACAATTAGCCATCAACCATGCTGGATCGTTTCATGTATTCATGAGCATAAACTTACTCTTGTGATAAACCTATATACTTGATATAATTCCATCAAACTAATACACAATAGGCACTTATATGTTTACCAAAACATAACTTTTAAGATAACCAAAATGGATTATCACTAGCCACTCCGATGGCTAGATTACAAAACAACAATTACAAGCCATCATTGGCCAAATAAGCTTATACATGCCATTATACCAAAATGAGGTTTCTATTTGTACCAAAATGAGATAGTGGATAGTGTGATGATTGCTCCGACCGACTTCCAACCTTTGCAAGCTTTGAGCACTATAAAATAGGGAAAATTAAACGGAGTAAGCATTTTATGCTTAGTAAGTTCGTATAACAGAAAATAAAACTTACCGGTCATATTTATTAATACAAGCCTACATAAATACACATTCCATCAATTTTGGGTAAGTTACCTAAACACATACACTTATTCAAACAAGTTAGTCACATAATCTCATATGAATATCAAGTAAATATGGATGAGCCCATCACAATATAAGCTTCCATTTAATTTCACCCTTTCCACATTTCAAGAGTCCTTTCCGTTGAACTATTGAAATTTCGATGGACATCCGGTTAGTATACTCAAGGTATAAATGTCAACTATCTATCAATTCATACGCAAAAGTACCCATTAGGGCACAAAGTTAACGAGCACACTCCCGAGCCATATATTATGTTACAGGATTACCAGTCTAGGCTAAATCCTTTTCATATCATATGCTCTGAAGAGCTTAATCTGGATTACCCATCCGGGCTAAATCCAATCTATAGCATATGCTCGAGCGGCTTACATCAGGATTACCCGTCCGGGCTAAATCTTTTATACAACATGTGTAGTATTATTCTCGTTCAAGAATATCACCTTAATCCATCGAATTTCAACGTTCAACCGGAACATGACAATTTGTCCACATTTCACAACTTATGGTTATTTCATTATGAATATCACCTCATACATATCAACACAATCATACAATTCAATTCAAGCATATTAACAAATATATTTAAGTTACACGAACTTACCTTGAAAATGGTTCGTATTTGAATGTCAACTAATCCGAAACCTTTTGCTTTCCTTGATCTAGTTCCGTAGTTGGTCTTTCCGGATCTATATGGATAAATTTAACTATTAATCTATCACATTTCATATACATTTGCATTCTATTACTTCCTAAGAAAAATTACCATTTTGCCCCTATCCTTTTCAAAAATTCTGATTTCGTCCCTAGGCTCGGAAAATGAAATTCATGAAATTTAACCCTCTTTCCAAGCCTAGCTGAAATTTATATACTACATTTACAGCACATACATTTCAAAAATTTCATAATTTTCCATGGGTTTTACCACTCTTTCATTTTAGTCCCTAAATCAAGTTTTCATAAAAAATCGCTTTGTAAAAGTGGTTTATCTATGAACAACCTTTCATTTTCTACCATAAATTTCTAATTTTCAGCATATTCATCCATGACCCAAATTTCATACCTTGATAACTTTTCAAATTAATCCCTTAAATAGAAAGATTAGACTATCCCGATTTTAAAAATATAAAAATAATTAAAAACGGGACTTGATTTCGTACATTTTTAAGCTTGAAAAATGTTCTTCCTCTCTCCTAGGGTTTCCATAGAAATTTTGGGGAAGATGATATAAAAATAGATGATTTTTTTCTTTTTAATTAATTATCATCTATTAATTTTAGTGATTTCCAATTTAGTCGCTACCATTTTCTAATTTTTCCATGGATGAGTCATTAAAATATCTACTAACTACTCTTCAATGGTCTAATTACCATATAAGGACCTTAAGTTTTGAATTCCATAGCTATTTGATACCTATAGCTACTATAATCTAACTTTTGCATTTTATGCAATTTAGTCCTTTTCCTAATTAAACACACAATCGGTAAAATTTTCGTATCAAAATTTTCATATGACCTTTATAACATAATGCAAACCATAAAATAGTATTAAAATGAATTTTACTTTGGCTCGGATTTGTGGTTCTGAAACCACTGTTCTAATCTCACCGAAAATGGGCTGTTACAACGATGCTTCCATATGAGCAATCGTTTCTCAAATTGACTCTTCAACAGTTATCAAGTCCTCTAGTTCCTCCATGGCATCGAAATCTAGACTTTTGTAAAGAACATTTCGTAATTCATCCTCGTCATGATATTCCAAATGTAATTCAGTTAAGGGCTCAATTATGTCAACATTAGAAACATTAGAAATAATGCTATGTCGCTTCATGACCTCATAAACGTTAAATTTCACCACTTCCCCATCAAACTCCATAGTGAGTATCCCACTTTGTATGTCAATCTTTGTTTGTGCGGTACGCAAGAATGGTCTCCGAAAAAGTATGTCAGAAGAATTGGCTGAGTTGTCATCCTCCATGTCGATAATGTAGAAGTCTGCAGGAAATATTAATTTGTTTACCTTAACAAGAACGTCCTACAACACTCTCTTCGGATGCACTATAGATCTATCTGCAAGCTGAATAATTACACATGTTTCCTTCAAAGGACCCGGGTTAAGTAGTTTATAAATTGACAAAGGCATAACATTAATTGATGTGCCTAAGTCACACATGGCTTTTTTAATATCGACACTATCTATTTTGTAAGATATTGAAAACATATCTTGGTCCTTACATTTATGTGGTATTTTCCTTTGTAAAACGTCGAATACATTTTCTCTGACACTCACCTTTTCATTTCTCAGGAGCTTCCTCTTACTCGTGCATAATTCTTTTAAGAATTTTGCATATCGTGGAATTTGCTTAATTGCATTAAGAAGAGGTATGTTGAATTCTACCTTTCGAAAGGTGTCGAGGATCTCATTCTCTTCTCGCTCCTTCTTGCGTTGGACAAGTCTTCTAGGAAACGGAGGTGGTACTGCAAATGATTTTTGTGGTGCTGACTCCATTGGAGCCTCTGTGTCAAGTTTCTTCTCATCTCAACCAGCGTCATGGGCACGACTCGTGCCAGGTACGGGTTCCAAAACCTTCCCACTCCTCAATGTCATAGCATTTGCATTGTGTTGAAGATTAGGTTCAGTTTGGGACGGTAGCTTACCGTGGGAATCCAAATAGCTAACCGTGAGCGAAAGCTTGCTCACTTGATTATCTAACTCCTGCAAATGCATGTTAGTTTGTTGCTGAAACTTCTCAGTACTATTGGCTAGCCTTTCCACTATGGCTTCCAAATATGACTTTGGGGGTGATAATTTTTGATTCGAAGGCGACCTTTGTTGGTAAGGTTGATTGAATCGAGGATTCGACCCATAAATTACATTTGGGTGATCTTTCCAACCCACATTATATGAGTTCGAGTAGGGGTCATATTACCTTTGGGGCGGTCCTAGAAAGTTCTCGACATATTTGCTTATTCTGTCGAATCTTCATGTAAAATTGGCACGAGTCCTTCGGGTGGTCTGGCTTAGCGAAATTTTGCACAACCGTGCTGGGCCCGTTTTATCTGTAAGCAAATTTTGAACAACGTTAGTCAGCTTATCAATTTTATCTTCTAGAGATAGAAAACTTAACCCATGGACCTGTCTTGTGGGTTTTGTAGCCAGTCGAAATTGTTGAGAGTTAGCAGCCATGGTTGAAATCAACTCTCTTACTCTCTGAGGCGTCATAATAACAAATGCCCCCACTTGTAGCATCTATAATTTTCATATCCATTGGGAGTAACCCCTCATAGAAATACTGCAAGAGTGACTGTCCAGTCAGTTTGTACCGCTCTTAGTAATCATCGAGCGATTCAATCTCCTTTTGACGATTCCTGCAATGTCCCTCCTTAGTTCGGCTACTTGAGTTGCTGGAAAAAAACTGTCAAGAAATAAACTAGACATTTCAGACCATGTATTGTCAGATCCCGGAGGTAAATAAAATTGCCATTCTTTAGTAGAGTCGGCTAATGAGAAAGGAAAAGCACGAAGTTTAATTTGGTCTTCGGTTACTCCCTGAGGCTTCATGCTTGTGCAAACAATATGGAATTCTTTGAGATGGGTGTGCGGATTTTCATTCTGTAATCCTCGGAAGGTGGGCAATAAATGAATCAAACCTGACTTTAACTCGAACGGTGTTCCTCCAGCTGGATAAGTTATACATAGGGGTTTGATAAACTGAAATAGTAACATATTTTAATCCCACATTTAGTATGCTTTTGGATGAATTATCCCTTGATTTATTTAAAAAGGTGCTCTTAATCCTTTCTTTTCATGTCTTATACTCAGGAAAGCATCCAAGGATAAAAAGAACGAGAAACGGGCTCAAAACGGACCAAATCGGGCCAAAGAGGAAATGACACG
The DNA here is from genome assembly GCA_025698515.1 of Gossypium sturtianum. NCBI lineage: Eukaryota > Viridiplantae > Streptophyta > Magnoliopsida > Malvales > Malvaceae > Gossypium > Gossypium sturtianum. The sequence goes on from CM046952.1 coordinate 60,323,525, forward strand.
GCCTGGACTTGGACCCACACGGCCGTGCCAAGACAATCATCTAGAACACGGTCTAACCTCGACTCACACGGTCGTGTCTCATTAAAGAAATCCGAACACAGCCTGGCCACGATTCACACGGGCGTGTGCCATGGCCGTGCCTCTGCCGTGGAAAAGAGAAATTTCATTCGGGAAAGGATACTTTGGGAGAAAGAAACATATTTCAAAAGCCTATAAATACTCCCTAAGTATGACCTAAGAGGGGGAGCCCAAAGCCATCCTCTAGGGGCGTCGTGTTAGGCCAGAGAAGGCAGATTTGTGGGGATTCACTCAGGGATAGCCAGTTGATCCATCTCAAGAAGCCAGAATTATACTGAAGACGGAGGATCTCTCCTTCAATTCCTTCAGGGGGTTTTAGGGATTTCTTATGTTTTGTTTTATCTTTTCTCTTGAGATGTTTTCCTTTATTGTTATGAGCTAAATCCTTCGGATACCCGAAGGGGATGAAACCTATGATGAATCTTGTTATTGTTTTCTGAATTATATGATAAATACTTAGTTTGTTCTTAATTATGTGAGCTTAATCCAAATTTAATGTGCTTAGGTGGAGGAGGAATAGACCCTACCTAAGAGTAGATCCAACATAATGAATCGGAGTTGATAGCACGCCTAGAGATAGGGTGACGAGATTTTGCCGGATTAGGGTGAAACCTAATATGGGAATCCAGAGATCGATTTACTACTATTCTAGGGGGTTATTATAAGAGAACGAGAGTTCCACTAATTAACCTAGGGTTAGACGTTATTCGCCTCGAGAGAGGGTTTAATATACGTTAGGGAGTCTTACGGATCAAACTAAGTGAATAAATCGTATGGTTCAGTGTTAGATAAAAAGTGAAGTCTAGGTGGATTCTTCCTAGGGTATCATCTAAATCAACTGAGTTTTTCCCAAGTTATTTTCCAAATTCGTTCTTCTTTGTCTTAGAGTCTTTAGTTTAGTAGTTAATTAATTTAGATTAGATAAACGATCTCTCTTTATTTTTAGGCTAGATAATAAAAAGAAAGTTACTATTAGTACTTTTAGTTCCTTTGGGTTCGATAATCCGGTCCTGCCTAAGCTATACTACTGTTCGATAGGTGCACTTGCCTCAATCGTTGTCGAGTTAGTTTCCTGTGTTCGATCATTCTTTTATAAATTTTAAAGCTCGATTCACAAATGATCAAGTTTTTGGCACCGTTGCCGGGGAACTAAAATATTAAGAAAGCTCTATTTTTATTACTTTAGCCATTATTTTTATTTTTCGCAATTTATTTTTATTGTTTTTTTTAATTTTGCTAAATTTTCTTTCTTTCTTTTCCTAGCAGGTACCTCTAGTTTATGACCAGAAGGAACCCAAGAGGACCTTTAGTATATGACAGTGATATTGACGCTACCGTTCGTAGGAATCGCAGAGAAATTAGGGGAGCCCTAAATTACACGGAAGAAGAGCGAGAAGACAGATCCAATCCTACTGAAGGGATGGACGAAAATAACCCACCACCACAAGATGTGGGAGAAAATAATGCTCCTCGTACTATGTTTGATTATGCTAAACCTCATTTAACAGGAGCCGAATCAAGTATTGTTAGGCCTGCTATAGCTGCTAATAATTTTGAATTAAAGCCTAAAACTATACAAATAATTCAACAGTTTGTTCAATTTGATGGTTTGCAGGACGAAGATCCAAACACTCATATAGCTAATTTTTTAGAGTTCTGTGATACCTTCAAAATAAATGGCGTTTTTGATGATGCCATACGACTTCGGTTATTTCCCTTTTCATTAAGGAATAAAGCTAAACAGTGGTTAAACTTGCTACCACGAGGGTCAATCACTACATAGAATCAAATGACCGAAATTTTTTTATTAAAATATTTCCCATCGGCCAAAACGGCCAAATTACGTAATGATATCTCTTCTTTTGTGCAGATGGATTTAGAGACATTATACGATGCATGAGAGAGATATAAGGATCTCTTGAAAAGGTGTCCGCACCATGGTTTACCTTTGTGGCTCCAAGTCCAGACTTTCTATAATGGTGTAAACCCCTCAACGAGACAACTAATTGATTCAGCCGCCGGTGGAACCTTGATTAATAGAACTCCTGAGGCAGCCTACGAGTTTATTGAAGAGATGTCACTGAATAACTATCAGTGGCAGGTTACAAGGACCAAACCAACAAAATCGGTCGGAGTTTTCAACATCGACGCAGTAACCATGCTATCAAATCAGGTAGAGTTGATGAATAAGAAGCTTGATAGTTTGTGTTCTTCGCAGGCACATCTAGTAATGCAGTGCGACATAAGTGGAGCTGTGGCGAATCCTGAGTATCCACCCTACCAACCGGGCACAGAGAGCGAACATATGAACTATATAGGTAACAATTTCATATCTAATAATAGCCCATATAGTAATAATTATAATCCAGGTTGGAGGAACCACCCAAATTTTTCGTGGGGAGGACAAGGAAATCAAGAAAATCAAAGACAACAACCTCCTTAAAATTTCCAAAACTAGCCCTATCCACAGGAAAAGAAGCCGAATCTTGAAGAGACGCTGAACAAATTCATAGCTTCCACAGAGACCCGTTTCCGAAAGACTGAGACATTACTTGATGACCAACAAACATCGATCAAAGTGATAGAGAAACAAGTTGGAGAACTCACTAAGTCAGTTGGACAACTTACTGAAATGGTTTCCGAAATTCGATCAGTGATTTTCTCTAAAGCAACAGAATAGGTAAAGACAGTTACACTGAGAAGTGGAAAGGAGTTAGTTGAACCAAAGAAAAAAAATACTATATGAAGATGACAAAGCAAAGGACATGAGAGTTGGGGATGTAACTCCAATACGCAAAGAAAGTAAACCACCAATCCCATATCCAGCGCAGTTAAAGAAAGAACGATTAGACGCCCAATACGATAAGTTTCTTGAACTGTTTAAACAGATACATATTAATTTACCTTTTGTTGAAGCCATTTCACAGATGCCGACGTACGCAAAATTATTAAAGGAAATCCTAACGAATAAAAGGAAGCTTGAAGAAGTATCCATGGTGGAGCTTAATGAAGAATGTTCAGCCATCCTCCAAAACAAGCTACCAACCAAATTAAAAGACCCAAGAAGTTTTACTATTCCTTGTTTAATTGGTAGTTTAAATATTAAGAAAGCATTAGCTGATCTAGGTGCTAGTATTAATTTAATGCCTTATAAAATGTTTAAACGACTAAATCTTGGAGAACCAAAACCCACTAGGATGAGTATTCAGTTAGCTGATAGATCTATTAAATACCCTAGAGGAGTTATCGAGGATGTCTTGGTAAAAATCGATAAATTTATTTCCCCGTTGATTTTGTTGTGCTTGACATGGATGAGGACATTGAGGTTCCCTTAATTCTAGAGCGCCCTTTTTTAGCTACTGTCAGGGCTGCTATCGATGTAGGTGATGGTAAACTTGCATTAAGGATAGGCGATGTTTTTCAAATTTATGATGTCATGAGATATTCTAGAGAACAAGATGATTCCTGTTATTTTATTGACACCAGTGATCATATCATTCAAAACTCATTACAGGAAATTCTACATGATGACACGATGGAACTGTGTCACACTCAAGAAGAGGGGGAAGAAGATGAAATCCACGAGCTAAATTCAAAAATATCGTCATTAAGATAAACGGAAAAAGAAAGCATTGAATTCGATGACGATTTAAAACAAAAACCCTCTGTTGATGAACCACCTAAATTAGAATTAAAGCAACTGCCAAAACATTTAGAGTATGCATTCCTTGGGGAAAATTATACGTTACCAGTAATTATCTCTTCAGAGCTAGAACCTCAGGAAAAAGAGGAGTTGATACATGTACTAAGAGAACATAAAAAAGCCATAGCTTGGAAAATCTCTGACATTAAGGGAATAAGCCCAACATTTTGCACCCACAAAATTTTAATGGAAGACGAGTACAAGCCATGCGTGCAACCACAAAGACGATTAAATCCCAACGTAAAAGAAGTCGTGAAAGCCGAGGTAATTAAACTTCTAGATGTTGGAATAATTTATCCTATTTCTGACAGCAAGTGGGTGAGTCCTATGCAGGTTGTCCCAAAGAAATGAGGCATGACCGTGGTAGCTAACGAAAAGAATGAACTGATTCCTACTAGGACAGTCACAGGTTGGAGAGTTTGCATAGATTACAGGAAGCTGAATGACACCACTAGAAAAGATCACTTCCCTCTACCCTTCATTGATCAACTGCTAGAAAGGTTATCAGGACATATGTACTATTGCTTCCTAGATGGAATCTCCGGTTATTTCCAAATCCCAATAGCACCTGAAGATCAAGAGAAGACAACGTTCACATGCCCATACGGTACGTTTGCTTATTGAAGAATGCCTTTTGGATTATGTAATGCTCCTGCTACCTTTCAACGTTGCATGTTAGCAATCTTTGATGAACTTGTAGAAGATATTATGGAGGTATTTATGGACGATTTCTCAGTATACGGTAATTCTTTCCATCTTTGCCTTAAAAATCTAAAAGGAGTCTTGATGAGATGTGAGGAAACAAACCTTGTTTTAAATTAGGAGAAATGTCACTTTATGGTACAAGAGGGAATTGTATTAGGACATAAAATTTCTAGTAAAGGGATTGAGGTAGATAAAGGAAAGATTGAAACCATAGAAAAATTACCTCCTCCTAGTTCAGTTAAGGCCATTAGAAGTTTTTTAGGACACATAGGATTTTATAGAAGATTCATTAAGGATTTTTCTAAAATAGCTAAGCCTTTAACAAAATTACTAGAAAAAGATGTTCCTTTCAATTTTGATCAGGAATGTTTAGACGCATTCAATATCCTTAAGGATAAACTAATAAATGCTCCGATTATAATTGCACCTGATTGGAATCTACCTTTTGAACTAATGTGTGATGCAAGTGATTTCGCAGTAGGTGCAGTTCTGGGACAACGAAGAGGCAAGCATTTTCAGCCAATCTATTATGCTAGCAGGACTTTGACACCCGCACAGGAAAACTACACCACCACAGAGAAGGAACTGCTAGCTGTAGTTTTTACTTTTGACAAATTTAGACAGTATTTATTGTTATCTAAAGTTGTTGTTTTCACTGACCACTCAGCTCTTCATTATCTATTAACTAAACCTGATGCGAAACCATGACTCATAAGATGGATTTTACTTTTACAAGAATTTGATTTGGAAATACAGGATAAGAAAGGAGCTGAGAACCTTGCAGCTGATCACCTCTCTAGACTCGAAAACCCCCATATCAAAGAGCTAAATAAAGGAGAGATAAACGATTCATTCCCAGAAGAACAACTCTTTTTGATAACTCATTCTGAGGTACCATGGTTTGCGGATATTGTGAATTATTTAGCCACTAACATCTTGCCAAAAAAATTAACACATCACCAAAAGAAGCGATTCTTTGCTAATGCAAAAAAACTATTTTTGGGAAGATCCCTTTCTTTTCTGAATATGTGCAGATCAGGTAATTCGAAGATGCGTTACAAGGACAGAAGCAAGTAAGATTATAGAATATTGCCATTCAGGACCTTCAGGAGGACACTACAGTGGCATTAAGACCGCACATAAGATACTCGAATCAGGTTTTTATTGGCCCACTCTATTCAAGGATGCCAACAGGTATGTCACTTCATGTGATAAATGTCAAAGAACAGGTAATGTCTCTAAACGTGATGAAATGCCTCAAACATATATGCTATCATGTGAAATATTTGATGTATGGGGTATTGATTTTATGGGTCCATTCCCTAGTTCATTCGGAAATAAATACATCCTAGTGGCAGTTGATTACATGTCAAAATGGGTGGAAGCCGAAGATCTACCTACTAATGATGCTAGAGTAGTAGTTAAGTTCCTCAAGAAACCGTTCTCTCGATTTGGAACGCCTAGAGCTATCATTAGTGATAGGGGCACTCATTTCTGTAATACGCAATTTGACAAAGTCTTAAAAAAGTATGGAGTATACCACATGATAGCTACCCTATATCACCCTCAAACCAGTGGGCAAGTTGAAGTAGCAAACCGAGAACTTAAGCACATTCTAGAAAAAAACGGTTGAATCAAACAGAAAAGATTGGGCATTAAAAGTAGATGATGCCTTATGGGCCTATAGAACAGCATTTAAAACCCCTCTAGGGACATCCCCATACAAACTTGTATACGGGAAAAAAACATCATCTACCATTCGAAAGTTAGAACACAAAGCTTTTTGGGCCATAAAGGTTTTAAATTTTGATCTTAGCACTGCATGAAAGAAAAGAATGATGCAGATGAACGAGCTAGACGAATGGAGAGCTGAGGCCTACGAGAACTCGAAACTATACAAAGAGGCAACTAAGCGATGCCACGACGCTCGTCTAAAGAAGTCGAAACAATTGAGTAGGGGACTTGGTCCTCTTTGTACAACTCAAGGCTTAAATTATTTCTGAAGGAAGCTGAAATCGAGATGGTCAGGCCCATTCATGATCAAAACAATTTTTCCATACGGCACAATCGAGGTAACTCACCCCACTAAGGGCACATTCAAGGTAAATGGTCACCGACTAAAAATTTATAATGGTGCAGATTTTAGAGATATGAGAGAGGAGCTTCTGCTCTAGGAACCTTCTTTTAGAACCAAAAACAGGGAAAGTCTAGCTTAAGACTATAAACAAGCGCTTCTCGGGAGGCAACCCGAGCACTAACTTCCCTAAAATTATACTTTTAACTGTTTAGCATCTAACTTCATACTAATTAATCTAATAAAGTGCAGGTTTTAGACCACACGGCCTTACACACGGGCGTGCCCGTGGCCGTGCGGAAGCCAAGGGATAAACCATAGGCGTGCCAGCGGCCATGCACGACAAAGAAGAATCTTTTTCCTCAACACGGGCTGCGATAATATCCCACGCCCATGCCGACTACCCGTGCGAGGTTACTGACTTATTAAGCACGGGAGAAACACGCCCGTGCCACCCAACTGTGTGAGGTTACTAACTTATCAAGCACGGGCGTGTCATAAGCAACACGGCCGTGGCAAATCCTCCTGAACATGCCTAAAATTCGAAATTGCAAAAAACACGGGCACTTTAAAACAGAGCACGGATGTGGCAATTTCCCGTGTCCCCTCCTCTATTTAACCAAATTAAACCGTCACTTTCCCAAAACCAACCCTAAAATCTGTTTTCAGCACCCCTCCTCCCAAAATCCGGCCACACCCATATTTCCCACCTTACTAAAACCTCCTCAACTCTCATTTCATCCCCAAAAACCTTACAAAAAACCGTCTGCACGCCCTCACCACCACCGTGCTACCGAAACGCCACGCCCCTGCCACCACCGTGTTTGTGCTGCAAACTCGCGCCACCGCCGTGCTCCACACGTGCTCGAAAGCTTTACACCATCAAAATCACTGGTTCCCTTTTTCTTGACTTAAAACTTGATAAACATTATGTCAATTTGCTTCATTATCCATCTTTTGTTTAGTTTTAGTATAAAAGAATGATTTCTATTTAGGAACTTGTCTCAAAAATTCAGTCCCCATGAATATTTATTGTGATGAATTGGTTTCTATTTGTTAGTTTTCATGTTCATTTTAGGAATAAATTCTTGCATCTTAGAACTAATAAGACTGATACATTTCTTTGCCTGAAAATAATCACTGCTGTCAAATAATTTCTAATGATTAACATGCTTAAGATTCTAACTGTTCAAATTTTGCTCGATTTAGCGTAGAATATTCTGGCTATATGATTGTTGAGGATCGATCAAAAGAACTTGCTTTATATTTGATTACTAATTTCAGGTACAAATGTCGTCATCACGACCCAAACGATCCACAGCCACCCCAACCAAGAAACGAAAGGGGCCCGGATCATCTTCAACAAGTTCCTCTTCCGAGATACGACACCAATTCCTCCAATTTTCTCAGGAAGCTCAGAAAAAGGTTACAACACCTTCCGGCAACGACCCCTTGGCACCGGTAGGTGCATTGACTGGGATGCTGTGGAACAGGTCGGGCTAGCAGCCGACATTTGGGCCCTCATCTCGACCGAGCCATGGGAGAAATTTTTCTCTATCATCGAGCCCACATATTTGGAACCCAGTCTCGAGTTTTGCACCACTTTTACCTTACAAATAGTGATGGCCCAATATGACGACCCAGGCACAGTCCAATTCCGGTTAGGGGGTACGGTACGTCGACTGAGCGTACCACAATTCGGCACAGCACTCGGACTCTATACGGAGGAGTTTATAGCAGACAATCCACTCTCCGAGTTAGACCGTCAACTCCACTGCACCCCCTTTACTGCTGGCGCAGCTTAGCACCCACCATGAATGTCTACAACCCCAGTCGCTCGAAGGCGACAACCCTTGGCCCACCCCTACGATATATTCACGCCATTCTCACTCACACCATCACGGGACAACGTGAAAGCACAGGTGTGGTAAACAAGCACGATGTCTCCTACCTATTGTGCATGTCAGAAGGGCACGTTTTTGACCTGGCATACTTCATTACCTGTGCAATTCAACATCAGACAGAGCCGCACAGGAAGGGGATTTTATCGATGGGGCCGTACATAACACGACTGGCTCGACACTTTGGTCTTCTCAACACAGATGCACAAATATCTTCACTCACATTGATGGGACAGATGATACCTCAGGGCATCCAGACGATGCTACACATGAGGATGATTCAATATCGTCGGGAGACCGACCCTCCTCAGTACCGATTAGTGACACCCACAGACGAGGGAGAGCCCGAGGAAATTACTGATGATGTCCCACCACCATCACATGAGGCACCGATTTCGAGCCAACGGCCATCCCATGCAGCAACTTTATTGGCGGATATCTCTGCACGCCTAGACCAGTATTACGTTGACAACACTCGACGAATTGATAGGTTGGAGGCCACCCTCCAACAGATATGCCAGCACCTCTATATCTCATCACCGCCTCAACAACCCAGCGACCCAACTGATGATGAGGAACTTTGAGTCCCTACATTTTTTTTTTGTTTTCTTTTCTTTATTTTCAGTTCTGTTGTTTTAATTTAAACTTTTTTTTTACTTTTAAATTTCATAACTTTATTCACGTTTTTATTGGCTATCTAACCATAGAATCCTACTAACAAACACTTGCTTAAATCTACCCCATGACATCTAACTGATGACTTTACAGAACAAACAGATTTAATTTATCACTCGAGGAACGAAACATCGTTTCTACACAGTCATCTCAATAAGTCAAGTTTCCACACCATCATACAAGGATGCCATCTGAAAATTCAGGGAGTTTCACTTCTTCCCATATCTTATGATTTTATAATGATACTATATATCTTTGTACATTGAGGGCAATGTACATCTTAAGTGTGGGGAGGGGTGAATCTTAGACGTAGTACCAAACTTTTTTATTATTCTCAAATCCCTGAATTTAGTCTTGTTTGAAAGTAATTTTCTCATATTACTAATTAGGATGAAATTTCTGATGATTTATGATTTTTATTGATATGTTTTAGATTAAGTCATTGATAATTGTGCATTGATGATTAAATTCTAAGAATACTAGAGAATCAAGCATAATAAGTCTATTTTTCTGAATTAAAAGTTTTCTAGGTCGTCTACCTGAATTTAAATATTACCTTGAAATTTGATATTTACAAGGTTGATGTCAAAAGTACCCATAATTTTTGTGAGTTTTTGAGCGTTATAGAGCATAAATTCTTTTTCTTGCTCACTTTATTGATTATGAGTATGTCAACACTGATTTGTTATTCTAGAACTTGCATCGATTATACATGTCGAGACCACACTTTTGATTTGATATACAGAGATGATAAAGGCACCTAGGTTTTAACCCACTAACTCCATTAAAAGCCTACCTTCACAAATTAACCCCTAGTGAACCCCTTTTAATCCTAACAACCCTATTTATTGACTCACCCACTAATATTAACCCAAAACCCTTTGTAATTGTTATCACCATTCTTTCTAACTACCCCTATATCGAGATTTGATCTGATTAGTTGCCTAATTATGAATTTTAGTAATTTATCCTTTATTATGTATTTAGTTTGTTCTTACTTAAAAAAAAAAACAACGAAGTATATTCATTATTAGTTATGTGATTAAACGAGCTTATGCATTTATTTAAATTCCAAATATCGAAAAAGAAGCTCGTATTATTAGTATTATTAGTTTTCAATTGATGTAATTATTATTATTAGTTCATTAGTTCTTAGTTAGGTAATTTGTCAATTCAATCTCGATTCTAACCCTCTAATTCAGCCTTATTCCACACCTTAACCTAGCCCCAAGCACAACCTAACAAAGACCTTTTGATTTGTGTTTCATCTCATATTTCAGTGGTGGAGATTTGATTTTCAAGCAAGCCTATGGGATTAACTCTTCATGTTTGACTTTTGAGTGCCTAAATTTTGAACCTTAAACACTTTGAGTGATTTGAGTGAATCTTTAGTGAGGATATTAGTCCTTGACAATTTCAAATCAGAGGTAATTATTTAGATGAAGGGAAACACCTATGTTTTGTGCTACAAAATATAAGGCTTATAGTGCTTGAATTTTTAGGACACTTTGAGTTGAATTATCCATGTATAAATTACCCTTGAATTATGATGAGACACTATCAATGACTATTATGAATTATAGGAAGTTCGTTTTAATTGTAAGTTGAGAATTTTGTTTGAGGACAAGCAAAAGCTTAAGTGGGGGTATTTGATAAACCGAAATAGTAACATATTTTAATCCCACATTTAGTATGCTTTTGGATGAATTATCCCTTGATTTATGTAAAAAGGTGCTCTTAATCCTTTATTTTCATGTCTTATACTCAGGAAAGCACCCAAGGATAAAAAGAACGAGAAACGGGCTCAAAACGGACCAAATCGGGCCAAAGAGGAAATCGGAACGGCCTGGACTTGGACCCACACGGCCGTGCCAAGATAATCATCTAGAACACGGTCTAACCCCGACTCACACGGCCGTGTCTCATTAAAGAAATCTGAACATGGCCTGGCCACGATTCACACGGGCATGTGCCATGGCCGTGCCTCTGCCGTGGAAAAGAGCAATTTCATTCGGGAAAGGATACTTTGGGAGAAAGAAACATATTTCAAAAGCCTATAAATACTCCCTAAGTATGACCTAAGAGGGGGAGCCCAAAGCCATCGTCTAGGGGCGTCATGTTAGGCCAGAGAAGGCAGATTTGTGGGGATTCACTCAGGGATAGCCAGTTGATCCATCTCAAGAAGCCAGAATTATACTGAAGACGGAGGATCACTCCTTCAATTCCTTCAAGGGGGTTTAGGGATTTCTTACGTTTTGTTTTATCTTTTCTCTTGAGATGTTTTCCTTTATTGTTATGAACTAAACCCTTCGGATACCCGAAGGGGATGAAACCTATGATGAATCTTGTTATTATTTTCTGAATTATATGATAAATACTTAGTTTGTTCTTAATTATGTGAGCTTAATCCAAATTTAATGTGCTTAGGTGGAGGAGGAATAGACCACGCCTAGAGTAGATCCAACATAATTAAGCGGAGTTGATCGCACGCCTAGAGATAGGGTGACGAGATTTTACCGGATTAGGGTGAAACCTAATATGGGAATCCATAGATCGATTTACTGCTATTCTAGGGGGTTATTATAAGAGAACAGGAGTTCTACTAAATAACCTAGGGTTAGACGTTATTCGCCTTGAGAGAGGGTTTAATATACGTTAGGGAGTCTTACGGATCAAACTAAGTGAATAAATCGTATGGTTCAGTGTTAGATAACAAGTGAAGTCTAGGTGGATTCTTCCTAGGGTATCATCTAAATCAACTGAGTTTTTCCTAAGTTATTTTCCAAATTCATTCTTCTTTGTCTTAGAGTCTTTAGTTTAGTAGTTAATTATTAGATAAACGATCTCTCTTTATTTTTAGGCTAGATAATAAAAAGAAAGTTAGTATTAGTACTTTTAGTTCCTTTGGGTTCGATAATCCGGTCTTGCCTAAGCTATACTACTATTCGATAGGTGCACTTGACTCAATCGTTGTCAGAGTTAGTTTCCAGGTTCGATTATTCTTTTTATAAATTTTAAAGCTCTGATTCACAGCGATCAGGGTTGTTGTTCGTTCGGTGCTGTTGCTAGTTGGCGTATAGTTTGCTCGTCCATCTCGTTTGGTTTGTCAAATGAAAAAAATGTCCTCGGTGTAAGATATGATTTCAAACTCGGGATATGGTCATTTATCGTGTCATATGGCTTGTCTTCGCAGTTGTCGGACCAACTTCTCTATTTATGGTACAAAATCTAGATACCTTGGTTCTGATCTGGCCATAAGATAAACAAGAAAATTAGGAAAATATCTCCAATCCCCGGTAACGACGCTAAAATTTGATGGGCGTCGAAACCACCAAATAAAAATAATTCCTATAATAAAAGTACTCTAAACAGTAGTAAAGTGTAGTAGGGTTGAGTCCACAGGGATTGGCGATTAAGATCAACTTTTGTGTTCTTCTCATGGATAGAATTTTTTTCGTGGCGATAATCGTGCCCACGACTCCAAATGACCTGCCGAAAAAATAGATAAAATAAATTAGTGAAGTTTTGAAATGAAATAATAGAGACAACAATAATAAATACTTGAGTAAATCGGAATTAAAAATTAAAGTAGAAATAAAATTTGAATTTTAATAATAGAAAAAATAAGCCTTAGCCCTAGACACAGTGAATTCCAAACTCTGAACCGATCCTCGAAAAGTTGTAACAGCCCATTTTTTGGTCAAATCTGAATAGTGGTTTCAGGACCACAAATCTGAAGTAGAAATATTTATTTTATTATTTCTTTAAGGTCTACAGCATGATAGAATGATTTTTTGAAAATTTTGTTAAGAAATTTTGTCGATTGAGTACTCAATTTTTCTAGAAGGACTAAATTGCAATAAGTGCAAAACTTGAATTCTTTAAGTTATAGGTGTCTAATTGCTATGAAGTTTAAATTGGAAGTCCTTATGTAGCAATTAGACCATTATACTTTGGGTGGACAAAAATGGACATGGCTAGGTAAAATTTTAAAGTTATGCATTAAGGGTATTTTAGTAATTTGGTAAATAAAGACAAAATTAACTAAATAAAAGTGTCCATCTTCTTCAATTTAGTCCCCCATAGCCGAATTTTACAAGAAGCCATAGCTAGGGTTTTTGGCCAAGCTTTCAAGCTCGATTGTAAGTCCGTTCTTGACCCGTTTTTAATGATTTCTATATTTTTGAGGTCGTGGTAACTTGATCTAGCTATTTCAAGGACTAATTTGAGATAAAGTTAAAGTCTAAAATTTTACCCATGTTGAACATGTTTGTATTTTGATGTTTGATGGTAGAAAATGCATGTCTGTAGTTAGTTGAACAACATTTGTAAAGTGATTATTGGTAAAAACGTTAAATAGGGACTTATTTGTAAAAGGTTATAAAATGTGTAGAAAAGTGTGAATAAATGAAAAATGTGGGTTGTTATGAGTACTAGTAATATTCGGCTAGGCTTGGGTTGTGATGAAATTGAATGAAATTCATTTTACGAGCCTAGGGACTAAATTGTAAAATGTTGAAATGTTAGGGCAAAAATGTATGTTTTGGCATAAGGTGTTTTTGGGCTATATTGAATAATGTGATGATTAAATAAGTTAAATATTGTATTATAGATCAAGAAAAACGAAGATCGGGTCTAGATCGAGGGAAAAACAAAGTAATTGACGAATAGATCCTTTACGCCATTTTGGTAACCGAGGTAAGTTCGTATGTTAATAAACTTTGTTATAATTGTATTTTTAAATGCTTTAATTTTGCATGAATTGTGTAATTGACTCTACGGACACGTTTGATGACGTTTTGGCAAGCGAGAAATCCCAATCGAACCTTAGGAATAGATTAGAATACAAGTGACATGTCACTAGGGTATTATGTTATGTGATTCGGGTGCTGGTCCTGTACGTCCTACCGGTGGTTGAGTATACTGGCATATGTTGCGGTTACTTGACAGCTTGTGTGAGCAGCACCGTGTAGCTACGTCTTGACTGACAGCTTGTGTGAGCAGGCTCGTTGATGGCTCGAGAGCGAGCATTTATGTGTTATGAGATAAAGGTAGCAATGGCTACATAAGTGACACTTTGTGTGTAAGATTTCCCGGGTATCTGATATTATTATTTCGATTGGTTCATTGGGTATGCCAAGGATGAGAGTGAAGACGAAACCATTACGAGATGGTATAGGTATGTGCATAAAGCTTACAATTATTAAATTCATGAAATGATGAAATCCAAGGTAAGTTTGTGATGGAATGAATTATGGTTATGAGGTTATGGTAAATTTCATCGTCTTATATTATATTACTTGAATGCTAAATGTTTGGTAAGATTTACTTATTTCTTTCATACTAGCTTACTAAGCTATATAGCTTACTCCATTTTACTTTTTATGTTTTATAGTGTCACCAAGCTATCTCGGGTTGGAGATCATCGGAGATCGCATCACAATATCAAACTGTTATTTTGGGTATCGATGATCTTACCATTTTGAGTATATGGCATGTATAGGGACTTGGTCATTTTGTTATATGTGTCATTGTAACAGCCCCATTTTAGCTAAATCAGAATAGTGGTTTTGAAACCACAAATCTAATGTCAAAAAATTATTTTAATATTATATTTGGTGTTTACAGCAAGTTATTTGATATGTATGAAAATTTCGTGAGCTAATTTTACTGTTTGAATAGTCAATTTGGGAAAAATGACTTAATCGCGTAAAATGCAAAAGTTGCATTCTATTTGTTAAAGGTGTTTAATTGCTATGATTTATTAAAGTTAAGGTCCTTATGATGATATTAGACCATTGGTAGTGTAAGTGGACAATTATGGCCATGCATTATATGTTTTTATATGTTTATAACAAAGGTTAATTTGGTAATATGTTTAATAAGGTTATATTAATAAAACAAAATCAAAATTTTGCTTCATTATCATCATTTTAGCCGAAATTAAAAGAAGAACAAGAAGAACTAGGGTTCTTCATTCGGCTAGACAAAATTTAAGCAATTAGGTATGTGTTTTGTCCTTTTTTTGATGATTTCCATGTTTTTGTAATCGTTGCAGCTCAATCTAGCTAGCCCATACCTTTAATTTCGAAACTGTTAAAGATTTTGAGAGTTGCCATTGTTGAATCTATGTGTTCTTTGATGTTTAATGTTGAAATATGAAAGCTTGATGATAATTTTACATGTTTTGTAAAGTGATTTTTGATGAAAATGCATTATAGGGATTAAATTATGAAATAAGCAAATTGTGGGTTGAAATGTTAAATAAATGAAAGTTTTGGGCTGCTAGAGACTTATATGAAATTCGGCCAAGCTTGAGTTTATTGAAATTATGTGAATTTTGTGTATTTGTAAAATAAGGACTACATTATTAAAAGAGTAAAAGTTTAGGGGCTAATGTGTAAAAATGCCCAAATGTGTGTTTTCGGATTAAATTGTATGAGTAGATGATTAAATGAGGTAATTTGGAATACATATAGATCAAGAAAGAAAGAATTCAGATTTAGATCGGGGGAAAAGTAAGGTTATCGAGTAGTCGATCCGATCTGTCAATTCCGAATACGAGGTAAGTTTGTATGTGGTAATTTCATTATAAATGTATGTTAAATGCTTTGGTATTGCATAAACTATGATTATGAGATTACAGATAATGTTTTAATTGTGAATACGACTTTACGGATGTGTTCGACGATGAAATCGACAAATAAAACTTCCCTATTGAACCTTAGGAATAGTTTAGGATGCTAGAGACATGTCATTAGGTTATTGTGTTGGCTTTGGGCCACGATATCGACACTATGGGTGCAAGTGATACCTTGATTTGGCTACAGGCCATGGTATAGGTATTTCGGAGAGGAGTTACCTTGATTTGGCTACGAGCCATGGTATAGGTACTCCGGGATAAGTTACCTTGATTTGGCTTCGGGCCATGGTATAGGTACTTATCGATTGAGAACCTTGACTATCCAAATTCTATTCCAAATGGTTCAACGGGTAAACGAATAATGTGGTTGAGAAAGAGGTTAGTACGAGGTGATATAGGTACGTACAGAACCTATCAAAGTATTAAATAATGAAAGTTTGATGAGATGGTATTTGATCATGTTTTGAGACATGGGAAAGGTTTGTAGTTAATTTGTATATGGTGATGTTATGTATAATTGGTTGATTTGTGTTTATTTGATGAAATAATTTATTCACATACGAGCTTACTAAGCTATGAAGCTTACTTTGTGTTATTTTTCTATGTTTTATAGTGAATCAAGGCTAGCTCAGATCTGGGAGTCGTCGGGAAAATCATCATACTATCAAACATCTAAGTTGGTACTTTTGAGTTATACAATTATGGTATATGGCATGTATAGGCTACTTATGGTATTTTGGCTTGTAAATGATGTTAATATTGTTGTGTGTTTAGCTATTAGAAATGGCTTGAAAATGTTTATGTTTTGGTTGTATATATAGCCATGAGTGATGGATTATTTTGGCATGTTTGGTATGAAAATGGTTGTGGTTTTATAGTTGCAAATGGTTAATTGATTTATGGATTTTAATGTTTGAGAAATGCTTTGATGAAGTATGATTTTAGAAGTTGAGTTGATATGTATTTGAACAGGTATTTGGCATTGAATTGAGTATTGAATTTGGTTGAAATGGATATGGTATGTTGTGTGTATTTTGGTTGATGATTTTGGCTGCCTAATTGTATGATGAAATGGTACCATTTTGGTTGTTTAGGTGAGCATGAGAAAGGGTGGCAAATTGGCCTTGCAAATGGCCTATTTTTGTCCACACGGGTAGAGACACGAGCATGTGTCCACACGGACATGTTACACGGCCGTGTGTCCCCTGGTGTTGAAATTGAATTGAAGTTAGTATGCTCCACACGGCCTCACACACGAGCGTGTGATTGGCCATGTGGCACAAGTCAGTATACCCTCTAAATGGCACACGGCCTAGCACACGGGCGTGTGACTTGGCCGTGTTGCATAAGTCAGTATACCCTACAGGATTGGAACGGCCTGGCAAACGGGCGTGTGTGGCCACTTCGAAGGGGACACGGGCTAGACACACAGGCGTGTGGTCGGCCGTGTGACCCAAGTCAGTATGTATGCTCTGTTTTCACAAGGCCTGAGACACGGGCGTGTGACCCTTGTATGTTTGAAAATTTTTTTAAGTTTCCAAAATTTTTATATGTTATCGGTTTAGTCCCGAACCACTTCTAAAGCATGTTAAAGGCCTCGTAGGCCCTTATAAGAGACAATGTAAATATGATTGAATGGTATTTGACTATGGATGCATAAATGTATGAGTTATGTATGTTAAATGATGTGTATTGATCGGTAATACCTCGTAACCCTATTCTGACTGTGAATACGGGTAAGGGGTGTTACATTTATTGGTATCAGAGTTACAGTTTAGTCGATTTTAGGACTAACGTAGCATGTGTGAGAGTCTAGCTATACATGCCATATATACTCTGCGATGGTGTGATGATTCCTGACAGCTTGAATTTTGTTTTCGTATAGTAATGGATCCCGAACGAGCTGTAGCTGATGATGTAGAGAGTAATACACCCACTCCTGCTCAAAGGGCAGCGTCATCTGACTCTAGGCCTGTAACGAGTAGCCACGAGGGAGAGGCTAAATAAGCCTTTTTCCAGATGATGAGTGAGTGGTTCACAGTGTTTGTTCAAACGAATCCGGCTGATCAACAACCTCTACCCCCACCTGTTCCTCAACAAATCCCTGTTATTTCTTAAGTTATAGATCCGATCTCGTTGAACAAGTTTGCGATGAGATAAGATTCAAAACATGGGTCCAAGAGTTCCGAGCTCACATTGATGATGATGCGGAGAGATCTGAGTTCTGGCTCGAAAACACGATTCGAGTATTCGACGAATTATCTTGTACTCCTGATGAATGTATAAAATGTGTTGTATCTTTGCTGAGAGACACTGTGTACCAATGGTGGAACACGTTGATATCTGTGGTTCCGAAAGAATGGGTTACTTGGGAGTTATTCCAATCTGAATTTCGAAAGAAGTACATCAGTCAAAGATTTCTCGATCAGAAGCATAAAGAGTTTCTAGAGTTGAAACAGGGCCGCATGACTGTCACTGAGTATGAAAGAGAATTCGTACGGTTAAGCAAGTATGCTCGAGAGTATGTGTCTACTGAGGAGATTATGTGTAAACAGTTCATTGATGGGTTGAACGAAGATATAAAACTACTAGTTGGAATTCTAAAGTTGAAAGAATTTGTTGTTTTGGTTGAAAAGGCTTGTAAAGCCGAGGATCTTAGCAAAGAAAAGAGAAAGGCAAATTCAGAAGCTAGAGACTCGAGAAAAAGATCGATGAATAAGCCGTATCAATCTTCATCAAAGAAATCTAGAGATTCGTACACTCGCCCAAATGCTTCAAATGAATATTCGAACAGAGATCGTAGAAAATAATACTCTGGTTCTAAAGCTCAAGCTACTTCAGTAGCGAGTATTGGTACTGTGAGAGACAACAAACCCAAATGTCAGCATTGTGGGAAAAGACGTTTTGGAGAATGCTAGAATAAAAGTAATAAAGCTTTTTTCAAATGTGGCTCACTGGATCATTTTATTAAAGACTGTCCTGATATGGGTGAGAAAGATAGACCTCAGAATGTGAGACCGAGTAATACGTCTACTAGAGGAAGACCATCAAGAAATGCTGGGAATGTGAGTGGTAGTCGAGGGGCAACGAGAGACTCTACCGTGAGATCTGAGGCCAGAGCACCTACCAGAGCCTACGCTATTCACGCTCGCAAAGAAGCTTCATCTCCGGATGTTATCATCGGTACTTTCACTCTTTATGATACTAATGTGATTGCACTGATAGATCCAGGATCAACTCATTCTTATATATGTATGAATTTAGTATTGATGAAGACTTTGCTGTAGAGTCTCTTCGAATTTGTGATTAGAGTATCGAACCCCTTAGGCAAATGTGTTTTGGTTGACAAAGTCTGTAAGAATTGCCCATTAATGCATCGGGATTTCTATTTTCTGGCTAATTTGATGTTGTTTCCATTCGATGAATTTGATGTAATTTTGGTTATGGATTGGCTAACGATGCATGGTACTATAGTGAATTGTAGACGAAAGACAATATAACTGAAATGTCAGAATAATGAGACTATTAGAATTGAATCTGATGATCTGAATAGTTTGCCAGTTGTGATCTCGTCTATGTTAGCTCAGAGATTTGTGAGAAAGGGGTGTGAAGCTTATCTGGCTTATGTACTTGATACGAAAGTGAAAGAAAGAAAGATTGAATCAATACTAGTTGTATGCGAGTATCCAGATGTATTTCCCGAAGAGTTACCGGGTTTACCACCTATCAGAGAGGTTGAGTTTGGTATTGAGTTAGTACCGGGAACAATGCCGATATCGATAGCTCCATACAGAATGGCTTCGACAGAGTTAAAACAATTAAAAGCTCAGTTGCAAGAGTTGACAGGTAGGGGTTTTGCTAGACCGAGTTTCTCTCCCTAGGGTGCACCGGTATTATTTGTGAAAAAGAAAAATGGGACGATGAGAATGTGCATTGACTACAGACAGCTGAATAAAGTGACTATAAAGAACAAATACCCTCTATCGCGGATTGATAATTTGTTTGATCAGTTAAAAAGGGCAACAATTTTTTCGAAAATCGATTTGAGATCGGGTTATTATCAGTTGCGAGTTAAAGACTCAGATGTGCCAAAGACTGCATTTAGAACAAGGTACGGACACTACGAATTTCTTGTTATGCCTTTTGGATTAACGAATGCACCTGCTATTTTTATGGACCTGATGAACCGGATTTTCAGGCCGTATTTAGACCGATTTGTAGTTGTATTTATTGATGACATTTTGATTTACTCTCGTGATGAATTTGAGCATGCAGAGCATTTGAGAATCGTGTTACAAACTTTGAGAGATAAACAGTTGTTTGCAAAGTTCAGCAAATGTGAGTTTTGGCTACAAGAGGTTGGTTTTCTGGGATATATAGTTTCAGCTGCGGGTATTCGAGTTGATCCAGGCAAAATTTCTGCAATTATAGATTGGAAGCCTCCGAGAAATGTATCCGAAGTCTGAATTTTTCCGGGACTAGCTGGCTATTATAGACGATTTGTGAAAGGTTTCTCGATGATTGTGACTCCGATGACACAATTACTTCAAAAAGATGTTAAATTTGAGTGGTCAGAAAAGTGTCAGCAGAGTTTCGAACAGTTAAAAACATTATTGACAGAGGCGCCAGTGTTAGTTCAGCCTGAGTCGGGTAAAGAATTTTTAGTTTTTAGTGATGCATCATTAAATGGCCTGGGTTGTGTTTTGATGTAGGAAGGCAAAGTTGTAGCTTATGCCTCGAGACAGTTGAAGCCACACGAAAAGAATTATCCGATGCACGATCTAGAGTTAGCCGCGATAGTGTTTGCATTAAAAATTTGGCGTCATTACTTATTCGGTGAGAAATGCCATATTTATACTGACCACAAAAGCTTGAAATATCTGATGACTCAGAAAGAATTGAATTTGCGACAATAGAGATGGTTGGAATTGCTAAAAGACTATGAATTTGTAATTGACTATCATCCGGGGAAAGCGAACGTAGTTGCTGATGCATTAAGCCAAAAGTTCTTATGTGCTTTACGTGCTTTGAACACACAATTAGCTTTGTTTGATGACGGCTCGATAGTAGCTGAGTTGAAAGCGAGACCATTATTTCTACAGCAGATCTGTGAGGCTAAAAAAAATGATAATGAATTGCAAGCAAAACGAGCTCAGTGTAAGTCGACTTCCGATTCTGAGTTTTGAATAGGATCTGATGACTGTTTGATGTTTCGTGATAGAATATGTGTACCAAGAAATTATGAGCTCATTCAGAAGATTTTAAACGAAGCACACAGTAGTTGTTTATCAGGACATCCGGGAAGCACGAAAATGTATAATGATTTGAAACAGTTCTATTGGTGGCACGGCATGAAACGAGATATCTCAGAATTTGTTTCGAAATGTTTGATTTGTCAGCAAGTCAAAGCTGAGCATCAAGTGCCGTCAGGTTTATTACAGCCTAGTATGGTTCCTGAGTGGAAGTGGGATAGAGTAACAATGGATTTTGTATCGGGTTTGCCCTTAACTCCAAAAAAAGAAAGATACGATCTGGGTTGTTGTCGATAGATTGACGAAATCAGCTCATTTTATTCCGGTACGTACAGATTTCTCACTTGATAAATTGGTTGAGTTGTATATCTCAGAGATTATTCGATTGCATGGAGTGCCACTATCTATTGTTTCATATAGGGATACGAGATTCACTTCGCGATTTTGGAAGAAATTAAAAGAAGCTTTAGGTACAAAGCTGCATTTTAGCACTGCATTTCACCCGCAAACGGATGGTCAATCTGAACGAGTTATTCAGACACTTGAGGATATGTTGCGTTGTTGCATTCTTAAGTTTGAAGGTAGCTGGGAGAAATATCTACTGCTGATTGAATTTGCTTATAATAATAGCTTCCAATCGAGTATAAAGATGGCACCATACGAAGCTCTATACGGCCGTAAATGTCGAACACCGTTGTACTGGACTAAGATTAGCAAGAGTAAGATTCATGGGGTTGATCTGATCAGAGAGACAAAAGAGAAAGTGAAAGTAATTCGTGATAGTTTGAAAGCGACGTCAGGTCGACAGAAATCATACGCAGACCTGAAATGGAAAGATATTGAGTTCCAGATCGGGGATAAAGTGTTTTTGAAAGTGTCGTCATGGAAAAAGATATTTCGGTTTGGTCAGAAAGGGAAATTGAGTCCGCGATTCATCGGACCATACGAGATTATCGAGCGAATTAGGCTAGTTGCTTATCGACTATATTTATCGTCTGAGTTAGAGAAAATACATAACGTGTTTCATGTGTCGATGCTTCGACGATACCGATCTGACCTTTCACATGTTATTTCCCCAACTGAGGTTGAAATTCAGTCTGATATGTCATATGCTGAAGAACCGATTAGAATTTTAGCTCGTGAGATCAAAGAGTTGAGAAATAAGAGAATCGCATTAGTGAAAGTAATATGGCATCGACACGGGGTTGAAGAAGCTACATGGGAACCCGAGGATGCTGTGAGAAAACAATACCTGAACCTATTCACTGGTAAGATTTTTGGGGACAAAAATCCCTAAGGGGGGAGAGTTGTAACAGCCCGGTTTTAGCTAAATCCGAACAGTGGTTTTGGAACCACAAATCTGATGTCAGAAAATTATTTTAATATTATATTTGGTGTTTACAGCATGTTATGTATGAAAATTTCGTGAGCTAATTTTATTGTTTGAATAGTCAATTTGAGAAAAAAAGACTTAATCGCGTAAAATGCAAAAGTTGCATTCTATTTGTTAAAGGTGTTTAATTGCTATGATTTATTAAAGAAAAGGTCCTTATGATGATATTAGACCATTGGTAGTGTAAGTGGACAATTATGGACATCCATTATATGTTTTTATATGTTTATAACAAAGGTTAATTTGGTAATATGTTTAATAAGGTTATATTAATAAAACTAAATCAAAATTTTGCTTCATTATAATCATTTTAGCCGAAATTAAAAGAATAACAAAAAGAACTAGGGTTCTTCATTCTGCTAGACAAAATTCAAGCAATTAGGTATGTGTTTTGTCCCGTTTTTTGATGATTTCTATGTTTTTGTAATCGTTGCAGCTCAATCTAGCTAGCCCGTACCTTTAATTTCGAAACTGTTAAAGATTTTGAGAGTTTCCATTGTTGAATCTATGTGTTCTTTGATGTTTAATGTTGAAATATGAAAGCTTTATGATAGTTTTACATGTTTTGTTAAGTGATTTTTGATGAAAATGCATTATAGGGATTAAATTGTGAAATGTGCAAATTGTGGGTTGAAATGTGAAATAAATGAAATTTTTGGGCTGCTAGGGACTTATATGAAATTCGGCCAAGCTTGAGTTTATTGAAATTATGTGAATTTTGTGTATTTGTGAATAAGGACTAAATTGTGAAAAGTGTAAAATTTTAGGGGCTAATATGTAAAAATGCCCAAATGTGTGTTTTCGGATTAAATTGCATGGGTAGATGATTAAATGAGTTAATTTGGAATACATATAGATCAAGAAAGAAATAATTCAGATTTAGATCGGGGGAAAAGCAATGTTATCAAGTAGTCAATCCGATCCGTCAATTCCGAATACGAGGTAAGTTCGTATGTGGTAATTTCATTATAAATGTATGCTAAATGCTTTGATATTGCATAAAATGTGATTATGAGATTACGAATAATGTTTGAATTGTGAATACGACTTTACGGATGTGTTCGACGATGAAATCGACAAGTGAAACTTCCCGGTTGAACCTTAGGAATAGTTTAGGATGCTAGTGACCTGTCATTAGGTTATTGTGTTGGCTTCGGGCCACGATATCGGCACTACGGGTGCAAGTGATACCTTGATTTGGCTACGGGCCATGGTATAGGTATTTCAGAGAGGAGTTACCTTGATTTGGCTACGGGCCATGGTATAGGTACTCCGAGATAAGTTACCTTGATTTGGCTTCGGGCCATGGTATAGGTACTTATCGATTGAGATCCTTGAGTATCCAACTTCTATTCCGAATGGTTCAACGGGTAAACAAATGATGTGGTTGAGAAAGAGGTTAGTACGAGGCGATATAGGTACGTACAGAACCTATTAGAGTATTAAATAATGAAAGTTCGATGAGATGGTTAAAGTCTGAGACACGACCTTAGACCCAAGTCAGTATGTATGCCCTATTTTCACACGGCCTGAGACATGGGCGTGTTTGGAGCCGTGTGAGGCACACGTCCTGTTCACACGGGCGTGTGACCCTTGTATGTTTGAATTTTTTTTTAAGTTTCCAAATTTTTTATATGTTATCAGTTTAGTCCCGAACCACTTCTAAAGCATGTTTAAGGCCTCGTAGGCCCTTATAAGGGACAATGTGAATATGATTGAATGATATTTGAGTATGGATGCATAAATGTATGAGTTATGTATGTTAAATGATGTGTATTGAAAGGTAATACCTCGTAACCCTATTCTGACCTTGAATACGGGTGAGGGGTGTTACAGTCATCATGAATTTGGCCAAATATATTGGCTTGTAATTGTCAAAGTCTTGACTTGGTATTTGGGCATGTAAATTGGCTCATTTTGGTTAAATTGGTTGTAAGCCCATATATATATATATACACATATGCATGTATGTGCCAATGTCCTTGGTGATGTGGTTTATATTAATTTACTAAATGTTGATTGTGGCCTAATGACTTGTGGTGAAATGGATGAGTTTGGTTCATTGGTATGATAGAGTATCTTGATAAGTTAATGCAAGTGGAAAGTAGTCTTAGGGGTGTTTTTGAATGTGAAATTGACATGTTTGATTTGGCATAATGAAATGTCATGAGCATGATAGATGATGGTATTGCTTTGACATGTATTGGCCATGATTATGGATGTTTTGTTTGCCTAAGTATACCATGATTCATGCCATTGAATTTGTGAATGTGGATGTGTAAATGAGGGTGGCAAATGGTTTGGTAAATAGCCTTTATTTTGTCCACACGGGTAGGCACACGGGCGTGTGCCTAGGCTGTCCCATGGGCATGTGTTTTGGCCGTGTGTCTCCTGCACCTAAATTTTTAAGAAACATAATGCCCAGAATTGAGCACACGGGCAGAGACACGGGCGTGTGTCTCAGCCGTGTGAGGGACACGGCCTCAAGCACGGGCGTGTGTCCTGACCGTGTGAAGTCTGCATCTATTTTATGAAAATTAAATTAACCACAAGGCCTAGCACATGGGTGTGTGACTCTAATTTGTTCATGCCTTGCAAGTCAGAGAGTTAGACGGGTTAGGGACACGGGCGTGTGTAACCACACGGCCTGCCCACACGGGCATGTCCCAAACCACACGGGCGTGTGACCCCTGTACATGGCAAGAATTTTCTAAGTTTTGTAAAAAATTCCTAAGTTCTCGGGTTAGTCCCGAACCACTTCCAAAGCATGTTTTGGGCCTCATAGGCTAGTATTAGGGACTTTATGATTGAATACAAATGGTTTTGATTTGGATGCAAATTTATGACTCGATTTGTATGTTCGCTTGCGGTGTAAGTTCGGTAATGCCTCGTACCCTGTTCCGGCGTTGAATATTGGTAAGGGTTGTTACAAAATTAGTCTTTTCCCCAAACAATAAACTGGTTATAGTGGCTAAGAACATCCTAACTACCAATTCTTCCTCTCGTAGTTGACCCCGGTATGACATGCGAACCAACCCTTGCCAATTATCTAACTACGATACACGAGTTCGTGATTCAATATTTCGGCAGCCTTGCGTTCTGAAGAACCCAACTCAGATTAACGACCTTAACTGCGTGGGATGTTTAAACCCGATCACTATTTCCCTTGATTTGTTCATGGAGATCTGAATACAGGACAACTGACTTGTTTCCCCATCTATTTGCAAACACGACTCCAACCCAACGCGCTTTTTAATTTGAAACCGAGTTAACTTTAAGGGATGGTTTTGCTAGTGAATATCGTTTGGAAGGATTTTTAGTATGGATATGTATCTCACGATTTCTGACCAGAAAGAATACCGACCTAAATCTAAGTTAGAACTTAGTGAAGCATGAAATTAATCATGCTTTGTGGATTATGAAAGTGGATTTTATGATAATGGAGAAAGATGAATGGGGAAGGGCTTGGGAAACAATTATGCCAAAAGTTGAATTGGAAACAAAAGTTGGCAGAATGCCTGCACACTTTCATGCAAAATAAGAAAGAAAGAAATTTCTTTTTCTCTTCAATTGCTTAGCAAATCAGGTCTTTCTTTTTTTTCAAGTGCACCACCCTACCTATTTATACAAAATCCACATACTAATTTTAGGCTTTTTCCACCTACCACTAACAACACAAAATAATTTCAGATTTAATTTATTAATTTTGGCTTTTACAAGGTCAAAATCTGACTAGCCCCTTAAATGTCCCAAATTTACAATTCGGTCCCTCTTCTCTTTCCCATGTTTCAATTTAACCCCTTGTTTGCTTGTCTTTGATTTAAAGTGCCCGAATTTCATTCCTGACAATATTTAAACACAAAATGCACCAATTAGCAAGGATTAATTTGAGAATAAGTCAAGTTGAACATGTAAATTATGTAAAATGAACAAGCTATCAAATCCCCCCTACTTAGCTCATGCTTGCCCTCAAGCATATTGTACTTTCATACATTAGAAATTATTCAATAACTTATCAGAAATCAAGCCTCTTTTCCGCATCCATGATCAATGTAAAAAATATAGGCAAAAAATGAATAAGTGCTCAAAATACCTAGTTTGATCAACAAGTGTCCATAAAATTGAAACATGTAAATTAAATCATTTCACTAAATTGAGTTTGAACCAAAATTTGCAAGGTATTTTTCTCAATTAATCATGCAGTAAATTTTTTGGACGTAGTCAAATCTTTTTACGCGAACTAGGTGGACAACCTAAGCACTCTACCCTGATTACTCAGTTCGACACATCTCCAAACGGTCCCTTTTATTTATTTATTTACAAGCAAATATGATATTTTACGAAACAATCAATTTTCATGAAAAATCTAATTACATATATCAACTTTAAAACACACATGTCGGTTAATCTAGATACATGAACACTTTAATTCAAAAATTACCCAATTGTCCAAATTGAATAAGTAATGAAATTAGAGGCTCAATTTCAAACAAATTATCAAATAAATCCAGTATAAGATTGAACATATGCAAAAGAGAAACATGCAACAAAAGATAATCAACCATGCATACTTACCATTTCAGATTTTTATCGCAATATCTGAAGTAATAAATTTGATTGAATAAATACTTGAATGTCGAAGCGACAAGGAGGAGGTCCAAGTCAAAATACCCTCTGAAATGATGCTCAAACTTTTCAATCAAATTCAAGCTAAAGTCTTAGGGCCAGTTTAGCATTATTTCTAAGAAGCGCTTTTGGGACAAAAAACACTTTTAAGATAAAAGCTTTGTTAAACAAGATACTTTTGATCTTTTCAAAAATGCTTTTGGGACAAAAAAATGCTTTGCAAAATCACTTTTTTAGCCAAAATGAGAAGCATAAAATTTTAGCTTTTGCTTAAAAGTGTTTTTGAATTTTGAGAAACAATTCTAAACTAAGCCTTAGTGTGGGTTTGGATGGGCAATGCGTTTACTTGAGGTTAGTGTAAAAAAAGGGTGGCGATGAGATTAGATACTGTTGCGTGTGACAAAAAGTAAGCTAAACGCACCGCACCGCTCATCCAAACTCACACTTAGTTCTTCCAACTTTCTACCAATTGATCTTCTTCATTATTTTCAAGTTCATGGTTGCTTAAAAAATGAGTTCTAACTTAAAAAGCCAAGAATAGAAAATGGCTAAGTCCCTGAGAGGGAGTCTTGTACAATCCTTTATAGCCAAACAAAAAAAGTTTCAACTCTATATATAGATGAATGCATAGAATATATTTGAGTTTGAGTACAAGAAAATTTACGTTACTAAATTTCTATAGAGTTTTGCCTTAATATTTGAGCATATATAATGTCAACTAGGCTTATATATTTATAGAAGAATTTAAAAAGAGTTTAATTCTCATTTGGAGTTCTAAATTAATTAAACCGAAGGAATCATGATCCAATCAAGACTCCTAAGGAGATGTGGCCGGCGGCTTACTTAGAGAGTAAGTCTCTTATGCGCCACCCCAACCTAATTGGGCTTGTTCGGTCGGAGGCTAATCCAATTTTCTAAGCTTTCTTCAGTTGATGTAAGTAAAACAATGTTTTAAGTACTAAAAAAGTCCTTGTAAAATAATTAAATAAATTAAACCCCTAGTCAAAAGGTGTAATTAGTTGTGCTTTTAAACAAAAGTTGGCAATCAATTAAGCCTCTACAATACAATTTTTCATCGAAGCTCCTAATTGACCATTAGTTGATGTTGTGACAGGTGGCATGATGTTTGATGTGGCATTTGATATGGAAAAATTGATGATGTGGCATTTAATTAATTTTTTATTATTTTAAAAGGTCTTAATTGATTTTTTTAATTATTTAAACCTAAAAATTATTAAAATATTATAACTAAATTTTAAAAACTATAAAAAAATTTAAAAAAATTAGAAAAATGAAATATTATTAATATATTAAGAAACATATGAAAATATTATATAAACAATATAAAAACTATAGAATTTTTAGAATTTTAAAAATTAATAAAACTATAAACAAGTTATACAACATTATATAAAAATTATTTTGAAGTAAATTTTTTATAAAAGTTATAACAATATATAAAAAAAGAATTACTAAAATTATTTTAAATATATAATAAGATATAAGAAAATTATATAATTTTTTGTTATTTTGAAGGTTTGGATTTGATTTTTGTAACACATACACCCTACCCAAAAGACTTTTAAATACAAAGTGCCACATCAGTTGCTGAAACAACTCAAAACGTACACATACACATGCAATCTTATGAAATTTCAAGTTAAAAATACATGAAGCGAGATATCAAATAATTAAAAAAGTTTACAAAAGTTAATCGGACTCCAATGGGTCCACATACGATGTTTTTGAGTAAAAAAAATCAAACACAAATCCATGTTACGCTTCCTTGGTCAAAATATCAAAACACATGGTTTTTTCTTGAGACAATCGGGTCATGTCTGGAGACATACTTCCCAAGTTTTAAAACCCTTGCTTTTAAAGTTTCATGTCTCGAGACATTATCCTTCAAGTCTCAAGATTCAGTTTTGAAATTTTATTTCTCGAGACAAAACCCAAAATTGGAAAAATTTAGCCATTCAAGTAATGCAATCACACTTCTAAATTACTCAAACAAAGTTATGCAAGTAAAAGTGACATACTAAAACAAGTTTAAAATATGAGATTTTTTTACTAAAAACACACTAAATCACAATATAGTTAGTCCTATAAAGCATACTCCAGGAATAACCAATTAAGGCCAAAACAAATGAGATTAATGTTACACAAAATATCAAAAAGTACCACATATCACCAAGTGACCAAAAACAACAAATTTTAAACATAACATTCAAAAACCCAAAATCCAAACCAAAATGCATGTCGTTTAAAACTAAAGAATACAGAAGTTTTTACAAAAGAAACAGAGAAGCTGAGTCTTGACTCAAGAATGCTATCCAAGATTAGAATACACTTTCGAATCACTTGAAACCTTTGCATTGAGCAAACATCCACACTCTGAACTTCCCATTAAGCTCAGTGATGCTTTTCAAATTTCCAGTAACATTTTAT
The DNA here is from genome assembly GCA_025698515.1 of Gossypium sturtianum. Taxonomy (NCBI): domain Eukaryota; kingdom Viridiplantae; phylum Streptophyta; class Magnoliopsida; order Malvales; family Malvaceae; genus Gossypium; species Gossypium sturtianum. The sequence goes on from CM046952.1 coordinate 60,353,023, forward strand.
ATATCACATAAGTCAAAAGCATCGTAGTAAATAATATGAACTTAACATTAATACATCCTAACATTTCATCAATATCTATTATGACTTTACCAAGAAAATCTCATAAAAATTTTCTTTCAAAGTCTCGTTTTCATAAATCACACCATAGACAATGTTATTATCAAATCATGAATTCAATGCTTATTTGCAATATAACTGTAAAACCCCTCACCCGTCCTGACGTATGGTACGAATGGGAGATTGTAACAGTTCAATTTTGTGTGGGATCGAAAAATATGGTTTCAGAACCTCATTTTTGATGTTCTAATCCGTAAATATTATTATTAAATATTTATGAGTATAATTAGTAATATATTGAACTATGGTTTAGTAATTTTGTTAATCGGAAAGTTAGTTAAAGTACAAGTGTACCAACCTTAAAGTTAGTGATTTCAGAAAATGAGGTATCGGATCTCGTTCCCGTGAAACGAGGCCGTAAATAATTTTATTAAATATTTACAGAGTTATTGTATAAGTGAATTATATTTTTGATAAGTAATTTTTTCGATTTAGTGATTTATAAGGTATAAGAACTATATTGAAAAAATTATAAAAGTTAATCGTTATAAATTTTTATTTAATAAAAAGTTTAAAAGGTAATTGAATAGGGTTAAAAGGGTAATTATCCACATTCCAATAGTAGTTGACAGTGAGTGCTTGGTTAAGGTGAAATTATATTTTGAAATTTTAATTAAATTACTAAATATTAAAATATTAAAACATGATCAAAGTGGTCATCTTCTTCAATTTTATTTTATTTTCATCGAAACCACCATTGTTGAAGGGAAGGAATTCAGCCAAGCTTTCCATCCATGCATGGTAAGCCAATCAAAATTTGTTTTTCGTAAATTTTATATTTTTGAGATTGTTGTAACTTGATTTAGCTAATACGGGTATTAAATTGTAAAACTATTAAAGTTTTAAAATGTTACCTTTGATTATTTTTGAAACTTTTGGTATTAAATGGTTTGATTGAAAGCTTAAATGTGACATAGGACTAATTTGTAAAGTGAAATTTGTTAGTTTTGAGTTTAGGGACTAAAATGTAATTATTTCAAAATTATCATAAAATTTCTATAATTATGGATTCTAGAGGGTTATAAAAGGATGAAATTAAAAATGGATTGAAAAAACTAAGCTTAAATGTGAAAGTTATAATTGTTTCAGTTCTAGAGACTAAATTGAATAAAACTTAAAACTTTAGAGAATTATTTTAAAATGAAATTGGACTGTTATATGCATGAAATAAACAACTATAATAAATTTTAAACTGATTCACACGTACTAATATTCGTAAATGAATATTCACACAACAATAGTTCTTACTAGTAAGAACATGGATTTCCATCCAATTGGTAAATGAACTTAGTTCTTTAGGCATTCACACGTACTAATATTCGTGTAACATTTGACCATCATTCTAAGTTAAGTAGAGCTCTGTGAGGAGTTACTTAATTAGCAGATCTTGAGTGTATAACCATCAACTCAACACCTATCGCATCATGCACCACAAATGAGTCATTGTGGGACAACCTCACCATGTAGCATGCTTTGACTAGTTGTCCTATTTTGAAGATAGAATTTCTTGGCCTATTGCATGATAATGCCTACCACAAGGGTTAGTCCAAATATCATTTGATCACAAGAGAATTCTTCTTTCTTTTAGGAAATCTCCTCAATGAAATCCACATAGCATTCCTACCATGGGGTGGTACACTTGTCATGCCATCACAAAAGACCATTGATGGAGGCCGTAGGACTTGTTTAGGGACATTTTCGCACTCAATATTATAAAAAATATGTAAGGTTTTTAATTTTCGGTTTCAATCATGAATGATTAGTATATGCATGACAAGTACATGTGGTATTCTTTCCTAAACTATATGACATGCTTATCTCATATATGCATGACAACTGTATAATATTCACATTCATTTATTCATAAAATCGACAATTTTGATTCTCTACAATTTTTCTTTTAAGGGAAAAATAAAAAAAGTGAATGTGAATAGTGCATCAAGTAGGGTCCTAGGAAAGTGAGGTGAGTCATAAATTGACCACTTAAAAACCAAATCTTTCATTTCTAGAGTCAATCCTAGACATGCACCTTCTCATTACCACACTTCTCACGACAGTCGAATAACCTAAAGAAGTGAATGAAACAAGACAACACATGTATTTTCGTATTACCACAATTCTTATCTTGAATTGATCAATTGTGGATCATTTCATACATATATATCACAATTATATCTTTAACAATTACTGAATAGATATATAAGGGGATGGGTAATTAAAATAAAATAGCCAGCCAATGTTTCCATGGTTCTATTTCTAGAAAATAAATGAAAAACCAAAAATTACATAGTTTTTCACCACAAAGTATTCCTTGTACCTTCAACCGCCATCGCTCCATCTTCTCCACTTCATGGACTCCTTTTGGGAAAAATTACATTTAATTCTTATGTTTGTTTTCGACTCACATGAATTCTATATAAAAAAAATAATCCTACGTAGAGATTATAGTCCATGGTCTATTTCCTAAGAACCATAACCTTGGCAAAAAATAATAATTATATAATAAATATATAATATCACATTCATTCTCTTATATTTCCCTAAACATGTGAATAATTACAATAATGTCATATCTTATCAAATATCAATCAAACAAAATGAAAAGAGAGATTTAGTCTCAGTTTGCACTATAAACATAGCACAACCTAGCTTTTGATACCATTTGTTGGAAAAAAATCGATTTAAAATGGTCTGTCATTGGTTGTCTCCCGTTTACTTCCTCGAGTTTCAAATTCTTAACCTCTATTGTTTTTGGATGGCTATTTTCCCCAAGTGAGTCCTCGGTGACTTCCTTCTTCTGTTAGCCTAGGTGATGTTACCTCATTGTGGGCTTCAACAGATTTAACCGTCTCTAGCTAACCTTTATCCGCTAACCCTTAGATTCTACTCATTCATCTATTACATCCTCTTTTTTAAGGTTAATCGCTAAAGATCTGCAGACTAGTACCTGCAACTTCTCTATAACTTGATACTGCAAATCCTCTTTAAGAACTTCATTTACCACATCAGGATTTTCTACCCGTTTTTCCTTATTCTTACATGTTAGGGAACCTATGTTTTACTCAATTTACGCGCTCTCTTTCGAATAAGTTGTACCTCAGTTTCCATTCCCTTGTTCTATAAGCTTTTGAGTTCATCCCTTTTTGGTGGTCCATACCCGACACCATGGTTGAGCTATGGTCTTACACCTCATGTTTATTATACGGGCAGACTACCCCGTGTTTACTATCCCAGTGGACTATCCCATGTTTACTGTCCCGACAAATTATCCCGTGTTTACTATCCCGGTGGACTACCCCGTGTTTATTCTCCCGGAAAACTACCCCATGTTTACTATCTCAGACTACCCCGTTTACTATCCCAGTGGACTATACTAGTTGTCATAACCAAGCTATGGTCTTATACATTAGACTTGTTTTGAGGTGTCGCACCATAGGAACTTACCATCGTCATGGTGTCGCCCTATAAAACCTACTGACCACCATATGGTGTTGCTCTATGGAACCTTATAATCATCAATATCGACTCATCTCATATCTACATTGATGCTCGAACACCGAAGTGTCTCTCCCGTAAGGCCCGGAGCTTTACACACCACGATTTGCACTTATCAACACCGTATAGTGGTATCTAACAGGAATTCCATTTCTCTATTCCTCCATCTATTCCTACATTTTTCCATTCCTAACCTTGATGCTCCAACATCATAGTTCCTCCTCCACAAAGCCCGGAGCTTCACAAATCACTATTTGAACTCAGTAATACCGTATGACGGTATCTAACAAAATTACCCATTATTCCCTTCCTAACTTCATTTATTCCGTCAATTATTTTCCCATAATTATTAGCATGCAATATATGCATTTCACTTTGATACTAGCATGGAGTACACTATTTTTTTAAACACGATATCTTAAATATTTCATGCAGACTTATTATTCATAATCAACATAGTTCATTCATCATCTTAGAATTTAACATAGAATCAAGCCAGCTACTAAGCATTCCAGGAAATGAATTACAGAAACTCATCTCATTTCTTATCCTTGTCAACATAGCTTGTCCAAATGCCACAACCTTCTTTGTCTTGGCAACAGCTCTTCAATTTCTCTATCACCCCCTTCAATGCACACAATGCTACAACATCTAGAGAATTCTTCAACTGCATCCCATTCTGAAGAAGAATGATGCTATAGAGAGGAAAAGTTCTGTAAACAAAATTGAGAAAATTCTGTCTCCTCTCACCCTATATATATACTCCTTAGGCATGATCCTCACTGGCCATTTCAACTATCCATTCTTAATCATGTTATCTCCCACTATGAAACCAGTCGATTCCAATCTAACTAAACCAAAATTGAAATCTAACCTTTCTCAACCAGCAACTTAAGTTTCTAAATATATCATTAGGGCCCATAAATTTCTATTTGTAACGCCTCGAATTTGGGCCTAGAAGGAAATAGGTCTTGAGCGTGGGAACACATAAAAATTTATGTGTGAAAGAAAATGACACAATTGATTGTTTGCTTTGATGGTTAAGTGATTTAGGAGTGTTTGGGAGTGTCTGAGAAGTCCTGGGTTCAAGCCTTGGCTTTTGCAAAATTTTGGTTTTCTTTTAAAGGAACCTTGGTGTTAGCATGTAAGCTTTAAAAGAAATTATGGCGGAATTATGATACAAGTTGAGCTTGTAGTCCAGTGGCAGTCGCGTGTTTAAGAGCAAGGGAGCTCAAGTTCGAGTCTCATGATGCACAAAGAAGTATTTATTTTACATTCTCGCTGTATGAGTAGTAGAGTTTGGCTGAAACTCTGCAAGGTGGAGTTTGAATAAGTCTTATATGGAGAAAATCAGGGAGGAGATAAAGGAGGATTTTTAGGGGGAAATTGTGGAGAAAATCAAGGAATATTGGTTTGGGGAAAAGAGTTGTGCCGTATGGGGAGTGTGGGAACTGAAGAAAACATTTTGGGATTTGGTGTTCTCTGCATTTCGGTTTTCCATCATACTTTGTTTCCTTTTGTTACTATACGACTACTGTTAGGGGTTTTGGCCTTCGATTTTACTTGTTCTTCCAATACCCCGTTTAGCAATTTGTTTTTCTCTCTTTTCTGCTCTCTCCGTTTACTCAATTTTCTTCTCTTTCCATAATACTTTTTTAGGCCGAATATTATTGTCTGGTGAGAATGGAATTCCTTTCCTTGCTAATATTTGTGGTGGCCGATTCTCTGCTTTCCTTTTTCTCTCCATTTCCTTTTCTCTCATCTTTTCTTCCCACTTCCAAACTATCTAGCCATTCTCTGAACGCTGATCCTTCGTTCTTCCATATTGGATACTTGGTCGAATTCCATATCCCTCATCTTGGGCCTATTGTTTCCCTTATTTTTTCCTATTAGTGTTATGATTTCGGTTCTGCAAGAGTGGTAACAAACTGATAGGTACTCATATTTTCCCTTTTCTGTTTCCCTAGTCTTTCTTTATGTCTACAATCCCGTTCTCTTTTATTTTCTGAAAAGCCAAATGTGACTTCTTTTTATGTTCGTTGATTGCGGTTCTGTCCCTTCCTCGCGATTAGAGGTTCATTGGGTTCTAGGTATTCTCGAGAAGTGAAGGAGTGCAAGTGTTACTCAGGCAATCAAAACCCTTTTCTTCTATTACTCAATTAAGGTAAATACGTTACCTTATTTTCCTTTGGGTTTAGGCCGAATATGTTCTATTATTCCTTAAGCTAATATTGGTGGTTTTAGGCCACACATATGATCGATCTTGGTTAATAAAGATCTGTGTATTGTAATATAGAAAATCAACAAGGGCGTGTGATCGTTTCTGAACAGCGGTCTTAGAGTACTAAAGTCACCCTTGTTCAAACAAGGTTTGGTGCTCGTGGATCTTAGCACGGTTTCGCAAAACAGGTGTGTAACCGTACCCTGCAAACGGAGATAGGTGTAAAAGCCGCTAAAGTGTGTACGCACACACTGATGAGACTGTAGAAAGGCGAAAGTTGAAAAGCTAAAAGGTTGGGCATTGAGCATGCGAACGCTCGTATGGTAAGCTAAGCCCATGAAACGTTGGCGTACGACGGAAAAGGCCGCCATGAGCGATTTCATGGACTTAGGCCATAATGGGCTTTAGGCCCATTTATACTGTATGTATTGCTATGGTCGCTCAAGTCACTCAAGATGACTGTGGGCTTACGGATGGGCCTAAGTGTACTTAGGCCCAAACTGATAAAATGACCGTAATGCCCCTGTAGGGTAAAATAATCGTAATGCCCCTGTAGGGTAAAATGACTGTAATGCCCCTATAGGGTAAAATGACCGTAATGCCCCTGTAGGGTAAAATGACCGTAATGCCCCTGTAGGTAAAATGACCGTAATGCCCCTGTAGGGTAAAATGACCGTAATGCCCCTGTAGGGTAAAATGACCGTAATGCCCCTGTAGGGTAAAATGACCGTAATATCCTTGTAGGGTAAAATGACCATAATACCCCCAAAGGGTAAAATGACTATTTTGCCCCTCGAGGGTAAATGACTGATTTGTCTGTGATTTAAATGACTGATTTGTCTGTGATTTAAATGACAGATTTGTTTGTGATGTAAATGACTGATTTGTCTATGATTTAAATGGCTGATTTGTCTGTGATTTAAATGACTGATTTGTCTGTGAATTAAATGACTGATTCTGAGCATAGCATTCTGCATACACGACATAATGCATGGGGTTGGGGTACTGTTACGGAGGAAGATTACTGTACTGTTGGGTCACACGGGTCGCACAAGACGACTGCAGAATTACTGACGACTTCGTGCCGTGCATATTACTGCTACTGGTGGCTTGATGCCGATCATATTACAGCTACTGATGGCTTCATGCCATTCATATTACAGCTACCGATGGCTCTGTGCCGTTCATATTACAGCTACTGATGGCTTTGTGCTGATCATACTACAACTACCGATGGCTCTGTGCCGATCATATTACAGCTACTGATGGCTTTTTAGCCATCCTGTTTATAGCTTATAGCTATCCTATTTATGGCTCTTAGCCATACTGTTACTGGCAGCTCTGCTGCGTTACTATTACTAGCAGCTATGCTGCGATATTGGTGTGCTGGCTGGGTGGGTCGATTTTATCCCCACATGGTGTGTTAGTTGGTACGGGTGGTATGTTGGTTGGATTGGGGTGGGTTACATATTTGCACCGTACTGATACTATATTGGGCTTAGGCCCACACTGTTACTGAAATGGGCTATGGCCCATACCGCATCATTCTTGAATAGGGCCAAGGCCCGCATCATTCTCGCATATATTGTTATCGATCGATCGATAGGGGATTACACACTGAGTTTTCGTAAACTTACCATTTCTTTTAACTGTACAGGTAATCCCCAGCCTTAGACGATTTGGAGCAGTGAGAGACTCGGAGGTGGCCACATGATCGCTGATGTTCTGCTTTAGACTTATTTATTTAAATTTCTTATTGGGCTATTGATTCTGTAATAAGGCCTATTAAACCTAAGTTATGTTATTTTGGCTTTATTTATTTGATACTTAACTGATAGTGATAGAACGCTGGTTTTTAAAAAGATTAACTGTTTTCAAAACACCGCATTTTCGCAACATTTTGGATATTGCTTCCGCAAAAAAACAATGTTTTTAAAGTACAGATGTAACATCCTAAATTTACGGGCCTATACATTTAGTGTAGGGATAGGTTTACTATGTTAATTTAATTGATAGGGGTCTAAATTTGGGCTTAGAATTAGGCAAAAGGCCCATTAAAGTGGCATCATTAATGAGCTAAAAAGGAACAAGTTTTGGGTCGCAAGGAGCCCATGTTTTAGGCCAAATTTGGCACTTTAAATGAAGAGAGGGTGACGCCACACACAAGGAATTAGGGGCCCAAGTATTAAGTTTAATGAGGCCCAAATATTTTAATTTAAGTGAGTTAAATTTGGCATTAGGGATTAGTAGAGGTGGACGGCTACAAGGCTATAAAATAGGAGAATTTATGTGGATTTTTAAGTGATAATATCATAGATAAAAAGGAGAAAAGTTAGGAGCTTATCTTCAAGGGAAGTGTTGGCTGAAAATCCACCACCTAGAGGAGTGTAAAATTCGGCTATTGCATGGCAAGGAGGGTGCCGAATTTCTCCTCTCTTTTAGCTTGAATTTTAAGGGCATTTTCAGTTTTTAGCAGTAGGTGCGAAAACATCTATAAATAGGGGGGCTAGCTCCTTGATTCTGACACTGAAAACCCTAAATTTCTCTCCCATTGTGTCGAAATTCCCTAGCCTCTCCCTCTCTAATTTCTTTAAAAGCCGAAACTCTTCTCCATTTTTTCCTTCTTATGCCGATTTCTCTAGGAAGCCGAAGCATCCATAGTCTTTTCTTCTATTCATCCTATTTGAGAATTAGTTCTATACTTCTGGCATTTAAATCTTCTATGGGCATTGCCGAATCCTCTCTCTAGTGCTAGCCGAATCTCCTATGCTAAGGAAGCTTAGTCAACTAGATCTAAAAGCTGAAAATCATAAGTCTCCAATTTCGAGATTTTAAGGAGAGGCCCTAGTTTCGCATCTTTTCAAATTTTTGAGCAAAGTTGTAGCAAGGGTATCGACATTAATCAGGTGTGTAGATCTCTAACACACTACTAATAAACCTATATGTATGATGGGCTAAAAAGCCGGAATGAGGCTGTGTAGACAGTCGAATGGAACCCTAAAAGGGTTAGGCAAAGATGCCAGGTACGTAAACATAGAACTCCCTATGTGTATCGAAAAGTATATAAGTCTGTATGATGTTTTCTTTATGTATGTATGCATGGGGTGGGAATGATGATATTGAAGGGGAACTGCATGATAGGTCACTTGGTGATCGGTGGTAGAAATTCCACATAATTTAAATGAAAGGTCACATAGTGATCGGTGGCAATGCCACGTTAAATGATTCCTAATTAATAGGAATAGGCAGTACGACTGTCGTTTTGGTGTGTAACGAATGGAGGGTTGATTGTAGAAATCCCCAAGGTGTGATGGTTGGTACGGGATGGTGTGTAGAGGATCGAAACCTAGGATGGGTTGGGTTTTTCATTATTTATTATTTATCATGTGATTATGATTGATACCTTTATGCATGGGCCAGGGCCCATAATGTGTTTGTGGGCTCAGGTCGTTGTGTGTTTTGAGATTTATACACTGAGTCTTGGTGACTCACGCTTTCCTTTTCTCTACTCTTCCAGATGAGCAGTAGATCGTGGACATGGGAGCCGAGACGGACTCGAGGGGCCACCAAGCTTTGTTTCTATAAATTATTTTATTTTTACTTTGGAATTATCAATGTAATAAGGCCCCATAGTTTTATCCAACTAAGTAGTTTTAATGTTCTGCAACTTATGAGATTATGTCAAAGGTTTAATTATACTTAATACAAGGTTTTATTTTTAAAATGCCGCTTATTTACTTAAATAATGTCTATTTAATTTACGACTTCCAAAACCAACAAGACAAAAGTTTTTAATGTACAACTAGTAGCATACCAGATCTGGTCGAAACGCATGGGCCGGGTTTGGGGTGTTACAAAAGACGTTTTAATTGGTTAGTAAATGGTTAATATGATTTGAGTTTTAACAAAGATATTTCAACTCAGAAACGAATTTCTACCAACAAGTCCAATTTTTGAAAGACATATCAATGTGACACGCCAGATTTGGCCATAACGTCTAGGCCAGGTTTAGGGTGTTACACTATTTCTATACAATCGACTCTTCAACTCTTTTTTGCGTTCGAGTCCTTAGGAGAACCGAGTGTGACTGGCCAAATGAGCACTTTTAGACTTATCATGTTTTTACCTTTTTCCTCTTGCACACAATATAAATAAGCTCATTGAGAGTCCATTTCTCTTTTTGACAGTTGTAACTAATTTTAAATTGGTTAAAATCTACAAGAAGTGATACCAAAACCATAAGAATAAGCAATTCGCAAGAAAGCTCAATCTTAAGTGCCTTAAGTCTTGAAGTAACATAGAACATATCAATAATTTACTCCCTCACATTTCATTGACCCTTATACTTAACCGACATCAAAGAAGTTAGAAGTGATTGTTGGATTTTGTGCCATGAGTGTAGTATATTCGTTTGTAAACTTGTAATTTTTTTAAACAGATTGATTAATAAAATAAAATAATTGATCACAATTAATATACATTGTATTATTGTCCTCAAATGGTTTTTGCACGTAAAGAAAAATGGAAGCAAATGTTGCTCATCGGTTGTCTAATGTTTAACTAATACTAAGCGGTATTACGTAGTGGATCGTAATACAAAAAAGACAGCATGTATTAGTAGACAAACCTAAACATGTCCTTAGTCTAATAAAAAATGAGCAAACTGATTAAAAGACTAATATGTTGTCTATCAAGACCAATTGGGAAGATGTCTTGTCATGGGCATCGAAGCGGATGACTCTCAGAAGATAGAAACATAGATGTGACTGACTAGACTAACAATCACATCGGACTGGACCCAAGTAGAATAGCTTCTGAATCTGTTTATGGATTTATTCACTTGTGACATTCATAGTGTGACATACCTAAATCCTGAGTGGATGGAGGACTATCTATGCGTGACTCGTACACTTTGATGTAAGTAAAAGCTTGAGTTCGAATAGTTAAGGAATCGAAAGCTGGTGCGTTGGGTGTACTACTTCTGTGGTATGTAGCATAATTCAAAATTGTGGAATTCATAGCCCGAGACATGGGTAAATGATATCCTCTCATTGGCATTACATGGTTGATGAAAAGTAAACATGACCATGGGTCTTTTGTCTTTGTGATGAAAGACTTAATTACTATTCAATAGTAATTGACTTTTCATGAAGGAAGATGTAATGGTTACCATAAGATAAAATAGGATCATATTGAGAGAACAAATATTATCCCAAATAGATCAAGCCTATTAAGGTAACACAATTATGAAAATTTCATCGGACATGCATTGAGTAGTTGCTTTCACAATGGTATGTCATTAGGGAGAGCTTAGTCACAATACTATAGTGGAATGACTTCGTGGCTAAATGAGTTTATAATTAATAGGTAAAATGTCGAAACTTAATTATAAATCATTTGACCCTTAATTACATATGTCCAATCGGTCCCTCTGCCAGGTTGTTGAAACCATAAATGACTTGCGTGTTTGAATAGAAATAAACGGAATGAATAGGAAAAGAGAAATGGGCAACATTCAGGAATGATTATAGTTTTTTCCAAAATAGAAAAATGGAATCATTTGGAAATGAATGTAGGTTTTCAAAATGGAAATGATTCATTTGCAATTCTATATAGATTATTTAAAAATGATCAGAAGAATGAATTTATGTTTTTGAGTTGTTTTGAAGATCGAAAATGAAAATAAATCATTTAGTCACAGTGAACATCTTGAGTTGTGAAATATTAGACATATTTTCTCGAAATTTTATCAGGGGTAAAATCGTCAAAATTTTATTGAAAGTAAAATAGGGATGAGAAAATTGTTTAATATAGAATATTAAACATTATTTTGGGAAATAGAAAAACCAAATCAGGTTAGATCACATTACATGGTACTGGGTCAAAAAGTCCAAGAAGTACTCATAATTGGACCCGATGTGAGAGAGGCCCAAAATCCCTTATATAACATGAAGGGGGTGGTAACCCTAGTAGGAATACTAGGGTGTGTCATCCACCCCACTCCTTCTCTAAGTAGGAAGTTGTTTTTCTATTTGAAATAAACCACTACAACTCAACAAGGGTTCTACCTTCTCTTTTTATAAATAGATGACATTGGTAGGGCATAAAATAAAATTTTGAGAGATTGTTACTTTGTCAAAAAATAGAGAGAATTTATTCTCAACTATTAAATATATTTTTCCATAATAACAATTCTACCGGTTTCTATTAAAGAAGGGAGAATTTTTGTTTTCACCCCAAATAATAGAGAGAACTTTTTCTAGTTTTGTGTTTCAATTCAATTAGTTCGAGCCTACACTCGAAGCAATTTGTGGTACAAAAATAGAGAAGAATATCGTTTGGTTGAAAGTCGGGAACAATGAATGTTTGCTAAGTCGAAAATACAAGTACGAATTCGGTTAGGGTTTATTGCTATAAATATCACAAATCGAGTTGATTTTTTAATTTTTTTTCTGTGCATTGGAATTTGCCTCCAAGGTTGCGAGGAAAAAGAAAAGCTGGTTGTGGCGGAATCCAACTTGTACCGCTAGAGGACTGTTACATTAAAGGGATACACATATGTCTCAAATAGAGAATAATCTTACATTGGTAAATCACGAAAGAAGAGGGAGGTATTGATCTCATAGGTGAAACCTACGGAAGGCTAAGTGTATACAAGGAGTTTAAATGATTGCTACCTTGTTTCATCGAATCTCACTAAGTTCATCAAAACATACGATTGCATTGCTTTGGCTACAGGTTTAATAATTAAAATACAGGTTATGGGAGAGGGTCGAGCTAGACTTTGCCAAATTGAGGAAAAACAAAGCGGTAGTCGTAACATGCGTATAAAGGGGAACTCCTAGAGGCTACACCTCGAGGGTTTAGTCAAGTCATGAAATTTTTAAGTTTTAATTTCAAAATTTTAAATAAGGTTCTAGGACAGTGACTTTAAAATATGTATATGATAGTATAGGTTAATGTGTATATTAAATAGTTGAGAATCAAATAATATTTGATTCAGAAATGTTAGCCAGTTATTCAGGTTTTGTATCATATGGTATCCAGACCTGGTGACCGGGTTGGGACTAGGGTGTTACAAATTTAGTGGTATCAAAGATTCAGTTTATTCGATCCTCTGGACATGGGAAGCCCAGAAAAAGCCCCTATAAGAATGTTACAATAAAGTTTGGTTGAGTCCCTCCAGTCCTTATATCAGACTAATGTATGTTAAAGAAGCGGATGAAGTTGTGCGAGTTATGGGAGTCGGTAATGGGTTTACTACAACTGAAGATAAGATAGGAGAGGCAAAGTATGAAAAATAAAGGAAGAAATTAAAAGTAATTCTTATTGGAAATCGAGAAGATTGTTACAAGACACACATATGTTTCAACTCTCACATAGAGCGGACTCTCCTGGAGAGTCAAGGTCAGATGCTCCAGCGTCTTGATTATAAAATAGTTCTCTAGAATCCCTCCACTCCCTCTAAAATTCCTCTCAGCTAGCTCTTAAAGGGTTGTAAACGTTGAAGCTGAGGTCAGCATTGGTAAATTGGCAAAGGCAACTGAAGTTTACCCGACTTAAGTCAAGGGGACCTGCGACGACCTGTGCGTGTAGGACCAGGTTAGCCCTTGACCTAGGTAGAAAATGTTGAATGCCTTGCTGGGTGTCCACCTTGTACTTCACTAGCACCTCCTGATTCTCCCTTTGGATGCGCTCCCTCTCGGCGAGGTGTTGTTGCCTGAGGGCTTCCAACTAGAGAACCCTCTCCTTTAGCTCCTTTGTTCTAGTCCCTAATGACTGATATTTGGTCTCCAATGTAGACGACTCGGTGAGCTCGGCGGCTTGTTTTTTGAAAGCCTCATATGATTGGCAAAGCTAGGCATGTAACACCCTTAACCCACTTCCGGCATCGGATTGCAGTTACAGAGTGTTACCATGCATAACAGAACATTCCATGCCAAATAGAAACTATATTGCAAATTAAATACTATCATTAACTAACCATATTTAATATAGATCAAATGTATTCATACAACCCTTAAATCGTGCCTACAATGCTCTAAAAATAGTTTAGGATCAATTCGGGATCAATTTGAAGCAAAAAAGAAATTTTAAGAAAAACTTAAAAATTTTGAGAAACAGAGGTTACACGGCCATGTGACATAGCCCAGACCGTGTGGACATTCAAAGTCAAGATACACGACTATGTCCCAGACCGTGTGTCCACCCATGTGAATATTCGAAATAGGGCCACACGGCCGTGTCACAGGTCGTGTGCCAGACCGTATGTGCATTTGAAGTTGACTCTCGTGGTCGTGTCACAAGCCGTGTGCCAGATCGTGCTTGAAACTATTTTGAGACACACGGCCATGTAGCAGACCGTGTCTCAAACCTTGTGAAACCTGTAGCTAAAGCTATAAATGACAGACGACCGTGTGGAGAGACTATGGGATAGCCCGTGTCCTAGGCCGTGTGCACCAAAATGTACCTTAAAAATCAAGTTTACCAAAACATGCTTACTTGGACATTAAGCAACCTAATTACCATCAATTAAACTCACTCAAAACACAATTAAACGAGCTCAAAACATGTCAAAACATCCATCCAAAGTGCCTAACCAATGTGCCCTCATTAACACCACAATTCAATAATCAAATCAATATCACATTCAAACCAAAGTATAAACATTCAAAATACACAACCATCATTAACCATTTATACCAAAACACCACTCATTCTAACCCAAATCACTTAGCAAAATTCACACACATAATAAGACTTAAACTACAAATACCAAACAAGTTCCATACATACATATATATATATCAAACCAAACACACATTCACAAGTACTCAACGTCTATCTACGACAAGTATCATTCAAGTTTTACAACTTCACATATAATCGACATAAATTCAATTTTATCTATTACATGCCATATAACCAAAGACAAACATTCAAAAACTACCAAAAGATTTTCGGATAGTGTGATCCTTTGAGTCGATCCAATCGTCCGATTCCACAAAATGTATCTATAAGGAAAAATAGAATAAAATGCATGAATAAGCTTTGCTAGAGCTTAGTAAGTTCAATGATTAAAATAATAAACTTACCGTAAAAACATAAAAATCACACAGTGGCAGTTAATAAACTAAAATCATGTCAATCACAACCATTTAACGGGTGAGTCTTTGTATCAATACTTATAATACGTAAAAAAAGCAGGTGAATTAAATCATTCAATAACATCTCATACTAATCAATCAGAAATTCATGTAATCACTTATAATACAACTTATAAACCATAAAACTAATAGAAGTTCGATCGATGAATGATATAACAGATCCAGATACACGGTTAACAATCCGAAAGCACACCTGGGCACCAAGTGCCTAGCCCATAGGCTAACATACCTCCGAAACACACCTTGGCACCAAGTGCCAAGCCCGAAGGCTTTTCATCTGCCCCTAGAACACACCTGAATCACTGTAATATAACACGAAAGTTCGCAAAAAATGCTGAACTTCGATATATTCAGTAAACAAGAATAAATCAAAGATCATCATCTCAATACCAATCAATCCCGTACAATGCACGATATAACCTATTGGCATGCCAATAGTATTCTATCCTACGTTCATCAGTTCATTTTTTTATCAAATAACAACATTCAATATGATTTCTATTTCAAATCAACCCACTTACTACAATTCAACAGTTTCAAGCCATTTAGAAATTTCAATTCATAAATAATTAAATGTTTAAATTATACTAAAATTAAACCGTACAACTTACCAGGGCTAAACTGTAGAAACAACAAAAGTTCAGGGATTAATCAACAACCTTCTCTTTTCCACGATTATCAACTTGCTCTTGATCTATAATATAATTTATTTCCATTATTAACATCAATTTCATATATTAATCAATCCAATGCATATAATTTTTTATTTATAATTTTGCTCACTTGCCCCAAACATTTATATTTTATTCAAATAGGTTCCTAACTAAAACAACATTATTTTAACATTACAACCTTACATGTCCACTATGCCGAATATGTAACTACTCCAATCCAACCATAAAACCTTTGAAGTTTTAAAAATAAGCATGTCAATTTTACATACTTACAAATAAATCCTTGAATTTACAATTTACTTAAAAATTACTTTGTAAACTCAATACAAATCATCGCCAAGCTTCAACCCAAATCAATTACAACGATAAAGCTTCAAAAAGTTTCATGGCATAATTTCTATACTTTGATAACTTTACAAAACAATCCTTAATCCAACTAGATATCAAGATAACAAACATAAAAATACCAATTCAATGAGAAAGATGCTAGAAAAACCCTTGCATGCATAGACTTGATATAACCGAATGCAAGAACTCAACAATGGCTTTTTCCTTCTTCAAAATTTTGGTGGAAAAATGATTTGGGATGATGATCACATTTTGATTGTCTTTTCTTATTATTATTATTATTATTAATTATAAAATTACCATATTAACCTTGTTAAATTAACCAAATTCCACCTCAAACCTATCACCAAATCGTCCACTTAATTCATACATGGTATATTTACCTTTTCAACCCATTACTTTACCTTTCAATTGACATTTAGTACAATTAGTTAATAGAAATCAAATTTTGTAGCTTTTACGATTTAATCCCTTTTCTTAATTAACTAATTAAATTCTAAAATTTCTAAACTAAAATTTAATACGACACTTATGACCTTGTAAATATTAAATAATTAATATTTACGGACTGATACATCATAATTGTGGTCCTAAAACCACTGTTTTCGATACTACTAAAAAACAGACTGTTACAGGGCAAAAGACTGCTCACTAACAAGGAGGGCCTTTTTAGACTCGACCTGCTTGAGCTCAAATTCAGCAGAAGCCTGCATGAAGGCCCAGCTCGTGAGACCATTCTCCACTGATAACATGGAAATAGAACCTGCCAGCTGGCGGAGAGTGGGCTTGTGAATGCTAAAGGAGGGGGAGGAAAATTCCTTCAATTTTGGGGACAACTCCTAATCCTTTCGTTGTTGGACAATAAAGGGAAAAAAAGATACTAACCCACGGGGAGATGATTCCACCAGGAGAAGAAAGTTTCGACTTCCTTTGAAGGGGGAGTATAAGTGAGGGCACATATAGGGGGAAGAGTGGGGAGATAAGGTGGTTGCAGGTGGGTCTAAACCATTGGTGGACTCAACAGGAAGCTTGGGTGGAACTGGAGGAAGAGACAAGGAGCGTGTTGGAGAATCGAGCGATGGAAGCGTTATGTCGGGCACTAACAGGGGAGCAGGGGGTGCACCCTACGGAAAGATTGGTTGGTTGCCAGGCCTGTGGTGGGGCAACCTGTTGCCACTACTCTCCCCAGCATTAAAGTACCCTTTTTTAAGTCTCGACCTCTTGTGGTTGTAAGTACCCAATTTTTCCCGGGCCCATAAAACAGAATAAAAAAATCAAAAAATATAAATGTCCATTTAAGTGTCCTTTTTACATTTAAACCCAAATACCCTAAATTACCCAACATGTAAACCCGAGCCCAATACCACAAACAGACTACCTAAGCCCAAAACCCCAATTACACCCAACAACAGACTACCTAGATTAACTAAACCCAGCAGACCCAAACACCCGTGGCCCAAAAAGCCCAAAGCATTAAGCAGACTCAGAGGCCTAGGGTTTCTGAGGAAACCCTAGGAGCCGCATTGCCAGGCCAATGGTCGCGCCGCAATGGCAGGAGCCCGATCGTCACGCCACAAGCGCCGCAGTCATCAGCCTCGGTTAAGCCGCAAGTCGCGTCGCAGCTTGCGCGAGCCCTCATCGCCGCCGTGTTCTCACTGATGACCTGCACGAAAAAGGAAAAACATCAAACAAAAGCAGCAAATCACATCAAATATGGCGAAGATTTTATTTCCTTATTTTTCTTTTCGAAAGGCTATAAAAGCCTGTCAAAAATTTGTAAATAGGGAGATACACAGACAAAAAATACACTGAAATAAAAAACAGAAAGTTTTTAAACAGCAAAGGTGATTTCTCATTTTATTTTTATTTTTTTTATTTCATTTTTTTTCGATCTATATTTTTATAATATGCTGTTTTCTATTTTTCTTTCTATCTTGTTTTTTTAAAAAAACTGTAAAACATATATATAAAAAAAAGGGAATTTTACCTATTTGGAGGAATTCAGGCCACCGTGCATGGTGGCCGACGATGGAGGCGAGCGACGGCGCCGGCGCCGGGGTTTTGCCGGAGGTCCAGGACAGACTAGGGAGTTTGATAGAAGGGAAATTTTTTTTTCTGGAAAGAAGAAGGGAAATGAAAAAAAAAGGGGAAGTGGCTTTTATAGGGATCTGGAACGGTGCCGTTTTGCACCAGGCCCTTAAGCACCAAAACGACGCCGTATCGCCTCTGGCCCGACCCGATCCGACCCACTCCGGCCTAGGATCCGCACGTTTTTTATGGGAAGGGCTAGTTGCGCTTTTAGCCCTTCTGCTTTTTTTGTTTTATAATTAAGCTTTTTTATTTTTTTAATTCGGCCCCGAAAGTTTGTTTTCATTTCATTTTAACCCTTCAGGCTATTCCAAAGCAGGAGATCGAACGACGTCGTATAGGAGACGAGGCATAATTGCCATATTAGTCCCTGGGATTTAACGCGTGTTCTAATTTAATCCTTTTATATCTGTTTTAATTGCTATTTAACCCCTGTTTTCTTGTTTTATTTTATTTTTATCCTTTTATTTTATTCTATTATTTTACATTATTTTTAATTATTTATCATATCAAATATTCTATATTATTTTCCTATATTTATTAATTTATTAATATTACGAAATTCACATATATATATTTTTTATGTATTATTTTTATATATATTATTATATATTATTTTACTTGGTTTAATATAATATATATTATTTTATAATTCGTATATTATTTATTTTTTTTAAAAAAAACTTATATATTATATCATATATTTTTTTGTATAAATCTATTTATATTATGTAATATATTTTATTTATATTATCTATTATATGTGTACTTTTCATAATTAATAATTTATATATTATACATATATTACTTATTATAATTACTTTGAATATTATTATTTATATGTATGTATATTATCTTATAACCTTTATCTTCTTCTTGATTATTTATTGTACTATATTGCATGTTCGTTTATTTTCATTCTTTAATTGCATGTTTCAGTATGATATTTCAATTGTTTTAATCATTTATTATTTCTTATTATTCATATTTAGTAGAAATTGTTAATATATTTTGTAGTTATGATAAACTGATATTTGACATATATGTTGTAATGTATGATTCACTCAAACCAGGTTTATAAAATACCTTTCGAATCGAAATATTTATTTCAAATGGTTTTCAAAATACGGTGATATGTGATATTTGAAGGATTTCGAGAAGAATTTTGCCCTAAATTATTGGGTTCGATTTTTCTCATGAAACTTTAGGTATTACCTATCCCTTCTTTCTTAAAAAAACTGAGATTTACCAATTTCAAATAAAAAAAACCTATTCTTGGGAATTCGGATCGTTGTGCCTTAACTTATTGGGTTCGACGTTTTGCGTCTCGAGGTAGGAATTTTCGAAAATAAAGATGTGCTTAGTTTCAAAGTCATGAGATGCTATATCCTAACTTACTGGGTATAGTGTTTTATTTCTTTGATATAGGTAAGTCTTGGTTTTTTCTTCAAATAAAAGGTCCATTTTTTGAATTTTTTTAAAGTTTCAACATTAGGGCATGATTTTATCGATTAGGTACCAATTTACAAGCGCGTATGAGGGTGCTAACCCTTCCTCATACGTAACCGACCCCCGAACCCGTTTTCTCATTTTTCGTAGACCAAAATCAATATGTTTTAAAACAAAACGTTTTATAAGGTGATCCAATCACACCTAAGTAAAAAAAATTGGTGGCGACTCCATTTTCGTTTTTACAAGTCGATCCTCGTTTTTAAAATCAAACTTTTAAAATGGTTTCGATAGCTTGGCGACTCCGCTGGGGACCAATAAGAGAGTCAAGCCGTAAAGTCGATAAATTCATGTCCTATTGTTGCAAAGTTGAAATTTTGATTTGAAAAATCATGATCCTTTTTATGGCATGATATCTTTGCATTGCATTTGCATGACCGTTGTGGTCGCACCCTTAAGTGGGAGCGAGAAGCTACTCCTTCGTGAGGTTTTCACCTCCGTGCAGGATAGTGAATCGCTTTCGGGATACATTCGTACCTATGTCTTCGTGAGATTTTCATCTCCGTGCAGCCATAGGGAAATGTATTCCCCTGAACTGAACTCGGTCCGTATGAGCCTATAATGGGTGAGGATCGAGGAATCTGCTGGTTCGGGTACCTCAACTTTAGAACTAAACCGCATATAGTGAACCCTAAGAGCCCACCTTAGGTAGAACTATGTCAAACCCTAGTGGTCATCCATATAGGTGTTATATGTTATTTATTTTTTCTTGTACTAACGTTTTTTATTTTGTTTTGATTGCATTGCATCCATATCATAGAAAAGAGGTGTTGATTCAAATTCGATTACTAAATAGAAAAGTTTGTCATAAGGAAATGGATTTTTGATAAAGTGGATTATAATATCGTTGTCCAAATATGTTTCAAGCAAACACAACGAGAGAAGACGATAGTCCGTGAAGGAATACAAGAGTTTATTGCCCAAGGATTCAAGCTGACAAAGATTATTCGAGAATCACCACGACAAGGCTTTCTTGAAGAAGCTAATAAGCATTGTAAGGATAAGTGAGCAGTGAGTCGCAGCCCAGATCAAGCAAAAAAGAGCTAATAGGAGGCATCTATTAGAAGTTTGCAAGATTTGACCTATGCGAAGAAGGGGATTGATGTTTTTGCTTGGAATATGAGGGCATGGTCGTATATGTGATCCGTTTTATGTAAAGAAATCTACTTTCTAGAAAAGTTTTTCTAATGGAATTGAATTCAGAATCAATGCCTTTCTTTCTTTGCATTCATGCATTTGCATTACATCACATCATATGCATTCAAGTCCATAGAGAAAGTTTAATTAGTTAACTTTATAATAGAGAGAGAGAGAGAATAGAGAAAGAAGGGAAATCTAAAAGCTGAACACCCTTACGGTACACGGGCCAAGTTAAAGAAAATGGATCAGAGATTGGAACAATTCCAAAGAGACATACAAGACCAGATGCAAGAGTAAATGACAAAACTCCAACAAGAGATGAAGGACCAGATGTTGGAAGCTCAAAGGAGTATGATGGCTCAAATGACCCAAATGCTAAGTGGGGCAATGGACAAAGGGAAGGGTCCCATAGTTAACGCTGATGATAATGAGGATTTTCCTCGGGGTTTCACCCCACCACATGTACAAACTGAGGAGTATCCCCAAAGGCCACCTGTCACAATTAGGCCTCAACAGGGACAAGCTGATACTAGACCACCTATGAACTTCCAGGTCGGCTCAGGATCTAACCCAGGAGATAACCCTGCCAATCCTGTTATCCCTGATTTGGACATAGTAGAGAAAGAGGGAATAAGAATTGAATCTTCAAGGAAGTTGGAGGATCGCTGTAGATGGTTGGAAGAAAAGTTCCAAGCTTTGGAAAATGCTGATCATCACCATGGTATTAATGCAAAAGACTTGAGTTTGGTCCTAGATTTGGTGCTTCCTCATAAATTTAAAATGCCAGAGTTTGAGAAGTACAACGGGACTAGCTGTCCTGAAGCCCACATTACCATGTTTTGCAGGCGCATGACCAGCTATGTTAACAATGATCAACTCTTGATTCATTGTTTCCAGGACAGTTTGGTGGGGGCAGCGTCTAGGTGGTATAATCAACTCAACCGTGCTAACATTAGTTCTTGGAGAGACTTAGCTCAAGCCTTTATGAAGTAATACAATCATGTCACGGACATGACGCCTGACAGAATCACTTTGCAAAACATGGAGAAGAAATCAAATGAAAGATTCAGGCAGTATGCGCAAAGATGGAGAGAGGTCGCCATGCAAGTTCAGCCACCACTCCTAGAAAAGGAGACTACAATGCTCTTCATCAATACCTTGAAGGATCCATTCATCACTCATATGATAGGAAGTACTACCAAGAGCTTTGCGGATATAGTGATGGCAAGAGAAATGATTGAAAATGCCATAAGAGGTGGCAAGATTGAAGCAGGGAAAACCACTAGAAGGTCTACTCCTAGGAAAAAGGATGACGAGGTGAATAATACGAGTACATACAACAAAGGGTACTCAAAAGCAATTACTGTTAATCAGCCAAAGGTAATCACTGTTGGGCAACAAAGGTCGACAAGACAAGAATCAGGCACCAGGCAAAACTCTGAAAGGCTCAAATTTACGCCAATCCCAATAACGTACAAAGAGCTATATCAAAGTTTGTTTGACGCACACGTGGTGTCTCCATTTTATTTGGAACCATTGCAACCTCCGTTCCCAAAATGGTATAACGAGAATGCCCAATGTGATTACCATGCAGGAATATCGGGGCATTCTATAGAAAACTGCACTACCTTCAAAAAGGTAGTTGAGAGGCTCATCAAAATGGGAATGCTGAAGGTTGACGATTTATCAAAACCTGATCACTATGACGAGGCAGTAAATGCAATAATTGAAGGAGGAGACAAGAAAGTTGTGATCCCTTGAAGAAATCGAAAGCAAATATGGAATCAGAGAACGAAGTTTCCAAGCTCTTGCGTACTTGAGAGTGTCTTGAATAATAGTGTAACACCCCAAACCCGGCCCACGAGTCTTGACCGGATCTGGTATGTCACTGCGGAAAATGTTCGAAAAGATTTTTTTTTTTCGTAGAGGTGAAAAATGAAAATTGTTGACTTTTGTAAAATATTGTGTATTAAAAATTTATAAGTAAAACTTTAATGTCACACATTCCCGGATTTAAAATCTTGATATAAGTTGTTATAATATAACGTAATTCAAAAATATTTCCAATAATAATATAAACTTCAAAGTCATAAATAAAATACTTTAAGTGGCCTTATTACAATAAATAAATATCCAAAATACTTATAATAAACTTCAAAAAAAAAAAAAAAACTCTCGCATGGCATAAAAATAATTTTCTGCATGGCCACCTTTTGTATCCACTCCACTTCCGGGTCCGATCATCACATGTCACCGCGATATTGATAATAATTGGGTGAGTCATACGCACTCGGTGCATAGTTATTCCACAAGTCTCCACATATGGGCTTGGCCCATATGCACGCAAGATCCACATAATCGATCATGCGTAAATGCATCCCAACCCATCCTAAAGTCCATCCATTACACCTACCTTAGCGGACACTGCTTTGCCCAAGGCCGTGGCTAATCCACCGATCACCTAAGTGACCCCACATGTCAATATCCACGAGGTGACTCGAGGTCATCCTCGATCCACGGTGACGCACACAGCGATCATCCGCCAGGAGGTGGCACATAGCCAACACCCCACCTTGATGAAGCACCTAGCTAACATCAAGCGCCAATGTAGCACAAGGCCAACATCAGACCACGTACATAATGTACACCCTGTCCTTCAACATTCATGTCCCAAGCCCCCGTGCATAGATATATATCATGATAAAATATTATTTAAACAAGTATATAACACATGCTCATATCCATTTCACATATTTATCAGTGATCATCTAAGAACATAAAACACTGACCTGGTTATTCGATCACCCACCTAGGGTATCTACCATCTTAGCCCTTATTTCGGCTATCGTACACATCATACACATATACATACAACACATATAAACAATCAAGAGAACAGTGTGATAACTACGCACCTGACTATTTAGCGAAATCCCGAACTATTTGAATCTAACGTAATCTAGAATCCCGAAACTCGGCTTACTCCTGTCGGTCAGTCCCTAAACCATCATAGCCCAAATCGGTCAACACTAATAAACATAATGGCCTATGGCCGAATATTTGTAACCACTTACCTAGCTTATTTAGAACCCGAATACTTGCTCGCTCTTGACGTTACCAATATCCCACGATAGATCAAATCCCGAGACTCCCTTAATGTTTCTTTCTTTCGGCTAAACACCACCACACGTTGCTTAAGCAGACCCCAAAAGAGAGAGGTCGACAGCACCTTCTTTGGGGATTCGGCTTTTGAGACAACAAGAGAAGAAAAAAAAAGTTGTTGATGGAGCTCACTAGAGATTCGGCTTATGCTCCAAATGGTAAGGGGTATTCGGCTACAAGGAAAAGGTGTGGAGTTGAAGAAAAGAAGAATATGAGAGGAAGTAGCAAGAAATTCGGCAATGGTGAATGATGATGGAGTTTCGGCCTTAGCAAAATAAATGAGAAAAGGAGAGTATTTTCTTGGCTACAAAAATTTCGGCAAGAGACAAAGGGAAGAAACAACAAAATTCGGCACTTAAGTCCCCCTAAATGACCTAAAATTATCAACCCAAGGAGACCCCAAATTCGGCTACTAGCTTTTCTACTTATCTAATCCCAAATTAATCTCCTTTTTTTTTTATCTCTTTATCACCCATTTGAAATAAATAAAGTAATTCAGCATTTATCTTCTATCTTATCTCTTAATCACCTATTCAAATAAATAAAATAAAATAATAATTATTCTTCTCTTCTAGCCGAATTTAAAAAGAAGACATCAAGCTTATCCTCATCCATTTGAGAGTCCATGTGCAGACCACTAGCTCTTCTCCTTGACGCAAAAATAAAAGTTCCCCCCTGATTCCCACGTTGCTCGAACCTCCCTGCTCAAGGCGTCATTTACCAAGGCCCTAAGTGGCGCCTTGCAGCTACTTTACCAGGCTCACTTTCATGTCCAATATCCCCTGCATATTTCCTTAAGGCCTCCTTAGCCCAACTTCCCTTCTTGATGCAAAAATACAAAAATAAAAACACTCCTACTGTCAACATGATTCGAACCTCATCCCCTTGAAGCTCCCTTTGACGCCACTTCCCCCTTGCACCTTAGCGCCCCAAGCCACCTTGCCAATCGATTTCTTGTGTCTTAAACTCCACAAAATTTCTTTTAAGGCCTCCTTGCCTAGTTTCCCCTTTTTACTTAAAATTCCAATATTTTCCAAAGTTTTTCCCTTTCACCTAAAGTTCTCAAAACTCCTAAAATATACCCAAACACACTCCAAGCCTACTACCACTTGAATTATGCATTAAATGCATAACCCCTATTTCCGGGATATTACAAATAGGATTGTGGAAGAGATCTCTATATTTTTAAAAGCTGCTCTATAGTAATATGCAAAACATGCTTGTTGCCTTAAGCCTAGAGGCAATAAGAACTCTTTTGTGAAATAGGCTTGTGTCCGAAACTTTATTTCAATAAAATGCATTTTTTAAGAAAATATTCTTTTATTATTTCCATTTCATATTGTACACGATCATACAAATAATCATTCTTTGATTCATTTATTCTTTTGAAATCTTCTTTCGACCCTACACTAGGTCTTCAGATATCAATGACATGAGCGACGTTGTTACTGACTCCCTTTTTGAATGAGATATGGGTCTAGGGGATCTTAAGACTTTGAAGATGACAGAGATTTTAAAATTTCTTCTGATTTGTTAAGAATGGTTTAGCAAGGTGAAAAACAGACCTTACTCAACAAAAGGTCAACATATATTATGAGCTTAGGAAAGGAGTGAAGATTGAAGCCTAGTTCATTACAGAAAAAAGGCGAGACATTATTGAGTTATCTTCGAAAATTCAAAGATGTTTTCGCACGATCATATCAGAATATGCCTGGGCTATTAAGATGCGGGCTTAATATAAAGATCGGGTATTGTCGATTTACATAGAAAGGGATGGCATCAGCTATGCTGTATCTAAGAAGACAAGATTCATGTGCTTACTCCAGTTCTTCACAAATTTTTCATATGTGGGGCATGGATGTGATAGGGCCAATCTCGTCAAAAGCTTTTATTGATTTATCGGCATAGTTGTCGTTTACTTCACTAAGAGGGTGGAAGCAGCTTCATATGCCAATGTTACAAAGTCGAAAGTCATCAAATTTCAAAAAAAAATCAAATGTCAGTAAAGAATGCCATAAAGGATCACGTTTAATAATGCATAACTGTACAAAGTCAAAGTTTATAGTTTGTCCAAAGATCGAGCAAAGATATCACAAAGGCAACAAAAGTTTCCAAAAAAAAAAGGTGGCTAAGACTTGTAAAGATTGGCATAAGAAGTTACCATTTACCCTCTGTCTTATTGAACGTCGGCCAAAACCTTCGCTGGGGCAACACTTTACCCATTGGTTTATGGAATTGAAGCATTTTTCCAATTGAACCTAATTGAAGAAAAGGTTAAAAGTTATCCATCACGGTCGATGATGCGAGCTTATTTACAAAGAGGTTCATTCTAGAGAATTCCACAAGGGGAACCTGATGTTGAAACAGATGTTTCTCCTACAAAACAACTTCAGAGGAAAGCAGATGCCAAACTGGAAAGGACTTTATGTTATAAAGAAGACCTGTTCTGGAGGAATATTAATATTGACCGAGACGGATGGCGAAGACTTGCCCAATCCGGTGAATTCAGGTTTAGTCAAGAGGTATTTTACCTGAAAGAGGAAAGACCAAGGTGAAAACCCGTAAAGGGTGCCTCGAAAAAAAGAAGAAGAGGCTAAGGCGAAAACCCGAAAAGGACGCTTTGAGACCAAAGGGAATTTGAGTTGAAAACCCGAAAAGGGCGGCTCAAATTTTAACCAAAAGAGGAGCATACAGTAGTCTTGCTACGTCTGAATTAGCAATGAGGAAGTATGTTATGTCTTGGGGCATTGACAAGGTACTCTGGATCCCCTAAACACATAATGAGCTTAAAATGGTTCTCAAGAAGTTTGAACAAAAAAGCTCAGGCTGCGATATCTGGGGCACCTAGCTTCCATCTTACCCATTTTTGAATTCGTTATCTTTGATTGCTTTATTCTTTTTGAGATGCACCCAAATCAATTTTCTTTTAATGCCTGGGTTATCTTTGATTATTTTTCTGACCTATGCTCCTGACTAATTTCTTTCTCGTCCATTTTTGTGACCTTTTTAGCATTTTATATTGAAGTAACGATTTATGGAGTAATAACATTTTCATAAAAAGAGTTTCGTATATTACTCTAGAAGCTTCTAAATAATATGAGAAATCTAAAACATGACTATCATTCAGAATTCACCAAGCCTAAAGGTTGGAAACAATGAAAAATGATTATCTCTTCAGATTCTTATTGGATAAGACAATTTCGTTGGTGATACCACATCGGCAAATGACGAACAAGGTCAATCCAAGTGAAAAAGGGGATCATTGTCGAGATACCCTGTATTCCTAAAAATTTCAGACACATACATTTGGTCATTACACCCAGGGAATGGTGTAACAGATCAAATTGATTGAAAGTAATACAAGTTATGTACCTCTGAGTGGTAACAGAAGGATGAAGAAACCAAATGTTATTCCCCTAAAGTTGCAGTGGGAAGTACCAACTTAATGTCCTAAGGTGGAGAGGACTCGGAATTACCATGGGGAAAATTATTTAAGCAGAATATGATTGATACTTCGTAAGGAACGAAGAAGAAACTTTGGCAGATAAATGAGTGATGACGCTTTAAATAGGAAGCATTCTCATAACATTTTGCATTGCATATCTAATTAGGAGCATTTGATACATTTCGATCAAGGCATCCTAATTATTAGACATAAGCATATACCCATTCTACATGTTATGTAGCAAGGTAGAAGACATCACCGCAATCCACGAGTTTGCAGGGAGCAGATTGAAGATAGCAGATCTGGCAATTCCTGAGTTTGCAGGAAGCAGATCAAAGATATCAGTCTAGCAATCCCTGAGTTTGCAGGGAGCAGATTGAAGATAATAGATTTGGCATTCCTGAAGTTGCAGGAAGCAGATCGAAGACATTAGTCCGCAATCCCCGGTTGCAGGAGCGATTAAAATAGCGATCCGGCAATTCCCGAGTTTGCGTGAAGCGGTCGAAGATATCGATCGCAAACCCCGAGTTTGCGAGGAATGATTGAAGATAGCAGTGTCCGCAATTCCCGAGTTTGCGAAGCGGATCAAAGACATCGATCTGGCGATCCCCGAGTTTGCGAGAAGCGATTGAAAATAACAGATCCGCAATTCCGGAAGTTGCGTGGAAGCGATCGAAGATATCAGTCTGGCGATCCCTGAGTTTGTAGGGAGCAGATTGAAAATAGCAGATCTGGCAATTCCTAAAGTTGCATGAAGCAGATCGAAGATATCAGTCTGGCGATCCCTGAGTTTGCAGGGAGCAGATTGAGGATAGCAGATCTGGCAATTCCTGAAGTTGCAGGAAGTAGATCAAAGATATCAGTCTGGTGATCCCTGAGTTTGCAGGGAGCAGATTGAGGATAGCAGATTTGGCAATTCCTGAAGTTGCAGGAAGCAGATCGAAGATATCATTTTGGTGATCCCTGAGTTTGCAGGGAGCAGATTGAGGATAGCAGATTTGGCATTCCTGAAGTTGCAGGAAGTAGATCGAAGATATCAGTCTGGCGATCCCTGAGTTTGCAGGGAGCAGATTGAAGATAGCAAATTTGGCAATTCCTAAAATTGCAGGAAGCGGATCGAAAGACAACAGATCTGGCATTCTTGAGGTTCCAAGAAGCAGATCGAAAACATCAGATCTTGTTTCCCTGAGTTTGCAGTGGAGCAGATCAAAAGATAGTGGATACTGCCTTCATGAAGTTGAAGCTATCAAACTTATTGAAACCAAGAGGAAGTTCCAATACCGTTGAAGTTGCAGTGGAGTTGGAAGCCATTTGAAGAAAATGAGGACCAAGAAGTCGAGGCTTGGCCAATGGTCGCGCCGCAATGGCAGGAGCCCGATCGTCACGCCACAAGCGCCGCAGTCATCAGCCTCGGTTAAGTCGCAAGTCGCGCCGCAGCTTGCGCGAGCCCTCATCGCCGCCGTGTTCTCGCTGATGACCTGCACGAAAAAGGAAAAACATCAAACAAAAGAAGCAAATCACATCAAATATGGCGAAGATTTTATTTCCTTATTTTTCATTTCGAAAGGCTATAAAAACCTGTCAAAAATTTGTAAATAGGGAGATACACAGACCAAAAATACACTGAAATAAAAAACAGAAAGTTTTTAAACAGCAAAGGTGATTTCTCATTTTTTTTATTTTGTTTATTTCCTTTTTTTTTCGATCTATATTTTTATAATATGTTGTTTTCTATTTTTCTTTCTATCTTGTTTTTTAAGAAAAAACTGTAAAACATATATAAAAAAAGGGGAATTTTACCTATTTGGAGGAATTCAGGCCACCGTGCATGGTGGCCGGCGATGGAGGCGAGCGACAGCGCCGGCGCCGGGGTTTTACCGGAGGTCTAGGCCAGACCAGGGAGTTTGAGAGAAATGAATTTTTTTTTCTGGAAAGATGAAGGGAAATGAAAAAAAAAAGGTGGAAGTGGCTTTTATAGGGATCTGCAACGGTGCCATTTTGCACCAGGCCCTTAAGCGTCAAAACGACGCCGTATCGCCTCTGGCCCGACCCGATCTGACCCGCTCCGGCCTAGGATCCGTGCGTTTTTTATGGGAAGGGCTAATTGCGCTTTTAGCCCTTCCGCTTTTTTTTAGTTTTATATTAAGTTTTTTTATTTTTTTAATTCGGCCCCGGAAGTTTGTTTTCATTTCAATTTAGCCCTTCAGGCTATTCTAAAGCAGGAGATCGAACGACGTCGTATAGGAGACGAGGCATAATTGCCATATTAGTCCCTGGGATTTAACGCGTGTTCTAATTTAATCCTTTTATATCTGTTTTAATTGCTATTTAACCCCTGTTTTCTTGTTTTATTTTATTTTTATCCTTTTATTTTATTCTATTATTTTACATTATTTTTAATTATTTATCATATCAATATTATTTTCCTATATTTATTAATTTATTAATATTACGAAATTCACATATATATATTTTATATGTATTATTTTATATATATTATTATATATTATTATATATTATTTTACTTGGTTTAATATAATATATATTATTTTATAATTAAGTATATTATTTATTTTTTTAAAAAAACTTTTATATTATATCATATATTTTTTGTATAAATCATTTATATTATGTAATATATTTTATTTATATTATCTATTATATGTGTACTTTTCATAATTAATAATTTATATATTATACATATATTACTTATTATAATTACTTTGAATATTATTATTTATATGTATGTATATTATCTTATAACCTTTATCTTGATTATTTATTGTACTATATTGCATGTTCGTTTATTTTCATTCTTTAATTGCATGTTTCAAGATGATATTTCAATTGTTTTAATCATTTATTATTTCTTATTATTAATATTTAGTAGAAATTGTTAATATATTTTGTAGTTATGATAAACTGATATTTGGCATATATGTTGTAATGTATGATTCACTCAAACCAGGTTTATAAAATACCTTTCGAATCGAAATATTTATTTCAAATGGTTTTCAAAATACGGTGATATGTGATATTTGAAGGATTTCGAGAAGAATTTTGCCCTAACTTATTGGGTTCGATTTTTCTCATGAAACTTTAGGTATTACCTATCCCTTCTTTCTTAAAAAAACTGAGATT
Source organism: Gossypium sturtianum (assembly GCA_025698515.1). Taxonomy (NCBI): domain Eukaryota; kingdom Viridiplantae; phylum Streptophyta; class Magnoliopsida; order Malvales; family Malvaceae; genus Gossypium; species Gossypium sturtianum. Next base: position 60,383,530 of record CM046952.1, read on the forward strand.
TACCAATTTCAAATCAAAAAAACCTATTCTTGGGATTTCGGATCGTTATGCCTTAACTTATTGGGTTCGACGTTTTGCGTCTCGAGGTAGGAGTTTTCTAAAATAAAGACGTGCTTAGTTTCAAAGTCATGAGATGCTATATCTTAACTTACTGGGTATAGTGTTTTATTTCTTTGAGATAGGTAAGTCTTGGTTTTTTCTTCAAATAAAAGGTCCATTTTTTGAATTTTTTTAAAAGTTTCAACATTAGGGTATGATTTTATCGATTAGGTACCAATTTCTGGGCGTTATGAGGGTGCTAACCCTTCCTCATACGCAACCGACCCCCGAACCCGTTTTCTCATTTTTCGTAGACCAAAATCAGTATGTTTTAAAACAAAACGTTTTATAAGGTGATCCAATCACACCTAATTAAAAAAAATTGGTGGCGACTCCATTTTCGTTTTTACAAGTCGATCCTTGGTTTTAAAATCAAACTTTTAAAATGGTTTCGACAGTGGTTGTTGCTACCAGCTTGCGCACCTGAAGCAACCGCATCCATGGTGAGTGGGCTCGTTATCCAATACCGAGGTGCACCTCAAATTTAACACGGCCATCATGTTTCCAATGGAAAGATGTGGATGCAATTTATTTGCACCCACCTGGCATCGACACAAAATGCTTTTTGATGTTACCGCATATCGAGCGATTATGTTTTATTCTATTTTACAGAGAGATCAAATTTGTATCGGCCAATGGATTTACAAAGAAATACTAAAGTACATACAGAGCAGAAAGCAAAGTATGTACATTTCGCATTTGATCACAACTCTATATCGCCAAGCGATGTTCCCATGTCTCCAATCAAGCCATTCACACGGCTGACAAGGAGTGTGATTTGAGACAACTTGTATGGTCAATTGATTAAGCTCCAGTAGAAGCAAAATAGGGAGAAGAAACAACGAACGAAACATAAAAGTGATCCCCAAGGGCTGTTGAAGAGAAATAGTATAGCACATATGTCAAAGATGATGGGACTCACGGACATGCCTATCTCGGAGTGACAGACACGATGAATTCAAGTTATAGGTGACATTTTGATTCGTATTGTGGAAAAAAATGGATGGCCAACACCTACACCACTCCCAAACATGTTCAAGTGAGTCCCACCTGTAACATCCCAAAATTGGGCCTAGTAGAATTGGACCTATTGGGCCCATTGGGCCCATTAGGCCTTGAGCGTAGAAGCGTTTTAAAAATTTTTGAGAATAAGAGAACGGCATTATTTCAAGTTGGACTTATTAGGAAGGTGATTTTGGAAAGTTACGGGGTTCTATGAAGGCTCGGGGTTGAATTGGGCCCTAGTAAAAATTTGGTGCTTAAGCTTATTTAGGAGAAATAGTAAGTGGCATCAATACTTATGAAAATAAGTATTCAATTTGCTAGCATAATTGAGCATATGGCAATGAGGTTATGGCATTAAGTGAAGAGTATGGAGGGAAGAGGTTCGAATCCCCTTGATGAAAAATTTTGACTATTATTTTTGTATTCTTTCCTAAGTGTCGCCAAGCATGTAAATAAGGCAAGGTGGACTTTTATTTTTGGCAAGATGGCTAAGGAAAATAGGAAAGGATGAAGGTGAGGAAAGAAATCAAGAGAAAGGGGAAAGTAAGGGGAACATGTGGCCTTTTTCAAGGGAAGTGTTATGGAAAGTGTGGTTGGCCAATTTTTGACCATTATGGTCATGAATGTGGACGATTTTGTGGTAAAAGGGAGGTAGCCGAATTTTACTTGGTGTTTTGGTAAAACTATAGTGTTTGTTTTGGTCAAAAATACCTTTAGCTTCAATATTGTCATTTTCTCCAAATTGCTACTCTTTGTGAGTTTTAGTTTTTCTTCTTTCTTTCTTCTTTGCCGAAACCTCCTAGCACATTTGTGCAACATGTTCATCTCCCTTTGATAGCTGAATCACCTAGCATCCATCCAACCTTCCATCCTTTTCTTTTAACCATTCCTCTAATCTTTTCTCTTCTCTAAATTGACACCACCATAAAATCACATTTTCTGGTTTGATTATCCTCCACAGCCGAATATCAATATTCATTTTCTTCTATAACCGAACCTTCATCTCTTTTTTATCTTTTCTTCTCATCCGTATTTACACTCAATCCTTGATTAATCGGTAAGTGTTCATCTCAACATTTCTTATTTTCTTTCTCTTAATACCGAATTTATGTTTTGGTTTGGGATGGTCATATTGGCCGAAACCATCACCTTATTCTCTCTCAAACGAGATTATTTTCCTTCTTCGTAGTGATATAGTGGAAGGCCGAAACTCTGAATCTACCGAAGTTATCGTACAATAGTTGGGAATCGGTCCTAAAAATCTTCAAGGTAAAGGAGCACAAGTGATTTGTATTAACCAAATCATTATCGTCGACTCGTCAAGCAAGTGGGGTAAGAACGTTGTTATGAGATTTGTTTTGGCCAAAGGTGGGATAATTTCTAACAACTCTTTCGCTCACCAAATATTGTTAGGACGGGATTTCAGTAACCAAAGGGTAGTATCGATTTTTGGTGCACTGAGGGAGATCACATTCGCAGTATGTGGAGTTAGCCTAATAAAGTGTTTCTAGTTACGATTATCAAAGTTGAGACTAACCTTCTATCAATTATCATTATAGGTGTTGAAATCGGTAGAAAGCACAACTCGTAATCAAGGTGTGTAATCCCGTACCCTTCCGAATACATGTTTGAAATGGTGTGTAATCTCATACCTCTCTGAATGTTTGTATGATATGTTCTATGATTCAGTCGAAATACCGAAGAAAACTGGAAACCGGCATCCATGACCACTCGGGCGTGCGTATATTCGTAGTGGTAACCATAGTTTGCAATGAAACAGTTTTTGGTCAGCAACAGTAACGTGATTTTGAAAAATCACGAAAAATAGGAGAAAAGATATTAATAAGTGAATAAGATATCGAATTAAAGCTTACTGTGTCCATTTTTATATGGAAGAAGTGGAGAAGGAAAAGGAATTTTAAAGTCTGTGATATCTTAATTTTAGTGAGACTGGTTCTGATCAACTTTGCGGTTCTCTGTTCTGTCTTGGAAAAATCGTTTAAAATTGTACAGAAGGAATTATGAGTTATAATTTATATGTATATATTCCTTAGTGAGCCTATTTTCAATAGAAAGAAGTGGGAGAAACATATGAAAACTGTACAGTGAGATATTTGAAATTAAGGTAAGAGAGGTCAGAATCGTTGGACAGTGAAACAAGGGAAATTTTAAGGAATAAAATGTACTAAATGGTTAAGCCAAAAATTCTGGAAAAATTTTAGTAATAAGATATATGAGTCTAGTATCAAGGAAAATTTACATATTTAGATTTCAAGATTCCTAACTCGAGTTATAGTCAATTTAGTCAGTACGACGCAGATGGATAGTTTCGATTTTTATGCCCCACATTAGTATTTAAGTCTAGGTTGCGGAATTACCATAATACCCTTAGAGGGTAAATTATCGAAATATCCCTGGATTGCGAGATTACCAAATTACCCTTAGTGGGTAAGATTACCGAATTACGAAAATGCCCCTAATGGGCCGATTTGTTATATTGCCTTAATGGGCCGATTTGTTATACTGCCTTAACGGGCCGATTTGTTATATTGCTTTAATGGGCTGATTTGTTATATTGCCTTAACGGGCTGATTTGATATATTACCTTAACGGGCCGATTTGATATAATGCCCTAATGGGCCGATTTTGTAAAGTGTTAATGGGCCAAATTGTTTGTAATAAATCTCTGAGTTATTAATTATCGTGGTTATATTGTAAATATTATGATTTACGATGTATGTTGCATTTACATAAGTTGCATGAGATTGGGATATTGATGATCGGGGAAGTGAAATTTGGTGGCTCTGCCACATATTTTGGTGACTCTGTCACATTTTGTCTGGTGGCTAAGCCACGTATATTCTGTTATTCTGGTGGCTTGACCACAATTCGGATATATTATAAATGGCTAAATGCCTGCGATTGGTGTGTTGGCGGGGTGGGTTGACAAAAGATTCCCACAGGTGTGATGGATGGTACGGGTGGTGTGTAGCGGATGGATTATTAGGTTGGTTTGGGATTGCATACATTCATACATTTGCTTCATTTTAAGAACTGTATGTTAAATGGGCTTAAGCCCAAGATATTGCTATATTGGTTCAGGCCAGTGGATGACGGTAAGGGGTTTCACACTGAGTTCTTGTAACTCACTCCCCCCTTTTCTTAACCCTTGTAGGTAATGTTCAGTGATGTGGACTTGGGCCATGGATGACTCGGTGGAAGCCATACTTCAGCAATGGTGCTAATGAAATTTTAAATTTCTATTTCCGTTTATTTTATTATTTTGCTATTTTGGTTTAAGTTGTAATAATGCCTCTGGAGTGGTTTATTATTTGCTTGATGGTTGATATACTTATTATTTTGCTTAAATTGTTTAAAACAAGAATTTTCTAAAAACTTAAATAAAGATTTTCCAAAAACGATTAACAAATGGATTTCATAATAAATTTTATAAATATCTTAACACGAAAGTTTTCACTCGAACTATCAAACGATATTTTCAAAAGTCACGGTTTTAAAGTTCACTACCTTGATTGTTGACTCATCAATCAATCTTTCAAAAATACTTGTATTTTATCTATGTTTCCGCAACGATTTCAAAATGCTTCCGCAACTCTATTTCTAAACATCATGTTTTTTTGTAAATTGTTCATTTCGAATATGCTTTCGCTACTAAAAAGGTTTTTTAAAGATTATTACGTTTTCAAGTAGTTAACAATTGCTTAAGTGTTTTTGGTTTTAACAAAGAGGCTGTATTTCTCAAGCAAGTTTTTAATAATCGCAAAGATGGTTTTTACTTCCATGTGACACACCAGATTCGGGCCTAACTTCTAGGCCGAGTTTGGGGTGTTACATTTTATGGTATCAGAGCCCGGTTGCAAAACTCGGCTGTGGTTTGGGTTTAAAAGTGTTTTCAAAGCCGTTTAAAATTTTAATTACATGTTCTAAAGGAAGTATGGCACCACGGGTATCCGACACAAAGTCAAGTAAGTACTTGTTTTCATTTTATGATTATTGTGTTAGTACTATGGCAAGAAAATTCCACAAAATAGAATACTCTAGAACTTTTAGTTTTAGGAGCTGAGACTATAGAGATTGAGACTTTAGGATGCGTATTGCAAAAATAACTTTACTTTAGGATGCGTATTGCAAAAATAACTTTACTTCCTATACTCCATAAAACATTGTTTAATAAAACACTGAAATAATATACTGATTCATAAGACTCGTAATAAGATTAAATCGATTTAGCAAATATGAGCTTTAAAGGACGTAGACGCGATAGATGTGGACGTGGTAGAGGCCGAGGTGCTAAGGCTAGATCTTTAGCATCGGGGCATGTTTCCGAAAGGGAGGCGCTGGCATCGCCAGTGGCTGTGACGGGATCTTATGATCGAGCTGGGGTTGATGAGCTAACTCAGATAGTTAAGGAAGTATTGGAGTAGGTTAAAAGAATCGGTGAAGCGCTTCGAGTTGGGTCTGTGAGCTGTAAGAAGAAATTAGATCGCGGTTCTTTTGGAACGCAGTCTCGTTTTGTAAAGCATGTCAAGGCACGACCAAACTTTCCGGCTTGTGATTTTTACAAGAAGCGTCATCCGGGAGAATGCTGGAGGAGGTCAGGAGTATGCTTGAGATACGGGTCTAAGGAGCATAAGGCTCGGGATTGTTTCATCACCATCAAGTCAGGTATGTTATGGTTGGACGTGATGATTGAATGTAGAAAATTTTAGGTATAAGTGGTAGATAACTGCTTGCTTCTGTGGTTAGGTGTTTGGTTGTGTGAAAGAGGATTCAAGATTATGTTAAAAGTACATTGGTGTTATTAAGATCAGAGTGCGCAGCGAAAGCATAGTAGTGTGATTTGAGCGATGCGTTTAGTAGTTGGTTGGAAATTTCGAGGACAAAATTTCTTTAAGGGGGTAGAATTGTAACATCCCAAAATTGGGCCTAGTAGAATTAGACCTATTGGGCCCATTAGGCCTTGAGCGTAGAAGCGTTTTAAAATTTTTTGAGAATAAGAGAACGGCATTATTTCAAGTTGGACTTATTAGGAAGGTGATTTTGGAAAGTTACGGGGTTCTATGAAGGCTCGGGGTTGAATTGGGCCCTAGTAAAAATTTGGTGTTTAAGCCTATTTAGGAGAAATAGTAAGTGGCATCAATACTTATGAAAATAAGTATTCAATTTGCTAGCATAATTGAGCATATGGCAAAGAGGTTATGGCATTAAGTGAAGAGTATGGAGGGAAGAGGTTCGAATCCCTTGATGCAAAATTTTGACTATTATTTTTGTATTCTTTCCTAAGTGTCGGCCAAGCATGTAAATAAGGCAAGGTGGACTTTTATTTTTGGCAAGATGGCTAAGGAAAATAGGAAAGGATGAAGGTGAGGAAAGAAATCAAGAGAAAGGGGAAAGTAAGGGGAACATGTGGCCTTTTTCAAGGGAAGTGTTATGGAACGTGTGGTTGGCCAATTTTTGACCATTATGGTCATGAATGTGGACGGTTTTGTGGTAAAAGGGAGGTAGCCGAATTTTACTTGGTGTTTTGGTAAAACTATATTGTTTGTTTTGGTCAAAAATACCTTTGGCTTCAATAGTGTCATTTTCTCCAAATTGCTACTCTTTGTGAGTTTTAGTTTTTCTTCTTTCTTTCTTCTTTGCCGAAACCTCCTAGCACATTTGTGCAACATGTTCATCTCCCTTTGATAGCCGAATCACCTAGCATCCATCCAACCTTCCATCCTTTTCTTTTAACCATTCCTCTAATCTTTTCTCTTCTCTAAATCGACACCACCATAAAATCACATTTTCTGGTTTGATTATCCTCCATAGCCGAATATCAATATTCATTTTCTTCTATAACCGAACCTTCATCTCTTTTCTATCTTTTCTTCTCATCCGTATTTACACTAAATCCTTGATTAATCGGTAAGTGTTCATCTCAACATTTCTTATTTTATTTCTCTTAATACCGAATTTATGTTTTGGTTTGGGATGGTCATATTGGCTGAAACCATCACCTTATTCTCTCTCAAACGAGATTATTTTCCTTCTTCGTAGTGATATAGTGGAAGGCCGAAACTTTGAATCTTCCGAAGTTATCGTACAATCGTTGGGAATCGGTCCTAAAAATCTTCAAGGTAAAGGAGCACAAGTGATTTGTATTAACCAAATCATTATCTTCGACTCGTCAAGCAAGTGGGGTAAGAACGTTGTTATGAGATTTGTTTTGGCCAAAGGTGGGATAATTGCTAACAACTCTTTCGTTCACCAAATATTGTTAGGACGGGATTTCAGTAACCAAAGGGTAGTATCGATTTTTGGTGCACTGAGGGAGATCACATTCGCGGTATGTGGAGTTAGCCTAATAAAGTGTTTCTAGTTACGATTATCAAAGTTGAGACTAACCTTCTATCAATTATCATTATAGGTGTTGAAATCGGTAGAAAGCACAACTCGTAATCAAGGTGTGTAATCCCGTACCCTTCTGAATACATATTTGAAATGGTGTGTAATCTCATACCTCTCTGAATGTTTGTATGACATGTTCTATGATTTGGTCAAAATACCGAAGAAAACCGGAAACTGGCATCCGTGACCACTCGGGCGTGCGTATATTCGTAGTGGTAACCATAGTTTGCAAGGAAATAGTTTTTGGTCAGCAACAGAGACGTGATTTTGAAAAATCACGAAAAATAGGATAAAAGGGATTAATAAGTGAATAAGATATCGAATTAAATCTTACTGTGTCTATTTTTATATGGAAGAAGCGAAGAAGGAAAAGGAATTTTAAAGTCTGTGATATCTTAATTTTAGTGAGACTGGTTCTGATCGACTTCGCGGTTCTCTGTTTTGTCTTGGAAAAATCGTTTAAAATTTTACAGAGGGAATTATGAGTTATAATTTATATTTATAGATTACTTAGTGAGCCTATTTTCAATAGAAACAAGTGGAAGCAACATATGAAAACTGTACAGTGAGATATTTGAAATTAAGGTAAGAGAGGTCAGAATCGTTGGACAGTGAAACAGGGGAAACTTTAAGGAATAAACTGTACTAAATAGTTAAGCCAAAAATTCTGGAAAACTTTTAGTTAAAAGATATATGAGTCTAGTTTCAAGGAAAATTTACGGATTTAGATTTCGAGATTCCTAACTTGAGTTATAGTCAATTTAGTCAGTACGACGCAGATGGACAATTTCGATTTTTATGCCCCACATTAGTATTTAAGTCTAGGTTGCGGAATTACCATAATACCCTTAGAGGGTAAATTACCGAAATATCCCTGGATTGCGAGATTACCAAATTACCCTTAGTTGGTAAGATTACCGAATTATGAAAATGCCCCTAATGGGCCGATTTTTTATATTGCCTTAATGGGCCGATTTGTTATATTGCCTTAATGGGCCGATTTGTTATACTGCCTTAACGGGCCGATTTGTTATATTGCTTTAATGGGCTGATTTGTTATATTGCCTTAACGGGCTGATTTGATATACTGCCTTAACGGGCCGATTTGATATATAGCCATAATGGGCCGATTTGATATATTGCCTTAACGGGCCGATTTGATATATTGCCTTAACGGGCCGATTTGATATATTGCCTTAACGGGCCGATTTGATATAATGCCCTAATGGGCCAATTTTGTAAAGTGTTAATGGGCCAAATTATTTGTAATAAATCTCTGAGTTATTAATTATCGTGTTTATATTGTAAATATTATGATTTACGATGTATGTTGCATTTACATAAGTTGCATGGGATTGGGATATTGATGATCGGGGAAGTGAAATTTGGTGGCTCTGCCATATATTCTGGTGACTCTGTCACATTTTGTCTGGTGGCTAAGCCACGTATATTCTATTATTCTGGTGGCTTAACCACAATTCGGATATATTGTAAATGGCTAAATGCCTGCGATTGGTGTGTTGGCGGGGTGGGTTGACAAAAGATCCCCACAGGTGTGATGGATGGTACGGGTGGTGTGTAGCGGATGGATTATTAGGTTGGTTTGGGATTGCATACATTCATACATTTGCTTCATTTTAAGAACTGTATGTTAAATGGGCTTAAGCCCAAGATATTGCTATATTGGTTCAGGCCAGTGGATGACGGTAAGGGGTTTCACACTGACTTCTTGTAACTCACTCCCCCCTTTTCTTAACCCTTGTAGGTAATGCTCAGTGATGTGGACTTGGGCCATGGATGACTCGGTGGAAGCCATACTTCAGCAATGGTGCTAATGAAATTTTAAATTTCTATTTCCGTTTATTTTATTATTTTGCTATTTTGGTTTAAGTTGTAATAATGCCTCCGGAGTGTTTTATTATTTGCTTGATGGTTGATATACTTATTATTTTGCTTAAATTGTTTAAAACGAGAATTTTCTAAAAACTTAAATAAAGGTTTTCCAAAAACGATTAACAAATGGATTTCATAATAAATTTTATAAATATCTTAACACGAAAGTTTTCACTCGAACTATCAAACGATATTTTCAAAAGTCACGGTTTTAAAGTTCACTACCTTGATTGTTGACTCATCAATCAATCTTTCAAAAATACTTGTATTTTATCTACGTTATCGCAACGATTTCAAAATGCTTCCGCAACTCTATTTCTAAACATCACGTTTTTGTAATATGTTCATTTCGAATATGCTTTCGCTACTAAAAAGGTTTTTTAAAGATTATTACGTTTTCAAGTAGTTAACAATTGCTTAAGTGTTTTTGGTTTTAACAAAGAGGCTGTATTTCTCAAGCAAGTTTTTAATAATCGCAAAGATGGTTTTTACTTCCATGTGACACACCAGATTCGGGCCTAACTTCTAGGTCGGGTTTGGGGTGTTACACCACCGCTGAACGAGGAGGGCATCAACGATGAAGATGATGAGGAGAAGGAGGAGACCCTGATCGTGCCACCAGATTATAAGCGAGTATTTCAACCAAACCACTCATTGACGAAGAGCATGGTGATCCGTGACCCAAGCCATCATAGCCCAACCTAGTTACTAAATGGTTAGTGGGGCGTGAGAGGGGTAAAGCACCAATGATGGAGGAGTTGGAACCTAATTCGAAACTTTTTAGATTTTTATTTGGTTTATATTTTTAAAACTTATTTTATTTTTGGTTGATTTTTATTTTAGTTAGTTTAATTAGGATTTTGTTTTATTATATATATAGTTTGTGTTTAGTTTTTCTTTGTAGGAACCCCATATTTTTTTACGGTACTACAATCTCGAGCCGAAATCACAAGAAAGAGTAGTCCTACCAATTGTGTTGAACATACTACACCAATCGGGTTACCTCTTTCATTTATCTTTTATTGCACATTAGGGACAATGTGTCGAATAAAGTGTGGGGGTGACTTAGAAAATTTTTAAAATTTTTATATTATTTTTCTTTGTTTTTTAGTAGTTTTTAAATTTTTTTTGTGTGATTTTTATGTGCTTGAGCTTGTAGAAATACAAGTGATTGGTTAGGAGCATGTAAATAGGATTTTGTAAATAAAGTGTAAAATTTAGTTTGATAATAATTGATTCTAAAATTTCTAATTTTAGACTAATTAGTTCAATTTATTATACTGTAAATAGAGTTAAGATGTTAAGTATACCACATGATAAATAGATGTATATGTAGCATGCATGTTTAATTGAATTATAGGTTGTAGAAATTGATAGACTTGGCCGATTTAATCTATGTATTGAATTACCTAGGGACAACCTAAGGCATTGTTTGGTAGACAATTTCTTGAGTCAAAAAGTTATCCCTTAAATATTTCTCTAGTACCTATTTTGAAGCATTAATCTATTTTCTTGATGAACCGTTAATGAACCCCTAAGCCTAATAATTAATTTATTTGATCTTTTATTTGTTGTTTCTTGCACAGATTTAGACGTCCAACCATTGATATTGAGGGATTAGGTAGATACATCACAGTGATTCAAAAGAAAAGAAAAAAAATGAGTGAACTAAGGAATTGTATGGTATTATGAGTATAATATTTCTTGAGCTTGTAGAAAAATAAGGCAAAATGCCAATGAGAAAATCTCAATGAAAAATAAAAACAAAGTGAGTTGGAAAAAAGTATGCTCACATGGTTGAAAATATATTAAAAATATATATTACGAGCTCAGATGATTGTACTCATGAATACTATACGGTGCCTTGGTAAATGGAAAGATAAAGAAGGTAAGCAAAGTAGATATAAGGTGGTGAGCTACATGTAAAATTGGGGGAGTATCGAGGACAATATCATGTGCCAAACTACTTTCATGCTTCGCCATTTTGTCGAGCCTGTTCTTTGAATTCCAAACCAACCTAAGCCGTAGAAGGTTACAAGTCGAAAAGTCCTATGTCACTTAGGTAGCGCTTTATGTGGATGAAATTGTCCCAAGGATTGATATTTTTACCACTTAATATTATTTTATTCGTTTGCTTTGTAATCTAATGAACTAACCCGTCTAATTTTAGAAATTGTGAGTCAACTGTATATCATGCTAAAGTTATATGCTTATTTATATTATCTTGTTAACATATTTCTATCCAATTTCCAGTATCAAGCTAGCTCAAATACATTTTCTTTTCTTTCCATGTTTATTTCCTATTTTCAGTTTAATTTGTTTTTAGTTTTTATTTTGTTTTTGTTTAGTTTGCTTAAAGACAAGCAAAGACTTAAGTGTGGGAGTATTTGACCAATTATCAAATGTAGTAGTAATTTCGATCTATTTCTGCACTTAAGGAGCTTGTTTTCTAGCCAATTTAGTATTTAATTTGCATTTTCAGTATTTAGGACTTAGGATTAAAAGTTAATAAAAATAAGTGTTTTAACACATTTTTTAGTGTTGATGACCTATTAGCCCGACACGAGCCTTAGGTAGGTTTAATTTATGTATTTAAGTGTTAAATATGCTTAATTTTAGGACCAATTGACATAGGAACTTGGGATGAGTGTTCCACAAGCTTCCCGAGCCGTAACAGCACGAACAAAAACGTCCAAAGCCACAAAATGATTGATATTGTAACAACCCGTTTTAAGTGAAATCAGAACAGTGGTTATGGGACCATAAATCTGAGGAGTAAATTATTATTTTATTATTAATTTAATTTTTATAGAATGTTAGTAAGGTCGTATAAAAAATTGTTAAAAAAGTTTGACGTTTGCATGCTTAATTAAGTAAAAAGGACTAAATCGTAAAAAGTACAAAAGTAGAGTTCTATTAGTTAAATGTTTCAAATGGCTATGAAACTTTAATATGAGAGGACTTAGATGGTAATTAGACCATTTATGTTGTTATTGGATATTTATGGCAAGGTTTTATTGAAATTATTAATGTTTTTAAAGGGTAAAATAGTAAAATGGTAATTAAGCCATAAAACAAATAAGTAAAAACAAGTATCATCTTCTTCCATTTTCTTTCTTCTTCAACCAAATTTATCAAGGAAACCATAGCTAGGTTTCGACTACTTCTTCTTGCTTGCATGGTATGTTTTATAATCCCATTTTTAAAGATTTTTATGTTTTCGGGATCGTTGCAGCTTAATCAACTAGTCCAAGGATCAATTTGAAAAATAGTTAAAGAATTAGGGTTTTTCCATGAATTTTATTGCATGATTCTTGATTTTTATGAAAGATTATGAGTCCTTGTTGATAAATAAACAAGTTTTGTAAAGTGATTTTTGATGAAATTGTCATTTAGGGACTTATTTGTAAAAGTAGTAAAATTTCATGGTAAATTTTTGAAATGATGATTTTTATGGATTGATATAGGTCCCTAGAGAATTCAGCTGGCATGAGATGAGAATGAAAATGCTTATATTTCAATTTATGAGCTTAAGGACTAAATTGTAAAAAGTTGAAATGTTAGGGGTAAAATTATAATTTTGAAAAATATGAAATATGGACTGAATTGAATAATATAATTATTTAATGGATCTATTTAGATCAAGATAGACCTTGTACGAATCTAGATCAAGGAAAAGCTAAAGCCTCGGATTGATCGATTTTGTTTTTACACTCAAATCGCTGAGGTAAGTTCGTATGAATAAATGTCGTTTTAATGTTATTTTTAATTATGTTAGTTGATATGTAATTGAATGATGAATATCCAACTATGCCATGACAGTTATCAAGTCTCGTTTGAACCTTAGGAATTCGTAGGATACAAATGACATGTTATTAGGGTTTTCATGTTTCGGGTGCTGGTCTTGAATGTCCTACCGATGGATGAGGTCCTGCATTTATTGAGAATACTCCACAGCTTGTGTGAGCAGCATCATGTAGCCTACATTCCGACCCACAGCTTGTGTGAGCATGTAACACCCTAAACCCGGCCCATTCACTACGACCGAATTTGAAATTCCACTGCGGAACACGTTCGAAAATATTCTTACTTAAGAGTAAAAATCGTTAAAAATTTGTTTCCTTTAATAAAACCTTTTCGTGACTTAAAATATTCTAGGTAAAAATTAAATTATTATGAAAACACCGGATTCAAAACTTTATTATAGACACTTAAGAAAATAAAATCATTTGCAATCAATATTTAAATTGTCAATCCATAATAAATATAATAATTAAACTTAATGAAAAATACTTAAACAACCTTAAATACTTTAATGGGCCTTATTACAATAAAGACTTAATCAAAATACTGAAACTATAAATACTTAATTAATTAAATTATCTTCTGCATGGGCCACCTCGTATCCACTCCAACCCGGTCCGATCATCATATCACCTGCAATGTTTAAAAGGTTGGGTGAGTCATACTGCACTCGATGTGTAATTAAACCACTGAATTCCACCCACATGTTAACCACATAATTACCCACATGTCAGATATTAATGCAACATTATTCACATGAGTTCACTTATTGGGCTTGGCCCATATCCATATCAATAGAGTTCACATATTGGGCTTGGCGCATAACCATATCACATTCTTATAATAGTGTAATTAACCACATGTTTCCACATACTGGGCTTGGCCCATTACCACATTGAATCCACTTCACATACTGGCTTAGCCCATTTATTCAAGTCCACAATCACACATATATTCACATACCACAATTTATGCAATAATGAATCCCGACCCAAGCCTAAGGTCCATCCTCTACACACCCCCTTATCCAGCCTACCACACACCAGGGGATTATTAAATCACCCTCTCCTTTTTACTCCAATATGGCAACAAATGCCGTCCACGTGCAATTAAGCACAATAATCCACAACGCGACCTCAGTCAGCGCCAATCCACGATGTAGCCATAGCTAACACCAAAACCACAATGGGACACATAGTCACTCATCAACCACGATATGGCACATAGCTCATATCAACCATGATGAGGCACAGAGCTACTCATCAAACCACGCGAACTTAATCGCAAATAATCCACAACGTGACCTCGATCAACGTCAATCCACGATGTAGCTCAAGGCTAACATCAAACCACGTGCTTTCAAGTACACCTGTCCTTCTTTCATAACCCACCCATGCACATGCAACATAAAATAATGCCATGATAATGCATGTACATGTTATTTAGCATATTATCACATATTCACATCAATAATCACATTTTATCAGATTCGGTACTTACCGGATTATCGACATACCCCTTGAGGGTATCCATCTCATAACTTTTACTGCACTTGTTAGTACACAATCAACACATACAGATATAGCAAAAACCCGGAAAACGGTGGGTTAATCACACACCTGATGACTTGGAGTTCAATACTCTCGATCCCGATGCTATCACTAAGTGATACTACGGCTATCTGCCTATTTTCCTGCTTTGCTGTTGGCCCACAGCCCGGTGGCCAATCCCGAACCGCTGAGACAGCTCTTTTCTTAAACTTCGGGATAGGGAATTTCCCTTGTCCTCCTTGACTGGTATTGGCCTCCATCAAAACGCTTAATCAGATAAACTGGTTAAACCTCCAAATCATAAATCCAAGTATTTAATCTTTACCAACTAACTTACTTACATCAAACAAACTTGAGTCCCGGTTGCTCCTACCACCTGTCGAAATCCTGGAAAAATACCTCATTAATTTCGGCCCTTGTACCAATAAGTATTAGAAAGTTCCTTTAGCCGAATACTACCCTTACCTTATGCAACCGAAACTTAAAAGATCCCTAATGCTTCTTTCCTCTGGCTACACATGAGAGAACAATAAGGTCAAGGCCCTAAGTATATTCGGCCAACAAAGAGATTAGCACCAAGGCCATTCGGCTAAATAACCAAACCAAAGGGTTAACGCTTGAATCCTTACCTTTGATAACTACTCCCTCTTGTCCTAACAAAGAATCGGCCACCACAAGACTTAAGGTTTGGCTTCCGGAACTTGCAAACAAAGTAGAGAGAATGAGAGACTGAGTGATTCGGCACTGACTCCCAGATGGGGTTGGAATATTCGGCAATGGCAAGCAAAGTTGTGAAGGAAGGGAGGGAAAATAAATACACAAAAGGCTATGCCCACCTTCGGTTTTGAAAGAAAAAGAAAGGGAGAAGGGAGAGTAGAAGATTCGGCCACCTAGCAAATTTGAGAGCAAAAAGGAAGAGAAGGTGCTTGGAGAAAAAGGTTTCGGCTACCAAAGTGGTTGAGAGAAAACACTTGCAAATTCGGCAAAGAGAACAAATGGTAAAAAGGGTGGCCAAAGGTGAGCATCCCCCTATTTATAGAATTCGGCACTCCCTCCCCTTGAAGACTCCAAAATTTGGCCACCACCTACTAATTCAAACTAATTTGAATTAGTCCAATTCCCTAATTTACTCCTCTCAATCCATGGAAAATAGTTTGAATGGTTTCAACAATTATCTTCACTTAATCCAAATAATAATAATAATCCTATACTTAAAATAACTAAGTAGATAAATAAATAAATAAAACTTTATCCAATATCACCTCTTCAATTTAAAAAAAAAAAAGATAAACTAATAATTATTCCCTCATCCAGCCGAATTTAAAACCAAAATTAACTTAATCTTTATCCCAATTGAAGGTCCCATGTGCCGTCCAACACCTTACCAACTCTCTTTGCAAAATAAGAATAAAAATAAAACTCCAATTGCAACTCCTTGGTTCGAACCTAGAACCTCACTGCTGCAACCCTCTCTTCCAACGCCCCAGGCCACTTTTCCCAATTGACTTTCTTGTCCACCAATGCCCAGAAAATGCTTTAAACCCTCCTTAACTCAGCCCCTTCATTTTAACGCCAATACCCAAAAAATAAAAACGCCTTGCTGCCACCTTGATTCGAACCCAAGCCCCCTACTAGCGTTATAATCAGCCCCCTAAGTGGCGCATGGGAGCCACTTTACCAAGGCATTTCTTATGTCCAAAAACGCCTAAAATTAATCTTAAGGCCTCCCTAGCCAAACTCCCCCTTTTCACCTAAAAACCAAAAATTTTCCTAAGGCATTCTCCTATATCTTAAAGTTCTCAAGGCCCTTAAAACTCCTCCAATCACACACTGAAGCTTGCTAACACTTGAATTATGCATAAACGCATAACCCCTAAATCCGGGATATTACAGTTCTACCCTCCTTAAAAATAATTTCGTCCTCGAAATTACTTACTATCGAATAATCGTGTATCCTTAACTCCTCACACTTCCCTACTGCTGCGCACTCTAATCTTAATAAGACTAACACATTTCCTTTGTACAATCCCAAAATTCACAATCAAGATTCCATGCACAAGAACTAACTAGCTTTATAACAATCAAGGCAATAAATAGATTCCGTGGATTAGGAACATACCCGATCCTATCTGGTCAAATTTCCTCCTTGCTTTAATCGCCTATGCCAACTTTGGTTGCCTCACATTAGAACCTTCACTCCTCTGCTTGGGGTTTCACGACCTTGACCTCGAGCCCTATCCATCACTTGAGGACATTTCTTAACCAAATGAGCCTTAGATCCACACCGGAAACATTCCTTACTATTACCCCAACATTCTCCCCGTGTGAGTTCTCCCACACCGAGCACGAGGAACGATTCGATTCTCGAAACCGATGCGCAGTGGACGTCTGAAATTCTCGATCCTTGGTCTTTTCCGAACATCTTCAAACGATGCTGACGGTCCAAAACTTCTCTTATTCCCGTTCCTTTCCTTATCTCGATTCTCCCTTACAGTCCTCTTAACTTCTTCAGCGATCCGAGCTTTCTCCACTAGAATGGCGAAGTCCCTTTCTCTTTGCGGAGCAATCAACATTCGCAACTCATCTCGCAATCCGTCTTCGAATCGGACACACCTTTCGTAATCAGTAGCTACGATCCCTTTGGCGTACTGACTTAACCGTACAAATTCCGCTTCATATTCTGCTACTGACTTGCTTCCTTGAACCAAGTTTAGAAACGCTTTTCTTTGCGAGTCTAAGTAACTGGCTCCTACGTACTTTCCTTCAAACTTAGCCTTAAAGTAATCCCAATTCAATAGATCTACCGGTACACCTTGTTTGACAGTGAGCCACCATCGATAAGCTTCGTCTCGGAGCAACGAAACAGCACCCTTCAGCTTTTCCTCATCGGTACAGTCCAAATCGTCCATAATCCTTTCGACTGCTTCCAACCAATACTCTGCTACATTCGGAGCTACTCCTGATACTCCTCTAAAAACTTCAGCCCCGTTCGACCTGAGTCTTTCCGACACTGACTTTCGAGCTCCGTTTCCTACACTAGCTCCTGCTACTCGCTCGAGCACTCGCAACATAGCCCGCGATACTACGTCATCGTCTCCTAACTGATCTTGATCCTCCGCACCCACTGCTGGCGGCGGCACTTCATTTTCTGACCCTACTGGTTCTGGTACTGCCATTCTACCTCTACCGCGTCCACGACGACCACGTCCCCTAGAACTCATGTAACATCCTGAAATAGGGCCTAAACGGAACTGTGGTTGCGAAACCATGAATCTGAGATAGATAAGGTTATTACGATTAATTATTATGATTTATTGAGTGATTAGATGCATGTGTTAGAGTATTGATAAGAAATTTTATTGATTTCATGTCTAATTTGCCTATTAGGACTTAATTGCAAAAGTTGATAAATATGAGTTTTAGATGGTAAAGGATTTAATTGAAGAGCATAATTGAAGTAGAGGTCCTTAAATGGTAATTATACCATTAGGGTTTCATGGACAAAAATGGACATATATAGGTAGAAAGAACCAAAGTTTTTAATGAAGGGTAATTTAGTCTTTTGGTAATAAAAAGAAATTAAAAGGGAAAAAGATGGCAAAATATGCTCATCTTCTTCATTAGGACGAAATTTCAAGGGTTTTCCATAGCTAGGGTCTGTTTCAAGCTTCCAAGTTCCATAGTAAGTGATTCCAAGCCCCGTTTTTAATGTTCTTTATGTTTTTGAAGCCTCGGTAGCTCGGTTTAGCTTATTCTATCAATAATTCATGCTAGGGTTCATATTTGGAAAAATACCCATAGGTGAAATGTGTTTATTTTGATGTTTTATGATAGAATATGAAGTCTGAAATTATGTTAAACAACTTTTTCTAAGCGATTTTAAGTGAAAACGGGTAAAATGGCTTAATCGGTAAAAATACCTAATGTTCATAAGTACATGTTAGAGTGAGAATTTGATGTTTTCATAGAAGGGAAAAATGATCAGCATGTTATAAAACATAAGAATAAGGGATAAAGTTTAATTTCCGAGCTTTGGGGCAAATGTGTAAATATGTAAAAGTTTAGGGGCAAAATCGTAATTTTGCCAAAGTTAGAGTTAAGGACTGTTTTGATAAATGTGAGTATTAAATAAGCTAAATTTGCTATTATAGATCAAGAAGAACGAAATCCGGAGTTAGATCGGGGAAAGAAAAAGATAGTGGACTAAATCGATATAGTTTATCGTATTTTGTTTCGAGGTAAGTTTGCGGTAAATAAATGCAATATTCTATTATTTTACATTTAATACTATTAAATTCCAGAATTTATATATTTATTTTATAAATTTATCATTCAAAGACTCAATTATGAATTGACGGAGAAGCAATCTCAGAAAGTTCCGGTTGAACCTTAGGAATGTGTAGGATACAAATGTCATGACATTAGGGTATAAGGAAATCATATAAGACCATGCCAAGGCATGGCATTGATAAGTTACTATAAGGCAAAGGTCCCATGTAAGACCATGCCAAGGCATGGCATTGGTGAGTTCATAAGGCAAGGATACCACGTAAGACCATGTCAAGACATGGCAATGGTTAAGTTTCATAAGGAAAGGTACCCGCGTATCCTTAGTATTCCAAGTGGTTCAACGGGAAAATTCAAAGAATATACCAAAGTAAAGGTAAGGCAAGTCCAAGCTAAAAAGGTAAGGTAAGATAAATTTATGTTAAAAGGTAAGGCAAGTATACAAGTTTTAAGTATATTGAGTTAAAAGTCTAAGTGATCTTGATAAGAAAAGGATAAAATAATTCATTAAGAATGTTGTTATCTATTTACTTGTAAACTTACTAAGCTTTATGCTTACACCCATTCTTTATTTTTTTTATAGTATTACAAGCCAACTCGGAAATCGAAAGGACGTCGGAGATCGTTACACACTATCAAAGGATTATATCGGTATTTTGTGACTCGAACGTTTTAAGTTATGGCATGTATAGGGACTTAACTATCTTGTGTGTATAACCTTATGATATGGCTTAAGATTGGCTTGTAAATGTATGGTAATGATTAGCAATTAAAATGGCTAATGAAGAGTATGTTTTGGATATTATGTAATGCCTAGTTGGTAATTATTAGAAAGAAATTATGTATGTATATGCAGGGGAATAGTTTGTACAGCAGCAGTGACGTGATTTTGAAAAATCACTAAAAATAGTATAAAAGGAATTATGGTGTGAATGAGATATATAATTAAATCTTATTGAGTCTATTTTTATATGAAAGAAACGGTGTAGGCAAAAGAGTTTTATATTATGAGATAATTGATCTTTTGTGCAGAGGGGTCAGAACTGTCGAACTGTGTAACAGGGGAGATTTTAACTAATAAACTGTACTAATTGGCCTTACCAAAAATTCTATAAAAATTATAGTAGGAAGATATATGAGTCTAGTTTCAGGGAAAATTTACGGATCTAAATTTCGAGTTTCGTAACTCGAGTTATAGTCAATTTAGTGAACATGACGCAGATGGACAGTTTCAATTTTTATGCCCTGATTTAGTAAGTTAAGTCTAGTAATGCCTCGTGCTCGACTCCGGCAACGGTCTCGGGTAAGGGGTGTTACATTTATTGGTATCAGAGCGAGATTTTAGTCGATTCTCGGAATATTCAGTATGAGAAAGAGTCTAACTATACATGCCATACTTATATTTTGATAGTGTGACGACTCTTGACGATTTAAAAATGTTTTTCTTTTATAGTTATGGATCCCGAACGAGCTAGTGCGGATGATGTAGAGAGTAATCGCCCCTCCGCTGAAGGGACGGTGCCACAAGATAGTCGTGAAAGGCCCGTTACAGTTAGTCGGGAGGAGGGGGGCTCGAGAAGCCTTCTTCCAAGCTATGAATGAATGGTTTCTTGAGTTCGTTAAATGCGAACCCGGTGTTAGACCTCCACCCCTCATGATCCTCGGACTACTCATGTAGCTTCTCCATTCTGAATCTGATCGGAAGAGATAAGCCACCCGTTGACAAAATCGAGAAAACAAGGGGCTGAAGAGTTTCGGGCTACTAAAGACGATGATGCAGAAAAGCTGAATTTTGGCTCGAGAACACTATCGAGTTTTTGATGAGTTATCCCGCACACCAGAAGAGTGTATTAAATGTGTAGTGTCACTTCTTAGAGAGGGGCTCGAGAAGCCTTCTTCCAAGCTATGAATGAATGGTTTGCTGAGTTCGTTCGTACGAACCCGGCTGTTAGACCTCCACCCCCTCATGATCCTCGGACTACTCATGTAGCTTCTCGATTCTGAATCTGATCGAAGAGAGAAGCCACCCGTTGACAAAATCGAGAAAACAAGAAATTTGAAGAGTTTCGGGCTACTAAAGACGATGATGCAGAAAAGCTGAATTTTGGCTCGAGAAAACTATCAGAGTTTTTGATGAGTTATCCTGCACACCAGAAGAGTGTATTAAATGTGTAGTGTCACTTCTTAGAGATTCGGCTTATCAGTGGTGGAAGACACTTGTGTCGAGTAGTACCGAAGAAAGAGTTACTTGGGATTTCTTTCGGGAGGAGTTCCATAAGAAGTACATCACTCGAGGTTTATTGACCGAGAAAGAAAAGAGTTCCTTGAGTTAAAACAGGTAAGATGACGGTGGACCGATTATGAGCGTGAATTTGTTCGACTCAAAGAATTATGCTCGAGAGTGTGTCTCTGAGAGGCTATCATGTGTAAAAGATTTGAGGATGGGCTCAATGATGATATCCGATTGTCGGTTGGAGTATTAGAGATAAAAGAGTTTGTTATTTTAGTTGAACGAGCCTGTAAAGCGAAGAGTTATTAAAAAGAAAAGGTAAAGTGAAATTGAGATGCAAGACACAAAGAAAAGACAGATGAGCAAGTCGTTTGGTCTACATCCAAGAGGCCTAGGGAGTTTTCTACGAGATCTAATTTTTCAGCCGGGTATTCTAGCCAAAAGCAGGAGAAGATTTATGGATCCGAAAGCTCAAACCACTTCGATTGCAGTGTTGGCGTGTATTCACTGATAGACCCGAGTGTCCTCAATGTGGTCGGCGTCATCCGAGTCAATGTCGAGCAAGCGAGATTGGCTGTTTTCGATGTGGTGCACCGATCATTTCATTCGAGAATGTCCCGAAATGGTTAAAAGAGAAGTAATACCGAGTGCAAGATCGAGCAATGCCCCGTTAGAGCGGATCTCGAGAGAAATCCGGGTAAGGGGCGGTAGAGGTACATTTAGAGATACAAAAACGAGATCGGATGTTAGAGCACCCGCAAGGACTTATGCTATACGTGCTCGTGAAGAGGCATCCTTCCCGACGTAATTACGGGTACATTTTCTCTTCATGATGTTAATGTTATTGCTTTGATTGATCCGGTTCAACCCATTCCTATGTTTGCATGAAATTAATGCCTAGTATGAACATGCCCATAGAGTTTACTGAATTTGTGATTAAAGTATCGAATCCATTAGGTCGACATGTGTTAGTAAACAAAGTATGTAAAAATGCCCTTTGATGATTAGAGGTTCTTGTTTTTCGCCGATCTCATGCTATTGCCGTTTGATGAGTTTGATGTGATTCTTGGTATGGATTGGTTAATCGCACATGATGTGATAGTGAATTGTGGAAAGAAATTCATTGAGTTGAAACGTGAAAATGGTGAGATCCTTCGGGTTAGTTCGGATGAGTCGGTAGTTCAATTTCCATGATTTACATTTATATCGCTCGTAAATGTTTGAGGAAAGGATGTGAAGCTTATCTTGCTTTTGTGTTGAATACTAAAGATCCGAGTTGAAAATTGAATCGAGTGCACATGGTAAATGAGTTTCTTGATGTGTTCGGAAGAACTACTGTGTTTGCCTCCTATCGAGAGAAGTTGAGTTTGGTATTGAATTGATTCCGGTACCACACCTATTTCTATTGCTCCTTATAGAATGGCTTCAATAGAATTGAAAGAATTGAAAGCTCATTCTGAGGAATTAACCGATAAAGGCTTTGTAAGACCTAGTTATTCACCATGGGGCGCCGATGTTATTTGTGAAAAAGAAGGACGGTTCCATGAGATTGTGCATAGACTATCGGCAGACTTAACAAGGTAACCATCAAGAACAAATATCCATTGCCTAGAATAGATGATTTGTTTGATCATTCTCTAAGATAGATTTGAGATCTGGATATTATCGATTCTGCGAGTTAAAGAGTCGATATTCCAAAAGCGCTTTTGAACTAGGTATGGTCACTATGAGTTTCTTGTGATGCCAT
This sequence comes from Gossypium sturtianum, assembly GCA_025698515.1. Classification (NCBI taxonomy): domain Eukaryota; kingdom Viridiplantae; phylum Streptophyta; class Magnoliopsida; order Malvales; family Malvaceae; genus Gossypium; species Gossypium sturtianum. The sequence continues at coordinate 60,406,556 of CM046952.1, forward strand.
TTGGCTTAACCAATACTCTGCCATTTTATGGATTTAATGAACCGAATTTTTAGACCTTATTTGGACAAGTTTGTAGTTGTGTTTATTGATGACATCTTGATTTATTCCAATGATGAGGCCCGAGCATGCGAGCATTTGAGAAACAGTTTTCTGATTTTGAAAGATAATCGACTTTATGCCAAGTTTAGTAAAAGTGAGTTCTGTTACGGGAAGTTTGTTTTCTTGGACATATTGTCTCGGTGAAGGTATTAAAGTTGATCAGAGTAAGATTTCAGCCATTGTTGGTTGGAAGCCTCCCAGAATGTATCGGAGGTCGAAGTTTTCTTGGTCTTGCCGGTTATTATAGACGATTTGTAGAGGATTTTCCATGATAGCTACTCCATTGACAAGATTGCTCTGAGAAAGATGTCAAGTTTGAATGGACCGAGAAGTGCCAGTGAGTTTTTCGACAAGTTAAAGGCGTTGTTGATGAAGCTCTGTCTTAGTACAACCGAACAAGGGTAAAGAGTTTGTAATTTACTGATGATGCATCCTTAAATGGACTAGGCTGTGTACTTATGCGAGGAAGGAAGGGTAATTGCTTATGCCTCTGAGACAGTTAAAACCACATGAGAAAAATTATCCGACACATGATTTAGAGCTAGCATTGCTATTGTATTTGCATTAAAAATTTGGAGACATCACTTGTATGGTGAAAAATGCCGAATATTCACCGATCATAAAAGTTTGAAATACTTGATGACTCGAAAGATCTAAACTTGAGGCAAAGAAGATGGCTAGAGTTGATTAAAGATTATGAGCTAGTGATCGATTATCACCCGGGTAAGGCAAACGTTGTTGCTGATGCTTTGAGTAGAAAATCATTATTTGCATTGAGAGCTTTGCACACTAGTTTGGCCTTATCAGATGATGGTTCTATTTTAGCTGAGTTGAGAGCTAAACCGACGTTTCTTGAAGAAATTTGTGAAGCTCAGAAGGATGACAGTGAGTTGCAAGCCAAAAGGGTTCGGTCTGAGTCGGTGTAAGTCGATTTTCAGATCGAGATCAGCGGTTGTTTGATGTTTAGAGACGAGGTATGTGTACCAAAGAATGATGATCTTATTCGAAGGTTTCTGAGGAAGCACATAGCATTTCTTTGTCTATTCACCCGGGTAGTACAAAGATGTATAATGATTTGAAGAAAATGTATTGGTGGACAAATGAAAAGAGATATTTGAAATTTGTTTCTAGATGTTTGATCTGTCAATGGTAAAAGCCAACATCAGGTACCTTCGAGTTTATTGCGACTGTATTAGTTCCCGAGTGGAAATGGGACCGAGTTACTATGGATTTTGTGACAGGATTGCCTTTGACCCCGAGAAAGAAAGATGCAGTATGGGTTATGATTGATAAGTTAACAAAGTCGGCTCATTTTATCCCAGTTCGTATGGATTATTCACTTGACAAGTTGGCCTAGTTGTATATTTCAGAGATTGTGAGACTACATGGAGTACCGTTATCGATCATCTCAGATAGAGATCCGAGATTTACTTCACGGTTTTGGAAGAAATTGCAGGAAGCTTTAGGTACAAAGTTGAGTTTTAGTACAGCTTTCCATCCTCATATTGATGGTCAGTCAGAAAGAGTTATTCAGGTACTTGAAGATATGCTTAGATGTTGTGTATTGGAGTTTCAAGGTAGTTGGGAGAAATATTTGCCGTTAATAGAGTTTGCTTATAATAATAGTTATCAATCGAGTCTGAAGATGGCACCTTATGAAGCTTTGTATGGACGTAAATGTCGCACACCTTTGTATTGGACAGAGCTTAAGGAAAATCAGATTCTGGGTTGATCTAGTCAAAGAAACAGAAGAAAAAGTAAAGGTCATCGGAGATTGCTTGAAAGCGACCTCAAATAGACAGAAAATCCTATCACGATTTGAAAAGAAAAGAAATTGAATTTCAAGTTGGTGATAGGGTATTCTTAAAAGTATCCCCTTGGAAGAAAGTTCTCAGATTTGGCAGGAAAGGCAAATTAAGTCCCCGTTTTATTGGACCGTTTGAGGTGATCGAGAGAGTTGGGCCATTGGCATATCGGTTAGCTTTGCCGACTGAATTAGAGAAGATTCATAATGTGTTTCATGTGTCTATGCTACGTCGTTATCGTTCGGATCCATCGCATGTAATTTTACTGAGACAGAGGTTGAGATTGACCAGATATGACTTACGGTGAGGAACCGATAAAAATTCTAGCTCGGGAGGTTAAGCAATTAAGGAACAAAAGTATTGCACTTGTGAAAGTATTATGGGATAGGCATGGGATAGAAGAAGCTACATGGGAGCCCGAAGAGGCTATCTGCGAAACAGATATCCAAATCTCTTTACTGAGTAAGATTTTCAGGGACGAAAATCCCTAAAAGGGGAGAAATGTAACATCCTGAAATAGGGCCTAAACGGAATGTAGGTTGCGAAACCATGAATCTGAGATAGATAAGGTTATTACGATTAATTATTATGATTTATTGAGTGATTAGATGCATGTGTTAGAGTATTGATAAGAAATTTTATTGATTTCATGTCTAATTTGCCTATTAGGACTTAATTGCAAAAGTTGATAAATATGAGTTTTAGATGGTAAAGGATTTAATTGAAGAGCATAATTGAAGTAGAGGTCCTTAAATGGTAATTATACCATTAGGCTTTCATGGACAAAAATGGACATATATAGGTAGAAAGAACCAAAGTTTTTAATGAAGGGTAATTTAGTCTTTTGGTAATAAAAAGAAATTAAAGGGAAAAAGATGGCAAAATATGCTCATCTTCTTCATTAGGACGAAATTTCAAGGGTTTTCCATAGCTAGGGTCTGTTTCAAGCTTCCAAGTTCCATAGTAAGTGATTCCAAGCCCGTTTTTAATGTTCTTTACGTTTTTGAAGCCCATGAGCTTCGGTTTAGCTTATTCTATCAATAATTCATGCTAGGGTTCATATTTGGAAAAATACCCATAGGTGAAATGTGTTTATTTTGATGTTTTATGATAGAATATGAAGTCTGAAATTATGTTAAACAACTTTTTCTAAGCGATTTTAAGTGAAAGCAATAAAAGCGGCTTAATCGGTAAAATACCTAATGTTCATAAGTACATGTTAGAGTGAGAATTTGATGTTGTCATAGAAGGAAAAATGATCAGCATGTTATAAAACATAAGAATAAGGGATAAAGTTTAATTTCCGAGCTTTGGGGCAAATGTGTAAATATGTAAAAGTTTAGGGGCAAAATCGTAATTTTGCCAAAGTTAGAGTTAAGGACTGTTTTGATAAATGTGAGTATTAAATAAGCTAAATTTGCTATTATAGATCAAGAAGAACGAAATCCGGAGTTAGATCGGGGAAAGAAAAAGATAGTGGACTAAATCGATATAGTTTATCGTATTTTGTTTCGAGGTAAGTTTGCGGTAAATAAATGCAATATTCTATTATTTTACATTTAATACTATTAAATTCCAGCATTTATATATTTATTTTATAAATTTATCATTCAAAGACTCAATTATGAATTGACGGAGAAGCAATCTCAGAAAGTTCCGGTTGAACCTTAGGAATGTGTAGGATACAAATGTCATGACATTAGGGTATAAGGAAATCACATAAGACCATGCCAAGGCATGGCATTGATAAGTTACTATAAGGCAAAGGTCCCATGTAAGACCATGCCAAGGCATGGCATTGGTGAGTTCATAAGGCAAGGATACCACGTAAGACCATGTCAAGACATGGCAATGGTTAAGTTTCATAAGGAAAGGTACCCGCGTATCCTTAGTATTCCAAGTGGTTCAACGGGAAAATTCAAAGAATATACCAAAGTAAAGGTAAGGCAAGTCCAAGCTAAAAAGGTAAGGTAAGATAAATTTATGTTAAAAGGTAAGGCAAGTATACAAGTTTTAAGTATATTGAGTTAAAAGTCTAAGTGATCTTGATAAGAAAAGGATAAAATAATTCATTAAGAATGTTGTTATCTATTTACTTGTAAACTTACTAAGCTTTATGCTTACACCCATTCTTTATTTTTTTATAGTATTACAAGCCAACTCGAAATCGAAAGGACGTGGGAGATCGTTACACACTATCAAAGGATTATATCGGTATTTTGTGACTCGAACGTTTTAAGTTATGGCATGTATAGGGACTTAACTATCTTGTGTGTATAACCTTATGATATGGCTTAAGATTGGCTTGTAAATGTATGGTAATGATTAGCTATTAAAATGGCTAATGAAGAGTATGTTTTGGATATTATGTAATGCCTAGTTGGTAATTATTAGAAAGAAATTATGTATGTATATGCAGGGGAATAGTTTGTACAGCAGCAGTGACGTGATTTTGAAAAATCACTAAAAATAGTATAAATGGAATTATGGTGTGAATGAGATATATAATTAAATCTTATTGAGTCTATTTTTATATGAAAGAAACGGTGTAGGCAAAAAAGTTGTATATTATGAGATAATTGATCTTTTGTGCAGAGGGGTCAGAACTGTCGAACTGTGTAACAGGGGAGACTTTAACTAATAAACTGTACTAATTGGCCATACCAAAAATTCTATAAAAATTATAGTAGGAAGATATATGAGTCTAGTTTCAGGGAAAATTTACGGATCTAAATTTCGAGTTTCGTAACTCGAGTTATAGTCAATTTAGTGAACATGACGCAGATGGACAGTTTCAATTTTTATGCCCTGATTTAGTAAGTTAAGTCTAGTAATGCCTCGTGCTCGACTCCGGCAACGGTCTCGGGTAAGGGGTGTTACAATTCATTTCTAACGTCGCGGTTTATCTGATTAAAAAGTTTTATGCATCAGACTTTTGTTCCACTTATTAACCGCGAACAATTTTATGAAATGAAGATATTTAGAAGTAGTCCTTTCGATCACACAAAAATTCAGTTCAAGTTCACTATTCTACTTCAGAATATCACATTCATTTCTCAATAAAGGCACATTCATTCATCAACATATTCATCCAGTGGTATCCACCACCCACACTCACTATTCGAACATTGCTGTCCGTTTCTATCCCAGGGGCATTTTCGTCATTTTTCCTATAAGGGTATTTTGGTAATAAATCGGGGTAAATTTGAAAATCTTTATAAATCATAGGCATTTCAAAATTTTCGAAACTTGTGGGTATTTTGAAAATTTCTACAAATTGAAGGTAATACAAAAATTTTAGAAATCGAGGTCATTTTGGGTAATTTTTTGTAAGTCAGGGGCAGTTCCGTAAATTTTCCAAGTCAGAGTATTTTAATATTTCACAAAATAAGGTTTTTTTGGTATTTTTGTAAAGTAGAAATATTTTAGCAAACGTCGAGGGTATTTTTTTAAAAATCTAAAAAAAAAACTAAGGGTATTTCAGTAATTTACAATACAGGGGCATTTTTGTAATTTTGTAAATCGGAGATATTTTGGACAAATTTTCACAATAATCTTTTACTACAATTAAGAGGGTAATTTAGGGATTTAAAACTAGGAATTTTATAAAAGCGCATGGCTAGTCCCTTTCGGGTTTTAATCGTTGATGTAGCATGAATAAGTCCTCTTGGTTAGGGTGAACCGTAGCTACGCACTGGGTAGGATTCCAGTGAAGAGAAGGTGAGTCACTAGGATTGCTTAAGTACCAGTGCTCTTCCGGATCCAATCCTAGACATGCGCACAATGGTTGCCACACCCTAGCTCGGCGACTTAGTTCACAGGTTTGTTTAATAGTCCTTAAGTCTTATGCATGTGTTTGAGTGCACTAGCCCTAGGGTTCAATAGCCCTAATATTCTAATCTACGAGCCCAAATAATCCCATAACATTTCACAAATCACTTCAATAATTAGAAGTACTTACCTGGTGGACTTCGGGCCGGAGATACAGGTGCCATGCCAGAATAGCCTGAAATATTTATGAAAGCCCATACTTTTGAAAAGCCCATTTTGAAAACGTTTTTGGACCCCCAAATCCACAAAGCCGAGTTTTGAACCGGGCTCTGATACCAAACTGTAACACCCCAAACCCGGCCCATTCACTACGACCGAATTTAAAATGCCACTGCGGAACACGTTCGAAAATATTCTTACTTAAGAGTAAAAATCGTTAAAAATTTGTTTCCTTTAATAAAACCTTTTCGTGACTTAAAATATTCTAGATAAAAATTAAATTATTATGAAAACACCGGATTCAAAACTTTATTATACACACTTAAGAAAATAAAATCATTTGCAATCAATATTTAAATTGTCAATCCATAATAAATATAATAATTAAACTTAATGAAAAATACTTAAACAACCTTAAATACTTTAATGGGCCTTATTACAATAAAGACTTAATCAAAATCTCTGAAACTATAAATACTTAATTAATTAAATTATCTTCTCGCATGGGCCACCTCGTATCCACTCCAACCCGGTCCGATCATCATATCACTGCGATGTTTAAAAGGTTGGGTGAGTCATACTGAACTCGAGTGTGTAATTAAACCACTGAATTCCACCCACATGTTAACCACATAATTACCCACATGTCAGATATTAATGCAACATTATTCACATGAGTTCACTTATTGGGCTTGGCCCATATCCATATCAATAGAGTTCACATATTGGGCTTGGCCCATAACCGTATCACATTCTTATAATAGTGTAATTAACCACATGTTTCCACATACTGGGCTTGGCCCATTACCACATTGAATCCACTTCACATACTGGCTTAGCCCATTTATTCAAGTCCACAATCACACATATATTCACATACCACAATTTATGCAATAATGAATCCCGACCCAAGCCTAAGGTCCATCCTCTACACACCCCCTTATCCAGCCTACCACACACCAGGGGATTATTAAATCACCCTCTCCTTTTTACTCCAATATGGCAACAAATGTCGTCCACGTGCAATTAAGCACAATAATCCACAACGCGACCTCAGTCAGCGCCAATCCACGATGTAGCCATAGCTAACACCAAAACCACGATGGGACACATAGTCACTCATCAACCACGATATGGCACATAGCTCATATCAACCACGATGAGGCACAGAGCTACTCATCAAACCACGCGAACTTAATCGCAAATAATCCACAACGTGACCTCAGTCAACGTCAATCCACGATGTAGCTCAAGGCTAACATCAAACCACGTACTCGAAGTACACCCTGTCCTTCTTTCATAACTCACCCATGCACATGCAACATAAAATAATGCCATGATAATGCATGTACATGTTATTTAGCATATTATCACATATTCACATCAATAATCACATTTTATCAGATTCGGTACTTACCGGATTATCGACATACCCCTTGAGGGTATCCATCTCATAACTTTTACTGCACTTGTTAGTACACAATCAACACATACAGATATAGCAAAAACCCGGAAAACGGTGGGTTAATCACACACCTGATGACTTGGAGTTCAATACTCTCGATCCCGATGCTATCACTAAGTGATACTACGGCTATCTGCCTATTTTCCTGCTTTGCTGCTGGCCCACAGCTCGGTGGCCAATCCCGAACCGCTGAGACAGCTCTTTTCTTAAACTTCGGGATAGGGACTTTCCCTTGTCCTCCTTGGCTGGTATTGGCCTCCATCAAAACGCTTAATCGGATAAAGCGGTTAAACCTCCAAATCATAAATCCAAGTATTTAATCTTTACCAACTAACTTACTTACCGAAACAAACTTGAGTCCCGGTTGCTCCTACCACCTGTCGAAATCCTGGAAAAATACCTCATTAATTTCGGCCCTTGTACCAATAAGTATTAGAAAGTGCCTTTAGCCGAATACTACCCTTACCTTATGCAACCGAAACTTAAAAGATCCCTAACGCTTCTTTCCTCTGGCTACACATGAGAGAACAATAAGGTCAAGGCCCTAAGTATATTCGGCCAACAAAGAGATTAGCACCAAGGCCATTCGGCTAAATAACCAAACCAAAGGGTTAACGCTTGAATCCTTACCTTTGATAACTACTCCCTCTTGTCCTAACAAAGAATCGGCCACCACAAGACTTAAGGTTTGGTTTCCGAAACTTGCAAACAAAGTAGAGAGAATGAGAGACTGAGTGATTCGGCACTGACTCCCAGATGGGGTTGGAATATTCGGCAATGGCAAGCAAAGTTGTGAAGGAAGGAGGAAAATAAATACACAAAAGGCTATGCCCACCTTCGGTTTTGAAAGAAAAAGAAAGGGAGAAGGGAGAGTAGAAGATTCGGCCACCTAGCAAATTTGAGAGCAAAAAGGAAGAGAAGGTGCTTGGAGAAAAAGGTTTCAGCTACCAAAGTGGTTGAGAGAAAACACTTGCAAATTCGGCAAAGAGAACAAATGGTAAAAAGGGTGGCCAAAGGTGAGCATCCCCCTATTTATAGAATTCGACACTCCCTCCCCTTGAAGACTCCAAAATTCGGCCACCACCTACTAATTCAAACTAATTTGAATTAGTCCAATTCCCTAATTTACTCCTCTCAATCCATGGAAAATAGTTTGAATGGTTTCAACAATTATCTTCACTTAATCCAAATAATAATAATAATCCTATACTTAAAATAACTAAGTAGATAAATAAATAAATAAAACTTTATCCAATATCACCTCTTCAATTTAAAAAAATAAATAAAAGATAAACTAATAATTATTCCCTCATCCAGCCGAATTTAAAACCAAAATTAACTTAATCTTTATCCCAATTGAAGGTCCCATGTGCCGTCCAACACCTTACCAACTCTTTGCAAAATAAGAATAAAAATAAAACTCCAATTGCAACTCCCTTGGTTCGAACCTAGAACCTCACTGCTGCAGCCCTCTCTTCCAACGCCCCAGGCCACTTTTCCCAATTGACTTTCTTGTCCACCAATGCCCAGAAAATGCTTTAAACCCTCCTTAACTCAGCCCCTTCATTTTAACGCCAATACCCAAAAAATAAAAACGCCTTGCTGCCACCTTGATTCGAACCCAAGCCCCCTACTAGCGTTATAATCAGCCCCCTAAGTGGCGCATGGGAGCCACTTTACCAAGGCATTTCTTATGTCCAAAAACGCCTAAAATTAATCTTAAGGCCTCCCTAGCCAAACTCCCCCTTTTCACCTAAAAACCAAAAATTTTCCTAAGGCATTCTCCTATATCTTAAAGTTCTCAAGGCCCTTAAAACTCCTCCAATCACACACTGAAGCTTGCTAACACTTGAATTATGCATAAACGCATAACCCCTGAATCCGGGATATTACAGAGCAAGCCCATTTCACAACTTGTGTGAGTAACGATATAAAGGAAAGGTTACGATTATATGTTTAAGCACACTTCGTGTGAGATTTTTTGAATATACGATGATATTCTAAATATTTCAACAGGCATGAAAAAAAAGGAATGGTAAGTGTTCCAATGAACTAAATCACAAATTTATGAAAAGAATTGAAATGGAAATCTTCAATGGAAGTATACTTATGTTCATGAAATGATGGATTCAAATGAAGTATGTTCATGTACAAATAGCTTACCTTTGTTAATTCGAGTGAATTATGTGTTAATGCACTAACATGTGTTATTGATGGTGCTTAGGCTTGTGCCAAGCTTATGGTTGGATTATATCATGCTTAATCTTAATGTTATGTATTGAAATGGTAAGTTATGTTCATGTGTTACGAACTTACTAAGCCTTATGTGCTTACATAGTTTTCCTTCTCATGTTTTATAGATAATCAGAAGCTCATTCAGTTTGGAAGCTCGTCAAAGAACTATCACACTATCCAACATATATATCGGTAGTTTTTGATGTTTTGGCCAAGGTTATAATGGCATGCATAAGTGGATTTGTATTAGTATATAGTCGAATGTTAGTTGATGATTTTGGCATGTATAAGTTGTTTTGGTACCATTTGATGTTGGTTTATGTCATTTTGGTATTTATAATTCATGAAAGGTATAGCTTTAATGGTAAGTTATGTGAAGTGCTAATGGTCATATTTGAGGTATGATTTGGTAAAAGTTGAGTAATGTTTGATATTAGAAATGTGATCAAATATATGCATGTTTTGGTAAGTTTGTATGTTAGCTATTAAGGCGTCTTGTATGGCATATTGGTTGAATAATTTTGGACTATTCAATTGGTCATTTCATGTTGGTTTTGGTCATGTTTTGATGCTTTGGTTAGGTGTTTTAAAGGCCTTTTGATAGTTGCTTGAATTGGTATGGAAATGGCTTGATTTTGGGCAAATTCATGCATGGCTTGAGACACGGGCGTGTGACTCAGCTGTGATTGACACACGGCCAGGCGACACGGACGTGTGTCCCTTGTAGTTTCTATTGGATGCAAGTCAGGCTGTTACAGGGCCTAGCACACGGCCTGGGACACGACTGTGTGGAGCTATTTCGAGAGTTACACGACCTAACACATGGGCGCGTGGCTTGGCCATGTGACCCAACTCAGAAAGTTACACGGGTGAGGACACGGGATGGGACATAGCCATGTGTCCCTATTTCGATTGTTACATGGCCTAAGACACAGGCGTGTCTCTCAGCCATGTGAGGCACATGGCTGTGTGACCCCTGTAGTCCAATTTTTCTAACTTTTTCTTAAACTTTCCAAATGTTTCCAATTTAGTCCGGAATTGTTTCTAATGTATTTCTAGGGACTCAAGGGTTCAATTAAGAGACAATATTCATGTAAATGAACTATTTATGTTATAATTATTTTAATGTATGAAATGTATATTTTGATGTTCCTTTTGTACGGTAATACTCTATAACTCTAATTCGATAACGGATACAGGTTAGGGGTGTTACATGCTATGGCACGACATAGAAAGTCCATGGCACGACACTCACCCTGTGTTGAGCCATAGCAGCCCCTGTGTTGAGCCATATCCTGAACATGGGTCACAAACAATGATGACGTCAACAACCATATTTTGGCAGATTCTCATAGATTTTATTTCTTACTTGCACCCAAAGTATTGGCGACATATTTGGCATAAAGTGTACATATTTTAACCTATAAATAAGAGGCTTCTGTACACAAATTAGGGCGTCCTTCCATCCCTCAAACACAATTTTTCTCATTCAATTTTCTTTGTATTTTCTTTTTATGTTCATTTAGTTGAAACTTTTCTATTCCGATGTGAAGACACTTGCAAGCGAAGTTTGCTTTGAGCTTGTGCTTCAATATATATCCATAAGCATTCTCTTTACTCTTATATTCTATTCTTTTATTTATATTTCCTTGTTTTGTCCAATTAATTGTTGTATAAATATTAGAATGAATATTGCGCTTCGTTCATATCTTTCATGTTTATTAAACTAATTTATCTGTTAAGTGATTATTTATCTAAAATTTGTTGTTTATTCAAGAGTACTTAGAACCCTCTTCCCGTCTTTTGTTCTGTTCTCAAGTCCCTGAACTTATGAAGCCTCGTTTCTGTAGTGGGCCAATTTGTTAACATACCATCGAGCCATTTTTTATTAACATAATGACACCGAGCCCTTATTGCAGCCCGCGCCACCGAATCAGCGGCTTTATTTTTGTTACCAACAATTAAGAATTGTTTTCATTTACTTGCTGCATCAAAAACTAAATCACAAGCTTCTGATAAAAAACGACCAGTTCTAATCAGATTTTTAATATGAATACCCTTATGTTTTGCAGAGATAAAGAATTTTTTTCCCTTACGTTTTGGGGAGTGATGCCCTTGCTAGAACATCTACACAAGTAAGACTGGAAGGGTATCATGTCGGGTATAACTTGTGCCAAGCGGTGAGATCGGGAGGGTATCTGTATGCCTAGGAAGAGACTGGAAGGGTGACTTAGGTGGTAATCCTTAGTAAAGATGAGACTAGAAAGGTATTCTTAGCGAAGGGTGATAAATATTTCAATCGAGAATAATTAATTATTTAATTAGTTAATTAGGGATTTAATTGATCATAGGCTACAGGCTCGCATTGTCGACACTAGGAATAACAAATTCCATTAGGTTAATATAGCTTTATTAATTTAATTAGTTTAATTAATATTTCAATTTGGATTAACACTACTAATTCGTGACTCGGTTAGGTTAGTAATTATTTTTTATAATTAATTTAATAATAGTTTCTCCAATCTGCAATCCCTTGGGTACGATCCTCAGAATACTTACTAGTGTTTTGTTGTAAACTTTACTATATTACAATTTGACTCGTATGCTTGCGGACACCGTCAATTTCATTTTATATATTTTTTGTATGATATATATATATACAATAAATGATAAGACGTTTATAGACGGTCAACAATGCATCAGACTGGACCCAAGCAGAATACATCCTGAATTTGTTTATGGATTTTTTCACTTGTGATGTTCATAGTGTGGCATACTTAAATCCTGAGTGGATGGTAGACTATCTATGTGTGACTCATACACTTTGATGTAAGTAAAAGTGTCACATCCAAAATACCAAGTTAGTAGAAATTGGGTTAATGAACCAAGAGTGGTCACACTTGAATTTTTTTTAGTGATTGAGTAGTGGTGGATCTGTGCTTGATGATTAGTGTTAAAATCCCTTTCCTTCTCATTATTTTCTATGTGGTGCAATTTTGCTTCCGGCCTTAGCAAAGGTCACATCCCATGTTTTAATTATTTTCTCGCTAAAATGAAAACAAGGAAAAATGTTGTAAAGTAGTCAGGAGCTCTAGTTAAATTCTATAGGTTCTAAGTTGAATTCCCTTCATCAACACCTTTTTAATTAATTTTTTTTTAATTTTCCATGTGTTAAATACCCTTTTTCGTCCAACCTTTTCTTACCATACTAAGGGAAGATTCTTTCCTTTCTTTTTAGTCAACGTACAATACTTATGAGGACATGATCCCCTTTTCACTCTCTTGTCCCCCTAACTTGTTATTCTCTGCACCATTTCCATAAATAGTAATCATTGAACCTAGACAAGTTTGACAACACTTTTTTCCATCCATCTTCTCACTCCCCCCATCTCATTTTTGCACCTCCCTAAAACTCCTCCCCATTCTCTCATTTTCTCTATTTTGTTTAGCCATCAACCACCCACTTTTTCTCTAGTTCCTCCTCTCTCCTCCACCATTCTTTGGTTTTGAACCACCATCACCACCACTGAACCTCTAGTGCACCACCACTTTTCTTCTTCTTTTTTTTTCTACTGCGGCCTTAAGCGTCGCCCTTCACCATCATGGTAACCATCATGTGCCACCACGAAACATCACCCATGTTTCTTTATTTTTTCTCTTCTCCTTTCTCTTTTTTAAATCTAGTGACTAAAACAATTGTGTTTAGATCCGTGAAATACTATCCGTTTCGTGGATTTTTTTTGTCTTCTCCTTTCTCCTTCTTAAATCAACCCTTTCTTTAGATCGTTCAATTTTCTCAGATCAAAATCAAGACAAACCATAGACCTTTCCATTTCAATCGAGATAGTGTAAGTACAAGGTTTGAAAGAGAACCCCTCTTCCCTCATTTTTTCTCTCTTGACCAAATATTCGTAAGGGTCATAGTGTATTTATCTCTCGTGTATTAACATTTAGTTACGATATCTTTTTGAATGGCCGATCGACATCAACACGGGTTAGTGTCAAATAAGAGATTCCTTTAATTAACTTATCTCTTATGGTGATCATGGTAAACTTTAACGAAGTACTACCATTTGTGTGATTTGGTAATCCATTGAATAATCCAAGTGTAGATGTCTTAGAGAGCTGTAACACATCGGATCTACAATCAAGTGTGGGTTTTAACATTAAAAAAAAAATAAATCTATGTTTTATATTGATTAAAATCATTATTATTTAAATTATGTTTGATGATGATACTTTAAGTATCCATTAAGAGAGATAAAAACCCATCAATATGGACTTTGTCAAGTAAGTGATTCCAAACCGTATATGTTGTGTGATCTTGATGATTATCATTGATATGAAATGTATGAAAATCTCATTCTCATGTTACATGATCTTATTGCGTATGTGATTTTCACATGATTTATAAAATGTGAAATATTGATATAAAATGTATATATGTGATTTGCATGTTAAACATGCCTATGTGATTTTTAGTGAAAAATGATATAATAAGCATGTCTCACATGCCAAAGTGAAAAGTGATTTTTAAGTGAGAAAGTGATTTTGTGGCCATATCACATGCATGGGGTGGGATATGTGAAAGATGGAAGAATATGGCAGTTTATCTGCAAAAGTGGTGGCTTGTCCACAATTTGATTATGTGGCAGTTTATCTGCATTACCGTGACACTGTTCACAACTTGGTGTGTTATTGGATCGACGAGTTCTAGGGAACTCGATTGTGGTGTGTAGCGGAGATGGGTAGGACCGTTTTCATAAAACCTACACTGTTTTATGAATGTGCATTAACATTATCATCCATAGTATAAATGTGAAATATTGAGTTATATGAAACTGATATGATTATTATGATTGTATAATGTATATGTTCATATGTATGTGATTATGTTTATGTTAATCTCGCATTCGGCTTAAAAAGCTCACCCCATTAATGTTATAATATTTCAGGTAATACTCAGAATGGGACTTGGATTCAGCATTCGGTGGAGCCTCTTAGATGGGTTTATTTTATGGATTTTTAATAATGGATTTTTAAACTATGTGGTTTCTATTTGTGGACTTTGGACTCTTCTTTTATTTTGGGTTGTTTGTTATTTTCTAACTTAGAACTGCTATGCATGCATGAAAAATTTATGAGATTTTAACTATTTTAAATATGAAATTTATTTAAATTATTTACGTTTTTACGTGGTTTTAAACAAAATTATAATTCGTAATTTTCTAAGTGGTTTTATGAAAGTCCGCTGCGAAAAGTTTTTACCCAAAACCTTTTGGTAAATGATTATAATGCAAATTCTTTATTTTTCAAATAAGTTAAAATGACATTACAATATAATGTCACCCTTTTCTTTTAAATGATTACATTTTTAATAAGTATTTTTCAAATAAACAAAATCATTAAATATTAAACTTTTTAACTTTTCACAAAACAACTCAACCCTAGTCAATTTTAATAAGTAAATAATTTCGAGCATTGTTAATGTAACTTCCGAGATTCGACCATAACGTCTAGGCTGGGTTTGGAGTGGTTACAAAAAGCCTGAGTTCGAATAGATAAGGAACCGAAAATGTAACGGCCCAAAATTCTTTATAATTATTTTCGTATGTTTTTGTTACACAACTGTGTATCTGCTTCAGTGGTTATGTGCTCTGGGAGTGTCTAAGAAGTCTTGGGTTCAAGCCTTAGCTTGGGCAATTTTTTCTTTTAAATGAATAAACCCCTATCTTTAGTCAGTAGGCTTATAAATAAATGTTGATAAAATATAGCAGAATGGGCCTGCTGGTCTGGTGGTTATGTGGAGTGCAGATAAGTAGGAGGTCTGGAGTTCGAGTACTGACACAATCATAGAATTTATTTTTACTGCCGGTGACGTGGGAGTGTTGTGGTTTGACCGAAACACTAAAGAGTTTGAGTGGAATTTGAATTAGGTGGTTGAGGGAGGGGTGGACAGTTTCAGGGAGAAGATTAAGGGATTTTGGTGAGGAAATTAAGGAGTAAGGAGTTTGAGCACATTCAAACTGTATTTTCAAGTTCGGCAATCCCTCTCCCTCTTTCTTTTCTGACGTTACTCCCTCCTCTACCATCTTTCTTTTCTTTTTGCCTCAATCTTTTCCCCACCCCTTTTCGTTTTTCTTTTGACTTCCATCTCCCTGTGTTGCTGCCGAATTTTAAGTGCTTTCCCCTCTACCTGCTGATTTGTTCCCTCTCCATCCTTTCCCCTTCTTTTTGTTTAGCCGAGATTCTCCTTTGCTGCTATTTTTCTCTCCAATTCTCTCTTATAGTTGCCGAAAATTTAGGTGTTCCCCTTACCTTTCGTTTTCGGTTTATCCTGCTCTTTGCCGAATTAGTGTTCTATTTCTATTCTACGGGTTGTGCTTTCGGTAAGTGGTACTCGTTCTGGCTTAGACTGTTCTTGTTAATATTCTTTTAATAGGGGTTTCGATTGGAGTTGCAGGAGTTAATCGAGGAGCTTGTGATCATTCTTTTCCAACGGTTTAAGTGAGTGGGGCTTAGGCTGTCCAAATAAGGTAAGTGGTTGTCGATCAAGTGCATAAATGTTAGAATAGGGATCGTTTTAAATTTTTTTGAGGTGCGATTAATCGTGTGATCATGGTTGAACATAGGTTTCAGAGTGCTCGAGGATTGTGAGCGCATCTTTCGTAATTAGGTGTGTGAACACTATTCTGGAAATGAAAGTCGGTGAAAAGCCGAGAAATGTGAATGTCGACGCCATACGGGCGTGCGGCCGCCCGTGTGGTAGGCCGTGGGACCGAACATGGGTGTATGATCGACGAGGCCAGCCATGTGCAATTTCATGGGCTGGGCCAAACTGGGCCGTGTGGGCCCTACACGGGCGTGTGGAAATTGTTGGGCCAGGTCGTGCATTTCACACGGCCAAGGCCATTATGGGCCGTGTGGGCCCACATGGGCTAGCAACATGGGCTCGTGGGCCCATTTTCACTGTTTGACTGCTAAGGTTGCACGGGTCGCCCGAGACGATCGTGGACCTCTTCAGTAGGGTCGATGAAGCTATACCTAGATCCCTAATCGATCAGATGACATTTAAATATGTATGACTTTTTACTAAGCATGATATCTACACTGTTCTGATTATGTGCACGTTTCCATGAGATGGCATGTCACGATTGTATGATGCATTGCATGGGGTTGGGAAAAATATGATTGGAGGAAGTGTACTGTACTAGCAGCTCCGCTGCAAATTACTGAAAGGCTTCGAGCCTAAATTACTGGCAGCCCAGCTGCATATCACTGTATAGTGCCGCATTCGGTACTCTCTAGAGTGCAGGGATGGGTGGGTTTATTATATCCCCACATGGAGTGTAGGGTTGGACGGAGATGGAGTGTAGAGGTTGGATGGGTAGGACTTGTATTGCACTGATTAATGTTACTGTAATGGGCCAGGGCCCAATCACATAACTGTTCTGTAATGAGATGGGCCAAAGCCCAAACTGAAATTGTCACTGATACTGAAAAAGGGCTTAGGCCCAGACTGTATTTGTTTTCTATCTGTTTGCTAAGTATGGGATTACACACTGAGTTTTCGTAAACTCACCCATCTATTTTTAACTTTACAGGTAATCCCCAGTCTTAGGTGGATCGGTGTAGCGAGGGACTCCGAGGTGGCCACACGTCCGCATACATTTTCGTACTTGATTATGTTTTTTAAGTATTATTATTTGGGGTATTTTTACTGTAAATGGCCTTTATTGTTTTATACTTTAATTTGGGATTTTTTTTTATTTTGATTTATAACTGCTAGCAGTAGGATAAGACGCGAGTTTTCAAAAAGGACAAATGTTTTAGCAAAAATACCACAAATACGCAACCTATTTCAAAGCTTCCGCAATAAATGACGTTTTGAAAATTAATAACGTTTTAAAAGTGAATAACTTTTTGATAATGACTCGCGTTTTGGAAATGAATGAAACGTCTGGGAATCATCATGAAATAACGCAAAGAGGTTAAATAGAAAAGGTGTTTTCATCGATATCACACTTTACAAAAAAACACTTCAATGTGACATCGCCAAATTCGGCCATAGCATCTAGGCCGGGTTTGGGGTGTTACAAAAAACTGGCGCGTTAGGTGTGCAACTTCTGCAGTACTTAGCGTCATTTACAATAGTGGAATTCATAGCCTGAGATATGGGTAAATGATATCCTCTCATTGACATTACATGGTTGATGAAAAGTAAACGTGACCCCAGGTTGTTCGTCTTTGTGATGAACGACTTGATTACTATTGAATAGTAATTTACTTTTCATGAAGGAAGATTTAATGGTTACCATGAGATAAAATGGGATCATATTGGGAGAGCGGATATTATCCCAAAGAGATCAAAGATATCCTATGAGGGTAACACACTTATGACAAGGTCATTGGACGAGCACTGAGCATTTATTTTCGTAATGGTATGTCGTTAGGGAGAGCTCAGTCATGATACTATAGTGGGATGATTTTGTGACTAAATGAGTTTTTAATTAATAGGCGAAAAGCCGGAACTTAATTATCAATCATTTAAGCCCTAATTACATTTCCAATCGATCTATCTGCCAGCTCGTTGAAACTAGAAATGAATTGCATGTTTGAATTGAAATGAAAGGAATGGAATGGATAACAATAGAGAAATAGGGAACATTCAAGAATGATTATGGTTTTCTCTGAAATGGAGAAATGGAATCATTTGGAAATTAATATGGTTTTCTCAAAATGGAAATAGAAATGAAAATGAGAAATGATTAATTTGCAAATGTACATGGATTACTTAGAAATTATGGGAAGAATGAGTTTATGTTTTTGAGCTGTTTTAAAGCCTAAAAATAAAAATAAACCGTTTGGTCATAGTGAACATATTGTGTGAAATACTAAACATATTTTCTCGACATTTTAACAGGGATAAAATCATCATAATTTTACTAGGGGTAAAATTGAGATAAGAAATTTATTTAATATAAATATATTTAAGTTTATTTTGGGAAATAGAAAAATAGAATCGAGTTTGATCAGATTACAAAGTACTGAATCGAAAAGCCCGGGAAGTACTCGTAATTGTACCCAATGTGAGAGAGGCCCAAAATACCCTCATGAATATGAAGGGGGTGGCAACCCTAGTAAGAATATTAGGGAATGCTATCCACCCTACTCTTACCCTAAGTAGGAAGATGTTTTTCTAGTTGAAACAAACTTCTATAATTCAACAAAGGTTCTTTTTTTCTATTCCTATAAATAGATGCCATCGGTAGAGCTATTTAACAAAACTTTGAGAGATTGATACTCTACTGAAGAATAGAGAGAATTTTATTCTCAAATTTTATTCTCAACTATTAAATATATTTTTCTAGAATAACCATCTACCGGTTTCCATTAAAGAAGAAAGAATTTTTGTTTTCACCCTAAAAAGGAATTTTTTTTCTAGTCATGTGTTTTGATTCAATTGGTTTGAGCCCACACTCAAATTAGTTCGTGGTACAAGAATAGCAGAGAATATCGTTTGGTTGGAAGCGGGAAAATATCAAGGATTCGCTTATTCGAAAACACAGGTACAATTTTGGTCTAAGGTTTTTTGCTACAAATATTACAAACCAGGTCAATTTTTAAAATTTTAATTTTCCACTGTGTAAGAAAACCGTTTTTAAACTAGATTTTTTCCAACAAGGTAAACTTTGATTAAACACATTAGTTTAACCTATGTACTTTTTATATGAGGTAAGTTAACCCCTATATACATATGGACTTACTAAGCATTCCTAATGCTTACCCCATTATTTTTCCTTTCCCTATTGATTTTGACTTACAGAACTTGTCAGTCGGATCCTCGAAGAGCTCACACTATTTATATCCTGATTCAGTAGACTTTTGATTGTTTGGACTTGGTTATATGTGGCATGTAATTAAGAGTGTCAAGTTGTTTGTACTATTAAAAATGTTTTATGGCATAGTTGATTTTAAAGTCCTATCGTAATGTTGAATTGCTCAAGTTCATAATTTTGGTATATTGTTGTGCATATATGGATGGAAATTATAATAAGTTAGAAATGATTTAATCAACTTGTTGTATGGAATGGATAAGTGATAAGGAATGGTATGAAAGTTGTGATTAATGTGAATAGTATACGTGCTCAAGTTAAATAACATGTTTGGATATGTATGTTTAGCACCTAAAGATGCATGGCTAGGAATGATTTGAATTAAGATATTGAATGGTTGATTACATGTAATGGAATACATAGTTTTTGTTAGCTATAGTTTTTCAAATATTTTGATATAACAAAAAGTATACTAAAAATCCCCTACTTAAATTTGCAAAGTGTTGGACAAAATAAATATTTAAAAAGCCTTGAATTAACTTAATTTTTAACGAGTTTTTGAATACTGAAGGACTTCTACCGATACTTAGGTGGACAAGTATTGGTAGAATTCAAGATGGAAAGACCTTGAAAAGGCTACAGAATTCTACTAGTAGAATTGGGAGTTCTACCGATACAACCCGAGTTTCTATCGGTAGATCGCACTCCAGTGTGCAAGGTAGTTTTGGCTTGGATTCTCGACCAATACCCTGGTCCGATCTACCGATACAACCATAGCTCTACCAATACCTTGAGGACTTCTACCGAGACAAATCAAGGCAGTAGCCAAAGTTTAGCCTCCACTGCACTTCTACCGATACTATGCTGGGTTCTACTAATACCAGTTGAAACCCTCAGAGTTCTATCGGTACAAGAGGACCTCTACTGATACAATGAGCCCAACGTTCAAATTTTGGAAGGACTTCTACCATTACAAGTCCCCTTCTGCCGATACAATGAAGCTGTAGACTATATTTAATGTTAGTTTTTATGGCTACAATAACTCTATTTTGTTTCTAACAGCTACAAACATCCATAAGGTTGTTAGAGGACTTAAATACAAGGTCAAGGCTCCTCATAAAAAAAAGTTCCTAAATTCCAAGAACTCAATTTTCTAATCTTTTTCAATATTTTACTAATTATTTCTTGTACACACTTGTGGGTTAAGTTTTCTATCATTCTTTCAAGTCTCGTAACTTTGTGTGTGAGTGCTTAATTGTTAATTATCTACCTTTTAGAGGTTTCATTTTATTCATCATTATTTTCTCTCATTTGTGAGGACAACTTAAGGTTTTGGGTAGAAAACCTTAAGGGGAAGTGGTTCTATCTTATCTTTGAAAAGATAAGAACTTATAAGGTTAAACCTTGTCCTTAAAGGTTTAAAATCTAGTGGATTTGGGAAATCCTTAGTTAAGGAAAACTAAGGTAGTGGAGATATGCAATTGAGGTTGAACCACTATAAATACTCGAGTCGTTTTATTTTTGTCATTTCCTTAAAACATTTTAATACACCAATTTACCCCCTCTTGGTGTATTTCAATCTCAACAATTGGTATCAGAGCTAGAAATCTAGAGACGATTTTACCACCAAGAGAAAAGATCCTCAAGATATCCAAGATGGAAGCCACAAGTCAAGAAATTTGGTTCATGACATTAGAGCAAAATTCCACCATATTGGAAGAAGGGCATTCCACCATGAGGCCTCCTTTATTTAATGGCACCAACTACTCAAATTGGAGAACAAGAATGACGCTATTCATCCAAGCTAACGACTATGAAATTTGGAGGATAATTACAAATGGGTGTTCCTTTCCAATAAACAGGGTCGAAGATGTTATTATCCCAAAGGAATAGAGTGAATGAGATGATAATGATATCAAGAAGGTGCAATTAAATGCAAAATCTATGCACACTCTATTTTGTGCTCTTGGTCCAAATTAGTACAATAGAGTCTCCTTATGTGACAATGTAAAAGTAATATGGGACAAGCTTGAAGTCACCCATGAAGGGACAAGTAGATTTAAGGAGTCCAAGATAAGCCTTCTCACCCTTGATTATGAGTTATTTAAGGAAAAACCAGAAGAATGAATCAAGGAGAAGTCCGGTCGCTTCACCCACATCATTAATGGTCTCAAAGCCCTTGGAAAGATCTATACCAACAAGGAGATGGTGAATAAGATATTGAATAGTCTCCCAAAGTCTTGGGAACCTAAAGTGACAGCAATAGAAGAATCAAAGGATCTCAACTTACTCTCACTTGATAAGCTCGTCGGTTCTTTGTTGATTTATGAAATGAAGATTAACCACAATGCACAAGAAATCAAAGAAGCTCCAAAGAAAGTGGGATTTGCCTTCAAATCAACAACTTGTGAGAAAGATGAATGTAACACCCCTCACCCATATTCAATCCCAGAATAGGGTTACGAAGCATGTTTTGGAACACTTAGAAAATTTTTCAAACTACAGGGGACACACGCCCGTGTGGCCCGGCCGTGCGTCTCACACAGCCAAAGACACGCCCGTGTCATAGGCCGTGTGGACATTCAAAATGGAAGCATATGGTCGTGTCCCAGCCCGTGTCCGACCCCGTGTCACTCTTTGACTTGGGTCAGACAGCCAACACACATGCCCGTGTGCCCTCAAAATGGCCACACACGCCCGTGTGCCAGATCGTGTGCTAGGCCGTGCGAAACCTATAGGGTATACTGACTTATGCCACACGGCCAAGTCATACGCCCGTGTGCTGAGCCATCTGGAGCATACTGACTTGATTTTTAATTCAACACCAGAGGACACACGGCCGTGCAACATAACCGTGTGTCACACACAACTGAGACACACGCCCGTGTCTCCGCCCATGTGGACAAAAATAGACTATTTACTAAGCCATTTTGCCACCCAAATTTGCATATACCTACATCAACCCAAATGGCACAAAACATGGCATAACTAGGCATTTAAATCAACTCCAATCAAACTCAATTCATACCAATTCATACCATTTCAAGTCACACAATTACCATAACACATATATCAATTTTATACCAAAACTCACTTTTACAATACAACAAAATAACCAATTCCAAGTATGCATTATTTGCCTAGATTCACTAGCATATCAATATTTATAACTCAACCATTTGCTATCTATATCATCTATTATCATCAAGCATTATATAACCAACATCCAACACATCACACAAGCCATATGCACATATATATATACATGATTAAACTAACCAAATTATGCCAACTCTTATGGTTATATACAAAACTAAACTTTAAACATTTACAAGCCAATTCAAATGGCTAAATTCATTATCAACACATATATCAAAATGACCCAAAATCCCTATACATGTCATATACTCAAAATACTTAAGTTTCAAAGTACCAAAGTGATAGTAGGGTAGTGTGATGAAGTCTCCGACGATTCCCGAATCCGAGCTATCTTTGAAATCACTATAAAACACGGAAAAGTAAACAAAGTAAGCTATAAAGCTTAGTAAGCTCGTATGAAGATAATAAGCAAAACTCACCACTTAATTTACCATTCAAAATATGTATATAACATACTACAAAATAATTAACCACAATGTTAATATGTATTCAATCATCTATATAACTATGAGCTCAATTCTTTCATATGTTCGATGAATATACAGTTTCTGTACATACCTATACTGATACGTATCTATTCTCACCATTTCATATCTTTGATATACCCGTTGATCCATTTGGTATAATACAGGATACTCTGGAATTTTGCACCCAAAGTGCCAATATATATATAGCCGAAGCTATCTCAATAATCTTGCACCAAGTGCCAATACATAGCCAAAGCTATCTCAATATCATATCTCAATAATGCTCACTCTCGAGCTATCAATAGGTCTGCTCACACAAGCTGACGGTCATGACGTAGCTACACGGTGCTGCTCACACAAGCTGACGAGAATCCGCAACACATGCTGGATAACTCAGTCATCGGTAGGACGTACGGACCAGCACCCAAAACAATAATAACCCCTAATGACATGTCATTCGTATCCTAATCTATTCCTAAGGTTCAATTGGGATTTCTCTTTGCCAAATCGTCGGCGAACGTATTCGCAAGGTCACATTTACAAATTTATGCAATATCAAAGCATTTAAAATAAAATTATAACAATGCTTATTACGTACGAACTTACCTCAGATGCAAAAATGGTGAATTAAGTCGATTAATCCAATACTTTGTTCTTCCCCCGATCTAAATCCGTATTTCGCCTTTCTTGATCAATTTAACCATGCAATTGCCGAACCCTAAATAGCATCCATGGATGTTTTTCTTTTCTTAATTTCGGCTAGAAGGAGGAAGATGGACTAAAATTATGGCTTTTGTTTTATTTAATTTACTTTAATTAACCAAATTACTTATTTAACCTTACTTAATTCATTAAAATTTACATAAGTGATGTCCATCTTTGTTCACTTACTTTAATAATAGTCTAATTGCCACATAAGGACGTTCACTATTTACTTTCATAGTCAATTAATACCTTTAGCTATAAGAACATCACTTTTACACTTTACGCGATTTAGTCCTTTTTATCGAATTAAGCATTCAAACGATAAAATTTCTTAACGAAATTTTCACACAATTATTCTATCATACTGTAAACATTAAAATAATAATAAAATAATAATTTTGACCTCAGACTTGTAGTCTCAAAACCACTATTCCAATTTGACTAAAAACTACAATGAAGGATCTAGTAATGATGATGATGAGGAGGAGATGGTTATGTTTGCAAAGAAATTAAAAAAATTCATGAAGTTCAACAAAGCCAAAAGATTACCAAGAAAAGACACCATCAAGGGTGAACCAAGTAAAATGGAAAATGACCCAATCATTTTCTATGAGTGCAAAAAGCTGAGTCACATTAAATTTTATTGCCCACAATTGAAGAAGAAAGAGGCATTAAAACAAAAGAAGAAAGTCATGATTGCAATTGGAGCGATAGCGATTCATCCAATAGTTATGAATGAGGACAATGAAGTTTCCAACCTATGTCTTATGGCTATTGATGAACCAAAGGTAATTGTAAGAGCCCAAATTTGCCCGAGCCCGATAAAACCAAAACCAAAAAACCAAAAAAATAACAATTAAAAAACCAATTATTAAAAAATCCATAACAGTCCGTTTTTGTTACAAGCCCAATAATAACAGGCCCAATACCAGCCCAAATGCCTAACCTTAAACCCTAGCCTATAACAGATAACAAGCAGAAACCCTAGCTAGCCAAAGCAGCGCCGCAAGCCTCCCTCGCCACGTCCGTGTACCAGGCTGGCCTCCGTACCTGCAAAAGAAGACAAAACAAACAGCAAATGAGCAAACGACAGAAAAGGAAAAAGGCTCTTGTATTTTTCTTTTTTTCATTATTGTTATTTTCGGCTATAAAAGTCGAACACAAAATACATTGTTTGGGTTACGATTTCACACACATATACAAAATCAAAAGCAATTCAAAAAAATCAGAGTTTTTGAAAGGTGATTAGAGATCTTTTTTTGATTATTTTCTTTTCTGTTTCTTTGATCTCCATTTATATTTATCGTGTGTAAAAACAAAAAAAAAAGCAAATAAAAGAAGGAGACTTATCTGTGCAATGGCGCCTTCAAATCCCTATTTCTTCGTCTTAATCGAAGCTTAGATGGGGATTATGAAGTTTGAAATCGCGGGGGCCTTCGAAATGCTTTCAAGTAGGGTACAATAGACCATCGTACGACACCATATGCCAATTACAATGGCAAAATAGTGATTGGACAAGGGGTTTCCTTCGCTCGGCCGAATGGAGGAGATGAAGGGATATTTGGGGTTCTTTTAATCTATTTTAAAAGTAGGCTAGGGTTTTGTTAGTTTAAAAGAATGGTTGGATGTTTTTTTTTCTTTTTTTTTTCAGCTTTCATTTGCCTTTATAAATGACGTAAAACGACGTCGTTTTAGGCCTGTTTCAGTGGCCTTAAAACGACATCGTATTGATAATATCTGACCCGACCCGATTCGATGCCCTCAGGATCCGCGCATTTTTGCGGTAAAGGGATATTTGCGCAACAAGCCCTTCCACTTTTGTGGCGTGGTGCAATGTGGTCCTGCGTCACTTTTTCTTTTTTTATTTTTGCCCCAGGATATTTGTTTCTGATTCATTTTGGTCTGCGCTGAAACGATGCGTTTTAAGGGTTTGGGTTAATTGCTCATTCAATCCCTATTCTTCGCGCGCGTATTCCATTTGGGTCCTCCTGTTGATTTAATGTTTAGCTTTTAGATTTTTAATTCTGTTTTAATTTTAATTTCGTCCTTAACCTGTTTTAATTTATTTATTTACTTATTTTTATTTTATTAGCATTATTTATTTTCCATATATTATCTATCTCAACAGTTATATTTTTTTACTCATCTAAACTTTATATGCGTACTAATTATATTATACTTATATATTGTTCATTTCCAATATTTTTTTTATATATTATTTACTTTAAAAACCTTTACACATTATTTATCTTAAATGTATATACTATTTATTTTAATTTTTTTTTCTTTCATGTTATATATTCTAAAATTTTATATACTGTTCATTTTTAAATGGTTTTATGATTATTCATTTTAAGGATTAGTAAATTGTTTATATTAAACTATTTCCCATTTTATGTATATTATTCAGGTTAAATTTCCTTTTTATGTGTTATTTAGTTTAAATTTTTTAAGTTGTTTTATAAATTAGATGTTTTAAACCATTTTATATTTTTATATTAATTATTTTAAATTACTTGATATTATTGCAATTTATAATATTTATTTTAGATTGGTTTTTATATATATTATTTATTATCATTTGTCTTACAATAATCGATTTAAACTTTTATTTGTTTTTTAGTTCATAGTTTGTTTATTTATTTCTTAGATTGGTTGAGTGTAAAATTGTGCTTTCCGTAATTATTGCTATCATCGTGTTATTTGTAATTCTTAATTAGTGCTTATTGGTTATTTGTGATGCATTAAAATAACGTTTGGTGTATGTATTTCCATTTTGCTTTATATACTATCATTCCATCGCATTTTATTCGTTTAAAAAGTCATGTTTTAACACCGTTCAAATTTTAAAACCATTTTACTCAAAAGTTTTTAAAATATGGCAATGCTCATGTTTGGAAGCTTCGAGAAAATCGTGCTCTAACTCACTGGGTTCCGATTCTTCTCGTTAAATCTAAACAACCAAGTACCCTTTTTTCTTTTCTAATCAAAACGCATAAAAATTTTAAATAAAAAACTTGTAATAGGCCCAATTTGCCCGGGCCCATTAATCAATTTTTAACCAAAACCATTAAACCAAAATAAAACCAAAATAAAAACCAATAATAATAGTCCAATAATAAAAGTCCAAATACAATAAAATTACAAACCCAATAATAAAACAGTCCAGCCTTTACTAGCCCAAATCTATTACTACCCCCAGACCCAATAAATTAAACCAAGCCCGATAACTAAACCTAGCCCAAAACCCGAATTAACCAATTCCAGCCCAAAGCAAATCAGAATCGGATGAAACCCTAGAGGCTTCCAGACTGTTCGTGCGCCGCAGCCTTCTCCCACGCGTGCCCCTCATGCATCCGTGCCACAGTCATCAGCAACGGCCCTTCCACGAGCGAGTGTTCAGCGACACCTGCAACAGAAAGCAGCAAGAGCCACAACTGAATAGTAGAATACAGTAGAATGCAGTAGAAAAATATTAGGAAAAACGTGTATCTCATTTTCTTGGCTATAAAAAGCCAAGTATTGTACAGTAGATTTTTACGCACGAACTCATACGCAAAATACCAAATCAAAAGCGTAAAATCTTTTGAAAAGGTGATTTCGCTTTTTCGTTTCCTTCGCTTTCTCGCTCGCTCATATATAAAAATTTTAGAAAAAGGAAAGGGTTTTACCTTTTGAATCGACGGACCGCTTTTTTCGGCGAAATCGAAGCAAAGATGGTCATCGAGGTTGGGGATTCTGAAACATTCGAGTCTGAATGGGCCTGAATCAGCCACTAATCGTCGATTGCCATGGCGTTATAGTGGTCGAACAACGGTTTTTTTATGCGGCTAAAAAGGGATTCGGATTTAAGGTTTCGGCCGAAAAGGGAACAAAGGGATTAGGGTTCTATTTTAAAAAATGGATGAGTGTTTTAATCGGATTTTAGGAAAAATGGCTCATTAAAGAAACAACGCCGTTTTGGCTAATTTCAATAGCCTCAAAACGGCGCCAGTGAAACGCCCGATCGGACCGATCCAAATCTCCGTGATCCGCGTGTTTTTGCGGTGATGAGATATTTGTGCAATTAGTCCCTCTTTGTCATACCGGCTTTCGATTAGATCGGTTATATATTTCTTTTGTTTCTTAATTGATCTCTGTAATTTGTGTGTTATTTCAATTTAGTTCACTCTATCTGTTCTTTGTGTTTTGGATATTGGAATATTTGTTAGTTTGATCCCTAACCATTTATGCGCATTTTATTTAAATCCTTAATTGCTTTTCACGCTTTTATTTGTTTAAAAATTATTTCTTTTGATTTTGTTTTTATTTCAATTGAGTCTTTTATTTTAATTTTTGTAATTCTTTTATTCTTTTAAATTTATTTATTATTCATTTTTGATTATTTTTACATATTATTTTGAAATACTTTATTGATTATCTAGTTTTTTTTTATTTGTATATCTTTTAAAACTTATTTTAATATAATTTTTTCATTTTAAAATTCTCTTTTATGTATATTTCTTTGATTTAAAAATTTATATAATATTTGTAAATACTTTCATACATCATTATTTTATATATTATTATTTAAATTAAACTATTTCTTAATATATGTATATTATTCATATTAATTTTTTTTTACCTCATGAATATTATTCATTTTGATGGATATTTTATCTTGTATATTATGTATTTTGATTTTCTTCTTATAATATTTATTTTAAAATTCATTTGTATACTATTATCTAATATATTTTTAATCTTTATTTTTTGATTGATATATATATTATATACTACTTATTTTAATTTTCTTTTTATATAATACTTGTTTTAAAATTCTTTAATATATTACCATTTGATATATTTTTTATTTTCCTCTTTATTTTATTCAAAATTCTCATATATTACCTGTTTTAAAATTCATATATATATAATTTGTTGTTTGTATATTAATGAGTTCATTTTTTTGTTCTTATATATTATTCATTCTTTCTATTTGTCTTAAAAGTTGTTGCATTTTATTTATGTTAAGTTGCTTGATATTTATTTCTAAATTGTCTTTTGATTCATTAGTTTTGAATGTTAATGTTAGTATTTGTATAGCATATGATATGTTGCCATTGTATGAATCCTAATTCGCTCTTCTGTGTTTTCATTATTGCCATGTATTGTTATTTTGTGATTGTAATTATACTTTTGTTTTTTTTTATTATTGCATTGTAATTAAGGTTTCCAACTTATTTATGAAAATTTGTTTATTTTATATCCAAACAAACCAAAAAAATATATTTTGAGTCTATCTTATATTCGCTTAGTAAAATTTTTTAAGATAAGGCAATATTTGTGTGTTGGAAATTGAAAATTGCGCCCTAACGTGTCTTTGGTGTCAATTTTCCGTGTGACCAAATAACCAAATATCCTTCTAATTGCATGTTTTGAAAATCAAAGACGATCCTGGTATCGAGGTATAAATGTGTCATATCCTAACGTGTTGGATGTGGTGTTTTTATTCCTTTGGAACGAGTGAATCTTGAGATTCAATTCAAAATTAATTAACATTCTTTAAAAGAATCACACCTTAAACATTTTCAAGTTTTCAACGCAAGGACACTAATTAATCAATTTGGTACTGCGCTCGGGCGCATTTAGGGTGCTAACCCTTTCTCGTACGTAACCGACTCCCGAACCCTTTTTGTTATTTAATTTCGTAGACCAGTTTTTTTAGGTGATCCAATCACACCTAAACAAAAAAGGTTGGTGGCGACTCTACTCCTTATTTTTAAAGTCGATCCCCATTTTCCAAAATATAATAAAAAATGGTTTCGACAGCTTGGCGACTCCACTGGGGACCGGTTGAGAGTCAGGCCATAGATTGATTAATTTTTGTCCTTTTGGTTGAAAATTTGGAAAATTGTTTTGAAAAATCATGTTTCTTTTGATGCATTTGTTGGTGCTATGATTGCAATAATGTCGAGTCTCATAAAATACTTTGGCATTGCATTGCATGACCGTTGTGGTTACACCTTTTAAGTGGGAGTGAGAAACTATGCCTTCGTGAGGTTTTCACCTCCGTATGGGCTAGTGGACTGCTTCCGGGATACACCTGTACCTATGTGCTTCGTGAGATTTTCATCTCCGCATGGCCATAGGGAAATGTATTCCCCTGAACCGAACTCAATCCATATGAGCCTATAATGGGTGAGGATTGAGGAATCTGTTGGTTCAGGTACCCTCTCTTTAGAACCAAACCACATATAGTGAACCCTAGGAGCCCACTTTAGGTAGAACTATGTTGAACCCTAGCAGTCACCTGGGTAGGTGATTGACTATTTTCTGTTTGATTTGATTTTTTTACCATCTGTATATGATACTAACATGTTTTATTTTGTTTATGACTTCATTACATTTCATCATCATAGAAAGGAGGTGTTGATTCATATTCGATTGCTAAATAGAAGAGTTTGTCATAAGAAAATGGATTGCTTGATAAAGTGGGTTATAATGCATTCGTCCAAATATAGTCCAAGTAAACACAACGAGAAAAGATTGATAGTATATGACTTTGCCTCGTTGCCCGGGGATTCAAGCCAACCAGGATTATTCGAGAGTCAATACGTCTCAATTTTCTTAAAGAAGCTTATGAGCATCGCGGAGAATAAGTGAGTGAAGAGTCACGGCCTGGATCAAGCAACAAAGAGCTAGAAGAGGCATCTATTGAGAAAGTTCACGGGACACAATGTTCGAATACGAAGAAAAGGATTAGTGTCTTCACTTGGACTATGAGGACAAAGCCGCATATGTAATCCGTTTTATGTAAAGAAATTTATTTTCTAGAAAAGTTCTTCTAATGGAATTGAATTCAGAATCAATGCCTCTCTTTCTTTTTGCATTCATTCCATGCATTTGCATTGCATTTCATGCATTTTCATTACATCACATGTATTAAAATTTGTAGAAAGACTCTAACTAATTAAAATTATTTCAGTAACCTGGAAACCGACAGAACCTTACCAAATACGCATCCCTACGGCACAAGAAAAAAGACCAAGTCAATAGAAAAAATACTAGAAAAGTTGGAGCAAATGCAAAAGGATATGCAAGAACAAATGCAGGCACAGATGTAAGAGCAGCTAGCTAAGATCCAGCAAGAGATGAGGGAACAAATGATGGAGTCTCAAAGAAACATGATGGCTCAATTGTCCCAACTGCTGGTAGGAAGGATGGACAAAAGGAAAAGCACCATGGATAATGAAGATCCTCAATATCCTCCCGATTTTATCCCTACCAATGCTCAAACACCACCTGAGGTATACCCACAGAGACCATCTATTACGATTAATCCCCAACAGTTTCAGGCTGGGGCCGCGATACTAGTGAATTCCCAAACTAGATCAGGTTTTACTCCAGAGGGTAATCCTGCCAATCTCGCTGTTCCCAATCTAGATAATATAGCAGAAAGAGAAAGAGCAAGAATGGAACCTCTAAAGCAGTTAGAGGACCGATATAAATGGCTGGAAGAAAGATTCAGAGCAATGAAAAATGCTAGTAATTATAGAGGAATCGATGCTATGGATTTAAGCTTGGTTCCGGACCTGGTACTTCCCCACAGATTCAAAACACCAGAGTTTGAGAAATACAACGGAAATAGTTGTCCTGAAGCTCATATCACTATGTTCTACAGACGTATGACTGGGCATGTCAACAATGATCGATTAATGATCCACTGCTTCCAAGACAGTCTAATTGGGGCAGCGTCCAAATGGTATAACCAATTGAGTCGTACCAAGATTAGTTCATGGAGAGATTTAGCTCAAGCTTTCATGAAACAGTATAGTCATGTAACAGATATGACCCCCGATAGAATCACTTTGCAGAACATGGAGAAGAGAACAAATGAGAGTTTCCAGCAATATGCCCAAAGATGGAGGGAAGTTGCTATACAAGTCCAGCCACCTCTACTGGAAAAAGAAACCATGATACTCTTCATCAATACTCTGAAGGCCCCGGTCATTAACTATATGTTGGGAAGTTCCACCATGAGCTTTTCAGATATGGTAATGTCTGGCGAGATAATTGAGAATGCTATAAGAAGCGGAAAGATAGATGCGGGAGAAAGCACCAAAAGATCAACTTCGAGAAACAAGGAAAATGAAGTAAATATCCTGAGCACGTATAAGACTGAAATCTATAGCTATCAAGGCTCTTCAAGGCAAGAATTCAACCCGAGGCCAAATGCAGAAAAGGTCCAGTTCACGCCCATCCCGATAACATATAAAGAGCTGTATCAGAATCTTTTTGATGTGCATGTAGTGTCTCCGTTCTACTCGGAACCTATGCAACCTCCGTACCCAAAATGGTATAATGAGAATGCCCAATGCGAGTACCACGCGGGAATAATGGGGCATTCAATTGAAAACTGCACTACATTTAAAAAGTTGGTCGAAAGACTCATTGAAAGGGGAATTGTGAAAGTCGACGATTCCTCAGAACCTAATCACTCGGATGAAGCAGTGAATGTGATAGTTGAAAGTGGAGGCAGAAGAGTTGTAATTCCTTGAAGAAGTCAGAAGAATATTAGGGAATCTAAACATTAATGACATATCCGAAGAGGGAATCAGGGAATAAAAGTTTCCAAGCCCTTACATACTTGGGAAGATTTTAAACAATGGGATCATAGAAGGGTTCCTTGTATTTTTAGAAATTTCCAGAGTAATATTCTAAACATGCTTGTTGCTTTAAGCCTAGAGGAAATAAGAATCCTTTTGTGAAATAGGCTTGTGTCCAAAATTTTTATTTCAATAAAATGCATCCTTTTAAGCAATTTTTTTTTCTTCTTTTTCTTTCATACTGTACATTTTTTTTGTGTTTTAGAATATTCTTTCATTCTTTATTCATGACTATACCATACAAATAATCATCCTTAGAATCATTTATTCTTTGGATTGCCTTCGTACCTAGGTACCCAGATATCAATAACATGAGCGACATTGTTACTGACTCCCTTTTTGAATGAGATATGGGTCTAGGGGATCTAAGGACTTTGAATATGACAGAGATTGTACCCTATCTTTTAATTTAGAATGGTAGAACAAGTAAAAATAGACTCTACTTTGCAAAGGGTCAGTGGACGTTGCGAGCTTAGGAAAGGGGGTAAAGATCGAAGCCTAACTTACCACAGAAATAAGGCGAGACATCATTGAGTTATTTTCAAGAATTCCAAGATGTTTTCGCACAATCATATGAAGGCACGCCAGGCTTGAAATG
Organism: Gossypium sturtianum; assembly: GCA_025698515.1. NCBI lineage: Eukaryota > Viridiplantae > Streptophyta > Magnoliopsida > Malvales > Malvaceae > Gossypium > Gossypium sturtianum. The sequence continues at coordinate 60,439,563 of CM046952.1, forward strand.
TGGGCATGCTGTTTAAAGAACCCATGATAATGGTTCTACGATAGTCAGGCTAATCAAGAGGATCGGGCTACTGGTTTACCAAGAAAAGGAAATTGCATCAGTTACGTCGTAAATACCAAATTGGGGAAGACAAGACTTATGTGCCTCTTCCATTCTTTCTATAGGCGGGGCATAGATGTTATGGGGCTGATCTCGTCAAAAGCATCTAGCCGATAGCAATTCATCTTCGTGGTTATCAATTACTTCACTAAGAGGGTGAAGGTTGCTTCATATGCCAAAGTTACAAAGTCAGCAGTCATCGAATTCAAATCCACATTCAAATCCAAATTCAAATCCAAATCCAAATTCAAATCCAAATCCAAATCCAAATCCAAATTCAAACTCAAGTTCAGATTTAAATTTAAATTTAAGTTCAAATGCAAATTCAAATTAAAGAAAACAAAAAAAAGTGGCAATAAAGAATGCTAGAAAGAAACATGTTTGACATAATTGCACAATGTCAAAAATTTACAGTCTGTTCAAAGATCAGACACCATATCAGTGCAGTAAAGGTAGCCAAAAAACCATTCAAATTTTTTGAAAAATGACTGAGATTTGTAAAGGTTGGCATAGAGAAGTTACTATTTACCCTCTATGTTTCTTGAACGTTGGCCAGGACCTTCACCGGGGCAACATCTTTCTCATTGGTTTATGAAAAGGAAACAATTGTTGGAAGTTAAGATTACTTTTCTCCAAGCTTTGATTGAATTGGATGAAGCAGAATGTCTCCGGTAAGCTTGATTGAAAGTATTCATGGTCGAATGTACCAAAAACAAATGATACGGGCTTATGACAAAGAGGTTCGCCCAAGAGAATTTCATGATGGGGACCTGGCATTAAGAATGATCCTTCTCATACAAAAGGACTTCAGAGGATAGTAAATGCCAAATTTTGAAAAACCTTATGTAGTGAAGAAGGCTTGTTCTGGAAGATCATTAACTTTGACCAAGATGGATGGCAAGGACATGCTCAAGCCGGTGAATTCAAATTTCATCTAAAAGGAGAGGCCAAGGTGAAAACCCACAAAAGGCGCCTTGAGACCTTAAAAAAACAAAAAAAAACAAAAAATAAAAGAAATAAAAAAATTTCAATAAAAAAATAAAAAAAAAATTCAAAAAAAAAAGAAAGAAAAAGGAGAGGCCAAGGCGAAAACCCGCAAAGGGCGCTTTGAGACCAAAGGGGATTTGAGTTGAAAACCCGAAAAAGGCGGCTCAAATTTTGATCGAAAGTGGGGCATACAGTAGTCTCGCTACGCTTGAATTAACAATGAGGAAGTATGTGACGTCTTGGGGCATTGACAAAGTACTCCGGATCCCCTAAACACATATTGAGCTTAAAATGGTCCTCAAGAAGTTTGAATAGAGAAGCTCAGGCTGCGATATCTGGGGCACCTAGTTTCCATGTTACCCATTCTGAATTTGTTATCTTTAATTATTTTATTCGTTTCAAAATACACTACCAATAAATTTCCTTCTAGATTGCATTTGCTATTTTTGCTTAACTTATTTGTTTCGAGCTATGCTCCTAATTAGTTTCCTTCTTGTCCATTGTTATGATATTTTTCAAGCATTTTTGCATTGAAATAATGATTAGTGGACTAATAATACTTTCATAAAAGAAGTTTCGCATATTACTCTAGAAGCTTCTAAATAATAAAAGAACTTGAAACAGGACTATTGTTTAAAACTCAACAAGTTTAAGGGATGGAAATATTGGTGGAGGACGAGTCTAAACTGAGACTATCCCTCTGGGTTTTTGTCAAAAATGGTGATTGAACAAAATGACAAGATATTGCGTCAGTAATACAATCTTGACGAAAATGGGCAATGTTAACTTGAGTGAAAAAGGGGAATCATTCTCGAGAAAAAATGGTATTCGGCATCCATGCAAATATCATGCATACACATTTGGTTAGGTCACCCGGAGAGTGATCAGTTGATGGAACAAGTTACAGATCCTATATCTTTGACTTGCAGCTGGTTGGATTGAAGATGAAACAAATTCTATACCCTTGAGTTGCAGTGGGATGGATTGGAAAAGATTCAGATCCTACACCCCTAAGATGAACGCTGAAGTTACAGTGGGGCAAATCCGTTGAGCAAGATATAATGGTTTTTTTAGAGTTTTCTATCGAGAATACCAGCCGAACAAGATGGCAGCATGATACGTCAGTGATAAAACCTTGATAAACAATGAGTGATGACACCTTAAGCTTTTAAAAAGGGATCATTTTCATGAAATCCTGCATCCATGCAAGACACATTTAGTTAGGAGCATTTGATTCATTCTGACCATTGCATCCTAATCCTTAAAAAAGGGATCATTCTCATTCTGTATTCATGCAGGACACATTTAGTTAGGAGCATTTGATTCATTCCGATCATTGCATCCTAATCATTGTACATTTAACAAAGGATCATTCTTATGACAGTCTGCATTCATGCAAATGTCATCCATAATATCATTCAGTTAGGAGCATTTGATTCACTCCGATCATTGCATCCTAAGCATTGTACATAAAAAAAAAAGGGATCATTCTCATGACATTCTGCATTCATGCAAATGTCATCCATAATATCATTTGGTTAGAAGCATTTGATTCATTCCAATCATTGCATCTTAATCATTGTACATTTAAAAAAAAAGGAATCATGACATTTTTGGCATTCATAACACATGTGGCTAGGAGCATTTGATTCATTCTGATCATAGCATCCTGATCATTCGGCATAAACATATGCATGTAGAACCGAGTCTAAAGGACATGTCCCTCAGAGGACGGTGTAGCAACATCGGTGAATTCACAGATCTTATCTCCCTAAGCAGTAGTGGAGCAGATCAAATTTGGCGAATCTTATCTCCATGTATCGGCAATGGAGCAGATTTTAGTCATTGGTCTTATCTTCCTGAGATGGTAAGAAAGCAGACTGAAAAGTTTAGATTTTGTTCCCTCGAGATGGTAGTGGAGCAGACTAAAGATTAAAGTCTTCCTGAGATAGTAAGGAAGCAAATTGGATAGTTCAGATTTTGTTCCCTCGAGATGGTAGTGGAGCAGACTGAAGATTGAAGTCTTCCTGAGATAGTAAGGAAGCAAATTGGAAAGTTCAAATTTTGTTCCCTCGAGATGGTAGTAGAGCAAAATGAAGATTGAAGTCTTCCTGAGATAGTAAGGAAGCAGATTGGAAAGTTCAGATTTTGTTCCCTCGAGATGGTAGTGGAGTAGACTAAAGATTGAAGTCTTCATGAGATAATAAGGAAGCAGACTGGAAAGTTCAGATTTTGTTCCCTCGAGATGGCAGTGGAGCAGACTGAAGATTGAAGTCTTCCTGAGATAGTAAGGAAGCAAACTGGAAAGTTCAAATTTTGTTCCCTCGAGATGGTAGTGGAGCAGCTTGAAGATTGAAGTCTTCCTGAGATAGTAAGGAAGCAGACTGGAAAATTCAGATTTTGTTCTCTCGAGATGGTAATAGAGCAGGCTGAAGATTGTAGTCTTCCTGAGATAGTAAGGAAAAAGATTGGAAAGTTCAGATTTTGTTCCCTCGAGATGGTAGTGGAGCAGACTGAAGATTGAAGTCTTCCTGAGATAGTAAGGAAGCAGATTGGAAAGTTCAGATTTTGTTCCTCGAGATGGCAAAGTGGAAGCAGATCAAGATTGAAGTCTTCCTGAGATAGTAAGGAAGCAGATTGGAAAGTTCAGATTTTGTTCCCTCGAAATGGTAGTGGAGCAGACTGAAGATTGAAGTCTTCATGAGATAGCAAGGAAGCAAATTAGAAAGTTCAGATTTTGTTCCCTCAAGATGGTAGTGGAGCAGACTGAAGATTGAAGTCTTCTTGAGATAGTAAGGAAGCAGGTTGGAAAATTCAGATTTTGTTCTCTCGAGATGGTAGTAGAGCAGGCTGAAGATTGTAGTCTTCCTGAGATAGTAAAGAAGCAGATTGAAAAGTTTAGATCTTGTTCCCTCGAGATGGTAGTGGAGCATATTGAAGATTATAGTCTTATCTTCCTGATGTAGCAAGGGAGCAGACTAAATAAAATTGTAGATCTTGTCTCCTCGAGATAGCAGTGGGGCAGATCGAAGACGGCGAATCTTATCTTCCCAAGGTAGCAGGGGAGTAGATTTTAGCCACTAGTCTTATCTTCCTGATGTAGCAAGGGTGCAGACTAAATAAAATTGTAGACCTTGTCTCCTCGAGATAGTAGTGGGACAGATCGAAGATGGCGAATCTTATCTTCCCGAGTGGGGCAGATCGAAAATGGTGAATCTTATCTTCCCGAGGTTGCAGTGGAGCAGATTGAAACCACAAGTCTAAATTGGATTGAAGCGCTAGTTCTTATGCTTCTGAAAATGCAGTGGGATGGAACGAAGCTACTCAAAGAAGAAAAGCACCGAAAGAAGTCAAGATTTCGTAAGACCGGGCAAAATTGGCCCTTTTTGAAGTCTTTGCTCTATTCTCGTTACACGACAACGAGCAAAGAGGGGCAACTGTAATAGGCCCAATTTACCCAGGCCTATTAATCAATTTTTAACCAAAACCATTAAACCAAAATAAAACCAAAATAAAAACCAATAATAATAGTCCAATAATAAAAGTCCAAATACAATAAAATTACAAACCCAATAATAAAATAGTCCAGCCTTTACTAGCCCAAATCTATTACTACCCCCAGACCCAATAAATTAAACCAAGCCCGATAACTAAACCTAGCCCAAAACCCGAATTAACCAATTCCAAATTTCAAAGCAAATCGGGAATCGGATGAAACCCTAGAGGCTTCCAGATCGTTCGCGCCGCAGCCTTCTCCCACGCTGCGCCCCTCATGCTCCGTCAGTGCCACGATCATCGACAACGGCCCTTCCACGGCGAGTGTTCAACACACACTGCAATGCAAGCGGCAAAGAGCCACAACTGAATAGTAGAATATAGTAGAATGCAGTAGAAAAATATTAGGAAAAACGTGTATCTCATTTTCTTGGCTATAAAAAGCCAAGTATTGTACAGTAGATTTTTACGCACGAACTCATACGTAAAATACCAAATTAAAAAGCAGAAAATCTTTTGAAAAGGTGATTTCAGTTTTCGTTTCCTTCGCTTTCTTTCTCTGCTCATATATAAAAATTTTAGAAAAAGGAAAGGGTTTTACCTTTTGAATCGACGGACCGCTTTTTTCGACGAAATCGAAGCAAAGATGGCCATCGAGGTTGGGGATTCTGAAACATTCGAGTCTGAATGGGCCTGAATCAGCCACTAATCGCCGATTGCCATGGCGTTATAGTGGTCGAACAACGGTTTTTTTTATGCGGCTAAAAAGGGATTCGGATTTAAGGTTTCGGCCGAAAAGGGAACAAAGGGATTAGGGTTCTATTTTAAAAAATGGATGAGTGTTTTAATCGGATTTTAGGAAAAATGGCTCATTAAAGAAACAACGCCGTTTTGGCTAATTTCAATAGCCTCAAAACGGCGCCATGTGAAACGCCTCGATCAGACCCGATCCAGCATCTCCAGGATCCGCGTGTTTTTGCGGTGATGAGATATTTGTGCAATTAGTCCCTCTTTGTCATACCGGCTTTCGATTAGACCGGTTATATATTTCTTTTGTTTCTTAATTGATCTCTGTAATTTGTGTGTTATTTCAATTTAGTTCAGTCTATACGCTGCTGTGTTTTGGATATTGGAATATTTGTTAGTTTGATCCCTAACCATTTATGCGCATTTTATTTAAATCCTTAATTCTGTTTTCACAGTTTTATTTGTTTAAAAATTATTTCTTTTGATTTTGTTTTTATTTCAATTGAGTCTTTTATTTTAATTTTTGTAATTCTTTTATTCTTTTAAATTTATTTATTATTCATTTTTTGATTATTTTTACATATTATTTTGAAATACTTTATTGATTATCTAGTTTTTTTTTTTATTTGTATATCTTTTAAAACTTATTTTAATATAATTTGTTCATTTTAAAATTCTCTTTTATGTATATTTCTTTGATTTAAAAATTTATATAATATTTGTAAATACTTTCATACATCATTATTTTATATATTATTATTTAAATTAAACTATTTCTTAATATATGTATATTATTCATATTAATTTTTTTACCTCATGAATATTATTCATTTTGATGGATATTTTATCTTGTATATTATGTATTTTGATTTTCTTCTTATAATATTTATTTTAAAATTCATTTGTATACTATTATCTAATATATTTTTAATCTTTATTTTTTGATTGATATATATATTATATACTACTTATTTTAATTTTCTTTTATATAATACTTGTTTTAAAATTCTTTAATATATTACCATTTGATATATTTTTATTTTCCTCTTATTTTATTCAAAATTCTCATATATTACCTGCTTTTAAAATTCATATATATATAATTTGTTGTTTGTATATTAATGAGTTCATTTTTTTGTTCTTATATATTATTCATTCTTTCTATTTGTCTTAAAAGTTGTTGCATTTTATTTATGTTAAGTTGCTTGATATTTATTTCTAAATTGTCTTTTGATTTATTAATTTTGAATGTTAATGTTAGTATTTGTATAGCATATGATATGTTGCCATTGTATGAATCCTAATTCGCTCTTCTGTATTTTCATTATTGCCATGTATTGTTATTTTGTGATTGCAATTATACTTTTGTTTTTTTATTATTGCATTGTAATTAAGGTTTCCAACTTATTTATGAAAATTTGTTTATTTTATATCCAAACAAACCAAACAAATATATTTTGAGTCTATCTTATATTCGCTTAGTAAAATTTTTCAAGATAAGGTAATATTTGTGTGCTTAGAAATTCGAAAAATTGCGCCCTAACGTGCTGGGTGTCAATTTTCCGTGTGACCAAATAACCAAATATCCTTCTAATTGAATGTTTTGAAAATCAAAGATGATCTCGGTATCGAGGTATAAATGTGTCATATCCTAACGTGTTGGATGTGGTGTTTTTATTCCTTTGGAACGAGTGAATCTTGAGATTCAATTCAAAATTAATTAACATTCTTTAAAAAGAATCACACCTTAAACATTTTCAAGTTTTCAACGCAAGGACACTAATTAATCAATTTGGTACCCGTTCTGGGGCATACGAGGGTGCTAACCCTTCCTCGTGCATAACCGACTCCCGAACCCTTTTTGTTATTTAATTCTAGACCAGTTTTTTTAGGTGATCCAATCACACCTAAACAAAAAAGGTTGGTGGCGACTCTACTCCTTATTTTTAAAGTCGATCCCCATTTTCCAAAATATAATAAAAAAATGGTTTCGACAAAACTTATTCTCGAGAATTCGAGATGTTGCATCCTAACTCACTGGATGTGACGTCTTATCATCTCGAGGTAAGAATTTCTAAAAAAACAAAGACAATATTCCGTATTCGGGAATTTTGAGAAATTGTGCCCTAACTTACTAGGTTCTAATTTTTCATAAAGCCCAAATAATCGAATACCTTTTCAAACTTTATTACACGGGTTCTAAAAATCAAAAGATAAGTTCAGTTTCGAGAATATAAGTTGTTGTACCCTAACTCACTGAGTATGACATTTTATTTCTTCGAAATAAGAGGGTTTTGGCATCCAATGTGATTCTGTTCAAATTTTTTAAGCAAACGGATCGTAATCTAGAATCTTTTCAAATTTTCGGCATTAAGACATTAAATAATCAATTTGGTACCAATTTTGGGCGCTACGAGGGTGCTAACCCTTCCTCGTACGTAACCGACTCCCGAACCCGTTTTCTTGAGTTTTTGTAGACCAAAATATGTTTTAAAAAATCAAAGTTTTATTAAAATGATCAATTTCAAGGTGATCCGATCACACCTCAAAATAGGATCGGTGGCGACTCCATTTTCGTTTCTAAAGTCGACCCCGTTTTCCAAACAAAAAAATGGTTTCGACAACTTGGCGACTCCACTGGGGACATGAGAGAGTCGAGCCGTAAAATTGATTGTTTTCTGTCTTGTTGTCAAAAATTGAAAATCTGATTTGAAAAATTACGATCTTATTATTGCATTTGTTCGTATTGTTATTTCATAATTACTGTGGTTTAAGTCTCGCATCATATTGCATAGGGACCATTTTGCTCTTACCCTTTTAAGTGGGAGTGAGAAGCTACTCCTTCGTGAGGTTTTCACCTCCGTGCAGGATAGTGGATCGCTTTCTGGATACATCCGTACCTATGTCTTCGTGAGATTTTCATCTCTGTGTAGCCATAGGGAAATGTATTCCCCTGAACCGAACTCGACCCATATGAGCCTATAATGGGTGAGGATTGAGGAATCTGCTGGTTTAGGTACCCTCTCTTTAGAACCAAACCACATATAGTAAGCCCTAAGAGCCCACTTTAGGTAGAACTATGTTAAACCCTAGCAGTCACCTAGATAGGTGTTTGATTATTTTCTGTTTGATTTGATTTTTACCATCTGTATATGATACTAACGTGTTTTCTTTTGTTTATGACTACATTGCATTTCATCATCATAGAAAGGATGTGTTGATCCATATTCGATTGCTAAATAGAAGAGCTTGTCATAGGAAAATGAATTTCTTGATAAAGTGGGTTATAATACGTTCGTCCAAATATAGTCCAAGTAAACACAACGAGAAAAGATTGATAGTATATGACTTTGCCTCGATGCTTGGGGATTTAAGCCAACAAGGATTATTCGAGAGTCATCACATCTCAATTTTCTTAAAGAAGCTTATGAGCATCGCGGAGGATAAGTGAGTGAAGAGTCACGGCCTGGATCAAACAACAAGAAGCTAGAAGAGGCATCTATTGAGGAAGTTCACAGGACATGACCATAACATCCGGCTATGAATAAAAAGATTGGTGTTTTCACCTGGACTGTGAGGACAAAGTCGCATATGTAATCCGTTTTATGTAAAGAAATTTATTTTCTAGAAAAGTTCTTCTAACGAAATTGAGTTCAGAATCAGCGCCTCTCTTTCTTTTTGCATTCATTTCATGCATTTACATTGCATTGCATTGCATGCATTAAATTTCAAAAAAAAACCTAATTAATCAAAAGAATTGGAATTCCTGGAAGAAGACAAAAGCCTGGAAGGAATATCGGGGAATCTAAACATTAACGCCATATCTAAAAAGGGAACCAGAGAATAGAGTTTTCCAAGCGTCGGCCCTTACGTACTTGGGGTGTTTTGAACAATGGGACTGTGGAAGAGATCCTTGTATTTTTAGAGCTAATTTAGAGCAATATTCAGAACATACTTGTTTCTTTAAGCCTAGAGGCAATAAGAATCATTTATTTCAATAAAATGCATCTTTTTGAGTAAATATTTTTTTCATTCTTTCCATTTCATACTATACATTCTTTTATTCTTTGGAATATTCTTCTCTTCTTCATTCATGATCATACCATATAAATAATCATCCTTAGAATCATTTATTCTTTGAAATTTGCCTTCGTACCTACAATAGGTACCCAGATTAGAATCATTTATTCTTTGGAATTTTCCTTCGTACCTACAATAGGTACCCAGATATCAATGACATGAGTGACGTTGTTACTAACTCCCTTTTTGAATGAGATATGGGTCTAAGGGATCTAAAGACTTTGAAGATGATAGAGATTGTGACCTATCTTCTGATTTGTTAAGGATGGTAGAACAAGATGAAAAATAGATCCTACCTTACAAAGGGTCAGGGGACATTGCAAGCCTAGGAAAGGGGTGAAGATCGAAGCCTAGCTCACCACAGAAATAAGGCAAGACATCATTGGGTTATTTCCAAGAATTCAAAGATGTTTTCGCACGATCATATTAAGATACGCCTGGGAAAACCTTAGAAGAGGTCCATAAGGGTGTCTAAAGAATACATGCTAGTGGTTCTATAGCCAGGCCAATCATGAGGTTCAGGTACTGCTGGTCTACCATGAAAGGGAGATTGCATCAATTATGCCGTAAATGCCAAATTGAGGAACAAAGACTTATGTGCCTTATCTATTCCTTCACAGATTTTCTATATGTGGGGCATGGATGTTGTGGGGCTGATCTCGTCAAAAACTTCAAGCCAACATCAATTCATCTTCATGGACGTAGATTACTTCACCAAAAGGGTGAAAGTCGCTTCTTATGCCAATTTTACAATGTTAACAGTCATCAAATCCCACTCTCAATGCAAAACAAGAAAAAAAAACAAAAAACCAAAAATTCAGGTGCCAACAAAGAATGCCAGAAAGGATCATGTTTAACAATGCATAACCGCACAATGTCAGAAGTTTATAGTCTGCTCAAAGATCAGACATTATATCAGTGCAGCAAAGGCAGCCAAAAAATAAAAACAAAAGATCGTAAAAAAGACCGAGACTTGTAAATATTGGCATATAGAAGTTACTATTTACCCTCTATGCTTATCAAACGTTGGCCAGGACTGTCACCGGGGCAACACATTTCTCATTGGTTTTGCCCATTGAAGTCGAAATTCCTTTTTTCCAAGTTTTATCATAACTGAAGTTGGATGAGGTAGAATGGATCCAACCCGATGTGATCAGTCAAATTTGTAGAGAAAAGTTAATAGCTATCTGTTACAGTTAGATGATGCGGGTTTACGACAAAGAGGTTTATCCTAGAGAATTCCCAAAGGGGGACCTGATATTAAAGAAGATCCTTCATATACAAAAGGACTTCAGAGGAAAATGGATGTCAAACTAAGGAAAGACTTTATGTAGTGAAAAAGTCTATTCTGGAAACATTGACCAAAATGGATGGCAAGGACATGCCCAATCCGGTGAATTCAGTCAAGAAGTATTTCACTTAAAAAGGAGAGGCCAAGGTGAAAACCCACAAAGGGCACCTTGAGACCAACAATTAAAAAATCAAAAAATCAAAAAATCAAAAAAAAAAGGGAGAGGCCAAGGCGAAAGCCCGCAAAGGGCGCCTTGAGACCAAAGGGGATTTGAGTTGAAAACCCGAAAAGGGGGGCTCAAATTTTGATCAAAAGTGGGGCATATGGTAGTCTTGCTATACTTGAATTAACAATGAAGAAGTATGCTACGTCTTGGGGCATTGACAAAGTACTCCGGATCCCCTAAACACGTATTGAGCTCAAAAGGGTCCTCAAGAAGTTTGTACAGAGAAGCTCGGGCTGCGATATCTGGGGCACCTAGTTTCCATTTTACCCATTTTGAGTTTGTTATCTTTGATTACCTTATTCTTTTCAAAATACACTCTCAAAAAACTTTCTCCTTAATTGCATTTGCTAGCTTTGATTAACTTGTTTGTTTCGAGCTATGCTCCCAATCAATTTCCTTCTTGTCCATTGGTATGATCTTTTTCAAGCATTTCGAATTGAAATAACAATTAATGGACTAATAATACTTTCACAAAAGAAGTTCTGCATATTACTCTAGAAGCTTCTAAATAGTACGAGAACTTGAAACAAGATTATTGTTTAGAACTCACCAAAACTAAGGGTTGGAAAGGAGTCTAATTTGAGACTACCTGTTAAGTTTTTTTGCCAAAAGTATCAGTTGAATAAAAAGACAAGATATTGCGTTGGTGATACAGCCTCGACAAATAATGAGTAACCCAAGCATTAAAATGGGATTTTTCTCAAAGAAATTCGACATTCATATACATCCGGTCATGACACCCAGGGAATGGAAGGTGTAGCAGACCAAATTGATTGAAATGATACAAGTCTTTTACCCCTGAGTTGCAGTGGTATGGATTGAAAATGAAACGAGTTCTCTACCCTTGAATGGCGGTGGGATTGATTGAAGAGAATACAAATCCTATACCCCTGAATGGCGGTGGGATGGATTGGAAAAGTTTCATCCCCCTGAATCACGGTAAGATGGTTTGAAGATGGTACAAGCCCAGGTCCCAGAGGTACCATGGTGAACTTTGAAGTTATAGTGGGTCAAACCGGTTGAGTGAAGTATGATCGTTTCTACAAATTTGCTGTCAAAATACCAGCCGAGCAAGAAGGCAACATAATACGTCAGGGATAAAGCCCTGATGAACAACAATGACAGCTTAAACATTTGAAAAGGAATCATTTTCATGACATTTATGCATTCATATCATTCATAACACATGTAGTTAGGAGCATTTGAGTCATTCCGATCATAGCATCCTAATCATTTGCATAAGCATAAGCACATAAAACTAATTCTACAGACAGTTCACTGAGAGAACAAAGTGTAGCAATATCGAAGATTTGATTTTGTCCCCTAGAGATAGTAGTGGGGCAGATCGAAGATTGTAGTCTTATCTTCCTAAGATAGCAAGGAAGCAGACTGAAGATTTCAGATTTTGTTTCCTTGAGATAGCAGTGGAGCGGATCAAGGATGACCAGTCCTTCTCTCTAAGCAGTAGTAGAGTAGGCTGAAGATTGTAGATCTTGTCTCCCTAAACAGTAGTGGAGCAGATCAAGGATGACCAGTTCTATCTCCTTGAGCAGCAGTGGAGTAGGCTGAAGATTGCAGATCTTGTCTCCCTGAGCAGTAGTGGAGCAGATCAGTTAAAGATTGCAGATCTTATCTCACTAAGCAGTAGTGAAACAGATCGAAAGCCATAATTCTTATATCCTTGAAGTTCCAGTGGAGTAGGTTGAGGCTACAAATCCCTTCTCCCTGAGTTTACATTGAGGATCAATCCTTATTTCTTTGAAGTTTCAGCAGAGAAGATTGAGGTTACGAATCTCTTCTCCCTGAATTTTTATCTCCTCGAAGTTTTAGTGGAGTAGGTTGAGGCTACAAATCCCTTCCCCCTGAGATTACATTGAGGATCAAACCTTATTTCCTTGAAGTTTCAGTAGAGAAGATTGAAACTATGAATCTCTTCTCCCTGAATTATTATTTCCTCGAAGTTCTAAGGGAGTAGGTTGAAGCTACAAATCCCTCCTCCTTGAGATTACATTGAGGATCAATCCTTATTTCCTTAAAGTTTCAGTGGAGAAGATTGAAGCTACGAATCTCTTCTCCCTGAATTCTTATCTCCTCGAAATTCTAGCTGAGTAGGTTGAAATTAAAAATCCCGCCTTCTTGAGATTACATTGAGGATCAATCCTTATTTCTTTGAAGTTTCAGTAGAGAAGATTGAAGCTACGAATCTCTTCTCCCTGAATTCTTATCTCCTCGAAATTCCAGCGGAGTAGGTTGAAGCTACAAATCCCTCCTCCCTGAGATTACATTGAGGATCAATCCTTATTTCTTTGAAGTTTCAGTAGAGAAGATTGAAGCTACGAATCTCTTCTCCCTGAATTCTTATCTCCTCGAAATTCCAGCGGAGTAGGTTGAAATTACAAATCCTGCCTCCCTGAGATTACATTGAGGATCAATCCTTATTTCCTTGAAGTTTCAGTAGAGAAGATTGAAGCTATGAATCTCTTCTCCCTGAATTCTTATCTCCTCGAAATTCCAGCGGAGTAGGTTGAAATTACAAATCCCGCCTCTCTGAGATTACATTGAGGATCAATCCTTATTTCTTTGAAGTTTCAGTAGAGAAGATTGAAGCTACGAATCTCTTCTCCCTGAATTCTTATCCCCTCGAAATTCCAGCGGAGTAGGTTGAAATTACAAACCCTGCCTCCCTAAAATTACATTGAGGATCATTCCTTATTTCCTTGAAGTTTCAGAAGAGAAGATTGAAGCTATGAATCTCTTCTCCCTGAATTCTTATCTCCTTGAAGTTTCAACGGAGTAGATCAAAGTTACAAATCTCTTCTCCCTAAAATTACATCAGAGTGGATAGAAGCACTATTTCCTATACCCCTGAAGATGCAGTGAGGTGGAATGGGGCTACTTGAAGAAAAGAAGTGCCAAGAAGCCAAGATCTTACAAGACCAGGCAAATTTGGCTCTCTTTAAAGTCTTTGCTTCATTACCATTACATGATAATTAGCAAAGAGGGGCAGCTGTAAGAGCCCAAATTTGCCCGGGCCCGATAAAACCAAAACCAAAAAACCAAAAAAATAACAATTAAAAAACCAATTAATAAAAAATCCATAACAGTCCGTTTTTGTTACAAGCCCAATAATAACAGGCCCAATACCAGCCCAAATGCCTAACCCTAAACCCTAGCCCATAACAGATAACAAGCAGAAACCCTAGCTAGCCAAAGCAGCGCCGCAAGCCTCCCTCGCCACGTCCGTGTACCAGGCTGGCCTCTGTACCTACAAAAGAAGACAAAACAAACAGCAAATGAGAAAACGACAGAAAAGAAAAAAGGCTCTTGTATTTTTCTTTTTTTCATTATTGTTATTTTCGGCTATAAAAGTCGAACACAAAATACATTGTTTGGGTTACGATTTCACGCACATATACGAAATCAAAAGCAATTCAAAAAAATTAGAGTTTTTAAAAGGTGATTAGAGATCTTTTTTTGATTATTTTCTTTTCTGTTTCTTTGATCTCCATTTATATTTATTGTGTGTACAAACAAAAAAAGCAAATAAAAGAAGGAGACTTATCTGTGCAATGGCGCCTTCAAATCCCTATTTCTTCGTCTTAATCGAAGCTTAGATGGGGACTATGAAGTTTGAAATCGCGGGAGCCTTCGAAATGCTTTCAAGTAGGGTACAATAGACCATCGTACGACACCATATGCCAATTACAATGGCAAAATAGTGATCGGACAAGGGTTTCCTTCGCTCGGCCGAATGGAGGAGATGAAGGGATATTTGGGGTTCTTTTAATCTGTTTTAAAACTAGGCTAGGGTTTTGTTAGTTTAAAAGAATGGTTGGATGTTTTTTTTCTTTTTTTCAGCTTTAATTTGCCTTTATAAATGACGTAAAACGACGTCGTTTTAGGCCTATTTCAGTGGCCTTAAAACGACGTCGTATTGATAATATCTGACCCGACCCGATTCGATGCCCTCTGTAACACCCCAAACCCGACCTAGACGTTATGGCCGGATCTAGCATGTCACATCAAAAGGTTGTTTAAAAGCTATGCGTTCGTTAAAAACCTTGTATCCTTTTTGAAACCCCAAATTTCGTTGTTTGTAAAAATAAGATTTGCTTAAAGTGTATTCTTGTAAAGATGTTATTATTTTCGTAAAACTTTGTTTGTTGCAGAAGTCTGACTTAAAGAATTTTGGAGACGTGATATTTTGAAAATGGTTGTTATCATTTTAAAAACCAGTGTTTAATCGCTTAACAGTTCATATCTAGATGAATTACCAAATGTAAGTTTAAAAAGAAAAATCCAATGGCCTTATTACACCAAATATTAACCCAAAAAATAATACTATAAAATAAAATAAAACCAAAGTTACTAAGTTTCGTTAAGAAGTAGATCCGACGTATGGCCACCTACGAGTCCTTCACAGCTCCAAATCCTCTAACGCTGGGGGTTACCTGCACGGTTAAAAGAAAGGGGTGAGTTTTGAGAACTCATTGTGTAATCCCCTATAACGGTCACTATCTGGGCCTGAGCCCATACAGTATCGGTCTAGGCCTAAGCCCTATTCGGTAACAATATGGGCCTGAGCCCCAAAATCATCTCAATGTATGTGGATATGTGCCTACCCCAATCCTACCAGCCGTCTAACTCTCCACCCGTACCAACCAATCGCACCATGTGGGGACCATGTCAACCCACCTAGCCAATCCTCACCAATATTGCAGTCAAGCTGCTAATCACGGTATATGTGGCAGAGCCACTAAAACGGTATGTGGCAGAGCCACTTAAACGGTACTTCTTCCAATCATCAAACCCAACCCATTCAACATGATATGAATGCAGTGTATTACAAGTATAAACAGTATAAATAAAAATCACATACACGATATTTAACCACAATCTAGGGTATAACGATAATTTTCACCCCTTTGGGGGTGTTTCGGTAATTTTACCCATCGTAGGTATTTCGGTAATTCACCTACTAAGGGTATTTTGGTAATTTACCCTCTAGGGGTATTGCAGTAATTTACCCTTTAAGGGTATTTCGATAATTTACCCTCTAGGGGTATTGCGGTCATTTTACCCACCAAGGGTATTTCGGTAATTTTACCCCTTCAACGGCCTTTCCAAAGGCCTAATATCGCCTCGAGCGACTCGGTTACCAATTGTGGTCAATAAAGTGCTATTGGGCCTAAAACCCGATTTTGGCCCACTCGGGCCCACACACTCGTGTAGCCTATTCTGTTCGTTTTTAGTCTCGGTTCTACGGATTTCGCAGTCGCATCGACCAATTTACACCTTTCATCGTTTTCGGTCATATGGGCCCATTAACCCGTTGGGCCCATTTAGCCCGCTTCGGCTCAACAAGGCCCGTTTTGGCCTCAGTTCTACGAGAGTGCTCGCGACACTCCCAACAGTCTATCGCCATCACTAGAGGCTCATTTTATCACCACGAGCGCTCACACGCTCGAGTGATCTCAGTTGACGGTATTTTGGCTTTTCAGTATTTTAACTTTTAGCCGATTCACATAACAACATTCACAGAATAAGCGGTGGTGTGAGATTACACTCCTTAGCTAGCCGCACGATTAGCCGTTCGTATCAAACCTATATACTATCAGATTACCTTATCAGCCAAACGTTTCTTAAGATTAATCACCTAAAGAACTAACCCCAAAATGTTCACCTTACCTTGTTTGAGTAAACGACCCTAAACACCAAGATTACTAGGCACGGTTGATTTGCTTCCCGTCCTTAACAAGAACCTGTACCAACTGACACCCATGAGTGTGACTGAAATCTGCATACCACCTAACACAACACATGGCACATTCGGCCAAACCCAGTAATTTGACAACACCCTTACCTTCTTCGAACGGTGAGTCCACAATCAAGATTTGATTACCACCACTACTTGCTCCTCTTCGCCTTATAACAATCCCTAACTCGACGATGGCCAAAACACAGAAAGAACGTACTTTTAGCCTCAGAGTGAAAGAAGGAACATATGGTTGTTAAAGAAGAAACCGAATGGAAACAGAGTTACCGAACACAAGAACTATAACTTACCGATTGCCACCCTCTTTGCAGCACAGTAGATGAAGAGGAAAGGAAGCTAGTTGCCGCACAAATGTAAAAAAAAATGTATTCGGTAATGGAGAAAGACAAGGAAAGGGGATGAGAGGAAAAGAAGAAAAAAAAGAATAAATGGATAAGAAAAGATGGGTAAAAAAAGTTTTGGCCTACTAGTGCTTAGGCTATTAACCAGTAAAGAAAAATGTTTGAAAAGAGAGAAGAAGAGAAAAAGAGAAGCTGAGATTTCGGCAAAAGAAAATTGAGGAAAAAGGACCCGAAATGCTATAGTCGAAAACGCAAAAAGCAAAACTCTCTCAAAAGAGAACTTGAGAAAATCGGCACTCCCCCTCTCAAAGCCGAATATGCTACTCAAGACCCTCTCCAAATAAACTCCCCTATCACACACTCCCACTCACGGCCAACACTTCTTCACCCCATACTTCCTTGATTTCCTCCCCTTTTTCCTCCTACAATCCCTCACCTTCCTCCATTTGAACTGTTTGACCCATTCTCCAACTCCCATAGCAGAGTTTTATCTGAAATCTGCTTCCTCCACTCCTCTGACACAAAATAAAACCTCCATTTTGCAAATTGTGGGATTCGAACACCATACCTCCTTGCCCTCTACTTGAAGCCACACCACTCTACCAGGTGCTCAACTTGTGTTAGTAAAACACACTTTAATTTACATAAGTCCTGCTTATAACAGCCCTCTCCACTAAAAGCCCCAAAACCAAAATTTTTCCAGGGCTTGGACTCGAACCCAGGCCTCCCTAGAACCCCTAAACACCCTCAAATAACCCGCTGAGCAAGCACAACATGCAATTATGCAAAAATCACAAACCCCTAATTTTTGGGATGTTACAATTCTACCCCCTTAAAGAAATTTCGACCCCGAAATTTACCCGATTAAAAGAGATGAGGGTATTGATGTCGCACTGCCTCCTCAGGATCCCACGTGGTTTCCTCTGATCCGTGATTACGCCATAGTACCTTGACTAATGGAACAGATTTCCTCCTTAGCACCTTAACATCACGGTCCAAAATCTGCACCGGTTCTTCTTCAAATGTCAGATCAGGTCTTTTCTCGATCTCATCCACTGGCACTATATGAGAAGGATCTGAACGGTAGTGTCTTAGCATAGAAACATGGAATACGTTGTGTATCCGATTTAACTCAGGAGGCAGCTCCAGCTGATAGGCGACTGGTCCAACACGTTTTAATACTCGGTAAGGTCCGATAAATCTGGGGCTTAGCTTGCCCTTCCGTCCAAATCTCAGAATCTTTTTCCACGGTGAGACCTTCAAGAAGATATAATCCCCCACAGAGAACTCTATCTCTTTATGCTTTAAGTCAGCATACGACTTCTGCCTATCAGATGCTTCTTTTAATCTACCCCGGATCAACTTCACTTTCTCATCAGTTTCTGAAATTAGCTCTGGACCCAACAATCGTCGCTCACCCAATTCTGTCCAACAAGTAGGGGTACGACACCTACGACCATATAATGCCTCGTATGGTGCCATCTGAATGCTGGATTGGTAGCTGTTGTTATAAGCAAATTCTGCCAACGGTAAATAGTCCTCCCAACTACCTTTGAAATCAATTACACAGCTTCTTAACATGTCCTCCAGAATTTGAATTACCCTGTCCGACTGACCATCAGTCTGCGGATGGAATGCTGTGCTGAAATCCAACCTTGTACCCAAAACTTCATGTAACACTCTCCAGAACAGAGATGTGAATCAAGGGTCCCTGTCTGAAATGATAGACACTGACACCCCATGTAACCTTACAATCTCTGCCACATACAACTTTGCCAATCTCTGCAACGAGTAATCGGTGCGAACCGGTATGAAGTGGGCGGACTTAGTCAACCGATCAATAATTACCCATACCGAATCTTTCTTAGTAGGCGTCAGGGGTAGCCCACTAACAAAATCCATGGTTATCCTCTCCCACTTCCAGAGTGGAATTTTAACAATTCTACAAATAGATCCGGCGCGCTTGATGCTCAACTTTCACTTGCTGGCATGTTAAGAACTTACTTACAAAATCCGTCACCTCACGCTTAATTCCTGGCCACTAATACAGTTCACGTAGATCTCGGTATAACTTGTTTCCATTGGGATGCATAGCGTATGGGCTATGCGCCTCCCGCAGAATCGATTGCCTTAACTCAGAGTCCTTCAGTACACAAACTCTTCCACGGAAACATAATACCCCTTCACAATTCAGCCCAAAATCCACAGTCTCTCCCCTCTTCACCTGTAGGAAACGAGAAACCAATGACTCATCCAACATCTGCTTCTCTTTAATCTGGCTAATCCAAGTCGGTTTTACCTGCAGTTCCGCTAACAAACTACCATCCTCAAATAGACTGAGACGAGCAAACATTACTCTTAGATCAAATACCACCTTACGACTCAGTGCATCTGCCACCATGTTAGCTTTTCCCGGATGATACTCAATCGAGCAATCATAATCCTTCAGCAACTCTATCCATCTTCGTTGCCTAAGATTCAACTCCTTTTGGGTAAGGAGATACTTAAGACTCTTATGGTCGGTGTAGATGATCGACTTTTCCCCATACAAATAATGTCTCCATATCTTTAGTGCGAACACTACCGCAGCTAATTCCAAGTCATGAGTGGGGTAGTTCACCTCGTGCGGCCTAAGCTGACGAGATGCATACGCCACCACCTTCCCTTCTTGCACCAGCACACAACCCAAACCCGTGTGCGACACATCACAATAGACAACGAATTCTTTTCCAGTATCAGGCTGTATCAATACCGGGGCTTCAGTTAGAATCTTTTTCAACTTCTCAAAACTCTCCTGCTGTTTATCCATCCAAACAAACGGTACCCCCTTATGCAGTAACTTAGTTAGGGGTGCAGCAATCAGTGAAAACCCCTCAACGAACCGCCTGTAGTACCCAACAAAACCCAGAAAACTTCGAATCTCTGATACTGACTTCAGTGGCTTCCAATCCAATACGGCCTCAACCTTTCGAGGATCAACCCTAATTCCCTCGGCAGACATGACATGCCCCAGAAATGTTACCTCTCGCAGCCAAAACTCACACTTGCTGAATTTGGCATAAAGCTGCTTCTACCTCAATATTTGCAGCACCACTCGGAGATGTGAATCATGCTCTTCCTCAGTTCGCGAATACACCAGAATATCAACTATGAACACCACCACGAACCGATCTAGGTAGGGTTGGAAGACCCAGTTCATCATATCCATGAAAGAAGCTGGTGCATTTGTTAACCCAAACAGCATGACAAAAAACTCGTAGTGTCCATAACGAGTCCTGAATGCTGTCTTGAATACATCTGCCTCCTTAACCCTTAACTGATGTTACCTGACCTCAGATCTATTTTAGAGAAAACTGAAGCTCCTCGCAGCTGATCAAACAGATAGTCTATCCTTGGTAGCGGGTACTTGTTCTTAATTGTTAGCTTGTTTAACTGACGGTAGTCAATACACATCCTTGGTAGCGGGTACACCCATCCTTCTTCTTCACGAACAACACCGGTGCTCCCCACGGAGACACACTCGGTCTGATAAATCCTCGATCCAAAAGCTCTTGGATCTGAGCCTTTAATTCCACCAGCTCCCTCGGTGCCATCCTATAAGGGGCGATGGACACTGGAGCCGTTCCTGGTAAAAGCTCAATGCCGAATCTGACCTCGCTGTTTGGAGGAAATCCCAGAAGCTCTTCAGGAAATACATCCGGGAACTCCTTTACAGTCATGACATCCCCAACAGACAAACTCTTAACCTCAGATGTGCTGACATAAGCTAGGAACGCCTCACAACCTTTGCGAACCAGTTTCTCGGCCCTTAATGCTGAGATCACATTGGACAAATAGTTCCTTCATTCCCCTATCACGATCACCTCCTCATCCTTTGAAGTCTTCAATACTATACGCTTAGCAGCGCAATCCAAATTCGTACGGTGTTTCACCAACCAATCCATGCCCAGAATGAGATTAAACTCGCCAAACGGCAGTTCCATCAAATCTACCGGGAATACAACCCCTTGAACCTCTAGAGGCACATCTCTAAACAGCTTATTCACTACAACAGATTGTCCTAAAGGACTAATTACCGACATCTCTCTATTGGCAAATTCAAATTGGATACCCAAAGTTCCAGACACAGTACATGCAACATATGAGTGCGTCGACCCAATATCAATTAAAACTGTAAATGGCACATCATGAATGAAGAACATACCAGTTATGATGTTAGGTGCGTCGCCATCCTCTCGACGCCGAGCAGCATAAACCAATCCCGGCTATCTCGCCTCTGTATTACCAACACATCTTCCCGATGCTCCACGACCACGTCCTAACCCATTTCCCCCTCTGGGTGGACCACGACCTCTCGGTGGCTGCTGACCACCTCTCCCAGGCTGCACATAACCCTGACCTACTGCTTGTGTCCGAACAGGCTCCCGAGGACAATTTCTGTACCGATGATCCTTGGACCCATATCTGAAACATCCGCCAGTTCTTCTCCAACATTCTCCCAAATGTGGTCTCCCGCACTCAACACAAGGTTGCGGTCGTCCAGCAGCAACTGGAGTCTCAACGCGGGCTGGCCCATCAAACTTAAAACTCTTATGAAATCCCCCTGAAGAACCTGAAGACCCAAAATCTCTCTTATTCATGCCCCTCTCCTTCTCACGGTTTAGACGCTCAGAGCATTTCATGTCTTCGGTAATCTTAGCCTTCTCTACCAGGGCAGCAAAGTCTATTTCCCTCTGCAGAGCTATCAGTACCCGCAACTCATCCCGAAGACCATCCTCAAACCACACACAGCGCTCGTATTCAGTCGTAACTCTACCCCGAGCGTACCGGCTCAAGCGCAGGAACTCTGCCTCATATTTCGCAACGGACTTATTCCTCTAAACCAGATTCAAAAATTCCTTTCTCTTGGCGTCCACATAGCTTGCCCCGACATACTTCCCTTAGAAGTACGTCATAAAGAAATCCCACTTCATACGGTCAGCTTGCGTACCTTCCCTCACTGTAAGCCACCATTGGTATACCTCACCTCGCAGTAGGGACACTGCTCCTTTCAACTTTTTCTCCACTGTGTAGTTTAGGTCATCCATGATCCGCTCAACCGCCTCCAACTAGTATTCCGCTACATTCGGGGCTACACCAGAGATGCCCCTAAAGATTTCTGCCCCATTTGACTGAAACCACTCAAAAATTGACCATCGAGCCACTGGCCCAGTACTCGCTCCAGCCACTATTTCCAAAACCCGTAGCATTACTTGAGACAAAGCATCATCCCCTCCGGTTCGATCATGAGACCCCGTCTCAATCACTGGCGATGTCGGCGCCTCCCTTTCGGGCATATGCCCTGATGCTGAGGATCCAGCCCTAGCACCCTGGCCTCTACCACGGCCATGTGTACCCCGTCCGTGTCCTCTTGTACTCATATCGGTGTAATGTATTAATCTGTTTAAGATTTTTATGCATCAGCTTATCGTTCATGTAATTATTAACAAATGTTTTATGAAAGAACAGTAATATGAGAAGTTTTCGTAGATCGATTTTACTAAAGTTTCAATCTCTATAGTCCCAGTTTCCCTAACTAAGGGTTCGGTATACTACTACTATTCCTAGTAGTTTTTTAGTATAGTCACTATAGCATATAACCAAGTATAAGATCAGGGAACTTACGAATTTGGTGCTGAAGACTCGGTGTGCCAAACTTCCAATAACACTATCACTTTTTCTAAACCAAAGTTTAAACAGATTTGGAAAAATTTTCAAACCCATTCCACAGCAGAGTTTTGCAACCTGGCTCTAATACCATTAAATGTAACACCCCAAACCCAACCTAGACATTATGGCCGGATCTAGCATGTCACATCAAAAGGTTGTTTAAAAGCTATGCGTTTGTTAAAAACCATGTATCCTTTTTGAAACCCCGAATTTCGTTGTTTGTAAAAACAAGATTTGCTTAAAGTGTATTCTTGTAAAGATGTTATTATTTTCGTAAAACTTTGTTTGTTGCAGAAGTCTGACTTAAAGAATTTCGGAGACGTGATATTTTGAAAACAGTTGTTATTATTTTAAAAACCAGTGTTTAATCGCTTAACAGTTCATATCTAGATGAATTACCAAATGAAAGTTTAAAAAGAAAAATCCAATGCGCTTATTACACCAAATATTAACCCAAAAAATAATAATATAAATTAAAATAAGACCAAAGTTACTAAGTTTCATTAAGAAGCAGATTCGACGTATGGCCACCTCCGAATCCTCCACAGCTCCAAATCCTCTAACGCTAGGGGTTACCTGCACGGTTAAAAGAAATGGGTGAGTTACGAGAACTCAGTGTGTAATCCCCTATAACAGTCACTATCTTGGCCTGAGCCCATACGGTATCGATCTGGGCCTAAGCCCTATTCGATAACAACCTGGGCCTGAGCCCCAAAATCATCTCAATGTATGTGGATATGTGCCCACCCCAATCCTACCAGCCATCTAACTCTCCACCCGTACCAACCAATCGCACCATGTGGGGACCATGTCAACCCACCCAGCCAATACTCACCAATATTGTAGTCAAGCTGCTAATCACGGTATATGTGGCTGAGCCATTAAAATGGTATGTGGCAGAGCCACTTAAACGGTACTTCCTCAAATCATCAAACCCAACCCATGCAACATGATATGAATGCAGTGTATTACAAGTATAAACAGTATAAATAAAAATCAAATACACGATATTTAATCACAATCTAGGGTATAACGGTAATTTTCACCCCTTTGGGGGTGTTTCGGTAATTTTACCCATCGTAGGTATTTCGGTAATTCACCCACTAAGGGTATTTCAGTAATATACCCTCTAGATGTATTGCGGTCATTTTACCCACCAAGGGTATTTCGGTAATTTTACCCCTGCAACGGCCTTTCCGAAGGCCTAATGTCACCTCGAGCGACTTGGTTACCAATTCCGGTCAATATAGTGCTATTGGGCCTAAAACCCAATTTCGGCCCATTCGGGCCAACACACTCATGTGGCCCATTCTGTTCTTTTTCAGTCTCGGTTTTGCAGACTTCGCAGTCACATCGATCAATTTACACCTTTCATCGTTTTCGCTCATATGGGCCCATTCACCCGTTGGGCCCATTTAGCCCGCTTTGGCTCAACAAGGCCCGTTTTGGCCTCAGTTCTACGAGAGTGCTCGCGACACTCCCAACAGTCTATTGCCATCACTAGAGGCTCGTTTTATCACCATGAGTGCTCGCATGTTCGAGTGATCTCAGTTGACGGTATTTTGGCTTTTAGCCGATTCAAAGAACAACATTCACAGAATAAGCGGTGGTGTGAGATTACACTCCTTAGCTATCCGCACGATTAGCCCTTCGTATCAAACCTACACACTATCAGATTATCTTATCAGCCAAACGTTGCTTAAGATTAATCACCTAAAGAATTAACCCCAAAACGTTCACCTTACCTTGTTTGAGTAAACGGCCCTAAACACTAAGATTACTAGGCACGGTTGATTTGCTTCCCGTCCTTAACAAGAACCTGTACCAACTGACACCCATGAGTGTGACTGAAATCTGCATACCACCTAACACAACACATGGCACATTCGGCCAAACCCAGTAATATGACAACACCCTTACCTTCTTCAAACGGTGAGTCCACAATCAAGATTTGATTACCACCACTACTTGCTCCTCTTCGTCTTATAACAATCCCTAACTCGACGATGGCCAAAACACAGAAAGAACGTACTTTTAGCCTTAGAGTGAAAGAAGGAACATATGGTTGTTAAAGAAGAAACCGAATGGAAACAGAGTTATCGAACACAAGAAGTATAACTTACCGATTGCCACCCTCTTTGCAGCACAGTAGATGAAGAGGAAAGGAAGCTAGTTGCCACACAAAGGTAAATAAAATATGTATTCGGCTATGGAGAAAGACAAGGAAAGGGGATGAGAGGAAAAGAAGAAAAAAAAAGAATAAATGGATAAGAAAAGATGGGCAAAAAGAGTTTCGGCCTACTAGTGCTTAGGCTATTAACCAGTAAAGAAAAATGTTTGAAAAGAGAGAAGAAGAGAAAAAGAGAAGCTGAGATTTCGGCAAAATAAAATTGAGGAAAAAGGACCCGAAATGCTATAGTCAAAAATGCAAAAAGCAAAACTCTCTCAAAAGAGAACTTGAGAAAATCGGCACTCCCCCTCTCAAAGCTGAATATGCTACTCAAAACCCCTCTCCAGCCGAAACTCCCCCTATCACACACTCCCACTCATGGCCAACACTTCTTCACCCTACACTTCCTTGATTTCCTCCCCTTTTTCCTCCTACAATCCCTCTCCTTCCTCCATTTGAACTGTTTGACCCATTCTCCAACTCCCATAGCAGAGTTTTATCTGAACTCTGCTTCCTCCACTCCTCTGACACAAAATAAAACCTCTATTTTGCAAATTGTGGGATTCGAACCCCATACCTCCTTGCCCTCCACTTGACGCCACACCACTCCACCAGGTGCTCAACTTGTGTTAGTAAAACACACTTTAATTTACATAAGTCCTGCTTCCAACAGCCCTCTCCATTAAAGGCCCAAAAACCAATTTTTTTCCAGGGCTTGGACTCGAACCCAGGCCTCCCTAGAACCCCTAAACACCCTCAAATAACCCGCTGAGCAAGCACAACATGCAATTATGCAAAAATCACAAACCCCTAATTTTTGGGATGTTACACCCTCAGGATCCGCGCGTTTTTGCGGTGAAGGGATATTTGCGCAACAAGCCCTTCCGCTTTTGCGGCGTGGTGCAATGTGGTCCTGCGTCATTTTTCTTTTTTTATTTTTGCCCCAGGACATTTGTTTCTGATTCATTTTGGTCTGCGCTGTAACGATGCGTTTTAAGGGTTTGGGTTAATTGCTCATTCAATCTCTATTCTTCGCGTGCGTATTCCATCTGGGTCCTCCTGTTGATTTAATGTTTAGCTTTTAGATTTTTAATTTTGTTTTAATTTTAATTTCGTCCTTAACCTGTTTTAATTTATTTATTTACTTATTTTTTATTTTATTAGCATTATTTATTTTCCATATATTATCTATCTCAACAGTTATATTTTTTTATTCATCTAAACTTTATATGCGTACTAATTATATTATACTTATATATTTTTCATTTCCAATATTTTTTTTATATATTATCTACTTTAAAATCCTTTACACATTATTTATCTTAAATGTATATACTATTTATTTTATTTTTTTTTCTTTCATGTTATATATTCTAAAATTTTATATACTGTTCATTTTTAAATGATTTTATGATTATTCATTTTAAGGATTAGTAAGTTGTTTATATTAAACTATTTCCCATTTTATATATATTATTCAGGTTAAATTTCTTTTTTATGTGTTATTTAGTTTAAATTTTTTTTAAGTTGTTTTATAAATTAGATGTTTTAAACCATTTTATATTTTTATATTAATTATTTTAAATTACTTGATATTATTGCAATTTATAATATTTATTTTAGATTGGTTTTTATATATATTATTTATTATCATTTGTCTTACAATAATCGTTTTAAACTTTTATTTGTTTTTTAGTTCATAGTTTGTTTATTTATTTCTTAGATTGGTTGAGTGTAAAATTGTGCTTTCCGTAATTATTGCTATCATCGTGTGATTTGTAATTCTTAATTTGTGCTTATTGGTTATTTGTGATGCATTAAAATAACGTTTGGTGTATGTATTGCCATTTTGCTTTGTATACTATCATTCCATCGCATTTTATTCGTTTAAAAAGTCATGTTTTAACACCGTTCAAATTTTAAAATCATTTTACTCAAAAGTTTTTAAAATAAGGCAATGCTCATGTTTGGAAGCTTCGAGAAAATCGTGCCCTAACTCACTGGGTTCCGATTCTTCTCGTTAAATCTAAACAACCAAGTACCCTTTTTCTTTTCTAATCAAAATGCATAAAAATTTTAAATAAAAAACTTATTCTCGAGAATTCGAGATGTTGCGTCCTAACTCACTGGATGTGACGTCTTATCATCTCGAGGTAAGAATTTCTAAAAAACAAAGGCAATATTCCGTATTCGGGAATTTTGAGAAATTGTGCCCTAACTTACTGGGTTCCAATTTTTCATAAAGCCCAAATAACCGAATACTCTTTTCAAACTTTATTACACAGGTTTTAAAAATCAAAAGATAAGTTCAGTTTCGAGAATATAAGTTGTTGTACCCTAAATCACTGAGTATGACATTTTATTTCTTCGAAATAAGAGGGTTTTGGCATCCAATGTGATTCCGTTCAAAATTTTTAATCAAACGGATCGTAATCTAGAATCTTTTCAAATTTTCGGCATTAAGACATTAAATAATCAATTAGGTACCAATTTTGGGCGCTACGAGGGTGCTAACCCTTCCTCATATGTAACCGACTCCCGAACCCGTTTTCTCGAGTTTTTGTAGACCAAAATATGTTTTAAAAAATTAAAGTTTTATTAAAATGATCAATTTCAAGGTGATCCGATCACACCTCAAAATAGGATCGGTGGCGACTCCATTTTCGTTTCTAAAGTCGACCCCGTTTTCCAAACAAAAAAATGGTTTCGACAGTAATCATAAATTCTAGTGTATTAAATGAATATACATTTGAAGAATTACAAGATGCCTTTGATGAATTAGCTATAGATTTTGAGACTATGAACTCCAAATATAAGAAAATAATTTCAAAATTAAAGGAGGAAAATAAGTCTCTAATCATAGCTAAAGAGGAAATAGAAAAGAAATTTAATGATATGTAAGCTCAAATTGATGATTTGATTTTAAAGAATAAGAACTTGCATAATTCCTTTTTATATTTCATATGGGGCAACAAAAACTAAATGATATGATTGAATCTCAAAGAGCCTTCTTTGACAATAGTGGCTTAGGTTTTGTAAATTTACAAAAAATAAAGAAAGTTTAAAAATTTGTTTGAGAAACCAAGCTATATTTATGATGCATCACTCTTATGCACACATTGTCACAAAAAGATGCATGATAGACAAGTATGGTCTTTAAGGAAGCTCACATCTAGGAGCAAACTCACTAAGAGTATTTGGATTCTAAAGGAATTAAACACATCTCAAAATGAGGATGCTTTAAAGAAGTGGATTCCTAAGGGGACAAAAATTGTTAAGACTAATGCTAATAGACCCAAGAAAGTTTGGGTACTAAAATCCAAAGTTTAACTTTGTGTTTGTAGGAGGAAATGTAACATCCCAAAAATTAGGGGTTGGTGATTTTTGCATAATTGCATGTTGTGCTTGCTCTGCAGGTTATTTGAGGGTGTTTAGGGGCTCTAGGGAGGCCTGGGTTCGAGGCCAAGCCCTGGAAAAATTTTGGTTTTTGGGCTCTTTAGTGGAGAGGGCTGTTGGAGGCAGGACTTATATAGATTAAAGTGTGTTTTACTATCACAAGTGAGCACATGGTGGATTGGTGGTGGCGTCACTAGGGGACATGGGGGAGTGGAGTTCGATTCCCTTGGCAAGCAAACTAATGCATTTATTTTATGCTTTGGGAGAGGAGGAAGCAGAGTTGGGATCAAACTCTGCTATGGGAGTTGGAGACTTGGTCAAATGTTTCAAATGGATGGAGGAGAGGGATTGTAGGAGGGAAAAGGGGAGGAAATAAAGGGATAGTAGAGTGCATGAGTGTTGGTTGTGAGTGGGAGTGTGTGATAGGGGGAGTTTCGGCTGGAGAGGGGTCTTGAGTAGCATATTTGGCTTTGAGAGAGGGAGAGTGTCGATTTTCTCAAGTGTTCTTTTAAGAGAATTTTGCTTTTTGCGTTTTTCGGCTACAGCATTTCGGGTCGTTTTACTTCAATTTTCTTTTGCCGAAACCTCAACTTATCTTATTCTCTTCTTCTTATTTTTTTTTCAAACATTCTTCTTTACTTGTTGTTGCCTAAACATTTGTTGGCCGAATTCTTCTTCTGACCTCTTTCTTCCAGTAGCCGAATCTTTCCTACACCAACATTTCATCTTGTGTTCTCTAATTGGTAAGCCTCTACTCCCACATTCTTTCTTTCCTCTTTGCATCATTCTTCTTTCCTTGACCGAATGCAACGCTCTCACGTTCATTATTCTTTCTCCCCTCTCTGCTTAGCATAAGCCGAAGCACTTCTCTCTTGGTGTGGGCCGAACCTGTTGGAGTTTAAGCATACCCTCCTCACCATTCTTTCAGCCTTCGAATTCCGGAAGTTGGTTGGTAAGTATGGCTAGGGCCGAATAGGGGTGATGGAGTTCTTTTCTTATCGGTTTGTATTCGCTCAAGCCGAAAGGCTGTTATGATTTCAATTATGGCCGTGAGTATTATAGCTAACATCTCCTCTCTATTTTAACGTTGCAAGGGACTCGACGTGCTTAAACCAAAGAGCCGACTGAACACTCTTCCTTTGCAGTGGATCTCTTGGTTGGTGGTAAGTAGTGTAGATTGATTTATCGATCTCAATTCTTGGAGATGTTGTATCAAGGATTAAGACTAACGGTTTGGAGTTGTTGACTTCTTAGGTGCGTAATTTCGAGAGTTCAACCTACGCTCGTAATAAGGTGTGTAATCTCACACTATTGATTATGACTAGGAGATGTTCTGTGATTTGGGCATAAGTCGAAATGCCGAAAAGTCGAAGTATCGACAACCGAGACACCCGAGCGTGCGAGTGCTCGTGGTGATAAACTGAGCCACTAATGATGGCGGTAGGTCGTTGAGAGTGTCGCGAGCACTCTCACGAAACGGAGGCCGTAACAGGCCTTATCGAGCCGGAACAGGCTAAGTGGGCCCCATGGGCTAACGGGCCCACAAGAGCAAAACCGATGGAAAATTGCCGACTGAATGATACGACTGCAAAGTCCGTAAAACCGAGACTGAAAACGAGCAGAATGGGCCACACGAGCGTGTGGGCCAGAATTGGGCTTTAGGCCCAACTACACCGTTTTGACCAAAAAGGGGTCCCGAGTCGCTCGAGGCAACGAAAAGGCCATTAGATGGCCAAATTACTGAAATACCCTCGGTGGGTAAAATTACTAAAATACCCCTAGTGGGTAAATTACTGAAATACCCTCGGTGGGTAAAATTACCGAAATACCCTTAGTGGGTAAATTACTGAAATACCATCAGTGGGTAAAATTACTGAATTACTAAAGGGTGAAATTACTGAGATGCCTTCGTTGAGTGAAATTACTGTTATACCCCTGAGGGGTAAATTACCGTTTTACCCCAATTGACCAAATTACCATTATACCCCTAAGGGTAGATTTAGTGCGTTTGTGTGTAAACTGTTTAAATGCCTTGATGTTAAGTTATTGCATACACTGTGTTAATATGTCACGGCATGTTGCATTGGGTTGGGTTATATACATATTTGGAGGAAGTACTGTACTGGTGGCTATGCCACGTTATATTGATTCAGTGGCTCTGCCACGATATATCACGATTTTAGTGGCTCACCACGATCTCGTTATTGGCGCCTTTCTTTGCGTTGATACCGCAAAACTGGTTGCGTTCTTGGTGTGTAGAAATCGGGTGGGTTGACTTGGTCCCCACATGGTGTGTAGGGTTGGTACAGGTGGTGTGATGGTTGGATTGGGTTGGGCTGCATTTTTGTTGCATTACCATGATTGTGGGGCTTAGGCCCGAACTGATATTGTATGGGCTTGTGCCTGCACTATGATCAGAATCGGGATTACACACTGAGTTCTTGTAACTCACCCTTTTCCTTAATCATGCGGTAATCCCCAGTCTTAGCGGATTTGGAGCCGCGAGGGACTCGGAGGTGGCCACACGTATCGCATGTTTCGAGGGTGAACTTAGTATTTTAACTTGGGTTTACTTTGCTTTTAATTATTGGGTTTTATAATTGTTGTAATAAGGCCATTGGAACTATTTTAACTTCTATTTGGGGTTTCTTTAAACACTGCAATTTAATCAACACGGGGTTTTCAAAACAATAACCAACTAGTTTTCAAATATCACGCTTTCATAATTATTAAGACCAAACTTCTGTAACTGACACGGTTTTTAATAAACAAGATAATACGTGCATTTTTGGAAGGGTATTAAGTCGAGTAAACTTCTTTTGTGAATAAGCAACGAGAAACGAAATTTTGAACGTTTAAGTTAGAATTTGACAATGTATTTTCCAAACTTCCATGAGGTTTTAAACATCACCTGATGTGGCACGCTAGATCCGGCCGTAACGTTCAGGCCGGGTTTGGGGTGTTACATTTAATGGTATCAGAGTCAGGTTGCAAAACTCGGCTGTGGAATGGGTTTTTGAAAATGTTTCAAATTTGTTTAAAGTCTGGTTTAGAAAAATAAAGATATCACTGAACGTGTGGTACATTGAGTCTTCGACATCCAAATTCGTAAGTTTCTTTACTCTATACTTGATTATATGATGAAATGACTGTAGTGAGAAACTACTAGAGATAGTGGTAGTATACCAAAACTTTTAGCTATAGAAACTAAGACTATAGAGACTGAAACGGTAGTAAACTCGATCTGCGAAAACAACTCTTATAACTGTTTTCCATAAAACACTTGTTAATAATCATGGGAACTATAAACTGATTCATAAAACTCTTAAGCAGATTAACGCGTTACGTCGATATGAGCGCAAGAGGTCGGGGTACGCGTGGCCGTGGTAGAGGCCGAGGTGCTAGGGCTGGATCCTCAGCATCAGGGCATATGCCTGAAAGGGAGGCGTCGGCATCGCCAGTGACTGAGACGGGGTCTCATGACCAAGTCGGAGGGGATGATGCTTTGTCCCAAGTAATGCTACGGGTTCTAGAACGGGTTGCTGGAGTGAGTACTGGGTCGGTAGCCCGAGGATCAATCTCTGAGCGACTCCGGTCAAACGGGGCTGAAATCTTCAAGGACATCTCTGGTGTAGCCCCGAATGTGGCAGAATACTAGTTAGAGGCGATCGGGCAGATCATGGATGACCTGGACTGCACAGTAGAGCAAAAGCTAAAAGGGGCAGTATCCCTACTGCGAGATGAGGCATACCAGTGGTGGCTCACTGTGAGGGAAGGCATACAAGCGGATCGATTAACATGGGATTTCTTTAAAATGGCCTTCCAGGGGAAGTATGTCGGGGCTAGTTATGTGGACGCCCAGAGAAAGGAATTCTTGAATCTGGTTCAGGGGAATAAATATGTGGCAGAGTATGAGGCAGAGTTCCTGCGCTTGAGCCGGTACGCTCGGGGTATAGTTGCAACAGAATATGAGCGCTGCGTGCTGTTTGAGGGTGGTCTTAAGGATGAGTTGCGGGTACTGATAGCCCCGTAGAGGGAAAGAGATTTCGCTGCTTTGGTTGAGAAGGCCAAGATTACCGAGGATGTGAAACGCTCTGAGCGTCACAACCGTGAGAAGGAAAGGGGCAGAAATAAGAGAGATTTTAGGCCTTCCAGTTCTTCAGATCAATTTCATAAGAGGCCTAAATTTGATGGGCCGATCCAAACTGGAGTTTCGTTTGTTACTGACAGACCGCAGCCTTGCGCAGTGTGCGGGTTATCTCATCAGGGTGAATGTTAGAAGAGAATTGGGGCATGCTTCAGATGTGGGTCAAGAGACCACAGAGTTAAAGGCTGTACGTAGAAACCGGGTCCGATGCCAGTTACGGGTCAGGGATATGTTCAGCTAGGGAGAGGTGGTCAACAGCCACCGAGAGGCCATGGTCTAGCCCGAGGAGGAAATGGGTTTGGACGGGGTCATGGAGCACCGGCGAGGTGCCGTAATACGATGCTGAGACGTACGGGGTTGGTTGGTTTATGCTGCTCGGTGTCGAGAGGATAGCGACGCACCTGACGTCATAACTGGTACGTTCCTCATTCATGATGTACCATGTTTTGCTTTAATTGATATTGGGTCGACGTATTCGTATGTTGCATGTAATGTGTCTGGAACTTTGGGTATACAATTTGAACTTGCTGATAAAGAAATGTCGGTGATTAGTCCCTTAGGACAGTCTGTCGTAGTGAATAAGCTGTTTAGAGATGTGCCTCTAGAGGATCAAGGGGTTGTATTTTCGGCGGACTTGATGGAACTGCCGTTTGGCGAGTTTGATCTCATTCTGGGCATGGACTGGTTAGTGAAACATCATACGAATTTGGATTGCGCGGCTAAGCGGAAGGTATTGAAGTCTGCAGAGGATGAGGAAGTGATTGTGATAGGGGATCGAAGTGATTATCTATCCAACGTGATCTCAGCGTTAAGGGCCGAGAAGCTGGTTCGCAAGGGTTGTGAGGCGTTCCTAGCTTATGTCAACACGACTGATGATAAGGGTTTGTCTGTTGGGGATGTCAAGACCGTAAATAAATTCTCGGATGTATTCCCTGAAGAGCTTCCGGGGTTGCCACCAAATCGTGAGGTCGAGTTCGGCATTGAGCTCTTACCAGGAACAGCTCCGGTGTCCATCGCCCCTTATAGGATGGCACCGAAGGAGCTGGTAGAATTAAAGGCTCAGATCCAAGAGCTTCTGGATCGGAGGTTTATCCGACCAAGTGTGTCTCTGTGGGGAGCACCGGTATTGTTCGTAAAGAAGAAGGATGGGTCAATGCGCATGTGTATTGACTACCGTCAGCTGAACAAGTTAACGATTAAGAACAAATACCCACTACCAAGGATAGACAATCTGTTTGATCAGCTGCGAGGAGCTTCGATTTTCTCTAAAATAGATATAAGATCAGGGTATCATCAGCTAAGGGTCAAGGAGGCAGATATATACAAGACTGCATTCCGAACTCGTTATGGGCATTACGAGTTTCTGGTCATACCATTCGGATTAACGAATGCACCAGCTACTTTCATGGATATGATGAACCGGGTCTTCCAAACCTACTTAGACCGGTTTGTAGTGGTGTTTATAAATGACATTCTGGTGTATTCAAGAACTGAGGAGGAGCATGATTCACATCTCCGGCTTGTTCTGCAAATATTAAGAGAAAAGCAACTTTATGCCAAATTCAGTAAGTGTGAGTTTTGGCTGCGAGAGGTGACAATTTTGGGGCATGTCGTGTCTGCCGAGGGGATTAGGGTTGATCCCGGAAAGTTGAGGCCGTATTGGATTGGAAGCCACCGAAGACAGTATCGAAGATTTGAAGTTTTCTGGGTCTGGTCGGGTACTACAGACGGTTCGTTGAGGGGTTTTCATTGATTGCTGCACCCCTAACTAAGTTACTGCGTAAGGGGGTACCGTTTGTTTGGACGGATAGCACTCCTTGAAATGTCGTCTATTACACTGTTGACATTAAGGTTTATTATTTCGAACACTTCCCACACTCGCTACAGAAGTAGCCTAAGGTCTCAAATTCGAATGTTGCTTGCATTTATCTTTTCCCGAGAATCCTACTGAAGCTGATGTACGACTTTGAAATTCCTTTAATTTTTTTTGATGGAGAAGAAAATGATTTTCCCATAGGTCATTTACCAGTGTCACGAGCCTCAAAATCTACCTTTCTTTTAGCTTTACTAAGTTCTTCTTCTTTATGTGTCAATCTACCAAAACCACGAATTCTTTCAATTCCAGAACCTCAACTAACAGTTTGATATCTTCGTTTAAACCATCTTCAAATTGGGTGCACATAACAGCCTCTGATGGTATACATTCCCTAGTATACTTGCTAAGTCGCACGAATTCTCTTTCATACTTGGCTACAGTCATACGGCCCTGTTTCAATTCAAGGAACTCTTTCCGTTTCTTATCGAGATACCATTGACTAACATATTTCTTTCTAAATTTTGTCTGAAAGGAATCCCAATTCACACAATCCTTTGGTAACACAGTAATTAAAGTATTCCGCTAGTGATACGCTGAGTCTTTCAACAAAGATATTGCACATTTTAAAAATTCAACGGAAGAACAAGACAATTCATCAAAAACCCTCACAGTATTTTCTAACCAAAATTCAGCTTTTTCAGGATTGTCTTCGACTGTTCCATGAAACTCTTCAGCCCCATACTTACAAATTTTATCAACCAGAGGCTTGTTTACACGTGCTTGTTCCAAACCTTGAGGAATAACGGGCAAAGGTTAAGGTACATGATGGGGTAGAGGTCGTTGAGCCATAGGGTTTGTTCTAACGAACTTGGAGAATCACTCAGACATCATTTGGAAGAAAGCTTCTTTCGCCTCACTTCCCTGGCCCTCAGTTATGGGCCCACTGCTAGTTGCCCTGTGTACAGAGGCTTGCACATTACTATCAACTTTATTGGAATCAGCTCGGTTGGATGACATCTTTTATCTATATGAAAACATAATTCATTTTTTTGGGCTAGGAGATATCACATTATCACAGGTTATATAATGGCATGTATTTCTCGACTCCATATATGCTACGTTCAGTTCGAGAACTGACTAAACCATAGCTCTGATACCACAAAATGTAACACACGTAACTCATCTCCGTCACCAGATTAGGGTTGTAAAGCATTATCGATCAATCAAAAAACATTTAACATCATAACATTAAATAAATTGATCTTATAAAAAAAAATTAATCATATGCAATCGCTCCCTAAATCGAGCCTTTGAGGCCCTAAAAATAGCTTAAAAGCAATTCAGGACTGATTTGAAACATAACAGAAGATTTAAGAAAAAGGTTGCAAAAATTGGAAAACAGGGGTCACATGGTCATATGGCCAGCCCGTGTGACATAACCTAGGCTTTGTAACAATAGAACAAAGGGACACATGGCTGTGTCCCAGCCCATGTCTTCACTCGTGTAACTCACTAAGTAGGGTCACACGGCCGTGTCGTAGGTCGTGTAACTCTCTGACTTGCCACACACGGCCGTGTCGTAGGTCGTGTAACCCACTGACTTAAAACACTAGGATTTTACAAATGACACATAGTCGTGTTTCCAAGTTGTGTGTGTCACACGGCCATGTGACAGTCCGTGTCCCAGGCCATGTGATCCATATTTTGACCCGAAAAACATGTCATTTCAAGGCCAAACCATACCTAGCCAACCATACCATTTGTGCACACATTTAAAAGACTTAAACATCATTCAAACACATCTAAACATACCATTTCAAATATCCTATCTCATCTAACCAATATGCCATTCAAAGGCACCACATTTATACCATAACATCATTAACCAAAACGAGACAATATTGTCATATTCCAAGCTCAAAACCTAGTTCCTTAACTACTAAATAACATCATATATGACCATTTACATGCAATCAAAATCATACCAAAAAGAGTCTTATTTACAAGCATTTTAAAATAGGCATAATGACCTAACTTGACAAGGTTCCAAAGCTTACCAAACCAAACATAAACTTCACAAGCATATACATACCAAATCAACCATTACACATTCAAGAACTACCATTTCAAAAGGGTTCTATACATGCCATATATAACCTTGGCCAAAATGCACATAAACTACTGAAATGGTTGTTGGATAGTGTGATTGATCCCCAACAAGCTTCCAATCAATCGAGCTTCCGATAATCTATAAAATAAAGGAAAGTAACTACATAAGCAACGAGTGCCTAATAAGCTCATACAAATTCAAACATAACTTACCATTTCTTTAGCATAGACTATAAAGTATGCATAATGTCATTACTAAGACCATAAGCTTAGTATAAGCCTATACAAGCACCATCAAACTTACAAGTTAGTATGCTTATCCATGATACAAATGAATTCAATCATATAGTAAATAAGTTTCATATACACATCATTTAACTCATCAACCTTTTCATATGATCATGAACCGTTTCATTTGTATACTTACCATGCCATTTCCTTTACTTACTCATTGAACCATCTAGAATTACATCAAATACTCGGGAATGCTCACACACATAGTGTGCCTTTCCATATAATTGTTCCCTTTCTTTTTTAATAATACTCACACGAGCTGTGAAATGGGCCTGCTTACATGAGTTGTTGATACAGCCACGCCCTGGGTAGCACCTAGCTCGGTTCAGGAGCCTTTGAAGCTACCATAAGGTCCCATCACCCGAGCACGATCCAAGCACTTCAAAGAGGTTATTTCGACCCTAGTAGATCAAGTGTGGAGCGAGTCCTTGGCTGGACACATCGAGGAGGCTTGGGCCATCCCAACGAGTTCACCATGCATCCTTTTGCGAGCTGAACTAAGCTCAAATTTAGCTCAATCAGCTCAAACCTAGCTCGGTTCAATTTATGCACTTTTGCTAGAAATAAACTTTTAATTTAGTAGTAGTTAAATTAATGTGTTTAGCTCAAATAATTAAAGGTGTTTTTAATTTTTCATAATCTGGACATTATAATTAAAATTAATGTGTCTTAGCTTATTACCTATTTAATAAATGTTTAATAGTTAATTAAGTGTGTCTAAGTTCAAGAGAAATTTAATTCATGTTTCAATTAATTTGTTCAGTCGAATTTAATTTGTCTTAGCCTATTTAATTAGCTGAAATTAGTTGCTGCAGGTACAATGCATGGATGGCACAATTAAGGTGAGCTGATGATTTAGCTACTCCAAGCAACCTTTCGTGGACACCAAAGGACAAGTGAGCTGATGATTCCTTTCTTCTAAGCTGATCATTGAGTTCTCCAAGCAGCTTTAAGAGCTTTCACACAAGCTGGAAATTCTTTTCACACTAGCTGCCCATTCAGTTTTGGGCATTCACACCAAGTGGCTGTACACATTCGGCCTTCACACCTTTTGGCCATTGGGGTATCCAAGATGACATTAAAACTCTTCAAGACTATTCAGCTGATCAAAGCAGCAACTTAATGCTCATGCATTCTCTTGGCCGAATCTGCCTAAGACCATTAAGCTCATCACTTAATTCTAGCTAGCTAGGAAGCTTCAAGGAAATTTCTAGGAAACTTCAAGGAAGTTTCGGTTCACTTGAGCTGTACACAAGTTGACTTTTTATTTGCCAAATGTCCATTTGGCTAGCTTAGGCTATCACTAAATACTTAGCCATTTTCATGTATTTCAAACTTTTTACTATTTGAATGAATTTCTGTCATTTTGTGAGTTTAATTCAACTATCAATTTCGTCCAAGACTCAAGTTGGCTTATCTAGTTCACTAGTGGCGTCAATCTTGTTTCTTCGAACTTATCACTCTTAACCGAGTGTGGCGTTCATCCGAAATACCTTTGGTTCCTATCTCAATATAGATAGCGGGTCAAGGTTCTTTTAACGACTTCCAGCACCTTAAGCGACGTATAAGTCTCGGGTCAATACTTTACATATTATCGGTTCATTCTTGTCCTTAAGTTTCCCTATCCATCCTAGCCATCTATTTGCCTTACTTATTTTATTTCCGAACCAAACCATCATTAGATGGACTCATAAACCCCTTGAACCAATTTTGCAAACTTTGTTAAGCCTACAAATAGCCGAACTTATTCAAATTCCAAGTGATATCGATACTTCTCAGATTTAACGATCGGGCACAACTACGACCCGGAATACATCCGCAACTCGGGATCGTATCAGTTGTGGGTCAGAATATTAGCTACACGATGCTGCTCACACGAGCTATGGAGAATCCGTAACAAATGCAGGACCTCAGCCATCGGTAGGACATTCAAGACCAGCACCCGAAACATGAAATCCCTAATGACATGTCATTCGTATCCTAAGAATTCTTAAGGTTCAAACGAGATTCGTTATCCGTCATTTATTCATAGCATTGATACATGTATATTCAAATCCATTTATAACTAAAACAATATAATAGATAACCAATTTAACTAACATTATTAAATTTATAATTCATACGAACTTACCTCGATAACTAGGGTCGTAATAGTCGAGTTGAAGTCTATTCCAAAGCTTTAGCTTTCCCTCGATTTAAGTCCTGCTGTTGTTTCTCTTGATCTAAATAGATAATTTCATTCAATTAAGTACTTCTAGTATTCAATCTAATCCATAATTCATATTTATGTAAAATTATGAAATTACCCCTAATATTTTAACTTTTTACAATTTAGTCCTTAATATCATAACTTGAAATTTAAGCACTTTAATCCTCCATACAAGCTATTCGAATTTCTTAGGGACTCATACCAACCCATTTAAATCATTATTACCATGAAATTTTACTATTTTCACAAATAAATCCCTAAATGCAATTTCATCAAAAAATCACTGAACAAAACATGTTTATTTTACAACCAAGATTAATAAATTACCAAATAACTTCAAAAAATATTCAAAAACAACCATGGCAAGTCCCTCAACCTTTAACAGTTTTACAAATTAACCCCCGGGCTAGCTAGATTAAGCTAAAATGAACTAAAAAACATAGGCTTGAAAACCTACCATGCATGAGACATAAGTGAATGAATGCTCCAATCTCTCCCTCTAATGGTGGTTTTGGTCAAGGCTTGAAGAATGAGGAAGATGATAGCTTTTACTTAATTAAATTTAGGTTTATTTACTAATTTACCATATTGCCCTTATTATTAATAAAAAATTTCAATAAAACTTTGTCCATATTTGTCCATATTTTTCCACTAACTCTTTAAATGGTATAATTACTATCTTAGTCCATTAGTTTAAGATTTCATAGCCATTTGACCCCTTTAACTAATAGAAACCCACTTTTGCAACCTTTACAATTTAGTCATTTTTACCTAATTAACCATTTAAACTTCAAAATTTCTTAACGAAATTTTAATACGACCTTAAAATAATCCCGTAGACATTAAATAAATATTAAACTAATAATTCACTCATCAAAATTGTGGTCCCGAAACCACTGTTTCTGACACCACTAAAAACGGGTTGTTACATTATTGTTTCTCCGTCCCCGTTCACAGCACATTTACTCAATGCGATCAATGGGCTATCGTTGCAAGTTGATGCACGATTTAATGTATTGACTACCCATTTCGATGATCGCTGCAATCAATTAGACGAACGCATCAATGAGTTGGCCTCTCAGTTTCCCCCGCCATCGGATGTTTAGGACTTCACTTCTTGGTTGATTCTTATATGCTTTTTGGTTCGATTATATCACTATTTTGGGTTGTTTGTTTGTCTTTCTTTAGATATTTGGGATATTTATATTGGTTGCATATTCGGTTTCTTTGGGATGTTTTCTATTTTCATTGCCTTTGGATGCTTTTATTTCAAATGTACTGCCATTGTTTGTTTTTCTTTGTTATTCTATTTACTTGTTTACATGCTTCATTTTTCTTTTGTTTTTATTTTTTTTATTATTCTTATGTCTCCATATGTTTAAGTATTGTGCACTTATTCCCTTAGTTTTTCAAGCATGCATTCTTTTTTATTTTACAAAAAGGGGGAGAAAAATGCAAAATTTGCATAATATAGTTTTCAACTTAATCTTAAAGGCAAATTTTTTAAGTTGGAAAATTAAATGAAATGAAATCTAAAATATCTTTTCAAAAAGGGAGCTTATTTTGAAAATAATGTTTAAGATAGGGGGAGTTAGCAATTTCTTTTTTAAATGTTTTTGTTATATAAAAAAGGTGGAGATTGTTAGCTCTAGTTTTTCAAGTATTTTGATATAACAAAAAGTATATTAAAAATCCTCTACTTAAATTTGCAAAAACTGTTTATAAGTTCTTAAAATTATTTTCAAAGTGTTGGACAAATTAAACATTTTAAAAGCCTTGAATTAACTTAATTTTTAACGAGTTTTTGAAGTCTGAAGGACTTCTACCGATACTTAGGTGGACAAGTATCGGTAGAACTCAAGATGAAAAGACCTTGAAAAGGCTACAGAATTCTACTGGTAGAACTGGGAGTTCTACCGATACAACTCTGGGTTCTATCGATACAATCCAAACTTCTATCGGTAGAACACACTCCAGTTTGCAAGGTAGTTTTGGCTTGAAATCTCTACCGATACCCTGGTCCGATCTACTGATACAACCATAGTTCTACCAATACCTTAAGTAATTCTACTGAGAGAAGTCAAGGCAGTAGCCAAAGTTCAGCCTCCACTACACTTCTATCGATACTCTATTGGGTTCTACCGATACCAGTTGAAACCCTCAGAGTTCTACCAGTACAAAAGGACCTCTGCCAATACAACGAGCCCAATGTTTATATTTTGGAAGGACTTCTACCGATACAAGTCCTCTTCTACTGATACAACGAAGCTGCAAACTGCACTTAATGCTAGTTTTTATGGCTGCAACGACTATTTTGTTTCTAACGGCTACAAACGTCCACAAGGTTGTTAGAGGACTTAAATACAAGGTAAAGGCTTCTCATAAAAAAAAAGTTTCTAAATTCCAAGAACTCAATTTTCCAATCTTTCTCAATCTTTTAGTAAATATTTCTTGTACACACTTGTGGGTTAAGTTTTTTTTCTATCATTCTTTCAAGTGTTGCAACTTTGTTTGAGAGTGCTTAATTGTTGATTATCTACCTTTTAGAGGTCTCATCTTATTCATCATTACTTTCTCTCATTTGTGAGGTGTTACTCAAGGTTTTGGGTAGAAAACCTTAAGGGGAAGTGGTTCTATCTTACATTTGAAAATATAGGAATTTGTAAGGTTAAACCTTGTCCTTAAAGGTTCAAATCTAGTGGATTTGGGAAATCCTTAGTTGAGGAAAGCTAAGGTACTGGAGATAGGCAATTGAGGCCGAACCACTATAAATACTTGAGTCATTTTATTTTTTACATTTCCCTAAAACGTTTTAATACACCAATTCACCCTCCTCTTGGTGTATTTCGATCTCAACAGTTTTGTTGTGAAAATGGTGTTCTTTAAGACATATTGGATATTAGGAAGATA
Source organism: Gossypium sturtianum (assembly GCA_025698515.1). NCBI lineage: Eukaryota > Viridiplantae > Streptophyta > Magnoliopsida > Malvales > Malvaceae > Gossypium > Gossypium sturtianum. The sequence continues at coordinate 60,481,365 of CM046952.1, forward strand.
GTGTGTTATAATGTTATGTTTCAGAAGTGTTTTGGCATGGAATTGATATGTTTTGAACAGGTTTAAATGAGGTCAAAAGTACTCTTTGGCCTATTTGGATGGTTGGTTTGAAGCATGTACCAAATGGTCAAATTTTACCAAAAATAGGTTTCTCGTCCCGACATCGATCTTCCCTCGTCACTATGTCGGCCAACATTTTGTGACGTCCCAACATCAAGTGGTCTGATGTCGTGACGTGACATACTACTTGGTGACATCACGATGTGGAGAAAATCTCGTTACAAAGTCAGCCCTATATTTTTCAAACTTTGCAATTTGATCCTTGTTTGATCTTAGGTCAACTTTAGAGCTCACAAAAGCTCGTATTAAGCTCGAGAAAAGTTTAAATTTGTTTTGAATGACTTATATTATGTTAGATAATGATTTTATATTTGAATTATCCGTTAAAAGTCTGTAACGGTTCCATTTTGTACTATAGTATTCTGTAGCTCAATCCCGACGATTGGGACAAGCTAGGGGTGTTATAGTACATACCATATATTCAAACATAAAGAAACTTTACAAATATTGTTAAGTCAAAGGTTGTAGATTGGATATTGAATCACCTCTTGGGGCTTTGAGATCCACCTATACTTACGCATGTAATAAAAAACCACACACTGAGCGATAAAGCTCAATAGTACTTCCATGGTTCAAGTGAAATAACATTAGCATTATTATGAACTAATACAATTTAAAACATAATTAGTCACAACCAATCCATTTCATAGGTTCATAGTTCATATGTCAATTATATATGTTATTTATGTTGATAAGTAATATAATCATATCATGCCCTCCTTTTAAATATCAAGAACATAATCATATTTCATTTCAATTCATATTACCTATTCGTTTTATAATCTCATCCGTTTTAGAATCTATTGATTCGTCTCGTTTCCATATTGGCCTTCAGGAATTGTATAAACCGGTTCGCATGATCTTTCACATGTTGTCGTCCACATTTCATATATATATAAAGTATATCAATTTCAATCACATTTTTTTTTCAATTATCATATAACCAATTCATGTTTTATAAACCCTATTAACTCGACACAGAATAAGGACAGATACACGGATCTATTACTCTATCATCCCGGGTTGCCCGAGAACAATGACTTCTAATCGTTCTACTTGACCTTATGGCATGCCAACTATATCTGACAATGCTCGAACAACTAATAGGGTATCCAATGTTTCAATTTCATATTATAAACCAATTCACATATCATTATTCCATAACATTTCCATCAACAATTCATATAACATATCACATGTCATTTAGCAATTCATATTATACTCGTTTCTACTATGCTCAGACCAATTTACATCTTACCTTAATAGTTAATATGCAACAAACATGTATATGTATGTATATAAATGGAATGATCTCGAATCATAAAAGTACAAACTGAAACATTCGTCACTCGTCTACGACTCTCGTCTTTCCCTTCTCTCGCGATGGTCTGACGTCATTTTTTGCTTCGTTTGGTATTTCAATAATAGAAACAACATCGATTTACATCTAATTAACAGTCAAATACGTAGTCAAATATATTTTGCATTTTATTCAATTTAGTCTCTATATCTAAGCTACTTGTATTTTTCGATATCTAACATCGAAACAAAATTCAATTTCACATTATTTCATTAGGGACCCTATACTTTCTATTTATGACATAATTTCATGATAATTTTCAATTTATTCAGTTTAGTCCTTAATGTTACCAAGTTATTTAACAAACTTATTTAGCTTTACAATTTAGTCCTTATCATGATCTAAGTTTATTAACTATCAAATTCAAGCCTAATTCATCAATTTCTCTATAATGGAAACTTGCTAAAAACTTAACAACTGAACAAATTGATACATGGACCGGCTAACTCAAGCTCTCATGATAAAAAAAAAATCTATAAAAATTAAAGAAAACTAGCTTAATTACCTTATGAATTGGATGGCCCAATTTTTTTTTTCAACCTTAGAGTTTTCTCTGTTCTTTTTTTCTCAACAAGGATAGCATAAAAGATGTTGAATTCTCATCTTTCGTTCCAGTAAGCTTATATTTATACTTTGATTAACTTAATTAACCATTATTAATTAATTAATTAAGACATTTTATGTATTTTTTATTATAAATTAAAACTAAGTGGGATACACCATTATCATCGATGATAAAAATGGTTAAATAACCATTTTGTTCCTTTAGATAATTGCTATCTAGGTCCCTAATACTTTTTTAAATTAAAATTTAATAGCTATTAAACTTTTACAATTCAGTCCCTACGCTTTAATTAACTATTTTACCTGTTAAATTACTTAACTGAATTTCAATATATTTTCATGATAACTTCATTAATATTTATATTTCATCCTTATGGACTTGGTTTACAAAAATAGGATTTTAAAACCATTTTTTTCGACACCACTGAAAATCGAGCCGTTACAATTTTGTAGTTTACCTTTTTTTATTTTTTATTTTTTTTTGCTGAAGTGTTAGTAATAGATGATGGCACTGCCACATAAACATTTGGTGCTGATGTGGCACTGCTATGTCAATCCTCGATGATGATGTGGCATCTATTAAAGGCCATGTCAGCCTTGCCATTAAATACTAATAGTCAACATAAATTAAAGAGCCTATTTGGCCAATTTTATTTATTCAGGGCTCAATGGAACATCTAGTAGGGTGTTCTTTTTTGTTTTAATTCTTTTATTTTGATGAAAAAAAAACGAGATAATGTCTTCTTTTCAAAGTAAAAAAATGGGCATCCTTCTGCTCCAGCTTTAGATTTAGGTTGATGATGTATTAACTCTAGTAGCTTTTCTCTTTCATGCTTGTATCACACCTTGTTTACTTACAAAGGGAAAAAAAATACATTCTTTAAGAAAAACAAAAAAGGCATACCCACACGTGCTTTTATTATCTAAGTAGCTTTTTACGTAAAAAGCTTTTGAAGTTAAAAATAGGAGCTAAAATATCAAACTTATCCCTTTTCTTACGTTAGCTTAGTGGACACCTTGCAAATACCCAATCCACAAAGCTGAATCCGATGTAGAAAACTGTCCTAATCCTCGAACAACAAAATTTGCTTTTAAAATACACTTTGATCGGTAGTTGCTAAGTGGTGGCACCTTCATCCATACTTCACTCTTTGTCTTCTCTCCTCTTCAACTTTCTGTCTTCTTCGATCTTTTTATCAATCAACAAATTGATCCATTCCCTTTTATCTCCCAGTAATTGAAGATGGTGGTTTTTGAAAACAAAGCTATTCTTAAGCTTCTTTTAGTGTGTCTCTTCGTCCAATTCTCAGTCTCCGCTGCTAATTTCTTCCAACCATTCAATGTTACGTACGACCACAGAGCTCTGATCATCGATGGTAAACGCCGTATGCTCATTTCTGGTGGAATTCATTACCCTCGTGCTACTCCTCAGGTACCCTTTTTCTCCTTTTGACTCCAACCATTTTTCAACTCTTAATGGAGTGATTTTCTTTCTATCTTTTTCTTCCAGTTTTTGAATTTCTTATGTTTTCGGTTTTCCCAACTTGGGTTTTGCTTTTCAAGTTGGAAGATCAAGTTTTTTAACTATTGTTGAACTAGAATTTTGAAGTTTTAGGTGTAAAAGCTTGATTTTTAGATAAGCTTAAGCCTGTTAGGCATGCTTTAGTTTGCATGTGGGATTCTCTCCTCTAGAAAGAAAGAAATTTATTAATCGTGTCTTTATCGGTGCTATATACGAATGAGAAATTAAGCCATGGCTGAACATTTTACTCTCTTTTTTTTCTAATACCTATATAAATTTCCCATCGTTGTCATTTATTGTTGTTAAATTGCGTTTCTCACAATGGTAGCTTAATGTCATCAGATGTGGCCTGACCTGATTGCAAAGAGCAAAGAGGGTGGAGCAGATGTTATTGAAAGTTATACATTTTGGAATGGGCATGAACCAGTCAGAGGACAGGTATGCTATTACTCTTTTGTATCTAATCTATGGTAGATTGGTACTAACTGGGAATTCGTACTAGTTTTGACTCTTTTGGTTTAATTAGAATATTTATTTTTTTTGGATGAATTGCTTGCTCAGTATAATTTTGAAGGAAGATTTGATCTTGTCAAGTTTGTGAAGCTAGTGGGAGACAATGGACTCTATTTCCTTCTCCGTATAGGTCCTTATGTTTGCGCTGAGTGGAATTTCGGGTCTGACTTTGTTTTCCCATTCTAATTACTTATAAAATTATTTCTGCTTTCTGCAGCTTTCTGTTTAATTTTGGTTCTGAATGAGGTTGATACATATTAACTAAAAAAGTATTTATTTACAGGGGCTTTCCTGTCTGGCTGCGAGATATCCCTGGCATAGAGTTTCGAACAGATAATGAACCTTTTAAGGTATGGGATTTTGTGCGGATAAGAAAACTATTTGTTGTTTCACCTAATAATTCTGAAATATGTAACATTTTCCTTTTTGAAAAAAAATCTGTTATACCTCGAAGTCGAATATTTTAGGTTAATTTACGCATGTAACAACTAGAGCATATTGAAATTTCTTATCGAATCAAAAGATTTTCTGTGCATTTTAGTTATTTTCAGCCCCTAGTTCCCATTGAAATAGGATATAGCAAAAGATGTGTTCCAAACACATGATAAACATCGATTGTCTGTCACAAATGTATTCATCATGTAAACTGTGGTTTTCTTAGCTTTTTTAGCCTTTGCCTTAAAGTGCAGATGCTTTCATTGTGTTTCTAGATTTTTTTCACCTTTAGTGTTGTACTTTAATATGCACTTTCTGATGATATTTGACTGCCAAAGCTTTACCAGTTTCTATATCCAGTTAATCACAACTCAGTTTTCATGAAGGGTGTGAACACATGTGCTAACAGATTAATATCTATCAAATTGCTGGTCACCCATACTCTCTTCTTTCTTGTCTTTTGTTTATTTAGTCTGAAGTGTTTGAGTGGGGGCATGTTTCTAATCTTTGACTAATTATACTATGGAATTATCCTTTTTAAGTTTCCTTTTATGTTTGACTATATATATATATATATATATATATCTCAAAGTGCTTTTTACTATCTTGATCAAATATTGGTAGGATTATAATGTTTTCTGGAGGTTGGCAAGTGAATTTCTCAAAATTTTAGTCTTCTATTGGTTGCTAGAAATTGAGATTTAACTTTGTATCGGTGGCCATAACAGCTCAATCTTTCTTTTGCGTGTTCATATTTTCTTGTTTTTCTCTCCAGAGGGAGATGCAGCGCTTTGTAACGAAGATTGTGGATTTGATGCGGGAGGAGAAGCTCTTTTCCTGGCAGGGTGGTCCTATTATCCTCTTGCAGGTTGTACTACAATCGAGACCTCTGTTTTATATCCAAGGTCTTATTTATTTCATTATCGATTCATTAGAACAACTTTGCCTATGGTTGAATATATTATATCATGTGAAGACTCTGAAATTTTTATCAGTAAACGAAGTAAGTGTTTTATTGGTTCTAATCATCTATCTTCTGGTTGATTTGGTATCAGAGCCACAAGTATTACATATAAAATATATGTATACTAGATATGCATGTTTGCTCATGTTTATAATCCGTTATAGATTTTTGGTTGTAAACACACGGTTAACTTACATGTAGCATAGAAAGCTTAAATTTACTTTTAGGGACTAAAATAGAATTAAAACCCAACGCAAGGGAACATATCACAATAAAAATAATTCCATTTCTAAGGGACCAACTTAGTTGTTTATCCCCAAAAGAAAAATTGTCCTTGCCCACAATATGGTGTCATCGCTATTCTAGTGGCCATTTTACCTCTTGACAATTGTTAGATTGAACTCTCTAGTCTGTGAAATCTATCAATTACATATCTCACATCTATTAATTCTGACCTTTAGTTATATGCAGAAGAATATCATATGGTAATAAACTCATTTGATTTTAATTCTCTCTCAAATCCATGCGCATCCAAAGGTTGGAACAAGAATTACTTTTTCCCTAAGATTTCCTTAACTCGGATAATTTTATCAGATTGAGAACGAATATGGAAATATGGAGGGTTCATATGGCCAGAAGGGGAAAGAGTACGTCAAGTGGGCTGCTAACATGGCTTTGGGTCTAGGTGCTGGGGTTCCGTGGGTGATGTGCAAGCAAACTGATGCTCCGGGTGATATAGTAAGGTCCCTACCTTTTATTCTATGGTTGAGTTTCTATGCATTGCTTATGCATATCTAATCATGGAAGATGCCTTTATCTTTTTATTTTTAAAATTTCTAATTTTTTTGCAACACTAAGATCTGAAACAACAAATCTGTGTTTATTCTTTCTTTAATTGTGCTTTACCTTCTTTTGTTTGTCTTCCTCTGTTTTCTGTTGCAGATAGATACCTGCAATAATTACTACTGTGATGGTTATAAACCAAATTCCCCTAACAAACCAACAATCTGGACAGAAAATTGGGATGGATGGTATGATCATGTCGAATGTTTTTATCTGTTTCATTGTACTCCCTATTGTTCCTTTCTTCTTTTATTGCACTCTTTTCCTTTCGTTTCCCTCTATCCAGAAGGGGAGCATGTGGAGGAGGCAAAGGAAATTTTGTCAAGCACCTATGAAGGACATGTTTTCGGTTTGCCAAAAATAGAGGGAAAGTTGATAGCCACATCCTTGTGGCTCAGTGAACTACACTTTTGGTCTTTGTTTATGTAGGAGTTTTTAAATTGGTGATAATTGCTACAATATTTCTGGTGTTAATTGTTCCAAAAATCCAAAGTTGGCTAAATATTTTGGTAGCTTCGGTATTTTTTGAGAGAAAAAGAGTTTTTATTCTTTGTCTTGTATTTTTGTTAGTTATAGTAGCTTCTATATATTCATGCTAAAATCCTAAAACAAGAAATTATCCAAAGCATGATGTTAGACCCTAATAATGGACACTAATGCAAAATGCAATTACTTCCAAACTATCAATCAACACAAATTACTCTTAAAATATCTCTGCCCAACAGTAGTCCGCATCCCTTGATTTTCACAGTATTTTAAGTGGTATGGCCTTATATTATTTAAGTTTGTGGTCTGTTGTGGTCTTTAGTCATTTAAACTTCCCCACCTATTCTCATTCGGTTTTACTTTTGATTCTTTATAACTGAGTAGTTTTCAGATTCATTCGTTCTTTGTTTGTTGCTTAATGTTGTATTCTGTCGGATATATCCCTATGTAATGTGTGGAAGAGTTATAAGTCGTGTTGTCTTGCATTAGATAGAAATATAGGTATTGCGTGGACGTTATTTATGTTGGGCTGCTATACCTATTGCATTTGATTTTAGGTTGAATGCTTTGATTTAAGTAAAGATGGAATAAACATGCTTTTGGGACTACTTGTTTTTTTCCTTCATTTCCAACTACAATCTAGACATTTCAACCTATATGGCATTAGGTTTCTTTAACATCACCAAATTATTTTATTCCATCTTATTTCTGATGCTTTATATCCTGTTAACTAACATATTTTTGCACTGCTGTAAGTTTATTTGCAATCCTCTCTTATTTTTAGTTGTCCTTTGTAGGTACACCTCATGGGGAGGAAGATTGCCTCACAGACCAGTTGAAGATCTTGCATTTGCAGTAGCACGTTTTTTCCAGCGTGGAGGGAGCTTGATGAACTATTATATGGTAAACTAGTTAACAACTGAGTTTTGTCAGAAAAGTCTCACTTTCTAGTATGCAGTTAGCATTTATAAGGCTGGGTAAGAGCTATGATTGGATCTTTCTAGAAATATATGGTCTAGTGCATATGAAATTATTAGGTCATCTGGTCCAATACTACATATTGACAAGCCTGGTGATGGTTGCAGTATTTTGGTGGGACAAACTTTGGCCGTACTTCCGGTGGGCCCTTCTATATTACTAGTTACGATTATGATGCTCCAATTGATGAGTATGGTAGGTAGAACAGGAAAATGCCAAAAATCATTAATCAGTAACTCTTAGTGATTGAAGCATAAGTACTGGCTCATAGCTTTACAACTCTAAGATCAAATATAACTGGGACATTAAGCCCAAAACTTGACTGATGCCTTTGTCTCTAGGTTTACTAAGTGAGCCAAAATGGGGACACTTGAAAGATCTTCATGCTGCTATTAAGCTCTGTGAACGTGCTCTAGTGGCTGCTGATTCACCTCAGTATATGAAATTGGGACCAAGGCAGGAGGTTTGTGCTAGGAGGTTTCTTTTTTTATTTTGTTGTTATTATTATTATTATTAACTTCTTGCTCCACTGTGTTATGTATCAATTAAATACTGGATTAAATAAATTGTTTCTAAGTCAATTTGTCCATCTGGACTTTACATAAAAGAAATATATCCTGTTTTTCCATGCGAGTTACTTCAGCTTGCAATTAGTAGTGTTCTCATCGGAGTAAGGTTGCATTGTTTGTTAGAGGTGGTGATAAGGTAGGTTGGTCTGATTGGATTCATTTTAGTTTGAGGCAAATCCAATTTGGATTGTTTACTTCTCTGACTTCTCTGAGTAAGCCTTTCTCTCTCTTTTTTATTTTTTTTGTTGCTCTCCCCTCTGCTAGAGATGGAAACCAGTTGGTTTTATTGAGTCTTGCATTGAGTTGGATGGACTGTTTGACTGAGGTCTTCTTTTGCCACCTCTATTCCTGTCCAATACGATCTGGTTAAAGAAGTTAGGAAAGAAAATGGTTATGGTTGGTCAACTAGCTAAATGTACAACTTAACATCCTATACAAAAATATCACTTATCAATAAATTACTAGACATATGAGACAATGTTTCTCCATAAGGTTGCACAGGTGATGCTTGAAATTTTGCAGTACACTAGAACTGCAGCATAGAAGTTACTGACATCCTTTTGGCTAAAGCATGTAGACAAGAACAGAAAACACAAAAAAGAGGGGCACTATCAAACCTCTATGTTTCTAAATATGTTGTCATATCATGCTGATCAACTGAAATTGTTTCCTCTTTCTGAAAATTTTCTCTCTCTAATTTTACGTCTGGTTTAATGTCAGTCAGTAACAACATGCAGGCACATGTATACTGGGAAAATACCCAGAGTACTGTTCTGAACACTACCCTTTCTGAAAGTCAAAGTGCATGCTCTGCTTTTCTTGCAAACATTGATGAGCATAATACTGCGACCGTAACATTCCGTGGTAAATCATACTCTTTGCCACCGTGGTCTGTGAGCATTTTACCTGACTGCAGTAATGTGGCTTTCAACACTGCAAAGGTTTGTTTTTCAACTTTAGAAGTTTGAGTTATCTTGATTGTTTTGATGCTTGTAATCTGTTTGTTCTAATTGCTAGATTTGAGTGCTTAGTTCTGAAAGCAGGAACCAACTGATATAGTACTACTCTATGAATTATCTCACTTTATGACTCAAATTCTACCTCTTTATTCTGTGCACAAAAAGTACATGTATCTTTATTATAGTCCTTTGTAAAAAAATTTGGCAATCACTTCTGTATCAAATTCCTGGAAGCTGCCATTGCTGCTTCCTTTTTTGTCTCAAATTACTGACATTCATACATGTTCACATAGCTTCTACTAAAATAGTCTGCTTTGACAAAAAAGTTCTGCTTTAGTTTGTTAGCTTCTTCCTTAAATGCTAAGAAAGCTTCCTCCTTTTCTTTTACAAATTAGGTTAACTTTGTGTTATGGTTGCAGTTGAGATATATGAAATGAGCAAGAGCTAGTTTAGTATTGTTTTTGAAAACTGTAGTGAAGAAGTGTTTTTGTTAAGTTTGGTTGAAGATTTAAGTGTTCAGTATTGCTGTCAAAAAGTGCTTTTGAGAAGATAAAATGTTCATTTTAAACATGATGTTGTAAAGTAAAAAATATCCATTTTAATTTAATCAAAATTTTTGATATTATGATATATGAAATATATAAACTTAAATTATAATAGAACTATAAAAATACTTTATTGTAACTCATTATTAATATTTTGATATATGAAATATACATGTCAAATACTTTTTAAACAATTAATATAATTTATTTTTAAAATTTAATTTGAATATATAAATCCTATTTTAGATATTTAAATGACATACAAAAATAATCCTTATAAATTCAAATATCTAATGCTATATATTTTAAATAAATTTCAAAAGGGTAAATGAAGGAACTTAATTTTGGTGATGATAAATGAGGGAAAATAAATAATTTAGCTCAAAAGTGATTTTTCAAAAGCCAAAAGCTAGAAATTTAACCTTTCCGAAAGTACTTTTTGCAGTTTGAAAAACACTTTTAACTTCAAAAAAGCTATCTGTTTAGCCTTACTTATGGTTTGAAAAGTTCTTTCCATCCAACTTGTTCAATTGGTTGCATCAGCCAATCCAAATTTTTTTTCAAAGTTCAAACATTAAAATGTAAATAAATATTACATATATTTGATAATTAACAGAAAACTGTATTTAGCTTAATGGTGTAGTCTTAATATGAAACTGAGAGGTTAAAGGTACAAATCTCGTTAATACAAAATAAAATTATGAGGCTTGATGCGGTTTTTGACCTTTTCTATTATTACCAGTTTATATGCTAGACACAGGATTCTGATTCCTGGTTCAAACAGTTTTGCTTTTTTTTTTTCATCTTCTGTAACTTCTCTTTTATCTTTCATGTGTCTAAACTTCTATTATTTCCAGTTTTTATATAGTTGCTAGACTAGACAGGGCTCTAGTTCCCGGTTCAAACAAGTTTGTTTCTTATTCATCTTCTGTAACTCCTCCATTATCTTTCATATTTCAAAACAGGTTGGAGCACAAACATCTGTAAAACTGGTAGAGAATGCCCTATCTCCAAAAATATCTGCACCTGAACTTGTCATGACCAAAAATGAGGTTTCCAGTATCTCAGAATCTTGGATGTCTGTAAAGGAGCCAATTGGTATATGGAGTGAGAGCAATTTTACCGTTCAAGGCTTGTTGGAGCATTTGAAAGTGACAAAGGATGAATCTGATTATCTCTGGCATATGACCAGGTTAACTATGGTCTACTCTTGGATTTCTCCACCCTAATTCATCTTTCCCTTTTCTGTTTGGTTATCATTTCTATTAAGTTCCCTCCTTTTAGAAGCTATATCTTGGGGACTGAAATGATACTCGAGCATCATTTTGCTAGCTGTCTTATTATTCTGTTGGCCAAATATTTGCAGTAAAAAGATTTTTATTTAGTCTACATGGGATTGAATACTTTTGAGAACTTAGAAGATTGCTTCCTTCATCTTTTCCTTTTCATTGACCCGTAATAAATTGGGAAATGGGGTTATGTGACTATTGTTTTCACCATTTTTCTGTAAAATAATAAAAATCTCATAAGTCACAATCTATGTCATTGTACCATCTCTTCTTGAATCTACTCATTTCTACTTTTTATTAATAAACTGATGTTCAACTTAATAATTTAAATTTGATTTCACTAATGGTCTTTATTCAAGAATACCGAAAAAGTATTTTTTATGAAGGAATCTCGTTTTGGGACTCCTAAATGAGCAGAAAGTTTTAGTAGTCTAATATATCCCTTTTAGGGTTGGGAGGAAGGACATGGGGTTTATCTTTATATTTTGCGTTACCAAAAATGTGGTGGATTTTAGTTTGCTGGTGGTAACCACTTTAGACTAAACACTTTCTTGTATCTGTGCATCTTAAATTCCTCATTGATGCCTCTTTATTCTATATCTGGGATGCAGAATATATGTTTCTGATGACGACGTTGCATTTTGGGAGGAAAATAAAGTTAGCCCCACTCTTGTAATTGATAGCATGCGTGATGTATTGCGGATATTTATTAATGGGGAGCTTATGGGTAAATTTCCTTAATGTGATTGTATACAACTGCTTTCATGTCAATGCATGATCATGTATCTTCTCCCTGCCCCTCGCTCTTTATATCCATTTATGCACTTCATTGCGTTTTAAAAGAATGCGTTTATTGAAATTCTTATCCTTTTAAGTTCTAAATACACTATGTAACTGAAGTTCTCACTAATATGTTTGCTTCTATGCTTCTGGAACTGAAGGCAGCGTAAGTGGCCACTGGGTCAAGGTGGTGCAGCCTGTCCAATTTCAACAAGGTTATAGTGATTTAATGCTGTTATCTCAGACAGTTGGTTTGCAGGTAAAAACTGGTTATGTTTGTCCACAATATCTGAATATCATCTTTTAAAATCATGTGATGGTTAAGGCATATGCTTGTCTATAAGGTGATGCCTAGCCTAATGGTAAAACCTTACTAGGATGCTACAAAGGCTTACTTCAAATCTGGTGTTCAGATCGATGTAGTTGTGAACTTGCAGCTATTGATTTGGGTAGATGATAGGTTCTTTCAAGTTTTAGATGCACTTAAATCGTATGAGATTGTCATTTAAGGAGGGGGGGGGGGGGCTGACAAAGGAGAAATTTGCCCAATTAGAAGATTATTGCTACAATTGAAAGTGAAACAGAAATGTCTCACTGCCTGATTCTGGAATCTATGCTCTAGAAACTCTTGCATCCGGATTTTTTGTACTTGAAATACAGAACACCAGAACAAAATCTGAAGTTCTATTTATTGCATCTCATTTATCCCTCTCCCTGCACCCAAACAAAAGCATAACACTATTGGGTGCCTCATTTTCTAGAAAAGGTTCATCTACTTTTGGTGTAACTGAGTGTGAAATGAATTTAATGTTGTCACCTCAAGAAGCAAGTAGCTTGCTTTCTAAGGAGAGGTATGTAGTGGATTAATTCAGTAACTAATCTGCATGAATGTATAAATTATTGATTTTGTTGTGTGGTAAAGCTGTTTTTATGTTTTAAAGGTCTGCTATAAATTATTGCATTTTTAATACAGTCTATACCTTTCTTCTCTTCATTTTTCCCTTTCTTTTACTTGGACGACACTTGATAATTAAAAATTCTCAAGGTACTCCAAATAAATTTCTTTTTCGGAGTCCATTCTACTTAAGTTATTGTCCACATTATTTACTCTTTCTTGCTTCATTTCCTTCCCTCTATAACCTCTCTATTTGTCTTTTACCATATGCTACATGCTGCAAAATAACTTGTTAATTTATGGTTCAAAATTTTGTGATGAGTTTCTTTGAAAGGATCCAGATCCATTTTATCCCTTCTAAAGGAAATAACATTTCTACCCTATTTCTTTGCATGTCACATGTAAAGTGATCAAATATGTTATGTTTGTTCATGTCATTAATAGTTTTAAAAAAGGAAGATTTTCTTGACATATTTCCTATTAGTGTAGAAAACTGAAGGAAGCACCTTTTTACCAGCAGCATATTATGAGTTGTTGCTGGTTTTTCCCCCCTCAAACATATCATAAGACTGACGTTGTTGGTTGCAATATCAATGTGAGAAAATTCATTGATGGTATTGAAGTGTAATAAAGTGATAGTGGTAATATTATTGCATCTAGTTGTTTGTATAGAATGTAATATGGTGGACGCATAAGTAATTGGACAAGAAAGATCCAGTCCTTTTCTAAGACTGGAGTTTGGTCAAAGGTTTTTGTTAAGCATCCAACCTAAACCAATTCGTAGGTGGAGGGGTCCAACTTGAAAATAAGACCATGGGAAACCCAAGGCTTGATAGATGTAGGACAACACTACACACTCTGAAAGTTTTCAAGAGAGCATTTAATAAAACTGTTTTGTCTTTTACTAACTAAACACTGAATTTAAATAGAGAAAAGAGTCATAACCTAATTGGGAAAATAATTCCCTTATTCTAATAAACTACTAAAAGAAAAGGAAAATAATTCCTTTATTCTAATAAACTACTAAAAGATAAAATAAAATATTCCTATAATATCTCAAATTATTTATTCTAAGATTTATCTACCTAAATAAGATTTATTTACCTAAATAACTTTAAAATATATCCCAAAATATATGGGTTTCACATATTTCAACACCCTCCCTCAAGTTGGTGCATGTATATCAATCATGCCCAACTTGCTTACAAGAAAATCAAAGCTTGTCTTAGAGAACCCTTTGGTGAGTATGTCATCAATCTGTTGTTTTGAAGGAACAAACGGCATGCACAATTGGCCTTCTTCAATCTTCTCTTTGATAAAGTGTCTATCAATCTTAACATGTTTAGTTCTGTCATGCTGGACTGGGTTGTGAGCAATACTAATGGCAGCTTTGCTATCACAGTACAACTTCATTGGTGAAGTTATTGGTTTCCTCAACTCTTTCATAATTCTTTTTAACCACATCATTTCACAAATTTCTTGAGCCATTGAACTAAACTCAGCCTCTGCATTACTTCTTGCTACAACATTTTGTTTTTTGATTCGCCAAGTCACAAGGTTTCCCCAAACAAACGTACAGTATCCTGATGTAGATCTTCTATCTGTTATTGAGCCTGCCCAGTTTGCATCTGTATAAGCTTCAATTCCTCTTTGTTCGGATTTTTTGAAGAATAAGCCCTTTCCAGGTCAACTCTTCAAGTATCTCAGAATCCGAAACACTGCTTCTTCATGTTCCTCCATTGGGGAGTGCATAAATTGACTCAATAAGCTCACTGCAAAAGCTATGTCTGGCCTTGTATGTGATAAGTAAATTAACTTACCAACTAATCTTTGGTACTGCCCTTTATCAACTAATCGACCTTCTTTATTTCCGAATTTTACATTTGGATCAATTAGTGTGTCAGCTGGGCGGCAACCACTCATCCCAGCCTCTTTTAAAAGATCAATCACATATTTTTTTTTTGAGAGACCACAATACCCTTCTTTGATCGAGCAACTTCCATTCCAAGAAAGTATTTCAAAGGACTCAAGTCTTTGATCTCAAACTCCAATGCTAGATGCTCCTTGAGACGCCTTATTTCATCCACATCATCTCCTGTAAGAATGATATCATCGACATAAACTATAATAGCTACTATTCTACCTTTTTGTGAGTGTTGATAGAACATTGTGTGATCAGCTTGCCCTTGTGAGTAACCTTGTTTTTTAACAACTTGAGTGAACCGTTCAAACCAAGCTCGAGGAGACTGCTTTAGACCATACAAAGATTTCCTGAGCTTACATAGAGTTCCAAATTTTTCTTCAAAACCTGGAGGAGGATCCATGTAAACTTCTTCTTCAAGTTTCCCATTTAGGAAAGCATTCTTCACATCTAGTCTTTGTAAGGACCAATCAAGATTAACAATTGATAAAAGAACTCTAATGTAATTTAATTTGGCTCTGGAGCAAATGTTTCAAGATAATCTATCCCGTATGTTTGAGTGTACCCTTTAGCCACCAGTCGGGCTTTGTATCTATCTAAAGATCCATCCGGTTTGAATTTGGTTGTGAACACCCATTTACAGCCCACAGTTTTTTTCGCTATAGGTAATTTCACTGTTTCCCATGTACCTGTTTTTTCAAGAGCGCGCATTTCCTCTAAAATAGCCTCTTTCCGCTCAGGAATTTGTAGAGCATCTTTCACATTTTTGGGTATTTTCACAGTATCGAGACACGAAACAAAGGTTGAGAATGTTGAAGACAAGGCTTTATAGGACACAAAGTTAGACATGGGATATTTGACAACATTTCTAACACCTTTTCTTTTAGCAATTGGAATATCTAAATCAGAAAATTCATTGGTTGGATTATGAGCTTTACCTGGACTTTTGACAAGATCTTGCGGGTCGGATTCTTGGTGATGAATCTGGTAGATTCCATTTTCTTGATTTCGATTTCTTCTTGAGTAAACTATTAACTCCTTTGTTTGTTCTTTATTCTCATGATCAGACTCTACACCTTCATACTCCTTTTCATTAACAACATTAACATCATTAATTTCTGTGTTAATCATAAATTCACCTTTCCCATTATTAGAATCCCTATATTGTATATTCCTAGTGTTTTCTTAATTAATTATAGAATCTTCCTTACTATAATTCCCTCCCTGAAGATTAGAATCAAAGTAAGATTGCATTTCAACAAATGTGACATCCATGGTAACAATAATCTTCCTATCAATTGGATCGTAACATTTGTAACCCTTTTTATTAGAACCATAGCCAACAAAGACGCATTTTTTTGCTCTAGGATCTAGTTTACCTTGGTTGTGAAGATAAACAAAAACACTACACCCAAAAACTCGGAGGGATAAATCTGTGATCAATTTAGAGTTAGGAAAGTTATCTTTAAAGAGACTGAAAGGAGTTCTATAGTTTAGAGTTTTACTAGGCATTCTATTAATAAGATATGTAGCTGTTAACAAGGCTTCGCCCCAAAGATAATGTGGTACCTAACTAGTGAACATCAAGGCTGTAGTTACTTCCAAAAGATGTCGATTTTTTCTTTATGCAACCCCGTTTTGTTGTGGTGTATTTGTACAAGAGCTTTGGTGGACCATATCATGTTTGGTTAAGAAAATACCTAATTGGTCACTAAAAAATTCCCCATCATTGTCACTCCGAAGTACTTCTATTCTCACACCAAATTGTGTTTTCACCATAGCATAAAAAGACTGAAACACATTTTTAACTTCAGACTTATCTTTTAATAAAAACACCCAACAAATGTGAGTATGATCATCAATAAATGTGACAAACCAACGTTTTCCTGAAAAAGTTGAGACTCTCAAAGGTCTCCAAACATCACTATGAATTAATGAAAAAGGTTTGGAAGCTTTATATTTTTGAGGTGGGAAGAATGACCGATGATGTTTAGCCAATTCACAAAATTCACAGTGATATGGACTTTTATTTTTAAATAGATCAGTTAACAAATATCTTAAATAGTAAAAATTAGGATGTCCAAGGCTATAATGCCAAATCATAACCTTATCAAAATTAGAAGCAGAATTTAAACATAAAGTAGTTGTTGGTTGACTTAGATGGTCGTCGTCAAGAAAGTAAATTCCACCAGATTCTTTTCCATTGCCAATCATCCTCCCGGAGACTATGTCCTGAAATTTACACATAGAGGAGTCAAATATAACATGACAATACGAGGACTGGGATAATTTACTGACCGATATGAGATTACAAGCTAGATTTGACACATGTAAAACATCATGTAAAACCAAGAAAAGGCGAAATTTTAACACTGCCTTTCCCGGCTATTGCCGAGAACGACCCATCTGCTACTTTGATTTTTTTGTATCCTGCACAAGGTGTGTAAGTTGAAAAAAAGAAAATGACTACTAGTCATGTGATCACTAGCTCCAGAATCAACGATCCACGTGTTTGTTTTACAAGGCTTGGCACTGAAAAAAACAGAAAAATCAGTACCTGATTGGGCAAAGGAGGAAGAAGGATTATTGGATGAGTTAGGAAGATAAGAATTCATCTGAAATTGTGGTGATTGAAAAAGCTTGTGTAGATTCTCTAGTTGTTCCTTAGTGAATGGAGACACTTCTAGAGAACTTTGGCCCTCATAATTTTCATTAGTTGTTTCAACGGTAAAACTTACTTCCTCTGTTTGATTGCTGGATCTCTTATCTCCAATAAAGGCTGTTTTAACCATGATGCTACTAGAGATAACCTAGCTCAGATGCCATGAAAGTTTTTAAGAGAGCATTTAATAAAACTGTTCTATCTTTTATTAACTAAACAACTGAATTTAAATAGAGAAAAGAGTCATAACCTAATTGGAAAAATAATTCCCTTATTCTAATAAACTACTAAAAGATTAATTCCTTTATTCTAATAAACTACTAAAAGATAAAATAAAATATTCCTAGAATATCTCAAATGATTTATTCTAAGATTTATCTACCTAAATAACTTTAAAATATATCCCAAAATATATGGGTTTCACATATTTCAACACACTCCTCCTCACTTGTATCTCAACAAAGGCCTACACATGGACAACTTCACAATGGATGGTCAACCTCACATGGGGTTAGGCTGGAAGACATGCTTTGCTACCATCTTAATCTTCCAAACTAAAACCAATTGACTATAGGTAGAGAAGCCCAACTTGACTATAAGACCATAGGAAACAAAGACTAATAGATATGGGACAACACAGCTTAATAGTCCCCTCATGGTTCTTGACCATCTTTTATTGGAATTCAATATTTGATTGCCTATTTGTAAATTAAAGATGATTGACCATCAGTCATCCTTCAAACTTATGTATGATTTATAAATCAATATTTGAAAGAAGCCAAAATCCTCCTTTTGGCTTTTTGATTGACATCTACAGATACTTAAATTTTTTATTCCCATTCATTAATCATACATCATTTTGAAGGATTGATGGATATTAAGCTTGTCTCTAATCCTTCTTCCACATTTTCTTGTTACATTGGCTGCAGTAAAATAAATGGTTTAAACTACTAAATCTCTGGGATGTTTCTAAATTGTATTTGTAGTGTTGTGCACAGTTTAAAGTTAAGTGTCTGGAACTATTCGCAAGGAAGGTTTTTATGTTTATAAGTTTATTTTGTGCACTAATGTTTTGCAAGTTGGGGTTTAGAAAATTTTAAGAGAGTTCCATAGTGCTCACAAAAAAGAAATATAAAATTTGATATCATCGAAAATCTATCTTCTGATTTACAATATGAATCATATTCTGTTTGACTGAAGCAGATTCATTCCCATAGGTCATTTGAGATGTGCAATATATTAGTTTTGTTGATTTCTAGTCACTTTAGTGACATAATGTTTTTAGTCTATATGGTTTCTCAATTTTGTATTCTTATTTAAGAACTTGTCAAAATGGAATGGTGATTGTGGATTTCTGATGCCAGAGCACTAAATTTTGCAATGATGATACAGAACTACGGTGCCTTTCTAGAGAAAGATGGTGCTGGGTTTAGAGGACAAATTAAGCTTACTGGATTTAAAAATGGGGATATTGACCTTTCTAAGGCTTCATGGATCTACCAGGTTTGCATTTAATAATTTTACCCTAGTCTTTCATCTCTTCTGATTTATAACTGTTTTCAACTAGTCATCTTTTCTGTGTTTATTGTAGACATACATAAAATTAATTTGTTGTTTCATACCTTTCGTGATTATTTAGTACCGTTAGTAGGTTTTTTTAGGCTTTTTCCTACGATGCTGTTCATGTATTTTCAATGTGAAATAAACAAAAATAATAAGCAACCCAAGAAAGGGGTGAGATTGATAGAAACTGGAAACAGATTCTTCAGCATCCTTTTAGACTGTAGCTTAACGTAAGCCCTAAAACCTAACTCTCTTTCAAAAGTATCAATTCTTCTTTGTGACAACAGGTTAGCACAAAAATACGCAAAATACAAATAGACAGACATCAGAAGGTGAGACTTATGTAGGACGGCTTTAAACTTGAGATAGCTTTGTGGTGAGCTCTCTTGACCTTAAACAGCTACTTGACGAGTCATGATGAATTGGAAGCTTATCCTTTTCTTGGGGAAAAAGCATCCTTTTTATAGTATATAAGAGGTTATTGGTGTTACAACAATATAGGAGCTTGTTCACTGCATTTTTTTGTCTACCTAAGTTTTGAAGTTCCAGGCTTGAACTTGAAATTAGAAGGATGAGTAAAAATACTTGTAAAAAATAAGACCTCTTCAAAATAAGCAAAAAAAATTCCTTTTCTTTGCTAAAAATAAGTCATGGGAGTGGTTAAATATTACCGATTGGAATTAGTTTATTGCTGACTCTTATACTAAAATATGGTGAAAAAATATTACTCCTACCAAACGTAGCACGAGTTCTTTAACGTGCTCTTTAGAATTGGAAGCTCACTGAATTTGAAACAGATGTTAGGAAATATTCTGAATGTAGTACTTAAATTCGACAAAAGGATTGCATCTCAATAAAATCAATGACCTGGGATATTCTCCTTTCCAAAGAAGAGAACTTGACTTTTGGCTTAATGAAACTTTGATAGAAGGGACAATCTTGCTTCAAGAATTCCTCTGATAGAACAGTCTGTCAGAAGAAAAAGCTAATTTATTAGCATTGTATTCATTTCCATTTGACTTCTTCATTGATGTATTTTAATGAAAATCATGGAATGTATGGTCTTCACTCTTGATGCCTGCCTGATTCTTTGTTTTGCTTATACATGAATTCTCTTTGAATATGAAATGAACAAATGCCTCTATTATTAATAGAAGCTCAATGTTTCAAAGATGATCATAGAGTTGAACATACATTTGCAAATGGTTAAAACTCTGCAGACTATGTAACTCAATGTTGATTTGTGGTTGGTCTCTTATATACTATAAACTCCATTGTGGTTGGTCTCTTTTCTGCAATTATGAACTGGATATTTCTTCTACCTTTTTGTTTCTCCTGAAGGAAGAAAACGGCAAGGAAAACATTCAGTTGCTGGTTGTTTTTCTTTTATTCTAGGTTGGCCTGAAGGGTGAGTTCCAGAAAATATTCACCATAGAAGAAAATGAGAAAGCAGGATGGACAAACTTGAAGCTTGATGCTACTCCCTCCACATTTACTTGGTACAAGGTAAGTTTATTCCTTGAACAGTTTTAATTAACATAGTGCATACCAGGATGGGATATTATTACATGCTTTCTTCGTCATAGGTACTATCAAAAGTAGTGGTGTTAATTCATATGACATTGGCCGTTAAAATATTCTCCTTTTCTTTGTTGGAATGTGCTATGACATAAATATACAACTTCTTATGCATAAATAAAAGGTTTAAAGCTAAAATAAATGGTTATATATTTATTTCATTGAACATTCGAACTCATTAAGTAGTGATGTGAAATTGAAATGATATATCAGAAGTAAACAGCCCTTTGTTCTTTCCTGGTCATATGGTAAAGAGATGTCCATTCTTCTGTATATCTTTCTTTTGGTTTTTCTCATTACCTATACCAACAACAATAAACTACACTTTTGCCACCATGTAGGAATGGCTATGTGGACCATATTGCAACAAGGTGCTCTATTTAAAATAATATGTGCAGTAGGCTTAGTAAAACGTAGGTTCTTTTCATAGTTTCCATCCAGGGTATTTTTGGCGCTCCTCTCCTCTTGAAATTAGCAGTATTTGAAAATTTACATCTTCTCAAGTTCGTTTGAAGCTGTCCATAAGAAGCCATTTTAATTGTGTTTTCCTTGTTTTGTTTATTAAATGAAACCCACCTTCTCTTAAGCATTTTTTTTTCTTAATTTTATCTTTCCTTGTATAACCCCATACCAAATGTTGCATTCTCATCGTAGACATGATTTTTTCTTGCATGTCTTAATGCTTAATTGCCTAACATTCAGTCCCTCATGACATTGCTAGTTCTATTTCTGTCATATAAAAATTTCCATCAACTTTTGGTGGAATTATGTGGTCACACGAGACTCCTAACGATTTTTCTTGCCTAACCAGTATGATAGAGAATTATTTCTTTCCCTCCTTTTTGACCTCATTCCATGTCATTTTTCACTGCTCCAAAGCATTGGAATATCATATGGGAATTTCTCGATGGCTTTGTTTCATTGCCTCATTTCTTATATTTGCGTTCTTGATTGATGGCTATATGGCAATCATGATATCCCAATGATCTGATGATTGGGAAAGAAATTATTGGAACCACAACGACCATTTTGCTCATCTCAATTAGAGTTCATCACTAGCAGCATATTGTTTGTGGCATCATTGTTTTTCTAATTCTTTTTCCTGGTAATATGAACACTTGTGCTCCTATTTCACATATCTGAATGTATATCATCTTTTTATTTTGATTTTAGCTTTACCCCTATTATCCATCTCATTTCTATTCCTTTGAAGTAAAGTTTACTTACATGCATCCCTTCTATCCCCAATTCAAGCAGGCAAACTTTGATTCTCCCGATGGGTCAGAGCCCATTGCTATTGACTTAGGAAGCATGGGAAAGGGCCAAGCTTGGGTCAATGACCATCATATTGGAAGATACTGGAATTTGACAGCCCCAAAAGATGGATGTCCGGATAGCTGTGATTATCGTGGAACATATGGCTCCAACAAGTGCATGACAAATTGTGGGAAGCCCACTCAAACCTGGTATTATTTCCACTGAAAGTATATGTAAATCAATGGAAAGTTAACTGGTATCCCATTTTGAAAATTGATGTACTAATTGTGTGCTTAATCCCTTTATGCATTTAAATTGGATAGTTGCTACGGGAAATGGCATTTTGCGTCCACCTTGTGATACATGTGCTATTGTTCAATCACCAGGTACCATGTGCCAAGATCATGGTTACAGGCATCAAACAATTTACTTGTGATATTTGAAGAAATTGGTGGGAACCCATTTGAGATTTCAGTCAAATTACGTGTGCCTCGAATTCTCTGTGCTCAAATGTCCGAGTCCTACTATCCACCTCTTCGAGAATGGCTTCATCTAGATCTTATTGATGGAAAAGTCTCCATAAGTGACATGAAACCACAGATTCACTTGCAGTGTGAAGATGGGCAGATAATCTCCTCTATAGAATTTGCTAGCTATGGAACTCCTCATGGAAGCTGCCAGAATTTTTCTAAAGGCAATTGCCACTCTCCAAATTCATTGTCTGTGGTATCCGAGGTATATATTTTACTTAATAAAAAAAAAGTATTACATCTTTAAGAAGTTCTTAATTGATCAATATTAACTTGAAACATGATCATAATGAGAAAATGAGTTGGAGGCTAAGACTTAGGTATCTGTCAGGTATGGGTATGTATTCAACACAGGTATTGCCCATTTTTTCCATGTTTTTCCATTTATTTGGAGGGGCATATTCCCATACCCTTGTTCTTATATGCATCAGACACGATCTTGAACACAGGTATATCAAGAAAAATAAAGAGTTGTAGCAATAGAGGTTTGAGGTATAGAAAAACATGGTAGCTGTTTATTTAGAAAGGAGTCTGGTCGATAGTGTGATTGAAGTCATTTTAAGATATTTCAATAGGAGTTAGAGCTACATATTCATTCCTCCTAAACGCTAATAAAGGATGACATAACCAGACATGCAAACTGCAGAAATATGACTAGGAGAATTACTGAGCTTTATTAAGTTCATTTGTGAGAATACTCTTGGATTTGCAGACTTGCAGTTTTGCAAATGCATTATGGGCTCTGAAAACATGTTTCTTCAACAACTTTGTTGATAGTTTCGATAATGTTGATAAACTTATTGAACTGAGTGACCTGAATGGTTCTGATATGGAAGAAAATACTCTTTAGTTCACTGAATTAATGTGAAAAGGTTTGCCGGTGCTAAGTTGTATGACTGTTGCATACTGCTCAAATATTGGAAGTGTGGTTCTTACCATTTTTTAACATTGTATGTTATTTTCCCATTCCTGATGTTAATAATGTCTTCGTTGTTCAACTTTTACAGGCTTGTGTAGGAAGAAACAGTTGTTATGTTGAAGTTTCAAACTCTGGGTTTGGAAGTGACCCTTGCCGGGGTGTTCTCAAGACATTGGCTGTTGAAGCTAGATGTGTGTCAACATCAACTATTGGAGTCTCCCAGTTCTAATTCGACAAGAAGGTGATGCAATGAAGATAGTTGTTGTTAACCGGTAAACTACCTCTGCTTAGTTGCAAACCAGTTGCAATGAGCATTTCAGTTACATCGTTTGTACAAGATTTCAGAAGCTTGTATGTTCAGACATGTTTTCTGAGTAATGCTGGTATCAAGCAATTCCTGTACTATATGCATGTAATAATGCGGTGAACCCTATATCTGAAGTTTAATGTTGTAAATCAACTGTATATACTTTATATCATGGCAATCTGAAACACAATAAACACTGGCCTTCCTGCTTCTTTCCCTAATAATACTTTGATAACACAAATTGGATGGAGATGAAATTAATGCACAAGCAGTTTAAGAGCATTGTTTCAAATGGCATACAGAATTTAGTTTCAGGGTATTGCCAAACACAATAGGAGTCTCAAGATTGAGTGAAGGTGAGAGGATGGTATATAAGCATGGCTAGTTGAAGAAACTGTCACCCATCGCATCTTCATCTCTTTCAAGTTCTGCTCTGGATTGTTGGTATTACACACAAAGCGGCCATGGGGCAAGGTAACGAGTGTGAAATTGGATTGGTGGATTTTTAAATATGCCTAGTCTTGTTACGGTCCTCAAACAAATGAAGCAATATGTTGGGGGTCGTCGTTCTTGCTTTCCTGATATCATTTCAAAGCCAGAATCGGTGTTTATTTTATTTCATAACGGTCTTAGCCATTGGTAAATTATGTTCTTTCTTTGACCAATTTCCCTATAAAAGGCAACGGTGTCTGCCCGTTTTCTTCATCCACATATGAAGTGAAAAGAAGCCTAGAAAGGAAAATTCTGGTTACTACAGAAACTCTGACGTTGTTCCAAAACTAGAAGAAAAGTAGTATCATGGACCAAGAAAGAATAAAAGGAAAAGCCTAAAGATGGAAGACAAACCTTATGTTGTTAAAACAGTGCCAAAACGTGAAGAAAAGCCTTATTACGGCACAAAACCGTAAGAAAAGAAAAGCTTAGAGACTGCAAAAGCTCTCCATTGCAGGCCTGCAATTTTCCCACTAATGTCAACAAAGCCATTGAAGGTGCTCTTTTTTCTGTGTTTGCGTGTTCTGAAATTTTAATCTTCTGTTTTGATGTTGGAGGTAGCAACTCGAATTGATTCTCTTTTATTTTTGGAACGGAACATTGTTGCTTGATGATGTTTTATTGGCGGGTTTGTATTTGATATATTGTTAGTGTGCAAATCCATACAACTGAGTAAATCTCATGGAGATACCTCATTAGTAGAGTGCAATCTCTGCATATTGGATGTTAGACCAATATATAATCACCTAATCTACTTGCACCCTTCTCCATTTCTATAAAGATAATTGAAAGAACAAATAACAAAAACAATGAGATGTTAATTACCATCCAATTTTCATAGCCTTCTCAAGCCTCTAAGCCTCTAGCCTTCTCAAGCCTCTAAGCCTCTAAGCATCTTGTGAGTTTCCATATTAAGTGTAAATCCCTTTTGAAGCATTTCGTCAGCAAGCCTCAAAATCTCTTTATTTATACTCTTCGCATACCCTTTGATCAACCTCTTATAAGCCCCGGGTTCCCATTGAATCAAAGACTTCCTTTGCCTTATTCATTTCACCTTGCCCACAATACAATCTGATCATTATATTGTATGTAACCCCATAAAGCTTCACACCTCTCTGACTCAGTAGTTCCAACATGGTAATGGCTTCTTCAGTCTTCTCCTTGCATAAAGCATTGATTAAACAATTGAAAGTAACTACATCAGGACGGATCCCTCCATTTATCATTCTATTCAGCAAGCTTGTTTGCTTCTGTCCATCTACCTGAATTAGGTGACAATATTAGGTTTTACACCTCCCTTGACTCATTAGATTCAACATGGTAATGGCTTCTTCAATCCTCTTTTCCATGCATAAAGCATTGATTAAAGAATTAAAAGTCACTAGATTAGGATGGACTCCTTCATTCATTATTCTATTGAGCAAACTTGTCACTTCTTCCCATTGCCCAGAATGACAAAAGCCTTGAATGAAAGAATTATAGGTGAAGACATTTGGTGTCACGCCTTTACGAGTCATCAATTCCAGAATTTCAATCGCCTTGGATGACTCCCCCTCCTTGCATAAAATATCTATTATGGAATCTAAAGTAACAATGGCAGGTGAAATTTCAGATGCAATCATTCGTGGCCAAACTTGCAGAAGGCATGAATTAGCGTGGTATAAGTGATAACATCAGGCCTTATGCCTCTTTGGGTCATTAAATCAAACACAGATATTGCTTCTTGGATCTTCCCATCCTTGCAAAGAGCAGAAATTAAAGCATTTACGATATAGACATTAGGAGAAATCCCCTTGTTAACCATGTCAGCTAATAATCGTTTTGCTTCATCCCACTTGCCAATGCTGCAAAACCCATTAATTATTGCCTCAATTCTAATATAGTCAAAGCCTTCTCCATGCGTTTCTCCTTACACAATCTACCAATAATCGTACTATAGCATAAGCTTCCATTTCCATTCATCTTTATCAACAAAACAACAGCAAAACGAAAATTCCGTTAATTGCAAAGTATAAAAATAAAATAATATATATACCAAATTAAAATGCTATTATTGTTGTATAAAATAATTTTTTAAAGTTAAATCATATACGATACAAGTCTATTATTTGAAAAGCTATAAGATAATCAGATTTGAATATAAATATTTGTAATTACCCGCTTAAATTGACTTAGGTACTCCAATTATATTCTACTATCCAATCATGCAAATTCAATTACTAATTGGCTTCCTTTGATTATAAGTAACAAATCAGTGAATAAATTCCTATAAATCAGTGGATCGAATCCCTCGTTCAAGGGATGGCGATTTGAGCTATGAAAATACTGAATATCCTTTTCTGTTTGCTAAATATTTCTATTATGTTCCCTCCTTTTAGAACTAAGTTTTTAAGGACTAAAATGATAGTGTAGTATCCTTTTGCTAGCTGTCATTTTATTCTATTGGCCAGATATTTGCAGCTACAGGATTTTGTTTAGTTTTCTAAGGAACAATACTTTTGAGAACATGGATAGGTTGCTTCCTTTATCTTTTCCTTTTCATTAGTAGCCTAATGCAACACTAAAACCTAACAAGAAATAGCTTTCAAGAGGTCAATTCCAGCTTCCTGCTATGGAGCTCCAAATGGAAGTCATAGGTACTCACTAACAAGAAATAGCTTTCTTTTTCTGTACACATGGTTGATCAGTCATGGCTTGAGCAATGGCCAGAAAAGAGAGGATCCTCCAACTTTAGAAAATTAAACATAACCATTTTGGACATGTACCTGTATCCAACCGTAGCACACGAGTCCGAGTAACATAGCTTACTAGATCTTAGGTTCTCAAACAATGTATTTCCAACTACTATACCTTCCAAAGCCTGTCTAGCTCTGTAGGAAAGTATAGAGAAGATCACTAAAATGCCATATATAGATGGCATTGTTTCTGTCAAGAGCACAACTGTATAATATGCATAGTAGAACTGATTTCGACTTCATTAAGGGCTAGTTTAGCATTGCTTCTAAGTACTTTTGGGACAAAAAGCACTTTTGAGATAAAAACATTGCTAAACAAGATGCTTTTGAGCTTTTCAAAAGTACTTTTGGGATAATAAAAAATGCTTTGCAAAAGCACTTTTTTAACCAAAAGCAGAACCAGAAAATTTTAGTTTTTACTCAAAAGTGCTTTTTGGCCCAAAAATACTTTTGAGAAGTAATGCTGAACTAAAAGTCTAAGAAACAATCAGACAGCATTTTGGTGAAAGAATCTGGTAAAAAAAACTAGTGTTCGAGTCATGTACCTTTCACCAACGAGGAAAACACAAATGAAGTATAACCAATGCTTAAGGTCTGTCCACAAATTTTCAAGTCAGCCTCTCCTCATATAATTTTAAACCCAGAATCATTGTTTATGTTGTTTCAGAACTACAGTCTTAGCCATTAGTAAACTAAGATTAAGTTTGACCAATCCCATATAAAACGCAACGGTGTCATCCCGTATTCTTCATCCACTTATATTTCCTTCTAATAATAATTATTACATAACATTCCAGAGATATAAAATTAATAGTGCCACTGCCAAGGCTCTCTCACCTCTCCTTGGCATTCTCCTTACTTCTAACATTGATGGAATTCGGGGTGACAGCCCTCAAGCAAAGCCTGATTATGGCATAAAAAGAAAAGCCAGTATGAAAAGTGAAGCCTGGTTATGGCGATGATTCATCTAAGCATGGTTTAGATGGAATAACAGCAGACAGCCCTCAAGCAAAGCCCGACGATGAAGAAGATATTCCCAACTATGACATTTACAAGCCTAAACAAGAAGAAAACTGTGAGGAAAAAGAAAAGCCTTATGTTGTTAAACCAAAACCAGAAGAAAAACATTATCATGGCAGTAAACCAGACAACTACAAGCAAGCAAAGACAGATGAGAAGTGTGTTATGGAGGAGGGAAAAAAAGGCTGTCTACAAACCAAGCACAAGAAAACAAAAATCAACCCGAGTGAAGGAAAGCCTTATTATGGCACAAAACAAGGTAATGGCTTTACACCTTTTCGATCATTACCCTGTAAGCAAATTCATTTACACTTCTTCAATCATTATCCCGTAAGTAAATTCATTCGGCTTCACGCCTTTTTGATCCATCACCTTCAGTACTTCATGAGCTTTTTTTATTGTTCCTTGTTTGCTGATAGCATCCAACAAAATGTTAAAAGTTTCAACATCAGGTACAATATCTTCAGCAACCATCTTACTAAGCAAGTTTGTTGCTTCTCCACATTGTCCTGAGTTGCATAATCCATGTATTAAACAACTGTAGGTGACGATGTCTGGTTTCAGATCTCTCTGAATCATTAATTTGTACAAGGTAATGGCTTCTTCAATCTTTTTTTCTTTGCACAAAGCATTGATTAAAGAGCTTAAAGTTTCCACATCAGGCTGGACTCCATTCAACATCCTACTAAACAAGCTAGTCACTTCTGCACAATTACCTAAACTCCACAATCCAAGTATTAAAAAGCAGTAGGTGACAATGTCAGGTATTACATTTCTCTGACTCATTAGTTCCAACATGCTAATGGCTTCTTCATTCTTGTTTTCCTTGTACAAAGCATTGATTAAAGATCTTAAAGTTTCCATATCAGGCTGGACTCCTCCATTCAA
Organism: Gossypium sturtianum; assembly: GCA_025698515.1. Classification (NCBI taxonomy): domain Eukaryota; kingdom Viridiplantae; phylum Streptophyta; class Magnoliopsida; order Malvales; family Malvaceae; genus Gossypium; species Gossypium sturtianum. Next base: position 60,510,059 of record CM046952.1, read on the forward strand.
CATCCTACTAAACAAGCTTGTGGCTTCTGCACATTTATCTGAATTGCACAATCCACGTATTAAACAATTGTAGGTGACAATGTCAGGTTTTACACCTCTCTGACTCATTAGTTCCAACATGGTAATGGCTTCTTCAGTCCTCTTTTCCTTGCACAAGGCATTGATTAAAGAATTGAAAGTTACTACATCAAGATGGACTCCTTCATTCATCATTCTATTGAGCACGGTTGTTGCTTCCGTCCATTTGCCCGAACTGCAAAACTCATATATTAAACAATTGTATGTGACAACGTTAGGTTTTACATTTCTCTGTATCATTAATTCCAACACAGTAAAGGCTTCTGAAGTCCTCTTTTCCTTGCATAAAGCATTGATTAAAGAATTGAAAGTCACAACATCAGGATGGACTCCTTCATTCATCATTCTATTGAGCAAGCTTGTTGCTTCTTCCCATTGCCCAGAATGACAAAGTCCTTGAATAAGAGGATTATAGGTAACAACATCTGGTTTCGCGCCTTTACGACTCATTAGTTCCAGAATTTCAATTGCCTCTGATGACTGCCCCTCCTTGCATAAAATATATATCATGGAATTGAAAGTTGAAACGGAAGGTAAAATTTCAGATGCAATCATGTTTGCAAAGAAATTCCTGACCAATCTCCATTCGCCAAACTTGCATAAGGCATGAATTAGCATAGTATAAGTGATATCATCAGGCCTTGGGCCTCTTTGGGTCATTAAATCAAATACAAATATTGCTTCTTGGATCTTCCCATCCTTGCAAAGAGCAGAAATTAGAGTATTTAAGGTATAGACATTAGGGGAAATCCCCTTGTTACCCATGTCAACTAATAATTCTTTTGCTAAATCCCACTGGCCAACGCTGCAAAATCCATTAATCAACGAATTGAATGTAACAACATCAGGCTTAATTCTCCTATCTAACATATCTCGAAAGATAATCAAAGCCTTGTCCATGCGATTCTCTTTACAGAATCCATCAATAATTGTATTATAGCATACCGCATTAGGTTGAAAGCTTCCATTTCCATTCATCTTTAACAGAAGAAGAACAGCAAAACGAGAATTCCCTGATCTGCAAAGTTCCCTCATAATAATACTAAAAGTGTATTGATTATGCGGATATCCATTCTCCAACATTTTCCTAAACACTCCCATTTCCTTGTTAATCTTACCCTCATCGCTCAGTCCAATAAGCAGAGTATTCATGGTATAATCGTCAGGTTGAAGACCAAGTTTTACAATCATAGCCAACACAGAGAAACCTAAGTCCACCTTCTTCAAATTGCACAAACAAAGGATCCAAATGTTCATTGTAAAGATATCAGGTTGGAAGTCACTACAACCCATAATCTGTTTACACATGGAAACAACAAATGCACAGTGTTCCATCTTGGAGACTGCTCCAAGCAGATAGTTGAAAGCCGAAATTGAGGGCAAGGGTCTCATTGAAATCATGGAATTGAAAAAACCCAGAGCTTCATCAAGCTCAAGGGATCTTGATTTACACTTATGTATGACCAAATTCTCGAGATAGGTGGGTTTGGACATACCCATCTTGACATTTTCATCAGAAGCAGTAGAACAACTGGAAAAAAAACACGTAATAGGCAGTTTAGAAAACGGAAAAAGAAGAGAATTAGGAAGAATAAAACCAGAAATCGTTGAGGTTATTCTCATCGTCTTCATGACCGTCTCCATATCATCACTGTACAGTTGCAATTGAATCAGTCAGGACAAAACTATATTTGGTTCGGAGAGACCATTTTTTTTTTTAAAATAATAGGACTGGACTTTATTGAAAATGAACTGGACCCAGACACTTGAGCCCAACAATAAAATTCAACAGATAACAGAAGCCCAGCAGCGAGACCCACCGGGCAAAAAGAAAACACAAAAGAAATCGGAAAAAGGAAACTAAAAGTCCCCTGTCAAGTCGAATTTAATGAAACTGCCACCCACCACTCCCAAAACCTACTTTTCGTCAAAATCAGAAAAAGGAAGCTACTTTTCATCAAAATCCTTTATCTTCTTCTTCGATAGTATGAAAGACCTTTGAGATTCTCAGTCGGGTTCACGTTCCCGCTGCCTTCCCAGTCCCAGCGAAGCGACGGCGTAAGAAGGCACACTCCGTTCCAGGTAAAACTCCTCTTCTCTCTTTAAACTCTCTGTGGCAATAATATGAGTTGTCTGATTTACCCGTCTAAGAATATGCTTAAACCATATCTTGTTAAATCGACCCTTATTCTGGTGTATTTTCTCTAATATAAGCTCCTATTTCTGGCTTGTCTTCAACATCAGCCTGACATTTTTTTATAATTGTTAACGCATCTCCCTTGATTTCTACTGCGTCCACACACATGGTTATCCCCAACCTAACTGCATGAGCGCATCTGCAAGCTTCCGCGACAAAAGAGGAGGCAATCCGATTCTCCACCACTGACTTGGAGACCAAAACCTCCCCCCTATCATTTCTGACCACCAACCCCACAGCAGATCTGAAGTGACAATGGTTAAAAGCCGCGTCAAAATTGATGCGCACGATTCCGTTCTCTAGGGGTTTCCACTCTAAAGAAGAAAGATGTTTGGTAAGGCTTCTATTACTCATAGCATCATTTTCCTGCACAAATATGGTTATTATGTTCATAACTCCCTCCCAGAACTATTTTGCCTTTCATGTATTACTTTGTTCCTCGCACTCTAGATAACCCAAAGTGCGTAGCAAAACGTTCGACACTAGCTGCTCGATCCTTCTGCAAAAACCCAGGTGAGCCACTGCCAGTTCCCCAGATTCGGTTTAGATAATACACAAACTAAATTTAAATGCATCCATGCTACTGTTGACACATGACAGTCTCAGAATACATGTACAATCGTTTCCACTCCCACGCCACATCTTGGGCAGATTGAACTTGATCTAAGTTGTCTGTACTATAAAAGTATTTCGAGACTTTCCAAATTGTAATTTTCTATTTTGCTGGGAGATTAAGGCTCCATAATTTTTTTGTAAAAGTATTTCAGTTCATTTTGTACCTCATGGGCATTAAAGTCAGTATTAGAGTCAAGTAATAATTTGTATGCACTCTTAACTGAAAAACTCGCCCGAAGATTCACCTTTCCACACTAGCAGATCATTGTGTTCCACCGTGGCCAGAGGGATCCACAAAATTCTGTCTGCATCTTCAACGGAAAAGGTATCATGAATCACATCTTCTTTCCAAGATCTATGCAAGCTATCAATTAATTTCGAGACTCTAGTTATTCCATTACCATGAATAGAACAATTGATTTTGTAATTAATAGATCCAGGGATCCAAGCATCCTCCACAACATTGATTTGGTTACCCTTACCCACTCTCCAACAGAGGCTCGTCTCCAGAAGGCCCCTAGCGGTCTAAATACTCTGCCATGTATACGATAGTAAATTCCCTAACCTAGCATTCAAAAAATCACTCCGCGAATAATATTTTACTTTTAAAACTTACACTAAAAACGAATTTGGATGATGTATAAGATGCCAACCTTGCTTCGCTAATAACGCTAAGTTGCATTTAGTTAGGCTGCAAAAACCTAAACCTCCTAGCTCTTTCAACTCGCACAACCAACTCTATTCGCACCAATGGATGCTTCTCTGGCCATGCCCTTTTTGCCACCAAAACCTAGACATAATACCCTCCAATTCAGCACAAAGCGATTTAGGTAACAAAAAGTACATCATAGAGTACGTAGGAATAGCTTGGAGGAGGACTGTTTTAATGAATCTGCTTTAATGAAAACTTCCTTACCCTCTTGAGATAAAAATCTCCTGCTCCAACTATGAATTCTCTGCTTGAACTTGTCCTTTAAATTTTGAAATGCTAATTTCTTACTTCTCCCCACCATGTTAGGGAGCCTCAAATATCACTCAGAATAATTCAAGTAACTAACTCCCAAGGCTCCAGAAATCGACAACATGTCCCCTTCGACTACATTTGAGTTGAAGAAATTGTTGACTTCTTGTAATTTATACACGGCCCATAGCAATCTTCATACTCATTCCAAATATTCTTTAAATCACGAACCCCCTTTCATTTGCCTAACCAAATGAAATACAATCATCAACAAATAGTAGATGTGTAATTAGTGGCCCTCTTCTACTCATCTTGATACCTTTAAGCAAGCCCTCATTTAACGCCCCATACATCAGAATCGGTGAGCCTTCACTATAAATCAAGAAAAGAAACAGACTCAATGGATCCTCTTGGCGAAGCCCCCTACTTGGTTTGAAAACTTCCCCCACCTTGCCATTAACAATTATCAAATACAAAATAGATGAAATACATCGCATGATTAAATCAATCCAAGGCATCGCAAAACCCATACGCTCCATCATTATACGAAGGAAGTTCCACTCAATTCGATCATACGCTTTATTCATGTTTACCTTTAATGCCATAGACCCTTTTTTGCCCAATCGTTTCTGTATAAAGGAGTGCAGAATTTCATATGCCACCAGAATATTATAAAAAAATCAGTCTCCTTGGCACAAATGCACTTTGGGCACTATCAATACATCTTTTCAGCACCCATTGAAAATGATTCGCTATCGTCTTAGCAATCAATTTGTAAATTACAGTGCATAAGCTTATAGACCTAAAATTCTTTAAATTTAAAGGATGGGGAATTTTCGGGATAAGAACAATATTGGTAATGTTTAGGGAGTCAAGCGTCTTACTTCCATTTAATACCTCCAAACAGAAATCAGAATTCTCTTTGCCCACGATATGCCAACATCGCTGGAAAAATAGCGCCGGGAAACCATCATCACTAGAAGCTTTTGTAGGTCCCATTCCTTTTAAGGCTGTAACAATCTTGTCTTCAGTATATGTTTTGGTCAACATTAAATTATCTTCATTAGAAATACGCTTCCTCACCCCATTTAGCATATGATCGGTGATCACGTTTCCATTAGTAGTAAATAGCTCCTGAAAGTAGTTTCTCACAATTATCTCCATCTCAGACTCCTCTTTCTCCACTCTTCCATCCTCATACTATAGTTCCCTTATTTTATTAGTCCTTCTTTGCGAGGCATACTAATGGAAGAAAGTTGCGTTCTTATTTCCCAAGTGTAGCCAATTCACATGCACTCGCTATTCTCAAAACATCTCGTATTTATCAATCTCCAGATTCAACTTAATTTTCGAGTCAATCAACTCCTCTAGGGTAACATCATCCCTTTTTTTTTTCCAACATGTCACCCAATTTACTAGTTAATTGGCGACGAAATTCTTCCCTTTCCCTTCGAATCAATTTGGACCATTTTCACAACCCGTTCCAAAATCGCTCTAGCTTCACAAACAAATCACTTCCATCACCACACCATAGCTTCCTAACCTCTTCCTTAAAGGATTCCTCCATTACCCACCATGCCTCAAACCAAAACCGCATAAGTCTTTGATGAACGTCTTGCTTCATCTGGATAAAGAGGGGGCAGTTATTTGAATATGAGTAGGGTAAATGTCGTACCATTACGTTAGGGAACAAATTCAACAATCTTTGATTAGCCACTCATTTGTCCAACCTCTTTTTGATATTTTTTTCGGAAGATTCCCCTTCTTCCATGTATACCATATTCTAGAATAGCCTACATCCACTAAGTAACAATATTTTAAAACTCCTCAAAACATTTCCATCCTCCTCTCATCCCTAGGAACACCCTTTACTTTCTCAAAGGAGTACATAATTTCGTTAAAATCCCCATATACCATCCACGAGAAATCTTGCAAAGTCCTCAACGACTTTAAAACCTCCACAAATCCTCCCTTCCTCGAGCATAAGGAGCCCCATAAAACCTGGTGAAATGCCATTGTAAGTTACTCTTAGACTCTTGAACATCCACATCAATATGATGCACTGAGTAACTTTTATGGGAGATAGTGCTATTACCTTTCCAAGCTACGCTTAAACCACCTCGCGATCCATCTGCAGAAACATTGAACTCATTCAAGTAATCGAATTGCCTTCGAACATTTTCCATTCTTTTATTATTCAATTTAGTCTCCATAAAGAAGACTAACTGGGGATTATACATCTTTAGCAAATGTTGAACTCTTCTAACTGCCCATAGGCTCCCCGAACCATAGACATTTCAACTCAAGATTTTTATTGGGATCGATCAGCTTGCCTTGTGGTAGCCGCTGATAGAAAATGGGTTCTCCCCACTAGTCTTTCTTCTTTCACCATTATCTTATCTTCTATTCCAATAAAACTTTGAGTTCCAATCTCATTTTGAGGCCTCTTCTTTCTTTCACCATTTTCAATTGGCATCGCCTTCGCATTGTACTCCATGTCAGCCTGACCACCCTATTGCCTTAAATTACTATTACCCCCTTTCCAAGTTAAGTCCTAACTATTGGGAAATATGCCTATATTGTAGTAAATATGTAACTGTTTTCTATTTATTTGAACGATGAATAAATAAATAAAGTTAATTTCACATTTCACTATCATGTCTTTTGTATTTTTTGTCTTTCATATTTTGCATGCATAGCGAAATTATGACAAAAAAATATTAGCTCATTGATTGCCTAAGTTCAGCTGAAGATAAGTGGCAGTGTAAGAACATTTACATTGTGAGAAAGATAACTTACTTTAGTAGATAATCTAAATGAGTCCGTAATCTCGTAAAAGAATCAAAGTGAGCATTTGATTCAAATATTGAGAAGAATTATTATGTCGTTGTAAACTCGAAATTATATAGGATTTTTCTAGTAATTTTTACCACCTTTTTACTTAGATTAAATATTAATCTTGAGTATTTGTTAATTAATTAAGTGAAATTTGATTAAATGTTAATAATGGACATGAACTTATAAAGTATGCAAATTTGTGCTATATTACATGATTTTTGCATAAAACTTAATTATTTCATGACATTTATTAATATGTTGAATTTACTTGTGCAGGGGGACCATGGAGTTAAGCCTATCATAATGTTACATGGACATGAGCTATTTTCTTATGTGTTGGACGGCATAAACCATGCAAAAATTGGGTCATTTAATTGTCACCTTGACCCAATAAAAAAAGATGATACATGTTGGATCAATCTGCAAGCTTAATGGGTCATGGAACTGTCCAATCCAATAGGAGAGATGCCCAATTTGGCAACCACAATTGGGTAGCCAAGAAATCAATTTTGGGACAATTATTTGAAGGTCCTCACACTTGGAAAAATGTTGAAAATCGGCACACAAGATTTGTTTGAGAAACCGTCCACCCTATGGCTAAATATAGCATGATTTTGTACTCAAATCAAGCAACCAAATTACCCACCTTTCCACACATCATGGCCGACCATAGGAGGGAGAAAATTAAGAGAGATGTGATGCTATCTTTAGTAAAATTAGCCACCAACTTCATCTATAAATACCACACCACTCTCACCTCTCAAATCATCCATTCATCCATTATTTTCACAACATTCTTCATTCCCTCTCTTGCTCTCTTCATCCACGCCTATCATTCCATTTTCCCATTAGTTTTAGCCAACAAAAACCTTAAAGAGATCATCTCTTGGCCAGTCACCTTGATGAACCATTAGCAAAGGAGCAACGGGCGAGTCGGAGGAAAACACCTTTAATAAGAGTCCGCAAGACTACTGACTTGAGATAGAGTTTATTCTTCCTTTACTTGTTGTTTAAATTAATCATGTTTGCCATGTGTTTTTTTATCTTGACACAAAAAATGATAGCTTAAATTTGTTTAGCTAGGTTAATTGCATTAATTCAATGAGATTTGTTTGATCTATGTTTAAAATGTTTGTGCCTCGGTCGATCATGTTTTCAATTAAATTCAAGTATGTATTACATTCATATGTGATTAGATGCATTAGAATTAGTTGAGCGATCCTAACCAGACGACGGCTAGTGGACGCAATAATTGAGAAGTGCATGCTTAATTTAGATTCTAGCTCGACTAAATTAAAGGTTCATAATAACTTTAACGAGTTCTATTATCTTGTATAGTTTTTAGGTTTATTTGATTAAATTGTTTCAAACCTAACACGTCATTGTTACCTCACATAAATAAATACTAAGAAACCCTTAGTTTAATATGATCAGTAAAATACATGTTTCACTAAGTAAAAGATTCCGATAAGACTTAAGTTGGTTTCCAAACTCATGAAAGATCAAGTTGCCATGGAATGTTTTCTGAACATTGTTAAGTATTATGAAAATGAATTAAATTATTTAATGTAATTATCCTAGCCTATTCATGTTATTGATTGTTGAAGTTGTGTTTCTGCTGTTAAATTCATTCATTCATTTTAGTTAATTATCATACTTTGCATTTAGATTAATTTGCATTAGGGATCAATTTTGCATCTAGTTAATTTAACTTAGTTTAATCATCATCACCCAAATTATTGTATTTTTATCACCAAATTGTTAACTTAGAATTTTGCAAATAATTTATTAACATACACAGTCCCTGTGAAGACGATAACTCATTTTACTTACTTACTACTTGAACGATTATGTACACTTGCACAAAATAACGTTACAAGTTTTTGGCATTGTTGTTGTGGACTATTGCCTTAATCATTTTTTTGAAATTATTCTTTACAGTTTGGTTTTTATTTTATTTCTATCTAACCTCTAACTTTACTAATTTATTCTTGATTTTTTATTTTTTGTGATTTATTTTTAAGTGTTTATGAGCATAGATTAAATTATTGATTTATTACCTCTAGACCCTGAAATCGAGCGAACATTATGTTACTACATGTTTAATGTTGCTTATTATTTACATGCAAACTTACTAAGCTTTAAGCTTACCCCCTCTTTCCTTTCCATTTCTTATAGTGTTGTCAACCTAACTCGGGGATCGAAGGACGTCGGAGCTCGATTTACACTATCAAACTAATCTTTTGGGTATAGTGAATTCAAGTACTTTAAGTATGGCATGTATAGGGGGACTTGGTCATTTTGTTATGTGTCATATTGGTTAGCCAAAAGTGTTGGCTTATGATAATATTATAATTCATTTTGTTTATGGCCATGAGATATGACTTATATTGATTATTGGGATGTAAGCCCATTTATTCATACATGCATGTGCCTATGCAATTGTGATGTGGTTGGTGGTTGTGTGTATGTGATGAGTTATGTTGTGGCTATGAATGCTTGATGATTTAATTGAGATTTGTTTAGTATGATGATAACCATGGCTTAAATGAGAATTGGTAAGTTGGGATTGACAAAGTATGATGTCTTGTGCATGTATAAGTTGATTTGGTGATGCCATGTGCAAGACTTGTTTGATGGTTTCTAAGTACTTAATTATGCCATGTTAAGTGCCTTTGAAGTCATGTATGTGTTTGTGCTAATAAGGGTGGCAAATGGGCTTGGAAAATAGCCTCAAAGTTGTCCACACGAGCATGTGTCTAGGCCGTGTGTGACACACGGTCTGCCCAATGGGCGTGTGATCCAGCCGTGTGTCCCTTGCACCCTAATTAGGCAAAACAAAATGCTCAGTAGTAAACACACGGGCATGAGACACGGCCGTGTGCCTCGGCCGTGTGAGAGACACGATCATAGGACATGGGCATGTGCCCAGGCCGTGTGAAGTCTGCACTTGATTTTCAGAATTTAATTCGCCACACGGCCTAAGGACACGGGCGTGTGCCTTGGCCGTGTGACCTTATTTGGTTAATGGCGTCATAAACAGAATGTCATCTATTTTGGACACGGCCTGAAGCACGAGCGTGTGATATGCCACACGGGCGTGTCCCTTAACCCACACGGGCGTGTGGCCCTGTAACATGAAATTTTTTTTCTAAGTTTCATAAAATTTTTCAAAGTTCTCGATTTAGTCCCGAATCACTCCTAATGTATGTTTTCGGTCTTGTAGGCTTGTTTAAGGGACGATAGGAATTTTTATGAAAAGTTTTAAATTTGAGTGGAAATTCACGTCTCGTTTTTTTATGAATGCTTGCGTATAAGTCCGGTAACGCCTCGTACCCTATTCCGGCGTCGAATACGGGTAAGGGGTGTTACATACTTAATATTTAAACATATATAAAATATTATTATATTACTATTATATTATTATTATAATACATTAAATAAAACATGAAATAAGTAATAAAGAAACAAAAGAAAAAGAAGAACAAGAACAGAGGAAGGCACAAAAAAGAGAGAAAGAAAATAGAAAGAAAAAGAAAAAAGGGAAACTAAGGTTTTAAGGTTCTAAGTTCAATTGGTAAGTCAATTTAATCATTTTTCTTGTAATTTAGATGTTTTTAGAATCCTAAAACAAAATATTACTTGATTTAAGTTGAAAATTTGAAAGTTAGTGAATTTTTAAATGTTGTTCATGTTGAATAAATTGAAGAATTAAGGGTTAAATTGATAGAATTTCAAGTTAGAATTGAGAAAAGGATTTAATTGTAAAACAAATATTACTTGATGCGCATGATGTGGTGACAAGTATATTTTTATTGCACTCAGAACCTGTTTATGCTTTAATAGATCCGGGATCTTCACATTCATATGTTAATACAAAATTGGTTGAGTCGAAAAATTTTAAATCTGAAATGTCTAGAGTATCAATAGGAGTGTCTAGTCCATTGGGGCAAATTGTACTAGTGGATCAAGTGTGTAAAAGGTGTCCGTTAATGATATAGAATAGAATCTTCTTTGTTGATTTTTTGATAATGTCATTTGGTGATTTTGATATAATTTTGGGAATGGATTGGTTATCTGAGCACGGGGTGATTCTAGATTGTTGTAAAAATAAGTTTATTATTCAGAGTGAAAATGGGGATAAGATCGAGGTAAATGGTATTCGAACCAGTGGGTCAACTCGTATCATTTCAGCAATTCAGGCTAATAAACTTCTTCATCAGGGTTGTGCAGCTTTTCTGGCTTATGTTATTAATTCAGATTCTGTTGAAAGCCAATGCAGTAAAATCTGGACTGTTTGTGAATTTCCTGATGTTTTTCCTGAAGAATTACCGGGTTTACCATCAGATCGAGAAGTTGAGTTCGCAATTGAAGTTTATCCTGGTACAGCTCCGATATCAATACCCCCGTATCGTATGCCACCTACAGAGTTAAAAGAATTAAAGGTGCAGTTACAGGACTTACTAGACCGTGGTTTTATACGTCCTAGTATTTCACCTTGGGGAGCTCCAGTGCTGTTTGTTAAAAAGAAAGACGATTAAATGCAATTGTGTATTGATTATCGACAATTGAATAAGGTGACTATCAAGAATCGATACCTGTTACCTCGTATTAACGATCTATTTGACCAGTTGAAAGGAGATTCTGTGTTTTCAAAGATTGATTTGAGATCGGGTTACTACCAATTGAAGGTGAAAGAAAGTGATGTACTGAAGACAACATTTCGTACACGGTATGGCCATTATGAATTCTTAGTAATGCCTTTTGGATTGACAAATGCTCCAACTGCTTTTATGGATCTTATAAACCGTATTTTTCAACCGTACCTAGATCAGTTTGTGGTGGTTTTTATTGATGATATTATGGTCTATTCAAAGTCTGAATCTAAACATGAGCAACACTTCAGAATTGTTTTACAAATATTACGGGAGAAACAGTTATATGGAAAGCTTAGCAAATGTGAATTCTGGTTATCAGAGGTTGTATTTTTGAGACATGTGGTTTCAGCAGATGGAATTAAAGTTGATCCGAAGAAGATTGAAGTGATTGTTCAGTGGAAAGCATCGGGAAATGTATCAGAGGTATGTAGTTTTCTTGGATTGGCTGGTTACTACCGAAGATTTGTAAATGGATTTTCAAAAATGGCTTTACCGATGACAAAGCTATTACAAAAGAATGTTCCATTTGTTTGGGATGATAAGTGCCAAGAAAGTTTTGAGAAATTGAAGCAAATGTTGACTGAGGCACCAGTTTTGACATTGCAAGAGTCGGGAAAGGATTTTGTCATTTACAGTAATGCTTCTTTGAATGGTCTCGGGTGTGTTTTGATGCAAGATGGAAAAGTGATAGCTTATGCATCTTGCCAATTGAAACCTTATGAATGTAACTATCCAACATGCGATCTGGAATTAGCTGCTGTGATTTTTGCATTACAGATTTGGAGACATTACTTATATGGTGAGAAATTTTATATTTATACTGATCATAAAAGTCTCAAGTATCTTTTATCTCAAAAGGAGTTAAATTTGAGACAGCGCCGGTTGGTAGAACTTTTAAAAGATTATGATTGTGTTATTGATTATCACCCGGGAAATGCAAATGTTGTAGCTGATGTATTGAGTAGAAAAGCAACAATTGAATTACGAGCAATGTTTGCACGCTCAATATCAATGATGATGGAAGTTTATTGGTTGAATTAAGAATTAAACCAGTGATGTTTGATCGAATTAAGTCAGCACAGCTAGAAGATAACAAGTTAGTAAAGAAGAAAGAAATGGCTCAAAATGGCATGTCACAAAATTTCAGCATTGATGATCATGGTTGTTTGAGATTTCATATCGAATTTGTGTGCCAGATGTTTCAGAACTGAAAGAGTTGGTACTTTGTGAAGCACATGATAGTCCTTTTGCGTTGCATCCGGGAGGAACGAAAATGTACCGTAATCTACAGGAATCTTATTGGTGGCCAGGTATGAAAAGAGATATAGTTGAGTATGTAGCTAAATGTTTGACTTGTCAACGGGTAAAGGTAGAGCATCAGATTCCTACTGGACTACTTCAGCCTATTAATATTCCTGAATGGAAATGAGATTATATTACGATGGATATTGTAACAGGGTTACCATTATCAGCAAGTAAGAAAAATGCTATTTGGGTAATTGTTGATCGGCTTACAAAATCAGCTCATTTCACAGTAGTCTGAACTGATTGGTCACTTTAGAAACTTGCTGAAGTTTACATTCGGGAAATTGTGAGATTGCATGGTATTCCTATGTCGATAATCTCTGATCGGGATCCACGATTCACATCGAGATTTTGGAGGCAGTTGCATGAATTACTTGGTACTCGAATCAGTTTTAGCACGGCCTTTCATCCACAGACCGACAGACAATCTGGGCGAGTTATTCAAATTTTGGAAGACATGCTTCGTGCTTGTGTAACGCCCCAAAATTTTAATTTTTGATTTCGTGTATGTGTGACACACAATGTCTATCTGCTTTAGTGGTTATGTGTTCTGGGTGTGTGTGAGAGGTCCCAAGTTCAAGCCTTACTTGGGCAAATTTTGGTATTTTTTTTATATATAAAGCCTTAACCTTGTGCAAAGGGCTTAAGTTTAATTGTTGGTAAGTTTATATCAAAATGGGCCTGCTGGCCTGGTGGTTAAGTGGAGTGTTGGAGGTCCTGTGTTCAATTCTTTGTGATGGCGTGGAGACAGTATTTTTGCTCCAATTTCAGCTAAGACTTGTGTTGGGGCAAAATTCTGAGTAGTTGTGTTTTAGTGGGTTAATAGGGAGTGATTTTAGAAGATAATTGGGGAGAGGTTATCAGAAAATAATCTGATTATCTTTTTGTTGCAAAAAAAAAATGAGAGTTTCGGTTTTCTCTCCAATTCCCCAAACTTTTTTCTGACGTTTTCTTCTTCTTCTTTTTTCCCTCCTCTGCCGATTCTTTCCCCTAGTTGCTGTCGAAATTTCCATTATTTTTTCCCCTTTCATTTCTTTCTTCTTTATTTTTCCAATTGATTCAGTTGTTCATCGTTAGTTGCGCGTGTTCGGTAAGTAACAGTTTTGTGTATTGTTAATCGTTCTTGGTTAATCTCTAAAAGGGGGATTCCTTTTTGGTGTTTAGGAGTTAATCAAGGGGCTGGTGGTTTTGAATCGACACTGTGATTGTGCCAAGTCATGGTTACTCAAGCGAGGTAAGGGTCTTGCTAGGTTTTTAGTCGAGTTCCTTCCGAAATTGGTTGATTAAAAACAAATTAAGTGATTAATCTGGAGATATGTTGGTCGATTTTTAGGTTCTGGAGGCTTAAGAGTGCTTACGCATCAGAAACGATACAGGTGTGTACCCGAAACACAGAAAACGGGATTCGGTGAAAAGCCAAAATTGCTTGCTGTCGAGAAATAAGAGAAATAAGAGAAAATGATGCGAAAAATTGTAGAGAAAGGAAATAAGGGTGTTATAAACTTGAAAATCAACATTTTGCACTAAAATAGTTTTGGACAGCAGCAATAGTCTAAATTTGAAAAATCATAAAAAATAGTGGGAATTAAGTTAGAGGTTTAATAAAATATGAAATTAAATTTTATTGAGTCTAGTTTTTCATGGAAGAAACAGTGTAAGCAATGGAATTGTAAATCATGAGATATAATAAATTTTGTGAGACAAGGTCAGAATGATTTCGGGTTCCCCTGTTCTGAATTAGGAAAATCATCAAAAATTGTAAAAAAATTATTAGGGGCTTAAATTTATATGTTTAAGTCCTTAATGAGTTTATTTTCAAGAGAAACAAATGGAAACATCATCTAAATTCCGTACTAAGAGATAAATAATTTTTAGTAAGGAAAGGATGAAGCTGTCGAACAGCAGAATAGGGATAACTTTAAAGATTTTACTATACTTATTTGATAAACTATAAATTCTGAAAATTTTATGGTAGTTTCAAAAACATCAAATGGATCTTAATTTGGAATTCTGTAGCTCAAGATATAAATAATTTAGTGATAATGACTCAAGTAGACATCTTTGAATGAACAAATAAGTAAATAGTGAAAACATATATGAGTATTGAGCTGGCATGGGTTACTTTAAAAATGGATCACACGGCCAAGGCCAATTTCGGCCGAGTGGGCCACACGGACGTGTGGGCCCACACGGGCAGATCAAATGGGCATGTGGGCCCATTTTTACCGAAATGTTTTTAAGGTTGCACGGGTCGCCCAAGTCGACTGTTAACCTACTATAGTGTCGGTAAGCGCTACTTAGACCCCTAAATGTGTGAAATTGACTGAATGATATCTGCACTGGGCATGTTAATATCTGAACTTAATATATGTACTGAAATTGCATAATAGCATGTCATCCATTGTGTGTTGCATTGCATTGGGTTGGGGTTGTTATTCGAGGAATCTGTACTAAAAGGCTTTAAGCCTAATTTATTATGCGGCTCACCGCAAACTCTTCAGACAGTGCGCATTCGGTACTACTTGGAGTGTAGGGATGGGTGGGTTGATTATATCCCCACATGGAGTTTAGGGTTGGACGGGAGATGGTGTGTAGAGGCTGGTTGGGTAGGATTTTGCTCTTTGCATAATCATATCTTGCTACTAAGATCGTGATGGGCTAAGGCCCTACTTGCATTTTTGACATCAGATTGAGATGGGCTAAGGCCCAAATCACATCGAGCATCAAAAGGCTTAGGCCCAAGACTGTTCAACTGTGCATTGTGAATATTGATTGTTTGTATGTTTCTGCGGGATAACACACTGAGTTTACGTAAAATCACCCTTTTTGTTTAATGTGCACATGTAATCCCCAGACTTAGACGGATCGGCGCGACGGAGGACTCAGCGGTGACCATAGTAATTTTTGGACTTCATGGTTTTCAATTTACGATTTATAATTTGATTATTATTGATTATTTGGATTGTAATTTAAGGACCCATTGGGACTTTGGTTTTATATTTGGGTTTTTATTTATTTATTTCACTTTATGGATTTATACCTGCTGGTCGTAGGAAATTTGGTTTTCAAAAAGTTAAAGTAATTTCTAAACGCATGATCACCTAGATTGTTTTATTAAAGCTTCCACAACGAGGGATGTTTCAAAACAAATATTTTAAATGAATAAAGACGACTTCCTAAGTTCTAACAAAGGTTTACTAAAGATAATAACATGGAATGTTTTCAACGTAACAACGAGGTTTCAAAAACACTATTGTGTGACATTGCCAGATACGACCATAACGTCTAGGCCGGGTTTGGGGTGTTTGATCCCTGTAAATAAGAGTTTTAAAATTTATAAAAGAATGATCGAACCTGGAAACTAACTCTGACAACGATTAAAGGCAAGTGCACCTATCGAACAGTAGTATAGTTTAGGCAAGACCGGATTATCGAACCCAAAGGAACTAAAAGTACTAATACTAACTTTCTTTTTATTATTTAGCCTAAAATAAGTGAGTTGTTTATTAATCTAAATTAATTAACTACTAAACTAAAGACTCTAAGACAAAGAAGAATGAATTTGGAAAATAACTTGGGAAAAACTCAGTTGATTTAGAAGATACCCTAGGAAGAATCCACCTAGACTTCACTTGTTATCTATCCTTGAACCATATGATTTATTTACTTAGTTTGATCCGTAAGACTCCCTAACGTATATTAAACCCTCTCTCGAGGCGAATAACGTCTAACCCTAGGTTAATTAGTGGAACTCTCGTTCTCTTATAATAACCCCCTAGAATAGCAGTAAATCGATCTATGGATTCCCATATTAGGTTTCACCCTAATCCGGCAAAATCTCGTCACCCTATCTCTAGACATACGATCAACTCCGCTTAATTATGTTGGATCTACTCTTAGGCAGGGTCTATTCCTCCTCCACCTAAGCACATTAGATTTGGATTAAGTTCACATAATTAAGAACAAACTAAGTATTTATCATATAATTCAAATAATCAAATAACAAGATTCATCATAGGTTTCATCTCTCTCTGTATCCAAGGTTTTAGTTCATAACAATAAAGAAAAACATCTCAAGAGAAAAGATAAAACAAAACATAAGAAATCCCTAAAACCCCCTGAAGGAATTGAAGGAGAGATCCTTCGTCTTGAGTAGAATTCCGGCTTCTTGAGATGGATCAACTGGCTATCCCTGAGTGAATCCCCACAAATCTGCCTTCTCTGGCTTAGCACGACACCCCTAGACGATGGCTTTGGGCTCCCCCTTTCAAGTCATACTTAGGGTGTATTTATAGGCTTTTGAAATACGTTTCTTTCTCCCTAAGTATCCTTTCCCAAATGAAATTGCTCTTCTCCACGGTAGAGGCACGGCCATTGCACACGCCCGTGTAAATCGTGGACAGGCCGTGTTCGAATTTCTTTAATGAGACATGGCCGTGTGAGTCAGGGTTAGACCGTGTTCTAGATGATTGACTTGGCACGGCCGTGTGATCTTTGGTTCAAACCGTGTCGATTTCATGCTTTGGCCCATTTGTCCCGTTTTAAGCCCGTTTTGCATTCTTTTCATCCCCTTGTGCTTTCCTAAGTATATAACATGAAAAGAAAGGATTAAGAGCACCTTTTTACATAAATCAAGGGATAATTCATCCAAAAGCATACTTGTAACACCCCAAACCCGGTCAACACACCACGACCAAATCTGGCATGTCACAGAGTGAAAACGATTCGAAGAAAACAGGTTACCGGTTTATTTTCGGTGAAAGCTCTTCGCTTGCTTGTGTTTGGGGAAAACCGATGTATGTATAGTGGAAAATGTTCAGTTGCTTTGAAATCATGTGAATTGTATTACCCGATGGTAGAGTTTAGAAAACTCGTTGTGTAGCTTAGTTTGAAAACTTTGATTATCAGGTTATTAAAGCAAATCAAGTAATTACTTAGTCATATTTAAAACCAAATCCAAAGCGGATAAAATAATCCAAAACATAATTTAAAGGCCTTGTTACAAACCCAAATAAAAACCAGAATTTAAAGTAAAATACCCAAATCAAATGTCCATGTAAAATCAAGCAATTATCGCATGGTCACCTCGAGTCCACCCTCCTCATCCGCGATCTACGAATCACCCGAAAAGATAAGGAGAAGGTGAGTCACCAAGACTCGATGCATAATCCCCTCCCGATTATTGCAACGTGCTTACACAAATCATAATCAAGCAAACACATCATGCACCCAAACCTAGCCATCCACAACTCCGTTTTCTACCTCGTGTGGTACCAAACCACCGTGTGGTGCTAAACCACCGTGACCCAAAGTCACCGATATCAATAATAATGTGGTGCCAAACCACCGTGACCCAAAGTCACGAATAATCCAATTGTGGGGCCAACCCATGTTGTGATACCAAATCACTGGCGACAATCCCGTTTTATGAAATGTGGGGCCAACCCATTGTGGTGCTAAACCACTGGGACAAGTCGCTATGAGGTGCCAAACCTCTGGTGACCCAAAGTCACGAAATCAACTATGGTACCAAACCACTGGTGGTGCCAAACCACTGGTGACCCAAAGTCACAGATATCAATCTTCCCCCTCCTCTCATATCACCCACAATAATGCAATGCACATACAATTCATGCCATCATGCTTAATCATTAGACATATATTGAACATACATAGATACTATCATCAGAAATCATGTGCCGTAATCTCAGCAAAACGGACTTACCCAAAATCCTTGCTCATACCCATAAAGGTATCATATCGAAATCTACACAGTTTCGGCTTTTAACATAGTTTAGGTTATTAACAAGTTTACAACGATTATGAAGTGTGTAAGTTACACACCTGGTTACTAACGCGATCACTGAATCCCAAAGATCCCGATCTAACGCACTAGATCCCCTTTACCTTAACGCTTTTTGAATACTAGCCACAACCAGAGATATGCGAGATCTCAGCCTTCCCCTAAAATCGGCCAACATTCAACCATATAAAGCAATAGCCTTCAGCTTTTCAAAAGAATAAGGGAAAGAATGAATCGGCATGAGACCTTACCATAGTCCTAACGAAACCGATTGGCAGAGAAAGTAGATGACCACGATCCACTGCTTCTAAACCCGAAGAACCTAGGAGAAACCGATTGCATAGTTGATTAAGAGTCAAGACAAATGTCGAAATTCGGCTTTTGTTCTATACATGTCGACAGAGAGAAAAGAAGAAGATGATAGAGTTTCGGCCAAGAACACTTACCCTCTTCAAACCCGATTAGAGAAAATCACACAAGAGAGAACTATGCTTAGTTGATATTCGGCCAAAAGTTAAAACAAGAAGGGGAGAGTTGAGAGCGATTTCGGTAATGGGGTTGAGTTATCAAGGGAGATTCGACTATGGCTTAAGAAAAGAAAAAGCAGATGAGATTCGGCCAAAATGGAAGGAGAGAATGGAAGGGGTATTCGGTTTGAGTGATGGTGAAAAGAAGGTGAAAGAAACAATTGAAGAATGGCTTGAGGAAGAAGAAGGTTCGGCCAACCAATAAGAATGGAGAGCAAAAAGAGATGAGGTTTAGGGAGAGTAGTGTTTCGGCTTCAAATGAAATAAGAGAGGAATGCAAGTGAAAATTCGGCTCAATGCCTAAGGAAGAAATCGGCAAGAGTCTAGGGTGCTTTCGGCTTTCGGTTTCAAAGGAGAAAAAGAAAGAAATCTCAAATGGTTCTAAAGGATTCGGCTTGTTCTACTAGAGGGAAAATCGACAAGTGCCCAATTGAGGTTTCGGTTTTGCTTCTAAACCGAATGCACCAGAGCTTTGCTAGCCGAAAATGTTCACTAAGGATTTTTGGCACTCCTCCTAAGTCTTCCAAATTAATACACCTCCTCACACAATTCAAATTTCGACAAACTCTCAAACCTCTCCCGGCCACTGTTCAAACGAGTTTGAAATATTCAAACTCCTAAATTCTCTCTTTGCCACCCGTTCAAATCAATTTGACTTGTTCAACAGATTATCTCGACAGAGTTTGAGCCGAGCACAACTCTTCCTCGCGACTTAGCGTCAAAATACTAAGCGAGAAAATGGGATCTCATTTGCTCGAACCTCGAGCTCCCCTTCCCCGCATGTGGCGTCACTCCTCAAGGCCCTAATTGGCGCCTCCTTGCCACTTTACCAAGGCAATTCTTGTGCTTAACTTTACCACTTTAATATACTTAACCCCTAGCTCCTTCACTCCCCTTAACCAAAGCTTAAAACAAAATTTTTCCTATAGTTCGGGCCTACCCTTGGCTCATACCTAGACCCTAAAACATCCCAATTAACATCACAACCAAGCCATACACAAGCAAACAGTTCAAACACAATAGCCCCTATTTAAGGATGTTCTGAGTTCTACCCCCTTAAAAATAATTTTGGCCTCGAAATTACCCGGTCAAAAGAGTTGAGGGTATTGCTTTCTCATCACATCCTCCTCGGTTCCCACGTAGCTTCTTCCACGCCATGGTTTCGCCACAACACCTTTACCAAAGGAACTGACTTCTTGCACAAAACCTTCACATCCCGATCTAGAATCTGCACTGGTTCCTCTTCCATAGTCAAATCTGGGCTCACCTCTATCTCCCCCACTGATACAACATGCGATGGATCTCGAGCGGTAGCGTCTAAGCATGGAGACGTGGAACACATCATGTATCGACTCGACTCTGCTGCAACTCGAGTGATAAGCTACCGTCCCACTCGTCTCAACACCTTATATGGGCCAATAAACCTTGGACTTAGCTTGCCTTTTCTTCCAAATCTCAAGACTTTCTTCCACGGCGAGACCTTTAAAAAGACCTTGTCTCCCACGACAAAATCTATATCTCTCCGCTTAAGATCGGCGTAGGACTTCTCGCTTGGTCCAAGCTTCCTTTAGACGAGCCTGAATCAATTTGACCTTATCCTCAGTTTCCGTAACCAACTCCGGACCCAACATCTGACGCTCACCCAACTCTGTCCAGCATGTAGGTGTACGACACTTCCTACCATACAACGCCTCATATGGTGCCATCTTAATGCTTGCCTGGTAACTATTATTGTACGCAAATTCAGCTAACGGTAGAAATTCTTCCCAGCTGCCTCTGAAGTCCAAAACACAGCCCCATAGCATATCTTCCAAGATTTGTATAACCCTTTCTGACTGTCCGTCTGTCTGCGAATGAAATGCCGTACTAAAATCCAACCGCGTACCCAATGCCTGATGCAACGCTTTCCAGAACCTTGACGTGAATCTGGGATCCCTATCCGAGATAATCGACAACGCACACCGTGCAACCTCACTATCTCTCGCCACATACAAACTTAGCTAACTTCGGCGAGTAATCAACCTCTTCGTATGAAATGAGTGATTTCGTCAAACGGTCCACAATTACCTGCATCGAGTCCTTCTTACTAGGCGTGAGGGGTAGCCCACCGACAAAGTCCATGGTAATCCTTTCCCACTTCCATGTGGAATCTTCACCGGTGAAGTAAACCCGACGGCAATCGATGTTCAGCCTTGACTTTGGCGACACGCGTCGACATTTACCCACAAACTCGGTTACTTCCGTTCTGGACACGGCCACCACCAAAATCGCTCTTGCAAATCCCGATACATCTTGCTACCTCCGGGATGTATAGCGTATGGGGCTGCTATGTGCGTCCCGAAGAATCCTCTGCGCCTTAACTCGGCGTCCTTTCGGCATACAAGCTTTCCCTTGAAAACACAATTACTCGCCACCGGACAAGTCAGTAACCTTCCAACCCACTATTCTCAACTTGCAACCTCCGAGCATTCAAACCCTCATCCACTAATCGCTTCTCCTTAATCGCTTACCCAAGTCGGCTTAACCTACAATTCGCGCCAATAGACTCCGTCAGTCGTACAAGCTAAGATGAGCAAACATCGCTCTCAAGTCCGATACTACCTTACGGCTCAACGCGTGCGCCACCACGTTAGCCTTGCCCGGATGATACTCAATTAAGCGATCGTAGTCCTTCAACAGCTCAATCCATCTGCGCTGCCTCAAGTTCAAATCCTTCCGAGTCAAAAGGTACTTCGGACTCTTGTGATCCGTAGACTATCGACTTCTCTCGCATAAATAGTGCCTCCATACTTTCGGGCGAAAACTATCGCAGCTAATTCCAAGTCATGCGTCGGATAGTTAACCTCATGCGGTCTCAATGTCAAGACGCATATGCTACTACCTTCCCCTCTCGCATCAAAGACACATCCCAAGCCAAGATGTGATGCATCACAAGATCTGGTGAATTCCTTTATCGCTCAGTCTGAATCAAAACCGAGCTTCGGTCGAATCTTATTCAACTTGTCGAAACTTTCCTGTTGCTTCTCAGACCACACAAATGGAACTCCTTTCCTAAGTAACTTGGTCAACGGTGCTGCGATCAAAGAAAATCCCTCTACAAACCTTCGGTAATACCGCGCGCACCTAGAAAACTCCGAATCTCTGTAACCGACTTAGGTGGTTTCCAGTCCAACACTACCTCAATCTTGCGAGGATCCACTCTAATCCCTTTTGCTGACACCACGTGACCCAAGAAAGTCACCTCCTTAAGCCAGAATTCACACTTACTGAACTTGGCAAATAACTGCTTCTCCCTCAGAATCTGCAAAACTATCCGCAAATGCGCATCATGATCCTCCTCAGACCTTGAGTACACCAAAATGTCGTCTATAAACACCACGACAAACTGGTCCAAAAACTGCTGGAACACCCGATTCATCATGTCCATGAATGCTACCGGCGCATTAGTCAACCCAAACAGCATTACTAGAAACTCGTAGTGCCCATACCGAGTACGAAACGTCGTCTTGTGAATATCAGCCTCTTTCACCTTTAGCTGATGATACCCTGAACTTAGATCGATCTTTGAGAAAATCGATGCACCCTTAAGCTGATCAAACAAGTCATCTATCCTGGGTAACGGATACTTGTTTTTGATCGTCAGCTTATTCAATTGGCGGTAGTCTATACACATCCGCATTGTACCATCTTTCTTCTTGACAAAGAGTACAGGTGCTCCCCAAGGCGAAACACTTGGCCGGATAAAACCCCGATCCAACAGTTCCTGAATCTGAGCCTTCAGCTCTACCAATTCCTTCGGCGCCATCCTATACGGGGCGATAGACATTGGCGCAGTTCTGGGTAACAGATCTATACCAAATTCAACTTCCCGATCCGGAGGCAGACCCAGAAGTTCTTCTGGAAATATGTCGACAAATTCCTTCACCGTTCGAACATTCTCTACAGCTGACTCCTTGGCCTCCAAGGCACACACATGAACCATAAACGCCTCACAACCCTTTCTGACCATTTTCTCAGCTTTCAAAGCAGACACCACGTTGGACAGATAATCTCTTCTATTACCTATCATCACCACTTCTTCACCCTCAACCGTTTTTTCAAACCATGCGCTTTAGTCACGCAAATCCGCACTTGCTTGGTACTTCACCAACCACCCATCCCAAGAATCGATCGAACTCCCAAACGGCGGCTCCATCGGATCGACCACAAACACTACCCCTTGGAGTTCTAGGGGTACATCCCTATACAGCTTATTTGCTTCTATAGAGTGACTTAGAGGGCTAATTACTGTCATCACCCTAGAAGTAGTCTCAAAGTCTAGGTTCATGGTTTCCACTATGCTACTAGCAACATACGAATGCGTCGAACCTACATCTATCAAAGCAGTATATGGTAATCCAAAGATTAAGAACGTACCGGTTATGACGTTCGGTGCGTCGCCTTCCTCTCGATACCTCGCTGCATATACCAATACAGGCTGTCTTGCCTCGGTGTTGCCTGCACCTCTACCCGGTGCTCCGCGACCCCGACCAGAACCATTACCTCCTCTACCAGAACCACGACCCCTCTGCGGTTGCGGTCCCTCATTCCTAAACTGAGCACGACCCTAGCCCTCAGACTGAATCCTGGCTAACTTCCGTGGACAATCCCTCACACGATGATCCAACGAGCCATATTCAAAGCATCCTTTTCCACCAATCCAACATTCTCCCCAATGAGATTTCCCACACCGATTACACTGCGCTAGACCCTGATTAGAAGTAACAGGCCTCCCGGATAAATTTGGCCCACCATGCCTAGCCCTTTTCTGAGAATTACCGACCGACCCAGATGATCCAAAACCTCTCTTATGTCTATTCTGTCTGATTACGCCTCACAGATTCCTTTACCCCTTCGGCTATCTTAGCCTTTTCTACTAACACGGCAAACTCTCGCGCTCTCGCTATGGAGCAATCAGCAATCTCGGCATCCCCTCAATCCGTCCTCGAACTCGACACATCGCTCGTGCTCGTAGCTACGATACCTCGAGCATACCGGCTCAACCTTAAAATTCTCGCCTCGTACTCCGATCGGACTTACTCCCTGAACCGGTCCTCGAAACGCCTTTACTGCGTGCATCAATGTAATCGACCCAATATACTTCTTCCGTGCACGCCTTAAAATAGTCCCACGTGAGATCATCCGCCGCAAAGCACCATCCCGAACCGTGAGCCACCACTGGTATGACTTATCCCGAAGAAGCGACACTATCCCTCTCAGTTTCTCCTCAGCAGTCAGATCCAAGTCGTCCATGTTACGCTCTATCGCCTCCAACCAATACTCACCGTATTGGGCGCCACACCGTAAACACCTCGAAAAACCTCACTCTATTGGCTCCTGAGTCGCCGAGATACGGACTTACGAGCTCCGTGCCTCCACCTGCTCCACCACCCTCTCAAGAACTCGCGGCATCGCTGCGCAATACTACATCATCCCCTATCGATCTCGGTACTCAACACCAAAGCACAGTGGTGGTGGTGGTGGCATCTCATTCTCTCGACCCCGACTGATCCCACCGGTTCGTTACGACACGATCATCCTACCCCGACCGCATCCACGCATATTACGACCCCGACCTCGAGTGCTCATGTCTAACGTCTCGACTTATCTGATTTAAAAGTTTTATGCGTCAGTCTTTATTCCACTATTATTAAGGCACAGTCTTATGAACAGTTTCTATTACAGAGTTTTGTTTTCGCGAGTCACAGAGTCATATAGGTTTCAGTCTCTAGGATAGTCCACTATCACTAGCCGTTCATAGCATATATAATCAAAAATCACAATCATATGCAAACATCAGTAGGGGTACTTACCTGGGCGGATTGGTGCCGGAGACTTGGTGCCATGCGTTACAGACCATACATGTTCCAGTAAAACTCTTTGAAACCTTATCTTAAAACATTTTAGGCCTCGGGCCCACAGCCGAGCTTTTGAACTTGGCTCTGATACCATAATTGTAACACCCCAAACCCGATCAACACACCACGACTGAATCTGACATGTCACAGAGTGAAAAAGATTCAAAGAAAATAGGTTACCGATTTATTTTCGGTGAAAGCTCTTCGCTTGCTTGTGTTTAGGGAAAACCGATGTATGTATAGTGGAAAATATTCAGTTGCTTTGAAATCATGTGAATTGTATTACCCGATGGTAGAGTTTAGAAAACTCGTTGCGTAGCTTAATTTGAAAACTTTGATTATCAGGTTATTAAAGCAAATCAAGTAATTACTTAGTCATATTTAAAACCAAATCCAAAGCAGATAAAATAATCCAAAACATAATTTAAAGGCCTTGTTACAAACCCAAATAAAAACCAGAATTTAAAGTAAAATACCCAAATCAAATGTCCATGTAAAACCAAAGCAATTATCGCATGGTCACCTCGAGTCCACCCGGCTCCTCATCCGCGATCTACGAATCACCTGAAAAGATAAGGGAGAAGGTGAGTCACCAAGACTCAGTGCATAATCCCCCTCCCGATTATTGCAACGTGCTTACACAAATCATAATCAAGCAAACATATCATGCACCCAAACCTAGCCATCCACAACTCCGTTTTCTACCCCGTGTGGTACCAAACCACTGGTGGTGCCAAACCACTGGTGACCCAAAGTCACTGATATCAATAATAATGTGGTGCCAAACCACTGGTGACCCAAAGTCACGAATAATCCAATTGTGGGGCCAACCCACGTTGTGATACCAAATCACTGGCGACAATCCCGTTTTATCAAATGTGGGGCCAACCCACTGTGGTGCTAAACCACTGGGACGAGTCGCTATGAGGTGCCAAACCTCTGGTGACCCAAAGTCACGAAATCAACTGTGGTACCAAACCACTGGTGGTGCCAAACCACTGGTGACCCAAAGTCACGCACATCAATCTTCCCCTCCTCTCATATCACCCACAATAATGCAATGCACATACAATTCATGCCACCATGCTTAATCATTAGACATATATCGAACATACATAGATACTATCATCGTAAATCATGTGCCGTAATCTCAAAGAAAATAGAGTTACCCAAATCCTTGCTCATACCCATAAAGGTATCATATCGAAATCTACACGCTTTGGCTTTTAACATAGTTTAGGTTATTAACAAGTTTACAACGATTATGAAGTGTGTAAGTTACACACACGGTTACTAACGCGATCATCGAATCCCAAGATCCCGATCTAACGCACTAGATCCCCTTTACCTTAACGCTTTTCGAATACTAGCCACAACCCGAGATATGCGAGATCTCAGCCTTCCACTACAATCGGCCAACATTCAACCACATAAAGTAATAGCCTTCGGCTTTTCAAAAGAATAAGGGAAAGAATGAATCGGCATGAGACCTTACCACAGTCCTAACGAAACCGATTGGCAGAGAAAGTAGATGACCACGATCCACTGCTTCTAAACCCGAAGAACCTAGGAGAAATCGATTGCATAGTTAATTAAGAGTCAAGACAAATGCCGAAATTCGGCTTTTGTTCTATACATATCGACAGAGAGAAAAGAAAAAGATGATAGAGTTTCGGCCAAGAACACTTACCCTCTTCAAACCCGATTAGAGAAAATCACACAAGAGAGATCTATGCTTAGTTGATATTAGGCCAAAAGTTAAAACAAGAAGGGGAGAGTTGAGAGCGATTTCGGCAATGGGGTTGAGTGATCAAGGGAGATTCGGCTATGGCTTAAGAAAAGAAAAAGTAGATGAGATTCGGCCAAAATGGAAGGAGAGAATGGAAGGGGTATTCGGTTTGAGTGATGGTGAAAAGAAGATGAAAGAAACAATTGAAGAATGGCTTGAGGAAGAAGAATGTTCGGCCAACCAATAAGAATGGAGAGCAAAAAGAGATGAGGTTTAGGGAGAGTAGTGTTTCGGCTTCAAATGAAATAAGAGAGGAATGCAAGTGAAAATTCGGCTCAATGCCTAAGGAAGAAATCGGCAAGATTCTAGGGTGCTTTCGGCTTTTGGTTTCAAAGGAGAAAAAGAAAGAAATCTCAAATGGTTCTAAAGGATTTGGCTTGTTCTGCTAGAGGGAAAATCGACAAGTGCCCAATTGAGGTTTCGGTTTTGCTTCTCAACCGAATGCACCAGAGCTTTGCTAGCCGAAAATGTTCACTAAGGATTTTCGGCACTCCTCCTAAGTCCTCCAGCCGAATACACCTCCTCACACAATTCAAATTTAGGCAAACTCTCAAACCTCTCCTGGCCACTCGTTCAAACGAGTTTGAAATATTCAAACTCCTAAATTCTCTCTTTGCCACCCGTTCAAATCAATTTGACTTGTTCAACAGATTATCTCGACAGAGTTTGGTGAGAGCACAACTCTTCCTCGACTTAGCGTCAAAATACTAAGCGAGAAAATGGGATCTCCACTCGCTCGAACCTGAGCTCCCCCTTCCCTGCATGTGGCGTCACTCCTCAAGGCCCTAAGTGGCGCCTCCTTGCCACTTTACCAAGGCAATTCTTGTGCTTAACTTTACCACGGAATATACTTAACCCCTAGCTCCTTCAGCTCCCCTTAACCAAAGCTTAAAACAAAATTTTTCCTATAGTTCAGGCCTACCCTTGGCTCATACCTAGACCCTAAAACATCCCAATTAACATCACAACCAAGCCATACACATGCAAACAGTTCAAACACAATAACCCCTATTTAAGGATGTTACAATACTAAATGTGGGCCTAAAATATGTTACTATTTCAGTTTATCAAATACTCCCACACTTAAGCTTTTACTTGTCCTCAAGCAAAATTCTCAACTCATAATTAAAACAAACTTTCTATAATTCATAACAGTCATTGATAGTGTTTCATCCTAATTCAGGGATAATTTATACATTGATAATTCAACTCAAAGAGTCCTAAAAATTCAAACAGTATAAGTCATAGATTTTGTAGCACAAAACATAGGTGTTTCCCTTCATCTAAATAATTACCTCTGATTCGAAATCGACAAGGATTGACATCCTCACAAAAGATTCACTCAAATCACTCAAAGTGTTTAAGGTTAAAAATTTAGGCACTCAAAAGTCGAACATGAAGAGTTAATCCCATAGGCTTGCATGAAAATCAAATCTCCACCACTAAAATATGAGATGAAACACAAATCAAAAGGTCTTTGTTAGGGTTGTAACGGGGCTAGGGTTAAGGTGTGGAGTAAGGCTGAATTAGAGGGTTAGAATCGAGATTGAATTGACAAATTACCTAACTAAGAACTAATGAACTAATAGTTACATCAATTGAAAACTAATAATACTAATAATATGAGCTTCTTCTTCGATATTTGGAATAAATGCATAAGCTCATTTAATCACATAACTAATAATGAATAAACTTCATTTTTTTTGTAAGAACAATCATAAATACATAATAAAAGATAAATTACTGAAATAAAAACATAGTTAGGCTATTAATCAAATCAAATCTCGATATAAGGGTAATCAAAAGGAATGGTGATAACAAAAACAAAGGGGTTCTGGGTTAATATTAGTGGGTGAGTCAATAAATGGGTTGTTAGGATTAAACGGGGTTCACTAGGGGTTAATTATGAAGGTGGGTTTTTAGTGGAGTAAGTGGGTTAAATCCTAGGTTCCTTTATCATCTCTGTATATCAAATCAAAAAAATGTGGTCTCGACATGTATAATCGATGCAAGTTCTAGAATAACAGATCAATATTGACATACTCATAATCAATAAAGTGAGCAAGAAAAAGAATTTATGCTCTATAAGGCTCAAAAACTCACAAAAATTATGGGTATTTTGATGTCAACCTCGTAAAATTTAAACTTCAAAGTAATATTTAAACTTAGTTCGACAACCTAGAAAATTTTTAATTTCTGAAAAATAGACTTATCATGCTTGATTCTCTAGTATTCTTAGAATTTAATTATCAATGCACAATTATTAATGACTTAATCTAAAACATATCAATAAAAATTATAAATCATCAGAAATTTCATCCTAAAGTAATATGAGAAAATTACTTTTAAGATAAGACTAAATTCAGGCTTTGAGTTAGGTATCTTTTTAGGTTGTTCACCCCCCACACTTGAGACGTACATTGCCCTCAATGTACAAAGCTATATAATAACCTTGTAATAAAATCATCAGATATGGGGATAAGTGAAAACTTCCTGAATTTTTGGATGATTCCTTGAGAGGAGATTGTGCCTTTGGTGGTGGTGATGGGCCGTCTGGATGACGAACCTGCGCTAGATGAAGAAATTGGGAGGCTCGTGGAGAATTAGCCAGGACATCTAGAGTAATATTAAAACTATACTAATAATGTAATTAAAGACAAGAAAGATAAAGAGAAGGAGACTAAGAAGAAAACTAAAATTAAAAGAAAAGATGAATGGACTGGGAGGTCCTTATTGTTGGGTGTGATTTCTAAGGCTGAGGTTATGGTAGTGGTGGTGGCGTGATTCCCAAGCAGCCTTTAGAACCTAAAATCAAGAAACTAAGATAAAATAAACTAAATTAAGTATAAGAGTGTTAAAGAGAAGGAAAATAAATGAGAAGATAAAAATAAAAGAACAGATAATTGGTCTCAAAGACCCTTGGCTTGTTGTTTGGATGAAGCTGCCGACATGAACTCAGGTGAATCAGTCTCCTTTGAGGAGATTGGACTTTTACGCTTCTTTGCCATGGATATGATTTTGTTGTAGCTCAAGAGTCTGAGGATTTATTAGGAAAAGGAAAAAGAAACAAAGGGGAGAAAAGAAAGTAAGGAAGAAGAAGAAGGGTAGGTAAGGAGAGAAAGGAGAGGGGCATGGTATTTAAATAGAATCTCAAGTCTGGCAATTTACCACGCCCGTGGGTTGAGGGTGTGTCGATTCACACGGTCGACTCGCACGGCCGTGTTCCTAGGCGTGTTGATTACCCCATGCTCGTGTCTAGCCTATGTTCGACAAGTCAGTATGTTGGCACGGGTTTAAGGCACGGGCGTGTTCTGCCCGTGGTTGGAAAGTCAGTAGCTTCACACGGTTATGGGGCACAGCCGTGCTCCTTTGTCGGTGCTCGTGGTGTAGTGGTTGGATTTGTGACTTCAAAAAGTGGTTAGAATTGATTCGCACGGCCTCTGCTATGTCAGTACGGGGATTCTTATGGTCCACACGGCCACGGCCACAGCCGTGTGCAAGACCGTGTGTCCTGGAATTTTGCACCCCTTGTTAGTTTATAACTAAGTGTTTAGAAAGAAAAGAAGAAAAGAAAAATAAATTTAAAGCGAAATGTGAGAATAAATTATGTTAGTGCTCGGTTTGCCTCCCGAGAAGCGCTCGTTTATAGTCTTAAGCTAGACTCTCCTCTCGTTTGCTTTGTCAGGGTGGTTTGAGGAGTTGGAAGTCCTTCCTCATGCTATCATTTGCGTCTTTGTGAAAAAATTTAAGTCGAGATGTGTTTATAGTAAAAGTACCAAAAATAGGATTACTTCCCTCGACTGTTCCGTGTGGGAAAACACTGGTTACCCTAAAAGATATTTCCTTATTTGTGCTAGGGTCCTGAGGAGAGATATTTGAGGATCTGCTGATCTAACATGCACTGTCCCCTATTTTGAAGTGGTTTGTTGCTCCTATTAGCTCTTTTGGGGCTCCTTCGGTTTTATCTTGTGTGGTTCCTGTTCTTCTTCGTCGTGTATCCTTAATTTCTCCTTGAAGTGTGTCTTCCACTGTCTAGATCATCGAACCAATCCTCGATCTTCATGAGTTATTTCTTTGTTGGCATGGGGTTTAGGATCGGGTTCGGCTTGTATTCTTTGGTGGTACTTCACGAAAATAAGAGTTAACCGAATGGTTATCGGTAGAATTTACGTTCTCACCTTGATTACTCGATGTTCTAGCCGAGTCGAGAGCTTTGATGGTGATTGTCTCATTACCTACGCAAAGTATGAGTTCTCTGCATCAACATCAATTTTAGTCTGGCAGCTTGCTAAAAGGGTCTTCCTAAAATTAGGGGATCGAATTATCCTCATCCATGTCTAAGACAACAAAGTCTCTTTGGGGAAAACAAATCATCAATTTTACAAGAACATCTTCGATAATACCCTAGGAATTCTAACAGTTTTATCAGCTAATTGAATGCTCATCCTAGTTTGTTTGGGTTTCCCTAGACCTAATTGTTTAAACAATTTATAAGGCATGACATTTATGCTTGCCCCTAAATCACCTAACGCATTATCAACGCTTAGTCTACCAATTAAACATGGAATTGTAAAACTCCTGGATCTTTTAGCTTTTGTGGTAGTCTATTTTGGAGAATTGCTTTGAGCACTTTGCATTAAGTTCCACATGTGACGACTCGTCTAACTTCATTTGTTTGTCGAAAGCTCTTTTAAAAATTTCCTAGAATCTGACATCTGCGAAAGAGCTTCAAGTAATGGTAAGTTAATATGTTTCTTTAGAAGTTTAAGAAACTTATCGAACTGTTCTTCTGTGTCGTCTCTTCTTAATGCCTCAGGGTAAGGTTCGCGAGGTTGGTACTCCTTAATTACCGGTTTTGGCTTGTCTTGTGTTACCTCAACTTTACCTTCTTTTACCTCGTTTTCTTGTGTTGGACTGGGTTCGTCTACTTCTTCGCTTTCTTGAGTGTTATGGCTTGGATTTGCTCCTTTGGATTAATTTCAAGATATTACTCGGTAGACGCCCTTCTTTGTCGTTCGGATAATAGCTTTGTAATTTCTCCGATCGATGGGTAATTTCCCGATTGCCTTTGTAAGTCCTCCAACTTGGTTCTCGATCTTTTGATCGATGTTTGTTGGGTGTCGAGTGTCACCTCGCTTTTTGGAGACGGGCTTACGTGGATGCTATGAATTTGTTCAACGTCTCTTCAAGATTCAGCTTCTTTTCCTGTGGATAGGGCTGATTTTGGAAATTTTGTGAAGGTTGTTGTCTTTGATTTCCTTGATTTCCTTGTCCTCCCCACGAAAAATTTGGGTGGTTCCTCCAACCCGGAGTATAATTATTACTATATGGGTTATTATTAGATCTGAAATTGTTACCTATATAGTTCATCTGTTCGCTCTCGTGCTGGGTTGGTAGGGTGGGTACTCGGGATTCGCCACAGCTTCCACTTGCGTCGCCTTTGCATGACCGGATGTACTGCGAAGAACACAAACTATCAATCTTCTTATTCATAAATTCTACCGATTTGATAGCATGGTTATCTTGCGTCGAGGTTGTAAACTCATTTGCTTTTGTTGGCCTTGTTCTTGTAACTTGCCACCGATAGTTATTCAAATGACATCTCTTCAATAAACTCGTAGGCTACCTCAGGAGTTCTATTATTCAGGGTTCCACCGGCGGCTGAGTCGATTAGTTGTCTTGTTGAGGGGTTCACACAGTTATAAAAAGTCTGGACTTGGAGCCACAAAGGTAAACCATGGTGCGGACACCTTCTCAAGAGATCCTTATATCTCTCCCATGCATCGTATAATGTCTCTAAATCCATCTGCACAAAAGAAGATATAACATTACATAATTTGGCCGTTTTGGCCGGTGGGAAATATTTTAATAAATTTTTTTTGGTAATTTGTTCCCATGTAGTGATTGACCCTCGTGGTAACGAGTTTAACCACTGTTTAGCTTTATTCTTTAATGAAAAGGGAAATAACCGAAGATGTATGGCATCATCAGAAATGCCATTTATTTTGAATGTATCACAGAACTCTAAAAAATCAGCTATATGAGCATTTGGATCTTCGTCCTGTAAACCATCAAATTGAACAAACTGTTGAATCATTTGTATAGTGTTAGGTTTTAATTCAAAATTATTAGCAGCTATAGCAGGCCTAACAATACTAGATTCGGCTCCTGTTAAATGAGGTTTAGCATAATCAAACATAGTACGAGGAGCATTATTTTCTCCCACATCTTGTGGTGGAAGATTATTTTCGTCCATCCCTTCAGTAGGATTGGATTTGTCTTCTCGCTCTCCTTGGTAATTTAGGGCTCGCCTAATTTCTCTGTGATTTCTTCGAGCGGTAGCTTCAATATCACTGTCGTATTCTAAAGGTCCTCTCGGGTTCCTTCTAGTCATAAACTAGAGGTACCTGCTAGGAAAAGAAAGAAAGAAAATTTAGCAAATTTAAAATTAAAACTAAAAATAAAAATAAAAATAATGGCTAAAGTAATAAAAATAGAGTTTTCTTAATATTTTAGTTCCCCGGCAATGGCGCAAAAACTTGATCGCTGTAAATTAGAGTTTTAAAATTTATAAAAGAATGATCGAACCTGGAAACTAACTCTGACAACGATTAAAGGCAAGTGCACCTATCGAACAGTAGTATAGTTTAGGCAAGACCGGATTATCGAACCCAAAGGAACTAAAAGTACTAATACTAACTTTCTTTTTATTATTTAGCCTAAAATAAGTGAATTTGTTTATTAATATAAATTAATTAACTACTAAACTAAAGACTCTAAGACAAATAAGAATGAATTTGGAAAATAACTTGGGAAAAAACTCAGTTGATTTAGAAGATACCCTAGGAAGAATCCACCTAGACTTCACTTGTTATCTATCCTTGAACCATATGATTTATTTACTTAGTTTGATCCGTAAGACTCCCTAACGTATATTAAACCCTCTCTCGAGGCGAATAACGTCTAACCCTAGGTTAATTAGTGGAACTCTCGTTCTCTTATAATAACCCCTTAGAATAGCAGTAAATCGATCTATGGATTCCCATATTAGGTTTCACCCTAATCCGGCAAAATCTCATCACCCTATCTCTAGGCGTGCGATCAACTCCGCTTAACTATGTTGGATCTACTCTTAGGCAGGGTCTATTCCTCCTTCACCTAAGAACATTAGATTTGGATTAAGTTCACATAATTAAGAACAAACTAAGTATTTATCATATAATTCAAATAATCAAATAACAAGATTCATCATAGGTTTCATCCCCTTCGGGTATCCGAAGGTTTTAGTTCATAACAATAAAGAAAAACATCTCAAGAGAAAAGATAAAACAAAACATAAGAAATCCCTAAAACCCCCTGAAGGAATTGAAGAAGAGATCCTCCGTCTCGAGTAGAATTCCGGCTTCTTGAGATGGATCAACTGGCTATCCCTGAGTGAATCCCCACAAATCTGCCTTCTCTGGCTTAGCACGACGCCCCTAGACGATGGCTTTGGGCTCCCCCTTTCAGGTCATACTTAGGGTGTATTTATAGGCTTTTGAAATACGTTTCTTTCTCCCTTAGTATCCTTTCCCGAATGAAATTGCTCTTCTCCACGGCAGAGGCATGGCCATTGCGCACGCCCGTGTAAATCATGGATAGGCCGTGTTCGGATTTCTTTAATGAGACACGGCCGTGTGAATCGGGGTAAGACCGTGTTCTAGATGATTGACTTGGCACGGTCGTGTGATCTTTGGATCAGGCCGTGTCGATTTCATGCTTTGGCCCATTTGTCTCGTTTTAAGCCCGTTTTGCGTTCTTTTCATCCCCTGGTGCTTTCCTAAGTATATAACATGAAAAGAAAGGATTAAGAGCACCTTTTTACATAAATCAAGGGATAATTCATCCAAAAGCATACTAAATGTGGGCTTAAAATATGTTACTATTTTGGTTTATCAGTGTTACATTTAGTTGTATCAGAGTCCGAGTTACAAAACTCGGCTGTGGATTATGGGTTTTATAAAAAAATGGGCTTTTCGAAAAATTGATTGCTTTCCAAATGATTTGAAATGTTTTTACTGAGTAAGTCGTACACCGAGTCTCCAAACACGATCCTGTAAGTATTCTCGAATCGTGATTTGTTTTAAATCAAAAGCTCATTATGGATAGTATATTCTGAAACTACTATAGGTAGTAAATTGTACTGAAAACACTCTAGTTAGTGTATACTGAAAATTGTAGAGAAACTGAAAACTGTAGTGAGATTGCGATTTACGAAAATGAACTCTGAATAATCGATACTATTTTACGTAAAACATTTGTTAATAAACATTGGGCTCATGAATCGATTTATAAAACTGTAATCTGAGATAAACGTGATTAGATAATGAGCGCACGAGGTATCAGCGGATGTGGTACTAGAGGCCGAGGCCGCAGAGGAGCTCGAGTTGAGTCCTCTTCACTGGGTAGCATACCAAATTTGGATACGAGTGAGACGCCAGTGTCGCCTGCTACTGAGACTGGGTCTCAAGATCACATGGCTGGGGACGACGCATTGTACCAGGCTATGCTAAGGATTTTTGAAACACCCCAAACCCGACCCACGAGCCTCGACCGGATCTGGCATGCTCCTCGAGTAAAACACTCCCAAAAGCTTGTTCGTTAGTTCGGAAAATTTGGGTCATTTTGGAAAAGAAATTTGAGTTGAGTTGTGATTGAATTGTAAACGGTGTCTATATAGAAGCCTTTAGATAATTAAAACTTTATTTCCGTATTTGAAAACTATAAGTTAAAAGAAATGCCGGTGTTTAAGTGTCAAAACATTAAAAATTCATTTTTAGGGAAAAAGGTTAATAATTGTTGATTTAATAATAATTGTTATCATAATAAAACAAATAAAATGCATGCATAAAACAGTTCATACTATGGCCTTATTACATCAAAAATCAAAACCCAAATTAACTCCAAAATACTTAAAATATAACAAGTCTGAAATAAAATAAAGTCCCGAACTGAGCATGGCCACCACTAAGCTCCTGCCGACCCGGTCCATCACTGAGCGTCACCTGAAAAATATTCCCACAACGGGGTGAGTCAAACAGACTCAGTGTATAGCAACCACACTAAGCCCTAATGATTCAGGCATATCAGATCATACATATACATATTACAATTTACAAATAATGATGCATTCCCGAACCCAAACCTAGATGCCATCCGCTACACATCACCCGTACCAACCATCACACCGTGGGGACTACTAAGTCAACCCATCCATCCGCTACACATCACCGAAGGCAGTCGCTGCAGACGACATGCTCATCGCCCTTATAAATTCGTGGCATAGCCACCAGATAATATATTTTGTGACATGAGTCACCACATTCAGATAATGTGACCGAAGTCACCACATTCAGATATTGTGGTATGAAACAACCACATTCACTTCCCCTTTCATAATCACCCATATGCCCATGTCATACATATCATGCAATATCATGCCTTATTTCACATTCTTATCACTGTTCACATATGTGCCACATCATATACTCGTAATAAGATAACTACATGTAGTAGTAAATTAACGTGCACTGAGTACCTTGTACCATTGCATGGTACCTTTCGGCCACATTCATGCTATTATAACACATACATTAAATTAAAGCCGTAATCTATTAAGATTTAGTGTGGGGTACACACCTGGTTTACTTAGCGAGTTTATAGAAATCCCGAACAACCCGATCTAGCGCTTTAGATCTTTAATTCCTATATTCGCCAACCCTAAATGTGTTAGTAAAAAAAGCCATTCGGCTAACACTCAGTCACTTTATAAGTTAGTTTCAGCTTTTAACCAAGTAAGAAATAGATCTAAGTTGCTAAGTAGGGCATTGGCCGAATGTATAGGTACACTTACCTTGCGATTTTGAATCCCGAAATCCTTGTATACCACTTGTCGATCGCCTCTAATGACCATGGTCGATTCGGCTAACATAATAATCAATATGGCCGAATATCACATAACTTACCTTGGATATTGAAATCCCGAAACCTCCTTATAGTCGACTAGAGACAAATCTCGAACTGTCACTTGCTCCTTGGGTAGTCGAAATCCTCGCCTACTAATCATCGAATCGACATGCATAAACCTATGGAAAATGGCCCTTGGCCGAATACTACATATTACTTACCTTGATCACTTCAAATCTCGAAAGATTCTTTCTTGAAATTGGCTACAAGAGAAATCCCGGAAGACCCTTCAGAGTTTCGGCCAAAGAATTCTAATGGGATTAGTGCTTTGATTTCAGCCACAAGAAAAAGAAATAAAACGATGATGGTAGAATCCTTACCCTCAATGTTGGAATCGGCAACCCCTTTACTTGAACCCACAGAGCTATTCGGCTACGGCCTAGATGTTGGTCACTTGGTTTCGGCTTTTTAGAGTCTTGCGAAAAGAAGAAGAAAGAATAGAGTGTAGAGGGATTCGGCCAAAGTGAGAGGAGAGAATGGGAGAATGGTCGGCTATGTCAATGAGTAGAAAAAGGGAGAACACAAGTTACTCTTTCTTGGGAATTTTCGGCACAAGTGCAACAAAGAAGAGAAGAGAAGAATTTTCGGCACTTCACTAGAGAAAGAAAAGACAAACTGAAAAGAACCTCTAAACCTCTCTTTAGAAATTCGGCTACGACCAAAATTGATCACCAAAGAGTCCCTTGGCCGGCCACACACATCCCCTTATCAGTCTCCACATTTTTCTCCTATTTCCTCTCTTTATCACTTCATTCAAAATAATAAAATAACTCAACAATTATCCTTTATCCCCTAGCCGAATTTTAAAAGAAACCAACCACAATTAAAGCTCATCTCCTCAGTGTCTTATTGCCATCCAACTCTCCCCCTAGCTTGACGCAAAAACACTCCAAAAGTGCTCCCCTTGCTACTCGAACCTTGGCCCTGCTCACATGCATGTGGCGTCACCTACCAAGGCCCTTAAGTGGCGCCTCCAAGCCACTTTACCAAGCCTAATCTTATGTCCTATTTCCCCTACAACTTTTCTTAAGACCATAATGCTTAGCTTCCTCTTTTAGATTTAAAATCTAATAATTTCAATGGCATTTTTCTACACACTAAAGTTCTAAAAATTCATAAAACACATTCCAAACACACATAGGCATGCTACTTCATAAAATTAAGCAATTATGCATAAGCCATAAATCCCGGATGTTACAGTTCTACCCCCCTTAAAATAATTTCGACCTCGAAATTACCTGGCTAAAACAAGTGAGGGTATTGCTGTCGCATTGCCTCCTCCGGCTCCCACGAAGCTTCTTCCGAACCATGATTGCGCCATAACACTTTGACTAACGGAACTGATTTCCTTCGTAGCACTTTCACATCTTGTTCCAAGATCCGAATCGGCTCTTCCTCGTAGGACAAATCTGGCCTTAGCTCCACCTCCTCAACCGGAACTACGTGAGATGGATCCGATCGATAACGACGTAGCATCGACACATGGAATACGTCGTGCATCTGTTTCAACTCCGGTGGCAACTCTAACTGGTATGCCACTGGTCCAACTCGCTTTAGTACACGATAAGGTCCTATAAACCTTAGACTTAACTTCCCTTTCCGACCAAATCTCATCACCTTCCTCCAAGGCGACACTTTAAGAAACACTTGATCTCCCACATCAAATTCTATTTCCTTCCGTTTGAGATCTGCATACGACTTCTGCCTATCCGATGCTCTCTTCAACCGTGCCCGAATTACCTCCACCTTCTCCTCGGATTCTGCCACAATCTCCGGACCCAAAACTCGATGTTCCCCTAATTCTGTCCAGCACGTAGGTGTGCGACATTTCCGTCCATACAACGCTTCATACGGTGCCATCCGAATACTGGCCTGATAGCTATTATTGTAAGCAAATTCCGCTAAAGGCAAATATTCTTCCCAACTACCTCTGAAGTCTATCACACAGCCCCTCAACATATCCTCTAGCACTTGGATTACTCGTTCGGACTGACCGTCCGACTGTGGATGAAAAGCCGTAGTGAAATCTAATCTGGTGCCTAAAGCTTGATGTAGAACTTTCCAAAACCGAGACGTAAACCTTGGATCCCTATCCGAGATGATCGATAGCGGCACTCCATGCAACCTCACAATTTCCGCCACGTATAACTTCGCCAACTTCTGCAGAGAATAATCAACTCTCACTGGAACGAAATGCGTGGACTTTGTCAATCGGTCCACTATCACCCATACCGAGTCCTTCTTAGTAGGCGTAAGTGGAAGCCCACTAACGAAGTCCATGGTGATTCTCTCCCACTTCCACTGCGGAATCGTTATCGGTTGAAGCAATCCCGATGGAACTTGATGTTCAGCCTTAACTTGCTGACACGTTAAGCACTTGTCAACAAATTCTGTAACTTCTTTCTTAAGACCAGGCCACCAAAACTGTTCCCTTAAATCTCTGTACAACTTACTACCTCCAGGATGCATAGCATAAGGGCTACCATGCGATTCTTGAAGAATCCTCCGTCTTAACTCCTTGTTCCTAGGCATACAGACCTTACCCTTGAAACACAACACTCCTTCGTCATTAATACCATAATCTTTTAACTCTCCACTCTGCACTTGCTGCAACTTAGCACTTAAGTCCTCATCCACTAACTGACTTTTCTTCACCTCATTCAGCCATGTCGGTTTAACTTGCAATTCTGCCAGCAGACTTCCATCGTCATACAAGCTCAGATGTGCAAACATTGCCCTCAGATCCGACACCACTTTCTGACTTAAGGCATCTGCCACTACATTCACCTTGCCCGGGTGATACTCTATAGAACAGTCGTAATCCTTCAGTAATTCCACCCACCTTCGCTTGCCTCGAGTTCACTCCTTTTGAGTCGTGCCGATACTTAAGGCTCTTGTGGTCCGTGTAGATCACTGACTTTTCTCCATAAAGGTAGTGCCTCCACACCTTAAGAGCAAAGACCACTGCCGCCAGTTCCAAGTCATGCGTCGGGTAGTTAACCTCATGTGGCCTCAGTTGTCGAGATGCATAAGCTACAACCTTCCCGTCTTGCATTAGAACACATCCTAATCCTGTGTGAGAAGCATCACAGTACACCACAAAGTCCTTTCCTGCCTCCGGCTGAATCAAGACCGGAGCTTCCGTTAACACCTTCTTAAGCTTCTCAAAGCTCTCCTGTTGCTTATCTGTCCAAACGAAAGGTACCTCCTTCCTCAACAACTTTGTCAACGGTGCGGCTATTGAAGAAAACCCTTCCACGAACCTTCTGTAGTAGCCTGCCAAACCCAAGAAACTTCGAATCTCAGCCACAGACTTAGGTGGTTTCCAATCTAGTACTGCCTCAATCTTTCTAGGATCCACCCTTATTCCTTCAGTAGACACTACATGTCCTAAAAATGCAACCTCCTTAAGCCAAAATTCGCACTTGCTGAATTTGGCGTAGAGCTTCTTCTCCCTTAACACTTGCAACACTATCCGGAGATGCTCATCATGTTCTTCCTCAGACTTGGAGTATACTAGGATGTCGTTGATGAACACAACGATGAACCGATCCAAGTAGGGTTGAAAAACCCGGTTCATCATATCCATGAATGCGGCTGGGGCATTCGTCAACCCAAACGGCATTACTACGAACTCATAATGCCCGTACCTTGTCCGGAAGGCCGTCTTATGGATATCTGCTTCCTTCACCTTAAGCTGATGATATCCAGACCTTAGGTCTATCTTTGAGAATACCGCTGCCCCCTTAAGTTGATCGAACAAGTCGTCTATCCTTGGCAAAGGGTACTTGTTCTTGATGGTCAGCTTATTCAACTGACGATAATCTATGCACATACGCATAGTTCCGTCCTTCTTCTTCACAAACAAGACCGGTGCTCCCCATGGAGACACACTGGGTCGGATAAATCCACGATCAAGTAACTCTTGAATCTGAGCCTTGAGCTCAACCAACTCCTTTGGTGCCATTCTGTACGGAGCGATTGACACAGGAGCTGTTCCTGGTAGCAAATCAATTCCAAACTCCACCTCCCTGTCCGGGGGTATTCCAGGTAACTCCTCCAGAAAAACATCCACAAACTCCTTTACGATTCTAACTTCACTAACTTCCCCTTCTTTTGCATCCAACGCACTAACGAAAGTCAAGAAGGCCTTGCACCCTTTCCGAACCATCTTATCAGCCTTTAATGTAGAAACTACATTCGACAAGTAGTTCCTTCTTTCTCCTATCATAATTATCACCTCATCCTCCAGCGTCCTTAACTCCATTCGTTTAGCTGCACAATCCAATACAGCCCGATGTTCCACTAGCCAGTCCATGCCAAGTATGAGATTGAATTCTCCGAAGAGTAGTTCCATTAAGTCGGCAGAGAATACCATTCCTTGAATCTCTAGAGGTACTCTCCGAAAGATCTTATTCACCACTGCAGTTTGACCTAATGGGCTTACTACCGTCATCTCCCTATCAGAAAGTTTAGAGGCTATGCCTAGAGTTTCAACTACTCTACATGCAACATAAGAATGGGTCGAGCCCACATCAATTAGAGCAAAGTAAGGCTTGCCAAATATAAGGAATGTACTGGTTATGACGTCCGGTGCGTCTCCATCCTCCCTCCGGCGAACCGCATACACTAGACCCGACTGTCTTGCCTCAGTATTACCAACACCTCTGCCCGGTTTCCACGTCCTCTTCCAGCACCATTTCTTCTATTGTTCGGACCACGACCTCGCTGAGGCTGCTGTCCACCTCTTC
Source organism: Gossypium sturtianum (assembly GCA_025698515.1). Taxonomy (NCBI): domain Eukaryota; kingdom Viridiplantae; phylum Streptophyta; class Magnoliopsida; order Malvales; family Malvaceae; genus Gossypium; species Gossypium sturtianum. The sequence continues at coordinate 60,551,483 of CM046952.1, forward strand.
CGGCCTGATTATAACCCTGAGCTGTTGGTCGACTTCCGTCTATCTTTATTGGGCAATCCTTAATCATATGATCCTTAGACCCACACTTAAAGCATCCCCCCATTTTTTTCCAACACTCCCCTAAGTGCATCTTCCCACACTGTGTACAAGTACGGTACTGCCCTCCAGAACCAACTTGCTGACCTCGCGGCCCATCAGCTCTAGGCCTCTTTTGAACATTTCCAGATGATCTTGACGATCCAAAACCTCTCTTCTGTCTATTCCGATCAGAGTTCTGCCTTACTGAGTCCTTAACTCCTTCGGCCACTTTAGCCTTCTCCACCGATCACGCAAAAATTCCTTTCTCTTTGCGAGCTATCAATAACCTCAGATCATCTTTCAGTCCGTCCTCAAACTGGACACATCGTTCATGCTCCGTAGCCACTATCCCTCGAGCATACCGACTCAACCTTAAGAATTCAGCCTCATATTCCGCTACGGACTTATTTCCTTGAACCAGCCCCAGAAATGCCTTTCTCTGTGCATCAATGTAATGAGTACCAACATACTTCTTCTGATACGCCGCATTAACATATTCCCAAGTGAGTTCCTCAGCCGTAGCACCATCCCGAACTGTGAGCCACCATTGATATGACTCATCGCGAAGAAGTGACACCATTCCTTTCAACTTTTCCTCAGCAGACAGATCCAACTCATCCATAATTCATCCGGTTGCTTCCAACCAATACTCAGCCGTACTGGGTGCCACACCAGATACGCCACGGAATACCTCAGCTCTGTTGGCTCGAAGTCGCTCGGGTACAGATTTCTGAGCTCCCATATTTCCTCCCGCCCGGCTACCATTTCAGAACCCGCGGACGCTCGCTGCGATATCGCGTCATCCTATGCGATCTTCTTTGCTCACCACCAACAGCTGGTGGTGGGGGTGGTGGTACCTCATTCTCAGACCCTTGACCTGATCTAACGGGTTCCGATACGGCCATTCTGCCCCTACCATGTCCTCGTACATTACGACCATGTCCCCTAGAGCTCATTTCTACGATCGCGGTTAATCTGATTAAGAAATTTATGCATTAGTATTTTGTTCCACTGATTATCCACGAAGAAATTTTATGAAAGAAGTTTTAGAAGTAGTTCTTTCGATCGATCAAAGTTTCAAGTCTTCTATCCTAATTTAGAGGAGCACATTCATTCAATATTCTTACCACACACATTCATCATTCAAACATTTTTGTCTTATTCCTACCCCAGGGGTATTTTCGTCATTTCACCTACAGGGGTATTTTGGTAATAAGTCGGGGTTAATTTAAAAATCTTAATAAATCAGGGCACTTTGAAATTTTCAAAACTCGAGGGTACTTTTGAAAATTTTCTCAAATCAGAGGTATGGCAGAAATTTTGAAAATCGGGGTCATTTTGGTAATTTTGTAAGTCAGGAGTATTTTAGTAAATTTTTCCCAAATCGAGGTATTTTGATATTTTGCAAGATAGAGTTTTTGGATACTTTTACGAAGTAAGAAAATTTCATCAAATCGTGGGCAGTATGGAAATTTTAGAAACCAAGGGCATTTTAGTAATTTTACAACTAGGGGTACTTTGGTAATTTTTTGTAAATCGGAACTAATTTGCAAATTTTTTCAAACTAAATTCTGCTACTATTTAAAGGGGTAATTTGGTGATTTTAAAAGCTAGGGTTTTTTTTTATAAAAATACGGCTAATCCCTTTCGGGTTTTAATTATTGAGTTTTAGCCTGTGAGTAAGTCCTCTTGGTTAGGGTGAACCGTAGCTACGCACCAGGTAGGATTCCAGTGAAGAGGAGGTGAGTCACTAGGACTGCTTAAGTACCAGGCTCTTCCGAATCCAATCCTAGACATGCGCACAATGGTTGCCACACCCTAACTCGGCGACTTAGTTCACAGGTTTGTTTAATTAGGCATTAGAGTTTTATGTGATTTGTTGGGGTAAACTAGTCCTAGGGTTCAAATACTTAATATACTAATCTACGTTCCCGATATACCCTTATACAATTCATACTATAACTCACACAATGGTTAGAAGTACTTACCTGGTGGACTTCGGGTCGGAGACTTAGGTGCCATGCCAGAAAACCTGCTCATTTTACAAAATCTTTCACAAAATTCGTTTGGGCTTAATTTTGAAAACGTTATGGGCTTTAAACCCAAGGCCGAGAGTTTAAAACTGGGCTCTGATACCAAATTGAAACACCCCAAACCCGGCCCACGAACCTCAACCGGATCTGGCATGCTCCTCGAGTAAAACACTCCCAAAAGCTTGTTCGTTAGTTCGGAAAATTTGGGTCATTTCGGAAAAGAAATTTGAGTTGAGTTGTGATTGAATTGTAAACGGTGTCTATATAGAAGCCTTTAGATAATTAAAACTTTATTTCCGTATTTGAAAACTATAAGTTAAAAGAAATGCCGGTGTTTAAGTGTCAAAACATTAAAAATTCATTTTTAGGGAAAAAGGTTAATAATTGTTGATTTAATAATAATTGTTATCATAATAAAACAAATAAAATGCATGCATAAAACAGTTCATACTATGGCCTTATTACATCAAAAATCAAAACCCAAATTAAATCCAAAATACTTAAAATATAACAAGTCCGAAATAAAATAAAGTCCCGAACTGAGCATGGCCACCACTAAGCTCCTGCCGACCCGGTCCATCACTGAGCGTCACCTGAAAAATATTCCCACAACGGGGTGAGTCAAACAGACTCAGTGTATAGCAACCACACTAAGCCCTAATGATTCAGGCATATCAGATCATACATATACATATTACAATTTACAAATAATGATGCATTCCCGAACCCAAACCTAGATGCCATCCGCTACACATCACCTGTACCAACCATCACACCGTGGGGACTACTAAGTCAACCCATCCATCCGCTACACACATCACCGGCGCGTCAGCTGCAGACGACGTGCTCATCGTCCTTATAAATTCGTGGCATAGCCACCAGATAATATATTTTGTGACATGAGTCACCACATTCAGATAATGTGATCGAAGTCACCACATTCAGATATTGTGGTATGAAACCACCACATTCACTTCCCCTTTCATAATCACCCATATGCCCATGTCATACATATCATGCAATATCATGCCTTATTTCACATTCTTATCACTGTTCACATATGTGCCACATCATATACTCGTAATAAGATAACTACAGTAGTAGTAAATTAACGTACCTGAGTACCTTGTACCATTGCATGGTACCTTTCGACCACATTCATGCTATTATAACACATACATTAAATTAAAGCCGTAATCTATTAAGATTTAGCGTGGGGTACACACCTGGTTTACTTAGCGAGTTTATAGAAATCCCGAACAACCCGATCTAGCGCTTTAGATCTTTAATTCCTATATTCGGCCAACCCTAAATGTGTTAGTAAAAAAGCCATTCGGCTAACACTCAGTCACTTCATAAGTTAGTTTTGGCTTTTAACCAAGTAAGAAATAGATCTAAGTTGCTAAGTAGGGCCTTGGCCGAATGTATAGGTACACTTACCTTGCTATTTTGAATCCCGAAATCCTTGTATACCACTGTCGACTGCCCCTAATGACCATGGTCAGATTCGGCTAACATAATAATCAATATGGCCGAATATCACATAACTTACCTTGGATATTAAAATCCCGAAACCTCCTTATAGTCGACTAGAGACAAATCCCGAACTGTCACTTGCTCCTTGGGTAGTCGAAATCCCTGCCTACTAACTGTCAGAATCGGCTTATGCATAAACCTATGGAAAATGGCCCTTGGCTGAATACTACATATTACTTGCCTTGATCACTTCAAATCTCGAAAGATTCTTTCTTGAAATCGGCTACAAGAGAAATCCCGGAAGACCCTTCAGAGTTTCGGCCAAAGAATTCTAATGGGATTAGTGCTTTGATTTCGGCCACAAGAAAAAGAAATAAAACGATGATGGTAGAATCCTTACCCTCAATGTTGAAATCAGTAACCCCTTTACTTGAACCCACAGAGCTATTCGGCTACGGCCTAGATGTTGGTCACATGGTTTCGGCTTTTTGGAGTCTTACGAAAAGAAGAAGAAAGAATAGAGTGTAGAGGGATTCGGCCAAAGTGAGAGGAGAGAATGGGAGGATGGTATTCGGCTATGTCAATGAGTAGAAAAAGGGAGAACACAAGTTACTCTTTCTTGGGAATTTTCGGCACAAGTGCAACAAAGAAGAGAAGAGAAGAATTTTCGGCACTTCACTAAAGAAAGAAAAGACAAACTGAAAAGAACCTCTAAACCTCTCTTTAGAAATTCGGCTACGACCAAATTTGATCACCAAAGAGTCCCTTGGCCGGCCACACACATCCCCTTATCAGTCTCCACATTTTTCTCCTATTTCCTCTTTTTATCACTTCATTCAAAATAATAAAATAACTCAACAATTATCCTTTATCCCCTAGCCAAATTTTAAAAGAAACCAACCACAATTAAAGCTCATCTCCTCAGTGTCTTATTGCCGTCCAACTCTCCCCCTAGCTTGACGCAAAAACACTCCAAAAGTGCTCCCCTTGCTACTCGAACCTTGGCCCTGCTCACATGCATGTGGCGTCACCTACCAAGGCCCTTAAGTGGCGCCTCCAAGCCACTTTACCAAGCCTAATCTTATGTTCTATTTCCCTTACAACTTTTCTTAAGACCATAATGCTTAGCTTCCTCTTTTAGATTTAAAATCTAATAATTTCTAAGGCATTCTTCTACACACTAAAGTTCTAAAAATTCATAAAACACATTCCAAACACACATAGGCATGCTACTTCATAAAATTAAGCAATTATGCATAAGCCATAAATCCCGGATGTTACAATTTTGGAGAGGGTCGCTGAACCCAACACTGGATTTGGGGGCCGAGGGTCAGTTATGGAATGACTCAGGTCCAATTGAGCTGAGCTCTTCAGGTGTGTCACTGGAGTTGCCCCTAATGTGGCCGAGTACTAGATTGAGGTAACGGAGAGGTTCATGGATGACTTAGACTGTACCCCAGAGTAGAAATTAAAAGGTGCAGTCTCACTGTTGAGGGATGCAGCTTATTAGTGGTGGCTCACTGTTAAGGAGGGCACTCAGCCCGAACATCTGACTTGGGAGTTCTTTAAGACTGCCTTCCAGGGGAAATATGTGAAGGCAAGCTGCGTGAATGCCCGTAGGAGGGAATTTCTGAATCTGACTAAGGGAGATCGATCAATGGCTGAGTATGAGGTCGAGTTCCTGCGACTGAGCCGTTAGGGCAATCTGTTAGAGCTAGCAAACTGTATAGGGACGTTCCTTTAGAGGTACAAGGGGCAATCTTCCTGGCTGATTTGATGGAGCTATCATTTGGGGAGTTCGACCTAATTCTGGGGATGGGTTGGTTGGTCAAGCATCATGTTAGCTTGGACTGTGCGACTAAGAGGGTCGTACTAAGGACTAAGGAGGATAAGGAGGTAGTCATGATTGGAGAACGCTGAAATTACTTATCTAATATGATCTCTGCATTGGTGGCAAAGAAGATGGTCCGTAAGGGATGTGAGGCATTCTTGGCCTACGTAAGTGTTTCGAATTCTGGGGATTCTACAGTTAAGGATATTAGAACGGTAAAGGATTTTTCAGACGTCTTTCTTGAGGAGCTGCCGGGGTTACCTCCGAATCACGAGTTGGAATTTAGGATTGAGCTACTTCCAGGTACAGCTCCGGTGTCCATCGCTCCCTATCGAATGGCACCGAATGAGCTTGTGGAGCTTAAGGCTCAAATTCAGGAGCTGTGCTATTAATTTCCGAGGCAGTTGGGAGGAGTATCTATCACTAGCGGAGTTCGCCTATAATAACAGTTTCCAGTCTAGCATCTAGATGGCACCTTACGAGGCACTGTATGGTCGTAAGTGTCGCACTCCTTTATGTTGGACTGAGTTGGGCGAGCAACATGTTCTGGGTTCTGAGTTGGTTTCTGAGACAGAGGATAAGGTTAGACTGATTCGGGATTGACTGAAAGCGGCTTCTGACAGACAGAAATACTATGCGGACCTGAAGCGACGTGAGATTGAGTATTCAGTGGGGGACTTTGTATTCCTTAAGGTCTCGCCATGGAAGAAGGTACTAAGGTTTGGTCGTATGGGCAAGTTGAGCCCTAGGTTTATTGGACCTTACCGTATTTTGAAGCGAGTGGGACCGGTCTCTTATCAGTTGGAGCAACCTTCAAAGTTGGATCGTATCCATGACGTGTTCAACATCTCAATGTTGAGGCGCTACTGCTCTGATCCTACTCACATCGTTTTCGTTGAGGAGATTGAGGTTAGGCCAGACTTGACCTTTGAGGAGGAGCCGGTTCAGATTCTGGATCGAGATGTAAAAGTACTAAAGAGGAAATCTATTCCACTGGTTAAGGTTCTTTGATGTAATCATAGCACTGAGGAGGCTACATGAGAGCCTGAGAATACGAAGCGTCAGTAATATCCTCATCTGTTCTGACTGGGTAAATTTCGAGGACGAAATTTTCTTTTAGGGGGTAGAATTGTAACGCCCCAAAATTTTAATTTTTGATTTTGTATATGTGTGACACACAATGTCTATCTGCTTCAGTGGTTATGTGTTCTGGGTGTGTGTGAGAGGTCCCAAGTTCAAGCCTTACTTGGGCAAATTTTGGTATTTTTTATAAATAAAGCCATAACCTTGTGCAAAGGGCTTAAGTTTAATTATTGGTAAGTTTATATCAGAATGGGCCTGCTGGTCTTGTGGTTAAGAGGAGTGTTGGAGGTCCTGTGTTCAATTCTCTGTGATGGTGTGGAGACAGTATTTTTGCTCCAATTTCGGCTAAGAGTTGTGTTGGGGAAAAATTCTGAGTAGTTGTGTTTTAGTGGGTTAATAAGGAGTGATTTTAAGAGATAATTGGGGAGAGGTTATCAAAAAATAATCTGATTATCTTTTTGTTGCAAAAAAGAGAGTAGAGTTTCGGTTTTCTCTCCAATTCCCCAAACTTTTTTGATGTTTTCTTCTTCTTCTTTTTTTTCCCTCCTCTGCCGATTCTTTCCCCTAGTTGCTGCCAAAATTTCCATTATTTTTTCCCCTTCCGTTTCTTTCTTCTTCTTTTTTCCAATTGATTTGGTTGTTCATCGTTGGTTGCGCGTGTTCGGTAAGTAACGATTTTGTCTATTGTTAATCGTTAATGGTTAATCTCTAAAAGGGGATTCCTTTTTGGTGTTTAGAAGTTAATCAAGGGGCTGGTGGTTTTGAATCGACGCTGTGATTGTGCAAAGTCGTGGTTACTCAAGCGAGGTAAGGGTTTTGCTAGGTTTTTAATCGAGTTCCTTCCAAAATTGGTTGATTAAAAACGAATTAAGTGATTAATCTGGAGATATGTTGGTCGATTTTTAGGTTCTGGAGGCTTAGGAGTGCTTACGCATCAGAAACGATACAGGTGTGTACCCGAAAGGCAGAAAAAGAGATTTGATGAAAATTTGAAATTGCTTGTTGTTGAGAAAGAAGAGAAATAAGAGAAAATGATGCGAAAAATTGTAGAGAAAGGAAATAAGGGTGTTATAAACTTGAAAATCAACATTTTGCAGTAAAATAGTTTTGGACAGCAGCAGTAGTCTAACTTTGAAAAATCATAAAAAATAGTGGAAATTGAGTTAGAGGTTGAATAAAATGTGAAATTAAAGTTTATTGAGTCTAGTTTTTCATTGAAGAAACAGTGTAAGCAATGGAATTGTAAATCATGAGATATAATAAATTTTGTAAGACAAGGTCAGAATGATTTCGGGTTCCCCTGTTCTGACTTAGGAAAATCATCAAAAATTGTAAAAAAATAATTAGGGGCTTAAATTTATATGTTTAAATCCTTAATGAGTTTATTTTCAAGAGAAACAAACGGAAACATCATCTAAATTCCGTACTAAGAGATAAATAATTTTTAGTAAGGAAAGCATGAAGCTGTCAAACAGCAGAATAGGGATAACTTTAAAGATTTTAATGTACTTATTTGATAAACTATAAATTCTAAAAATTTTATGGTAGTTTCAAAAACACCAAGCGGATCTTAATTTGGAATTCTGTAGCTCAAGATGTAAATAATTTAGTGATAATTTAGTGTTGCATTGCATTGGATTGGGGGTTGTTATTCGGAGGAACTGTACTGAAAGGCTTTAGGCCTAATTTATTGGCAGCTCAGCTGTAAACTACTGTATTGTGCCACAATCAGTAGTACTTAGAGTGTAGGGGTGGGTGGGTTGATTATATCCCCATATGGAGTGTAGGGTTGGGCAGAGATGGTGTGTAGAGGCTGGTTGGGTAGGATTTTGCTACTGCATAACTGATACTGTGATGGGCTAAGGCCTTACTGCATTTTTGACACTTTACTGAGATGGGCTAAGGTCCAAACTGTCATTGATACTGAAAAGGGCTTAGGCCTAAGACTATTCAACTGTGCACTGTGAATACTGATTATTTGCTTGTTTCTGCGGGATTACACACTGAGTTTACGTAAACTCACCCTTTTTGTTTAATGTGCACAGGTAATCCTCAGACTTAGACGGATTGGTGCGACGGAGGACTCAGCGGTGCCCACAGTAATTTTTGGACTTCATGGTTTTCAATTTACGGTTTATGATTTGATTATTATTGATTATTTGGGTTGTAATTTAAGGACCCTCTAGGACTTTGGTTTTAAATTTGGGTTTTTATTTATTTATTTCACTTTATGGATTTATACCTGCTATTCGTAGGAAATTCGGTTTTCAAAAAGTTAAAGTAATTTCTAAACGCATGATTGCCTAGACTGTTTTACTAAAGCTTCCGCAACGAGGGATGTTTCAAAACAAATGTTTTAAATGAATAAAGTCGACTTCCTAAGTTCTAACAAAGGTTTACTAAAGATAATAACATTGAATGTTTTCATCGTAACAACGAGGTTTCAAAAACACTATCGTGTGACATTGCCAGATACCGCCATAATGTCTAGGCAGGGTTTGGGGTGTTACAGCTTGTGTCATTGATTTTGAATCAGTTTGGGAACGTTATTTACCATTAGTGAATTGGTATATAATAAAAGTTTCCAATCAAGTATTCAAATGGCTCCGTATGAAGCTTTATATGGTCGTAGATGTCGATCACCTATGTGTTGGATGTAATTGAATGAAATAAAAATGATTGGGCTGGAATTAATTCAAGAAATAGATGATACTGTTAAGAAGATTCGAGAAAGACTAAGGCAGCTTCAACAGGCAGAAATCATATGCAGATTTGAAATGCAGGGATATTGAGTATTCTATTGGAGATAAAGTATTCCTTAAAGTTTCACATTGGAAGAAAATTTTGAGATTTGGTCGAAAGGGAAATTTGAGTCCTCGTTTTATTGGGCCGTATGAGATTGTGGAAAGAGTTGGGCCAGTTGCCTATCATTTAGCCTTGCCTCCGGAATTACAGAAGATTCACGATGTTTTCATGTTTCCATGCTTAGAAGATATCGATCAGATCCTTCTCATGTTATTTCAACGGAAGATATTGAAATTCGACCTGATTTGTCATATGAAGAAGAACCGATTGAAATATTAGCTCGAGAGGTGAAAGAGTTACGTAATAAGCGAGTTCCATTAGTGAAAGTATTAAAGCGTAGTCATAGTATTGAAGAAGCAACTTGGGAACTGGAAGAAACTATGAAATCTCAGTACCCCCACCTCTTTTCAGGTAAATTTCGAGGACGAAATTTATTAAGGGGGGAGAAATGTAACGACCCAAAATTTACGGGTATCAGAAAAGTGCATTTTTGGGTCTCCGTTTTCATGAAACGGATTCGTAAATATTTATTAAAAATATTTACGAAGATAGTTGTGTGATTAATTAGGTTTTGTTTAGGTGAATTAGTTTGAATTAAGGTTAATTTGGTGAAAGGACTAAATTGAATAAAGGGTAAAAGTTTAATTATAAAATAAAGAAAAAGTAAAGGACTAATTAAGCAATTAATCCTTATCTAACAAGTGTATGGTAAAATACAATTCCATGTGTATGCATAATATACATATATTTATTTATATTTTATACATACTTAATATTTAAGCATATATAAAATATTATTATTATATTATTATTATAATACATTAAATAAAACATGAAATAAATAATAAAGAAACAAAAGAAAAAGAAGAACAAGAATAGAGGAAGGCACGAAAAAGAGAGAAAGAAAATAGAAAGAAAAAAAAGGGGGAAACTAAGGTTTTAAGGTTCTAAGTTCAATTGGTAAGTCAATTTAATCATTTTTCTTGTAATTTTGATGTTTTTATAATCCTAGAACAAAATATTACTTGATTTAAGTTGAAAATTTGAAAGTTAGTGAATTTTTAGATGTTGTTCATGTTGAATAAATTGAAGTATTAAGGGTTAAATTGATAGAATTACAAGTCAGAATTGAGAAAAGGATTTAATTATAAACAAATTATAAGATTTGAGTAATAAGGACTAAATTGAGAGAAATTTCAAAATTTAGGGATTTATGGTGAAATAAGAGAGTTAAATTTAGTTTTAAGTGATAATTGAATGAAACTATAGAATAAATTATGAAGAAAATAAAGTTAGTCTTGGTTAGGGACTAAATTAGAATTTAAGTAAAAGTTAAGTATAAATTGAAATATTCAATGTGAAATTGTGTTGTATTGATGATCTTAAATTGTTTTAATTTTCATAGCTAACGTTGTGTCAGAGACTTCGGCTAAGAAAGGAAAGGAAAAAGTTGACGAAGAGTGACTCGGGAAATTACGGTTTGTATTTTTATAATCCGAATCTAGTAAAATTAATTGTTGTATTTTGATTAATATGTATGGTAAGTGAAATAAGGTGAGTATTGATATTATGATATTGAATTGAATTGAATTGATTATGTGAGTATATGTGATTATTTGAATTGAAATGAATGTTGTTTGAAATTGAAAAGTGAATGAAACCCTATTAACAATGTCGGGCTGAGTCGGATATAATTGGCATGCCATAGGATTGGAAGTGTTCAGGGAATTCTTCGACCACGAGTCCATGAGACACTGGGTGTCATATTATTACTTCGGATAAATTCGATAAGGTACTGGGTACCAACTTACTTCGGCATGGTCAATGAGACATTGGGTGTCAACTTATTACTTCGAACTATCCAATGAGGCATTGGGTGCCATACTGTAAACAAAAAAATATATAGGATTTTTCCTATGTAATTTATCACCTTTTTACTTAAATTCATTGTTAAAACTAAGTAATTGTTTAATAAATTAATGAAATATGTGAAAATATGAAATTAGGACATAGAAATTATTAAAATGTGATTTTATGCTTTATTATATAGTTTTCATGCATAAAATGACTTATTTTATATTGATTTGAGTATATTATATTTTTAAGACATAAAATGGGCCATGCATGATTAAATTAAATAATAAAATATAAAATTATATTTAATAATTCATTTTAAAATATTTCATTAATAATTTGGGTTTTAATTAATTAATTAAATTGGATAAATTTTATTCTTTGGTCCTTTAACTATTTGATTTATTTTAGACAGGTCTAATAGCTTTGTTGGATTACAAAACCGTCCAAATTGGAGACCAAGTCAACCCAATTTTCGGCTACACTTGGCTGTCTACATAAACCACTTTTTGGTTAAATTGCATAAGGTCCTTGCAATGTTGAAGAAATTAGATATTTGCCTGAAGATTTGCACTTGATCGAGTCTCAGTCCTGAGTTGTTGTGGCACTTAAATTAAGCAAAAATCAGCTCAATTTCTTTAATTCATGGCCGGCCACCCCTTGAAGATGCTTGAAGAGACGGAACCTCCTATTTTTAGCAAACTATCCCCCTCTCCTCACCTATAAATAAGACCCCATCATTCCTTCATTCATTATCCCTCATCATTCTCTTTTCCCTCTAAATTCTCTTAGCCTTTTCCATCTCCCATGCCTAGCATCACCTCTTCATAGAGATTTTAGGAATTAAGCCTCTTAAAGAGCCATTGGTCGGCCACCTTGGAGAGCCATTAGCAAAGGAGCAAAGCAAAGAAGCGAAGGAGCCTAGTCAGTCAGAGTCTTGGGTGACAACCACTTTGATTTGGGTTTAATCTTTCCTTTCTTTAATTTAATCCGAAAATGTTTGCTATGTGTTCTTTGTTCTTGTTTACAACAATGTTAGCTTAAGTTTATTTAAGCTAGGATGATTGCTTTGATTAAATAATATTTATTTGATTCATGCTTATAATGTTTGTGCATCAATCGATCATGTTTTCAATTAAAATCAAGTTTGTATTTCGTTCATACGTGATTGAAATGCACCTAAATTAGCTGAGCGATCCTAACCAGACGACGGCTAATGGACACATAATTGAAATGTGCATGCTCAATTTAGATCCTAACACGATTAAATTGCAGGTTGCATAACAACTCTAACCAATCTCTGTTATCTGCATAATTTTTAGATTTGTGTGATTAAACTGTTTCAAACCTAACACGTCCCTGTTACCTCACACGAATACTAAGAAACCCTTAGTAAATAAGGATCAGTAAAATACGTATTTACTGTAACACCCCAAACCCGGCCCATACACTACTACCGGATCTGGTATGTCACTAAGGAATTTTATAAAATTGTCACACTTTGGAAAACGAGTATCATGTTTAATCATTTTAACCGAAAAAACTTAGTAATTTAATATTCTGTATAAAATGTAAATTCAAATGATACCTTGGTGAATTAGGGAAAAAAACTAAGTTGTTACATGCCTTAGCTAAATTTTAACATGAAATTTAAAAGTCCAATAATAAAAACCCAACATGAAACCCAAAATAAATATGAGTCTAGTGGCCCATGGCCTTATTACATTGAAACTTAAAATCCTCTTAATAAAAAAAATAATAAAATAACTGAATAATAAAAAGCCTTTTGCTGAATCCAAATACTCTCTCGCATGGCCACCTTGCGCTCCTCTCCAGCCCGGTCCGATGCGCTAAGTGCTACCTGAAAGATGTTAAATAATAGGGTGAGTCGCGAGACTCAGTGTGCACCCTCATGCACCATTAGATTTGGGCCTTAGCCCCACAGAACATAATAACAGATTTATATATATAACAGAAATTATGCAAGCCCAACCCAAATCCTAGGTTTCCATCCACTACACACCACCCTTACCTGCCAGTCACACCATTGGGGATTTCTACAATCAACCCACACCGCTACACACCATCGATGGCAGTCATGCTGCTCATCGTCAGATCATGGCCGTAGCCACTATAATAGGTCATGGCAAAAGCCACTACAACAGGTCACGGCAAAAGCCGCTACAACAGGTCACGACAAAAGCCGCTACAACAGGTCACGGCTAAAGCCGCTACAACAGAACACTTCCCCTTTCTTCAAACCCAACCCCATGCAATCACAGAAATTGGCATACTTATCACACATATCATCTTCACAGGAACATTCACTTAGAAATGACAGAGATCACTAACCTGGTGATTCGCTTTTACCCTCCTCGGGTTTCAACCATTATGCCAGGATTTCGGCATTTATCAAAATATAACAGATTTGTAAACAAATTTTAACAGGCAATCTAAATGGTGTGGAAGTGTTACACACCTGATTAATGCGTAAGACTACCCTCTATGTCGATACCCTCGCTAATTGGATCTACTGCCCTCTGTCTACAACTTTGCTCAAAAGCCGGAAAAATGCGAATATAAGGCCTCTCCTATATTCTGCCAAGGGTTAGTGTTTACCTGAATCTATACTTTTAGATTAACATATCTCCTTACCTAGATCGATTAAATTCCGGAAGTAGTATGATTTGTGTGCTACCTAGGCGATTGGATCTCCTTCAAATCCCGGAATACCGCCTATGAAAGATAATACGAGGTTAGTCAACCATCTAGCCATTCGGCTATGGTCTCCAAAAGCCGGAAAAGATTGAAAGAATAACATAATCGAAACTTACCACTTCAGAAGATTTCGGCTACCCCTTGTAGGAAGATTCGGCAAACACCAGAGAAGAGATCTAAGAATTTTGGCTTTTAAGAAAATCCCGAAAAAGTATGAACAAAAGAAGGCTGATGCATTTTCGGCTTTTAGAAGAACTGAGTGAAGAGTTTCGGTTTCTAGAAAAAGAAAAGAAGAAAAGAAATCAAGAGAGAAGCTTGGATATTTCGGCTAGGAAGAAAAAGAATGGAAAGGATTTCGTCAACTGATAAGGCTTCAAAGGGTTTCGGTTCTTAATGAATGGAAGAAGAGATGAACAAATGGGCAGGGAGAATTCGGCTTCCTAGAGAAATCAGCACAAGAGGAAAAGAATGGAAAAGAGAGTGAAGGGAGAGGTTTTGGATTTTGAAGAAATTAAAGAAAAGAAATTGTAGAGGGAGACGAGGATTTCGTACACGGAAGAGAAAGAAAAGGGTAGGGTTCAAATGCCAAAAATTGATGAGCTATCCCCTATTTATAGAAATTTCGGCACACCTTTAGCCTATACTCAACCGATATTTCCCTCTCTTCTGTGTTTGATTTTTGGCCAACACTAGCCTTCCTGATAGATCCTCATCCTATCCCCTTATCCCTATCAAAACACCCATCCAAAAAAGGCTTAATCATCTCCAACTCTTCCCTCCTTTATCAGCTTTAATTATCCACATATTAAAACAATAAAATCCCCTAAATAATAGCCTTGTTGCCGTCCAACCTACTTCTCCTTATAAGTGTCGAATTTGGCCCAAAAACATGGTCTCCAAACGGCCACAAATTGGGCCTCTCCCCTTGCCTATTGACGCCAACTCCCTTCCCTCTTAGTGGCGCCATTTTGCCACTGGGCTACAAGCCCATTTTGCCATTTAAGCTACCAAAACTTTATTTTAAGCCCTAGAGTATCTAAACAGAATATTTAATCAAGGCCTCAGCCCAAGCCTAAACCCAATTTGCACCTCTAATTCTCAAATTAACACATTAAACACATCCACACCCTAAATGCATAGGCCCAAAAATTTAGGATGTTACAGTTCTACCCCCTTAAAGAAATTTCATCCTCAAAAGTTCCAATTAACTATTAATCGTACTACCCAAGTCTCACCACTATGCTTCCGCTGCGAACTCTAATGCTAAAGTCAAAAGAAGCACTTAGTATACTATGGTAGAGTAGGCACCGGTATTCGCATCTGGAGTGTCCTTGTCCCATTATACCCATTCTTCCGATTGACGTTTATCTGATTAGAAATTTTATGAATTAATAGGTTTCTTCCACTGATTAACCACGAACAGTCTTATGATTAGTAGTTTAAGAGTAGTTCTTTCGAATTCAAAATTACATCTACAAGTTTCAGTCTTAAGTTTGTCTCCTCGTTCTAGGACCCACACACATCAACCATCAACATACAGACGACATCCATGAACCCACATTCAACACATAGGGTATTTTCGTCTTTTCACTACCCAGGGGTATTTTCGTAATTTTATCCTACAGGGTATTTTTGTAATTTTCCGAAATAGGGTTCCTTGGTGATTTTGTGAAAGAAGGGTATTTTGGTAATTTTTGCAATCCGGGGTATTTTGGTAATTTTACAAATCAGGGATATTGTGGGTCACTTATAAAGTAGGGGTAATTTGGTAATTTTACAAAATAGGATGGCTGGTCCCTTTCGGGTTTTAGTTATAGATTTTGGCCCGTCAACAAGTCCTCATGACTAAGGTGAACAGTCACTATGCACCAGGTAGGATTCCAGCGAAAAGGAGGTGAGTCACTAGGACTGCTTAAATACCAAGCTCTCCCTGAATCCAATCCTAGACGTACGTATGCTTGTTGCCACACCCTAATCTCGCGACTTGTTCACAGGTTTGTTTGGTTGGATTAAATCTTATGAATTTAGAGAGTTGTTTAAACTAAGCCTAAAGTCCATCAATGTCTAATATACTAGCCTACGTCCATCAAGCCCATCAAGCCCACATATATATATACACACAGTGAGTCCAGAATACTTACCTGGCGGACTTGGGCCGGAGACGCAGGTGCCATGCCGAGAAAACCCTCCTGTATGATTTATAAATATACATGTTTTTAAAAAAACCTATTTTTAGAAAACGTTTTGAGCCCAAAATTCCCAAAGCCTAGTTTTGAACCGGGCTCTGATACCAATTTGTAACACCCCAAACCCGGCCCATACACTACTACCGGATCTGGTATGTCACTAAGGAATTTTATAAATTTGTCACACTTTGGAAAACGAGTATCATGTTTAATCATTTTAACCGGAAAGACTTAGTAATTTAATATTCTATATAAAATGTAAATTCAAATGATACCTTGGTGAATTAGGGAAAAAAAAAACTAAGTTGTTACATGCCTTAGCTAAATTTTAACATGAAATTTAAAAGTCCAATAATAAAAACCCAACATGAAACCCAAAATAAATATGAGTCTAGTGGCCCATGGCCTTATTACATTGAAACTTAAAATCCTCTTAATAAAAAAAATAATAAAATAAGCTGAATAATAAAAGCCTTTTCTTTGAATCCAAATACTCTCTCGCATGGCCACCTTGCGCTCCTCTCTAGCCCGGTCCGATGCGCTAAGTGCTACCTGAAAGATGTTAAATAATAGGGTGAGTTGCGAGACTAAGTGTGCACCCTCATGCACCATTAGATTTGGGCCTTAGCCCCACAGAACATAATAACAGATTTATATATATAACAGAAATTATGCAAGCCCAACCCAAATCCTAGGTTTCCATCCACTACACACCACCCTTACCTGCCAGTCACACCATTGGGGATTTCTACAATCAACCCACACCGCTACACACCATCGATGGCAGTCATGCTGCTCATCGTCAGATCATGGCCGTAGCCACTACAACAGGTCATGGAAAAAGCCACTACAACAGGTCACGGCAAAAGTCGCTACAACAGGTCACGGCAAAAGCCGCTACAATAGAACACTTCCCCTTTCTTCAAACCCAACCCCATGCTATAACATCCTAAATTTTTGGGCCTATGCGTTTAGGGTGTGGATGTGTTTAATGTGTTAATTTGAGACTTTGAGGTGCAACTTGGGCTTAGGATTAGGCTGAAGCCTTAGTTAAATTTTTGTTTGGGCACTATAGGGTTTAAAAGGTGGTATCTGAGTTTAAAATATCAAAATGGGCTTGTGGCCCAGTGGTCAGTGGCACCACTTAGGAAGCAAGGAGGTGACGCCACACAAGGGATTAAGGGGCCCAAATTTAAGTTACATGGAGCCCAACTCTTTTAATTTAAGTTAGCTAAATTTCGGTATTAGGGTTAGGTAGAGTGGACGGCAACAAGGCTCAAAAATAGGAGGATTTATGTGAATGGGATAATGTAGATAATATAGTTGATAATATGGAAGAAAAAAATAGGAGAAAAGATAGGAGCTATCTACAAGGCTAGGAGTTGGCCGAAATTCCATCACCTAGAGAAGTGAAGAAATCAGTTTCTTTATGGCAAAGGGGGTGCCGGATTTTCCCTTTTTATTTGATTAATTTTTAGTTATTAGGAAGGGCACTTTTGTTTATTCATAGGTAAGTGCCGAAATTTCTATAAAAATAGAGGGTTATCTTCTTTATTTTTCGACATTTAAGGTTTCCACCTTTTCTTTCTTTTCTTTCTTCTAAAAGTCGAAAACCCCATTATTCTTTTCTATTCTTTCTCCTAAAAGCCGAAAACTCCATTATTCTCTTCTTTCTTCTAAAAGCGGAAAACTCCATTATTCTCTTCTTTCTTTTAAAAGCCGAAAGCTGAAAACTCTATTATTCATTTCTCTTCTTTCTTCTAAAAGCCGAAAACTCCATTATTCTCTTCTCTTCTTTCTTCTAAAAAGCCGAAAGCCGAAAACTCCATTATTCTTTTCTCTTCTTTCTTCTAAAAGTCGAATCTCTATAGATTTCTTCGAATCATCTTCTCTTCCTGATTTTTTCCAAAAAGCCAAAATCCTCTGGGAGTAGCCGAATCTTCTCTAGTAAGATCTCTTAGATCTAAAAGCCGGAAACACTAGTTCATGAATCTCATACCACTTTTCGGGATTTCAAGGCAGATAGCGGTGGTGTTGGCTAAGGATAGCATCGACTTAGAGGGTCTCGTTCTAACAGTAATTAGGTGTATAGATCTCTAACACATAAATAATCTGTACGAATGTATATATATGTTTATGTTATGGGCTAAAAGCCGGATAATAGGCTGTGTAGACAGTCAAATAAAACCCTAAAAGGGTTAGGCAAGGATGCCAGGTACGTAATCATAGAAATCTCTATGTGTATCGAAATATATGAAAGCCTGTATGATATTTTCTTTATGTGTGTATGCATGGGGTGGGATTATGATAATGAAGGGGAAGTGCATGATAGGTCACAATAGTGATCGGTGGTAGAAATCCCACGTTATATAAATGTTAGGTCACATAGTGATCGGTGGCTATGCCACGTTTAATGATTCCTGACTAATAGGAATAGCGATGCACAATTTGTCGTTATGGTGTGTAGCGGATGGAGGGTTGATTGTAGAAATCCCGAGGTGTGATGGTTGGTTGACGGCCGTGGTGTGTAGAGGATGGAATTCTAGGATGGGTTGGGCTATTCATCATTTCTTCGTTGATCATGTAATTACGATTGTTGCCTCTATGTATGGGCCAATGCCCATAATGTGTTTGTGGGCCTCAGGTCAGTGTTTTAAGAATTTATACACTGAGTCTTGGTGACTCACCCTATTATTTTTTCCTAACCTTTCAGATGAGCAGTAGATCGTGGACAAGGGAGCCGAGGCGGACTCGTGGGGCCAACAAGTCTTTTATTTATTAAATTTCCATTTTATTTTAAGTTTAAATTTTGGAATTATTTGATGTAATAAGGCCTCCATCGCTTAAGTTATCAGTTGATACTTGTCAATGTTTATGTTTTTTTCATTCATGATCAAGGACTTATGATTAAAAGAAATAAAAATGGGATTTTCACACATTATTTAAAATAACACTTGTTTTGGAAAAAATAAAATTTCAAAGATTTTCTACCAAAGGCCACCTATTTAAAGATTATCTACAAAAACGACTAAGTTTTTCAGAATCATTCCAAGTAAAGTTTTTAACCTTAAAATCGTAGCATACCAGATCTGGTCATAACGTTTGGGCCGGGTTTGGGGTGTTACATTTTGGTATCAGTGTAACACCCTGGTTTTAGGGGTTATGCGCTTGGAGCATAGCTCGAGCAGTTAGTAGGCTTATGGTCATGTTGGGAGAATTTTTAGGGGTTTTGGAGAACCTTAGAAGGCAAGGGATGCCTTAGAAAATTTTTAAATTTTAGGGTAATAAGAGGGAAATAGGGTAGAAAGGCCTTAAAATAAAATTGTGGAGTTTAAGGCACAAGAAAGGCATTGGCAAAGTGGTGCCCGTGCGACACTTAGGCGCTGGAGGAGGTTGAGGGCGCTGGTTCGAGTGGTAGAAGCGGCATTTTGGTGTTTTATTTTATATGCGGTTATGGGCTGGCGTAGGAAGGGTTTAAAAATTAAATGGTGTGGCTTATGGACATGAAAGGCAGGTGGGCGGAGTGGCTAAGGCGCTACTTGAGAAGGGGCTTTGTGCAGGTCGCGGGTTCGAGGGCTGGAAGCAACATTTTGGCATGTTTTATTTTATGCGGATATGGACTGTAGTATGAAGGCCTTAAAAATAAAATGGGTGGCTTTATGGCATAAAAAAAGTGGCCGAATGGCACAGGCACTACTTGGTTGTTTGCTTCCCCGGTCCCAGTTCGAGACCTATGGGCGACAATTTGGGGTGTTGTTTTTATTTTGATTTTTGTAGCAAATTTGAAGGGTGGATGGCACATGGAACTGCAGTGGGGATAAAGATTAAGATTAATTTTGTTTTATTTCGGCTGGAGTGATAAGGGTGGGTTTTATTTTTTTTATTTATTTATTTATTTTAGATAATAGGATAATTGTAGGAGTATTTTAATAGGATTAGATTAGTGGTTAGTTTTTAAATTCGGCTGGAGGGGTAGCTTTGTTAGTTTATTATTTTAGATAATTATAGGATTAATTTAGTTAATCAATAAGTGGGATAATAGTAAACAATTCAAGTTGTTTTGAACTAATTCAAATGGAATTGAATTAGTGAGGTGTTGGCCAAATCTTGGAGACTTCAAGCGGGGTTGGCCGAATGCTATAAATAGGGGAGGGTAGAGTGCTAGTTGTTCATCAAGTCTTTTGCCTCTCCCTCTTGGTGTGCCGATTTCTCCTTTGGCCTTGTAGCCAAGTATTTCTTTTGTTTTCTTTTAGTCCCTTGATAGCCGAAATCCTTAGCCCTCCATCTCTCTTCTACTTTATCAAGTTTGAAGCCAACCAGGTGAGGTGTAGTGTCATTGACATTTAGAGCTTGTAGCCAGCGCCAAGGAGTCTAAAGGAAGGTCTCGAATTGTTTGGACTCATCAAGGGGCAAATCGACAAAAGTGCAGAGGAGCCTTTGAGATTTAAGATCGTTTCGGTAAGTAGTTAAATTGTAGTTGTTCGCTTGAGATTTTGTATTATGGTGTTTAACCAAAGGGTTCTAATTAAGTGATTACGATGGGCGTGGGTTCGAGTACCGACCAAGGTGGGCAAGGGAAAGCTCCCATCCCAAAGTTCAAGAAGAGATCCGTTTCTGCTGTTCGAGATTGGCCACGGTGGTGGGCCAACAAAGAAGAAACGTTAGGCAAAAAGCCGTAGTTTCGCTAAACGATAGCGTCGAGGATCGAGAGTCTAGAACTCCTAGTAATAAGGTGTGTAGTTAATCATTGTTTCCGGATTTGCGTGATAAATGTCTATTTTATATGTATGCTAACCACAATGCGATTAAATGTGAACATGGTACCCTTAAGGGGTATGAAGATGATCGGAGTTAGTAGCAAAGTTTGTAAATATGTGATCACTGATTTTATTATGTGAGTATGCCTATGATTGTGTTTAATATGTACATGCACCACCTTATCATCATTTTATGTTACATGTGCATGGGTGGGTTATGAAAAGAAGGTACGGGTGTACTTGAGTGCGTGGTTGATGTCGACTTTGTGCTACATCGTGGATTGGCGCTGATCGAGGTCGCGTTGTGGATCTTTGCGATTTAGTTCGCGTGGTTACCTTGATTGATATGGGCTTTATGCCATATCGTGGCTGGATGGATTGCTGTGTGCTCCATCGTGGTTTGATGTTAGCTATACGCTACGTCGTGGATGGCATTGGTTGCCTTATGGAGGGAAAAGGAGAGGGTGACTCGATAGTCCCCTGGTGTGTGGTAGGCTGGATAAGGGGGTGTGTAGCGGATGGACCCTAGGTTGGGTTGGGAATCATGTTGCATTATTTTTGTGATAATATGGAAATGGGCCAAGCCCAATATGACATGTGGATAGGTATGTTTTGGAAACATACGTGGAAATGGGCCAAGCCCAGATGATATGTGGTTTATTGAGAAATGGGCCTAGCCCAGTATTTGAGTATGATTTGAATGTGGGCCAAGCCCAGATTGTGGTAATTGTTAAAATGATATATACATTACTTGTTGCATTTGATAATTGGGATATTATGTGGCTAAGCATGTGGGTGGATTTCATGGTTAACTTACACCTTTGAGTCATTGTGACTCACCCAATTATTTATCCATCATCGCAGTGAGTCGTGATTAGTGGACGGGTTGGAGTGGATACAAGGTGGCCCATGCGACGCATTTTTCATGCGAAGTTGACGTTTTGAATATTTTTATTTCAAGCATTTTAATTACTTGGTTTCAACTTATTTGATGTAATAAGGGCCACTATGGTTACTGATGACTTCTATTTAATTTTGTTGAAGTTTACATTATATTCGAAATATTTTTATTAAAAAGGTTCATATTATAATAATTTATAACAATGTTTTAATTCGGATGTTATCAACAAGCTTATATAATTTAATAGTCTTAAAATGGACACGATTTTCCAAGGATAATAAATTTTCATGTTTTAAATTCTAAGTAAAGAAACATATTTTCACTAACATAACCGGATTCGGTCGTAGTGAATAGGCCGGGTTTGGGGATGTTACAATCAGAGCCCAGTTCAAAACTCGGGCTGTGAAATGGGTCTAGTACTGTTTTAAAGTTGATAAGAATTTGGAAAAGTTTGGGTTGAGAAATGGCCTTCGAGTCTCACTTTTAGATCCACGCAGTAAGTATTCTGAACTTTTGGATGTGATATGTATGTTAGGCTTGATGGGCTTGATGGACGTAGGCTAGTATATTAGACATTGATGTACTTTAGGCTTAGTTTAAACAACTCTCTAAATTCATAAGATTTAATCCAACCAAACAAACCTGTGAACAAGTCGCGAGATTAGGGTGTGGCAACAGCATACGCATGTCTAGGATTGGATTCGGGGAGAGCTTGGTATTTAAGCGATCCTAGTGACTCACCTCCTCTTCACTTTGGAATCCTACCAAAAGCGTAGTGACTGCTCACCTTAGTCATGAGGACTTGTTGACGGGCCAAAATTTATAACTAAAACCCGAAAGGATCACCACCCTATTTTGTAAAATTTTTAAAATCACCTCTAGTTTTGAAAATAACCAAAATATCCTTGATTTGTAAAATTACCGAAATACCCCCAGATTGCAAAATTACCAAAATACCCTTATTTCGCAAAATCACCAAGAAACCCTATTTTGGAAAATTACGAAAATACCCCTGTAGGATAAATTACGAAAATACCCCTGGGTAGTGAAATGACGAAAATACCCTTAGGTGATGAACGTAAGTTCGTGAATGCTACTTGTATATGGTGGTTGATGATTGTATGTGTGTGCTTCCTAGAACTAGGAGATGTGAACTTGAGACTGAATTGTAGTTATAGTTGCGAATTCAAAAGAACTACTCTTAAAACTACTATTCATAAGACTGTTCGTGGATAATCAGTGGAAGAAACCTATTAGTTCATAAAATTTCTAATCAGATAAATGTCAATCGAAAGAATGAGTGCCAGGGGACGAGGACGCTCCAGATGCGAATACCGGTACGTACTCTATCATATTATCCTAAGTGTTTCTTTTGGCTTTAGTATTAGAGTTCGCAGCGAAAGCATAGTGGTGAGACTTGGGTAGTATGATTGATAGTTAGTTGGAAATTTCGAGGACAAAATTTCTTTAAGGGGGGTAGAACTGTAACATCCTGAATTTTTGGGCTTATGCGTTTAGGGTGTGGATGTGTTTAATGTGTTATTTTGAGACTTTGAGGTGCAAATTGGGCTCAGGATTGGGCTGAAGCCTTAGTTAAATTTTTGTTTGGGCACTATAGGGTTTAAAAGGTGGTATCTGAGTTTAAAATATCAAAATGGGCTTGTGGCCCAAAGGGTCGATGGCGCCACTTAGGGAGCAAGGAGGTGACGCCACACAAGGGAGTAAGGGGCCCAAATTTAAGTTACATGGAGCCCAACTCTTTTAATTTAAGTTAGCTAAATTTCGGCATTAGGGTTAGGTAGAGTGGACGGCAACAAGGCTCAAAAATAGGAGGATTTATGTGAATGGGATAATGTAGATAATATAGTTGATAATATGGAAAAAAAACAGGAGAAAAGATAGGAGCTATCTAAAAGGCTAGGAGTTGGCCGAAATTCCATCACCTAGAGAAGTGAAGAAATCGGTTTCTTTATGGCAAAGGGGGTGCCGAATTTTCCCTTTTTATTTGATTAATTTTTAGTTATTAGGAAGGGAACTTTTGGTTTTTCATAGGTAAGTGCCGGAATTTCTATAAAAATGGAGGGTTATCTTCTTTATTTTTCGACATTTAGGGTTTCCACCTTTTCTTTCTTTTCTTTCTTCTAAAAGCCGAAAACCCCATTATTCTTTTCTCTTCTTTCTCCTAAAAGCCGAAAACTCCATTATTCTCTTCTTTCTTCTAAAAGCGGAAAAATCCATTATTCTCTTCTTTCTTCTAAAAGCCGAAAGCCGAAAACTCTATTATTCATTTCTCTTCTTTCTTCTAAAAGCCGAAAACTCTATTATTCTCTTCTCTACTTTCTTCTAAAAAGCCGAAAGCCGAAAACTCCATTATTCTTTTCTCTTCTTTCTTCTAAAAGTCAAATCTCTATAGATTTCTTCGAATCATCTTCTCTTCCTGATTTTTCGCAAAAAGCCAAAATCCTCTGGGAGTAGCCGAATCTTCTCTAGTAAGATCTCTTAGATCTAAAAGCCGAAAACGCTAGTTCCTGAATCTCATACCACTTTTCGGGATTTCAAGGCAGATAGCGGTGGTGTTGGCTACGGATAGCGTCGACTTAGAGGGTCTCATTCTAACAGTAATCAGGTGTGTAGATCTCTAACACACAAATAATCTGTACGAATGTATATATATGTTTATCTTATGGGCTAAAAGCTGGATAATAGGCTGTGTAGACAGTCGAATAAAACCCTAAAAGGGTTAGGCAAGGATGCCAGGTACGTAATCATAGAAATCTCTATGTGTATCGAAATATATGAAAGCCTGTATGATGTTTTCTTTATGTGTGTATGCATGGGGTGGGATTATGATAATGAAGGGGAAGTGCATGATAGGTCACAATAGTGATCGGTGGTAGAAATCCCACGTTATATAAATGTTAGGTCACATAGTGATCGGGTGGCTATGCCACTTTTAATGATTCCTGACTAATAGGAATAGGCAGTACGGCTGTCGCTATGGTGTGTAGCGGATGGAGGGTTGATTGTAGAAATCCCCGATGTGTGATGGTTGGTACGGGCTGGTGTGTAGAGGATGGAATTCTAGGATGGGTTGGGTTATTCATCATTTACTGTTGATCATGTAATTACGATTGTTGCCTCTATGTATGGGCCAATGCCCATAATGTTTTTGTGGGCCTCAGGTCAGTGTTTTAAGGATTTATACACTGAGTCTTGGTGACTCACCCTATTATTTTTTCCTAACCTTTCAGATGAGCAGTAGATCGTGGACAAGGGAGTCGAGGCGGACTCGTGGGGCCAACAAGTCTTTTATTTATTAAATTTCCATTTTATTTTAAGTTTAAATTTTGGAATTATTTGATGTAATAAGGCCTCCATCGCTTAGGTTATCAGTTGATACTTGTCAATGTTTATGTTTTTTTCATTCATGATCAAGGACTTATGATTAAAAGAAATAAAAATGGGATTTTCACACATTATTTAAAATAACACTTGTTTTGGAAAAAAATAAAATTTCAAAGATTTTCTACCAGTGCCACCTATTTAAAGATTATCTACAAAAACGACTAAGTTTTTCAGAATCATTCCAAGTAAAGTTTTTAACCTTAAAACCGTAGCATACCAGATCTGGTCGTAACGTTTGGGCCGGGTTTGGGGTGTTACACATGCAATCACAGAAATAGGCATACTTATCACACATATCATCTTAACAGGAACTGTAATATCTCGGGTTAGGGGCTATTTTTGTTATGGCATAATTTGCATGTTAGGAGCTTGCTATGTTGCTGTATTGGTGTCTTAGGGGCTTAATTGTAGGCTAGGACTATGCCTGAGCAGGTAGGGAAAATTTTAGTTTTTAAGCCTTAGGTGAGAGGAGCCGAGGAGCCGGGGTTTTATATTTTATTTGGTGTTTTAGAGTACAAAAGAGGAGCTGGTGGAGTGGCAAGGCATGCGCTACTTGGGAGCTAGGTGTGGCGTCAACTGCATGAGGTGGAGGTCTTGTGTTCAAGCCGCAAAGACCTCACATTTTGGCTTCCATTTTGACGGCATGGAAGGAAGAGTTTGTAGGCGCTTCAAACTCGCTTTTGGACTTGGTCTACCCATTTGAATGGTGGGTGGAGAGGATTTTAGGAGGAAGATTTGGTAAACACATTTGAAATGTGTGGTTGGGAGCTATTGGGGGATTATGGCCGAATTTGAGGGAGTTTGGAGTGGGGAGTGACGGCTTGGTAGTGTGGGTGTGGGGTAGTGCCGAATTTCATTTTGGCATTTTGGTGTTTTCGGTCAAGGGTTAGTAAGCTAAGATTTCTCTTTTTGTCAATTGCAAATGAATTTTCCAAGGTTTTCCTCTCATTTTCTTCACTTATTGAAACCAAAAATTCAAGTGAGTTTCTCCATCTTTTCTTTTGCAAACCGAAAGTCAAGTTCTCATTTGCCGAATCTGTGTTGCCTTTTGAGTTGGTGTGGCCGAAAGTTCTCAACCATCTCCTTCTTTTATTCATTTGTTGAAGCCGAAACTAGTAATCCTTCTTTTCATATTTCCATTCTTTTACAACTCTTGTGCCGAATCCATATCTCCTTCTTATCCGAATCTTTCATTCGTTTCTTACCATTTCATTAAGCCGAAACCATCTTGTTTTGTTCCCTAATCTTCATTTTCTTTTCTCAATACTATCTTGCCAAGCTATACTCCCTATTCACATATTTTCTTTTCTCTTCTCACCCTAAGCCGAACATAGGAGTGCCGAATCTTCTTCTCCCTCGGGTTCAAGGTGGTGACCGAACCTATCCCCTCACCTAGTGTGTTGTTGGCCGAATATAGTTGGTGTTGGGTAAGTGTGTGTTTGGCCGAATGGCCATTTCTCTCTTCTCTAGTACTATGTTGATTTCTGTTTGTTTAAAGCCTATGTTGGTTGTGGTTGAAAGGAGTTAATCACCTGTTTAATCATCTCGTATAGGGTCTTTGGATATTGGAAGTAAACAAGAGGAGTCTTCCTTCTTTGTAAACCGATTGGTAAGTAGTGGTAAGTGTTGGGTACTATTATTATTAGTTCAATCTTTTGGTTTCGATTAAGCTTAAGGGTTCAAAGAATTAACCGTTCTCTTTTTAAGGTGTAGCCGATTGTGGGGAAAGGGAACCACTGTTGGTTCGAGGTTTGGTAGGAAACCAAACCAATAGCAAGGTAAGGGATCAAAGTTAAACCCTTTGGTTTATTTGGTCTTAGCCGAATGGTGTAGAAGGCTAACCTATGTTTTGGCCGATTGTTGTTAGGAGCAAGAGGATCGTGGGTTAGATCGGGTTCTTTGGGATTTAGGCTTGCTATATACCGTGTGTGTAACTAACACACCCATACTTAGTAATACCAAGTTAATAACTCGATTGCCTTGTTAAAACCAAAACAAGATGATGGATTATTTGGTACCCAAATGGGGTATATGTACGGATCCGGGTAAGTCCGTAGCGTTACGAGTTCTACTGGTGTATACTCAACATTATGATCTATGTTATGTAAGCTTTGAGATATAATGCTTGGCATGTTGGCATGATATGCATGACTTGTATGAGATGCATGATCACATGAGTATGGCATGATGATGGGTGATATGAGTGGAGGGAGGATGATGATATCCGTGTCTTTGGGACACTGTGTCTTTGGGACACCAGAGGTTTGGCACCTCCAGTGGTTTGGTACCACAGTGGATTTTGTGACTTTGGTCACCAGTGATTTGGTATCACATTTGTGTCTTTGGGACACTAGAGGTTTGGCACCTCATTGCGACTCGTCCCTGTGGTTAACACCACCGTGGGTTGGCCCCACTTTGAGATATGGGATCGTCTGCGCTAGTGATTTGGTATCACACGATGGGTTGGCCCCATCATCGGATTTGTGATCGCGGTCACCAAAGTGATTTGGTATCACACCGTGTCTTTGGGACACCGAGGTTTGGCACCTCATTGCGACTCGTCCTGTGGTTAACACCACCGTGGGTTGGCCCCACTTTGAGATATGGGATCGTCTCGCTAGTGATTTGGTATCACACGATGGGTTGGCCCCATCATTGGATTATTCGTGACTTTGGGTCACCAAAGTGGTTTGGCACCACACTTATGGATATCGTGACTTTGGGTCACCAGTGGTTTGGCACCCACCGGTGGTTTGGTACCACACGGGGTAGAAAAGGCGATATGGATGGTTAGGATCGGGTTGCATTAATCATGTTGCTATGTATGATGTGTGCTAGCATGTTGTTTTATCGGGAGCGGGATTTATGCACCGAGTCATTCGACTCACCCTCTCCTTTGACATTTCAGTAACACTTAGACGCGGACGTGGGCCGGATGGACTCGGGTGCTCATGCCACGCTTAATAAAGTTTTACTCAGACTTTATAATTTGGGTACTTTTGCTTGCTTTTTATTATTTGGGTTTTGTTTTGGATTGTAAAAGGCCTTTAATTTATGTTTTATGATGTTTATGCTTTAAATAGACTTTAATATGCCTTAACAAAATAAGTGGGTTGAAATTTTACTAAAATTTGGAAAGACAATGATTTAAAAACTATAACGCAAAGTGTTTTAAACTATACCATCGGGTATCTCACCATGACTCGCATTAGAAACTTAAACGATTTTCAAATCAAAACTCGATTTTCTACCAGGTTAAAATGTCTTAAGTAACACTAAGAGACTATTTGAATAATGAAATGGAATAAACTCGTTTTAACTACATCTTTTGGTTAAGAAATTTTCTTTAAATACACTAGATAGTGAAGTGTTTACATCCTACTTTTAAACGAAATACCTAAACCTCTCAAGTACGTTTTCCCCGTAACATACCAGATTCGGTCCTGGTGTATTGACCGGAGTTTGGGGTGTTACAATTGTGGTATCGAGCCAAGTTCAAAGGCTTCTACTGTGGCCCGAGGCCCAAAATGCTTCCAAAAGTCCTGCTTTTAAGTGTTTTGTTTGAAATAAATGGTTTGAAGGGCATGACACCGAGTCTCCCAAGCACTTGTTCGCCTGTAAGTACCCTTACTATTGCTTGTGATCTATTGATGTGATTGGATGATTGCAATAGTGGATTACTTTAGAAACCAAATCGATAGGATTACGTGAACTCGCGAGAACAAATCTCCTTAAATATTCATAAGATTTGCTTTAAAACAGATGGAATAAATACTTGATGCATAAAACTTCTAAATCGATACGTAGAGAATTTAGTCATGAGCGCTAGAGGTGGACGTGGTCGTGGTCGAGGTCGTGGTAGGGACGCATTTACGAACTCAGAGGATCTGGTCGTGGTCGAAAAATGAGATACTGCATCGCCACCACCGGAGGTGGTGAGTTTCAAGATCGATCGGGATGACGCAGCGTCACGAGCGATGCCTTTGCGAGTGTTGGAAAGGGTAGCTGGGGTAGGTGGTGGTGCGGGAGTTAGGAAATCTGTTCTGAGCGACTCGCAAACGGGCCGAATTCTTTCGAGGTGTTTACGTGTTGCTCCCAACACTCTGCCGAGTATTGGCCGGAGGCAACGGAGCGGATCATGGATGACTGGACTTGATTTGCAGAGAGAAGTCAAGGGCATAGTATCGCTTCTCCGGATGAGTCATATCAATGGTGGCTCACGGTTCGGGACAATGTGGCAAAGCAGAGGATCCGACATGGGATTATTTCAGTGCGCGTATCAAAAAGAAGTACATTGGGGCTAGTTATATTGACTCCAAATGAAAGGCATTTCGAGGCTTGTCCAAGGGAGTAAGTTTGTTTCGTAATGAGAGGTGAGTTTTTGAAGGCGAGTAGGTATGCCGTGGGTATTGTAGCCACCGAACACGAGAGGTGTGTTCGTTTCGAGGATGGTCCGAGAGACGAGTTGAGATCGCGATTGCTCCCAGCCAGGAGCGTGAGTTTGTTTGTCTGGTTGAGAAGGCTAAGGTAGCCGAGGTGTGTTAAGGAGTTCGTGAGGCGGGGTATGGGCAGAAACAGGCATAAGAGGAGCTTTGGGTCTTCGGATCGCCGGGTAATCCTCGAAAAAGGGCTAGACAGCAGTGGGCCGAATCGGTGCAGTAGGGTTGTTGCCGCTAGTCGTGGACCGCCGCGTGTGTAACCATGGTGGGAGATATCATTGGGGAGGCTCTTTGGACCGGTGGAAAAAGGTTGTTTTGAGTGTGGTTCTCTGGATCATCGCGTGAGGGACTGTCCGCGTAAGTTGGCCAGATTCATCCCGAGAGTCGTGGCCGTACTCGATTCAGAATAATGTACCGCCACCACGGAGGGGCCGTGGTAATGGCAGAGGTAGTAATGGTTCTGTCGGGGCCGTGGAGCACCGGGCGCGAGTGCGGTAGTTCGATGCCGCATACCTGGGTTAGTGTATGCGCAAGGCGCCGAGAGGAGGCGACGCACCGGACGTCATAACCGTGACGTTCTTGATTTTTGGTTCTCCTTTTCTCGCTTTGATTGATGTGGGTTCGACGCATTCTTACATGGCGATGAGTATAGTAGGGACCATGGACTTAGACTCGAGATATCTTCTAGGCGGATGACCGTAATTAGCCCTTTAGGTCACTCTGTGGTAGTAGATAAGTCGTTTAGAGAGCGTACCCCTAGAACTCCAAGGGGTAGTGTTTGCTGCGATCTAATGGAACCGCCGCTTGGGGAGTTCGATCCGATTCTTGGGATGGACCGGTTGGTTAAGTACCAGCGAAGTTGGATTGCGCGCTAAGCGCATGGTTCTAAGGACGATTGAGGGTGATGAAGTGGCTATGATAGGTAATAGGAGAGATTACTTATCAAATGTGGTATCTGCTCCAAGCGCAGAAGATGGTCGGGAAGGGTCGTGAGGCGTATGTGGTTCATGTGTATGCCTTGGAGGCTAAAGAGAGTCCGCAGAGAAGGTCCGTCATCATTAAGGAATTTGTTTGATGTGTTTCTGAAGAGCTTTCGGGTTTGCCGCTTGAGATCGTGAGGTAGAGTTCGGGATAGATCTGTTATCTTAATCGCGCCAGGTGTCTATTGCTCCGTATAGGATGGCGCCAAAGGAATTGGTGGAGCTTAAGGCTCGCATCCGGAGTTATTGGATCGAGGTTTTATCGGGCCAAGTGTTTCGCCGTGGGTGCGCGGTACTCTTTGTTAAGAAGAAAGATGGTACGATGCGGATGTGCATATAGACTACCGTCAGTTGAATAAGTCGACGATTAAAAACAAGTATCCGCTACCCACGAATAGATGACTTGTTTGATCACCAAAGGTGCAACGGTATTTTCTAAGATTGACACGAGGTCCGGTATCACCATTAAAAGGTGAAAGAAGCGGATATTCACAAGACAGCGTTTCGGACTCGGTATGGGCACTACGAATTTACTGTAATGCCGTTCGGGTTGACTAACGCACCGAAGCGACATTTATGGATATGATGAATAGAGTGTTTCAAAGATGATCTGACTCGGTTCGTCGTGGTTTTCATAGACGACATCTTGGTGTATTCAAGAACAGAGGAAGAGCATGATGCGCATTTGAGAGTTGTCTTTGCAGATTTTGAGGAAAAGCGACTCTATGCTAAGTTCGATGGTAAGTGCGAGTTCGCTTAGAGAAGTGACTTTCTTGGGTCATGTAGTGTCAGTGAGGATTCGAGTAGATCCTCGTAAGATTGAGGCGCTTTTGGATTGGAAGCCGCCTAGGTCGGTGGGTCGAGATTCGGAGTTTTCTGGTTTGGCGGATACTCACCAAAGGTTTGTTGAGGGTTTCTCGTTGATAGCAAACACCATGACCAAGTTGTTGAGGAAAGAGGTTCCGCTTTGTTTGGGTGAGAAACAAAGCAGGAGAGTTTCAACAAGCTTAAGAAGATTCTAACAGAAGCTCGGTTTTAATTCAACTTTGAGGCCGGTAAGGAATTCCACGCTTTTTGCGATGCATCACATACGGGCTTGGGTTGTGTGTTGATGCAGGAAGGTAAGGTTGTGGCTTACGCTTCTCGACAGCTGAGGCCACATGAGGTCAACTATCCGACGCACGATCTGGAGTTAGCGGCTGTAGTCTTTGCGTTGAAGATTTGGAGGCACTACTTGTACGGAGAGAGATCAATAGTCTACACCGATCATAAGAGTCCAAGTACCTCTTGACTCGTAAGGATTTGAATTTGAGGCGTGCAGATGGGTTGAGTTGCTTTGAAAGATTACGATCGCTCGATTGAGTATCATCCGGGCAAGGCTAACGTGGTGGCAGACGCGTTGAGCCGTAAGGTTGTTTCGGACTTAAGAGCGATGTTTACCCACTTGAGTTTGTATGACGACGGGAGTATTCTGGCAGAGTTGCAGGTTAAGCCTACTTGGGTTGAGCGGATCGAGAGAAACAGTTAGAGGATGAGATTCGAGTGCGCCAAGGTTACAAGTGCGAGATGGTGGTTTGGAGGGTTCTGACTTGTCTAGTGATGGGTGTCTGTGTGTTTCCAAGGTAAGGCTTGTATGCCTAAAGATATTGAGTAGGCAGAAGATTCTTCAGGACGCACATAGCAGTCCTTATGCTATGCATCCTGGTGGTAGCAAGATGTATAGGGATCTTAGAGAGCAGTTTTGGTGGACGGGCTTGAAGAAAGAGGTGACAGAGTGCGTTGGGAAGTGTCTGACATGTCAGCAGGTCAAGGCTGAACATCAGTTGCCGTCAGGGTTGCTTCAGCCTGTGAAGATTCCTCAGTGGAAGTGGGAAAGGATAACCATGGATTTTGTCAGTGGGTTACCGCTTACACCAAGCAAGAAGGATTCAGTTTGGGTAGTGGTGGATCGTCTGACTAAATCAGCTCACTTTATTCCGGTGAGGGTTGATTATTCACTTGAGGTTGGCGGCCGTATGTTTCGTAGATAGTAAGGTTGCACGGTGTGCGATGATCGATCATCTCGGATAGGGATCCCGCATTTACGTCAAGGTTCGGAAAGCGCTGCATCGAGCTCGCAGTGCGGTTGGATTTCAAAGACGGCTTTTTCACCCGCAAATCGACGCGGCAATGAAAGAGTTATTCGGATCTTAGAGGATATGCCGAGAGGTTGTATCCTAGATTTTAGAGGTAGTTGGGAAGAGTTTCTACCATTAGTCGAGTTTGCCTACAACAACGATTACTGCGAGCATCAAGATGGCACCATATGAGGCGTTGTATGGTAGGAAGTGTCGATCACCTACGTGTTGGGCGAGTTAGGTGAACGCCAGATTGTTAGGACCCGAGTTGGTTGTTTGAGACCGAAAACAAGGTTAAGTTGATCCAGCTCGATTAAAGGAAGCTTGGGACCGGCAGAAGTCTTATGCCCGATCTTAAGCGGAGAGACATAGAGTTTTCTCGTGGGAGATCAAGTGTTTCAAAGGTCTCGCCATGGAAGAAGGTTTTGAGGTTCGGAAGAAAGGCAAGCTAAGTCCGAGGTTTATTGGGCCGTATAAGGTTTTGAGACGAGTGGGACCAGGTGGCGTATCAAGCGGAGTTGCAAGCAGAGCTTAGTCGATTCACGACGTATTTCACGCTTCGATGCTTCGACGTTATCGTTCGGATCCATCGCATGTGGTAGCAATGGAAGAGATCGAGGTAAATTCGATTTGACCATGGAGGAAGAACTCGTGCGATTCTAGATCGGGATGTGAAGGTTCTGCGTAAGAAGTCCGTGCCTTTGGTTAAGGTACTTTGGCGGAATCATGGCGTAGAAGAAGTTACGTGGGAACCCGAGGATATGATGAGACAAAGAATACCCTCAACTTTTTCGATCGTAATTTCGAGGCGAAATTATTTTAAGGGGGTAGAACCGTAATATCCCTGTTAGGGGCTATTTTTGTTATGGCATAATTTGCATGTTAGGAGCTTGCTATCTTGCTGTATTGGTGTCTTAGGGGCTTAATTGTAGGCTAGGACTATGCCTGAGCAGGTAGGGAAAATTTTAGTTTTTAAGCCTTAGGTGAGAGGAGCCGAGGAGCTGGGGTTTTATATTTTATTTGGTGTTTTAGAGTACAAAAGAGGAGCTGGTGGAGTGGCAAGGCATGCGCTACTTGGGAGCTAGGTGTGGCGTCAACTGCATGAGGTGGAGGTCTTGTGTTCAAGCCGCAAAGACCTCACATTTTGGCTTCCATTTTGACGGCATGGAAGGAAGAGTTTGTAGGCAGTTCAAACTCTGCCTTGGACTTGGTCTACCCATTTGAATGGTGGGTGGAGAGGGATTTTAGGAGGAAGACTTGGTAAACACATTTGAAATGTGTGGTTGGGAGCTATTGGGGGATTATGGCCGAATTTGAGGGAGTTTGGAGTGGGGAGTGACGGCTTGGTAGTGTGGGTGGGGTAGTGCCGAATTTCATTTTGGCATTTTGGTGTTTTCGGTCAAGGGTTAGTAAGCTAAGATTTCTCTTTTTTGTCAATTACAGCCGAATTTTCCAAGGTTTTCCTCTCATTTTCTTCACTTATTGAAACCAAAAATTCAAGTGAGTTTCTCCATCTTTTCTTTTGCAAACCGAAAGTCAAGTTCTCATTTGCCGAATCTGTGTTGCCCTTTTGAGTTGGTGTGGCCGAAAGTTCTCAACCATCTCCCTTCTTTTATTCATTTGTTGAAGCCGAAACTAGTAATCCTTCTTTTTCATATTTCCATTCTTTTACAACTCTTGTGCCGAATCCATATCTCCTTCTTAGCCGAATCTTTCATTCGTTTCTTACCATTTCATTAAGCCGAAACCATCTTGTTTTGTTCCCCTAATCTTCATTTTCTTTTCTCAATACTATCTTGCCGAAGCTATACTCCCTATTCACATATTTTCTTTTCTCTTCTCACCCTAAGCCGAACATAGGAGTGCCGAATCTTCTTCTCCCTCGGGTTCAAGGTGGTGACCGAACCTATCCCCTCACCTAGTGTGTTGTTGGCCGAATATAGTTGGTGTTGGGTAAGTGTGTGTTTGGCCGAATGGCCATTTCTCTCTTCTCTAGTACTATGTTGATTTCGGTTTGTTTAAAGCCTATGTTGGTTGTGGTTGAAAGGAGTTAATCACCTGTTTAATCATCTCGTATAGGGTCTTTGGATATTGGAAGTAAACAAGAGGAGTCTTCCTTCTTTGTAAACCGATTGGTAAGTAGTGGTAAGTGTTGGGTACTATTATTATTAGTTCAATCTTTTGGTTTCGATTAAGCTTAAGGGTTCAAAGAATTAACTGTTCTCTTTTTAAGGTGTAGCCGATTGTGGGGAAGGGAACCACTTTGTTGGTTCGAGGTTTGGTAGGAAACCAAACCAATAGCAAGGTAAGGGATCAAAGTTAAACCCTTTGGTTTATTTGGTCTTAGCCGAATGGTGTAGAAGGCTAACCTATGTTTTGGCCGATTGTTGTTAGGAGCAAGAGGATCGTGGGTTAGATCGGGTTCTTTGGGATTTAGGCTTGCTATATACCGTGTGTAACTAACACACCCATACTTAGTAATATCACGTTAATAACTCGATTGCCTTGTTAAAACCAAAACAAGATGATGGATTATTTGGTACCCAAATGGGGTATATGTACTGATCCGGTAAGTCCGTAGCGTTACGAGTTCTCTTGGTGTATACTCAACATTATGATCTATGTTATGTATGCTATGAGATATAATGCTTGGCATGTTGGCATGATATGCATGACTTGTATGAGATGCATGATCACATGAGTATGGCATGATGATGGGTGATATGAGTGGAGGAGGATGATGATATCCGTGTCTTTGGGACACTTGTGTCTTTGGGACACCGGAGAGGTTTGGCACCTCAGGTGGTTTGGTACCACAAAGGATTTTGTGACTGCGGTCACCAGTGATTTGGTATCACATTTGTGTCTTTGGGACACCAGAGGTTTGGCACCTCATTGCGACTCGTCCCTGTGGTTAACACCACCGTGGGTTGGCCCCACTTTGAGATATGGGATCGTCTGCTAGTGATTTGGTATCACACGATGGGTTGGCCCCATCATCGGATTTGTGATCGCAGTCACGGTGATTTGGTATCACACTGTGTCTTTGGGACACGGAGAGGTTTGGCACCTCATTGCGACTGCGTCCTCGTGGTTAACACCACCGTGGGTTGGCCCCACTTTGAGATATGGGATCGTCACTAGTGATTTGGTATCACACGATGGGTTGGCCCCATCATTGGATTATTCGTGACTTTGGGTCACTAGTGGTTTGGCACCACACTTATGGATATCGTGACTTTGGGTCACCAGTGGTTTGGCACCACCAGTGGTTTGGTACCACACGGGGTAGAAAAGGCGATATGGATGGTTAGGATCGGGTTGCATTAATCATGTTGCTATGTATGATGTGTGCTAGCATGTTGTTTTATCGGGAGCGGGATTTATGCACTGAGTCATTCGACTCACCCTCTCCTTTGACATTTCAGGTGACACTTAGACGCGGACGTGGAGCCGGGATGGACTCGGGGTGCTCATGCCACGCTTAATAAAATTTTACTCAGACTTTATAATTTGGGTACTTTTGCTTGCTTTTTATTATTTGGGTTTTGTTTTGGATTGTAAAAGGCCTTTAATTTATGTTTTATGATGTTTATGCTTTAAATAGACTTTAATATGCCTTAACAAAATAAGTGGGTTGAAATTTTACTAAAATTTGGAAAGACAATGATTTAAAAACTATAACGCAAAGTGTTTTAAACTATACCATCGGGTATCTCACCATGACTCGCATTAGAAACTTAAACGATTTTCAAATCAAAACTCGATTTTCTACCAGGTTAAAATGTCTTAAGTAACACTAAGAGACTATTTGAATAATGAAATGGAATAAACTCGTTTTAACTACATCTTTTGGTTAAGAAATTTTCTTCAAATACACTAGATAGTGAAGTGTTTACATCCTGCTTTTAAACGAAAAACCTAAACCTCTCAAGTACGTTTTCCCCGTAACATACCAGATTCGGTCCTGGTGTATTGACCGGGTTTGGGGTGTTACAGGAACATTCACTTAGGAATGACAGAGATCACTAACCTGGTGATTCGCTTTTACCCTCCTCGGGTTTCAACCATTATGCCGGGATTTCGGCATTTATCAAAATATAACAGATTTGTAAACAAATTTTAACAGGCAATCTAAATGGTGTGGAAGTGTTACACACCTGATTAATGCGTAAGACTACCCTCTATGTCGATACCCTCACTAATCGGATCTACTGCCCTCTGTCTACAACTTTGCTCAAAAGCCGGAAAAACGTGAATATAAGGCCTCTCCTATATTCTGCCAAGGGTTAGTGTTTACCCGAATCTATACTTTTAGATTAACAGATCTCCTTACCTAGATCGATTAAATTTCGGAAGTAGTATGATTTGTGTGCTACCTAGGCGATTGGATCTCCTTCAAATCCCGAAATACCGCCCATGAAAGATAATACGAGGTTAGTCAACCATCTAGCCATTCGGCTATGGTCTCCAAAAGCCGAAAAATATTGAAAGAATAACATAATCGACACTTACCACTTCAGAAGATTTCGGCTACCCCTTGTAGGAAGATTCGGCAAACACCAGAGAAGAGATCTAAGAATTTCGGGTTTGAAGAAAATCCCGAAAAAGTATGAACAAAAGAAGGCTGATGCGTTTTTGGCTTTTAGAAGAACTGAGTGAAGAGTTTCGGTTTCTAGAAAAAGAAAAGAAGAAAAGAAATCAAGAGAGAAGCTTGGAGATTTCGGCTAGGAAGAAAAAGAATGGAAAGGATTTCACAATCGATAAGGCTTCAACGGGTTTCGGTTCTTAATGAATGGAAGAAGAGATGAACAAATGGGTAGGGAGAATTCAGCTTCCTAGAGAAATCAGCACAAGAGGAAAAGAATGGAAAAGAGAGTGAAGGGAGAGGTTTCGGCTTTTGAAGAAATTAAAGAAAAGAAATTATAGAGGGAGACTGAGGATTTCGGCACAGAAGAGAAGAAAAGGGTAGGGTTCAAATGCCAAAAATTGATGAGCTATCCCCTATTTATAGAAATTTTGGCACACCTTTAGCCTATACTCAACCGATTTTCCCCCCCTCTCCTGTGTTTGATTTTCGGCCAACACTAGCCTTCCTGATAGATCCTCATCCTATCCCCTTATCCCTATCAAAACACCCATCCAAAAGAGGCTTAATCATCTCCAACTCTTCCCTCCTTTATCAGCTTTAATTATCCACATATTAAAACAATAAAATCCCCTAAATAATAGCCTTGTTGCCGTCCAACCTACTCCTCCTTATAAGTGTCGAATTTGGCCCAAAAACATGGGCTCCAAACGGCCACAAATTGGGCCTCTCCCCTTGCCTATTGACGCCAACTCCCTTCCCTCTTAGTGGCGCCATTTTGCCACTGGGCTACAAGCCCATTTTTCCATTTAAGCTACCAAAACTTTATTTTAAGCCCTAGAGTATCTAAACAGAATATTTAATCAAGGCCTCAAATTTCAAGCTCCGAACCCAATTTGCACCTCTAATTCTCAAATTAACATATTAAACACATCCACACCCTAAACGCATAGGCCCAAAAATTCAGGATGTTACATTTACTAAGTAAAGGATTCCGAAAGGACCTAATGTGGTTTCCAAACTCATGAAAGATCGAGTTGCCATAGAATGTTTTTCTTAATATTATTAAGCATGATGATAATAAATTGAGTTTAATTAAAGTAATTGTCCTAGTTTATTTATGTTATAATTGTTGCAAATTGTGTTTAATTTTGCTAAAATCTATTTCATTCATATAGTTTGCATACTTAGGATAATTTGCATTAGGGATCATTGCATTTCCACTCGGGTATCATAATCGGTTGAAGTAATCCCGATGGCACCTGATGCTTGGCTTTTACTTGCTGACATATCAAACATTTCGACACAAAATTTGAAATATCTCGCTTCATACCGTGCCACCAATAATGTTGTTTCAAATCATTATACATCTTCGTGCTACCCGGGTGAACAGACAATCTACTATTATGAGCTTCATTACAAATCATTCGAATCAACTCAGGATCCTTTGGTACACATATTCGGTTTCTAAATCGCAAACATCCCTCAGCATCAATTTGAAATTCCAAGTCAGCATTCGAACCACAATGCTTACTTTTCGCCATTAAATTATCATCAACCCTTTGAGCTTCGCAAATCTGTTGAACAAATAATGGTCTCGCTTTTAATTCTGCTATAATTGTACCATCGTAAGTCATAGTAATATCTGTATTCATCGCACGTAGAGTAAACAATGATTTTTGGCTTAAAGCATCAGCAACTACATTAGCCTTTCCCGGGTGATAATCAATCACAAGCTCATAATCTTTTAATAATTCCAACCACCGTCGTTGTCTTAGATTCAGATCCTTCTGAGTCATTAAGTACTTTAGGCTTTTATGATCGGAATAGACATGGCATTTTCACCGAATAGATAGTGGCGCCATATCTTCAGAGCAAAAACTATAGCGGCCAATTCAAGATCGTGCATCGGATAGTTCTTTTAAATGCGGCTTTAATTGTCTCGAGGCGTAGGCTACAACCTTACCCTCCTGCATCAAAACACAACCCAAACCAATCAAGGATGCATCACTAAAAATAACGAACTCTTTACCCGACTCTGGCTGAACAAGTACTGGGGCTTCAGTCAACAAAGTTTTCAATTGATCGAAACTCTTCTGGCACCTCTCCGTCCACTCGAACCTAACATCTTTTTGAAGTAGCTTTGTCATCGGAGTTGCAATCATTGAGAAACCTTTCATGAAGCGTCTATAGTAACCGGCTAGTCCTAGAAAACTCTGAACTTCAGAAACATTACGTGGGGTTTTCCAATCAAGTATAGCCGAAATCTTACTCGGATCAACCCGAATACCTGATGCTGAAACAACATGCCCCAAAAAGCTAACTTCGCTTAACCAGAACTCACATTTACTAAATTTTGCGTACAACTGCTTATCACGCAAAATCTGTAGCACAAGTCTCAAATGTTCGGCATGCTCGGTCTCATTGTGCGAATAGATCAGAATGTCATCAATAAACACAACCACGAACCGATCCAAATACTGTCTGAATACCCGATTCATCAAATCCATGAAAACGGCAGGGGCATTAGTGAGTCCAAACGGCATCACCAAAAACTCGTAATAGCCGTATCTCGTTCAGAAAGCAGTCTTAGGCACATCAGAGTCTCTAACTCTCAACTGATAATAACCCGATCTTAAATCGATCTTCGAAAATACTGAGGCTCCTTTTAACTGATCAAATAGATCATCAATGCGCGGCAACGGGTATTTATTCTTTATGTTCACTTTATTGAGTTGTCGGTAGTCGATGCACATTCTCAAAGTTCCATCTTTCTTCTTCACGAATAACACTGGCGCACCCCAGGGAGAGAAACTCGGTCGAGCAAAACCTCTATCTGTCAATTCTTGCAACTGAGCTTTGAACTCTTTTAATTCAGTCGGTGCCATTCTATACGGAGCTATCGAGATCAGAGTCGTCCCTGGCACTAACTCAATACCAAACTCTACTTCCCGAACAGGTGGCAAACCCGACAATTCTTCCAGAAACACATTCGGATACTCACATACAACAGGTACAGATTCAATCTTCTTTTCGGTCACTTTATTATCAATCACATAAGCAAAGTAAGCTTCGCAACCCTTTCTCATATACTTTCGAGCCAATATCGAAGATATCACTGCTGGAATCCCATTTAAATCCGCAGATTCAATCCGAATTATCTCATTATTCTGGCACTGCAGATCAATAGTCTTTCGTCTACAATTCACTACGGCATCATTCACAGTTAACCAATCCATATCGAGGATGATATCGAACTCATCAAATGGTAGTAACATCAAATCAGCCGGAAAACATGAATCTCGAATCATCAAAGGGTAATTCTTGCACATCTTATCAACTAGCACACATTGGCCCAGGGGGTTTGAAACCCGAATCACAAATTCAGTAGACTCAACAGGTAAAGTCTTACTGAATACTAATGTTTCACACACATAGGAATGAGTTGAACCGGGGTCAATCAGAGCAATTACACTAGTATTAAAGAGAGTAAATATACCGGTGATGACATCTGGAGATGAAGCCTCCTCTCGGGCACGAATGGCATATGCTCTAGCTGGCATACGAGCCTCTGATCGAATAGCTATATTCAAAGTCCCTCTCTGAGTACCGCTTCTACCTCCCGCATTTCGGGGTGGTCTACCTCTAGCTGCAGTACCGTTCGGTCTTGCACTCTGAGCATTTTCCTTCTCAGCTAACTCCGGGCAATCCCGAATGAAGTGATCCTGCGAACCACACTTGTAGCAAGCTCGATTGTTGGACTTGCCCCAACATTCACCAAAATGTCGTCTACCACACTGTTGACACTCAGGTTTATTCGGTCGAGTATTGCCAACACTAGCAATCGAGGTAGCTCATGAACTCACTGGTGGTCGCTCTCGTATGGAAATCCCAGAATTAGTCTTGGATCTGTTACTGTCATTTCTGAACTTCTTCGATGCCGATTGAAAATTTTTTCCCACTGATCTCTTACGAAAATCTCTAGCTTCAAACTCAGCTTTTCGTTTCTCTTTTCCTAGCTCTTCGGCTTTGCAGGCTCGCTCAACTAGTACCACGAACTCATTTATTTCAAGTATACCAACAAGCAATTTTATGTCTTCGTTCAACCCTTCTTCAAATCTTCTACACATAGCAGCCTCAGATGAAACACACTCATGGGCATATCGGCTGAGTCTCACAAACTCGCGTTCATACTCAGATACGGTCATATGACCTTGTTTAAGCTTAAGAAATTCTTCGCGTTTTTGATCAATGAATCGCTGACTAATATGCTTTTTGTGAAACTCTACCTGAAAGAAATCCCAAGTGACCTGCTCCTTCGGAACAACCGAAACCAGAGTGTTCCACCAATAGTAGGCAGAATCTCGTAATAAAGATATAGCACATTTCAAGCACTCTTCGGGTGTACAAGATAGTTTATCGAAGACACGAATAGTATTATCGAGCCAAAATTCAGCCCGCTCAGCATCATCAGTAGTTGTGGCTCTAAACTCTTCAGCTCCGCATTTTCTAATTTTATCAACATGAGGCTTATTTAATCTCCCAGGATTAATGATCGAAGGTATCACAGGCACTACAGGTGGATTATCAGGGTTCGAGGGTTATTGAATAGCCGGATTCGTCCGGATATACTGATTAAACCAATCATTCATTATACTATAGAAGGCTTGCTTAGCCCCCTCATCTTGGTTACTCGTAGCTGGTCGAGATTCAACCAGCGCGGTCCCTGGCGCGGGAGCAGGTGCCACACTCTCGACATCATCAGCCACGACTTGTTCGGGATCAGGATCCATTTACTATAAGAAAGAAGAAAAACATATTTCATTGTCAGAAGTCATCACACTATCTCACTAAAAATTATGGAATGTATAGCTAGACTCACACGCGCTACGTTAGTCCAAAAACCGACTAAACCGTAGCTCTGATACCAATCAAATGTTACACCCCTAACCCGTATCCGTCGTCGGATTAGGGTTACGAGGCATTACCTGACTAACCACCATACTGCACACTCGTACCAATCATTTTTGTACACATAGACCACTTAACCAACAAAAGTCCAAGCATGCTTCAAAATTCAAATATATATACATATCATTTATTTAATCAAATTTTTGAACCAATTCACATGCATCAATGTCAAACTACTTATACTTAATAAACATACTGTTCGAAGCATACAACCATTATATGCATGTTATTTGAATACCAAGTTTATAAGCAAGCATATTTCAATTCATAAACCAATCACATATTTTACGACATTTAGTTATGAGACATTTCAAACATTACCGAATCTTTACAATTTTCACTCGACCAACATTGTCCATCTTTATATACATTAGCCGAATCAAGTCATACCCAAATTCATATGCTTTAAAACATGTTAAAATACATTCATACAACTAGGCTAACTTACTAAAGATTCGGTCGTATACTTATTCCTCCATATAACACTCATTTAACCTACCTTTAAATCAATTATCAAGCTCATCACCTAAGCCGAATTTAAAACATTTCATAATACAAACCTATCAAATACACATCACCTATATTTCTATATAAGTATAATACTCTATTCGAATATTCATATGATTACTATTATTCATCAATCTTAAAAGTAAAATCTTCATAACATAACATTATCCACACTTAACAATTATAACAAAATTTAATGATATCATCTACTAAACATTTTATATACATACATTACTATCGAATTACAAGGTAATTCATAACCATCAATTAAAACTCATTCATAAACCCTATCGAAATCATTGAATCAATATATATTTCAAACCC
Organism: Gossypium sturtianum; assembly: GCA_025698515.1. Taxonomy (NCBI): domain Eukaryota; kingdom Viridiplantae; phylum Streptophyta; class Magnoliopsida; order Malvales; family Malvaceae; genus Gossypium; species Gossypium sturtianum. Next base: position 60,594,536 of record CM046952.1, read on the forward strand.
TAATCGCATTTCATACCAACTTCCACTACTATATCATCATGCATATACAAACTACATTGCACATATATATATACATACCATGATCGAAATCTTTGCATAAATTTAAATATCATATCTAGCCATTTTCTCATGGCTTAATAATTACAGCTTCAAAACGAACCCAAAACACAAGATAGCCTATACATGCCATAGTTTCAAAAATTCAGTTTATAAAATACCAAAATGAGTCGATAGTGTGATAGACTTGACGATGATCCCTGAGCACGAACTTTGACTCCAAAATCTAATAAACATTACAACAACCACATAAAGTAAGCTATCATAGCTTAGTAAGTTATAAGCAATTACTAAACAATGTATCAAACATTATAATAGAAAACTATCACATTTCATAATGTTTAATGCCGAAAATCACAATATTTCATAATAACATTTATCTAATTCTATAATCCTCTTCTCAAAATCAAATCAAATACATATATATATACTCTTTGAAATTCATACTCAAAATTCAATCCATATAAATCCCATATTAATATGTATAATACGAAATTATCATTTCAACAACTAAACTTACTTATCATTCAAAAGATAGTTTATCATTTCATACCCGATCATTATACATACCATTTTGTACAGTAGATAAATATTACAATTAAAATGTCGACAACCTGTACATTTCATGCTACAATATATTAACGTATCACCTGCTTAATGTTGGCATATTAATACCTTGCATGTTCAATGTCAAAATTCTTGTAACGTATCGCACACTTAGTGCCATTACTTTAACTTCTCACATGATTAGTACTTTACAACCGATTTCGCACACTTAGTGCTCGGTATTTAAGCTCGTACACATAAAGCTCATAGACCGATTTTGTACACTTAGTACTCGGTATATAAGTTCGCACACTTAGTGCTCATTAACCGATTTTGCACACTTAGTGCTCGGTGTATAAGTTCGCACACTTAGTGCTCATTGAACTTGTTACTCACTTCAATAAACACTTATATATATATAAAAATAATTTAGCTTATTACCTCTATATATTAACTTCACATGCGGCTATTCTAATGATGCACCATTATACATCACATTCAGCCAAATTCAGCTCTTAAATCAATGTCACAAATAGCTATATTATTAATTTATACTTATACTTCACATTCAACTAAATTCATCTTCCAACCAATACTACATTCGGCATTAACATATTGTACATATTTATCTCTATTTAATTCATGTACTTCATTATAGATAAAAATTCAATTCAACCCAATTGCTTAAAAACTTACCTCGAAAATCGACGGATTAGGTTTCCCGGGTATTCGTTCAACTTCGCTTTTTCCCGATCCAATCCCGATTCTTTTTGTTCTTGATCTAAATAATTTCAAATTAAGCTTATTCAACATTTTTTTATTCAATTTATTCCATAAACACATAATCGGACAAATTACAATTTTACCCCTGACATTTATAATTTTTACAATTTAGTCCCTATTGCACAAAACACAAAATACTCAAAATTTCAAGGTACTCATGTTTAGCCAAATTTTCATAGTGTTCATATAAGTCCATACAATTCATTTATTTCCCATTTTAGTCCCTCTAAAATTTATTTTTGCAATTTAATCCTAATTACTCAATTTCATCCAAACTTCAAAGACAAAACTTGTTAATCTAACACATATAATCAATATTTCATCATCAACCCACAAAAACAACAAGCTCTCTTCAATGGCAATTCACAAAATACACAACCAATTCAAAAATTCAAGCATGGGTTAGCTAAATCACATAGCAACGATCTCAAAAACGTAAAAATTATCAAAAACCGAACTCAAATCACTTACCTATTGAGCTTGCAAAGGACCAAACATCACAAAGCTTTCTCTCTTTTATTTTCTCTAAGTTTCGACTATGAACAATGAGAAAAGATGAGCACTTTCATCTTTTATCAATTATATTATTATAACATATATTAAACTAATATATTTTATCATAAAATATAATAAAAATTCCAATTACTATTACATGCAAATCATGGCCGGCCACTATGTCCATTTTTGGTCAAATTGCTACTTTAAACCTCCAATTTATAAAGACATCATCAATTCAATACTTACTCATTTAACCACCAAATTTTCTTTTTATGCGATTAAGCCCTTTTTCACAATTAAGCACCAAAACGATCAAATTTTAATACGAAATTTTCACACACACCAATTCACACATAATAAGCATAGAAAATAATATTAAAATATTTTTTCTGACTCGAATTTGTGGTCCCGAAACCACCGTTCCGATTAGGGTCAAAATCAGACTGTTACAGTATAAGCTAAACAACAATTAGCATCATACTAACATATAATGTTAAACTATGCTTACTCTTTCTATCCCTTACAACCTTTTCAACACATCATGAGTCACATACTCATAACCATTGACATACATCCCTGCATTCAATATCATATTTTGTAACACCCCAAACCCGGTCAATACGTTACGACTGAATCTGGTATGTTACAAGAAAGGTGGTTTTGAAACTTTCAACAGAACATCGTAATTTGGAAAAAAAACTTTTCGTTTAGTGATTCTATCTTAAAGATAATTTAAAATTTTGTTTGAAGATTTTCTTACCATCTTCTATTTAAAAATGAACTAAAAAGTCGTAAACGGTTTTGTTTCACGAAGGTAGAAATCAGAAATTCCATAAACGTGACATTTGAAAATGATGTTGAGGTTTTAAGAAAATCTCCAGATTATTTAGCTTAAACCTTTAATCGCTTGTCATCTTTTGTTAATACTTTAAAAATATGATTGTTTATATTTTTATTTTAGGAAACTCCTTATTTGAAAATTCATAAGATATGCAATAACCAATTTAAAGCAAAAACCCAAATTAAAGTTATGGAGGCCTTATTACATTGCAAAATCCCATAAATAAATAAAAGTAAGTTTAAATAAGAACCGAAAGTTTACGAGAAAGTAATGCATGGCCACCTCAAGCCCACCTCGGCTCCAAATCCGCAACTAGGGGTTACCTGCAAAATTAAGCAGATGGGTGAGTCACCGAGACTCAGTGTGTAATTCCCCTTATAACGCAATCGGGCTTTAAGCCCACAGATGCATATTGGGCCTTAGCCCTCACAATATAGCATATTAAAAATGTATGCAATGCAGCCCAGCCCAACCTAGTTTTCCATTCTCTAGGTCTCTTGAATCAGCCAAACACCCGTGGCATCAAGCCACTGTGGTTCCAAACCACTGTGGTCCCAGACCACTTGTGACAGAGTCACAGATTATATAAACGTGGGGCCAACCCACTGTGGTCCCAGACCACTGTGACAATCTCTGATAAGTATATGTGGGGCCAACCCACTGTGGTACCAAACCACTGAGATAAGTCACTGATAAATATATGTATACGTGGTTCCAAACCACTGTGGTCCCAGACCATTGTGACAGAAGTCACTAAATCACACTTCCCCCTGTCAATCATATCCCAAAGCCCATGCAACATATTATCATATTGAGATGAATGCAAACATACTTTCAATGTACAGCAAACAATTAATTCATACATACATATCTTCGAAAGTAAAATCATAGTGGTACTTACCCGGTGTCTCCAACCTTACCCACAAGGGTATCTCGACTATCTATCTGATGTTTTTGACTTTCGACCAACACACGCTTACTAACGCAAATAATAAAGAAAAGTGTGAGCGTTACACACCTGATTACGCGTAAGACTAAACTCTCTAGATTGTCGACACTCTCACTAGAAGAAATAACCGCGATTTGTCTATCCCAGGCAGATGTCGGCTCCCTACCACAGCCTGGCGGAAAGTCTCGAACCGTCGACACAGCACGTCGCTTAAACTTAGGAGTAGAGACTACGAGTCCACTCCCCTCCTTAGTTTGGCTAGCACTCGCATCCATGGAGAGAAGCTTTGATCAGTACCCAAGGAGAAATGTAGGTTGACTAATAAAAGAATTTGATTAAGGCAGACTACAATTGAAAGGGATGAAATAGCCAAGAAAATGCAAAGATGGCTCCTTACCTTAAGAACCCGAATAGAGTGATCAGATTCGGCAATCAACAGACCTTCAGGCTTCGGACCTCTAACGTTCGGCTAATGGGGTTTCCTGAATTAAATGTTCCAAAATGAGAGAAGAAGAAGAAGGGATTAGCCGAAATCTAAACACCAAAAACAAAATAGCCATTTGGCTATGACCACATAGAATCAAAAGAAATAAAGGAAGAAATGAAAGAGTCTCCCCCTTACCTTAACCAACAGAAACCGATTGAAGAGACTTCCTGCGGCCAAAGATTCCTAGCACCTTGCTTCGCGTTGTTCGGATAACAGAAAAAAGAGTGTAAGACTAGATTTAATGTGGTGTCAAAGGAGATTCGACTATGGTGAAAAGGTGTAGAAACGAAACACACAAGAGAAAAGAGTGAGAAGTATGTTTCGGCTAGAGAAGAAATGAGTGTAGAAGAGAAAACCGCTAGGGAAAAGAATGAAAGGAAAAAGAAATGCCCGAGTGGTCACCCTAGTTTCGGGCTAATGTCAAAGAGGCAAGAAGAGATGAAGAGAAGAAAGCTGAAAGTTTCGGCACAAAGAGAAGTAGAAAACCGAACAAGAGAAAAAGAAAGAACTCCCTAAGACCCTTGCAAAAATTCGGCACTCTCCCTATATGACCGAAAATGCCAAAATGAAAATGCCAAAATGAAAATGCCTACTACTCAAGAGAATTTCAGCACACTCACCTATCCTAGCAACTAAATCGAAATCCCCCCTCCAAGCTCCCCACATTCGGCCATCACCTAATCCCTTGATTTGCTCCACCAAATACTCCCCATCCCTCATTCAAATTGGTTTGACCAATTCAAACTCCTCCAAGCTATCTTGTCCATCCATTTGAATGCATTGACCCATTCAACCACCACCCTTGAAGAGTCCCAGCCGAAACCATCTCCTCTCCAACCTGGCGCCAAAAAATAAAGCTTCATAAGGAGGCTTATGAGATTCGAACTCCTCCCCTTCTGCTCCTACAAGTGACGCCACCTCCACTTGGACACAAGCTTCTTTGTGTCAAAAAACACACACAAATAAACTTAAGGCCTGCTCCTACTAGCTCTCCCCCCTTAGATGCCCAAAAAGAAAAAAATTTCACCAAGGCTCTGGCTTGAACCCGAGCCTCCCCAGGACCCCCAAGCACACCTAAATAACAAGCAGCACCAGCCAAGCACACAGAAAAGCATAAAATGCAGAACCCCTAATTCTAGGATGTTACACAATTACACAATATACAACATATCATTATTTCTCGATAATACATCCACACAGCTAATATCTCGGTGGTTTCGCACTTAGCCCACAACAATAAAATGATAAGGTAGTATCGCACTTAGCCTACCACAAAGGTAATCATAGTGGTTTCACACATAGCCCACTAGACAATATACTTAACGATAGCATCGCACATAGCCAGCTCATCGTCGTTATGCCTTAGGATGGTATCGCACTTAGCCCACCATTTAGCATTATCACTACACATTCATATATCTACTTACTCAATCATACATCCATTCACAATTTCTTCCACATTCATTCCACATAGGTTCTTAATCATTCTCAATCATGCTACACACTAGCTAGCATTAACAAATTGTAAGTATGAATGCATTGTTTACTCATAAACTTACCTCGGCACTCAAAAGTATAGAGATGTGCAATTTAGTCCACCACCTTGCTCTTGCCTCGGTTTCGAGCCGGGCTTCGTCTTTCTTGATCTATAATGAATAAATCAACTTATTCAATGCACACTTTGACTAAATTGACCTTTATCTCGTACTTAAGCAAAATTACTATTTTGCCCCTAACTTTTTCATATTCACACTTTTACCCCAAGGCTCGTAAAGTGATTTTTTATTCAACTTTCTAGCCTTTCATGCTTAGATGAACCATTTACTCAACTAAAGCTATCACCAATTCTCACTAAATCATACATGTATGACTAATCTCAAGACTTTCACACACAAGTCCCTACATGCATTTTCATGGAAAATCACTTAGTAAAAGATGTTTCTACTACATCAAGCTTTCATATTCTTCCATAAAACATCAAAATATATGCATGTCATACATGGGCATATTTTTGAACATCCAACTTAGCTCAACATATAGCTAAAAATAGCTTTCTCATGCTACTAGGACTTCAAAAATACAAAGAATATCAAAAATGGGGCTTGGTTGCACTTACAAGCAAGATTGAAAAATTTGAAGAACCCTAAAAATGGCTCCTTGAATTTTCGGCAGCCTTGGAGAAGAAGATGAATGAATTTTGTCATCTTTTCTCCTATTTTAATCATTTAATTGTTAAATGACCAAAATGCCCTTTTTGACAAACTTTCTATTTTAACTCATCCATGCCCAATTTTGTCCAAAAATTAGAAATTGGGAAAATTGCTATTTAAGGACCTCTAATTAATATTCTAAAGCTATTTCACACAAATAGCTTCTAGAATCTCACATTTTGTAACTTTTGCAATTTAGTCCTTTTGGACAATTCAACCATAATTTCACAAAATTGCTTCATGAAACTTTCACACTAGCATGCAAACATAGCATAGACTTCAAAAACTCATTCATAAACCTCGGATTTATGGTCTCGCACCACTATTCTAACTAGGCCCTAAATCGGGATGTTACAACTCTCCCTCCTTTAGAGATTTTTGCCCCCGAAAATCTTACCAGTAAAGAGGTTTGGATGTTGCTCTCTCATAGCTTCTTCCATTTCCCACGTAGCCTCTTCAACACCGTGTTTCTGCCATAACACTTTCACTAGTGTTATGCTCTTATTTCTCAACTGTTTCTCCTCTCGAGCCAATATCTTAATCGGCTCCTCTTCATAAGACATATCCGGTCTTATCTCAATTTTCATTGAAGGAATCACATGTGAAGGATCGGAGTGATACCGTCGCAACATCGACACATGGAACACATTATGTATCTTCTCCAACTCTACCGGCAAAGCCAACCGGTAAGCTACTGGCCCAACTCTGTCTGTAATCTCATACGGTCCTACGAATCTTGGACTCAATTTCCCTTTTCATCCAAATCTCATAATCTTCTTCCATGGGGACACTTTCAAAAACACTTTTTCACCCACCTTAAGCTCAATTTCTTTTCTTTTCAAATCCACGTACGACTTATGTCGGTCCAAAGTAGCTTTCAGACTATTACGGATTATTTTCACTTTCTCCTCAGTCTCTTTCACTAGATCAACTCCATAGATCCGTTTTTCACTAAGATCGGTCCAATACAATGGAGTCCGACACTTACGACCATACAAAGCTTCATACGATGCCATCTGTATACTCGACTAATAACTGTTGTTGTAGGCAAACTCGACCAAAGGTAGATACCTCTCCCAACTACCTTCGAATTCTAACACACAGCATCGAAGCATATCTTCGAGAACTTGAATCACTCTTTCAGACTGACCATCTGTTTATGGATGGAACGCAGTACTAAAATTCAAATTTGTTCCCAAAGCCTCTTGCAACTTCTTCCAAAACCTCGAAGTAAACCTCGGATCTCTATCCGATATAATAGAAACAGGCATACCATGTAACTTCACTATCTCTGCCACATACAATTCAGCTAACTTATCCGGTGAATAATTAACACGTATTGGAATAAAGTGAGCCGACTTCGTCAATCTATCCACAACAACCCACACAACATCTCTCTTTTTCGGAGTCATAGGCAACCCAGTCACAAAGTCCATGGTAACCTGATCCCACTTCCATTCAAGAACCATCACTGGCTGAAGCAATCCTGAAGGCACTTGATGCTCAGCTTTCACTTGTTGACAAATCAGACACCTTGCCACAAATTCGGAGATATCTCTCTTCATACCCGGCCACCAATAAGACTTCTTCAAGTCATTGTACATTTTCGTACTGCCCGGATGTACTGACAAATAACCACTATGTGCCTCATGCAAAACCATTCGGATTAACTCTTCATCTCTGGGTACACAAATTCTGTTACGGTACAACAAACATCCATTCGAGCCCACTCAAAAATTAGAATCACTTTCTGATCCGCACTTAGCTCTCTTAGTTAGCATCTCACTGTCATTTCTCCGAGCCTCACATATCTGTTGGAAAAATAATGGCTTAGCTCTCAACTCTGCCAGGATAGCACCATCATCAGACAATGCTAAACTCGTCCTTATAACTCTTAGAGCATACAAGGATTTCCTACTCAGGGCATTCGCAACCACATTCGCTTTTCCCGGGTGGTAATCAATGACTAACTCATAGTCTTTCAATAACTCAAGCCACCGCCTCTGTCTCAAATTCAAATTCTTCTAATCCATCAAATACTTCAAACTCTTGTGATCCGTAAAGATTCGGCACTTCTCACCATATAAGTAATGTCGCCAAATCTTTAACGCGAAAACAATCGCAGCCAACTCCAAATCATGAGTCGGATAATTCTTCTCGTGCGGTTTTAGTTGCCTCGAGGCGTAAGCAACTACCTTACCCTCTTGCATCAACACGCAATCGAGACCATTAAACGACGCGTCACTGTAAACCACAAACTCTTTCCCTGATTCTGGTTGAACCAAAACCGGCGCCTCAGTCAACAATGTTTTCAATCTCTCAAAACTCTGTTGACATGCCCCAGTCTAATCAAACTTGACATCCTTATGCAACAATTTCGTCATTGGGGTAGCAATCACAGAGAACCCCTTTACGAAACGTCTGTAATATCCCGCTAATCCCAAGAAGCTTTTAACTTTCGACACGTTCCTCGGCTGTTTCCAATCCACAATAGCCAATACCTTACTCGAGTCAACTCTGACACCATCACCTGACACCATATGTCCTAGGAATTCGACCTCTCGGAGCCAAAACTCACTCTTGCTAAACTTAGCATACAACTGCTTATCTCTCAAAGTTTGCAAGACAATTCTCAAATGCTCTTCATGATCGTTCTCATCCCGAGAATAGATCAATATGTCGTAAATGAAGACAACTACAAACTTGTCCATATAGGTCTAAAAACACGGTTCATCAGATCCATAAAAATTGCAGGTGCATTCGTAAAACCAAACGGCATAACCAAAAACTCATAATGGCCATACCTTATCTGAAATGCAGTTTTCAACACATCTTGTTCTTTCACTCAAATGATAATAACTTGGACCTCAAGTCTGCTTTGAGAACACTGTAGCTCCCTTTAGTTGATCAAAAAGATCATCAATCCTTGGTAAAGGATACTTATTCTTCACCGTCACCTTGTTCAGTTGTCTATAGTATATACACAACCTCATAGACCCATATTTCTTCTTTACAAATAATACCGGAGCACCCCACGGTGAGTAGCTCGGTATTGCAAAACCCTAATCTGTCAACTCTTGCAACTGAACCTTCAGTTCTTTCAACTCTAAAGGTGCCATTCTGTACGGAGCAATTGAAATAAGTGCTATTCCCGAAACTAACTCAGTCCCAAACTCGACCTCTCTCTATGGAGGTAATGCAGGTAACTCTTCCGAAAATACATCTGGATACTCATATACCACCGGCACTGTATCAAACTTCACTCCAACCTCTTGAGTATTCAAAATAAAGGCGAGATAGGACTCACACCCTTTTCTCAAATATTTCTCAGCCAGTAGGGAAGAAATCATCACTGGTAGACTATCCGATCCACCTGATTCAACCCGAACAACATCTCCACTCTCACATTTCAATTCGACATACTTACTACCACAGTTCACTAAGACACTATGGGTAGTCAACCAATCCATGCCAAGGATTAAGTCAAACTCATCAAACGGAAACAACATAAGATTTGCCGGAAAGCATTGACTCTCAAACATCAAAGGACAATTCTTACACATCTTGTCCACTAACACATGCTTTCCTAACGGGTTTGACACCTTAACCACAAAGTTCGTAGGCTCAACGGTCATACTCAAACTAGATGCCAGTCTCATGTAGATATAAGAATGAGTAGACCCTGGATCTAATAAAGCAATAACAAAGGTGTCAAAGAGAGAAAAAGTACCCGTTATCACATCAGGGGAGGATGCCTCTTCGCGAGCGCGAATGGCATACGTCCTCGCAGGTGCCCGACCCTCCAGTCTCACAGTAGAGTCTCTGGACGCACCTCTACCACTAGCCCCACCTCTCGGGTTCCTTGGTGGTCTACCCCTTGCAGACACATCACTAGATCTCATCTCTTGCTTTTCTTCCTTATCATCCCTCTCGGGGGAATATCGGATAAAGTGGTCGGGGGAACCCCACTTATAACAGTTTTGACTGTTACCCCAACACTCTCTAGTGTGATATCTACCACAACTTGGACACTCCGGTTTGTTCTTCGGATTGCCCACACTTTCGATCGAAGTGGCTTGGAGTCTCGAACCCGAACGAGTGTTGTCCAAGTTTTGATGCGAATAACCCACTGATGTTGTCGTCTGAGGATTCACTTCCTTGGATCTTTTCGACTGGGCTTGGTACGACTTGACCATCGGCCTCTTCCTCGCATCTCGGGCTTCACTCATAGCCCTTCTCTTTTCTTTACCCAACTCTTTGGCCTTACTTGCCCTCTCGACCAACACAACAAATTCTTTCAACTCTAAAATACCAACTAGGAGTTTGATATCCTCATTCAGTCCATCTTCAAACCTCTTACACAAGATGGTCTCTGTCGACACACATTCTTGAGCGTATTTGCTAAGCCTAACAAACTCGCGCTCATATTCTGCTACTGACATTCTTCCTTGCTTCAACTCAAGGAATTCCTTCCTTTTTCAATCAGTAAACCTCTGGCTTATATACTTCTTCCGGAACTCTTCCAAAAAGAAGTCCCACATCACCCGCTCTCTCGGGACCATTGACGTCAACGTCTTCCACCAATGGTATGTCGAGTCCCTCATCAAAGACGCGGTACACTTAAAGCTCTCTTCAGGTGTACAAGAGAGTTCATCGAATACTCTCATTGAGTTCTCTAACCAGAATTCTGCCCTCTCGGGGTCATCATCTACCTTGGATCTAAACTCCTCAGCCCCGTGTTTCCTAATCTAATCCACCGGGGGTTTCGATATCCTCACTACATCAATACCTTGAGGAGCCACTGGAATTGGCTGAGGTATGGGAGGAGGTGGAGGAGGTTGAGCATTAGGGTTTGCTCAGACGTAATCCGAGTACCAATTACTCATCATTTGGAGAAAGGCTTCCCGTGCCTCTTCCCCTTGACCCTTAGCCTCGGGTCCACTTTGAGCAGGCACGGTTCCTTGCGCAGGAGCTGGTGCATTACTAGCTGCTTCATCAGCAGTCAATGGATCGGAATCCATATTCTATATAAAATAAGATTTAAAATCATCAGAAGCCACCACACTATCATTGTACACTTATGGCATGTATAGCCAGACTCTTTCACCCGCTACGGTAGTCCTAAAACTGACTAAACCATAGCTCTGATACCACTAAATGTAACACCCCTTACCCGGGTTCTACGTCGAAACCAGGCCCCAGGCGTTACCATAATAAAAACCTTAAGATCGCCACTTAGGCTCATTGTGACTACTCTCTTAAGTCACCTCAACAACCTTATTCTTGAATTACGAGGCCTCACTCGTACTCACGAGGGCTCTCGAGACCATATCGAAACTTCTACGATTTTTAAAACTTTTCCATCTATACAGGGCTCACACGCCCGTGTAAGATTTGGCACGCCCGTGGAGGTCAGACACGCCCATGGTCACTACCCGTGCATGAAAACTCAAGCATTCTGCCAATGCCCCACGGTTAGGGCACACGCCTGTGCTCTCCACCCGTGGTGCACACTGACTACCTTAACACAGCCTAGAGTCTAGACACACGCCCGTGTGGCTAGCCCATGGCCAACACTGATTAACACACACGTTCTAGGCACACGCCTTTGTGACTAGTCCGTGGTCTATTCTGACTTAAAATACTAACATGCAGGGGACACACAACTAAGTCACACGCCCATGGGCTGGCCGTGTGTCACACATGGCCTAGACACACGCCCGTGTGTCTACCCACATGGACAAGAACAAAGCTATTTGTCAAGTTCTTTTCACTCCTCAATCATACACAACAAGTACTCATTCAACACATCCATAACCAACTCATAATCTTACAATCTCACATGGATAACTACATCTTTTCATATAATAAAGTAGCCAACAACTATGGCATTATACAAAATAGATTATCCACCTAAAAGCCAACACGTCTTAGCCATTTACAACAAAATTCACTAATTCGTCTAGCCCCTATACATGCTATTTACAAAACATTGAGTCTCATGTACCAGAGTGTGCTGATAATATAGGCGGTCTTCCAATTGATCCACGTATCTCGATTCAACACTTTTGCTCTATAAGACAAGGGAAAAGAAGGGGAGTAAGCTTTGAGCTTAATAAGTTTACACATAAACAATTAAGTATCATAGTATAAGCTAAACAACAATTAGCATCATACTAACATATAATGTACAACTACGCTTACTCTTTCTATCCCTTACCACCTTTTCAACACATTATGAGTCACATACTCATAACCATTGACATGCATCCCTGCATTCAATATCACATTTACACAATATACAACATATCATTATTTCTCGATAATACATCCACACAGCTAATATCTCGGTGGTTTCGCACTTAGCCCACCACAATCAAATAATAAGGTAGTATCGCACTTAGCCTACCACAAAGGTAATCATAGTGGTTTCGCACATAGCCCACTAGACAATATACTTAACGATAGCATCGTACATAACCAGCTCATCGTCGTTATGCCTTAGGATGGTATCGCACTTAGCCCACCATTTAGCATTATCACTACACATTCATATATCTACTTACTCAATCATACATCCATTCACAATTTCTCCCACATTCATTCCACATAAGTTCTTAATCATTCTCAACCATGCTACATACTAGCTAGTATTAACAAATTGTAAGTATGAATGCATTGTTTACGCATAAACTTACCTCGGCACTCAAAAGTATAGAGATGTGCAATTTAGTGCACCACCTTGCTCTTGCCTCAGTTTCGATCTGGGCTTCGTCTTTCTTGATCTATAATGAATAAATCAACTTATTCAATGCACACTTTGACTAAATTGACCCTTATCTCATACTTTAGTAAAATTACTATTTTGCCCCTAACTTTCTCATATTCACACTTTTGCCCCAAGGCTCGTAAAGTGATTTTTTATTAAACTTTCTAGCCTTTCATGCTTAGCCGAACCATTTACTCAACTAAAGCTATCACCAATTCTCACTAAATCATACATGTATGACTAATCTCAAGACTTTCACATACAAGTCCCTACATGCATTTTTATGGAAAATCACTTAGTAAAAGATGTTTCTACTACATCAAGCTTTCATATTCTTCCATAAAACATCAAAATACATGCATTTCATACATTGGTACATTTTTGAACATCCAACTTAGCTCAACATATAGCTAAACATAGCTTTCTCATGCTACTAGGACTTCAAAAATACGAAGAATATCAAAAACGGGGCTTGGTGGCACTTCAAGCAAGATTGAAAAATTTGAAGAACCCTAACAATGGCTCCTTGAATTTTCGGCAGCCTTGGAGAAGAAGATGAATGAATTTTGTCATCTTTTCTCCTATTTTAATCATTTAATTGTTAAATGACCAAAATGCCCTTTTTGACAAACTTTCTATTTTAACTCATCCATGCCCAATTTTGTCCAAAAATTAGAAATTGGGAAAATTGCTATTTAAGGACCTCTGATTAATATTCTAAAGCTATTTCACACAAATAGCTTCTAGAATCTCACATTTTGCAACTTTTGCAATTTAGTCCTTTTGGACAATTCAACCACAATTTTACAAAATTGCTTCATGAATCTTTCACACTAGCATGCAAACATAGCATAGACTTCAAAAACTCATTCATAAACCTAGGATTTGTGGTCTCGCACCACTATTCTGACTAGGCCCTAAATCGGGATGTTACATGGCCCAATACTTCTATCTCTCACTCTTAATTCCACAGTTTGGGTAAGTTGCGATACTCCTGGTTCAATTATTTACGTATATTATATTAGTTATTGAGTCGCAAATGGGATTCATGTAGTTTTTTTAAGGACTTGAAGTGAAGTGATCTCCTGCGACGGCCTGAGTGAGATTGATTAAGGCGGGTGATAGGTAAGCCCCCGAACATGAGTTTTGGGTTAAGGTTCTCTTCAATTGATTGATAAGCGACTAACCGAAGTTTCTGATTGTGTTAGGTTGGTGTTCTTGTGGGTTAGTCGCGCATGTTCGCAATCAGGTGTGTATTTTTACCCTGTACCTGATAGTCAGCTTAAAAGCCGAAAAAGGGTGTGTAACCACACTCTTTCTGACCGTGGATCGACAAAATGCCGAAAAGCCGAAGTACCGACAAATAATGCCACACGAGCGTGCGATCGTACGTGTGGTGGACCGAGCCCACGAATATGGGCATAAGATGGTTGAGGCCACCATGAGCGTTCTCATGGGCTTAGGTCGTTTTGGGCCGCGTTGGGTCCGAAATGGGCCGTGTGGGCCCACTGGGCTGGTGGGCCCCACACGGATAAAATGCATGTTATATGGTTTCTATTGGTTTGGACTGTGCTATTCGTATAGCCGAGGCTATTTCTGGGCTAATTGGGCCACAAGAGCGTATAGGCCCACTTGGGCCGAGTAATGGGCCTTAGGCCCATTTGTACCGTTGTGTCTGTTTGGGTTACTTAAGTCGCTCGAGGTGACGATGGACCTTCCGTTGGGTCGTTAAGCCCCAGTTGGTAAAATTACCAAAATACCCTCGATTTTTGAAATTACCGAAATACCCTCGATTTGTAAAATTATCAAAATACCCTCAAATTGTGAAATTACTGAAATACCCCCGATTTGTAAAAGTACCGAAATACCCCTGAAGGTTAGGATCACCGAAATACCCCTGAAGGGTAGGATCACTGAAATACCCTTATAGGGTAAAATGACTATTTTGCCCTTGCGGGTAAATGACTGACTTAGACTATGAATTTGACTGATTTGACTGGGATTATATGACTGTGTTTAAACTGACTTGACAGTGATTGTATGATTGATATGCTTTTAATATATGTTTAAATGACTGTTACTGAGCATGGCCATTTTGCATATACGTGTGATGGTTGAGCATGACATACACGACATATTGCATGGGGTTGGGACATTGATGCGGAGGAAGTTCTGATAGGGTCGCACGGGTTGCATGAGACAACTATGGATTCAGTATTGATCTGTTAAGGTCGCACGTGTCGCATGAGACGACTGTGGACCAACGGATGGCTTAAAGCCGCGTAATCTGATTATGGCTCTGTGCCAACCTAAATATGGCTCTGTGCCATCTTGATTATGGCTTTGTGCCAATCGTATTTACCCGTGGCTATGTACCTAACATATATATTGATGACTCTGTGTCGATCATAATTACCAGTGGCTATGTGTCATTTATATTACCATCGCTGATGGATATGTGCCAAATTTATTACAGTTACCGATAGCTTTGTGCCATCCTGATTATGGCTCTGTGCCATCCTGATTATGGTTTATAACCATTCTGTTTATGGCTTATAGCCGTTCTGCCTACGGCGTCGAGCCGTTCTGTTGACTTAGTGCCGCGACCGGTGCTAAGCTTGGTGTGTTGGCTGGGTGCATCGATTTTATCCCCACAGGAGTGTAGGGCTGGTATGGGTGGTGTGTTGGCTGGACCGGGGTGGGATGCATCCTCATACTGTTGCATATCTGTTTATGAGATCTGTCACTGTACTGGGCTAAGGCCACTTGTTCTGTTATTGGTTTGGGCTAGGCCCAATTGATTCTGTTATGGGCTGTGACCCAAATGATATTGTAGTGGGTTTTGGCCCACGTATGCTCTGAACTGGACTGTACTATTTCTGTTAAAGGGCTTTGGCCCAGACTGTTTCGGTTTCTGTATCTGTATACTAACTGTTACTCTAGTAAGGGGATTACACACTGAGTTTTCATAAACTCACCCTGTTTTCAACTGTGCAGGTAATCCCCAGCGTTAGGAGGATCGGTGCTGCGAGGGACTCGGCGGTGACCACACGACTGCGGCTATTATGATTTGGGCTTTATATATGTGTTAAATTCTGTTTTTGATTTTAATTTCTGTAATAAGGCCTCTCTGGATTTAATTCTGAATTTTGGATTTTGTTACGTTTTATATCTGTTAGACGTAGACGAGTTTTCAACCCAATTACTGTTTTCAAAAACATACATTTTAAACTTCTTTGCCTTAAATTAGCTTTTGCAACTAAAAGATATTTTTAACGAAGTTAATAACGTTTTTAAAAGTGATTAAATTTTCAATGAACCACGTTTTGAAATTGAACAAACACGAACTGAGGCTTTAGTTTATAAATATTAAGGAGGGTTTTCAATGAAAACATGGTTTTCGAAAAACACTTCAATGTGACACACCAGATTCTGGCCTAACTTCTGGGCCGGGTTTGGGGTGTTACATAGATAAACATTCTATTATTTTAATAAGATTTAATATTAAATTTAATCTAATATATATCTTGATAAATATTATATTAAAGTGATTAAATTTAATCATAGTTGAACTCTCTAAACTCTCCCTTACAAAGAGAGCCTTGGGTCATTATTTTACACACATTTGAATTCAAGGGAAAGTTGTACAGATAAAATTGTATGAAGAGATTATTCCAGAAAATTTCTAGAGATTCTTTCTAATTTACAACTTGACCCAAAAGTTTAGAGAAATTGTGAAATTACCCCACTGGTAATTTTTGTAAAAAAAATTTGATTCGAAGCGAGCCCACACTCGACAAACATGAGCTTGAGGATAACCGGGAAGACTATTTGGTCGAAGCGCTCCATCCTAGACGAATCGAAAAGGTACAATTTTGATTAAGTGTTTTTTACTTTAGATATCACAACTAAGATCTTGTTTTGGAAAATTTTATAAAACCCTAGTTTTTCCCTAAATTTATTTGTCGCTGCATTTTTCAAAACTGTTTTTTCCAACACTAACATGGGATCCAATTGCACTCCCGAGCCTCTACAAATCCCTTCCTGAGATCCATTCCCTAGAGCCCAGATTCGATTGTCGATCGGAGAGACCATTTTGAAACATAGTAGTAATTTTGATTCCAATATTTGGTATCTAAGTTTTATTCACATTTTTGGAATCTAATTTTGTCTCCCATAGGATGGGCCCGGGTTGGAGCCGAGTCAACTAAAAAAATTTAGGCACGTTTCTAGGTTTGGTCTAGTACGAAAAATTGACCTAAAATTTTGCCAATGTTCAATTCGGATAAAAATGTTAAAATCCGAGTCCGACCTAGCATGTCCATGTTAAATTTTTTTATATTTTTTTATATAAAAATAAATTTAAAAATATAATACATCAAATACATTAACAACATTAAAATAAATGTTTCCCAACAAATGGGAAATTTTTTAAAAAATATACTTAAATTACAATAAGATAAAGTGAAACTTAGCAAGCAAATGCCTCTAAAATAGAAGCAAAATTAATAATAAAACAAGAATTATACAATATTCAAACAATAAGAACAAAATAATAGTAATATAATAGTGAAATGGTAGCAAAATAATGACAAAACAGTAAAAAAAAATGGGAACGATTTTTTTATTTTTTTGCAAATTCAAGCTAGATCGAATCTGACTAAATAAAGTTTACCCGAAACCCGACCCATTTAGAAAAAAATGCATTATTTTTTTGTCCAAGCCCATTTTTCGAGCCTATATTTTTCCCCAAACTCTCCCACTTTTTGAGCCGACATTCAGACCGGGCCATGGACAAGTCTACCATGAACATGGCAAAATATTAAGTAAATTTATTTAATATACCGATTACAGTCATGAATATTTATTAAAAATAAAAAAAATAAAGTTTAGATTTATCTCACTGATCTAATCATAACTTTTTTTACATTATTTATCTTTAAATTATTTATAGTTTTACTCCATAGCAATACATGAAATCAACTTTCTTTTATATTCTTATAGGTTAACCTTTAGTTAAAACAAAACGTGATTTCAAGTATTTTTTTAAATTTATTCCAAAACAAATTTATATATAATTAATTTTGTATATGCATTATCATATTTATAAAATATATGCAAGTTAAATTTGAAAAAAAAATTGCTTTCAATTAAAATTATAAATTAAAAAATAATTTAAAAACCATCAATTAATTTTTATTATTAAATATTTAACCCAAATATTTGTTAAGTATCGAAACCATTTTAAAAGCTTTGAAAAAACGGGGAATCAACTTTTAAAGACGAAAATGGGAGTCGCCACCAATCCCTTTTTACTTAGGTGTGATTAGATCACCTTGAAAAACGTTTTATTTCAAAATACTGATTTTGGTCCACGAAAAACAAGAAAAAATGGGTTCGGAAGTCGGTTACGTATGAGGAAGGGTTAGCACCCTCATAACGCCCAAAAATTGGTACCTAATCGATAAAATCATGTCCTAATGTTGAAAATTAGAAAAATTTTAGAAAATGATCCTTTTATTAAAAAAAAACCTAGACTTACCTATCTCAAAGAAATAAAACACTATACCCAGTAAGTTAGGATATAACATCTCATGACTTCGAAACTAAGCACGCCTTTATTTTAAAAAAATTCCTACCTCGAGACACAAAACATCATATCCAGTAAGTTAGGACACAACGTTTTGAATTCCCAAGAATAAGTTTTTGATTTAAAATTTGAGAGTTTCGGTTTTAAAAGAGAAGGGATATCTAATACCTTAAGATCCATGAGAAAAATCGAAACCTAGTAAGTTAGGGCACAATTCTTCTTGAAGTCCCCAAATATCACATATCACTGTTTTTTAACTTTAAATAAATACGACAATTTTACGAAAATATTTTTACAAAAAATGATATGAATTTGATTAATATTACAAAATATAAATATCCAAATAGCAACTTACTATAAATATGAATCGTATTAACTAATAATTTAGACAATTAGCAAAAGAATAATATGACATATTGAATGATACATAAATAAATTATGCTAAAATAATATTAAACAATAAAAAGACATAAATAAATAATCACAAGTTATAGAACATGCAATAATAATTTAAAATCTATAGGAAGCATAAAAAAAGGGAATGGATATTAAGTTATACAAATAAGATCAAATATGAGAAATAAATAAATTAACAATATATTTAAACACTAAATAAATATTATAACAAAAAAAAATAAAATAAAATAATGACAACTTTGTAAAACAATTAATATGTATAATAATATAAAAATGATTAATAAATAGTATATAATAATTTTAAATAAAGATATCTAAAAATATAATATAAATAATATAAATGAAACATGCTATATAAATAAATTTTATACAAAAATAGGATTTTATATGATAATATAGTACTATATAATATATAAGATTTTAAAAATATAATATAATAACTAATGTATAAATTACAAATAATACATAATAAAATAATATTAAACAAATAAAATGATAAATAATAATTTTTATATATAAGGATAATACATATAAAAAAATATATACTAATTTTATACTATTAATAAATTAATATACAAATAATAAAGAAAATAATATAATATATTTAATATGATAAAATAACTTAAAACAATGTTAAGTTAACTTAAAATAAAATGAAATAAAAAAAGGGTTTTTAAAAAAAAAGGGATCAAATAGCAATAAAAAAATAGAAGGGGTTAAATTAAAACGCGGCAACACTGCGAGGGGTCAATATAGCAATTATGCCAAACTTTCAAAACGCCGTCGTTCAGTTATCCACCATTAAATAGCCCAAAGGACTAAATTAAAACAGAAACAAAACTTCCAGGGCCAAATTAGAAATAGAAAAGGATTAATTTGAACAAAAAGAAATTGCGAAAGGGCTAAATAAGTAATTGGACCCTTTTCTAAAAATGCGCGGATCCTCCCTGGGTTTTCGGGTCAACGCGCGGATCCCTTCTTGAAACGACGCCGTTTTGGTTATTAATGGGCTATACCAAAACGAAGCCGTTCCTATAGCCTATATAAACCAAAAGATCGGTAAAAAAAACATTTTAGTTAGGTTTTTTTAAAAAAAAAACAAAAGAGCTTTCAGAGAAAAGCTCTGCCATCACAGATCGTTCGATCTCTTGCCACCCCTGCACCTGCTTCACGCGCCGCCGTTTGCGACGGTTCTTCGGCAAGAAATGCCCACCTTCGAAAGGTAATCTCATTTTTTTGTTTTTAAGAATATTATATATATAAAATGCGCATAAATTGAAAAGAAAGAAAAACTTAACGAAAAAAAAATCCACCTTCTGTTTTCCGATTGCTTGTAAATTTCTCTGTATTTTCTTTTGTATTTGTGGGTATTTTTTTGTGCTATTGTTTCTCTGTTGGTGTCCATTACAGATTTTTGTAAGGCTTTATAGCCTTGAAATAAACAAAAAGGAAATAAAAAAAAAAATTGCCATTGTTTGCCATTTTTGCATGCGATTCCTTCCTTTTCTATGCGAGTCAAAGCGAAGAGAGGCGGCGGTGGTCTTGCATTCGCGAGTTGCGCGACGCTATTGAGGGCGTGAGGGCTGAACGAGGTTGCGGCACGATTTAGGTAGTCGAGAAACCCTAGGCTTCCCGACTCGCTGAGTGTCCGGGCCTTTTGGGCTTCCTCCGGTGCGGGTTTTAGTTAAGGTCCGTTGGTCCGCAGGTAGGATTTGGGCTCGGGTGTAATGGGTAGTTTGGGTAGTGGGTCGATGATTTGGTTTATTAAAATTGGGCTTTGGATTGGGTTATTTGTAAAAGGACTGTAAAGAATGGACATTTATTTATTTTATTTTTTGAATGGGCCTGGGCAAAATGGGCTGACTACAGCTGCTCCTCTTTGCTCATTGTCATGAAATGAGAATAGAGCAAAGACAACAGAAGGTCCAATTTTGCCCGGTCTTTGCCGAGCCTCGACTTCTTGGTCCTCGCCTTTTCTACTGCAACTTCAACAGTACTAGAAAATCATCTTGATTTTAATTAGTCTGATGTCTTCAATCTGCTTCCTGCAACTTCAGGAATGCCAGATCTACTATTTTCCTATCTGCTCCACTGCAAACTCAGGGAGATAAGATCTGATGTTTTTTATTTGCTTCCTGCAACTTCAGGAATGCCAAATCTGCTATCTTCATTCTACTCCGCTGCAACTTCAGGGAGATAAGGCTGAAAGTGTCTTCGATCTGCTTCCTGCAACTTCAGGAAGATGAGATCTTCTGTCTTCGGTCTACTCCGCTGCAACTTCAAGGAGATAAGGCTGAAAGTGCTTTTGATCTACTTTCTGCAACTTCAGGAAGATAAGATCTTATGTCTTCAGTCTACTCCGCTGCAACTTCAGGGAGATAAGAATGAAAGTGTCTTCGATCTGCTTCCTGCAACTTCAGGAAGATGAGATCTTCTGTCTTCAGTCTACTCCACTTCAAATTCAGGGAGATAAGGCTAAAAGTGCTTTTGATCTGCTTTCTGCAACTTCAGGAAGATGAGATCTTCTATCTTTAGTCTACTCCACTGCAACTTCAGGGAGATAAGACTGAAAGTGTCTTTTGATCTGCTTCCTGCAACTTCAGAAAGATGAGATATGCAAATTCACCAATATTGCTACACCGTCCGCTGAGGGACATTTCTTGTAGACTCGGTTTAGTATGTTTATGTCACATGACTAAGATGCTATGATCATAATGAATCAAATGCTTCTAGCTACATGTAACATGTCATGAAGATGATTCCTTTTAAAGGATTAGGAATAGGATGCAATGATCGAAATGAATCAAATGCTCCTAATGAAATTTGCTATGATACAAAAATGTTATGAGTATGATTCCTACTCTAGGTGTTATCACTCATTTGTTCTTCATTCTTGTTCATCAATCATGTTTTGCTCAACAAGCTTGCCCCAATATAATTTCTGAATCAACTCCGCTTGGATCTTGAGAACACAAAGCTTGTACCATCCTATCATAATGGGAATTGAAACTTTTTCAATCTGACCCATCTAAAATTTTCAGGGTATAGGGTTTATTTCGAATTCAACCCATTCCACCATAATTCAGGGTTTCTTAGTTCATCACACCACCCCCCGAATGTTATGACCTGATGTCATCACTTACTTCCATCACATCAACTCATTTACTTTGTCCAATTATCAATTGGACCAAGAATTTAGAGAAATAGTCTCTATCTAGACTCTTCTTTCTCAAATATTTCTATACACATGGAAATTCTAAACAATTGTCCTGTTTTGGTTCCTTGTCTTATCTAGAAATGTAACACCCCTTGCCCGGATTCTACACCGGAATCAGGCCCGAGGCGTTACTGAACTCAAACCACTTGATCGCCACTTAGGCTTGTCGTAACTACTCTCTGAAGTCATCTCAACAACCTCTTTCTCGACTTATGAGGCCTCACTTATACACACGAGGGCTCTCGAGACTAAACCAAAACTTTTTCCAATCTTAAAATTTTTCTCTTTTATACAGTTCTCACACGCCCGTGCAAGATTAGACACGCCCGTGCATGGACACACACGCCCATGTCCCTCAACCATGCCTAAAACCCCAGCATTCTACCAATGCCCCACGGCCAAGGCACACGCCCGTGCTTACCACCCGTGGTGCACACTGACTACCTTACCACGGCCTAGAGTCTATACACACGCCCGTGTGACTAGCCCGTGGCTAACACTGGTTAATCCCACACGCCCTAGACACACGTCCCTATGGCTAGTCTGTGGTCTATTCTGATTTAAAATACTAACATGCATGGGACGCACGGCCAAAGCACACGCCCGTGGGATGACCGTGTGTCACACATGGCCTAGACACACGTCCGTGTGTCTATCCACATGGCCAAGAACAAAGCTATTTGCTAAGCTCTCCTCACCCTTATATCTTACACAACATGCACTCATACAACACATCCATAATCAACTCAAATTGAATTGCAATCTCACATAGACAACTATAACTTTCTTTCATATAATGTAATAGCCAACAACCATGGCATTATACAAAATAAGCTATCCATCTAAAGGCCAACACTTCTTAGCCATTTACAACAAAATTCACTAACTTGTCTAGCCCCTATACATGCCATATACAAAACATTAAGTTTCATGTACCAAAGTGTGCTGATATGTGGGCCTGTCTTCGATGATCCTCGTATCTCGATTCAACGCTTTTAATCTATAAGACAAGGGAAAAGAAAGGGAGTAAGGTTTGAGCTTAGTAAGTTTGCACATAAACAATTAAGCATCATAGTATAAACTAACCCACAAATAGCATTATACTAACATATAATATACCATTGTGCTTACTCTTTCTATCCCTTACCACATTTCCAACTCATCATGAGTCACATACTCATAACCATTGAAATGCACCCCTGCATTAAATATCACATTTACATAACATACAACACCTCATTATTTCTTGTAATACATCCACACAGTTAATCCACATAACTTATCCACACAACTTATTCACACAGCTAGTTCACATACTAATCCACAAAGCTATTACACACAGTTAATACACACAGTTAATCCACACAGCCAATATCTTGGTGGCTTCGCACTTAGCACACCACAATTGATTAATAAGGTGGTATCGCACTTAGCCTACCACAAAGGTATTCATAGTGGTTCAGCACATAGCCCACTAGACAATATACCTCACGATAGCATCGCACATAGCTAGCCCATCGTCAATATGCATTAGGATGGTATCGCACTTAGCCCACCATCTAGCATTATCACAACACATGCACAAGTCTACTTACTTAATCATTTTACTTAAACCACATAGGTCCTCAATCATTCTCGATCATACATTCATTCACAATTTCTACTACATTCATCCCACATAGGTTCTCAAACATGCTACACACTAGCCAGCATTAACAAATTGTAAGTATGAATGCATTATTTATGCATAGACTTACCTCAATACTCAAAAGTATAGAAATATGCAATTTAGTCCACCACCTTGCTTTTGCCTCGGTTATAATCCGGGCTTCGTCTTTCTTGATCTATAATGAATAAATCAGCTTATTCAATACACACATTGACTAAATTGACCCACATTTCATATTTTAGCAAAATTACTATTTTGCCCCTAAACTTTCTCATATTTACACTTTAGCCCCAAGGCTCGTAAAGTGATTTTTATTCAACTTTCTATCCTTTCATGCTTAGCCGAACCACTTACTCAACTAAAGCATTCATCAATTCTCACTAAATCACACATGTATGACCAAACTAATGTTTTTCACAAACTAGTCCCTACATGCATTTTCATGGAAAATCACTTAGCAAAAGATGTTTCTACTACATCAAGCTTTCATATTCTTCCATAAAACATCAAAATACATGCATGTCATACATATGTACATTTTTGAACATCCGTAATAGCTCACCAAATAGCTAAAAATAGCTTACTTATGCTACTAGGACTTCAAAAATATGAAGAATGTCAAAAACCGGGCTTAGGAGCACTTACTAGCAAGCTTGAAAAATTGAAAGAGCCCTAACAATGACTATTGGAATTTTCGGCAGCTTGGGGGAGAAGATGGGTGAATTTTTATCATCTTTTCACCTATTTAATCATTTAATAACTAAATGACCAAAATGCCCTTTTTTGATAAACTTCAAATTTTAACTCATCCATGCCCAATTTTGTCCAAAAGTTAGAATTTGGATAAATTTCTATTTAAGGACCTCTAATTAATAATCTAAAGCTATTTCACACATATAGCTTCTAGAAACATACATTTTGTAACTTTTGAAATTTAGTCCTTTTGGACAATTCAACCACAATTTCACAAAATTGCTTCATGAAACTTTCACACTAGCATGTATACAAGGCATAAACCTCAATAACTCATTTATAACCCTCGAATTTGTGGTCTCGCACCACTATTCTGACTAGGCCCTAAATCGAGATGTTACAACTCTCCCCCCTTAAGAGATTTTCGTCCCCAAAAATCTTACCAGTAAAGAGGTTTGGATGTTGCTCTCTCATAGCTTCTTCCATTTTCGACGTAGCCTCTTCCACACCATGTTTCTGCCATAACACTTTCACTAGTGCTATGCTCTTATTTCTCAACTGTTTCACTTCTCGAGCTAAGATCTTTATCGGCTCTTCTTCATAAGACATATTCGGTCTTATCTCAATTTCCGTCGAAGGAATCACATGTGAAGGATCAGAGCGGTACCGTCGCAACATCGACACATGGAACACATTATGAATCTTTTCCAATTCTACCGGCAAATCTAACCGGTACGCTACAGGCCCAATTCTGTCTGTGATCTCATACGGCCCTATAAACCTTGGACTCAATTTCCCTTTTTGTCCAAATCTCATAATCTTCTTCCACGGGGACACTTTCAAAAACACTTTGTTGCCCACTTCGAACTCAATTTCTTTTCTTTTCAAATCCGCGTCACGACTTCACTCGCCGGTCTGGCGAGCGACTCTCGGACTATTACGGATTACTTTCACCTTCTCTTCGATTTCTTTCACTAGATCAACCCCATGGATCCGCTTCTCACTAAGCTCGGTCCAATACAAAGGAGTCCGACACTTACGACCATACAAAGCCTCATACGGTGCCATCTGTATACTCGACTGATAACTATTGTTGTAGGCGAATTCGACCAAAGGTAGATATCTCTCCCAACTACCTTCGAATTCTAACACACAGCATCGAAGCATATCTTCAAGAACTTGAATCACTCTTTCAGACTGACCATCGGTTTGCGGATGGAACGCAGTGCTGAAATTCAATCTCGTACCCATGGCCTCTTGTAACTTCTTCCAAAATCTTGAAGTAAACCTCGGATCTCTATCCAATATAATAGACACAGGTACACCATGCAATCTCACTATCTCTACCACATACAACTCAGCTAACTTATCCAGTGAATAATCAACACGTACTGGAATAAAGTGAGCCGACTTTGTCAATCTATCCACAACAACCCACACAGTATCTCTCTTTCTCGGAGTCATCGGCAACCCCGTTACAAAATCCATGGTAATCCGATCCCACTTCCATTCGGGAACCATTATCGGTCAGAGCAATCTCAAGGCACTTGATGCTCGACTTTCACTTGTTGACAAATTAAACACTTGGTCACAAACTCTGAAATATCTCTTTTCATACCCGTCCACCAATACAACTTTCTCAAGTCGTTGTACATTTTCGTACTGCCCAGATGTACTGACAAACATCCACTGTGGGCCTCATGCAAAACCTTTCGAATCAACTCCTCATCTTTAGGAACACAAATTCTGTCACGATACATCAGGCAACCATTCAAATCCACTCGAAAATCGGAATCACTTTCTGATCCGCACTTAGCTATCTTAGCTTGCATCTCACTGTCATTTTTCTGAGCCTCACATATTTGTTGAACAAATAGTGGCTTAGCTCTCAACTCTGCCAAAATAGCACCATCGTCCGGACAATGCTAAACTCGTGCTCATAACTCTTAGAGCATACAAGGATTTCCTACTCGGGGCATCCGCAACCACATTCGCTTTTCCGGGTGGTAGTCAATGACTAACTCATAGTCTTTCAACAACTCAAGCCACCGCCTCTCGTCTCGATTCAGATCCTTCTGATCCATCAAATACTTTAAACTCTTGTGATCTGTAAAGATTCGACACTTCTCACCATATAAGTAATGTCGCCAAATCTTTAACGCAAAAACAATCGCCGCTAACTCCAAATCATGAGTCGGATAATTCTTCTCATGCGGTTTTAGCTGCCTCGAGGCGTAAGCGACTACCTTACCCTCTTGCATCAACACGCAACTGAGACCGTTAAACGATGCATCACTGTAAACCACGAAATCTTTCCTCGATTCTGGTTGAACCAAAACCGGTGCCTCAGTCAACATTGTTTTCAATCTCTCGAAGCTCTGTTGACATGTCTCAGTCAATTCAAACTTGCCATCTTTATGCAATAGTTTTGTCATTGGGGTAGCAATCATAAAGAACCCCTTTACGAAACATCTGTAATATCCTGCTAATCCCAAGAAACTTTTGATTTCAGAAACGTTCCTCGGCAATTTCCAATCCACAACAGCCGATATCTTACTCGGGTCAACTCTGACACCATCACCTGACACCATGTGTCCTAGGAATCCGACCTCTCGGAGCCAAAACTCACTCTTGCTAAACTTAGCATACAACTGCTTATCTCTCAAAGTTTGCAAGACAATTCTCAAATGCTCTTCATGATCGTTCTTATCCCGAGAATAGATCAGTATGTCGTCAATGAAGACAACTACAAACTTGTCCACATACGGTCTGAAAACACGGTTCATCAGATCCATAAAAATCGCAGGTGCATTCGTCAAACCAAACGGCATAACCAAAAACTCATAATGGCCATACCTTGCCCGAAATGCAGTTTTCAACACATCTTGTTCTTTCACTGAAGTGATAATAACCGGACCTCAAGTCCGCCTTGGAGAACACTTGTAGCTCCCTTTAGTTGATCAAAAGATCATCAATCCTTGGTAAAGGATACTTATTCTTCACCATCACCTTGTTCAGTTGTCTATAGTCTATACACAACCTCATAGACCCATCTTTCTTCTTCATGAATAGTACCAGAGCACCCCACGGTGAGTAGCTCGGTCTTACAAAACCCTTATCTCATCAACTCTTGCAACCTCGAACCTTCAGTTCTTTCAACTCTACAAAGCCATTCTATATGGAGCAATTGAAATAGGTACTGCTCCCTAACCAACTCAATTCCAAACTCGACCTCTCTCTCACCGGAGGTAATTCGGGTAACTCTTCCTAAATACATCCGGATACTCACATACCACTTGGGCACTGCTTTCAAACTCTACTCCAATCTCTCGAGTATTCAACACAAAAGCAAGATAGGACTCACATCCTTTTCTCAAACATTTCTCGACCACTAGGGAAGAAATCATCACTGTAGAGACTATCCAATCCACCGATTCAACCCGAACCACATCTCCACTCTCACATTTCAATTCAATAAACTTACTACCACAGTTCACTAAGACATTATGGGTAGTCAACCAATCCATGCCTAGGATTAAATCAAACTCATCAAACGGTAACAACATAAGGTTTGCCGAAAAATAATGATTCCCAATCAATAAAGGACAATTCTTACACATCTTGTCCACTAACACATGCTTTCCTAACGGGTTTGACACCTTAACCACTAAGTCCGTAGACTTAACGGTCATACTCAAACTAGATGCTAATCTCATGCAAATATAAGAATGAGTAGACCCTGGATCTATTAAAGCAATAACGAAGGTGTCATAGAGAGAAAAAGTACCCGTTATCACATCAGGGGAGGATGCTTCTTCGCGAATGCAAATAGCATACGTCCTCGCAGGTGCCTGACCTCCCGGTCTCGTAGCAGTGTCTCTGGATGCACCCCTACCACAATTCCCACCTCTAGGGTTTCTTGGTGGTCTACCCCTTACAGACACATCACTAGGTCTCATCTCTTGTTTTTCTTCCTTATCATCCCTCTCGGGGCAGTTTCGAATAAAGTGGTTAGGGGAACCACACTTATAACATTTCCGACTATTTCCCCAACACTCTCCGGTGTGATATCTACCACAACTTGGACACTCTGGTTTGCTCTTCGTATTGCCCACACTTTCCATCGAGGGAGCTTGGACTCTCAAACCCGAGCAAGTATTGCCCAAGTCTCGACGCGAATAACCCACTGGTGCTATCGTCCGAGGATTCACTTCCTTGGATCTTTTCGACTGGGCTTGGTATGACTTGCCCATCGGTCTCTTTCTAGCATCTCGGGCTTCACTCACGCACCCTCCTCTTTTCGAACTCGACTCTTGACCTTACTCACCCTCTCAACTAATACCACAAATTCTTTCAACTCCAAAATGCCCTCTAAGAGTTTGATGTCCTCATTCAGCCCATCTTCGAACCTCTTACACAAGATGGTCTCAGTCGATACACATTTTTGAGCGTATTTGCTAAGCCTAACAAAATCACGCTCATATTCCACCACTGTCATTCTTCCTTGTTTCAACTTAAGGAATTCCTTCCTTTTTCGATCGGTAAACCTCTGGCTTATATACTTCTTCCGAAACTCTTCCAGAAAGAAGTCCCACGTCACCCGCTCTCTCGGGACCACTAGCGTCAACGTCTTCCACCAATGGTATGCCGAATCTCTCAGCAAGGATACGGCACACTTCAAACTCTCTTCAGGCATACATGAGAGTTCATCGAACACCCTCATCGAGTTCTCCAACCAGAACTCCACCCTCTCTGGGTCATCATCTACCTTAGCTCTAAACTCCTCAGCCCCGTGTTTCCTAATCTTATCCACCGGGGGTTTCGATATCCTCACTACATCCATACCTTGAGGAGCCACCGGATTTGGCCGAGGTATAGGAGGAGGAGGTGGGGAGGTTGAGCATTAGGGTTCACTCAACATAACTGAGTACCAATTGCTCATCATCCGAGAAAGGCTTCTCGTGCCTCTTCCTCTTGACCCTAACCTCGGGTCCACTTTGAACAGTGCACTTTGCTCTCGCGCAGAGCCGCGCATTACTAGTCGCTTCATCGGTGAGTCGATGGATCGGAATCCATAAACAATATAAAACAAGATTTAAAATCATCAGAAACCACCACACTATCATTGTACACTTATGGCATGTATAGCTAGACTCTTACACCCGCTACGGTAGTCCTAGAAACAGCTAAACCATAGCTCTGATACCACTAAATGTAACACCCCTTGCTCGGGTTCTACGCCGGAATTGGGCCTGAGGCGTTACCGAACTCAAACCACTTGATTGCCACTTAGGCTCGTCGTAACTACTCTTAGAAGTCATCTCAACAACCTCTTTTTCGACTTATGAGGCCTCACTCATATACACGAGGGCTCTCGAGACTAAACCGGAACTTTTTCCAATCTTAAAATTTTTCTCTATTATACAGGTCTCACATGCCCGTGCAAGATTTGACACGCCCGTGCATGGACACACACGCCCATGTCCCCCAACCGTGCCTAAAACCCCAGCATTCTGCCAATGCCCCACGGCCAAGGCAAACGCCCGTGCTTACCACCCGTGGTGCACACTGACTACCTTAACACGGCCTAGAGTCTATACACATGCCCGTGTGGCTAGCCCGTGGCCAACACTGGTTAATCCCACACGCCCTAGACACACGCCCGAGTGGCTAGTCCGTGGTCTATTCTGATTTAAAATACTAACATGCAGGGGACGCACGGCCAAAGCACACGTCCGTGGGCTGACCGTGTGTCACACATGGCCTAGACACACGTCCGTGTGTCTATCTACATGGCCAAGAACAAAGCTATTTGCTAAGCTCCCCTCACCCTTATATCTTACACAACATGCACTCATACAACACATCCATAATCAACTCAAATTGAATTGCAATCTCACATAGACAACTATAACTTTCTTTCATATAATGTAATAGCCAACAACCATGGCATTATACAATATAATGTAATAGCCAACAACCATGGCATTATACAAAATAAGCTATCCATCTAAAGGCCAACACTTCTTAGCCATTTACAACAAAATTCACTAACTTGTCTAGCCCCTATACATGCCATATACAAAAATTAAGTTTCATGTACCAAAGTGTGCTGATATGTGGGCTGTCTTCTGATGATCCTCGTATCTCGATTCAACGCTTTTAATCTATAAGACAAGGGAAAAGAAAGGGAGTAAGATTTGAGCTTAGTAAGTTTGCACATAAACAATTAAGCATCATAGTATAAACTAACCCACAAATAGCATTATACTAACATATAATATACCATTATGCTTACTCTTTCTATCCCTTACCACATTTCCAACTCATCATGAGTCACATACTCATAACTATTGAAATGCACCCCTACATTAAATATCACATTTACATAACATACAACACCTCATTATTTCTCGTAATACACCCACACAGTTAATCCACATAAATTATCCACACAGCTTATTCACACAGCTAGTTCACATACTAATCCACACAGCTATTACACACAGTTAATACACACAGTTAATCCACACAGCCAATATCTCGGTGGTTTCACACTTAGCACACCACAATTGATTAATAAGGTGGTATCGCACTTAGCCTACCACAAAGGTATTCATAGTGGTTCAACACAAGTATTCATAGTGGTTCAACACATAGCCCACTAGACGATATACCTCATGATAGCATCGCACATAGCTAGCCCATCATCAATATGCATTAGGATAGTATCGCACTTAGCCCACCATCTAGAATTATCACAACACATGTACAAGTCTACTTACTTAATCATTCTACTTAAACCACATAGGTTCTCAATCATTCTCGATCATACATTCATTCACAATTTCTACTACATTCATCCCACATAGGTTCTCAAACATGCTACACACTAGCCAGCATTAACAAATTGTAAGTATGAATGCATTATTTATGCATAGACTTACCTCGATACTCAAAAGTATAGAAATATGCAATTTAGTCCACCACCTTTCTTTTGCCTCTACACGATCCTGGCTTCGTCTTTCTTGATCTATAATGAATAAATCAGCTTATTCAATACACACATTAACTAAATTGACCCACATTTCATACTTTAGCAAAATTACTATTTTGCCCCTAAACTTTCTCATATTTACACTTTAGCCCCAAGGCTCGTAAAGTGATTTTTATTCAACTTTCTATCCTTTCATGCTTAGCTGAACCACTTACTCAACTAAAGCATTCATCAATTCTCACTAAATCACACATGTATGACCAAACTAAAGTTTTTCACAAACTAGTCCCTACATGCATTTTCATGGAAAATCACTTAGCAAAAGATGTTTCTACTACATCAAGCTTTCATATTCTTCCATAAAACATCAAAATACATACATGTCATACATATGTACATTTTTTAACATCCGTAATAGCTCACCAAATAGCTAAAAATAGCTTACTTATGCTACTAGGACTTCAAAAATTCGAAGAATATCAAAAACCGGGCTTAGGAGCACTTACTAGCAAGCTTGAAAAATTGAAAGAGCCCTAACAATGGTTATTGGAATTTTCAGCAGCTTGGGGGAGAAGATGAGTGAATTTTTGTCATCTTTTCACCTATTTAATCATTTAATAACTAAATGACCAAAATGCCCTTTTGATAAATTTCAAATTTTAACTCATCCATGCCCAATTTTGTCCAAAAGTTAGAATTTGGATAAATTGCTATTTAAGGACCTCTAATTAATAATCTAAAGCTATTTCACACATATAGCTTCTAGAAACATACATTTTGCAACTTTTGCAATTTAGTCCTTTTGGACAATTCAACCATAATTTCACAAAATTGCTTCATGAAACTGTCACACTAGCATGTATACAAGGCATAAACCTCAATAACTCATTTATAACCCTCGGATTTGTGGTCTCGCACCACTATTCTGACTAGGCCCTAAACCAGGATGTTACAAGAAATTTCCAAAGTAATATGTAGAACTTCTTTTTGTGAAATTATTTGTTCGTCAATCATTATTTCAATGCAACACATTTATGAATAGTGGGTAACAAATAAATTGATCTCAAAAGAGTTAAAATTGAATAAATTATCAAAAATACAAAGAAAATTAACTGAGAACATATCTTTGAGAAAAAAAGAATCCCAAGATAGTAAAATGAATTGAACAAAAAATCAAATGCCCTAGATATCGCCGATTGAGCTTCTATATACAAACTTTATGAAGACTGCCTTGAGCTCAACATGTGTTTAGAAGACCCAAAGTACTTTGTTGATGCCTCGATATGCAACATTCTTCAATTCATTGTTGTTTCAAGTGTAGCAAGATGACTGCGTGTCCATTCAGAATTTGAGCCGCCCTTTTCGGGTTTTCAACTCAAAACCCCTTTGGTCTCAAGGCACCCTTTGCGGGTTTTCGCCTTGGCCTCTCTATTTTTTTAGAAACTAAAAGCGCCCTTTGCGGGTTTTCACTTTGTCTTTTTCTCCTTTTCAAGCAAAATACTTTTTGACTGAGTCAGAGTTCACAGGGTTGGGTAAAATTTTCCCATCCATTTCGGTCAAGATCAGTGCTCCTCCAGAGAAAGCCTTCTTCACCACATATGGTCCTTTCCAATTCGGCATCCATTTTCCTCTGAAATCCTTTTGTATGGGAAGAATCTTTTTCAGTACAAGGTCCCCCTCATGAAACTCTCTTGGGCGAACTTTCTTATTATAGGCTTGCATCATTCGTTTTTGGTACATCTGATCGTGACGAATAGCCCTTAGCCTCTTTTCTTCAATTAAATTCAACTGATCATACTGAGCCTGGATCCATTCAGCTTCATCCAACTTTATTTCTGACAAAACTCGAAGAGAAGGAATTTCCACTTCAATGGGTTGAACAGCCTCTATTTTATAGACTAACGAGAAGGGCTTTGCCCCAGTAGAGGTTCTGACGGACGTTCGATAAGCATAGAGTGCAAATGGTAGTTTCTCATGCCAATCCTTATAAGTCTCAGTCATCTTCCCTGCTATCTTCTTGATATTTTTGTTGGCCGCTTCCACTGCCCCATTCATTTTTGGATGATACGGAGACGAGTTGTGGTGCTTGATCCCGAATTGACTATAAATTTCTACTATCGTGCTGTTGCTTAAATTCAGTGCATTATATGATATGATCCTCTCAGGCATTCCATATCGACAAATGATCTCCTTCTTCAAGAATCGACTAACTGCCAACTTAGTGACGCTAGCATATAAAGCAGCCTCTACCCATTTTGTGAAGTAATCAATTACCACAAAGATGAATCGATGTCCATTCGAAGCTTTCGGTGAAATTGGTCCAATAACATCCATGCCCCACATAGAAAAATACCACGGGGAAGTCATAACATGCAAAGGTGACGGAGGCACATGAATTTTGTCTCCATAAATCTGGCATTTATGACATCTCTTGGCATAGCTGACACAATCTCCTTCCATGGTGGACCAATAATATCCAAATCTCATTATCTTTCTGGCCATTGTGAATCCATTAACATGTGTTCCACAAACGCACTCATGCACTTCCTCTAGGATCTTCCTAGCTTCGACTGCATCAACGTATCTCAATAATACTTGATCTTTTCTCTTTCTGTACAAGATATCCCCATCTAAAACATAGTCAGAGGCCAATCTTCTTGAAGTCCTTTTCTCATTCTCAGTGGCATGCTCCGGGTATTCACGATTTTTTACGTATCGTAATACATCCTGATACCAAGGGTGATCATCTTTTTCCTCCTCTTCCATATTATAACAATGAGCTGGAACTTCAAAGATACTCATCTGAATAGGTCTCATATCCTCTGGTCTGTTTGCTTTGATCATAGAAGCCAGGGTCGCCAAAGCATCTGCCATTTGGTTTTCATCGTGTGGGAGATAATTGAAAGTAATGTCATCAAACTCCTCAATCAATCCCAGGACTATTTTTTGGTAATCAACTAGTTTGGGATCTCTTGTCTCCCACTCTCCTTTAAGATGGTAGATTACTAGGGCAGAATCTCCATATACTTCTAGCACTCTGATCTTACGATCTAAGGCTACTCAAATTCCCATGATGCAGGCTTCATATTCCGTGATGTTATTCGTGCAATCAAAATCCAATTTACATATGAATGGATAATAATCACCATTAGGGGATACCAAGATTGCCCCAATTCCATTTCCCACAGCATTTGACGCTCCATCAAAATTCAGCTTCCACGGACATTCTTCAGTATTTGCCACATACATCAACTCTTCATTGGGGAAATCAAAGCTCAAAGGTTCATAATCCTCTAAAGCTCTACTAGCCAGAAATTCTGCTATTGCGCTTCCTTTTATAGCCTTTTGGTTCACATAGACTATATCGAATTCAGACAGCAAAATCTGCGACCTTGCTATCCTTCCATTCAAAGCAGTTGACTCCATCATATACTTTAACAGATCAAGCTTCGAAATCAATCAGGTTGTATGATATAGCATGTACTGCCTCAACCTCCGAGTTGTCCAAATCAAGGCGCAACACAATTTCTCGATTGACAAATATCTCATTTCACAATCAGTGAACTTTTTACTGAGATAGTATATCGCCCTTTCTTTTCTTCCTAACTCATCGTGTTGTCCAAGAACACATCCCATGGAATTATTGAATACTGACAAATACAGTATCAGTGGTCTATCTGGATTAGGCGGAGATAGTACTGGTGCATTTGACAGATACTGTTTGACTTTGTCAAAAGCTCTCTGGCATTCATCATCCCATACACCTTGGTTGTGTTTTTTGAGAAGACGAAATATGGGATCACATTTCTCAGTTAATTGTGAAATAAACCGAGCAATGTAATTTAACCTTCCAAGAAAACCTCGGACTTCTTTCTTAGTGCGCGGTGGAGGCAATTCTTGTATAGCTTTGACTTTATTTGAGTCAACTTCAATTCCTCTCTGGCTGACCACGAAACCTAATAATTTCCCTGACCGAGCTCCGAAAGTACACTTTGCCGGGTTGATTTTTAATTGAAATTTCCTCAACCTCAAAAACAATTTCTTCAAAACCTCAATGTGTTCCTTTTCCGTTCGAGATTTGGCAATCATATCATCAACATATACTTCAATCCTTTTATGCATCATGTCGTGGAACAATGTTACCATGGCCTTTTGATATGTTGCCCCAGCATTCTTTAGTCTGAATGGCATTACCTTATAGCAAAAGGCACCCCACAGTGTTATGAAGGTAGTTTTCTCCATATCCTCAAGGTGCATCTTGATCTGATTATATCCTGAAAAGCCTTCCATGAAGGAAAACAATGAATATCCCGCTGTATTATCCACCAGTGTATTAATATGAGGCAAAGGGAAATTATCTTTTGGGCTAGCTTTGTTTAAGTCCCTATAGTCCACACACATCCTGACTTTTCCGTCCTTCTTAGGGATAGGAACAATGTTAGCAACCCACTCTGAGTACTTGACCACTTGTAGAAAACTAGCATCAAACTATTTCTGGACCTCTTCTTTTATTTTCAACACTACATCAGGCCTCATCCTTCGTAGCTTTTGCTGGACTGGCTTGCACTCTTCTCTTATGGGAAGGCGATGTACTACAATGTCGGTACTTAGCCCAGGCATATCTTGGTACGACCATGCAAAGACATCTTTGAATTCCCGTAGTAACTTAACAAGGTCCTGTCTCGTTTCTTCGGCTATGTGTGTTCCAATTTTCACAACCTTTCCTTCCTCCAAGACTATGTTCTCTACCTCTTCTTCATGGGGTAAAATTTGTTTCTCCTCTTGCTTTACCATTCTTAACAGATTTGTAGATAAATCACAATCTTGGTCACCTTCAAAATCCTGATATTCCTCTAAAAACATGTCCTGCTCAAAGTGGACCTCTGGATCTGTATTATCGTTGCTCACATCATTGATATCTAAGGACCTGTGATGGGTACCAAAGAATGTACAAAGAACAAATGAATTCGAGGACAACTATTCACATGATATGAATGAAAAATATAAAATTTGGAATGAAATTAGAAAGTTAAAAGAATGAAATGAAAGAATATTTGCTCAAGTTAATTATCAAAAATGTATTTTATTAAAACAACAATTTCTGAACATGAGCCTATTTCACAAAAGAAATCTTATTGTTCCTAGGCTAAAAAACAACAAGAGCGTTCTGAACATTACTCTGTATAATCTCTAAAAACTACAGGAAGTTCCTTTGCAGTCCAATTGTTCAAAATGCTTCCAGGTTCATAAGGGCGAATGCCCAACAGGTTTCTTTGTTCAACTTCTTCCCCGTGTATGACATTGATGTGAGGACTTTCCAATAACACTCTCTCAGGGTGATTTATCCTTCCGGATACAAAGGTCTGGGATATGTGGGGCAATGTCATCGATTCCTACTGGACTTCTTCCCCATTCAACCGTGCTCTCCTTCTTTCTTGCTTTTTCTCGATTTCCTTCTTCCTTTGTTTGGCATCTGGCCTGAAACCCAAGCCAAAACGGTCTCTCTTCTCTTTCAGCATCGGCACTCGAACTTCCCCTTGGAGATGTCTGCCCAATCCTTTTCTTGGTAAGGCTCCCTTCCCGACCACCATTTGTAAGCCCATCTTCGTGGTCTTGGATTTTTTAGGTACTGGAACCTCTTTCCCCTCCAAGATAAATGTTGCATTGACGAACTCTAAAGATCGGAAAGAACACTCAATGGCCTCCTCATTTGTCTCTACATAAGGTGCGTCATTAGTAACAGTCGCTATGATGTCTTCCTCCGCATTTATAGTGACCAGTTGACCATCCGTCACCAGTTTCAGTTTTTGATGAAGGGATGAGGGCACTGCCCCTGCCGAATGAATCCAGGGCCTTCCCAGCAAGCAATTGTACGAGGGCTTGATATCCATCACCAGAAAATCCACTTCATATGAGTTTGGCCCAATCTGCAACGATATATCAATTCTTCCCATCACTCTTCTCTCGGTGCCATCAAACACTCTCACTATGTTCTGACAAGTCTTCATGTGAGAACTGTCTATCGGCAACCTCTTCAGTGTTGACAACAGTAAGACATTCAAGGCTGATCCATTATCGATTAATATACTTGGCAGAGTGTATCCCTTGCAACGAGTGGTGATGTGCAAGGCTTTGGTTGATCCCATACCTCCAGGTGGAATTTCATCATCGCTGAAGGAAATAAAGTTGTCAGCACTTATGTTACTAACTAATCAGTCAAGTTTATTAACAGATATATCTTTAGTAACATAAGTCTCGTTCAGCACTTTCATCAATGCCTCACGATGTACTTCTGAACTTAAAAGTAAGGCTAGCACCGATATGCGAGTCGGTTGCTTGTGCAGTTGCT
Organism: Gossypium sturtianum; assembly: GCA_025698515.1. Lineage (NCBI taxonomy): Eukaryota > Viridiplantae > Streptophyta > Magnoliopsida > Malvales > Malvaceae > Gossypium > Gossypium sturtianum. Next base: position 60,632,608 of record CM046952.1, read on the forward strand.
CAACCACATTGTATTCACTATGCTTTAAGAATTTTAAAAATTCTTTAGCCTCTTCCTCCTTTACAGGTTCGTTAATAAGGGCGCCAGGTCCTTTCTCTGGTTCAACTGCCACAGTCTTTGATCTTACTGGTTCTGTTCTGACATTTACCGAGTCGTAACGCCTCCCACTTCGTGTGTAAAATCCCTCACTTTGGTCCTCCTGGGAGGTGCTAGCTGATTTTCCCGGCATTGTCACGTTACAATCGTAATTCCATGGTACCATCTTGTTATCCTTGTAAGGAAAGGGCACAGGTTTCTGGATTACAACTTTAGGCGCGATTTGTGCTCCGCCTTTTGTGTTTCTCGGTCGGGAAATAATGACCATCGAATAATTGACTTTTTGATTTGTCAATTCTCTTTCGGTTGCATGTATGTTTCCTCCCTCTGAGCCTTCTTCGTAAAAATCCAGTTCCTTATTGTCCATAAGACTCTGTCCATAAGATCTCATGTCCTTCAACTTTGTAGAACTCACAGTAGTTCCTTGGTTCTTTACCTCCTTCCAAAGAATCGAATAATATCATTCCTCTTCTTACCATTTCTTTCCACACCATTCTCAATGGAGTTTTTACCTCCGAAATATCTTCCTTTGTACTTCTCATGACATTCTCCCCAATCGCATTTATCCCCTTGTCTCCATGATTGGGTAATGGGTTCTCTGTACTGGGTGTATCATCAAACTTGACTATCCCTATCTTGATGAGCCTCTCAACTACCTTTTTGAAGGCAGTGCAGTTTTTTATTGAATGCCCCGATATTCCCACGTGGTAATCACAGTGAGCGTTGGAGTCATACCATTTAGGATATGGGGGTTGTAACGGCTGTAGATAATATGGGGACACTACGCGTGCATCGAATAAACTTTGATATAGCTCTTTATATGTCATTGCGATTGGCGTAAATTGGAGCTTTTTAGAATTTTGTCTGGGGCCTGATTCTTGTCTTGTCGACCCTTGTTGCCTGACAGTAACTACTTTTGGCTGGCTAATAGTAACTGCCTTTGAGTACCCTTTGTTGTATGTACTCAGATTGTTCACTTCATTGTCCTTTTTCCTAGGAGCTGGTCTCTTAGTGGTTTCTCCTACTTCAATCTTGCCACCCCTTATGGCATTTTCTATCATTTCTCCTGCCATCACTATATCCGCGAAGCTTTTAGTGGTGCTTCCTATCATATGGGTGATAAAAGGTGCCTTTAAAGTGTTGATAAATAGCATGGTGGTTTCCTTCTCTAAGAGAGGTGGTTGAACTTGTATGGCAACTTCCCTCCATCTTTGCGCGTATTGCCTGAAGCTTTCATTCGATTTCTTTTCCATGTTTTGCAAAATGATTCTATCAGGCTTCATGTCTATAACATGATTATACTGCTTCATGAAGGCTTGAGCTAGGTCTCTCTAGGAGCTAATGTTAGCGCGGCTGAGTTGATTGTACCATCTGGATGCTGCCCCCACTAAACTATCTTGGAAACAATGAATCAAAAGTTGATTGTTGTTCACATAGCCAGTCATGCGTCTACAGAACATAGTGATGTGGGCTTCAGGGCAACTAGTCCCATTGTACTTCTCAAATTCCGGCATCTTGAATTTATGAGGAAGCACCAGATCTGGGACCAAAATCAAATCTTTTGCGTCAATACCATGGTGATGGTCGACATTTTCCAAAGCCTTGAATTTTTCCTCTAACCATCTACAGCGATCCTCTAACTGCCTCGAGGATTCAGTTCTTATCCCTTCTCTGTCTGCTATATCCAAATCAGGGATAACAGGATTTGTTGGGTTATCTCCTAGGTTGGATCCTGAGCCAACTTGGAAGTTCATGGACGGTCTGGGATCAGCTTGCCCCTGTTGAGGCCTAATCGTGACAGATGGCCTTTGGGAATACTCTTCAGGCTGTGTTGGCGCATGTGGTGGGGTAAAACCTGGAGGAATGCCTTCGCTCTCTTGTCCAGTGATGGCCATGGGACCTTTTCCTTTGTCCATTGCCCCGCTCAGCATTTGGGCCATCATATTCCTCTGAGCCTCCAACATTTGGTCTCTCATCTCTTGTTAGAGTTTTGCCATTTGCTCTTGCATCTGGTCTTGCATGTCCCTCTAGAATTGTTCAAGTCTTTGATCCATTTTCTTTGATTTGGCACGTGTACCATAAGGATGTTCAGCTTCCAGATTTTCTTCCCTTTCTCTCTCTCTCTCTCTCTGTTATAATTTCAACTAGTTAGACTCTCTCTATGGACTTAAATGCATATGATATGATGTAATGCAAATGCATGAATACAAAGAGGCATCGATTCTGATTCAACTTCATTTTATAAAACTTTATTAGAAAACAAAATCCTTTACATAAAACGGATTACAAATATGCTTTCGCCCTAAGTCCTAAAGTTTTGATTTTCCCAAGCAATGAAGCTAGCTCTTGACTACGATCGGACTGTAGCTCATACTTTATGCTCAACGTATCAGATTGTGATGCCAAAGTCTATAGATGATCAGCTACCTCTCGAATCTAAACTATTGCTTCACCCATGAGGTAATCCCGACTTCTTACTTTGTCATGGGAATGGTGAAGCTCTTCCTTCCAACGCCCTTCTTTTGTTTCAAGAAGCTCGATCCGAAGTTCACAACTGTGCAATGCTACTTCTAACTCTTCAATCTTACCCTTCATTTCCTCGATCTTGTTCAGACTTGATTTTAGCTCGATTTCAGAATTACGACTTCGATGGTGATGAAGAGATCGCCCAAGTTCAGCCACTCTAGCTTTTAATTCTCCTTTTTCATTTCAACTTTCTGCTAAACTCTTCTCTAAGGTCTCATTTCGCGCTTACATTTCTCGAAACTTCCTTTCCCAATAGTTAGCTTTGACCTTTTCCTCTTGAATCTCCTGTTGCCATTGTTCCGAAGTCTTTCCCAATCTAGCGTTCTTCATCGTCAGACGTATCTTCTTATACTCTGTCTTCAAAATGTCTCGATCTTCTTCTATCTTCCTCTTTTCCTTTCTTAATTTCTCGGCCTCTGATTTCTGAACATCCATATCTAGCCTCAAGTACATCTTTTCTTCTTCTAACTCTTCTATCCTCTTTCCAAGCTCTGAACTCTTCTTTTCGAAATCTTGCTTCACAATTTCTAACTCTGATGGGACCACTTGCAAGCATTCATCTCTTGATCGGGCGTCTTCTATATTTTGCTCGGGGATGTTATCATTAACCCTTCTAATCCTCCATCCAATGTATTCTAGGGTCGTCATTGGGCCTGCGGATAACCTCTTCATCCTACGAATCTGATTCCAAGCCCCAGAAATCTCCTTAACCCTCTTCTTATAATTTTCCTCTCTGTAGGAGAACTCACACTGAGCCAGCCCATATGTCGTTGGTACAAACTATCTCGACCCATATTGCCTCAGTACGAGCAAAGGGGCATATCCAACGGCTCCCTAAATTCCAAGTAAAGGAACCCAGTCAAAACTCCCACACCGATAAAGGATTTCGTTAGGAATCATCCAAGGAGCCCTCCACTCGATGTCTTCTTCTTGAAGGTTTTGAAGGAGCGCCATCCAGCTTTCCTCAGACACGTCTTCTCTCCTCGGTGTCGCTATTATCTCTTTCAATGGAGAGTAATTCTAAAAAAAATTCGATAAGACACTTTCTCCACCTTCCAGAAATGACTGTGGAACCAAGCCAATAACAACTGCGTGCACCCAATAAACCTGCCTTCACTTGTTCTCCGACATGCATTCAAAGATCTAAACGTCTCGGCTAATATTGCAGGTACAGGTGTGACTCCTCTGCCAAGTCGATCGAATAAATCGGTAACTGCTTCATCTACATGTCTTAGAGCTTTAGGGAAGATTACCAAACCGTAAATACACAAGGCCAAGACGTCAACCTTCTTCTTTACATCTGGATGTGTTAGGACCAAATCCCTCAAATTCTCCCAAGGAATGCATTTACCTTTACCTTTCTCTTGAATTCTGGCTACAACCCACTGTTCACTCATCCCCGTGATATTTATTAACTTCTTCACAAAAGTTGGAACATTAGCAGCCCTAGAATAAACTCTGTCGACTTGGATCCTCGAATAGCGAAGCAAGGTCGTATATTCCTCCACTGTGGGCACTAAATCTACTTTCCCGAAAGTGAAACAACTATAAGCAGAATTCCAAAACTGAGTCATAGCGTGGAACAGATACTTATCTACTTTGACGTCGAGCAAGCAAGGTAGATCACCATAATTACGATAAAACAGCTGTTTTGCTTCTTCGTCCCACTGGGTCCATATTCCCTTCAACTCCTGAAGCTTATTTTGCGTGATACTGATGCGAGCGAAATCCCGTAGTTCTGATACATACCTCTCAGCTAAGCTATCTCCTTTCTCTAATTGGCTTTGCTCTGACCATATACGAACAACTGCATTGTCCTCCACTTTATCAAGGAATTCGTTCTCCATAACCAGACTTTCGACTTGAACCGAGTGAATCGATACCTCTTTAAATATGAAATGATATGCACAAGAATGAAACACAACAAGTTAGTACCACATAATAAAATATAAAGCAAGTAAAATGAACACTTATCTGGGTAACTACTAAAGCTTGGCATAACTCTACCTAAGGTGAGTTCTTAGGGTTTACTATATGCGGTTTAGCTCTAAAGTTGAGGTACTGAACCAAGAGATTCCTCGATCCTCACCCATTATAGGCTCATATCGACCAAGTTCATTCGAGAATACATTTCCCTATGGCCATGCGAAGTGAAAACTTCACGAAGACATAGGTACAGATGTATTCCAGAAGCAGTCCACTAGCCCATGCAGAGGTGAAAACCTCACGAAGGCATTGCTTCTCGCTCCCACTTAAGGGTGCGACCACGACGGTCATGCAGTGTAATGCAGAGAGATATATTTAAAATTAGAATCAAATGCAATAAAAGGATCGTATTTTTAAAACCAGAATTTTTAATTCAGACAAAAGGACATGAAATTATTGATTTTATGGCTTGACTCTCTTCGGTCCCCAGCAGAGTCGCCAACCCGTCGAAACCATTTTAAAAGCTTTAAAAAATGGGGAATCGACTTTTAAAGACGAAAATGGGAGTCGCCACCAATCCCTTTTTACTTAGGTGTGATTGGATTACCTTGAAAAACATTTTATTTCAAAATACTGATTTTGGTCCACGAAAAACAAGAAAAAATGGGTTCGGAAGTCGGTTACGTATGAGGAAGGGTTAGCACCCTCATAACGCCCAAAAATTGGTACCTAATCGATAAAATCATGTCCTAATGTTGAAAATTAGAAAAATTTTAGAAAATGATCCTTTTATTAAAAAAAAAAACCTAGACTTACCTATCTCAAAGAAATAAAACACTATACCCAGTAAGTTAGGATATAACATCTCATGACTTCGAAACTAAACACGCCTTTATTTTAAAAAAATTCCTACCTCGAGACACAAAACATCATATCCAGTAAGTTAGGACACAACGTTTTGAATTCCCAAGAATAAGTTTTTGATTTGAAATTTGAGAGTTTCGATTTTAAAAGAGAAGGGATATCTAATACCTTAAGATCCATGAGAAAAATCAAAACCCAATAAGTTAGGGCACAATTCTTCTCGAAGTCCCCAAATATCACATATCACTATTTTTTAACTTTAAATAAATACGACAATTTCGCGAAAATATTTTTACAAAAAATGATATGAATTTGATTAATATTACAAAATATAAATATCCAAATAGCAACTTACTATAAATATGAATCGTATTAACTAATAATTTAGACAATTAGCAAAAGAATAATATGACATGTTGAATGATACATAAATAAATTATGCTAAAACAATATTAAACAATAAAAAGACATAAATAAATAATCACAAGTTATAGAACATGCAATAATAATTTAAAATCTATAGGAAGCATAAAAAAGGGAATGGATATTAAGTTATACAAATAAGATCAAATATGAGAAATAAATAAATTAACAAAGATATTTAAACACTAAATAAATATTATAATAAAAAAAATAAAATAAAAAAATGACAACTTTGTAAAACAATTGATATGTATAATAATATAAAAAATGATTAATAAATAGTATATAATAATTTTAAATAAAGATATATAAAAATATAATATAAATAATATAAATGAAACATGCTATATAAATAAATTTTATACAAAAATAGGATGTTATATGATATTAATATAGTACTATATAATATATAAGATTTTAAAAATATAATATAATAACTAATGTATAAATTACAAATAATACATAATAAAATAATATTAAACAAATAAAATGATAAATAATAATTTTTTATATATAAGGATAATACATATAAAAAAATATATCACGAATTTTATACTATTAATAAATTAATATACAAATAATAAATAAAATAATATAATATATTTAATATGATAAAATAACTTAAAACAATGTTAAATTAACTTACAATAAAATGAAAAAAAAAGGTTTTAAAAAAAAACCAGGATCGAATAGCAATAAAAAAAATAGAAGGGGTTAAATTAAAACGCGGCAACACTGCGAGGGGTCAATATGGCAATTATGCCAAACTTTCAAAACGCCGTCGTTCGGGTATCCACCATTAAATAGCCCAAAGGACTAAATTAAAACAGAAACAAAACTTCCAGGGCCGAATTAGAAATAAAAAGGATTAATTTGAACAAAAAGAAATTGCGGAAGGGCTAAATAAGCAATTGGACTCTTTTCTAAAAATGCGCGGATCCTCCCTGGGTTTTCGGGTCAACGCGCGGATCCCTTCTTGAAACGACGCCGTTTTGGTTATTAATGGGCTATACCAAAACGACGTCGTTCTTATAGCCTATATAAACCAAAAGATCTGTAACATCCTAGATTAGGGGTTATGCATTTAATGCATAATTCAAGTGATAGTAGGCCTGGAGTGTGTTTGGTTCTATTTTAGGAGTTTTTGAGAACTTTAGGTGAAGGGGAAAAACTTTGGAAAATATTGGAATTTTAAGTGAAAAGGGGAAACTAGGCAAGGAGGCCTTAAAGGAAATTTTGTGGAGTTTAGGACACAAGAAATCAATTGGCAAAGTGGCTTGGGGCGCTAAGGTGCAAGGGGGCTTCAGGAGGGAAGAGGGTCGAGTCTTGAGGGCAGCATGGGAGTGTTTTATTTTTGTATTTTGCGTCAAGAAGGGAAGTTGGGCTAAGGACGCTTTAAGGGAATTTTTGAGGGAATTTGGACATGAAAGTGAGCTGGGTAAAGTGGCTGCAAGGCACCACTTAAGGCCCTGAAAATGACGCCTTGAGCAGGGAGGTTCGAGCTGCGTGGGAAGCAAATGGGCATTTATTTTTGCGTCAAGAAGGAGCTTGACCAAGGAGGTCTTAAAAGAAATTCTAGGTGAAGCATGTCACACAAAGCGTCTTGATAAAGTGGCTTGGGGCGTTATATGTAGCTTGCAGCAAAGAGGGCTCAGGTTCGAGCCTTGTTGACAGCAGTAGGTGTGCTTTTATTTTGCTTTTGGTGTTAAGACAAGGGGGAGCGAGGGAAGGAGCTCTTAAAAGGAATTGTAGGGAGTTTATGACACGAAGGAGCTAGCGGCAAAGTGGGCAGTAGCGTGTGGTGTTTCAGCAGGTCTCATGTTCGAGACTTGGGGGGCAGAAATGGGTGTTTTATTTTTGGCTTTTGACGTCAAGAGAATGGAAGGGGTTGGACGGCACATGGGTTTCCAAAGGATGAGGATAAGCCTTGAATTTATTTTGAATTTCGGCTAGATAAGTAGTAGATAATTGTTAATTTATTTTTATTTAGTTTTAATTAGTAGATAGGAGATAATTGTTGGTTTATTTATTTATTTTTGAATGTGATAAGGAGATAAAATAGGAGAGAAAAATGAGGATAAGTGTGGGATTATTTTATTTTATTTGTTAGGGTGATAAAGAGAAATAGGAGATTATTATGGGAGTTGAGGTAGTGGCCAAGTATGGGTCTCTTTGGTAGGCAATATTCGGCCAAGTGAAGGGGGAAAGAGTGCCGAAATTGTGTAGTATAAATAGGGGTGATCATCTTTTGGCCATTCTTTTGTTCATTCTATTTTCCTTTGCCAAAAATCTGTTCCTCTCATTCTCTCTTGGTGCCGAATTTCTTCTCACTTTCCCTTCCTAGTCTTTTCTTTCTTCCAACTTTAATTCTCCATCTTTTCTTATATGGCCGAATACCCCATTTGCCACTAGTATCATAACCGAACCTAGTAGCTTCTCTTTGCGTGAAACTCTAAAGAAACACCATCACTACCTTGATTCTCAAAAGCTGAATATTGCATCTCCATTTGATGAGCCATAGCCGAATCTTTATTTGAAACCCCTTATCACTTCTTTTCTTCTTTTGTTCTCTTCAAAGCCGAAAGTTGGAGATCTAACACTATTTCTTGGATGTGCCCGAACCTAGGGAGGTGATTTGGGAAGTTGACCAGTGGGGTAAGCAGCGATAGTGGTTAGTATTCCTTTAATCGATTTTGGATATTTTTCTTAAGGGTGCCGAATCAAGTGATTAAACTCGGCTATGGGTTGGCGAATGTTTTCTTAAGGCAATAAGTGATATGTTCTCTTATGTGTAGCTAACGTCAAGGTGCATTGAGGGAGTCTTTCGGGATTCGACTCATCAAGGTAAGTGGTATGTGCTATTCGGCCAAAGGGCCATTCTCATAGGTTTATGTATAAGCCGAATCTAACATATGGAATATAGGGATTTCGACAGTTTCAGGTGCAAGCAAGGATTTCGGGATTAGGACGAGCTAGGTAAGGAAGTGTTGATATTCGGCCATAGGCCATATTTGGCATATAAGTATTGTCTGATTTGGATTATGGTCTTTAGGGGCAGATCGACAGGCATAAGCAAAGTCTTTGGGATTCTGATCCATTTTCTGGTAAGGTGGATAAGTTGTAGTTTATTCAATTTAGATTTAGTACATTATCGTTTAATCGGGTTTTGATTAGATATCATTAATGGATGCGAGTGCCAGTCAAGAGGGAAAAGGGAAAGTCCCTATCCTGAAGTTTAAGAAAAGATCTGTCTCGGCGGTTCGGGATTGGCCACCGGGGTGTGGGCCAGCAGCAGGAGAAAGCTATAGGCAGATAGCCGTAGTGTCTCTTAGTGATAGCATCGGATCGAGAGCTTAGAACTTCAAGTGATCGGTGTGTGATTAACCCACCGTTTTCCGGTATATGATATGTATGTGAAATGTGTATGTGTTATGAATGTGCTAACTAGTGCGGTGGAAATTGTGATATGGATACCCTCAAGGGTATGTCTATAATCCGGTAAGTACCAAACACGATGATATGTGATTATTAATATGAATATGTGATAATATGCTTGATGAACATGCTCATGCATCATTACATTGTATCATTATTTTATGTGGCATGTGCATGGGTGGGATATGATATGAAAGAAGGTGCGGGTGTACTTGAGTACGTGGTTTGATGTTAGCCTTGAGCTACATCGTGGATTGACGTTGACCGAGGTCACGTTGTGGATTAATTGCGATTTAGTTCGCGTGGCTTGATGAGTGGCTATGTGCCTCATCGTGGTTGATATCGACTATGTGCCATATCGTGGTTGATGAGTGACTATGTGTCCCATCGTGGTTTTGGTGTTAGCTACGGCTACATCGAGGATTGGCGTTGACTGAGGCCGCGTTGTGGATTATTGTGCTTAATTGCACGTGGACGGCATTGATTGCCTTTTGGAGTGAAAAGGAGAGGGTGATTTGATAATCCCCGGTGTGTGGTAAATTTGGATAAGGGGGTGTGTAGCGGATGGACCCTAGGTTTGGGTTGGGCTTCATAATTGCATGATTTTGTATGTGAACATATGTGAAAATGGGCCAAGCCCAGTGATATGTGGATTAATGTGGAAATGGGCCAAGCCCAGTATATGAATGTGGATCATTGTGGAAATGGGCTAAGCCCGATATGTGGAAATTATGCGGTTAATTACCCTGTTAACCTGATAAGTGACATGAACATGGGCCAAGCCCAGAATGTGTTATTATGTGAATATGTTATCTTGTTATCTGATATATGGGTTAATATGTGGTTAACATGTGGGTGGAATTCAGTGGATTAATTACACACTGAGTCCGTCTGACACCCAAATTTTTATTAAACATCGCAGATGATTCATGGTGATTAGACCGGGTTGGAGTGGATACGAGGTGGCCCATGCAGAAGACATCTTCTTTATTTTGTTCAGATTATTACTAAGAACTTTTGTTTAATTATTTATTGTAATAAGGCCCAGTTAAAGTATTTGAACATTTTTTTATTATGTTTAAGCTAGATGACGATTAAATTCTTATTTGGAAGTGCTTTTATGTTTAGCAACTCATATTTTTAAAATTTATAAAAGTTTTAAATCCGGGAAATTGTAACAACTTAGATTTATTGGGAGTTTTAAACACACAATGTTTTATTAAAGACAAAATTTTTAATGTTTTTCCCAAAAGTGAAATCAGTCTTCAAACGTTTTTCCGCGGTGACATACCAGATCCGGTCAAGGCTCGTGGGCCGGGTTTGGGGTGTTACAGTTTGGTATTAGAGCCCGGTTCAAAACTCGGCTTTGTGGATTTTGGGTCCAAAAACATTTTCAAAAATGGGCTTTTCAAAATATGGGCTTTTATTTCGAGTTTTTACGGCATGGCACTGTACCTCCTACCAAAGTCCACGGGTAAGTACCTCTGACTTCTGAAGTGAAATAAACATGTGAACTGTATGGGCTTTTATGGGAACGTAGATTAGCATATTAGGGCTATTGAACCCTAGGACTAGGCTACTCAAACACAAGTGCATAAGACTTAAGGACCATTAAACAAACACCAGAACTAAGTCGCCAGAGCTAGGGTGTGGCAACCACCAGCATGCGCATGTCTAGGAGTGGATTCAGAAGAGCTTGGTATTTAAGCGAAACCGAGTGCCTCACCTCCTCTTTACTCGAATCCTACCTGGTGCGTAGCTACGGTTCACCCTAACCAAGAGGACTTATTCACCTGGCTAAACCGATAATTAAAACCCGAAAGGGATCGGCCATGTTTTTATAGAATCCTTAGTTTTTTTAAATCTTCAAATTACCCTTTTGATTCAAAAATACTGGATTAGATTTTGTGGAACACATTTTTACGAATTATTCGGTTGACAAAATTACTAAAATACCCCTGTTGTAAAATTACGAAAATGCCCTCGGTTTATAAATTTACTGCAGTACTACCTCGATTTTTACAAAAATAATCTTGCTTACAGACATATCCAAAAATTTATTTTACGAAACATTAAGATACTCTGATTTGGGAAAATTACCAAATTACCCCTGACTTACAAAATTACCGAAATGACCCTGATTTTCAAAATTTCGGCCTTACCTCCGATTTGAGGGAATTTTCAAAAATACCCTGATTTTTGAAAATTTTGGAATGCCTTTTAAAGATTTTCAAATTGACCTTGATATATTACCAAAATACCCTAATAGGAAAAATGACGAAATTACCCCTGGGTGGGGAGTGGACGAGAATGCCCAACGAGGTGTACTGAACGTTGTTAAGGATGAACGTGAATGTGATTTAGAGTAGTGAACTTGAACTAAAACTTTGATTGATCGAAAGAACTACTCTTCTGAAATCCTCCTTTCATAAAATTTGGTCGCGGGTAAACAAGTGGAATAAAAGTACTAATGCATAAAACTTTTTAATCAGATAAAATCGCGACGTTAGAAATGAGCTCTAGGAGACGTGGTCGAATGATGATGCTCGAAACCGGTAGGAGTCCGCCACGGGTCGAGAAAGTGACGTGCGCCGTAATGCCATCAAGGCGCGGAGGATCAAGATCCGACAGAGGGGATGACGTCAGTATCACAAGCAATGCTACATGTGCTCTGACAAGTAGCAAGAGTTGGAATGGGAAGTGGAGCTCGGTCGGTTTGGAGAGACTTAGGTCCAACGAGTGAAGTTTTTAGAGGAGTATCCGGAGTGGCTCCAATGTAGCGGTAGTATTGGTGGAAGCGATCGAAAGAATCATGGATGATCTAGACTGTACTCTCGAGGAAAAGGCCGAAGGCGCGGTCTCGTTGCTACGAGATGAAGCTTATCGATGGTGGCTCACCGTCAAACAAGGTGTCCCGTGAGATCGATTGGATTGGGATTACTTTAAGGCTAAGTTTGAAGGGAAGTATGTGGGAGCCGATTACTTAGACTCGCATAAAAAAGCGTTTCTAAACTTGGTTCAAGGAAGCAAGTCGAGAGCAGAGTATGAAGCGGAATTTGTATGCAGTTAAGTCAATGCGCCAAAGGGATCGTAGCTACCGACACGAAAGGTGTGTCCGATTCGAAGACGGATTGCGAGATGAGTTGCGAATGTTGATTGCTCCGCGAAAGAGAAAGGACTTCGCCATTCTAATGGAGAAAGCTCGGATCGCTGAAGAAGTTAAGAGGACTGTAAGGGAGAACCGAGATAAGGAAAGGAATGGGAATAAGAGAAATTTTGGACCGACAGCATTGTCTGTAGATGTTCGGAAAAGACCAAGGATTGAGAATTCTGTACATGCACCTGTGCCAGATGCTGAGAATCAAAATCGTTCCTGTGCTCGGTGTAGGAGAACTCACACAGGAGAATATTGGGGTAATAGTAAGGTATGTTTCTGGTGTGGATCTAAGGCTCATTTGGTTAAGAAATGTCCGCAAGTGATGGATAGGGCTCGAGGCCAAGGTTATGGAACACCCGGCAGAGGAGCTGAAGGTTCGGATGTGGGACAACCAAGGATGTGATAGCGGATAAGTTCCTTGTTTTTGGAATATTATTTATTGCTTTAGAGATAGTTCATTGTTGTATTGCTAGTAAAGTGTATGAAACCTTGGATGTGAACTTTAAGACTGTGCCTAGAAGGTAAGATAGTTTTATTAAGATCAGAGTGTGCAGCGTAAGCGTAGTGTGATGAGTAGGATTGTTCAGTCGTTAGTTAGTAAGTAATTTCGAGGACGAAATTATTTTTAAGGAGGGTAGAACTGTAACATCCTAGATTAGGGGTTATGCATTTAATGCATAATTCAAGTGATAGTAGGCTTGGAGTGTGTTTGGTTATATTTTAGGAGTTTTTGAGAACTTTAGGTGAAGGGGAAAAACTTTGGAAAATATTGGAATTTTAAGTGAAAAGGGGAAACTAGGCAAGGAGGCCTTAAAGGAAATTTTGTGGAGTTTAGGACACAAGAAATCAATTGGCAAAGTGGCTTGGGGGGCTAAGGTGCAAGGGGGCTTCAGGAGGGAAGAGGGTCGAGTCTTGAGGGCAGCATGGGAGTGTTTTATTTTTGTATTTTGCGTCAAGAAGGGAAGTTGGGCTAATGAGGCTTTAAGGGAATTTGTGAGGGAATTTGGACATGAAAGTGAGCTGGGTAAAGTGGCTGCAAGGCACCACTTAAGGCCCTGGAAATGACGCCTTGAGCAGGGAGGTTCGAGTAGCGTGGGAAGCAAATGGGTATTTATTTTTCCGTCAAGAAGGAGCTTGACCAAGGAGGTCTTAAAAGAAATTTTAGGTGAAGCATGTCACACAAAGCGTCTTGATAAAGTGGCTTGGGGCGTTATATGCAGCTTGCAGCAAAAAGGGCTTAGGTTCGAGCCTTGTTGACAGCAGTAGGCGTGTTTTTATTTTGCTTTTGACGTTAAGACAAGGGGGAGCGAGGGAAGGAGCTCTTAAAAGGAATTTTAGGGAGTTTATGACACGAAGGAGCTAGCGACAAAGTGGTCAGTAGCGTGTGGTGTTTCAGCAGCAGTCTCATGTTCGAGACTTGGGGGCAGCAAATGGGTGTTTTATTTTTGGCTTTTGACGTCAAGAGAATGGAAGGGGTTGGACGGCACATGGGTTTCCAAAGGATGAGGATAAGCCATGAATTTATTTTGAATTTTGGCTAGATAAGTAGTAGATAATTGTTAATTTATTTTTATTTAGTTTAAATTAGTAGATAGGAGATAATTGTTGCTTTATTTATTTATTTTTGAATGTGATAATGAGATAAAATAGGAGAGAAAAATGAGGGATAAGTGTGGGATTATTTTATTTTATTTGTTAGGGTGATAAAAGAGAAATAGGAGATTATTATGGGAGTTGAGGTAGTGGCCAAGTATGGGTCTCTTTGGTAGGCAATATTCGGCCAAGTGAAGGGGGAAAGAGTGCCGAAATTGTGTAGTATAAATAGGGGTGATCATCTTTTGGCCATTCTTTTGTTCATTCTATTTTCCTTTGCCGAAAATCTGTTCCTCTCATTCTCTCTTGGTGCCGAATTTCTTCTCACTTTCCCTTCCTAGTCTTTTTCTTTCTTCCAACTTTAATTCTCCATCTTTTCTTATATGGCCGAATACCCCATTTGCCACTAGTATCATAACCGAACCTAGTAGCTTCTCTTTGCGTGAAACTCTAAAGAAACACCATCACTACCTTGATTCTCAAAAGCCGAATATTGCATCTCCATTTGATGAGCCATAGCCGAATCTTTATTTGAAACCCCTTATCACTTCTTTTCTTCTTTGGTTCTCTTCAAAGCCGAAAGTTGGAGATCTAACACTATTTCTTGGATGTGGCCGAACCTAGGGAGGTGATTTGGGAAGTTGACCAGTAAGGGTAAGCAACGATAGTGGTTAGTATTCCTTTAATCGATTTTGGATATTTTTCTTAAGGGTGCCGAATCAAGTGATTAAACTCTGGCTATGGGTTGGCCGATTGTTTTCTTAAGGCAATAAGTGATATGTTCTCTTATGTGTAGCTAACGTCAAGGTGCATTGAGGGAGACTTTTGGGATTCGACTCATCAAAGTAAGTGGTATGTGCTATTCGGCCAAAGGGCCATTCTCATAGGTTTATGTATAAGCCGAATCTAACATATGGAATATAGGGATTTCGATGGGCTTCAGTGCAAGCAAGGATTTGGGATTAGGGCGAGCTAGGTAAGGAAGTGTTGATATTCGGCCATAGGCCATATTTGGCATATAAGTATTGTCCGATTTGGATTATGGTCTTTAGGGGCAGATCGACAGGCATAAGCAAAGTCTTTGGGATTCTGATCCATTTTCTGGTAAGGTGGATAAGTTGTAGTTTATTCAATTTAGATTTAGTACATTATCGTTTAATCGGGTTTTGATTAGATATCATTAATGGATGCGAGTGCGCTTAAGAGGAAAAGGAAAGTCCCTATCCTCGAAGTTTAAGAAAAGATCTGTCTCGACGGTTCGGGATTGGCCACCGGGTGTGGGCCAAAGAGCGGAGAAAGCTATAGGCAGATAGCCGTAGTGTCTCTTAGTGATAGCATCGGGATCGAGAGCTTAGAACTTCAAGTGATCAGGTGTGTGATTAACCCACCGTTTTCCGGGTATATGATATGTATGTGAAATGTGTATGTGTTATGAATGTGCTAACTAGTACAGTGGAAATTGTGATATGGATACCCTCAAGGGGTATGTCTATAATCCGGTAAGTACCAAACCTGATGATATGTGATTATTAATATGAATATGTGATAATATGCTTGATGAACATGCTCATGCATCATTACATTGTATCATTATTTTATGTGGCATGTGCATGGGTGGGATATGATATGAAAGAAGGTACGGGTGTACTTCGAGTACGTGGTTTGATGTTAGCCTTGAGCTACATTGTGGATTGATGTTGAATGAGGTCACGTTGTGGATTAATTGCGATTTAGTTCGCGTGGCTTGATGAGTGGCTATGTGCCTCATCGTGGTTGATATCGACTATGTGCCATATCGTGGTTGATGAGTGACTATGTGTCCCATTGTGGTTTTGGTGTTAGCTACGGCTACATCGTGGATTGGCGCTGACTGAGTTTGCGTTGTGGATTATTGTGCTTAATTGCACGTGGACGGCATTGATTGCCTTTTGGAGTGAAAAGGAGAGGGTGATTTGATAATCCCCTGGTGTGTGGTAGGCTGGATAAGGGGGTGTGTAGCGGATGGACCCTAGGTTTGGGTTGGGCTTCATAATTGCATGATTTTGTATGTGAACATATGTGAAAATGGGCCAAGCCCAGTGATATGTGGATTAATGTGGAAATGGGCCAAGCCCAGTATATGAATGTGGATCATTGTGGAAATGGGCTAAGCCCGATATGTGGAAATTATGCGGTTAATTACCCTGTTAACCTGATAAGTGACATGAATATGGGCCAAGCCCAGAATGTGTTATTATGTGAATATGTTATCTTGTTATCTGATATATGGGTTAATATGTGGTTAACATGTGGGTGGAATTCAGTGGATTAATTACACACTTGAGTCCGTGTGACTCACCCAAATTTTTATTAAACATCGCAGATGATTCGTGGTGATTGGACCGGGTTGGAGTGGATACGAGGTGGCCCATGCACGAAGACATCTTCTTTATTTTGTTCAGATTATTACTAAGAACTTTTGTTTAATTATTTATTGTAATAAGGCCCAGTTAAAGTATTTGAACATTTTTTTATTATGTTTAAGCTAGATGACGATTAAATTCTTATTTGGAAGTGCTTTTATGTTTAGCAACTCATATTTTTAAAATTTATAAAAGTTTTAAATCCGGGAAATTGTAACAACTTAGATTTATTGGGAGTTTTAAACACACAATGTTTTATTAAAGACAAAATTTTTAATGTTTTTCCCAAAAGTGAAATCAGTCTTCAAACGTTTTTCCGCTGTGACATACCAGATCCGGTCAAGGCTCGTGGGCTGAGTTTGGGCTGTTACAAGATCGGCAAAAAAAACATTTTAGTTAGGTTTTAAAAAAAAACAAAAGAGCTTTCAGAGAAAAGCTCTGCCATCACAGATCGTTCGATCTCCGGCAACCCTTGCACGCGCTTCACGCACCGCCATTCTTGACGGTTCTTCGGCGAGAAATGCCCACCTTCGAAAGGTAATCTCGTTTTTTTGTTTTTAAGAATATTTTTTATATATAAAATGCGCATAAATTGAAAAGAAAGAAAAACTTAACGAAAAAAAAAACCACCTTCTGTTTTCTGATTGCTTGTAAATTTCTCTGTATTTTCTTTTGTATTTGTGGGTATTTTTTGTGCTATTGTTTCTCTGTTGGTGTCCATTACAGATTTTTTGTAAGGCTTTTATAGCCTTCGAAATAAACAAAAAAGGAAATAAAAAAAAATTGCCACTGTTTTGCCATTTTTGCTGCGATTCCTTCCTTTTTCTGTGCAGGTCAAAGGCGAAGAGAGCGGCGGTGGTGCGCAGTTCGCGAGGATTGCGGCGCTATCGAGGGCGCAAGGGCTGAACGAGGTTGCGGCGTGAGGGTAGTCAGGAAACCCTAAGTTTCGACTCGCGAGTGTCCGGGCCTTTTGGGCTTCCCGGGTGCAGGTTTTAGTTAAGGTCTGTTGGGTCTGGGTAGGATTTGGGCTCGGGTGTAATGGATAGTTTGGGTAGTGGGTCAGTATTTGGTTTATTAAAATTGGGCTTTGGATTGGGTTATTTGTAAAAGGACTGTAAAGAATGGACATTTATTTTTATTTTTTTGAATGGGCCCAGACAAAATGGGCTAACTACATTAAGAATAAAGTTTATTATAAAAATTAAATATAGGAATATTATTTTTTATTTAATAAGAGTAAAATTAATAATAATTTACTAATATTATTTTTTTGGTTAATTACAAACAACGACTAGCACGACTCAAACCCAATTCAAACCTAGGGCGGTGAACACCCTTAACCATCAGGCCAATATACGAGATTCATTTATTAATATTATTTAATGTGTTATTATTAATTTATTTCAAATTATGTAACACCCTGGTTCTAGGGGTTAGGCTTTTGGTGCTGAGCTCAGGTGTTGGCACACTTCAGTGTGTGGTTGGGTAAGTTTTAGGGGTCCTTAGAACCCTAGGTGGTGGTGGAAAGCCTTAGGAAATTTTTAGTTTTAGGGGTTAAAAGGGGAGCTTGGATAGAGGGGGGCCTTAAGAGAAATTTTGGTGAAGTTTTGGCACAAAGAATGGCTTGGCAGAGTGGCAAGGAGGTGCCACATAAGGCATGGGAAAGTGACGCCTCAAGGGGGAGCTGGAAGGGGTCTCATGTTCGATTCGCAAGGGCAGCAGATGGGGCTTTGTTTTTGCGTCATTTTGGTGAGGTAGTGGGTGGTTTTTGAAGGCTTAAAAGATGGATGAAGACTTGGTCTTTTTTTTTGAATTCGGCTAGGAAGGAAGGATTAAAGTTTGACTCATTCAAACCTTTTTGAATGGATGGCTAGGAGAAGAGATGAGTTAGAAGTTATTTTGAATCTTTGAAGGGTGGGTGTAGAGTGAAAGTAGGAGGATTTTTGGGAGTTGGTGGGGGTTGAGTTGTTGGCCGATTTAGTAGTATAAATAGGGGGGGAGGTGCTCACCTTTGGTCATTTATTTTTTTTTCTTTCACCATTTGTTTTCTCCCTTGCCGAAAGTTCTTCCCCTTTTCTTTATTTATTCTTCCCCTAGTCTCTTGCCGAAAGTGAGTCAAAGCAAACCCCTTTTCATCTCATTTCTTGTAGCCGAAACCAAAAGTGGGCATAACCCTTTGTGCACCTATTTCCCTCTCCCTTCATGCTTTTCTTTTAAACCCTGCTTAAACCGAAATCACCTTCAGAGCCTGCCATTGCCGAATATCCCAAACTCCATCTAGGAGCCTTGCCGAACCATCCATCCTCTCATTCTCTCTGCTGTGGTTGCAAGTCAGTGAAGCCGAATCTTATCTCTTGTGGTAGCCGAATTGGTGGGGAGCCTCTGAAGTCTTGGAAGATATCATCTTGGATTAATAGCTTGGTAAGTGGTTTGGGTAAGAATATTTAGTAAGTTTTGTTACTTAGTTTATGACTCGGGGTTTAATCGTTGTTCTGATTAAGTGTTCTGATGGAGGCAACAACCAGTCAGAGTGGGCAAGGGAAAGTCCCTATCCCGAAGTTCAAGAAGAGGGCTATCCCGGCGGTTCGGGATTGGCCACCGGGGTGTGGGCCAGCAGCGGGGGATAGTTATAGGCAGATAGCTGTTGTTTCGTTGAGTGATAGCATAGAGATCGAAAGCTTAGAACTCCAAGTGATTAGGTGCGTAATCATCGCACTATTTCTGTGGTTTTGGTTTGCTAATGTGTTTACATATGTGTGATGTGTGATGGCCGATTATAATGGCTTGAATGGTGAGTTATTTATGATATACACATGATATGATAATCAACATGTGATGCTTACTCTTTTGTTGTAATCTGATATGTTATACTTATGCATACATACATGGGAGGTGGACTTGATCGATGAAGGAAGGAGTGTACATATGATGTACGTGGTCTAATGTTAGCCTCGGCTACATTAGCGCTTGATGGTTAGCTTTGTGCTACCTCAAGGGAGATCTTTGGCTAGGTGCCCATCTCGGCGGTTGATGGCTATGTGCATCACCGTAGCGGATTATGGTTTTGGGATCACTTTGGTTGATCGGTGGCTCACCCACGGCCTTGAGCAAATGAGTTGCCAAGGTAAGGTTTATGGATCACGATGTGATCAGTGGTGGATTAGCCACGGCCTTAGGCAGGGAGTCTGCCAAGGTTGGTGTTACGGTTGGATAGTAGGTTAGGCTGAGATGCATATTTGCATGACCTGTTATGAGAACGGTATGGTTATGGGCCAAGCCCATACGTATGGAATATGTGTTTTGATTATGCACTGAGTCAGTGGACTCACCCTATCCTCTTAACCATTTCAGGTGATACGTAGATTTGGACCGGGATCGGAGAGGACACATGGTGGCCCATGCAGAAAGAAGAGTTTAAATATTTTTAAGCTTATTTATATTATGTATTTGGGTTTAAATATTGATGTAATAAGGGCCTTGGAGTTATTAATTTTTTTTAGTACTATTTATTTTAATTTAATTATGGTTTGATTAATTTGATTTACTATGTGAAATTGATTTTTATATTAGCACCCTATTTATTCAATATATTTATATATATAAGTAATAAAGTGTTTTTAATGTAGACATTTTCATAATACCAAAGTTTAAAGAATATTTTTAAAAGTACATGGGTTTTTATGAAAAAGTTAGTCTTACTGTTTTATTCGATGTTAACAACGATTTTCCACCGTCTTTTCCGCAGTGACATAACCAGATTCGGTCGTAGTGAATGGGCCGGGTTTGGGGATGTTACAGATTGGTATCAGAGCCCGGTTCAAAACTCGGCTTTGAGGGTTTTGGGCCCGAAACAGTTTTTAAAATGGGTTTTTGAAATGTGGGCTTTTATAAAAAGGTTTTCAGGTTATTCTGGCATGGCACCTGTACCTCCGGGCCGAAGTCCACCAGGTAAGTACTTCGGACTTTCTTGAAGTGATTTGTCTATATGAATTATTATGGGCTTAGGTTGGGCTCGTAGATTAGAAATCAGGCTGTTGGACCCTAGGATTAGTCTACTCAAACATATGCATAAAACTTAAAGCTCTTAAACAAACATGTGAAGTAAGTCGCCGAGTTAAGGTGTGGTAACCTTGGTGCGCATGTCTAGGATCGGATCTGGAAGAGCTTGGTACTTAAGTAGTCCTCGTGACTCACCTCCTCTTCGCAGGAATCCTACCTGGTGCGTAGCTACGGTTCACCTTAACCAAGAGGACTTGTTCATAGGCTAAATCAATCATTAAAACCCGAAAGGGATTAACCTTACTGTTTTCAAACCTTTAATTTTAAAATTTTCAATTTGCCCCTTTGGTTTGTAAATCCTAAATCTGATTTTGAAAGACGTTTTCTTGATTTACAAAATTACTAAAATACCCTACTACTTAAAATTTACAAAAATGCCCCAGTGTGATAAAATTACCATATTACCCTCAACTTTTGATAAAATGATTTTTACTTTGTAAAATACCAAAATCTTAGAATTTCAAATATTAAGATACTCTGGTTTGTGGAAATTTACGAAAATACCCCCGGTCGAAAAAAAAATTACCAAAATGCCATTGGTTTCTAAATTTTCAGATTTCTCTCGACTTTTATTGAAATATTCCTATTTTACCAAATATCAGAAAATCCTATTTTGTGAAACATTGTGATAATCCGATTTTGAGAAATTACGAAAATGCCCATGATTTCCAAAATTACAAAAATAACCCTGCTTTCTGAAATTTTTGCAACACATTTTGTATGAAAAACAAAATTTTCAAGATGACCCCGAGATTTTGTAAACTTTGAAATATCTTTAAGTTGGAAAACTATTTTCAGAATTGACCCTGACTTGTTACTGAAATACCCCGGTAGGAAAAATGACGGAATTACCCGTGGGTAGAAAATGAAACTTGATTGCTCGAAAGAACTACTCTCGGAAACTTCAGTGCATAAAATTGCTCGTGGATAAAACAGTGAAACAAGAATTTCTAATGCATAAAACTTCCTAAACAGACTAAATCGAGGCGCTAGATATGAGTTCTAGGGGGCGTGGTCGCAATACTCGTGGACGTGGTAGAGGCAGGATGTCAGTATCTGAACCGGTTGGGTCTCGCCATGGGTCAGAGAGTGATGTGCCGCCACCACATTGAGAGGTGGAACAGCGAGGATTAGACCCGGAGAGACGACGCATTATCGCGAGCTATCTTTGCGGGTGCTTGAGCGAGTAGCGAGAGCCAATGGGGGCGATGGGACTAGGAAGTCGGTGCCGAAAGGCTTAGGCGAATGGAGCCGAGGTTTTCGTGAGGAGTGTCCGGGTAGCTCCAAGCGTGGCGGTAGCAATCGGTGGAGGCGATGGAAAGGATTATGGGCGACTTAGACTTGATCGCCGAGGAGAAGCTTAAGGGTGTTGTTTCATTGCTACGAGATGAAGCCTACCAGGTGGTGGCTCATCGTTAAGAAAGTACCCTGCGGATCGAGTGGATCGGTTACTTTAAGATCAAGTTCGAAGGGAAGTATGTCGGAGCAAGCTATGTGGATGCTCAGAGGAAGGCATTCCTCAATCTGGTGCAAGGTAGCAAATCGATAGCGGAGTACGAAGCTGAGTTTCTGCGTTCGAGCCGGTATGCTCAGGGAATCGTGGCAACTGATTATGAGAGATGCGTCGACGGAAGATGGGCTACGGGATGAGCTGCGGGTTTTGATTGCACCGCAACGAGAAAGAGACTTCGCCGTTTTAGTGGAGAAAGCTCGGATAGCTGAGGAGGTCAAGAAGGCTGAGAGGCACAACAGAGAAAGAAACCGTGATAAGAGAAGTGTTGGATCGCCAGAAGTGTTTGAAAGGGTTCAGAAAAGACCGAGAGTCGAGACTCCTGTTCGTATTGCTAAGCCGGCCACGGAAATCCAGATCGTCCGCAGCGCAGCGGCGAAAGGTATCATGTCGGCGAGTCTTTGGAATCGAGTTCGAGAATGCTTGGATGTAAGTCCAAGTCTCATCGATTAAGGATTGTCCCCGAATCCGAATGGGACTCGGACTCGGACGGTGCGTCAAGGTTATGTGGAGCCGGGGCGAGAGGTGGTCGACAAGCGGCAAGAGGTCGTGGTCCAGAACCATGGGGAATGGTTCCGCCGAGGTCGTGGAAGCGATGAACCGCGCGTAATGGTGGCACCGAGGCAAGACAACCAAGACGGTTTATGCGATCCGTCGGAGGGAGGATAATGATGCGCTTTGATGTGTCACCGGTAAGTTCCTTATATCCGGAATATGTTTTGTTGTTTTGTTCGTTTTGGTGATTGTTTTTTTGGTTGCTCGTAAAATATTGGGACTTTGGGTATGAACTTAGAATCTGTGCCTAGAAGTATGTTAGCTCTTTAAGATCGTGAGTGTGATTTTTTGAGTAGTTTAGCCAAGTAATTTCGAGGACGAAATTATTTTAAGGAGGGTAGAATTGTAACACCACAGTTCTAGGGGTTAGGCTTTTGGTCTTTGAGCTCAGTGTTGGCACACTTCAAAGTGTGTGGTTGGGTAAGTTTTAGGGTCTTGAGAACCCTAGGTGGTGGTGGAAAGCCTTAGGAAATTTTTAGTTTTAGGGGTTAAAAGGGGAGCTTGGATAGAGGGGGCCTTAAGAGAAATTTTGGTGAAGTTTTGGCACAAAGAATGGCTTGGCAGAGTGGCAAGGAGGTGCCACATAAGGCATGGGAAAGTGACGCCTCAAGGGGGAGCTGGAAGGGGTCTCATGTTCGATTCTGCAAGGGCGTGAGATGGGGCTTTGTTTTTGCGTCATTTTGGTGAGGTGGTGGGCGGTTTTGAAGGCTTAAAAGATGGATGAAGACTTGGTCTTTTTTTTTGAATTCGGCTAGGAAGGAAGGATTAAGTTTGACTCATTCAAACCTTTTTGAATGGATGGCTAGGAGAAGAGATGAGTTGGAAGTTATTTTGAATCTTTGAAGGGTGGGTGTAGAGTGAAAGTAGGAGGATTTTTGGGAGTTAGTGGGGTTGAGTTGTTGGCCGATTTAGTAGTATAAATGGGGGGAGGTGCTCACCTTTGGTCATTTATTTTTTTCTTTCACCATTTGTTTTCTCCTTGCCGAAAGTTCTTCCCCTTTTCTTTATTTATTCTTCCCCTAGTCTCTTGTCAGAAAGTGAGTCAAAGCAAACCCCTTTTCATCTCATTTCTTGTAGCCGAAACCAAAAGTGGGCATAACCCTTTGTGCACCTATTTCCCTCTCCCTTCATGCTTTTCTTTTAAACCACCGCTTAAACCGAAATCACCTTGAGCTCGCCATTGCCGAATATCCCAAACTCCATCTAGGAGCCTTGCCGAACCATCCATCCTCTCATTCTCTCTGCTTTGTGGTTGCAAGTCGGTGAAGCCGAATCTTATCTCTTGTGGTAGCCGAATTGGTGGGGAGCCTCAAGACTTGGAAGATATCATCTTGGATTAATAGCTTGGTAAGTGGTTTGGGTAAGAATATTTAGTAAGTTTTGTTACTTAGTTTATGACTCGGGGTTTAATCGTTGTTACGATTAAGTGTTACGATGGAGGCAACAACCACCCAGTGGGCAAGGGAAAGTCCCTATCCCGAAGTTCAAGAAGAGGGTCATCCGGCGGTTCGGGATTGGCCACCGGGTGTGGGCCAAAGGCGGGGATAGTTATAGGCGGATAGTCATTGTTTCGTTGAGTGATAGCATAGAGATCGAAAGCTTAGAACTCCAAGTGATTAGGTGCGTAATCATCGCACTATTTACGTGGTTTTGGTTTGCTAATGTGTTTACATATGCGTGATGTGTGATGGCCGATTATAATGGCTTGAATGGTGAGTTATTTATGATATACACATGATATGATAATCAACATGTGATGCTTACTCTTTTGTTGTAATCTGATATGTTATACTTATGCATACATACATGGGAGGTGGACTTGATCGATGAAGGAAGGAGTGTACATATGATGTCGCGTGGTCTAATGTTAGCCTCGGCTACATTAGCGTTTGATGGTTAGCTTTGTGCTACCTCAAGGGAGATGCTGGCTAGGTGCCCATCTCGGCGGTTGATGGCTATGTGCATCACCGTAGCGGATTATGGTTTTGGGATCACTTTGGTTGATCGGTGGCTCAAACCACGGCCTTGGCGACGAGTTGCCAAGGTAAGGTTTATGGATCACGATGTGATCAGTGGTGGATTAGCCACGGCCTGAGGCAGGGAGTCTGCCAAGGTTGGTGTTACGGTTGGATAGTAGGTTGGGCTGAGATGCATATTTGCATGACTTGTTATGAGAACGGTATGGTTATGGGCCAAGCCCATACGTATGGAATATGTGTTTTGATTATGCACTGAGTCATTGGACTCACCCTATCCTCTTAACCATTTCAGGTGATGCGTAGATTTGGACCGGGATCGGAGAGGACACATGGTGGCCCATGCAGAAAGAAGAGTTTAAATATTTTTAAGCTTATTTATATTAAGTATTTGGGTTTAAATATTGATGTAATAAGGGCCTTGGAGTTATTAATTTTTTTTAGTACTATTTATTTTAATTTAATTATGGTTTGATTAATTTGATTTACTATGTGAAATTGATTTTTATATTAGCACCCTATTTATTCAATATATTTATATATATAAGTAATAAAGTGTTTTTAATGTAGACATTTTCATAATACCAAAGTTTAAAGAATATTTTTAAAAGTACATGGGTTTTTATGAAAAAGTTAGTCTTACTGTTTTATTCGATGTTAACAAGGATTTTCCACCGTCTTTTCCGCAGTGACATAACCAGATTCGGTCGTAGTGAATGGGCCGGGTTTGGGGATGTTACAAATTATATGTTTCATATGTTATTTTCAAGTACACCTAGATGTCCAGTAATAATAATAACAACTAAATATTCTATCAATAATAAATTTGGAAAATTATACATTACACACCCAACTATTAGCGTGTTTTTCCTTTGGTCACAAAACTATAAAAAAATTCAATTTCATAACTAACGTTTTAAATCATTTTTTTTAGTCACTATTTGTTAAATATTTAACTACTTAACTGTGACTTTTTTCTAATTGGTATAATAACACATTTAGTCTTCGATATATACACAACCTACAATTTGGTCTTAATTCTAAATAATTCAATAAATTTAACCTTTCATATTTATAAATTTATCAATTTGATCCTCAAACACATATAATTAAATGATGGGTAAATACCTAGTTGGTCACCTAATGTTTTAGACGTTTTCATTTTGGTTACCTAAATAAAAAACTTGTAATTTGGTCACTGCTATTACAATAATTTATCGTTTTGATTACCCAACAGTTAAATCTCTAACCCCTGACCGTGCACGCCATATCATTAATTTTAACTTTTTTTTACCTCTATTATTGTTTATCATGTTCTTACTCTAACCAATTTTTTCCCTCCAAGCTACCCCCTTCTTCAACCATTTTTTTCTTCTTCCTTTTGCTCCCTGCTTTTTTCTAAACAAACTTTACTTTTACTCCTATTTTAATTTGACTATTTATTTAATAAAATATTTGTGTTTGATTTTTTGATTGTTGAGTTTATGTTGCCTCTGTTTTGAAAAATCGGCTTAAATACTGATAAATGTCAAATTTTTTTGAAATTTACTAGAATAGGCCGATTCATGTGAAATGAAGAAAAATGCTTCCAGCTGGAAGTGCTTTCCGCATGTTGCCAGTAAAAGGCTTCTAGCTGGAAGCACTTCCCGCGTGGTGCTAGAAAAATGCTTCCAGTTGGAAGCATTTTCAGTTAGGGTTTTCTAGGGTTGGTTTTTAGGGTTTTTTTGGGATTAGGGTTTTAAAGTAGGGTTTTTTTCTTTGGGGTTATTTTAGGGTTTAGGGTTCAGAATTTTAAATTGTGAAAGTGTTTAAAATAATAATAATTGTAATTATTAAATTCAAAATTTAAAATCTTCATATTTACACCAATCGTATATTCGAATTTCATTATGTATATTGATTCATAATTGAAACTCGGAGTACTCAATTTGGATGTAAATTTAGTTTTTTTTTTAAATTTTTGTGTTTTCTTAATCGTAGTTTAATCCAATATTTCATTAAAATATTTATCTAGTGCATTATTTTTTATGAGATGGGTTCTGAAAATATATCCTGAGAATCCCGAGATATTTGAAATATAATGTGAAATTCCTCGGTTAGTGGGAGATTGAAATTTGAAGAGACAAAACGCTCCAAACAGGACGTACTGTCAGCAAAAGTACTGAAAGTACGTCCAGTTGGAAGCATTTTCAGCTGAGTTGGCACTGAAAATGATTCAAGTTGAAACAATTAAGGTACTTTTGCTGACAGTGTCTTACTTGGAGCGTTTTATTTCTACAAATTTCAACCCCCCACTAACCGGGGGAATTTTTTCAGAATCAAATAGAAGGTCATCCCCTGGGCTATAAATGTAACATATTTCAGCCTCCGGTGGCATAAGCCCTTTACGAGGAAATAAAATTTTAAGAAGTTCAGAAGAATAGAAGTTCGTAGGTGTAACACCCCAAACCCGGCCCATGCGTTAAGGCCAGATCTGACATGTCACATGAGAAAAATGTTTTTAAGTCCTTTTCATTCGCACGTAAAATGATTTAAAATTAAGTAAAAACAGATTCCAAAATTTTGACGAAGTATTATTGAATTAAAGATTGATTGATAACTCGATAAATTTGAACTAATGATTTTAAAACCATATCTTTTGAAAAGAGTTGATGATAATTTAAGAGAAAATTTCTGAATTTAAAATATTTATGAAAGTTTATTATGAAATCTATTTGTATCTCCATTTTAGAAAAAAAAATGTTTATTTAAGTTTTTAGAAAAATGTCATTTAAAGTACTTAGAGTAAAATCAATACGTCAAACATAAAACAAAATAAAAATAATCCAGAGGCCTTATTGCAACCTTAACTTAAAATAGTAAAGTAATGAAGTGTACTAAAATAAATCCAAAGTCCAAATAAACCGTTTTTGTAGTATGGCCTCCACCGAGTCATCCATGGCCCAAGTCTCCATCATCAACATTACACCGAAGGAAATAAGGAAGCGGGATGAGTTACTAGAACTCGGTGTATAACCCCCTTACCATTGTCCACTGGGCCTGAATCCCATTTAGCAATATTTTGGGCCTAAGCCCATTTACAAAATAATGTATCAATGATATCATGTAAATGAAATACAATTCCCAAACGAATCCTAATAATCCATCCGCTACACACCACCCGTACCATCCATCACACTTGTGGGGATCTTTTGTCAACCTACCCTGCCAACACACCAATCGTAGGCATTTAGCCATTTATATCAAATTCGAATTGTGGACAAGCCACCAGAATAACAGAATATACGTGGCATTGCCACTATACAAATTTGTGGCAAAGCCACCAAAATATGTGGCAGAGCCACCATAACTTCTCTTCAATATTATCCCATCCCATGCAAAATCATGTATATAATGCATAGCAATTCATGATTTTTACAATATATCAACAGTAACTTATTCGGATATTCATTACAAAAAAATACGGCCCATTATAACAATTTATCAAATAGGCCTATTAAGCAAAATATCAGATTGGCCCATTTAGCAAAATATCAAATTGGCCCATTTAGCAAAAATATCAAATTGGCCCATTTAGCAAAAATATTGTAACATCCCGAAATTGGGCCTAGTAGAATTGGGCCCAATGGGCCTTGAGCGTAGAAGCATTTTAAAATTTTTGAGAACAAGAGAACGACATTATTTCAAGTTGGACTTATTAAGAAAGGTAATTTTGGAAAGTTACGAGGTTTCTATAAAGTTTCGGGTTCAAGTTGGGCCTTAGTAAAATTTTGTGTTTTAGTACTTTAAGGAGATGGAGTAAGTGACCTTAAAGCATATGGAAATAAGTGTGCAAATTGCTAGCATAAATGAGCTATTGGTAAGAAGGTTAAGGCGCCACATGTAGTACCTTGAGGGAAGAGGTTCGAATCCCTTTGTGTACAAATTTAGACTTTTATTTTTGCACTCATCCATCAAGTGTCGACCAAGCATGTTATTATGGTAAGTTGGACTTTTATTTTTATGGCAAGATGGCTAAAGAGATTAAGGAAAGGTTGAGGTTGGGGAAATGAATCAATTAAATAAGGCATATAAGGGGAACAAGTGGCTTATTTTGTGGAGAATGCTATGGAAAGAATGGTTGGAAAAATTTTGACTCTTATGGCTTGAATGTGGACGATTTTTGGGGCTAAAGGGGTGAGAGCCGAATTTTGTTAGTGTTGGCAAGGCTTTAGTGCTAGTTTTGGGTCAAATTTCATTATGCAACTTTTGTGACATTTTCTCTTCTCTCCACATATCCCTCTTGCCGAATTTTCAACTTGGAGTGTGCATATTCTCTTCTTCTTTTCTTCTTGTTGCCGATTGTACACCAACAATTGAGACCAAAAGTTGTTCTTTCATATTTCTTGGAAATCAAGCTAGTGAACCATTCTCCTTCTTCTTCCTTCTTTTCTTTTTCGCAAAAATCCTTCAAGCATCTCTTCTATTCTAATCCTTTCCTCCATATCCGAATATTGTGCCCATTACTTCTCCATAGCCGAAACTCCATTTCTTCATTAATCTTTCTTTTTTCATTCGAATTGTCACTCACCTCTTGACCGATCGGTAAGTACTCTATTCAACTTTTTCTTTTCTTTCTCCTAATGCCGAATCTATGTTTTGGTTTGGGATGGTAATATTGACTGAGGCCATCATTTTATTCTACTCTCTCAAACGAGATTATTTTCTCTTTTTCGTAGTGTTTTAAGTGGGAGACCGTGTATTGTTCTAGTCGAAGTTAAACGGTGGAAATTGGATCCAATATCGATAAGGTAAGGGGGTTCATTTTGGATTTTTTGTTATATCTCTATTTGGCTATGTTGCAAATCGAATTGAAGTTTCGACTAATCAAGTTTGTTTTAGGGACGAAACCACTCGATATATCCTATTTGCAAATCCTTCGGATATAGTGGGTCAACGAAGAGTGGTTCTTTAGGGAATCCTAATCAAGGTATGTAATCCCGTACCTTTTGTATACATATCTGAAATGATGTGTAATCTCACACTTCTCTGAAAGTTTGTATGAAATATTCTGTGAATCGGTTGGAATACCGAAGAAAACCAAAAACCGGCATCTGTGATCACTCGGGCGTGCGTATGATCGCAGTGGTAATTGTATTTTGTAATAAAACAGTTTCAGTTAGAAGCAGTGACGTGTTTTTGGAAAATCACGAAAAATAGGAGAAAAGGAATTAGAAAGTGAATAAGATATCGAATTAAATCTTACTGTGTCTATTTTATTATGGAAGAAATGGAGAAGGAAAAGTATTTTTATATTCTGAGATATGTTAATTTGAGTGAGACTGGTTCTGAATGACTTTGTGGTTCCCTGATCTGTCTTGGAAAAATCGTATAAAATTGTACAAAGTGAATTATAAGTTATAGTTTATATGTACAGATTACTTAGTAAGTCTATTTTCAATAGATACAAGTGGGAGCAACATATAAAAACTGTACAGTGAGATATTTGAATTTTGGGTAAGAGAGGTCAGAATCGTTGGTCAGTGAAACAAGGGAAATTTCAAGGAATAAACTATACTTAATGATCAAGCCAAAAATTCTGGGAAAAATTGTAGTAAGAAGATATATGAGTCTAGTTTCAAGGAAAATTTACGGAATTAGATTTTGAGATTTCTAACTCAAGTTATAGTCAATTTATTCAAAGATGACTTGCATGGACAGATTTCATTTTTATGCTCCACATTAGTAGTTAAGTCTAGGTTGCGAAATTACCGAATTACCCTTAGTGGGTAAATTATCAAAATTACGAAAACGCCCCTAAAGGGCCGAATTAAGAAATCGTTAAATGGGCTAATTTGATATTTTTATAAATGGGCCAATTTGATATTTTGATAAATGGGCCGATCTGATATTTTGCTATATGGGACAATCTGATATTTTGATAAATGGGCCAATCTGATATTTTGATAAATGGGCCAATCTGATATTTTGATAAGTGGGTCGATCTGATATTTTGATAAATGGGTCGATCTGATATTTTGCTATATGGGCCAATCTGATATTTTGATAAATGGGCCAATCTGATTTTTTGATAAATGGGCCAATCTGATATTTTGCTAAATGGGCCAAATCTGATATTTTGTTAAATGGGCCAAATCTGATATTTTGCTTAATGGGCCTTTTGATTAATTGTTGTAATGGGCCATAATTTTGTAATAAATATCTGAATAAATTGTTGTGAATGGCTATGCATTATATACATGATTTGCATGGGATGGGATAATGATGAAGAGAAGTTCTGGTAGCTCTGCTACATAATTCTGGTGGCTCTGCCACAAATATGAAAAATGGCGATGCCATGTAAATTCTGTTAATCTGGTGGCTTGTCCACAAATTTGATATAATCGGCTTAATGCCTATGTTGGTATGTTGGCGGGCTAGGTGACTAAAGCTCCCCACAGGTGTGCTGGTTGGTACGGGTGGTGTGTAGCGGATGGAAAACTAGGTTTGGTTTGGGAATTGCATATCATATGCATATTATATTTGATACATTATTGTTGTTGTAAATGGGCTTAGGCCCAAAATATTGCTAATTGGGTTCCGGCCCAATGAATAACGGTAAGGGGATTTCACACTGAGTTCTTGTAACTCACCCCCCTTTCTCTTAACCCTTATAGGTAATGCTTGATGATATGGACTTGGGCTATGGATGACTCGAGGGAGGCCATACTTCGGAAATGGTTTATTTGGACTTTAGACTTCTTTCTCGTTTATTTTATTACTTTACTATTTTGGGTTAAATGTTGTTGTAACATCCCAAACCCGACCCAAATGCTACGACCAGATATGGTATGCTACGAGGTTTATTGTTAAAAACTTTGCTTTGATGGTTTTTGGAAATCTCAGTTTCTTTATTTAGGCATTTGTTAAAAATAAGATATTTGATGAAACCCTTTGCTTTTTCGTTGAACATGTTTGGAAAACCCATTTTATTACTTTTTATGACTTAAGTCCTTGAACATAAATTTTTAAACTGGAAACATTAACAAATATAAAGCGATAACCTAAGCCATGGGGCCTTATTACATAAATAGTCCCAAAATTAAAACTTAAAGGAAAACCAAAAATAGTTTATGAAAAAAAACTTGATGGCCCCTCGAGTTCGCCTCGGCTCCCATGTCCACGATCTACTGCTCATCTGAAAAGTCAGCGAAATTAAAGGGGGTGAGTCACCAAGACTCAGTGTGCAAATCCCGAAAACACATAAAAGGCTTTAGGCCCACAAACACATTATGGGGCTTGGCCCATACACAATGGCAACATAATAATCACATGCTGCATGGCCCAACCCAACCTAAAAGTCCATCCTTTACACACCACCCGCATCACCAACAACACACCTTTGGGGATTTCTACAATCAACCCACCAACCGCTACACACCATATCGACAAATATGCCGCCTATTCCTAACAATCGAGAATAAATTTAACGTGGCTTAGCCACCGATCACTATTGTGACCTATTTTTTTACAGTCGTGTGGTTTAACCACCAATCACCTAGTGACCTATTAACATGCTCTTCCCTTCATCATATTAACCCTATCCCATGCATACATCCATGCAAATTCAAAACAAGATACTACCTAAAAGATCACGTTTTTACATACATCGATACACACATAGAGAAGTTTCTATGGTTACGTACACTGCATCCTTTGCCTACCCTTTTTGGGTAATACGACTGTCCATATAGCCCTTTTCCCAGCTTTTAGCCCATAACATATATAGTACAGATTAATTAGTGTGATAGAGATCTACACACCTGATTACAGTCAAGACGAGACCTTCTATGTCGACACTATCAGAAGCCGATACGACTGTTAACTGTCTAAGATTTTGTTCCGAAGCCAGTCCACAACTTAGCGGCCAATCCCGAACTGCTGACACCGCTTGTTTCTTAAACTTAGGGGTTGGATTTACGGGTCCAATTCCCTTTTCCATTTGACTAGTGTTTGTATCCATGGAATAGATCTTAGTCAACAAACCGGATTAAAACATTGAATCGAATACAAACACGAATGTACATTCATAGTGCAGATATCCCTTACCTAGAAATCCCAAAAGAGATGGAGTTTAGAGACTAGCGGTTTCTGGCTTTTAGATCTAGACGATCTACTTCGATTCCCGATGTGCCGCCCCAAAATGAAAACACGAGAACAATCAAAACATTACTCCAAGGATAATCCTATCACGCCATCTAGCCTTTCGGCTTTGGCCTCCAAAAATTGGAAGAGAAAAAGTGAAGAGAGAATTCGGCACTTACCTTAACACCAACAGATTCGACTAACCCTTAGAGATCCCGGCACTTAGCACGATAGAAGAAAGAAATCGGTAAGGAGAAAAGAGTGGACAAGGTATTCGGTTAGTAGGAAAGAGTGGAGAAGAGAATTGAAGTGAAGAGATTCGGCTCTAGCGGAGATCAAAAGAAAAGATATAGAGAGGAACTGTGAGGTTTCGGCTTGTAGAGGGAAACAGAGAAAAGAACAATGGAATTTCGGCTTTTGCATAAAAGTGGAGATGAGAGGAAAGAAGAAAAACAAATAGGACCCAAATGCCGGAATTGAAGAGATATCCCCCTACTTAATCCAAATTTCGACACCTACTACCTAAAAACTGAAAAATGCCCCTTTTAAAACCAAAACTAAGCTATTAATCAAGGGAAATTTCGGCACCCCTTGAACATACCAGAATCGATTCCTCCTCCCCCTCAGTGTTGGAATTTCGGCCACCACTGCAACCAGCAGATAACTCCTAAATTTTCTCCCTTATCATTATCTGATCTCCCATCCACAAGTGACCCAGATAACACCACCTCTTCTTCCCTTTATCTGCCATATTATCAGCCATATTATCTACATTATCCAAACATTTATTTCCCCTATTTCCAAGCCCCATTGCCGTCCAACTTGCTCCCCCCTTTAATGCCGAAAATAATTAAAATTAAATAAGAAAAAAATAGGCTTCATGCGACTCGAACTTGGGCCTCCTCAGCTGACGCCACCTCCCTGCTCTCTAAGTGGCACCACTTTGCCACTGGGCCACAAGCCCATCTGTGTCTTATAATCACAGATAACATCTTTTAAGCCCTATCCTCACTGGCTTACCACTAGAGTGTCCAAACAGAAAATTTGATTAAGGCCTTGGCCCAACCCTGAGCCCAATCCGAACCCCTTCAACACTCCAATTAACACATCAAGCATAACAACATATTAAACGCAAATGCCCATTAATTCAGGATGTTACAGTTGTAATAAGGCCTCTGGACTATTTTTATTTTTGCTTTTTGGTTGGGATGTTTTTATTATTTTTCTTAAATTGTTTAAAAAGGGGAATTTTGTAAAAACTTAAACAATGGTTTCCAAAATCGATTAACAAATGGATTTCAAAATAAATTTTTACAAATATTTTTAACACGGATATTTTCTCTCAAACTATTAATGATATTTTCAAAAGACTTGGATTCTCTTTTGAATTTTCAATGTCGTTTTCAAATTTCATGATTTTGTAAGATCATTAGTTTCGATTATCGATTTATCAAACAACCTCTCAAAATACTTGTATTTTATCTACGTTTCTGCAACGTTTTCAAAATGCTTCTGCAACTCTATTTATAAACGTCACATTTTCATAAATTGTTTATTTCAAATATGCTTCATAAGCGAAAAAAAGGTTTTTAAAGATTATTATGTTTTCAAGTAGTTAACAATTGCTTAAGTATTTTTGGTTTTAACAAAGAGGCTGTATTTCTCAAGCAAGTTTTTTAATAATCGCAAAGATGGTTTTTACTTCCATGTGACACACCAGATTTGGGCCTAACTTTTATGCCGGGTTTGGGGTGTTACATTTTATGGTATCAGAGCCCAGTTGCAAAACTCGGCTGTGGTTTGGGTTCAAAAGCGTTTTCCAAAGCTGTTTAGAATTTTGATTTATAAATATATGTTGTAAAGGAAGTATGGCACCACGGGAATCCGGCACCAAGTCAAGTAAGTATTTGTTTTCGTTTTATGATTATTGTGTTATTATTGTGGTACAAAAATTCTACGAAATAGAATACTCTAGAACTGTTAGCTTTAGGAGTTGAAACTATAGAGATTGAGACACTAGGATGCAGATTTGACACTCGAAAATAACTTTTCTACTTATACTCCATAAAATATCGTTTAATAAACATAGAATAGTATACTGATTCATAAAACTCGTAATCAAGATTAAATCGACTTAGTGAACATGAACGCTAGAAGATGTGGACGCGGTAGATGTGGACGTGCTAGAGGCCGAGGTGCTAGGACTAGATCTTCAGCATCGGGGCGTGTGCCCGAAAGGGAGGAGTTGGCATCGCCAGTGGCTGAGACGAGATCTCATGATCGAGCTGGGGTTAATGAGTTGACTCAGATAGTTAAGAAGGTATTGAAGGAGGTTAAGGAGATCAGCGAAGCACTTCGAGTTGGGTCTGTGGACTGTAAGAAGAAAAGAGATTGCGTTTCTTTGGGTCGCAGCCTCGCCTCGTTCCGTGAAAGCATGTCAAGGCACGACCAAACTTTCTGGCTTGTGATTATTGCGGAAGGCGTCATCCGGAAGAATGCCGGAGGAGGTTAGGAGCATGCTTGAGATGCGGGTCTAAGGAGCATAAGGCTCGGGATTGTTTCATCACCATCAAGTCAGGTATGTTTTGGTTGGACGTGATGATTGAATGTAGAAAATTCTAAGTATAAATGGTAGATAACGGTTTACTTCTGTGGCTAGATGTTTGGTTGTGTTAAAAAGGATTCAAGATTTTGTTAAAGGTACATTGTGGTTATTAAGATCAGAGTGCGCAGTGAAAGCATAGTGGTGTGATTTGAGCAGTGCGTTTAGTAGTTGGATGGAAATTTCGAGGACGAAATTTCTTTAAGGAGGGTAGAATTATAACATCCCAAAATTGGGCCCAATGGGCCTTGAGCGTAGAAGCGTTTTAAAATTTTTGAGAACAAGAGAACGACATTATTTCAAGTTGGACTTATTAAGAAAGGTAATTTTGGAAAGTTACGAGGTTTCTATAAAGTTTCGAGTTCAAGTTGGGCCTTAGTAAAATTTTGTGTTTTAGTACTTTAAGGAGATGGAGTAAGTGACCTTAAAGCATATGGAAATAAGTGTGCAAATTGCTAGCATAAATGAGCTATTGGTAAGAAGGTTAAGCCGCCACATGTAGTACCTTGAGGGAAGAGGTTCGAATCCCTTTGTGTACAAATTTGGACTTTTATTTTTGCACTCATCCATCAAGTGTCGGCCAAGCATGTTATTATGGTAAGTTGGACTTTCATTTTTATGGCAAGATGGCTAAAGAGATTAAGGAAAGGTTGAGGTTGGGGAAATGAATCAATTAAATAAGGCATATAAGGGGAACAAGTGGCTTATTTTGTGGAGAATGCTATGGAAAGAATGGTTGGAAAAATTTTGACTCTTATGGCTTGAATGTGGACGATTTTTGGGGCTAATAGGGTGAGAGCCGAATTTTGTTAATGTTGGCAAGGCTTTAGTGATAGTTTTGGGTCAAATTTCATTATGCAACTTTTGTGACATTTTCTCTTCTCTCCACATATCCCTCTTGCCGAATTTTCAACTTGGAGTGTGCATATTCTCTTCTTCTTTTCTTCTTGTTGCCGATTGTACACCAACAATTGAGACCAAAAGTTGTTCTTTCATCTTTCTTGGAAATCAAGCTAGTGAACCATTCTCCTTCTTCTTCCTTCTTTTCTTTTTCGCAAAAATCCTTCAAGCATCTCTTCTATTCTAATCCTTTCCTCCATATCCGAATATTGTGCCCATTACTTCTCCATAGCCGAAACCTCCATTTCTTCATTAATCTTTCTTTTTCATTCGAATTGTCACTCACCTCTTGACCAATCGGTAAGTACTCTATTCAACTTTTTCTTTTCTTTCTCCTAATGTTGAATCCATGTTTTGGTTTGGGATGGTCATATTGACTGAGACCATCATTTTATTCTACTCTCTCAAACGAGATTATTTTCTCTTTTTCGTAGTGTTTTAAGTGGGAGATCGTGTATTGTTCTAGCCGAAGTCAAACGATGGAAATTGGATCAAATATCGATAAGGTAAGGGGGTTGATTTTGGATTTTTCGTTATATCTCTATTTGGCTATGTTGCAAATCAGATTGAAGTTTCGACTAATCAATTATATTTTAGGGATGAAACCACTCGATATATTCTATTTGCAAATCCTTCGGATATAGTGGGTCAACGAAGAGTGGTTCTTTAGGGAATCCTAATCAAGGTGTGTAATCCCGTACCTTTTGTATACATATCTGAAATGATGTGTAATCTCACACTTCTCTGAAAGTTTGTATGAAATATTCTGTGAATCGGTTGGAATACCGAAGAAAACCAAAAATCGGCATCCGTGATCACTCGGGCGTGCGTATGATCGTAGTGGTAATTGTATTTTGTAATAAAATAGTTTCGGTTAGAAGCAGTGACGTGTTTTTGGAAAATCATGAAAATAGGAGAAAAGTAATTAGAAAGTGAATAAGATATAGGATTAAATCTTACTGTGTCTATTTTAATATGGAAGAAACGAAGAAGGAAAAGTATTTTTATATTCTGAGATATGTTAATTTGAGTGAGACTTGTTCTGAATGACTTCGTGTTTCCTTGATCTATCTTGGAAAAATCGTATAAAATTGTACAAAGTGAATTATAAGTTATAGTTTATATGTATAGATTACTTAGTAAGTCTATTTTCAATAGAAACAAGTGGGAGCAACATATGAAAACTGTACAGTGAGATATTTGAATTTTGGGTAAGAGAGGTCAGAATCGTTGGTCAGTGAAACAAGGGAAATTTCAAGGAATAAACTTTTCTAAATGGTTAAGCAAAAAATTCTGGAAAGAAATTGTAGTAAGAAGATATATGAGTCTAGTTTCAAGGAAAATTTACGGATTTAAATTTCGAGATTTCTAACTCAAGTTATAGTCAATTTAGTCAGTATGACGCAGATGGACAGTTTCGATTTTTATGCTCCACATTAGTAGTTAAGTCTAGGTTGCGAAATTACCGAATTACCCTTAGTGGGTAAATTATCGAAATTACGAAAATGCCCCTAAAGGGACGAATTACGAAATTGTTAAATGGGCCAATTTGATATTTTGATAAATGGGCCGATCTGATATTTTGCTATATGGGCCAATCTGATATTTTGATAAATGGGCCAATCTGATATTTTGATAAATGGGCCGATCTGATATTTTGCTATATAGGCCAATCTGATATTTTTGATAAATGGGCCAATCTGATATTTTGATAAATGGGTCAATCTGATATTTTGCTAAATGGGTCAAATTTGATATTTTGTTAAATGAGCCAAATCTGATATTTTGCTTAATGGGCCTTTTGATTAATTGTTGTAATGGGCCATAATTTTGTAATAAATATCTGAATAAATTGTTGTGAATGGCTATGCATTATTTACATGATTTGCATGGGATGGGATAATGATGAAGAGAAGTTCTGGTAGCTCTGCTACATAATTCTGGTGGCTCTGCCACAAATATGAAAAATGGCGATGCCATGTAAATTCTGTTAATCTTGTGGCTTGTCCACAAATTTGATATAATCGACTTATTGCCTATGTTGGTGTGTTGGCGGGGTGGGTTACTAAAGCTGCCCATAGGTGTGCTGGTTGGTACGGGTGGTGTGTAGCGGATGGAAAACTAGGTTTGGTTTGGGAATTGCATATCATATGCATATTATATTTGATACATTATTGTTGTTGTAAATGGGCTTAGGCCCAAAACATTGCTAATTGGGTTCCGACCCAATGAATAACGGTAAGGGGATTCCACACTGAGTTCTTGTAACTCACCCCCCTTTCTCTTAACCCTTGTAGGTAATGCTTGATGATATGGACTTGGGCTATGAATGACTCGAGGGAGGCCATACTTCGGAAATGGTTTATTTGGACTTTAGACTTCTTTCTCGTTTATTTTATTACTTTACTATTTTGGGTTAAATGTTGTAATAAGGCCTCTTGACTATTTTTATTTTTGCTTTTTGGTTGGGATGTTTTTATTATTTTTCTTAAATTGTTTAAAAAGGGGAATTTTATAAAAACTTAAACAATGGTTTCCAAAATCGATTAACAAATGGATTTCAAAATAAAATTTTACAAATATTTTTAACACGGATATTTTCTCTCGAACTATTAACGATATTTTCAAAAGACTTGGATTCTCTTTCGAATTTTCAACGTCATTTTCAAAAGTCACGGTTTTGTAAGATCATTGTTTCGATTATCGATTTATCAAACAACCTCTCAAAATACTTGTATTTTATCTACGTTTCTGCAACGTTTTCAAAATGCTTCTGCAACTCTATTTATAAACGTCACATTTTCGTAAATTGTTTATTTCAAATATGCTTCCGCAAGCGAAAAGGTTTTTAAAGATTATTATGTTTTCAAGTAGCTAACAATTGCTTAATTATTTTTGGTTTTAACAAAGAGGCTGTATTTCTCAAGCAAGTTTTTAATAATCGCAAAGATGGTTTTTACTTCCATGTGACACACCAGATTCGGGCCTAACTTCTAGGCCGGGTTTGGGGTGTTACAAATATCAAATTGGCCCATTTAGCAAAAATATCAAAATGGCCCATTAATCCAAATGTCCATTCGGCCCATAAGGCAATATGTCAATTCGGCCCATTAAGCAATTTCGTATTTCGGCCCTTTAGGGGTATTTTCACAATTTGCACAATGATACCACCAATTTCGTCAATTTTATCAAAATAATATATCTTAGGCCAATTTTTCCAATTTACGCCCTATTACGATTTTAGTCATACGGATTTGTTTCCGATACTATATCAACCTTAAACCCACGAAAAACGGTGTGAGATTACACACCTGATTACGGTAAGCACTAAGCTTTCTTAATCGTCGACACCTAAAATATCGTAACACTCGATTAGTCGACATACTTGATTTATTAATCAACTCTAAAATGAACGATCTAAGGTGCTTACCCTTGGAATCGTGAATGACCACGATTTGTCGATTTTCTCCGGATGACGGTCCACAACCCGGTGGAAAATCCTGAATCGCTGATGTCTCAAAATTGCAAACAACCTCGAATAGTCGATTCTCATCGGATGATGGTCCACAACCCGGTGGAAAATCCCGAATCGCCGATACTGCCCTTCGTTTGAATTTAGGAATAGGGATCGCTAATCTGCTCCTTTTGAGATCTCCACTCGACTTTCCTTTCGAATCGGTACCACAAGCCTCCATTCGATTAGATCTTAAAATAGATTGATATTACGATAAAATATGGATCGTCAAAGGGTAAAGATCGGCTTACCACTAATTCTGAGTGATCAACGGTTGGATAGATCGAGCGATTTAATCTTTATAATTATAATCGGTTAATCATCCCTATTCCAATAACATCTTAACGAATAAAATACGATTTTATAGAATCCTTGAAGAACTCCTTACCTTGAATATTTTTAGGACCGATTCCCAAGGATTGTACGATAACTTCGGAAGATTCAAAGTTTCGGCCTTCCACTATATCACTACGAAGAAGGAAAATAATCTCGTTTGAGAGAGAATAAGGTGATGGTCTCGGCCAATATGACCATCCCAAACCAAAACATAAATTCGGCATAAGATAAAGAAAAATAAAATGTTGAAAAGAACACTTACCGATTGATCAAGGAATGGGTGATAACTCGAATGAAAAAGAAAGAATAAAGAAGAGATGAAAGGTTTCGGCTATAGAGGAAAAATAGGCAAAATATTCGGCTATGGTGAAAAGGATTAGAAAAGAAGAGATGCTTGAAGGATTTTGTGAAAAAGAAAAGAAAGAAAAAGAAAGATGTTTGACTAGCTTCGGTTTCCAAGAAAGATAAGTGAACAAATTTTTGGTCTTAATGGTTTGGGTACATTCGGCAACAAGAAGAAATAAAAGAGAGAATATGCACACTCAAAGCTTGAAGATTCGGCAAGAAGGAGAAGGAAATTTGGAGAGAAAAGAAAAATGACACAAAAGTTGCAAATAGGAGTTTTTGGCCAAAACAACACCAAAACTTTTGCCAATTGCCAAAGAAAATTCGGCTACCTCCCTCTACACCCAAAATCGTCCACATTCATGACCATAATGGTCAAAATTTGGCCAACCACACTTTCCATAACACTTCCCTTGAAAAAGGCCATATGTTCCCCTTACTTTCCCCTTTCTCTTGATTTCTTTCCTCACCTTCATCATTTCCTATTTTCCTTAGCCATCTTGTAAAAAATAAAAAGTGCACCTTGCCTTATTTACATGCTTGGCCGACACTTAGGGAAAGAATGCAAAATTAATAGTCAAAATTTGCACACAATTGGATTTTAACCTCTTCCCTCAAGGTACTTCATGTGGCGCCATAACCTTCTTACCAATTGTTCAATTATGCTAGCAATTTACTCATTTATTTCCATAAGCTTTAAGGTCACTTACTATATCTCCTTAAAGTGCTAAATGCCAAAATTTTTACTAGGACCAAATAAACCCCGAGCCTTCTCAGGATCCCCTAAACATACACAATTAATAATTTAACTAGCTTAGCACCAGAAATAATGCAACACATAAAATTCCAAATTTTAGGATGTTACAATTCTACCCCCTTAAAAAAAATTTCGTCCTCGAAATTTACCTAATTAAAAGAGGTGAGGATATTGCTGCCGAATCGCGTCCTCAGGCTCCCATGTAGCTTCCTCTGATCCATGATTACGCCATAGAACCTTGACTAACGGCACAGTCTTCCTTCTCAGCACCTTAACGTCTCGATCTAAAATTTGCACTGGTTCCTCTTCGAAAGACAAGTCAGGTCTTATCTCAACTTCTTCTACCGGTACTATATGAGACGGATCCGATCGATAACGCCTTAACATTGAGACATGAAAAACACTATGTATCCGACTCAACTCGGAGGTAACTCAAGGTGATAAGCCATCGCCCAACACGCTTCAAAACACGATGCGGTCCGATGAACCTAGGGCTCAACTTGCCCTTCCTTCCAAATTTGAAGATCTTTTCCAAGGTGAGACCTTTAGAAAGACTTGATCTCCTACCGCAAACTCAATATCCTTACGCTTGGATCCGCATACGATTTTTGTCTATCCGGCTTCCTTTAACCGTGCCCGAATTACCTTTACTTTTTCCTCCGCTTTCGATATCACCTCGGGACCCAATAAATGTCGCTCCCCAATTCTCGTCCAACAAGTAGGAGTACGACACCTACGACCATACAACGCCTCGTAAGGTGCCATCTGGATGTTGGGTTGATAGCTATTGTTATATGCAAACTCGCCAACGGTAGAAAATCCTCCCAACTACCCACAGAAGTCAATCACACAAATTTCCCTAACATGTCTTCCGTAATCGGATTACTCTCTCCGATCGACCATCCGTCTGCGAGGATGAAATGTCGTCTTTGAATTAAGCTTGGTTCCCAAAGCTTCATGTAAGGCTTTCCAAAACCATGATTTAAACCTAGGGTCCCTGTCCGAAATAATAGACACTGGTACCCCATGTAACCTCACAATCTCTGCTACGTACTACTTGGCCAACTTCTGCAATGAGTAGTCTGTACGAACAGGTAGGAAATGAGCAGTCTTCGTCAACCGATCCACTATTAACCAAACGGAATCTTTCTAAGTAGGCGATAAGGGTAACCCACTAACAAAGTCCATCGTTATCCGTTCCAATTTCCATAATGGAATCTTCACCGGTTGTAGCAATCCCGACGGTAATTGATGTTCCGCCTTCACTTGCTGACATGTTAAGCACTTACTCACGAAATCAGTAACCTCCCGTTTCAACCCTGGCCACCAATACTGCTCACGAAGGTCTCGATACATTTTATTTCCCCCGGGGTGCATAGCATATGGGCTACTATGCGCCTCACGTAGAATCATTTGTTTCAATTCCGAATCTTTTGGCATACAGATTCTTCCGCGGAAACACAATACTCCATCACTATTCAATCCAAAATCCCCTATTACACCACCTTCCACTTGCTGAAGTAAGGAACCCAACCCTTCATCTAATAACTGCTTTTCCTTAATCTGGCTTACCCACACAGGCTTCACTTGAAGTTTGGCTAGCAGACTACCATCTTCATACAAGCTGAGATGAGCGAACATCGCTCTCAAATTCGATATCACCTTACGACTCAACGCATCTGCCACCACGTTAGCCTTTCCGGGATGATACTCGATTGAGAAGTCATAATCCTTCAATAGTTCTATCCACCTTCGCTGTCTTAAGTTCAACTCCTTTTGGGTAAGGAGGTACTTTAGACTCTTATGATCCGTATAGATGATCGACTTCTCACCGTACAGGTAGTGTCTCCAAATCTTCAAAGCAAACACCACTGCAGCCAACTCCAAATCATGAGTGGGATAATTCAATTCGTACGGCCTTAACTGACGAGATGCATAAGCCACCACCTTTCCTCCTTGCATCAACACACATCCCAAGCCCGTGTGTGACGCATCACAGTAAACAATAAACTCTTTTCCAGCCTCAGGTTGAATCAATACTGGCGCTTCCGTCAGAATCTTCTTTAATTTCTCAAAGCTCTCTTGCTGCTGATCTGACCACACAAATGGTACTCCCTTGCGCAATAGCTTAGTTAGGGGTGCAGCAATTAACGAAAACCCCTCAACGAAACACCTGTAATAACCAGCCAACCCTAGGAAGCTCTAGATTTCAGCCACTGACTTCGGTGGTTTCCAATCTAGCACAGCCTCTACCTTCCAAGGATCAACTCTAATTCCTTCGGCAGACACAACATGTCCCAAAAAGGTCACTTCCTTCAGCCAAAATTCACACTTACTGAATTTGGCATAAAGTTGCTTTTCCCGCAATATCTGCAATACTACCCGCAGATGTGAATCATGCTCTTCTTCATTCTTCGAGTACACCAAAATGTCATCTATGAACACCACCCCAAACCGGTCTAAATAGGGTTGGAAGACCCGGTTCATCATGTCCATAAATGCAGCTGGTGCATTAGTCAACCCAAACGGCATCACCAAGAACTCATAATGCCCATAACGAGTTAGAAACGCCGTCTTATGAATATCCGCCTCCTTGACCTTAAGTTAGTGATAACCCGATCTCAAATCTATCTTCGAGAAAATTGAAGCTCCTCGCAGTTGATCAAACAGATCGTCGATTCTTGGAAACGGATACCTATTCTTGATCGTCAATTTATTTAACTGTCTATAATCGATGCACATACGCATCGACCCATCCTTCTTCTTGACGAACCAGACCGGCACTCTCCACGGTGATACACTCGGTCGAATAAATCCTCGATCCAACAACTCCTGAATTTGAGCTTTAATCTCCGCTAACTCCTTCGGCGCCATTCTATAAGGAGCAATGGACACCGGAGCCGTTCCTGGCAATAACTCAATGATAAACTCTACCTCCCGATCCGGAGGCAATCCAGGAAGTTCCTCGGGAAAGACGTCCGAAAACTCTTTCGCCGTTCTAACACCTTCCTCCGACAGTTCCTTGGCATCCAACGCACTAATAAAGGCTAGGAATGCTCCACACCCTTTTTGCACCAACTTTTCTGCCTTTAAAGCAGATACCACATTAGATAGATAGTTTCTCCTTTCACCTATCATCACCATTTCCTTATCTTCTGAAGTTTTTAGTGTCATCCGCTTTGCAGTACAATCCAAATTCGCACGGTGTTTCACTAACCAGTCCATACCCAAAATAAGATCGAACTCGCTTGAATGGCGCTTCCATCAAATCTGCCAAAAATGTTTCTCCTGAATTTCTAGGGGCACATCTCTAAACAATTTATTTACTATCACGCATCGTCCTAAAGGACTAATTACCATCATCTCTCTAGCGGTAATCTCAAATCTAATGTTTAGATTTCCGGATACAAACTAGCAACA
The DNA here is from genome assembly GCA_025698515.1 of Gossypium sturtianum. Taxonomy (NCBI): domain Eukaryota; kingdom Viridiplantae; phylum Streptophyta; class Magnoliopsida; order Malvales; family Malvaceae; genus Gossypium; species Gossypium sturtianum. The sequence continues at coordinate 60,677,128 of CM046952.1, forward strand.
TACGAATGGGTAGATCGATATCTATCAAAGCATGAATGGTACATCGATATGAAGAACGTCATCGGTTATCACATCGTGTGCATCGCCATCCTCTCGGCGTCGACCGCATAAACCAACCACGTCGCGCCTCGCGTCCGCGTTACCCTATAACCAATACCCCTACCGGTGCACCCCGACCTCGTCCTAAGCCATTTCTACCTCGACTGCCCACGCCTCTCGATGGTCTTTGAGCGCCTCTAGTTGGTCATGCATCATAGTTACGAGCATCCCGAGTATGAGCGATCTTTCGAGGGTAATTTTTAAGCTGATGGTCCTTGGAACCACATTTGAAACAGCCACCAGTTCTCTTCCAACATTCACCCGGGTGTCATTTTCCGCGATCGGCACATGGTCAGCACTGATGGGTAGCAAACCGGTGCTCTAGCTCGATCGCTCATTAATCCAGGGCCTCTTCGAAACCCTCTAGCGTAACACGAGTACTTAAAGTCCCTCTTGCTCCTCCCCTATCTTTTCTCGCGTTTTGCCGCTCGAGTGCTTAGCCTCTTCAGCTATCTTCGCTTTCTCCACAAGTGTGGCAAAATTCCTTTCTTACTGTGGGGCTATCAGTACCCGCAACTCATCACTCAACCCATCCTCAAAACGCACGCAGCGTTCGTAGTCAGCTGGCACTATACCCTGGGCATAACGACTCAGACGCAGAAATTCCGCCTCGTAAGCTGCCACAATCTTACTTCATTGGACCAGATTTAGGAATTCCTTCATTCGGGCATCCACATAGCTAGCCCCGACATACTTTCCTTGGAATGCAGTTTTGAAGAAATCCCAAGTAACACGATCGGCCTGAGTGCCTTCCCGAATAGTGAGCCACCATTGATACGCCTCATCTCTCAACAAGGACACAACTCCCCTCAGTTTCTGCTCGGTGGTGCAATCCAAATCATCCATGATCCGCTCCACTGCCTCGAGCCAATACTCCACTACATTTGGGGCTACACCCGAGATACCCCTAAAAACCTCAGCACCATTTGATCTGAGTCGTTCCGAAATTGACCCACGAGCTGCTGGCCCAGTTCTAGCCCCAGCAACCCTTTCTAAGACTCGCAACATTGCTTGGGACAGAGCGATGTCCTTCCTCATACGGTCATGTGATCCAGTTTCAGTCACGGGTGACGCAGGTGTGTCTATTTCTGGCATATATCCCGACACTTCAGACGCAACTCTAGCGCCTCGGCCTTTACCACGGCCACGTCTACCGCGTCCACGTCCTCTAGCACTCATATTGACTAATTCTATTTAATCTGATTTAAAAGTCTTATGAATCAGTACACTATTTCAGTGTTTATTAAACAATATTTTATGAAATATAAGAAGTAAAGTCGTTTTCGTAATCGCATCCTATAGTCTCAATCTCTATAGTTTCAATACCTAAAACTAGAAGTTCTAGAGTATTCCTACGGTCATATCATAATCATTATAATCATACAATAACATACAATTACTTGACTTGGAGCTGGATACCCGTGGTGCCATACTTCTTTTAAAACAAGCGTTTAAAATTTAAAACAGCTTTAGAAAATGTTTTTGAACCCAAACCACACCGAGTTTTGAACCGGCTCGATATACCATAAAATGTAACACCCCAAACCCGCCCATGCGTTAAGGCGGATCGACATGTCACATGAGAAAAATGCTTTTAAGTCCTTTTCATTCGCACGTAAAATGATTTAAAATTAAGTAAAAATAGATTCCAAAATTTTGACGAAGTATTATTGAATTAAAGATTAATTGATAACTCGATAAATTTGAACTAATGATTTTAAAACCATATCTTTTGAAAAGAGTTGATGATAATTTAAGAGAAAATTTCTGAATTTAAAATATTTATGAAAGTTTATTATGAAATCCATTTGTATCTCCATTTTAGAAAAAAAATGTTTATTTAAGTTTTTAGAAAAATGTCATTTAAAGTACTTAGAGTAAAATCAATACGTCAAACATAAAACAAAATAAAAATAATCTAGAGGCCTTATTACAACCTTAACTGAAAATAGTAATGTAATGAAGTGTACTAAAATAAATCCAAAGTCCAAATAAACCGTTTTTGTAGTATGGCCTCCACCGAGTCATCCATGGCCCAAGTCTCCATCATCGAACATTACGAAAGGAAATAAGGAAACGGGATGAGTTACTAGAACTCGATGTATAACCCCTTACCATTGTCCACTGGGCTCAATCTCATTTAGCAATATTTTGGGCCTAAGCCCATTTACAAAATAATGTATCAATGATATCATGTAAATGAAATGCAATTCCCAAACCAATCCTAATAATCCATCCGCTACACACCACCCGTACCATCCATCACACCTGTGGGGATCTTTTGTCAACCCACCCCGCCAACACACCAATCGTAGGCATTTAGCCATTTATATCAAATTCGAATTATGGACAAGCCATCAGGATAACAGAATATACGTTGCATTGCCACTATACAAAATTGTGGCAAAGCCACCAAAATATGTGGCAGAGCCACCATAACTTCTCTTCAATATTATCCCATCCCATGCAAAATCATGTATATAATGCATAGCAATTCATGATTTTTACAATATATCAACAGTAACTTATTCGGATATTCATTACAAAAAAATACGGCCCATTATAACAATTTATCAAATAGGCCTATTAAGCAAAATATCAGATTGGCCCATTTATCAAAATATCAAATTGGCCCATTTAGCAAAAATATCAAATTGGCCCATTAATCAAAATGTCCATTCGGCCCATAAGGCAATATGTCAATTCGGCCCATTAAGCAATTTCGTATTTCGGCCCTTTAGGGGTATTTTCACAATTTGCACAATGATACCACCAATTTCGTCAATTTTATCAAAATAATATATCTTAGGCCAATTTTTCCAATTTACGCCCTATTACGATTTTAGTCATAGGGATTTGTTTCCGATACTATATCAACCTTAAACCCACGAAAAACGGTGTGAGATTACACACCTGATTACGGTAAGCACTAAGCTTTCTTGATCGTCGACACCTAAAATATCGTAACACTCGATTAGTCGACATACTTGATTTATTAATCAACTCTAAAATGAACGATCTAAGGTGCTTACCCTTGGAATCGTGAATGACCACGATTTGTCGATTTTCTCCGGATGACGGTCCACAACCCGGTGGAAAATCCCGAATCGTTGATGTCTCAAAATTGCAAATGACCTCGAATAGTCGATTCTCACCGGATGATGGTCCACAACCCGGTGGAAAATCCCGAATCGCCGATACTGCCCTTCGTTTGAATTTAGGAGTAGGGATCGCTAATCTGCTCCTTTTGAGATCTCCACTCGACTTTCCTTTCGAATCGGTACCACAAGCCTCCATTCGATTAGATCTTAAAATAGATCGATATTACGATAAAATATGGATTGTCAAAGGGTAAAGATCGGCTTACCACTAATTCTGAGTGATCAACGGTTGGATAGATCGATCGATTTAATCTCTATAATTATAATCGGTTAATCATCCCTATTCCAATAACATCTTAATGAATAAAATACGATTTTATAGAATCCTTGAAGAACTCCTCACCTTGAAGATTTTTAGGACCGATTCCCAAGGATTGTACGATAACTTCGGAAGATTCAAAGTTTCGGCCTTCCACTATATCACTACGAAGAAGGAAAATAATCTCGTTTGAGAGAGAATAAGGTGATGGTCTCGGCCAATATGACCATCCCAAACCAAAACATAAATTCGGCATAAGATAAAGAAAAATAAAATGTTGAAAAGAACACTTACCGATTGATCAAGGAATGAGTGATAACTCGAATGAAAAAGAAAGAATAAAGAAGAGATGAAAGGTTTCGGCTATAGAGGAAAAATAGAAAAATATTGGCTATGGTGAAAAGGATTAGAAAAGAAGAGATGCTTGAAGGATTTTGTGAAAAAGAAAAGAAAGAAGAAGAAAGATGTTTGACTAGCTTCGGTTTCCAAGAAAGATAAGTGAACAAATTTTTGGTCTCAATGGTTTGGGTACATTCAACAACAAGAAGAGAGAAAAGAGAGAATATGCACACTCAAAGCGTGAAGATTCAGCAAGAAGGAGAAGGAAATTTGGAGATAAAAGAAAAATGACACAAAAGTTGCAAATAGGAGTTTTTGGCCAAAACAACACCAAAACTTTTACCAATTGCCAAAGAAAATTCGGCTACCTCCCTCTACACCCAAAACCGTCCACATTCATGACCATAGTGGTCAAAAATTGGCCAACCACACTTTCCATAACACTTCCCTTGAAAAAGGCCATATGTTCCCCTTACTTTCCCCTTTCTCTTGATTTCTTTCCTCACCTTCATCCTTTCCTATTTTCCTTAGCTATCTTGCCAAAAATAAAAAGTCTACCTTGCCTTATTTACATGCTTGGACGACACTTAGAGAAAGAATGCAAAAATAATAGTCAAAATTTGCACACAATGGGATTTGAACCTCTTCCCTCAAGGTACTTCATGTGGCGCCATAACCTTCTTACCAATTGTTCAATTATGCTAGCAATTTACTCATTTATTTCCATAAGCTTTGAGGTCACTTACTATATCTCCTTAAAGTGCTAAATGCCAAAATTTTTACTAGGACCAAATAAACCCCGAGCCTTCTCAAGATCCCCTAAACATACACAATTAATAATTTAACTAGCTTAACACCAGAAATAATGCAACATATAAAATTCCAAATTTTAGGATGTTACAGTAGGGAAGGCATAAGTTAGAGCAATGACACCTTTTTGTTCTCATATTGTTTTTGTTTTGAACTTCTCTCGATAGATTAGTTGGTTCAAAATGAGTGGAAGGATTAATGCTATTATTTATTATGACGGTGAGGTGCGTGACAATGAGAACGGGATGGGTTTTTTATCGGAGAACATAGCGTGGTTGGCATTTAACCAGAACATATAGTTTCCATGTAACACCCCATACCCGAGTCCAAGGCTAAGACCGGATACGAGACATTACTATGCTTGAACTTTCTTAAACATGTACTTACGGGCTAAAAAAAATTTTGTTCCCAATTAAAAACTTCTCTTTCTTAATCAACTTATACATCTCATGGGCCTACGAGGCTTTGAACTCATGTTCGGAAACTTTCAGAACTCAACGAGAAACTTTTACTCGAAATAGGGTCCACACGCCCGTGGACTTAGGACACGGCCGTGTACTCTTAGACATGCTCGTGTCTTCCACCCGTGGTCGACGCTGACTAATTACACACGATCTGAACACGCCCGTGGACTTAGACCGTGTGCTGTACCTTGAAATACTGACTTGCTTACACGGCCTAGGGCACACGCCCGTTTCCTAACCGTGTTTCATGCACGACCTCAACATACGGCCGTGGGATTAACCCGTGGCCTATCCTGACTTATGGAACAAAGGTGCAGGGTACGCACAGCCTAGACACACGCCAGTGTGCCTATCCGTGTGGGCACTTAGAGGCTATCTACCAAGCCTTTTTCTACTCTCATTTGCATACATTCATATACCAATTCAATAAAATCTCAAGTCATCAATTAGAACACATGAATTAACACATTTGGTTCATGGAAGTAAATTTTTCCTCCCATACACTTGGGAGAATTATTCCCACAACATTTACAAACAACTTAACCCATCATCAATGGCTATACACTACCATACTCTAAATTCTCTTAGGCCAACACAATTTGGCTACAACAATTAGACTTCATCAACTTTAAAACAATCCCTATACATGCCATGACCCGATAGAACTTGAAACACCATACCAGGAGTCTACTCGATAGTGTGAAAACATCTCCGGCGGCCTCTAACCCGAGCTAGTTAAAATAACCTATAAAAGATGGAAAAAGGAAAGGAGTAAGCAATAATGCTTAGTAAGTTCATCTACATAAACTGACAAATACCGACATTCATTGGATGCACATAACCACAAGGTATTATACTAAATTTTCTCCTTAACTCATGGTAATTTAACCACTCTGGAAGCTTACTCAATCTATCTCTTACCATATACATACCACGCCACTAGCCAACTACTCGTGTTAACTAGCACACATTCCTGCACTGATTGTCATATAATCACATAAAACGACACACCAAGCATTTTCAATAAGCGACTCATACTACTAATCTCTCGGGGGTTTCGCACTTAGCCCACCATTGAATCTCTAATAGGGTGGTATCGCACTCAGCCCACCAATCATTTATAAGCGATGGTATCACACACAGCCCATCGATTACTAATTAATCAGGTGGTAATGCACATAGCCCACCGATATTAATATAATTGATGGTATCGCACACAGCCCATCACTACCATCAATAAGGTGATATCGCACATAGCTCACTGTTATTTTACATTCATGGATAGTAATCCACAAGTATATCTCTATTTCAAATGTTCATCAGAGAACATCCTCACATACTTCTATTCTTACTTAACTTTCTACGATACTCATTCGCATTCACACAGTACATCAATAAATCTATATCATGCAACTAAGGTGCATTAATAACACATATCCCGCTAGGGGTTCATTATATAATCAATTCATCTCAATTCAGTTCTAACACTTACTTGTACTTCTCGTGGTACAACCACCTGCATTCAAATTGTTAACTAACTCTCTTGAGTCTCATCCACATAGTTCTCATTGACATCATACCTCAATAGGGTCTTACACATTTTAACATATCGATACCATGTCCTTAACATGGTCTTATACGAAATCTTACATCGAGGCCATATTCCAATATGGTCTTACTCGAAACTTTAACCATCATCATATCATTCTATATACATTTTCCATTACTCTTAAATTCAATTCTCTTGACATCTCATCAAAGATATTTCATACATTCATAGTGTAAATCTACTTTCCATACAACATTGGAATATTAAATTAACTCGTACATAGTTGCAACAATCGCACATGAACTTACCTCGATGTCGAAAGGGTCGAAAGGGACTTTCTGCCCACTTTTCTTTTTCACCCGTTCTAGGTCCAAAACTCGATTTATTTGATCTAGAACAATGAAATTTACTAATTTAATCACTTATAAATCATAATACACCATAATCTACACTTTAGGCAAAAATGACTATTTTGCCCCTACACTTGGGTAAAATTACTATTTTGCCCCTAGGCTCGTAAATAAATTTTCATCACATTTTCTTGTTAAACAAGTCTAGCTGAACATTTAATCCTCTTACAACTATCCACAATTCCATCTATTTCAAGACTTAATGAACAAATTACAACTTTTGCATTTTAGTCCCAATTAGGTTTTTTCATGACAACACATTTCACAAAAGTTGTTTCTCATCATCCTATCATTCATTTTATTCCATAAAAACTCATTAAACAACATAAATTCTATCATGGTAAGTCCCTAGACTTTCAACCATATTGCAAACTAGTCCCCTCCTTAGAAAGCTTAAGCTTTGGGGACTCCAAAAGTACAATTTTTATCAAGAAAGATCATTAAAATCACTTAATTGTGAGGAGAATTGCTTGCTGAAATTTTAAGCTTTCAAACCCCTCCCATGGCTGCTATTTTCGGTGGAAGAAGAGAAGAAATAAAAAGATGATAGCTTTTTGCTTATTTCATCTTATTTTATTTCTTTTTAGTCACCTAACATGACCACATTTAATGCTCTTGTCCCCTTAGCTATCCTTGACCGGCCAACTCACTTAATAAGGCCAAATTACACATTTGGAACCTCCAATTTATAATCCATAGCTACTTGGCACCTTTAGCAAATAAAATGGAACTTTTGCACTTTATGCGATTTAGTCCTTTTTCGAAATTAAGCTAGAAATCGCTAAAATTAAGGCACCAAAATTTTCATGCATCCTTATAAACATGTTATAACACATAACATAACATGAAAATAATTTTCTCTAACCTCGAATTAGTGATTCCGAGATCACTGTTCCAACTAGCCCCTAAATCGGGCTGTTACAATTCTCCCCCCTTAGGGATTTTCGTCCCCAAAAATCTTATCAGGTGGAGTTGCTATCAACATTCTTAAAACGTTTCCATCTACCTTTCAAAATAGCAAATCCTCTTATCCTCAAGTTTCTCTTGCCAATAATTCTTAAGCTGTGATACATAAGGTAGAATTGTAACTTGAGACCTAGGTTATTCTTCCTCTGGGGCATATACTATATCCAGAAATCCACTAATTTTGAACTCTGTACATGTCTAAATGATCGTTCGGATCTTTACTAGTTGATTCACTACAATTCGAATGACAATTCCCCTCTTTGGGAATTTTGTCAAACCAATTTTGAAATCCATAAGGTTTTATCTCACTTTCTCACTAAAGCATTCACCGACTGTAGTAGTCTTGACTTGTACGCTTTGAAGACTCAGCTTTTAGTGGTCAACTACTTCTGACCATAATCTCAATCATACTGCGAAATGTACTCTATTGTCAAAACGTTTATGCACATAACTGTATTTCCTTATTCTTGCTTTAATAGATATGCAATTACTAAATCTCATACCAAAACTTCTATATAAGTTCTGGATTCCTCATCATTTCAAATTTTATCTCGAGAAAGCATCAGCAACTGAAAAATTATCCTACTAAGATCAACCGAGTAACTAACTCGCATTGCTTAACATGGATATTCATTTAGACACTTGTATTATGTCTACTATCTGATAAGTATTACAATAACTATATTCACCATTTAATAGTTCAAGCTGTTTTCACTATTTCATTTTCAAAATCCTCTGTAGCATAAGATTCTCTAACTCATCAAAATTCAAAAGGCACATATCGGTTTGTCCATGAATCATTTCCTAACATTTAACTCACAATACAGACACAAAAGTGATTGTCTCTGGATCACCAACCTATCAACTCTTTTTCCCGATTCAGACTGAACTCAGTATTAGAACTTTCAATTAATAGCTCCCTACTCACGTACACACAGGATTTTATTCTCTTTATTAATTCATGTGTGAATATACACAGAACTTGAATCATATCTCAACATATTAATCTACTCTTTTCTCCACACTGAGGACATATTTCTAGCACACTCTCATCTGAGTTTCTCTTGCTGTGCTAATCTAAAACCTTTACTAACATCATATCTCATGATAGCAGGGACATCTCGATTGAATTCATTAACTCTATTCAGCTTACTCGAAAACTCATCATACAACGTGAAACTTGTGATTTCACTTCTTATACTAGAATCATCACTAACTTCCTCCTCAAAGTATCCAAATGGGATTACTAGGAGATAAAGGAATGTCGATTTCAAATAACTAAATCGACAACCGTTTGTCTTATTCTTACCATTAGCTACCATTCTCATACAATCACGGTTTATGAAAAGAACAACTACATCAGCCCTGAAAGGCAACAGATACTTATACATAATACTCAAGGAGATTATTATATTCCATCCATGGCATCAACTAACCATGCACAACTACAGGCTTTGAGCCAACTTACTCAAACTTGCCATTTATTTAGCACATACCGTGCCACACGTCGTACTCATTTCTTCGTGATTCAATCATGAATATCGGTATTCACTCCTTTATATGACTTTAGTACTAATCTCATTTCTACTTCTAACTCATCTACCTGTCCCATTGATCACTAGGGATAATCAAAGACGCATATTCATCATTATTCATGTAGGTACAAGACCAATGCCACATTCCCGAGAGGTCCTTATATGGAGTCACCTCTAAACGCCAATGCCGTATCCCGGATAAGGTCTTATATAGACTTCCTCGTCAGGTATCGATGCCATATTCTGGATACGGTCTTATACAGAATCTCAACTCGGTTCCGAGGCCATGTCCCGATCATGGTCTTATACGGGACCTTGTCTATCTCATATCTCGATGATAGCCCCATCATTTTAGTCCTCTAGGACTTCAACCTCATGTTCAACAACAGTTACTCTATTTAGTAGAGTACTATGCATCGATGTGATACAAGGCATTCTTAATCATGCTAGAATAATTATTGCATTAATCCAATGTAAACTTACTCAACTTAACTCTCATAACATCTCATCATAATTCAACAGTGGCAAGGGAGTGAGGTTGCAAAGTCCCTTAGCCTAACTCTCGTGACTACATACATATGATTTACTACTCATTGTCAATGAAATATCATCATATTCACACAACTTGCCTCAAGTGAGTTTTCATATTTATCACGCTACAATTGTTTCTATCACTTATACTTTCGAACTGTGACTTCACTTACTCAAGTTTCACATTAAGGTCTACTTGAGTACTCAACATTTAACTCTAATTCCTCTTACTATTTCTTATTAATCTAGAGAATGCCTTACGGGTTTTGAGTACGTCGTTTACTTGATTGCCATAGTCCAACTATGGTTTTACTCGTATCACAACATCATAGCCCAGCTATTGCTTTACATGTCACCACGATGCTATAGCCACGCTATGGTCTTACACGGAATCTCGTATCAACACCAATGCCATATCCCAGATACGGTCTTACATGAAAACTCATATCGATGCCGATGCCATATCCCAGATATGGTCTTACACGGAATCATATGTCGATGTCAATGCCATGCCCCAGACATGGTCTTATATGGGATCACATATATCGCCATGGTCTAACCATGGTCTTACTCATCATTTTATAATTGAACGACCGTACTCATCTCCTACATTCTACTTAGTCAAACTTTTCAGTTTTAACTCTCACACTATAATATGTGTGACTTTGTAACAGGGTCATAAGACGAAACATTATACCTTCTCTACTTTAACAGTCACACATGAGATTTAACCATGGGGACATATTTATCATAAACAATGGCATCATAAATCTCAAATGCTTACTTACTCTTACTGCTTCTCACATACATCATGGTACTTACTAGTCTCATGTTTGTAAGGTAAACAAGGTACCTGTATCACTTGATCACATTGATCAGCATACTTTAATACGATAATCATGATCTCTAATTCATCATTCATAACATAAATAATACTCAATTTAAACTTGATAATAGCTTTGCTTACTAAGCTTTCTTGTCATCTCAATTTAACTTTACTCATTTTGCCCGATGAATTTCTGCGAATAACTGAGGATACTAAATCTCATCCCACGTAACTTAATGCCAAAGCCATATCCTAGATACGGTCTTACATGGAATTTCTCATCTTGGTTTCGAGGCCATGTCTTGACATGGACTTATACGAAGTCTTTACTCGTGAACTGGTCAATGCCGAGCCTTGGCTGGGACTTACATGAAATTTCTTTCTCTTGATAGCTTTTCAATGCCAAGACTTGTCTTGGACTTACATGACAACTATTCAATGCCAAGCTTGCCTTGGACTTACATGATAACTCTGTTCAATGCCAAGCTTGCCTTGGACTTACATGATAACTATGTTCAAAGCCAAGCTTGCCTTGGACTTACATGATAACTCTGTTCAATGCCAAGATTGCCTTGGACTTACATGATAACTCTGCTTGATTGCCGATGCCATGCCTTGGCTTGGTCTTATACGGACTTTCTTATCTCATGTGGTGGATCGAGTATCCTGGGAAATTCATCTTCAATCGGGACTTGCTCATACTTAATCTCATTGATTTCTTTATTTAACATAGCATTAAGCATTCCATCGAAATAATGCATATTATACTAAGCAATTCAATAATAGAAATCATAGAGCTTAGAAATCATACAAACTTACTGAAATTAGCTCGATTGGTAATCATCTCTGTCTTAACAAAACAATTTTGTTAGAGCCGGGAGACATCACACTATCACGGTCCACATATGGCATGTATAGCTAGACTCTTACTCGTGCTACGTTAGCCCGAGAACCAACTAAACCATGCTCTGATACCACTAAATGTAACACCCCATAACCGAGTCCAAGGCTAAGACCGGATACGAGACATTACTATGCTTGAACTTTCTTAAACATGTACTTACGGGCTAAAAAAAATTTCGTTCCCAATTAAAAACTTCTCTTTCTTAATCAACTTATACATCTCATGGGCCTACGAGGCTTTGAACTCATGTTCAGAAACTTTCGGAACTCAACGGGAAACTTTTACTCGAAACAGGGTCCACACGCCCGTGGACTTAGGACATGCCTGTGTACTCTTAGACATGCCCGTGTCTTCCACCCGTGGTCGACACTGACTAATTACACACGGTCTGAACACGCCCGTGGACTTAGACCGTATGCTGTACCTTGAAATACTGACTTGCTTACACGGCCTGGGGCACACGCCCGTTTCCTAACCGTGTTTCATGCACGACCTCAACATACGGCCGTGGGATTAACCCGTGGCCTATCCTGACTTATGGAACAAAGGTGCGAGGTGCGCATGCGGCCAGACACACGCCCCGTGTGTCTATCCGTGTGGTACTTAGAGGCTATCTACCAAGCCTTTTTCTACTCTCATTTGCATACATTCAGATACCAATTCAATAAAATCTCAAGTCATCAATTAGAACACATGAATTAACACATTTGGTTCATGGAAGTAAAGTTTTCCTCCCATACACTTGGGAGAATTATTCCCACAACATTTACAAACAACTTAAGCCATCATCAATGGCTATACACTACCATACTATAAATTCTCTTAGGCCAACACAATTTGGCTACAACAATTAGACTTCATCAACTTTAAAAGAATCCCTATACATGCCATGACCCGATAGAACTTGAAACACCATACCAGGAGTCTACTCGATAGTGTGAAAACATCTCCGGCGGCCTCCAACCCGAGCTAGTTAAAATAACCTATGAGAGATGGAAAAAGGAAAGGAGTAAGCAATAATGCTTAGTAAGTTCATCTACATAAACTGACAAATACCGACATTCATTGGATGCACATAACCACAAGGTACTATACTAAATTTTTCTCCTTAACTCATGGTAATTTAGCCACTCTGGAAGCTTACTCAATCTATCTCTTACCACATACATACCACGCCACTAGCCAACTGCTCGTGTTAACTAGCACACATTCCTGCACTAATTGTCATGTAATCACATAAAACGACACACCAAGCACTTTCAATAAGCTACTCATACTACTAATCTCTCGGTGGTTTCGCACTTAGCCCACCATTGAATCTCTAATAGGGTGGTATCGCACTCAGCCCACCAATCATTTATAAGCGATGGTATCACACACAACCCTTCGATTACTAATTAATTAGGTGGTAACGCACATAGCCCACCGATATTAATATAATTGATGGTATCGCACACAGCCCATCACTACCATCAATAAAGTGATATCGCACATAACTCACCGTTATTTTACATTCATGGATAGTAATCCACAAGTATATCTCTATTTCAAATGTTCATCAGAGAACATCCTCACATACTTCTATTCTTACTTAACTTTCTACGATACTCATTCGCATTCACACAGTACATCAATAAATCTATCTCATGCAACTAAGGTGCATTAATAACACATATCCCGCTAGGGGTTCATTATATAATCAATTCATCTCAATTCAGTTCTAACACTTACTTGTACTTCTCGTGGTACAACCACCTACATTCAAATTGTTAACTAACTCTCTTGAGTCTTATACATATAGTTCTCATTGACATCATACCTCAATAGGGTCTTACACATTTTAACATATCGATACCATGTCCTTAACATGGTCTTATACGAACTCTTACGCCGAGGCCATATTCCAATATGGTCTTACTCAAAACTTTAACCATCATCATATCATTCTATATACATTTTCCATTACTCTTAAATTCCATTCTCTTGACATCTCATCAAAGATATTTCATACATTCATAGTGTAAATATACTTTCCATACAACATTGGAATATTAAATTAACTCGTACATAGTTGCAACAATCGCACATGAACTTACCTCGATGTCGAAAGGGCCGAAAGGGACTTTTTGCCCACTTTTCTTTTTCACCCGTTCTAGGTCCGAAACTCAATTTCTTTGATGTAGAACAATGAAATTTACTGATTTAATCATTTATAAATCATAATACACCATAATCTACACTTTAGGAAAAAATGACTATTTTGCCCCTACACTTGGGCAAAATTACTATTTTGCCCCTAGGCTCGTAAATAAATTTTCATCACATTTTCTTGTTAAACAAGTCTAGCTGAACATTTAATCCTCTTACAACTATCCACAATTCCATCTCTTTCAAGCCTTAATGAATAAATTACAACTTTTGCATTTTAGTCCTAATTAGGTGTTTTCATGGCAACACCTTTCACAAAAGTTGTTTCTCATCATCCTATCATTCATTTTCTTCCATAAAAACTCATCAAACAACATAAATTATATCATGGTAAGTCCCTAGACTTTCAACCATATTGCAAACTAGTCCCCTCCTTAGAAAGCTTAAGCTTTGGGGACTCCAAAAGTACAATTTTTATCAAGAAAGATCATTAAAATCACTTACTTGTGAGGAGAATTGCTTGCTGAAATTTTAAGCTTTCAAACCCCTCCCATGGCTGCTATTTTTTATGGAAGAAGAGAAGAAATAAAAAGATGATAGATTTTTGCTTATTTCATCTTATTTTATTTCTTTTTAGTCACCTAACATGACCACATTTAATGCTCTTGTCCCCTTAGCTATCCTTGACCGGCCAACTCACTTAACAAGGCTAAATTACACATTTGGGACCTCTAATTTATAATCCATAGCTACTTGGCACCTTTAGCAAATAAAATGGAACTTTCGCACTTTATGCGATTTAGTCCTTTTTCGAAATTAAGCTAGAAATCACTAAAATTAAGGCACCAAAATTTTCATGCATCCTTATAAACATGTTATAACACATAACATAACATGAAAATAATTTTCTCTAACCTTGAATTAGTGATTCTGAGATCACTGTTCCGACTAGCCCCTAAATCGGGCTGTTACATTCCAGATCTCTGAACAAGAATTAGGTGAAAAATCGTCGGATCCAACCCGATAAGAGTATCGTTTCTTTAGTATCGATTTTATGCTTCGGTCGACCTCGTCAGATATGACACTTTCGATATCAAATGTGCTAAGGGCTTAGAGGCGATGGTGCAAACATATATCGATAGTGGATCACCGTTTGTCGAGTTATACGTGGAATTTTCAAGGCCAGATGAAGGCCCTCGGACATCGACATATATTCTTGTTCAAGAGACCAGAACGGTTGAAAATGTCGATAGTCCAACGACACAATTGTGTGGTGGGTTCACCACTTTGTTAGAAAGTTCCCATTATGATATCCCAAAATTATCAATGGGAAGACATTCATCCGTCTCGGACATAGATTTCAACAATGGGAGGCAAGACACAGAACAATTGGGTGTTGGTGGTAAAACAGAATACACGACCCCTACATGACACTCAGTTAGCAGGTTTGACATGAACTTCGGCTAGTGGGTGTTCAACACTGGGAATACTTACGTGGGAATGGCATCAACTTCCAGCTATTGGCAATCAAAAAATGATTCTGGGCATTTCAACAACTACACAAGAAGGGATAATGTACTCCTTATGACATCCACCGACGAGGGGACATCTAGCACGGTAGATGTTGGTGGGTTTGAGAATGAAGATGGAAATGAATCCGATACCGATCCAGTCAGAGAGCCTAATGCCGACGATTAAGAAATTGTATTCTTTTCTAAACTGGAGCATGTTCCAACTGAACCAAAAGATGGTGAAGAGGGTGAAGATGCAGAAGAAGATCCACGGTTCACGGTGTACTCGCCTCTTGTAACAGCCCGATTTTGGGGCTAGTCGGACAGTGGTTTCGGAACCAATAATTCGAGGTTGAAGAAAATTATTTTGATATAATTTTATGTATTATGTAATAATTATATGGATGTATGAAAATTTTGGTGCATTAATTTTAGTGATTGCATGCTTAATTGTGAAAAAGGACTAAATCGCATAAAGTGCGAAAGTTCTATTTTGCAAGGTAGAGGTGTCTAATAGCCATAGAATATTAAATTGGAGGTCCTTAAAGTGCAATTAGGCCATTAAGAGTGTGTTGGCTGGCCATAGAGACAAGGAGACAAGGGCATTAAATTTTGGTCAAAATTTGGTGAAAATAGGTGATAAAAAAATGAATAAAATAAGATAAATAGAAGAGATATCATCCTTCACTATTCATGCTTCTTCTCCACCAAAAATTTAATGGAAATTAGAGGTTTTGGAGTTCAAACTTTCATCCAATCCATTCTCTTGCAAGTAAGTAATTTTAGGGGTCTTTCTTGATAATTTTTGTACTTTTGGAACCCCCAAAGCTTAAGCTAGCTAATGAGGGGATTAATTTGCAAAATGGTTGAAAGTTTAGGTGTAACACCCCTAACCTGTATCCGTCGCCGGATTAAGGTTACGAGGTCTTACCATAACAATTACCAAGTCCATACACTCCATCCAACTAACACTTGATAATTTCATATCATTTCATGCTATCACAAATGAATATAAATATATATATTCTATCAGGTCTTAATATAACAACTTGCATTATAAAATCACATGGTCAATAAAAAAAAAACGACTACATAAGTATATAATATTTAGACTTTTATTCACCTATAACATGCACACAAATAAAAATCTAATAGTCACTTACATATTTAATCAAATAAAATTCTTAAAGCATTCCATATATATATAAAAACCAAATTAGCACATACCATTTTGAAATCAATCCATGTACAAATGTTTTCATGTAAACTTTATTATTAAAAAATATATATTCACGCAACAAACGGATGCACATATAGACTGTGAAATATTAAACATACATGAACGACTATTAAACCAATATACCTTATCAATTCATTATCTTAGCCCAAAATGCCTTAAACCACAAAATACAACCCATACTTATCAATTATATATGTACCATGGCCGAATATAGGCTAAAATAACTTACTACTCATCAACATTAACATGGCATCTTTAATAATCCAAATAGACCAAATTAATTTACAACCCAAAGAACATCATCTCAACTATATCCACCTCATTCGAACCAAATCAAAATGAATGCAAAACATATCAATATATCATATTTATCCCAAATGCATCACATTTAGATATAATAGGCATATTATTTGACCATATTTCATACATGATTAAACCATGGCCATATTTCACATCTCTTAATATCGTAATCAATCCATTATATCAAGAACATAGGAATTAAACTTAATCAAAAGAAATAGCCATTTTCGCAAGGCTATTCATATATATATATACAAGGCCAAAAGTCATTAATCTAAACCTTAGTCTAACCTATACATGCCTTCGGTTCAAAACTAAGATTAAATACCACAAGGGGAGATAGTGTGGTTGACTTTTTCGACGATCCTCAGATGCCCGTAGCTTGATGGAAAATCTATAAAATGTAACAAAGAGCACACACGAAATAAGCTCACTAGCTTAGTAAGTCTTAAGCATTTACGAAACAACAGTCAAATATTCCAACATTTAGCACACATACATACATGAATATACCTGTAAATTCAAGTAATTTAACAGATAATAATTTCAATATGGTCGAACAAAATTGCCTCTATGTAACTTATCATCTATTATTCCTCATTGAAGGTATACAACCCTTCCAAAGACTTTAAGCCTTAACTATTCGCATATTACCTTATTAACAAGTATAACATATATCACAAGTATATATATACTGAGATATGCATTTTCAATAACTTTCACTTTTGACATTTTCACCTTTGACCGAATCTCAAAGATATCACCAAGCTTATATTCAATATACATATCACACTTATTAATGAATAATTCAAGTACACATATCATAAAGACTCATTATCAAAAACTTTAACCATTCTACAACTTATGTAATTTGAAAGGAAAGATATTCACATACCTTGTTCCTTTCATCCATAAACCTTTATATTTACCCGAGCATTTTGTTTATTTAAGTATTTACATCCCACCTTGTAAAGGATTTATAACACATCACCGGCATTAAGCCTGCTAGGCAATAAGCCTGATATACATCACAAGCACAAGGCACGCTAGGCTCATAGCCGAATTACATCACCGCACAAGGCACCGCTGGGCATTTAGCCCGATTACATCACCGCACAAGGCACGCTGGGCATTTAGCCCGATAAATAACACCAAAGACGAAGCTCGCATGGCTTAAGGCCCGATATAGATATGATCATTAATTCCACACTCATTTCATAACATCAACAATGCAAACAACTCATATAAATCATAATACCTTCACATACCAACCAAAACATATTTATACACTTTTCGTTTTACAAAGTAAATTCAATTCAATACCATACTTCTACATTCGGCTATTATCTATAATTATACTTTAAATATTTAAGTTTCATTATTCATCATAGTCGTAAATAAATTTTTAACGTATATTTGCTTAAGGACTTACCTCGATCGTCGACGGACAACGTGGTCCCGGCTATTCGGTAACACCTTCGCTTTCCCCGATCCAAATCCGTTTTTCTTTGTTCTTGATCTAAACACATTAAAATTTAGCTCATTCAAGCACATTTCATCTCAATTTAGTCCCAAAACACATAAATGGGCAAATTACCATTTTACCCCTAATGTTTCACATTTTTACAATTTAATCCTATTTGCACAAAACACAAAATACACAAAATTTCACTATAATTCTTTAGGGCCGAATTTACATAGGGACTATACAAGTCCATTTCTTTCATTTATTTTGCATTTTGTTCCTCAAAAATTCATTTTTGCAATTTAGCCCAAATACTCAAATTTACCAAAAATCCAAAGACAAAACATATTAATCTAACATATATCTTTCATTTAAAATCATCAAACATCAAAACCAAATGAACATGTCAATAGCCGAACATCAAGCATGCTTAGATTTAAAAATTTTAACATGGGTCACCTTTGTCAAGCAACGATCTCAAAAACATAAAAATTTACAAAACGACCAAGAATTTACCTTGAATTTGGCTTGAATGTAGCCAAATTTCAAAGAACCTAGCTCCCTTTCTTTCCTCAATATTCGGCCAAGAGAAGATGAGTAAACATGCATATTTTTTTATGTTTTAATTAACATATAATATGGCTTTAATTTATTTACTTATTTAACCTTATATCATAAAATCATATAATATAAAACTTAAGGTTAATCTTGTCATATACCACCCACTAACTTAGAAATGGGTTATTTATCCATTTAATACTTCATATTAAAAAGCCATCATCATTCTAGCACTTTACACTATAATATGCAACTTTTACACTTTACGCGATTTAGTCCTTTTTGTTAAATTGAACACACAAACGATTAAATTTTTCTACTGAAACTTTCACACACATTAATTCACATATAATAAACACAAAATAAAATATTAAAATATTTCTCGGACTTCGGATTCGTGGTCCCGAAACCACCGCTCCGATTAGGGTCAAATTCGATCTGTTACAACTCTCCCCTTTAGGATTTTCGTCCCCAAAATCTTACCGTTAAACAAGGTCGGATATTGTTGCCTCATTGAATCCTCGTGCTCCCACGTAGCCTCTTCAACTCCGTGACGATTCCATAGTACCTTCACTAATGGAATTCTTTTATTTCTCAACTCTTTTATTTCCCGAGCTAAGATACGGATCGGTTCTTCATTGTATGTCAAATCGATTAGATTTCAATCTCTGCTCGGTGTGATCACATGAGACGGATCTCGATCAGACTTACGAAACATCGAAACATGAAATACGTCATGTATCTTTTCTAACTCGAGGGCAACTTCAACCTATAAGCAACAGCCCAATACGTTCGTGATTTCATAAGGTCCGATGAATCTCGGACTAAGTTTGCCTTTCCGACCAAATCGAAATACCTTTTTCCACGGAGAAACTTTCAAGAATACACGATCTCCGATTTGAAATTCAATATCTTTACGCTTTAAGTCAAAGATAAGACTTTTGTCGATGCCCGAGGCGACTTTCAAAGTATTTCGATCACACCCACTTTTTGTTCGGTTTCTTTAATCAAATCAACCCGTGTATCTTATTCTCGCGAGCTCACCCAATATAATGGTGTTCGACATTTTCGCCCGCATAAAGGCTTCATAAGGTGCCATTTTGATACTAGATTGAAAGCTATTATTGTAAGCAAATTCAATCAAAGGTAGGTATCGTTCCCACGCACCTTCAAACTCGAGAACGCAACATCTCAACATGTCCTCAAGTATCCGAATAGTTCGCTCGGATCGACCGTCCAATCATGGATGAAAGGTCAGACTAAAATGAAGTTTAGTGCCTAAAGCATCTTGCAACTTCTTCCAAAACCGCGATGTGAATCTCGGGTCTCTGCAAAAACAATGGAACTCTGTACACCATGCAATCTCACAATGCGTGATACATACAATTCGGCAAGTTTATCGAGTGAATAGTCCGCACGAACCGGTACAAAATGAGCTGATTTGGTCGGTCCTATCAACTATAACCCAAACGGCATCTTTCTCACTCGGTGTCATAGGGAGACCGGATACAAAATCCATTGTAATTCTATCCCATTTCCATTCGTATCATGATTGGTCAAGTAGTCCGGATGGCACTTGATGCTCACTTTTTACTTGGCGACAAACTAAGCATTTCAAACAAATTCGATATATCCCGCTTCATGCCGTGCCACCAATAGAATTGTTTCAAATCGTTATACATTTTTGTGCTACCCGGATGTATCGATAGTCGACCCTATGGGCCTCACTCGAATCATCTCAGATCAAATCGAGTTCTTCAAACACACATTCGGCTTTTAAAATTCAAACAATCAATTGCATCAATCTGAAAATCGATTACGCACCTTTTTCACACCGAATTCGACTAGTAATCAAATCTTTGTCGACTTTCTCGTGCATCACAAATTTGCTGAATAAACATTGGTCTTGCTTGTAACTCGGCTATGATCGAACCATCACGCATATAGCTATCTGCGCGTTCATTGCACGAAGAGCAAACAATGATTTCCGACTTAACGCATCTGCGCAACAACGTTAGCTTCTCCGGATGGTAGTCAATCACCAATTCATAGTCTTTTAACAATTCCAACCACCGCGTTGTCTTAAATTCAGGTCTTTTGAGTCATCAAATACTTGGACTTTTATGATCCGAGTAAACATGGCATTTCTCGCCGAATAAGTAATGACGCCAAATCTTCGGTCATGAACACAATGGTCGCAAGCTCCAAATCATGCGTCGGGTAATTTCTTTCATGCGCTTCAATTGTCTTGATGCGTAGGCTACTACTCGCTTTTCCTACATCAATACGCAGCCCAAACCATTTAAGGAAGCATCGAATACACAACAAATTCCTTACCCGACTCAGTGAGCTAACATCGGGGCTTCAAATCAAAGGGCTTTCAACCGATCGAAACTCTTCGACAATTTTCCGACCACTTGAACTTTACATCTTTCTCAGTAGTAGCTTTGTCAAAGGTGTAGCTATTACGTAAAAACCTTTCACAAACCGTCTATAGTAACCCGCAAGTCCTGAAAGCTTCAATCTCAAAACATTCTTCTATGGCTTCCAATCAAGTATAGCCGAAATTTTGTTCTGGATCGACTTGAATACCGATGTTTGAAACAACATGTCCCAAAAAGTGACCTTTTCATCCGTAACTCACACTTACTAAACTTCACATACAACTGTTGATCTCTCAAAGTTTGTAGCACTAATCTCAAATGCTCAAGCATGCTCGGTTTCATTTTTGGAATAGATCAAGATATCATCAATAAACACGACTACAAACCGATCCAAAACTGCCTCAAAACTCGATTCATTAGATCCATAAAATAGCAGTGCATTAGTGAGTCCAAAAGGCATAACCGTAAAACTCAAAATGTCCGTACCTTGTCCTAAATGCGCTCTTTGGCACATCTCGTATCTCTCGACTCGCAAATCGATAATAGCCTCGATCTCAAATCTATCTTCAAAATATCAAGCCCCTTTTTAGTTGATCAAACAAGTCATCAATCCGAGGTAACGGGTATTTATTCTTTATAGTTACCTTATTTAGTTGCCGATAGTCGATACACATTCGCATGGTCCCATCTTTCTTTTCACAAATAAAACCGGTGCACCCCAAGGAGATAAACTCGGTTACGTGCGAAGCCCCTATCTCACAATTCTTGCAATCGCGCTTTCAATTCTTTTAACTCCGTAGGTGCCATCCGATACGGAGCTATCGAAAATCGGAGTCGCTCCTGCACTAATTCAATGCCGAACTCAATCTCTCGCATCGGTGGTAAGCCCGGTAGTTCTTGAGAAACACATCCGGGTATTCACACACAACCGGCATGCATTCAATATGCCTTTCGGACACTTTATTATCCAAAGACATACGCCAAATAAGCTTCACATCCTTTTCTCACATATTTCCGGCTAACATCGAAGATATTATCAGAGGAAACCCACTTAAATCACCGGATTCAATTACGATAATCTCCCCGCTTCGACATCTCAAATCAATTAGCTTTCTTTTGCAATTCACCACCGCATCATGTGAAGTTAACTACCATTCCCAAAATTATATCGAACTCATCGAAGGGCAACAACATTAAATCGGCTGGAAAGCAAGAATCCCGAATCATCAACGGGCAACCTTTACACACTTTATTAACAAGCACACATCTACCCAAAGGGTTGGACACACGAATCACAAACTCGTGAGACTCAATCGGCAGAGTTCATCAATACTAGAGTTTCACACACATATGAATGAGTCGAACCAGGATCAATCAATGCAATCACGTAGTATCATAGAGGGTGAAAGTACCGATAATGACATCGGGGAGGAAGCATCCTCTCGCGCTCGTGTGGCATAAGCTCTAGCCGGGCTCTAGCCTCGATCGAACTACTGATGTTCTTCGTTCCTCTCTCGACTACCACCTACATTGCTTGAATGTCCGGGTGGCTCGCTACTACACTACCGATGTATTGCTCGACTTAATGTTTTGAATCAGATACGCTTCAACTAACATCGGACATTCTCTAATAAAATGATCCGACGATCCGCATTTAAAGCAAGACCGATCATGGAATCTACAACTCCCGGAATGCCATTTTCCACGCTGCTTACATTCAACTCGATTCGTGGAACGTTACCAACACCGACCATCGAGGTAGCTCGGGAGCCCACCGAGGTCGATCACGCCTAGGTAAATCGGAAGTAGCTTTATGTCGGTGAAGTCATCTCTCGAACTTCTTAGATGTGGAATGGAAACTCCTACCCGACGATCTCTTACGAGTGTCTCTAGCTTCTGTCTCAGCCTTTCTTTTCTCCCTCCCAAGTTCTTCAGCTTTGCAAGCTCGCTCGACTAGTATCACAAACTCTTTGATTTCAAGAATGCCAACAAGCAACTTTAAATCTTCATTCAAACCGTCTTCAAACCTTTTGCACATAATGGCTTCAGTTGATACACATTCCCGAGCATATCGGCTCAATCGACAAATTTTCTCTCATATTCGATCCACGGTCATTTGCCCTATTTTAGTTCGAGAAATTCTTTTCGCTTTTGATCAACGAATCTTTGATGATATATTTCTTGCGAATTCATGCTGAAAAATATCCCATGTCACTTTTTCTTTCGGAACTCACGATACTAGTGTATTCCACCGGTGATATGCGATGTCCCGGTAAAGATATAGCACACTTCGGGCATTCATCCGGAGTACAAGATAACTCATCAAGTACCGAATAGTGTTATCAAGCCACATTTCACTTCGCTCTGCGTCATCATCATCGTTGGCTCTGAATTCTTCTACCCCCAAATTTCCCGATTTTATCAATCGAGGCCTACTAGATCTCATCGGATCTATCATTGGGTCTTTGAAGGTATCGGAGTTGAATTATTCGGGGTGGAGGTTGGTGTACACCGGGTTAGTCTGAATAAACTGGGTAAACCACTGCGTTCATCATCCGATAGAAGGCTTGTTTAGCCTCCCCTCGTGGCTACTGGCCCGGTCGAGAGTCTACTGGCATTGATCCGTGTACACGGTCGCACTACACTCTCTACATCATCCGCTACGGCTCTTTCGGGATCGGTGTCCATTTACTACATAAAACACGATTCGAAATGTCGAAGTCACCACACTATCGGTATATAATAAAGGCATGTATAGTTAGACTCACACGCCGCTACGGTAGTCCTAGAATCGACTAAACCGTAAGCTCGATACCAATCAAATGTAACACTAACTTTGTATCCGTCACGGGATTAAGGTTACGAGGTCTTACCATAACAATTACCAAGTCCATACACTCCATCCAACTAACACTTGATAATTTCATATCATTTCATGCTATCACAAATGAATATAAATATATATATATATTCTATCAGGTCTTAATATAACAACTTGCATTATAAAATCACATGGTCAATAAAAAAAAACAACGACTACATAAGTATATAATATTTAGACTTTTATTCACCTATAACATGCACACAAATAAAAACCTAATAGTCACTTACATATTTAATCAAATAAAATTCTTAAAGCATTCCATATATATATAAAAACCAAATTAGCACATACCATTTTGAAATCAATCCATGTACAAATGTTTTCATGTACACTTTATTATTAAAAAATATATATTCACGCAACAAACGGATGCACATATAGACTGTGAAATATTAAACATACATGAACGACTATTAAACCAATATACCTTATCAATTCATTATCTTAGCCCAAAATGCCTTAAACCAAAAAATACAACCCATACTTATCAATTATATATGTACCATGGCCGAATATAGGCTAAAATAACTTACTACTCATCAACATTAACATGGCATCTTTAATAATCCAAATAGACCAAATTAATTTACAACCCAAAGAACATCATCTCAACTATATCCACCTCATTCGAACCAAATCAAAATGAATGCAAAACATATCAATATATCATATTTATCCCAAATGCATCACATTTAGATATAATAGGCATATTATTTGACCATATTTCATACATGATTAAACCATGGCCATATTTCACATCTCTTAATATCGTAATCAATCCATTATATCAAGAACATAGGAATTAAACTTAATCAAAAGAAATAGCCATTTTCGCAAGGCTATTCATATATATATATACAAGGCCAAAAGTCATTAATCTAAACCTTAGTCTAACCTATACATGCCTTCGGTTCAAAACTAAGATTAAATACCACAAGGGGAGATAGTGTGGTTGACTTTTTCGACGATCCTCAGATGCCCGTAGCTTGATGGAAAATCTAAAAACAGAACAAAGAGCACACACGAAATAAGCTCACTAGCTTAGTAAGTCTTAAGCATTTACGAAACAACAGTCAAATATTCCAACATTTAGCACACATACATACATGAATATACCAGTAAATTCAAGTAATTTAACAGATAATAATTTCAATATGGTCGAACAGTAGCCTCTATGTAACTTATCATCTATTATTCCCTCATTGAAGGTATACAACCCTTCCAAAGACTTTAAGCCTTAACTATTCGCATATTACCTTATTAACAAGTATAACATATATCACAAGTATATATATACGGATATGCATTTTCAATAACTTTCACTTTTGACATTTTCACCTTTGACCGAATCTCAAAGATATCACCAAGCTTATATTCAATATACATATCACACTTATTAATGAATAATTCAAGTACACATATCATAAAGACTCATTATCAAGAACTTTAACCATTCTACAACTTATGTAATTTGAAAGGAAAGATATTCACATACCTTGTTCCTTTCATCCATAAACCTTTATATTTACCCGAGCATTTTGTTTATTTAAGTATTTACATCCCACCTTGTAAAGGATTTATAACACATCACCAGCATTAAGCACGCTAGGCAATAAGCTGATATACATCACCGGCACAAGGCCTGCTAGGCTCATAGCCCGAATTACATCACCGGCACAAGGCCTGCTAGGCATTTAGCCCGAATTACATCACCGGCACAAGGCCTGCTAGGCATTTAGCCCGATAAATAACACCAACACCTCGAAGCCTGCTAGGCTTAAGGCCCGATATAGATATGATCATTAATTCCACACTCATTTCATAACATCAACAATGCAAACAACTCATATAAATCATAATACCTTCACATACCAACCAAAACATATTTATACACTTTTCGTTTTACAAAGTAAATTCAATTCAATACCATACTTCTACATTCGGCTATTATCTATAATTATACTTTAAATATTTAAGTTTCATTATTCATCATAGTCGTAAATAAATTTTTAACGTATATTTGCTTAAGGACTTACCTCGACTGTCGACGGACAACGTGAGTCCCGCTATTCGATAACCTTCGCCTTTCCCCGATCCAAATCTGTTTTTCTTTTTCTTGATCTAAACACATTAAAATTTAGCTCATTCAAGCACATTTCATCTCAATTTAGTCCCAAAACACATAAATGGGCAAATTACCATTTTACCCTAATGTTTCACATATTTACAATTTAATCCTATTTGCACAAAACACAAAATACACAAAATTTCACTATAATTCTTTAGGGCCGAATTTACATAGGGACTATACAAGTCCATTTCTTTCATTTATTTTGCATTTTGTTCCCCTCAAAAATTCATTTTTGCAATTTAGCCCAAATACTCAAATTTACCAAAAATCCAAAGACAAAACATATTAATCTAACATATATCTTTCATTTAAAATCATCAAACATCAAAAACACATGAACATGTCAATAGCCGAACATCAAGCATGTTTAGATTTAAAAATTTTAACATGGGTCACCATTGTTCAAGCAACGATCTCAAAAACATAAAAATTTACAAAACCGACCAAGAATTTACCTTGAATTTGGCTTGAATGTAGCCAAATTTCAAAGAACCTAGCTCCCTTTCTTTCCTCAATATTCGGACAAGAGAAGATGAGTAAACATGCATATTTTTTTTTATGTTTTAATTAACATATAATATGGCTTTAATTTATTTACTTATTTAACCTTATATCATAAAATCATATAATATAAAACTTAAGGTTAATCTTGTCATATACCACCCACTAACTTAGAAATGGGTTATTTATCCATTTAATACTTCATATTAAAAAGCCATCATCATTCTAGCACTTTACACTATAATATGCAACTTTTACACTTTACGCGATTTAGTCCTTTTTGTTAAATTGAACACACAAACGATTAAATTTTTCTACGAAACTTTCACACACATTAATTCACATATAATAAACACAAAATAAAATATTAAAATATTTCTCAGACTCGGATTCGTGGTCCCGAAACCACCGTTCCGATTAGGGTCAAATTCGGTCTGTTACATTAGGGACTTTCCATGAGATTTTTTATGTTGTTTTTTGAGTTTTTATGAAATAAAATGAATGTTAGTGAATTAAGGAACAACTTTTGTGAAAGGTGTTACCATGAAAACACCTAAATGGGACTTAGTTGTAAATGTTGTAATTTAGTAATAAATGCATGAAATAATTGGTTTTGTGAGTTTTTGTAAGATAAATAAATGTTCATCTAGGCTTGTTTAATGAGAAAATGTGATGAAAAATGATTTACGATCCTAGGGGCAAAATCGTAATTTTGCCAAAGTATAAGGGCAAAATGGTCATTTTTTTCCTAAGTAGAAATTTTGATGTATCATGAATTATAAAGTGATTAAATGAGTGAATTTTATTATTATAGATCAAGAAGAGCGCGGAAACAACCTTGACCGAGGAAAAGGCAAGGTTACGGACTAAGTCGTTGACTAATATATTTTGCACCGAGGTAAGTTTATGTGTAAACGATACATCTTTAATACATATGTTGTTATTTATTGGTGCATTGAATGAATGAGATCATTTATGATTGAGATTGATTGAAATTGATAGATAGTGAGTAATTCTTGTATGAACCTCGGAATAGATATGTAAGTAAGAAAAAATATCCGTAATAATCATTTGGTGGGCTGTGTGCGATACCACCTTAATACTTATTCACGATGGGCTGTGTGCGATACCATCGTTTATATTATCATTTGGTGGGCTATGTGCGATACCACCGTAAATATTCTTGTTGGTGGGCTATGTGTGATACCACCCTATTATAGATTATGGTGGGCTGTGTGCGAAACCACCGAGTGTTTAGTATTATTTCGAATGGTTCATCGAGAAATTGTTTAAGTAAATGATTTATGTGGCTTTGTGGTGATGAGTGCAGGGGATGTGTGCAAGTAAATGTGAGCATTACATTTGTTATATGGTTGGAATATGGTAAGAGATGAAATGAGTAAGCATGATTGTGGAAATGTGAATTATTCTCGCTTAGTATGTAATGTTATTGATTGATTAGCATATGTTATGATGCTTAATGTTTACATGTAAACTTACTAAGCTTAAAGCTTACTCCCTTTCTTTTCCCTTGTTTTATAGTGTCAAAGAGCCAGTTCGGGATACGAATATAATCGGAAGATCACCCACACTATCAGCTCATCTCGGTATAGTTAGACTTAGTATTTTGAGTATGGCATGTATAGGGGCTAGACTTAGTGAAAAGTCTTGCTATTTTGGTCAAGTGTGTTGGCTCCTTCAAAGATGAACTTTTTGTAAATAGCCATAGTTGATGGCTCATTATTATTAATATATGACAAGATGAGGTTATTCATGAATGTATATGATGCATGATTGGGTTGCTTAGTAAATGGTTGAATGGGATTTATGTTGTATGAGTTAGGGTGATAAAAAGAGCTTGGCAAATAGCCTTGTTCTTGTCCACACGGGTAGGCACATGGGCGTGTGTCTAGGCCGTGTGTGACACACGGTCAGTCCCATGGGCGTGTGGCTGGGCCGTGTGTCCCCTGCATGTTAATGTTGCAAGTCAGTGTCGACCACAGGCTAGACACACGGGCGTGTGCCTAGGCCGGGTGCCCCTTGTAAGGTTGCTGATGTCATAAACAGAATACCCAGGTTTTCACAAACGGGTAAGGACACGGGCGTGTCTAGGCCGTGTGGAAGACATGGGCCAAGGACACGGGCGTGTGTCCGGCCGTGTGAAAACCCCTGTAGGTGTGAAAAGAAAAATAAATTCCACACGGGCTAGGGACATGGGCGTGTGTGACCTCACGGCCTGCCCACATGGGCGTGTCCCATTTCATACGGGCGTGTGGCCCTGTTTAGGCAAAAATTTTCTAAGTACACAAAAGTTCCCGGTTTGATTTCGAAACCCTCCGTTTGCATGTTTAAGGCCTCGTAGGCCCATAATAAGGATGGTATAAATATGAATGGGAAGTATTAAGTTGGAATGAAATTTTTATAGCCCAAAGTTGTATGTTCAAGCAAGTAAGTTCAGTAATGCCTCGTACCCGTTTCCAGCGTTGAATATGGGTAAGGGGTGTTACACCTCCAGCCCATATGCATAATGCCGACCTATCAATAGAGGATGGGTTGAAGTTTGCAGAAATACCAGACATGAGGCCGGACAACGCGAGTTCTTCGTTGGATTCGGGTGACTTGGAAGTGGGCAAGGAGTTTTCCGCTAAAGATGGTTTTGTCGTTGTAGTGTAGAGATATAGCATGAAGAATGGGGTTAACTTCCACGTAGTTAAATCCTAATCTGAGAAGTTCGAGGCCAAGTGTGCAATGCAAGATAGTAAATGCGCATGGAAAATCATGGCTTCTGTTAAGAAGAAGATAGAGTTGTGGATGATAAAGAAGTTTACCACTCGGCATACGTATGTTGCCACGGGTACTGTATCAATATCGATATATATTACGACATAGTTGAATTCCTAAATTTAACATACTCGTGCCGTTGTAGGTATTTCATGGGATCATCCGAAGTTGGATTCAAAGATGATCGTGGCCATAATACTACTGATGGTGAAAGCGAGTCCCAGGATTGCTGTGTCGGTTTTAATTGTAAACATTCGTAGCCAATTTGATTACATGCCTTTGTACCGCAATGCATAGATAGAAAAACAGAAGGCATTGGAGAATATGCATAACGGGTGGGGCACGCCATACAACGAGGTATGTCAGTGGTGTCGGGTGCTGGAGAGGTACGTCCTAGGTTACGTAACTGAATTAGAAATGGGGCCTGCGTACTACAACGACCGCTTACTCTATGGATGCAGAGTGTTCCATAGTTTGGTTTGGACCTTCAAGCAATGCTCACAAGCATTCCAATACTGCAAGTCATTAGTACAAATAGACAGTACCTTTATGTATGTTAGATATATACCTATCGGCTATTGTTGGCTGTGGCATAGGATAGCAATTGGAGAATCCTTCCAATTGCGTTTGCAATAATGCCGGCGGAGTAAACAGACGACTGGGATTTCTTTCTATCTAGTTTGATGAGGCATGTCTACCCCCAACTCAATATATATGTCATCTCCGATCAGGGAACTGGAATACTGTTCACAATTGAACGATAGGGAAGCCTCTAGTACTGCACACACCATCAGTACTATCTAAGGCATGTTGCGTCCAACTACTAAGGAAAATATCCCTCTACTGCTAAGCGAGCATAAGTGAGCAACATGGGTATGCAATCGCAACCATTAAATATTCTGTGGTACTTTTATATTCTTTGGTATTTAATCGTCGCTATCCACTTCTATTGACAAGGTACAAGCTCATGAAAGGTTGTTTTCATGAGATGTTGGAAATATTACGGTTAGCTAACGACGCAGGGGCATGATACCTCTCTAACATACCCTTCAATCAGTGGACACAATCTTATGACAGGGGTCTACGATATGGCCACATGAAGACAAACCTGGCAGAATGCATCAATTTCATTTTAAAGGTAGCGCGTCATTTATCGATAACCTCGGTTATGAAAGAAACATACTTCTATTTGGCTAAAATTTTCTCAGAGTGAGCGGCGAGTTATGTTAAGCAATTACAGGGAGGCCACGTATGAAGCCCAGATGTACTAAAAGAAATTAGGAAGGGTACAACACGAGTGAACTGTATGCATCTAGTGTGTCACTCACGCGAATACCTATGGTTTTGGGTACCAGAGTTCGATAGATTGGACCAAGGAATTACCGAGAGAGTGTACCATCTACATATGAGGAAAATGACTTGCGATTGTGGGAGATTTGACGCACTTCATTTTCCATGCTCTCATGCAATTGCAGCTTGTAGCAATCAACGCTTGGAAATATCAGCTTTCATTTTGTGGAATGATAACAAATTAAAACTTTAATTTTGTGAAATGATAACATAATAATAAAAATCATTGATACAATATAAACATTCGATACAATGATAAAATAAATCAGTTCAAATGCTAGTCAGAATCTGTTCCACATCAGGGTGATCGATGGTTGCGCGCTAGATTCCTTCTTGGTTCAACCTCCACTTGGGGTTGTGGTCTTGGTAGGTCATCTTCTTCGCCTTTCGTTAATTGCAATCCATGCATTATTGGCTACCATTGCTGCCATCGTGCATCCTCTGGTGCAAGAATAGGTGGTTGGGAATATGACCCACCTTGGTAGAACAAAAATTCTGAAGGTGTTTGTATCACAAACAACGAATGATTATAACTAAGTTGATTCCCATACACTGATGTCATAATGAGTGAACTCTCCATCGGTGCCTGAAACATAGATGACCTGGGTATGTAATACATTGGGGATGGATGTCCAAAAGTCCAACCTGGCATAAGACTAGAAGTAGAAATGAAACACCCCAAACCCGGTCCACGAGCCTCGACCGGATCTGGCATGCTCCTCGAGTAAAACACTCCCAAAAGCTTGTTCGTTAGTTCGGAAAATTTAGGTCATTTTGAAAAAGAAATTTGAGTTGAGTTGTGATTGAATTGTAAACGGTGTCTATATAGAAGCCTTTAGATAATTAAAACTTTATTTCCGTATTTGAAAACTATAAGTTAAAAGAAATGCCGGTGTTTAAGTGTCAAAACATTAAAAATTCATTTTTAGGGAAAAAGGTTAATAATTGTTGATTTAATAATAATTGTTATCATAATAAAACAAATAAAATGCATGCATAAAAATAGTTCATACTATGGCCTTATTACATCAAAAATCAAAACCCAAATTAAATCCAAAATACTTAAAATATAACAAGTCCGAAATAAAATAAAGTCCCGAATCGAGCATGGCCACCACTAAGCTCCTGCCGACCCGGTCATCACCGAAAGGCGTCACTGAAAAATATTCCCACAACGGGGTGAGTGAAACAGACTCAGTGTATAGCAACCACACTAAGCCCTAATGATTCAGGCATATCAGATCATGCATATACATATTACAATTTACAAATAATGATGCATTCCCGAACCCAAACCTAGATGCCATCTGCTACACATCACCCGTACCAACCATCACACCGTGGGGACTACTAAGTCAACCCACCCATCCGCTACACATCACCGAAGGCAGTCGCTGCAGACGACAAGCTCATCGCCCTTATAAATTCGTGGCATAGCCACCAGATAATATATTTTGTGACATGAGTCACCACATTCAAATAATGTGACCGAAGTCACCACATTCAGATATTGTGGTATGAAACCACCACATTCACTTCCCCTTTCATAATCACCCATATGCCTATGTCATACATATCATGCAATATCATGCCTTATTTCACATTCTTATCACTGTTCACATATGTGCCACATCATATACTCGTAATAAGATAACTACAGTAGTAGTAAATTAACGTACCTGAGTACCTTGTACCATTGCATGGTACCTTTCAGCCACATTCATGCTATTATAACACATACATTAAATTAAAGCCGTAATCTATTAAGATTTAGTGTGGGGTACACACCTGGTTTACTTAGCGAGTTTATAGAAATCCCGAACAACCCGATCTAGCGCTTTAGATCTTTAATTCCTATATTCGGCCAACCCTAAATGTGTTAGTAAAAAGCCATTCGGCTAACACTCAGTCACTTCATAAGTTAGTTTCGGCTTTTAACCAAGTAAGAAATAGATCTAAGTTGCTAAGTAGGGCCTTGGCCGAATGTATAGGTACACTTACCTTGCGATTTTGAATCCCGAAATCCTTGTATACCACTGTCGACTGCCCCTAATGACCACGGTCAGATTCGGCTAACATAATAATCAATATGGCCGAATATCACATAACTTACCTTGGATATTGAAATCCCGAAACCTCCTTATAGTCGACTAGAGACAAATCCTGAACTGTCACTTGCTCCTTGGGTAGTCGAAATCCCTGCCTACTATGGAAAATGGCCCTTGGCCGAATACTACATATTACTTACCTTGATCACTTCAAATCTCGAAAGATTCTTTCTTGAAATCGGCTACAAGAGAAATCCCGGAAGACCCTTCAGAGTTTCGGCCAAAGAATTCTAATGGGATTAGTGCTTTGATTTCAGCCACAAGAAAAAGAAATAAAACGATGATGGTAGAATCCTTACCTTCAATGTTGGAATCGGCAACCCCTTTACTTGAACCCACAGAGCTATTCGGCTACGGCCTAGATGTTGGTCACTTGGTTTTGGCTTTTTGGAGTCTTGCGAAAAGAAGAAGAAAGAATAGAGTGTAGAGGGATTCGGCCAAAGTGAGAGGAGAGAATGGGAGGATGGTATTCGGCTATGTCAATGAGTAGAAAAAGGGAGAACACAAGTTACTCTTTCATGGGAATTTTCGGCACAAGTGCAACAAAGAAGAGAATAGAAGAATTTTCGGCACTTCACTAGAGAAAGAAAAGACAAACTGAAAAGAACCTCTAAACCTCTCTTTAGAAATTCGGCTACGACCAAAATTGATCACCAAAGACTCCTTTGGCCTACCACACACATCCCCTTATCGCCTCCACATTTTTCTCTATTTCCTCTCTTTATCACTTCATTCAAAATAATAAAATAACTCAACAATTATCCTTTATCCCCTAGCCGAATTTTAAAAGAAACCAACCACAATTAAAGCTCATCTCCTCGGTGTCTTATTGCCGTCCAACTCTCCCCTAGCTTGACGCAAAAACACTCCAAAAGTGCTCCCTTGCTACTCGAACCTTGGCCTGCTCACATGCATGTGGCGTCACCTACCAAGGCCCTTAAGTGGCGCCTCCAAGCCACTTTACCAAGCCTAATCTTATGTCCTATTTCCCTACACAACTTTTCTTAAGACCATAATGCTTAGCTTCCTCTATTAGATTTAAAATCTAATAATTTCTAAGGCATTCTTCTACACACTAAAGTTCTAAAAATTCATAAAACACATTCCAAACACACATAGGCATGCTACTTCATAAAATTAAGCAATTATGCATAAGCCATAAATCCCGGATGATACAGTTCTACCCCCCTTAAAATAATTTTGACCTCAAAATTACCTGGCTAAAACAAATGAGGGTATTGCTGTCGCATTGCCTCCTCCGGCTCCCACGAAGCTTCTTCCGAACCATGATTGCGCCATAACACTTTGACTAACGGAACTGATTTCCTTCGTAGCACTTTCACATCTTGTTCCAAGATCCGAATCGGCTCTTCCTCGTAGGACAAATCTGGCCTTAGCTCCACCTCCTCAACCGGAACTATGTGAGATGGATCCGATCGATAACGACGTAGCATAGACACATGGAATACGTCGTGCATCTGTTTCAACTCCGGTGGCAACTCTAACTGGTATGCCACTGGTCCAACTCACTTTAGTACCCGATAAGGTCCTATAAACCTTGGACTTAACTTCCCTTTCCGACCAAATCTCATCACCTTCTTCCAAGGCGACACTTTAAGAAACACTTGATCTCCCACATCAAATTCTATTTCCTTCCGTTTAAGATTTGCATACGACTTCTGCCTATCCGATGCTTCCTTCAACCGTGCCCGAATTACCTCCACCTTCTCCTCGAATTCTGCCACAATCTCCAAACCCAAAACTCGACGTTCCCCTAATTCTGTCCAGCACGTAGGTGTGCGACATTTCCTTCAATACAACGCTTCATATAGTGCCATCCGAATACTGGCCTGATAGCTATTATTGTAAGCAAATTCCGCTAAAGGCAAATATTCTTCCCAACTACCTCTGAAGTCTATCACACAGCCCCTCAACATATCCTCTAGCACTTGGATTACTCGTTCGGACTGACCATCCGACTGTGGATGAAAAGCCATAGTGAAATCTAATCTGGTGCCTAAAGCTTGATGTAGAGCTTTCCAAAACCAAGACGTAAACCTTGGATCCCTATCTGAGATGATCGATAGTGGCACTCCATGCAACCTCACAATTTCTGCCACGTATAACTTTGCCAACTTCTGCAGAGAATAATCAACTCTCACTGGAACGAAATGCGCGGACTTTGTCAATCGGTCCACTATCACCCATACCGAGTCCTTCTTAGTAGGCGTAAGGGGAAGCCCACTAACGAAGTCCATGGTGATTATCTCCCACTTCCACTGCAGAATCTTTATCGGTTGAAGCAATCCCGATGGAACTTGATGTTCAGCCTTAACTTGCTGACACGTTAAGCACTTGTCGACAAATTCTGTAACTTCTTTCTTAAGACCAGGCCACCAAAACTGTTCCCTTAAATCTCTGTACAACTTACTACCTCCAGGATGCATAGCATAAGGGCTACTATGCGATTCTTGAAGAATCCTCCGTCTTAACTCCTTGTTCCTAGGCATACAGACCTTACCCTTGAAACACAACACTCCTTCGTCATTAATACCATAATCCTTTAACTCTCCACTCTGCACTTGCTGCAACTTAGCACTTAAGTCCTCATCCACTAACTGACTTTCCTTCACCTCATTCAGCCACGTCGGCTTAACTTGCAATTCTGCCAGCAGACTTCCATCGTCATACAAGCTCAGATGTGCAAACATTGCCCTCAAATCCGACACCACTTTCCGACTTAAGGCATCTGCCACTACATTCGCCTTGCCCGGGTGATACTCTATAGAACGATCGTAATCCTTCGATAATTCCACCCACCTTCACTTGCCTCGGGTTCGCTCCTTCGAGTCACAGATACTTAAGGCTCTTGTGGTCCGTGTAGATCACTGACTTTTCTCCATAAAGGTAGTGCCTCCACACCTTAAGAGCAAAGACCACTACCGCCAGTTCCAAGTCATGCGTCGGGTAGTTAACCTCATGTGGCCTCAGTTGTCGAGATGCATAAGCTACAACCTTCCCGTCTTGCATTAGAACACATCCTAATCCTGTGTGAGAAGCATCACAGTACACCACAAAGTCCTTCCCTGCCTCCGGCTGAATCAAGACCGGAGCTTTCGTTAACACCCTCTTAAGCTTCTCAAAGCTCTCCTGTTGCTTATCTGTCCAAACGAAAGGTACCTCCTTCCTCAACAACTTTGTCAACGGTGCGGCTATTGAAGAAAACCCTTCCACAAACCTTCTGTAGTAGCCTGCCAAACCCAAGAAACTTCGAATCTCAGCCACAGACTTAGGTGGTTTCCAATCTAGTACTGCCTCAATCTTCCTAGGATCCACCCTTATTCCTTCAGCAGACACTACATGTCCTAAAAATGCAACCTCCTTAAGCCAAAATTCGCGCTTGCTGAATTTGGCGTAGAGCTTCTTCTCTCTTAACACTTGCAACACTATCCGGATATGCTCATCATGTTCTTCCTCAGACTTGGAGTATACTAGGATGTCGTCGATGAACACAACGACGAACCGATCCAAGTAGGGTTGAAAAACCCGGTTCATCATATCCATGAACGCGGCTGGGGCATTCGTCAATCTACGAACTCATAATGCCCGTACCTTGTCTGGAAGGCCGTCTTATGGATATCTGCTTCCTTCACCTTAAGCTGATGATATCCAGACCTTAGGTCTATCTTTGAGAATACCGCTTCCCCCTTAAGTTGATTGAACAAGTCGTCTATCCTTGGCAAAGGGTACTTGTTCTTGATGGTCAGCTTATTCAACTGACAATAATCTATGCACATACGCATAGTTCCGTCCTTCTTCTTCACAAACAAGACCGGTGCTCCCCATGGAGACACACTGGGTCGGATAAATCCACGATCAAGTAACTCTTGAATCTGAGCCTTGAGCTCAACCAACTCTTTTGGTGCCATTCATGCGGACGCGATTGACACAGAGCCGCTCTGGCAAAGCAAAATCAATTCCAAACTCCACCTCCCTGTCCGGGGGTATTCCAGGTAACTCCTCCGGAAAAACATCCACAAACTCCTTTACGGTTCTAACTTCACTAACTCCCCCTTCTTTTGCATCCAACGCACTAACGAAAGTCAAGAAGGCCTTGCACCCTTTCCGAACCATCTTATCAGCCTTTAATGCAGAAACTACATTCGACAAGTAGTTCCTTCTTTCTCCTATCATAATTATCACCTCATCCTCCTAAGGCATCCTTAACTCCATTCGCTTAGCCGCACAATCCAATACACTCCCGATGTTCCACTAGCCACCCATGCCAAGTATGAGATCGAATTCTCCGAAGAGTAGTTCCATTAAGTCGGCAGAGAATACCATTACTTGAATCTCTAGAGGTACTCTCCGAAAGATCTTATTCACCACTACAGTTTGACCTAATGGGCTTACTACCATCATCTCCCTATCAGAAAGTTCAGAGGCTATGCCTAGAGTTTCAACTACTCTACATGCAACATAAGAATGGGCCGAGTCCACATCAATCAGAGCAAAGTAAGGCTTGCCAAATATAAGGAACGTACTGGTTATGACGTCCGGTGCGTCTCCATCCTCCCTCCGGTGAACCGCATACACTAGACCCGGCTGCCTTGCCTCGGTATTACCAATACCTCTGCCCGGTGTTCCACGTCCTCTTCCAGCACCATTTCCTCTGTTTTTCAGACCACGACCTCGCTGAGGCTGCTGTCCACCTCTTCCGGCCTGATTATAACCCTAACCTGTTGGTCGACTTCCGTCTATCTTTATTGGGCAATCCTTAATCATATGATCCTTAGACCCACACTTAAAGCATCCCCCTGTTTTCTTCCAACACTCCCCTAAGTGCATCTTCCCACACTGTGTACAAGTACGGTACTGCCCTCCTGAACCAACTTGCTGACCTCGCGGCCCATCAACTCTAGGCCTCTTTTGAACATTTCCAGACGATCCTGACGATCCAAAACCTCTCTTCTGTCTATTCCGATCAGAGTTCTGCCTTACTGAGTCCTTAACTCCTTCGGCCACTTTAGCCTTCTCCACTAATACGGTAAATTCCCGTTCCTACTACGGAGCTATCAATAACCTCAGATCATCTCTCAGTCCGTCCTCAAACTGGACACATCGTTCATGCTCCGTAGCCACTATCCCTCGAGCATACCGGCTCAACCTTAAGAATTCAGCCTCATATTCCGCTACGGACTTATTTCCTTGAACCAGCCCCAGAAATGCCTTTCTCTGTGCATCAATGTAATGAGTACCAACATACTTCTTCTGATACGCCACCTTAACATATTCCCAAGTGAGTTCCTCAGCCGTAGCACCATCCCGAACTGTGAGCCACCATTGATATGACTCATCGCGAAGAAGCAACACCATTCCTTTTAACTTTTCCTCAGCAGACAGATCCAACTCATCCATAATTCGTTCGGTTGCTTCCAACCAATACTCAGTCGTACTGGGTGCCACACCAGATACGCCACGGAATACCTCAGCTCCGTTGGCTCGAAGTCACTCGGGCACAGATTTTCGAGCTCTCATATTTCCTCCTGGCCCAGCTACCATTTCAAGAACCCGCAGCATCGCCTGTGATACTGCGTCATCCCCTGTCTGATCTTGCTGCTCACCACCAACAGCTGGTGGTGGGGGTGGTGGTACCTCATTCTCGCACCCTTGACTGATCTAACGGGTTACGACACGCCATTACGCTACCACGTCCTCGTACATTACGACCACGTCCTCTAGAGCTCATTTCTACGATCGCGGTTAATCTGATTAAGAAATTTATGCATTAGTATTTTGTTCCACTGATTATCCACGAAGAAATTTTATGAAAGAAGTTTTAGAAGTAGTTCTTTCGATCGATCAAAGTTTCAAGTCTTGTATCCTAATTTATAGGAGCACATTCATTTAATATTCTTACCACACACATTCATCATTCAAACATTTTTGTCTTATTCCTACCCCAGGGGTATTTTCGTCATTTCACCTACAGGGGTATTTTGGTAATAAGTCGGGGTCAATTTAAAAATCTTAATAAATCAGGGCACTTTGAAATTTTCAAAACTCGAGGGTACTTTTGAAAATTTTCTCAAATCAGAGGTATGGCAGAAATTTTGAAAATCGGGGTCATTTTGGTAATGTTGTAAGTCAGGGGTATTTTAGTAAATTTTTCCCAAATCGAGGTATTTTGATATTTTGCAAGATAGAGTTTTTGGATACTTTTACTTAAGTAAGAAAATTTCATCAAATCGTAAGGTGATATGGAAATTTTAGAAACCAAGGGCATTTTAGTAATTTTACAACCAGGGGTACTTTGGTAATTTTTTGTAAATCGGAACTAATTTGCAAAATTTTTCAAACTTAATTCTGCTACTATTTAAAGGGGTAATTTGGTGATTTTAAAAGCTAGGGTTTTTTTTATTATAAAAATACGGCTAATCCCTTTCGGGTTTTAATTATTGAGTTTTAGCCCGTGAGTAAGTCCTCTTGGTTAGGGTGAACCGTAGCTACGCACTAGGTAGGATTCGAGTGAAGAGGAGGTGAGTCACTAGGATCGCTAAGTACCGTGCTCTTCCGGATCCAATCCTAGACATGCGCACAATGGTTGCCACACCCTAACTCGGCGACTTAGTTCACAGGTTTGTTTAATTAGGCATTAGAGTTTTATGTGATTTGTTGGGGTAAACTAGTCCTAGGGTTCAAATACTTAATATACTAATCTACGTTCCCGATATACCCTTATACAATTCATACTATAACTCACACAATGGTTAGAAGTACTTACCTGGTGGACTTCGGGTCGGAGACTTAGGTGCCATGCCAGAAAACCTGCTCATTTCATAAAATCTTTCACAAAATTCGTTTGGGCTTAATTTTGAAAACGTTATGGGCTTTAAACCCAAGGCCGAGAGTTTAAAACGGGGCTCTGATACCAAATTGAAACACCCCAAACCCGGCCCACGAGCCTCGACTGGATCTGGCATGCTCCTCGAGTAAAACACTCCCAAAAGCTTGTTCGTTAGTTCGGAAAATTTGGGTCATTTTGGAAAAGAAATTTGAGTTGAGTTGTGATTGAATTGTAAACGGTGTCTATATAGAAGCCTTTAGATAATTAAAACTTTATTTCCGTATTTGAAAACTATAAGTTAAAAGAAATGCCGGTGTTTAAGTGTCAAAACATTAAAAATTCATTTTTAGGGAAAAAGGTTAATAATTGTTGATTTAATAATAATTGTTATCATAATAAAACAAATAAAATGCATGCATAAAACAGTTCATACTATGGCCTTATTACATCAAAAATCAAAACCCAAATTAAATCCAAAATACTTAAAATATAACAAGTCCGAAATAAAATAAAGTCCCGAATCGAGCATGGCCACCACTAAGCTCCATCGACCCGGGTCCATCATCGAAAGGCCACTGAAAAATATTCCCACAACGGGGGTGAGTGAAATGCAGACTCGGTGTATAGCAACCACACTAAGCCCTAATGATTCAGGCATATCAGATCATACATATACATATTACAATTTACAAATAATGATGCATTCCCGAACCCAAACCTAGATGCCATCCGCTACACATCACCCGTACCAACCATCACACCGTGGGGACTACTAAGTCAACCCACCCATCCGCTACACATCACCAGAAGGCGCCGCTGCAGCGACATGCTCATCGCCCTTATAAATTCGTGGCATAGCCACCGGATAATATATTTTTGTGACATGAGTCACCACATTCGAATAATGTGACCAAGTCACCACATTCAGATATTGTGGTATGAAACCACCATATTCACTTCCCCTTTCATAATCACCCATATTCCCATGTCATACATATCATGCAATATCATGCCTTATTTCACATTCTTATCACTGTTCACATATGTGCCACATCATATACTCGTAATAAGATAACTACAAATAGTAGTAAATTAACGTACTGAGTACCTTGTACCATTGCATGGTACCTTTCGCCACATTCATGCTATTATAACTCATACATTAAATTAAAGCCGTAATCTATTAAGATTTAGTGTGGGGTACACACATGGTTTACTTAGCGAGTTTATAGAAATCCCGAACAACCCGATCTAGCGCTTTAGATCTTTAATTCCTATATTCGCCAACCCTAAATGTGTTAGTAAAAAGCCATTCTGGGCTAACACTCGATCCACTTCATAAGTTAGTTTCGCTTTTTAACCAAGTAAGAAATAGATCTAAGTTGCTAAGTAGGGCCTTGGCCGAATGTATAGGTACACTTACCTTGCGATTTTGAATCCCGAAATCCTTGTATACCACTGTCGACTGCCCCTAATGACCATGGTCAGATTCGGCTAACATAATAATCAATATGGCCGAATATCACATAACTTACCTTGGATATTGAAATCCTGAAACCTCCTTATAGTCGACTAGAGACAAATCCCGAACTGTCACTTGCTCCTTGGGTAGTCGAAATCCCTGCCTACTAACTGTCAGAATCGGCTTATGCATAAACCTATGGAAAATGGCCCTTGGCCGAATACTACATATTACTTACCTTGATCACTTCAAATCTCGAAAGATTCTTTCTTGAAATCGGATACAAGAGAAATCC
This sequence comes from Gossypium sturtianum, assembly GCA_025698515.1. NCBI lineage: Eukaryota > Viridiplantae > Streptophyta > Magnoliopsida > Malvales > Malvaceae > Gossypium > Gossypium sturtianum. The sequence goes on from CM046952.1 coordinate 60,718,946, forward strand.
CGGAAGACCCTTCAGAGTTTCGGCCAAAGAATTCTAATGGGATTAGTGCTTTGATTTCGGCCACAAGAAAAAGAAATAAAACGATGATGGTAGAATCCTTACCCTCAATGTTGGAATCGGTAACCCCTTTACTTGAACCCACAGAGCTATTTGGCTACGGCCTAGATGTTGGTCACTTGGTTTCGGCTTTTTGGAGTCTTACGAAAAGAAGAAGAAAGAATAGAGTGTAGAAGGATTCGGCCAAAGTGAGAGGAGAGAATGGGAGGATGGTATTCGGCTATGTCAATGAGTAGAAAAAGGGAGAACACAAGTTACTCTTTCTTGGGAATTTTCGGCACAAGTGCAACAAAGAAGAGAAGAGAAGAATTTTCGGCACTTCACTAGAGAAAGAAAAGACAAACTGAAAAGAACCTCTAAACCTCTCTTTAGAAATTCGGCTACGACCAAAATTGATCACCAAAGAGTCCTTTGGCCGGCCACACACATCCCCTTATAAGTCTCCACATTTTTCTCCTATTTCCTCTCTTTATCACTTCATTCAAAATAATAAAATAACTCAACAATTATCCTTTATCCCCTAGCCAAATTTTAAAAGAAACCAACCACAATTAAAGCTCATCTCCTCAGTGTCTTATTACCGTCCAACTCTCCCCCTAGATTGACGCAAAAACACTCCAAAAGTGCTCCCCTTGCTACTCGAACCTTGGCCCTGCTCACATGCATGTGACGTCACCTACCAAGGCCCTTAAGTGGCGCCTCCAAGCCACTTTACCAAGCCTAATCTTATGTCCTATTTCCCTTACAACTTTTATTAAGACCATAATGCTTAGCTTCCTCTATTAGATTTAAAATCTAATAATTTCTAAGGCATTCTTCTACACACTAAAGTTCTAAAAATTCATAAAACACATTCCAAACACACATAGGCATGCTACTTCATAAAATTAAGCAATTATGCATAAGCCATAAATCCCGGATGTTACAAGAAAAATGTGGTCTAATATATGATGCTTGTGGGAAGATGATAGGGTTAGAATAAGCATCAGAATAAGACGAACTATTTGGATTGGGGGATGGTACGAGCATCGGTGCTACGACCATCAATGTTGGTTCTTACGTGGGTGCTAATGATGGACCCGTCTGATCAGTCCTTAGATTTAATGGGGGCCGTCGTGACCTCGTCATATGGGGATGCCGACCCCTCTCCTCTTTCCCATACAAATATTGTTTGCCATGGATCCTAAACCATGGCATGTACTCTGGATTGCATGCTAACTCGAGAACAACAATAGGTTCGTAAGTAGGTAAGAAATCATACCTGTTATTCCACATGTTGATATGTTGGGAGTGGAATACAGGCCAATTCTCATCTGGCCACCCCTGCAAGTCAGGATCTAAATTGTCATAACACTCTATTGGACTCGTGCATATCAAAAGTAGCGTACACTACAACTGTTGAATCCTCATATGTTGTCCATTCAAACTATATTAACATAATAAAAACATTAGTTATATATATACTACTAAATACTACATCGACTACCTTAATTTTATATAGTTCAAATTTAAATAAATAGATACCTCCGCTTTCGATTGTTGGCTTAACAGAAGCTGTATATCTTGCAACTTAGTAGGTAATATCGCGTAACTCGGCCCATGGTTCCATCTATTTAAATAACTTGTCAGCATAATAATTAAATTTAAATCAATTTTTTAAGGGTAATATCTAATGAATTTTAACTTGTTACGAGTGGGAATGTATACGGGTAGTTCGCTCGATGACGTAAAAATGTCAACCGATACCGTGCGCATGACTGCAGTAGTAGAATGCAACCACCAATTCTAATTTTTCATGGTTGCGTTGCCTGATACATCTCTAGGTACAATGTCACCAATACGGCGGACCCCCAACTAAGTTCACGCGCTTCTCTAAAGTCAATGAGTTTCAGCAGCCACCTTAGATGGACGAGTGTTCATGACTTGTCCAGCATTAGGATACCCCCGATGATCTGAAAGATGTATGTCCGAGCATGTCGTTCTCATTTGAGTTCAGTCAAATCCTTATCCAACCCCACAAGAATTCTTTGTAACCAACTTATTTCGATCCAACCTCTGTAAATCCTCTCCTGAACTGAACCCAAAAGTTCACCGCATACGCCTCCCCAATCAGTAGAGTAAACAGACCCGGTGACTACTGATTGTAGCAAAAAGAACATATGTTTTCTCCCCACTTATTATTTAAATTGTTCCCATTTCGCAGCCCTTAGCATACATTTTAGCATGTTCAGTTTAGTAAATTGCATTTTATAACTCAGTGAATCCTATTTTATCTTTAATTTTGCTATCTTTTTGCACTAATGTCGCTGCATGAGTTAATTTTAGATTGTGTCAAGAATTGTCGCCGCAGTTAATAGCTGTCTGATAAGAGCCAACCATGAGTGAGTTGTCCAGTCCGGTGTAACTACCCTACATGAACAAGGACAAAAGAATCCTGAGGGAAGGACACCTGTACTGTTGAGGAAAACATAAAAGGATAACGTGAGAAGAATGAAAGGGAATTTTGGTGGACCACCATTCTCTTACCCTATTTTGAAGCTTGCGGCCATGGCAACTTGAGCCACCTTTGGGTGAGCCAACATTAAGACTGATGCAGATCCACTCCTGATGAGGAGATCTAAGTGTAGAATAAGGGGAAATGGATAGATTCAATCGAGTAGCTTAAGAATAGTATTCTCCATTCGATTCTTTCTCATTTCTTGAAAATACTGGTGATTACTCTATGTTTTCTACTGTATGGAAGTACAATGAATCCTTTGTTAAATGTTATCTTATTAAATCTTATTTTTGTTGCTTAATCTTGGGGGTTTGAATGTTCTAAACACAGAAGTGTTATTGCAGTCACTAACATTGGAAAGTGCAGTGACAGTTTGAGCTAATAAGCATTTCAGCGGAAGTTGAGTAAGGACTAAAGGAATTTAGTTCACTTGTTCTTAATAGTGCCATATTGCCATCATCGGAAGGTGAGGTTAATGTGCATGGTTAATTCCTAGATTAAACAAAAGAGTGGCATTTGGTAAGATATACATTAATTTTATTGCATCGACAATCACCTATCTTTTATACCGTGTGAGTACTTAGTATACTGCTGAAGATTCATGTTGGGGATCCCAGTTTATCCATAGCATAGTTTATCTTATTGTTTTCGAGTTATTGCTTTGACAACTATACTCACAATTTACCTTATTTCTATCTAGTTATTGCACCGACATTAATAGACAAAAGACAACCATCCCTATAGGATTGATATCCGATAGACTCACATCTATATATTATATTTGCATCGACAGTGTACGCTTGCACATTATTGCTGTGACATTTATAGCCGATCAAGTTTTTGGTGCCATTGCCAGGGATGGTGTTTGTTTGATGTTTATTTTTGTTCTTGTGTGTCTTTATTGCTATTTTTCAATTTCATCTTAGATGTTTTATGACCCGAAGCAATTCAGATTTTCTTGCCAACTTTGATCCAGAAATTGAAAGACCTAATCGGAGAAGACTTCAAGAACAAACAAATATGGATTTACCAGGGGACAATGCAGCCATACCCCTGATACAACAGCAAAACATTCATAACCCATTGTTGCCACAAAATGCTCGCATCTACAATAGAGGTATACGAGATTATGTAGTACCTATTTTGGATGATCTACAGTAGAATCTTGATTGTAGAACCTTAGAAGTAGTTCTCATACCACCGAAATGGTCTCTATAAGGAGCATCATGACAGTGCTTCAGGGTTGAAAGCATCTCTTCTTCTAGAACACAATGCTAAATGATGTTGTCATTGCATACTTTGAATAAATATGGCTCGTTCCAATGGTCCTTCACTACGTCACAAAGAAATCTTTCTTTTTTATGGCCATTGATTTCTTAATGGGAGCTTACCACACACCAAGTAATTAACCAAATCTGCATACCAAGGAGTTACATCGACAACGAATAACATCTCATCTGGGAATGTGTCGAAAATTTGAAGCATTTTCCCGTCTTTGCTGCCAACTTCCATACTAAACAAATGATCAGCAACTTGATTCTCTAACCCCTTGCAGTCTTTTATCTCAATGCCAAATTCTCGCAATAATAAAATCCATCGTATTAGTCTTGGTTTGGCATCTTTTTCGCAAAGAGATATCGCAACGCCGAATGATCAGTGAATACCGTAAATTTTGTGCCAACAAAATAAGAACTAAACTTGTCAAAAGCAAAGACTACGGCTAGAAATTCTTTCTCTGTTGTGGTATAATTGAATTGAGTTTCTGTAAGAGTTCTGCTGGCATGATAGATGGCGTGAAAAATTTTTCCTTTGCGTTGTCCTAGCACTGCACCCACGGCGAAGTCACTTGCATTACACATAACTTCGAAAGGCTGAGACCAATCAGGTGCAACAAAAATGGGTGCAATGACTAGCTGCTTCTTTAACTGAATAAAGGCATCCAGACATGCCTCGTCAATGAGGAAATTTTTATTCTGTTCCAGCAATGAGCACAATGGTTTTGCAATTTTTGAAAAATCTCTAATAAATCATTGGTAAAATCCAGCATGTCTAAGAAAGCTACGAATACCTTTCACATTTGTCGGTGGGGATAATTTCTTGATGATTTCCACCTTAGCTTTATCTACTTGAATACCCTGATTAGAGATGCGATGGCCCAACACAATGCCTTTAGTTGCCATAAAATGACATTTTTCCCAATTCAAGACAAGATGAATGTCCTCACATCGCTGCAGTACTTTATCCAAATTGTCAGCGCAATGATCAAAATCATTCCCGTAAACTAAAAAGTCATCCATAAAGACCTCTAAATAGTATTCGATCATATCTGAGAATATTGCCATCATACACCTTTAAAATGTGGCTGGTGCATTGCAAAGACCGAAAGGCATACGATGAAAAGCAAAAGTACCAAAGAGGCAGGTGGAAGTTGTTTTCTCCTGATTCTCTGGTGTAATAGCAATTTGGTTGTATCCTGAATAGCCGTCTAGGAAGCAATAATAAGCTTTTCTAGCAAGTCGATCTAACATTTGGTCAATAAAGTGAAGTGGAAAATGATCTTTCCTTGTGGATGCATTTAATTTACAAATAGTCCATATAAACTTTCCATCCCGTGGGGATGCGTGTTGGTAGTAATTCCTCCTTATCATTGCAAACCACTGTGATGCCACTTTTTTCGGGTTGCATTGCACTGGACTCACCCACTTGGTATCAGAAATCGGGTAAATAATTCCTGCATCAAGCCATTTTATGATTTCTTTCTTGACCACTTCCTTCATCTTCTCGTTTAACCTTCTTTACGGTTCAATTGACTGTTGGCTTTCATCTTCTAAATTGATTTTGTGTATTCAAAAAGAAGGACTAATACCTTGAATATTCGCAATACTCTAGGAAATAGCTCGTTTGTGCTACTTGAGAATGTTACTCAATTTCTTTTCTTATGTTGCATCCAGTGTTGCGGAGACAATAACTGGAAGAGTATTGTGATCACCCAAGAAGAAGTATTTAAAATGAGGAGGTAGTGGTTTCAATTCTAGAGTGGAAGCTTCTTCAATTGATGCTTTGAAGATTGGAGTGGTTCTGTTGGTTAGGTCTAAGGATTCAATTTGCCATCTATGCTTGACTTCAATAGTACTAGCTTCAACTATGCTATCACAATTGCCTATAGACTCAGCCTCAGATGTCATTGCAATTTCTTCGACAAGGATTTTGCTTTGGTTGTTGAATTATTCCTCAATCAAATCTTCGAGCACATCAATAGTATGGCACTATATTTTATCCTTGTGATGAACAGACTCAAAAACACTAAAGGTAATTTGCTCATCATTCAGCCGGATGGTGAGTTCCCCCTTTATAAACATCAATGAGAGTTCGGTTGGTGGCTAAAAATGGTCGTCCCAAGATTATGGGAACCTCCTTGTCTTTTTCGCAGTCAAGTATAATAAAATAAACTGAAAAAACAAATTTATCACATGAACTAAAATATCTTTGATTTGCCCTTCAGGTTGAGCTAAAGATCGATCTGCCAGTTGCAATGTCACTACAGTGGGTTTCATATGACCAATTCCCAACTTTCTAAAAGTAGATAGTGGCATGAGGTTGATGTTAGCTCCCAAATCGCATAAAGATTTGCCCAAATGTTGATTGCCAATCGAACATAGAATGGTAAAGCTTCCAAGATCTTTCAATTTAGGGGGAAACTTGTTTGTCAAGATAGCACTACAGCCTTCTGTGAGTGCAATAGTTTCAACATTAGTGAGTTTTTTCTTTTTGGACAAGAGGTCTTTCATAAATTTCCCATAACTCAGAATTTGTACCAGAGCGTCCACTAAAGGAATGTTGATCTACAGTTGTTGCAGTGTATCCAAAAATTACTGATATTGTTTATCATTTTCAATTCCTCTTGAATCTTTGTGGAAAAGGTACAAGTGGAAGGATATTCAGTTGCAACAATACTTTTGTTGCATCCACAATTTTGAGGGTCGAATATAAGGCATGTGAGCGACAGTTGGTGGTACTTCTTTGTCTGGTACATCAACAAGCTCTTTTGAATCAACCTTCCCATCAGGGCTTATGTCACCAATATCTGGGGATGCTACAGTAGAATCAATAACCGACTCACTAGTTTGTTTACCACTCGTAAGAGTGATAGCTTTACAGTGCTCTTTCCCCCTCGGGCTGGGGTTTTCGGTGTCACTAGGTAATGAGCCTTGTGGTCGAGTATTCAGATTTAAAGCAAGCTATCCCAATTGTGCCTCTAATGCTCTAAGGGAATATGAATTTCCTTAAACTATAGCTTCTGTACGAGTAATATGGTCCCTCATTAACACCACAAGAACAATTAATGGGTCAGAAGTAGAAGTGAGTGTATATTGTTGTTGTCACTGTCCTTGGATATTCTGATTCGTCATCGAAAAATGTTGTGGCTGTAACAGCCTGATTTTGAGGCTAGTCAGAACAGTGGTTTTGAGACCACTAATCTGAGGTTGAGTAAGATTATTTTGGTATTATTTTATGTGTTATAACATGTTTTTAATAATGCATGGGAATTTTGGTGCTTTAATTTTAACGATTGAGTGCTTAATTGTGAAAAAGGACTAAATCGCATAAAGTGCGAAAGTTCAATTTTTCAAGGTAGAGGTGTCTAATAGCCATGGAATATGAAATTGGAGGTCCTTAAAATGCAATTAGGCCATTATAAGTGTGTTGTCCGGCCATGTAGACAAGGGAGACAAGAGCATTTAATTTTTATCAACATTTGGTGAAATTAGGTGATAAAAATGAATAAAAGAAGCTATCATCTTTCACTATTCATCTTCCCTCTTCCACCGAAATTACTAACATGAGTAATGGTTTTGAAGCTTGAAATTTTAGCAACTCATCTCCTCTACAAGTAAGTGATTTTTGTTGTCTTACTTGATAATTTTTGTACTTTTAGAACCCCCAAAGCTTAAGCTAGCTAATGAGAGGACTAATTTGCAATATGTTTGGAAGTCTAGGGACTTTCCATGAGAGAGTTTATGTTGTTTTCTGAGTTTTTATGGAAGAAAATGAATGTTAGGGAGATGAGAAACAACTTTTGTGAAATGTGTTATCATGAAAACACCTAAATGGGACTAAGTTGTAAAAGTTAAAATTGTGTAATAAATGCATGAAATAGTTGGAACTTTGAGTAGTTGAAAGAGTAATAAATGTTCAGGTAGGCTTGCTTAATGAGAAAATATGATAAAAATGATTTACGAGCCTAGGGGCAAAATCGTAATTTTGCCATAGTACAATGGCAAAATGGTCATTTTTGCCTAAGTAGAGATTATGATGTAATGTGATTATAAAAATGACTGAATGAGTGAATTTTGTTGTTATAGACCAAGAAGAGCGTGGAATCAACCTTGACTGAGGAAAAGGCAAGGTTACGGAATAGCCCGTTGATTAACACATTTAGCACCGAGGTAAGTTTATGTGTAAATGATGCATCTTAAATACACATGTAGTTGTTCATTGGTGCATTGTATGATTGAGAACACTTACGATCTAATTGGATTGGATTTGGTAGAAAATGAATAAATTTCCGTATGAATCTTGAAATAGACGTGTAGGTGTGGAATATTAACAATAGTAAATAAGGGTGGGCTATGTGCGATACCACCTTAATTATTCTTGTTGGTGGGCTATGTGTGATACTACCTTATTTCTTATTCACGATGGGCTGTGTGCGATAACATCGTTTATATTATCATTTGGTGGGCTATATGCGATACCACCTTAATTATTCTTGTTGGTGCGCTATGTGCGACACCACACTGTTAAAGACAAATGGTGGGCTAAGTGTGAAACCACTGAGTGTTATGTAATGCTATGAATGACATATTGTGAAATTGTTAAGTGTTGTCTCATGAGGTCATGTGATGATAAGTGCAGGGTTGTATGTTAAATAATGTGGGCATCTGGCTTGTGATATGGTTGGAATGTGGTAAGAGATGAAATGAGTAAACATGACCATCGAATGTGGATTATTTCTGCTTAGTATGTAATGCTACTTATTGATTAGCATATAGTATGATGTTTATTGTTTACATGTAAACTTACTAAGCTTTAAAGCTTACTCCCTTTCTTTTCCCTTGTTTTATAGTGTCAAAGAGCCGGGTCAAGATACGAAGTTAATTGGAAGATCACCCACCCTATCAGCTCATCTCAGTATATCTAGACTTAACATTTTGAGTATGGCATGTATAGGGGCTAGACTAGGTGAATTGTTTTGTTATTTTGGTCAAGTGTGTATTGGCTCCTTTAACGAGGAACTCTTTGTATATTGCCATAGTTGATGGCTCACTATGACTAATTTATGAAAAGATGAGTATATTCATGAAAGTGTATGTTGCACAAATTGATTTGCTTGGTGGTTTATTGAATGGAACTATGTGGTGTGAATTAGGGTGACAAAAGAGCTTGACAAATAGCCTTGTTCATGTCCACACGGGTAGGCACACGGGCGTGTGTCTAGGCTGTGTGAGACACACGGTCAGTCCCATGGGTGTGTGACCAGGCCGTGTGTCCCCTGCATGTTAGTATTGCAAGTCAGTGTCGACCACGGGCTAGCCACACGGGCGTGTGCCTAGGTCGTGTGTCCCTTATGAAGTTGCTGACGTCACAAACAGAATACCCAGGTTTTTACACATGGGTGAGGACACGGGCGTGTCTAGGCCGTGTGGAGCACACGGGCTAAGAACACGGGAGTGTGTCCGGCCATGTGAAAACCCCTGTAGGTTCGAAATGAAAATAAATCCCACACGGGCTAAGGACATGGGTGTGTGTGACCACACGGGCGTGTCCCATTTCACACGGGCGTGTGGCCCCTGTTTAGACAAACAAATTTAGGAGCACAAAAATTTTCGATTGGGTTTCGAAACCCTCCGTATGCATGTTTAAGGCCCCGTAGGTCCTTATTGAGAATGTTTTGATTGTGAAAGAGATATTTTAAGTTTGGAATGAAATTTTATAGACTAAAGTTGTATGATCCAGTGAGTTAAGTCCGAAAATGCCTCGTACCCGGTTCCGGCGTAGAATTAGGGTAAGGGGTGTTACATTTGGTGGTATCAGAGCTATGGTTTAGTCGGTTCTCGGACTACCGTAGCGTGTGTAAGAGTCTAGCTATACATGCCCTAAGCGTATATTGATAGTGTGGTGGCTTCTGATAATTTTAAACTTTGTTTTTTTATAGTAAATGGATTGCGATCGAGCGGCTGCTGATGATGCAGCTAGTAACACGTCGGCTCCCGCGCAAGGGACCGCACCTGTAGAGAGTAGACCCGAGACTATGGGTCAAGGAGAAGAGGCCCAGGCAGCCTTTCTCCAAATGATGAGTAATTGGTACACGGAGTATGTACGAGCAAACCCTAACGCTCAACCTCCTCCAACCCCACCTATACCTCAGCCAGTTCCTGTGGCTCCTCAAGGTATAGATGTAGTGAGAATAACTAAGCCCCCGGTAGATAAGATTCAGAAGCAAGGGGCCGAGGAGTTTAGAGCTAATATAGATGATGACCCGAGAACGCGGAGTTCTAGCTTGAGAACTCAATGAGGGTATTTGATGAACTCTCCTGCACACCTGATGAGAGCTTAAAATGTGTCGTATCCTTGCTGAGGGACTCGGCATACCATTGGTGGAAAACGCTAACGTCGATGGTTGTCAGGGACAGAGTGACGTGGGACTTCTTTTTGGAAGAGTTCCGAAAGAAGTATATAAGGCAACGATTTGTGGACCATAAACGGAAAGAATCCTTGAATTGAAGCAAGGAAAAATGACTGTGGCAGAATATGAGCGCGAGTTTGTTAGGCTCAGTAAATATACACAAGAGTGCGTGTCCACAGAAGCTATTTTGTGTAAGAGGTTTGAAAATGGACTGAACGAGGATATCAGACTTTTAGTTGGGATTTTGGAATTGAAAGAATTTGTGGTGTTGGTTGATAGGGCATGTAAGGCCAAAGAACTGAATAAGGAAAAGAGGAAAGCTGTGAGTGAGGCCCGAGATACAAGAGAAAGACCGATGAGTAAATCACACCAAGCTCAATCAAAGAGGTCCAAGGAAGTAAACCCTCGGACGACTGCGTCAGTTGGATATTCACATAGAGATCGAGGTAATACCTACTCAGGCTCAAGAGTTCAAGCCACTTCGATGGCAAGTGTGGACAATCCGAAGTATAAACCGGAGTGTCTGAATTGTTGTTGGCAGCACACTGGGGAGTGTTGGGGAAACAACCAGAATTGTTATAAGTGTGGTTCCCACGATCATTTTATTCGAAATTGTCCTGAGAGGGACGACAAGGAAAGGAAGCAAGAAATGAGATCAATCAATGTATCTTCGAGGGGTAGATCACAAAAGAACCCGGGAGGTGGGACTAGTAGTAGAGGTACGCCTCGAGACTCTGCTGTGAGACCGGAGGGTTGGGCACCTACAATGACTTATGCCATTCGTGTTCGCGAAGAGGCATCATCTCCAGACGTGATAACGGGTACTTTTTCTCTTCATGACACCTTTGTTATTACTTTGATTGATCCGGGGTCTACCCATTCTTACATTTGCATGAAATTGGCGTCTAGTATGAGCAGGATTGTTGAGTCTACGGAATTTGTAGTAAAAGTGTCAAACCCGTTAGGCAAAGATGTGCTAGTTGACAAGGTGTGTAGAAATTGTCCTTTGACAATTAGAGGTCATTGTTTTTCGAAAAATCTTATGTTGTTGCCGTTTGATGAGTTTGACTTGATTCTTGGTATGGATTGGTTGACTGCACATAATGTTTTAGTAAATTGTGGTAGTAAGTTTATTGAATTGAAATGTGAAAATGGAGATGTCGTTCGGGTTGAATCAGCTAGATCGGATAAATTGCCTGTGATAATTTCAACTATGGTAGCCGAGAAATACTTGAGGAAAGGATACGAGTCCTATCTCGCCTTTGTACTGAATACTCAAGATTCAGAGGTAAAGATTGAATCAGTGCCAGTGGTATGCGAATATCCAGATGTGTTTCCGGAAGAGTTACCCGGATTACCTCCAGTTAGAGAGGTCAAATTTGGGATTGAGTTAGTTCCGGGAATGGCACCTATCTCGGTTGCTCCGTATAGGATGGCACCATTAGAGTTGAAAGAACAAAAGGTTTAGTTGCAAGAGTTAACAGACAAGGGTTTTGCAAGACCGAGCTATTCACCGTGGGGTGCTCTGGTACTTTTTGTGAAGAAGAAAGATGGGTCGATGAGATTGTGCATAGACTACAGACAGCTCAACAAGGTGACAGTGAAGAATAAGTATCCTTTGCCAAGGATAGATGATTTATTTGACCAACTAAATGGAGCTACGGTGTTCTCTAAGATAGACCTGAGGTCTGGCTATTACCAGCTGAGGGTTAAGGAGCAAGATGTGCCGAAAACTGCATTTCGGACGAGGTATGGCCATTATGAGTTTCTTGTCATGCCATTTGGTTTAATGAATGCTCCTGCGATTTTCATGGACTTGATGAATCGCATCTTCTGACCGTACTTGGACAAGTTTGTAGTCGTTTTTATTGACGACATATTAGTCTATTCTCGAGATGAGAGTGAACATGCTGAGCATCGGAGAATTGTTTTACAGACTTTAAGAGACAAGAAATTGTATGCTAAATTTAGCAAGAGTGAGTTTTGGCTCCGAGAGGTCGGATTGCTAGGACACATTGTGTCGGGTGATGGTATTAGAGTTGATCCGAGTAAAATATCGGCTATTGTAGAGTGGAAACCGCCAAGAAATGTGTCAGAAGTCAGAAGCTTTTTGGGTTTAGCGGCGTACTACAGGCGGTTCGTAAAAGGGGTTTCCATGATTGCTACCCCGATGACGAAATTGTAGCATAAGGATGTTAAGTTTTAATGGACTGAAAAATTTTAACAGAGTTTCGAGAGATTGAAAACATTGTTGACTGAGGGACCGGTTTTGGTACAACCTCAGTCGGGGAAAGAATTTGTGGTCTACAGTGATGCTTCATTTATCGGACTTGGCTGTATGTTGATGCAAGAGGGCAAGGTAGTCGCTTACGCCTCGAGACAGCTAAAATCGCATGAGAAGAATTATCCGACTCATGATTTAGAGTTGGCTGCAATCATTTTTCCCTTGAAGATTTGGTGCCATTATTTATATGGTGAAAAGTACCGAATCTTCACGGATCGCAAGAGTTTGAAGTACTTAATGGATCAAAAGGATTTGAATTTGCGACAACGACGATGGCTCGAATTATTGAAGGATTATGAGCTAGTGATTGACTACCATCCGGGGAAAGCAAATGTAGTCGCGGACGCCTTTAGCAGAAAATCTTTGTATGCTTTGAGAGCTATTAGCATGAGCTTAGCGTTGTCTGATGATGGTGCTATATTGGCCGAGTTGAGGGCTAGACCGCTATTTATTCAATAGATTTGTGGAGCTCAAAAGAATGATAGTGAGATGCGAGCTAAGAGAGCTCAGTGTAAAATGGGAAATGATTCAGATTTTCGGTGAGTACAGATGATTGTTTGATGTTTCGTGACAGGATTTGTGTACCTAAGGATGATGCATTGATCCGGAAAATATTAAATGAAGTACATAGTGGTCACCTGTCAGTACATCCCGGTAGCACTAAAATGTACAATGATTTGAAGAAATTTTATTGGTGGCCGGGTATGAAAAGGGACATCTCTGAGTTTGTGACAAGATGTTTGATCTGTCAACAAGTAAAAGCCGAGCATCAAGTACCATCGGGATTGCTTCAGCCGGCGATGGTTCCCGAGTGGAAGAGGGATCGGATCACCATGGATTTTGTGACGGGGTTGCCTATGACTCCGAAAAAGAAAGATGCTGTGTGTGTTATTGTTGATAGACTAACTAAGTCGGCTCACTTTATACCGGTGCATGTTGATTATGCACTTGATAAGTTGGCCGAGTTGTATATTGCTGAGGTAGTGAGATTACATGGAGTGCCTGTACCTATTATCTCGGATAGAGATCCGAGATTTACTTCGAGGTTTTAGAAGAAGTTGCAGGAGGCCTTGGGTACAAGGTTGAATTTTTAGTACTACGTTCCATCCTCAAACTGACGGCCAATCTGAAAGAGTGATTCAAGTTCTTGAGGATATGCTCCGATACTGTGTGTTAGAGTTCGGAGGTAGTTGGGAAAGATATCTACCTTTGGTTAAGTTTGCCTATAACAACAGTTACCAGTCGAGTATACGGATGGCGCCATCTGAAGCTTTATATGGTCGAAAGTGCCGGACTCCTTTGTATTGGACTGAGCTTAGTGAGAAGCAAATTCATGGGGTTGATCTAGTTAAGGAAACCGAGGAGAAAGTGAAAGTGATCCGTGATAGTTTGAAAGCTGCTTCAGACCGACAAAAGTCGTACGCAGATTTAAAAAGGAAGGAGATCGAGTTTCAAGTGGGTGACAAAGTATTTCTGAAGGTATCCCCGTGGAAGAAAATATTGAGATTTGTTCGAAAGGGCAAATTAAGTCCACGATTCATAGGGCCGTATAAGATTACCAAAAGGATTGGGCCAGTGGCATACCGGTTGGCTTTGCCGGTAGAGTTAGAGAGAATACACAACGTGTTTCATGTATCGATTTTGCAGCGATATCGTTTCGATCCTTTGCATGTGGTCCCTCCAACGAAAATTGAGATACGAACGGACATGACTTATGAAGAGGAGCCAATTAAGATATTGGCTCGGGAAGTTAAACAGTTGAGGAATAGGAGAATAGCCTTAGTAAAAGTTTTATGGCAGAAACACGGTGTAGAAGAAGCTACGTGGGAACCGAAAGAAGCCATGAGAGAACAATATCCAAACCTTTTTACCGATAAGATTTTCGAGGGCGAAAATCTCTAAAGGAGGGGAGAGTTGTAACAGCCCAATTTTGGGGCTAGTCGGAACAGTGGTTTTGAGACCACTAATCTGAGGTTGAGGAAGATTATTTTGGTATTATTTTATGTGTTATAACATGTTTTTAATAATGCATGGGAATTTTGGTGCTTTAATTTTAACGATTGAGTGCTTAATTGTGAAAAAGGACTAAATCGCATAAAGTACGAAAGTTCTATTTTTCAAGGTAGAGGTGTCTAATAGCCATGGAATATGAAATTGGAGGTCCTTAAAATGCAATTAGGCCATTATAAGTGTGTTGTCCGGCCATGTAGACAAGAGAGACAAGAGCATTTAATTTTGGTCAACATTTGGTGAAATTAGGTGATAAAAATGAATAAAATAAGATGAATAAAAGAAGCTATCATCTTTCACTATTCATCTTCCCTCTTCCACTGAAATTACTAACATGAATAAGGGTTTTGAAGCTTGAAATTTCAGCAACTCATCTCCTCTACAAGTAAGTGATTTTTGTGGTCTTACTTGATAATTTTTGTACTTTTGGAACCCCCAAAGCTTAAGCTAGCTAATGAGGGGACTAATTTGCAATATGGTTGGAAGTCTAGGGACTTGCCATGAGAGAGTTTATGTTGTTTGCTGAGTTTTTATGGAAGAAAATGAATGTTAGGGAGATGAGAAACAACTTTTGTGAAAAGTGTTGTCATGAAAACACCTAAATGGGACTAAGTTGTAAAAGTTAAAATTGTGTAATAAATGCATGAAATAGTTGGAATTTTGAGTATTTGAAAGAGTAATAAATGTTCGGGTAGGCTTGCTTAATGAGAAAATGTGATAAAAACTGATTTACAAGCCTAGGGGCAAAATCGTAATTTTGCCATAGTACAATGGCAAAATGGTCATTTTTGCCTAAGTAGAGATTATGATGTAATGTGATTATAAAAATGATTGAATGAGTGAATTTTGTTGTTATAGACCAAGAAGAGCGTGGAATCAACTTTGACCGAGGAAAAGGCAAGGTTACAGAATAGACCGTTGATTAACACATTTAGCACCGAGGTAAGTTTACGTGTAAACGATGCATCTTAAATACACATGTAGTTGTTCGTTGGTGCATTGTATGATTGAGAACACTTATGATCTAATTGGACTGGATCTGGTAGAAAATGAATAAATTTCCGTATGAATCTTGAAATAGACGTGTAGGTGTGGAATATTAACAGTAGTAAATAAGGGTGGGCTATGTGCGATACCACCTTAATTATTCTTTTTGGTGGGCTATGTGCGATACTACCTTATTTCTTATTCACGATGGGCTGTGTGCGATACCATCATTTATATTATCATTTGGTGGGCTATGTGCGATACCACCTTAATTATTCTTGTTGGTGGGCTATGTGCGACACCACCCTATTAAAGACAAATGGTGGGCTAAGTGGGAAACCACCGAGTGTTATGTAATGCTATGAATGACATATTGTGAAATTGTTAAGTGTTGTCTCATGAGGTCATGTGGTGATAAGTGCAGGGTTGTATGTTAAATAATGTGGGCATTTGGCTTGTGATATGGTTGGTGTAACACCCCTTACCCGTATTCGACGCCGGAACCGGGCACGAGGCGTTACCGCATTAAAAGCCTCAAGATCACCACTTAGGCTCATTGTGACTACTCTCTTAAGTCACCTCATTCTCGACTTACGAGGCCTCACTCATACTCACGAGGGCTCTCGAGACCATATCGAAACTTCTACGATTTTTAAAACTTTTCCATCTACACAGAGCTCACACGCCCGTGTAAGATTTGGCACGCCCGTGGAGGTCACACACGCCCATTCTCACTACCCGTGCATGAAAACTCAAGCATTCTGCCAATGCCCCACAGTTAGGGCACACGCCCGTGCTCTCCACCCGTGGTGCACACTGACTACCTTAACACGGCCTAGAGTCTAGACACACGCCCGTGTAGCTAGCCCGTGGCCAACACTGATTAACACACACGTTCTAGGCACACGCCTATGTGACTAGTCCGTGGTCTATTCTAATTTAAAATACTAACATGCATGGGACACACGGCCAAGTCCCACGCCCATGGGCTGACCGTGTGTCACACATGGCCTAGACACACGCCCGTGTGTCTACCAACATGGACAAGAACAAAGCTATTTGCCAAGTTCTTTTCACCCTTCTAGCATACACAACATGCACTCATTCAACACACCCATAATCAACTCAAAATCTTACAATCTCACATAGATAACTTCATCTTTTCATATAATAAAGTGCCAACAACTATGGCATTATACAAAATAGATTATCCATCTAAAGGCCAACACATCATAGCCATATACAACAAAATCCACTAACTTGTCTAGCCCCTATACATGCCATATACAAAACATTGAGTCTAATGTACCAGAGTGTGCTGATAGTATGGGCGATCTTTCAATGGATCCTCGTATCTCGATTCAACACTTTTGCTCTATAAGACAAGGGAAAAGAAAGGGAGTAAGCTTTGAGCTTAGTAAGTTCACACATAAACAATTAAGCACCATAGTATAAGCTAAACAACAATTAGCATTATACTAACGTATAATGTACAACTATGCTTACTCTTTCTATCCCTTACCACATTCCCAACACATCATGAGTCACTTACTCATAACCATTGACATGCACCCCTGCATTCAATATCACATTTGCACAATATACAACACATCATTATTTCTCAATAATACATCCACACAGCTATGCTACTCATTATCACATCCACACAACAAATCTCTCGGTGGTTCCGCACTAAGCCCACCACAATCAATTGATAAGGTAGTATTGCACTTAGCCTACCAACAAGGTATTCATAGTGGTTTCGCACATAGCCCACTAGATAATATACCTAACGATAGCATCGCACATAGCCAGCTCATCGTCAATATGCATTAGGATGGTATCGCACTTAGCCCACCATTTAGCATTATCACAACACATTCACAAATCTACTTACTTAATCATTCATCCATTCATTTCACTTGAACCACATAGGTTCTCAATCATTCTCAACCATGCTATACACTATCTAGCATTAGCAAATTGTAAGTATGAATGCATTGTTTATGCATAGACTTACCTCGATACTCAAAAGTATAGAAACGTGCAATTTAGTCCACCACTTTGCTCTTGCCTCGGTTTCGATTCGGGCTTTGTCTTTCTTGATCTATAATGAATAAATCAGCTTATTCAATACACACATTGGCCAAAATGACCCACATCTCATACTTTGGCAAAATTACTCTTTTGCCCCAAATCTTTCTCATAATTACACTATTGCCCCCAAGGCTCGTAAAGTGATTTTTATTCAACTTTCTAGCCTTTCATGCTTAGCCGAATCACTTACTCAACTAAAACAATCATCAATTCTCATCACAACACACATGTATGACCAAACTCAAGATTTTTTTTACAAACTAGTCCCTACATGCATTTTCTATTGAAACTCATTTAGCAAAAGATGTTTCTACTACATTAAGCTTTCATAATCTTCCATAAAACATCAAAATACATGCATGTCATACATGGCCACACTTTTGAACATCCATCATAGCTCATCAAATAGCTAAAAATAGGTTACTCATGCAACAAAGACTTCAAAAATACAAAGAATATAAAAAACGAGGCTAGATGCACTTACTAGCAAGCTTGAAATTTTGAAGAACCCTAACAATGGCTCTCTCAAATTTTAGTGACCTTGGAGAAGAAGATGAATGAATTTTGTCATCTTTTCTCCTATTTTAATCATTTAATTGTTAAATGACCAAAATGCCCTTTTTGATAAACTTTCTATTTTAACTTATCCATGCCCAATTTTGTCCAAAAATTAGAAATTGGGAAAATTGCTATTTAAGGACCTGTAATTAATATTCTAAAGCTATTTCACACAAATAGCTTCTAGAATCTCACATTTTGCAACTTTTGTAATTTAGTCCTTTTGGACAATTCAACCGTAATTTCACAAAATTACTTCATGAAACTTTCACACTAGCATGCATACATAGCATAAACCTCAAAAACTCATTCATAAACCTCGGATTTGTGGTCTCACACCACTATTCCGACTAGGCCCTAAATCGAGATGTTACAACTCTCCCCCCTTTAGAGATTTTTGCCCCAAAAATCTTACCAAAGAAAGAGGTTTGGATGTTGCTCTCTCATAGCTTCTTCCGTTTCCCACGTAGCCTCTTCCACACCGTGTTTCTGCCATAACACTTTCACTAGTGCTATGCTCTTATTTCTCAACTGTTTCACTTCTCGAGCTAAGATCTTAATCGGCTCTTCATCATAAGACATATCCGGTCTTATCTCTATTTTCGTCGAAGGAATCACATGTGAAGGATCAGAGCGATACCGTCGCAACATCGACACATGGAACACATTATGAATCTTTTCCAGCTCTACCGGTAAAGCCAACCGGTAAGCTACTGGCCCAACTCTGTCCGTAATCTCATACGGCCCTATGAATCTTGGACTCAATTTTCCTTTTCGTCCAAATCTCATAAACTTCTTCCATGGGGACACTTTCAAAAACACTTTGTCGCCCACTTCAAACTCAATTTCTTTTCTTTTCAGATCCGCGTACGACTTTTGTCAGTCCGAAGCAACTTTCAGACTATTACGAATTATTTTCACTTTCTCCTTAGTCTCTTTCACAAGATCGACTCCATGGATCCGTTTCTCACTAAGCTCGGTCCAATACAAAGGAGTCTGGCACTTACGACCATACAAGGCCTCATACGGTGCCATCTGTATACTCGACTGATAACTGTTGTTGTAAGCAAATTCAACCAAAGGTAGATATCTCTCCCAACTACCCTCGAATTCTAACACACAGCATCGGAGCATATCCTCAAGAACTTGAATTACTCTTTCAGACTGACCATCGGTCTGCGGATGGAACGCAGTACTGGAATTCAACTTTGTTCCCAAAGCCTCTTGCAACCTCTTCCAAAGCCTCGAAGTGAACCTCGGATCCCTATCCGATATTATAGACACAGGTACACCATGTAACCTCACTATCTCTGCAACATACAACTCAGCTAACTTATCCAGTGAATAATCAACACGTACTGGAATAAAGTGAGCCGACTTCGTTAGTCTATCCACAACAACCCACACAGCATCTCTCTTTCGTAGTCATCCAGGCAACCCCATCACAAAATCCATGGTAACCCGATCCCACTTCCATTCGGGTACCAACACTGGCTGAAGTAATCCCGAAGGCACTTGATGCTCAGCTTTCACTTGTTGACAAATCAGACACTTTGTCACGAACTTTGAAATATCTCTTTTCATACCCAACCACCAATAATACTTCTTCAAATCATTATACATTTTTG
Organism: Gossypium sturtianum; assembly: GCA_025698515.1. Taxonomy (NCBI): domain Eukaryota; kingdom Viridiplantae; phylum Streptophyta; class Magnoliopsida; order Malvales; family Malvaceae; genus Gossypium; species Gossypium sturtianum. The sequence goes on from CM046952.1 coordinate 60,738,751, forward strand.
TACTGCCCGGATGTACCGACAAACATCCACTGTGGGAATCATGCAAAACCCTTTGGATTAACTCCTCATCTCTTGGTACACAAATTCTGTCACAGTACAGCAAACAACCATTCGAGCCCACTCGAAAATCGGAATCACTTTCTGATTCACACTTAGCTCTCTTAGCTAGCATTTCACTGTCATTTCTCTGAGCTTCACATATCTGTTGAACAAATAGTGGCTTAGCTCTCAACTCTGCCAGAATAGCACCATCATCAGATAATACCAAACTCGTCCTATTAACTCTTAGAGCATACAAGGATTTCCTACTCAGGGCATCCGCAACCACATTCGCTTTTCCCGGGTGGTAATCAATGACTAACTCATAGTCTTTCAACAACTCAAGCCACCGTCTCTGTCGCAAATTCAGATCCTTCTGATCCATCAAATAACTCAAACTCTTGTGATCCGTAAAGATTCGGCACTTCTCACCATATAAGTAATGTCGCCAAATCTTTAACGCGAAAACAATCGTAGCCAACTCCAAATCATGAGTCGGATAATTCTTCTCGTGCGATTTCAACTACCTCGAGGCGTAAGCGACTACCTTACCCTCTTGCATCAACACGCAATCGAAACCATTAAACGATGCGTCACTGTAAACCACGAACTCTTTCCCCGATTCTGGTTAAACTAAAATCGGCACCTCAGTCAACATTATTTTCAGTCTCTCGAAACTCTGTTGACATGTCTCAGTCCATTCAAACTTGACATCCTTGTGCAATAGTTTCGTCATCGGGGTAGCAATCACGGAGAACCCCTCTACGAAACATCTGTAATATCCTGCTAATCCCAAGAAACTTTTGATTTCTGACACGTTCCTCGGTGGTTTCCAATCCATAACAGCCGATATCTTACTTGGGTCAACTCTAACACCATCACTCGACACAATGTGTCCTAGGAATCCGACCTCACGGAGCCAAAACTCACTCTTGCTAAACTTAGCGTACAACTGCTTATCTCTTAAAGTTTGCAAGACAATTCTCAAATGTTCTTCATGATCATTCTCATCCCGAGAATAGATCAATATGTCGTCAATGAAGACAACTACAAACTTGTACACATATGGTCTGAAAACACGGTTCATCAGATCCATAAAAATCGTCGGTGCATTCGTCAAACAAAACGGCATAACCAAAAACTCATAATGGCCATACCTTGTTCGAAATGCAGTTTTCAACACATCCTGCTCTTTCACTCTCAACTGATAATAACCAGACCTCAGGTCAATCTTGGAGAACACTGTAGCTCCCTTCAATTGATCAAAAAGATCATCGATCCTTGGTAAAAGATACTTATTCTTAACCGTCACTTTGTTAAGCTGTCTATAGTCTATACACAACCTCATAGACCCATCTTTCTTCTTCACAAAAATACCGGAGCACCCCACGGTGAGTAGCTCGGTCTTGCAAAACCCTTATCTTTCAACTCTTGCAACTGAACCTTCAGTTCTTTAAACTCTAAAGGTGTCATCCTATACGGAGCAATCGAGATAGGTGCCGCTCCCGAAATTAACTCAATCCCAAACTCAACCTCTCTAACTGGAGGTAATCCGAGTAACTCTTCCGGGAATACATCCGGATACTCACATACCACTGGCACTATTTCAAACTCTACTCCAACCTCTCGAGTATTCAACACAAAAGCAAGATAGGACCCACACCCTTTTCTCAAGCATTTATCAGCCACTAAGGAAGAAATCATCACTGGTAGACTATCCGATCCACCTGATTCAACCCGCACCACATCTCCACTCTCACATTTCAAATCAATAAACTTACTACCATAGTTCACTAAGACACTATGGGTAGTCAACCAATCCATGCCTAGGATTAAATCAAACTCATCAAATGTCAACAACATTAGGTTTGCCGGAAAGCAATGACTCTCAATCATCAAAGGACAATTCTTACACACCTTGTCCACTAACACATGCTTACCTAACGGGTTTGACACCTTAACCACAAAGTCCGTAGACTCAACAGTCATACTCAAACTAGATGCCAATCTCATGCAAATATAAGAATGAGTAGACCCTGGATCTATTAAAGCAATAAAAAATGTGTCAAAGAGAGAAAAAGTACCCGTTATTACATCAGGGGAGGATGCCTCTTCGCGAGTGCGAATGGCATACGTCCTCGCAGGTGCCCGGCCCTCCAGTCTCATAGTAGAGTCTCTAGATGCACCTCTACCACTATTCCCGCCTCTCAGGTTCCTTGGTGGTCTACCCCTTGCAGACACATCATTGGATCTCATCTCTTGCTTCTCTTCCTTATCATCCCTCTCTGGGCAATTTCGGTTAAAATGGTCGGGGAACCACACTTATAACGCTTTGATCATTACCCCAACACTCTCCAAAGGTGATATCTACCACAACTTGGACACTCCGGTTTACTCTTCAGATTGCCCACACTTTCCATCGAGGTAGCTTGGACTCTCGAACCCGAACGAGTATTGCCCAAGTCTCGATGCGAATAACCCACTGGTGCTGTTATCCTAGGACTCACTTCCTTGGACCTTTTCGACTGGGCTTGATATAACTTGCCCATGGCCTCTTTCTAGTATCTCGGGCTTCACTCACAGCCCTTTTCTTTTCTGTACTCAACTCTTCGGCCTTACTTGCCCTTTCGACCAACACTACAAATTCTTTCAACTCCAAAATACCCACTAGAAGTTTGATGTCCTCATTCAGTCCGTCTTCGAACCTCTTACACAATACGGTCTCTATCGACACACATTCTTGAGTGTATTTGCTAAGCCTAACAAACTCACGCTCATATTCCGCTACTGACATTCTTTCTTGCTTCAACTCAAGGAATTCCTTCCTTTTCCGATCAGTAAACCTCTGGCTTATATACTTCTTCCAGAACTCTTCCAGAAAGAAGTCCCACGTCACCCGCTCTCTCAGGACTACTGACGTCAACGTCTTCCACCAATGGTATGCCGAGTCCCTCAGCTAGGATACGACACACTTCAAGCTCTCTTCAGGTGTACAAGAGAGTTTCTCAAACACTCTCATCGAGTTCTCTAACTGCAACTCGCCTCTCAGTGGTCATCATCAACCTTAGCTCTAAACTCCTCAGCCCCGTGTTTTCTAATCTTATCTACCAGGGGTTTCGATATCCTCACTACATCAACACCTTGAGGAGCCACAGGAATTAGCTGAGGTATAGGAGGAGGAGGTGGAGGAGGTTGAGCATTAGGTTTGCTCGAACATAATTCGAGTATCAATTGCTCATCATCTGGAGAAAGGCTTCCCGAGCCCCTTCCCCTTGACCCCTAACCTCGGGTCCACTTTGAACAGGCACGGTTCCTTGCGCAGGAGCCGGTGCATTACTAGCTACTTCATCAGCAGTCAATGGATCGGAATCCATATTCTAAATAAAACAAGATTTAAAATCATCAGAAGCCACCACACTATCATTGTACACTTATGGCACGTATAGCTAGACTCTTACACCCGCTACGGTAGTCATAGAACCGACTAAACCATAGCTCTAATACCACTAAATGTAACACCCCTTACCCGTATTCGATGCTGGAACCGGGCACGAGGCGTTACCGCATTAAAAGCCTCAAGATCGCCACTTAGGCTCATTGTGACTACTCTCTTAAGTCACCTCATTCTCGACTTACAAGGCCTCACTCATACTCACGAGGGCTCTCAAGACCATATCGGAACTTCCACAAATTTTAAAACTTTTCCATCTACACAGAGCTCACACGCCCGTGTAAGATTTGGCACGCCCGTAGAGGTCACACACGCCCATGGTCACTACCCGTGTATGAAAACTCAAGTATTCTGCCAATGCCCCACGGTTAGGGCACACGCCCGTGCTCTCCACCCGTGGTGCACACTGACTACCTTAACACGGCCTAGAGTCTAGACACACGCCCGTGTAGCTAGCCCGTGGCCAACACTGATTAACACACACGTTCTAGGCACACGCTCGTGTGACTAGTCCGTGGTTTATTCTGATTTAAAATACTAACATGTAGGGGACACACGGCCAAGTCCCACGCCCATGGGCTGACCGTGTGTCACACATGGCCTAGACACACGCCCGTGTGTCTACCCACATGGACAAGAACAAAGCTATTTGCCAAGTTCTTTTCACCCTTCTAGCATACACAACATGCACTCATTCAACACACCCATAATCAACTCAAAATCTTACAATCTCACATAGATAACTTCATCTTTTCATATAATAAAGTGCCAACAAATATGGCATTATACAAAATAGATTATCCATCTAAAGGCCAACACATCATAGCCATATACAAAAAAATCCACTAACTTGTCTAGCCCCTATACATGCCATATACAAAACATTAAATCTAATGTACCAGAGTGTGCTGATAGTATGGGCGATCTTACAATAGATCCTCGTATCTCGATTCAACACTTTTGCTCTATAAGACATGGGAAAAGAAAAGGGAGTAAGCTTTGAGCTTAGTAAGTTCACACATAAACAATTAAGCACCATAGTATAAGCTAAACAACAATTAGCATTATACTAACGTATAATGTACAACTATGCTTACTCTTTCTATCCCTTACCACATTCCCAACACATCATGAGTCACTTACTCATAACCATTGACATGCACCCCTGCATTCAATATCACATTTGCACAATATACAACACATCATTATTTCTTACTAATACATCCACACAGCTATGCTACTCATTATCACATCCACACAGCAAATCTCTCGGTGGTTCCGCACTAAGCCCACCACAATCAATACTTAGCCTACCAACAAGGTATTCATAGTGGTTTTGCACATAGCCCACTAGATAATATACCTAACTATAGCATCGCACATAGCCAGCTCATTGTCAATATGCATTAGGATGGTATCGCACTTAGCCCACCATTTAGCATTATCATAACACATTCACAAATCTACTTACTTAATCATTCATCCATTCATTTCACTTGAACCACATAGGTTCTCAATCATTCTCAACCATGCTATACACTATCTAGCATTAGCAAATTGTAAGTATGAATGCATTGTTTATGCATAGACTTACCTCGATACTCAAAAGTATAGAAACGTGCAATTTAGTCCACCACTTTACTCTTGCCTCGATTTCGATCCGGGCTTTGTCTTTCTTGATCTATAATGAATAAATCAGCTTATTCAATACACACATTGGCCAAAATTACCCACATCTCATACTTTGGCAAAATTACTCTTTTGCCCCAAATCTTTCTCATAATTACACTATTGCCCCCAAGGCTCGTAAAGTGATTTTTATTCAACTTTCTAGCCTTTCATGCTTAGCCGAACTTACTCAACTAAAACAATCATCAATTCTCATCACAACACACATGTATGACCAAACTCAAGATTTTTTACAAACTAGTCCCTACATGCATTTTCTATGGAAACTCATTTAGCAAAAGATGTTTCTACTACATCAAGCTTTCATAATCTTCCATAAAACATCAAATACATGCATGTCATACATGGCGGCATTTTTGAACACCCATCATAGCTCATCAAATAGCTAAAAATAGGTTACTCATGCAACAAGGACTTCAAAAATACAAAGAATATGAAAAACGAGGCTAGATGCACTTACTAGCAAGCTTGAAATTTTTGAAGAACCCTAACAATGGATCTCTCAAATTTTCGACAGCCTTGGAAAAGAAGATGAATGAATTTTTTCATCTTTTCTCCTATTTTAATCATTTAATTGTTAAATGACCAAAATGCCCTTTTTGATAAACTTTCTATTTTAACTTATCCATGCCCAATTTTGTCCAAAAATTAGAAATTGGGAAAATTTCTATTTAAGGACCTGTAATTAATATTCTAAAGCTATTTCACACAAATAGCTAGAATCTCACATTTTGTAACTTTTACAATTTAGTCCTTTTGGACAATTCAACCGTAATTTAACAAAATTGCTTCATGAAACTTTCACACTAGCATGCATACATAGCATAAACCTCAAAAACTCATTCATAAACCTCAGATTTGTGGTCTCACACCACTATTTCGACTAGGCCCTAAATCAGGATGTTACAGTTGGAATATGGTAAGAGATGAAATGAGTAAGCATGACCATCGAATGTGGATTATTTTTGCTTAGTATGTAATGCTACTTATTGATTAGCATATAGTATGCTGTTTATTATTTACTTGTAAATTTACTAAGCTTTAAAGCTTACTCCCTTTCTTTTCCCTTATTTTATAGTGTCAAAGAGTCGGGTCGAGATACGAAGTTAATTGGAAGATCACCCACACTATCAGCTCATCTCGGTATATCTAGACTTAACATTTTGAGTATGGAATTTATAAGGGCTAGACTAGGTAAATTTTTTTGTTATTTTGGCCAAGTGTGTATTGGCTCCTTTAATGAGGAACTCTTTGTATATTGCCATAGTTGATGGCTCACTATGACTAATTTATGAAAAGATGAGTATATTCATGAAAGTGTATGTTGCACAAATTGATTTGCTTGGTGGTTTGTTGAATGGAATTATGTGGTGTGAATTAGGGTGACAAAAGAGCTTCGCAAATAGCCTTGTTCATGTCCACACGGGTAGGCACACGGGCGTGTGTCTAGGCTGTGTGAGACACACGGTCAGTCTCATGGGTGTGTGACCAGGCCGTGTGTCCCCTGCAAGTTAGTATTACAAGTTAGTGTCGACCACGGGCTAGCCACACGGGCGTGTGCCTAGGCCGTGTGTCCCTTATGAAGTTGCTGACGTCACAAACAGAATACCTAGGTTTTACACACGGGTGAGGACACGAGCGTGTCTAGGCCGTGTGGAGCACACGGGCTAAGAACACGGGCATGTGTTAGGCCGTGTGAAAACCCCTATAGGTTCGAAATGAAAATAAATCCCACACGGGCTAGGGACATGGGTGTATGTGACCACACGGGCGTTTCCCATTTCACACGGGCGTGTCCCATTTCACACGGGCGTGTGACCCCTGTTTAGACAAACAAATTTAGGAGCACAAAAATTTCCGGTTGGGTTCTAAAACCCTCCGTATGCATGTTTAAGGCCTCGTAGGTCCTTATTGAGAATGTTTTGATTGTGAAAGAGATATTTTAAGTTTGGAATAAAATTTTATAGACTAAAGTTGTATGATCCAGTGAGTTAAGTCCGGAAATGCCTTGTACCCGGTTCCGGCGTAGAATTCAGGTAAGGGGTGTTACAGTGGCTGTATCTGATTTAAATGTGATTGTGTCAGACCTTATTGTTGATACATTTGAGGATGCTGACTGTAGTTCTGCTGTTGTTGAGTATAATTCCCTTGTCGTGGATTATAATTGCTCTTAGTAGATGCATTCCCATATCTGAATTTCGCATCATTTTGTCCAACATTCTGAGTTCCCCAAAACTGTTCGTTGCATGCAGAGTTGTTGGAAGAGTTGCCATAAGAATTGTGGCAAATATTACTAACATAACAGGCATTTTCTGTATGTTGTGGACAATCTTCATAACTATGGTTGTCACCACAAATTTCACAGCAAAAGGTAGGAATATCCAATTGTTGAGCAACATGTATAGGTGCAACGTCACTCGTCCTATACATATTTTTAATCATGTTTGTGAGTGAAGAGACTTGGGCACTTAGCGCGGATATTACATCCAATTTAATAACTTCAGGAGTAGTCTTTGCTTGTGCAGCTCTAGAGATAGGATATTCGTAATCATTTTGAGCAATTCTCTCAAGAATTCTCACAGCTTTATTGTAAGTACAATCCAGCAGCGGTCCATTGGTTGATGCATCGACAAGATTCCTTGTATGTGAATTTAGACCATTATAAAAAATCTTAATTTGTGTTTCTGGTTGAATATCGTGCATGGGACAACGTCAAAGAAAAAACTTATAACGTTCCCATATGGTGTGAAGATTTTCATCATCCAGCTGATGGTAAGCAGTAATATCGTTTCGAAGATGAGCATTCATTGTCAGTGGATAAATCGCAACACAAACTGCATGGTGAGAACATTCCAAGAAGTAATTGATCCAGTAGGTAGCCCAAGAAACCAAGTGTGGGCTCTCCCTTGTAAGGAATAGGGAAATAATTGCATCCTTAAGGCATTCTTTAAAAATGTTCTCTCGCATCTTCATGTAGCAGTCCAGCATATTGGCCATTGGAGTTCAGCATTTGAAACATCACTGACTTGAGTTCAAAGTTCCCAGCTTTAATTACTGGTCTAACAACTCCTGGTTGTAGATCATCCAGATTAGGTACTACACAATCTCGTATGGTTCTATTGTGGATGTGAGCTTTTTGTGGCAACAATGGGTTATGAATGTTTTGTTGTTATATCGGGAGTATGGCTGCATTGTCCCCTGGTAAATCTATATTTCTTTGTTCTTGAAGTCTTCTCCGAATGGTTCTTTTAATTCCTGGGTCAAAGTGGGCAAGAAAATCCGAATTGCTTCTAGTCGTAAAACACCTAAGATGAAATTGAAAAATAGCAACAAATAGAAAACAAGTTAGTGAATACTAAATAATATATAAGGAAAACAAAGTACAAAGACACACAAGAACAAAAATAAACATCAAACAAACGCCATCCCCGGTAATGGCGCCAAAAAATTGATCGGCTGTAAATGTCACAGCAATAATGTGCAAGCGTACACTGTCGATGCAAGTATAATAGACAGATGTGAGTCTGTTAGATATCAATCCCACAGGGATGGTTGTCTTTTGTCTATTAATGTCGGTGCAATAACTAGATAGAAACGAGGTTTATTGTGAGTATAGTTGTCTAAGCAATAACTTGAAAACAATAAGATAAAGTATGCTATGGATAAACTGGGATCCCCAACATGAATCTTCAGCAGTATACTAAGTACTCACACAGTATAAAAGATAGGTGATTGCCGATGCAATAAAATTAATGTATATCTTACCAAATGCCACTCTTTTTTTTAATCTGGGACTTAACCATGCACATTAACCTCACCTTCTGATGATGGCAATATGGCACTATTAAGAACAAGTGGACTAAATTCTTTTAGTCCTTACTCAACTTCCGCTGAAATGCTTATTAGCTCAAACTGTCACTGCACCTTCTAGTGTTAGTGACTGCAATAACACTTTCGTGTTTAGAACATTCAAACCCCCAAGATTAAGCAACAAAAATAATATTTAATAAGACAACAATTAACAAAGCATTCATTGTACTTCCACACAGTAGAAAACATAGAGTAATCATAGCGTTTTCAAGAAATGAGAAAGAATCGAATGGAGAATACTATTCCTAGGCTACTCGATTGAATCTATCCATTTCCCCTTGTTCTGCACTTAGATCTCCTCGTTAGGAGTGGATCTGCATCAGTCTTCATTTTGGCTCACCCAAAGGAGGCTCAAGCTGCCATGGCCGCAAGCTTCAAAATAGGGTAAGAGAATGGTGGTCCAGCAAAATTCCCTTTCATTCTTCTCACGTTATCCTTTTATGTGTTCCACAATAGTACAAATATCCTTCCCTCAAGATTCTTCTATCCTTGTTCTTACAGGGTAGTTACACCAGACTAGACAGCTCACTCATGGTTGGCTCTTATCAGACAGCTGCCAACTGCGGCAACAATTCTGGATGCAATCTGGAATTAACTCATGCAGCGACATTAGTGTAGAAAGATATTAAAATTAAAGATAAAATAGGCTAGGATTCACTGAGTTATAAAATGCAATTTACTAAACTGAACATGCTAAAATGTATGCTAAGGGTAACTAAATGGGAACAATTTAAATAATAAGTAGACAGAAAACATATGTTCTTTCTACTACAATCAACCCTATGGGTTTTATCACAATTGGTAAGTTTACAAGTTCCCACATTGAGTTGGAATCCACAGAATCCATCTCAACTTTCATAGCTATTTCCCAGAGCTTGGAATCAGCACTCTACATCGCTTCGTCATATGTGAGTGTGTAACATCACTAACCCATCTCTACTGCCAGATTAGGGTTACAAAGTATTACCAAGCAAAACAGAACATTTAATTTCACAACAGAAACAAATATACAAAATTAATGTTAACATATAATAATTGAATCTAATCATGGAAAATATACACTTATGGGCCTTAAATCGAGCCTATGGGGCCTTAAAAACAGTTTGGGAACAATTTGGGATCAAATCGAAACAAAACAGACAATTTTGGAAAAACATGAAAATTTGGAAAATAAGGGTCACATGGTCATGCCCCAGTCCGTGTGTCCACTCGTGTCCCAGCCCGTGTGTTCACCCATGTCCCAGCTTGTGTGGGTATTCAAAATGGGGCCATACGGTCGTGTACCAAATCATGTGTGTACTCGATGTTGGGTCACATGATCATGTCGCATGCCGTGTGCCAAATCATGCTTCATACTGACTTGAGACACATGGTCGTGTCTCAAACTGCATGAATCCTGCACTTAAAACAATAAAGACACACAGTCATGTGACTGCCCGTGCCCTAGGCCGTGTGCTCTGCTTTTAGCCCCTAAAACAAGCCATCTCAAAACCTATCATTGCACACCAAGACACACCATTTCCATATACATTATTATGACCAAAACACACTCCAAACACATTCAAAACATAACAAATCAATCATCCTATAAGTTCTAACCAATATGTCATTCAAAGGCACCACAATTCACACACCAAAACCATTCAAGAACTAAATTACAATACCAAATTTCAATTATATAACATGAATACTACAAGACCACTTCACCTCCATCTATACCATCACAACTTACCATTTTAGATAGGCATAACCAAAATAATCATATTCAAATGAGTTTAAACATAGATAAGTGACCGCTTCCGGACGTACTAACGTTTAGAGTGTGAATACTGCAATAAAATAGAGAGTTATTAGGCGGTATCTGCAAGTATACGGGTCTAGTTGTAATATAGATTTTACAACGAAACAGGTGAGTACTCCGAGTGTACCCAAGGGAGGCGAGTACTAAATCAATCTTAACCTAAACAATTAAATATCTAATTAATACTTTAAGTTAGTTATAGTACGATAGTAAAATAAGAAGAATTTTTATGGTTTGTAAAATAATGAAATAAATTATCATAAAAAGAAATTAAAATTGCAAGAGATAGAGATAAATAAAGTAAATTAAATTTAAGGATGGGTGACTAGCTCGATTCGATAATTCCAATTAACTGTCGTCTTGGTTTCCTCATCAACCAACTAGTCACTACCCTAGCAGGATATTCTAGTCTTCCATTAACATAACGAGTTAGCAAGAACTACTTATCTTCTAACCTCACAGTTCAGTCTGGCTTAGGGTAAAGGTGTTCACGAATAGGCAATACCAATTTTGGGTTAATTCCTACCTTGATGACTTCCCAAGGTTGTCAGGCCTAGGGTTTGTTTCACGTTCTTTCTTTTCCAAATAGTTGATCTGTTTAGTAACCCTACAAAACAGGTAAGAGATCATGTCTCAACTTGCTAACCCCTATAAAGGATTAGTTCCTCATGGCTTTCATAAACAATATGGAAAGAATGGAAGAATTAATCACAAGGAATGGATTGAAATAAAGTGTTTAAGAAAGCCTGATTAATATTGATAAATAGTGCGAATCCACAGGAGTTGATCTCCTCTACAATCAGATCTCTTGAAGAAAATAAATAACTAAAAGTATGAAGACCTAGGAAAGAAAGAAAACAAGACTAAATTTGACGAAAGAAACTAGGTTAATGCTTTGGTGTCTTTAACATGTGCTAAAGGGGCCTATTTATAGCCTTCAGGTGGCCATCATCCTTAACCCTAGGTTAGCTGACATTCCCGAGCTTAAAGTTTGATTGTGCAGACCAAAACGCCTTCGCTTCATGTTTTATTCTCGTCATAGAGTCAATGTCGCAACACACCAGGACCTGTGTTGCGACATAGCAACCAGTATGTTCATGTGTATCCATCTTCAAGGGTATGTCGCAACACCTGATCGTTGATTTCAGAGTTTTAAATTTATAATGATCGAACCTGGAACTAACTATAGCAACGATTGAGGCAAGTGCACCTATCGAACAGTAGTATAGCTTAGGCAAGGCCGGATTGTCGAACCCAAAAGAACCAAAAGTACTAATACTAACTTTCTTTTTATTATCTAGCCTAAAATAAGTGAAGTTGTTATTTAATCTAAATTTAACTAACTAATAAGCTAAAGACAAAAAGACAAAAAGAATGAATTGGGGAAATACTGTTGGAAAAACTCAGTTGATTAAGACAATACCCTTAGGAAGAATCCATCTAGACTTCACTTGTTATCTAACTCTGAACCAGACGATTTATTCACTTGACTTAATCCGTAAGACTCCCCAATGTATATTAAACCCTCTCTCGAAGCGAATAACGTCTAACTCTAGGTTGATTAATTTAAATCTCTTTCTAATTAAAACCCCTAGAATTGCATTAACTCGATCTATGGACTCCCATATTAGGTTTCACCCTAATTCGGCAAAATCTCGTCACCTTATCTCTAGGCGCACGATCAACTCCACTTAATTATGCTAGATCTACTCTTAAGCAGGGACTTTTGCTCCTCCACCTAAGCACATCAAACTTGAATCAATATCCCAGAAATATTAACACAAGAATTAAGAACACATAATTAAGAACAAATCAAGTATTTATCATATAGTTCAAATAAACGATAACAAGATTCATCTAAGTTTCATCCCCTTCAGTATCCGAAGGGTTTAGTTCATAATAATAAAAGAAAACATCTCAGAAGAAAAGATAAAACAAAACATAAGAAATCCCTAAAACCCCTGAAGGAATTGAAGGAGAGATCCGCCGTCTTGAGTAGAATTCTGGCTTCTTGAGATGGATCAACTAGCTATCTTCGAGTTTTTCCCACAAATCTGACCTTTTCGGCTCGGTCCTTGGCCTAGCTCACCGCCCTCTTCTAGGTTATACTTAGGGTGTTTATATAGGCTTTTGAAATAGGTTTCTTTACCCCTAAGTATCCTTTTCCGAGTGAAATTGCTCTTCTCCATGACAGGGACATGGCCATGGCACACGCCCGTGTGAATCGTCTTTAGGCCGTGTTCAGACTTTTAATGAGGTGACATGCCCGTGTAAATCATGATCAGGCTGTGTTCTAGTCTATCAAGGAGACACGACCGTGTTAGCTCAAGTCCAGGCCGTGTCGAGTTTCACTTTGGCCTAATTTGGTCTGTTTTGAGCCCGTTTCTCGTTCTTTCCATCCTCCGGTGCTTTCCTGAGTTTAAAACATGAAAAGAAAGGATTAAGAGCACCTTTTTACATAAATCAAGGGATAAATCATCCAAAAGTATGCTAAATGTGGGATTAAAATATGTTACTTTTATGGTTTATCTCATACCCCCACACTTAAGCTTTTGCTTGTTCTCAAGCAAAATTTTCAACTTACAATTAAAACGAACTTTCCATGATTCAATATTGCTATCAACAATGTCTCATCATAATTCATAGATAATTTATACATGGATAATTTAACTCAAAGAGTCCTAAAGATTCAAACAATATAAGTCATACATTTGTAGCACAAAACATAGGTGTTTCCCCTCATCTAAATAATTATCTCTGATCCAAAACCTACAAGGATTGACATCCGCACAAAAGATTCACTCAAATCACTCGAAGTGTTTAAGGTTCAGAATTAAGCACTCAAATGTCAAACCTGAAAAGTTAATCCCATAGGCTTGCATGAAAATCAAATCTCCACCACAGTAATATGAGATGATACACAAACCAAAAGGTCTTTAATAGGGTTGTAACGGGGCTTGGGTTAAAGGTGTGGATAAAGGCTGACTTAGAGGGTTAGAATCGAGATTGAATTGACAAATTACCTAACTAGAAAAAATGAACTGATAAATAATTACATCAATTAAAAACTTGTGCTAATAATACTCTAATACGAGCTTCTTCTTCAGTAATTGGAATTTAAGCGTATAAGCTCACTTAATCACAAAACTAATAATGAATACACTTTGATTTTTTTTAAGAACAAATCATCAAATATTTACAATAATAAGAAAGTACTTTAACAATTGAAATATAGAACATAGTTAGGCAACTGCTAGAAATCAAATCTCGACAAAAAGGGTAGTCAAAAAGGATGGTGATAACAAATACAAAGGGTTTTGGTTGAAAATTAGTGGGTAAGTCAATAAAAATGTTTGTTAGGACTCAACGGGGTTCACTAAGGGTTAATTATGAGGGTAAGTTTTTTTTAGTGGAGTAGGTGGGTTAAAACCTAGGTGCCTTCATCATCTCTGTATATCGAATCAAAGGTGTGGTCTCGACATGTATAATCGATGCAAGTTCTAGAATAACAAATCAATGTTGACACACTCATAATCAAAAAGTGAGCATGAAAAAGGATATATGCTCTTATAAGGCTCAAAATCTCACAAAAATTATGGGTATTTTGATATCAACCTCGTAAATTTCAAATTTCAAAGTAATATTCAAATTCAGGTTAACAACCTAGAAAAAAAAATTTAATTCTGAAAAATAGACTTATCATGCTTGATTCTCTAGTATCTTAGAATTTAATTATCAATGCACAATTATCAATGACTTAATCTAAAACATATCAGTAAAGATCATAACTCATGGGAATTTCATTCTAATCATAATATGAGAAACTTACTTTAGAACAAGGCATAATTCAGGGATTTGAGAATAATGTAAAAAGTTTGGAATCCTTAAGATTCACCCCCCACACTTAAGATGTACATTGCCCTCAATGTACAAAGATGGATAATAGCACGATAATAATGAAATCATAAGATATGGGGAAAAGTGAAACTTCCTGAATTATGGATGACATCCTTGGATTGGAGGTGAAAGATACGTTGGAGGTGTCGTCTTTTGTTGTGGCGGTTACTAACGAGCTCTGTGCTAGATGAAGAACTTGGGTAGCTCATGGAGGATTAGCCAGGAATTATTAAGACACATTTAAAATAAACTAAATATATAATTAAAGATAAGAAAGAGAAAGAGAAAGAAAACAGAAAGTAAAATAAAATTAAAAGAAAAGGTGGATGGACTGAGGGGTTCTTATTGTTGGATGGTTCGCGAGGTGGGTGTGACCTCTATGGCTGTGGAGGTGCTGGCAGTGGCGGAAGTGGCGTGATTCCCAAGCAGCCTTTAGAACCTGACACTAAGAAACTAAATTAAAATAAACTAAATTAAGCATAAGATAGTCAAAGAGAAGGAAAATAAAGGAGAAGATAAAAGTAAAAGAAAAGATAAATGGTCTCAAAGACCCTTGGCTTAGCGAGTGAATGAAGCGGCCGGCATGAACTTATATAGATTGGTCTCCATGAGGAGACTGTGCTTGGCTTCTTCTGCTTCTTTGACATGGTTTTGGTGTAGCTCAAGAGTATAGAGAAGGGAGGGGAGAAATCTGATAAAGGGTAGGAAGAAAAGAGGTGGAAAGTAGGTGAGAAAAAGGAGAAGGGGGGTGGTTTTAAATGGAGTTTTGGGGTCTGACACTTTCCCACGCCCGTGTACCGTGCGTGTGTTGATACACACGGCCGCCTCGCACGGCCGTGTGTCTAGGCGTGTTGGTTCACCCACACCCATTTTACAAATTGCCACGCCCATTGGTGATAAGTCAGTGTCGTCCACGGCTGCGTCGCACGGCCGTGGCATTTTGTCGGTGCCCCTGGGGTGGTGGTTGGAGTCCGTGACTTGAAGTTTTGATTCTTTCTGACTTGTACCTCTTCTACCATTGTCAGTATAGAGATTTTGTACCTCTACACAGCCACGGCCACGGCCGTGTGCAAGGCCGTGTGGGCTGGAAATCTGCACTTTTGGTTAGTTTAAAACTAGGTGTTTAAGACTAAGAGAAGAGAAGAAAATAAAATGAAAATAAATACGAAAGTAATTAGGGTTAGTGCTCGGGTTGCCTCCCGAGAAGCGCTCGTTTAAAGTCTTAAGCTAGACTTTCCTCGTATTCGCAAAAATAGGGTGGTTTAAAAATTTGAATATCTTCCCTCATGCTATCAGTTCTATTTCCTTGATAAAGTTTAAGTAGAGAAGAGTTTATATTGAAAGTACCAAAAATGGGATTACTTACCTCGACTGTTCCGTATGGGAAAATATTGTGTACCTCAAGAGGAATTTCTTCGTTTGTGTTCAGGTCTGATGTGATGAGGTGAGGATCTGCTTTATCTAACAGTACCTGGTCTCCTATTTTGAAGTGGTTTGTTGTTCCTATGAGCTCTTCTGGGGGCTCCTTCGGTTTTACTTCGTGTGGTCCTGGTTCTTCTTTGAATTGTGTTTTCCACTCTTCTAATTTGTCGACCCTAAGGCTTCGTTCCTTATGTAATTCTTCTTTGTTGTCATGGGGTCCATGATTCGGCTCAGGTTTGTAACCTTATGGTGTTTCCTATGGTGAAAGTTGAACAACTTGGTTATCAACTGAATTTACTTTCTCACCTTCATCAATTGTTGTCCTGGCCGAGTCAAGAGCTTGTAAACTGATCGATTCGTCCCCAACACGAAGTATGAGTTCTCCTGTACCAACATCAATTTTTGTTCTAGTAGTTGCTAAAAAGGGTCTTCCTAAAATTAAGGGAATCGAATTATCCTCATCCATGTCTAAGACAACAAAATCTACTGGGAAAACGAATTTATCAATTTTTACAAGAACATCTTCGATAATACCCCTAGGAATTCTAACAGTTTTATCAGCTAGTTGAATGTTCATCCTAGTTTGTTTGGGCTTCCCTAGACCTAGTTGTTTAAACAATTTATAAGGCATGACATTTATGCTTGCCCCTAAATCATCAATAGGTAAACTACCAATTAAACATGGAATCGTAAAACTCCCTGGATCTTTTAATTTTTGTGGTAGTTTATTTTGCAAGATTGTCGAGCACATTGCGTTTAGTTCCACGTGTGATGCCTCGTCTATCCTTTGCTTGTTCATCAAAAGCTCTTTTAAAAATTTTCTAGAATCTGGCATATGCGAAAGGGCTTCAAGTAGCGGTAAGTTAATATGTAATTTCTTTAAAAGTTTAAGAAACTTACCAAACTGTTCCTCTATATCGTCTCTCTTCATCGCTTCGGGATAAGGAATGCGAGGTTGGTACTCTTTGATTACCGGTTTTGGCTTATTATTACTTACCTCAACCTTACCTTCTTTGATCACATTCTCTTGCCTTGAATTGGGATCGTCTAACCCTTCACTTTCTTGAGCTGTTATGGCTTGAATTTGCTCCTTTGGGTTAATCTCAGTGTTGCTTGGTAGACGCCCTTGCGGTCGTTCGGAAAGTAGCTTTGCAAGTTGTCCAACAGTCTTAGTAAGTTCCCCAACTTGACTTTCAATCCCCTTAATTGATGCCTATTGATTCTTAAGGGTGGTTTCAGTGTCTTGGAGACAGTTATCTGTGGCTGCCATGAATTTTGTCAGCATCTCTTCAAGGTTCGGCCTCTTTTCCTGTAGATAGGGCTGATTTTGGAAATTTTGAGGAGGTTGTTGTCTTTGAGTTCCTTGATTTCCTTGACCTCCCCATGAAAAATTTGGGTGGTTCCTCCAACCTGGATTATAAGTATTACTATAAGAGTTATTATTAGATCTGAAATTATTACCTATATAGTTCATCTGCTTCACTTTACTGTGCTGGTTGGTAGGGTGGGTACTCGGGATTCGCCACAGTTCCACTTATGTCGCATCAAAAGATCTTTGGATGTACTGCGAAGAACACAAACTATCAAGCTTTTTATTCATCATCTCTACCTGTGTTGATAGCATGGTTACTTGTGTCGAGGTTGAAAACTCCGGTGATTTTGTTGGTTTTGTCCTTGTAACTCCGCCACCGATAGTTATTCATGACATCTCTTCAATAAACTCGTAGGTTTGCCGGGAGTTCTCATTGTTCAGGGGTTCCACCGCGGATGAATCAATTAGTTGCCTCGTTGAGGGGTTTACACCGTTATAGAAAGTTTGGACTTGGAGCCACAAGGGTAAACCATGGTGCGGACATCTTCTCAAGAGATCTTTGTATCTCTCCCATGCATCGTATAATGTCTCTAAATCCATCTGCATAAAAGAAGAGATATCATTCCATAATTTGGCTGTTTTGGCCGGTGGGAAATATTTTAATAAAATTTTTTCGGTCATTTGATCCCATGTAGTGATTGACCCTCGTGGTAACGAGTTTAACCACTGTTTGGCTTTATTCCTTAATGAAAAGGGAAATAATCGAAGACGGATGGCATCATCAGAAACGCCATTTATTTTGAAGGTATCACAGAACTCTAAAAAATTAGCTATATGAGTATTTGGGTCTTCGTCCTGTAAACCATCAAATTGAACAAATTGTTGAATCATTTGTATAGTGTTAGGCTTTAATTCAAAATTATTAGCAGCTATAGCAGGCCTAACAATACTTGATTCTGCTCCTGTTAAATGAGGTTTAGCATAATCATACATAGTACGCGGAGCATTATTTTCTGCCACATCTTGTGGTGGTGGATTATTCTCGTCCATCCCTTCAGTAGGATTGGATCTGCCTTCTCGCTCTTTTTCTGTGTAATTTAGGGCTCGCCTAATTTCTCTGCGATTCCTGCGAGCGGTAGCTTCAATATCACTGTCGTATACTAGTGGTCCTCTCGGGTTCCTTCTAGTCATAAACTAGAGGTACCTGCTAGGAAAAGAAAGAAAGAAAATTTAGCAAAGTTAAGAACAAAACAAAAATAAAAATAAAAATAAAAGTAAATTGCGAAAAATAATGGCTAAAGTAATAAAAATAGAGCTTTCGTAATATTTTAGTTCCCCGGCAATGGCGCCAAAAACTTGATCGTTGATTTCAGAGTTTTAAATTTATAATGATCGAACCTGGAACTAACTATAACAACGATTGAGGCAAGTGCACCTATCGAACAGTAGTATAGCTTAGGCAAGATCGGATTGTCGAACCCAAAGGAACCAAAAGTACTAATACTAACTTTCTTTTTATTATCTAGCCTAAAATAAGTGAAGTTGTTATTTAATCTAAATTTAACTAACTACTAAGCTAAAGGCGCAAAGACAAAAATAATGAATTGGGGAAATCTTCGTTGGAAAAACTCAATTGATTAAGACGATACCCTTAGGAAGAATCCACCTAGACTTCACTTGTTATTTAACTTTGAACTGCACGATTTATTCACTTGACTTGATCCGTAAGACTCCCCAATGTATATTAAACCCTCTCTCGGCGAATAACGTCTAACCCTAGGTTGATTAATTGAAATCTCTTTCTAATTAAAACCCTAGAATTGCATTAACTCGAGCTATGGACTCTCATATTAGGTTTCACCCTAATCGGCAAAATCTCGTCACCCTATCTCTAGGCGCGATCAACTCCGCTTAATTATGCTAGATCTACTCTTAGCGGGGACTTTTGCTCCTCCACCTAAGCACATCAAACTTGAATCAATATGCCGGAAATATTAACACAAGAATTAAGAACACATAATTAAGAACAAATCAAGTATTTATCATATAGTTCAAATAAACGATAACAAGATTCATCTAAGTTTCATCCCCTTCGTGTATCTCAAGGGTTTAGTTCATAATAATAAAAGAAAACATCTCGTAAGAAAAGATAAAACAAAACATAAGAAATCCCTAAAACCCCTGAAGGAATTGAAGGAGAGATCCGCCGTCTTGAGTAGAATTCCGGCTTCTTGAGATGGATCAACTAGCTATCTTCAAGTTTTTCCCACAAGTCTGACCTTTTCGGCTCGGCTCCTTGGCCTAGCTCACCGCCCTCTTCTAGGTTATACTTAGGGTGTTTATATAGGCTTTTGAAATAGGTTTCTTTGCCCCTAAGTATCCTTTTCCGAGTGAAATTGCTCTTCTCCACGACAGGGACACGGCTATGGCACACGCCCGTGTGAATCGTCTTTAGGCCGTGTTCGGACTTTTAATGAGGTGACTTGCCCGTGTAAATCGTGATCAGGCTGTGTTCTAGTCTATCAAGGAGACACGACCGTGTTGGCTCAAGTCCAGGCCGTGTCGATTTTCACTTTGCCCGAATTTGGCCCGTTTTGAGCCCGTTTCTCGTTCTTTCCATCCTCCGGTGCTTTCCTGGGTATAAAACATGAAAAGAAAGAATTAAAAGCACCTTTTTACATAAATCAAGGGATAAATCATCCAAAAGTATGCTAAATGTGGGATTAAAATATGTTACTTTTACGATTTATCAACAGCCTCAGCCTATGTTGCGACATTAAAGGTAGTTTCTCACTTTCTCTATCCTGCTCTTTATGTTGCAACATTGGATCTCCCATGTTGCGACATAGCATCCAATATTGACTCGAAATGCCTTCTAATGGTCTCATACACACTCACGAAGTACGTTAGCTCTCTCTTAGGCCTCATTCAGCTCTTCAGGTTAATAAAAGACTCAATGTGTAATTTTATTGAATGTAAATAAAACTAAAGAAACTTAATTAAAACATAATGAAAGTTCTTGTATTCAAGCTCCTTAAAAGTGAAAACTAGTCACGACAGATCAAACTCCCCCACACTTAAGTCATTGGTTGTCCTCAAAGAACATAGATAAAGATGACAAAAAAAATGACAACCCTTGAGCAAGTATGGTACAAGTATTAATTTTGGAGCATAGGACTTAGTATTTAATGCTTACTAACAATTTCAACATGATGAGTAGTCGACTTACCACTTTTGATCACAAACATCTAAGTTCAGTATGTTACAAAATGTACAAATATTAAGGTTCTCACCTATAGAAATCCATCAACAAATCATACAAGTACTTTGATTATCTGAGCAGAACACAAGTAGTCATTTATGCATATGTTCAGTATGATGTTCATTCATGTATGAGGATACTTAGGTCACATAGGGCTTTTTGGCTTGTAACGTTCTGCAGCCTAGGACAGGTATGAAATTCGAAAACATTAAGTATCAAAAGGTTACAAACACGAAATAGTTTGGCACATCGTATTGATCCCTATTCTTCCCCCCTTAGTGACCCTTACCTGCTCACCACCTTATTTCTCCTTCTCTCACCTTCCTTGTCTCTCCATATATAGGAAATCATAGCATGACATAGCAACTACGGCTAGCCTACGAGTTTCAGTGCACTAATGAACAATTTTTTTCAATTGTTGTGACTTTGCCACTGTTCATTTTCAATTTTTTTCTCACTCAAGAATGCTTTTTGGCTTTTCAGGTACTTTCTCTACTCGTATGGTTTTTTCTTCTTCTTGTTTTGCACTTTCAGGCTAACCTATAATTCCCATATCACACTAATCTTTCCTATTTCACTCTATTTTTACAACCTTCACTATGATGTATCTACTTATGTAACGCCCTGAAATTGGACCTAGGAGAATTGCGCCTATTGGGCCTCGAGCGTAGAAGCATTTTAAAATTTTTGGAAACATGAGAACGGCATTATTTCAAGTTGGACCTATTAGGGAGGTGATTTTGGGAGGTTACGGGGTTTCTATGAAGTCTCGGGTTCAAGTTAGGCCATAGGAAAAATTTTGATTTTTGGCTCTTTAGGGGAGAGAGCTAGCAGAAGCTGGACTTAAGGAAATTTGTTGGTGTTTTGCTAGCACAAATGGAGCATGTGGAAAGGTGGTCTGGCGTCAAGGGGAGTGCAAGGATGTTGGAGGTTCGAATCTCACAAGTGTTATTTTGGTGGCTATTATTTTTTGTTTGGGAGAGGAAGAAGCAGAGTTGAGTTCAAACTCTGCCAGGGTGGTTGAAGAATGAGTCAAATGGTTTGAATGGGAGGTGGAGAGGAAATGTAGGAGGAAATTGGGGAGGAAATCGTGGAAGTGATGGTGTGGGGAGTGTTTGGCCGAATGTGGAGTGTGTGGGGGTGAAAATTTTGGCTAGAGGTTCGTGTAGGGTAGCAAATTCGGCATTTGGTGGGTAGCAAAGAAAAGAAAACGAAACCTTTTGTGTGTGTGCCGAAATTGTGGCTAGTATTCTGAGTATTCTTTTTCCTTCCTTTTCTTTTCTAAGTGTGTTCTTTACTTAGTTTGGCGATAATTGACCACTCGTGCACTGTTCTACTTCAATCTTCTACCTCCTTTGTTTGCTTTTGTCAAGTGTCGATTATTTTCTGCTCCATTATTCCTTTCTCTTGGTAGTGGCCGAAAAGGTAAGAATACAGTGCCATTGTATTCTCTCTCTTCTTTTCTCATTATACTATTTCTTTCCATTGGCCAAATTCTTCCCCAACCCCTTTTTCTTCCTATAGCCGAATGTTTTCTACACCTACCATTTGGGCTTGTGTTCTTCGATTGGTTTTCATTTCGTTTTAGCCTCCATAGCCGTACCTTGAGTTCTTTGGGGTTTCCTGCTAGTGCCGAATCTTGTCATTCCATTCGGCTCATCCTTGGTATTAAGGTAATGGTTCTTCTTCTTTCACTTTCTTTCTTCCTTCTTCTTTTGGCTTTGTTCAAAACTGAAACTCTCATCTTGACTTTTGTGGTTAGGCCGAATCCATTCTCCCTTAATACTTCATCTTTCGTTCCCTATTTGATCAAGATTATCTTCTTCTCTGTTCATTCAAAATTCGAGTATCGGTAAGTGAGTATACCCTCTTCTTTTTAATCTCTCTTATTCTCTAAAAGTCGATTACTCCTTTTGTTCATGCTCTTTGATGGTCGTATGGTATCCCCTTGGTGTGGTGATCGAGAGTTCTTTATGGAGGAAAGTGATAGCCAGGCTGTGAGGGAAGCGAGAAGAGTGCCTATTGGAAGTGGACTCGTAGCCCCTGCTTCCAAGTTTAAGCGGCGTAAGATGTCGGCGGTTCGGGACTTTCCACCCGGTTGCGGAATGGCATCGGCATCTGGTCTGGATAGACAAATCGCGGTTGCTCGCTCTAGTGAGGGTGATTACGATCGTGAGTGTATAGTACTCTACGTAATCAGGTGTGTAATCTCACACCCCTCTGAATGATGTGATGTTTTGTGAACCGGCCAAAAGTCGAAAAGTCAAAAAGCCAGAAAACCAGCAACTGTGACCACTCAAGCGTGCGAGTGCTCGTAGTTGTAAATCGAAACACGAGTAATGACGGTAAGTCGTTGAGAGTGTCACGAGCACTCTCGCAAAATCGAGGCTGTAATGGGCCTGGTCGAGCCGAAACGGGCCAAGTGGGCCCAATGGGCTATCCGGCCCAAGTGGGCAAAATCGGTGGAAAACCATCCAATGATAGATGTAATAGCGAAATATGCAAATCTGAAACCGAAACCATGCGTTTTGGGCCACACGAGCGTGTGGGCCCGTTTGGGCCTAAAATGGGTTTTAGGCCCAATAGTTCTGTAGAGACCCAAAAAGGGTCCCGTGACGCTCGAGGCGACAGTAGGCCTTCAGAAAGGCCGTTAAATGTTAAATTACCAAAATACCCCTGGAGGGTAAATTACCGAAATACCCCTGGAGGGTAAATTACTGAAATACCCCTAGAGGGTAAAATTACCGAAACGCCCCTGGAGGGTAAATTACCGTATTACCCCTGATTATGGTTGGTTATTATGTATATGCTTTATTTACACTGTTATACGTATGTTGCATTGTATTTATGATATGTTGTATGGGGTGGGATTGATGATCGGAGGAAGTGCTATTCTGGTGGCTCTGCCACAATTCTGTCTAGTGGCTATGCCACGTACATTCTATTAATCTGGTGGCTCCGCCACAAATTCTGTGATGAGCAGCTTGTCTGCCTTATTGGTGTGTAAGGCTGGGTGGGTTGACTTGGTTCCCACAGGTGTGTAGGGCTGGTACGGGGGTGTCAACAGATGGATTATTAGGTTGGGCTGCATACTCTGTTGCATTATCATGTTTAAAGGGCTAAGGCTCGAGTTATTCTTGAATAGGGCTTCGCCCGCCTGCCGCTTCAGTATGGGCTCAAGCCCGCTTAATGTCCGATCGTGGATTACACACCGAGTTCTCGTAACTTACCCTCTCGCTTTAACCTTGCGGTGTGATCCCCAGCGTTAGAGGATTTGGAGCTGCGGAGGACTCTGTGGTGGCCATACGTCGGAGTATTTCTCACGAACTTTAGTAAATTTTGTTTTTGATTTATTTTAAGGTTATCTTAATTTGGGTTTAATATTTTGTAATAAGGCCATTGGACTTTAATTTTTCTTTTAAACTTTCATTTCAGTCATATTCAAACTATACATGATTAAACTCCGGGTTTTCTTAAAACGTCATTAACTGTTTTCAAAATATCACGTTTTCGCAATTCACTGAATCTGATTTTTGCTATAAACAAAGTTTTCGCGAATAACCCTAATAACGTTTTTACAAGAAAACCATAAAAGCAAACTTGAATTTCACAAACAACAAAGCTCGAAGTTTTAAAAAGAATACGAACATTTTAACGAACGCGTAGTGTTAAACAACCTTTCTATGTGACATGCTAGATCTGGTCATAACGTCTAGGCCGGGTTTGGGGTGTTACAACTTAACCCTCAATACATATGGCCAGACGTTTATAATTGTGCAATACAAGACCAAAGAAAAAGGGCATATACAAATTAACATTTTTAGGCTCAGGATTTGTAATACAGTTCATCAAGAAGTGTCAAAAGGCTAAAAATTGGTACTAAAGGTGAAGTATAAATAGGACAGATTGGAAGTGTTCCAAATAATGCCTCAGGTCATCCCTAAATATCTCATCATGCACAAATTTAATCAACCAAACAAACACAAATTCAACCATTTATCATTCATACTAGCATGCTCGTTTCCGTGTATTTTTTATGCTACTTGATATCAATGATAACTTAACACTTATTTACAGTGTAACATATAGAACTTAGTAGTCTAATAATCAAAGGCTTAAAATTACCTATCATCATGCCAGATTTATTCTTAAACACAAGCAACCTATGTACATGTTCCTAACCAATCACTTTTATTTCTACAAGCTCAAGCACACAAAAGATAAGAAAAACCAAAGAAAATGTAAAAATTTGAAGCAAATTTTCTATGTTACCCCCCACACTTTAGTTGACACATTGTCGTCAATGTGTAGCCCAATAATAGATATAGAAGAAAGTTACTCCCTCCAATTACTAATGGTAGGTGCTTCCTCCTTTGATCGTGTTAGCTCGAAATGTTTGTGTCTCCTTCATGTTAGGTTCCTACATAAAAAATTTAAACAGACTGCAACATATTAAAATTTACTTATTAATCTTACTCCTACAAGGTCAAAATTAAAATTATCCCAAAAATTAATAAAAATCTATATAAAATTAAAAATAGTTCAATCATCCTCCTTATCATCCATCTCCTCATCCCCGTCATCCTCCTTTTCTTCTCCTTCCTCTTCACTTTTCGATGCTTCTTCTTCTTGTTCTATACTCGTTGGATCGAACATATCTGGTGTATAACTGGGGACTCAGATGTTATTTTTCCTAGCAAACTCTTGAAAAATTGGTCCTAATTCTTGCATCCACTGAATCATCCAGTCTAACTTTGGATGACTATTCTCACCAACGTCTTGTTGAGCTCGTGCCAACATTTTTGACGAAGTGGATGTAGCTTTCGTTTCTTGCTGTCACTTGTGCTAATCTTTTATCTGTTTGGCCTGTAGCTCGATGTATTGTTGGAACAAGGTGTTCCCGATAATGCTTCGGGATGATTTCAATGACTGCTTAGTGGATGTCATAAGTACACCCGCCTTTTTGCATAAAGCTGTAACTAGATAGGGAAAGAATACTCCCACCTTCTGGCTACTAATGCATCTTCTTATGTTCTGGTGGATCCATTTGCCAACACATACCTTTTTTTTCTGCAAAATAGCATAGAGTAACACTACTCTAAAGACATTAACGTAAGAAACATTTAAAGTAGGTACAATTCGTGTGCAAACAAATTGAATCCACATCTTAGCTTCAGGAAACATAATAGCTTGATGAAAAGATACTGGAATATTGGTACCTGCGCGATACTTCCATTCACCCCTTCCTTTAGTTAAAAAGTATATAATATTATCCATATCTATGTCTCTAAAATATTCTAAGTCACTTTCATCAATGAAATCATTCTCATAGTATGGAACATTATAGAAGTCGCAAATTATTCTCGGAGTTACTTGTACCTCTTTCCCATGCCCAAGTACTGTATCCCATATATGACCTTCAGTATTTCTGGATTTGTGGTCCTGTAGAACTCCTAGACAACGAGGACCACGATATTATCCTTCGGGATCGTCCAAAAACGTTTCTATTGATGATATCTAACCAAATGCAAAATTTCTTTACACAAAATCATCGATGAATCAAATCCCCTTCCTAGAATGAATGTTTTTCCTTGAAGTTCATTAAAATACTTTTCAACATTCAGATTTAGAAAAGTAGAGGGATTTTGAACCATCGATGGCTTCGTTTATATTGTTCACCTAACTTTCCTAAGAGGCATGATGTAACAGTCTGATTTAGGGCCTAGTCAGAATAGTGGTGCGAGACCACGAATCTGAGGTGAATTTATGAGTTTTTAAGGTTCATGCCATGTTTGCATGTTAGTGTGAAAGTTTCATGAAGCAATTTTGCTAAATTGAAGTTGAATGGTCAAAAAGGACCAAATTGCAAAAGTTGTAAAATGTGAGTTTCTAGAAGCATTTTGTATGAAATAGCTCTAGAATAGCAATTATAAGTCCTTAAATAGAAATTTTCCCAAATCATAATTTTTGGACAAATTTGGACATGAGTTAGTAAATGGTGATATTTTTAAAAGAAGGGCATTTTGGTCATTTACCTATTAAATGATTAATAAAGGAAAAAGATGACAAAAATCATTATCATCTTCTTCCTCATTGCCGAAATTTTCAAAGAAACCATAGCTAGGGTTTGCTCATCTTTCAAGCTTGCTAGTAAGTTCATCTTAGTCCCGATTTTAATATTCTTCGTGTTTTTGAAGTCCTCGTATTATGAATTAGCTATTTTTAGCTATAAAATGAGCTAAGATGCATGTTCAAAAATATACCCATGAATGACATGCATGCTAAATGATGTTTTATGGAAGTTTATGAGAGTTTGATGTTAGATAAACATCTTTTTCTAAGTGAATTTCATGAAAAATGAGCATAGGGACTAGTTTGTAAAAGTTTTGAAATTAGTCATACCTATTAGAAATAATGAGAATTGATAATAGCTATAGTAGAGAAAATGAATCAGCTAAGCATGTAGTCTAAGAAAGTTGAATGAAAATTATTTTACGAGCCTTGGGGCAAAAGTGCAAATATGAAAAAGTATAGGGGCAAAATAGTAATTTTTCCAAAGTATGAGTTAAGAGTCAATTTAGTCAATGTGAGTTTTAAATGATCTATTTATGATTATAGATCAAGAAAAATGAAGCTCGGATCGAAACCGAGGCAAGAACAAAGTAGAGGACTAAATTGCACATCTACATACATTTTGTATATTGAGGTAAGTTTGTATGATTTCTAAGCTTTATGATTTTTATCATTGAATTGCTTAGTATAATGTACACTATTTTCATGAATTATTTGATGTTATGTTCAACCAAGAAATCAATGAGATTAAGTATGAGCAAGTCCCGATTGAAAATGAATTTCCCAGGATACTCGATCTACCACATTATGAGAGCCAGTGTAAGACCATGTTTGGAACATGGCATCGGCAAATCAAGCAAGTTACCATGTAATTCCAAGGCAAGCTTGGCATTGAGCAAGTTATCATGTAAGTCCAAGGCAAGCTTGGCATTGAGCAAGTCATCATGTAAGACCAAGGCAAGCTTGCATTGAGCAAGTCATCATGTAAGTCCAAGGCAAGCTTGGCATTGAGCAAGTTATCATGTAAGTCCAAGGCAAGCTTGGCATTGAACAAGTTATCATGTAAGTCCAAGGCAAGCTTGGCCTTGAACAAGTTATCAAGAGAAAGACTTCATATAAGTCCATTTCAAGACATGGCCTTGAAACCAAGATGAGATATTCCATGTAAGACCATATCTAGGATATGGCTTTGGCATCATGTTACATGGGAAGAGATTTAGTATCCTCGGTTATTCGCAGAAATTTATCGGGCAAACGAGTAAAGTTAAAATGAGATAACAAGAAAGCTAAGAAAGCAAAGCTAGCATCAAGATGAAAGTGAGCATTATTTGCGTTATGAATGATGAATGATAGATAATGATTATTATGTTAAAGTATGCTGATCAATGTGATCAAGTGATACAGGTACCTTGGTTACCTCTCAAGCATGAGATTTGTAAGTTTCATGAGATATGTATGAATCAAGTATGAGTAAGTAAGCTTTATAGCTGGAATCTATGATACCATTATTTATGTTAAATGGTTTATATCAAGCAAGAATGTACATTATATGCAAACTTACTAAGCTAAATGCTTACGCCTTTGATTCTTTCTTTCTATGTAGTCCCGCCAAGCTAATTTGTGGATCGTTGAAGTCAGATCTCGTAGCACACTATCAATCTCCATTTTGGTATAGCAAAGTTTTTTTATTAAGTATGGCATGTATAGGAGGCACTTTATTTTGAGTATATGTTTTAAGAAGAGCCATAGTATAGGCTATCTTGTTCATTATTCTCTTTGTATATGGCTAGAGAAATTGGCCAAATCGACTAAGTATGTATGCTTTTTGATATCAATGAAAGATGTAGTAATTTGAGTAATTGAATTGAGTATGAATGTGATCTTAGTTTCAGGGTGGTAATTGGCTTGGTAAATAGCCTCTAAGTGCCCACATGGTTGGACACACGGGTGTGTGTCTAGGCCGTGCGTAAACTGTACCTTAGTCTTATAAATAAGAATAGGCCACGGACTAATCCCACGGCTGTGTGTTAAGGCCGTGCGTGACACACTGAAACACCCCACACCCAGCCCACGAGCCTGAACCGGATCTAGTATGTTCCTTGAGTAAACCGGTTTCAAATTTCTTTGTTTCTTAGAGAAAATTTGTGTATTTTCAGGAAAATTTCGTTTTGGGTTGGGCTTAGATTAAAAACCCATTTATTTAATTTTATAAATCCAATTTAATTAAGGTGACAAAAGAATTTTTGAGTTCATTTTTAAGAAAAGTAATTTTGTACTTACTTACATCCAAATTAGTTCGTGACATAATATCCAATAGTAAAGCAAAAGAAATAAAGAAATTCACTTGGGCCTTATGGCCTTATTACATCAATCAAAACCCCAAAATAATAAAATTTAAGTACTTAATATAAATAATAGTCCCAAATAATAAAAGTCTTTCCTTGCTATGCATGGCCACCTTTATCTCCCGCCGACCGGTCCATTACTTGATCATCTCCTCAAAAATGTTCCCAACGGGTGAGTCAACAGACTCAATGTGTACACAAACTAACATTCAACAATTCGAGGCATACATATTCATATCAAAGACATATTCATAAAAAAATGATGCAACCCAAACCCAAGCCTATTTGTCCATCCGCTACACACCACCCGTACACGCCAATCACACCGTGGGGACTACTAAGTCAACCTCCATCCGCTACACACCATCGAAGGCGCCACTGCAATCGACGTGCTCATCGCCCATATAATTTGTGTCATTAGACACCATATTCAAATAATGTAACCGGTTACCAAATTCGGATAATGTAACCGGTTACCATATTCAAATTCTGTGACCGTAGTCACCATATTCCGATTGGTGAGACCGAAGTCAACACCTTCTTCCCTTTCACATATATCCCGAATGCCCCATATATTTTATATCATGCATAACATACTTAATTTCTCATTATTCACATGTAACAATATACATATTCATAATCCTATCAAAAGTAGGAAACGTGCACTGGTACTTTTACCATATTTATGGTACTTAGCCATATTCACATTCTTATGCATATTCATATGTTAAAATAATTGCCATATGATATATCGAAAGTTAGTGTGAGTACACACCGATTTGCTTAATGATTCCTTGAGATCCCGAAAATCCCGATTTAGACTTTAGATCTGTTAATCCCTATATTCGGCCCACCATACATAAACATATTAATAACCTTTTCGATTTTAAAACCAAATCCTACTAGGAATGGTATTACTAACACTTACCTTGTTTGCCGATTTGATTGATAATCAAATCCAGAAGATTTGTGTTCTTCCTTGAAATCGACTAACCATTAAATCCACTCGATTTGATTAGTCTCGATTAAAACAAATAGATCTAGACATTTAAGAAAGAACCTTGGCCGATTATAACCACTTACCTTAAGATGAGATCTCAAAAATCGGTTCCTTGCTCCCTTTAGTGATATTGAAATTCCTATAATTCATATGTTAGATCTAACATATAAAACGTAACCTTCGACCAAATATATTCTTATCTCACCTTAGATCCTTGATCCTTGTTTTCAACAATTGTAGAAACCTGAGAGACCCCTTGCAGATTCGGCCAAAAAAAACAAGAATAGGGATTAGACCCTTCTCTTTCGGCAACTAGCAAAGAAAAGAATTTGAATGATGCTTAACCTTACCTTTAA
Organism: Gossypium sturtianum; assembly: GCA_025698515.1. Taxonomy (NCBI): domain Eukaryota; kingdom Viridiplantae; phylum Streptophyta; class Magnoliopsida; order Malvales; family Malvaceae; genus Gossypium; species Gossypium sturtianum. The sequence continues at coordinate 60,769,267 of CM046952.1, forward strand.
TGCCTTTAGCCGATTGCTTCCTTGCCTAGAGTCACAGAGATTCGGCTATGGAGATTTAACAGGGATCAAAGAGTGTTTTGGCTCGACAATAGCAAAGGAGAGGAGAAGAAAAGATGGAGTTCTGCTTAGGAGAAATTTCGGCAGAGAGAAAGAGGAGCTAGGGAATTTTCTACACACTTAGGAAAAAAGATGAGAGAATAGCCTAACTCTCCTCCTTTAGCCGAAATTACTAGGCCAAGAGTCCTTGACTTGGCCACCAGTCTTCCTTGTGATAATATTATCTCTTTTATTTAAAAATAAAAGTGTTTAATCCATCTTTTATCTCCTCAATAATTATATCAAAAGAAAATCCTTCATTTATCACTTATTATTCACATATTAATGAGAATAAAACACCTTTATTTCTAGAAGCATGTTCCGTCCACCTCAGCCTTCTGGAAGCAAAAATATAGCCTTCATTATTTGCTTCCCAAGTGACTCGAACTCGTGCCCAACACCTTGCATGTGGCGCCATTTCCATAAGCCATAAGTACCATCTTCAGCCACTTTTCCTAGCCCGCTTTGTGTGTCAAATTTTACTAACTTTTACCTTTAAGGCCCCCTTGCCTTAACTTCCTATTCTAAACTTTAAAACTCATCATTTTAGGGTCATTTCCAAGTTTCCTAAAATTTTCGATCGGCTCTGTAGATTTGCCATTTTTCTTACATTTCCGTGTTTCCCGAAATGTTCACTTTCCATTTTTGAAACATTTCCAAAAATGTTCAGATTTCAAAAATGTTCAAGTTTCCAAAAATATTCGTGTTTCCAAAAATGTTCAAGTTTCCAAAATGCTCGGTTTCCAAAAATGTTCATTTCCATTTCTATGCATTTCTAGAATTCCAAAAATACCAAAAATTTATTCATAGTGCTTAAGACTTGTCATTTCGCACAATTAAACCCGAAAATGCATAGGCCCTTTCGAGGACGTTACATGCTTCTACCCCCTTAAAACAAAATTTCGTCCTCGAAATTTCCTAACTAAACAATCGAGGGTATTGCCGCCGCATTGTCTCTTCGACTCCCACGAAGCTTCTTCCGATCCATGATTGCGCCATAATACTTTGACTAGAGGCACCGACTTCCTTCGTAGTACTTTCACATCTCGCTCCAAGATTCGAATCGGCTCTTCCTCGTAGGATAGATCGGCCTTAGCTCCACCTCTTCGATTGGTACCACATGGGATGGATCCGATCGGTAACGATGTAACATGGACACATGGAAAACATCGTGCATTTGCTTGCAACTCGCGCGGTAATTCCACCGGTATGCCATCGCCCAACTCGCTTCAATACTCTATAGGGCCCTATAAACCTTGGGCTTAACTTCCTTTGCGATCAACCTCATTACCTTTTTCCAAGGCGAGACTTTCGAAACACTTGGTCTCCCACTTCAAACTCTATTTCCTTCCGCTTAAGGTCCGCTGCACGATTTACGCCTATCGAGAGGCTTCCTTCAATCGTGCCCGAATTAACTCAACTTTCTCTTCCGCTTTCACCACTAACTCGGACCCAAAACTCGACGTTCTCCTAACTCGGTCCAACAAGTAGGTGTTCTACACTTCCTACTGTACAATGCTTCGTATGGTGCCATCCGTATGCTTGCCCGATAGTCGTTGTTGTAGGCGAACTCGGCTAAAGGCAAGTAATCTTCCCAACTTCCTCGAAAATCCACCACACGACCTCTCAACATATCCTCCAACACTTGTATAACCCGCTCGCATCGCCTGTCGATTGTGGATGAAAAGCCGTTGAGAAGTCTAACTTAGTGCCTAAAGCTTGATGGAGTGCCTTCCAAAATCGAGACGTAAACCTTGGGTCTCGATCGGAGATGATCGATCATCGGTACTCCATGCAACCTTACGATCTCCGCCACATATAGCTTGGCTAATTTCTAGAGAGAATAATCAACCTCACGTAAATAAAGTGCGCGGTCTTGGTCAAACGGTCCACTATCACCCATACCGAGTCCTTCTTAGTAGGCGTGGCGGAAGCCCACTAACGAAGTCCATGGTAATCCTTTCCCACTTCCATTGGGGAATCTCAATTGGTTGAAGTAATCCCGATGGAACTTGGTGTTCAACCTTGACTTGGCGACACGTCGGACACTTTCCCACGAGTGCTGCTACTTCCCGCTTAAGATCGAAGCCACCAAAATTGTTCTCTTAAATCTCTATACAGACTTAATGCCTCCGGGATGCATAGCATAAGGGCTACCATGCGCTTCCCAAGAATCCTTTGTCTCAACTCACTGTCCTTTGGCATGCAGACTTTTCCTTTGTAGCACAGTACTCCACCATTAATGACGCCATAATCCTTTACTTCTCCGCTCTGTACTTGCAGAAACTTAGCACTTAGATCCTTATCTCGCCAACCGGCCCTCTCACCACCTCCTTCACCATGTAGGCTTGACTTGCAACTCTACCAACAAAGCTTCCATCATCATATAGACTTAAGTGAGCGAACAAAGCCCTTAGATCCGACACAACCTTCCTACTCGAGCATCGGCTACCTCATTCGCCTTGCCCTGATGATATTCTATCGAACAATCGTAGTCTTTCGATAATTCCACCCACCTTCGCCGCCTCAAGTTCAACTCCTTTTGAGTCAACAAATACTTAAGGCTCTTGTGGTCTGTGTAGATAATCGACCTTTCTCCATAAAGGTAGTGCCTCCAAACCTTAAGGGCAAAGACCACTCTTTGCTAGTTCCAAGTCATGAGTTGGGTAGTTAACCTCATGAGGCCTTAATTGCCGAGACGCATACGCGACCACTTTTCCTTCCCCGCATTAGTACACAACCTAACCCCGTGTGCGCGCGTCACAATATACTACGAAATCCTTGCCCGCCTCAGGCTGAACTAACACTGGAGCTTCCGTCAGCACCTTCTTGAGCTTATCAAAGCTCTCCTATTGCTTATTAGTCCATTCAAAGGGTACTTCCTTCCTTAGCAACTTTGTCAAAGGCACGGCTATTGACGAGAACCCTTCCACAAACCTTCTGTAATAGCCTGCTAAGCCTAAGAAACTTCGTATTTTCGCCACGGACCTAGGTGGTTTCCATTCCAACACCGCCTCGATCTTCCTAGGGTCCACTCTTATTCCATCTGCGGATACCACATGTCCTAAGAATGCCACCTCCTTTAGCCAAAATTCACACTTGCTGAATTTGGCATAAAGCTTCTTTTCCCTTAACACTTCCAACACCACTCGGAGATGCTCATCATGCTCCTCCTCCGACCTTGAATACACCAAAATATCGTCGATGAACACCACGATGAACCTATCCAAATAGGGTTGGAAAACCCGATTCATCATATCCATGAACGCTACCGAGCGTTCACAACCCAAACGGCATCACCACAAACTCAAAATGGCCGTACCTTGTCCTAAAGGCCGCCTTGTGGATATCTGCCTCCTTCACCTTTAATCGGGTGATATCCCGACCTTAGGTCTATCTTCGAGAACACAAATTTGCCCTTTTCACCGATCGAACAAGTCGCCTATCCTTGGCAAAGGATACTTGTTCTTAATGGTCGGGCTTATTCAATCGACGGTAGAGTCTATGCACATACGCACGTTCCATCCTTCTTCTTCACAAATAGGATCGGTGCTCCCATGGAGACACACTGGGTCGAATGAACCCACGATCCAACAATTCTTGGATCTGAGCCTTGAGCTCAACTAACTCCTTTGGCGCCATTCGGTATGGAGCAATTGACACAGGAGCTGTTCCTGGAAGCAAATCTATCCCAAATTCCACCTCCCTATCTGGGGGTATTCCTGGTAATTCCTTTGGAAATACATCCACGAAGTCCCTTACCGTCCTAACTCCATTAATACCTTCCTCCTTCCCACCTATCGTACTAATGAAGGCTAAGAATGCCTTACACCCCTTCTTAACCATCTTCTCCTTCAATAGCAAAAACCACGTTAGACAAGTAGTTCCTCCTTTCTCCGATCATAGCCACCACTTCATCCTCCCAGGGTTCTTAGCTCCATCCGTTTAGCCGCACAATCCAACACGGCTCGGTGTTCTACTAACCAATCCATTCCGAGTATAAGTTCAAACTTCCCGAAGGGTAGTTCCATTAAGTCGGCCCGAAAGTTTACTCCCCTGAATCTCTAGGGGTACATTCAAAAGATCTTGTCTACCACTACGGTTTGGCCTAATGGGCTTACTACAGCCATCTGTCTATCGAGAGTTCTACGAGTCTAGGCCTAGTGTTTCCACTACACTACATGCAACATAGGAATGGGTCGAGCCCACATCAATCGTGAGCAAAATAGGGTTTGTCGTAAAATGAAGAACGTCACGGTTATTACATCCGGTGCGTCACCATCCTCCCTTCAACCGCCGCATAAACCAATCCCGGTTGCCTTGCTTCGTGCATTAGTAGCACCTCGCCTCGTGCTCCACGGCCTCTGCCCGGCACCATTACCTCTGTTAGCCAGAACCACGACCCGTTGAGGCCGCTGTCGCCTCTACCACCGCTAGCATTACGGATCGCCGGTCGGCTCTCATCTGGTTGTTTGGGACAATCCTTAAGCATATGGTCCTTGGATCCACATTTGAAACATCCACCCGTCTTTCTCCAGCACTCTCCCAAGTGCTTCTTTCCACAATGCTCACAAGGGCGATACTGCCAGCCCGTACCAGCTTGTTGATTTCGTGGCCCATCAACCCTAGGCCTCTTATGACCCTTTCCAGATGGTCCAAAACCTCTCTTAGGCTTATTCTTGTCCACAGCCTGCTTGGTAGCATCTTTAATTCCCTCGGCCACCTTGGCCTTTTCCACCAAAGAAGAGAACTCCCGCTCCTGATGCGGTGCTATCAACAGTCTCAGGTCGTCTCTCAGTCCGTCCTCAAATCGGACACAGCGTTCATGTTCAGTCGCTACTACCCCTCGAGCATAACGGCTCAACCTCAGAAATTCTGCCTCATATTCTGCTACGGACTTGTTCCCTTGAACTAGCCCTGCAAAGCTTTTCTTTGCTCATCTGTATACCGGTTCCCACATATTTCTTCCGGAATGCCTCTTTAACATATTCCCGAGTGTCGATCCTCCGCCATAGCACCATCTCGCATACGATTAACCACCACCGATACGCTTCGTCACGTGCGGTGCCACCATTCCCTTCAACTTCTCCTCGAGTCGGTCGAGCTCATCCATGATGCGCTCCGTCGCTTCCAACCAATACTCACCAGATTGGGTGCCACTCCGAAACTCCACGAAACATCTCACTCCATTAGCTCGGAGCCGTTCGAGCACAGATTTTCGATTTCCGAATTTTCTCCGCACGACCACCAACTCCAAAACTCGCAAAGACACCTGCGACACGAAGATCTTCCCCGCTCTCGAGCTTGTCGCTCCACATTAATAAAACCGGGGTGGTGGTGGCGGTGGTATCTCATTGTCGAAACCCCGACCCGATCTAACGGGTTACGACACGATCATCCTTCCTCTACCTCGTCCCACGCACGACCACGCCCTCCTCTGGAGCTCATTTCTAGCGTCGAGATCTGATTAAAAAGTTTTATGGATTAGTCATTGTTCCACTTATTATTCACACAAGCACACAGTCTTTCATTCATTCATCCATCCATCAAACAATTATGAACTTTCATTCATTCAGAGAAATGTTGTAGTTTTCATTGTTATTGTTTTTCCACTACCTAGGGGTATTTTCGTAATTTTATCCTACAGGGGCATTTTCGTAATTTTTCAAACAGAAAGTTCCTCGGTGATTTTGTCAAAAGTATTTTGGAAATTTTAAAGTTCCGGGGTAATTTTGGGAAAAAAATTGGAATCCAGGGCGTTTCGGTAATTTTTGACCTCGGGGGTATTTTGGTAATTTTTCATAAATTAGGGTAAATTGGTAAATTTTAGTAAGTGATATTCCAAAAGTTGTAAAACTTTATGGGTTCTTTTTTTTTTTTTAAAACATGGCTAGTTCCCTTTCGGGTTTTAGTGATTAGGTTTAGCCTATGACCGAGCCCTCTTTGGTCGGGGGTGAACCAAAGCTACGCACTGTAGGATTCGAATGGAGAGGAGGTGAGTCACGCGGATCGCTTAAATACCAAGCTCCCATCGAAACCATTCCTAGACATGCGCATGCAGGTTGCCACACCGCCGAGCCCTCTAGTTAGGGTGAACCAAAGCTACGCACTGGTGGGATTCTGCGAAGAGGAGGTGAGTCACTAGGATCGCTTAAATACCAGTGCTCTTCCGATCCAATCCTAGACATGCGTCAGTGGGTTACCACACCCTAGCTCGTGACTTAGCCATAGGTTTGTTTAGTGCATTAAGTCTTATGTGGTTTTGTGTTTGAGTAATCTAGCCCTAGGGTTCATGTTCCTATCATTCTATTCTACGTTCCATGCCTTTTCTACCCTTATACGCTTCATCAATCACGAATCACACATAAAGTTAGGGTACTTACACTGGTGGATCATGGGTCGGAGACTTAGGTGCCATGCTAGAATAGTCGCTTTATTTCAAGAAAATCATTTGAGCTCGAATTAAAAACGTTTTGGGCCTTAGCCCACAGTGCCGAGTTTTAAAACTCGGGCTCGATACCAAATCCAAACACCCTACACCCGCCCACGAGCCCGAACCAGGATCTGGTATGTTCCTTGAGTAAACCGGTTTCAAATTTCTTTGTTTCTTAGAGAAAATTTGTGTATTTTCAGGAAAATTTCGTTTTGGGTTGGGCTTAGATTAAAAACCCATTTATTTAATTTTATAAATCCAATTTAATTAAGGTGACAAAAGAATTTTTGAGTTCATTTTTAAGAAAAGTAATTTTGTACTTACTTACATCCAAATTAGTTCGTGACATAATATCCAATAGTAAAGCAAAAAGAAATAAAGAAATTCACTTGGGCCTTATGGCCTTATTACATCAATCAAAACCCCAAAAATAATAAAATTTAAGTACTTAATATAAATAACAGTCCCAAATAATAAAAGTCTTTCCTTGCTATGCATGGCCACCTTTATCTCCTGTCGACCCGGTCCATTACTGATCATCTCCTGAAAAATGTTCCCCAACGGGGTGAGTCAACAGACTCAATGTGTACACAAACTAACATTCAACAATTCAGCATACATATTCATATCAAAGACATATTCATAAAAATGATGCAACCCAAACCCAAGCCTATTTGTCCATCCGCTACACACCACCCGTACACCGCCAATCACACCGTGGGGACTACTAAGTCAACCCTCCATCCGCTACACACCATCGAAGGCGATCATTGCGATCGGCGTGCTCATCGCCCATATAATTTATGTCATTAGACACCATATTCAAATAATGTAACCGGTTACCAAATTCGAGATAATGTAACCGGTTACCATATTCAAATTCTGTGACCGTAGTCACCATATTCCGCTTAGAGACCGAAGTCAACACCTTCTTCCCCTTTCACATATATCCCGAATGCCCCATATATTTTATATCATGCATAACATACTTAATTTCTCATTATTCACATGTAACAATATACATATTCATAATCCTATCAAAAGTAGGAAACGTACCTGGGTACTTTTACCATATTTATGGTACTTAGCCATATTCACATTCTTATGCATATTCATATGTTAAAATAATTGCCATATGATATATCGAAAGTTAGTGTAAGTACACACCTGATTTGCTTAATGATTCCTTGAGATCCCGAAAATCCCGATTTAGACTTTAGATCTGTTAATCCCATATTCACCCACCATACATAAACATATTAATAACCTTTTCGATTTTAAAACCAAATCCTACTAGGAATGGTATTACTAACACTTACCTTGTTTGCCGATTTGATTGATAATCAAATCTCGAAGATTTGTGTTCTTCCCTTGAAATCGGCTAACAATTAAATCCACTGATTTGATTAGTCTCTGATTAAAACAAATAGATCTAGACATTTAAGAAAGAACCTTGGCCGATTATAACCACTTACCTTAAGATGAGATCTCAAAAATCGGTTCCTTGCTCCCTTTAGTGATATTGAAATTCCTATAATTCATATGTTAGATCTAACATATAAAACGTAACCTTCGACCAAATATATACTTATCTCACCTTAGATCCTTGATCCTTGTTTTCAACAATTGTAGAAACCTGAGAGACCCCTTGCAGATTCGGCCAAAAAAACAAGAATAGGGATTAGACCCTTCTCTTTCGGCAACTAGCAAAGAAAAGAATTTGAATGATGCTTAACCTTACCTTTAATGCCTTTAGCCGATTGCTTCCTTGCCTAGAGTCACAGAGATTCGGCTATGGAGATTTAACAGGGATCAAAGAGTGTTTTGGCTCGACAATAGCAAAGGAGAGGAGAAGAAAAGATGGAGTTCTGCTTAGGAGAAATTTCGGCAGAGAGAAAGAGGAGCTAGGGAATTTTCGGCACACTTAGGAAAAAGATGAGAGAATAGCCTAACTCTCCTCCTTTAGCCGAAATTACTAGGCCAAGAGCCCTTGACTTGGCCACCACTCTTCCTTGTGATAATATTATCTCTTTTATTTAAAAATAAAAGTGTTTAATCCATCTTTTATCTCCTCAATAATTATATCAAAAGAAAATCCTTCATTTATCACTTATTATTCACATATTAATGAGAATAAAACACCTTTATTTCTAGAAGCATGTTCCGTCCACCTCAGCCTTCTGGAAGCAAAAAAATAGCCTTCATTATTTGCTTCCCAAGTGACTCGAACTCAGGCCCAACACCTTGCATGTGGCACCATTTCCATAAGCCATAAGTGCCATCTTCAGGCCACTTTTCCTAGCCCGTTTGTGTGTCAAATTTTACCAACTTTTACCTTTAAGGCCCCCTTGCCTTAACTTCCTATTCTAAACTTTAAAACTCATCATTTTAGGGTCATTTCCAAGTTTCCTAGAATTTTCGATCGGCTCTGTAATTTGCCATTTTTCTTACATTTCCAGGTTTCCCGAAATGTTCACTTTCCATTTTTGAAACATTTCCAAAAATGTTCAGATTTCTAAAAATGTTCAAGTTTCCAAAAATATTCAGGTTTCCAAAAATGTTCAAGTTTCCAAAAATGCTCAGGTTTCCAAAAATGTTCATTTCCATTTCTATGCATTTCTAGAATTCCAAAAATACCAAAAATTTATTCATAGTGCTTAAGACTTGTCATTTCGTACAATTAAACTGAAAATGCATAGGCCCTTTCGAGGACGTTACACACACGGTTAGAACATGGGCGTGTGCCCGGTCGTGTGAAATAAGTCAGTATATCAAGATGTAGTACACGATCTAAGTCCACGGGCGTGTCATGGCCATGTGGAAATCGGCAGAATACTGAGTTTTAGGGCACGGTCTGAGGACATGGGCGTGTATGCCTATGCACGGGCGTGTCTTATATTACACGGGCGTTTGACCCCTTTTTCAAAGAAAAGTTTTTCGATAAGGTTCCGAAAGTTTACCAGTACGAGTTTAAGGCCTCGTAGGTCCATGAAATGTACGAATTGTTTAAGAATGAGAAGTTTTAATTTTGAAACGAAATTTTATAGCCCGTAATGTCTTGATTAAGTAAGTTCAAGCATAGTAATGTCTCGTATCCGGTCTGAGCCTTAGACTCGGGTATGGGGTGTTACATTTAGTGGTATCAGAGCTACGGTTTAATCGGGTCTAGGACTAACGTAGCATGAGCACGAGTCTAGCTATACATGCCATACGTGAGAATGTTTTTATAATGATGGTGTGACGACTCCTGACGACTTAAATTATGTTTATACATTTAGTAAATGGATCCCGAAAGAGCTGTGGCGGACGATGTAGAAAGTAACGCGCTGGCTCCCGCTAAAGGGATGGTGCCGAACGAGAATGAGAATAGACCCACTACGGTGAGTCAAGAAGGAGGAGAAGGGGCTAGAGAAGCCTTCCTCCATATGATGAATACGTGGTATTCGTGAGTTCGCTCGTCTGAACCCAAATGTACAACCCCTCCACCCCACCTGCTCCACAACCTATTCCAAAGAGCCCTCAAGTAGTAGAGGTGGCAAGAGGAGTTAAGCCTCCACTTGATAGGATCGGAAATATATGGGTAAGAATTCGAGCTAGAAAAGATGACGATCCGAAAGAGTGAGTTACGGTTAGAAAATACCATCCGGGTATTTAATGAATTATCATGCACACTGAGGAAAGCATGAAGTGTGTAGTCTCCTTTTAAGAGATTCTCGCTATCAATGGTGGAACACCCTTGTATCGATGGTACCAAGGAGAAGATCACATGGGAATTCTTCCAAGAAGAGTTCAAGAAAAAGTATATCGATCAAAGGTTTGTGGACCGAAAAGGAAAGAATTCCTAGAACTGAAGTAAGGCAAGATGTCGTGGCCCGACTATGAGCGTGAGTTTGTAAGACTCATTAAATACGCTCGAGAATGTGTGTCCAATGAAGCCATCATGAGTAAAAGATTTGAAGATGGTTGAATGAGGACATCAAACTGTTTGTTGCCGTCCTAGAATCAAGAAGAATTTGTGGTGCTAGTCGAGAGGGCTTGTAAAGCCAAGAACTAGTAAAAGAGAAGAAGAAATCAAAATGGAGTCTCATGACTCTAGAAAGAGACAAAGTGGAATAAGTCATTCCAATCTTCATCCAAGAAGTCAAGAGATTTCCCTACCCGATCGGCTACTTCTATTGGTTTTCAAAGAAAGACAAGAGCAAGCAATATTCAGGGAATAAAGCACAAACTACTTTAGTTGCAAGTGTTGGGAACATTAGATTCGACAGACCCGAATGCCCACAGTGTGGCTAACGTCATCTTGGAGAATGTCGAGCACATGAAAATGCATGCTTTAGATATGGTTCTCAAGACCACTATATAAAAAGATTGTCCAGAGATGATGAAAGAAGAAAGAGCTCGGAACCCGAGATCTGGGGGTATGGTCCGAGGAAGACCGCAGAGTAACCCAGGAAGTGGGGCAAGGGGAAGAGGTAACCCTAGAGAGCAGGCTGCGAGACCCGAGGGTAGAGCACCTGCAAGGACTTATGCCATTCGCGCTCGCGAAGAGGCATCTTCCCATGATGTTATTACGAGTACCTTTTCTCTCCATGATATCCAAGTTATTGCTTTAATAGATCCCAGATCCACACACTCTTACATTTGCATGAAATTAGTATCCGATTTGAGTATGCCTATAGACTCTACAGAATTTATGATTAAGGTGTCTAATCCTTTAGGCAAGAGTGTGTTAGTTGATGAAGTATGTAAAGATTATCCATTAATGATTAGAGGTCATTGTTTTAAAGCAAACCTTATGTTGTTACCATTTGATGAGTTTGACCTCATTCTCGGTATGGATCGTTGATCGCCCATAATGTAATAGTTAATTGTGGGAAGAAATACATTGAGATGAGATGTGAGAATGGGGACACCCTTCACATAGAATCGGATGAACAGAGTAGGTTGTCGGTGTGATTTCCCATATAACGACACGTAAATACATGAGAAAAGGGTATGAGGCATATCCGGCCTTTGTGATGAATGATAAAGAAACCGGTCAAAGATTGAGTCAAGGCGATAGTATGTGAGTACTTGGATGTCTTTCCCGAGGAATTACCAGGATTACCTCCAATGAGAGGTTGAGTTCAACATTGAGCTAGTTCCCATCTGCACTCAATATCTATCACTCCTCACAGATGGCTCCAACAGAGTTAAGAGAGTTGAAGTTACAATTGCAAGAGTTGACAAATAAAGGCTTTGCAAGATCAAGTTGTTCACCATGGGTGTGCTCCGATTTTATTTGTGAAAAGAAAGATGGCACCATGAGATTGTGCATAGATTACCGTCACTCAATAAAGTGATAAGAAAGAACAGTACCCATTGCCTAGAATCGATGATTTGTTCGATCAATTAAAAGGAGCCACTGTGTTCTCCAAAATAGATTTGAGATCGGGTATTACCGCTTAAGAGTACAGAGTCGATGTATCCAAGATCTGCCAACAAGGTATGGGCATTATGAATTTTTAGTCATGCCTTTTGGTTTGACCAATGCTCTGCGGTATTCATGGACTTAATGAATCGCATCTTCGCACCATACCTTGACAAGTTTGTAGTCGTTTTTATTGACGACATACTGATTTATTCTGAGATGAGAATGAGCATGCCGAGCACCTACTTTACGCTTTTACAGATTCTTCGAGAAAATCGGTTGTATGCCAAGTTCGATAAAAGTGAGTTTTAGCTCAATGAAGTAGGAGATTTCTGGGACATATTGTCTCGTGGAGAAGGGGTTCGAGTAGACCCAAGTAAGATCTCGGCCATTATGGACTGAAACCACCAAGAATGTCTCTGAGATTAGAAGTTTCCTAGGCTTAGCCGGTTATTATTAGACGATTCAGTCAAGGGGTTTTCTATGATTGCAACCCCGATGACGAAATTGTTACTGAAAAATGTGAAGTTTGAGTGGACAAAAGATGCCAAAGATGCTTTTGAGAAATCGAAAGCATTATTGATGAAGCTCCAGTCTTAGTACAACCTTGAGATGGGGAAAGAGTTTATAGTTTACAAATGATGCATCCTTAAATGGATTAGGCCGTGTGCTTATGCAAGAAGGCAAAGTGATTGCTTATGCCTCAAGATAGTTGAAGTCTCATGAGAAGAATTATCCAACACACGATCTAGAGTTGGCAGCCATAGTCTTCGCATTGAAGATATGGAGACATCATTTATATGGTGAAAAATGTCGGATATACACTGATCACAAAAGTTTGAAGTATTTGATGACGCAGAAAGAATTAAACTTGAGGCAAAGAAGATGGTTAGAGTTGATAAAAGAATATGAGTTAGTTATTGACTACCATCCTGGCAAGGCGAATGTGGTCGCCGATGCTTTGAGCAGGAAGTCCCTTTTTGCATTAAGGACAATGAATTCACGGATAACTTTATCCGATGATGGTTCTATTCTAGCTGAGTTGAGAGCTAGATCAGTATTCCTCCAAGAGATCGTTGAGGCTCAGAAAGAAGATAGCGAATTGCAAGCCAAGAGAGTTCAGTGCGAGTCAGATGTTGAATCCAACTTTTGGATTAATTCTGATGGATACATGTTGTTTAAAGATAGAGTTTGTGTACCGAGAAAAGAAGAGCTTATTCAGAGAATTTTACACGAGGCACATGATGGATGTTTATCTGTACATCCGCATAGTACCAAGATGTATAATGACTTGAAGCAACAGTATTGGTGGCCGAGAATGAAGAAAGATACTTCAGAGTTTGTTTCCAAATGCTTGATTTGTCAGCAAGTAAAGGCTGAACACCAAGTACCTTCGGGTTTGCTTTAGTCCATTTTGGTTCCCGAGTGGAAATGGAACCGTATTACTATGAATTTTGTAACGGGTTTACCGTTGTCGCCAAGCAAGAAGGATGCTATATGGGTTGTAGTTGATAGACTCACTAAGTCAACCCATTTTATACCTGTACGAGTAGATTACCCACTCGACAAATTGGCAAACTTGTATTTTTCAGAAATAGTAAGACTTCACGGAGTCCCTTTGTCAATCATATCAGATAGAGATCCGAGGTTCACATCCAGATTTTGGAAAAAGTTACAAGAGGCCCTGGGTACAAAGTTGAACTTTAGTACGGCCTTTCATCCTCAAACTGACGGCCAGTCGGAGAGGGTAATTCAAGTGCTTGAGGATATGCTCAGATGTTGCATTCTAGAATTCCAAGGCAGTTGGGAAAAGTTCCTCCCATTGGCAGAATTTGCCTACAACAATAGTTTTCAGTCAAGTTTAAAGATGGCACCTTATGAGGCTCTATATGGGCGTAAGTACAGAATGTCTTTATTTTGGACTGAACTCAAGGAAAACCAAATTCACGGGGTTAATTTGGTTAGAGAAGCTGAAGAGAAAGTGAAAGTGATACGAGAATGTTTAAAAGCTGCCTCAGACAAACAGAAATCCTATTTGGATTTAAAGAGAAAAGAAATAGAGTACCAAGTCGGGGATAAAGTTTTCTTGAAAGTGTCACCATGGAGAAAAGTTCTCAGATTTGGCCGAAAAGGCAAGTTAAGCCCACGTTTCATCGGACCTTATGAGATTACTGAGAGAGTTGGGCCGGTAGCTTACCATTTGACTTTGCCATCAGAGTTAGAAAAGATACATGATGTGTTTCACGTGTCTATGTTACGACGCTACCGATCAGACCCTTCACATGTAATTACCCCGTCAGAGGTAGAAATTCATCCCGACATGACTTATGGTGAGGAACCAGTCAAGATTTTGGCTCGGGAAGTCAAGCAACTAAGAAATAAAAGTATTGCCATAGTGAAAGTATTGTGGAAAAGACATGGAATAGAATAAGCCACATGGGAACCAGAAGAGAGTATGAGAAACCAAAGATCCAAACCTTTTTTCTTTGGTAAGATTTTCAAGACGAAAATCCCTAAGGGGGGGAGAATTGTAACATGCCCTCATTTAGGGCCTAGTCGAATAGTGGTGTGAGACCACGAATCCGAGGTGAATTTATGAGTTTTTAAGGTTCATGCCATGTTTGCATGTTAGTGTGAAAGTTTCATGAAGCAATTTTGCTAAATTGAAGTTGAATGGTCAAAAAGGACCAAATTGCAAAAGTTGTAAAATGTGAGTTTCTAGAAGCATTTTGTATGAAATAGCTCTAGAATAGCAATTATAAGTCCTTAAATATAAATTTTCCCAAATCATAATTTTTGGACAAAATTGGACATGAGTTAGTAAATGGTGATATTTTTAAGAGAAGGGCATTTTGGTCATTTACCTATTAAATGATTAATAAAGGAAAAGATGACAAAAATCATTATCATCTTCTTCCTCATTGCCGAAATTTTCAAAGAAACCATAGCTAGGGTTTTCTCATCTTTCAAGCTTGCTAGTAAGTTCATCTTAGTCCCGATTTTAATATTCTTCGTGTTTTTGAAGTCCTCGTATTATGAATTAGCTATTTTTAGCTATAAAATGAGCTAAGATGCATGTTCAAAAATCTACCCATGAATGACATGCATGCTAAATGATGTTTTATGGAAGTTTATGAGAGTTTGATGTTAGATAAACATCTTTTCTAAGTGAATTTCATGAAAAATGAGCATAGGGACTAGTTTGTAAAAGTTTTGAAATTAGTCATACCTATTAGAAATAATGAGAATTGATAATGGCTATAGTAGAGAAAATGAATCAGCTAAGCATGTAGTCTAAGAAAGTTGAATGAAAATTATTTTACGAGCCTTGGGGCAAAAGTGCAAATATGAGAAAGTATAGGGGCAAAATAGTAATTTTTCCAAAGTATGAGTTAAGAGTCAATTTAGTCAATGTGAGTTTTAAATGATCTATTTATGATTATAGATCAAGAAAAATGAAGCTCGGATCGAAACCGAGGCAAGAACAAAGTAGAGGACTAAATTGCACATCTACATACATTTTGTATATTGAGGTAAGTTTGTATGATTTCTAAGCTTTATGATTTTTATCATTGAATTGCTTAGTATAATGTACACTATTTTCATGAATTATTTGATGTTATTTCCAACCAAGAAATCAATGAGATTAAGTATGAGCAAGTCCCGATTGAAAATGAATTTCCCAGGATACTCGATCTACCACATTATGAGAGCTAGTGTAAGACCATGTTTGGAACATGGCATCGGCAAATCAAGCAAGTTATCATGTAATTCCAAGGCAAGCTTGGCATTGAGCAAGTTATCATGTAAGTCCAAGGCAAGCTTGGCATTGAGCAAGTCATCATGTAAGTCCAAGGCAAGCTTGCATTGAGCAAGTCATCATGTAAGTCCAAGGCAAGCTTGGCATTGAGCAAGTCATCATGTAAGTCCAAGGCAAGCTTGGCATTGAGCAAGTTATCATGTAAGTCCAAGGCAAGCTTGGCATTGAGCAAGTTATCATGTAAGTCCAAGGCAAGCTTGGCATTGAACAAGTTATCAAGAGAAAGACTTCATATAAGTCCATTTCAAGACATGGCCTTGAAACCAAGATGAGATATTCCATGTAAGACCATATCTAGGATATGGCTTTGGCATCATGTTACGTGGGAAGAGATTTAGTATCCTCGGTTATTCGCAAAAATTCATCGGGCAAACGAGTAAAGTTAAAATGAGATAACAAGAAAACTAAGAAAACAAAGCTAGCATCAAGATGAAAGTGAGCATTATTTGCGTTTTGAATGATGAATGATAGATAATGATTATTATGTTAAAGTATGCTGATCAATGTGATCAAGTGATACAGGTACCTTGGTTACCTCTCAAGCATGAGATTTGTAAGTTTGATGAGATATGTATGAATCAAGTATGAGTAAGTAAGCTTTATAGCTGGAATCTATGATACCATTATTTATGTTAAATTGTTTATTTCAAGAAAGAATGTACATTATATGCAAACTTACTAAGCTAAATGCTTACGCCTTTGATTCTTTCTTTCTATGTAGTCCCGCCAAGCTAATTTGTGGATCGTTGAAGTCGGAGCTCGTAGCACACTATCAATCGCCATTTTGGTATAGCAAAGTTGTTTTATTAAGTATGGCATGTATAGGAGGCACGTCATTTTGAGTATATGTTTTAAGAAGAGCCATAGTATAGGATATCTTGTTCATTATTCTCTTTGTATATGGCTAGAGAAATTGGCCAAATCGACTAAGTATGTATGCTTTTTGATATCAATGAAAGATGTAGTAATTTGAGTAATTGAATTGAGTATGAATGTGATCTTAGTTTCAGGGTGGTAATTGGCTTGGTAAATAGCCTCTAAGTGTCCACACGGTTGGACACACGGGCGTGTGTCTAGGCCGTGCATAAACTGTACCTTAGTCTTATAAATAAGAATAGGCCACAGACTAATCCCACGACCGTGTGTTAAGGCCGTGCATGACACATGGTTAGAACATGGGCGTGTGCCCGGTCGTGTGAAATAAGTCAGTATATCAAGATGTAGTACACGGTCTAAGTCCACGGGTGTGTCATGGCCGTGTGGAAATCGGCGAGAATCATCGAGTTTAGGGCACGGTCTGAGGACATGAGCGTGTATGCCTATGCACTGCAAGGTGTGTCTTATATTACACGGGCGTGTAACCCCTATTTCAAAGAAAAGTTTTTCGATAAAGTTCCGAAAGTTTACCAGTACGATTTTAAGGCCTCGTAGGCCCATGAAATGTACGAATTGTTTAAGAATGAGAAGTTTTAATTTCGAAACGAAATTTTATAGCCCGTAATGTCTTGATTAAGTAAGTTCAAGCATAGTAATGTCTCGTATCCAGTCTGAGCCTCGGACTCGGGTATGGGGTGTTACACATGATGTTTCAATCCTAATGACTTACTAAATCAATGATTCCATGGAACAGTAAAAAGTTTAAGTTTAAGAACCCTTAACCTTGAATGTATAGCCGAAGTTTGTTTGAATTCCTTGCTTCTTCACGATGTTCCCGTTCCTTGTTGCACCAAGTAGGATTGAGAAGTTTTTGAAAGGAAACTTGAAAAAAAATAGGGGTTTAGGGTTTAAAAAGTGCTAAGAGATTTGAGAGAATGTGAGGGACTAGGGTTTAAGGAGTGTTTAAATTAGGAGTAAATATGAATTTTGTTTATAAAATAGGATTTTAAAGGTTTAGAAATAGGGTTAAATTAATGTTTAAGCCACAGGGTTGCGCAATGGGTCAGGTCAACCCTGCAAAAAATTGTAGCAATGTCGCGACACAAGGGTTCCATGTCGCGACATCCCTCACAGGATATCGATGTCGTGACACAGTGGTTCCGTGTCGTAACATATTCGTCAGTTTGGATATCCTCGAGGACTGTCTACTACATTGCGACTTGCTGTTGTGATGTCACGACATCGACTCTGTTTCAGCCCAAAACTCCATCTTAAGGATGTTTCGATCTAAGGAAAAACCTACATGAAATAAAAGTTAAAATCTAAACTATGTGGTTAGTTAAATATACAGTAATTTACAAATATCATGCAACAATTGAAAAATTTTAATTTATACTGCTAGAGTTATCCAACAATATTGTCAATTCACCCATGGACGATATTTTTAGTCTATTAGTATTGGTCCACCGCCCATCATGCCATTCTGTCTCTTCCCGTTTGTCCCTTTCCTTGAACCTGTTTATTTTTTCTGCATGCATAAAAGGAAGCGTGTCCCTTGACTGGGGGACATTAGGAATAAATATCTTTTTACATTGCTCCCCTATCTTCCTCCTATCTTCCTCGCTCGGTTGATGGCCACATTTAAAGGTTTCAGTCTCACCATTAATTTTCATAGTTAATTCATTTTTCTCTAAATCAATCGTGGTTCCAGATGTGGCTAGAAAGGGTCTCCCTAATAAGATTGATATTTCATGATCTTCTTCAAAATCAAGTACTACAAAATCTGCAGGAACAATAAAGCTTCGCACCTTGACTAACACATCTTCTAGTACCCCCTCCGGGTGTACTGAAGACCTGTCAGACAATTGCTAAATTATTTGAGTTTCTTTAAGATTCCCTAACACGAGTTTTCCAAAAATTGATAGGGGCATTAAATTAATACTAGCTCCTAAATCGCATAATGTTTTATTAAAGTGAATACTCTCTATTTCTATGGGAATAGTAAAACTGCCCGGGTCTTTCAATTTTCGCGATACTTGTCTAGAAATAATTACACTATAGGAAGCACTTAAATTAACATGTTCTTGTAGCTTTATTTTCTTATTCCTTGCCATCATCTCATTTAAAAACATGGCGTACTTGGGAACCTTCTCAATTAACTCGATTAAAGGTAGTTTAACATTTAAGGTTTTCAAAAAATTCAAAAAACTTACAAATTCATCCTCATCCCGCTTTTGTCTTTCTTTTAATCATGATGGAAATGAGACTTTTGTGATTTCGACATCTTTAGGTGTCTCTTTTCCCGTCTGAGCTGTTGGCACATTTTCCTCCTCTGGTTCAGGTCCATCTTCCACTTTTAGGGAATTGTCTTGAGGTTCATTAATATTATCCACAGTTTCCTCCTAGGTAGGTATTTCTGGGCTACTCAGTACCTTGCCCGATCGGCGTGCTATAACTTTCACATGCTCTTTACCTTCCCTTCGTGGATTATCATTTGTATTGATAGGAATACACGTGCCAATTTGTCTTTTAATGCCGCCCATCATGCTTATCAATTGGCTCATTTGATCTTCGAGCTTAGTCAATGTTCTTGAGTTAGCGCACTCAGATTGTATCTGCTTGACATCTGTTCTCATTGACTGCATCTCTCCCTCAATTCTATCTAGAAGTTGGCCACATGCATTATGTTTACTTGGGTTGGTTCTATTCTGAGGTTTTTGCAAGTAAAGAGGTTGGTAATTAGTATTTTTAACTTGATTTGAATTGTTACCTCCTCCTTAGTTTCCTCCCCATCTCAAATTTGGGTGATCTCTCTAGCCGGGATTGTCTGTATTCGAATAAGGGTTTTCACCCCTATTCCCAATGTAATTTATATCCTCAGCATTATTATTGATATAATCGAAGAATGGCTTGTCTCCTCCATGCATAAACGTTGTAGAAGCAGATTTGATACGGTTGAGTCTATCCACTATTTTCTAGTACTTGTCATCCTCTTGAATAGCTTTGACCGTAGTAGGTTTCTAGCCATATGTAAATCCTTCTGTTGGCCACTTAAATGAGTTTAATGTCATATTTTCAATAATTTCATTCGCATCCTCATACGTCCTATTCATAAGGGCTCCTCCTACTGCTCCGTCTAATTCAGATCTTGCGTTTGTATCCAACCCATTATAAAATATATACAATCTCATCCACTCAGGAAATTCGTGGTGCGGACATTTTTGAATAAACATTTTGAAGCATTCCCACACCTCATAAAAGCTTTCTCCTTCATTCTGTCTAAAGACAATAATCTCTCTTCTTAATAAGACTGCTTTACTAATCGGGAAAAACTTCTGTAAAAATTTTCCAGCAAGTTCTTCCCAAGTTGTGATGGATCTTGGAGCCTACAAGTCTAACCAAGAAAATACGTTATCAATAAGAGAAAAGGAGAACAATCGAAGATGAATAGCATCATTAGTGACCCCGTTATACTTAAAAATTATCACAAAGTTAAGAAACCGTTTCAAATGTTGATTAGGGTCCTTTGTCATAGTGCCCCTAAATTGCAGATTATTTTGGATCATTTGTATCATCGCCGATTTGATCTCAAAACTATTAGTTGTAATCATCGGTCTTGATATACTTTTCTGAACCATGTTTAGACTTGGAAGGGCATAGTCCCATAAAGTTCTCTCATTCTGAGCCATATGCAAGTTTGTGGGTAATTGTGGTGTTGCTAGATCTCTTAGGGTGTTATCTTCGGTGTCACCGAACAATGGATTGTCATGTGGTACGTTACCTACAGCTGGTGGTGGTTGTTCTTGCATCTTCTGTTACTCTTGTTGACGATTCCTTCAAATCATTTTCTCTGGATCTATGGCTACTACAATAAGTGTGCCTCTACTACGAGTCATACACTAAACCCAGAAAGAATAGATTAGTAATACTAAAATAAAATAAAAGCGTATCTATAGCTGAGAAATTTCCTAAATATTCTTTTAGGAATGTGAAAATTAAAATCAATCCAGTGACGTTGCCTCCCCAGCAACGGTGCCAACAACTTGACCGCCTTCAGACGTACTAACGTCTAGAGTGTGAATACTGCAATAAAATAGAGAGTTATGAGGCAGTATCCGCAAGTATACGGGTTGAGTTGTAATAAAGATTTTACAAAAAAGTGAGTACTTCAAGGATTGTACCCATGGAAGGCGAGTACTAAATCAATCTTAACCTAAACAATTAAATACCTAATTAATACTTTAAGTCAGTTATAGTACAAGAGTAAAATAAGAAGTATTTTTATGGTTTGTAAAATAATGAAATTAAATATCATAAAAAGAAATTAAAGCTGCAAGAGATAGAGATAAATAAAGTAAATCAAATCTAAGGATGGATGACCAGCTCGCTTTGGCAATTCCAATTAATTTTCGTCTTGGGTTCCTTGTTAACCAACTAGTCGCTACCCTAGCAGGATCTTCCGATTTTCCACTAACATAACGAGTCAGCAATAACTACTTATCTTCCGAACTCACAGTCCAGACTGGCTTGGGGTAAAGGTGTTCATGAATGGGCAATATCAATTTTGGGTTAATTCCCACCTTGATGACTTCCTAGGGTTGCCAGGCCTAGGGTTTGTTTCACGTTCTTCCTTTTCCAAACAGTTGATTCATTGAGTAACCTTACAAAATAGTTAAGAGATCATGCCTCCACTCGCTAGTCCCCCATAGAAGGATTAGTCCCTCATGGCTTTCATAAACATGGAAAGAATGGAAGAATTAATCATAGGGAATGGATTGAATAGAGAGTTTAAGAAAGCCTGATTGATATTGATGAATAGTGTGAATCCATAGGAGATGATATCCTTTATAATCAGATCTTTTGAAGAAAACAAATAACTAAAACTATGAATACCTAGGAATGAAAAAAAAACAAGACTAAATTTGATTGAAGAAACTAGGTTAATGCTTCGGTGTCTTTAATATGTGCTAAAGAGGCCTATTAATAGCCTTCAAGTAGTCGTCGTCCTTAACCTTAGGTTAGCTAACATTCTCGAGCTTAAAGTTTGATTATGCCGACCAAACGCCTCTGCTTCGTGTTTTATTCTCATCACAGAGTCGATATCGCGACACACCAGGACCTGTGTCGCGAGATAGCAACTAGTATGTTCCTGTGTAACCATCTTTAGGGGTATGCCGCGATACCCTCAGCCTGTGTTGTGACATTGAAGGTTTTCTTATTCTGCTCTCTATGTTGCAACATTGGATCTCCCATGTTGCGACATAGCGTCCATTATTGACCCAAAATGCCTTCTAATGGTCTCATGCACACTCACGAAGTACATTAGCTTTCCCTTAGGCCTCATTTGACCCTTAAGGTTAATAAAAGACTCAATGTGCACATTTTATTGAATGTAAATAAAACTAAAGAAACTTAATTAAAACATAACAAAAATGTTTGTATTCAAGCTCCTTAAATGTGAAAACTAGTTTAATCTACTACATCGAATCATGACAGATCAACAAGCCAAACCAAAACCATAAATACAACTAGGTACAAGTAAAGCCAAAACACACCATATGATCAAACTAAACTAAAGTACCTATTACATCAAACTCCTATACACGCCATTTATAACCGTTCGTCAAAATAGCTAAAAGCTATGAAATTGGTCGACGGATAGTGTGATAGAGCTCCAACAAGATTCCAACCGATTGAGCTTTCTGAAAATATATAAGACAGAGAAAAACAACTACGTATGTAACACCCCTAACCCGTAACCATCGCCGGTCTAGGGTTAAAGGCATTACCGGACAAATCGGATCCTTTTACGGACATTTCACAACATAATATAACAAATCAAATCAAAGTGTCCCTTAAATAGGTTTACGAGACCTTAATCGTGCATTAGAAAGGGGTCGGGACTAAACCGAACACATACAAAATTTTTAGAAAATTTTAACATTTTTTCTAAGTTACAGAGGTCACACGCCAGTGTGGGCAGGCCGTGTGCCTCACACGGCCTCAGACACGCCCATGTATCTAAGCCGTGGTAAAACAGGGCATACATACTGACTTGTCCACACGGCCTGAGACACGCCCGTGTACCTCACCCGTGGTCGACACTGACTTGCACCACACGGCCAGTCACACGCCCGTGTGTCCAGCCCGTGGTCAAGTTTGACCTATTTTGAAATACAACCACGAAGGACACGGTCGAGCCACACGCCCGTGTGCTCAACCGTGTGGGCAATTATAGGCCATTTTCAAGGCCAATTTGCCACCCACACATTGGGTTGTTCCTACAAGCATTATACCAATTCAAATCATATCCAAATGAACAACTTTTCTAACCATTCAAGAACATATTAAGCATACCAACTTATGCAACATTTATCTCATTCTTATCACAAGCATTTCTAAGTTTAAACCATTCAAAAATTTACAAATTCCATGTGCCAATCAATCATCATCAATATGCCAATTTTTGCATCATAGAACTTATCATAAATTTGACCATTTCATCAATTCAACCATTTACCACTAAACATATCAAACTATGCATCATATTGCATAATTACTCATTCACAACATGTTCTTTATCTAGCCAAATCACATGGCTATTTATATACAACTCAAACATCAACTAAACCAATTAGCCTATACATGCCATATTTAACTATGTACATATTCAAAAGTACCAATGTAGAGTTTGATAGTGTGGTGATGATCCTCGATAATCCCCGAGCCTTTCGTAGCTTTGACGATCTATAAAACAAAGTAAACACACACAGAGTAAGCTTTCAAAAGCTTAGTAAGCCATATACAAATAAACTTAACATATAATGCACATATTCCTATTAATACAAGATCATTAAAGTTTCTCAATTGCAATTTCATAAATATTCTTTGGATCATTTGTTTAGCTATTTGCTCACCAATAAACACATCTCCATGTACATCATTAGATCATAGCTTATTCTTACATATTTCACAACTTGTCTCAACAAATCTATACACATATCTCACAATTGCAAGTTCATAAGTACTTACCTTTCATCGTCAAACATTATGTACATTTCAAACGTACATGAATCGGTTACACATTTCACATTCATTTCTCGGATTTTCCCGTTGAACCATTCAGAAATAGGATACTCGTAATACTCGGAATAATCGTACAATGCCAACGTCCCAGACGTGGTCTTACATGTAACCAAATATCGAAGCCACTGTCCCAGACAGAGTCTTACACGAATCAAATATGATGCCAATGTCCCGGACATGGTCTTACACGTAAATATCATATCGATGCCAACGTCCCAGACATGGTCTTACACGATATCTCATATCTGAAACCTATGTCATGACATATAAAATCCTATCTATTCCTAGGTTTATACGGGACTTTTCGGATATTGACACTATGTCGATACTTTCTCGGATTTCAAGTATAAATCATCTCATACAAATTCATCACAATTAAATTTCATAGATACATAAACAAACCAATTCAAAACATTTATTTGTATATAGATTTACCTCGGATTCGGATAAACGAACGGACTCGGCTACTCAATCACTTTCGACTTCCCTCGATCTAAATCCGTTTTCTTTGGTTCTTGATCTATACATATTCAAATTTAACTCTTTTATTCACCAATTTATTCAATTCAATCCAAAAACACACATTTAGGGCATTTTACAATTTAGCCCTCACATTTTCACATTTTGACATTTAAGTCCTTATTTCACAAAATCACAAAATACACATAATTTCTTTGTACCCATGCTTAGCCGAATAATCATCATGATCATACAAGTCCCTACATTTCATTTATTTCACATTTTAGTCCCTCAAAATATTATTTTCACAATTTAGTCCAAATTACTCAAATTCATCAAAAATCCAAAGACAAACTATGTTAATCTATCACATATCTTTCCTATTTCATCTTCAAACATCACAAAACTTATGAATTCATCAATGGCACGTTTCAAAATTATCATCAATTTACAAAATTAAAGCATGGGTTTTGAAGTATACGAAGCAACGATTACAAAAACGTAGAAATTATCAAAAATCGAAACCAAAACATACCTTAATTTGCTTGAACAAGGGTCGAATACCTAACAAGCTTGTTCTTTATCTTTTCTTTGCATTTTCGGTGGATGAACACTTAAATGTCCACCATTTTTAACTTTTTTTTTATTTTATTAACTTTATTAACTAATTTATAATTTTAACCTTTAATTATTAACATATAAAACTTGTAATATTAAGGCCATTAATGTCCATTATCCATCATAATGGTTTAATTACCTCATAAGGCCACCACATTCCAAAGCCAACTCAATTAAGTACATTAACACATAGAATGCCACTTTCACCTTTTATGCGATTTAGTCCTTTTCATTAAATCGGCACTCAAACAACAAAATTAAAACACGAAAATTTCATGGATATAAATTCACACATAATAAACACAGAAAATAATTTTTAAATATTTTTCTGACTTGGATTCGTGGTCCCGAAACCACCGTTCCGAATAGGGTCTAAACCGAACTGTTACAATTCTCCCCCTTAGGGATTTTCGTCCCCAAAAATCTTACCGTTAAACAGATTCGGATATTGTTGTCTCATAATAACTTCGGACTCCCACGTAGCCTATTCCACTCCGTGCCGATGCCACAATACTTTTACTAACGGAATTTTCTTATTTCTCAACTCTTTAATCTCACAAGCCAAAATACGAATCGGTTCTTCTTCGTAAGTCATATCGAATCAGATTTCAATCTCAGACGGAGAAATCACATGTAATGGATCATATCTGTATCGTCTAAGCATTGACACGTGGAACACATTGTGAATCTTTTCTAATTCTGGTGGCAACAACAATCGATATGCAACAGGTCCAATTCGTTCAATGATCTCATATGGCCTGATGAACCTCGGACTTAACTTGCCTTTTCGTCCAAATCGGAGTACTTTCTTCCACGGAGATACTTTCATGAACACTTTATCATCGATCTCGAATTCAATATCTTTTCTTTTCAAGTCTGCATAGGATTTCTGACGATCTGGCGCGGCTTTCAAATTATCTCGGATCACTTTCACTTTCTGTTCAGTTTCTTTGATCAAATCAACCCTGTGTATCTTATTTTCACTGAGCTCCGACCAATACAGAGGTGTTCGACATTTGCGTCCATACAAAGCTTCATAAGGTTCCATTTTAATGCTCGTCTGAAAACTATTATTGTACGCAAACTCAATCAATGGAAAATATCGTTCCCATGTACCATAAAACTCAAGAATGCAACATCTCAACATATCCTCGAGTATCTGAATAATCCGCTCAGACTGACCATCCGTCTCTGGGTGAAAAGCTGTATTGAAATGCAATTTATTACCTAAAGCCTCTTGTAATTTCTTCCAGAATCGTGAAGTAAACCTCGGATCTCTGTCAGACACAATAGATAGTGGCACCCCGTGCAATCTCACAATATCGAAAATATAATGCTCAGCTAATTTATCAAGTGAGTAATCATATCGTGCCGGAATAAAGTGGGCTGATTTCGTCAATCGATCAACTACGACCCAAATTGCATCTTTCTTTCTCGGAGTCAAAGGCAACCCTGAAACAAAATCCATTGTCACTCTGTCCCATTTCCACTCGGGAATCATTATCGGTTGTAACAAACCAGATGGAACCTGATGTTCAGCTTTAACTTGTGACAGACTAAACATTTCGATACAAATTCAGAGATATCTCTTTTCATACCAGACCACCAATAATGTTGCTTCAGATCATGGTACATTTTTGTACTTCCCGGATGAACAGATAGGCGACTATTATGTGCTTCTTTCAATATCAACCGAATCAACTCTGGATTTCTTGGAACACATAATCGATCTCGAAACCTGAAATAATCATCAACATCAACTCGAAATTCAAAGTCAGAGTTCGAATCACACTGAGCTCGTTTCTCTAAAATTTCATTATCAACTTTCTGAGCATCACATATTTACTGTAAGAACAACGGTTTCTCTTTCAATTCAGCCAAAACTAAACTATCATCAGACAAGTCTAAATGATCATTCATCGCGCGTAATGCAAACAATGATTTCTGACTCAATGCATCAGCAACAACATTTGCCTTACCCGGATGATAATCTATCACAAGCTCGTAGTCTTTCAGCAGTTCTAACCATCTTCTCTGTCGTAGATTCAAATCTCTCTAAGTCATCAAATATTTTAGACTTTTATGATCCGAAAACACATGGCATTTTTCACCACAGAGATAGTGATGCCAAATCTTTAATGCAAACACAATCGCAGCTAGTTCAAGGTCGTGTGTCTGATAATTCTTTTCATGCTTCTTTAGTTGTCTCGAGGCATAAGCTATAACCTTACCTTCCTGCATCAAAACGCATCCCAGACCATTCAATGAAGCATTACTATAAATCACGAATTCTTTACCCAATTCTGGTTGTATCAAAACTAGAGCTTCAATCAAAAGGGCTTTCAACTGATCAAAGCTTTTCTGGCACTTTTTAGACCACTCGAATTTAACATCTTTCTGAAGCAATCTCGTCAATGGAGTAGCAATCATTGAAAATCCTTTTACGAACCTTCGATAATAACCAGCAAGTCCCAAAAAACTATGGACTTCTGACACATTTCTCGGAGGCTTCCACTCCAAAATAGCTGAAATCTTACTCGGATCAACCCGTATACCAGATGCTGACAAAATATGTCCCAGAAAACCAACTTCACACAACCAGAATTCACATTTACTAAACTTTGCATATAATTATTTATCTCACAGAGTTTGTGTAACACCCCAAACCCCTGACAAGACACCACGTCCGAATCTGTATGCTACGGGAAAACGTCTTGGGAAAACTAGATTTTTCGTTTAAAAGTGGGGTGAAAACACCGTGTGCTTGAAACAAATTTGAGTAGACTTGTTTGAAAAACTTTTGATGTATTTAAAACCGGAGATTTTTAAAACTTAGCTGAATTTGTAGTTGAAACGAGTTTAAACCATTTAAAACCTCATTAGTTACTTAATGATACATAAAACACTTTTGAACTTAGGTGAATTACAAGTTAGAATTGGAAACCAGTTGAATTTGTTTGTCACAAAGACTTAATGTGATACCCGATGGTATAGTTAAAAACACGTCGCGTTATAATTTTGAAAACATTATCTTTCCAGGTTTTAGTAAAACTTATACCGCTTATTTTGTTAAGGCATATTAAATCTAATTAAAACATCAACCAACTTAAGACATAAATTTAGAGGCCTTTTACAACCCAAATAAAAACCCAAATAAAAGTAAATAACTAAAGTACCCAAAATATAGAGTCCGAGTAAAGACTTTATTCAAAGATGGCATAAGCACCTCGAGTCCATCCCGGCTCAAGTCCGCGTCTCACGAGTCACCCGAAATGTCAAAGGAGAGGGTGAGTCGAGTGACTCGATGTGTAAATCCGCTCCCAAAGAATCAACATGCTAACACACATCATACACAAAGAACATGATTAATGCAACCCAACCTAACCATCCATATCGCCTTTTCTACCCCGTGGTACCAAACCACCGGTGGTGCCAAACCACCGGTGACATATAGTCACAATGTGCTACAAAGCACTTTGGTGTCCCAAAGACACAATATCCGTCAATGTGCTACCAAAGCACTGGTGTCCCAAAGACACAGTTGTGCTACCAAAGCACCGTGACCAAGTCACGAATCCAATGATGATGGGGCCAACCCATCGTGTGTTACCAAAACACTAGCGATTTATCCCATATCTCAAGTGGGGCCAACCCACGGTGGTCAAACCACGGGGACAAGTCGCAATGAGGTGCCAAACCTCCGGTGTCCCAAAGACACGATGTGCTACCAAAGCACCGTGACCGTAGTCACAAATCGGTGATGGGGCCAACCCATCGTGTGTTACCAAAACACCGGCGCTAATCCCAGTATAATCATCGTGGGGCCAACCCATCGTGGTACCGAGCCACCGGACGAGACGCCGAGGTACCAAACCTCGGAGGTGCCAAACCTCTGGTGACCCAAAGTCACAAAGTGTGCTACCAAAGCACCGGTGCTCGTCGACAATACATCACTGCTCCCTCCTCTCGTATCACCCATCAACATGCCAAACTCATGTAATCATGAATATCATGCTATCATGCATATCATACTATCATGCATATCATGCCAATATGTCTAATCTCATACCCCATGTCACATATCCATAACCATGGTATCATACGGATCATCAATAACTCATAATAATAGCAGATCGACTTACCCGAGTCCAAACTCGTACCCATGAGGGTATCATAATAGTCACCACTGCTCCATTAGTCATTGCACGTGTTATTAACGATATTACTAAATATAAGTGTGTTAGTATACACACTGATAGCTACTGAGTCTAAAGATCCCTACGAATCACTCGAGTCCCTTGACTATCCTGCTCCTAGAATCGGCCAAAAGTAAACCATTAGGCAACCACAATATTCGGCCAACATAGGGTTAGGCACTAAGACCATTCGGCCATAACCAAATGAACCACAAGGGTTAGCGTTGGACCCTTACCTTGCAAAAGTTTGGTTTCCTACCAAACCCAACCAACTAATAGCCCTTCTTTGATCACCAATCGGCTACACCTTAAGAGAGAATGGTTAATCCTTTGTCACCTTGACTTAATCGGTTTTAAACGAATAACTGCGAATGATATCTTACCATCACTTACCTAATCGGTTCACAAAGAGAGAAGGCTCCACCTGATCGCTTTCGATATCCAAGACCCTAACACAAGATGATAACCAAAGGTTAACATCCTTCCAAACCCGACCATAATCGGCCCTTAACCCAAAACACAACCAAATAAAGAACCAAAAGAGGAGATATGGCCATTCGGCCTTGCACTTACCAACACCCAACACCAAAATTCGGCCAAGAAACCACTAGGGGAGGGAGAGAAGGTTCGGCCTTGGTGTTTTACACACACCTATATTCGGCTTCCAAAGGTGAAAAATGGAGTGCAAACAAGAGAAGAATTAGAGACTACGACAACAGGTTTTTGAGAAGAACAAAAGAAAGTTTTGCAAGTTGATATGGGTTCAGCACACCCAAAAAAAGATAGACAAGAAGAAATGGAGAAATCGGTTGGGGAAATGGTGAGTTTCGGCACTAGTGTTTTTCAAGAAGAGAGAAGAAAATGAATAAGAAGACAATTGGTACTAGTTTCACTTATGCAGGTGAAGGAGAAGAGAAAATGCAAGAGTGCATTCTGGCTACAAGAAGGTTGGAAGAAAAGCAAAACAAATTCGGCAAGCCTTAGAGGTTTGGTATTTCGGTTTTTCCAAGAAGAAAAGAATAAGAGACTCTCTTGAATTTTCATTTTAAGTTCGTTGACAAAAGAAGAAATTTTGTTCCCTACCTTTTTGACCGAAACAACAAAATGCCAAATAGAATTTCGGCCTAGCCTTCCCACTTACTACCACAACCGGCCACTCCCCAAAACTCCCCCAAATATTCGGCCATATCCCCCCAAAAGCTCCCATACACTCATTTGAATTGAGTGGACCAAGTCACACTCCTATCTTCACTCCACACCTTCCATTTGAAAGTGGAGACTGTCATAGGCGAGTTTGAACCGCCTACAAACTCCTCCCTCCATGCCACAAAATGAGTGCCAAAAGTGGCCACTCCGCAGCTCGAACACAAGGCCTCCACCTTGCTTTAGGCGTTACCCACTCCAAGCCTTAGTGGCGCCTACATTGCCACTCCACCAATTAATTTCTTGTGCTAACAAACTCCCAAAATAAATTTAAAAGCCCCAGCTTCCTCACCTCCTAATGCCTTAGCTCAAAAACCAAAATTTTCTAATTTACTCACCATACACCTAAGCTATAGCTAAGCCCCTAAGACATAAAAACAAAGAACACAAAGACACTACAAACATGCAATATCATGCAACACCAAAACAGCCCCTAACCCGGATATTACAGCTTCTACCCCTTTAAAAATAATTTCGGCCTCGAAATTACACGTCAAAAGAGTTGCGGGTATTGTTTGTCTCATCGTATCCTCGGGTTCCCACGTCGCTTCCTCTACGCCATGATTCCGCCAAAGTACCTTAACCAAAGGCACAGACTTCCTCACGTAGAACCTTTACATCTCGATCAAGAATGCATGCATGTTCTTCTTCCATAGTCAAGTCCGATTTACCTCGATCTCTTCCATCGCTACCACATGTGACGGATCCGAACGATACCTCCAAGCATCGAAACATGAAAACGCCGTGAATCGACTAAGCTCTGCTGGCAACTCAAGCCGATACGCTCATCGGTCCAACTCGTCTCAAAATCTTATACGGCCCAATGAACCTCTGGACTAAGCTTGCCTTTCTTTCCGAACCTCGCATTTTCTTCCAAGGCGAGACCTTCGTAAACACTCGATCCCCAACAAAGAAACTCTATATCTCTTCGCTTAAGATCGGCGCATAAGACTTCTCGCGGTCTCAAGCTTCCTTCAATCGAGCCCGAATCAACTTAACCTTGTCCTCGCCTCGACTTACCAACTCGGGTCCCAACAACCGACGTTCACCTAACTCCGCCCAACACGTAGGTGAGCGACACTTCCTACCATACAACGCCTCATACGGAGCCATCTTGATGCTCGCTTGATAATCGTTGTTGTAGGCAAACTCGCCAACGGTAGAAACTCCTCCCAACTACCCCGAAATCCAGGACACGACCTCTCAAAGATATCCTCTAAGATCTGAATGACCTTTTCGATTGTCCGTCGATCATGGGTGAAAAGCCGTCTTGAAATCCATACGAGTACCCAGAGCTCGATGCAATGCCTTCCGTAACCTTGAAGTAAACTCGGGATCCCTATCCGAGATTATCGAAACGGCACACCGTGCAACCTCACTATCTCTCGAAACATACAACAGCTTAGCTTCAAGTGAGTAGTCAACCTCACCGGAATAAAGTGAGCCGATTTAGTCGACGATCCACCACTACCCAAATCGAATCCTTCTTGCTTGGCGTAGCGGTAACCCACCGACAAAATCCATGGTTATCCTTTCCCACTTCCATCGAGGAATCTTTACAGGTGAAGCAAACCCGACGGCAATCGATGTTCACCTTGACTGTGACAAGTCGGACATTTTCCAACAAACTCCGTCACCTCTTTCTTCGCACTGTGCCACCAAAATCGCTCTCTAAGATCCTTATACATCTTGCTACCTCCAGGATGCATAGCATGAGGATCTGCTATATGCGTCCTGAAGAATCTTTTGCCTCACTCAACATCTTTAGGCATACAAGCCTTACCTTGAAAACACGTAACCTCGTCACTAGACAAGTCAGAACCATCCACACCACCATTCTCGCACTTGCAACCTTCGCACCTGCAACCTCATCCTCTAATCGCTTTCTCTCGATCGCTCAACCCAAGTAGGCTTAACTTGCAGCTCTGCCAAAATACTCCGTCGTCATACAAGCTCAAATGGGCAAACAAAGCTCTTAAATCCGAAACAACCTTACGGCTCAACGCGTCGCCACCACGTTAGCCTTGCCCTGATGATACTCAATAGAACGATCGTAATCCTTCAAGAACTCAACCCATCTACGCCGCCTCAAATTCAAATCCTTACGAGTCGGTAGATACTTCAAGCTCTTATGATCCGTGTAGACTATCGATCTCTCTCCATATAAGTAGTGCCTCCAAATCTTTAAGGCGAAAACTACGGCCGCTAGCTCCAGATCGTCGTGCGTCGGATAGTTGACCTCATGTGGCCTCAAATACGCCTAGAAGCGTAAGCCACAACCTTACCTTCCCGTGCATCAAAGACACAACCTGCACTGTATGTGATGCATCGCAATGATCATGTATTCCTTACCACCTCGAGTTGAATCAAAACCGAGCCTCGGTCAAAACCTTCTTTAACTTATCGAAGCTTTCCCGTTGTTTCTCGGTCCAAACAAACGGAACCTCTTTCCTTAACAACTTAGTCATCGGCTACGCTATCAACGAGAAACCCTCAACAAATCTTCTCGTAGTATCCACCAAACCTGAAAACTACGAATCTCACCCATCGACCTAGGTGGCTTCCAATCCGAATCGCCTCAATCTTGCGAGGATCTACTCGAATACCCTCTGGCGACACTACATGACCCAAGAACGTCACTTCTCTAAGCGAACTCACACTTACTAAACTTAGCATAGAGTTGCTTTTCCTCAAAATCTGCAAAGACCACCCTCAAATGCTTATCATGCTCTTCCTCCGACCTTGAGTATACTAAGATGTCGCCTATAAAAACCACCACGAACCGATCCAGATCATCTGCTGAAACACCCTATTCATCATATCCATAACGCCGCCGCATGGTGCGTTAGTCAACCCGAATGGCATTACCGTGAATTCGTAGTGCCCATACCGAGTCCGAAACGCTGTTTTATGGATATCGGCCTCCTTAACCTTTAGTCGATGGTACCCGGATCTCAAGTCGATCTTCGAGAATACCGCAGACTTTCACCGGTGATCAAACAAGTCATCTATCCGTGGCAACGGATACTTGTTTTTAATCGTCGGCTTGTTCAATCAAGCGTAGTCTATACACATCCGCATCGTACCATCTTTCTTCTTAACAAAGAGTACCGGCGCACTTACACGCGTAAACACTCGGCTGATAAAACCTCGATCCAATAACTCCCGGATCTCGAGCCTTAAGCTCCACCAATTCCTTTGGTGCCATCCTATACGGAGCAATAGACACCGGCGCCGGGTCCCTGCAATGTATCAATCCCAAACTCTACCTCTCGATCGTCGGCGGCAAACCCTAAGCTCTTCAGAAAAACATCAAGAAATTCCTTAACAAGATGCGAACCTTCTCAACAAAGACTTTTAGCCTCCAAGGCATACACATGAACCACATATGCTTCGCACCCTTCCCGACCATCTTCTCCGCTTTGCAGCGGATACCACATTTGATAAGTAATCCCTCCTATTACCTATCATAGCCACCTCAACGCCATCAACCGTCTTAAGAACCATACGCTTAGCCGCGCAATCCAACCTCGCCGGTACTTAACTAGCCAATCCATCCCGAGAATCGATCGAACTCCCAAACGGCGCTTCCATCGGATCAAGCAAGAAACACTACCCCTTGGAGTTCTAGGGTACCTCTCTAAACAGTTTATCTACCACTACAGAGTGACCTGGGGGCTAATCACGGTCATCCGCCTAGAAGATATCTCGAGTCTAAATCCATTGTCTCTACTATACTACAGGCAACATAAGAGTGCGTAGAACCCACATCGATTAAAGCAAAGTATAAGGAGTACCAAAAATCAAAAACGTCGGCTATGACGTCCGGTCGTCGTCGCCTCTCCTCGTCTCGTCTCGCAAAGATACACCAACCCAGTGCCGCCCTAGCCTCGAAACTACCGCACCTCGCGCGGTGCTCCACGGCCCACTGGATCCATAACCACCTCTGCCATTACCACGGCCCCTCTGCGGTGGCGGTCCATTACCTCTGAATCCCGATTACGTACGACTCTCGATCAATCCTCGCCATCCTACGCGACAATCCCTAATGCGATGCTCCAGAGAACCACACTCGGCAACCTTTACCTCCGACCCAAAGAACCACCCCAATGAGATTTCCCACCACCGATTACATCTGCGGTGGTCCCGCCTAGCGAGAACAAACCTAGCGGATCGATTCGCCCCCACTCGGTCTAGCCTCTTCTGCGGATTGCCGGACGAACCGAAGACCCAAAGCTCCTCTTAAGCCTACTCCTGTCCATGCTCTGTCTTACCGATTCTTTGACACCTCGGCCACCTTAGCCTTCTCAACTAAGACAAAGAAACTCGCGCCCCGGCCGAGGAGCAATCAAATGCCTCAACTCGCCTCGCACCATCCTCGAAACGAACACACCTCTCATGCTCGGTGGCCACAATGCCCCCGGCATACCTACTCGGCCAGGAACTCACCTCGTGACTACTCGACCATGGACTTACTCCCGAACAAGCCTCGAAATGCCTTTACTTGGGAGTCGATATAACTAGCTCCGATGTACTTCTTTTGATATGCAAAATTAAAAATAATCCCATGTCAAATCCTCCGCGCCACACCGTCCCGCATCGTGAGCCACCACCGATATGACTCATCCCGAGAAGCGATACGATACCCTTCACTTTCTCTTCGTCGTCAAGTCCGGATCATCCATGATCCGCTCGGTTGCCTCCAAACCAATATTCAGCGGTGCTAGAGCAACACCGAAACACCTCGGAAGAATTCGGCTCAGTTAGCCCGAGTCGCCAGAACCGATTTCCTAACTCCCGCACCACCACTAGCCCCAGCCTACCCTTTCCAACACTCGCAAAGACGCTCGTGACATCGCTGCGTCGTCTCCGTCGATCTTGGAACTCACCACCTCCACCGTGGCGGAACCGATATCTCATTTTCCTCAACCACGCGCCGCATCCTACGGGCTCGAACCGTCATTCTACCCTACCTCTACCACGTGTGTTACGACCACGTCCGCCTCGAGTGCTCATGCTAAATCTTTCTACGGATCCGATTAAAGAGTTTTATGCATCGTTGTTTATTCCACTTGTTTAAAAAGCAAGTCTTATGAATATTTAAAGAGGATTTGTTCTCGCAAGTGTACAGAATCCTATCGCTTTCAATCTCTAAAGTAGCATACTATAGCTATTCATCAAATCATATCCAATCAAATCACAAGTAATAGTACGGGTACTTACCGGCGAATCAGTGCAGGAGACTCGGTGCCATGCCTTTCAAAACCATATATTTCAAAACAAACACTTAAACAGCTTTTGAAAACATTTTGGGCCTCAGCCCACAAACAGAGCCTTTGAACTTGGCTCGATACCACAAATGTAACACCCCAAACCCGACAAGACACCACGTCCGAATGCGGTATGCTACGGGGAAAACGCCTTGGGAAAACTAGATTTTTCGTTTAAAAGTGGGGTGAAAACACCGTGTGTGCTTGAAACAAATTTGAGTAGACTTGTTTGAAAAACTTTTGATGTATTTAAAACCCGGAGATTTTTAAAACTTAGCTGAATTTGTAGTTGAAACGAGTTTAAACCATTTAAAACCTCATTAGTTACTTAATGATACATAAAACACTTTTGAACTTAGGTGAATTACAAGTTAGAATTGGAAACCAGTTGAATTTGTTTGTCACAAAGACTTAATGTGATACCCGATGGTATAGTTAAAAACACGTCATTGTTATAATTTTGAAAACATTATCTTTCCGTGTTTTAGTAAAACTTATACCGCTTATTTTGTTAAGGCATATTAAATCTAATTAAAACATCAACCAACTTAAGACATAAATTTAGAGGCCTTTTACAACCCAAATAAAAACCCAAATAAAAGTAAATAACTAAAGTACCCAAAATATAGAGTCCGAGTAAAGACTTTATTCAAAGATGGCATAAGCACCTCGAGTCCATCCCGCCCAAGTCCGCGCTCACGAGTCACCCGAAATGTCAAAGGAGAGGGTGAGTCGAGTGACTCAATGTGTAAATCCCGCTCCCAAAGAATCAACATGCTAACACACATCATACACAAGCAAACATGATTAATGCAACCCGAACCTAACCATCCATATCGCTTTTCTACCCCGTGGTACCAAACCACCGGTGGTGCCAAACCACCGGTGACATATAGTCACAATGTGCTACCAAAGCACCGGTGTCCCAAAGACACAATATCCGTCAATGTGCTACAAAAGCACCGGTGTCCCAAAGACACAGTTGTGCTACCAAAGCACCGTGACCGGTCACGAATCCAATGATGATGGGGCCAACCCATCGTGTGTTACCAAAACACTAGCGGACGATCCCATATCTCAAGTGGGGCCAACCCACGGTGGTCAAACCACGGGGACAAGTCGCAATGAGGTGCCAAACCTCCGTGTCCCAAAGACACGATGTGCTACCAAAGCACGGTGACCGTAGTCACAAATCGGTGATGGGGCCAACCCATCGTGTGTTACCAAAACACCGCGCCAATCCCAGATAATCATCTGTGGGGCCAACCCATCGTGGTACTGAGCCATCGGGACGAGACGCCGAGGTACCAAACCTCTGGAGGTGCTAAACCTCCGTGACCCAAAGTCACAAAGTGTGCTACCAAAGCACCGGTGCTCGTCAAGACAATACATCACCGCTCCCTCCTCTCGTATCACCCATCAACATGCCAAACTCATGTAATCATGAATATCATGCTATCATGCATATCATACTATCATGCATATCATGCCAATATGTCTAATCTCATACCCCATGTCACATATCCATAACCATGGTATCATACGGATCATCAATAACTCATAATAATAGCATCGACTTACCCGAGTCCAAACTCGCACTCCATGAGGGTATCATAATAGTCACCACTGCTCCATTAGTCATTGCACAGGTTATTAACGATATTACTAAATATAAGTGTGTTAGTATACACACACGATAGCTACGAGTCTAAAGATCCCTACGAATCACTCTCGAGTCCCTTGACTATCCGGCTCCTAGAATCGGCCAAAAGTAAACCATTAGGCAACCACAATATTCGGCCAACATAGGGTTAGGCACTAAGACCATTCGGCCATAACCAAATGAACCACAAGGGTTAGCGTTGGACCCTTACCTTGCAAAAGTTTGGTTTCCTACCAAACCCGAACCAACTAATAGCCCCTTCTTTGATCACCAATCGGCTACACCTTAAGAGAGAATGGTTAATCCTTTGTCACCTTGACTTAATCGGTTTTAAAGCGAATAATCTGCGAATGATATCTTACCATCACTTACCTAATCGGTTCACAAAGAGAGAAGGCTCCACCTGATCGCTGATATCCAAGACCCTAACACAAGATGATAACCAAAGGTTAACATCCTTCCAAATCGACCATAATCGGCCCTTAACCCAAAACACAACCAAATAAAGAACCAAAAGAGGGAGATATGGCCATTCGGCCTTGCACTTACCAACACCCAACACCAAAATTCGCCAAGAAACCACTAGGGGAGGGAGAGAAGGTTCGGCCTTGGTGTTTTACACACACCTATATTCTGGCTTCCAAAGGTGAAAAATGGAGTGCAAACAAGAGAAGAATTAGAGACTACGGCAACAGTTTTGAGAAGAACAAAAGAAAGTTTTGCAAGTTGATATGGGTTCTGCACACACCCAAAAAGATAGACAAGAAGAAATGGAGAAATCGGTTGGGGAAATGGTGAGTTTCGGCACTAGTGTTTTTCAAGAAGAGAGAAGAAAATGAATAAGAAGACAATTGGTACTAGTTTCGACTTATGCGGTGAAGGAGAAGAGAAAATGCAAGAGTGCATTCGGCTACAAGAAGGTTGGAAGAAAAGCAAAACAAATTCGGCAAGCCTTAGAGGTTTGGTATTTCGGTTTTCCAAGAAGAAAAGAATAAGAGACTCTCTTGAATTTTCATTTAAGTCGTTGACAAAAGAAGAAATTTTGTTCCCTACCTTTTTGACCAAACAACAAAATGCCAAATAGAATTTCGCCCTAGCCTTCCCACTTACTACCACAACCGGCCACTCCCCAAAACTCCCCAAATATTCGGCCATATCCCCAAAAGCTCCCATACACTCATTTGAATTGAGTGGACCAAGTCACACTCCTATCTTCACTCCACACCTTCCATTTGAAAGTGGAGACTAAGTCATAGGCGAGTTTGAACCGCCTACAAACTCCTCCTCCATGCCGTCAAAATGAGTGCCAAAAGTGGCCACTCCATGGCTCGAACACAAGGCCTCCACCTTGCTTTAGGCGTTACCCACTCCAAGCCTTAGTGGCGCCTACATTGCCACTCCACCAATTAATTTCTTGTGCTAACAAACTCCCAAAATAAATTTAAAAGCCCCAGCTTCCTCAGCTCCTAATGCCTTAGCTCAAAAACCAAAATTTTCTAATTTACTCAGCCATACACCTAAGCTATAGCTAAGCCCCTAAGACATAAAAACAGCAACACAGCACACTACAAACATGCAATATCATGCAACACCAAAACAGCCCCCTAACCCGGGATATTACAGTTTGTAGCACGATTCTCAGATGTTCAGCATGCTTGGTTTCATCACGCGAATAAATCAAAATGTCGTCAATAAATACCACAACAAATCGATCCAAATGCTGTCTGAAAATTCTGTTCATCAAATCCATGAAAATAGCAGGAGCATTGGTTAGTCCGAAAGGCATAACTAAAAACTCATAATGCCCGTACCTCGTTCTGAAAGCAGTTTTTGGAATGTCTGAATCTTTTACTCGTAACTGATATTATCCCGATCTCAAATCTATCTTTGAAAATACTATAGCTTCTTTCAGTTGATCGAACAAATCATCAATTCTCGGCAGAGGATATTTGTTCTTTATAGTCACCTTGTTCAACTGACGGTAATCAATACACATTCTCATCGCGCCATCTTTCTTTTTTCACAAATAGAACAGGAGCACCCCAAGGTGAGAAACTCGGTCGTGCAAATCCTCTATCGGTCAAATCTTGCAACTATGATTTCAATTCTTTCAATCCTGTTGGTGCCATTCTATACGGAGCTATCGAAATAGGAGTCGTTCCCGGCAATAGATCAATACCAAATTCAACTTCCCGTATTAGAGGAAATCCCGGTAATTCTTCAGGAAATACGTCAGGAAATTCACAAACAACTGGTATAGACTCAACTTTCCTTTCAGTCACTTTCGAATCAATTACATAAGCAAAATAAGCTTCATAACCCATTTTTACATAACTCTATGCTTTCATCACTGATATCACGGCTGGTAGTCCATTCAAATCGTTGGATTCAATCCAAACTATTTCATCATTCTGGCATCTCAAATCAATAGTTTTCCTTTTTGCAGTTCACAACAGCATCATGCAATGTTAACCAGTCCATACCCAAAATTATATTGAACTCATCAAAAGGTAATATTATCAGATCAGCCGGATTACAAACATCTCGGAACATCAACGGACAATTCTTGCATACTTTGTCAACCAAGACACATTTACCTAAGGGGTTTGATACTCTAATAACAAATTCAGTAGACTCTACAGGCAAAGTCTTACTGGATACTAGGTTCATGCATACATACGAATGAGTAGATCCAGGATCTATCAATGCAATCATAGAAGTATCATAAAGAGTAAATGTACCCGTAATAACATCTGGAGATGAAGCTTCCTCACGATGGTGTATGCTCTGGCAGGTGCCCTAGCTTCAGATCTCGCAACTGTATCTTTCGTAGCTTTCTGACTACCACTGACATTCCTTGTATTTCGAGAAGGTCTACCTCTAGCTGAAACATTATCTGACCTCGGGTTCTGAATAATCTCTTGCTCAACAGACTCTGGGCAGTCTCGGATGAAATGGCCTAGTGATCCGCATCTAAAACAGGCTCGGTCATTCAATCTACAACTACCCGGATGTCTTTTACCACAATGTTTACATTCAGGTCGTTTTGATCGAACATTTCCCACACTAGCCATCAAAGTAGCTGGAGATCTAAAATTTGACTATGATCTAGCTCAATCTCTATTTGAATGTCCCACATTAGCCTTTGAACGGCTATGCTCGTCTCTGAATTTCTTTGAAGCAAACTGAAATGATTTACTCAAAAATCACTTTCTCACATCTCTAGCTTCTGTCTCAGCTTTTCTTTTATCTTTCCCAAGTGCTTCAGATTTACATGCTCGATCAACAAGCACCACAAACTCTTTTATTTCCAGAATCCCAACAAGCAAACGAATATCTTCATTTAGACCATCTTCAAACCTTTTGCACATTATCGCTTCAGTTGAGACACATTCCCGAGCATATTGACTTAGTCTCACGAACTCTTGTTCATACTCAGTGACAGACATGCGTCCCTGTTTCAATTCCAGAAACTCTTTCCGTTTTTGATCTATAAATCTCTGGCTGATGTATTTCTTCCATTTTTGATAGTGTGATGCTGCCTCCGACGATCTCCAACCCCGAGCTAACCTGAAAACACTAAAGGAAAGGAAGTGAGGGACTAAGCTTTATAGCTTATTAAGACTGTATGAAAAAAAAACAATTTATCCCCTTGTTTCTCATGGTAATACAACCCAATATGCATCTTTACTCATATTCCAGTCAAGCTATTTTCTCGAGTTACAGTCACTATTTTATTTATATCTGGAGCTAC
The DNA here is from genome assembly GCA_025698515.1 of Gossypium sturtianum. Lineage (NCBI taxonomy): Eukaryota > Viridiplantae > Streptophyta > Magnoliopsida > Malvales > Malvaceae > Gossypium > Gossypium sturtianum. The sequence continues at coordinate 60,810,151 of CM046952.1, forward strand.
GGAACTCCAAATTAAGTTCCACTAATTTTCCTTGAAACTAGACTCATATATATTCTTACCATAAAATTTTCAGAATTTTTGGTTTGGCTAATTAGTACATTTTATTCATTAAAATCTCCCCTATTACACTGTCCAATGGTTCTGGCATCTCTTCACTAAAAATCAATTATCTCATTGTACAGTTTTTATATGCCATTCCCACTTGGTTCTAATGAAAATAGGCTAATTTAATATTTCAAGCATATAAATTATATCTAATAATTATTTTTTTACAATTTTTAATGATTTTCCAAAGTTGAAACAGGGGATTCCGAAACTCATTCTGACCTTGTCTCACTAAAATTCAAATATTTCAGAATATAAAATTCATTTTCTTTCACTGTTTCTTTCATATGAAAACAGACACAATAAGCTTTAATTCTATATCTTATTCACTTTCTAATTCTATTTCTCTTATTTTTTGGTGATTTTTCAAATTCACATAATTGTTGCTGTCTAAACTGTTTTAATGCTAATTTCATTCTTTCATGTTTTCTTTGCATTTACTTCTATTTAAACATACATAACATCAAAGACTTAAGCTTGTAATTAGCATAACAATGATTTCATGAGTATCACTAACATTTTATGTTTTCACAAATATCCAAAGCATCATAAAACAAATATACTAAATATCTTATCTCTCAATTTGATATAGCTCAAAAGCCTAATACATGATTCTCAACCAAATACATACATCATCAATATAATTACTTATTCCTAAGATTCACTTAAGGTCACTTTTATAATGATAATAACTCATAATATCATAAGACCAACACTTATAAAAATTTATGTACATACTTGTACCGTTTGTACATATAATTTCATGCTTACATGCATACCTACACATTACTTATATATACAATTACATGCTTTCTCATCTTATGTATCATCAATTTACCCATTGAACCATTTGGAATACTAAAGGATACACAGGAATCTTGCACATAAGTTCCACACTAATATGTAGCCAAAGCTACCACTTTTATGTAGCCGAAGCTACCACTGAAATGTAGCCGAAGCTACCACTGAAATGTAGCCGGAGCTACCACTGATATGTAGCCGGAGTTACCACTGATATGTAGCCGGAGCTACCACTGATATGTAGCCGAAGCTACCATTGATATGTAGCTGGAGCTACCACTGATATGTAGCCGAAGCTACCACTTATCACTAAAGTATTCTTAAGGTTCAACCGGGATTTCACTTATTTGTTCAGTATCACTTATGCATACAATTTCATTTCTCAAATCAATACACATTTCACATACTAATTTTGCAACTATCAAATATTCGTAATGACAATCATAATATCACATGTATAACAATTTAACAATACATAAATTTATTTAAACATAATAGTGCATTATTTACACATAAATGTTATTTACGCTTGACATCACTTTCTCATATACAATATCATCAACATGAACTTTAATACAATCATGGAAAGATAGATTCTCAAGTATAATAACAATGACATCAATATCATGCTCATTTAATCACACGGACTTACCTCAAATGCCGAAACGACTAACTTTCCCGACTTAGCCCACAACTTCGTTCTTCCCAGATCTTAGTCCAAATTTCATGTTTTCTTGACCTAACATGTCAAATTAACACTCATTTAATACATTTTATCAACACACTAATCAATTCAATTCATATATCAAATTTTGGAAAATTTACAATTTTGCCCCCTAACTTTTCAAAAATTGCACTTTTACCCCTAAACTCGTAAAATAATTTTTATTCAATTTTCTCATGTTTCATTACATGCTGAACATTTTTCTATTCTATGGAAACTTCAAATTCTCACTAATTCACATACTTATGGCAAATTTATAACTTTTACAATTTAACCCCTTTTATACGATTTCATCGAAAATCATCTAATAAAACTCGTTTCTCTAATCATAGACATGCATAATCTACCATAATTCATCAAAATACACAATTATTCAACATGGGTCAATTTTTAAAATTAAACTCTAGCTCAAAATAATGGTAGAAATAGCTAAACCAAGTTACCGGGATTTCAAAAATACGATGAACATTAAAAACGGGGCTCTAATCACTTACTATGAAGCTTAAAAAAACTTGAAACCCTTAGCCATGGAGTCAAGCAAATTTCGGCAGCCCCCTTGAAGAAGATGAGCAGATTTTTTTTCTTATTTTGTCTTTTTATTCATTTAAAACACTAAATGACTAAAATACCCTTAAGGCTTTCCTTTCAATTTTGTCCTATTCATGCCCATTTTTGTCCATCAAGTTATCCAATGGTCTAATTACCTTTTAAGGACCTCCAATTTAAAACTCATAGTAATTTGACACCTCTAATATATAGAACTCAACTTTTTCACTTTTTACAATTTAGTCCTTTTGACTAAATTGAGTGCTCAAACGCTGAAATTTTTGAACGAAATTTTTACGAAATCTTTTCGTAAAATTGTAGACCATAAAAATATAATAAAAATAAAATTTTCCTCGTCGGATTGGTGGTCTCGAAACCACTGTTCCGACTAGACCCAAATTTGGGCTGTTACAGTAGAACATTTGTTGGGTTGTAGTGGTTTATTTCAAATAGAAAACAATATCCTACTTAGAATAGGACTAGGGTGGACGACACACCCTAGTATTCCTACTAGAGTTGTCGCCCCTTTCATGTCCATGAGGGGTTTTTGGGCCTCTCTCACATCAGGTCCAATTACAAGTACTTCCTAGGCCTTTTTAACCCAGTACTCTGTATATATAAAACAATTTTATCATCCCTGCTTTACCATCAACAAAATTTTGACAATTTTATCTTTGGTAAAACTTTGACAATTTTACCCCTGGTAAAATTTTAAGAAAATATGTTCAACATTTCACAACTAAACATGTTCATTATGACCAAATGGTTTATTTTCATTTTCAAGATTCAAAACAGTCCAAAAACATAAACTCTTTCTTCCTATCATTTTTAAGTAATCTATATAGGATTTCAAATGGATCATTTCCATTTCTATTTTCATTTCCATTTCCATTTGTGAAAACCTGCATTCATTTCCAAATGATTCCATTTCTTCATTTTTAGAGAAAACCATAATCCTTCCTAAATGTTTCACATTTCTCTTTTCCTATTCATTCTGTTTATTTCTATTCAAACACGCTATTCATTCTGGTTTCAACGAGTTAGCGGAGGGACCGATTGGACATATGTAGTTGAGGCTCAAATGATTTATAATTAAGTTCCAGCTTTTCACCTATTAATTATAATCTCATTTAGTCACGAAGTCATTCCACTATAGTTTTGCAACTAAGCTCTCCCCAACGATATACCATTACGAAAGCAACTACTCAGTGCTCGTCCATTAACCTTGTCATAAGTGTGTTACCCTCATAGGATATCCTTGATCTCTTTAGGATAATATCCGTTCACCCAATCTAATCTTATTTTATCTCATGGCAACCATTACATCCTTCTTCATGAAAATTCAATCATTATCAAATAATGATCAAGTCATCCATCACAAAGATGGACGACCCGTAGCCACGTTTATTTTTCATCAACCATGTAGTGCCAATGAGAAGATATCATTTACTCATGTTTTGGGCTATGAATTTCACTATTGTAAATGACACAGCATACTACAGAAGTCGTACACCCAACGCACCAATTTTCAGTTCCTCATCTATTTGAACTCAGACTTTTACTTAAATCAAAATGTACGAGTCATGCATACATAGTCCACCATTCACTCAGGATTTAGGTATTTCACACTATTAACATCACAAGTGAATAAATTCATAAACGGATTCAGGAACTATTCTGCTTGGGTCTTGTCCAATGTACTGTTAGTCAAGTCAGTCACATCTATATCTCTATCTTTAGGGAGTCATCCACTCCGATGCCTAAGACAAGGCATATCTCCAATTGGACTTGATAGATGACATATTAGTTTTTTAATCGGTTTACTCATTTTCGATTAGACTATGACATGTTTAGGTTCGTCTACTAATACAAGTTATTTTTTTATATTACGATCCGACCACGTAATACTGCTTAGTATTAGTTCAACAGTAGACAACCAATGAGCAACATTTTTTTCCATTTTTCTTTGCGTGAAAAAACTATTTGAGGACAATAATACAAAGTATGTTAATCATAATCAATGAATTTGTTTTATTAACCAATTTGTTTAAAACATTACAAGTGTTCTTAGACGAAAATACTATTCTTAGTGCACTAGATCTAACAATCATGCGGTGGGTTCACTGCTTTGTTACAAAGCTCCCATTACGATGTCTTGGAATCATGAGTGAGAAGAAATTATTCAGTTTTAGGCACCTATTTCAACTTTGGTGGCCATTCCGTTCATCAATTGGGGTATCCCGATAACCCAAACTTTGACACCCAGGCACAACATTCAGTCAGTGCATTCTATTTCAACTTCCACTATCTGATGTCCTAGTTCAAAAATACTTATATCAGTATGCCATCAACCTACACCAGTTGGAAATCCGGTGGAGATTTTGACCGTAATGTGGTGTATAGAAGAATTAATGTTTTACTCCCTACGTTTGGAGCTGGAGAAGATGCATAACGGGTGGGACAAGTCCTATAATGATTTGTGGCAATGGTGTCAAGTACTAGATCGGTACGTACTAGGTTTCGTAACCAATCTGGTAACGAAGCCAACGTATTTTCGCAATCGTTTGGTCCCTAAAAAAAGAGTTTTCTATCGATTCTTTTGAACTTTCGACCAATGTAGAGAAGCTTCTCGGTACTGTAAGCCATTGGTACAAAATTACGGCACTTGGTTGTACGAGAGGTATAAGCATATGTTGTTATTGGCTATTGCTTTAGATGGTAATTGGAGAATTCTGTCGATAGCATTTGCAATAACGTTGGGAGAAAAGATAGATGATTGGGATTTCTTCCCAAGCCGATTACGTCGTCATGTTGTCCTGCAACCTAATATGTGCATCAACTCAAAAAAGGGACCCGAAATCCTGGCCACAATTAAACAACATGGTAGCCTTTGGGATCGCACACACCATAGGTATTGTATAAGACATATCGTCACTAACTACATGACAAAATACCATTCGGATTGTCAACAACAACAATTCATTGACATGGGTATGTAGTTGCCACTATTTCCAAAATCATGATATAACATATACAATGTTTGCATTCATGGGTATACTGTTTATTGATATTCGATAAGGTATGAGCTCATCCAACATTATTTCCATGAAATGTTGGATAACTTGTGTGCCACCAACAGTGTCAGTATGGCATACCTCGCTAACATACCCCTTCGATTAGTGGACACAATCGTATGATGGGGGTTTACAATATGGGCACATGACAACAAACCTAACGAAATGCATCAATTTCGTATTGAAGGAGACGCGTCATTTTTCGATAACCTCAGTTATCAAAGAAACATATTTTTGCTAAGTAGCCTTATTTTCAAAGCGGGCGTAAAAATATGTTGGACAGATAGTGAGCGGTCACATTTGGTACAAGGATGTTATAAAAGAAATTAAACAAAACTCAGAGACAACAAAATTTATGTATGTAGTGTGTCACTCGCATCCAAACCTATCATTTCGGGTCACGGAGTTCACCAGACCCGACCAAGATATTGTTGGGGCAGCGTACCATGTTTCCTTAACACAATGGACATGCGATTGTAGAAAATTCCAAGCACTTTGATTCCCACACGCACATGCAATTACTGCATGTCCACAGGCATGAATACAGTACACACAATATATTAACGAAGTGTACAACTAGAATGCATGTACAATGTATGGAAATTTGAATTCCCACCGGTCCCAGATAAAAGTATGTGGCCGCTTGTGTCGAGTGCCCTGTTCGAGTTGGTACCGAATATATCGTTGCGTTGTCACCCAAAAGGTTAGCTGAATTAAACTTAGATACGTGGCAATATAGATATTTGGGAGAGGACCAATCAACTGAGGTTATGCAACTATTGTAGGAACCCAAGGCATACTAAAGCAACATGCCCACAGTCAGGGGATGCATTGAGGGCAATAGCTTGTTAAAAAAATTATTCATTTTTTTGTAGAATTTTTTTTTCATTCTTTTGGGTATAGTTTATTTAATGCGATTAAATTATTCACAAACTTACATTTTAATAATTTACCTTTAAAATTTTATAAAATTATTTTAAATTATTGATATCAAATATTATAGATGGAAAATTTGTATACAATATACATTAGAATTTAACAAAGTGAAATATGAGTTGCAACACAAAACTTGGTGGTTGTGAAGATAAGCCATATTGGTAAAACAATTACGCGGGGGTGTTTGCAACACTATCGGCAGATAAGTGTATGGTGTCGCATAAGTTGATTGCGCCACGTGGTCCGAACCTTGGATTCCAGGGCGATCGTCCTGGCCTCTTCGAACGAATTTGCCTACTCCTTACCTCCACCGATAGTAGATATGGCTGTGGTATCTAAACCATGGCATGTACTCTGCAGAGGTTGCCATTTTCGATGCGCAAAAAGGTTTGTGCATGGGTATGAAATCATTCCTACGTTCCCAAATGTCAATATATTCCTTATGGAATTCCCGTCAATCTTCATCGGTTTTCCCCACAAATCAAGCTTGTGCAGTGCTTCAATGTCTTGCGATGGTGGCGGAATATTTTGCCTCCACTCGAACTACCGCATCAGTCGATCTGATTCGTGTATCTCCACCTTCATGTAAATTACCAATGGCACATTCACGTCTCACATATTACAATTGGCGAAATTTTCGGGAGGGATGCATTCTACGATTGCCTGATCGACGTATGACATCTATTCAAACTGTAGTACACAATTCAAAATTTTGTTATCTACAAAATATTAAATTTCAAATCATTACATAATTATTATATGTTTGAAAAATTCAACAACTAACCTCGACTTTTGAGCATTGATCTAACAACAGTCGAATGTCTACGAGTTGCTCCGGCAGTCCCACATAACTCGGTCGAAAGTTCCACCTACTCAAACAATATGTCAATTCAAACATATAAAAAATAAACAACATTTACTATGGTAAATATATTATTACCAAATGAATTTTACCTTGTCACCAGTGGGAATGTAGAAGGGGCGTCGACTCGGGGACGTAAAAATGGTAGCCGCCACCACACCCATAACTGTAGCAAGAGCATGCAACCATCGATTGACATCTTATTCAGTTCTATTGCCCGGTACAACATGGCTAACACGGCTGATCCCCAACTGAGTTGATCGCATTCTTTGAAGTTAACCGGATGTAGTAGCCACCTTAATTGCACCAAACTTTAAGATTTATCGGGCATTTGAAGGCCCCTGATTAACCTCAGGATGAATGCTCGGACGTATTATTCTTTTTTTAAGGGCAATCGCGTGCTCATCAAGTTTACTGAAATTTTCTTCTAACCAGTTGATCTCTCCGGCCACCTTAAAACTTGTTTAGCACCTTCCTTAATAGTGTGTCGCAAAGGTCCTCCTTACCGGGAATGATAACTAGCCTCTTAATGACTCGCCCATCCACAAGTAAGCCCAATTGTAAGCCACGCCCTCTAGTGTGATTGTACACTCACTGCACGGAAGGTGAAATGTCTATGTCTCGGGTCTCTATCTTTCCACCAATGCGCTGATAAGTGTGGGATTTAATTTATAGCCCCCGAGCATACAAGGCATATGTAATAATCTCGCATATTGCAAATGAAAACGAATTGCTTTGGGTTCGCTCTTTGATAGATTGTGTATGAACCCCCCAAAACCCGATCATTCGCCTATTTCTATCAACAAAATAAATTATAATTTTAAAAATTTTAAAAATTTTAAAATTAACTTAATTAAAATTAATTAAGTAAATCTTTTTCCTTATTATTGCCAATTGCATGACGGAAATGTGCTTGTCATCGAAACGAATAAGAGAACTTGTCATTCGTGAGAAATTAATTAAAATGAATAATTTACAAAATAATAAAGTAAAACTAAAATATTTTTATAGAAATTTATTGGAAAAATTGGAACTAATCTTGAGAGAGTAGAGAGAATAAAGAGAATGAAGAGAATTGAATTTGAGTGAAAACAATGAAAAATAACCTGGGTTTATAGAAGGAAAAAAAGTTATTGTTGGGCTATTTATAATTTTACTATTGGTAGGATTTGAAATTTGACTGTTTGGAATTTACCATTGGAGGAAAGCTCATCTAGTTGGACACGCTTTACTGGCAACTGTGTAAAACACGCGTCTAGCTCTTTCCAAAATAAACCTATTTTCCTAATTTTTTTAAAAAATCGGTGTATTTTGAAAATAAATTTTTTCAGCATTTTTGGCTAATTTATCCCCTTTAATAGTATAAAAAAATACATATTGATAATTTAAATACAGCATTAAATATTTTTAAAGTACAACATTAAACATTTTATAAAAATATATGTATTGATAATTCAATTACCACATTAAATATTTTATAAAATTACATCTATTTAAATATAATATTATGTAAAAGAATATTCTGTTATATTCAAATACAAGACCCATATTTTTTTCACGTGAATGGAAAATACTAATGAGGAGATAACATTACTTCAAACGCATTTTCAGTCCTTCACAATTTTAAAATATTATTTAAGTCAGAGGAAAAAAAAAATGGCAGGCTTTATCTTCTATAATCTTCATTTGATCCGGTAGTAACATTTCTGTGGTACAGCCTTGGAATAAGAAACCAAAGGGAGTGGCAGTGGAAGATGGCCGCTAGCAGCGATCCTAACCCGGAGGGATCCGATGAGCAGCAGAAACGATCCGAGATATACACTTACGAGGCCCCTTGGCATATCTACGCCATGAACTGGAGTGTCCGCCGCGACAAGAAATACCGTCTCGCCATCGCCAGCTTGCTCGAGCATTACAACAACCGCCTCGAGATTGTCCAGCTCGATGACTCCAATGGCGAGATCCGATCGGACCCAAATCTCTCCTTCGATCATCCTTATCCCCCGACCAAGACCATCTTCATCCCCGACAAGGAGTGCCAGAAACCCGACCTTCTCGCCACCTCCTCCGACTTCCTCCGCATTTGGCGCATCTCCGATGACCACTCCCGCGTCGACCTCAAGTCTCTCCTTAATGGCAATAAGAACAGTGAATTCTGCGGTCCTCTTACCTCCTTCGACTGGAATGAGGCGGAGCCCAAGCGAATCGGCACCTCCTCCATTGATACGACTTGTACTATATGGGATATCGAGAGGGAGACGGTGGATACCCAGCTTATCGCCCACGATAAGGAGGTTTATGATATTGCCTGGGGCGGCGTCGGTGTTTTTGCTTCCGTCTCTGCTGATGGGTCCGTTAGGGTTTTCGACCTGCGCGACAAGGAGCACTCCACTATCATTTATGAAAGTTCGGAGCCCGATACTCCGCTTGTACGGTTGGGGTGGAACAAGCAGGACCCGAGATATATGGCTACTATAATTATGGACAGTGCTAAGGTTGTTGTTTTGGATATCCGCTTCCCGACACTGCCGGTAGTTGAGCTGCAGAGGCACCAGGCTAGTGTCAATGCCATCGCATGGGCACCCCACAGCTCTTGCCACATTTGCACCGCCGGGGATGATTCCCAGGCCTTGATTTGGGACTTGTCCTCCATGAGTCAGCCTGTGGAGGGCGGGCTTGACCCCATCCTTGCCTACACCGCTGGGGCTGAAATCGAGCAGTTACAGTGGTCATCTTCCCAGCCTGATTGGGTTGCCATCGCCTTCTCCACCAAGCTTCAGATTCTCAGGGTATGAGTGAATGGGATTGGTATATTGGGTCGTATTCAATGCTAAATTGCTAATTCATAGTCTAGTAATTGTACTCAGATCTATAGGAATAACAAGATTGTTGCTGTCGTTGTGTCTGAGCTGACTAAAAATCCCAAAACTGTTTTGGTTTTCCTGTTGTTTCGTTTGTCTTCAACATGTTTGGATAGTTGATTGAACACCAATCTCTTTATTCTGTTCTTATTTTAGTGTTTCCCATTCCTTTACATCCAAACCTTTCCCTGTTTTATTGTAGTTGTGAGAGCAAAAGAGCTGCAGACTCATTTTTTTAGAACGCATGGGAAGCAGTGATTTATGGACCCTGAACTGAAACACAAGATCAAGACGACCACTCTTTGCCGTTTGGTTTATGCAACATAATCTTTGTCGTTCTGTTGGACAAGATGAGTGTGTTTTCAGTTTATTTGGTTGTCTGATAAGTTTGATTAGTTACTATAAATGTGATAAATGATGGGCACGAAGATATGGGTGGCTTACCCTGGGCTGCTTTCAGATGCTTGTGTTGTGTTAATGTTAAACTAGCTTTAGCCATAGAATTGTTATGAGAATGACTAAGTTCTTGATTGATCGATGGAAAACCAAATCAGTTATAACCTTATAGGTGAAAGGAGTGCTTTAGAAGGCAATAGAGCAATGGCATCAATGGCCAACTACATGACTGAAGGACACCAATTGGTTCATGTGGAGTGAAATCTTTGTTAAGGGAGAAACATTGTAAAGGGTGGCGGCATGGGCACGAGTGGTCATTAGTAGAGCAATATAAAATATCTGTTGTCATGTTGCGTCTTTGACCTCTTGCAGTTGTGTTGGTTTAGTTTCACAAGTTGATTTTCTGTCCCCTGTTTTTGTTAAATACGCTGAGGACGGTTGCAGAGAAGTATCTAAAAACTTTTAGTATGTCTATACTTTGGAGAATTCATTGTGATTGCATTTAACTAGATACATGATAAACTTTGGCTAATCATTTTCATTTCTATTCAGAACATATGGTTAATATTAACAGTGTCATTTTCTTATTAATGGTTTGCAGCATCCTTGCTGAGAGTTCAAATTGGGAAGTTTCCAGAATTTAAGTATCACTACATGCATCCTTGCTTTGCCTTTATTAGTTTATCTCAACCTAGGTCATCATGCACAGTTCAAATATAAAATAGCAAATAGGATGCCATTAATTGTCCTCTCACTTTTTTTTCTTTTTTCTTTACTCGGTAATAGGCTTCTGATAACATTTTTTAGTCTTTGTTCCAGTGGTTTAGCATATATATATAATAGCTGGTTAGAATTCGAATCTAGTTAGTATGGTCTTACAAGCTCCAACCTGCTCGCTTTCATGCAGTATGAATTACCTTGCATTCATTTAGTTAGCATGAATTACTTTATAATCTTGATCTTAGAGAAATTCCTCTTTCAGTTTCTTTTTCAGTATTCATCAGTTCCATACATGTTATATAAGAAGCATACATATGTAAAGGATGATAAATAGTTTCATGATTTACTTAAATTCTTAAATATCTCAATTTAATATCTGTGCTGACTGTTGAGATTTTTAATTAATCTGATGATGTGTGATGCTACTTTCGGAGACTCAAATGAGGTAGGCTGTATTTCATAAAATTACTACTAGTATAATTGCAGCTTGGGGTGAGCATTTGATGGATTTAAACCTTTCAAAATAACCGAACCAACTGAACTCTTTGGAAGGAACTGAAATCATTGAACCGAACTAAATCAGTTTAGTTAGTTATGTCAGTTGTTTGCTGATGGTAATAGTTTTCCTTGGTGCTTAAACTGGCTACACTTGCAACCTAGTAAAAGTGTAGTATTTCCATGTTTGGTAGCTTGTGATTGTTTTCAATGCAGCAACTGAGGGCAATAGCTGTTGAACTAGAGAGAAGTGGGCAAAGGTTCATGTGGGTGGGGAGGATTGAGGAACCCCCACCTCTCTGGCTTCAGAGATCTAAATTCTGACGAATATAATGTGAAAAGATACGAATGTATTATGTTTTTTTTTTTTTTTGTTCAATACACGGATGTACTATGTTACTTGGATTTAGGTACGAGTGTTGAATAAGAATATGCATCCGACTTGGGCTTAGTTAGTCTTTTGTAAATTTTTCCATATATTTGGAGGGCTCTTAAAGGTCATGTTTCCATATCCGTGTGTGAGTGTAGCTAAAGCTTTTGTGTATGTATGATTTGGTTGCCTGCTTAAAGCTTTTGTAGCTAGGCTATAGCTTATGATGTTGAATGACCTGTTGAATGATTGCTGTGCTGTTGAACTGAGAATGGTGAGGTTCAGGGATAATAGAAACTCTTCAAAGAAAATAATAATGCTGGTTGTAAATCTATTTTATAGCTTATATATGTTGGTGTTACAAATAGTCTTAATTATGACTATATTTACATCCTAAAAGATATTACTTAAGTTTTAGATTTAAGGGTAAAGAACAAGAATAGTCATCCAACTATTTAATTTGTTTTATTTTGGTTACCTTATTATTATTATTTTTATTTTAGTCACTTAATTTTTCGAATGTTATTCTTTTGTTAGTTGTTGTTAGTTGTCTAAAAGAACTTTAGCGTGGGTTTCGTTTTATTGGTCTAATAACAAATTTAACCATTCAATATTTATACATTTTATCAATTTAATCTTAAATTTAAAAAATTTAAAAAATTTAACCCTAAATGTTTGTCATTTTAGTCATAATTATATAAACTATAAAAATAGTTTTTAAAATCTTAAAAATTTAAAATATAAATATAAATTTTTAAAATTTAAAAAAGTAAATATTATAATATTTTAAAGATTTTTGTACTCAAAATGACTTTTAACATTATTTTCCACTTTGTTCTTACATTCAATCATTAGACAAAGTTGAAAATATCAAATGACATGTGTAGAAGGCCCAATTTGCCCGAGCCCGTCTTATAACCAAAAACCAAAAAACCAAATAATAAAACAGTCCATTAGCAAATCCATATTTACAACCAATAATAGGCCCAATTCCCAACCAAAGACCCAAAAGTCCCAAGGCCCAAATGGCCCAAACATTTTAAGGATTCGGAACCCTAAAAAATTTACGAAGCTTGTGTGGCGAAGCCTTCCCCACGCGCCCCGCCCCCTCCACCACGGCCGCTTTTAAAGCACCCTCCATTGCCCCACGCGCTCTACCCACGCGCAAGCCTTCACGCATCGTGCGTGCCTTCGCGCTCAGTGTCGTCCGCGCCTCTGTACGTCTCGTACCTGCACAAGGAAACAAAAAACACAGCGCAGCAAGAAAAAACGATTGTATTTTTATTTTTGATTTTTCGATTTTTGCCTTTAAAAGGACCGAAACCAACCACTGTAAAAGGGGGGCTTCACATTTTACGAATAAAAAAAAGGGATTCAGAGAAATACAGAAATCAGAAAAAGGAAATTCAAAGGTTTTTTTTCGTTCTCAATCTCTTCCAATTTCTCAAATCTGGTTCTATTTGTAACACCCCAAACCCGGCCCAAACACCACGATCGGATCTGGTATGTCACTAAGAAAATTTTGGAAGAACATGTCGTATTTTCAGAAAAAATATTTTTTCTAAAGTTTATCTTCTTATTCGAGAGAAATTTAATAGTTGATAGTTTAAATAAAATATGCCTTTATAAATTAAAAACCCAAATTTAAATAGATACATTAGTTCAATAAGAATTTAAATAACTAAAAGTAATTAAAGCTCAAAATAAAACAAAACATAAACTAGTGGCCCATAGCCTTATTACAACGAGATTTAAAAATCCACCAAATAAAAATATAAAATAATGACTTGAGTCTTTTTGCTAAATCCACATATTCTTCTGCATGGCCACCTTGCGTACCTCTTCGGCCCGGTCCGAAGCACTAGGTATCACCTGAAATGTTAATTAAAAGGGTGAGTCGCGAGACTCAGTGTGTAACCCTCATGCACCACTAGATTTTGGGCCTTAAGCCCGTTAAACAAAGTAAACAGTTTAATACTCATAATAGAAATTAATAACAAATAATATGCAAGGCCCAACCCGTTTGCCTAGGTTTCCATCCGCTACACGCCCCCGTACCAACCGTACACACCGTTGGGGATTTCTACAATCGACCCACACCGCTACACACCATGATGGCGGTCATGCTTGCTCATCCACATATGATGGCCGGCCCCTTATAACATATAATGGCCAAGCCCGTATAACATTTAATGGCGGCTCAGATAACGATTCCACGGCATTAGCCGCTATATCAGATCACGGTAAAACCGCTACACATATAACGTATAACTTTCTCCTTTCATCAACCCAACCCATGCAATCACATACAAGCATTTTACTTATAACATATAAACAGATTACTTACTAACTTGGTGAACCGCTTTTACCCTCATTGGGCTTTCATCAATAAATCGAGATGTCGGCAATTATCAAAACATATAAATCTTATGATCATGCATTTTATGATTAGATCTAGATGGTGGGAAGTATTACACACACGATATCGCGAAATCCAATATTCTTAGTCGATGTCCTTGCTATCCGGATCTATTATCCTCAATGTAAAGCCTTGAAATCCAGAAAGTAACACGATTCTATAACTTAGAGATCTATGCGATTGACTCCACTAAATTTCCCTTGATTACTACGGCACAAGTAGGCACCACAGAAGTAATTCGGCAATCACAGGAGATGAGATCTAGGGATTTCGGCTTTTGCAGAGAATGAAGAAGAAGATGGAACTTTAGGAGTTTTCGGCTTTTACTCAAAGAAGAAGAGAAAAGAATGAGAGAAAAACCCAAATGACGAAATTGAAGAGATATTCCCCCTATTTATAGAAATTTCGGCACTTACCTAACCTTGCAGATAAATCCTATCTTTTCTCCTTTATCTTAATCTACTAGCTCATCTAAAAGAGACTTAATTATCTCTAACTCCTCCCTCCTTTATCAGCATATTATCCACATATTTTAATCATTAAAATCCCTAAATTTTAGCCTTTATCTACTTATTATCCACATAAAATAAATTCCTAAATAATAGCCTTTATCTGCTTATTATCCACATATTTTAAACATTAAAACCCATAAATTTTAGCCTTGTTGCCATCCACTCCACCTAATCCTAATGCCCAAAATTTAGCTAACTTAAATTAAAGAATTGGGCTCCATGAAACTTAAATTTGGGCCCCTTACTCCCTTGTGTGGCGTCACCTCCTAAGATTGGGCCACAAGCCCACTTTGGTATTTTAAACATAGATACGACCGTTTAAACCCTATAATGCCCAAATAGATAATTTTAATCAAGGCCTCTACCTAAGCCTGAGCCCAATTTGGACCCCTAACACTTAAATTAACACATTAAACATATCCACCCATTAAACGCATAGGCCCAAAAATTCGGGATGTTACGGTTCTACCCCTCTTAAAGAAATTTCGTCCTCGAAATTTTCAACTAACTATTAATCGTACTACCCAAGTCTCACCACTATGCTTTCATTTGCGCACTCTAATTCTAAATTCAAAATAAACACTTAGTATACTATGGTAGGTGTGCGCGCCGGTATTCGCATCTAAAGCGTCCCTCGTCCCCTTGTACTCATGCTATCGGTTCGCGTTTATCCGATTAAATTTTTATGAATTATTGGTTTTCTTCCACTTGATTATCCACGAGCAGTCTTATGATTAGTAGTTTTAAGAGTAGTTCTTTCGAATTCGCAATTCAGTCTCAAGTTCACCTTTCCTAGTTCTAAGAACTACATACATTCAACCATCAACATACAGACAACATCCATGCACCCATATTCAACACATAGGGGTATTTTCGTTATTCCACTACCCATGGGTATTTTTCGTAATTTTATCCTACTGAGGGTATTTTACGTAATTTTCAAAATAGAGTTCCTTGTTGATTTCGTGAAATAAGGGTATTTTGGTAATTTTGCAATCAAGGGTACTTTGGTCATTTTACACATTAGGGGCAATTTAGTAATTTTTACAAATCAGGAATATTTTCAAAATAATTTTTATTTTTATTTTTAAAACAAACAGGGGTATCTTGAAGGATTTGATTTCAAAAGAAAATAGTAGTGTTCAGGTGGTTGTGGATTTCTGTTTGTTGTCATGTGTTGTGTTTTTTTTTTTACGGAAAAATTTCGTTGACTATGTAAATCGCGGTATATTTGCAAATCATGGGTATCTTGGGTTTTTTTTTTTCCAAAACAAGGGTTTCTAGCAATTTTGTAAAGATAAGGTAGCCGGGTCCCTTCGGGTTTTAATTATAGATTTTGGCCCGTCAACAAGTCCTCGTGGCTATGGTGAGCATCACTACGCACTGTAGGATTCCAGAAGAGGAGGTGAGTCACTAGGATCGCTTAAATACCGAGCTCTTCCTGATCCTTCCTAGACATGCGTATGACGGTTACCACACCCTAGTCTTGTGGCTCGTTAACGGGTTTGTTTAGTGAACTAGTCCTAGAGTCCATCAAGTTATAATTCTAACTAATCTACGTCCCACTAGGCCCATTAAGCCCACATATACAAAGATCATACAATGGTTCAGAGTACTTACCTGGCGGACTTGGGCCGGAGACGCAGGTGCCATGCCGAGCTAACAGATCTGTTATTACTTAAAGACATCCATATTTCAAAAGCCCATTTTAGAAAACGTTTTGAGCCCAAAAACCCCAGAGCTGAGTTTTGAACCGGGCTCGATACCAATTTGTAACACCCCAAACCCAAATTTCAAACACCACGACTGGGATCTAGTATGTCACTAAGAAAATTTTGGAAGAACATGTCGTATTTTCGAAAAAAATATTTTTCTAAAGTTTATCTTCTTATTCGAGAGAAATTTAATAGTTGATAGTTTAAATAAAATATGCCTTTATAAATTAAAACCCAAATTTAAATAGATACATTAGTTCAATAAGAATTTAAATAACTAAAAGTAATTAAAGCTCAAAATAAAACAAAACATAAACTAGTGGCCCATAGCCTTATTACAACGAGATTTAAAAAATCCACCAAATAAAAATATAAAATAATGACTTGAGTCTTTTGCTAAATCCACATATTCTTCTCGCATGGCCACCTTGCGTACCTCTCGGCCCGGTCCAAAGCACTAGGTATCACCCAAATGTTAATTAAAAGGGTGAGTCGCGAGACTCGATGTAAACCCTCATGCACCACTAGATTTTAGGCCTTAAGCCCGTTAAACAAAGTAAATAGTTTAATACTCATAATAGAAATTAATAAAAAATAATATGCAAGGCCCAACCCGTTTGCCTAGGTTTCCATCCGCTACACGCCCCCGTACCAACCGTACACACCATTGGGGATTTCTACAATCGACCCACACCACTACACACCATGATGGCGGTCATGCTTGCTCATCCACATATGATGGCCAAGCCCTTATAATGAATAATGGCGAAGCCCGTATAACATTTAATGGCCGAAGCCCGTATAACAGTTCACGGCATTAGCCGCTACATCAGATCACGGTAAAACCGCTACACATATAACATATAACTTCCTCCTTTCATCAACCCAACCCATGCAATCACATACAAGCATTTTACTTATAACATATAAACAGATTACTTACTAACCTGGTGAACCACTTTTACCCTCCTTGGGCTTTCATCAATAAATCGAGATGTCGGCAATTATCAAAACATATAAATCTTATGATCATGCATTTTATGATTAGATCTAGATGGTGGGGAAGTATTACACACCTGATATCGCGAAATCCAATATTCTTAGTCGATGTCCTTGCTATCCGGATCTATTATCCTCAATGTAAAGCCTTGAAATCCCGAAAGTAACACGATTCTATAACTTAGAGATCTATGCGATTGACTCCACTAAAGTTCCCTTGATTTTCTAAGCACAAGTAGGCACCACGTATAATTTGGCAATCACAGGAGATGAGATCTAGGGATTTCGGCTTTTGCAGAGAATGAAGAAGAAGATGGAACTTTAGGAGTTTTCGGCTTTTACTCAGAGAAGAAGATAAAAGAATGAGAGAAAAACCTAAATGAAGAAATTGAAGAGATATTCCCCCTATTTATAGAAATTTCAGCACTTACCTAACCTTGCAGATAAATCCTATCTTTTCTCCTTTATCTTAATCTACTAGTTCATCTAAGAGAAACTTAATTATCTCTAACTCCTCCCTCCTTTATCAGTATATTATCCACATATTTTAATCATTAAAATCCCTAAATTTTAGCCTTTATCTACTTATTATCCACATAAAATAAATTCCTAAATAATAGCCTTTATCTGCTTATTATCCACATATTTTAAACATTAAAACCCATAAATTTTAGCCTTGTTGCCATCCACTCCACGTAATCCTAATGCCCAAAATTTAGCTAACTTAAATTAAATAATTAGGCTCCATGAAACTTAAATTTGGGCCCCTTACTCCCTTGTGTGGCGTCACCACCTAAGATTGGGCCACAAGCCCACTTTGGTATTATAAACATAGATACTACCTTTTAAACCCTATAATTCCCAAACAGATAATTTTAATCAAGGCCTCTACCTAAGCCTGAGCCCAATTTGGACCCCTAACACTTAAATTAACACATTAAACATATCCACCCATTAAACGCATAGGCCAAAAAATTCAGGATGTTACACTATTGGCTTTCGATTTATTTCTTTTGTGCATGCGAAAATAAACCAAAATAAAAGAACAGAGAGTTTACCTTCGGAAAAGGATCATCAGACGTCTTTCTTCGTCGTAATCGAAGCGGAGAGGTCCTTTGAGGTTCGAAATAGGGAGGCATTCGGTTGTTTTTGGAAGCAAGCTTTTGAAAAGGCCTGATTCAACCATTAATCACCGATTATCATGGTGTTATAGTGGCTGGACGTCTCTCTCTTGCGATGAAAGAGCGAGGTTGCGGCTGAGAGGAGAAGGATTAGGTTTTGGCTGAGGGTTTAGAAAAGAGGGGCTAGGGTTGCAAAGGGTTAACAGACGGTTTAAAGCTTGCTTAAAAGGGGGTCTGAGTCTATTAAGAAAACGGTGCCGTTTTGGCTAATATCAATAGCCTCAAAACGACGCCGTACAGGCCAACCCGACTTGACCCGATCCAGCACCCATAGGATCCGCGCGTTTTGGTCTCCGAGGGTATATTTGTGTGATTAGTCCCTGCAATTTACGCGTCATTCTGATTAAGTCCGTTCCATGCGCTGCGTTTTGAACTATGAAGATATTTGCTGATTTAACCTTTGTTCATTTATGTGCTTTTCATTTAAGTGCTCGACCCTGTTTTATATGTTTAGAAATTATTCTTTCGATTTTGTTCTTATTCCAATTGAGTCTATTTTAATCCTATTTTTTTATATATTACTTATAATTTATTTAAATAAATATTGTTTTAATATAATACTTAGAAATACCTTACATTATTTCAATATGTTTTTGTATATATACTTTCAGTTTAAATATTTTTCTTTATATAATTCATTTTAAACTTTAGATGCTACCTTTCTTAAATCTATGTACATTATTTGGCTTAAATTATTTTATATGCTTTTCATGTGCTTTATTTTAAAAATTGTTTTATTATTATTATTTCAAGATTTTGTATTTCATTTTTCTAATTGTTTCGCATTATATGTATACAATTCATTTCAAACTTATATATATATATATTAGTAAATTTAAATTTTTGTAGTAATTTAAGTTGTTTTAACTATTTTAGAATCATTTTTACCTATCATCTTATTATATATATATAAAAAAACATTTTGTATAATGCTTATTTTAAATATTTTGTATCATTGCCCTCTATATTATTTATTTTGAAATTATTTTGGTATATATATTATTTATTACTCTTTGTATACCTTAGATCACTTTTATAACATCCATTTCAAATCTTTCATATATTATTTGCCTAGAATCGTTTTATGTTTATTTCAGATTTTCTTATCACTTATTTTGTTTTGTGGTAATGAGGATATTAGGATAAGATACTATGTGATTATTGCTATTATATGTATTACCTCTTTTAATTTGTGTTTATAGATTATTTGAGATTCGCTATTTGTAATATTGGATGTATGTATTAATATCTTGCTTTGTATATTAGTATTCCATCGTATCTTACGAAAGATGTAGGGTTTTAATGTCATTTCGGTTTTAAAATCACAAGGCAATGTTCGTGTTTAGGGGTTTCGAGAAAATCGTGCTCTAACTTACTGAGTTCCGATTCTTCTTGTTTAAAACCTAGTAACCGAGTATCATTTCTCTCTCAAAATCAAAAGCATGATATTTTAAATAAAAAAACATATTCTCGGGAAGTTGAGACTTTGCACCCTAACTTACTGGGTGTGATATTTTATCATCTCGAGATAAGAATTTCAAAAGAACAAAGGCAATATTCTGTATTCGGGAATTTTGAGAAATAGTGCCCTAGCTTACTGGGTTGCGATTTTTCATTCGACCCAAATAAAGGAATATCCTTCTTATTTTTAAATATACAAGTATTGAATGTCGAAGGATAAATCCAACTTCGAGAATATAAGATGTTATGCCCTAACTTACTGAGTATGGCATTTTATTTCTCCGAAATAGGGAGCTTTGGCATCCAATACGGTTTTGTCCAAATACGTATATATATTAAATAAAAGGATCGTATTTTAAAATCTTTTCAAATTTTTGACGCCAGGACATTAATTAATCAATTCGGTACCAATTTTGGGCGTTGCGAGGGTGCTAATCCTTCCTCGTGTGTAACCGAATCCTAAACCTGTTTTCTCAGATTTCGTAGACCAAAATTTATTTTATAGGTGACCCGATCACACCTAAACAAAAAGGATTGGTGGCGACTCCATTTCCATATTTTTAAAGTCGATTCCCGTTTTTCAAAACCCCCGTAAAAAAGAAAAATGGTTTTGACAGCTTGGCGACTCCACTGGGGATCAATAAGAGAGTCAAGCCGTAAAATTGATTATTTTTTGTCCTTCTGTCGAAAATTGAAAACTTGATTTGAAAAATTACGATCCTTTTTATTGCATTCGCTTGCGTCATTTCATTGTTGTGGTTCAAGTCTTATAGAATACTTTGCATCATATTGCATGACTGCTGGGTCATACCCTTAAGTGGGAGTGAGAAGCTACTCCTTCGTGAGGTTTTCACCTCCGTGCAGGATAGTGAATCGCTTCCGGGATACATCCGTACCTATGTCTTCGTGAGATTTTCATCTCCGTGCAGCCATAGGGAAATGTATTCCCCTCGAATCGAACTCGATGCAGTATGAGCCTACAATGGGTGAGGATCGAGGAATCTGCTGGTTGTGTACCTCAACTCTAGAACCGAACTGCATATAGAAAGCCTTAAGAGCCCACCCTAGGTAGAGCTGTAATAAACCCTAGTGGCCACTCGGATAGGAGTTTGAATGATTTTTTTTACATGCTTTGAATTTCGTTTCTATTGTACTGATTTTTTATCTTTGTTACTTAGCATGCATTTTCATATTAGAAGAGAGATGTCGATTCGGGTTCGGTTGCTAAATTAGGGAGCGCGACATGGAAAACGACTTTCTTGATAAAACAGAAGACAATACGGATGTCCGTATATTTGTAATCCGCTCTATGTAAAGAGCTTTGTTTTCAAATAAAGTTTCCTAAATGTTATTGAATCAGAATCGGCTCCTTTTGCATTGCATGCATTCACATAGCATTATATCACATGCATTAGATTTCATGAGAGGACCCTGATTGGTTGAAATTATTTCAGCATTAACCTGGACACCAACAAAACCAAACATCCTTACGGTACCCGAACTATGACGAAAGATATGGATCAGAGATTAGAGAAGCTTGAACAACTCCAAAGGGAGATGCAGGATAAACTTCAGCTGCAAATGCAAGAGCAGCTTGCTAAGATCCAACAAGATATGATGGACCGAATGATGGAATCACAAAAGAGTATGATGACTCAATTAACTCAATTACTAGCGGGAGCAATAGACAAAGGAAAGACCCCCATGGTTAACGTTGGTGAAGATAATGAGGAACCACTATATCCTTTGGGTTTTACCCAACACATCCTGAGGTGTACCCGCGAAAAACATCTGTCACAATTAAACCTCAACAACTTCAAGAGGGTGTTTCGATACCAACAAGCTTCCAAACGGGATCGGGTTCTAACTTAGAGGATCACCCAATTAATGCTGTTATTCCTGACTTTGATGAGGCATCAGAAAGAGAAAGGGTAAGGGCTGAATTGCCAAAACAGTTAGAGGAGCGATGCAAATGGATGGAAGACAAATTTAGGGCCATGGAAAGCGTTGAT
The DNA here is from genome assembly GCA_025698515.1 of Gossypium sturtianum. Classification (NCBI taxonomy): domain Eukaryota; kingdom Viridiplantae; phylum Streptophyta; class Magnoliopsida; order Malvales; family Malvaceae; genus Gossypium; species Gossypium sturtianum. The sequence goes on from CM046952.1 coordinate 60,832,340, forward strand.
AGGCAACATGGAATCAACGCTAAAGATTTTAGTTTGGTGCCAGATCTAATACTTCCCCACAAATTCAAGGTGCCAGAATTTAAAAAAAATACAATGGGACTACTTGCCCAGAAGCTCATATAACTATGTTTTGCCGAAGAATGACTGGGTACGTTAACAATGACCAACTGCTAATTCATTGCTTCCAGGACAGCTTGGCGGGAGAAGCATCTAAATGGTACAATCAGTTGAGCCGTACCAAAATTGGTTCTTGGAGGGATTTAGCACAGGCATTTATGAAGCGATGCAGATCCCACGTGAATGAGATATGACCCCGATAGAATCACCTTGCAAAACATGGAGAAGAAACCAAGCGAGAGTTTTCAGTAATATGCACAAAGGTGGAGAGAGGTTGCCATACAGGTCCAGCCACCTCTTCTGGAGAAAGAAACCACTATGCTCTTCATCAACACCCCAAAGGCCTCATTTATCAACCATATGTTGGGGAGTTCCACGAAGAGCTTCTCAGACATCGTAATGACTGGCGAAATGATTGAGAATGCCATAAAGAGTGGTAAAATAGATACGGGGGAAAGTGCCAGGAGATCAGCCCCGGGAAAGAAAGAAAATGAGGTAAACAATGTGAGAGCATACAGTAAAGGTTATTCAAAGCAAGTTACTGTGGGATCACCAAGGACGACAACTACTAGTCTTCAGACTCCTTCAAGGAATGAATCTAGTCAATGGACGAACACAGAAAAGCTTCAGTTCACTCCTATTCCAATAACATACCAAGAGCTATATCAGAGATTGTTTGACACACACGTGGTATCCCCTTTCTACCTGACACCATTGCAGCCCCCGTACCCCAAGTGGTACGACGCAAATACCCAATGTGACTATCATGCAGGAATTTCGGGGCATTCAATAGAAAATTGCACTGCCTTTAAGAAAGCCGTGGAAAGGCTTATTAAGATAGGGGTTGTGAAGCCTGATGAGCTGAACAAAGCAGTAAATTGAAGGAGGGGGCAAGAGAGCTACGATTCCTTGAAGAAGTCATCAGAAGCCTAGAAATCGGGAAGTCTGAACACCAATGGCATATCCAAAGAGTGAACCAAGGAATAAAAGTTTTCCAAGCATCGGACTTTATATACTCGGGAGCGTTTTGGACAATCGGGCTGCGAAAGAAATTCCTGTAGTATTTAGAGCTTACCTAGAGTAATGTACAAAACGCACTTGTTGCTTTAAGCCTAGAAGCAATTAGATTTATTTTGTGAAATAGGCTTGTGTCCAGAGTTTTTATTTCAATAAAATGCATATTTTTGAGCAAATATTTTTATTCTTTACATCTCATACTGAACATTCTTTGATTTTTTTTAGAATATTCTATCATTCTTTATTCATGACCATACCCTACAAATAAATCATCCTTAGAATCATTTATTCTTTGGAATTTACCTTCGTACCTACAATAGGTACCCAGATATCAATGACATGAGCGATGCTGTTACTAACTCCCTTTTTGAATGAAATAAGGGTCTAAGGGGTCGCATGACTTTGAAGATGACAGAAATTGCAACATATCTTCTGATTTGTTAATACTGGATGAAAAATAGATCCTATGTCGCGAGCCAAGGAAGGAGATGAAGATCAAAGCCTGGCTCAATGCAGAAACAAGATTTCCTATATGTAGGGCATGGATGTTACCAAGACAGTCTCATCAAAAGCTTCTAGCCAACATCGATTCACTTTCGGAGATGTCGGTTACTTCACTAAGATGGTAAAAGTCGCTTCATGTGCCAACATTACAAAGTCGATAGTCGTCACAAAAAAAAGAAGAAGAAGAAGAAGAAGAAAGAAAGAACACAAAAAAAATGTCGAAAGGATCATATTTAACCGCACAATGTCAAAAGTTTGCGGTCTGTTCAAAGATCAGGTGCCACATCACAGTGCAGTAAAGGCGGCCAAAAAGAAGAACAAAAGATCATAAAAAGACCGAGACTTGTAAAGATTGGCATACAGAAGTTACTATTTACCCTCTATGCTTATCAAACGTTCGCCAGGACTGTCACCGGGGCAGTACATTTCTCATTGGTTTCACCCATTGAAGTCGAAGTTCCTTTGTTCCGAGTTTTATCAGAACTGAAGTTGGATGAGGCAGAATGGATCCAATCCCGATATGATTAATCAAATTCGTGAGGAAAAGTTGATAGCTATCCTATGCAAACCAAATGATGCGGGTTTGCGACAAAGAGGTTCATCCTAGAAAATTCACAAAGGCGGACCTGATATTGAAGAAGATCCCTCATATACAAAAGGATTTCAGCAGAAAATAGAGGCCAAACTAGAAAAGACTCTATGTAGTGAGAAAGTCTGTTCTGGAAACATTGACCAAATAGATGGCAGGGATATGCCTAATCTGGTGAATTCAGTCGAGAAGTATGCAAAAAAAAAATCAATCAAAAAAGAAAAAATAGAAATTTTCAGCAAAAGAAGAAAAAAGAAAAAGGAGAGGCCAAGGCGAAAACCCGCAGAGGGTGCTTTGAGACCAAAGGGGATTTGAGTTGAAAACCCGAAAAGGGCGGCTCAAATTTTGATCAAGAGCGGGGCATATAGCAGTCATGCTATGCCTGAATTAATAATGAAGAAGTATGCTACGTCTTGGGGCATCGACAAAGTACTCCAGATCCCCTAAACACATATTGAACTTAAAATGGTCCTCAAGAAGTTGGAACAGAGAAGCTCAGGCTGCGATATCTGGGGCACCTAGTTTCCATTTTACCCATGCTAAATTTGTTATTTGTGATTATATTATTCTTTTCAAAATATGTTCGCAATAAATTTCCTTCTTGATTGCGATTGCTATCTTTGCTTAACTTATTTGTTTCGAGCTATACTCCTAATTAATTTCCTTCTTGTCCATGGTTATGATCTTTTTCAAGCATTTCGCATTGAAATAATGATTAGTGGACTAATATCACTTTCACAAAAGAAGTTTTGCATATTACTCTGGAAGCTTTTAAATAATACAAGAAACTGAAACAGGACTATTGTTTAAAACTCACTAAGTTTAAGGAAAAGTCTAAACTGAGATTTTCTCTCCGGATTTTTGTCAAAGATGGTGGTTGAGCAAACAACAAGATATTGTGTCAGTGGGCGTCATTAACCCAAGTGTAAAATGGGAATCATTCTCGAGAAAAAAATGATATCCTATATCCACGCGAGCATCATGCACATCTGATTGGGTCACTAGAGGAGTAATCAGTTGATGGAACAAGCTACAAGCCCTATACCCCCGAGTTATAGTGGGATAGATGGAAGCTGATACAAGTCCTGTACCCTTGAATAGCAACAGGATGGATTGAAGAAGAAACAAATCCTACGTTTTGGAGTCGCAGTGGGATGGATGGAAGAGATTCAGACCCTATACCCCTAAATCACAAAGAGGTGAACCCTGAAGTTACAGTGGGGCAAATCTGTTGAGCAAGATATTTGTTTTCTCGGGTTTTCTATTGAGAATACCAGCTGAACAAGATGGTAGCATAATACATCAGGGACAAAGCCTTAATAAATGATGAGCGATGACAACCTTAAGCAGGGATCATTCTCATGAAATTCTGCATTCATGCAAAACACATCTAGTTAGGAGCATTTGATTCATTCCGATCATTGCATCCTAATCTTTGTAAGAAATCATTCTTATGACATTCTACATTCACACAAATGTCATCCATAAGACAAATATATTTAGGGGCATTTGATTTATTCCGATCATTGCGTCCTAATCTTTGTAAAAAGACCATTCTCATGACATTCTGCATTCATGCAAATGTCGTCCATAAAACATTTAGTTAGGAGCATTAAATTCATTTTGATCATTGCATCCTAACCATTTTGCATAAGCATAAACACATAAAACCGATGTTACAGGACAGGTCCCCCAGAGGATGGTGTCACAACATTGGTGAACCTACAGTTCTTGTCTCCCCGAGTTTGCAGTGGAGTAGATCGAAGATAACAGATCTTGTCTCCCTGAGTTTGCAGTGGAGCAAATCGAAGATAACAGATCTCGTCTCTCTGAGTTTGCAGTGGAGCAGATCGAAGCTATACAAGTCTTATCTCCTCAAAGTTCCAGTGGAGTAGGTTGAGGCTACAAATCCCTCCTCCCTGAGTTTACAATGAGGATCAGTCCGTATTTTTTTGAAGTTTTAGCAGAGAAGATTGAGGTTACGAATCTCTTCTCCCTAAATTTTCATCTCCTCGAAGTTCCAGTAGAGTAGGTTGAGGCTACAAATCCCTCCTCCCTGAGTTTACAATGAGGATCAGTCCGTATTTTTTTTGAAGTTTCAGCAGAGAAGATTGAGGTTACGAATCTCTTCTCCCTGAATTTCTATCTCCTCAAAGTTCCAGTGGAGTAGGTTGAGGCTACAAATCCCTCCTCCCTGAGTTTACAATGAGGATCAGTCCGAATTTTTTTTTAAAAGTTTCAGCAGAGAAGATTGAGGTTACGAATCTCTTCTCCCTGAATTTCTATCTCCTCGAAGTTCCAGTGGAGTAGGTTGAGGCTACAAATCCCTCCTCCCTGAGTTTACATTGAGGATCAGTTCGTATTTATTTAAAGTTTCAGCAGAGAAGATTGAGGTTACAAATATCTTCTCCCTGAATTCCTATCTCTCCGAAGTCCCAGTGGAGTAGATTGAAGCTACAAATCTCTTCTCCCTGAAATTTCCTTGAGTAGATCGAAGCGTTAGTTCTCAGGCCCTTGAAGATACAACGGGACAGAATGAAGCTACTCGAAGAAGAAAAACACCGAATGAAGTCAAGATTAAACAAAATCGGGCAAAATTGGCCCTTTTAAAGTCTTTGCTCTATTCTCGTTACACGATAATGAGCAAAGAGGGGCAACTGTAGAAAGCCCAATTTGCCCGAGCCCGTTTTATAACCAAAAACCAAAAAACCAAATAATAAAACAGTCCATTAGCATTCCATATTTACAACCAATAATAGGCCCAATTCCCAACCAAAGACCCAAAAGTCCCGAGGCCCAAATTGCCCAAACATTTTAAAGATTCGGGAACCCTAAAAAATTTTTGGAAGCTTCAGCGCCGCAGCCTTCCCCCACGCGCGCCCCGCGTCCCTCCACGCGCACCGTTTCAGCAGCCTCCAGTGCCCCACGCACTCCACCAACGCGAAAGCCTTCACGCATCGTGCGTGCCTTCGCGCTCAGTGTTGTTCGCGCCTCTGTACGTCTCGTACCTGCACAAGAAAACAAAAAACACAGCGCAGCAAGAAAAAATGATTGTATTTTTATTTTTAATTTTTCGATTTCGGCCTTTAAAAGGACCGAAACCAACCACTGTAAAAGGGGGGCTTCACATTTTACAAATAAAAAAAAGGGATTCAGAGAAATACAGAAATCAGAAAAAGGAAATTCAAAGGTTTTTTTTCGTTCTCAATCTCTTCCAATTTCTCAAATCTGGTTCTATTGGCTTTTGATTTATTTCTTTTGTGCATACGAAAATAAACCAAAATAAAAGAACAGAGAGTTTACCTTCGGAAAAGGATCATCAGACGTCTTTCTTCGTCGTAATCGAAGTGGAGAGGTCCTTTGAGGTTCGAAATAGGGAGGCATTCGGTTGTTTTTGGAAGCAAGCTTTTGAAAAGGCCTGATTCAACCATTAATCACCGATTATCATGGTGTTATAGTGGCTGGACGTCTCTCTCTTGCGATGAAAGAGCGAGGTTGAGGCTGAGAGGAGAAGGATTAGGTTTTGGCTGAGGGTTTGTAACATCCTGAATTTTTGGGCCTATGCGTTTAATGGGTGGATATTTTTAATGTGTTAATTTAAGTGTTAGGGGTCCAAATTGGGCTCAGGCTTAGGTAGAGGCCTTGATTAAAATTATCTATTTGGGCATTATAGGGTTTAAAAGGTAGTATCTATGTTTAAAATACCAAAGTGGGCTTGTGGCCCAATCTTAGGAGGTGACGCCACACAAGGGAGTAAGGGGCCCAAATTTAAGTTTCATGGAGCCCAATTCTTTAATTTAAGTTAGCTAAATTTTGGGCATTAGGATTAGGTGGAGTGGATGGCAACAAGGCTAAAATTTAGGGGTTTTAATGTTTAAAATATGTGGATAATAAGCAGATAAAGGCTATTATTTAGGAATTTATTTTATGTGGATAATAAGCAGATAAAGGCTAAAATTTAGGGATTTTAATGATTAAAATATGTGGATAATATGATGATAAAGGAGGGAGGAGTTAGAGATAATTAAGTCTCTTTTAGATGAGCTAGTAGATTAAGATAAAGGAGAAAAGATAGGATTTATCTGCAAGGTTAGGTAAGTGCCAAAATTTCTATAAATATGGGGGATATCTCATTGATTTTGGCATTTAAACCCTAATTTCCTCTTCATTCTTTGTGCCAAAATTCTTAGCCTTTCCCTCTACAATTTCTTTTCTTCAATTTCTTCAAAAGCCGAAACCTATCCTTTCACTCTCTTCACCATTTTTTTTCTCTTGAGCCGATTTCTCTAAAAAGCCGAAATCTCCATAGTTTTTCTCTACTCATTCCATTTGTGAGAATAGTTCTATTCTTCCGACATTTAATCTTTTCCTTTGGCATTGCCGAATCTTCTCTCTAGTGCTAGCCGAATCCCCATGTTAAGGTAAGCGTCGACTTTTGTTAAGCTCTCACATTCTATTTCGGTTTTTAAAAGGCAAAAGCCGAAAAGCTAATAGTTTAATGGTTCTATGTTGGGCGGCATTCCGGGATTTGAAGGAAACTTGGTCGTCTAGATCTAAAAGCTGAAAATCGTTAGTCTTTAATTTCGGGATTTCAAGGTAAGGAGATCTATTGATTTTAGTGTGAAAATTCGGGATTTACTAACCTTTAGCCGATTATAGGGGAGGTCAATTTTCGTGATTTTTCGGCTTTTGGTTGAACCAAGTTATAAATTCGGATAGCAAGGATACCGACTAAGAGTTTAGTACTTCGCGATAACAGGTGTGTAATACTTCCCCACCATCTAGATCTGATTGTTAATGTATGCTCATAAGTTTATATGTTGTGATAAATACCGATATCTCGGTTTAATGTTGGAAACCCGAAAAGGGTGAAGCAAATCACCAGTCGATGAATGTTTGACTTTATATGATAAAAGCATATTGATTTTATGATTTGCATGGGTTGGGTTGATGAAAGGAGGAAGTTATACGTTATATGTGTAGCGGTTTATACCGTGATCTCATTATATGTTGTAGCGGCTAATGCCGTGATCTCATTATAAGGGCTTCGACCATAATATGTTGATGAGCGACATGACCGCCATCTTGGCGTGTAGCGGTGTGGGTCGATTGTAGAAATCCCCAATGGTGTGAATGGTCGGTGCGGGCGTGTAGTGGATGGAAACCTAGGCAAATGGGTTGGGCCTTGCATATTATTTGTTATTTTTTTAAATGGAATTATTAATCTGCTTTATGGGCCTAAGGCCAAAATCTAGTGGTGCATGAGGGTTGCACACTGAGTCTCGCGACTCACCCTATTAATTAACCTTTCAGTGATACCTAGTGCTTGGACCGGCCGAGAGGAACGCATGAGGTGGCCATGCAAAAGACCAACTGGATCCAAAGCAAAAAGTCTCAAGTTAATACTTTATATTTTTAATTAATGGATTTTAAATCTCGTTGTAATAAGGCTATGGGCCACTAGTTTATGTTTTGTTTTATTTTGAGCTTTAATTACTTTTAGTTATTTAAATTCTTATTGAACTAATGTTGTAACATCCTAGATTAGGGGTTATGCGTTTGGAGCATAACTCAAGTGCTAGTGGGTTTTAAGGGTATTTGGAGATGTTTTAAGAGTTTTTAAAATTCTAGGATGAAAGGGAAAGCTTTGGAAAATAATTGGATTTTTGGGTTTAAAAGAGGAAACTAGGCAAAAAGGCCTTAAAAGAAATTATGTGGGGTTTAGGACATAAGAAATTAATTGGCAAAGTGGCTTGGGGCGCTAAGGAGCAAGGGGGCTTCAGGAGGGAAGGGGTTGAGCTGCAGGAATCGCACTTGGGAGTTTTATTTTTGGCGTTAAAGGGGTTGGGCCAGGAAGCCTTAAGGAAAAATTGTGGGCGTTCTTGGCATAAAGCGGGCCTTGGTAAAGTGGCTACAAGGCGCTACTTAAGGCTGGAAATAACGCCATAACAGTCTGAGTTCGAGTCTTGGGCGCGGCATAAGCGTGTTTTATTTTTGCAAGTTGGCGTTAAGGGAGAAGGAGGTTTTAAAAGAAAATATGGGGAGTTGATGACACAAAAGAACCAGCAGCAAAGTGGCTGGGACGCTTGCGGCAAATGGAGGTGCAGGAGAGTTCAAGTTCGAGTCTTGTTGACAGCATAAGGAGTGCTGTTATTTTTGCTTTTTGCATCAGGAAGAGGGAGCTTGATTAGGTAGGCCTTAAAAGGATTAGTGGGGAGTTTATGTCACAAATGGCAGAGTGGCTAGGGCGGTTATTGCAGCTTGCTCCATCAGGTCCCATGTTCGAACCATGGGGGCAGCAGTTTGGTGTTTTATTTTGCATCCTGGCGTTAGAGAGAAGAAGTGGACGGCACTTGGACTTCAATTAGATAGAGATAAGCCTTGTTTTTCTTTTAAATATTTGGCTATAGATAGTGGATAAATAAGATTTTATTTTATTTATTTTAGGAGTGTGATAATGTGATAAAGGAGGGGATAAGCTTGGTTAATATTTATTTTCAATATTCCGCTAAAAGTAGGATAATTGTTAATTTATTTATTTTTAGTTTAGATTAGTAGATAGAAGATAATTATTGTTTTATTTTTATTTATTTTAGTTTAATAGGTGATAAGAGAAATATGAGGAATAAAGATTTGTTTAATTCAATTATTTTTGAATGAGGTTTGAAGAGATAAAATAGGAGATTGATTTGGAGTTTGATAAGAGCAAGGATGTAGTAGCCGAATTCTTTATAAGGGGAGTAATCATCCTTCATATCTTTTTCTCTTTTAATTTTCTTTGTGCCGAAATTCCCTACTCTTCTCCTCTTCTTTCTTATTTTCTTTCAACACCAAATTCCTTCCTATTTCTTGAAAGCCGAATGCCCTTTGCCATTAAGAGTGATAGCCGAATATTTCACCATTATTGGGAGGCTTAGCCAGAACCTTGTAAGTGACCATTCTTCTATTTGTATTTTTCTTTTATTAATAACCATAGCCGAATCTCAAAGGAGGTCGTATTCTTTTCCTTCTATCGCAAGTTCTAAAAGCCGGGATCCATTCTCTTTTAGTCTTCGCAAGCAACGATAGTGGAAGCATTAAAGGAGTTTCGGATTTGGAGTACTCAAGGGATTTCGACAGCCATAGTTAAGTGGTGATTCGGGATTTTCGATGGGGGTAAGTGGTATATAGTTTCGGCCATAGGCCATTTTATAAGTTTCAGTGTGACCGATTGTGTATTATGATTTTTAGGGGCTAATCGACAAAAGTAAGCGATATCGGGATTCTAGATCGTGTTAGATTCGAGTAGTTCAAATTTCGCTAGAAAGTCAGGTGTGTGATTAACCCACCGTTTTTCGGGTTTTTGCTATATCTGTATGTGTTGATTGTGTACTAACAAGTGCAGTAAAAGTTATGAGATGGATACCCTCAAGGGGTATATCGATAATCCGGTAAGTACCGAATCTGATAAAATGTGATTATTAATGTGAATATGTGATAATATGCTAAATAACATGTACATGCATTATCATGGCATTATTTTATGTTGCATGTGCATCGGTGGGTTATGAAAGAAGGACAGGGTGTACTTCGAGTACGTGTTTGATGTTAGCCTTGAGCTACATCGTGGATTGACGTTGACTGAGGTCGCGTTGTGGATTATTTGCGATTAAGTTCGCGTGGTTTGATGAGTAGCTCTGTGCCTCATCGTGGTTGATATGAGCTATGTGCCATATCGTGGTTGATGAGTGACTATGTGTCCCATCATGGTTTTGGTGTTAGCTATGGCTACATCGTGGATTGGCTGGCTGAGGTCGCGTTGTGGATTATTGTGCTTAATTGCACGTGGACGGCATTGATTGCCTTTTTGGAGTAAAAAGGAGGGTGATTTGATAATCCTCGTGTGTGGTAGGCTGGATAAGGGGGTGTGTAGCGGATGGACCCTAGGTTTGGGTTGGGCTTCATAATTGCATGATTTCGTATGTGAACATATGTGGAAATGGGCCAAGCCCAATATGATATGTGGATTAATGTGATATGAGTATTTAATGTGAAAATGGGCCAAGCCCGGTGATATGTGGATTAATGTGAAAAGGGCCAAGCCCAAAGATATGAATGTGGATCGGTGTGGAAATGGGCTAAGCCCGAAAGATGTGGAAATTATGTGGTTAACTACCCTATTATATGAATGTGATATGAATATGGGCCAAGCCCAGAATGTGATAATATGTGAATATGTTAATTTGTATCTGATATATGGGATAATATGTGGTTAACATGTGGGTGGAATTCAGTGGATTAATTACACACTCGAGTCCAATGTGACTCACCCAAATATTTACCAACATCACAGGTGATCGTGATTCTGGATCGGTGGAGGATACAAAGGTGGCCATGGCGATGCAGATTTTCATACAAAAAGATATTTTTAATTAATTAAGCATTTATATTTTCAGTACTTTGATTATTCAATTATTGTAATAAGGCCCCTAAGAGTTTTTAAAGTTTGTTTAAGTGTTTTTCATTAAGTTTATTATTATGTTTTATTATGGATTGACAATTGAGGAATCATATGCAAACAATTTTATTTAAACCTATATATATATACTAAAGTTTAATCCGGATATTTTTATAAACACCACACCTTACTTAAGAATTTTAATGAACATTTATTTTCTAAACTTAACAAAATTTTCATGTTTTATCCTTAAGTTCAAATTTGTTTCAAACGTTTTCCGCAGTGGCATTTCAAATTCGGTCATAGTGAATGGGCCGGGTTTGGGGTGTTACAAATGTATCTATTTAAATTTGGATTTTTTTAATTTATAAAGGCATATTTTATTTAAACTATCAACTATTAAATTTCTCTCGAATAAGAAGATAAACTTTAGAAAAATATTTTTCTGAAAATACGACATGTTCTTCCAAAATTTTTAGTGACATACCAGATCCAGTCGTGGTGTTTGAGCCGGGTTTGGGGTGTTACATATTGGTATCAGAGCCCGGTTCAAAACTCGGCTCTGGGGTTTTTTGGGCTCAAAACGTTTTCTAAAATGGGCTTTTGAAATTTGGATGTCTTTAAGTAATAACAGATCTGTTAGCTCGGCATGGCACCTGCGTCTCCGGCCCAAGTCCGCCAGGTAAGTACTCTGAACCATTGTATGATCTTTGTATATGTGGGCTTAATGGGCCTAGTGGGATGTAGATTAGTTAGAATTAGAACTTGATGGACTCTAGGCTTAGTTCAAACCACTTCTTAAAATGTCATAAAACTTAATTTCACTAAACAAACCCGTTAACGAGCATGCAAGACTAGGGTGTGGTAACCGTCATACGCATGTCTAGGAAGGATCCTAAGAGCACAGTATTTAAGCGATCCTAGTGACTCACCTCCTCTTCGCTGGAATCCTACAGTGCGTGGTGACTGCTCACCCTAGCCACGAGGACTTGTTGACAGGCCAAAATCTATAATTAAAACCCGAAAGGGACCAAATACCTTATCTTTACAAAATTGCTAGAAACCCTTGTTTTGGGAAAAAAAAAAAACCCAAGATACCCATGATTTGCAAATATACCCCGATTTACATAGTCAACAAAATTTTTCCGTAAAAAAAAAAAAAACAACACAACACATGACAACAAACAGAAATCCACAACCACCTGAACACTACTATTTTCTTTTGAAATCAAATCCTTCAAGATACCCCTGTTTGTTTTAAAAATAAAAAAAATTATTTTGAAAATATTCCTGATTTGTAAAAATTACTAAATTGCCCCTAATGTGTAAAATGACCAAAGTACCATTGATTGCAAAATTACTAAAATACCCTTATATTGGAAAATTACTAAAATACCCTTATATTGGAAAATTACTAAAATACCCTTATATTGTAAAATTACTAAATTACCCTTATATTGTAAGATTATTAAAATACCCCTGTTTGTAAAATTACCAAGATACCCCTAATTTTCCAAATTACGAAAATACCCCTGTAAGATAAAATTACGAAAAATACCCATGGGTAGTGGAATAATGAAAATACCCCTATGTGTTGAATGTGGGTGCATGGATGTTGTCTGTATATTGATGGTTGAATGTATGTAGTTCTTAGAACTAGGAAAGGTGAACTTGAGACTGAATTACGAATTCGAAAAAACTACTCTTAAAACTACTAATCATAAGACTGTTCGTGGATAATCAGTGGAAGAAAACCAATAATTCATAAAATTTTTAATCAGATAAACGCGAACCGATAGCATGAGTACAAGGGGACGAGGACGCTTTAGATGCGAATACCTGGTGCACGTACCTACCATAGTATACTAAGTGTTTATTTTGACTTTAGAATTAGAGTGCGCAGCCAAAGCATAGTGGTGAGACTTGGGTAGTACGATTAATAGTTAGTTGGAAATTTCGAGGACGAGAAATTTCTTTAAGAAATAGAACTGTAACATCCTGAATTTTTGGGCCTATGCGTTTAATGGGTGGATATGTTTAATGTGTTAATTTAAGTGTTAGGGGTCCAAATTGGGCTCAGGCTTAGGTAGAGGCCTTGATTAAAATTATCTGTTTGGGCATTATAGGGTTTAAAAGGTAGTATCTATGTTTAAAATACCAAAGTGGGCTTGTAGCCCAATCTTAGGAGGTGACGCCACACAAGGGAGTAAGGGGCCCAAATTTAAGTTTCATGGAGCCCAATTCTTTAATTTAAGTTAGCTAAATTTTGGGCATTAGGATTAGGCGGAGTGGATGGGAACAAGGCTAAAATTTAGGGGTTTTAATGTTTAAAATATGTGGATAATAAGCAGATAAAGGCTATTATTTAGGAATTTATTTTATGTGGATAATAAGCAGATAAAGGCTAAAATTTAGGGATTTTAATGATTAAAATATGTGGATAATATGCTGATAAAGGAGGGAGGAGTTAGAGATAATTAAGTCTCTTTTAGATGAGCTAGTAGATTAAGATAAAGGAGAAAAGATAGGATTTATCTGCAAGGTTAGGTAAGTGCCGAAATTTCTATAAATAGGGGGGATATCTCATTGATTCTGGCATTTAAACCCTAATTTCCTCTTCATTCTTTGTGCCAAAATTCTTAGCCTTTCCCTCTACAATTTCTTTTCTTCAATTTCTTCAAAAGCCGAAACCTCTCCTTTCACTCTCTTCTCCATTTTTTTTCTCTTGAGCCGATTTCTCTAAAAAGCTGAAATCTCCATAGTTTTTCTCTACTCATCCCATTTGTGAGAATAGTTCTATTCTTCCGAGCATTTAATCTTTTCCTTTGGCATTGCCGAATCTTCTCTCTAGTGCTAGCCGAATCCCCATGTTAAGGTAAGCGTCGACTTCATTAAGCTCTCACGTTCTATTTCGGTTTTAAAAGGCAAAAGCCGAAAAGCTAATAGTTTAATGGTTCTATGTTGGGCGGCATTCCGGATTTGAAGGAAACTTGGTCGTCTAGATCTAAAAGCCGAAAATCGTTAGTCTTTAATTTCGGATTTCAAGGTAAGGAGATCTATTGATTTTAGTGTGAAAATTCGGATTTACTAACCTTTAGCCGATTATAGGGGAGGTCAATTTTAAGTGATTTTCTTGCTTTTGGTTGAACCAAGTTATAAATCCGGATAGCAAGGATACCGACTAAGAGTTTAGTACTTAGCGATAACAGTGTGTAATACTTCCCCACCATCTAGATCTGATTGTTAATGTATGCTCATAAGTTTATATGTTGTGATAAATACCGATATCTCGGTTTAATGTTGGAAACCCGAAAGGGTGAAGCAAATCACCAGTGTCGTTGAATGTTTGACTTTATATGATAAAAGCATATTGATTTTATTGCATGGGTTGGGTTGATGAAAGGAGGAAGTTATACGTTATATGTGTAGCGGTTTATACCGTGATCTGTTATATGTTGTAGCGGCTAATGCCGTGATGCATTATAAGGGCTTCGACCATAATATGTTGATGAGCGCATGACATGTGCCATCTTGGCGTGTAGCGGTGTGGGTCGATTGTAGAAATCCCCAATGGTGTGAATGGTCTGTAGTGCGGGCGTGTAGCGGATGGAAACCTAGGCAAATGGGTTGGGCCTTGCATATTATTTGTTATTTTTTTAAATGGAATTATTAATGCTTTTATGGGCCTAAGGCCAAAATCTAGTGGTGCATGAGGGTTGCACACCGAGTCTCGCGACTCACCCTATTAATTAACCTTTCAGGTGATACCTAGTGCTTGGACCGGGCCGGAGAGAGGCATAAGGTGGCCATGCAAAAGACCAACTGGATCCAGCAAAAAGTCTCAAGTTAATACTTTATATTTTTAATTAATGGATTTTAAATCTCGTTGTAATAAGGCAATGGGCCACTAGTTTATGTTTTGTTTTATTTTGAGCTTTAATTACTTTTAGTTATTTAAATTCTTATTGAACTAATGTATCTATTTAAATTTGGGTTTTTTTAATTTATAAAGGCATATTTTATTTAAACTATCAACTATTAAATTTCTCTCGAATAAGAAGATAAAATTTAGAAAAATATTTTTCTGAAAATACGACATGTTCTTCCAAAATTTTTAGTGACATACCAGATCCGGTCGTGGTGTTTGGGCCGGGTTTGGGGTGTTACAGGGTTTAGAAAAGAGGGGCTAGGGTTGCAAAGGGTTAACAAACGGTTTAAAGCTTGCTTAAAAGGGGGTCTGAGTCTATTAAGAAAATGACACCGTTTTGGCTAATATCAATAGCCTCAAAACGACGCCGTACAGGTCAACCCGACTTGACCCGATCCAGCACACATAGAATCCGTGCGTTTTGGTCTCCGAGGGTGTATTTGTGCGATTAGTCCCTGCAATTTACGCGTCATTCTGATTATGTCCGTTCCATGCGCTGCGTTTTGAACTATGAAGATATTTGCTGATTTAACCCTTGTTCATTTATGTGCTTTTCATTTAAGTGCTCGACCCTATTTTATATGTTTAGAAATTATTCTTTCGATTTTGTTCTTATTCCAATTGAGTCTATTTTAATCCTATTTTTATATATATTAGTTATAATTTATTTAAATAAATATGGTTTTAATATAATACTTAGAAATACCTTATATTATTTCAATATGTTTTTGTATATATACTTTCAGTTTAAATATTTTTCTTTATATAATTCGTTTTAAACTTTAGATGCTACCTTTCTTAAATCTATGTACATTATTTGGCTTAAATTATTTTATATGCTTTTCATGTGCTTTATTTTAAAAATTGTTTTATTATTATTATTTCAAGATTTTGTATTTCATTTTTCTAATTGTTTCGCATTATATGTATACAATTCATTTCAAACTTATATATATATATTAGTAAATTTAAATTTTTGTAGTAATTTAAGTTGTTTTAACTATTTTAGAATCATTTTTACCTATCATCTTATTATATATATATAAAAAAAAAACATTTTGTATAATGCTTATTTTAAATATTTTGTATCATTGCCCTCTATATTATTTATTTTGAAATTATTTTGGTATATATATTATTTATTACTCTTTGTATACCTTAGATCACTTTTATAACATCCATTTCAAATCTTTCATATATTATTTGCCTAGAATCGTTTTATGTTTATTTCAGATTTTCTTATCACTTATTTTGTTTTGTGGTAATGAGGATATTAGGATAAGATACTATGTGATTATTGCTATTATATGTATTACCTCTTTTAATTTGTGCACTTATTTTGTTTTGTGGTAATGAGGATATTAGGATAAGATACTATGTGATTATTGCTATTATATGTATTACCTCTTTTAATTTGTGTTTATAGATTATTTGAGATTCGTTATTTGTAATATTGGATGTATGTATTAATATCTTGCTTTGTATATTAGTATTCCATCGTATCTTACGAAAGATGTAGGGTTTTAATGTCATTTCGGTTTTAAAATCGCAAGGCAATGTTCGTGTTTAGGGGTTTCGAGAAAATCGTGCTCTAACTTACTGAGTTCCGATTCTTCTCGTTTAAAACCTAGTAACCGAGTATCCTCTCTCTCTCAAAATCAAAAGCATGATATTTTAAATAAAAAAACATATTCTCGGGAAGTTGAGACTTTGCGCCCTAACTTACTGGGTGTGATATTTTATCATCTCGAGATAAGAATTTCAAAAGAACAAAGGCAATATTCCGTATTCGGGAATTTTGAGAAATAGTGTCCTAGCTTACTGGGTTGCGATTTTTCATTCGACCCAAATAAAGGAATATCCTTCTTATTTTTAAATATACAAGTATTGAATGTCGAAGGATAAATCCAACTTGAGAATATAAGATGTTATGCCCTAACTTCATCGAGTATGGCATTTTATTTCTCCGAAATAGGGAGCTTTGGCATCCAATACGGTTTTGTCCAAATACGTATATATATTAAATAAAAGGATCGTATTTTAAAATCTTTTCAAATTTTCGACGTCAGGACATTAATTAATCAATTCGGTACCAATTTTGGGCGTTGCGAGGGTGCTAATCCTTCCTCGTGCGTAACCGACTCCCGAACCTGTTTTCTCAGATTTCGTAGACCAAAATTTATTTTATAGGTGACCCGATCACACCTAAACAAAAAGGATTGGTGGCGACTCCATTTCCATATTTTTAAAGTCGATTCCCGTTTTTCAAAACCCCCGTAAAAAAGAAAAATAGTTTCGACAACATGGTCTTGACCTGCAATCTCTCCAATGTTTGAGCTAGAAATGATAAATACATGAGAACAATAGAGCTTGGAATTGATTCTATCTTTGTAGCAAAGAGTAAGGCCATTAGAATTATTGTCATCAACCTAATCACTTTTCTAGGTTTATAAATTTGTTAATTTTGAGCTTCTCTTTGGATTTTAATTAAGCATTTGAGATCAACGATGTAACAAAAGAAAAGAGGGATTAAATGGTTGATGAAAAAATGAGCATGGTTGATGGGAAAATATAAATTTAAAATTTTCAAAAAGTAAATATACAAATATTTTAAAGAATTTTTAAATATATTTTATAATTTTTAGAATTAGAATTTAAATGATAAATTTCATAAATATTGAGGGTTAGTTGTTTTTGAATTTTTTAGATATGAGATCAAATTGATAGAACATATAAACATTGGGGGCTAAATTTATTATTAGGGCAATAAAAAAGCCCACGTTAGACTTCCGTTACTAAGTTAACTGCAAGAGTGACTAAAAATATTTAATTTGAAAATTTTGAGTAACTAAATTGAAAAGATTAATAGTTGAATGATCAAAATAAAACAAATTAAATAGTTGAGTGACTGTTCTTGTACTTCACCCTAAATTTAAACTCATTGAGTCAACAAAATTTATATAAAAATAAATTAACCTATCAAATCTACAATAAATATATATATAATCTATAATATAAAAACACGGAATTTTTTTTATAATATTACTAAATTTGACATTTAAATATATTTATAATTTAATTTAAAATAATTATTTAACATTTACCTGTTTTCTATCATGTTATTAAAGTGACATCTAAATATAATTATAAATTAATTTAAAATAATTAGTTAATATTTAAGTAATAAAAACTAAACTTCTGTAAATCTATTTTTTTTCACGTAATTTAGTAGTAGTACCACCATTAAATAATACATTTAAAATAATAATTTTATTATTATTTTACATTTTCTCACATTTATTTGAAAGATTAAGTTAAAAAAATCGATGAACTAAGAGTTAGATATTATCTAATTTTTTTTATTTTTTAAATCTATAAAATTAATAATATAATATAATTATTTTATTAATAATGTTTATATTAAATCTTGAATATAAAATTATGTTGATAACAAATTATTTATAATTATAATTATAATTAGACTTTGAATTTATAATAAATTATTGCGATGCGATGACGCCCGAAACAGAGGCAAAGCAGAGACAATGTCGCAACGAGAAGCCTAGGACGTCGCGACGATGCAACTGTCGAAACCATTTTTAATTTTTATAAGAAAAAAAACGGGGATCGACTTTAAAAACGAAATAGAGTCGCCACCAACCCCTTTTTTGTTTAGGTGTGATTGGATCACCTTGTAAAAAAAAATAGTTTTGGTCTACGAAATAGAAAAACAGGTTCGACAGTCGGTTACGTACGAGGAAGGATTAGCACCCTCGTAATGCCCAAAATTGGCACCGGATTGATTAGTTATTGTCCTAATGTCGAAAATTCGAAAGGATTTGAAAACATGATTTCTTTAAAAACTTGAACAATTTGAGTTGGAACTTGAGATTCCTTTGTTCCGAAAGAATACAAACATCACATCCAGCACGTTAGGACATGATGTTTTAAACTCTCATAACCAAAATCATCTCATGATTTACAAAATTCATTAAAAGGATATTTAGTTATTTAGTCAAACGGAAAGTCGAAACCCAGCACGTTAGGGCACTATTTCCCAAATTTCTAAACACAAAACATTGCCTTATTTAAGAAAAAACTTTTGGATAAATAGTTGCAATTAAAAATGAAATACATTTTTTAAAACAATGATTTGAATGAAATGTGGCATTAGAACATTACCGAACATAAATTTTTACTAAGTAAAAATAATAACATAACAAATAATGAAAATAATGCAAGTAATATAACAATCATACTAAGGTAAATAAAGATTACAAATTTATTCTTAAAAATATGAATGATCAAATAAAAGATAGAAAGCAAACAACAAAAAATCTATTTAAAAAAGAAATTAAGGAATAAATATGAAAATTTTACACAAGATTAAATGTATATATAAAAATAAGATGAATAATGTATATAAAAAAATACTATAATAATAAAAAAACAATATGGAAAAATCTAAAAAAAAAAGATAATATATATATAAATATATATATGAGAAAACAAAGTAAGATATATTTTTAAAGAAATAAATAATATATAACTTTAAATAAAAATATATTTATAATACAATAATCTAATACATATATGCATAAAAACTACATATTTAAAAATAATATAAACAATATATGTTATACAATATACAAAATTTTATACAATATTAAGGATAAAACAATTTAAATGTTATATATAATATAATATAATAATATATAATATATAAAATTTAAAAAAGTATGTAATATAATAGCTAATGTGCAAATTTTAAAATAATATGTAATATATAAATAATATTGAACTTAATAAAATAACCTAATATTAATAATAAATAGTAATAATTTAATACATATATGATACTAAAATAATTAAAAATAAGAATAAAAATGAAAATAAAAAGAATTAAAAAATCAAAGAAACAAGGATCAAATCAAAATAATAAAAAAACTAAAGTAAAATTGTAAAACGAATGATGTTGGAACGCACGCCAAACTATAGGGACTTATTGGGCAATTATGCCCTATCTCCTAAACGGCGCCGTTCCATCACCTGCCTTTAAAATGGCTTTAGGGACCAATTCGAGACAAAAGCAAATTTTCAGGGCTGGATTAAGAAATAAATGAGAATTTAAATTGAACGAAATTAAAAATAATAAAACTACGGAAGGACCAAAGAGGCAAATTGCCCCTTTTATAAAAACACGCGGATCCTCCCCAGATATCGGGTCAACACGCGGATCCTGGCCCTTAAACGACGTCATTTTGGCCTCCGAAAATTATTCCCAAAACGACACCGTTTAACAGGTATATAAATATCATTTTTTAGCCCAAAAATTTTATTTTGTTTGCTGTTCCAAAAAAAAAAAATAGAGAGCTTTCTCTGTTTGCTCTCCTCTGCGATTTACGCGGACTCGTGAGACTTCGACTGTCAGCCATTGCGATCTTTGCCGAGCACCGTGCAGTGCAGTGGCGGAACTCCGAAAGGTAAAAAAAATATTCTCTTTTTCGTATTTTTATATTTTTATATATATATTATATATAAAAAACAATTTTGTATCTGTATGTATGCTGTTTCGAAAAGAAAGAAAAGAAAAAAATGAAAACAAAAACCTTTGCCAAGTCTTCGACTGTGTGTTCGTATATATCCCCCTCCTTTACAATGTTTTTACATCCGTTTATATAGCCAAATGAAATCAAATATAATTACAGTTTGGATTTCTTGCTATATTTGCTACTGTTTGTTTTTCCTTTTCTTCTTGCAGGTAACCGGCAAAATCTACGGCGACGATGAGGCCAAATTTGTGCTGATGGGGATTGCGGCGCCTAGGGTTTCAGAAACCCTTAGTTTCTGATTTAGTTTGGGCCTTTTGGGCCCCGTAGGTTTGGTGTTGTTGGGTTAGGGGTTTAGTTTTGGCTTGTAATGTTAATTGGGCTACTGTAATGGATTAGTGATTTGAGTTTGGGTTTGAATTTTATTTTTGGGCTAATTGGGTTAGGGGTGTAATTTAGTTTAGGTTAATAGTGGGCTACGGGTAATATTTGTAAATTCGGGCCTGTAAATTGGCTGTAAAGGGACTTTATTAAATATTATTTCTTGGTTTTTGAATGGTATGAGCCCGGGAAAAATGGGCCTATTACAGCTGCCCCTCTTTGCTCATTGTCGTGAAACGAGAATAGAGTAAAGACTATAAAAGGATCAATTTTGCCCGGTCTTACCGAGCCTTAACTTCTTGATCCTCATCTTCTTCCAGTAGTCTCTAACCCAACTGCAACTTCAAGGAGATTGAATCTGTAGCTTTAATCTTATTCTACTGCAACTTCAGGGAGATAAGACCTGCTCTTGTAGATTTAGTCCATCCTACTGTAACTTAAGGAAAGTGAGACTAGTATCTTTGATCTTGCTTCACTGCAATATTCAGGAAGACAAGATCTGCTATTTTCAGTCTGCTCAGCTGCCAACTCAGGGAGGCAAGCTAATATCTTCGATCTACTTCTTGCAACTTCAGAAAGATAAGATCTGTTGTCTTCAGTCTGCTTCGCTGCAACTTCAGGAAGGCAGGCTAATATCTTCGATCTGTTTCCTGCAACTTTAGGAAGATAAGATCTGCTTGTCTTGATCTGCTCATTTGCAACCGGGGAGGTAAGCTAATATCTTCGATCGCTTCCGCAACCGGGAAGATAAGATCTGCTTGTCTTCGATTTGCTCCGCTACAACTTCGGGGAGGCGAGGCTAATATCTTGATCGCTTCTGCAACTTCGGGAAGATAAGATCTGCTTGTCTTGATGCCGCTCCGCTGCAACAACCGTGGAGGTAGGCTAATATCTTGATCGCTTCCTGCAACTTCGTGGAAGATAAGATCGATGTCTTGATGCTGCTCGCTACAACCGGGGAGCGAGCTAATATCTTCGATCGCTTCCTGCAACTTCGGAAGATAAGATCTGCTTGTCTTCGATCTGCTCCGCTTCCACTTTGCAAAACTCGGGGATGCGGTGATGTTTTCGATCCGCTTCACTGCAACCTCGGGAAGGCGGGATCGCTATCTTTGCTTTGCTCCATCGCAAACTCGGGGAGACAAGGTGATGTCTTCGATCCGCTTCATCGCAACCTCAGGAAGGCTAAATCTGCTATTTTAGTCTGCTCCACTACAGCTTCAGGGAGGTCAGGCTGAAAGCGTCAATCTACCCTACTACATTGTCCTATAGAGGACATGACACGTAGAATGGGTATATGCTTATGCTTAGAATGATTAGGATGCCACGATCGAAATGAGTCAAATGCTCCTAATTAGACGCGCTATGATATATGAATGCGAGAAATGTTATGAGCATGATTCCTACTTAAGGTGTCATCACTCATTTGTTCTTCATCCTCGTTCCTCTCGAAGTATCAATTATATTATGCTCAAATAATTTGCCCCATGGTAATTCTGAGTCCACTCAACTTGAACATTTGGACATAAAGTTTGTACCTCCCACTGCAACTTCAGCGGAATAACATTTGGTTTCTTCCATCCATCCTATTTGCCACTCGGAGGTATAGAATTTGTATCATTTTCAATCAATTTGATCTGTTACACCATTCCCTGGGTGTAATGACCAGATGTATATGCATGAAATTTGCATGAATGCAGAGTATCATTTTTCTTTTCCCAGAAATGATCCACTTTTACACTTGGGTTGACATTGCTCGTTATTTGTCGAGAAGGTATCACTGACGAAATGTCTTATCTTTTTGTTCAACCAATAAAAATCCAAAGAGATAATCATCTTTCAATATTTCCAACCCTTAGGCTTGGTGAGTTCTAAACAATAGTCATGTTTCAGATTCTCATAGTATTTAGAAGCTTCTAGAGTAATATGCGAAACTCCTTTTATGAAAGTATTATTAGTCCATTAATCGTTATTTCAATATAAAATGCTTGAAAAAGATCACAACAATGGACGAGAAAGAAATTAATCAAGAGCATAGCTCGAAACAAATAAGTTAATCAAAGATAACCAAGGCAATAAAAGAAAATAGATTGGGGTGTATCTTGAAAAGAATAAAGTAATCAAAGATAACCAAGGCCATAAAAGAAAATTGATTGGGGTGTATCTTGAAAAGAATAAAGTAATCAAAGATAGAAAATTCAAAATGAGTAAGATAGAAGTTAGGTGCCCCAGATATCGCAGCCTGAGCTTCTTTGTACAAACTTCTTGAGAACCATTTTGAGCTCAATACGTGTTTAGAGGATCCGGAGTACTTTGTCAATGCCCCAAGACGTAGCATATTTCCTCATTGTTAATTCAGGTATAGCAAGACTACCACATGCCCTATCTTTGATCAAAATTTGAGCCGCCTTTTTCGGGTTTTCAGCTCAAAACCCCTTTGGTCACAAAGCGCCCTTTGCGGGTTTTCGCCTTGGCCTCTCCTTTTTTTTTGAATTTGATCTCAAGGCGCCCTTTTCAGGTTTTCACCTTAGCCTTTCCCCTTTCAGGTAAAATACTTCTTGACTGAACCTGAATTCGCCGAATTGGGCAAGTCTTTGCCATCCGTCTCGGTCAATATCAATGCTCCTCTAGAACAGGCCCTTTTTACTACATAAGGTCCTTCCTAGTTTGGCATCTGCTTTCCTCTGAAATCCTTTTGTATAAGAAAGGTCTTTTTCAACATTAGGTTCCCCTTGTGGAATTCTCTAGGATGAACCTCTTTGTCGTAAGCTTGCATCTTCTGACCGTGATGGATAACTTTTAACCTTTTCTTCGATTAGGTTCAATTGGCAAAAACGCTTCCATTCCAAAAACCAATGGGCAAGATGTTGCCCCGGTAAAGGTCCTGGCCAACATTCGATAATCATAGAGGATAAATGGTAACTTCTTTATGCCAATCTTTACAAGTCTCGGTGATCTTTCCTACAATCCTTGTTTTGTTTTTTATTTTTTTTCTTTATATTTTTTTCTTTTGGCAACCTTTGCTGTACTGTGATATGCTGCCTGATCTTTGAACAAACTGTAAACTTTGACATTGTACAGTTATGCATTATTAAACATGATCCTTTCTGGCATTCTTTGCTGGCACCTAATCCTTTCCTTTTTTTTTTGAAATTTGATGACTGTCGTCTTTGCAATATTGGCATATGAAGCAACATTCACCATCTTAGTGAAGTAATCGATGAACAAATAGATAATTCGATGTCAACTAGAAGCTTTTGACGAGATCGGCCCCATAACATCCATGCCCTACATATAGTAAAGTCTGTGAAGAAAATGGAGGAGTCACATAAATCTCATCTTCTTCAATTCAGTATTTGCGGTATAACTGATGCAGTCCCCTTCCATGGTAGACCAACAGTGCCCGATCCTCATGTTTAGCCCGCGTCTTAGTAGCCCAGGCATGTCCTAATATGATCGTGCGAAAACATCTTTGAATTCTTGAAAATAACTCAATGATGTCTCGCTAGGCTACAATCTTCACCTCTTTTCTGGGCTCATAATATCCATTGACCCTTTGTAGAGTAGGGTCTGTTTTTCATCTTATTCTACCATTCTTAACAAATCAGAAGATAGGTTACAATCTCTGTCATCTTCAAAGTCCTGAGATCCCTCTAGACACATATCTTACTCGAAAGGAGACTCTGAGTCAGTAGCAGGGTTACTCACATCGTTGATATCTGGAGACCTATTGTAGGTTCGAAGGAAGATTCCAAAGAATAAATGATTCAAAGAATGATTATTTGTATGGTCATGAATGAAGAATGAAAGAATACTTGAAAGAAAGTCCAAAGAACAAACAAAAGAAAAAAAAACTAAGAACAATTGTTTGTACAGTATGAAATGAAAAAAATAAAAGAATATTTGCTCAAAAAGATGCATTTTATTGAAATAAAAATTCCGAACACAAGCCTATTTCACAAAAGGGTTCTTATTGCCTCTAGGCTTAAGGCAACAAGCGTGTTTTGAATATTACTCTAGATTAGCTCTAAAAATACAGGGATCTCTTGCACAGTCCCATTATTCAAAACACTCCCAAGTATGCAAGGGCTTGGAAACTTTGTTCCTCGGTTCCCTCTTCACTTTTGACTTCTTCAAGGAGTCGTAACTTTCTTGTCTCCTCCTTCAATTATCGCATTTACTGCCTCGTCAAAGTGATCAGGTTCTGATGAAACGTCGAACTTAACAATTCCCATTTTAATGAACCTTTCGACCAACTTTTTAAACGTAGTACAGTTTTCAATTGAGTGACCCGTTATTCCCGCGTGGTACTCGCATTGGGCATTCTCATTATACCATTTTGGGAACAGAGGTTGCACGGGTTTCGAGTAGAACAGAGACACCACATGCGCATCGAACAAATTCTGATACAGCTCCTTGTATGTCATCGGGATGGGTGTGAACTGGAGCCTTTCTGCATTTGGCCTCAAGTTAGATTCCTGCTTTGAAGAGCCTTGATAGCTAGTGGTTACAACCCTCGGCTGGCCTACGGTGACTGATTTGGGATGCATGCTCAGGATACTCACTTCATTTTCCTTATTTCTCGGGGCTGATCTTTTAGCGCTTTCTCCCGTGTCTATCCTCCCACTCATTACCGCATTTTCAATCATCTCACCAGACATTACTATATCTGAAAAGCTTATGGTGGCGCTTCCCAAAATATGGTTAATGAATGGGGCTTTTAGAGTATTGATGAAAAGCATCGTGGTTTCCTTTTCTAAAAGCGGCGGCTGAACTTGTATGGCAACTTCCCTTCATCTTTGTGCATACTGCCTGAAGCTTTCATTTGATTTCTTCTCCATGTTTTGCAATGTGATTCTGTCAGGCGTCATGTCTGTCACATGACTGTATTGCTTCATAAATGCTTGCGCTAGGTCTCTCCATAAATTAATCCTAGCACGGCTCAGTTGATTATACCACTTGGATGCTGTCCCCACCAAACTATCTTGGAAGCAGTGGATTAGCAATTGATCATTATTAACATACCCAGTCATCCATCTATTGAACATGGTAATATGGGCTTCAGGACAGCTAGTCCCATTGTACTTCTCAAATTTTGGCATTTTGAACTTGTGAGGAAGCACCAAATCTGGAACCAAGCTCAAGTCTTTAGCATCAATTCCATGGTGATTATCAGCATTTTCCAAAGCCTTGAACTTTTCTTCTAACCATCTACAACGGTCCTCTAACTGCCTTGGTAATTCAATTCTCGTCCCTTCGCTCTCTGCTATATCTAAATCAGGGATAACAGGATTAGCAGGGTTATTTCCTGGGTTAGATCCTGAGCCAACTTGGAAATTCATGGGCACCCCAGTATCAGCTTGACCTTGTTGAGGCCTAATTATGAAAGATGGCTCTCGAGGATATGCTTCAGGTCGTGTTTGTGCATGCAGTGGGGTAAAACCCGGAGGATAATCCTCATTATCTTCTCCAGCATTAGTCATGGGGCCTTTTCCCTTGTCCATTGCCCCATTCAGTAGCTGAGTCATTTGATCTACCATATTCCTTTGGGCTTCCATCATCTGTTCCCTCATATCTTGTTGGATCTTTGCCAACTGCTCTTGCAGCTGGTCTTGCATGTCTCTTTGGAACTGTTCAAGTCTTTGATCCATATCTTTCGTCTTAGCACGAGTACCGTAACGATGTTTAGTTTCCAGATTAACTTTCTCTCTTTCTCTCTTTTTCTGAAATAACTTCAACTAATTAGGGTCCTTCTATGGATTTTAATGCATATGATGCGATGTAATGCAAATGCATGAAATGAATGCAAAAGAAAGAGAGCGTTGATTACGAATTCAATTCCATTAGAACAACTTTTCTAGAAAATAAATTCATTTACATAAAACGGATATTTATACGGCCTTTCCCTCATATTCCAAGCGAAGACATTGATCCCTTTCTTCTTATCTGGATATTAAGGTCCAATCTCGTGAACTTTCTAATAAATGTCTCTACTAGCTCTTTTTACTTGATCTAGGCCGCGACTCACTGCTCACTTATTTCCACAATGCTCGTTAGCCTCTTCAAGAAAGCCGAGACGTGGTGATTCTCGAATAGTCTTCGTCAGCTTAAATCCTTGGGCAATAAAGTCTTGTATTCCTTCACGGACTATCAGTCTTCTTTCATTGTGTTTACTTGCACCATATTCGAACGACCGTATTATAATCCACTTTATCAAGAAATCCATTTTCTCATGACAAACTCTTCTATTTATCAATCGAATTTGAATCAACACCTCTTTTCTATGATGTGAATGCAATGCAATTAAAACAAAAGAGAACACGTTAGCACAAGAGAAATAAATAACAAAATAGGGCACCTATCTGGGTGACCACTAGGGTTTGGCATAGTTCTACCTAAGGTGGGCTCTTAGGGTTCACTATATGCGGTTTAGTTCTAAAGAAAAGGTACTTGAACCAGCAGATTCCTCAATCTTCACCCATTATAGGCTCATACAGATCGAGTTCATTTCAGGGGAATACATTTCCCTATGGCCATGCGGAAGTGAAAATCTCATGAAGACATAGGTACAGATGTATCCCGGAAGCAATCCACTAGCCCATACGGAGGTGAAAACCTCACGAAGGCATAGTTTCTCACTCCCACTTAAAGGTGCGACCACAACGGTCATGCAATGCAATGTGCTCAAAAAAATAACAATCATATGCAATGACACAAACAAATGCAACAAAAGGATCGTAATTTTCAAATCAAATTTTCAAATCGAATCTTCAAATTTCCGACAAAGGACAGAAAATAATCAATTTTACGGCTTGACTTTCTTATTGGTCCCCAGTAGAGTCGCCAAGCTGTCGAAATCATTTTTAATTTTTATAAGAAAAAAAAATTGGGATCGACTTTAAAAATGAAATGGAGTCGCCACCAACCCCTTTTTTTGTTTAGGTGTGATTGGATCACCTTGTAAAAAAAATAATTTTGGTCTACGAAATAGAAAAACAGGTTCGGGAGTCGGTTACGTACGAGGAAGGATTAGCACCCTCGTAACATCCAAAATTGGTACCGGATTGATTAGTTATTGTCCTAATGTCGAAAATTCGAAAGGATTTGAAAACATGATTTCTTTAAAAACTTGAACAGTTTGAGTTGGAACTTGAGATTCCTTTGTTCCAAAAGAATACAAACATCACATCCAGCACGTTAGAACATGATGTTTTAAACCCTCATAATCAAAATCATCTCATGATTTACAAAATTCATTAAAAGGATATTTAGTTATTTAGTCAAACGAAAAATCGAAACCCAACACGTTAGGGCACTATTTCCCGAATTTCTAAACACAAAACATTGCCTTATTTAAGAAAAAACTTTTGGATAAATAGTTGCAATTAAAAATGAAATACATTTTCTAAAACAATGATTTGAATGAAATGTGGCATTAGAACATTACCGAACATAAATTTCAAAGAGCATTTTACTAAGTAAAAAAATAACATAACAAATAATGAAAATAATGCAAGTAATATAACAATTATACTAAGGTAAACAAATATTACAAATTTATTCTTAAAAATATGAATGATCAAATAAAAGATAGAAAGCAAACAACAAAAAATCTATTTAAAAAAGAAATTAAGGAATAAATATAAAAATTTTACACAAGATTAAATGTATATATAAAAATAAGATGAATAATGTATATAAAAAAATACTATAACAATAAAAAAAAAAATATGGCAAATTCTAAAAAAAAAAAAAAAGATAATATATATATATATGAGAAAACAAAGTAAGATATATTTTTAAAGAAATAAATAATATATAACTTTAAATAAAAATATATTTATAATACAATAATCTAATACATATATGCATAAAAACTACATATTTAAAAATAATATAAACAATATATGTTATACAATATACAAAATTTTATACAATATTAAGGATAAAAAAATTTAAATGTTATATATAATATAATATAATAATATATAATATATAAAATTTAAAAAAAATATGTAATATAATAGCTAATGTGCAAATTTTAAAATAATATGTAATATATAAATAATATTGAACTTAATAAAATAACCTAATATTAATAATAAATAGTAATAATTTAATACATATATGATACTAAAATAATTAAAAATAAGAATAAAAAATGAAAATAAAAAGAATTAAAAAATCAAAGAAACAAGGATCAAATCAAAATAATAAAAAAACTAAAGTAAAATTGTAAAAGAATGATGTTGGAACATACGCCAAACTATAGGGACTTATTGGGCAATTATGCCCTATCTCCTAAACGGCGCCGTTCCATCACCTGCCTTTAAAATGGCTTTAGGGACCAATTCGAGACAAAAGCAAATTTTCAGGGCTGGATTAAGAAATAAATGAGAATTTAAATTGAACGAAATTAAAAATAATAAAACTGCGGAAGGACCAAAGAGGCAAATTGACCCTTTTATAAAAACACGCGGATCCTCCTCGGATATTGGGTCAACACGCGGATCTCGCCCTTAAACGACGTCGTTTGGCCTCCGAAATGATTCCCAAAACGCGCCGCGTTTAACAGGTATATAAATATCATTTTTTAGCCCAAAAATTTCATTTTCTTTGCTGTTCCAAAAAAAAAAAAACCGAGAGCTTTCTCTGTTTGCTCTCCCTCTGGCGATTTCCGGCCAGACTCCGGCGAGGGCTCCGGCCAATCGCCGCGACGGACAAGCCACCCGACCACCGTGCCGCACGTGGTGGAAACTCCGAAAGGTAAAAAAAAATTCTCTTTTTCGTATTTTTATATTATTATATATATATATAAAAAAACAATTTTGTATCTGTATGTAAGCTGTTTCGAAAAGAAAGAAAAGAAAAAAATGAAAACAAAAACCTTTGCCGAGTTTTCGACTGTGTGTTCGTATATATCCCCCTCCTTTACAATGTTTTTACATCCGTTTATATAGCCAAATGAAATCAAATATAATTACAGTTTGGATTTCTTGCTATATTTGCTACTGTTTGTTTTTCCTTTTCTTCTTGCAGGTAATCGGTGAAATCTACGGCGACGATGAGGCCAAATTTGTGCTGATGGGGATTGCGGCGCCTAGGGTTTCAGAAACCCTTGGTTTCTGATTTAGTTTGAGCCTTTTGGGCCCCGTAGGTTTGGTGTTGTTGGGTTAGGGGTTTAGTTTTGTCTTGTAATGTTAATTGGGCTACTGTAATGGATTAGTGATTTAGGTTTGGGTTTGAATTTTGTTTTTGGGCTAATTGGGTTTGGGGTGTAATTTAGTTTAGGTTAATAGTGGGCTACGGGTAATATTTGTAAATTCGGGCCTGTAAATTGGCTGTAAAGGGACTTTATTAAATATTATTTCTTGGTTTTTGAATGGTATGGACCCGGGCAAAATGGGCCTATTACAGCAACAATTTCCAAACTTAAAGCAGTTACGTATTAGACTCTCAGCAAGATTACTTTTCCTAGTTATACTCTTATTACATCTTCAAACATGGAGATGTAAATAGAATTCGACACTTAAATATCTTCAAACAAATAGCATCTAAATAATATCATAAAAAATGGAGATTATTGGCATTGGTAAGATAAATGCCTCAAAATTAATGGAGTATTAAAGTAATGATTATTCGAATAGAAAATTTCAAGTCATATTCAAATAACATTGCTATTTGAGAGAGATGAAGGATTATTTTAATGGATTATGAGGTAAAATTAGGATATTCTTTCATCACATTTATTTAGTTTATTATACATATTATACTAAATATTTTTTCCATTTCACCATTATTTACTTTCCCCGTTATTATTATATTGCTTAATATGTTCTTATTATTATTTTTCTAATTACTATTACTATTGATAATTATAATTTTATAAAAATCACCAATTTACAACAATAAAATCTTATTATTATAATTTTTATAATTGTTTGTGTAATTTGCAACTACAAAGTAATTAACTACATTAGAAGTTTAATGTTGATAGAAGATGATGATGAGGATGATAGATTGAAAAAGAATATGAAAAGAGAAGATGATGACCTTAACCTAAATAATAGATTGAAGCAAAAGATTAAATAGAAAATTTGAATATATTTATTTTTAATTTTTAGGAACTTGAATTTTTTAATTTGTCTTCAATTTATTTTTATGATACAATTAGTTTGTTTTGATTATGAAAATAAAATATTAGAAAATTAGAAAATATATTAAAATAAGTTGATTTTGAAAAAAATCATAAATTTAATTTGACTATGATACAACTTGGATTTACGTTTTAAGTAATATCAATAATATTTGGTCTTAAATTAGAAAATAAATAAATAAATATGAAATGCTAAAAATAGTTTGTAATATTAAAATTTAAAAAAAGAAGGTTTAGTATTTGATACACGGATAATGTACTTTTTTTATTCCACAAACAACCTTAAAAAATGCCATGTGTCTTTTTTTTTTACTATTTTTAATCTTTTACTATACCCTATAAGATATTTGTTAACCTCTGACCTTACTTGTAGAATTTAAAATTTCCACTCTCAGTGTACCAAATATTATTCCAAAAATAAATTTAATGTTTTAACATTAAATTTAAAATTAATAGTTCAATCGATTATTTTAATACATTAAAATCATAATTAAGTTTTATATATTATTAGTGTACACATCCAAATTGAATCAAACTTTAATCACTATTCTCAAAATACTTTTTATTTTTTGGAATTTAATCATGTTATACCACCATCTAAAGTAGACACATGGCATGCTTAGAGAGCTCCAAGTGGATACTTGAAGATAGTCACTCACCCTCCATTCTTGGTCATCAATTTATGCATTTTTTTGGTTTTTTGGCTAGATTTGTCTCATATTTCTTACTTTAGAGCACTTTGTTTGAGTTTCTTATTATTGTGCCACCATTTTCGTATTTGTTTCTAATATTTTAGAACACATTTTTTATATTCAATGGCCAAAAGAGGTTGCAGGTCTATTAGGGCTCTACTATAGAAAGCATGGCCATTATAACCCCATCCATAGTAATGGTGGGAATGGTCACTTTAGCCTTTTCAAACCTCTCTACAGTCCCCCGTCCTAGAAAGCCAAAACGTCCTCTAGTTGCAAGATATTATCCTTCATCTCTAACTCTTTTTCCTCAAGGGCATCCCTCAACCATTGGTTTTCCTTCTCGAATTATGCCTTAGCATTCTCTACAAGCTCTATCCACTGCTGTAGTTGAGCAATTTTCTCCCGGGCTTTTTGCAACAAATCCTTATGTTCCTATTGTTTGTTCAAGAGAGAGGCATACCGTTCTCTTATATTGGAATGTCTCACATGTATGACTCGATCATCCGTCATGAAAGAACTCTCTGGAAACTTAGACGTACCAACAACTTGATTTGGACCAACATAGGGAACAATTGCCAAGCAAGTACTTGTAAAAAAGATAACCGCCAGACTTAGATAAAGGATTAACACATTTTACCTTGCTGAATGAAAGAAATGCCTTGAAGGATCATATGGTCCCCAGTGATCATATAAAAAAAATACTATAATAATAATAAAAACAATATGGCAAATTCTAAAAAAAAGAAAGATAATATATATTTATGAGAAAACAAAGTAAGATATATTTTTAAAGAAATAAATAATATATAACTTTAAATAAAAATATATTTATAATACAATAATCTAATACATATATGCATAAAAACTACATATTTAAAAATAATATAAACAATATATGTTATACAATATACAAAATTTTATACAATATTAAGGATAAAACAATTTAAATGTTATATATAATATAATATAATAATATATAATATATAAAATTTTAAAAAAGTATGTAATATAATAGCTAATGTGCAAATTTTAAAATAATATGTAATATATAAATAATATTGAACTTAATAAAATAACCTAATATTAATAATAAATAGTAATAATTTAATACATATATGATACTAAAATAATTAAAAATAAGAATAAAAATGAAAATAAAAAGAATTAAAAATCAAAGAAACAAGGATCAAATCAAAATAATAAAAAACTAAAGTAAAATTGTAAAAGAATGATGTTGGAACGCATGCCAAACTATAGGGACTTCTTCGGCAATTATGCCCTATCTCCTAAACGGCGCTGTTCCATCACCTCGCCTTTAAAATGGCTTTAGGGACCAATTCGAGACAAAAGCAAATTTTCAGGTATCGGATTAAGAAATAAATGAGAATTTAAATTGAACGAAATTAAAAATAATAAAATTGCGGAAGGACCAAAGAGGCAAATTGCCCCTTTTATAAAAACACGCGGATCCTCCCCAGATATCGGGTCAACACGCGGATCCTGGCCCTTAAACGACGTCGTTTTGGCCTCCGAAAATGATTCCCAAAACGACGCCGTTTAACAGGTATATAAATATCATTTTTTGGCCCAAAAATTTCATTTTGTTTGCTGTTCCAAAAAAAAAAAACAGAGAGCTTTCTCTGTTTGCTCTCCTCTGCGATTTCTCGCCGGACTCGTGAGGGAGCTTCGCCAATCGCGCGCGACGCCGCCGAGCACACGTGCACTGATAGCTGAACTCCAAAGGTAAAAATATTCTCTTTTTCGTATTTTTATATTATATATATATATATTATATATAAAAAACAATTTTGTATCTGTATGTATGCTGTTTCGAAAAGAAAGAAAAGAAAAAAATGAAAACAAAAACCTTTGCCAAGTTTTCGACTGTGTGTTCGTATATATCCCCCTCCTTTACAATGTTTTTACATCCGTTTATATAGCCAAATGAAATCAAATATAATTACGCTTGGATTTCTTGCTATATTTGCTCTTTTTTTTTTCCTTTTCTTCTTGCAGTAACCTAAGAAAATCTACTGTGACGATGAGGCCAAATTTGTCTTTGATGGGGATTATGGCGCCTAGGGTTTCGAAACCCTTGGTTTCGATTTAGTTTGGGCCTTTTGGGCCCCGTGAGGTTTGGTGTTGTTGGGTTAGGGGTTTAGTTTTGGCTTGTAATGTTAATTGGGCTCTCAGTAATGGATTAGTGATTTGGGTTTGGGTTTGAATTTTATTTTTGGGCTAATTGGGTTAGGGGTGTAATTTAGTTTAGGTTAATAGTGGGCTACGGGTAATATTTGTAAATTCGGGCTCAGAAATTGGTCAGAAAGGACTTTATTAAATATTATTTCCTTGTTTTTGAATGGTATGAGCCCGGAAAAATAGGCCTATTATTAAACCGCCCTCTTTGCTCATTGTCGTGAAACGAGAATAGAGTAAAGACTATAAAGGACCAATTTTGCCCGGTCTTACCGAGCCTTAACTTCTTGATCCTCATCTTCTTCCAAAGAGTCTCTAACCCAACCGCAACTTCAAGGAGATTGAATCTGTAGCTTTAATCTTATTCTCTCGCAACTTCGTGGAGATAAGACTCGCTCTTGTAGATTTAGTCCATCCTCACAGAATTTAAGGAAAGTGAGACTAGTATCTTTGATCTTGCTTCACCGCAATATTCAGAAGACAAGATCTCGCTATTTTCACCGCTCACCGCCAACTCGTGGAGGCAAGCTAATATCTTCGATCGCTTCCCGCAACTTCGAAAGATAAGATCTGTTGTCTTGATCCCGCTCCACTGCAACCGGGGAGGCAGCTAATATCTTCGATCTGCTTTCCTGCAACTTTAGGAAGATAAGATCTGCTTGTTCTTGATCTGCTCCACTGCAACTTCGTGGAGGTAGGCTAATATCTTCGATCCGCTTCCTGCAACTTCGGAAGATAAGATCTCGCTTCTTCGATTTGCTCCGCTACAACTTCGGAGGCGGTTAATATCTTTCGATCCGCTTCCTGCAACTTCGTGAAAATAAGATCTGCTTGCTCTTGATCGCTCACCGCAACTTCGAGGAGGTAGGCTAATATCTTCGATCTGCTTCCTGCAACTTCGTGAAGATAAGATCTCGATGTCTTCGATCCGCTCCGCTACAACTTCGTGAGGCAGGCTAATATCTTGACCGCTTCCTGCAACTTCGTGAAGATAAGATCTCTGCTGCTTCATCGCTTCCATCGCAAACTCGTGGATGCCAGATCGATGTTTTCAATCCGCTTCATCGCAACCTCGGAAGGCGGGATTCGCTATCTTTTAGCTGCTCCCATCGCAAACTCGGGGAGACAAGGCCGATGTCTTCGATCCGCTTCACCGCAACCTCGTGAAGGCCAAATCGCTATTTTAGTCCGCTCCACTGCAGCTTCAGGGAGGTCAGGCTGAAAGCGTCAATCTACCCTACTACATTGTCCTATAGAGGACATGACCTGTAGAATGGGTATATGCTTATGCCGAATGATTAGGATGCCCTGATCGAAATGAGTCAAATGCTCCTAATTAGACGCGCTATGATATATGAATGCAGAAATGTTATGAGCATGATTCCTACTTAAGGTGTCATCACTCATTTGTTCTTCATCCTCGTTCCTCTCGAAGTATCAATTATATTCTGCTCAAATAATTTGCCCCATGGTAATTCTGAGTCCACTCCACTTGAACATTTGGACATAAAGTTTGTACCTCCCACTGCAACTTCAGCGGAATAACATTTGGTTTCTTCCATCCATCCTGCTGCCACTCAGAGGTATAGAATTTGTATCATTTTCAATCAATTTGATCTGTTACACCATTCCCTGGGTGTAATGACCAGATGTATATGCATGAAATTTGCATGAATGCAGAGTATCATTTTTCTTTTCCCAAAAATGATCCACTTTTACACTTGGGTTGACATTGCTCATTATTTGTCGAGAAGGTATCACTGACGAAATGTCTTATCTTTTTGTTCAACCAATAAAAATCCAAAAAGATAATCATCTTTCAATATTTCCAACCCTTAGGCTTGGTGAGTTCTAAACAATAGTCATGTTTCAGATTCTCATAGTATTTAGAAGCTTCTAAAGTAATATGCGAAACTCCTTTTATGAAAGTATTATTAGTCCATTAATCGTTATTTCAATATAAAATGCTTGAAAAAGATCACAACAATGGACGAGAAAGAAATTAATCAAGAGCATAGCTCGAAACAAATAAGTTAATCAAAGATAACCAAGGCAATAAAAGAAAATAGATTGGGGTGTATCTTGAAAAGAATAAAGTAATCAAAGATAACCAAGGCCATAAAAGAAAATTGATTGGGGTGTATCTTGAAAAGAATAAAGTAATCAAAGATAGAAAATTCAAAATGAGTAAGATAGAAGTTAGGTGCCCCAGATATCGCAGCCTGAGCTTCTTTGTACAAACTTCTTGAGAACCATTTTGAGCTCAATACGTGTTTAGAGGATCCGAGTACTTTGTCAATGCCCCAAGACGTAGCATATTTCCTCATTGTTAATTCAGTATAGCAAGACTACCACATGCCCTATCTTTGATCAAAATTTGAGCCGCTTTTTTCGGGTTTTCAGCTCAAAACCCCTTTGGTCACAAAGCGCCCTTTGCGGGTTTTCGCCTTGGCCTCTCCTTTTTTTTTTGAATTTGATCTCAAGGCGCCCTTTTCAGGTTTTCACCTTAGCCTTTCCCCTTTCAGGTAAAATACTTCTTGACTGAACCTGAATTCGCCGAATTGGGCAAGTCTTTGCCATCCGTCTCGGTCAATATCAATGCTCCTCTAGAAAAAGCCCTTTTTACTACATAAGGTCCTTCCTAGTTTGGCATCTGCTTTCCTCTGAAATCCTTTTGTATAAGAAAGGTCTTTTTCAACATTAGGTTCCCCTTGTGGAATTCTCTAGGATGAACCTCTTTGTCGTAAGCTTGCATCATCTGACCGTGATGGATAACTTTTAACCTTTTCTTCGATTAGGTTCAATTGGTAAAAACGCTTCCATTC
Organism: Gossypium sturtianum; assembly: GCA_025698515.1. NCBI lineage: Eukaryota > Viridiplantae > Streptophyta > Magnoliopsida > Malvales > Malvaceae > Gossypium > Gossypium sturtianum. The sequence goes on from CM046952.1 coordinate 60,868,734, forward strand.
CATAAACCAATGGGCAAGATGTTGCCCCGGTAAAGGTCCTGGCCAACATTCGATAATCATAGAGGATAAATGGTAACTTCTTTATGCCAATCTTTACAAGTCTCTTGATCTTTCCTACAATCCTTGTTTTGTTTTTTATTTTTTCTTTATATATTTTTTTCTTTTGGCAACCTTTGTTTGTCTTCGTGATATGTCACTCGATCTTTGAACAAACTATAAACTTTGACATTGTACAGTTATGCATTATTAAACATGATCCTTTCTGGCATTCTTTGCCGGCACCTAATCCTTTCCTTTTTTTTTGAAATTTGATGACTGTCGTCTTTGCAATATTGGCATATGAAGCAACATTCACCATCTTAGTGAAGTAATCGATGACCAAAAAGATAATTCGATGTCAACTAGAAGCTTTTGACGAGATCGGCCCCATAACATCCATGCCCTACATATAGTAAAGTCTGTGAAGAAAATGGAGGAGTCACATAAATCTTGTCTTCTTCAATTCAGTATTTGCGGTATAACTAATGCAGTCCCCTTCCATGGTAGACCAACAGTGCCCGATCCTCATATTTAGCCCGCGTCTTAGTAGCCCAGGCATGTCCTAATATGATCGTGCGAAAACATCTTTGAATTCTTGAAAATAACTCAATGATGTCTCGCTAGGCTACAATCTTCACCTCTTTTCTGGGCTCATAATATCCATTGACCCTTTGTAGAGTAGGGTCTATTTTTCATCTTATTCTACCATTCTTAACAAATCAGAAGATAGGTTACAATCTCTGTCATCTTCAAAGTCCTGAGATCCCTCTAGACACATATCTTACTCGAAAGGAAACTCGAGTCGATGAGTGTGGTTGTTCTCATCGTTGATATCCGGAGACCTATTGTAGGTTCAAGGAAGATTCCAAAGAATAAATGATTCAAAGAATGATTATTTGTATGGTCATGAATGAATAATGAAAGAATACTTGAAAGAAAGTCCAAAGAACAAACAAAAGAAAAAAACTAAGAACAATTGTTTGTACAAAGATGAAATGAAAAAATAAAAGAATATTTGCTCAAAAAGATGCATTTTATTGAAATAAAAATTCGAACACAAGCCTATTTCACAAAAGGGTTCTTATTGCCTCTAGGCTTAAGGCAACAAGCGTGTTTTGAATATTACTCTAGTTAGCTCTAAAAATACAGGGATCTCTTGCACAGTCCCATTATTCAAAACACTCCCAAGTATGCAAGGGCTTGGAAACTTTGTTCCTCGGTTCCCTCTTCAATTTTGACTTCTTCAAGGAGTCGTAACTTTCTTGTCTCATCCTTCAATTATCGCATTTAATACCTCGTCAAAGTGATCAGGTTCTGATGAAACGTCGAACTTAACAATTCCCATTTTAATGAACCTTTCGACCAACTTTTTAAACGTAGTACAGTTTTCAATTGAGTGACCCGTTATTCCCGCGTGGTACTCGCATTGGGCATTCTCATTATACCATTTTGGGAACGGAGGTTGCACGGGTTCCGAGTAGAACAGAGACACCACATGCGCATCAAACAAATTCTGATACAGCTCCTTGTATGTCATCGGGATGGGTGTGAACTGGAGCCTTTCTGCATTTGGCCTCAAATTAGATTCCTGCTTTGAAGAGCCTTGATAGCTAGTGGTTACAACCCTCGGCTGGCCTACGGTGACTGATTTGGGATGCATGCTCAGGATACTCACTTCATTTTCCTTATTTCTCGTGGCTGATCTTTTAGCGCTTTCTCCCGTGTCTATCCTCCCACTCCTTACCGCATTTTCAATCATCTCACCAGACATTACTATATCTAAAAAGCTTATGGTGGCGCTTCCCAACATATGGTTAATGAATGGGGCTTTTAAAGTATTGATGAAAAGCATCGTGGTTTCATTTTCTAAAAGCGGCGGCTGAACTTGTATGGCAACTTCCCTTCATCTTTGTGCATACTGCCTGAAGCTTTCATTTGATTTCTTATCCATGTTTTGCAATGTGATTCTGTCAGGCGTCATGTCTGTCACATGACTGTATTGCTTCATAAATGCTTGCGCTAGGTCTCTCCATGAATTAATCCTAGCACGGCTCAGTTGATTATACCACTTGGATGCTGCCCCCACCAAACTATCTTGGAAGCAGTGGATTAACAATTGATCATTATTAACATACCCAGTCATCCATCTACAGAACATGGTAATATGGGCTTCAGGACAGCTAGTCCCATTGTACTTCTCAAATTTTGGCATTTTGAACTTGTGAGGAAGCACCAAATCTGGAACCAAACTCAAGTCTTTAGCATCAATTCCATGGTGATTATCAGCATTTTCCAAAGCCTTGAACTTTTCTTCTAACCATCTACAACGGTCCTCTAACTGCCTTGGTAATTCAATTCTCGTCCCTTCGCTCTCTGCTATATCTAAATCAGGGATAACAGGATTAGCAGGGTTATTTCCTGGGTTAGATCCTGAGCCAACTTGGAAATTCATGGGCACCCCAGTATCAGCTTGACCTTGTTGAGGCCTAATTATGAAAGATGGCTCTCGAGGATATGCTTCAGGTCGTGTTTGTGCATGCAGTGGGGTAAAACCCGGAGGATAATCCTCATTATCTTCTCCAGCATTAGTCATGGGGCCTTTTCCCTTGTCCATTGCCCCATTCAGTAGCTGAGTCATTTGATCTACCATATTCCTTTGGGCTTCCATCATCTGTTCCCTCATATCTTGTTGGATCTTTGCCAACCGCTTCTTGCAAATTGGTCTTGCATGTCTCTTTGGAACTGCTCAAGTCTTTGATCCATATCTTTCGTCTTAGCACGAGTACCGTAACGATGTTTAGTTTCCAGATTAACTTTCTCTCTTTCTCTCTTTTTCTGAAATAACTTCAACTAATTAGGGTCCTTCTATGGATTTTAATGCATATGATGCGATGTAATGCAAATGCATGAAATGAATGCAAAAAGAAAGAGAGGCGTTGATTCTGAATTCAATTCCATTAGAACAACTTTTCAAGAAAATAAATTCATTTACATAAAACAGATATTTATACGGCCTTTCCCTCATATTCCAAGCGAAGACATTGATCCCTTTCTTCTTATCTGGATATTAAGGTCCAATCTCGTGAACTTTCTAATAAATGTCTCTACTAGCTCTTTTTACTTGATCTAGGCCGCGACTCACTGCTCACTTATTTCCACAATGCTCGTTAGCCTCTTCAAGAAAGCCGAGACGTGGTGATTCTCGAATAGTCTTCGTCAGCTTGAATCCTTGGGCAATAAAGTCTTGTATTCCTTCACGGACTATCAGTCTTTTTTCGTTGTGTTTACTTGCACCATATTCGAACGACCGTATTATAATCCACTTTATCAAGAAATCCATTTTCTCATGACAAACTCTTCTATTTATCAATCGAATTTGAATCAACACCTCTTTTCTATGATGTGAATGCAATGCAATCAAAACAAAAGAGAACACGTTAGCACAAGAGAAATAAATAACAAAATAGGGCACCTATCTGGGTGACCATTAGGGTTTGGCATAGTTCTACCTAAGGTGGGCTCTTAGGGTTCACTATATGCGGTTTAGTTCTAAAGAAAAGGTACTTGAACCAGTGAGATTCCTCAATCTTCACCCATTATAGGCTCATACAGATCGAGTTCATTCAGGGAATACATTTCCCTATGGCCATGCGCTAAGTGAAAATCTCATGAAGACATAGGTACAGATGTATCCCTAAGCAATCCACTAGCCCATGCGGGTGAAAACCTCACGAAGGCATAGTTTCTCACTCCCACTTAAAGGTGCGACCACAACGGTCATGCAATGCAATGTGCTCAAAAAAATAACAATCATATGCAATGACACAAACAAATGCAACAAAAGGATCGTAATTTTCAAATCAAATTTTCAAATCGAATCTTCAAATTTCCGAAAAAGGACAGAAAATAATTAATTTTACGGCTTGACTTTCTTATTGGTCCCCAGTAGAGTCGCCAAGCTGTCGAAACCATTTTTAATTTTTATAAGAAAAAAAATTGGGATCGACTTTAAAAACGAAATGGAGTCGCCACCAACCCCTTTTTTTGTTTAGGTGTGATTGGATCACCTTGTAAAAAAAAAATTTTGGTCTACGAAATAGAAAAACAGTTCGAGTCGGTTACATGCATTTAGGAAGGATTAGCACCCTCGTAACATCCAAAATTGGTACCGGATTGATTAGTTATTGTCCTAATGTCGAAAATTCGAAAGGATTTGAAAACATGATTTCTTTAAAAACTTGAATAGTTTGAGTTGGAACTTGAGATTCCTTTGTTCCAAAAGAATACAAACATCACATCCAGCACGTTAGAACATGATGTTTTAAACCCTCATAATCAAAATCATCTCATGATTTACAAAATTCATTAAAAGGATATTTAGTTATTTAGTCAAACGAAAAATCGAAACCCAACACGTTAGGGCACTATTTCCCTAATTTCTAAACACAAAACATTGCCTTATTTAAGAAAAAACTTTTGGATAAATAGTTGCAATTAAAAATGAAAACATTTTCTAAAACAATGATTTGAATGAAATGTGGCATTAGAACATTACCGAACATAAATTTCAAAGAGCATTTTACTAAGTAAAAAAATAACATAACAAATAATGAAAATAATGCAAGTAATATAACAATTATACTAAGGTAAATAAATATTACAAATTTATTCTTAAAAATATGAATGATCAAATAAAAGATAGAAAGCAAACAACAAAAAATCTATTTAAAAAAGAAATTAAGGAATAAATATAAAAATTTTACACAAGATTAAATGTATATATAAAAATAAGATGAATAATGTATATAAAAAAATACTATAACAATAAAAAAACAATATGGCAAATTCTAAAAAAAAAAGATAATATATATATATATATGAGAAAACAAAGTAAGATATATTTTTAAAGAAATAAATAATATATAACTTTAAATAAAAATATATTTATAATACAATAATCTAATACATATATGCATAAAAACTACATATTTAAAAATAATATAAACAATATATGTTATACAATATACAAAATTTTATACAATATTAAGGATAAAACAATTTAAATGTTATATATAATATAATATAATAATATATAATATATAAAATTTAAAAAAAATATGTAATATAATAGCTAATGTGCAAATTTTAAAATAATATGTAATATATAAATAATATTGAACTTAATAAAATAACCTAATATTAATAATAAATAGTAATAATTTAATACATATATGATACTAAAATAATTAAAAATAAGAATAAAAAATGAAAATAAAAAGAATTAAAAAATCAAAGAAACAAGGATCAAATCAAAATAATAAAAAAACTAAAGTAAAATTGTAAAAAGAATGATGTTGGAACGCACGCCAAACTATAGGGACTTATTGGGAAATTATGCCCTATCTCCTAAACGGCGCCGTTCCATCACCTGCCTTTAAAATGGCTTTAGGGACCAATTCGAGACAAAAGCAAATTTTCAGGGCTGGATTAAGAAATAAATGAGAATTTAAATTGAACGAAATTAAAAATAATAAAATTGCGGAAGGACCAAAGAGGCAAATTGACCCTTTTATAAAAACACGCGGATCCTCCCCGGATATCGGGTCAACACGCGGATCCTGGCCCTTAAACGACGTCGTTTTGGCCTCCGAAATGATTCCCAAAACGGCGCCATGTTTAATGTGTATATAAATATCATTTTTAGCCCAAAATTTCATTTTGTTTGCTTGTTCCAAAAAAAAAAAAAAAAAGAGCTTTCTCTGTTTGCTCTCCTCTGCGCGATTTCCGCCGGACTCGTGAGAGGTCCGCCAATCGCGCCATGACGTCAAGCTGCGACCACCGTGCACGTGTGGTGGTGGAACTCCAAAGGTAAAAAAATTCTCTTTTTCAGTATTTTTATATTATTATATATATATATATATATAAAAACAATTTTGTATCTCAGATGTAAGTTTGTTTTGAAAAGAAAGAAAAGAAAAAATGAAAACAAAACCTTTGCCGAGTTTTCGATCAGGTGTTCGTATATATCCCCTCCTTTACAATGTTTTTACATCCGTTTATATAGCCAAATGAAATCAAATATAATTACAGCTTTGGATTTCTTGCTATATTTGCTATCGCTTGTTTTTCCTTTTCTTCTTGCAGTGTAATCTGAAATCTACTACACGATGAGGCCAAATTTGTCTTGATGGGGATTATGCGGCGCTTAGGGTTTCGTAAACCCTTGGTTTCTGATTTAGTTTGAGCCTTTTGGGCCCGTGAGGTTTGGTGTTGTTGGGTTAGGGGTTTAGTTTTGTCTTGTAATGTTAATTGGGCTCTCAGAATGGATTAGTGATTTAGGTTTGGGTTTGAATTTTGTTTTTGGGCTAATTGGGTTTGGGGTGTAATTTAGTTTAGGTTAATAGTGGGCTACGGGTAATATTTGTAAATTCGGGCCTGTAAATTGGCTGTAAAGGGACTTTATTAAATATTATTTCTTGGTTTTTGAATGGTATGGACCCGGGCAAAATGGGCCTATTACAGCAACAATTTCCAAACTTAAAGCAGTTACGTATTAGACTCTCAGCAAGATTACTTTTCCTAGTTATACTCTTATTACATCTTCAAACATGGAGATGTAAATAGAATTCGACACTTAAATATCTTCAAACAAATAGCATCTAAATAATATCATAAAAAATGGAGATTATTGGCATTGGTAAGATAAATGCCTCAAAATTAATGGAGTATTAAAGTAATGATTATTTGAATAGAAAATTTCAAGTTATATTCAAATAACATTGCTATTTGAGAGAGATGAAGGATTATTTTAATGGATTATGAGGTAAAATTAGGATATTCTTTCATCACATTTATTTAGTTTATTATACATATTATACTAAATATTTTTTCCAATTCACCATTATTTACTTTCCCCCTTATTATTATATTGCTTAATATGTTCTTATTATTATTTTTCTAATTACTATTACTATTGATAATTATAATTTTATAAAAATCACCAATTTACAACAATAAAATCTTATTATTATAATTTTTATAATTGTTTGTGTAATTTGCAACTACAAAGTAATTAACTACATTAGAAGTTTAATGTTGATAGAAGATGATGATGAGGATGATAGATTGAAAAAGAATATGAAAAGAGAAGATGATGACCTTAACCTAAATAATAGATTGAAGCAAAAGATTAAATAGAAAATTTGAATATATTTATTTTTAATTTTTAGGAACTTGAATTTTTTAATTTGTCTTCAATTTATTTTTATGATACAATTAGTTTGTTTTGATTATGAAAATAAAATATTAGAAAATTAGAAAATATATTAAAATAAGTTGATTTTGAAAAAAATCATAAATTTAATTTGACTATGATACAACTTGGATTTACGTTTTAAGTAATATCAATAATATTTGGTCTTAAATTAGAAAATAAATAAATAAATATGAAATGCTAAAAATAGTTTGTAATATTAAAATTTAAAAAAAGAAGGTTTAGTATTTGATACACGGATAATGTACTTTTTTTATTCCACAAACAACCTTAAAAAATGCCATGTGTCTTTTTTTTTTTTTACTATTTTTAATCTTTTACTATACCCTATAAGATATTTGTTAACCTCTGACCCTACTTGTAGAATTTAAAATTTCCACTCTCAGTGTACCAAATATTATTCCAAAAATGAATTTAATGTTTTAACATTAAATTTAAAATTAATAGTACATTAAAATCATAATTAAGTTTTATATATTATTAGTGTACACATCCAAATTGAATCAAACTTTAATCACTATTCTCAAAATACTTTTTATTTTTTGGAATTTAATCATGTTATACCACCATCCAAAGTAGACACATGGCATGCTTAGAGAGCTCCAAGTGGATACTTGAAGATAGTCACTCACCCTCCATTCTTGGTCATCAATTTATGCATTTTTTTGGTTTTTTGGCTAGATTTGTCTCATATTTCTTACTTTAGAGCACTTTGTTTGAGTTTCTTATTATTGTGCCACCATTTTCGTATTTGTTTCTAATATTTTAGAACACATTTTTTATATTCAATGGCCAAAAGAGGTTGCAGGTCTATTAGGGCTCTACTATAGAAAGCATGGCCATTATAACCCCATCCATAGTAATGGTGGGAATGGTCACTTTAGCCTTTTCAAACCTCTACAGGTCCCTTTCCTAGAAAGCCAAAACGTCCTCTAGTTGCAAGATATTATCCTTCATCTCTAACTCTTTTTCCTCAAGGGCATCCCTCAACCATTGGTTTTCCTTCTCGAGTTATGCCTTAGCATTCTCTACAAGCTCTATCCACTGCTGTAGTTGAGCAATTTTCTCCCGGGCTTTTTGCAACAAATCCTTATGTTCCTATTGTTTGTTCAAGAGAGAGGCATACCGTTCTCTTATATTGGAATGTCTCACATGTATGACTCGATCATCCGTCATGAAAGAACTCTCTGGAAACTTAGACGTAACAACAACTTGATTTGGACCAACATAGGGAACAATTGCCAAGCAAGTACTTGTAAAAAAGATAACCGCCAGACTTAGATAAAGGATTAACACATTTTACCTTGCTGAATGAAAGAAATGCCTTGAAGGATCATATGGTCCCCAGTGATCAACTATGAAAATCAGGGTCTTCGCTATTAAGGCAAGAGGTACAACCTATGGAGCATTAGTCGAAGGATTTTGATATGCAGTCCTAAAAGGCCTATTTGAAACATTTTGGCCTAACCCTGGGTGGAATAGTTGAAGCACTTGTGGAATTGATACAAGGAGTATCCTTCCTTTGATCTCCACTCGCTACAATTGTACCCCGATGGGGTAGAGGATAACTACCCAACTCTCAGATAGAGATACCCCCGACTTTGATAACCTTCATCCTTTTGTTGACATAGAAGTATTCTATCTCTTACTCAACCCTGTAGGATTCTTATCAGATCTCTTATCGTCAACACGTGGCACATCATCTGCACTAGAAAAAAAAACATAAAGATGAACACTTAGTCAAAACATCCAACTATAACCAAATGTTGTAGACGTCATTACCTGATATAGATTTAGAAAGAGTATTGGACAATAGAATAGCACGAACATCAGAGGATTTTCTAACACGACTGTGAAATGATTGAAATATCTTCTTCTAAATCAAAGTTAGAAAGATCCATTCGAGGAGAAGCGGGAGTTGCAAAGTAGTCCGCAGGGATAAGTGGCACCCCATACAACATATCATCATATTATTTCCACCCTCGATCTAGTAACTTAGCGTAAGTGGTAATGCACTCCCAAGACTCTGTCTTTAGCCCTAGAAGAATATTGGCTATAGAGTCTTTCGAAATGAAAGTCCAAGCATAAGCAACTAGCATGCTACACTTGGTACCTCGATAACCATTCGCAACATCTCTTTTTGTATAGTTGTAAGAACCCTTGTTGGAGAGGTTGTAATATCCGGGATTTATGGCTTATGCATTATTGCTAAATTATGTGAAGTAGCATGCCTGTGTGTGTTGTAAATATGTTTTATGAATTTTTAGAACTTTAGAGTGTAGGAAAAAGCCTTAGAAATTATTTGATTTTAAGTTTTAAAGGGGAGCTAAGCCTGAGAGGCCTTAAGAAAATTAGTAGGGGAGATAGGACACAAAAATCAGCTTGTTAAAGTGGCAAGGAGGCGCCACTTAAAGCCCTGGTAAGTGACGCCATATGCAAGGTGCAAGGGCTAGGTTCGAGCTGCAAGGGAAGCAAATGGGAGTGTTTATTTTTGCAGCAAGGAGAGACAGAGGTGGACGGCAATGGGACACCAAGGAGATGAGCTTTAGATGTGGTTAATTTCTTTTAAAATTCGGCTGAGATGGGAGGATAAATGTTGGATTATTTCAATTATTTTGAATGGGTGTTAAAGAGAAAAATAAGGAGGAAAATTTGGGATTTGATAAGGGAAGAAGAGTTGGCTAGGCCAAGGGAGTCTTTGGTGACAAATTCGGCTAGGTGTGTATAGGAGGGATAGCCAAAATTTCTTTAAGGGATAGTTGTATTTTCTGCTCTTCTCTTTTTTTTTAGGGGTGTGCAAATTTCTTAAGTCAAAACACCACCATTGCCGAACCTCTCTTCATCTCTTTTTCTTTCATTTGTTAAGGCCAAATCTTCTTCTCCTCTTTCTTCATTGCCGCAACCCCTAAAGTCTCATACACTTCCTCTTCATTTTTGTTAAAGCCGAATCCTCATTTGCCCTAGCCGATTGTTCAAAGAAACTCCAAAAGCCGAAACCCATTTGATCAACATCTAGCCATAGCCGAATAACTCCTAGAGTGTAAGCAAAGGTGCCGTCGACCACAAAGATTAAGGGTAAGGATTCAATTGTCGTCATTTTATTTCTTTCCTTTAAGCCAAATCAAGACTCTAATACCATTTATGTTCTTTGGCCAAACTATAAAAGAGGTTTCAGATTTGTCTATAGTCGACTATAAGGAGGAGATCTTCGGGATTTCAATATCTAAGGTAAGAAACGTATGATCTTAGGCTGAAGGCCATTTATTAAGTTTATTAAGTGATTGAAAATCGGATCTAACATGAGTCTATAGGTATTTCGACAGATACCACAACCAAGTAGCAATTTCGAGACTTAAGATTCACAAGGTGAGCCAATATGGTATTCGGCCATAGGCCACTTTCATGAGTTTTGGGTTCGAACCGATTTTAACAAAGGTTATGCAGAGATTTCGACATCTCCATTAGCAGATAGCAATTTCGGGATTTGAGTGGTAACTAAATCGGCCGCAAGGTAAGGATTTTGGTTGTGCTAATCCTTCGGGATTTGATTATATAGCCGAATAGGTTTTTACTAAAAGTACTAAGTGTTGGCCGAATATAGGAACTAAGGATCTAGAGTGTTAGATCGGGATTTTGGGATTTCAAAGGAAAAGCATTAAGTAAACTGTGTGTGTACCCCACACTAACTCTTAATAGATTTATGGCATCAATTTAATATATGTGTTTATAATAATGTGAAAAGTGGGCAAAGGTACCATGTGATGGTACAAAGTACTCAGGTACGTAACCTTAACATTTTGTTAATAAATGATATGAATATTATTATGATATGAATAATTGGAATATGATACATATGTGAATATCGATAAGAATGTGGAATAAGGCATAAGGCATGATATTGCATATTCTGTGTGACATGGGGCATATGGGTTATATGGAAAGGGGAAGTGATCTGGTGGTTTATACCACAATATCTGAATGTGGTGACTCATGTCACGAAATCTGAATGTGGTGACTTATGTCATGAAATATTATCTGGTGGCTATGCCACAAAATTTATAAGGGCGATGAGCAAGTCGTCTGCAGCGACTGCCTTCGATGATGTGTAGTGGATGGAGGGTCGACTTAGTAGTCCCCACGGTGTGATGGTTGGTACGGGTGATGTGTAGCGGATGGTTATCTAGGTTTGGGTTCGGGATTGCATCATTATTTATATTCGTTATATGTGTATGATTTGATGTGCCTAAATCGTTGGGATTGGTGTTGGTTATACACACCGAGTCTGTTTGACTCACCCCGTTGTAGGATATTTTTCAGTGTGACACTCGATAACGGACCGGGTCGGCGGGAGCTTAGTGGTGGCCATGTTCAACTCAGACTTTATTTTAATTTTTGGACTTTTTATTTCTAAGTATTTTAGATTTATTCGGGTTTTGTTTTAATGTAATAAGGCCATAGCTATAAACTGATTATGCATGCATTTTTATTTATTTCATTATGATACAATTTTTATCAATTTAAAGTTTAAGCAACTTTTCTTAAAAATAAATTTTAAATGTTTAGACACCTAAACACGAACGATTTTTGAATTAAAGATTAACTCCAAAACAACTTGGAATTTTTATAAAACCACCCAAATTTTCCAAAGTAATGAACATGAATTTGAAACGTTTTACTCGAGGAACATACCAGATCCGGTCTGGGCTCGTGGGCCGGGTTTGAGGTGTTTCAATTTGGTATCAGAGCCCAGTTTTAAACTCTCGGCCTTGGGTTTAAAGCCCACAACATTTTCAAAATTGAGCCCAAACAAGTTTTTGTGAAAATTTTTGAAATTGAGCAGGTTTTCTGGCATGGCACCTAAGTCTCCGGCCCGAAGTCCACCAGGTAAGTACCCTAACCGTTGTGTGAATTAATGTATGATTTGTATATGGGTATAATGGGAACGTAGATTAGTATATTAAGTTATGGAACCCTAGGATTAGTTTACCCCAACACAAGAACTACATAAAATTTAAGGCGTAACTAAACAAACCTGTGAGTAATTCGCCGAGTTAAGGGTGTGGCAACCATTGTGCGCATGTCTAGGATTGGATTCAGGAAGAGCCTGGTATTTAAGCAGTCCTAGTGACTCACCTCCTCTTCACTCGATCCTACCTGGTGCGTAGTAACGGTTCACCCTAACCAAGAGGACTTATTCACGGGCTAAATTCAATAATTAAAACCCGAAAGGGACTAGCCATATCTTTTATAAAAAAAAAACCTAGTTGTAAAATCATCAAATTACTCCTTTGGTCCATAGCAAAATTTATTTTGAACATTCTTCCAAAATATTTCCGATTTACCCAAAATTATCCAAATACCCCTAGTTGTAAAATTACTAAAATGCCATTGGTTTATAAATTTACCATACTACCCTCGATTTTTACTAAAGTAATCTTGCTTTACAAAAATATCCAAAAACCCCTACTTTGCGAAATATTAAAATACCCTGATTTGGAAAATTTACGAAATTACCCCTGATTTACAAAATTACCAAAATGACCCCGATTTCAAAAATTTCCGCCATATCTCTGATTTGAGAAAATTTTCAAAAGGTACCCTCGAGTTTTGAAAATTTCAAAGTGCCTTGATTTATTAAGATTTTCAAATTGACCCTGACTTATTACCAAAATACCCTTATAGGATAAATGACGAAAATACCCCTGGGATAGGAACAGACAACAATGTTTGAATAGTGAATGTGTTCGGTAGGTACTACTGAATGATTGTGTTTCTCTGAATTAGGGTAGAAAATTGGGAACGAAAACTCTGAATGATCGAAAGAACCTCTATTAATTTTCTTTTCATAAAATTTCTTCGCGGGTAATCAGTGGAACAAAATACTAATGCATAAAACTTTCTAAACCAGATTAAAGCGCGATCGTAGGAATGAGTTCTAGGGGACGTGGTCGTAATACGCGAGGGCGTGGTAAAGGCAGAATGGCTGTATCGGAACCCGTTAGGTCTGGTCAAGGGTCCGAAAATGAGGTACCACCACCCCCACCACCAGCTGTTGGTGTTGAGCAGCAAGATCAGACGGGGGATGATGCAGTATCGTAGGCAGTGCTACGAGTTCTTGAGAGGGTGGCTGGAGCAGGTGGAGGTGGGGGAGCTCGAAAATCTGTACCCGAGCAACTCCGAGCCAATAGAGCTGAAGTATTTCGTGGCATATCTGGGTGGCACCCAGTACGACTGAGTATTGGTTGGAAGCGACAGAGCGAATTATGGATGAGCTGGATTTGACTACTGAAGAGAAGCTGAAGGGAATGGTTTCGGTACTTCGCGATGAGGCATATCAGTGGTGGCTCACAGTTCGGGATGGTGCTACAGCTGAGGATCTCACTTGGGAGTATGTTAAGGCGGCATATCAGAAGAAGTATGTTGGAACTAGTTATACGGATGCGCAGAGAAAGGCATTTCTGGGGTTGGTTCAAGGGAACAAGTCCGTAGCGGAATATGAGGCTGAATTCTTAAGGTTGAGCCGGTATGCTCGAGGAATTCTGGCTACGGAGCATGAACGATGTGTCCGGTTTGAGGACGGACTTAGGGATGATCTAAGGTTGTTGATAGCTCCGCAGCAGGAGCAGGAATTTACCGTGTTAGTAGAGAAGGCTAAGGTAGCCAAGGAATTAAGGACTCTGTAAGGCGCAGAATACTGACCAGGAATAGGCAAAAGAGAGGTTTTGGGTCTCCGGGTCATCTGGGAATGCAGGAAGAGGCCTAGAGTTGATGGGCGCGAGATCAGCAAGTTACGACAGGAGGCCAGTATCGTACTTGTACACAATGTGGAAAGATGCACCTAGGAGAGTGTTGGAAGAAGACGGGAGGATGCTTTAAGTGTGGGTCTAAGGAACACATGATTAAGGACTGTCCTATTAAGATAGACGGAGTCGACCAACAGTCGTGGTTTTAATCAGCCGAAGAGGGGACAAAGAAATTTCAAGCAGGTCGCGTGGTCTGATTGGCGAGAGAAACGGTCTTTGAAGAGGACGTGGAACACCGAGCGAGAGGTGTTGGTATCATCGAGGCTAGACGATCGGGGATCGGTATATGCGATTCGTCGGAGGGAAGACAACGATGCACCCGATGTTATAACGGCACGTTCTTTATTTCGAGTTACCCTTTATTGCTTTGATAGACATAGGGTCAACTCATTCCTATGTTGCTAGTAAAGTATTCGAAACTTTGCATGTGAACTTTGAGACTGTACCTAGGAAGATGACTGTACTTAGTCCTTTAGGGCAGACTGTGATAGTAGATAAACTCTTTAAGGAAGTGCCTTTAGAAGTTAAGGGGATGCAGTTCCCAGCTGACTTAGTGGAACTACCATTCGGGGAATTTGATCTAATCTTAGGTAGGGATTGGTTAGTGAAGTACCGTGCGAATGTGGATTGCGCCGCTAAACGCATGTTGTTGAGAACTCCCGACGATAAAGAAGTTATGGTGATGGGCGAAAGACGGAACTATTTGTCGAATGTAGTATCCGCCCTTAAGGCGGAGAAGATGGTAAGGAAAGGATGTCCGGTTTTTCTGATGTGGGTCAGTGCCTTGGACACTAAGGAAACAAGTGTTGAAGGGGTTAGAACGAAGGGAATTCATGGATGTCTTTCCGAGGAATTACCCGAATACCCCGGATAGGGAGGTGGAGTTTGGAATTGACTTGCTACGGAAGCGGCTCTGTGTGTCAATCGCCCGCATGCAATGGCACCAAAGGAATTGGTTGAGCTCAAGGCTCAAATCCAAGAGTTGCTTGATCGTGGGTTTATCCGACCCAGTGTGTCTCCATGGGGAGCACCGGTCTTGTTTATGAAGAAGAAGGATGGAACTATGCGTATGTGCATAGATTATCGTCAGTTGAATAAGCTGACCATTAAGAACAAGTACCCGTTGCCAAGGATAGACGACTTGTTAGATCAGCTTAAAGGGGCTGCAGTATTCTCGAATATAGATCTAAGGTCTGGGTATCATCAGCTTAAGGTGAAGGAAGCGGATATCCATAAGACAGCTTTTCGGATAAGATACGGGCATTATGAGTTC
The DNA here is from genome assembly GCA_025698515.1 of Gossypium sturtianum. NCBI lineage: Eukaryota > Viridiplantae > Streptophyta > Magnoliopsida > Malvales > Malvaceae > Gossypium > Gossypium sturtianum. The sequence continues at coordinate 60,884,122 of CM046952.1, forward strand.
TTAGTAATACCGTTCGGATTGACGAATGCCCCAGCTGCGTTCATGGATATGATGAATCGGGTTTTTCAACCTTACTTGGATAGGTTCATCGTTGTGTTCATAGACGGCATCCTAGTATATTCCAAGTCTGAAGAGGAGCATGATGAGCATCTCCGGGTTGTGTTGCAAGTGTTAAGGGAGAAGAAGCTCTATGCCAAATTCAGCAAGTGTGAATTTTGGCTGAAGGAGGTCGCATTCTTAGGACATGTAGTGTCTGCAGAGGGGATAAGGGTGGATCCTAGGAAGATTGAGGCAGTGCTAGATTGGAAACCACCTAAGTCTGTGGCTGAGGTTCGTAGTTTCTTGGGATTGGCAGGCTACTACAGAAGGTTTGTAGAAGGGTCCTCATCAATAGCTGTACCTTTGACGAAGTTGTTAAGAAAGGAAGTACCTTTCGTATGGGCAGATAAGCAACAGGAGAGTTTTGAGAAGCTTAAGAGGGTTTTAACTGAAGCTCCGGTTTTGATTCAGCCTGAGGCGTGGAAGGATTTCGTGGTGTATTGTAATGCTTCTCATACAGGATTGGGATGTGTATTGATGCAAGACGGGAAGGTAGTCGCTTATGCGTCTCGACAATTAAGGCCACATGAGGTTAACTACCCGACGCATGATTTGGAATTGGCGGCAGTGGTCTTTGCTCTTAAGGTATGGAGGCACTATTTATATGGAGAAAAGTCAGTGATCTACACAGACCACAAAAGCCTTAAGTACCTGCTGACTCAGAAAGAGCTGAACTTGAGACAGCGAAGGTGGGTGGAGTTATTGAAAGACTACGATTGTTCTATAGAGTATCATCTGGGCAAGGCGAATGTAGTGGCAGATGCCCTAAGTTGGAAAGTAGTGTCGGAGCTGAGGGCAATGTTTGCACATCTTAGCTTGTATGATGATGGAAGTCTGCTGGCAGAATTGCAAGTTAAACCGACATGGTTGAATGAGGTGAAGGAAAGTCAGTTAATGGATGAGGATCTAAATGCTAAGCTACGACAAGTGCAGAGTGGAGAGTTAGAGGATTATGGTGTTAGCAGCGATAGAGTATTGTGTTGCAAGGGTAAGGTCTGTATGCCGAAGAACGAGGAGTTAAGGCGGAGAATTCTTCGAAATCGCATAGTAGCCCCTATGCTATGCATCCCGGAGGTAGTAAGTTGTATAGAGATCTAAGGGAACAGCTTTTGGTGGCCTGGTCTTAAGCGGAAGTTACAGAATTTGTAGGAAATGCTTGACGTGTCGCTGAAGTCAAGGTCGAACACCAAGTTCCGTCGAGATTGCTTCAAAGATAAAGATCCCGCAGTGGAAGTGGGAGAGAATCACCATGGACTTCGTTAGTGGGCTTCCCCTTACGCCTACTAAGAAGGACTCGGTATGGGTGATAGTGGATCGATTGACAAAGTCCGCGCATTTCTTACCGGTGCGGGTCGATTATTCTTTGCAGAAGTTGGCGAAGCTGTATGTGGCTGAAGTTGTGAGGTTGCATGGAGTGCCGGTGTCGATTATCTCAGATAGGGATCCGAGGTTTACGTCTCAGTTTTGGAAAGCACTACATCAGGCTTTAGGCACCAGATTGGATTTTACTACGGCATTTCATCCACAGTCGGACGGTCAATCTGAGCGAGTGATCCAAGTGTTGGAAGATATGTTGAGGGGCTGTGTAATAGACTTCAGAGGAAGTTGGGAAGAATATTTGCCTTTAGCAGAATTTGCATATAATAACAGCTATCAAGCCAGTATTCGGATGGCACCATATGAAGCGCTGTATGGACGGAAGTGTCGCACTCTTACATGTTGGACGGAATTAGGAGAACATCAAGTTTTGGGTCCAGAAATGGTGGCTGAGTCTGAAGAAAAGGTTAAGTTAATTCGGGCACGGTTAAAGGAGGCATCTGATAGGCAGAAGTCGTACGCGGATCTTAAGCGAAAGGAAATCGAATTTGCGGTGGGAGATCAGGTGTTTCTTAAGGTTTCGCCTTGGAAGAAGGTGATGAGATTTGGTCGCAAAGGGAAGTTAAGTCCCAGGTTTATAGGACCTTATCGGGTATTGAAGTGGGTTGGACCAGTGGCATACCAGTTAGAGTTGCCTCCGGAGTTGAAGTAGATGCACGATGTGTTCCATGTTTCTATGCTACGTCATTATCGATCGGATCCATCTCATGTGGTGCCAGTTGAGGAGGTGAAGCTAAGACCAGATTTGTCCTACGAGGAAAAGTCGATTCAGATCTTGGAACGAGATGTGAAAATGTTGCGAAGGAAATCAGTTCCTTTGGTCAAAGTGTTATGGCGTAATCATGGATCGGAAGAAGCTTCGTGGGAGCCGGAAGAAGCAATGCGACAACAATACCCTCACTTGTTTTAGCCAGGTAATTTCGAGGACGAAATTATTTTAAGGGGGGTAGAACTGTAATATCCGGGATTTATGGCTTATGCATTATTGCTAAATCATGTGAAGTAGCATGCCTGTGTGTGTTGTAAATATGTTTTATGAATTTTTTATAACTTTAGAGTGTAGGAAAAAGCCTTAGAAATTATTTGATTTTAAGTTTTAAAGGGGAGCTAAGCCTGAGAGGCCTTAAGAAAATTAGTAGGGGAGATAGGACACAAAAATCAGCTTGTTAAAGTGGCAAGGAGGCGCCACTTAAAGCCCTGGTAAGTGACGCCATATGCAAGGTGCAAGGGCTAGGTTCGAGCTGCAAGGGAAGCAAATGGGAGTGTTTATTTTTGCAGCAAGGAGAGACAGAGGTGGACGACAATGGGACACCAAGGAGATGAGCTTTAGATGTGGTTAATTTCTTTTAAAATTCGGCTGAGATGGGAGGATAAATGTTGGATTATTTCAATTATTTTGAATGGGTGTTAAAGAGAAAAATAAGGAGGAAAATTTGGGATTTGATAAGGGGAAGAAGAGTTGGCCGGCCAAGGGAGTCTTTGGTGACAAATTCGGCTAGGTGTGTATAGGAGGGATAGCCAAAATTTCTTTAGGGGATAGTTGTATTTTCTGGTTCTCTTCTCTTCTTTTAGGGGTGTGCAGAAATTTCTTAAGTCAAAACACCACCATTGCCGAACCTCCTTCATCTCTTTTTCTCTCATTTGTTAAGGCCAAAATCTTCTTCTCCTCTTTCTTCATTGCCGCAACCCCTAAAGTCTCATACTCTTCCTCTTCATTTTTGTTAAAGCCGAATCCTCATTTGCCCTAGCCGATTGTTCAAAGAAACTCTAAAAGCCAAAACCCATTTGATCAACATCTAGCCATAGTGAATAACTCCTAGAGTGTAAGCAAAGGTGCCGTCGACCACGAGATTAAGGGTAAGGATTCAACTGTCGTCGTTTTATTTCTTTCCTTTAAGCCGAAATCAAGACTCTAATACCATTTATGTTCTTTGGCCGAAACTATAAAGGAGGTTTCGGGATTTGTCTATAGTCGACTATAAGGAGGAGATCTTCGGGATTTCAATATCTAAGGTAAAAAAAGTATGATCTTAGGCTGAAGGCCATTTATTAAGTTTATTAAGTGATTGAAAATCGGATCTAACATGAGTCTATAGGTATTTCGACAGATACCACAACCAAGTAGCAATTTCGGGACTTAAGATTCATAAGGTAAGCCAATATGGTATTCGGCCATAGGCCACTTTCATGAGTTTTGGGTTCGAACCGATTTTAACAAAGGTTATGCATAGATTTCGACATCTCCATTAGCAGATAGCAATTTCGGGATTTGAGTGGCAACTAAATCGGCCGCAAGGTAAGGATTTTGGTTGTGCTAATCCTTCGGGATTTGATTATATAGCCGAATAGGTTTTTACTAAAAGTACTAAGTGTTGGCCGAATATAGGAACTAAGGATCTAGAGTGTTAGATCGGGATTTTCGGGATTTCAGTGAAAAGCATTAAGTAAACCAGGTGTGTACCCCACACTAACTCTTAATAGATTTATGGCATCAATTTAATATATGTGTTTATAATAATGTGAAAAGTGGGCAAAGGTACCATGTGATGGTACAAAGTACTCAGGTACGTAACCTTAACATTTTGTTAATAAATGATAAGAATATTATTATGATATGAATAATTGGAATATGGTACATATGTGAATATCGATAAGAATGTGGAATAAGGCATAAGGCATGATATTGCATATTCTGTGTGACATGGGGCATATGGGTTATATGGAAAGGGGAAGTGATCTGGTGGTTTATACCACAATATCTGAATGTGGTGACTCATGTCACGAAATCTGAATGTGGTGACTTATGTCACGAAATATTATCTGGTGGCTATGCCACAAAATTTATAAGGGCGATGAGCAAGTCGTCTGCAGCGACTGCCTTCGATGATGTGTAGCGGATGGAGGGTCGACTTAGTAGTCCCCACGGTGTGATGGTTGGTACGGGTGATGTGTAGCGGATGGTTATCTAGGTTTGGGTTCGGGATTGCATCATTATTTATATTCGTTATATGTGTATGATTTGATGTGCCTAAATCGTTGGGATTGGTGTTGGTTATACACATTGAGTCTGTTTGACTCACCCCGTTGTGGGATATTTTTCAGGTGACACTCGATGCTTGAGACCAAGGTCGGCAGGAGCTTAGTGGTGGCCATGTTCAACTCGGACTTTATTTTAATTTTTGGACTTTTTATTTCTAAGTATTTTGGATTTATTCGGGTTTTGTTTTAATGTAATAAGGCCATAGCTATAAACTGATTATGTATGCATTTTTATTTATTTCATTATGATACAATTTTTATCAATTTAAAGTTTAAGCAACTTTTCTTAAAAATAAATTTTAAATGTTTAGACACCTAAACACGAACGATTTTCGAATTAAAGATTAACTCCAAAACAACTCGGCATTTTTATAAAACCACCCAAATTTTCTAAAGTAATGAACATGAATTTGAAACGTTTTACTCGAGGAACATACCAGATCCGGTCTGGGCTCGTGGGTCGGGTTTGGGGTGTTTCAGAGGTGACCTACCACAAATCGTAGTGATAATTTAGGTACTTTTTGGCACTTAACAAGCTTGTTTTCTAGTCATTTTAGTATCTTTTATTGCATTTTCAGTTTTCTTATCTTAGAGTTCAATTATTGCAAAATAAGCATTTTTATATTTCGAGCTAGTTGACCCATTGGGCCAATAACGGCCTTAATTGAGTGTGCATGACACCTATTTTTAGGCCTCAAAGCATTAGGAACAATAGCCGAGTCGCAACACAAGCTTTTGGGGTCGTAACACAACCGAGACAATTCAAGAATTTACATTCGAAGTTGTGTGTCACGACACGTATAAGCCTGTGTTGTGACATAGGTCTGACAGAGGGCAAAAATTCATTAACACCACGTTTAGTTGGATGGAATCGCTATTCCATTCCTGCCTAATTCTGCACTCAAGCACATGAATTTTTTGCTATTACACCGCTTTGGTTCACCGTTTACTTGATTCCACGCTTTTGCTATTACACTCATATTCCCTCATATGTCTTGTAATAGGTATTCTCGGTGGGGGCCAAATTACTATTCAACACCACAGGCATAAAATTTATCCCCAAAATAGCCTGCTTTCTTCTCCCTTGCTCCAGATTTCTTCCAACATTTTTCCCCAAATCAGCAGCACATTCGCCCTTCATCTTCATCTCCGGTACGTTTTATTTTTTATGATAAGTTCCTGTTTTCTATTTCTCCTTCCTCATAACTTCATAACTTTTCTTGTATAAAACTTCATAACTCTTCTCATGGTCATCTTTGATTGTCAAAATTTGTTATGGGTCTCTGATATATTTCTTTGTTTCCTTGGCTTATGAAACTGAAGGCACCAGCTGTTTTTTTTTTTTTTTTTGATTCTTGATTGACTAATGTTGCCTGGTAATGAGTATCAAACTTATGAATTTGATGTTAGCTTGGCTAAGCAGTTTTACAAAAAGTTGGGTTTAAGACCTTGAAATCTTTGTCCAAATTTCGGCCTATAAATCCCGATTGGGTTTAATTAAGCAGTTCAACTCAACTCAAAGAACCAACCGAAGTACTAACTTGTGTCTGACTGTCGTGTCGGTTTATTGTTCATTGCATAACATAGTTAATATCTTAGAAAAAAAATTATTTTCGTAAGGAAAATGCCGGCCATGGAGGTGGAAGAGCTAGAGAAGAGAAAGTCCAGAAAGATTACGTCTTCTTCTCCTTCTTCAGCTCTTATAAATAACCTTGATGATGGCTGCCTTATGCGTATTTTCAGCTTCTTATCTCCCATTCTAGGTTGGGTATTTTTCCCCCTATAAACCCTTTTCTTAATGAATATTTTTCATTTGATCTCTGCAAATGTTAGTTCATTTGGTGCTACGATTCTTTATTTATCTTCAATTTTGTATTTGTTCATCTAGGTATTAAGCAAGTTATGTTAATTTCACTCAGTCATTGGTTTTGGTTTCATAGGAAGTTGGCTTACGGTCAATTGTAATTTTTTTTAGGTAATGATGGAATTGGATTTTTTGTAGGCATTTTATATTGGTGTTTAGAAATTTATGTTATTTTAGATTTATAGAAAGTGAAGTAATGGTTAATTCAAGTTATTTATGAAACTGAAGGCACCGGCTATTTTTTTTTGTTTGATTCTTGATTGACTAATGTCGCCTGGTAATGAGTATCAAACTTATGGAGGTTTGAGAAGCAGTATTTAACTATGATTAACTACTTGAACCAACCAATCTAACACAATTAACTTGTTCTCCCCATTTCTTTGTTGTGTTGTGGCTGATCTTTTTCTCTTTTCCTTGATCTGATCTTTCTTTTCTATCTCAATAATGGCCCAATCTTGGATTTAATTGCTCCCTTGCAACCAATCTTTGTCCTCGCTTGCTACTACCCAACTGAAGAGTAGGTTTAATTGTTACCCAATAGCTCCTTCCTGATCTGTTTTCACTTTTCACCTTCTCTGTCGAGAATATATGGTATGGTGTTTATTTACTCGTTTTTTGCTTTGTTGCATTTTCTTGATTTAAGTTAAGATGCGAAATTTCTTGATACTTTCTTCGAGATTGCTATTAGCTTTTCGTGCTATCTCTATCGTCGGACCATTGCACATTCTCGTATCACGCCTTCATTCCCAAATTGGCTTAACCTTCCAATGCACTACCATTCTTTTGTTGTCAACAATGTTTTTCATAAGTTCGTCTCTAGATTTTATGATACACGAGGTAATTTCTCCTTCGCCAGAGTAGTGTTGGAAAATCTCCATCAAGAGCGGTCCTTTTCCTAATCAATGCTGGAAAAAGAAATTGAAATGAAGATTATTATCAAATGCTTATGTCCGACCGAGTAAGCTGTGTAGCTTGCCATACAAATACGTTCTTTGCTCAGCTTCAGCAGCAGAAGCCTCCTTCAGTCTCTCCATTGAATATTCATCCATACTATATGATAAAGATCCATCATAAACAAATAATCCCATGGTGTTATTGCCACTGTTGTTTTATTTTTGGTTCTGTTCAATATGTTTGTTATTGCCACTGTTGTTTTATTTTTGGTGCGGATGTTAAATTGTTTATTTATCTAGTCTTTTGATCGCAATGTTGCGAGGTTGCGGAGAGGGTGCAAAATCACCGGCGCCTCTAGAGTAATTGGCATAGATATTGACAGCAAAAAGTTTGATATAGGTAAGTAACGTAAGAATAATAATGCTCAAAGTATTTTATTAATGTTAAGTGGAATGATGTGGCCGGTTAGAAAGCGCTAAGGGCTTTACAAGAAGTCGTTATTTTGCTGTCAAAGTTTCCTCGCTTTTTTCTTGGTTAGTTTATTTATTTTTATTTTTAATTTATGGGCTTTTGTTATTGGTTTTTATGAGGACTTGAGTTATGTCTATGAAATTCGTGGCGTTAGAAATTTCTCGTGTATAAAGGAATTTGTTAATTGTTGATTGTTGAACTATCAAGGAATTTAATGGTATTGTGTTGTTTTCTTGATAGGCTTTGTTACGGCTGATTTTTTTAGTTTAAGCTATAAAGTCGGTGACTTTTAGCTTAATTTAGGCGATTCAGTAGTGCATAGTGAAAAGGGTTGAATGTTGATTATGGAACTCGTTAATAATTTTATTGTTTCTCTACTGTGATATTATTTAGAAAAGCAAATAGTTAGTAGTTTTAACTTGTATTGGGAAAGGTATGATTTTGGTGTTGGTATTTGATATAGTTAAGGTAATCATGCTTGTTTGTTTATGCTGATTGTCGTAATGGATGTCCCTATTTTTGTTGCAAATGTAAATTATTGAATATTCTGTTGCTTGAGAGTTTTAGTCCTAAACGTTAACCAATGATGGTAGGTTGTGTTTTTATTTTTAAATATCTACGAGGTACACTGCATGCTTTCTGTGTTGTTTTGTGCAAAACAATATAGCTCCTCTTATTTATCTGTTGGACCGTTCATGTTTAACCTTTCACAAATAGGTTTTATGGCTACTTGTGGCGTACCTTGCTGTCATTCTCGTGGAAGCGCTTGAATTGATTCCTAGACTAGTACTAGTCTACTAACAACAAAGCAAGATTTTACCTACTGCTGAAACTTTGTGAAACTAAAAGAGTTAATACGAGACCATATAGTGACATCCAAAATTCCTCTTTTTTTACATTGTTAACTGATGATCATAGTTGCCAATCTTGGTAATACTACTTATCATCATTATCCTAATGCTTAACTTCTTGTAACACATAAAATGTGAGGAACAACCTCTCTGCATCCTGTTACTAAGATCTTGTTGGCTTTGTTAGTGACATTTTCTTGTTAGAAACTATTGTTTGCAACAATATAGAGTCCACCTCCTTTGCATCTCAAGTCAAGTTTCCATTTTACATGATATGAAATTTATTTTGTTTTGGAAAATCTTTTTAATGTTTTTTAATGGTTTGTTATAATTTTTAAGTAGGATATGTTGAATTCATCTTAAACTCATCTCATGTTCCTTTTAGACTGAAATTTACTCATGCGAAATGCTGGGTTAAGATATATGTATGGGATTAGTTGAAGTTCTGTGAACTAGTAGGACAAAATTCTATCTTTAACCTGTCCATGTATTTTCACCCTTGTTCCTATTGATGTTCTGGATATCCTCTTGGCTAGCTAGAATAGCAAGTCTTATGTTTGTTGGAACTACGTAATTTGGTGGAGAGAAACTTGCTGAATCTAAACTACACTCCCCTTTTAGTTGCTTTTCCAACAGTTCTATTCATTCTCATTTCGACATTACTTGTTCTCTTTAGGAAAGAGAAGGCCATGGAGAGCTTTTCTTTTATATGGACCACTTGGGACCGGGAAGTCATACTTAGCCAAGGTCATACTCTCTGAAGCGCACTCTACATTTTTTAGGTAATTAACTAATAAATACTAATTTTGCCGCTGCTGAGAATTTTGGCAAGCAAATTTACTAGTTCCAGTGATTCTTCTATTTGTAACTCTGATCACATTGAGTACTATGTCATCCACTTACCTTAGTTTGCTTTCTCCTATTCTAGGAACTATATGAGATATTCAGTATGCAGTTTGCTAGAAAATTGGAGGTTATTGTCAAGCTTGTCTTTTTTGTAATAAATCTTGTGTTACTTCTATTTATACATGTATATGAATGTATTTTTGCAAATTGAAACTTGCAGCAAAGAATTTTGGAGTTACAGAGTTTGTGAATCCAAAGAATTTTGGAGTTACAGGGTTGAGCATCTTGTATTCACTAAATCACTGTAAGTTATATGACAATTAAATTCTTTGATTTTGTTTTACTGTTATTGAAATTAGTATTGAAGAAATGTGACCCTTTTACTATGATTTGAAGATATGTAACACTTTAATATATTGCAGTTATGGCATTCTCTGCCTTTGATTGTACAAAGTGAGAGGCGTAAAAGAATTGGTCTTGCTATTACAATATGGTTGCAAATGTGTACTGTTGCGAGTTGGTTCTTAGTTGCATTAGGTGCCATCCATAGCCTACATACTTATAGACCAAGGATTAGATCCTATATTTTAGATTTTTATGCACAACGAGATTATGTGAAAAGACTTGTATATTCTAGTGACGAGACTTGTATTGAACAAGTTAGGATGAATAGAATTACCTTTTTTAAACTATGTGAGATGTTGCAAACTTTAGAGGGATTGAAGTCGTCAAGGAACATGCTTGTTGATGAGCAAGGGGCAATGTTTTTACATATCATTTCTCATCACCTTAAAAATAGAGTTATCAAGCATCACTTTAATAGGTCTAGGGAAACCGTTAGTAGATCATTTCACAATGTTTTAAATGCTATCATATGCTTACAAGATGTGTTATTTAAAAAGGCAGAGCCAATTACAGCTAATTCTACAGACCCAAGGTGGAAATGGTTCAAGGTATTGGAGTGAATACTATATATAGCTCGTACATAATTTAATCCATTTAGATTTAAATATAGTATCTTAACTCGAGGTTTTATACATGTGATGTAGAATTGCTTAGGTGCTTTAGATGGAACCCACATCAAGATTAGGGTTCCAAAAGTTGATAAATCTAGATATCGAACGCGAAAAGGTGACATAGCAACAAATATGTTAGGTGTTTGTACACCTGATATGCATTTTGTTTATGTTATTCCTGGTTGGGAAGGTTTTGTTGCTGATGGACGAGTTCTTCGAGATGCTATTAGTAGGAGACATGGACTAAAAGTTCCGCATGGTAAAGTGCAAAATTATAGGAATTTGAATTAATTTTTAATATCATACTTTTATGAGAAATTAACCATGACAAATAGTTTCTTTTTATAGGTTGTTATTATCTGGTTGATGCTGGATACACAAATTGTGAGGGATTTCTTGCCCCATTTAGAGGACAAAGATATAATTTGAATGAGTGGCGTCAGGGTTACCAGCCAAGTACTCCGGAAGAATTTTTCAATATGAAACATGCTTCAAATAGCGTAATGTTATTGAAAGATGTTTTGGGTTATTAAAACTTAGATGGGGAATACTTAGGAGTCCATCATTCTATCCTGTGAGGGTGCACAATAGAATCATTATTGCATGTTGTTTGCTCCATAATTTTATTAGAACCTATATGAGTCTTGATCCTATTGAAGCGGAGTTGGAAGAAAGATTACCTAGTAATGTGATAGATGATGATGAACCGAATATCGTAAATATTCATCCATCGGATGCATGGGCTACTTGGAGGATGGAACTAGCCAACCAAATGTTCAATGAATGGCAAGCATCTAGAAATTAGTTAGGTTTAGGGTAAAAATAGTAAACGTTACGTTGTTTATGTTATTTCATGTATCTAGTTTATGAAACTTTGGTGGTGTTTGAATTATTTTTTTGTATTGTACTAGACTTGTTGAATGATAATTTATTTTCCTTTGATTCATCATGTGTTATAATTGTAATGGCCCGAATTTTACGGTCATCGGAAAAGTGTATTTTCGGGTCTCCGTTGCTGAAAAATGGATATGTAAATATTTATTAAAAATATTTATGAAGTTAAGTGAATGGTTAATTAAAGTTTAATAAAGTGAATTAGCTTAAATTAAGGATAATTAGGAGAAAAGGATTAAATTGAATAAAGTGTGAAAGTTTAGTTGTAGATTAAAAGAAAATAAAAAGGACCAAAATGACAATTAAGCTAATTTCTATAAATGTGGCGGCAAACTTAGATAAAATCTAATTATTGGATTTTTTTTATGTTTAAGGTTTTAAATTAATTATATTAATTATTATTAAATAAATAAAAGAAAGACAAGTGTATGGTAAAAATAAAATACATGTGTAATAAATATTGTACATACATTTGTAATACATGTATGCATTTACTTATTATTTAAGTAAATATTAATGTATTTATTATTATTAAATTGATATTATGTGATGAATAAATTAAATTAAGACAAATGTATGATGCATATGGTGACATGTGTGATACTAATATACATACATTTGTAAAATACATGTATATCTACTTATTATATAAGTATATTATTAAATTATATATTATTATTAAGTAAAAGATATTTATATAATAAATAGATTAGAGAAAAACAAGTGTGATAATATAAATGGATACAAATGTTAAAAGAATATTTGTTATTAAATAGATTTTTATAATAGATATTTATTAAGTTATTATATATATATATATATTGGTTTAATGAAATAAAGAAAGAAAAGAATAGAAATAGAAACAGAAAGCCAAACGAAATAGAGAGCAGGGGAAGGAAAGAAAGAAAAAGAGAAAAGAAAGAAGAAAAGGGAAAATTAAAAGTTTGAAGTTTAGAAGTTTAATAGGTAAGTCAATTTAGCCCTTTTTACTTAATTTTGATGTTTTAGAAGCCTTGAAACAAGGTTTTGATGAAGTTAAGTTGATATTTTGAAAGATAGTTAATTATTAGACATTGTTCATGTTGAATAAAATGATGAATTAATGGTTAAATTGATAGAAATTCAAGTTAAGAATGAAATAAGGATTGAATTGTAAAGTAATTCATAAGTTTTGAATAGTAGGGACTAAATTGAAATAATTTCAAAATTATGGTTTAATGCTGAAATTAGAAAGTTGAATTTAGTTTAAAGTGGAAATTGGATAGAAATATTAAGTTAAATGTGAAGAATAAAAGTTAGTCTTGGTTTAGGGACTAAGTTGGAATTAAGGCAAAAGTTGGATAGAAATTGAAATATTCAATATGAAAATTGAAAGGTAGTGTATTGATAATATTTAATTAATTTTCGTAGCTATTTAAATGTGTTTAGATTGGTTGAACATAGGTATTTTATGTAAATTGTCTGATAGGTTCGGTAATGCTCCGTAACCCCGTTTCAGCTAGGGTTTGGGGTTAGGGGGTGTTACAATAATTTTATAAAGTATTGATCTTTTGATGCATAATATTGAACTTAATTTTAATTTGCGTTTTTTTCTTAAGATAATTATGTCAGGTTTTTCACAATCAAGTGCTTCTTCCCAAAATTCTCGAGGAACCAAAAGGAAATGGGTTCCAGAAGAAGATGCTGCTTTGGTTGTTTGTATGGTCGACTTGCACAATGTTGGAGCCTTTAATGCATAAACGGGATTCAAAGCCGGGTATTTAAATGAGTTGGAAAAAATGTTAGAAAAAGTTTTACCCCATGCCATGTTGAAGGCTAAACCTAATCTTGAATCGAGGATTAGGACATTGAAAAGGGATTGGTCAATCGTTTATGACATGCTTAGTGGAAAAAACAATAGCGGCTTTGGTTGGGATGAGCATAGGCAGCTCGTTGTTGCTGAAGATGCGGTGTGGAACTCATATATAAAAGTAAGAATTATTTCAAGTCTTTATTATCTTATTTTGACCAAACTTATATCTAATATGAATTCCTCATTTTTTATAGAGTCATAAAGAAGTTACTCAATTCAGACATCGGAGTTTCCCTTATTATGACCAACTTACTGCCATCTATGCAAAAGATCGAGCCACTGGGAAAGATGCTCAAACAGCCGCTGATATTATTGAAGAAATAGATGTTGAGGATGTGGCTGCTACAAATACTAATGAGGAAAGAAACGATTTCCATGGATGCAAAGCTGATGTTTCTTTGGATGATATGGATCTTTCAACTACACAACCGTAACCAGGTACAAACCAAGATGATTCCACATCTTCAAAGAAGAAAAAAAAGATTTCTGATGCAAGTGATTCTTCTACTTCATTTAATGATGCTGCCACTTTATTGGCGGAAAATATACTGGATCGTTGGCCTTGAAATCGATGAAGAGTATTGCCTCCAAAGTGCTAATTCAACAAAAGTCAGAAATGACCATTCAAGAAAGTGCTCTGAAATTATATCCAACATTATGTGAAGTAGAAGGTTTAACTGAGGATGAGCGATTTCGAGCATTGAGCAAAATTCCAGATCATCGAACGCAAATGCTCATTTTCTTTGGTTTACCTTTCCATGTATGTTGGAATGGGTCGAAGATTTCTTCTTGACCATTAAAAATTATGGTTGTGTTGATTATATTTTGGTATCTTTTGTGTTTATAATATTTGGATGGTATAATGACATGATAGAATGTCATTACAATGTTGTAACTTTTTGATGTTGTAAAATTCTAAAACATATGGATTATGACATATAAACTAATGAAATCATGTAACTTTTTGTTAATATATGAATATTATGCTTGGATGTGAAATATAATTCTCAAGTTAATTAATTACTTCTAATATTTTAATTTTTTTGTAGAATAATTAAATTATTTGTTTTAGTAATGATATTTTAGCACATTAAATATGTATTGCAATTTAAAAATAATAAAGTAGATTATATATATTTTTTATAGTATTATATATTTTGATTTTTTAATTCATACAATAATAATTATATTAAGAATGTTATTAAATTATATTTTTTTATTAAATTATATTTAATAATAATTATGTTAAAATATGATTCAATTATTTATTTTTTTTATTAAATTATTTTCAATAATAACCTTATTAAAATTTAATAACAATAACAATAATCATCTACTTTAAAAAAATCTGCTAAGGGTATTCTGGTCATTTTAGTTCTTTTCCTTATGCTATTACAACATCATTCCATTCAACCAAACACAAAAATACTATTACAGTTCTATTCCATTCCATTCAACCAAACAGTTAAATTACTTATTACAACTCTATTCCATTACAGCTCTATTCAATTACAGCCCTATTCCATTACAGTGAACCAAACTTGGTGTAATGGTGTTTCCATTCGTGCAACACATATTTAGTGTGATTAAGGTTTGTATTTGACCTAAATTGAGTAGCTAACTTTGCCTATATATAGTTAAACATTGGTTAAGCTTGGGGGTTTTTGGCCAAGCCATTTTTAGGGTTTAGTTAGTAGATTTAGGATTTTAATTTAGTTTTATTTTCTTTTAAAAACAGTTTTATTTTCTTGTTTTTCGACTTGGATTTGATTTGAGTCCAAGTCTTAATTGTTAAGTATTTTTATAATTTTCCTTTACGTTTCTTTTGTAAACAACGATATCTCGAAAACTATTAAAGGATTTCGTGGATCTGAGCACATCAAGATTCTCAAATGGACTATCTTTCTCTCTTTTAATTTAATTTGTGTTCTTGCATGGTTAATTTAATTTTAAGAAAGATGATTATTGAATCGATGAGTGGCTAAGTCCTTTAGGGAGATTAAAAATCGAATTTGGGAGTGATTAACGGAATAATGAGGGTTTCCCATACAAATTAGTTGGTATAAATTTATGTGTGCTTAAACCCTAGGATTGGTGACCCTAGGAAGTAATCTAGGTTAAACGAGGTTAAGAGATAAGTTTTCCGAGCAAATTGTGATTTATCTCGGTCAAGAAAGTGAGGTCGAAAGATAAGTGAGTACCAGTTGATTAATTAATTAGTAGAGGTTGAGAGGTAATAATGGTTAGTTAATAACAAATTCACTAATAAAACTAAAATTTGAAGTTAATTGCAACCACTGAAGTAAGTTAATCTTCTGCTTGTTATTCGAGAGTTTTTCGTTTGTCAATTTTGTTTTATTAATTTAATTTTTACTTTATGATCTTAATTGTTAACATTAATCATCGTAATATATTAGATACCACACTTTTATTATATATATTTTATTTGCATGGTTTTTACTTCAAACGTTTGCACGTTTGGAGGCAGTTAAGAGGTAATACTTCAACACACTTCAAAGAGTTATATCCCGAGGAACTACCAATATCCTCTTTTGATTTAAAGTGGAATGTTGATGCTTTCCCCCATGAGCATCTGACAATTAAGGCCAGAAGGTGCACTTAGTAGTGGATGGTAACTTCCACTCAATTGGGAAGCTGAAATTCCTTCCAAACTTTAATTCAGCAAGAATATATTTTTTAAGGTTAACATAAAATATATTCTCGATTTTTGGATGGCTCGTCTTAGGGCCACGCTGAACAAACCTAGGTACCTATCCGTATCCACTTTTTTCCAGAAATACATATATTGAAATACCTATCCACAACATGTTATACCTTTGGCACAAGATGTAAAAACCCTATAATAACCCACCAGGAGGCCCTGGATAGTTGTTCAGGTACAATGTTATACGTGTTCAATAGATCACAGAAGAAGGTAAGATGAGGAAGTGTCAACCCTACTTCAAGAACATGCAGCGAAAGGTTGAAACTTGGTCTTCTATGTCACATCTCGAAATTTAGGTTAGAAGGATCATGATTTGTAGGATGAGTCAGTGGTTTCAGAGAGACTTTTATGTTTTTATTTGTGTTTTAGAGATAGAATGAGTATACTTGTTCAGTGGTAAGGTGTTAGCTTACCCTTAGGTCTTGTGTTTGAATCCCTATGTGTGTTTAGTGAAAGTTATTTTTTTTTTGGTTTCAACTCTGGAAAAAAACTTGATAAGATAGGATTTTCTTTATTTAATTTAATTTAGTTTTATTTCATTTAATTTTTTAAAAAGAAAGAAAGAAGATCCCTAAAATTCCTCTCATGATTCCCCACTTGTTCTCACATCTCCCTCTTTCACATTTTTTTTTCAATTTCAGATTTTCCCCCTTTTTAGCTATTGTATTTTTATTTTTCCTCACCATCTATCTTGTTCTTAGCCATTTTCTTTGTTCCCTGTTACTATACTCAACGTTCTAATAATCTTGTGTAGTCTCTCTGGTCTTGTTTGTTCTTCAGTAATTTCGCTCAACAAGGTGTTGAAACGGGTGTAGTGTAAGTACCATATTTTTGAGATTTAAATTGATTTCTTTGATTCCTTTGTATGGATTAGACCGGAATTCTTATATGTTTAGTATGTTTGTGAAATTGAGTTTTCAGATCGGTAGAGTAGAGGCGAATTGGTCGATCTTTGGTGCTTGTTATTGCATTTCTAGGTGTGTTTTCTTAACTCTTGTAATCAGGGGTGATTTTGATGTTAATTTTCGTGTTTTGAAGCAAGTTTGGGTGTGGTTTTTGGACCACATGGGCACCCACATTGTAACAGCCCATTTTTAGTCAAATCGAAACAGTGATTTCGGGACCATAAATCCAATATCGAAATAATTATTTTATTATTATTTTAATATTGATAGCATGATAAAATGATTGTGTGAAATTTTCGTTAAGAAATTTTATCATTTGGATGGTTAATTTGATAAAAAGGACTAATTCGCGTAAAGTGTAAAAGTGGAGTTCTATTAGATAAAAGTATCTAATAGCTATGGAATCTTAAATTGGAGGTCCTTATGTTTTAATTATCCCATTATATTTATAAGTGGACATTGATGGAGATAAATTTGATGATCTATGATGTTTTTATTAAAGGTTAGAAAGGTAATTTAGTGACATAATAAGTTAAAATAATAAAACAACAAGGTTATCATCTTTGTTAAGCTTTCTCTACCAAAAATTTAGAATAAAGAAACTCCATGGATGCATGTATATTCGGCCAAGCTTCCTAGCTCAATTGTAAGTCCGTGTTTGTTCCGTTTTTAATGATTTATATGTTTTTGAGATCGTTGCAACTAGGTCTAGCTAGCCCAGGGACTATTTTGCAAAACTGTTAAAGATTTTAGATGTTTCCATTGATGAATACATGTGTTTTTTGATGTTTGAGGATAAAATATGAATGTTTGATGATAGTTATATAAGTTTTGTTAAGTGATTTTTAGTGTAAATGCAAAATTAGGGATTAAATTGTGAAATGTGGAAACTTTGTGGTTAAAATGTGAAATAAATGGAAAATATGGGATGTTAGGGACCTAATTGTAATTCGGCTAGCATGGGTTGTGGTTGAATTGCATTAATTTGTGTTTTCATGAAATAAGGACTAAATTGTAAAAATGTGAAATACTTGGGGAAAAAGTGTAAATATGCTTTAATAAGTGTTTTGGATTAAATTGAATAGTGAGATAATTAAATAAGTTAATTTTGATTACATATAGATCAAGAAAAGCAAAATTTGGATCTAGATCGAAGGAAAAACAAAGTTCTCGACTAATCGACCAGTTTAGCCGTTTTTACATCCGAGGTAAGTTCGTATGTAATAAGCATTATTATAATTATGTTTTTAATGCTTTGATATTGTATGAATTGTGAATACGACTCTACAGACACGTTCGATGAAGATCCGGCAAGTGTGAAATCCCGGTTGAACCTTAGGAATAGATTAGGATACGAATGACAAGTCATTAGGGCTTATTGTGATTATGTGATCCAGGTGCTGGTCCTGTACCGGCATGTGTTGCGGTTACTTGACAGCTTGTATGAGCAGCACCGTGTAGCTACGTCTTGACCCATAGCTTGTGTGAGCAGGCCCATTGATAGCTCGAGAGTGAGCATATATGTGATATGTGATTGAGATAGCTTCGGCTATATATGTGGCACTTCGGGTGCAAGTTTCCCATGTATCCGATAGTATTTCGAATGGTTCAACGGGTAAATGAAAGATGTGATTGAGTATGAGATTGATATGAGATGGTACAGGTATGTACATGAACCGTATAAGCTTTAAATCGAAGAAATTGTGAAGTGCACAACATGTGAAAGGTTTGTTAGTTAACATGAATTACATGTTGATATGTTCAAATTGATGATTTGTGTATTTATGATTAGTTTGAGTTTATTTCATACGAACTTACTAAGCTATAAAGCTTACTTTGTTTATTTTTCCATGTTTTATAGTGATTTCAAAGCTAGCTCGGATTTGGGGATCGTCGGAGACTACGTCACACTATCCTACTATCACTTGGTACTTTTGAACTTTGGTATTTTGGTATATGTCATGTATAAGGACTTTGGTCATTTTGGTTATGAGTTGATAATGATTTTGGTCATTTGAAATGGCTTGTAAATGTTTATGTTTTGGTTTGTATATATAGCCATGAGACTTGGCTTAATTTGGTTAGTTTAGTTATGTATATATATAAGTGTGCATATGGCTTATATTATGTGATTGATAGTTGGTATTGTGAATGCCAAATGGTTGATATTAGAGAAGATATATGTTTGTGAAATTGAGCACATTGATGCATATTTGAAAGTGTTCATGTTGGTGATTTGAGTTAACTAGATTTGATATGAATTGAAGGGTATATTATGGTATGAATGTGTTTTAGATTGGTTAGAAATGAAATGGTATGGATTATGCTTGTTTGGAGTTAATTTAAGTGTTCATATATTATATGTTTAAGTGCCATTGAGTTTGGTGTAGGTGTATCAAAGTTTGGGTGGCAAATTGGCTTGGTAAATAGCCTATTTTTGTCCACACGGGCAGTGACACGGGCGTGTGTCTCAGCCGTGTGTGACACACGATCATGTACACGGTCGTGTGTCCCCTGGTGTTGAAATAGAAATCAAGTCAGTATGCTCCACATGGCCTCACACATGGGCGTGTGACTTGGCCGTGTGGCATAAGTCAGTATACCCTACAGGTTTGACACGGCCTAGCACACGGCCTGGCACACGGGCATGTATGGCCATTTGTAGGGCACACGGGATAGCCACACGGGCGTGTGTGTTGGCCGTGTGACCCATCAGAGAGTTACACGGGGTCAAACACGGGCTGGGACACGGCCATGTGTTTTAATTTGAATGTCCACACGGCTTGTGACACGGGCGTGTCTTTGGCCGTGTGAGACACACAGCCAGGCCACACGGGCGTGTGTCCCCTATTTTTGAGGAAATTTTCTAAGTGTTCTAAAAGTTTTCAAAGTTATCAGTTTAGTCCCGAACCACCCCGAATGCATGTTTTGGGCCTCGTAGGCTCGTATTAGGGACAATATGATTGATTGTGAATGAATTGTATTTGAATTGATTAATTGTATAAGAGATGTATGTTTATATGTGTGATATGTTCGGTAATGTTCTGTAACCCTATTCCGGTGTTGAATACGGGTGAGGGGTGTTACACACATGGGCATGTGCTGCACATGGACGATTGACACGACCATGTGTCATTTAAGAAACTAGGTTAATTCTCTGGTCACACTGTGTAATATCCTGAAAT
Source organism: Gossypium sturtianum (assembly GCA_025698515.1). NCBI lineage: Eukaryota > Viridiplantae > Streptophyta > Magnoliopsida > Malvales > Malvaceae > Gossypium > Gossypium sturtianum. The sequence goes on from CM046952.1 coordinate 60,904,140, forward strand.
TGGGCTTAATAGGATTGGGCCGATTAGGCCTTGGGCTTTAGGAAAAATTTGAGTATCATATTGTTGCTTGAGTTAATTCAGGTATGATTTTATTGTGTGCTTAATATAGTCTTGTGAAGGCTTGGAATTAATTGGTTTAGAATAATTTTTAGTATGGAGAATTTAGTGAAGTGGATCAAGTGATTATGATGCTTAAGTTAATTTAAGTGTTTAATGTTAGCATAAGTGAGCAAGTAGTAAAGTGGTGTTGGCACATGAGTAATTGTATGAGGGAAGAGGTTCAATCCCATGGATGACAATAAGGTGACTTTTATTTTTGCATTGTATGGCATGTGTTGGTCAACTCTAATTAAGATAAGGTTGGACTTTATCATTTATGGATAGTAGACTAAGGAATAAGGCAAGTGCTTATTTATGGTATGGTATCAAGGTGTTATGGTATGATAAGGGGACATAAGGCTTGGATTAAGGGATGAGGTTTTGGAAAGTTTGGCATGACCAACTTGTCCATGAATGTGGACGGCATTATGGATAAGGAGGACTAATTTTTATAGCAAGATGGTTAGTAGTTTAGGTAAGCTTGAATTTGGGGAAAAGAATTATTTTTGATTAAGGAATGATGAGGGAACACAAGGCATAATGTAAGGTTATTGCTATGGAAAGTTTTGTGTGGAAAACTTTGGCTTTGGAGTTCATGAACTTGGACAGTATTAGGGGCTAGGGGGATGGCCGAAATTTTTGGTTAGCTTTTGGTATGGTATGGTGCTAGTTTTTGGTAGAATTAAGTGATAGATGAGCACATCTTTCTTTTGGCTATTTTGTGTTTCTCTCTAATCTTTTTCTCCTCTTAGCCGAATGTATTTTGGCCAAAAGGTAACCATTTTCTTTTCTTTTGGCCATTTGAGTTTTGACCATTTTGGTTTTTAGTTGTTCTTTCTCCCCTCAAGTCCATTCCTTCTTTCTCTTCTTTTTTGTGACCAAAACTACAAAACCATCAAAGACCATTTCTTCTCTTTTTCCCTTATTGCCGAACACACTTTGACTCAAAGTTCTTCCTTGATTCATCTTCTATTCTTGAGAACCCGAAACCCAAACTCCTCATTTCTATTCTTCTTTTCCTCTTTGTTTTCCACAAGAGACTTTCAACATTATTCTCTCCCTAATTCTTCACCATAGCCGAATCTTCTACTTCCTTTTAGTATTATTTTTGGCCGAATATTCAAGGGTAGACTCTCCTTGGTTTTCTTCTATCGATTTTGGATAAAAAGGGGATTCGATTATTCTCTTAGGCTCATTGGGATTTTGGAAGCAATCGATTTAAGCCATTCCTTTAGCAAATCGAAGTGATTTTGGGGCAATCAAGAATGGGTTCGAAAAGAGCAGTTAATAGTGTTTGGAAGAGGGGTGGTTTTGCTATACCCTCAAATTTCAAACGAAGGGCTGTGTCGGCAGTTCGAGACTTTCCACCGGGTTGTGGACCCTTTGCCAGCGAAGATCGATTATTTGAAGTCGTACGTACTCCCGAGCCATTGTTTGTTTGTGGTTCTTCATCAGGTTATGAACCATCAATTGGAGTGAAATCGCATATAGTTGTTGTTCGGGATTCCGAGGGTATCGACGAGCGGGAAAGTATAGTTCTCATCATATTATCGTGCGCGTAGTTATCGCACTGTCTCTTGATTGTGTGTATGTGTTATATTTATGTATATGTGATTTGATGTTAATGGTAGCCGAATTAAGGGCTAAGATTGTGAATACCCGTGGTGGGTGATCGAATACTCAGGTCAGTGAATTACGATATTAAATGATCATTGATGAATATATGAAATGTGATGGCATGTGATGCATTATTGTTCAAGTGATATGTTGCCATGATACACATATATATATGCATGGGACTTGGGATGTGACTATCGAAGGAAAAGGGTGTACTTTATGTACGTGGTCCGATGTTAGCCTTGTGCTACATTGGCGCTTGATGTTAGCTATGTGCTTCATCAAGGGAGGTGTTGGCTAGGTGCCCATCTCGGCGGTTGATAGTCGTGTGCATCACCGTGGATTAATTGATATGTGGGATCACTTATGTGATCGGTGGCTTAGCCACGGCCTTGAGCGACAAGTCCGCGAGGTAGTTATTATGTGGGATCACTTAGGTGATCGGTGGATTAGCCACGGCCTTGGGCGCAGTGTGCCGAGGTTGGTGTAATGGATGGAACTAGGTTGGGTTGGGCTTCATTTTGCATAATTTTGTATGTGGATCGTGTGGATATGGGCCAAGCCCATATGTGGGGACATGTGTATTAACTATGCACTCGAGTCCATTGACTCACCCAATTTTTCTCAAACCTTACAGTGATGCATAAAGCTTGGACCGGGTTGGAGTGGATACAAGGTGGCCCATGCAGAAGATGTTTTCACTTAATTTATGCATTTTATATTATCGTATTTTCGAATGATTATTTATCGTAATAAGGGCCACTTAAAGTATTTATGGACTTTTATTATGTTTTAAGTTGGATTATCGATTATATTATTATTTGAAAATGTTTTATTTTAAACAACTTAATTTTATTTGGAACTTTAATTACACAATGTTTTAGTAAAGACAACAAAATTTTATGTTTTCACTCTAAGTCAAAATATTTTTCAAACGTTTTCCGCAGTGGCATTCTAAATTTGGCCGTGGCGCATGGGCCGGGTTTGGGGTGTTACACACTGGCTGACACACAGCCGTGTGACCTCTATTGAGGATTTTGTCAATCGCACATGGCCTGGGGAATTTTCACACGGCCTGAGACACGGTCATGTCTCCCCTGCTTCTAAATTGTAAAATTTGTCACACGAGTACAAAGTGTTACACGGCTTGACCACATGGTGGTGTACTTTAGCCACACAGCCGTGTACACACAGTTTAAACCCTTCCACACAGCCTGGCCACACGATCGTGTGGCCCTATTTTTTGTAGTTTTTCCACTTTCTCGCAAATTGATTTGTTTTAGTCCCTGAGTGATCCCTTGCATGTTTAAGCCTTTGTAGGAGCGATTTGGACACGATTATTAATTATTGAATGACTATGAAGAGTGTATTCCAAAAGGAAATTTATATATATGAATACATGTGTTTTAATTTTGCTATCCGTATATGTTGCTAATGTGACTTTATTATAATAATTTTGTTATATGAGATTGTCTGGATGAGATAATCATAAATTATGTATATTGTTGATTCCACTATTTTGTATTTCGTTACGAGTATGTTGTGGAATGCTGGAAATTGAATATGAGCATATCTGATCCAGTATATTTATATGTATTGAGTGTTTTGCATATGCATTATGGTTGAGATTTGGTTATGAAGAGAAAGAAGTTTGATTTGGCAGTTAAACTACATTGATATAATTTGGTGGTAAATCCCCAACAATTTTGGCGGCTTGATTGCATAACATTCATGTGGCATATGACCACTTTAAGGTGTGTTTCGGTTGGATGGGTCCACCATAACCCAAAATTGGTGTGTAGAGGATGGAAGGGTCTAATGTACCCTATTTGGTGTGCAAGATGGATGGAGTTGGTGTGATTGGATGGTTGAGTGAGATTTTCTTGTATTTTTCATGCATTCGAGTATGTACTACATATATGAATGATTGTAATATTTGTGAATTGAATTTCTTATTCGATGTGTTTCGCTATCATGAATTATTTGATATTTCTGTATGTTTGAACGTTTGTTTGAAACTGCTTATTTACATTTGTTTTAGACTCACACTGAGCTTCAAAGCTAACACCCTTATTTTAAACTTTTCAAGTAATCAATGTGGTTAGGTCTCGGACTTAGAAAATCGGAGATCTCAGAGTTTCACGTCTCGGTTTGTTCTTAATAAAGTTTTCCTAATTTAAAATCATTAAGGATCAATTGGATTTGTAAATAAATTTTAAGTGAATTGTGGTATGGGTTTTTTGATTTTGGTTAGTTTAGCGCTTTCGTGCATGGACATTAGTTATCGAGACTGTTGTTTTTCCGTAATAATTGGTCAAGTTTTAAGTGGCAGGTTATGGATTATTAACACTTTTTTTAAAAAACTTATGGTGTAATAGCCCGATTTTGGGGTTAGTCGGAACAGTGGTTTCGGGACCACTAATCTGAGGTTGAAGAAAATTATTTTTAATATTATTTTATGTGTTATGGCATAATTATAAGGATGCATAAAAATTTTGGTACTTTAAATTTATCAATTTTATGCTTAATTGTGAAAAAGGACTAAATCGCATAAAGTGCGAAAGTTCTATTTTACAAGTTAGAGGTGTCTAATAGCCATAGAATATTAAATTAGAGGTCCTTAAAGTGCAATTAGGCCAATGAGAGGGTGTTGGCCGGCCATAGGGACAAGGGAGACAAGAGCATTAATTTTGGTCAAAATTTTGGTGAAATTAGGTGACTAAGAATGAATAAAATAAGATATAATAAAGAAAATGTTATCATCTTTTTTACTTCTCTTCTTCCACCGATTTTTATACCCAATGAAGGGTCTTGAGAGCTTGAAATTTAAGCAACTTATTCTCATTGCTAGTAAGTGTTCTTGATGGTTGTTTTTGATAATTTTTGTACTTTTGGAACCCCTAAAGCTTAAGCTAGCTAGAGAGGGGACTATTTTGCAAAATGGTTAAAAGATTAGGGACTTGCAATGAGAGTGTTTATGTTGTTTGCTAAGTTTTTATGGAAGAAAATGAATGTTAGTGGGTTAAGGAATAACTTTTGTGAAAGGTGTTACCATGAAAACACCTAAATGGGACTTATTTGTAAAGGTTGTAATTGAGTAATAAATGCATGAAATGATGGGTTTTATGAATTGTTGTAAGATAAATAAATGTTCAACTAGGTTTGTAATGAGAAAATGTGATGAAAAACGATTTACGAGCCTAGAGGCCAAATCGTAATTTTGCCAAAGTATAAGGGCAAAATGATCATTTTTGCCTAAGTAGAGATTTTGAAGTGTCATGAGTTATGAAGTAATTGAATGAGTGAATTTCATTATTATAGATCAAGAAGAGCACGGAAACAACCTTGACCGAGGAAAAGGCAAGGTTACGGGCCAATTTACCAATAAATGCCCTTTTTTTTCAAAAATTACGAAAATGGACCTATTATTTAGTTATTTATCGGAATGGGCCATTTTCCCCAAAAGCGCGTCCACGTCAGCGCGATGTCAGGGTATGTGGCAAGAAAACGCGTCCTTGGGGGAGCGTTTTTGCCACATCAGCAGAAATCGTGTCCTTGAGGGCGCGCTTTGCTGATGTGGCAAAAACGCTCCCCTAGGGACGCGTTTTGCCCTTTTTTCCTACCCCAACGACTATTTTTTTTTACCGTTTAGCCTCCAACGGTCAAAAAAAAAAAACTATAAAAGCCCCCTTTCAATTTTTTCACACAAAAGTCCTTTTACAATTTCTACAATTTCTTTCAACTTTCTCTCAACTTTCTCTCAAATTCCTCTCAAATTTCACAAAAGTCCTTTAATTTTTACAAAAAAAGCCCTGTTTAAAAGATTTTTGAATTAGTTTTTATTTAAATTAAGAAATATTCGATCGTGTTAGTAATGGTCGGAGAATTAATTCGTCTCGATAATAAACACATCTCCGTCGATCAAATGACAATGGTAAGTTATAATTTTAATTTTTCAAAACTATTTAATATTTTTTAATTTATGCAATTTTAATTAATTTTTGTTTTATAATTTTTTATAACAGTCTGTAGATCGGGTGTTGCAATGCTATATTCGTAATATGCCTGGTCCGCCATCGCCGTTGGTAGAGAATTACCTGCGGGAAGCGGGTTTTTGGCACGTGGCCACGATAGGCCGAGGGTGCAAGTTGGACCTGAAACTAATCAGTGCGTTGATAGAGAGGTGGAGACCCGAGACGCACACTTTCCATCTTCCATGCGGAGAGTGTACTATCACTCTGGAAGACGTGCAGTTGCAATTGGGATTGCCGGTGGATAGGTACGTAGTCACCGGGTCCGCAACTTCTGGTGATTGGGGAGCCGTATGCTACGAGCTTTTGGGTGCTATTCCGGATAATATTAACGGAGGTTGGATCGAGATGGGCTGGTTACGAGACACATTCTCGGAGCCAGATAATGATTCGACTGAATTAGAAAGAACACGGTATGCTTGGGCATACATTCTTGATGATTGGAGGCTATCTGATGCCGAACTTGTCACGAAACCTCGTACATCTAAGATGGCTGCTAAAACTCGTTGATTTTAGAGTAGCTGGTGAATTGAGTTGGGGGTCTGCCATGCTAGCAAAATTGTATCGGGAGATGTGTGGGGCGACGCGACCGAATAAAGCCAAAATCGGAGGTTGCCTATCACTACTGCAATCATGGGCACAGTTTCGCTTTCCATTTTTACGTCCTCGAGTGGACCACCTATATACATTCCCACTCATAACGAGGTAAATTTAATATTAGATTTTACAATTATTACGTAGATTTAAAATATAATTGTATGCTAAAAATTTATTTAATTAGGTGGAACCATTCGGCGAGTTATGTTGGAATACCTACCTCGCTTGAAGATATACGACTTCTATTAGACCAACGGTCGGAAGCACAAGTAAGTATTAAATAAAATATATTTTCGTAATAAAATAGTCATTTCGTATTTCGTATTTAGTATTTAGTATTATGTATATAACTAATATTTTTATCATGTTCATATAGTTTCAATGGACACCATATGAGGATCCGGCAATTCGGGCAGTAATTCCGGATGAATTCTATCAAAATCCGAACATTTGGCATGTGAAGGTCCCATTGGTCAACTATGCCACTGTGGAGATGCACCAGTCAGATCGAGTTCTGCGACAATTTGGATTTTGACAACCAATTCCCGTGGCACCTGAGGTGCTCGATGATGAGCACAAAGTCGACTTACGACAGTTGCATACGGATTGACCGAGATTTTGGTCAGCATATATCGAATTGTGGGAAAACCGGTATGATTATATACCTACTCGGGAACCGATCATCGTTCCTGAGTTAGCGTGCGTGCCGGAATACATGCCATGGTTTAGGATCCATGGCAAGCCGTATTTATTTTCGGAAGAGGAGAGGCGACAGCAACTTCGTGTACAAAGGGAATGATGAGGCCCTTTAAATCCAAGGAGAAGGGATGATGGGACGGGCCCATCAACAGCGCCGACACAATCACCGGGCCCATCAACAGTGCCCAAACAGTTACCGGGCCCAACACTTCAGCCGATGACATCCATATCACAGCCTTTTCAGATTATGCCAGGTGCGTATCCTAGCCCTTATATGTATCCTAACCCTTATATGTTTCCTTTTCCAAGTCCTATGGTAGGTTGGAATGCATGGCCCGGTTCATCTCCGTTCCTGATTAATCCGAGTGGACCGCCGATCTATAGGCCGCTGTCGCATGAGGGATCGCACGAGGCGCCGTCGAGGAGCTCTTTTTTTTTTTTAACCAATCTCCTTCACCTTATGGGATTCAAATACCTCCGCCATGGGTGATGCAAACACCTCCACAGTTGTTATTTTATCAAGGTGGGTCATCCTCCCAACACCCACAACCAGATCCCCTGCCAGAGGAACCAGAATCCCCTCAGGAGCAACCACAACCTCACGGAAGTCTGGAACAAGGAGGAATCCAAATAGCAGAATCACGACCACCCCCCCATGTGGCACTGATTCCGACCGGCACCAAACATTGATTTTTTAATATATTTGTATAAACTTATTTATATTGTTTCATTTAATAAAATAAAAGTTGTTTTTAATATTTTAATTGTAATTTACTTTTTATATTTTTAATAAAATATAAGTTGTTTTTAATATTTTAATTGGCCATTTAATTCTTATATTTTTAATAAAATAAAATTTGTTTTCAATATTTTAATTGTAATTTATTTTTTATATTTTTAATAAAATAAAATTTGTTTTTAATATTTTAATTTTAATTTACTTTTTATATTTTTAATAAAATAAAAGTTGTTTTTAATAAAATAAAAGTTTTTTAATATTTAATTGGCCATTTAATTCTTATATTTTTAATAAAATAAAAGTTGTTTTTAATATTTTAATTGACCATTTAATTCTATTATTTTTAATAAAATAAAAGTTGTTTTTAATATTTTAATTGTAATTTAATTTTTATATTTTTAATAAAATAAAAGTTTTTTTAATTGTAATTTACTTTTTATATTTTTAATAGAATAAAAGTTGTTTTTAATATCCTAATTGTAATTTACTTTGTATATGTTTAATAAAATCTATTTTTTTAATAAGGCACTATTTTTAATATTTTTATATTTTTAATATATTTCTACAAACTTATTTATATTGTTACATTTAATAAAATAAAAGTTGTTTTTAATATTTTAATTGTAATTTAATTTTTATATTTTTAATAAAATAAAAGTTGTTTTTAATATCCTAATTGTATTGGTTCAAGTAAGGACTAAATCGCAAATGTGAGAAAAGTTTTGTGGCTCAAGAGTAAATATTCAAAATTTGAGGGGTTAAAATGTATATATGAAAAACTTGAAGGGCCAATAGTGTAAATATTTTAAGGGTGGAATGATCTAGAAACTAAGAAAAAATGGATGAATTAGGACTAAATTGAATAAGTGAAAAAGCATGAGGGGTTAAATTGCAATTTTATCAATATGGGTGTTGATCCAATGTAGGAATTTTGAAGGATCATAAGGGGCAAAATAATCATTTAGCAAGAAAGATAATTTTGAAGAATAATGATGATGATGATATTTTAGATTAATTAAATAGATAAATATTAGTTTAGTAGTATTTTGATTTGATATTTATTTATATTTTATTAATTTTTACTTAGTATATAAGGAAGGAAAGATGAAGAGTCTTCATCCTTCCATTTTTCCAACGTGAGTAAGGAGAAGAGAAAAGAAAAACTTTTTTTTTTGTTTTGCAACTTAGTCCTTCTATAAAAGTTCACCATTTTCATCAAGAAATTAAAAGAATTTTCATAGCCACCAAGAGACAAAAATGATAAGGAGACTATCAACTATTTCGATTTGGACATGAGCGAGATGTATGGCCTGGGTTCCTACACCATCCGCATAACTTCCGTTGGTTGGCTGTTTCTCGGATATCCATATTGTTGCGTATCCTAGTCGAGAAAGGTCGACCCTATGGTTTGCGGCGCAGTTCTCTATCCAGTAACAGCTTAAACGGAGCAAATGATACAGACAACCACTTACGTTCATCTGGGACTGGTGCGAATACGTGTCTCTACACATTGTACATGTATTCTATTTTGTACACTTCGTCGACATAGCTCATGGGATCCGCACGAGAGATTCGACAAGTCGTAATTACATGAGCGCATGGATAACGGCGTCGCCAAATATCCCACGATCGCAGTCCTATTTCTCAAGTGTACATGATATTGCCCGCCAAGAATACCTTGGTTCGGTCTGTCAAACTCCGTCACACGAAACCATAGGTTGTCGCGATCGTGACACACTGTGTGCATGGTGTTGGCCCGTGCCTTTGCCTTTTTAATTTCTCGAAATACCTTCGCGCACCAGGAATGGCCTCCCTGCATTTGGCCTTTATAACTCGCTGCTCGCTTCGAAAATAGTGCCGCTAAAAAAAATATGTCTCTCGCACAACTGATGTTATCAGCAAATGACGCGTTCCTTTAAGAACAGAATTTATGCATTCAGCCAGGTTTGAGGTCATATGACCATATCGTAGGCAACCGTCGTATGCTTGTGTCCACTGTTCGAAAGGTATGTTTCATAGGTAGTTTGCGCCTTCTTGGTTAACTGAGCGCAAAATCGCCAACATCTCGTGAAAACAGTCCTTATTGATCTCGTACCCTGCCAATATAAGTTGATAGAGAATATTACATACCACTCTTCAATTAAGAATAAATTGAATATTACAAACGAAAATATATTAATAGATATTACATACCCATGTTGGTCACTTTCTGTCGTTCACTTGTAGGTCGATGTTGCCCGTGGTAGATGGACGCAACATGCCTTAGGCAATATCGATGGTGTGTGCAATGCCATAGGCTTCCTTGTCGCTCTATTGCGGCTAGTATTCTAGGGCCCCGATCCAATATAACGCATATATCAGGTTGGGGGCAGACATGCCCCCTTAACCTAGATAGAAAGAAATCCCAGTCATCAGCTGACTCCCCCGGTGTTATTGTAAATGCAATTAGAAGGATTCTCCCACTGCCATCCTGTGCCACAGCTATCAATAGCCGATGCGTATATCTACCATACATAAAGGTGCCGTCAATTTGTACCAATGGCTTGCAGTATAGAAATGTGTCTCGGCATTACTTAAATGTCCAGAACAGACGCTTGAACACTTGGCATCCACGGAGCAATCGATCATTGTAGTACGCAGGTGCCGTTTCAAGGTCTGTTATGCAGCATGGGACATATCTCTCCAGCACCTGACACCACTGCCACACTTCATTATATGAAGCGTCCCACCGACCATGCAACTTTTCCAACGCCTTCTGCTTAGCTATCCAAGTCTTGTGGTAAGAGGGCTTGTACCCCAATTGGCTATGAATATTGGAAATTAAGATCGGCACTGAAGTCTTGGGATCCGCCTTCACCGTCGGTATTATTAAGCTAGCCAACATATCTGAATCCAACTTGGGATGATCTTGTGAAACACCTATCAACGAAGCTCGTTAAATAATGCAACATTACGTAATATCAGTATTATTCAGAAACCCTAAACACCTATTGATACTGTACTGGCAACACATGTATGTGGACCTTTGTACTTTTTAATCTCCCACAAGCCTGTCCTTTTCCTCAACGAGGCCATGATTTTCCATGAACATGTACCGTCTTGCACTGCACACTTGGCCTCATACTTATCGGGTTTGGATTTAACCACGTTGTAGTTAACCCCGTTCTTGATGCTATATTGTTTCAATACACCAAGAAAACTATCCTTGTTGGAAAACTCTTTACCAACTTCTAATTCACCCAAATCCAACGACGAACTTGTATAGTCACGCCTTTGTGTGGTAGTTCTGGAAACTCCAACGCATCGTCTTGAGATAGATCGACATTATGCATGTGGGCTGGAGGCGAGTACACCCTGAATCGTGAATCTTCTTCTTCTTCATCTGAACCCCCTTCAACATCTTCAGGTATGGTTGGAACAGGCTCCGATTCAGAAAATATTGCAACTTCTGCACCATCGGGGCAGGGCTCTCGAGGTGGATCCACATCGGACTCATCATTCGACCCACTATCATCTGCAACAAACAAGGTCCCCTCGCCGGTGGATGTCGTGGGGAGTACATTATCCCTTCTTAAAAAACTTTCGTAACGTCCCCAATCATATGTGGATTGCCAACCAATAGAAGTTGATGACGTTCCCCAATACGTATTTCTAGCATCGAACATCGACCCACCGATATGCATGTCCCATCCACCAACCAAGTGTCATGTAGGGGTTGTGTTTTCCATACTACCACCAAACACGGGCGCTTTCGTTTCTGCCTCCCACTAATAGAGTGTCGGCTTGGGGTCGTGTATTCCCCTCGAATAACAGTAGACGTTGAAGTCGAAGGAATATCACTTGGCGATGAAAATTGTACATATACATCAAGATAGGGTGCTCCACTAGCAAGATGAGTCTCCACCATTGCCTCCAAGCTCTGAGGACCTTTGATGTCGAATGAGTCATATCTCACGGGATCAACCGAAGCACAAAATCTATACTTAATCGACAAAACTTTCATTGGCGTCGTTTTGAAGATTTTACGCCTAATTCTTTTACGAAGTTTTGTCAAATCTATGTTCTGTTTGAAAACCAGTCGCGCACTGTTCTCTGATAAAAAACAACACCGTTCTCAGTGTCACGAACCTCACCATCATAGTAAATAACAACACTAATACGTTCACTCATCTTCAGTTTCTATTATACTTTTGCCTCAATTTCTATTATGCAACCTGAGAATGAAATTTGGCTCATTTATAGTCTAAGGCCAAAAAGGAACTACTGTAGCAAAAGAGCATCCACGTGGGAGCTTTTTTTAGTACTATTGCTGACAGTGCATCATGCTTGAAGTGTTTTTGTCACTATTTGTTCAGAAACATCTTCTCAAAATTATCTTTTCAGGAACTACTGTAGCAAAAGAGCGTCCACATGGGAGCTTTTTTTAGTACTATTGCTGACAGTGCATCCTGCTTGAAGTGTTTTGGTCACTATTTGTTTAGAAACGTCTTCTCAAAATTATCTTTTCAGAACTATCAGAGCAAAAGAGCATCCACGTGGGAGCTTTTTTCAAGACTATTGTCGATGAAAGCATCCCGCTTGAAGCGTTTTGGACACAATTTGTTCAGAAATGTCTTCTCAAAATTATTTTATCAGATACAACTGTAAAAATAAAAAAACAAATAATTCTTATATTGCTAATATTTTTTTCCCAAAACCCTAAACACAAAATTATTTTAATTAATTAACCATAAACCCTAATTCATTAATTTTTCCTTAAAAAACCCTAACCCTAAACCCTAAAACCCTAAAAAACCCTAACACTAACCCAAAAAACAGCTAAAAACCCTAACGAAAAAAAACAGGCAAAACACATCCCTGGGGGAGCGTTTTTGCCACATCAGCAAAGCGCGCTCTAAAGGACGTGATTTCTACTTATGTGGCAAAAATGCTCCCCCAGGGACGCGTTTTCCTGCCACATACCTTGACATCGCGCTGATGTGGATGCGCTTTTGGGGAAAATGGCCCATTCTGGTAAATAATTAAATAATAGGTCCATTTCCATAATTTTTGAAAAAAAAGGGAATTTACTGGTAAATTGGCCAAGGTTACGGACTAAATCATCGATTAATACATTTTACACCGAGGTAAGTTTACGTGTAAACGATACATCCTTAATACTTATGTTGTTACCTATTGATACATTGTATGAATGAGATCAATTATTAGTTAGATTGATTGAAATTGATAGATAATTAATAATTTCTCGTATGTATCTCGGAATAGAATTGTAAGGGTGAAAAATATACGTAACTATTATTTGGTGGGTTGTGTGCGATACCACCGTAATTAATATTGTTGGTGGGCTGTGTGTGATACCACCTTATTATTTATTCACGATGGGCTGTGTGCGATACCATCGTTTATATTATCATTTGGTGGGCTATGTGTAATACCACCGTAATTATTATTATTGGTGAATTGTGTGCGATACCACCTTATTATTTATTAATGGTGGGTTGTGTGCAAAACCACCGGGTACGTAGTATTATTTTGAAGAGTTCATCGAGAAACTTGTCTAAGTAAATATTTCATGTGGCTTTATGGTGATGAGTACAGGGTATATGTGCAAGTAAATGTGAGCAATATATATGTTATATGGTTGGAATATGGTAAGAGATGAGATGAGTAAGCATGATTGTGAAAATGTAAATTGTTCTTACATAATATATAATGGTTATGTATGCTTTGCATATGGTATGATGCTTATTGTTTACATGTAGACTTACTAAGCTTAAAGCTTACTCCATTTCTTTTCCCTTGTTTTATAGTGTCAAAAAGCCAGCTCGGGATACAAAGATAATCAGAAGATCACCCACACTATCAGCACATCTTAGTATCGTTAGACTTAGCATTTTGAGTATGTCATGTATAGGGACTAGACTTAGTGAAATGTTTTGTTGTTTTGGCCAAGTGTGTTGGTTCTTTTAAAGATGAACTCTTTTGTATATAGCCATAGTTGATGGTTCATTATTATTAATATAAGGAAAGATGAGGTTATTCATGAATGTGTATGATGCATGATTGGGTTGCTTGGTTAATGGTTGAATGTGATTTATGTTGTATGAGTTAGGGTGACAAAAAGAGCTTGGCAAATAGCCTTATTCTTGTCCACACGGGTAGGCACACGGGCGTGTGTCTAGGCCGTGTGTGACACACGGTCTGTCCCATGGGTGTGTGGCTGGACTGTGTGTCCCTTGCATGTTTGTGATACAAGTCAGTGTCGACCACGGGCCAGACACACGGACGTGTGACAGGCCGTGTGATGCAAGTCAGTGTCGACCATGGGTGGAGCACACGGGCGTGTCGAGACCGTGTGCGGGACACGGGAAAGGACACGGGTGTGTGTCTGGCCGTGTGAAAACCCCTGTAAGTTTGAATTGAGAAATAATTCCACATGGGTGTGGAACACAGGTGTGTCCCTTCCTCCACACGGGCGTGTGAAGTGTTTAGAGAAAATTTTCTAAGGTCTTCTAGAGAGCTTCAAAAGGGCTCGATTTGATCCCGAACCATTCCTAGACTGTGAGTTAAGCCTCGTAGGCTTATTTAGGAGGTGTTAGTAAGAGTTTTAAATTGGGAAAGAAAGGTCAAGTTTCTAAATTGTACGATTGATTGCGTGTAAGCTTAGTAATGCCTCGTACCTTGTTCCGATGTTGAATACGAGTAAGGGGTGTTACATTTAGTGGTATCAGAGCTATGGTTTTATCGATTCTCGGACTACCGTAGCATGTGTAAGAGTCTAGCTATACATGCCATAAAAATATATTGATAGTGTGGTGACTCTTGAAAGTATTAAACTGTGTTTTCGTATAGTAAATGGATCCCGATCGAGCTGCTACTGAGGACGCTGCTAGTAATGCGCCGGCTCCCACGCAAGGGACCGTGCCTATAAAAAGTAGACCCGAGACTTTGGGTCTAGAAAAAGAGGCTCGAGAAGCCTTTCTCCACATGATGGGGAATTGGTACACTGAGTTTGTACGAGTGAACCCTAATGCTCAACCTCCTCCACCCCCACCTATACCTCAGGCAGTTCCTGTGGCTCCTCAAGGTATAGACTTGGTAAGAGTAACTAAACCCCCGGTCGATAAGATTCGAAAATAAGGGGCCGAGGAATTTAGAGCCAACATAGATGATGACCCCAAGAGGGCGGAGTTCTGGCTTAACAACTCAATGCGGGTATTTGATGAACTCTCTTGTACGCCTGAAGAGAGTTTAAAATGTGTTGCATCATTGCATAGGGACTCGGCATATTGTTGGTGGAAAACACTGACATCCGTAGTACCAAGGGAGAGAGTAACATGGGACTTCTTTCTAGAAGAGTTCCGAAAGAAGTACATAAGTCAGCAATTTGTTAACCAGAAGCGGAAGGAGTTCCTTCAATTGAAGCAAGGCAAGATGATTGTGGCAGAGTATGAACGCGAGTTTGTTAGGATTAGCAAGTATGCGCAAGAGTGTGTGTCTACGGAAGCTATTTTGTGCAAGAGGTTCGAAGATGGGCTGAATGAGGATATCAGATTGCTAGATGGGATCTTGGAATTGAAAGAATTCATGGTGTTGGTCGATAAAGCTTGTAAGGCTGAGGATTTGAATAAAGAAAAGAGAAAAGCCATGATTGAGGCCCGAGATGCAAGGAAGAGGACAATGCCTAAATTGCTCCAAATTCAATAAAAAAGATCTAAAGAGACAAACCCTCGAACGACTGCTTCAGTTGGGTATTCACATCGAGATCGAGGTAATGCATATTCGGGCTCGAGAGTTCAAGCCACTTCGATGGTAAGCGTGGATAATAAAAAGTCAAACAAACTGGAGTGTCTAAATTGTGGTAGGCAACACACTGGGGAGCGTTGGGGAAACAACCGTAATTGCTACAAGTGTGGTTCACCCAACCACTTCATCCGGAATTGTCTAGAGAGGGATGAGAAGGATAGAAAATAAGAAGAAAAGCGAGCAATGTACCTTCGAGAGGTAGACCACAAAAGAATTTGGGAGGTAGGACTAGTAGTAGAGGTGCGCCTAGAGACTCTACTGTGAGATCGAAGGGTCGAGCACCTGCAAGGACTTATGCTATTCGCGCTCGCGAAGAGGCATAATCTCCAGATGTGATAACGGGTACTTTTTCTCTTCACGATATTTCTGTTGTTGTTTTGATTGATCCGGGGTCTACCCATTCTTACATTTGCATGAAATTAGCATATAGTATGGGTATGATTGTTGAGTCTACGAAATTTGTAGTAAAAGTGTCAAACCCGTTAGGCAAACATGTGCTAGTTGACAAGGTGTGTAGAAATTATCCTTTGACAATTAGAGGTCATTGTTTTCTGGCAAACCTCGTGCTATTGCCATTTGATGAATTTGATCTGATTCCTGGTATGGATTGGTTGACTACACATAATGTTTTAGTAAATTGTGGTAGTAAGTTTATTGAATTGAGATGTGTAAATGGAGATGTCATTCGGGTTGAATCAGGTAAATCAGATAATATGCTTGTAGTGGTTTCGTCTATGATAACTAAGAAATACTTGAGAAAAGGGTATGAGTCCTATCTCGCCTTCGTGTTGAATACTCAAGAATCTGACGTAAAGATTGAATCAGTGCCTGTGGTGTGTGAGTATCTGGATGTGTTTCCGGAAGAGTTACCCTGATTGCCTCGAGTTAGAGAAGTCGAGTTTGGTATTGAGTTAGTTCCGAGTATAGCACTTATTTTGGTTGCCCCGTATAGGATGGCACCGTTAGAGTTGAAAGAGTTAAAAGTTCAGTTGCAAGAGTTAACGGACAAGGGTTTTGTAAGACTGAGCTATTCACCGTGGGGTGCTCCGGTACTTTTCGTGAAGAAGAAAGACGAGTCAATGAGATTGTGTATAGGTTACAGTCAACTCAACAAGGTAACAGTGAAGAATAAGTATCCTTTGCCAAGGATAGATGATTTGTTCAACCAACTGAAGGGAGCTACGGTGTTTTCTAAGATAGACTTAAGGTCTGGCTATTACCAGTTGAGGGTTAAGGAGCAAGATGTGCCGAAAACTACATTTCAGACGAGGTATGGCCATTATGAGTTTCTTGTCATGCCATTTGGCTTAACGAATGCTCCTGCGATCTTTATGGATTTAATGAATCATATCTTCTGGCAGTATTTGGATAAGTTCGTAGTCGTTTTTATTGACGATATACTAATTTATTCCCGGGATGAGAGTGAACACACAGAACATCTGAGAACTGTGTTGCAGACTCTAAGAGACAAGCAGTTGTATGCTAAATTTAGCAAGAGTGAGTTTTGGCTCCGAGAAGTCGAATTCTTAGGACACATTGTGTCGGGTGATGGGATTAGAGTTGATCTAAGTAAGATCTCGGCTATTGTGGAGTGGAAACCGCCGAGGAATGTGTCAGTGATTAGAAGCTTTTTGGGTTTAGTGGGTTCCTACAGATGGTTCGTTAAAGGGTTTTCCATGATTGCTACCCCGATGAAGAAACTATTACATAAAGATGTTACGTTTGAATGGACTGAGAAATGCAAACAGAGTTTTGAGAAATTGAAAGCTTTGTTGACTGAAGCTCCGGTGTTGGTACAACCTGAGTCGGGAAAGGAGTTTGTGGTCTACAGTGATGCGTCATTAAATGGTCTTGGCTGTATGTTGATGCAAGAGGGTAAAGTAGTAGCTTATGCCTCGAGACAACTAAAACCTCATGAGAAGAATTATCCGACTCACGATTTGGAGTTGGCTGCGATCATTTTCGCTTCGAAGATTTGGCGTCATTATATGTATGGTGAAAAGTGCCGAATATTCATCGATCATAAGAGTTTGAAGTACTTGATGGACCAAAAGGATTTGAATTTGCGACAACTGTAGTGGCTCGAATTATTGAAGGATTATGAGTTAGTAATCGATTACCATCAGGGGAAAGCGAATGTGGCTGCGGATGCCTTGAGTAGGAAATCCCTGTATGCTTTGAGAGCCATGAGTACGAGCTTAGCATTGTCTAATGATGGTTCTATATTGGCCGAGTTGCGGGCTAGACCATTATTTCTACAGCAGATACGCGAAGCTCAAAGGAATGATAGTGAGATGCAAGTTAAGAGAGCTCAGTACGAATCGGGGAATGACTCTGATTTTCGGGTTGGTTCAGATGATTGCTTGATGTTTCATGATAGAGTATGTGTACCAAAGGATGATAAGTTAATCCGGAAAATTTTACATGAAGCACACAAGTGGTTGCTTGTCGAGACATCCGCAAAAGACAAAAATGTACAATGATTTGAAGAAGTTGTATTGGTGGCCGGGTATGAAAAAAGACATCTCCGAGTTTGTTACAAAGTGTTTGATTTGTCAACAAGTGAAAGCTGAGCATCAAGTACCTTCGGGATTACTTCAGCCAGTGATGGTTTCGGAGTGGAAATGGGATCGAATCACAATAGATTTCGTAACGGGGTTACCTATGACTCCGAAAAAGAAAGATGCTGTGTGGGTTATTATGGATAGATTAACGAAATCAGCTCACTTTATACCGGTGCGTATGGATTACTCACTTGATAAGTTGGCCGAGCTGTATATTACTGAGGTGGTAAGATTACATGGGGTATCTATATCTATTATCTCGGATAGAGATCCAAGATTCACTTCGAGGTTTTGGAAGAAGTTGCAGGAAGCCTTGGGTACAAGATTGAATTTTAGTACCGCGTTCCATCCTCAAACTGATGGCCAATCCGAAAGAATGATTCAAGTTCTTGAGGATATGCTCCGATGCTGTGTGTTAGAGTGAAAAGGTAGTTGGGAAAAATATCTGCCTTTGGTTGAATTTACTTACAAAAACAGTTATCAGTCGAGTATACGGATGGCACTGTACAAAGCTTTATATGGACGCAAGTGTCGGACTCCCTTGTATTGGACCGAGCTTAGTGAGAAGCAAATTCATGGGGTTGATCTAGTTAAAGAAATCGAGGAGAAAGTGAAAGTGATCCGTGATAGTCTGAAAGTTGCTTCAGATCGAAAAAAGTCATACGCGGATTTAAAAAGGAAAGAAATTGAGTCTCAAGTGGGCGATAAAGTATTTCTGAAATTATCCCCGTGGAAGAAAATATTGAGGTTTGGTCGAAAGGGCAAATTGAGTCCACGATTCATAGGGCCGTATGAGGTTATTGAAAGGATTGGGCTAGTAGCTTACCGGTTGGCTTTGTCGACAGAGTTAGAGAGAATATACAACGTGTTTCATGTGTCGATGTTGCGGCAATATCGTTTCGATCCTTCGCATGTGATCCCTCTAACCGAAATTGAGATACGACCGGACATGATGTATGAAGAGGAACCAATTAAGATTTTGGCTCGAGAGGTTAAACAGTTGAGGAATAAGAGCATAGCCTTAGTGGAAGTGTTATGGCAAAAACACGGGGTAGAAGAGGCTACATGGGAACCAGAAGAAGCCATGAGAGAACAGTACCCAAACCTCTTTATCGGTAAGATTTTTTGGGACGAAAATCTCTAAAGGGGGAGAGTTGTAACAGCCCAATTTTGGGGTTAGTCGGAATAGTGGTTTCGGGACCACTAATCCGAGGTTGAAGAAAATTATTTTTAATATTATTTTATGTGTTATGGCATAATTATAAGGATGCATAAAAATTTTGGTACTTTAATTTTATCAATTTTATTCTTAATTGTGAAAAAGGACTAAATAGCATAAAGTGCGAAAGTTCTATTTTACAAGTTAGAGGTGTCTAATAGCCATAGAATATTAAATTGGAGGTCCTTAAAGTGCAATTAGGCCAATGAGAGGGTGTTGGCTGGCCATAGGGTCAAGGGAGACAAGAGTATTAATTTTGGTAAAAAATTTGGTGAAATTAGGTGACTAAGAATGAATAAAATAAGATATAATAAAGAAAATGTTATCATCTTTTTCACTTCTCTTCTTCTTCCACCGATTTTTATACACAAAGAAGGGTCTTGGGAGCTTGAAATTTAAGCAACTTACTCTCCTTGCTAGTAAGTGTTCTTGATGGTTGTTTTTGATAATTTTTGTACTTTTGGAACCCCTAAAGCTTAAGCTAGCTAGAGAGGGGACTATTTTGCAAAATGGTTAAAAGATTAGGGACTTGCCATGAGATGTTTATGTTGTTTGCTGAGTTTTTATGTTAGAAAATGAATGTTAGTGGGTTATGGTTAAAAGATTAGGGACTTGCCATGAGATGTTTATGTTGTTTGCTGAGTTTTTATGTTAGAAAATGAATGTTAGTGGGTTAAGGAATAACTTTTGTGAAAGGTGTTACCATGAAAACACCTAAATGGGACTTATTTGTAAATGTTGTAATTGAGTAATAAATGCAGGAAATGATGGGTTTCATGAATTGTTGCAAGAGAAATAAATGTTCAACTAGGTTTGTTTATTGAGAAAATGTGATGAAAAACGATTTACGAGCCTAGGGGCAAAATCATAATTTTACCAAAGTATAAGAGCAAAATGGTCATTTTTGCCTAAGTAGAGATTTTGAAGTGTCATGAGTTATGAAGTAATTGAATGAGTGAATTTCATTATTATAGATCAAGAAGACCGCGGAAACAACCTTGACCGAGGAAAAGGCAAGGTTACGAACTAAATCGTCGATTAATACATTTTGCACCGAGGTAAGTTTACGTGTAAATGATACATCCTTAATACTTATGTTGTTACCTATTGATACATTGTATGAATGAGATCAATTATTAGTTAGATTGATTGAAATTGATAGATAATGAGTAATTTCTTGTATGTACCACGGAATAGAAATGTAAGGGCGAAAAATATCCGTAACTATTATTTGGTGGGCTGTGTGCGATACCACCTTATTATTTATTCACGATGGGCTGTGTGCGATACCATCGTTTATATTATCATTTGGTGGGCTATGTGTGATACCACCGTAATTATTATTGTTGGTGGGTTGTGTGCGATACCACCTTATTATTGATTAATGGTGGGCTGTGTGCGAAACCACCGGGTACGTAGTATTATTCTGAAGGGTTCATCGAGAAACTTGTCTAAGTAAATATTTCATGTGGCTTTGTGGTAATGAGTGCAGGGTATATATGCAAGTAAATGTGAGCAATATATATGTTATATGGTTGGAATGTGGTAAGAGATGAGATGAGTGTAACACCCTTAACCCGTAACCGTCGCTGGAATAGGGTTAAGAGGCATTATCGAACATTCAAACATTTATAATCATTTCTCATCAAACATTAATCATTCACAACCATAGAGTCCCTTAAATAGGTCTACAAGACCTTAAACACGTGTTAGGAATGGGTCGGGACTAAACCGAACACATACAAAAATTTCTAAAAATTAAACATTTTTCAAAGCTACAGAGGTCACACGCCCGTGTGGGTAGGCCGTGTGCCTCACACGGCCTCAGACACTCCCGTGTGTCCAAGCCGTGAAAAAACAAGGCATACATACTGACTTGTCCACACGGCCTGAGACACGCCTATGTGCCTCACCCGTGGTCGACACTGACTTGCACCACACGGCCAGTCACACGCCCATGTGTCCAGCCCGTGGTCGAGTGTGACTTGTTTCAATTGGCAACTTAAACAACACGGTCGAGCCACACGCCCGTGTGCTCAACCGTGTGGGCAATTATAGGTCATAAGCAATGCCAAACTTGCCACCCACACTTAGGATCACCTACAAGCATCATACCATATGCATATATACCTCAAATGGCAACCAAAACATACCAATATATACACCAAATAATCACCAACCACACCATTTACTTCCATGCTCAAATTCAACTAAAATAAGTTCATCTAAAATATCAATTCCATGTCCCAAATCATATAATATATTAAACATTCATCCCTTACCAACTCTATCATAAAACATACCATTTCCATCTTGCTAATTTATGCAATAATGATCACTCACATAGAGTATACATATACACTTATAAGTCATTCTTTTCACATGTTCAAAACATATATCAACCATCAATATACCAAGCCAAATCACATGGCAAGGCTTATACTCTTCAAAACATGCCATAATCACTAGCCTATACATGCCATATACCAAATATATACAACTTCCAAAAGTACCAAAATAGATAGCCGATAGTATGATTGAGTTGCTGGCGATCCTCGGATCCGAGCTAGCTTTAAAGACACTGTAAAACAGAGAAACACTTCACACAGTAAGCTCTAAAGCTTAGTAAGTTCGTCATATAATACATTAAATTTCATGAATCAAAATCATTATACAAAATAAAACATCACATAGATTAATTCACAAGAATACACAATCTCATCTATAATCAATACTCACATAACCATTCATTCATCAAATTCTGATTTCATCAACCATATAGGTTCCATACATACCTTTGCCAACACTTAGTTAACGACCAATTTTGCTACTCAATGCCCGATACCACATATCAATCAATCTTCATTATTCTTTCGATTTAATCGCACACTTAGTGCTAATTTCATAGCCAAAGCTTAAATATCATCGCACACTTAGTGCCTTTACTTAAAACCGAATTTAGCTCGGTGTTGCACACATAGTGCCAATCAACGTAGTCGATACTTTCTTTACTTTGCACACACAGTGCCATTCTCTACTGTATCAAATCTATTTCGCACACTTAGTGCCACATTTCTCCATTTCACACATATAGCATTTCTAATTCAATAACCACATATTAATTCCTTTCATAATACATAGATATGAATTTAACAATTTGTATTATACCCGAACTTACCTCGGACGTCGAAGTAACAAAACAACTCGATTAATCGAGCACTTTATCTTTTCCTCGATCTTAATCCAAATCCCTCTTTTCTTGATCTATACATATTCAAATTTAACTCATTTAACCACAAATTCATTCAATTTAGTCCAAACACACATATTTAGGGCATTTTACAAAATAGCCCTCATATTTTCACATTTCGACACTTTAGTTCCTATTTCATAAAATCACAAAATACACAAAATTTCCATTTACACATGCTTAGCCGAATTTTCCCCTAGCTCATACAAGCCCACATATTTCATTTATTTCACATTTTAGTCCTTCAATTTCTCATTTTCACAATTTAACCCAAAATAGCCAATTTCATCAAAAATTCAAAGACAAAATATGTTAATCTATCACATATCTTTAATATTTCATCACCAACTATAACAAAGCTCACATATTCATCAATGGAACTTCTAAAAATCTTCATCAAATTCTAAAATTAAATCATGAGCTTGATAGTACGCTAAGCAACGATCACAAAAACGTAGAAATCATCAAAAACTGAAGTAAAAACATACCTTGATTAAGCTATAAATGTGCCGAATGCTCAAAGATCATAAACCCTTTCTATTCTTTAATTTTCGGTGATAAAATGTATCCAAAAAAGATGATCATTTGGCTTTGTTTTAATTAATATTATCTTTATTTATCAATTACAATTTTTAACCTTAATTTCAACATTAAAAATCCACTAATTTGTGTCCATCTTTGTCCACTCACCTTATTCATGGTCTAATTGCAACATAAGGACTTCTCATTTAAGAAGCCATGAAAATTAAGCACTTTAACAATCAGCACACAGCTTTTGCATTTTATGCGATTAAGTCCTTTTTCATAATTCGACACACAAACGATAAAAGTTTCACACATAATTTTCATACATGCTCAATCACATATCGTAAACACAGAAAATAATATTAAAATATTTTTTTGACCTTAGATTTGTGGTCCCGAAACCACTATTCTGACTAGGGTCTAAACCGGGCTGTTACAATGAGTAAGCATGATTGTGAAAATGTAAATTGTTCTTACATAATATATAATGGTTATGTATGCTTTGCATATGGTATGATGCTTATTGTTTACATGTAGACTTATTAAGCTTAAAGCTTACTCATTTTCTTTTCCCTTGTTTTATAGTGTCAAAGAGCCAGCTCGGGATACGAAGATAGTCAGAAGATCACCCATACTATCAGCACATCTCGGTATAGTTAGACTTAGCATTTTGAGTATGGCATGTATAGGGACTAGACTTAGTGAAATGTTCAATTGTTTTGGCCAAGTGTGTTGGTTCTATTAAAGATGAACTCTTTTGTATATAGCCATAGTTGATGGCTCATTATTATTAGTATAGGAAAAGATGAGGTTGTTCACGAATGTTTATGATGCATGATTGGGTTGCTTGGTTAATGGTTGAATGTAATTTATGTTGTATGAGTTAGGGTGACAAAAAGAGCTTGGCAAATAGCCTTATTCTAGTCCACACGGGTAGGCACACAGGCGTGTGTCTAGGCCGTTTGTGACAAATGGTCAGTCCCATGGGTGTGTGGCTGGGCGTGTGTCCCCTGCATGTTAGTGATACAAGTCAGTGTTGACCACGTGCCAGACACACGGGCGTGTGACAGGCCATGTGATGCAAGTCAGTGCCGACCACGGGTAGAGCACACGGGCGTGTCGAGGCTGTGTGAGGGACACAGGACAAGGACACGGATGTGTGTCCGGCCGTGTGAAAAACCCTGTAGGTTCGAATTGAGAAATAATTCTACATGGGTGTGGAACACGGGCGTGTGATATGTCACATGGGCGTGTCCCCTCCTCCACACTGGCGTGTGGACTGTTTAGAGAAAATTTTCTAAGGTCTTCCAAAGAGCTTCAAAAGAGCTCGATTTGATACCGAACCATTCCTAGACCGTGAGTTAAGCCTCATAGGCTTGTTTAGGAGGTGTTAGTAAGAGTTTTAAATTGGGAAAGACAGGACAAGTTTCTAAATTGCATGATTGATTGCGTGTAAGCTTAGTAATGCCTCGTACCCTATTCCGGCGTTGAATATGAGTAAGGGGTGTTACATATGGATTTCCAATCAAAAGTAAAATGTTATATTTTTCCACTGCAATACTGGTATTTAAAACTTAAGTTTTAAAAACTCCTAAACGATTTGATTGCAAAGTTGATACACAAGTTGTCAATTTGGCTCTAAGTTAATCTAAGCGACAATAAAATTAATTTTTACAAAATGCAAGTAAAGATCACTATCAATTTTAGTAAAATGCGAGCAAAAGTGGTTTATGAATAAGTTACTAACAAAATTGAACGGTATTTTGTACTAGGCCATTTCAGTGGCCAATGTGACCTCCAGGATCCGATCAAAAATTTTGGGCTGGGTTTTGGGATGTTACATTCTACCACTATAGTTGGGCCTAAAAACTGAGCTTAAGGGATATGATCCATTTGGAGTAATAAACTCATATTTGTATTGATTCCCAAGTATCTTGCAACACCTTAATAGCCTTCGCATTTCCATGTCTTCAGCAGTGCACGGATAGGAAGCATTGATCACTGGTTCATCTTCCCCCATCCACAGATCCTTCTGAATCAACTATTGTCTTTCGACCATTCTTTGCGGTGGAGCCCTAATAGACCTACCACCTTTTCTAGCTATTGAATACATCTAATATTTTTTAAAATATCGAGAACAAAGATGAACATGGTGGCACAATAACAAGAAACTCAAACAAAGTGCTCTAAAGCAAGAAATATGAGACATATTCAGGAAAAAACCCAGAAACTGTAGAAATCAATTACCAAGAATGGCGATATAAACATAATGCATAAAGAACTCTCAAGAATCACTACAAAAAAATTGTACCAAAACTAAAGAAACACAGTCTATATAGAGTTCTCTTCAAAGCGCACCGTTGCACCCTTTAACTTTAGGGCCAATAGAAACTCAATACCTATCACTAACAACCTGCTACTCACCATTACCTCCATTCTGTAGGTTTTGTCAATTTAGACTTGCATCAATGATGAGTGTTCTAGAATTTTTATGAAAATTCTTCATCTTCAAGCGTCATACCACTCGTATCTTCCCAATCATCTGCTCTCGCACCTTCCAATCACTCCACTTCCCTTGCAACTAATTAGCAAGAATGTCTCAAGGAAGGCCACTTCATAATTTATCTGCCATAATTTTGATACATCAAATTAAGCTCTCCAATACACTAAATGAGCTGATTCCCAAGTAATTTAAGTGTCTTTTATATGTTTTTATCGATTTTTAATTTTAAGCATTAATAAACATTTTTGTTTATTTTTCACCCTTTTTTAGACCCAAATTGGCTAAACATGCCATGGGAGACCTAATGATATGATTGAGTGGTGTAGGGAGTCGATAATAGCCCAAATTTGAAGAAATTATCATTTAGAAGGGAGGTATTGCGATATTAAAGCATGTAAGTCGTGATACCCTTAACAGTCCTGAAGTGAAGAGAATTAAGGCCAACTCTAGTGATATCGTGATACCAAGGATGGGTATCATGATATCGAGACCCCCCAAGACCCCTAATTTCAAGACTGTTTTGGGTATCGCGATATCGCTGCCTAACGGGTGAACAAACTACAGGGACAATTTTATGTCCAACAAGCTTAAGTTTTTTTTATATTTAAGGGCATAATGGTCATTGTTAAGTTAAATGATAGTGGACTATAAACATTACATTATAAGCTTTGGATTTAAAAAATTTTGTTGGATGATAATCTTTTCTCTAGTTTTCATAGTTTTAGGTTAGAGTTCTATTCTTTTCATTTTTAGATTAGATTTTCCCTTCTCTTTTTAGAATAGATTTTATTTTTGTTGTTTTCTTTCTTCTTTCTTATTAAAGATTTTTGTAAATTAAGATGGATCAAGCTATTGGGTGCCATTGGTTTCCACATCTAAATTAGCATTTCTTACCTTTATCTTTTTATTATGCATATCAATTATTCAATGAAATGTCTATTTGGGTGTTAAGCTTTATTATGTGCTAAATTGTTTGATGGTTGGTTGATTGCTATTTGTTAGTTTAAGTTAATGTTTATTCTTGATTAATTGATTGTTTGGTTATATCGAAATCCTTAATACGCTAGAATTAACACCTCTAGTGAAAAATTTAGATAAACGAGACCAAGAGGAGAGTTTATCCTTAGATAGTTTGATATAATTGTGCCGAATAGTGAGACCGAAATGAGATCTATATGCCTAGGTGAGAACGAGAGGAGAGCGTAGGTGGTATCTTTTAGTCTATGATGAGACTGATATGAGATTCCTAGCTAAGAGTGGCAAACAATATAATTGACATAGGTTCATTAGTTTAATTAGCAATTAACTAATCAATCAACTATCATTTTATCATTTACATTATCTAAAACAATAGAAAGAAAGTTTAGCTTAGTTTTTTAATTGATAATTTAAATTTAGTTTAAAAACAATTTATATTTTAATTTGCACTAATAGTTTCTGAATCAATTAGATTAGTAATTGCTTAACCGGTAATTAACTTGATAACACATTTACGAATTTGGCAATCCCTTGGGTTCGATCCTTGGAATACTCAAAGTGTTCCATTATAACACTTATAAATATTACAATTGGCTTACCACACTTTCAGTACACCGCATAGATTAGATTTTTGTTAGTGTTGATTTTTAGCCTCGGTGCACGCACGCTGGGGCGACAGTCAAGTTTTTGGCACCGTTGTCGAGGATTGTAGCAGTGTAAATGTGTTGTTAAGTTAGGTATTTCGAAAGAGCAATATTAGTCGAAAGACGAGGGGATTAAATAGTGCATTAATTTTCTTGTTGTTTTATTTGTTTACCTTGTTGAAGACTTAATTTAATCATGTTTAATAATAATGGTTATAGTTGGCAGGAAGACCGATATGAATATGATGAGAGTTCGAGTTCGACGAATGGAGATTTGACGAGCCATTGAAGTTATTATGGTGATCATAGATGGCATGAGTATTCATATGAGCATCCTCATGGGTCGTATGAGTATGCAAATGGTATAGATAGCTACAACCCTGAGTGGTTGACTAGTTATCTGAAGT
Source organism: Gossypium sturtianum (assembly GCA_025698515.1). Taxonomy (NCBI): domain Eukaryota; kingdom Viridiplantae; phylum Streptophyta; class Magnoliopsida; order Malvales; family Malvaceae; genus Gossypium; species Gossypium sturtianum. The sequence goes on from CM046952.1 coordinate 60,931,818, forward strand.
AAGAATCATATTCTCCACATTACTATCTGGAAAGTAATATGGAGATTGACGAGTACAAGGAAGACCGATCCCTTGCTTCATGGGTTGGAATGTTGGAGGATAGCATGTCTTCGTGCCAAGCTACTATGTCCTCCATGTCCAAGATGTTGGAGCAAATATTGGAAGCCATCCAATGCCGAGCCATTATGAACACTCTGATGGAAGAGGTTGAGCATGATGTTCCCAAGCTTGAGGATGAGGGCCACTCCACCGTTATTAAGCATGATGAGTTGAACACAGGTGTTTAGCAAGAGTTCAGAGTTGAAGACCGTGACGAGATTGTGAGAAGCGAAGATGGTGTTTCATTCCGATTGACATATGAGTAGGAGTAGAGTTAGATGTAGAGGAAGAGCTCAATTTGCAACTAAGTGTAGGTGTGGAGGAGCCGACACACTTTCCGACCATTATTTTAGAGGATCCAACTAACGTACTTCATGATCACATATATATTTCTTTCGATGTGGGAACTACGGTTTGAGAAAATACAATTTTATATGATGTTGAGTTCGTATTTCCTAAAGTTATAATATCTAAGAATGAATTTTGGAGTTGGTTAGGCTTTGGAGAGAAGTGACTCATGATGTGGCTATCTCGATGTTCGAAGATAAGACAGAAGAAATGTTTTCAATCAAACTGAGAGGTCGTTATCTTGACAATAAAGAACAAACTTCGATTCAAAGTCTCAAGGACCTCATGGAAGTTCCCTTATGGTGGTGACACGAATCACCCCAATTATTGAGGACTTAATTAATTTTTATTTGCATTTTTTCTTATTTCTTTTTATTGTATATTTTGATTATTTTGTTTTTGGTGTGTTTTGTTTTTCTATGTAGGTCTACCTACTGAGAGCTACACAACATTGAGAGCTTTAATGAAGTTTGAGGACTACTCCATCATTTGGTTGCACATAGTTTTAAACTCGGTGAGTTTTCTCAAACTAATCTTTAGTCGGGGACACATTAAGGATAATGTGTAACTTAAGTGTGGGGGAATATATAGAAATTTTAATTTATGTGTTTTGTTTAAAATTATTTTAAAAAATCTATAAAAATTTAAAATTTTCTTTTCTAATTCTTTTTTTTTAATTATTCTTATATGGTGCTTGAAATCTGTTGGTTTTGGGATTATTGGTTGTTGATATTGAATGATGTATTTTTGAATTTTGAGCATGTAAATTTCGATTGATGTTAGATATCTTGGTTCTTTTAAAAATAGATTACTTAGTTCAATAAGTTATATTGCATAATAGACTAGTGGTAATTATGCTTTATGTAAATATGTATGATTTGTGTCAAATGATAGATAGATTGTATAGATACTTGTAGATAAATAATGCTTGAATAAATTGTTATTCATTGGGGTAAATGTAAGTATGATTGAAATTGTATTTGGTGAAATGTTTAGGGATGACCTAAGGCATTGTTTAATTAGCCAAGATCCTAAATGACTAACCTTGATGCTATGTTATCCCTAGTTATCATGATTTGAGCCTTAAATTATTCTTTCTTGATGAACCTATATTCTTGAAATGTAACAACCCAAACCCGGTCAACACGCTACGACTGAATCCAGCATGTCACAGGGAAAAACATTTTTAAAGAAGACAGGTGGTTGTTTTAATTTTGTAAAGATTCGTTATTGAAAACAAGTTGCCGTCTCTTATTTTAAGAAAACCTTTGATTTTCATGAAAAGCCGTATTAGTTTAAGTAATATTGCTAAAACCATCCAAATTTGGTCTTAAAGAAAAACTCAGTTAACTTGTTGTTACTACTTGTTTGCCGCTACCCGATGGTAAAGTTGGAAAACATTCTTTTTATAGGTTATTTAGGCATGCCGTTCGCTTAACTTATACAAATTTCCGTGAGAAATAAAGCGATAAATAAACCCAAAAATGAAAGTTAGTGGCCTTATTACAACCCGAAACCAAATTTAAAGTAAAGTAAACCAAAATAGTAATTTAAAACAAAACCCGAAAGAGAATGCGCATGGCCACCTCGAGTCCGCCCCGGCTCCTCATCCGCGATCTACGAATCATCTGCAAAATGTAAAGGAAAGGGTGAGTCACCGAGACTCAGTGTATAATTCCCCAACCCGAAAATGTTAATGCCCTTACACGCTTTCATAAGCCAACATGCATGTCATGCAACCCCAAAACCTAACAATCCGAGACTCTGAATCTACCCTGTGTACCAAACCACCGTGGTCAAAACCACTTGTGACCGTAGTCACAAATAATACATATGTGGTCAAAACCACTGGTGACAATCCCATATATCGTCGTGTGGGGCCAACCCACTGTGGTACCAAACCACTGGGACGAGTCACAAAGATAGAAATATGTGGTCAAAACCACTGAGACTTAGTCACAATAATAATATAGAAAGCGGGGCCAACCCATCTGTGTGGTCAAAACCACTGTGACAGATCTAGAATCATGCCTTCCCCCTCCTCTCATTACACCTGCTTTCATGAACATGCTTTTCATGGCATAATAATCATACTTAACATACAAAAATCATATGGCATGGCATATACAGATTTACGTAGGCATTTAACGCTAGCCAATCAAGTGGACTTACCCGAGTCCTCGCTTTTATCCACAAGGGTAGCATACCGATTTCAAAGTTATTCCGGCTTTTAACAAAGATACATGACAAGCATATTAACTATGAAGTGTGTAAGAGTTACACACCGATTACCCGTGTAGTACGACGCTCTCTACGCCGATCATCGCCGTTAATCGACACTACCGCTATCCGCTCTCATCGCTTTGCTCGGATGGCGGCCCACACCTGTGTGCCAATCGCGCATCGACCACGCCCCTCTTCTTGAACTTAGGGTGGGGTCTCGAGATCCACCCCTCCTAACGTTTGGCTAGCATTAGGGTCCATAAAACCTTTGGTCACTAAATCAGATTAACACAGAATAACTAAGAATAGAGATTTAACCCAAAGAACAGATCCCTTACCTAGATCGATGCAGATCTCAAGATCAAGATCTAAACTACGGACCGAGCAAGTCCCGAAATCCAAACGCGTGTCGCCACCCCCTTCTTATATTCGGCCAACACATCACTATCAACAAATATCCATTCGGCTTTGGTCATGAAATCCCGAAAGAAATAACGTAAGAAGATGATCGCCCCTTACCTCAACACCTTTCAATCACCAAGCCAAAAGCTGAAGCAACGCGAAGACGAGTCCCCCCCACAACACTTAACGAGACCGATTGGGAGTGGATGGATGATGACGATCTACCAAATGCCGAAAGTGTTCCACTTAAGCGAGGAAAAAGATGAGATCGAAAGGAATCCTTAATAGATGGTATTCGGCCAAAGATTTAGAAAAAGAAGAAATGAGACACAAAGGTTTCGGCAAAGATTGAGGCTAAAAGGATTCGGCTATGGATCCAAAAGAAGAAAAAAGAAGAAATCACAAGAGAGGGAGGGTGATGGTTTCGAATGGAAGAAGAGAAGAAGTATGATTCAGTTTTGAGGAGGTTCGGCTATTGAGGGTTTCAAGAAAGAAGATGAAAACAAAAGTGAAAAGGGAGTGATGTTTTCGGCTTTTGAAGGAAATGGCAATTGGAACACAACAAATGGGTGAAAGGCAAGGTTGATTTGGCTGACCAACAAAATAGAGAAGAAAAGGAGAAGGGCTTAGGAGAGCATTCGGTTTTGACCAAATAAGAGAGAAGAAGAAAATGAAACAAATACCAAATGGGAGGGGTTTGATTTCGGCACACAAAAACTAAGAAAGAAGGCTCTAAGTGCTCCCCCAACTAGCCGAATTTGCACACCTCACTAGGCACATTCGACCCCCCTAAAGTACCCAAAACCGATTGCTCCTCTCCCCTTCAGAGTTCAGATTTTGGCCAACTCTAAGCTCCCATGTCCATCTCCTCAATTTTCTCCTGACCACTCATTCAAACAGATTTGAATGAGTCAAACTCCTACAATTTCTCCCCACCACTCCTTTGAATCTGCTACTCTTTCAACAGCTATCCACCAGAGTCCATCCTGAGCACATCTCCTCCAGGTCCTGGCGTCAAAAAGAATAAGCAAAAAGGAATTCCTGCAGCTCGAACCAAGGCTCTCCCACTTGCATGTGGCGTCACTCCCCTTGTGCTTAAGTGGCGCCTCCTTGCCACTTTACCATCGGGATTCTTGTGTCAAAACACACCATAATTTCCTTAACACCTAATTCACTCACTCCCCCTTCTTAGAAGCCCAAAACAAAAATTTTGCTATGACTCAGGCCTACCGCTCACGCCTGGACCCCAAAACACCCTAAACTAGCTCAACAACCATACCATCACATGCAAACACACATAAATGCAAAGACCCTAATTTAAGGATGTTACAGTTCTACCCCCCTTAAAAATAATTTCGGCCTCGAAATTACCTGGTCAAAAGAGTTGAGGGTATTACTGCCGCATCATATCCTCTGGTTCCCACGTGGCCTCTTCCGCTCCATGATTTCGCCATAACACTCTCACCAAAGGAACCGATTTCCTACGTAAGACTTTGACATCCCGATCCAGTATCTGCACTGGTTCTTCCTCAAAAGACAAATCCGGACTCACCTCGATCTCCTCCACTGGCATAACATGCGACGGATCTGATCGATAGCGCCTAAGCATGGAGACATGAAACACTTTATGAATCTGACTCAATTCTGATGGTAGCTCGAGCTGATAAGCTACTGGTCCCACACGCTTCAACACCGTATAAGGCCCGATAAACCTAGGGCTCACTTGCCTCGGCTGCCAAATCTCAAAGACCTTTTTCCATGGCGACACCTTCAGGAAGACTTTGTCACCCACTGCGAACTCTATATCCCTTCGCTTGAGATCGGCATAAGACTTCTGCCTGTTCGAAGCTTCCTTTAGACGAGCTCGAATCACCTTAACCTTATCCTCTGTTTCAGCAACCAACTCTGGACCCAACAACTGACGTTCACCCAACTCTGTCCAACACGTGGGGGTAAGACACTTCCGTCCATATAATGCTTCATACGGTGCCATCTGGATACTTGCCTGATAACTGTTGTTGTACGCAAACTCTGCCAGCGGTAGAAATTCTTCCCAACTACCTCTAAAATCCATAACACAACCCCTTAACATATCTTCCAAGATCTGAATCACCCTTTCTGATTGCCCATCTGACTGCGGATGAAATGCCGTGCTGAAATCTAACCTTGTACTTAACGCCTGATGTAATGCTTTCCAAAACCTTGACGTGAATCTGGGATCCCTATCTGAGATAATTGACACCGACACTCCATGCAGTCTCACTATTTCTGCTACATACAACTTAGCCAACTTTTGGAGTGAGTAATCAACCCGAACCGGTATAAAATGAGCTGATTTTGTCAGACGATCAACAATCACCCAGACTGAATCCTTCTTGCTAGGCGTAAGAGGTAGCCCACTGACAAAATCTATCGTAATCCTTTCCCACTTCCATCTGCGGAATCTTTATCGGCCGCAATGGAATCCGATGGTACCGATGTTCGACTTTGACTTGACGACACGCCGGACACTTACTTACAAATTCATTACTTCCCGCCTGCACTCCGGCCACCAAAATCGCTCCCGCAAATCCGGTACATCTTACTACCTCCGGGATGCATAGCGTATGGGCTGCTATGAGCTTCCTCAAGAATCCTCTGCCTTAACTCAACGTCCTTCCCGGATACAAACTTTCCCTTGGAAACATAACACTCCATCTCTCGCTTAAGCTATACCTCCAATCCACCATTCGCGCACTTGTGAACACCGAGCACTTAAAACTTCATCCACTAGCTGTTTCTCCTTAACCTGGTTTACCCAAGACGGCTTCACTTGCAATTCCGCTAACAGACTTTCGTCATCATACAGACTAAGGTGGGCAAACGTTGCTCTTAAGTCTGCTACCACCTTGCGGCTCAACGCGTCAGCCACAACGTTAGCCTTACCTGGATGGTATTCAATCGAGCAGTCGTAGTCCTTCAACAACTCGATCCACCTCCGCTGCCTCAAATTCAATTCCTTCTGATTCAAGAGGTACTTCAAGCTCTTGTGATCCGTGTAGACTATAGACTTCTCCCCATACAAGTAATGCCTCCAAATTTTTAGGGCAAAAACCACTGCAGCCAACTCCAGATCATGTGTCGGGTAGTTCGCTTCGTGAGGTCTCAACTGTTGAGACGCATACGCCACTACTTTCCCCTCTTGCATCAGAACACATCCCAATCTGATATGCAACGCATCACAATACACCGTAAACTCTTTCCCCGCTTCAGGCTGAATTAAAACCGGAGCTTCTGTCAAAATCCTTTTTAACTTGTCAAAACTTTCCTGTTGCTTGTCTGACCACACAAATGGAACCCCTTTTCTCAGCAACTTGGTCAACGGCGCCGCAATCAAGGAAAACCCTTCCACAAATCTTCTGTAATATCCTGCCAAACCCAGAAAACTCCGAATCTCTGCTACTGACTTAGGTGGTTTCTAGTCCAAAACTACTTCTATCTTCCGAGGGTCCACTCTAATCCCCTCAGCTGACACCACATGCCCCAAGAAGGTTACCTCCTTAAGCCAGAACTCGCACTTACTAAACTTTGCGAATAGTTGCTCCTCCCTCAGAATCTGCAAAACCACACGCAGATGTGCATCATGCTCCTCCTCAGATTCTGAGTACACCAATATGTCGTCTATAAACACTACGACGAACCGGTCTAAGTACGGCTGAAACACCCGATTCATCATGTCCATGAATGCTGCCGGCGCATTGGTCAACCCGAACGGCATTACTAAGAACTCGTAGTGCCCGTATCAAGTGTGAAACATCATCTTATGGATATCGGCCTCCTTTACCTTAAGCTGATGATACCCCGACCTTAAATCAATCTTAGAGAAGACTGATGCACCCTTAAGTTGATCGAACAGATCGTCTATCCTCTGTAACGGGTACTTGTTCTTGATCGTCAACTTATTCAGCTATCGATAATCTATACACATCCACATTGTACCATATTTCTTCTTAACAAAAAGCACAGGAGCTCCCCAAGGTGATATACTCGGCCGGATGAAACCTCGGTCCAACAATTCCTGAATCTGTGCTTTCAGTTCCACCAACTCCTTCGGTGCCATCCTATATGGGGTAATAGACACTGGCGCGGTTCCGGGTAACAGATCTATACCAAACTCAACTTCACGGTCCGGAGGCAGACCCGGAAGTTCTTCTTGGAATACATCGGTAAATTCCTTCACCGTTCGGACATTCCCTACAGTTGATTCCTTGGCCTCCAATGCACAAACATGAACCATGAACGCCTCACAACCCTTCCTCACCATTTTCTCGGCCTTCAGAGCAGATACTACGTTGGATAGATAATCCCTTCTATTACCTATCATCACCACCTCTTCGCCCTCAACAGCTCTCAATACCATGCGCTTAGCTGCGCAGTCTAAACTTTCTTGGTACTTCACTAGCCAGTCCATCCCAAGGATCAAATCGAACTCCCCAAATGGCAGTTCCATTAGATCGGCCAAAAACTCTACCCCTTGAAGTTCTAGGGGTACATCCCTATACAGTTTGTTTACTTCTACAGAGTGACCTAGAGGGCTAATTACTGTCATCTCCTTAGAAGAAATCTCAAAGGCTAAATTCATAGTTCCCACTATACTACTGGCAACATAAGAGTGCGTTGAACCCACATCTATCAAAGCAGTATAAGGCAGTCCAAAAATTAAGAACGTACCAGTTATGACGTCCGGTGCATCGCCCTCCTCTCGATGCCTTGCTGCATAGACCAACCCAGGCTGTCTCGCCTCTGAGCTCCCAGCACCTCTGCCCAGTGCTCCGCGGCCTCGTCCAGCACCATTACCTCTATTGGCCGAACCGCGACCCCTCTGTGGTTGCTGACCATCCCTCCTGAATTGTGTACATCCTTGACCCTCAGACTGGATCCTAGCTGACCTCTGCGGACAATCCCTTACCCGATGCCCCATTGACCCACACTCGAAGCACCCTCTGTTTTTGGTCCAACACTCTCCCGAATGAGACTTCCCACACCGAGCACACCGTGGCGGCCACTGAGTAGTAGCAGCAGGCCTTGCAGCTTGATTCGGCCCACCATATCTAGCCCTTTTCTGCGAAGTCCCGGTAGACCCTGATGACCCAGGACTCCTCTTAGTCCAATTCCTATCCTGGTTCCGTCTCACTAACTGTTTCACCTCCTCAGCAATCTTGGCCTTCTCTACCAAGACCGCAAATTCTCTCTCCTACTGTGGAGTAATCAACATTCGTAGCTCATCTCTCAACCCGTCCTCAAATCTGACACAGCGCTCGTGTTCTGTAGCCACGATACCCCGAGCATAATGACTTAACCGAAGAAACTCTACCTCATATTCTGATACTGTCTTACTCCCCTGGACCAAATTCAAGAACGCCTTGCGCTATGCATCAATGTAACTAGCCCCAATGTACTTCCTCTGATAAGCTACCTTGAAGAAATCCCAGGTGATGTCGTAGGCCATTGCTCCATCCCTGACCGTGAGCCACCGCTGATAAGACTCATCTCGGAGAAGAGACACTATCCCCTTCATCTTCTCCTCAGTCAAAAAGTCTAAATCATCCATTATACGTTCCGTCGCCTCCAGCCAATACTCAGCTGTATTGGGAGCCACACCAGATACACCCCTGAATACCTCTGCTCCATTAGCCCGGAGTCGCTCGGACACAGATTTCCGAGCTCTCGTTCCAATGCCTGCACCTTCGACTCTCTCCAGAACCCGCAGCATCGCCTGCGACACTGCGTCATCACCACCCGTCTAATCCTGAAATTCTGCACCCACAGCTGGCAGTGGTGGTACCTCATTCTCTGACCCATGACCAGACCCTACCGGTTCCGACACAGACATCCTACCTCTACCACGACCGCGCGTATTATGCCCACATCCTCGGGTGCTCATGATTACTGTTCACGAATTAATCTAATTTCAAAATTTTATGCATCAGATTCGTTCCACTGTTATTACAGCACAGTTTTATGAACAGTTTATTATAGGGATCGTTCTCGTAAGTTCACACAATCCTAGAAGTTTCAGTCTCTAAAGTAATTTTACATTACTACAACATATCACAATCATCACATTCATATAAACAAAGATTAGGAGTACTTACCATGCGGATCGGTGTTGAGACTTCGGTGCCATGCTTTCCCCAAATCAAGCATTTTTCATCAAAATCATTTCGTAACCCATTATAGAAAATATTTTGGGCCTCGGGCCCACAGTTGAGCTTTTGAACTGGCTCTGATACCAAAATTGTAACACCCCAAACCCGGTCAACACGCTACGACTGAATCCAGCATGTCACAGGGAAAAACATTTTTAAAGAAGACAGGAGGTTGTTTTAATTTTCTAAAGAATCGTTATTGAAAACAAGTTACCGTCTCTTATTTTAAGAAAACCTTTGATTTTCATGAAAAGCCGTATTAGTTTAAGTAATATTGCTAAAACCGTCCAAATTTGGTCTTAAAGAAAAACTCAATTAACTTGTTGTTACTACTTGTTTGCCGCTACCCGATGGTAAAGTTGGAAAACTTTCTTTTTATAGGTTATTTAGGCATGCCGTTTCGTTTAACTTATACAAATTTTCGTGAGAAATAAAGCAGATAAATAAACCCCAAAATGAAAGTTAGTGGCCTTATTACAACCCGAAAACCAAATTTAAAGTAAAGTAAACCAAAATAGTAATTTAAAATAAAACCCGAAAGAGAATGCGCATGGCCACCTCGAGTTCGCCCCGGCTCCGCATTCGCGATCTACGAATCATCTGCAAAATGTAAAAGAAGGGGTGAGTCACCGAGACTCAGTGTATAATTCCCCAACCCAAAAATGTTAATGCCTTTACACAGTTTCATAAGCCAACATGCATGTCATGCAACCCCAAAACCTAACCATCCAAGACTCCTGAATCTACCCCGTGTGGTACCAAACCACTGGTTGTCAAAACCACTGGTGACCGTGTCACAAATAGTACATATGTCGTCAAAACCACTGGTGACAATCCCGTATATCGTCGTGTGGGGCCAACCCTCTGTGGTACCAAGCCACTGGGACGAGTCACAAAGATAGAAATATGTGGTCAAAACCACTGGTGGTCAAAACCACTGAGACTTAGTCACAATAATAATATAGAAAGCGGGGCCAACCCACTGTATGGTCAAAACCACTGGTGACAGTCTAGAATTATGCCTTCCCCCTCCTCTCATTACACCCGTTTCATGAACATGCTTTTCATGGCATAGTAATCATACTTAACATACAAAAATCATACGGCATGGCATATACAGATTTACGTAGGCATTTAACGCTAGCAAATCAAGTGGACTTACCCGGAGTCCTCGCTTTTATCCACAAGGGTAGCATACCAATTTCAAAGTTATTCCGGCTTTTAACAGTATACATGACAAGCATATTAACTATGAAGTGTGTAAGAGTTACACACCTGATTACTCGTAGTACGACGCTCTCTACGTCGACACTATCGTTAATCGACACTACCGGTATCTGTCTACTGCTTTGCTCAGATGGCGGCCCACACTTAGGTGGCCAATCGCGTACCGCCGACACAGCCCTCTTCTTGAACTTAGGGGCTGGGGTCTCAGATCCAGCCCCTCCTAACGTTTGGCTAGCATTAGGGTCCATAAAACCTTTGGTCACTAAATCAGATTAACACAGAGAATAACTAAGAATGGAGATTTAACCCGAAGGAACAGATCCCTTACCTAGATCGACAGATCTCAAGATCAAGATCTAAACTATGAACCGAGAAAGTCCCGAGAATCCAAACGTATGCGTCACCCCCTTCCTATATTCGGCCAAACACATTACTATCAATAAATAGCCATTCGGCTTTGGTCATGAAATCTCGAAAGAAATAACGTAAGAAGATGATCGCCCCTTACCTCAACACCTTTCAACCACCAAGCCAAAAGCCGAAGCAACGCGAAGACGAGTCCCCCCCACAACACTTAACGAAACCGATTGGGAGTGGATGGATGATGACGATCTGCCGAATGGCGAAAGTGTTCCACTTAAGCGAGGAAAAAGATGAGATCGAAGGGAATCCTTAACAGATGGTATTCGGCCAAAGATTTAGAAAAAGAAGAAATAAGACACAAAGGTTTCGGCAAAGATTGAGGCTAAAAGGATTCGGCTATGGATCCAAAATAAGAGAAAAGAAGAAATCGCAAGAGAGGGAGGGTGATGGTTTCGAATGGAAGAAGAGAAGAAGTATGATTCGGTTTTGAGGAGGTTCGGCTATTGAGGGTTTCAAGAAAGAAGATGAAAACAAAAGTGAAAAGGGAGTGATGTTTTCGGCTTTTGAAGGAAATGGCAATTGGAACACAACAAATGGGTGAAAGGCAAGGTTGATTCGGCTGACCAACAAAATAGAGAAGAAAAAGAGAAAGGCTTAGGAGAGCATTCGGTTTTGACCAAATAAGAGAGAAGAAGAAAATGAAACAAATACCAAATGGGAGGGGTTTGATTTTGGCACACAAAAACTAAGAAAGAAGGCTCTAAGTGCTCCCCCAACTAGCCGAATTTGCACACCTCACTAGGCACATTCGGCCCCCCCTAAAGCACCCAAAACTGATTTCTCCTCTCCCCTTCAGAGTTCAGATTTCGGCCAACTCTAAGCTCCCATGTCCATCTCCTCAATTTTCTCCTGACCACTCATTCAAACAGATTTGAATGAGTCAAACTCCTACAATTTCTCCCCACCACTCCTTTGAATCTGCTGACTCTTTCAACAGCTATCCACCAGAGTCCATCCTGAGCACATCTCCTCCAGGTCCTGGCGTCAAAAAGAATAAGCAGAAAGGAATTCCTGCAGCTCGAACCAAGGCTCTCCCACTTGCATGTGGCGTCACTCCCCTTGTGCTTAAGTGGCGCCTCCCTTGCCACTTTACCACTGGGATTCTTGTGTCAAAACACACCAGTAATTTCCCTTAACACCTAACTCACTCAGCTCCCCCTTCTTAGAAGCCCAAAACAAATTTTCCATGACTCAAGCCTACCCCTGGCTCATGCCTGGACCCCAAAACACCCTAAACTAGCTCAACAACCATACCATCACATGCAAACACACATAAATGCAAAGACCCCGATTTAAGGATGTTACATGAAACCTTAAGTCCAAACTAAGTTAAAAACTCAACCCTTCTCTATCCTTGATCTTAAAATGCACTATGAAATGGACGTTGGGCCATGGATGTTAAGGGTTAGGTAGAGAAATTTTGGTGGTTTCACATTATTCTTGAGAGAAAAGAGAAGAGATTGTTTGATATGGTGTGCATAGACTCTTGCCAAATATAAAAAAATTGAGTAAATAAAAGTAATGTGAGGGTTAAAATTAAAGTGAGTGGAACAAAAGCATGGTTAGTGATAAAAGTAATGTGAGTGAAAGAGTGAAATTTAAAAAAAAAACACTAAAATGAAAACCCATTTTGAGCTTAAAAGAAATCTTTCATTTCATAATTCACAAGTACTCACTAGCTTTTTGTATGCACTAATATTAAATAATGTCTTCCATTTCTTTGGAGATATAAAGAAAGTGAGAGGAGGAGAAATAATGTGGTGAGCTTAATGACTAGTTTGGGGATGAATATGGAACAATGTCATGTACTTTGTTGTTTCTAATGCTTGAAATCTTTTTGAGCTATCGTTTCGTTTGAAATCCAAATCGTCCTAATCCTCTAAATGTTATAGGCCTAGAAGACCTATGTGACCTAAACATTTCCTTTGCACAACATTTTTGATTTGCTTATAATTAGCTTAATGAATGCTTTTGATTCACGTTTTGTGTCTACTACGTATCTATATAGTTTATATTGATGGATCACATATGTAGCAGCCACTTTTTCAGTAGTGTCGGAAACAATGGTTTCGGGGCCACAAATTCGACGAGTGAGTCCGTAAATATTATTATTTAATATTTACGAGTCAAATATAGTAATATAATAAATTTTGATTTGATAATTTATGTTATTTGAATGAATAATTAGGTTTAAGTGGTATATTCCTAAAGTGAAGTGGTTTTAGAAAAAGAGGTATCGAGAACTCATTTCTATAAACCAAGCCCATATATGTTTTATTAAATATTTACGGAGTGTTATTAGGGTCATATTAAAATTTGGTTAAGAAAATTTAACGTTTAAATGATTAATTAATTAAAAAGGACTAAATCGTGAAAGTTACAAAAGTTAGTATCTAATAGCTAAAGGAGTCAAATGGCTAAATCCATAAAGTTATGAGGGTTTAAGTGGAAAATATGCCATAATTAAATGCATATACAGGTTGGTGATTAGTTAATTAAGTTATATTTTTATAATGAAAAAATTAAACGAAACATAAGTTAAAAATAAAGAAAACAAAGCAAAACATATTTTTGCTTTAGTATTCTTCTCCAACCGATGAAGCACCATTTTTAGGGAAATTTCGACTAAGCTTCCATCAATGCATGAGTGAAATTTTGAGGTCTGTTTTTAGTAATTTTTATATTTTTGAGATTGTGCAGCTAGATTCAGCTAACCCGTATCTCCAATTTCAAAACTGTTAAAGATTTTAAAATTTTCCATTAAAGAGTTTGTGATGTTTTTAAAGTTTGATGATAGATTTATAAGTTTGATAGTTAAATATGAATATTTTATAGAGAGATTTGTAGTGATTTTAATGTTTAAGGACTAAATTGTTTAAATAGTAAAGTTTCATGGAAATATTTTGCAATGATGAAAAATATGGCTATAATGAATCCTTAGTAAATTTGGCTAGCGTGAATGGTGGTTAAAAATGGTTATATTGCAAGTTTCGGGTATAGGGACTAAATTGTAAAAAGAGTAAAATGCTAGGGGTAATTTTGTAATTTTTCATGTAAAAGGTTAAATTTTGTAAATTTGGTTATTTACGTGTTTAAATTAGCTTAATTGATTAAAATTATTATATATAGATCTAGAAACTAGATAGTCAGAGTTAGATCGAGGAAAAGCTAAGATTTCGGATTAGTCATCGGCTTTATTTATGCAACCGTGTTAGTTGAGGTAAGTTCATATTTTAATTAAAGTAATTTATTTGATTTCTAGAAGTAAACTGATATATATATGTCTATAAATTGGTGGTTGGATTTATTGAATTGTGAAAAGGAAAAGACCATGGTTGAAAGATACTATGACATTATATTCGATATTTCCTAATCAATGAAAGTGTTGAAAAGGATGTTATCAGAAAGGATAAGAAATGAAAAGGTTGAAAATGATATAAATGAAAAGTCGGTATATCATCCTTCAACCATTCGCCATTTAGGTAACATGTTTCAGGTGAGATATGTATCATGAAACACCCCAAACCCGGCCCACGAGCCTCGACCGGATCTGGCATGCTCCTCGAGTAAAACACTCCCAAGAGCTTGTTCGTTAGTTCGGAAAATTTGGGTCATTTTGAAAAGAAATTTGGGTTGAGTTGTGATTGAATTGTAAACGGTGTCTATATAGAAGCCTTTAGATAATTAAAACTTTATTTTCGCATTTGAAAACTATAAGTTAAAAGAAATGCTGGTGTTTAAGTGTCAAAACATTAAAAATTCATTTTTGGGGGGAAAGGTTAATAATTGTTGATTTAATAAAACAAATAAAATGCATGCATAAAACAGTCTAATAATAATGGCCTTATTACATCAAAAATCAAAAACCCAAATTAAATCCAAAATACTTAAAATATAACAAGTCCGAAATAAAATAAAGTCCCGAACTGAGCATGGCCACCACTAAGCTCCCGCCGACCACATCCATCATCGAAAGTCCACTGAAAAATATTCCCACAACGGTGAGTCAAAGCAGACTCGGTGTGTATAACCAACACTAATTCCCAACGATTCGGGCATATCATATCATACATATATATAACAGATAGAAATAATGATGCAAACCCGAACCCAAGCCTAAATAACCATCCGCTACACATCACCCGTACCAACCATCACACCGTGGGGACTACTAAGTCAACCCTCCATCCGCTACACATCATCGAAGGCAATCGCTGCAGACGACGTGCTCATCACCCTTATAAATTTGTGGCATAGCCACCAGATAAAATATTTGTGACATGAGTCACCACATTCAGATAATGTGACCGAAGTCACCACATTCAGATATTGTGGTATGAAACCACCACATTCACTTCCCCTTTCATAATCACCCATATGCCCATGTCATACATATCATGCAACATCATGCCTTATTTCACATTCTTATCACTGCTCACATATGTGCCACATCATATACTCGTAATAAGATAACTACAGTAGTAGTAAATTAACGTACCTGAGTACCTTGTACCATTGCATGGTACCTTTCGGCCACATTCATGCTATTATAACACATACATTAAATTAAAGCCGTAATCTATTAAGATTTAGTGTGGGGTACACACCTGGTTTACTTAGCGAGTTTATAGAAATCCCGAACAACCCGATCTAGCGCTTTAGATCTTTAATTCCTATATTCGGCCAACCCTAAATGTGTTAGTAAAAAGCCATTCGGCTAACACTCAATCACTTCATAAGTTAGTTTCAGCTTTTAGTCAAGTAAGAAATAGATCTAAGTTGCTAAGTAGGGCCTTGGCCGAATGCATAGGTACACTTACCTTGCGATTTTGAATCCCGAAATCCTTGTATACCACTGTCGACTGCCCCTAAATGACCATGGTCAGATTCGGCTAACATAATAATCAATATGGCCGAATATCACATAACTTACCTTGGATATTGAAATCTCGAAACCTCCTTATAGTCGACTAGAGACAAATCCCGAAACTGTCACTTGCTCCTTGGGTAGTCGAAATCCCTGCCTACTAACTGTCAGAATCGGCTTATGCATAAACCTATGGAGAATGGCCCTTTGCCGAATACTACATATTACTTACCTTGATCACTTCAAATCTCGAAAGATTCTTTCTTGAAATCGGCTACAAGAGAAATCCCGGAAGACCCTTTAAAGTTTCGGCCAAAGAATTCTAATGGGATTAGTGCTTTGATTTCGGCCACAAGAAAAAGAAATAAAACGATGATGGTAGAATCCTTACCTTCAATGTTGGAATCGGCAACCCCTTTACTTGAACCCACAGAGCTATTCGGCTACGGCCTAGATGTTGGTCACTTGGTTTCGGCTTTTTGGAGTCTTGCCAAAAGAAGAAGAGAGAATAGAGTGTAGAGGGATTCGGCCAAAATGAGAGGAGAGAATGGGAAGATGGTATTCGGCTATATCAATGAGTAGAAAAAGGGAGAACACAAGTTACTCTTTCTTGAGAATTTTCGGCATAAGTGCAACAAAGAAGAGAAGAGGAGAATTTTCGGCACTTCACTAGAGAAAGAAAAGACAAACTGAAAAGAACCTCTAAACCTCTCTTTAGAAATTCGGCTATAACCAAAATTGATCACCAAAGAGTCCTTTGGCCGGCCACACACATCCCATTATCAGTCTCCACATTTTTCTCCTATTTCCTCTCTTTATCACTTCATTCAAAATAATAAAATAACTCAACAATTATCCTTTATCCCCTAGCCGAATTTTAAAAGAAACCAACCACAATTAAAGCTCATCTCCTCAGTGTCTAATTGCCGTCCAACTCTCCCCCTAGCTTGACGCAAAAACACTCTAAAAGTGCTCCCCTTGATACTCGAACCTTGGCCCTGCTCACATGCATGTGGCGTCACCTACCAAGGCCCTTAAGTGGCGCCTCCAAGCCACTTTACCAAGCCTAATCTTATGTCCTATTTCCCCTACAACTTTTTTTAAGACCATAATGCTTAGCTTCCTCTTTTAGATTTAAAATCTAATAATTTCTAAGGCATTCTTCTACACCCTAAAGTTCTAAAAATTCATAAAACACATTCCAAACACACATAGGCATGCTACTTCATAAAATTAAGCAATTATGAATAAGCCACAAATCCCGGATGTTACAGTTCTACCCCCCTTAAAATAATTTCAACCTCGAAATTACCTGGCTAAAATAAGTGAGGGTATTGCTGTTGCATTGCTTCTTCTGGCTCCCAAGAAGCCTCCTCCGATCCATGATTGCGCCATAACACTTTGACTAGAGGAACTGACTTCCTCCGTAACACTTTCACATCGCGTTCCAGAATCTGAATCGGCTCTTCCTCGTAGGACAAATCTGGCCTTAGTTCCACTTCCTCAACTGGTACTACATGAGATGGATCCGATCGATAACGATGTAGCATGGACACATGGAATACGTCGTGTATCTGCTTCAATTCCGGTGGCAACTCTAACTGGTATGCCACTGGTCCAACTCGCTTCAATACTTGATAGGGCCCTATAAATCTTGGACTTAACTTCCCTTTCTGACCAAATCTCATCACCTTCTTCCAAGGCGACACTTTAAGAAACACTTGATCTCCCACATCAAATTCTATTTCCTTCCGTTTGAGATCTGCATACGACTTCTGCCTATCCGATGCTTCCTTCAACCGTGCCCGAATTACCTCAACCTTTTCCTCAGACTCTGCCACAATCTATGGGCCCAAAACTCGACGTTCCCCTAATTCCGTCCAACACGTAGGAGTGCGACATTTTCGTCCATACAACGCTTCATATGGTGCCATCCGAATACTGGCCTGATAGCTGTTGTTGTAGGCAAACTCTGCTAAAGGAAAATATTCCTCCCAACTTCCTCTGAAGTCTATCACACAGCCCCTCAACATATCCTCTAGCACTTGGATTACTCGTTCGGACTGACCGTCCGACTGTGGATGAAAAGCCGTAGTGAAATCTAATCTGGTGCCTAAAGCTTGATGTAGAGCTTTCCAAAACCGAGACGCCCGTGGGTTCCTGATAGTGGAGTGGAGCAAATTCGTAATCAGGTGAGTGAAAAAAAACCTAAAAATCTGTTAAAAACTCGACTGAAATCGCAAAATAGTGGCTGTTGCAAAACAGCCCAGTTTCCACACGGCCTAGCACACGGTCGTGTGTGGTGGTCGTGTACCGTACACGACCGTGTGGGATTTATGCAGACTGTGTGTAGTGGCCGTGTGTAGTACACGACCGTGTGAGATTGTGTTGCCCGTGTGGCTGGGCTGTGTGAGACACACTACCGTGTGAATCTTTATAGATCGTGTGGGTGACCCGTGTGGACCATGCGGGCTGGGCTTTTGGGCTGTGTGGGCCACACGACCGTGTGGGCCTTTTTGAAAAATTTTAGGGCCCAATTAAGGGTCGTCTAGGGAAAATGACATTTGGGTCCGAGGACGTCCTGAGGGTCAGAAAACTGTAAGTTTTGTACTTAAGTCCGTGTGAATGACTCTAAGAGCATGGTAAATATGTTAAATTAGAATATAACTAATGGTTTTGATATGTGCTAAATAAGTTATGTATATGAGCATGTCATGCAGCATATGCTATACGTGAATATGCCATATGTTTGTGATTATGTGATATGTATGTGTTGGGTGGGATATTGTAACAACCCGTTTTTAGTAAAATTGGAACAGTGGTTTCGGGACCAAAAATCTGAAGTTGGAAGAAAAATTATTTTAATATTATTTTATTGTCTATAGTATGATAGAAATATCGTATGAAAATGTCATTAAGAAATTTTACCGTTTACATGCCTAGCTTGATAAAAAGGACTAAATTGCATAAAGTGTGAAAATTGAATCCTAGTAGCTAAAGGGGTATCAAATAGCAATGGAATTTTAAATTGGAGGTCCTTATATGGCAAATAGACCATTTAGAGTAGTTAGTGGATAAGAATGATTATTCATCATTGGAATTTTGATAAATTATTAAGGTTTATTTTGGAAATTAAAGATTTAAAGTAATATTAAATAAAAGAAAAAAAAATCTATTTTCATCTTCTTTCATAAAAAAAGATGGAAACCCTAGCCATGGAAGTTTGAGTTTTTGCAAGCTTATTTTGCTTAATTAGGTAAGTATTAGAGTTTTGCCATGGATGAGTATAGTTGAATTTTGAAGTTTTATGATAGAAAATGAAAGGTTGTTGTTAGATAAACAACTTTTGAAAAGAGAATTTTGATGAAATTATCAATTAGGGACTAAACTGAAAAGATGAAAAATTTATGGAAAAATTCTAAATTTTATGAAATACATGGACTGCTATTGATATGTATGAAAATCGGCTAGGCTTGAATAAGGATTAAATTGTATGGATCCGGATAGACCTAATACAGAGGTAGATCAAGGCAAAGAAAAAGTATCGGATTAGTAGCCTTCGCATCTACATATACTTATCGAGGTAAGTTTGTGTAACTAAATTGTATATTTAAATTTTTTAAATTGAATATTGTTGTGTGTGATTTGTACAAATTGCCATGTATAATTATGGTCACATATCTTGAAACACCCCAAACCCGGCCCACGAGCCCCGACCGGATCTGGCATGTTCATCGAGTAAAACATTTCAAATCTTGTTTGTCAATTTGGAAAATGTGGTCATTTTGAAGAGGAATCGTTAGGTGTTGGGTTCAAGTTGAAAATGGTGTCTTTGTTTTGAAGTCCATATTAAAATAATATTTTCGTATTTGAAAAACTATAAGTTAGAAGAAACTGCCAAATTTTAGGGTTTAGCATTAAGTTGAAAATCGTTGGTATTTAGGTGTCAAAATATTGAACATTTATTTTAAAGATGAGTTATCTAACCTTCGAGTTAATAAGAATCGTATCGTAATAAAAATTTAGAGAGCAAGCATAAAACAGTGTAATAATAGTGGCCTTATTACATCAATAGCAAAACCCGAAATAAATCCAAAACTTAATAGGAAAATCCAAATTAAAAGAAAACACTGAGCTGAGCATGGCCACCACCTAGTCCTCGCTGACCCGGTCTAAATCACTGAGTATCACCTGAAAAAGATATCCCACGAAGGGTGAGTCAACAGACTCAATGTGTAACAACTACCACGAACACCCAAACGATTTAGGCATATCAATCACATATCACAAATATAAGTAATGATGCAATCCCGAACCCAAACCTAAATAACCATCCTCTACACATCACCCGTACCAGCCAATCACACCATGGGGATTACTAAATTGACCCTCCATCCGCTACACATCATCGAAGGCAGTCGCTGCAGACGACATGCACATCGCCCTTATAAATTGTGGCATAGCCACCAGATAATGTGACAGAGTCACCAGATAATACAATGTGACATAAGTCACCACATTCAGATTATGTGACATGAGTCACCAGATATTGTGGTAAAAAACCACCAGATCACTTCCCCTTTTCAATATCACCCATATGCCCATGCATAATACAAAACAAACAGAGATCATGCCATGTACTTTATTCCATATTCATAACAAATTCACATGTGTGTCATATTCAATGTTCATAAGCATTATTAACATAGTAGTAGTAGTATGTTAACGTACCTGAATACTCTGTACCATTGAATGGTACCTTTAGCCATATTTTCATATTTCCATTAACACATACATAATAATAATACCATAGATCTATTAGGAATTAGTGTAGGGCTACACACCTGGTTACTTTCGTATTCCCTGAATCCCGAAAGTTTGCCGAAACAGCTTATACTCCTCCCTAAAGATCATAGTTAGAATCGGCCAATCACTAACACTTAATATGGCCTTGGCCGAATGTTAACATTCTCTTACCTTGCGGATCTAAACCCCGAATTTATCCCTTGTCTTTGAAGATGTCGAAATACCTACATGGTGTATGTTAGATCCGATTCCAACATTTGAATAAATCGCCCTCGGCCTAAACCACACTTTTCTTACCTTAGATTTTGAAATCCCGAATGATCTCCTCCTCGTAGTCGACAACAACCAAATCCCGAATTCCTCCTTTAAAGTTTTTGCCAAAGTGCATTAATGGGATTAGTTCCTAGATTTCGGCTAAAAGAAAAAGGAATGAAAATCGAATAACATTTGATCTTACCCCTAATGATGAAATCGACTGCACCCTTGCTTGAAATCACAAAGAGATTTGGCTATATAGGCTAGATGTTGATCAATAGGTTTCGGCTTATGGAGTTTAATGAACAATCGGCTATGGCTAGGAAAACTTACTTTCAGCTTTTGGAGAATTGTGAGAAGAAGAATGAAGGTTAAGATTGGATGCGATCCAACTTTTGTGTCAAGGGAGGGTTCGGCCAACATAAACAAAAAGAAAAGAAGAGAAGTGAAGAGGAGTTTGAACTTAGAGAGTTGCGACTGATGAGGGTGAAGAAGTTTCGGCTATAGCAAAAATAAAAGAGAAAAGAAGAAGATAATTAGGAGGAAAAGTGCACAAGAAAAATGCCTAAACTTTACTATGCACATTCGGTTTTCCCCACGTCCCATGACCGAATATTGACATCCAAAGTATCCCTTGGCCTACCAACTCTCCTTCCCTTATCGCCTTCCTCCTTTTTCTCCTATTTCCTCTCTTCTTTACCCATTCAAAATAATTTAAATAAATCAACAATTATCTTCCTACCTTAGCCGAATTTTGAATGCATTTGACTTGATCAAATGCTCATCCATCAAGTGTCCTATTGCCGTCCACCACTGCTTATCATTGCTACAAAATAAAACTCCCATTTGCGTCCCTTGCGCTCGAACCTAGGCCCTTTTACACCGCTTGTATGCGTCACTTACTAAGGCTTTAAGTGGCGCCTCCTGCACCACTTTAACAAGCCCATTTTTTTATGTCTAATTTCCGCTATAAATTTTCTTAAGGCCTATCATGCTTAGTTCCCCCCTTAAGACTTAAAACCTAATATTTTCTAAGGCATTCTCCTACATTCTAAAGTTCCCGAAATTTATAAAACACACTCAACATACACATAGACATGCTTCCACATATATTTAAGCAAAAATGCACAACCCCTAAATCCCGGATATTATAGTTCTACCCCCCTTAAAATAATTTCGACCTTGAAATTACCTGGCTAAAATAAGTGAGGGTATTGCTTTCGCATTGCTTCTTCCGGCTCCCACAAAGCTTCTTTTGATCCATGATTACGCCATAATACCTTGACCAGAGGAACTGATTTCCTTCGCAACACTTTGACATCCCGTTCCAAAATCTGAATCGGCTCCTCCTCGTAGGACAAATCTGGCCTTAGCTCCACCTCTTCAACCGGCACTACATGAGATCGATCCGATCGGTAACGACGTAGCATAGAAACGTGGAATACGTCGTGCATCTGTCTCAACTCCGGAGGCAACTCTAATTGGTATGCCACTGGTCCAACTCGCTTCAATACCCAATAAGGTCCTATAAATCTGGGACTTAACTTCCCTTTGCGACCAAATCTCATCACCTTCTTCCATGGCGAAACTTTAAGAAACACCTGATCTCCCACCTCAAACTCTATTTCCTTCCGCTTAAGATCTGCGTACGACTTTTGCCTATCAGATGCTTCCTTCAACCGTGTCCGAATTACCCTAACCTTATCTTCAGATTCTGCCACAATTTTCGGACCCAAAACTCGACGTTCCCCCAATTCTGTCCAACACGTAGGAGTGCGACACTTCCGTCCATACAGCGCTTCATACGGTGCCATCCGAATACTGGCTTGATAGCTGTTATTATATGCAAACTTCGCTAAAGGCAAATATTCTTCCCAACTTCCTCTGAAGTCTATCACACAGCCCCTCAACATATCTTCCAACACTTGGATTACTCGCTCAGATTGACCGTCTGACTGTGGATGAAATGCCGTAGTGAAATCCAATCTAGTGCCTAAAGCTTGATGTAGTGCTTTCCAAAACCGAGATGTAAATCTTGGATCCCTATCTGAAATAATCGATACCGGTACTCCATGCAATCTCACAATTTCTGCCACATACAACTTTGCTAACCTCTCAAAAGAATAGTCAACCCAAGACCGAATGAAATGCGCGGACTTTGTCAATCGATCCACTATCACCCATACCGAGTCCTTCTTAGTAGGCGTAAGGGGAAGCCCACTAACGAAGTCCATGGTGATTCTCTCCCACTTCCATCGGAATTTTTATCTACCAAGCAACCCCGATGGAACTTGATGTTCACCTTGACTTGTCGACACGTTAAGCACTTCCCTACAAATTCCGTAATCTCTCGCTTAAGACCGTGCCACCAAAACTGCTCCTTTAGATCTCTATACAACTTACTACCTTCAGGGATGCATAGCATAAGGGCTACTATGCGATTCTGAAGAATTCTCCGCTTTAACTCCTCGTTCTTCAAGATACGCACCTTACCCTTGAAACACAATACTCCATCGCTGTTAACACCATAATCCTCTAGCCGTCCATTCTGCACTTGTCGCAACTTAGCACTTAAATAATCATCTGCCAACTGTCCTTCTTTCACCTCATTCAGCCATGTCGGCTTAACTTGCAATTCTGCCAATAAACTTCTGTCGTCATACAAGCTAAGATGTGCAAACATCGCCCTCAGATCTGCCACTACTTTCCGACTTAGGGCATCTGCTACCACATTTGCCTTGCCCGGGTGATACTCTATGGAACAATCGTAGTCCTTTAATAACTCCACCCACCTTTGCTGTCTCAGGTTCAGCTCTTTCTGAGTCAGCAGATACTTAAGGCTCTTGTGGTCTGTGTAAATCACTGACTTTTCTCCATATAGATAGTGCCTCCATACCTTAAGAGCAAAGACCACCACCGCCAACTCCAAATCATGTGTCGGATAGTTAACCTCATGTGGCCTTAACTGCCGAGACACGTAAGCGACTACTTTCCCATCTTGCATTAAAACACATCCTAATCCTGTGTGAGAAGCATCACAGTACACCATAAAATCCTTCCCTGCCTCAGGCTGAATCAAAACCGGAGCTTCAGTCAACACCCTCTTAAGCTTCTCAAAGCTCTCCTGTTGCTTATCGGTCCATACGAAAGGTACTTCCTTTCTCAACGGTGCGGCTATTGATGAGAACCCTTCCACGAACCTTCTGTAGTAGCCTGCCAACCCCAAGAAACTACGTACCTCAGCCACAGACTTAGGTGGTTTCCAGTCTAGCACTGCCTCAATCTTCCTAGGATCCACCCTTATCCCTTCTGCAGACACTACATGCCCTAAGAACACAACCTCCTTCAGCCAAAATTCACACTTGCTGAATTTGGCATAGAGCCTCTTCTCCCTTAACACTTGCAACACTATCCGGAGATGCTCGTCATGTTCCTCCTCCGACTTGGAATACACTAGGATGTCGTCTATGAACACAACGACGAATCGATCCAAGTAGGGTTGAAAAACCCGGTTTATCATATCCATGAACACGGTTGGGGCGTTCGTCAATCCGAACGGCATTACTACGAACTCATAATGCCCGTATCTTGTCCGGAAAGCTGTCTTATGGGTATCCACCTCCTTCACCTTAAGCTGATGATATCCAGATCGTAAATCTATCTTTGAAAACACCACGGCCCCCTTAAGTTGATCGAACAAGTTGTCTATCCTTGTCAATGGGTACTTGTTCTTGATGGTCAACTTATTCAACTGACGATAGTCTATGCACATACGCATAGTTCCATCCTTCTTCTTCACAAACATAACCGGTGCTCCCCACAGAGACACACTGGGTCGAATAAACCCACGATCAAGCAATTCCTGAATTTGAGCCTTGAGCTCAACCAACTCCTTTGGTGCCATTCTATACGGAGCGATAGATA
Organism: Gossypium sturtianum; assembly: GCA_025698515.1. Lineage (NCBI taxonomy): Eukaryota > Viridiplantae > Streptophyta > Magnoliopsida > Malvales > Malvaceae > Gossypium > Gossypium sturtianum. The sequence goes on from CM046952.1 coordinate 60,956,580, forward strand.
CTGGCGCCGTTCCAAGCAATAATTCAATTCCGAACTCCACCTCCCTGTTAGGGGGTATTCCAGGTAACTCCTCTGGGAAAACATCCACAAATTCCCTTACTGTTCTAACTCCACTAACTCTCTCTTCGTTCGCATCCAACGTACTAACGAAGGTCAAAAATGCCCTGCACCCTTTCCGCACCATCTTATCAGCCTTTAATGCAGAAACTACGTTAGACAAATAGTTTCTTCTTTCTCCTATCATAATTATCTCCTCATCCTCCGGGGTCCTTAACTCCATTCGCTTAGCCGCGCAATCCAACTAAGCCCGATGTTCCACTAGCCAATCCATGCCAAGAATGAGATCAAATTCTCCGAGGGTAGTTCCATCAAGTCGGCAGGAATACCACTCCTGAATCTCTAGAGGTACATTGCGAAATATCCTATTCACCACTACGATTTGACCTAACGGGGCTCACTACAGTCATCTCCCTACTAGATAGTTCGGATGCTATGCCTAGCGTTTCGACTACTCTACATGCAACATACGAGTGGGTCGAGCCAACATCAATTAAAGTAAAGTAAGGCTTATCACTATAAGGAACATACCGGTTATGACGTCCGGTGCTCTCCATCCTCCCTCCGGTGAATCGCATACACCGACCGGTGTGCTTACCTCTGTAGATACCAACACCTCTCGCCTGTTCCCGTCCTCTTCCGTAACCATTACCTCGCCAATCGGACCACGACCCCGCGGTGGTCTGCCCACCTCCTCCACCCTAATTAGCACCCTCGACTGCTGGTCGGCTCCCGCTGTTTTCATGGGATGGTCCCCTAATCATGTGTTCCTTGGACCCACACTTAAAGCATCCCCTGTCTTCTTCCAACACTCTCCTAGGTGCATCTTCCCGCACCGAGTACAAATACTGTGATCTTGTCCTCAGTAGCAACCTCTTGACCTCGCGCCCATCAACTCTCTGTCTCTTTTGAACATTCCCGATGTCCCCGATGATCCAAAACCTCTCCTTTGCCTGCTTCCTATTCGTATTCTCGCCTCACAGATTCCTTAACCCCTTCGGCTACCTTAGCCTTTTCTACCAACATCAACAAAAACTCCCGCTCTGTTTGTGGAGCTATCAACAACCTCAAGTCATCCTCGCCCATCCTCAAATCGGACACATCGCTCATGCTCGTAACCACGATTCCTCGAGCATACCGCCCAACCTTAAGAATTCTCGCCGTGACTCCGCTACGGACTTATTCCCTTGAACCAACCTCAGAAATGCCTTCCTCTGCGCATCAATATAGCTTCTTCTGATACGCCGCCTTAAAATACTCCCAAGTGAGATCCTCTGCTATAGCACCATCCCGAACTGTGAGCCACCATTGATATGACTCATCGCGAAGTAGCGACACCACTCCTTTTAGTTTCTCCTCAGTAGTCAGATCCAACTCGTCCATAATCCGCTCCGTCGCCTCCAACCAATACTCAGCCGTATTGGACGCCACGCCGGATACCCCACGGAACACCTCAGCTCCATTGGCTCGGAGTCTCTCGGGTACAGATTACTGAGCTACCCCACCTCCACCTGCTCCAGCCACCATCTCAAGAACCCACAAAGATCGCTGCGACATCGCATCATCCCCGTCGATCCTCGATGCTCAACGCCAAAGATCCGTGGTGGTGGTGGTACCTCATTCTCGGACCCTTGACCAGACCTAACGGGTTCCGATACGGCCATTCTGCCTCTACCACACCCTCGTACATTACGACCACGTCCCCTAGAACTCATGTCTACGATCGCGATTCAATCTGTTTTAAAAAAGTTTTATGCATTAGTCTTTGTTCCACTGATTACCCACGAAGAAATTTTATGTAAAGGAGTTTAGTAGTAGTTCTTTCGATCATTTCAGAGTTTTCGTTTCGAGTCTTCTATCCTAGTTCAGAGAAGCACATTCATTCAGTAGTATCTACTACACACATTCATCACTCGAACGTTTCCGTCCGATCCAATCCCAGGGGTATTTTCGTAATTTGTCCTATAGGGGTATTTTGGTAATTTTTGTAAATCGGGAATATTTCGAAAAATTTTCTTTTTAAGGTCTAAAATAGTTTTTTTTTTATAAATCAAAGGGGTAATTTGGTGATTTTAAAACTAAGGTTTTTATAAAACAGTGTAGCTGGTCCCTTTCGGGTTTTAATTATTGAATTTAACCCGTGAATAAGTCCTCTTGGTTAGGGTGAACCGTTGCTACGCACCAGGTAGGATTCGAGCGAAGAGGAGGTGAGTCACTAGGACTGCTTAAATACCAAGCTCTTCCTGAATCCAATCCTAGACATGCGCACAATGGTTGCCACACCCCAACTCGGCGACTTACTCACAGGTTTGTTTAATTAGGCCTTAAAGTTTTATGTAATTCTATGTTGAACTAAGCTAATCCTAGGGTTCAATAACTTAATATACTAATCTACGTTCCCGTTATACCCACATACAAATCATACAACAGTTAGGGGTACTTACCTGTGGACTTCTGCCTGAGACTTAGGTGCCATGCCGAAAAAACTCCGCTCAATTTCAAAAATTTTCACAAAAACTTGTTTGGGCTCAATTTTGAAAATGTTGTGGGCTTTAAAACCAAGGCCGAGAGTTTAAAACTTGGCTCTGATACCAAATTGAAACACCCCAAACCCGGCCTACGAGCCCCGACCGGATCTGGCATGTTCCTCGAGTAAAACATTTCAAATCTTGTTTGTCAATTTGGAAAATGTTGTCATTTTGAAGAGGAATCGTTAGGTGTTGGGTTCAAGATGAAAATGGTGTCTTTGTTTTGAAGTCCATATTAAAACAATATTTTCGTATTTGAAAAACTATAAGTTAGAAGAAACTGCCGAATTTTAGGGTTTAGCATTAAGTTGAAAATCGTTGGTATTTAGGTGTCAAAACATTGAACATTTATTTTAAAGATGAGTTATCTAACCTTCGAGTTAATAAGAATCGTATCGTAATAAAAATTTAGAGAGCAAGCATAAAACAGTGTAATAATAGTGGCCTTATTAGATCAATAGCAAAACCTGAAAGAAATCCAAAACTTAATAGGAAAATCCAAATTAGAAGAAAACACTCGAAATGAGCATGGCCACCACCTAGTCCTCACGACCCGGTCCAAATCACCGAGTATCACTGAAAAAGATATCCCACGAAGGGTGAGTCAACAGACTCAATGTGTAACAACTACCACGAACTCCCAAACGATTTAGGCATATCAATCACATATAACAAATATAAGTAATGATGCAATCCTGAACCCAAACCCAAATAACCATCCTCTACACATCACCTGTACCAGCCAATCACACCGTGGGGATTACTAAATCGACCCTCCATCCGCTACACATCATCGAAGGCAGTCGCTGCAGACGACATGCACATCGCCCTTATAAATTGTGGCATAGCCACCAGATAATGTGACAGAGTCACCAGATAATACAATGTGACATAAGTCACCACATTCAGATTATGTGACATGAGTCACCAGATATTGTGGTAAAAACCACCAGATCACTTCCCATTTTCAATATCACCCATATGCCCATGCATAATACAAAACAAACAGAGATCATGCCATGTACTTTATTCCATATTCATAACAAATTCACATGTATGTCATATTCAATCTTCATAAGCATTATTAACATAGTAGTAGTAGTATGTTAACGTACCTGAATACTCTGTACCATTGAATGGTACCTTTAGCCATATTTTCATATTTCAATTAACACATACATAATAATAATACCATAGATCTATTAGGAATTAGTGTAGGGCTACACACCTGGTTACTATCGAATTCCCTGAATCCCGAAAGTTTGCCGAAACGGCTTATACTCCTCCCTAAAGATCATAGTTAGAATCGACCAATCACTAACACTTAATATGGCCTTGGCCGAATGTTAACATTCTCTTACCTTGCGGATTTAAACCCCGAATTTATCCCTTGTCTTTGAAGATGTGGAAATACCTACATGGTGTATGTTAGATCCGATTCCAACATTTGAATAAATGGCCCTCGGCCTAAACCACACTTTTCGTACCTTAGATTTTGAAATCCCGAATGATCTCCTCCTCGTAGTCGACAACAACCAAATCCCGAATTCCTCCTTCAAAGTTTCGGCCAAAGTGCATTAATGGGATTAGTTCCTAGATTTCGGTTAAAAGAAAAAGGAATGAAAATTGAATAACATTTGATCTTACCCCTAATGATGAAATCGACTGCACCCTTGCTTGAAATCACAAAGAGATTCGGCTATATAGGCTAGATGTTGATCAATAGGTTTCGGCTTATGGAGTTTAATGAACAATCGGCTATGGCTAGGAAAACTTACTTTCGACTTTTGGAGAATCGTGAGAAGAAGAATGAAGGTTAAGATTGGATGCGATCCAACTTTTGTGTCAAGGGGAGGGTTCGGCCAACATAAACAAAAAGAAAAGAAGAGAAGTGAAGAGGAGTTTGAACTTAGAGAGTTGCGGCACTGATGAAGGTGAAGAAGTTTCGGCTATAGCAAAAATAAAAGAGAAAAGAAGAAGATAATTAGGGAGGAAAAGTGCACAAGAAAAATGCCTAAACTTTACTATGCACATTCGAATTTCCCCCCCTTTCCCATGACCGAATATTGACATCCAAAGTATCCCTAGGCCGGCCAACTCTCATTCCCTTATCAGCTTCCTCCTTTTTCTCCTATTTCCTCACTTCTTTACCCATTCAAAATAATTTAAATAAATCAACAATTATCTTCCTACTTTAGCCAAATTTTGAATGCATTTGACTTGATCAAATGCTTATCCATCAAGTGTCCCATTGCCGTCCACCACTGCTCATCCTTGCTGCAAAATAAAACTCCCATTTGCGTCCCTTGCTGCTCGAACCTAGGCCCTTTTACACTACTTGTGGCGTCATTTACTAAGGCTTTAAGTGGCGCCTCCTTGCCACTTTAACAAGCCCATTTTTTATGTCTAATTTCCCCTATAAATTTTCTTAAGGCCTATCATGCTTAGTTCCCCCCTTAAGACTTAAAACCTAATATTTTCTAAGGCATTCTCCTACATTCTAAAGTTCCCGAAATTTATAAAACACACTCAACATACACATAGACATGCTTCCACATATATTTAAGCAAAAATGCACAACCCCTAAATCCCGGATATTACATATCCGATAATTATCCTGTCCCGTTTGAACCTTAGAAATTCGAAGGATACAAATGGCATATCATTAGGGTTTTCGATTTGGTTGTGATCCTGCATGTGTTGCGGACACTGTAACACCCCTTGCCCGTATTCAACGCCGGAACAGGGTACGAGGCATTACTAAGTTTACACGCAATCAATCATACAATTTAGAAACTTGACTTTTCTCCCCAATTTAAAACTTTTACTAATACTTCCTAAACAAGCCTACGAGGCCAAATTCACGGTTTAGGAATGGCTCGGGATCAAATCGAGCTCTTTTGAAGCTCTCTGGAAGACCTTAGAAAATTTTCTCTAAATAGTCCACACGCCCGTGTGGAGGAAGGGCCACGCTCGTGTGACATATCACACGCCCTTATGACACAACCGTGTGGAATTATTTCTCAATTCGAACCTATAGGGGTTTTCACACGGCCGGACACACGCCCGTGTCCCTAGCCCGTGTCTCTCACACGGCCTCGACACGCCCGTGTCTTAGCCTGTGTGCCAAAACCTTGGCATTCTATTTTTTTGTCATCAACTCAAAAAGGTCACATTGTCTAGGCACACGCCCGTGTCCTTCGACCGTGTGGTGAATTAAATTCCAATTTCAGGTGCAGACTTCACACGACCTGGGCACACGCCCATGTTCATGGCCGTGCCTTCCACACGGCTGAGACACACGGCTGTGTCTCTGCCCGTGTGTTTACTACTGAGCATACTGACTTGTAAAACTAACATGCAAGGGGACACACGGCCTAACCACACACCCATGAGGTTGACCGTGTGTCACACATGGCCTAGACACACGCCCGTGTGCCTACCCGTGTGGACAAGAACAAGGCTATTTGCCAAGCTCTTTTTATCACCCTAATTCATACAAACATCAACCACATTCAACTTTCAACCCATTCATGCATACTTTAACCAAGCAACCCAATCATACATCATACACATTCATGAATAACCTCATCTTTTCATATATTAATAATAATGAGCCATCAACTATGACCATGTACAAAAGAGTTCATCTTTAAAAGAGCCAACACACTTGTCCAAAACAACAAGACATTTCCCTAAGTCTAGTCCCTATACATGCCATACTCAAAATGCTAAGTCTAAATATACCAAGATGCGCTGATAGCATGGGTGATCTTTTGATTATCTTCGTATCTCGAGCTGGCTCTTTGACACAATAAAATAAGGGAAAAGAAAGGGAGTAAGCTTTAAGCTTAGTAAGTCTACATGTAAACAATAAGCATCATATCATATGCTAATCAATCAAAAAAATTACATACTATGTAAGAACAATTCACATTATCATTTTCATGCTTACTCATCTCAACTCTTACCACATCCCAACCATATCATATACATTGCTCACATTTATTTGTACTTATGCCCTGCACTTATCACCAGAAAGCCACATGAAATATTTACTTAAACAAGTTTCTCGATGAAGCCTTCAGAATGATATAAAGTACTCAGTGGTTTCACACACAGCCCACCATTAATCAATACTAGGGTGGTATCGCATACAGCCCACCTACAATGATAATTACGGTGGTATCGCACATAGCCCACCAAATGATAATTATAGTGGTATCGTACATAGCCCACCTAATGATAATGTAAACAATGGTATCGTACACAGCCCATCGTGAATAAATAACAGGGTGGTATCTCACACAGCCCACCAACAATTACATATTTACAATTATTTATCCGTACTCACATTTCTATTCCGAGGTTCATTCGAGAATTTCTCATTTCCTACCATTTTCAATCACTCTCACCAATAAGTATTTACATCCATACAATGCATCAATAGGTAACAACATATGTATTAAAGATGTATCATTTACACATAAACTTACCTCGGTGCAAAATGTGTTAATTGGCGGTTTAGTCCGTAACCTTGCCTTTTCCCCGGTCAAGGTTGTTTCCGCACTCTTCTTGATTAATAATAATAAAATTTACTCATTTAATCACTACATAACTCATGAAATTTCAAAATTTCTAGTTTGGCAAAAATGACCGTTTTGCCCTTATACTTTGGCAAAATTATGATTTTGCCCCTAGGCTCGTAAATCGTTTTTCATCATATTTTCTCATTAAACAAGGCTAGCTAAACATTTATTTCTCTTATAACAATTCACAAAACCAATCATTTCATGCATTTATTACTCAATCATAACCTTTACAAATAAGTCCCATTTAGGTGTTTTCATGGAAAAACATTTCACAAAAGTTATTCCTTAACCCACTAACATTCATTTTCTTCCATAAAAACTCAGAAAACAACATAAACACTCTCCTGGAAAATCCCTAAACTTTCAACCATTTTGCAAAATAGTCCCCTCATTAGTTAGCTTAAGCTTTAGGGGTTCTAAAAGTACAAAAATCATCAAGAAAGACCTCTAAAGTCACTTACTTGTAAGGGAATAGCTTGGCTGAAAGTTTGAGCTCCAAAAACCTCTATTTTCTCTTCAAATTTTGGTGGAAGAAGAAATGGGAATAGTAAAAGATGATATCTTCTTTTTTTATCTTATTTTATTCATTTTAGTCACCTACTATCACCAAATTTTTGACTAATTTATTGCCCTTGTCTCCCTTGGCCGGCCATCACCTTTAGGGTGGTCTAATTGCACTTTAAGGACCTCCAATTTAATATTCCATAGCTATTAGACACTCCTAGATTGTAAAATGAAACTTTCACACTTTATGTGATTTAGTCCTTTTTCGCAATTGAGCATACAATTGCTAAAATTAAAGCACCAAAATTTTCATGCATCGTTATAATCATGCTATAACACATAAAATGATATTAAAATAAATTTCTTCAACCTCGGATTAGTGGTCCCGAAACCACTGTTCGACTAGCCCCAAAATCGGGTTGTTACAACTCTCTCCCCCTTTAGAGATTTTCGTCCCCGAAAATCTTACCGGTAAAAAGGTTTGGGTACTGTTCTCTCATGGCTTCTTCCAGTTCCCACATATCCTCTTCTACACCATGTTTTTTCCATAACACTTTCACTAAGGCTATACTTTTATTCCTCAACTGTTTAACCTCTCGAGCCAAAATCTTAATTGGTTTCTCTTTATAAGTCATGTCCGGTCGTATCTCAATTTCGGTCGGAGGGATCACATGCGAAGGATCAAAACGATATCGCTGCAACATCGACACATGAAACACGTTGTGAATTCTCTCTAACTCTGCCGGTAAGGCCAACCGGTAAGCTACTGGCCCAATCCTTTCAGTAACCTTGTACGGCCCTATGAATCGTGGACTCAATTTGCCCTTTCGACCAAATCGTAATATTTTTTTCCATGGGGATACTTTCAGAAATACTTTATCGCCCACTTGAAACTCGATTCCTTTCCTTTTTAAATCCGCGTATGACTTTTGTTGATCTGAAGCAGCTCTCAGACTATCACGGATCACTTTCACTTTCTCCTCGGTTTCTTTAACTAGATCAACCCCGTGAATTTGCTTCTCACTAAGCTTGGTCCAATACAAGGGGGTCCGACACTTGAGACCATATAAAGGTTCGTACGGTGCCATCCGTATACTCGACTGATAATTGTTGTTGTAGGAAAACTCAACCAAAGGTAGATATTTTTCCCAACTACCTTCGAACTCTAAAACACAGCATCGGAGCATATCCTTAAGAACTTGAATCACTCTTTCGGATTGGCCATCGGTTTGAGGATGGAACGCAGTATTAAAATTCAATCTTGTACCCAAGGCTTCCTGCAGCTTCTTCCAAAACCTCAAAGTAAATCTTGGATCTCTATCCGAGATAATAGATATAGGTACCCCATGTAATCTTACCACCTCAATAATACACAGCTCGGCCAACTTATCAAGTGTGTAATCCACACGCACTGGTATAAAGTGAGCCGATTTCGTTAATCTATCCACAATAACCCACACAACATCTTTCCTTTTCGGAGTCATAGGTAACCCCGTTACAAAATCCATTGTGATTCGATCCCATTTCCACTCCGAAACCACCACTGGCTGAAGCAATCCCGAAGGTACTTGATGCTCGGCTTTCACTTGTTGAAAGATCAAACACTTAGTAACAAGCTCGAAGATGTCTTTTTTCATATCCGGCCACCAATACAACTTCTTCAAATCATTGTACATTTTTGTGCTGCCCGGATGTACTGACAAGCAACCATTGTGTGCTTCATGTAAAATTCTTCGGATCAACTCATCATCCTTTGGAACACAAACTCTATGATGAAACATCAAACAATCATCTGAACCAACCCAAAAATCAGAGTCATTTCTCGATTCGCACTGAGCTCTCTTAACTTGAATTTCTCTATCATTCTTTTGAGCTTTACATATCTGCTGAAGAAATAATGGCCTAGCCCTCAACTCGGCCAATACAGCACCATCATCAGACAATGCTAAACTTGTATTCATAGCTCTCAAAGCATACAGGGATTTTCTTCTCAAGGCATCTGCAACCACATTCACTTTCCCCGGGTGGTAATCAATTGCTAGCTCATAATCCTTCTGTAATGCCCCGAATTTGGGCCTAGTAGAATTGGGCCTATTGGGCCTTGGGCATGGGAGCGTTTAAAATTTTTGAGAACTAGAGAACGACACTAATGCAAGTTGGACCTATTAGGTGAGTGATTTTGGAAGGTTAGGGGGCTTCCATGAAGTCCCGGGTTCAAACCTGGGCTTTAGGAAAAATTTTGGTTTTAGGTGAATAAAGCCCTGGGGGTAAGTAAGTAGGCTTTAAGAATAAATTGTGGGAAAAAAAGACACAAAAGGAGTTGTGGTCTAGTGGCAAATGGCGCCACATGGGAGACAAGGAAGTGACGCCATAGAGGAAGAAAGGGGTCCAAGGTTCAAGTCTTGGCTCTTGCAATTCATTTTGTTTTTCTTTTAAATGAACCTAGACTTTGGCCCATAGGCTTATATTTAGTTGCGCATGTTCTAAGTCACAAAAGGAGCTTGTGTTGTGGTGGCATGTAGCGTCTGGAGCATAGGAGAGGGCAAGGGCTCGAATCTCATGTCAAGCAAGGGAGTGTTTATTTTATGGATTGGACGGCCAGAGTTTGTGTTGGATTTAAACTCTGCTAAAGGGGGATCCCACATCGGGAAGCTAGAATGAGAGTAGGCGAGAAGCTGGCTTTAAATAAAGCAAACCATGAGGAGAGTAAGCATACCTTTCTTGGCTTATCCCTTTCGCTTTGTGGCGTGCTTGTTTGGGTTAGGCGTTGGATCATTCGTTGATCTGTATGCCGTTGGGTCGCGGTGGTGGTGATCGAAGTTGATCGACACACCCCTTAAGGGTCAAGGGTGCGATCATTGTTGGCTTCTGCACAGAACAGTGTTCAAAGCGCGGATTAACTTCAGATTCCTATCAGGTGTGTATTTCACACTACTCTAGCTGTAGAGCGGCAAGTGCCGAAATGCCGGTCACATGGCGATGGTAGCCACACGAGCGTGCGAGCGCACGTGTGGGAGCTTCGACGCGATAGTTGAGGCCCTCATGAGTGTTCTCATGGGTCTAGGCTACCGTGGGCCTAATGGGCCCGTGGGCCCATATGAATAAATTGTATGATTGTGTAGTAGATATTGGACTAGTCTATGTGAATCTCATATCTGTGGCTAGATTTAGGCTAAATGGGCCACACGAGCGTGTGGGCCCATTTAGGCCGAGAATGGGCCCTAGGCCCATTCGCATCATTATCTCTATTTAGAATACCTTGGTTTACAAAATTACCGAAATACCCTTGGTGGGTAAAATTACCGAAATACCATTGATGGGTAAATTACCGAAATACCCTCGATGGGTAAATTATCGAAATACCCTTAATGGGTAAATTATCGAAATACCCTTGATGGGTAAATTACCGAAATACCCTCGATGGGTAAAATTATCGAAATACCCTTGGTGGGTAAAATTACCGAAATACCCCCGAGGGGTGAAATTATCGTTACCTCTGTAGGATAGGATTACCGAAATACCCTTAAAGGGTAGAATGACTATTTTCCCCTTGTGGGTAAATGACTGACTTAGATTATGAATTGGACTGATTTGACTGGGATTGTATGACTGTGTTTTAATTGATTTGACTGGGATTATATGGCTGATATGTTTTCAATATGTGTGTAAATGACTGTTACTGAGCATGGCCATTTTGCATACACGTGTAATGATTATGATACACCGCATACATGACATATTGCATTGGGTTGGGTTTTTCTGATTTGGAGAAAGTACCGTTATAGTGGCATTGCCGCGTAATCTGATTATGGCTCTACGCCAACCTAAATATGGCTCTGTGCCATCTAGATTATGGCTTTGTGCCAATCGTATTTACCCGTGGCTATGTGCCTAACTTATATATTGATGACTCTGTGTCGATCATAATTACCCGTGGCTGTCTACCGGTCATATTACCGTAGCTGATGGCTATATGCTGATCTTATTACAGTTATCGATGGCTATGTGCCAATTATGAGACCATTACTGAAGGCTTACAGTCGCATAAATACTAGCAGCTAGGCTGCACCATTGGAGAGTTTGGCTGGGTGGGTTGACATGGTCCCCATATGAAGAGATTGGTTGGTACGGATGGAGAGTTTGGTGGTTAAGGGTTGGGTTACATGTCCATTGCATTGATATGATCTTGGGGTTTAGGCCCAAATTGTTACCGAATAGGGTTTAGGCCCAGATTATTACCAAATAGGGCTTAGGCCCAGATTGTTACCGAATAGGGCTTAGGCCCAGATTGTTACCGTATAGGGGATTACACACTGAGTTTTCATATACTCACCCCATTTTTAACTGTGCAGGTAATCCCCAGTCGTAGAGGATTTGGGCGCTGCGAGGGACTCAGAGGTGGCCACACGACCGACATGCTTTTAAACTGAACTTATCGACTCTATTTTTATTTTATTTTAATTAATGGGTTAATAATTTTTGTAATAAGGCCTCTCTATTTTTAACTTATTATTTCTGATATTTATTTATGATGTTTTCTAACTGCTAAAAGTGGGATACGATTTCCAAAACGATAAACTGACTTCAAAACACTACGTTTCCGCAACGTTTTCAAAATGCTTCTGCTACTCAATTTTTAAACATCACGTTTTCGTATATTCTTTATTTTAAATATGCTTCATAGCAATGATAAAGTTTTAAAAGTTACGTTTGCAAGTGGTTAACAATTGCTTAAGTGTTTTGAGTTTTAACAAAGAGGCTTTAACTCTCAAACAATTTTTAACAAACAAGAAACATGGTTTTGAAAAAACACTTTCATGTGACACGCCAGATTCGGGCCTAACTTCTAGGCCGGGTTTGGGGTGTTTCATTTAAAAAATATTATTATTTTTAAACGGTAAAAGGTTTTAAATTGAAGAAGGGTTTTCAATGAACGCATAGTTCGAACATCACTTTGATGTGACACGCTAGATCCGGCCATAACGTCTAGGCCGGGTTTAGGGTGTTACACCTTCAGTAATTCGAGCCACCGTCGTTGTCACAAATTCAAACCCTTTTGGTCCATCAAGTATTTGAAACTCTTGTGATCGGTGAAGATTCGGTACTTTTCACCATACAAATAATGACGCCAAATCTTCAAAGCGAAAACGATCGCAGCCAACTCCAAATCGTGAGTCGGATAATTCTTCTCATGTGGTTTTAGATGTCTCGAGTCATAAGCTACTACTTTACCCTCTTGCATCAACACATAGCCAAGACCATTTAATGAAGCATCACTGTAGACCACAAACTCCTTCCCCGACCCAGGTTGTACTAAAACCAGTGCTTCAGTTAATAAAGCTTTCAGTTTCTCAAAACTCTGTTGGCATTTCTCGGTCCATTCAAACTTAACATCTTTATGTAACAGTTTCGTCATCGGGGTAGCAATTAGGGAGAACCTTTTTACGAAACGTCTGTAGTAACCTGCTAAACCCAAAAAGCTTCTAATCTTTGACACATTCCTCAGTGGTTTCCACTCCACAATAGTCGAGATCTTACTCGAATCAACTCTATTTCCATCCCCCGACACAATGTGTCCTAAGAATCCTACTTCTCGGAGCCAAAACTCACTCTTGCTAAATTTAGCATACAACTGCTTGTCCCTTAGAGTCTGCAACACAGATCTCAGGTGTTCTGCATGATCACTCTCATCCCGGGAATAAATTAGTATGTCGTCAATAAAAATGACTACGAACTTATCCAAATACTGCCAGAAGATACGATTCATTAAATCCATAAAGATCGCAGGAGCATTCGTTAAGCAAAATGGCATGAAAAGAAACTCATAATGGCCATACCTCGTCCAAAATGTAGTTTTCGGCACATCTTGCTCCTTAACCCTCAACTGGTAATAGCCAGACCTTAAGTCTATCTTAGAAAACACTGTAGCTCCCTTCATTTGGTCGAATAAATCATATATTCTTAGAAAGGGATACTTATTCTTCACTGTTACCTTGTTGAGTTGTCTGTAGTCTATACACAATCTCATCGACCCGTCTTTCTTCTTCACAAAAAGTACCGGAGCACCCCACGGTGAATAGCTCGGCCTTGCATGAAACACCCCAAACCCGGCCCACGAGCCTGAACCGGATCTGGTATGTTCCTTAAGTAAACCGGTTTTCAAGTTCTTTGTTACTTAGTGAAATTTTGGAAAAATATTGTTTTGAGTTGGGCTTAGATTGGGAACCCATTTAATCAATTTCGAAAGTCCAATTTTAATTTAGGTGACAAGATAATTTTAGGGTTTATATTTTAAAGAAATCATTTTTTTTTCTTAAACTTAATTTAGAATAGTTCGTAACATGATAATTAAAAGTAAAGCAAAATAAAGAAATCCACTTGGGCTTTATGGCCTTATTACATCAAATAACCCAAAAATAAATTAAAAGTACTTAGAAAATATAAAGTCCAAATTCCAAATAAAATCTTCAAGTGAAGCATGGCCACCTCAAGGTCTACCGTCCCGATCGACCACTGCTCATCACTCAAAAATGTTCCCACAACGGGGTGAGTCAACAGACTCAATGTGTACATCATACTAACATTCAACAATTTAGGCATACAAGTTCATATCAAAGACTTATTCATAAAATGAATGATGCAACCCAACCCAAGCCTATTTGTCTATCCGTTACACACCACCCGTATTCGCCAAATCTGCACACCGTGGGGACTACTAAGTCAACCCTCCATCCGCTACACACCATCGAAGCGCCATTGCAATGACGTGTGCTCATCGCCCATATAATTTGTGTCATTAGACACCATATTCAAATAATGTAACCGAAGTTACCAAATTCGGATGATGTAACCGGTTACCATATTCAAATTTTTGTGACCGTAGTCACCATATTCTGTTGGTGAGACCGAAGTCAACACCTTCATATTCCGTTGGTGAGACCGAAGTCAACACCTTCATATTCCGTTGGTGAGACCGAAGTCAACACCTTCTTCCCCTTTCACATAGATCCCGAATGCCCCATATATTTTATATCATGCATAACATACTTAATTTCTCATTATTCACATATACATATTCATAATCCTATCAAAAGTAGAAAACGTGCACAGGTACTTTTACCATATTCATGGTACTTAGCCATATTCACATTCTTATGCAAATTTATATATTAAAATAATTGCCATATGATATATCGAAAGTTAGTGTGAGTACACACCTGATTTGCTTAACGAATTCCTTGAAATCTCGAAATCTGATCTACTGCCTTAGATCTCAAATTCCTACATTTGATTAATCACTTACTAATTTAATAAAAAGCCATTCGGCCATAAATCCAAATCCTAGTAGGATTAGTATTCTTGAAACTTACCTTGAAATTCTCAAATCCCAAAATCCTTGTATCCTCTCAGTGAAATCCCTATAACTACATGTTAGATCAATTTCTAACATTTATTCACAACAAATAACCCTTAGCCGTATGTTAAATATGACTTACCTTAGATTCTTAAATCCCAAATTCACCGAATAACTAGGGAACATGCGGCTTATGGTGTACCTTCGGAAAAGAACTTCTCCTTCCTTGTAGTCGACACTTAGTAAATCCCGAAAGATCTCTTCTAAACAGTATATTAAGGGTATTAGAATCTTAATTTCGACAACCTTAAAAGAAATAGAATGATAATCTAACCTAATCTTACCCTTATCAAGAATTTGATGGAACTCTTGCTTGAACCCTTAGCGATATTCGGCTATGGCTTTGATGTGGATAACAATTTCGGCTCTTGAGGCTTAGTGAGAAATCGACTAGGGCTATTGGTATCTTTGGCTTTTGATTGTGTTTGTAATAGAAGAAGAAAAGAAAAGAGAAAAAGAGAATAATGGCAGAGAAAATTCGGCAGAGAGAAGAGGATAAACTTTAGAGAATTTCGGCAGAGGTTTTCTTGAAAAGAAAAGAATGAATGAAGAATAGCCTTACTCTTCCTTTTATAGCCAAAATTACTAGCTAGAGTCCTTTACTTGGCCACCACTCTTCTATTTTGATAGCTTTATCCCTTGATTTATCACTTTTATAAAACCTAATCCAATAATTATCTCTTAATAAAAATAATACTAATAATAATCCTCTTTTATCTCTTCCTTATCTATCAAAATAAAAGAAATAATATCCACATTTATCTCTTGAAAATAATCTAAAATAAATCCATTATTTATCCCTTATTATTCACATATTTATGCAAATAAAACTCTTCCTTTTCTAGAAACCCATGCCGTCCACCTCTCATATTCCGAAGCAAAAATAAAACTTATTTATTTGCTTCTCAAGTGACTCGAACTCGGCCTATTTCCTGCATGTGACGCCACTTCCTTAGGCCCTAAGTGGCATCTTCAGCCACTTTTCCAAGCTTTGTTTGTGTGTCAAACTTCTCCAACTTTTTCTTTTAAGGCCCTCTAGCCCTTATTTCCTATTTTGAACTTTAAAATTTGACATTTCGGCATCATTTCTAAGTTTCCTAAAATTTTCGATCGGCTCTGTAACTTGCCATTTTTCTTACATTTCGGTGTTTCCCGAAATGTTCACTTTCCATTTTGAAACATTTCCAAAAATGTTTAGGTTTCCAAAAATGTTCAAGTTTCCAAAAATATTCAGGTTCCCAAAAATGTTCAGGTTTTCAAAATGTTCATTTCCATTTCTATGCATTTCTAGAATTCCAAAAATACCAAAAATTTATTCATAGTGCTTAAGACTTGTCATTTCGTACAATTAAACCGAAAATACATAGGCCCTTTCCAGGATGTTACAGTTCTACCCTCCTTAAAAATAATTTCGTCCTCGAAATTACTTATGCTGTTGTACAATCCTTCTCACCGCACTATGCTTTCATTCACGCACTCTCGATCTTAATAGAACCATCATACTTTCTAGGCACAATCCCTAAGTTTACGTCCCCTAGAACTTATTTCTAACGTCGCGATTTAATCCGAGTAAAAAGTTTTATGAAATAGTCCTTGTTTCACTGATTATTCATTCGCGAAGAATTTTTATGGAAAAATTTTAGGAGTGGTTCTTTCGTATCCATACATGCACACAGTCTTTACATTCATACATCCATCAATCAATTATGAACTTTCGTTCATTCAGAGAAATGTTGTAGTTTTCATTGTTCTTGTTTTTCCACTACCTGTGGGTATTTTTGTAATTTGCCCTACAGAGAGTATTTTTGTAATTTGTCAAAATGAGGTTCCTTGGTGATTTTGTCAAAAAGTATTTTGGAATTTTAAATTCAGGGTATTTTGAAAAATTTTGAAATCCGGGGTATTTCGGTAATTTTGGAGCTCGGGGTATTTTGGTAATAAACCATGGTAAATTTGTAGAGTTTAATATTTTCGGGTATTTCCAAATTTTGCAAAACTTTGAGGGTTCTTTTTGAGAATTGTACTTTCCAAAACGGTGATGTTGCAAAAATTTGGAAATTAGGGTCATTTTGGTAATTTTGTAAGTTAGGGCGGTTTGTAATTTTCCAAAATCAAGGTATTTTGATATTTTGCAAATTAGGGTTTTGGACATTTTATAAAGTAATGAATTTTTTGATAAGAACTGTGGGTATTTTGGAAATTTCATAAACCAAGGGCAATTTAGTAATTTTGCAAATAGGGGTATTTTAGTAATTTTTATAAATCAAGAATACTTGAAAAAATTTTATAGAATCAAGTTTGCAATTCAAAAGGATAATTTTAAGAGTTTTAAAACTAGGTTTTTTTTTTTTTTTGAAAATACGGCTAGTTCCCTTTCGGGTTTTAGTTAGGGTTTAGCCTATGAATAAGTCCTCTTGGTTAGGGTGAACCGAAGCTACGCACTGGTAGGATTCTCCTGCGAAGAGGAGGTGAGTCACTAGGATCCGCTTAAATACTGTGCTCTTCCGGATCCAATCCTAGACATGCGCACAATGGTTGCCACACCCTAACTCGCGACTTAGTTATAGGTTTGTTTAATGGTCCTTAAGTCTTATGCACTTGTGTTTGAATAGACTAGTCTTATGGTTCAATAGATTCTAGTTCACTAATCTACGCTCCATTCCATTTCTACCCTTCTACAAATCATAATATAAATCACACAAGAGATCAAGTACTTACAGTGGATCATGCGGGTCGGAGACTTAGGTGCCATGCCGTAAAAACACTGCTTATTTCCAAAAATATTTTCATAAAACTCATTTGGGATCGATTTGAAAATGTTTTGGGCTTTAGACCACAGGCCGAGAGTTTAAAACTGGGCTCTGATACCAAGCTGAAACACCCCAAACCCGGCCCACGAGCCTGAACCGGATCTCGTATGTTCCTTAAGTAAACCTAGTTTTCAAGTTCTTTGTTACTTAGTGAAATTTTGGAAAAATATTGTTTTGAGTTGGGCTTAGATTGGGAACCCATTTAATCAATTTCGAAAGTCCAATTTTAATTTAGGTGACAAGATAATTTTAGGGTTTATATTTTAAAGAAATCATTTTTTTTTCTTAAACTTAATTTAGAATAGTTCGTAACATGATAATTAAAAGTAAAGCAAAATAAAGAAATCCACTTGGGCTTTATGGCCTTATTACATCAAATAACCCAAAAATAAATTAAAAGTACTTAGAAAATATAAAGTCCAAATTCCAAATAAAATCTTCAAGTGAAGCATGGCCACCTCAAGGTCTACCGTCCCGATCAGTCACTGTTCATCACCTGAAAAATGTTCCCACAACGGGGTGAGTCAACAGACTCAATGTGTACATCATACTAACATTCAACAATTTAGGCATACAAGTTCATATCAAAGACTTATTCATAAAATGAATGATGCAACCCAACCCAAGCCTATTTGTCCATCCGTTACACACCACCCGTACCTGCCAGTCACACCGTGGGGACTACTAAGTCAACCCTCCATCCGCTACACACCATCGAAGCGATCAGCTGCGAATGACGTGCTCATCGCCCATATAATTTGTCATTAGACACCATATTCAAATAATGTAACCGAAGTTACCAAATTCAGATAATGTAACCGAAGTTACCATATTCAAATTTTTGTGACCGTAGTCACCATATTCCGTTGGTGAGACCGAAGTCAAAACCTTCATATTCCGTTGGTGAGACCGAAGTCAACACCTTCTTCCCCTTTCACATAGATCCCGAATGCCCCATATATTTTATATCATGCATAACATACTTAATTTCTCATTATTCACATATACATATTCATAATCCTATCAAAAGTAGAAAACGTACCTGGGTACTTTTACCATATTCATGGTATTTAGCCATATTCACATTCTTATGCAAATTTATATATTAAAATAATTGCCATATGATATATCAAAAGTTAGTGTGAGTACACACCTGATTTGCTTAACGAATTCCTTGAAATCCCGAAATCTGATCTACTGCCTTAGATCTCAAATTCCTACATTTGATTAATCACTTACTAATTTAATAAAAAGCCATTCGGCCATAAATCCAAATCCTAGTAGGATTAGTATTCTTGAAACTTACCTTGAAATTCTCAAATCCCAAAATCCTTGTATCCTTCCTCACGAAATCCCTATAACTACATGTTAGATCAATTTCTAACATTTATTCACAACAAATAACCCTTAGCCGTATGTTAAATATGACTTACCTTAGATTCTTAAATCAAAATTCACCGAATAACTAGGGAACACGCGGCTTATGGTGTACCTTCGGAAAAGAACTTCTCCTTCCTTGTAGTCGACACTTAGTAAATCCCGAAAGATCTCTTCGACAACAGATATTAAGGGTATTAGAATCTTAATTTCGACAAATTTAAAAGAAATAGAATGATAATCTAACCTAATCTTACCCTCATCAAGAATTTGATGGAACCCTTGCTTGAACCCTTAGCGCATTCCTCGGCTATGGCTTTGATGTGGATAACAATTTCGGCTCGTGAGGCTTAGTGAGAAATCGACTAGGGCTATTGGTATCTTTGGCTTTTGATTGTGTTTGTAATAGAAGAAGAAAAGAAAAGAGAAAAAGAGAATAATGGCAGAGAAAATTCGCAGAGAGAAGAGGAGAAACTTTAGAGAATTTCTGTGAGGTTTTCTTGAAAAGAAAAGAATGAATGAAGAATAGCCTTACTCTTCCTTTTATAGCCAAAATTACTAGCTAGAGTCCTTTACTTGGCCACCACTCTTCTATTTTGATAGCTTTATCCCTTGATTTATCACTTTAATAAAACTTAATCCAATAATTATCTCTTAATAAAAATAATACTAATAATAATCCTCTTTTATCTCTTCCTTATCTATCAAAATAAAAGAAATAATATCCACATTTATCTCTTGAAAATAATCTAAAATAAATCCATTATTTATCCCTTATTATTCACATATTTATGCAAATAAAACTCTTCCTTTTCTAGAAACCCATGCCGTCCACCTCATTTTCCGAAGCAAAAATAAAACTTATTTATTTGCTTCTCAAGTGACTCGAACTCGTGCCTATTTCCTGCATGTGACGCCACTTCCTTAGGCCCTAAGTGGCATCTTGAGCCACTTTTCCAAGCCTGCTTTGTGTGTCAAACTTCTCCAACTTTTTCTTTTAAGGCCCTCTAGCCCTTATTTCCTATTTTGAACTTTAAAATTTGACATTTCGGCATCATTTCTAAGTTTCCTAAAATTTTCGATCGGCTCTGAACTTGCCATTTTTCTTACATTTCCGTGTTTCCTGAATGTTCACTTTCCATTTTTGAAACATTTCCAAAAATGTTTAGGTTTCCAAAAATGTTCAAGTTTCCAAAAATATTCAGGTTCCCAAAAATGTTCAAGTTTCCAAAATGTTCATTTCCATTTCTATGCATTTCTAGAATTCCAAAAATACCAAAAATTTATTCATAGTGCTTAAGACTTGTCATTTCGTACAATTAAACCGAAAATGCATAGGCCCTTTCCAGGATGTTACATTGCAAAACCCTTATTCGTTAACTCTTGCAACTGAACCTTCAATTCTTTTAGCTCCAATGGTGCCATCCTATACGGGGCAACCAAAATAGGTGTCGTACCCGGAGCTAACTCAATACCAAACTCAACCTCTCTAACTGGAGGCAATCCGGGTAACTTTTCCAGGAACACGTTCGGATACTCGCACACCACAGGCACTGGTTCAATCTTTACCTCTGACTCTTAGGTATTCAGCAAAAAGGCGAGATAGGACTCATACCTTTTTTTCATGTATTTCTCAGCTACCATAGATGAAATCACTACAGGTAAACTATCCGACTTACCTGATTTAACCCGAATGACATCTCCATTTACACATCTCAATTCAATAAACTTACTACCACAGTTTACTAAAACATTATGAGCAGTCAACCAATCCATACCAAGAATCAAGTCAAATTCATCAAACGGAAACAACATGAGATTTGCCAGAAAACAATGACCTCTAATTGTCAAAGGACAATTTCTACACACTTTGTCAACTAGCACATGTTTGCCTAATGGGTTTGACACTTTTACTACAAATTCTGTAGACTCGAAAATCATACTCATGCTAGATGCCAATTTCATGCAAATATAAGAATGGGTAGACCCCAGATCAATCAAAGCAACAATAGAGATATCATGGAGAGAAAAAGTACCCATTATCACATCTGGAGATGATGCCTCCTCGCGAGCGCGAATGGCATAAGTCCTTGCGGGTGCTCGACCCTCTGATCTCATAGCAGAGTCTCTAGGCGCACCTCTACTACTAGTCCCACTCCCCGGGTTCCTTTGTGGTCTACCCCTCGAAGGTGTATTGCTTGTCATTACTTCTTGTTTTCTATCCTTCTCATCCCTCTCTGGATAGTTCCGAATGAAGTGGTCGGGTGAACCACACTTGTAGCAATTACGGTTGTTTCCCCAACACTCCCTAGTATGTTGCCTACCACAATTTGGACACTCCGGTTTATTTGACTTTGTATTGCCTACGCTTGCCATTGAGGTGGCTTGAACTCTCGAGCCTGAATATGTATTACCTCGATCTCGATGTGAATACCCAACTGAAGCAGTTGTCCGAGGGTTCATTTCCTTGGACCTCTTAGATTGAGTTTGGAACGGTTTACTCACTGGCCTCTTCCTTACATCTCGAGCCTCAATCATGGCTTTTCTCTTTTCCTTATTCAATTCTTCCGCCTTGCAAGCTCTATCGACCAAAACCACAAATTCCTTCAATTCCAAAATCCCAACTAGCAATCTGATATCCTCATTCAGCCCATCTTCGAACCTTTTGCCCAAAATAGCTTCCGTAGACACACTCTTGTGCATACTTGTTGAGCCTAACAAACTCGCGCTCATACTCTGCCACAGTCATTTTGCCTTGCTTCAATTCAAGGAACTCCTTCCGTTTCTGATCTACAAATCTTTGACTTATGTACTTCTTTCGAAACTCTTCCAAGAAGAAGTCCCATGTCACTCTCTCCCTTGTAGCTACCGATGTCAACATTTTCCACCAACGATATGCCGAGTCCTTCAGTAATGGCACAACACATTTTAAGCTCTCCTCAGGCGTGCAAGAGAGTTCATCAAATACCAGTATAGAGTTCTTAAGCCAGAACTCCGCTCTCTCAGGGTCATCGTCCACATTAGCTCTGAATTCCCCGGCCGCTTGTTTTCGAATCTTATCGATTAGGGATTTAGTCACTCTTACCAAGTCTATACCTTGAGGAGCCACGGAAACTAGCTGAGGTATAGAAGGGGGTGGAGGAGGTGGAGCATTAGGGTTCGTTCGTACATACTCAGTGTACCAATTACTCATCAGGTGGAGAAAGGCTTCTCGAGCCTCTTCTCCTTGACCCAAAGTCTCGGGTCTACTTTCTATAGGCGCGGTCACTTATGCGGGAGTCGGCGCGTTACTAGCAGCGTCATCAGCAGTATCTCGGTCGGGATCCAATTACTATATGGAAACACAGTTTTAAAAATTGTCAGGAGTCACCACACTATCAATATACGTTTATGGCATGTATAGCTAGACTTTTACACACTCTACGGTAGTCCGAGAACTGACTAAATCATAGCTCTGATACCACTAAATGTAACACCCTTACCCGTATTCAACGTCGGAACAAGGTACGAGGCATTACTAAGCTTACACGCAATCAATCATACAATTTAAAAACTTGACTTTTCTCCCCAATTAAAAACTTTTACTAACACTTCCTAAACAAGCCTACGAGGCCAAATTCACGGTTTAGAAATGGTTCGGGATCGAATCGAGCTCCTTTGTAGCACTCTGGAAGACCTTAGAAAATTTTCTCTAAAAAGTCCATACGCTCGTGTGGAGGAAGGGACACGCCCGTGTGACATATCACACGCCCGTGTGACACACCCGTGTGGAATTATTTCTCAATTCAAACCTACAGGGGTTTTTACACGGTCGGACACACGCCCATGTCCCGAGCCCGTGTGTCTCACACAGCCTCGACATGCCTGTCTCTTAGCCCGTGTGCCAAAACCTTGGCATTCTGCTTCTGACGTAATCAACTCAAAAAGGTCACACGATCTAGGCACATGCCCGTGTCCTTCGATCGTGTGGCGAATTAAAATCCAATTTCAGGTGCAGACTTCACACGGCCTGGGCACACGCCCAAGTCCATGGCCATGCCTTCCACACGGCTGAGACACATGGTCGTGTCTCTGCCCGTGTGTTTACTACTGAGCATACTGACTTGTAAAACTAGCATGCAAGGGGACACACGGCCTGAACACACACCCATGAGGCTGACCGTGTGTCACACACGGCCTAGACACACGCCCGTGTGCCTACCCGTGTGGACAAGAACAAGGCTATTTTCCAAGCTCTTTTTATCACCCTAGTTCATACAAACATCATCCACATTCAACTTTCAACCCATTCATGCATACTTTAACCAAGCAACCCAATCATACATCATACACATTCATGAATAACCTCATCTTTCCATATATTAATAATAATGAGCCATCAACTATGACCATATACAAAAGAGTTCATCTTTAAAAGAGCCAACACACTTGTCCAAAACAACAAGACATTTCCCTAAGTCTAGTCCCTATACATGCCATACTCAAAATGCTAAGTCTAAATATACCAAGATGCACTGATAGTGTGGGTGATCTTCTGATTATCTTCGTATCTCGAGCTGGCTCTTTGACACTATAAAACAAGGGAAAAGAAAGGGAGTAACCTTTAGACTTAGTAAGTCTACATGTAAACAATAAGTATCATATCATATGCTAATCAATCAAAAACATTACATACTATGTAAGAACAATTCACATTATCATATTCATGCTTACTCATCTCAACTCTTACCACATCCCAATCATATCATATACATTGCTCACATTTATTTGTACTTATGCCCTGCACTTATCACCACAAAGCCACATGAAATATTTACTTAAACATGTTTCTTGATGAACCCTTCGGAATGATATAAAGTACTCGGTGGTTTCACAAATAGCCCACCATTAATCAATACTAAGGTGGTATCGCACACAGCCCACCAACAATGATAATTACGGTGGGATCGCACATAGCCCACCAAATGATAATTACAATGGTATCGCACATAGCCCACCTAATGATAATGTAAACAATGGTATCGCACACAGCCCATCGTGAATAAATAACAAGGTGGTATCGCACACAGCCCACCAACAATTACATATTTACAATTATTTATCCGTACTCACATTTCTATTTCGAGGTTCATTCGAGAATTTCTCATTTCCTACCATTTTCAATCACTCTCACCAATAAGTATTTACATCCCTACAATGCATCAATAGGTAACAACATATGTATTAAAGATGTATCGTTTACACATAAACTTACCTAGGTGCAAAATGTGTTAATTGGCGGTTTAGTCCGTAACCTTGCCTTTTCCCCAGTCAAGGTTGTTTCCGCGCTCTTCTTGATCTAATAATAATAAAATTTACTCATTTAATCACTACATAACTCATGACATTTCAAAATTTCTAGTTTGAAAAAATGATCGTTTTGCCCTTATACTTTGGAAAAATTACGATTTTGCCCCTAGGCTCGTAAATCATTTTTCATCACATTTTCTCATTAAACAAGGCTAGCTAAACAATTATTTCTCTTATGAAAATTCACAAAACCAATCATTTCATGCATTTATTACTCAATCACAACCTTTACAAATAAGTCCCATTTAGGTGTTTTCATGGAAAAACCTTTCACAAAAGTTATTCCTTAACCCACTAACATTCATTTTCTTCCATAAAAACTCAGAAAACAACATAAAAACTCTCATGGCAAATCCCTAAACTTTCAACCATTTTGCAAAATAGTCCCCTCATTAGCTAGCTTAAGCTTTAGGGGTTCCAAAAGTACAAAAATTATCAAGAAAGGCCTCTAAAGTCACTTACTTGTAGGGGAATAGATTGGGTAAAAGTTTGAGCTCCAAAAACCTCTATTTTCTCTTCAAATTTTGGTGGAAGAAGAAATGGGAATAGTAAAAGATGATATCTTCTTTATTTATCTTATTTTATTCATTTTAGTCACCTATTATCACCAAATTTTTGACCAATTTATTGCCCTTGTCTCCCTTGGTCGGCCATCACCCTTAGGGTGGTCTAATTTCACTTTAAAGACCTTCAATTTAATATTCCATAGCTATTAGACACTGCTAGCTTGTAAAATGAAACTTTTTCACTTTATGCGATTTAGTCCTTTTTCGCAATTAAGTATACAAATTGCTAAAATTAAAGCACCAAAATTTTCATGCATCCTTATAATCATGCTATAACACGTAAAATAATATTAAAATAATTTTCTTCAACCTCAGATTAGTGGTCCCGAAACCACTATTTCGACTAGCCCCAAAATTGGACTATTACAGACACACTACAGCTCTCTTGAGCTTTCCTATTAAAAGCTCTTTTGAGCTTCCCGATATTTGGCTCGCAAGAGCTTCTCGATACTCAGCTCGAATGAGCTTCCCGTTACTTAGCTCACATGAGCTTCTTGTTATATGGCTCGGAAGAGCTTCCCGTTTACATTCTTGTATAAGCATACAAGTACATGAATTGACGTATTACATATTTGTACACTTCGTGTGTACTACTCGTGTATCCAACGATATTTTAAACGGTTCAATGGGAAAAGTTCTGCTATGAAACAATATGAGCTTGAAATGAACTATTACGGATATATATATACTTGAAGTACATGGAAGTGATATTACAGGATATATTGAAATATGATATGGATGATACATGTATGTGAAACCTGCCTAGTGATTATGTTCATCCATGATTATTGATTATTACATGAGTTTCACATGGCTACCATAGATATGTTGTATAGACTTTTGGCCAAATTGGTTTGGTTATGTTAGCATGCTTACCTTAAATGTGATTGAATGGTAAGTTAATTTCCATGTTATACGAACTTACTAAGCATTAAATGCTTACTCTGTGTTATTTTCCATGTTTTATAGTAATTCAGAAGCTCGTCTAGGTTGGAAGTTGGTCGGAGTTGATTCACAATATCTAACGACCTTTTCGGTATAATTAGTAAATTAATTTTTGTTATTATAACATGTATAGGTTAATTTGGCCATTAATGCTATATAAATGTTTTGGTTGGAATTAGCCATTTGAATGGCTTATGTTGGATATATATTTTGATATGTATATAAGTGGCCTAACCATGTTTGATGTGTGTTTGTAATGGTTGAATGATGGATAACTAATAGGTATATTGAAGGTTGGTTTGAATTAGTACATTTTGATAAAATATGCATATATGGGTATTTGGTTAATTTGGTAAGTTTGGATACTTGGATATATGTGGTAATAAGTCATGTTTAAGACATGATTTTGGCTTGTTTTGAATACCTTGTTGTGGCTTGTTGATGTGCAAAAATGTTGAGTTATGTGAATGTCAAATTGGGTGAGAAATGTGGCTTGGAAAATTGCCTATTTTTGTCCACACCGGTAGAGACACGGGCGTGTGTCTCAGCCGTGTGTGACACACGACTAGGTGACACGGCCGTGTGTCTCCTGTATCTTCAATTTGCACAAAACAGAATGCTCACATGGCCTAGCACACGGGCATGTGGCTTGGCTGTGTGACCCAAGTCAGAGAGCTCATAAGTTTGGACACGGGCTGGGACACAGCCGTGTGTCCTAATTTTGAATGCCCACAGGACTTGAGACACAGGCGTGTCTCTTGACTGTGTGAGACACATGGCCTGGACACACGGGCGTGTGTCCCCTGCACCTTTGAAAAATTTTAATGTTTTTTGAAAAATTCTTTGAGTAACCGATTTAGTCCCGATTTATTTCCAATGTGTATTTTGAGTCTCGAGGGCTCGCATAAGGGACAATATGATTGATTTTGATTGGCTTCTGATATGAATGCTAGATGATATGAAATGTCTATTATTTAATCTGTAAATTCTGGTAATGCTCCGTAATCCTATTCCAGCAACGGATACGAGTTAGGAGTGTTACAGATATGTTTGACGGAGGTAGTGTTTATAGTATTACATACTGCAAATATGGCAGCTAGATCGCAACACTATATGTATGGCACCTCCGCTGCAAATATATAAGTGGCATCTAGCCACATATTGGTGTGATTGGATGGATGGACTCTCGTAGTCCAAGGTGTGATTGGCTAGACAGAGATGGTGTGTAGCGGATGGGGGTAGGTTTTGATTTGTACGTTATGGTATGATAAGATATGTCTGTTATGATTTGGCATATTATGTAACACCC
The DNA here is from genome assembly GCA_025698515.1 of Gossypium sturtianum. Taxonomy (NCBI): domain Eukaryota; kingdom Viridiplantae; phylum Streptophyta; class Magnoliopsida; order Malvales; family Malvaceae; genus Gossypium; species Gossypium sturtianum. Next base: position 60,984,031 of record CM046952.1, read on the forward strand.
CAAACCCAGCCTAGATGTTACGGCCGAATCTAGAGGTGTCACAAAGAAGAGTTTTGGAAACAGAGTCATTTCATTAAAGCTTTGTGTAGTTGTTTAAGAAATCGTCCAAGTTTTATAACTATCACTGATAGCGATACTTAACTAAATCATTTGCCAAAAAAAAAATATAACTCTCAGCGGAAGTCTTAGAAATCGTTATATTTTGAAAGTCCAGTTCATGTTTTCAGGAAAACCTTTTCTTTAGTAAAAACTTATCTTTTTAGTCAACCGTCGTAGATAAAGAATCAAAACAAAAATAAAAAACCATAATAAAAACCCAACAGTCCGGAGTGTAACAGCCCGATTTTGGGCCTAGTCGGAACAGTGGTTTTGGGACCACAAATTCGATGAAAGAAAATTTATTTTTATTATATTTTTATGGTCTAAAATTTCACGGGATGATTTTGTGAAAATTTTGTTCGAAAATTTCGTCGTTTTGGCACTCAATTTAGTCAAAAGGACTAAATTGTAAAAAGTGCTAGAGGTGTCTAATTGCTATGAAATTTTAAACTGGAGTTCCTTTAATGGTAATTAGGCCATTGGATAATTTGTTGGACAAAAATGGACATGAAATAGGTGAAATAGAAGAAAGTTAGGGGCATTTTGGTCATTTAGTAATTAAATGATTAAATAAACAAAATAAAAGCCAAATTATGCTCATCTTCAACCCTTGGCCGAAAATACCATGGAAGCCATGGCTATGGTTTTGTTCAAGCTTTCCAAGCTCCATAGTAAGTCCGTTCTTGCCCCGTTTTTAATGATTTTTACGTTTTTGAAATCCTTGTATCATGATCTACCTATTTCTACCATTAATTTGAGTTATGATGAAGGTCTAGGTTTTGACCCATGTTGGAAATTTGTTTATTTTGATGATTAATGGTAGATTATGCATGTTTATGGTTAGAGAAATGACTTTTACAAAGTGATTTTCGCTGAAAATGCCTAAAAGGACTAATTTGTAAAAGTTATAAAATATGTCATAAAAGTGTGTTTTAATGGAAATTGCGGGCTGTTATAGTTATGAAAATGGTTCGGCTAGGCTTAAAGAATGAAGAAATCGAATGAAAATCATTTTACGAGCCTAAGGGCAAAAGTGTAAATATGACAGTTTAGGGGCAAAAATGTAAATTTTACCAAAATGTGATTTTGAACTGTATTAAGTAGCATAATGATTAAATTAGTTAAATGATGTTTTAGATCAAGAAAAATGAAGTTCGAGTCTAGATTGAGGGAAAAACAAATATTGGACAAATAGGTCATTTTCGTCGTTGTCGCATTCAAGGTAAGTTCGTGTGTAAATAATGCAACATTACATTATTAGGTATTTAATGCTTTAATATTGCACGATTTGTGTAATTGTATTTTTGGATTTGATTAATATTGACTCGATGACGATTCGATGAAGATTTGATACCTCGAAATCCCGGTTGAACCTTAGGAATAGTTAGGATACAAATGTCATGACATTAAGGTTATTGAGATCCCGCATAAGACCATATCTGGGATATGGCATCGGCATGTGATTTCGTGTAAGACCACGTCTGGGACATGGCTTCAAAATGAGACTTCGTATAAGACCATATCTGGGATATGGCATCGATGTGTGATCCCATGTAAGACCATATCTGGGATATGGTATTGGTATGATTCTATATGTATGAGATTCTCGAGTATCCTTTAGTATTCCAAGTGGTTCAACGAGAAATTCAAAGATTGTGCCAAAGATGACAAAGTAAATGATTATTTTACGAGTTGGTACAGGTATGTATGTAAAGTTATAAGCATTGGCTTTATGATATTATGAATTCATGATCACTATGAAGGTGACTTTAAGTTAACCATGTGAGTATTAGTTTATGTGGATGATGAGTAAATACATGGTAAAGTTGATTGATACTTATGAAAAAGGGCTTTTAGGTCAAATGGAATTGAGATATGAAATGTTTTATTTCCTTGACTATGACTCAATGAATATGAGATGAAGGAAAGATTGGTATAAATGTCTATTAAAAATATTTATGAAATCTTGTGATTAAGTTTTTATGTTTATGATGTGTAAATTCATGGTAAATTCAGTTGAGAATCATAGGTTAGGCTTTTGAGCCATATCAAATTGAGAGTTAAGATGTTTATTTAACTTGATTTGTGATTCATTGGACATGTGTGAAAAATGAAAGATTTGCATAATTCCCTATTAAAATGGTTATGAAAGTATAAGAAGTTAAGAGTTTAAATCATTGAAAGATGTTAAGCTCTGGGTTTGAAAGTATGAATACACATGATTAATGTGCATGTTACTATGAGGCTTGAAATGATTTGTTAATGATTATTATGGTATGTTATGTTGGAGAGATTACGAATGATTGGCAAATGTTAAGATGTATTAAAGTAGGCTTATAAATTGAAGGGGGTGTGATTGAGTAAGTTATGCCTATGAAGATTTAATGACGTTTATGTTGTGTTATGTTATGTTAGTTGTATGACAAATGTATGTCTATTGATTCTTCTTATTTGCATACGAACTTACTAAGGTCTATAGCTTACTCCCCTCCCTTTCTCATATCTTATAGGGTTTTATGCTAGCTCGAGTTGGAGATCGCCGGAGATGCTATCACACTATCAAGCTATCATCGTGGAGTAAAAGTGAACACATACCTCTTAAGTTTATGACATGTATAGGGACTAAGTCACTTTGTGATTGTGTCATTATGATTTATCCAAAGGTATTGGCTTGTAATGGTTAAAGGTTTGATGTAATGTGTAGCCATGTGAAGTGGCTTATATTGGCTAATTGGTTATAAGCCTATATCTTTATTCATATGCATATGCCAATGTCTTGTGATGTGGTTTGTACATATTTGATATATGTGATGGATTGCAGTTTATGGCCTAAAGACCTAAAGGTTGAATGTGGCAAAATAGTCTTATTATTGAATGTGACTTGGTATGTTTTGATTTGGTAAAGTATGATGTTAAGAGTATGTATATGATGATGTTGATATGATATGTTATTGTTTGTTTTTGGTTGGTTTAAATCCATTTATATGCTTAAGATTGTGCCATGTGATGTTGTGTGAATATGTGCAAGTGAGGGTGGAAAAATGGCTTGGAAAATAGCCTTGTAATTTTCCACACGAGTAGACACACGGGCGTGTGTCTAGGCCGTGTGTGACACACGATCAGCCCCATGGGCGTGTGATCCGACCGTGTGTCCCCTGCACCTTAATTTTGATAAACAGAATGTCCAGAATTGAGCACACGAGCAGAGACACGGGCATGTGTCTCAGCCGTGTGTGCTACACGGCCTAGCACACGGGCGTGTGGCATGACCATGTGGCACAAGTCAGAGAGCACCCTAAAATCAAACACGGTCTGAAGCACGGGCGTGTCCCAAGTTCACACGGGCGTGTCCCTTGGACCACACGGGCGTGTGAGCCTTGTAGCATGCAAAATTTTATAAATTTTGTAAAATTTTCCAAAGTTTTCGGTTTAGTCCTGAACCACTCCCAATGAATGTTTTGGGCCTCGTAGGCTTGTATAAGGGACGATATGCAAATGTATGAATGGTTTTAATTTGGACGCACTTTTATGATCCGGTTTTGTATGATTGTTTGTGTTTTTGTCCGGTAATGCCTCGTACCCTGTCCCGGCATCAGACACGGGTAAGGGGTGTTACATGGAGAGTCCATTAATTACAAAACTCCCAAAAATACTCTTTAATTAAATAAAACCTTTACTTAAAGTCAGTTCATAGTCTAGTGGTCACCGCGAGACTCTGCTGCATCGATCCGCCTAAGTCTATGGATTACCTGAACAGAACAGACAAACAGAAGTGAGTTTTCGTAAACTCAGTGTGTAACCCAACAGAAATAGACATGCAATAAAGACAGAAATCTCATATACAACCAGATACAGATTCGGACTTATGTCCATTTCAAATACAGATAACAGAATCAGATATGCAAAACAGATATACAGAATCCTACCCCATCCTCTACACACTAACTCTGACCATCCCATCACACCATGTGGGGTTAAAAACACCCACCCATCCCTACACACCACATCGTGTCATTACGACACGTATCAGATAATATTCAGTCAAGCTGGCAGAAAATAGGCGAAGGTCGTTATACAGAACACTTCCTCCACATATACAATACCCACCCCATACGTATATACAAAATACAGATTACAGAAAAATCATGCTGGCATGCTCGTATACAGATACATATATAAATATTTAATAGAATAGTCAAATAGTGTCCTACTCAAAGCAGAATATCAAAATATCAAATCACATAATATAGGTTTTGGTTAGCCCTTACCGACCCTACGGTAGGCCCACAGTCGATCGGAATGACCCGTGCAACCCTAGGAAAAATTTCAGAATTATGGGCCCACATACCCGTGTGGCCTTGCCCATGTGGCCCACACGGCCTAGCCCAAAACCCACACGCCCGTATGGCCCACACGACCACACTAACACCATCCTACAAGACACAGCCGCACCTTCGTCAGACACACGGCCGTGTCTCAACACGGCCAACCACACGGGCGACCACATGCCCGTGTGGCTTCGATAGACTCCACTTCCGTCTTTCGCCGAAACTTGATTTTCTCGCATAAGGGGTACACACCTGGTTCATTTTCGCAGCGAAACCACTTCTGAGACCACCAGCACTTAAAAATGGAATACCCAACACCTTTTAGCAGCCAATTTACGAGTCTAATTTGATTTAACCAATTACACATAAACCGACTCACCGCTAACAAAAACAACCACGACCTCGAATCAAGTCGTTGAAGTGAAATTTTCTGCCTCACAATGTTCACCTAAACACAGATTCCATCGATTAAGCACCAATCAATGGCTGCTAATAAACATTGCTAACATCTCAAAACCAACCGCCAACGACAAACAAAGTTCTACTTACCAATCCAAATGAAGAACCCGTCAATTCCCACAGCACAATTGAATGACAGAATCACGAACAGAATTGAAGTAGAAACAAAGCAGGGATTTACAGAGAAGGGAAAATATCAGAAAAGGAAAAGAAGAAGGAAATTGACGTCAAAAATTTTAGGAAGAAAATAAAAATAAAATAAAATAATTTAATTTGGCACTATCCCACTACATCCACTAAGAACCTAACCAACTCAGAATTCTAACTCCACTGAAACTCTATCACACAACCTAGCAAAAATAACATCCACGCTTGCGCAGGGATTCGAACAAAGGGCCTTCAACACACTTAACTCCCTTACCACTCGAACCAGCAGGCTCATTCTGATATAGATTAATAGACAGTTTTATATAAGCCCACTCAACAAGGGTACGACTTGGATCTACAATAACAAAGTTTTGCCAAAAGTGGAAATTGAACCCAAGACCTCTCACACACATCCAAAACACTTAACCACTGAAGCAGTTACATAGTTGTGTCAGAATTTACAGAAACAGAAATAAATTTATCAGGGCGTTAAAACTCTACCCCCTAAAAGAAATTTTGACCTCAAAATTTACTTGATCCGAACAGATGAGGATACTGTTGATGCATCAAGTCCTTAGGTTCCCACGTGGCTTCCTCAGTGCCATGATTCCACCACAGAACCTTTACTAACGGAATGGACTTCCTCCTCAGAACCTTAACATCATGATCCAAAATTTGAACCGGCTCCTCCTCAAAAGTCAAATTCAGTCTAAACTCGATCTCCTTAATAGAGACAACGTGAGATGTATCAAATCGATGTTGCGTCAACATCGAATGTGAAACACATCGTGGATACGGTCCAACTCCGGAGGTAACTCCAATTGATAAGCGACCGGTCCCATACGCTTCAGAATCCGATACGACCCAATAAACCTAGGGCTCAACTTGCCCTTGCGACCGAATCTCAAAACTTTCTTCCACGGAGAGAAATTAAGAAAGACGAAATCCCTCACAGAGTACTCAATATCACTCCTCTTTAGATCCGCATAGGATTTCTGTCTATCAAAAGCTGGCTTCAGACTATCCCGAATCAGTCTAACCTTATCCTCAGCCTCAGAAACCAACTCAGGACCCAAAACCCGACGCTCGCCCAACTCAGTCCAACATAACGGAGTACGACACTTACAACCATAAAAAGTCTCGTAAGGTGCCATCTGGATGCTAGACTGGAAACTGTTATTGTAGGCGAACACTACCTCGAAAATCTATTACATAACTCCGAAGCATATCCTCTAGTATCTGAATCACCCTCTCAGATTGACCATCGGTCTGAGGATAGAAAGCAATACTGAAGTCCAATATCAAACCCAAAGCCTCGTGTAATTTCTTCCAGAACCAAGAAGTGAAGCAAGGATCTCTATCAGAAATTATCGAAACAGGAACCCCATGCAGTCTTACAATTTCAGATATATAGAGCTTCACTAGCTTCTGCAGAGAGTAGTCCATCCGAACCGGAATAAAATGAGCGGACTTGGTCAATTAATCCACGTTGACCTAAATAGAATCCTTCTTAGTGGGTGTCAAGGGCAACCCACTAACGAAGTCCATCATCACCCGTTCCCATTTCCATAAAGGAATCTTGACGAGTTGTAACAAACCCGAAGGCAATTGGTGTTCAGCCTTAACTTGCTAGCACGTAAGAAAAGGAGCAACAAAATTCGTAACCTCACGCTTCAAACCCGGCCACCAGTACAACTCACGAAGATCATGATACATCTTATTACCACCAGGATGCATAGCATAAGGGCTACTATGCGCCTTCCTTAGAATCGATTGCCTCAAATCAGCATCATTTGGCACACATATCCGACCTCAAAAACACAGAACACCATCATTGTTCAGCCCAAAATCTAAAGTACTACCACTCTCAATCTGACAAAACTGCAAACCTAGAGACTCATCCCCTAATTGCTTATCTCGAATATAATCAATCCAAGTCGGTTTAACTTGCAACTCAGCTAACAGACTCCCATCATCAAAAAGACTAAGGCGTGTGAACATCGCTCTAAAATCAGTCATCGCTCTACGACTGAGAGCATCAGCCACCATATTAGCCTTACTAGGACTCTATCGTGCAGTCATAATCTTTGAGCAGCTCAATCCACCGACGTTGTCTAAAATTCAACTCCTTCTGAGTAAGGAGGTACTTGAGGTTCTTGTGATCGGTGTAGATGATACACCTCTCACCATACAGATAGTGCCTCCAGATCTTTAACGCAAACACCACAGCAGCTAACTCGAGATCATGCGTCGGATAATTCCCCTCATGTGACTTAAGCTGACGGCACACATAAGCCACAACCTTACCATCTTGTATTAGTACACATCCCGAACCAATGTGTGACGAATCACTATACACCACAAACTCTTTACCAGATTCCGGCTGTATCAGAATAGGAGCCTGAGTCAGAATAGACTTGAGCTCCTCAAAGCTCGATTTTTGCGCTTTAGTCCAGACAAAAGGAACACCCTTGCGCAGAAGCTTAGTCAAAGGAGCTGCAATAAAAGAGAACCCCTCGACAAATCACCGATAATATCCCGTAAGACCCAGAAAACTGCAAATCTTAGATACGTTCTTAGGTTGTTTCCACTCAAGCACAACCTCAACCTTCTTCGGGTCCACAAGGATCCGCTTAGCAGAAACCACATGCCCCAGAAAAGTTACCTCTCGCAACCAGAACTCACACTTACTCAACTTAGCGTAGAGCTATTTTTCTCGAAGTATCTGAAGCACTACTCTAAGATGCTCATCATGCTCATCCTTGGTCTTAGAGTAAACCAAAATATCATCGATAAATACCATGATGAACTAATCCAGATACGACTAAAAAACTCAGTTCATCAGATCCATGAATACAGCCAGAGTATTCGTCAAACCAAAGGGCATAACTAGAAACTCATAGTGCCCATAACGAGTCCTAAATGCAGTCTTATGAACATCAACTTCCTTAACTCGCAGCTGATGATACCTAGATTGGGGATCTATTTTAGAGAACACTGAAGCCCATCGGAACTGATCAAACAATCGTCGATCCTCGAAAGTGGATACTTATTCTTCACAGTCAGTTTATTCCACTACTGATAGTTGATGCACATCCTCATGGTACCATCCTTTTTTTTAACAAACAGAACCGGTGCCCCCCACAAAGACACACTAGGACGAATGAAACCACGATCCAAAAGCTCTTGAAGTTGAGCCCTAAGCTCTGTAAGCTCCTTCAGTGCCATACGGTATGGAGCGATGGACACCGAAGCTGTACCCGATAGAAGCTAAATGCCGAACTCAACTTCTCGATTAGGAGGTAAAACCACTAACTCCTCAGGAAAGACATCTGAAAATTCTCTCATAGTTCTGATATCCCCGACAGAAGAATCCCCAGAAACAAAAACACTGGCGTAGGCTAAATATGCCTCACACCCTTTCCGAACCAATTTCTCAGCCACATGAGTGGAGATCACATTGGATAGATAATCTTGATGCTTACCGATCACAACCACCTCCTTATCATCCTCGGTCCTCAGAATAACCCTTTTAGTTACGCAATCCAAGCTAACTCGGTGCTCAACCAACCAATCTATACCCAGAATCAAGTCGAACTCCCTAAACGGTAGCTCCATCAGATTTGCCAAAAATACAGCCCCTTGTACTTCTAACAGAACATTCCTATAAAGTCTTTTAACCCTAACAGACTGCCCCAACGAACTCAGTACAGTAACCTCACTAGAAGTACACTTCACAAAAATCTCCAAGTTTTCGGATACAGTACTAGCTACATCGGAATGTGTAGAACCTATGTCTATCAGAGTAGTATAAGGAAAATCAATAATAAATAACATACCAGTGATAACATTAGGAGCGTCCCTATCCTCTTGGCGTCGAGCAGCAAAAACTAGTGCAGGCTGTCTCGCCTTGGTCTGACTAACACCTCTGCCAGGTGCTCTCTGTCCTTGGCCCATACCATTACCACCCCTATTCAGTCCACGGCCCCTAAGTGGCTGCTGAACTACTCTATGATTCTATACAGAATGTAATAGCCAAACCCCTCTCTGTCACAGATTAGAGTTACAGGCATTACTGTACAATTGGAACATTTATAATTAATTCAATTCAAAAATCATAAACGTAACTTAAATCATTCTTTCTTACACATATCGTCCCTAAATCGAGCCCACTACTTTAGAGACAAATCGAGACCAATTTGAAATAATTTGGAAAGTCTAGGAAAATTTTAGAAAAATTGAGAACAGGGGTCACACGACCGTGTCTCTGGTTGTGTGGACCTAAAATGTACCTCAAATAACAAAGTTACCATTTCAAGCTTACTTGGGCCTTAAGCAATTCAAATACCAATCATTTAACCTATTCAAATTACGATTAAACATACTCAAAACATGCCAAAACAATCATCCTAAGTGCCTAACCAATGTACCCTCATTGGTACCACATTTTATATCTTCAAAACACATCAACAGTGCATCATCCAAATCAAAGTTTAATGTATGCCAAAATCACTCAATTTAGCCTAACCTAAAGCTACTTAAGACATCAAGCTTTAAGTTTCATACATATCAAGCCTTTGGTCAAAACACATACTAACATTTAGCTTCAAACATAAACATATATTTATAACTCAATTTACATCACATTCAAAAAACAACTAACAACCAAAGACATCCTAGGTACATGCCATTACAAAATTAAACATCACCACACTTGAGATCAAGATTGATGCTGAGTCGGCATTCAAAGAGAGTACCTAACCTATACGCGAAAAACAAAACTGCACGCTGAGTCAAACTCAATGATATTTCTATAATCCGAACGTTTTAAGACATAATATGATAGATGAATGCTCAAATTGAATTATATCATCATACTACTATCTAAACATATAATTACAAGATGTCACCATTTCAATTAATTTCATACACACATGCCTTGGTTCATATTAAACACTTACCATAGCCACAAGCTAATGATTAAACACATAACTTAGCGATATCATCACATGGTAAGATATAGTACACAAACATAACATCTCTTAAATCATACCTTTCATATTCATAAATATTCATACTTTAGTCATTGGTACATCATACCTTTCCATATTTGTCGTAGTGAAGTCAATCAAAACCCTTATCAGAGCTCACACAAAATGTGCTAAACGATGGTCAAAACCATCCCTTTACTATAATCTATGAATATTTTGAAGACGATTGAAACCCTGATTCACGTTTACTTTGTGCCATAGTCCAACTATGGTATTACATATGCATTGCCATGGCCCTGCCATGGTCTTACATTCGTAATGCCATAACCCAGTTATGGTCTTATCATCAGAATGCTATAGCCCAGCTATGGTCTTATGTATAAACACTGCCATGGTCCAACCATGGTCTTACGTCCATAGTGCCATAACCCAGTTATGGTCTTATCATCAGAATGCCATAGCCCTTCTATGGTCTTACATATAAACATTACCATGGTCCAACCATGGTCTTATGTTTGAATAATTTCCATAGCCTCACTATGGTATTACGTACGAATGCAACATGTCTTCATTGATATCAGAAATTATCATTTTCGTAATTTTTTACAATTCCTGTTCTATCAACAATCAATTTAATATCAGCAATTTTACATCATTTAAACTTTAATATTCATAAACAGTTAGAAATATAATTGAGTTCATATTAATGAACTTACAAAGCTAATTTGCAGTAATAGCTCCGAGTTTCTCAATCAATTATTGACGTAATATCAATTTGTTATTTTCGTTTTCAATTACACACATCAATATAATCTAATATTATGCAATTAGGTTCATATATTTCACTTAAATATAAACTAAAATTAAACTGAACGAAAGTTGCGCCCAGCTAGTCGAATGAATCGATGATGTCAATTATTCATTTGCAAGTCCATAATTTTTACTTTTCATAACTCAATATCAAATTTCATAATTTAATAACACTTCCACTCCAATTATCTACTAATCATACATTAATTTATTTCATAATGTCACATTCCATAAACCTCCATTCAATTGAGTTAACTTATACTTCCATAAACTTACATTCAATTTAATTAACAATTTATAAATTTTGAGTTTGGGGACTACGAACTTACCTAAAACCGCAGATCATTTTTGGACACCATCACTCAGCTTGGATTGAAGCATCGGATACAAAAACTTTAGCCTTCATGTACAATTAATTTTGGCATTCAATCCCCTTAAATTTCAGCTTGTAAAACAGTTAATAGCAGTTTTGGACAGCATAGTCTCCATCCATTTAGACAACATTCTTTAACATCTAAATAGCTCATTTATATATCATTTATATATCATTTGTTCATTAACAACTTCAACCATTATTAACATAAATTTACAGTCACTTAGACAACATTAATTGACGTCTAAACAACAATTTTTCTGCTGCATTAATACACCAAACAGAAGTCATTAAAACAACATAAATATAGTCATTTAGACAACATTAATTGACGCCTAAACAACTATTTTTCTGCTGCATTAATACACCAAATAGCAGTCCTTAAAACAACATATTTTTCTGCTGCATTAATATACCAAACAGCAGTCCTTAAAGCAGCATAAATGCACCATTCTTTGAACATCATTAACAACGCAATAGTCGAACAACATCAATACCACAATCGGACAGTAGAAATAGGGCAGCAATTAACAATACCAACAAGGTAAAATTCAGACAACAATTTAACCATTTAAGCAATTATCAAACACAAGAGAATAAAAGTTCAAGGAAAACTCATTAAGGTTCCCAACAACGATTCTACCTATTCAATTTGCTCCTTCCCTTTTCTGCTACAACCTTCTCCCACCTTGTTAGATAAATACAATCAACCCTAGAGTTACAGAAATAGAGTATAACAACACAAGCATTCACTAAATTCTTTTAACACAAGTGAGAAACTCTTTATCTACTAGACATGCAACATTTACAATTAGAAAAGAAACTCTTCTCTTCTCCCACATATTCGATCAAGCTCAAATCAACAATGCAACCAGAATTTGTCAACGGAAAGCTATGGGCAAGGGAGAGTTTAGAAGAGTTACCCTTCTACTTGAAAATTTTAACTTCTAAGCAAACAAATTTCATGGTTTTTCACTACGTGCAGCCGACCTCTCCTCTCTAGCTTCATTCGAAAGAGACAAGGAAGCAAGATAGACCAAATAAAAATTTAAGTCTTTCCTTTCATTTTCTATTTAATTTACTCCCACTTCATTTACTAATTGTCACTTTAATAATAATATATATTATATATAATATCCTCATAAACATCCACTATCAAAATCTATAAAAAAAAATGGTCTATTTATTTAATAAATCCTTCAATACAGATTCACCTTATAATTTAGTATTAATTCTTACTTTTATCACTTATTTGATTTAGTCCCTTTATTTTAATTAAACACTCTTTCTTCAAAATTACATAACCAAAAATTTAATTCACTTCTAATATAACTCTGCAAATATTTTTATTAAATATTTACGAGTTCGGTTTAGGGAAACGAGGTCCTGATACCTCAATTTCCAAAACCATCGATTTTAGAACTGATACACTTTTATCTTGTCTAGCTTTCTAATAATTAAAATTATTATACCAAACTTCAATATAATACTATAATATCCTCGCAAATATTAATAAATAATATTCACTGATCCTATCATAGGAAATAGTATTCCGAAACCACCATTTCTGACTTCATTGACTTTCGGTTCATTACACAGAACCCGATCCTGAAGCTTGCATCTGATCAGCCCACCATGGACACTCTCTAATACGATGCTCCAAAGACCCATACCTCAGACAAGCCCCTAACCTCCTCCAACACTTGTTCGGATGGCGCCTACCATAGTCACCACAAGGCTGAATCCCAGTAGGAGCAACAGGAACTCCCACTCTAATCGGCCCATAAGGTCTGGCCTTTTTCTTAGGCCTCAGAATAGAACCAGAGGGATCCGACTCCCTCTTATTCTTTCCTCTCTCACGGTCCCTATTTTGGCGCTCCACGTGCTTAACCTCTTCGGTGATCTTTGACTTATTTACTAGAATCGCGAACTCTCGCTCCCTCTGTGGAGCAATCAGTACTCTCAAGTTATCCCTCAAGCCATCCTCGGAGCGGACGCATTTCTCATATTCAGACGCCACCATGCCTCGCATGTAGCGGCTCAACCTCAGAAACTCAGCCTCATACTTGGCCATTGATCTATCACCTTGCGTGAGACTCATGAACTCACGCCTACGAGCATCCACATAGCTCGTACCCATATATTTCCCCTGAAAAGTAGTCTTGAAGAAGTCTCTGTTCAGACGATCAGGCTGAGTACCCTCCTCAATTGATAGCCACCACTGATATGCCTCGTCGCGAAGCAAATAGACTGCACCCTAAAGTTTCTGCTCGGGAGTATAGTCTATATCATTCATGATCCTCTTAGTGACCTCCAACCAATACCCGGCCACAATAGGGGCGACTCCAGTGGCACCCCTAAATAGCTCAACACCATTGGACCGAAGACGTTCAGCTATAGACCCAAGGCCCTCAGATCCAGAACGGGGTCCAGCGACCCTCTCCAACACCCTCAACATGCCTTGGAACAGTGCATCGTCCCCAGTCGAACGGCTTTGAGACCCAGTCTCCGTAGCAGACAAAACTGGTATCTCACTCGTGTCTAAATTTGGCATACTGCCCAAAGAGGAAGACTCAGCTTGAGCCCCCTTACGACCTCTACCGCGCCTACGAATACCACAACTGCGAGTTCCTCGAGCACTCATCATATATTCAAATTTGTCTATATTATAAAATTTTATGCATCAGTTCCAGATTTATTAGCAGATATTTTATGCATAAATTATCAGGAGTTCAGAAGTGTTTCAGAGATTTAGTCTCTAACTAGCTCATTATAGTTTCAGAAAGTGCTAACTACAGTGTTTTTAGAATATTCCATCTAAGTTCAGAAATACTTACAGGATCGGCGCTGAAGACTTGGTGTACCACATACTTTCTCAAATTATTCGAAAACCAATTCTTTTTAAATCAAAATTTTGGAACCCAAAATTCACAGCCCGAGTTTTACAACCTGGCTCTGGTACCACTAAATGTAACACCCCAAACCCGGCCTAGACATTATGGTCGAATCCAGAGATGTCACAAGGTACGATTTTGAAAACAGAATCGTATCACCAAATCCCTCAAGTTTTAGAACCCATATTCGTTTAAATCTATTTTTTTTTAAATGTTTATTTAGTTTATTTATTTACGAAATGTAGGTTATAGCGGAAGTCATAAAATGTTTTATTTGGAAATCCCGTTCGTACTTTTCTTAAAACCTTTGTTTTGATAAAAAACCATGTGTTTAGCTATTTGTCTTAGATATAATGTTTAGATCATAAACCTAAAACTAAAATAAAACCAACAGTCTGGAGAGTCCATTAATTAAATAAAATCTCCCAAAAATACTCCTTAATTAAATAAAACCGTTACTTAAAGTCAGTTCATAGTCTAGTGGTCACCGCGAGACTCTGCTGCACTGACTTGCCTAAGTCTATGGATTACCTGAACCGAACAGACAACAGAAGTGAGTTTTTGTTAACTCGGTGTGTAACCCAACAGAAATAGACATGCAATAAAGACAAAAATCTCATATACGGTCAGATGCAGATTTAGACTTATGTCAATTTCTGATACAGATAACAGAATCAGATATGCAGAACAAATATAAAGAATCCTACCCTCATCCTCTACACACCAACTCCGACCATCCCATCACACCATGTGGGGTTAAAAACACCCACCTAGCCATCCCTACACATCACATCATGTCATTACGACACGTATCAGATAATATGCAGTCAAGCTGCCAGAAAATAGGCGAAGGTCGCCATACATAACACTTCCTTCACATATACAATACCCACCCAATATATATATATACAGAATACATATTACGAAAAAATCATGTTGGCATGCTCGTATACAGATACATATATATATTTAACAGAATAGTCAAATAGTGTCCTACTCAAAGCAGAATATCAAAATATCAAATCACATAATATAGGGTTTGGTTAGCCCTTACTGTAACACCCCTAACCCGTATCTGTCGCCGGAGTAGGGTTACGAGGTATTACCAATCAATACACATCATTTAGCATACATTTATCAAACATAAAGCATTCATTCTCATAATTCATTTAATATAATCACATTGTCCCTTATTAGGGCCTACGAGGCCTTAAAAAAGCTTTAGAAGTGGTTCGAGACTAAACTGATAACATACAAAAATTTTTGGAAAACTTATAAATTTTCTATCATACAGGGGTCACACGCCCGTGTGAACAGGCCGTGTGCCTCACACAGCTCCAGACACGCCCGTGTCTCAGGCTGTGTGGAAACAGGGCATACATACTGACTTGGGTCACACGGCCAACCACACGCCCGTATGTCTATCCCGTGTGCCCTTCGAAGTGGCCACACACGCCTGTGTGCCAGGTCGTGTACTAGGCCGTTCCAAACCTGTAGGGTATTGTAACACCCCAAACTCGGCCTAGACGTTACGATCGGATCTGACGTGTCACATCGAAGTGTCATTTGAAAATCGGGCTTATCGATAAAAGTTCGTTACTAAAATTTTTATATCTTTTTTTTGAAAACGTTGGGGTTGTAAAATCAAAACTTGTTATTCGCTTATTGGTCATATCATTTATTAATTAGGATTAAATATCGCGAAAGCTTTCCCAAATGTAACCTTTAAAATTTGAAAAAGCGTGATTTTCTTTGGAAACAATTATTATTTTGAAAACTCGTGTTTCCTAATCTAGCAGGTCAACGTAAAAAGGTTAAAACCAAATAAAAGTTAAAAACATCAAATGGCCTTATTACATAAATATATCCTAAAATAAATAATTTAAAGGAAACTAAGTATAAATCAAAATACTTGCGAACGTGTGGCCACCTCCGAGTCCCTCGCAGCTCCAAATTCTCTAAGGCTGGGGATTACCTGTATAGTTAAAAGAAAAAGAGTGAGTTACGAGAACTCAGTGTGTAATCCCCTATCAGACAAACAATAAACAGTATATGCAGTGCAGACTAGGCATGAGCCCTATTCAAGTAGCGATGCGATGCAGGGCTCTAGCCCCTCTACAAGATAACAGATGTGGGCCTAAGCCCATATAATATCAGTACAGAGAAGAAATGCAACCCCACCCAATCCAGCCAACACACCACCCGTACCAACCAACACACCATGTGGGGACTAAGTCGACCCACCCAGCCAACACACCAATATCACAGCATAGCTGCTAATAGTAACACAGTGAAGCTGCTAATAACAGTAAACGTGGCCCAACCACTAAAATCAAAATACTTGGCGAAGCCACTAGAACAGTAAAAACGTGGCAGAGCCACTAGTACAGTACTTCCTCCAAATCACAATCCCAACCCTAATACAGTATGTCGTAACATAAATATTATGTGTATGTAGTATGTCATATTCATAAAAAGTCATATAGATAGCATACACACACCAACTAAACTACCACTAGGGGTATAATGGTCATTTCATCGGTTAAGGGTAAAACGGTAATTTCACCCCTCGGGGGTATTTTGGTAATTTTACCCTTCGAGGGTATTTCGGTAATTCTACCCTTCGAGAGTATTTCGGTAATTTACCCTTCGAGGGTATTTTGGTAATTTTACCCTTCGAGGGTATTTTAGTCATTTTACCCTTCGAGGGTATTTTAGTTATTTTACACTCTTAGGGTCTCGATACAGTTTACGACCTTTCCAAAGGCCTACCATCGTCTCGAACGACTCAAATAACTTATATGGCCAAAATAGTATAATTGGGCCCAAGGCCCAATACTCGGCTCAAGTGGGCCCACACGTTCGTGTGGCCCGTTCAGCCTAAATTCCATTACGACTATACGAATTTTGCTGCCCAATCCATTATTATTCGCTTACCGCAGATTTTACCCATGTGGGGCCCATGAGCCCATTGGGCCCACTTGGCCCATCTTGGCCCAACGAGGCCCATTACGGCCTAAGCCCACGAGAATGCTTGTGGTGGCTCCTACAGTCTAGCGCCCTTGTTCATGGGCTCGGTTAACCACACGCACGCTCGGACGCTTGTGTGGCATCACACGCCATATTTTTGGCTTTTCGGCATTCAGCCGACTCTACAATCTTAGTAGTATAACCATTACTTTTCAGCCTATTATCAAAAATGACATAGAATTACACACCTATTCGCGAGACTAGATAAAATCCACGCTCTCCGAATCCTACAATCCACCAACACATCGCATTAGATAACACCAATCAGATTAACGTATACACTTAATCCACCACTGTTATTAACTTAAACCACAATCACTCACCTTGCTAGGACAAATAGATACTAGCGCCTCTCTGCTGATCAAGGGCGATCTCCCCCTCCTAACATGATTTGGTATAATGACAGTTGTTAGAAACAATCAAACATTCGGCCCCCAGTAGAAAAATAAAAGGGGAAAGCTGAAACATGTTAATAGAGTCAAAAGAAATCTTTGCTAATAACGGAATAATAAAGTGGTTGAAGCAACCCACTTACCAATATCGATAACCAACGAATGCCGGTAGTAGTCAGTCGAGAAGGTTCGGCCCTAACCACGGAGAACAAAGAGATTTGAGAAGAAGGGAGTTTGAAGATTCAGCCTACTAGAGAACGGGAAAATGAAGTTTGAAAAAGAAAAGAAAAAAAAAAGAAGAGATGGAAGCAAAAGAGGGTCGGCTATGGAAGAAGTGATTAGAGAAGAGATGAGAGAAAGACTTCAAAGGATTGATCAAAACTGGGCACTCGATATTTATGTTCCGGCAAAAAGTGGGCAGCAGTTGAGAATAGAAATCAAGAGAACAAAGACCCGAATGGTAAAAAATGTGCCAAGATGCGAAAATGACACCCGAAAATACCAGAGAAAATTCGGCACTTCTACACTCTCTCAAAGCTGAAAATGCACCAAATGCCCCTCCCTTGGCCGAATTTCCCTTTACTCAAGCTCTCCCAACCGGCCAAGACTCCCCTCACATTCCAACTCCCTCAAACTCTCCACCAAATCCTCCTTGAATTGCTCCCAGCCTCCCATTCGAATTAGTTGACCAAGTCTCCAACCTCCTCTGCAGAGTTTGATTCAAACTCTACCTCTCGCACCACCAAATCGTAAAATAAAAGCCCCCTATTTGCATGTCATGAGATTTGAACCCCAACTCCCCTTGCCATCTTAGTGACGCCACCACCATCAAACCACATGCCCTTTTTGTGACATAGAAACACAGATATTTAAACATAACTCCTAACTGCTAACAACCAATTTCACTTAAGAGAAAAAATTAAAAATTTTCCAAGGCTCAGACTCGAACCTAGGCTTCCTAAAAACCCCCAAATACACTCAATTACTTAGCCATTGAAGCACACGTAGAATTTAAGCCAAATCAGCAAAATTACAACCCTACATTTTTGGGGCGTTACAATTCTACCCCCTTAAAGAAATTTTGACCTCGAAATTTAACTGGTCAAAAAAGGTGAGGGTATTGTTGTCGCATCGCCTCCTCAGGCTCCCACGTGGCTTCCTCTAAATTGTGATTACGCCAAAGCACCTTGACCAATGGAACAGATTTCCTCCTTAATACCTTAACGTCACGATCCAGTATCTGCATCGGTTCTTCCTCAAAAGTCAGATCAAGTTTAACCTCGATCTCCTCTACCGGCACTATATGTGAGGGATCAGAGCGGTATCGCCTCAGCATGGAGACGTGGAACACATCATGTATCCGGTTTAACTCAGGAGGCAGCTCAAGTTGATAGGCGACCGGTCCCACACGCTTTAATATCCGGTAAGGTCCGATGAATCTAGGGCTCAGTTTGCCTTTCCGTCCAAATCTCAAAATCTTCTTCCATGGTGAGACCTTCAAGAAGACATAATCCCCCACAGAGTACTCTATCTCCTTACACTTTAAATTAGCATACGACTTCTACCTATCAGATGCTTCCTTTAACCAATCTCGGATCAACTTTACTTTTTCTTCAGTTTCAGAAACTAACTCTGGCCCCAAAACTCGCCGCTCACCAAGTTCTGTCCAACAGGTAGGGGTGCGACACCTACGACCATATAACGCTTCATACGGTGCCATCTGAATACTGGCTTGGTAGCTATTTTTATATGCGAACTCTGCTAACGGCAAGTAGTCTTCCCAACTACCTTTGAAATCAAATACACAGCTTCTTAGCATGTCCTCCAATATCTAGTTCACCCTCTCCAACTGACCATCTGTCTGAGGGTGGAACGCAGTACTGTAATCCAATCTTGTACCCAATGCCTTGTGTAACTTCTTCCAGAATCAAGACGTGAATCTAGGATCTCTGTCAGATATGATAGAAATTGGTACATCGTTCAGTCTTACAAATCTCGGCCACATACAACTTAGCTAACTTCTAAAATGAATAATCATTGCAGACAAGTATAAAATGGGCAGATTTAGTCAATCGGTCTACAATAACCCATACCGAATCCTTCTTAGAAGATGTCAAGGGTAGTCCACTCACAAAATCCATGGTTACCCTCTCCAACTTCTAGAGTGGAATCTTAACTGGTTGCAGTAATCCAGAAAGTAGCTGGTGCTCCGCTTTGATTTGCTGGCATGTCAGACACTTACCCACAAAATTCGTAACCTCGCGTTTAAGGCCTGGCCACCAGTACAGTTCACGTAGATCTCGATACAGCTTGTTTCCACCAGGATGCATGGCATAAGGACTGCTATGCGCCTCTCGTAGGATAGGCTGTCTCAGATCAGAATCTCTCAGCATACAAACTCTTTCACGAAAACATAGTACTCCCTCACTATTCAGCCCAAAATCTGCAGTCTCCCCCTTTTTAACTAGTCGGAAAAGAGGGACCAACGATTCATCCAACAACTGCTTCACCTTAATTTTGTCAATCCAGGTCAGTCTCACTTGGAGTTCAGCCAACAAACTACCATCCTCAAATAGGCTGAGACGAGCAAACATTGCTCTCAGATCAGATACGACCTTACAGCTCAGTGCATTCGCTACTACGTTAGCTTTACTCAGATGGTACTCAATCGAGCAATCATAATCCTTAAGCAACTCTATAATCTTCGTTGCCTGAGGTTCAACTCCTTCTGGGTAAGGAGATGCTTGAGGCTTTTATGGTCTGTGTAAATAATAGACTTCTCACCATATAAATAATGCCTCCAAATCTTCAATGCGAATACCACTGTAGCCAACTCCAAGTCGTGAATGGGGTAATTAGTCTCGTGAGGCTTCAGTTAGCGAGACGGGTATGCAACCACCTTACCCTCTTGCATCAACACATAACCTAATCTAGTGTGCGACGCATCACAGTAGATAATGAATTCCTTCCCAGACTCTGGCTGTATTAACACCGGGGCTTCAGTCAGAACTTTCTTCAGTTTCTCAAAACTCTCTTGCTTCTTATCGATCCAATTAAACGGCACCCCTTTACGTAGCAACTTAGTTAGAGGTGCAACAATCAATGAAAACCCTCCACAAAACGTCTGTAATACCCAGCCAGACCTAGAAAGCTTCGAATCTTAGATACAGTCTTTGGTTGTTTCCAATCCAATACGACTTCAATTTTTCGAGGATCAACCCTAATCCCCTCGGTAGACACCACGTGACCCAGAAATGTCACTTCTCACAACCAGAACTCACACTTGCTGAACTTAGCGTACAGTTGCTTCTCCCTCAGAATTTGTAAAAAAATTCGAAGATGTGCATCATGATCCTC
Source organism: Gossypium sturtianum (assembly GCA_025698515.1). Classification (NCBI taxonomy): domain Eukaryota; kingdom Viridiplantae; phylum Streptophyta; class Magnoliopsida; order Malvales; family Malvaceae; genus Gossypium; species Gossypium sturtianum. Next base: position 61,004,911 of record CM046952.1, read on the forward strand.
CTCGGTTCTGGAATACACCAGGATATCGTCTATAAACACCACTACGAACCGATCCAAATAGGGCTGGAATACTCGGTTCATCATATCCATGAAAGCAGCTGGTGCATTCGTCATCCCAAACGACATAACTAGAAACTCGTAATGCCCATAACGAGTCCTGAACGCAGTCTTATACACATCCGCCTCCTTAACCCTTAGCTGATGGTACCCAGATCAAAGATCTATCTTGGAGAAAATTGAAGCTCTTCACAGCTGGTCAAACAGATCATCTATCCTAGGTAAAGGGTACTTGTTTTTAATCGTCAGTTTGTTCAGTTGACAATAATCGATGCACATGCGCATGGACTCATCCTTCTTCTTCACGAATAACACTGGTGCTCCCCATGGAGACACACTCGGCCAAATGAATCCTCGGTCCAGTAACTCTTGAATTTGAGCCTTTAACTCCACCAGCTTTTTCGGTGCCATCCTATAAGGGGCGATGGACATCGGAGCTGTTCTCGATAGGAGCTCAGTACCGAATTCAACCTCACGGTTTGGAGGCAACCCCGGAAGCTCTTCAGGAAATACATATGGAAACTCCTTAACAGTTCTGACATCTCCCACAAAAGGACCTTTTGAATCAGGAATACTTACATACGCTAAAAACGTCTCGCAACCCTTGTGAACCAATTTTTCAGCCTTTAATGCTGAGATTACATTAGACAGATAGTCTCTTCGCTCCCCTAACACAACCACCTCCTCATCCTCAGAATATTTCAACACCATACGCTTAGCAGTGCAATCTAAATTCGCACGGTGTTTCACTAGCCAATCCATGCCCAAAATAAAATCAAATTCACCAAACGATAGTTCCATCAAATCTGCCGGAAAGACAACCCCTTGGACCTCTAGGGGCACGTCTCTGAACAACTTATTCACCCTAACCGACTGCCCCAGAGGACTTAACACGATCATCTCACTATCAGTAATTTTAAACTGAGAACCCAGCGTCCCAGACACAGTGCATGCAACATACGAGTGTGTAGACTCAATATCAATTAAAGCGGTGTATGGTACATTATAAATTAAGAACGTACCAGTTATGACGTCTGGGGCGTCGCCATCCTCTCGGCGACGAGCAGCATAGACCAAAACTGGTCGTCTCACCTCCGTGTTACCAGCACCTCTGCCCAGTGCTCCACGTCCTGTAACAGCCCGATTTTGACCCTAATCAGAACGGTGGTTTTGGGACCACGAATCCGAGTCGAAAAAATATTTTAATATTATTTTATATGCTCATTTTGTATGAATTGGTGTGTGTGAAAATTTTCTATTAAAATTTGATCTTTTTAGTGCTTAATTGTGAAAAAGGGCTTAATCACTTAAAAAGAAAATTTGGTGGTTAAATGTGTAAGTACTGAATTGATGATGTCTTTATAAATTGGAGGTTTAAAGTAGCAATTTGACCATAGAATGGACATAGTGGCCGGTCATGATTTGCATGTAATAGTAAATGAGTTATTAAATTATTTTATTAATTAAATTTTGGTAAATTTGATAAATTATAATGTTTTAATAATAATAAAACATAACTAAGTGGATGAACATCATTTCTATCATTTTATTTTCACCATTGTCGAAACTAGAGAAGAAAAGAAAGAGCTTGAGCTTTGAAACTTTCGGCCTTTGCATGATCAGTTAAGGTATGAATTTGAGTTCGTTTTTTGATAATTTTTATGTTTTTGAAATCGTTGCTTTGAATACTAGCTAGCCCAAGTTGGAATTTTTGAATTTGATGATGATTTCATGAAATTCCATTATTGATAGCTTGATGAAATTGATGTTTAGTGATGGAAAATAAATATAGGATGTTGGATTGTTAAGTTTAATTAAGACATTTTTGGTAGAAATGTTAAATAGGATTAAATTGTAAAATTTTAAAATTGATGGGGTCAAATTGTGAAATAAATGAATTGTATGAGCTTGTAGTAAGATGATGAAGATTCGGCCCTAAAGAAGTATGGTCAAATTTTGAGTATTTTGTGTTTTGTGCACTGGGGACTAAATTGCAAAAAAGTGTAAAATGTCAGGGGTAAAATTGTAATTTGCCCAATTTTGTGTTTTTGGACTAAATTGAATTAAAATATGTTGAATGAGCTTCATTTGAAATTGATTTAGATCAAGAACAAAAAGGATCGAGATTGGATCGGGGAAAGGAGAAGTTAATTGAATAGTCAGAAAATAAAGTCCGTCGATATTCGAGGTAAGTTTTTAAGCAATTGGGTTGAATTGAATTTTTATCTATAATGATGTACATGTATTTAATAGAGGTAAATATGTACAATATGATAATGCCGAATGAAATATTGGTTAGGAGATAAATTTAGTTGAATGTGAAGTATACGTATATGTTAGTGATATAGCTATGTGAGATATTGATTTAAGAGATGGAATTGTCCGAATGTGATGTATATTTGTATATATTTAGTATAGCCGAATGCGATGTTGAAATATAGATGAAAAAAGATAAATTGAATGTAAATATGTGGTTACTGAAGTGAATTAACTGGTTCAAGTAAAGCACTAAGTGTGCGAATCTAAACACCGAGCACTATGTGTGCGAAATCGGTCATTTGGCACTAAGTGTGCGGAATATTAATGTAATGGAACTAAGTGTTTGATACATTACAAATATTTGGCACTATGTGTGCGATATGTTAAGGTGACGGCACTAAGTGTGCGATACGTTACATGGCTTGGCATCTAGTGTGCGGGTTGCAGATCCTCCAAGAATATCGATTAGTGAAATGTATTAAACAAAATAAAATGATCAGGTATGTGATTCATGATGGTTTGAAAATTAAGTACAAATTCGGTAAGTAATATTTGCATATGAAATTAATGAAATGTGATGTATTTATTTGCTTATAAATTGGTTTTGAGATGAGAAAATGGTTTAAAGTTCAAGGTGAAACCTAATATGAAATGTTTGAGTATTCGGAATTATGGGTTATAAATGTGTGAGTTGTCTATTATAATGTTTAATACATTGTTTTGTAATTGCTTATAACTTACTAAGCTATGATAGCTTACTCTATGTGGTTGTTGTGTTGTTTATTAGGTTTTGAAGCCCGGTTTAGAGCTCGGGGATCATCGTCAAGTCTATCACACTATCAACTAACTTTGGTACCTTATCAGTTGTACTTCTTTTGAAAATTATGGCATGTATAGGCTATGTCACTTTTGAGTTGATTTTGAATGGTGTGTATATGCATAATGCCATGCGAAAATGGCTAAATTATGGTATCATGGTTTTATATAGATTCGGCTATGGTATTAACTTATTTTGGTGTAAATATCTTAATGTGTTATGTTTGGTATTTGGATATGAGAATTAAATGAATCGAGTTAATCATAGTTGTGAATATTCGGTCATGGTATTTGTAGGATAAAGTAGGTATGCATACATGATTTGTATGAATGGTAATGTAGGTTATGTCTTTGGGTTGTGTATATTCGAACATAACATGTATATGTATATGTATGAAGATTGATTTATATGTTTAGGTTATGGTAAGATATGTATCAAACTTTAAAATTTGGCTATGTTAATTATAAGAGATGTGATTATTGATATGTATGGATGCTTTCGGCCATTGGTATAAAATTTTGTGTACCCTAGATTCGGATAAGCAAGGTTTTGACATATATGTATATTGGTTTTGGCATTAGATAATTCGTTTTGGTAAAATGTTTATAAACATGTGCATATTGGGCTTTTATAATTTATGACCAAATGAATAGTAACTTTGCTATTTGCTTAAAAATGCCTTTTATGTGAATTTACTTATATGGATTAGTGATATGTAAGTTAATGTTTAAAGCATGTTATGAAAGTACATTATTACCTATGATACATTCGGTTATGACCATATGAATAGCGAAGATTATGCATGAAATATTTGTATATTTCAATCTTGATGTATATTAAAAATATGTAGTTTAGTTGTGATGCATGTTAGTTGGTTTCTACTTTTGATAGAATAAATGATAGGTATATGTTTGAAATGTAATTATGTGCAAGTGTGTATGATATGATTATTAATGAAGTTTGTTCATCTTTGATGCAATGTGATATGATTGAAGCAGGTCTGATAAAGAATTAGGCATTCAATAATTATGCGCTGAAAGTTCATTTGATTCAAACTTGTACTAAAGAAGTATAATATATGTACATTAATGCCTATTCCGTGTTGAGTTTAGATCGATGATACCTCGTAACCCTAATCCGGCAACGGATATAGGGGTTAGGGGTGTTACATTTGATTGGTATCAGAGCTACGGTTTAGTCAGTTCTCGGACTAACGTAGCACGTGTGAGTCTAGCTATACATGCCATAAATATCTTTATTATGATAGTGTGATGACTTCTGACAATGAAACATGTTTTCTCTTTTTATATAGTAAATGGATCCTGATCCCGAGCGGGTTGTAGCTGATGATGTCGAGAGTGTGGTGGCTGCTCCCGCACAAGGGACCGCGCCGGTTGAATCTCGACCAGCTACGAGTAATCAAGATGAGGGGGCTAAGCAAGCTTTCTTTAGTATAATGAATGATTGGTTTAACCAATATATCCGGACCAATCCGGCTGTTCAACAACCCCCGAATCCAAAAACTCCACCTGTGGTACCCCCGATTGTTAATCCTGAGAGGTTAAATAAGCCTCCTGTTGATAAAATCAAAAAGTACGGAGCTGAAGAGTTTAGGGCCACAGCTACTGATGATGCTGAGCGGGCTGAATTTTGGCTCGATAATACTATTCGCGTCTTTTATGAATTATCCTGTACACCCGAAGAGTGTTTTAAATGTGCTATATCCTTATTACGGGATTCTGCCTACTATTGGTGGAACACTTTGGTTTCGGTTGATCCTAAGGAACGGGTCATTTGGGATTTCTTTCAGACGGAGTTTCGCAAAAAGTATATCAGTCAGTGATTCATTGATCAGAAATGCAAAGAGTTTCTCGAATTAAAACGGGGTCGTATGACTGTATCTGATTATGAGCGTGAGTTTGTGAGACTCAACCGTTATGCCCGAGAGTGTGTTGCAACTGAGGATGCTATGTGTAAAAGATTCGAGGAGGGGCTGAACGAAGACATAAAATTGCTTGTCGGCATACTTGAAATAAAGGAGTTCGTAGTACTTGTCGAGTGAGCTTGCAAGGTCGAAGAGCTCAGAAAAGAGAAAAGAAAAGCTGAATTTGAAGCTAGAGATTTTCACAAGAGATCAGCAAGTAAAACTTCTCAGATGACATCAAAGAAGTTTCGAAATGACAGTAACCGATCTCAAACTAATGCTGGGATTTCTATACGAGAGCGACCACTAGTGAGTTCACGAGCTACCTCGATTGCTAGTGTTGGCAATACTCGACCGAATAAGCCCGAGTGTCAACAGTGTGGTAGGCGACATTTTGGTAAATTTTGGGGCAAGTCCAACAACCGAGCTTGCTACAAGTGTGGTTCGTAGGTTCACTTCATTCGGGATTGCCCGGAGTTAGCTGAGAAGGATAATGCTCAGAGTACAAGATCGAGCGGTACCGCAGCTAGAGGTAGACCACCCCGAAATGCGAGAAGTAGGAGTGGCACTCAGAGAGGGACTTTGGATACAGCCATTCGATCAGAGGCTCGTGTGCCAGCTAGAGCTTATGCCATTCATGCCCGAGAGGAGGCTTCATCTCCAGATGTTATCACCGGTATATTTACTCTCTTTAATACTAGTGTAATTGCTCTGATTGATCCCGGTTCAACTCATTCCTATGTGTGTGAAACATTAGTATTCAGTAAGACTTTACCTATTAAGTCTACTGAATTTGTGATTCGGGTTTCGAACCCCCTGGGCCGGTGTGTGCTAGTTGATAAGATGTGCAAGAATTGCCCTTTGATGATTCGAGATTCATGTTTTTTGACTAATTTGATATTACTACTATTTGATGAGTTCGATATCATCCTCGGTATGGATTGGTTAACTGTGCACGATGCAGTAGTGAATTGCAGATGAAAGACTATCGATCTGCGGTGCCAAAATAATGAGATAATTCGGATTGAATCTACGGATTTAAATGGGCTACCAGCAGTGATATCTTTGATGTTGGCTCGAAAGTATATGAGAAAGGGTTGCGAAGCTTACCTTGCTTATGTGATTGAAAATAAAGTGACCGAAAAGAAGATTGAATCTGTACCTGTTGTCTGTGAGTATCTGGATGTGTTTCCGGAAGAATTGCTGGGATTGCCACCTGTTCGGGAGGTAGAGTTTGGTATTGAATTAGTACCAGGGACAACCCCGATCTCGATAGCTCCGTATAGAATGGCACCGACTGAATTAAAAGAGTTGAAAGCCCAGTTGCAAGAGTTGACAGATAGAGGTTTCGCTCGACCGAGTTGTTCTCCCTGGGGTGCACCAGTGTTATTTGTGAAGAAGAAAGATAGAACTTTGAGGATGTGCATCGATTATCGACAGCTTAATAAAGTGACCATAAAGAATAAATACCCGTTGCCGCGCATTGATGATCTATTCGATCAGCTAAAAGGGGCTTCAGTGTTTTCAAAGATAGATTTGAGATCGGGTTATTATCAGTTCGAGTCAGAGATTCTGATGTGCCAAAGACTGCTTTCTGGACGAGATACGACCATTACGAGTTTTTGGTGATGCCGTTCAGACTCACTAACACCCCTGCTGTTTTCATGGATTTGATGAATCGGGTATTCAGACAGTATTTGGATCAGTTTGTAGTTGTGTTTATAGATGACATTCTGATCTATTCGCGCAACGAAACCGAGCATGCCGAACATTTGAGACTTGTGTTACAGATTTTGCGTGATAAGCAGTTGTACACAAAATTTAGTAAATGTGAGTTCTGGTTACGCGATGTTAGCTTTTTGGGGCATGTTGTTTCAGCATCAGGTATTCGGGTTGATCCGAGTAAGATTTCGGCTGTACTTGATTAGAGACCCCCACGGAATATTACTGAAGTTCAGAGCTTTTTGGGACTTTCCGGTTATTATAGATGCTTCATGAAAGGTTTCTCGATGATTGCAACTCCGATGACAAAGCTACTTCAAAAATATGTTAAATTTGAATGGACGGAGGAGTGCCAGAAGAGTTTTGATCGGCTAAAAACTTTGTTGACTGAAGCTCCGGTGCTAGTTCAGCCAGAGTCGGGTAAAGAGTTCGTTATCTTCAGTGATGCATCCTTGAATGGTTTGGGATGTGTTTTGATGCAGGAGGGTAAGGTTGTAGCCTACACCTCGAGACAGTTAAAGCCGCATGAAAAGAATTATCTGACGCACGATCTCGAATTAGCCGCTATAGTTTTTGCTCTGAAGATATGGCGCCACTAACTGTTTGGTGAAAAATGTCATGTTTATTCCGATCACAAAAGTTTAAAGTACTTAATGACTCAGAAGGATCTGAATCTGAGACAACGACGGTGGTTGGAATTATTAAAAGACTATGAGCTTGTGATTGATTATCACTCGGGGAAGGCTAATGTGGTTGCCGATGCATTAAGCCGAAAATCACTGTTTGCTTTACGAGCGATGAACGCAGATATGACAATGACTGACAATGGTGCAATTATAGCATAATTGAAAGTAAGACCGTTATTTGTTCAACAGATTTGCGAAGCTCAAAGGGGTGATGATAATTTGATGGCAAAAAGGAACCATTGTGGTTCGAATGCTGACTAGGAATTTCAAATTGATGCTGAGGGATGTTTGCGGTTTAGAAACCGAATATGTGTACCAAAGGATCCTGAGTTGATGCGAATGATTTGTAATGAAGCTCATAATAGTAGATTATCTGTTCACCCGGGTAGCATGAAGATGTATAATGATTTGAAACAACATTACTGGTGGCACGGAACGAAACGAGATATTTCAGATTTCGTGTCGAAATGTTTGATATGTCAGCAAGTAAAAGCCGAGCATCAAGTGCCATCGAGATTACTTCAGCCGATTATGATACCCAAATGAAAATGGGATCGAGTCACGATGGATTTCGTATCTGGGTTACTGTTGACACCGAGCAAGAAAGATGAAATCTGGGTTATTGTTGATAGATTGACTAAGTCGGCTCACTTTATTCTGGTTCGTATAGATTACTCGCTCGATAAGCTAGCTGAATTGTATATTTCTCAAATCGTATGATTACATGGAGTACCTATTTCTATTATTTTGGATAGAGATCTGAGGTTTACATCACGGTTTTGGAAGAAACTGCAAGATGCATTAGGTACTAAATTGCTTTTTAGCACCGCTTTCCACCCTCAAACGGATGGTCAATTCGAGAGAATTATTCAAATACTTGAGGATATGTTGAGATGTTGTGTTCTCGAGTTCGAGGGTACGTGGGAACGATACTTATCTTTGATTGAATTTGCGTACAATAATAGTTTTTAATCGAGTATCAAAATGGCACCTTACGAAGCTTTGTATGGTCGTAAATGTCGTACACCTTTGTATTGGACTAAGCTAAGTGAAAGCAAGATACACGGGGTTGATCTAATTAAAGAGACTTAACAGAAAGTAAAAGTGATCCGAGAAAGTTTGAAAGCAGCGTTAGATCGGCAGAAAACATATGCAGATTTGAAACGTAAAGACATAGAGTTTCAGATTGGTGATCGAGTATTTTTGAAAGTCTCACCGTGGAAGAAAATACTTAGATTTGGTCGCAAGGGCAAGCTGAGTCAGAGATTTATTGGGCCGTACGAGATTATTGAGCGTATCGGGCCGGTTGCATACAGGTTGATGTTGCCACCTGAGTTAGAAAAGATCCACAATGTTTTCCATGTTTCGATGCTTCGACGATATAGATCCGATCCTTCTCATGTGATTAGTCCGTCAGAAATTGAGATTCAATCTGATTTGTCCTATGAGGAAGAACCAATTCATATTTTGGCTCGCAAAGTGAAAGAATTGCGTAATAAGAAAATTTCATTGGTGAAAGTACTGTGGCATAAGTACGGGGTTGAGGAAGCAACTTGGTAGCTTGAGGATTCAATGAAAGAACGTTATCCTAACCTATTCACCGGTAAGATTTTCGAGGACAAAAATCCTTAAGGGGGGAGAGTTGTAACAGCCTGATTTTGACCCTAATCAGAATGGTGGTTTTGGGACCACGAATACGAGTCGGAAAAATATTTTAATATTATTTTCTATGCTCATTATGTGTGAATTGGTGTGTGTGAAAATTTCGTATTAAAATTTGATCGTTTTAGTGCTTAATTGTGAAAAAGGGCTTAATCGCGTAAAAAGAAAATTTGGTGGTTAAATGTGTAAGTACTGAATTGATGCTGTCTTTATAAATTGGAGGTTTAAAGTAGCAATTTGACCATAGAATAGACATAGTGGCCGGTAAGGATTTGCATGTAATAGTAAATGAGTTATTAAATTATTTTATTAATTAAATTTTGGTAAATTTGATAAATTATAATGTTTTAATAATAATAAAACATAACTAAGTGGATGAACATCATTTCTATCATTTTATTTCCACCATTGCTGAAACTAGAGAAGAAAAGAAAGAGCTTGAGCTTTGAAACTTTCGGCCTTTGCATGACCAATTAAGGTATGAATTTGAGTTCGATTTTTGATAATTTTTACGTTTTTGAAATCGTTGCTTTGAATACTAGCTTGCCCAAGTTGGAATTTTCGAATTTAATGATGATTTCATGAAATGCCATTGTTGATAGCTTGATGAAATTGATGTTTAGTGATGGAAAATAAATATAGGATGTTGGATTGTTAAGTTTAATTAAGACATTTTTGGTAGAAATGTTAAATAGGATTAAATTGTGATATTTGAAAATTGATGGGGTCAAATTACGAAATAAATGAATTGTATGAGCTTGCAGTAAGATGATGAAGATTCGCCCCTAAATAAGTATGGTCAAATTTTGAGTATTTTGTATTTTGTGCAATGGGGACTAAATTGCAAAAAGTGTAAAATGTTAAGGGTAAACTTGTAATTTGCCCAATTTTGTGTTTTTGGACTAAATTGAATGAAAATATGTTGAATGAGCTTAATTTTAAATTTATTTAGATCACGAACAAAAAGGATCGGGATTGGATCGGGGAAAGGAGAAGTTAATTGAATAGTCAAAAAACAAAGTCCGTCAATTTTTGAGGTAAGTTTTTAAGCAGTTGGGTTGAATTGAATTTTTATCTATAATGATGTACATGTATTTAATAGAGGTAAATATGTACAATATGATAATGCCGAATGAAATATTGGTTAGGAGATGAATTTAGTTGAATGTGAAGTATACGTATATGTTAGTGATATAGCTATGTGAGATATTGATTTAAGAGATGGAATTGGCCGAATGTGATGTATATTTGTATATATTTAGTATAGCCGAATGTGATGTTGAAATATAGATGAAAAAAGCTAAATTGAATGTAAATATGTGGTTACTGAAGTGAATTAACTGGTTCAAGTAAAGCACTAAGTGTGCGAATCTAAACACCGAGCACTGTATGTGCAAAATCGGTCATTTGGCACTAAGTGTGCGGAATATTAATGTAATGGCACTAAGTGTGCGATACATTACAAATATTTGGCACTATGTGTGCGATATGTTAAGGTGACGACACCAAGTGTGCGATACGTTACATGGCTTGGCATCTAGTGTGCGGGTTGCGGATCCTCCAAGAATATCGATTAGTGAAATGTGTTAAACAAAATAAAATGATCAGGTATGTGATTCATGATGGTTTGAAAATTAAGTACAAATTCGGTAAGTAATATTTGCATATGAAATTAATGAAATGTGATGTATTTATTTGCTTATAAATTGGTTTTGAGATGAGAAAATGGTTTATAGTTCAAGGTGAAACCTAATATGAAATGTTAGAGTATTCGGCATTACGGGTTATAAATGTGTGAGTTGTCTATTATAATGTTTAATACATTGTTTTGTAATTGCTTATAACTTACTAAGCTATGATAGCTTACACTATGTGGTTGTTGTGTTGTTTATTAGGTTTTGAAGCCCGGTTTAGAGCTCGGGGATCATCGTCAAGGCTATCACACTATTAACTAACTTTGGTACCTTATCAGTTGTACTTCTTTTGAAAATTATGGCATGTATAGGCTATGTCACTTTTGAGTTGATTTTGAATAGTGTGTATATGCATAATGCCATGCGAAAATGGCTAAATTATGGTATCATGGTTTTATATAGATTCGGCTATGGTATTAACTTATTTTGGTGTATATATCTTAATATGTTATGTTTGGTATTTGGATATGAGAATTAAATGAATCGAGTTAATCATAGTTGTGAATATTCGGTCATGGTATTTGTAGGATAAAGTAGGTATACATACATGATTTGTATTAATGGCAATGTAGGTTATGTCTTTGGGTTGTGTATATTAGAACATAACATGTATATGTATATGTATGAAGATTGATTTATATGTTTAGGTTATGGTAAGATATGTATCAAACTTTAAAATTTGGCTATGTTAATTATAAGAGATGTGATTATTGATATGTATGGATGCTTTCGGCCATTGGTATAAAATTTTGTGTACCCTAGATTCGGATAAGCAAGGTTTTGACATATATGTATATTGGTTTTGGCATTAGATAATTCGTTTTGGTAAAATTTTTATAAACATGTGCATATTGGGCTTTTATAATTTATGACCAAATGAATAGTAATTTGCTATTTGCTTAAAAATGCCTTTTATGTGAATTTACTTATATGGATTAGTGATATGTAAGTTAATGTTTAAAGCATGTTATGAAAGTACATTATTACCTATGATACATTCGGTTATGACCATATGAATAGCGAACATTATGCATGAAATATTTGTATATTTCAATCTTGATGTATATTAAAAATATGTAGTTTAGTTGTGATGCATGTTAGTTGGTTTCTACTTTTGATAGAATAAATGATAGGTATATGTTTGAAATGTAATTATGTGCAAATGTGTATGATATGATTATTAATGAAGTTTTTTCATCTTTGATGCAATGTGATATGATTGAAGTAGGTCTGATAAAGAATTAGGCATTCAATAATTATGCGCTGAAAGTTCATTTGATTCAAACTTGTACTAAAGAAGTATAATATATGTACATTAATGCCTATTCTGGGTTGAGTTTAGATCGGTAATACCTCGTAACCCTAATTCGGCAACGGATATAGGGGTTAGGGCCGTTACACGTCATCTTCCCAAACCATTTCCTCCTCTGGCCTGACCACGGCCTCTCGGTGGCTGCTGACCACCTCTCACTGGTTGAACATGACCCTGGCCTGTGGCTTGCATATGAATAGGCCTCTGTGTACAGTTCATGACCTAGTGATCCATGGACCCACATCTGAAACATGCCCCAGTTTGTTTCCAGCACTTACCCTGGTGAGCTCTCCCGCACCGCAAGGGTCATGCGATCTAGCAAAGAAGAACAGAGCCCCAACTTTCGGATCGCCCATCAAATCTAGGCTTCTTCTTAGGCCCACCAAAAGAACTTGAGGGCCCAAAATCCCTCTTGTTTCTGCCCCTATCTTTTCACGGTTCTGGCGCTCTGAGCGCTTTACATCCTCGGCAATTTTTGCCTTCTCCACAAGGGCAGTAAAGTCTCGTTCCCTCTACGGAGCTATCAGCACCTGCAACTCATCTCGGAGGCCATCCTCGAAACGCACACAACGTTCATACTCAGTTGCGACAATACCACGAGCATACCGACTTAGCCACAGAAACTCTGCCTCATACTCTGCCATAGACCTATTCCCCTGGCTTAGGCTCAGAAATTCCTTCCTCCGGGCATCCACATAACTCGCCCCAACATTTTTTCCTTGAAAGGCCGCCTTAAAGAAGTCCCATGTCAAACGGTCGACCTGCGTGCCTTCTCTCACAGTGAGCCACCATTGGTTCCCGCAGTAAGGACACTGCTCCCTTTAGTTTCTGTTCCACAGTACAGTCAAGGTCATCCATTATCCGCTCGGTAGCCTCTAACCAATATTCCGCCACATTCGGGGCTACACCAGAAATGCCCCTAAAGATTTCTGCTCCATTAGATCGGAGTCGCTCAGAAATTGACCCTCGGCCCACTGATCCAGTACTTGCTCCAGCAACCCTTTCAAGAACACGCAACATTGCTTGAGATAGAGCATCATCCCCAACTGCTCGGTCATGAGACCCTGTCTCAGTTACTTGTGAGGCTGGTGCCTCCCTAGCAGGCATGTGACCCGATGCTGAAGACCCAGCCCTAGCACCTCGGCCCCTATCGCGGCCTCGTGTACCCCTTCCGCGAGTACCTCTTGTGCTCATATAGATATAGCGTATTATCTGTTTTAAAAGTCTTATGAATCAGTTCATAATTCTAGTAATTATTAACGAATGTTTTATGACAATCAGTATTTAAAGTTTTTGTTTTCGCAGATCATGATATCGCACTACAGTTTCCCATTTTCTAAAGTCTCAGTTTACCCTAACACAAGAGTTTGAGCATAGTACTACTATCTATGGTAGTTTCTAAGTATAACATTTAAATCTATAACAGTAAACGGTGTTAGAGAACTTACAGATTTGGCACCGGAGACTCGGTGTGCCACACTTTCAGTAACAACCTTTCTTTCCAACCTAAAATTTAGACAGATTTAGAAAATTTTCAAAAACCCATTCCACAGCCGAGTTTTGCAACCTGGCTCTGATACCACTAAATGTAACACCCCAAATCCGACCTAGACGTTACGACCAGATCTGACGTGTCACATCGAAGTGTCGTTTGAAAATCAGGCTTGTCGATAAAAGTTCGTTACTAAAATTTTTATATCTTTTTTTTTAAAACGTTGGGGTTGAAAAATCAAAACTTGTTATTCGCTTATTGGTCATATCATTTATTAATCAGGATTAAATATCGCAGAAGCTTTCCCAAATGTAACCTTTAAAATTTGAAAATGCGTGATTTTCTTTGGAAACAATTATTATTTTGAAAACTCGTGTTTCCTAATCTAGCAGGTCAACGTAAAAAGGTTAAAACCAAATAAAAGTTAAAAACCTCAAATGGCCTTATTACATAAATATCTCCCCAAAATAAATAATTTAAAAGAAACTAAGTATAAATCAAAATACTTGCGAACGTGTGGCCACCTCCGAGTCCCTCGCAGCTCCAAATCCTCTAAGGCTGGGGATTACCTGTACAGTTAAAAGAAAAAGGGTGAGTTACGAGAACTCAGTGTTTAATCCCCTATCAGACAAACAATAAATAGTATATGCAGTGCAGACTGGGCCTGAGCCCTATTCAGTAGCAGTACAGTCTGGGCTCTAGCCCTATACAGTAACACTGTAGGCGTAAGCCCATATAATATCAATACAGAGCAGAAATGCAGCCCCACCAAATCCAGCCAACACACCACCCGCACCAACCAACACACCATGTGGGGACTAAGTCGACCCACCCAGCCAACACACCAATATCGCAGCATAGCTGTTAATAGTAACACAGCGAAGCTGCTAATAATAGTAAACGTGGCCCAGCCACTAAAATCAGAATACGTGGCGAAGCCACTAGAATAGTAAAAACGTGGTAGAACCACTAGTACAGTACTTCCTCCAAATCACAATCCCCACCCCAATGCAGTATGTCGTAACATAAGTATTACGTGTATGCAGTATGTCATATTCATAAACAGTCATATAGATAGCATACACACACAAACTAAACTACAACTAAGGGTATAATGGTCATTTCGTTGGTTAAAGGTAAAATGGTAATTTCACCCCTCGGGGGTATTTCGGTAATTTTACCCTTCGAGGGTATTTCAGTAATTTTACCCTTCGAGGGTATTTTGCTAATTTTACCCTTCGAGGGTATTTTAGTCATTTTACACCCTTAGGGTCTCGGTACAGTTTACGACCTTTCCAAAGGCCTACCGTCGTCTCGAACGACTCGGATAACTTATATGACTAAAATAGTGTAATTGGGCCCAAGGCCCAATACTCGACTTAAGTGGGCCCACACGCTCGTGTGGCCCGTTCAGCCCAAATTCCATTACGACTATACGAATTTTGCTGCCCAATCCATTATTATTCGCTTACCGCGAATTTTACCCATGTGGGGCCCATGAGCCCATTGGGTCCACTTGGCCCATCTCGGCCCAACGAGGCCCATTACGGCCTAAGCCCACGAGAATGCTTGTGGCGGCTCCTACAGTCTAGCACCCTTATTCATGGGCTCGGTTAACCACACGCACGCTCGTGTGGCATCACACGCCATATTTCTGGCTTTTCGGCATTCAGCCGACTCTACAATCTTAGCAGTATAACCATTACGTACTTTCAGCTTTTCAGCCTATTATCGAAAATGGCATACAATTACACACCTTTTCGCGAGACTAGATAAAATCCACGCTCTCCGAATCCTACAATCCACTAACACATCGCATCAGATTACACTAATAAGGTTAACGTATACACTTAATCCACCACCGTTATTAACTTAAACCACAATCACTCACCTTGCTAGGACTAACAGATACTAGCGCCTCGCTGCTGATCAAGGGCGATCTCCCCCTCCTAACATGATTTGGTATAATGACCGTTGTTAGAAACAATCAAACATTCGGCCCCAGTAGAAAAATAAAAAGGGAAAGCTGAAACTTGTTAATAGATTCAAAAGAAATCTTTGCTAATAACGGAATAATAAAGTGGTTGAAGCAACCCCCTTACCAATATCGATAACCAACAAATACCGGCAGTAGTTAGTCGAGAAGTTTCATCCCTAACCACAGAGAACAATGAGATTTGATAAGAAGGGAGTATGAAGATTCGGCCTACTAGAGAAGGGGAAAACGAAGTTTGAAAAGGAAAAAAAAAAGAGATGGAAGCAAAAGAGGGTCGGCTATGGAACAAGTGATTAGAGATGAGATGAGAGAAAGAATTCAAAGGATTGATCAAAACTGGGCACTCGATATTTATGTTCCGGCAAAAGTGGGCAGCAGTTGAGAATAGAGATGAAGAGAACAAAGACCTGAATGGTAAAAAAATGTGCCAAGATGAGAAAATGACACCCGAAAATACCAGAGAAAATTTGGCACTTCTACACTCTCTCAAATTAGAAAATGCACCAAATGCCCCACCCTTGGCCGAATTTCCCTTTACTCAAGCTCTCCCAACTGGCCAAGACTTCCCTCCCATTCCAACTCCCTCAAACTCTCCACCAAATCCTCCTTGAATTGCTTCCAGCCTCCCATTCAAATTAGTTGACCAAGTCTCCAACCTCCTCTATAGAGTTTGATTCAAACTCTACCTCTCGCACCACCAAATCATAAAATAAAAGCCCCCTATTTGCATGTCAAGGGATTCAAACCCCAACTCCCCTTGCCATCTTAGTGACGCCACCACCATCAAGCCGCATGCCGTTTTTGTGACATAGAAACACACATATTTAAACATAAGTCCTAACTGCTAACAGCCAATTTCACTTAAGAGCAAAAATTAAAAATTTTCCAAGGCTCAGACTCGAACCCTGGCTTCCTAGAAAACCCCCAAATACACTCAATTACTTAGCCATTGAAGCACACATAGAATTTAATCCAAATCAGCAAAATTACAACCCTACATTTTTGGGGCGTTATAGGTATACCAACTTATGCAACACGGTCAGTCACACGCCCGTGCGCTAGGCCGTGTGCCATTTAGGGGGTATACTGACTTGTGGCATACGGCCGATCACACGCCCGTGTGTGAGGCCGTGTGGAGCATACTGACTTCAATTTAATTTCAATACCAGGGGACACACGACCGTGTAACATGACCGTTGTCGTACACGGCTAAGACACACCCCCGTGTCTCTGCCCGTGTGACAAAAATAGGCCATTTGCAAGGCCAATTTGCCACCCCAACTTCAATATACCTACACAAGGCCTAATGGTACCATTTCATCATACAATAGGCAGCCAAAATCATCAACCAAATGCACCATTCATACCATTATAAATTCATCTATTCCAAATCTCAAATCACTATCATTTACTTAGCTCAATACATGCCAAAACAATATCAACAATAGGGTTCCTTCAACATTCACATGCCAACTACATATCAAGATAACATTTGTATATTTCCATTCCATCTATTACTAGCCATAACATACCATATTTGATTACTTAAACACAACCAAAATATTATACCAAGTTAAGCCAAATCACATGGCTTCAGCTCATACCACAACATGTACCAAAATCAATATCTTAAGTAACCTTAACCATCATCCTTATAACTAGCCTATACATGCCATATTTACATATATCCACAAATTCATAAGTACCAATCGACAACTGGATAGTGTGATGCGTAACTCTGACTTTATCTGAATCGAGCGAGCTATCGAACCTCTATAATACATGAAAAAGAAATAGAGTAAGCTTTATACCTTAGTAAGCCCGTATAATTCAGAATTAAACTTACCATTTATACCTAATCAAGACAATAAATAAAGTAAACTCAATACAATTTCCAATTGCCTAACACATGCATTCATCAACAAGTTAGTCACATAATTACATGAAATCATCCATTATCTCAATTCAATACTCAATACATTGTATCATACCAAAATCATATATCATGTACATCATATTCAACATTTCACTCTCAATCATATAATCAATAATTCATTCAATAACAAGATACTCATCCAGTATAAATGATGATTATGCCCGTTGAACTCATTAGAACTTCAAAGGATACTCGGGTGATTTACATCAGTAATTCATCAATTCATTATCATTTCCGCTCTTTCGAGCTATGATCAGTAAGCTCCTCCTGAGCTGATGGACAGTAAGCTCTATTGAGCTGAAACGGTAAGCTCTGACGAGCTGAAAATAGTAAGCTCTTACGAGCTGATATATCGGTAAGCTCATATGAGCTGTGGTGAGTCCGCAACAAATGTAGGGGCTCGACCAAAATGGTAACCCTAGTGACATGTCACTCGTATCCTATGAATTCATACGGTTCAAACGGGGCTTGGTAACCATCAGTCTATATCAAATAGGCATTCGTATTCCAAGTATATCAACTTCTCAATTATATACATACATTTCAAATGAATACAAGTATTTAAAAGTTTGATTCTAATTATACGAACTTACCTCGTATCACTCGGTTAGCAAATATCAGTTATTCATCAACTTTCTCTTTTCCCCGATCTAAACCCGATCTCGGCTTATCTTGATCTATATATTATCAAATTTAACACATTCAGTATTCAAGCTATTCAATTTAGCCCAAAAATCACCTTATGGAAAAATTACACTTTTACCCCAACTATTTTGACATTTAGTCCTTATGTAACACTCCTTACCCTTGTTCAACGCCGGAACATGGTACGAGGCGTTATCGGACAATAACACTTGCAACTGAACAAATTCAAGACATAAATTTTCGTTTAAAATTTAAAACTTTTATATTATATCATCAAGTCCCTAAAATGGGCCTACGAGGCCCAAAACATGCTTTTGGAGCGATTCGGGAATAAACTGAGAACTTTTAAAACTATTGGAACATTTAGAAAATTTCCTTGTTTTGGATAGTCACACGCCCGTGTGGGCAGGCCGTGTGGTTACACCCGCCCGTCTGTCCCACGACACGCCCGTGTCCTCCACCCTTATAACTCTCTATTTTTATGACGTCATTATTCATTTTGAATCACACGACCAAGTCACACACCCATGTGCTAGACCGTCTCCTCCACACGGCTGAGACACACGGTCGTGTCTCTGCCTGTGTGGTCAAGAAGTTGGCTATTTTCCAAGCCAATTTTTACCCTATCATGCCCATACTTGAGTATAACTTGAATGACACATTCCATGACATATTAAAGCTACCAAAACCTCCACCACACACACGTAACAAGTCATAGCATACAATTTACTCAACCATGGAATACATCATCATGAGTTTATAGCATAACCAATTTATTGGCCACATTAAATGGCCTTATACAATAATGAACTCTGAATATCATGGGTCATTATTCTAGGACAACTCATAGTAACATATACACATGACCAAGTTCCCTATACATGCCATAACCTTAAGTATAAAATCATTAATACCAAAATTGTAAGCTTGATAGTGTGATAGGCTCTCCGGCGACATCCAACCCGAGCTAACCTGAGTACATTATAAACACGAAAAACAACGGAGTAAGCTATAAAGCTTAGTAAGTACGTATGTAAATAATAAACAATTGATTACCATGCTTTTAACAATCCTTATTATAAGCTCTCAAGATAATACCATCATTATTGCATAAAATTTCACAATTTCATTTATGTTCATCTTGAGCTGTCTACTCGAGTTACAGTCACTAAATTATTTTTATCCGGAGCTACGGAACTCCAAATTAAGATCCGCTAATTTTTCCTGAAACTAGACTCACATATCTTCTAAAAATAAGATTTCCATATTTTTTGGTTCAGCCAATCAGTACAGTTTATTCTTTAAAGTCTCCCCTGTTTCACTGTCCAACAGTTCTGACCCATCTTCACTAAAAGTTTATTTTCTCATTGTACAGAACTCGAATGATGTTCACGTTTGTTTATCTTGAAAATAGACTCATTAATAAATTCAATAATATAAATTTTATCCCTTTATTATTTTTAAAATTTTTTTAATTAATTTCCGAAGTCAGAAAAGGGGATTCCGAAATCATTCTAACTCTATCTCACAAAAATTCAAATATCTCAGAATATAAAATTCTTTTGCTTACACAATTTCTTTTTTGTGAACATAGGCTCAATAAGATTTAATTTCATATCTTATTCAACCTCTAATTCAATTTCCACTGTTTTTGATGATTTTTCAAAGTGATACAGCTGTTTCTGTCCAAACAGTTTTATTGCTAAATTTACTCTATCATGTTTTCTTTGTATTAATTCTCATTTACACACATATAACACTAAAGTATATCCATAGTTAGCCATGTCAATAGCTAGTCATCATCAAATATTTACAAGTCTTCATTGTAACACTTACTCCATAGCAACCTTACCAAAGTTCGATCACATACCACATACCGGACTCATTTCTCGTAAGTTTCGCATATGTACCTATATCACTCCATCACATACCTTTAGCCCTTTTTCCTTCTTTAACATAAACTTTAATTCATTACCCCGTTGAATCACTTGGAAAATCGAAGGATACTCGGAAATTGTCATACACGTAGTAAGATGCCAATGCCATATCCCAGGTATGGTCTTACATGGGGATCACATGTCGATACCGATGCCATATCTCAGATATGGTCTTATACGGGATCTCATATCGATGTCGACGCCATATCCCAGATATGGTCTTACACGAGATAGTATGTCGATGCTGATGCCATATCCCAAATATGGTCTTATACGGGATCTCATATCGATGTCGACGCCATATCCCAGATATGGTCTTACACGAGATCGTATGTCAATGCCGATGTCGTATCCCAGATATGGTCTTATACGGGATCTCATATGGATGTCGATGCCATATCCCAGATATGGTCTTACACGAGATCGTATGTTGATGCCATGTCCCAGACATGGTCTTACACGATTTCATACCGAAGCCAGGTCCCAGACGTGGTTTTACACGGAATCACTATTCGATGTCGATGCCATATCCCAGATATGGTCTTACACGAGATCTCAATTCGGTGCCGAAGCCATATCCCAGATACGATCTTATACGGGACCTTATTAATCTAATGTCGTGACAAGGGTATCTTTTCTTTTCCTTAGGTTCACCCGGGACTTCGATATAGTAAATCTTCATCATTTTATTCATCGAGACCTCATTAACCAATTTCATAAAATGAATATAAATTTCATGTAATATCAAGCATTTAAATATAGAATAACATAATGTTGATTTATTACACACAAACTTACCTCGATACAAAAATGGCAAAAAGGGACCTAATAGTCAATTACTCGTTTTTCACCCGTTCTAAGTCCGAACCTCGTTTTCTTTAATCTATAACATCACATTTAGCTTAATTATTAGTCACATTATTCATTGTGACCCAAAAATCATACTATGGCAAAATTACGTTTTTGCCCTTAAACTTTGTCATATTTACATTTTTGCCCCTAGGCTTGTAAAATGAAATGTGTTCAATTTCATTACTACCCGTGCATACCCGAATCATTTTAATGCTTATAGAAGCCCACATTTTCCATAAAATCATATTTTTAACACATATTTCTTAACTTTTACAAATAGGTCCTTTTTGACATTTTTATCGAAAATCACTTAGTAAAAGTTGTTTCTCTAACCATAAACATGCATAATCTACCATTAAACATCAAAATACAAAAATTTCTAACATGGTTCAAACCCTAGACCTTCATCATATCTCAAATAAATGGTGGAAATAGGTAAGTCATGATACAAGGATTTCAAAAATGTGAAAATCATTAAAAACGGGGCTAGAACGGACTTACTATGGAGCTTGGAAAGCTTGAAAAAAACCCTATCCATGGCTTCCATGGTATATTCGGCCAAGGCATGAAGAAAAATGAAGAAGATGACATCTTTTTCTCATGTTATTTTGGCTTTATTAGCCAAATTACTAAAATACCCCTAGTGAAAAACAATTTAAAACATACATTACCATGTCCATATTTGTCCACAACTTAACTAATGGTCTAATTACCATCTAAGGACCTCCAATTTAAAATTTCATAGCAATTGGACACCTCTAGCTTCTAGAACTCAAGTTTTGCACTTTTTACAATTTAGTCTTTTTTACTAAATTGAGTTCGCAAACGTCGAAATTTTCAAACAAAATTTTCACGAAATCATTTTGTGAAATCGTAGACCATAAAAATATAATAAAAATAAATTTTCTTACGTCGGATTTGTGGTCCCGAAAACACTGTTCCAACTAGGCCCAAAATCAGGCTGTTACAACTCTCCCCCCTTTAGGGATTTTCGTCCCCGAAAATCTTACCAGAAGAAGTTGCTTTCAACTCTCATGAAACACTTTCACTAACTTTCCAGAATCACAAATCGATTTAACCTCGTACATCTCTTTCTGATACCCTTTAAACTTTAGCACACAGTGTCGGAGCACATCGTCAAAATCTGAATTACTCTCTCTGGAATACATATACTCAATAATCTGTCAAATAAGAACTCTGCACATACTGAAATGATCATACGGATCTTTGCCAAACAATCAACCACAATCCAAATAACATTTTCCTTTTTGAAGATTATGACAATCCCGATACGAAACTTATGGTAACTCTATCTCATCATCACTCCCTTACCATCACTGACTATATTAGTCTTGCATATACTTGATTTCGGCTTACTTGCTAACAAATAGTCATCTGAACATAAAATCAAAAATACCGGGATACATACTCAATCACCAGAACATCTACTCATATAACTACACATTTTATTATTCTTGGATGAACAGACGTGCTACTACTGAGCCTCGTACCAAAAACTTTTGCATAAAATCTGGATTCATCAATACGCAAATTCTATCTCGAAATAACAATAATAACAGGAATCATGTCCAACTTGAATTTTAACATCAGAAGTAAACTTACTCTGAACTCATTTAGATTACTATTCACTATCACATTTCTGAGCTTTTCAGTTTCACAAAGAAAAACTCGCTTTAGCATTTAATATAGCTTCAACTAGACCATCATCAAATAAGATCAATCGAGTGACCAGTACTCACAAAAATAAACAAAGATTTTCCATTCAAGCATCTGTAACCATACTTGCTTTCCAAAAGGTAAGTCGATAATTACTCACAGTCTTTTAACATCTCAAAACATTCATGTTGTCTTAATTTCAGATCTTTCTGCGACATTAGATACTTTAACCCATTAGGATCAGAAAGCATATGACATTTTTTGTCGAACATATGGAATCATCAAATTCACAACACAGATATAAAAGTAGCCGTCTCTAAATCATTAGTCGAACAGTTCTTTTTCATGTGACTTTAACCGTCTGAAAGTGCAAACTACTTCTTTACATTCTTGTATTAAGACATATTCCGATCTGTTCAATAGTACATCATTGAAAAATGGAAAATTCCTTACTCAATTCAAACTAAACTCAGAACTAGAGCTTCGGTTAATAATACTTTCAACTGTTTAGAACTTTGCTAACATGCATAGATCATTCAAATTTTCATAAATGTGATGACTTTATCAATCGGTACAGCTTTAACTCATAATAACATCATTCGATTAGAACAATCCAATAGGCATGTCTCTGTATCATACTTTCCAGAATATAATTTCTTCATTCAGACTATCCGTTTATATACTCGTGAATGCACAAAATTCATTACTATACTTGAGGATACTTTAAATACAGATAACTCAATTCATATTTCAACTGACGAGCCTGCTCTGACAAAACAACTGAGTCGATCTCAATTACCAAATAATATCATGTCAAAATACTCCCCTTTTCATGCTGTTAAAACAACTCAAACATAGAATCTTTCAAAATTTCCTCACATGCTAGTCAAAAGATCTTTACAACCATATTAAACATAGCCATCACGGACTAAAGAACATACTTTATAGATGAGCCATGTCCGATAATTTACACAATAAGGATGATAAGAAAACCCAAATACGATACCATGCCGTAAGTCTGAGAACATAACTCATAAGAAAATAATACTGAAGATCTAGATAATTTCTCAGAGAAAACCAGAAGAAAAACAATACTTACCAACTCTGGGATTCCATCGTAATAGGGTTAATACACTTTCCAAATATTTATATACAAGACAGAACAACATCCAGTAGAAATAGATGAATAGTCTCACATAAATTTTACCACCGACTTCATTCCAACATATTAGGATAGAATCCCGAATAGATGAGGCAATGCCAATCATAAATCAAACAGACCATCAATACTTTCATCTAACATTAAAGTTAGCTAACATTCTCACTCGATAAGAATTTCATCAGAAAATGGACATTCACATGAATCCCTGAAGATGAATGAATATATACAAAATACTCAGAAGAGATCATTGTAATCTATTTAACCATAACTGTTACACACAAACATCTTTACAATTCAAACATCATTTCTTCGTCTAATTCTGTTATCATAAACCCCGTATTATTCCACTCACTAACAAAAATCAATTCGAAAGAACTTTCAGTAGACACATCTTTAGACTCCATACCTAATTGAGTCGATTAGCCGAGACTAACTTCTTTTTTTTTAACCGTGACATTGCATAATCTGTATAATCTTTAAAACAATCTGATATTTCTTCTAAAACTGAGTTCATTTGTCACACTATACTCAAATCTATTTGCATTACTAATTATTTCACCACTGAACTTTTTAGTTTCTCACTTATAAACTTATTCAACATGATTCTCATGAATTTTTGTCAAAAAGCAACACTGGTAAGGGGGTGAGGTCGTAAAGCCTCTGACTTGACTCTCATAAATACACACATATGACTTTGCACTCATCATCAACATAACATCATCATAATCACATAATTCACTCCAGACAATTTAATATACTTATTCATTTTACGAATGTTTTCTGCCATCCACAATTTCAAACAATGAATTTACTTACTTGAGCTCAATATCAATATCTAATTAAATTCCAACAGTCATCTTCAATTTTACTTACCAACATTTGTCAAATTAGAGAATGTCTTATGGGTTTGAGTACGTCGTTTACTTGATGCCGTAGTCCAACTATGGTCTTACTCATATCACAATGTCGTAGCCCAGCTATGGTCTTAGATGTCGTCACGATGCTATAGTCCAGCTATGGTCTTAAACGAAGTCTCATATCGATGCCAATGCCATGTCCCAGACATGGTCTTACATGGGATCACGTATCGATGCCAATGCCATGTCCCAGACATGGTCTTACATGGGATCACATGTACTGCCATGGTCCAACCATGGTCTTATCCGTCAATTCATCATTGAATGATCGTACTCATCTCCTGTGTTCTACTTAATTTGATCTTCCAGTTCAACTCCCATACTATTATAATATTTGTGGTTTCATAACAGAGCCATAAAACAAAACAGTATATATTCTCTAATTTAACAATTAAACATGATATTCAACTATGTGGACATACTGATTATAAATTATTCAAACAAGTGTACATACACACATATTAAGTCCATTGGGTAAGTTTACTTATCATATTCACTTATTCAAATAGGTTGGGTACATAATATCATATGAATACTAACATACATGGATGAGCTTATCACAACCTAAACATTCGTTTCATTTCACTTTTTCACATTTCTCAACTTATGGTTATCTCATTTCGTACATTAACACATACGTATCATAATTTGTATTCATACCTTTCCAAATTTCAACACATCGTAAGCATATTTCAATCATCTCAATACCATTTTTACCATTATCGAAAATAGCTCGGTCGGAAGTCGTCTCTGTTTTAACAAAACAATTTCGTTAGAGCCGAGAGATATCACACGATCACGGTCCACATATGGCATGTATAGCTAGACTCTTACTCATGCTAGCTTAGTCCGAGAACCGACTAAACCATAGCTCTGATACCACTAAATATAACACTCCTTACCCGTGTTCAATGCCAGAACAGGGTATGAGGCGTTACCGGACAATAACACTTACAACTGAACAAATTCAAGACATAATTTTTTGTTTAAAATTTAAAAATTTTATCTTATATCATCAAGTCCCTAAAATAGGCCTACGAGGTCCAAAACAAGCTTTGGGAGTGATTCGTGAATAAATCGAGAACTTTTAAAACTATTGGAACATTTAAAAAATTTCCTTGTTTTGGAGAGTCACGCGCCCGTGTGGGCAGGCCGTGTGGTTACACCCGCCCGTGTGGCCCACGACACGCCCGTGCCCTCCTGTAACATCCCAAAATTGGGCCTAGTACGATTGGGCCAAATAGGCTTTGAGCGTAGTAGCGTTTAATTTTTTTTTAAAGAATAAGAGAATGGCTTTAGTGCAAGTTGGACTTATTAGGTGAGTGATTTTGGAAGGTTAGAGGGCTTCTATGAAGTCCCGGGATCAAACTTTGGCTTTAGGGAAATTTTGGTTTTAGGTGAAAAAACCCTGGGAGTTGGTAGGTAGGCTTTAAGAATAAAATGTGGAGAAAAATGACACAAGTGGAGTGTGTGGTGTAGTAGCAAAGTGACGCCACTTGAGAGGCAAGGGAGTGACGCCACAGGGAAGGAAGGAGGTCCAAGGTTCAAGTCTTGGCTCTTGCATTTTGGTTTTCTTTTTAAATGGACTTTAGAATTTGGCATTAGATTTATATTTAGTTGCGCATGGCGTTAGACACAAGAAGAGCTTGTGGCCTAGTGGTAAGTGGCGTGTTGAGCTATTGAAGGGAGCAAGGGTTCAAATCTCATGACAAGCAAAGGAGTATTTATTTTGTGGATTGGACGGGAAGAGTTTGAGTTGGATTTAAACTCTGCTGACGGAAGGATCCCACATCGGAAAGATACAAAGAAGGAAGGTGAGAAGCTAGCTATATATATAGCATTCTAGGAGGAGGATGAATACACCTTGGAGGGTGTTTGGGCACAGGAGTGGTCGGAGCACGGATTAGCACCAGATTCCTATCAGGTGTGTAACTCTCTCTACTCTAGTTGTAGAGCGACAAATGCCGAAGTGCCGGTCACGGCAATAGTAGCCACACGAGCGTGCGAACGCACGTGTGGGGCTTCGACGCGATAGTTGAGGCCATCAGTAGTATTCTTGTGGGTTGAGGCTGCTTGGGCCATGATGGGCTGAAGTGGGCCCAATTGAATTAAATGTATGATGGTGTAGTATATAGTGAACTAGACTAGGTGAATCTCCTATACGTGGCTAGATTTGTGTTAGGTGGGCCACACGAGCGTGTGGGCCCGAATGGGCCAAAATCGAGTTTTAGGCCCAATAGTCCGGTACGACCGGAAATGGTAGTTGAGTCGCTCGAGGCGATATTAGGCCTTTGGAAAGGCCATTGCAGGTGCTACCTTTGTGCGACATATCCTTCGGGATTTTGTGATTAAGCCGAATGGCTTTAGTCTTAAAAGTATGGTGTTGGCCGATTGTAGGAAAGGTGAAGGCAAACGTTTCGGGATCTTCGGGTTCTATCGATTAGAAATAGATCGTGGTTTCGGGATTTCGCTTAGATCTACAAGTAGTCAGGTGTGTAACTTACACACTTCATAATCGTTGTAAACTTGTTAATAACCTAAACTTTATTAAAAGCCGAAACAGTGTAAATTTCGATTTGGTACCCTTTTGGGTATGCACAAGGACTCGGGTAAGTCCGTTTGATAAGTTTAAGATAATTGATTCGGTTGAAATCGCATATGCTATGTTTCACTGTATGTTTAATGATTAAGCATGATAGCATGATTTGCATTTACATGAGCACTATGGTGGGTGATATGAGAGGAGGGGGAAGATTGATATCTGTGACTTTTGGTCACCAGAAGTTTGGCACCTCCAGAGGTTTGGCACCTCAAGTGGTTGATTTCGTGACTTTGGGTCACCAGAGGTTTGGCACCTCATAGCGACTCATCCCAGTGGCTTAGCACCACAGTAGGTTGGCCCCACATTTAATAAACGGGATTGTCGCCAGTGATTTGGCATCACAACGTGGGTTGGCCCCACAATTGGATTATTCGTGACTTTGGGTCACCAGTGGTTTGGCACCACATTATTATTGATATCAGTGACTTTGGGTCACCAGTGGTTTGGCACCACCAGTTGTTTGGTACCACACGGGGTAGGAAATGGAGTTGTGGATGGTTAGGTTGGTTGCATGATATGTTTGCTTGATTATGATTTGTGTAAGCATGTTGCAATAATCGGGAGGGGGATTATGCACTGAGTCTTGGTGACTCACCTTCTCCCTTATCTTTTCAGGTGATTCGTAGATCGCAGATGAGGAGTCGGGTGGACTCGAGGTGACCATGCGATAATTGCTTCGGTTTTACATGGACATTTGATTTGGGTATTTTACTTTAAATTCTGGCTTTTATTTGGGTTTGTAACAAGGCCTTTAAATTATGTTTTGGATTATTTTATCTGCTTTGGATTTGGTTTCAAATATGACTAAGTAATTACTTGATTTGCTTTAATAACCTGATAATCAAAGTTTTCAAACTAAGCTTCGCAACGAGTTTTCTAAACTCTACCATCGGGTAATACAATTCACATGATTTCAAAGCAACTTAACATTTTCCACTATACATACATCGGTTTTTCCCAAACACAAGCAATCGAAGAGTTTTCACCGAAAATTAAACCGGTAACCTATTTTCTTCGAATCATTTTCACTCTGTGACATGCCAGATTCAGTCGTGGTGTGTTGACCGGGTTTGGGGTGTTACAATTGTGGTATCAGAGCCAAGTTCAAAAACTTGGCTGTGGGTTTGGGTTCAAAAATGTTTTCAAAAGTTGGTTTGGAAAATGGTTTAGAAAATATATCTATTTTCTTGAAGTATGGCACCCGAGTCCCCGGCACCAAATCTGTAAGTTCTCTTATTTTATGATTGTTGATATGATGATGTTATAACTGTACTTTTGGTATTTGCTCTGTGTGTGTTTTGGTTTGGATATAGAATTGGTTGCGTATGGAAGATTTGTCTGCTTTAATGGCTAGGTGATTCTGAGTATGTATAGGAGTTCCAAATTCTAGTTAAAAGTATATTAGTGTTCTTAAGATCAGAGTGCGCAGCGTGAGCATAGTGTTGTAGGTTGACGTACGACTGTTAGTTAGTTGGAAATTTTGAGGACAAAATTTCTTTAAGGGGGTAGATTTGTAACATCCCGAAAATGGGCCTAGTAGGATTGGGCCCAATGGGCTTTGAGCGTAGTAGCGTTTAAATTTTTTTTTAAAGAACAAGAGAATGGCTTTAGTGCAAGTTAGACTTATTAGGTGAGTGATTTTGGAAGGTTAGAGGGCTTCTATGAAGTCACGGGATCAAACTTTGGCTTTAGGGAAATTTTGGTTTTAGGTGAAAAAAACCCTGGGAGTTGGTAGGTAGGCTTTAAGAATAAAATGTGGAGAAAAATGACACAAGTGGAGTGTGTGGTGTAGTGGCAAAGTGACGCCACTTGAGAGGCAAGGGAGTGACGCCACAGGGAAGGAAGGAGGTCCAAGGTTCAAGTCTTGGCTCTTGCATTTTGGTTTTATTTTTAAATGGACTTTAGAATTTGGCATTAGATTTATATTTAGTTGCGCATGGCTTTAGACACAAGAAGAGATTGTGGCCTAGTGGTAAGTGGCGTGTTGAGCTATTGAAGGAGCAAGCGTCAATCTCATGACAAGCAAAGGAGTATTTATTTTGCGGATTGGACGGAAGAGTTTGAGTTGGATTTAAACTCTGTTGTGGAAGGATCCTACATCGGAAAGATACAAAGAAGGAAGGTGAGAAGCTAGCTATATATATAGCATTCTAGGAGGAGGATGAATACACCTTGGAGGGCGTTTGGGCACAGGAGTGGTCGGAGCGCGGATTAGCACCAGATTCCTATCAGGTGTGTAACTCTCTCTACTCTAGTTGTAGAGCGGCAAATGCAGAAGTGCCGGTCACGGCAATAGTAGCCACACGAGCGTGCGAACGCACGTGTGGGGCTTCGACGCGATAGTTGAGGCCATCAGTAGTATTCTTGTGGGTTGAGGCTGCTTGGGCCATGATGGGCCGAAGTGGGCCCAATGGGCCCGTGGGCCCAATTGAATTAAATGTATGATGGTGTAGTATATAGTGAACTAGACTAGGTGAATCTCCTATACGTGGCTAGATTTGTGTTAGGTGGGCCACACGAGCGTGTGGGCCCGAATGGGCTGAAATCGAGTTTTAGGCCCAATAGTCTGGTACGACCGAAAATGGTAGTTGAGTCGCTCGAGGCGACATTAGGCCTTTGGAAAGGCCATTGCAGGTGCTACCTTTGTGCGACCTATCCTTCGGGATTTTGTGATTAAGCCGAATGGCTTTAGTCTTAAAAGTATGGTGTTGGCCGATTGTAGGAAAGGTGAAGGCAAACGTTTCGGGATCTTCGGGTTCTATCGGTTGGAAATAGATCGTGGTTTCGGGATTTCGCTTAGATCTACAAGTAGTCAGGTGTGTAACTTACACACTTCATAATCGTTGTAAACTTGTTAATAACCTAAACTTTATTAAAAGCCGAAACAGTGTAGATTTCGATTTGGTACCCTTTTGGGTATGCGCAAGGACTCGGGTAAGTCCGTTTGATAAGTTTAAGATAATTGATTCGGTTGAAATCGCATATGCTATGTTTCACTGTATGTTTAATGATTAAGCATGATAGCATGATTTGCATGTACATGAGCACTATGGTGGGTGATATGAGAGGAGGGGGAAGATTGATATCTGTGACTTTGGGTCACCAGAGGTTTGGCACCTCCAGAGGTTTGGTACCTCCAGTGGTTTGGTACCACAGTTGATTTCGTGACTTTGGGTCACCAGAGGTTTGGCACCTCATAGCGACTCGTCCCAGTGGCTTAGCACCACAGTGGGTTGGCCCCACATTTGATAAACGGGATTGTCGCCAGTGATTTGGCATCACAACGTGGGTTGGCCCCACAATTGGATTATTCGTGACTTTGGGTCACCAGTGGTTTGGCACCACCAGTGGTTTGGTACCACACGGGGTAGGAAATGGAGTTGTGGATGGTTAGGTTGGGTGCATGATATGTTTGCTTGATTATGATTTGTGTAAGCATGTTGCAATAATCGGGAGGATTATGCACTCGAGTCTTGGTGACTCACCTTCTCCTTATCTTTTCAGTGATTCGTAGATCGCGGATGAGGAGTCGGGTGGACTCGAGGTGACCATGCGATAATTGCTTCGGTTTTACATGGACATTTGATTTGGGTATTTTACTTTAAATTCTGGTTTTTATTTGGGTTTGTAACAAGGCCTTTAAATTATGTTTTGGATTATTTTATCTGCTTTGGATTTGGTTTCAAATATGACTAAGTAATTACTTGATTTGCTTTAATAACTTTGATAATCAAAGTTTTCAAACTAAGCTTCGCAACGAGTTTTCTAAACTCTACCATTGGGTAATACAATTCACATGATTTCAAAGCAACTTAACATTTTCCACTATACATACATCGGTTTTTCCCAAACACAAGCAATCGAAGAGTTTTCACCAAAAATTAAACTGGTAACCTATTTTCTTCGAATCGTTTTCACTCTGTGACATGCCAGATTCGGTCGTGGTGTGTTGACCGGGTTTGGGGTGTTACACCTCCACCCATGTAACTCTCTGTTTATGAAGTCATCATTCGTTTTGAATCACACGACCAAGTCACACACCCGTGTGCTAGACCGTCTCCTCCACACGGCTGAGACACACGACCGTGTCTCTGCCTGTGTGGTCAAGAGGTTGGCTATTTTCCAAGCCAATTTCTACCCTATCATGCCCATACTTGAGTATAACTTGAATGACACATTCCATGATATATTAAAGCTACCAAAACCTCCACCACACACACGTAACAAGTCATAGCATACAATTTACTCAACCATGGAATACATCATCATGAGTTTATAGCATAACCAATTTATTGGCCACATTAAATGGCCTTATACAATAATGAACTCTGAGTATCATGGGTCATTATTCTAGGACAACTCATAGTAACATATACACATGACCAAGTTGCCTATACATGCCATAACCTTAAGTATAAAATCATTAATACCTAAATTGTAAGCTTGATAGTGTGATAGGTTCTCCGACGACTTCCAACCCGAGCTAACCTGAGTACATTATAAACACGGAAAACAACGGAGTAAGCTATAAAGCTTAGTAAGTACGTATGTAAATAATAAACAATTGATTACCATGCTTTTAACAATCCTTATTATAAGCTCTCAAGATAATACCATCATTATTGCATAAAATTTCACAATTTCATTTATGTTCATCTTGAGCTGTCTACTCGAGTTACAGTCACTAAATTATTTTTATCCGGAGCTACGGAACTCCAAATTAAGATCCGCTAATTTTCCCTGAAACTAAACTCACATATCTTCTAAAAATAAGATTTCCAGATTTTTTGGTTCAGCCAATCAGTACAGTTTATTCTTTAAAGTCTCCCCTGTTTCACTGTCCAACAGTTCTGACCCATCTTCACTAAAAGTTTATTTTCTCATTGTACAGAACTTGAATGATGTTCCCGTTTGTTTATCTTGAAAATAGACTCATTAGAAATTCAAGAATATAAATTTTATCCCTTTATTATTTTAAAAAAAAATTTAATTAATTTCTGAAGTCAGAACAGGGGATTCCGAAATCATTCTAACTCTATCTTACAAAAATTCAAATATCTCAGAATAAAAAATTCTTTTTATTTTTTGTGAACATAGGCTCAATAAGCTTTAATTTCATATCTTATTCAACCTCTAATTCGATTTCCACTATTTTTGATGATTTTTCAAAGTGATACAGCTGTTCCTGTCCAAACTGTTTTATTGCTAAATTTACTCTATCATGTTTTCTTTGTATTAATTCTCATTTACACACATATAACACTAAAGTATATCCATAGTTAGCCATGTCAATAGCTAGTCATCATCAAATATTTACAAGTCTTCATTGTAACACTTACTCCATAGCAACCTTACCAAAGTTCGATCACATACCACATACCAGACTCATTTCTCGTAAGTTTCGCATATGTACCTATATCACTCCATCACATACCTTTAGCCCTTTTTCCTTCTTTAACATAAACTTTAATTCATTACCCCGTTGAATCACTTGGAAAATCGAAGGATACTCGGAAATTGTCATACACGTAGTAAGATGCCAATGCCATATCCCAGATATGGTCTTACATGGGGATCACATGTCGATACCGATGCCATATCTCAGATATGGTCTTATACGGGATCTCATATCGATGTCGACGCCATATCCCAGATATGGTCTTACACGAGATAGTATGTCGATGCTGATGCCATATAAAAATATGGTCTTATACGGGATCTCATATCGATGTCGACGCCATATCCCAGATATGGTCTTACACGAGATCGTATGTCGATGCCGATGTCGTATCCCAGATATGGTCTTATACGGGATCTCATATGGATGTCGACACCATATCCCAGATATGGTCTTACACGAGATCGTATGTCGATGCCATGTCCCAGACATGGTCTTACACGATTTCATACCGAAGCCAGGTCCCAGACGTGGTTTTACACGGAATCACTATTCGATGCCGATGCCATATCCCAGATATGGTCTTACATAGGATCTCAATTCGGTGCCGAGGCCATATCGCAGATACGGTCTTATACGGGACCTTATTAATCTAATGTCGTGACAAGGGTATCTTTTCTTTTCCTTAGGTTCACCCGGGACTTCGATATAGTAAATCTTCATCATTTTATTCATCGAGACCTCATTAACCAATTTCATAAAATGAATATAAATTTCATGTAATATCAAGCATTTAAATACAGAATAATATAATGTTGATTTATTACACACAAACTTACCTCGATACAAAAATGGCAAAAAGGGACCTAATAGTCAATTACTCGTTTTTCACCCGTTCTAAGTCCGAACCTCGTTTTCTTTAATCTATAACATCACATTTAGCTTACTTATTAGTCACATTATTCATTGTGACCCAAAAATCATACTATGGAAAAATTACGTTTTTGCCCCTAAACTTTGTCATATTTACATTTTTGCCCCTAGGCTTGTAAAATGAAATGTGTTCAATTTCTTTACTACCCATGCATAGCCGAATCATTTTCATGCTTATAGGAGCCCACATTTTCCATAAAAACATATTTTTAACACATATTTCTTAACTTTTACAAATAGGTCCTTTTTGACATTTTTACCGAAAATCACTTAGTAAAAGTTGTTTCTCTAACCATAAACATGCATAATCTACCATTAAACATCAAAATACACAAATTTCTAACATGGTTCAAACCCTAGACCTTCATCATATCTCAAATAAATGGTGGAAATAGGTAAGTCATGATACAAGGATTTCAAAAACGTGAAAATCATTAAAAACGGGGCTAGAACGGACTTACTATGGAGCTTGGAAAGCTTGAAAAAAACCCTAGCCATGGCTTCCATGGTATATTCGGCCAAGGCATGAAGAAAAATGAAGAAGATGACATCTTTTTCTCATGTTATTTTGGCTTTATTAGCCAAATTACTAAAATACCCTTAATGAAAAACAATTTAAAACATACATTACCATGTCCATATTTGTCCAAAACTTAACTAATGGTCTAATTACCATCTAAGGACCTCCAATTTAAAATTTCATAGCAATTGGACACCTCTAGCTTCTAGAACTCAAGTTTTGCACTTTTTACAATTTAGTCTTTTTTACTAAATTGAGTGCGCAAACGTCGAAATTTTCAAACGAAATTTTCACGAAATCATTTTGTGAAATCATAGACCATAAAAATATAACAAAAATAATTTTTCTTACGTCATATTTGTGGTCCCGAAAACACTGTTCCAACTAGGCCCAAAATCGGGCTGTTACAACTCTCCCCTCTTTAGGGATTTTCGTCCCCGAAAATCTTACCAGAAGAAGTTGCTTTCAACTCTCATGAAACACTTTCACTAACTTTCCAGAATCACAAATCGATTTAACCTCGTACATCTCTTTCTGATACCCTTTAAACTTTAGCACACAGTGTCGGAGCACATCGTCAAAATCTGAATTACTCTCTCCGGAATACATATACTCAATAATCTGTAAAATAAGAACTCTGCACATACTGAAATGATCATACGGATCTTTGCCAAACAATCAACCACAATCCAAATAACATTTTCCTTTTCGAAGATTATGACAATCCCGATACGAAACTTATGGTAACTCTATCTCATCATCACTCCCTTACCATCACTGACTATATTAGTCCTGCATATACTTGATTTCGGCTTACTTGCTAACAAATAGTCATCTGAACATAAACTCAAAAATATCGGGATACATACTCAATCACCAGAACATCTACTCATATAACTGCACATTTTATTATTCCTGGATGAACAGATGTGCTACTACTGAGCCTCGTACCAAAAACTTTTGCATAAAATCTGGATTCATCAATACGCAAATTCTATCTCGAAATAACAATAATAACAGGAATCATGTCCAAACTGAATTTTAACATAAGAAGTAAACTTACTCTGAACTCATTTAGATTATTATTCACTATCACATTTCTGAGCTTTTCAGTTTCACAAAGAAAAACTCGCTTTAGCATTTAATATAGCTAGAACTAGACCATCATCAAATAAGATCAATCGAGTGACCAGTACTCACAAAAATAAACAAAGATTTTCCATTCAAGCATCTGTAACCATACTTGCTTTCCAAAAGGTAAGTCGATAATTACTCACAGTCTTTTAACATCTCAAAACATTCACGTTGTCTTAATTTCAGATCTTTCTGCGACATTAGATACTTTAACCCATTAGGATCAGAAAGCATATGACATTTTTTGTCGAACATATGGAATCATCAAATTCACAACACAGATATAAAAGTAGCCGTCTCTAAATCATTAGTCGAACAGTTCTATTTCATGTGACTTTAACCGTCTGAAAGTGCAACCTACTTCTTTACATTCTTGTATTAAGACATATTCCGATCTGTTCAATAGTACATCATTGAAAAATGGCAAATTCCTTACTCAATTCAAACTGAACTCAGAACTAGAGCTTCGGTTAATAATACTTTCAACTGTTTAGAACTTTGCTAACATGCATAGATCATTCAAATTTTCATAAATGTGATGACTTTATCAATCGGTACAGGTTTAACTCATAATAACATCATTCGATTAGAACAATCCACTAGGCATGTCTCTGTATCATACTTTCCAGAATATAATTTCTTCATTCAGACTATCCGTTTATATACTCGTGAATGCACAAAATTCATTACTATACTTGAGGATACTTTAAATACAGATAACTCAATTCATATTTCAACTGACGAGCCTGCTCTGACAAAACAACTGAGTCGATCTCAATTACCAAATAATATCATGTCAAAATACTCCCCTTTTCATGCTGTTAAAACAACTCAAACATAGAATCTTTCAAAATTTCCTCACATGCTAGTCAAAAGATCTTTACAACCATATTAAACATAGCCATCACGGACTAAAGAACATACTTTATAGATGAGCCATGTCCGATAATTTACACAATAAGGATGATAAGAAAACCCAAATACGATACCATGCCGTAAGTCTGAGAACATAACTCATAAGAAAATAATACTGAAGATCTAGATAATTTCTCAGAGAAAACCAGAAGAAAAACAATACTTACCAACTCTGGGATTCCATCGTAATAGGGTTAATACACTTTCCAAATATTTATATACAAGACAGAACAACATCCAGTAGAAATAGATGAATAGTCTCACATAAATTTTACCACCGACTTCATTCCAACATATTAGGATAGAATCCCGAATAGATGAGGCAATGCCAATCATAAATCAAACAGGACCATCGAGATTTCATCTAACATTAAAGTTAGCTAACATTCTCACTCGATAAGAATTTCATCAGAAAACGGACATTCACATGAATCCCTGAAGATGAATGAATATATACAAAATACTCAGAAGAGATCATTGTAATCTATTTAACCATAACTGTTACACACAAACATCTTTACAATTCAAACGTCACTTCTTCGTCTAATTCTATTATCATAAACCCCGTATTATTCCACTCACTAACAAAAATCAATTCGAAAGAACTTTCAGTAAAAACATCTTTAGACTCCATACCTAATTGAGTCGATTAGTCGAGACTAACTTCTTTTTTTTAACCGTGACATTGCATAATCTGTATAATCTTTAAAACAATCTGATATTTCTTCTAAAACTGAGTTCATTTGTCACACTATACTCAAATCTATTTGCATTACTAATTATTTCACCACTGAACTTTTTAGTTTATCACTTATAAACTTATTCAACATGATTCTCATGAATTTTCGTCAAAAAGCAACACTGGTAAGGGGGTGAGGTCGTAAAGCCTCTGACTTGACTCTCATAAATACACACATATGACTTTGCACTCATCATCAACATAACATCATCATAATCACATAATTCACTCCAGACAATTTAATATACTTATTCATTTTACGAATGTTTTCTGCCATCCACAATTTCAAGCAATGAATTTACTTACTTGAGCTCAATATCAATATCTAATTAAATTCCAACAGTCATCTTCAATTTTACTTACCAACATTTGTCAAATTAGAGAACGTCTTATGGGTTTGAGTACGTTGTTTACTTGATGCCATAGTCCAACTATGGTCTTACTCATATCACAATGTCATAGCCCAGCTATGGTCTTAGATGTCGTCACGATGCTATAGTCCAGCTATGGTCTTACACGAAGTCTCATATCGATGCCAATTCCATGTCCCAGACATGGTCTTACATGGGATCACGTATCGATGCCAATGCCATGTCCCAGACATGGTCTTACATGGGATCACATGTACTGCCATGGTCCAACCATGGTCTTATCCATCAATTCATCATTGAACGATCGTATTCATCTCCTGTGTTCTACTTAATTTGATCTTCCAGTTCAACTTCCATACTATTATAATATTTGTGGTTTCATAACAGAGTCATAAAACAAAACATTATATATTCTCTAATTTAACAATTAAACATGATATTCAACTATGTGGACATACTGATTATACATTATTCAAACAAGTGTACATACACATATTCCGTCCATTGGGTAAGTTTACTTATCATATTCACTTATTCAAATAGGTTGGGTACATAATATCATATGAATACTAACATACATGGATGAGCTTATCACAACCTAAACATTCGTTTCATTTCACTTTTTCACATTTCTCAACTTATGGTTATCTCATTTCGTACATTAACACATGCGTATCATAATTTGTATTCATACCTTTCCAAATTTCAACATATCGTAAGCATATTTCAATCATCTCAATACCATTTTTACCATTATCGAAAATAGCTCGGTCGGAAGTCGTCTCTGTCTTAACAAAACAATTTCGTTAGAGCCGAGAGATATCACACTATCACGGTCCACATATGGCATGTATAGCTAGACTCTTACTCATGCTAGGTTAGTCCGAGAACCGACTAAACCATAGCTCTGATACCACTAAATGTAACACTCCTTACCCATGTTCAATGCCAGAACAGGGTATGAGGCGTTACCGGACAATAACACTTACAACTGAACAAATTCAAGACATAATTTTTTGTTTAAAATTTAAAAAATTTATCTTATATCATCAAGTCCCTAAAATAGGCCTACGAGGTCCAAAACAAGCTTTGGGAGTGATTCATGAATAAATCGAGAACTTTTAAAACTATTGGAACATTTAAAAAATTTCCTTGTTTTGGAGAGTCACGCGCCCGTGTGGGCAGGCCGTGTGGTTACACCTGCCCGTGTGGCCCACGACACACCCGTGCCCTCCACCCATGTAACTCTCTGTTTATGAAGTCATCATTCGTTTTGAATCACACGACCAAGTCACACACCCGTGTGTGCTAGATCTGCTCTCTCCACACTACCGAGACACACTGCCGTGTCTCTCTGCACAGGTGGTCAAGAAGTTGGCTATTTTCCAAGCCAATTTCTACCCTATCATGCCCATACTTGAGTATAACTTGAATGACACATTCCATGACATATTAAAGCTACCAAAACCTCCACCACACACACGTAACAAGTCATAGCATACAATTTACTCAACCATGGAATACATCATCATGAGTTTATAGCATAACCAATTTATTGGCCACATTAAATGGCCTTATACAATAATGAACTCTGAGTATCATGGGTCATTATTCTAGGAAAACTCATAGTAACATATACACATGACCAAGTTACCTATACATGCCATAACCTTAAGTATAAAATCATTAATACCTAAATTGTAAGCTTGATAGTGTGATAGGTTCTCCGGCGACTTCCAACCCGAGATAACCTGAGTACATTATAAACACGGAAAACAACGGAGTAAGCTATAAAGCTTAGTAAGTACGTATGTAAATAATAAACAATTGATTACCATGCTTTTAACAATCCTTATTATAAGCTCTCAAGATAATACCATCATTATTGCATAAAATTTCACAATTTCATTTATGTTCATCTTGAGTTGTCTACTCGAGTTACAGTTACTAAATTATTTTTATCCAGAGCTACGAAACTCCAAATTAAGATCCGCTAATTTTCCCTGAAACTAGACTCACATATCTTCTTACCATAAGATTTACAGAATTTTTGGTTTAGCCAAACAGTACAGTTTATTCTTTAAAGTCTCCCCTATTTCGCTGTCCAACAGTTCTAACCCCTCTTCACTAAAAAAAAAATTTCTCGTTGTACAGAACTCAAATGACGTTACCATTTGTTTCTCTTGAAAATAGACTCGTTAAAAAAATTCAATCATATATATTTTATCCCTTTATTATTTTTGTACAATTTGTAATGAATTTCCCAAGTCAGAACAGGGGAGTCTGAAATCATTCTAACTCTGTCTCACAAAAATTCAAATATATCAGAGTATGAAATTCTTTTTCTTACACCATTTCTTTTGTGTGAAAATAGGTTCAATAAGATTTAATTTCATATCTTATTCAACCTTTAATTCGATTTTCACTATTTTTGGTGATTTTTCAAAGTGATACAGCTGTTGCTGTCCAAACTGTTTTATTGCTAAATTTACTCTATCATGTTTTCTTTGTATTAATTCTCATTTACACACATATAACACTAAAGTATATCCATAGTTAGCCATGCCAATGGCTAGTCATCATCAAATATTTACAAGTCTTCATTGTAACACTTACTCCATATCAACCTTACCAAAGTTCGATCACATATCACATATCGGACTCATTTCTCGTGAGTTTCGCGTATGTACCTGTATCACTCCATCACATAACTTTAGCCCTTTTTCCTTCTTTAACATAAACTCTAATTCTTTACCCTGTTGAACCACTTGGAATATCGAAGGATACTCGGAAATTGTCATACACGTAATAAGATGCCAATGCCATATCCTAGATATGGTCTTACATGGGGCTCACATGTCGATGTCGATGCCATATCCCAGATAAGGTCTTATACGGGATCTCATATCGATGTTAACGCCATATCCCAGATATGGTCTTACACGATATCGTATGTCGATGCCGATGCCGTATCCCAGATATGGTCTTACACGGGATCTCATATCGATGTCGACGCCATATCCCAGATATGGTCTTACACGAGATTGTATGTCGATGCCATGTCTCAGGCATAGTCTTACACGATTTCATACCGAAGCCAGGTCCCAGACGTGGTTTTACACGAAATCAATATTCGATGCCGATGCCATATCCTAGATATGGTCTTACACGAGATCTCAATTCGGTGCCGAGGCCATATCCCAGATACGGTCTTATACGGGACCTTATTAATCTAATGTCGTGACAAGGGTATCTCTTCTATTCTTTAGGTTCAACCGGGACTTCGATATAGTAAATCTTCATCAATTTATTCATCGAGACCTCATTAACCAATTTCATAAAAAGAATATAAATTTCATGTAATATCAAGCATTTAAATACAGAATAACATAATGTTGATTATTTACGCACAAACTTACCTCAATACCAAAATAGCTAAAAGGGACCTATCCGTCAATTGCTTGTTTTTCCCCCGTTCTAAGTCCGAACCTCGTTTTCTTTGATTTATAACATCCCATTTAGCTTACTTATTAGTCACATTATTCATTGTGACCCAAAAATATACTATGGAAAAATTACATTTTTGCCCCTAAACTTTGTCATATTTACACTTTTGCCCCTAGGCGCGTAAAATGAAATGTGTTCAATTTCTTTACTACCCATGGATAGCCGAATCATTTTCATGCTTATAGCAGCCCACATTTTCTATAAAATCATATTTTTAACACATATTTCTTAACTTTTACAAATAGGTCCTTTTTGACATTTTTACCGAAAATCACTTAGTAAAAGTTGTTTCTCTAACCATAAACATGCATAATATACCATTAAACATCAAAATACATAGATTTCTAACATGGGTCAATCCCTAGATCTTCATCATAACTCAAATAAATGGTGGAAATAGGTAAGTCGTGATGCAAGTATTTCAAAAACGTGAAAATCATTAAAAACGAGGCTAGAACGGACTTACTATGGAGCTTGGAAAGCTTGAAAAAAACCCTAGCCATGGCTTCCATGGTATATTCGGCCAAGGCATGAAAAAAAATGAAGAAGATGACATCTTTTTCTCATGTTATTTAGGCTTTATTAGCCAAATTACTAAAATACCCTTAATGAAGAACAATTTAAAACATACCTTACCATTTCCATATTTGTCGACAACTTAACTAATGTTCTAATTACCATCTAAAGACCTCCAATTTAAAATTTCATAGCAATTGGACACCTCTAGCTTCTAGAACGAAAGTTTTGCACTTTTTACGATTTAGTCCTTTTTACTAAATTGAGTGTGCAAACGTCGAAATTTTCAAACGAAATTTTCACGAAATCATTTCATGAAATCGTAGACCATAAAAATATAATAAAAATAAATTTTCTTACGTCAGATTTGTGTTCCCGAAACCATTGTTCCGACTAGGCCCAAAATCGGTCTGTTGCACCTTAGCTCGTAAAAATGTAAATTCATGCAATTAGACCCTTAACTATGCTAGCCAAATTTCATAGGGACTCCTAGCAGCCCATATCTTTCATTATTCACACTTTTACCCACCAAATTTTACCTTTTTACAAATTAATCCCTTTTTTACATTTTTGTCAAAAATCACTTTACAAAACTAGTAAATCTATCATTAAACCTTCATAATCTATCATCAATCATCAAATTACTCAAGTATTCCACAATGTAAACATGTTAAATCTTTAGCAATCTCAAAATCTAAGGTACGGGCTAGCTAAAATACAAAGCAATGATCACAAAAACGTAGAAATCATTAAAAATCGAGCAAAAATGGACTTACTATTTAACTTCAAAGTGACCAAACCTTCAAAGTGTTTCCATGGCTTTTCTAAGCCCTAAATTTTCGGCTATCAAGATGATAATGAAACAAAATTGTTGTGTTTTAATTATTTCATAATTAATAACTAATTTACTATAATAACCTTAAGTATACATCATTAAAACACCTAAAATGTGCCCATATATGTCCACTAAGGTTTCAAATGGTTTAATTACCATTTAAGACCATCATATCTAAAAGCCAAAGCCAATTGACACCTTTAACTAATAGAACATGCATTTTACGCTTTACGCGATTTAGTCCTTTTTCTCGAATTAAGCATTCAAACAGTAAAATTTTTTTTACGAAACTTTCACACAATAATTCTATCATGCTGTAAATTTTAATAAAATAATAAAATAAATATTTTGGCCTCGAATTTGTGGTCCCGAAACCACTGCTCCGATTTGACCTAAAAACAGGCTGTTACACTTACCGGCCCTACAATAGGCCCATAGTCGATCGGAATGACCCGTGCGACCCTAGGAAAAATTTCAAATTTATGGGCCCACATACCTGTGTGGCCTTTCCCATGTGGCCCACACAGCCTGGCCCAAAACCCACACGCCCGTGTGGCCCACACACCCTGTAATAGCCTATTTTCGGTGAGATCAGAATAGTGGTTTCGGGACCACAAATCTGAGCCAAAAATAAAAATTTATTTTATTTTATTTTACGGTTGGTATCATGATAGGAAGGTCACATGAAAATTTTGATACGAAAATTTTACCGATTGTGTGTTTAATTATGGAAAGGACTAAATTGCATAAAATGCAAAAGTTGGGTTCTAGTAGTTATAGGTATCAAATAGCTATGGAAATCAAAAATTAAGGTCCTTATATGGTAATTAGACCATTTAAGAGTAGTTAGTAGATATTTTAATGACTCATCTATGGAAAAATTAGAAAAGGGTAGGGACTAAATTGGATATCAATAAAATTAATAGATGATAATTAATTAAAAAGAAATAAATCATCTATTTTCATATCATCTTCTCCAAAATTTCTATGGAAACCCTAGGAGAGAGGATGAAAACTTTCCAAGCTCAATAAGATCCGGAAAGACCAACTACGGAACTAGATCGAGGAAAACAAAATGTTTCAGATTAGTTGAGATTCAAATACGAACAATTGTCAAGGTAAGTTCGTTGAACCTAAATATGTATGTTAATGTGCTTGAATTGAATTGTATGATTGTGTTGATATGTATGTGAAGATATACATTATGAAATGACCACAAATTGGAAAATGATGATAAAATGCTATGTCCCGATTGAATGTTAAAATTCAATGGAATAAGGTGATTTCTCAAAAAGAGTATAATACTGCATATGTTGCATATAGGATTTAGCCCGAACGGGTAATCCTGAAATAAGCCCTCTCGAGCATATGTTATAGATTGGATTTAGCCCCGACGGGTAATCCAAATCAAGCTTTTTAGAGCATATGCTATAAAAAGGATCTAGCCTGGACTGGTAATCCTGTTATAAAATATGTGGCTTGAGAGTGTGTAACTTATGATCATGTGCCAAATGGATACTGTAACAGCATAAATTTTGGTGAAATCAGAACAGTGGTTTCGGGACCAGAAATCTGAACCGAAAATAAAATTTATTTTTATTTTATTATATGGTCCATAATATGATAGAAATGTCATGTGAAAATTTTTATAAGAAAATTTTACCGATTTTGTGTTTAATTACGGGAAGGACCAAATCACATAAAATGCAAAAGTTGGATTCTAGTAGCTAGAAGGATCAAATAGCTATGGGATTCAAAACTTAAGGTTCTTATATGGTAATAAGACCATTAATAAAAAGTTAGTAGATATTTTTGGATGATTCATCCATGGAAAATGAGAAAAAGGCTAAGGACTAAATTGGAAATCAAAATTATTAAAAGATGATAAATTATTAAATAGAAATAAAAATCATTTTTATCATCTTCTTCCCCAAAGTAAAACATGGAAACCCTAGGAGAGAGAGAAGAAACTTTCATGGCCAAATTGGGTAAGTTTCCTTGTCCCGTTTTTAGTAATTTTGATATTTTTGAAACCGGGATAGCTTAATCTATCTATTTGGGGGATTAATTTGAAAAGTTATCAAAGTATGGAAAATGGGTCATGGATCTATAAGCTAAAAATTAGAAATTTATGGTAGAAAATGAAAGGTTGTTGATAGATAAACAACTTTTACAAAGTGATTTTTGATGAAAACATGATTTAGGGACTAAAATGTAAAGTTGTGAAATTTGATGAAAAATTCTGATTTTTTATGAATACACGTGCTGTAAATTTTTAAT
This sequence comes from Gossypium sturtianum, assembly GCA_025698515.1. Taxonomy (NCBI): domain Eukaryota; kingdom Viridiplantae; phylum Streptophyta; class Magnoliopsida; order Malvales; family Malvaceae; genus Gossypium; species Gossypium sturtianum. Next base: position 61,049,408 of record CM046952.1, read on the forward strand.
GGGATTTTGGTTAGACTTGGAATAGGGATTAAATTGCACAAGTTTCATTTTCCGAGCCTAGGGACGAGATGGGAATTTATGGAAAAGTTAGGGGCAAAATGGTAATTTTGCCTAGAATGAAAATTGAGTCCACTTGAATGTTAAATATGATAAATTAATGTAAAATTTACTTGTATAGATCTGGATAGACCAAATTCGGAGCTAGAACGAGGAAAGAAAAAAATGTCGGATTAGTAGATTTTACGTACACGAACATTGTCGAGGTAAATTCGTGTAACTAAATAGTATATATTTTTATGCTTGAATTAAATGTTGTATTTGTGAATTGTATAAATGCCATAATTATGTGAAATCATCACATATTCGTTAAAGCCCGATAAATGAAATGTAACACCCCTTACCCGTGTCCGACGCTTGGATAGGATACGAGGCATTACCAGACTTAAACAAAAATATTTATACAAAACCGGGCTATAAAATTTCATTTAATTTAAAATTTCTCATTCACATGCAAATCGCCCCTTATATGGGCCCACGAGGCCCAAAACATACATTGGGAACTGTTCGGGACTAAACCGAGAACTTAGGAAACTTTAAGAAGATTTAGAAAAGTTTTCATCAAAACAGGGCTCACACGCCCGTGTGGCTTAGGACACGCCCATGTGGGTAGGCCGTGTGGTCACACACGCCCATGTCCTTAGCCCGTGTAACTCTCTGTTTATGACATCATCAACAAAATAGGGTCACACGGCCAAGTCACACGCCCGTGTGCTTAGGCCGTGTGGCAAATTAAATTCTGAAAAATAGATGCAGACTTCACACGCCCTGGGCACACGCCCATGGGCACACGACCGTGTCTCTACCCGTGTGGCCAAAAAAATGGCTATTTACCAAACCATTTGGCACCCTCATTTGCACATACTTAAACACAACTTCAATGGCATCTTTCATGGCATAACTGAGCACTTAAACATCATCAAACAAGTCATGATCCTAATGAATTCATATAACCTTATTCACGCATAAGACACCATACTTTGCCTAGCTTAAACTTATCAAACTTTCATGCCATGATTATCATCAACACACCCTCAATCCATCCATACCAAACACTCGTAACCACAACACATGAAACCTTTAGTATAAGCACACACATATAAATAGGCATTACAACTCATTAACCAATATGAGCCACATCTCATGGCCATATACAAAATGAATCATATAATCATTATGAACTAACACATTTGGCCAAATAAAATGACACATACACAATTGACTAAGTCCCTATACATGCCCTAAACTCAAAGGGGTTTTGCATTCACTTATACCCAACATGATAGCTTGATAGTGTGATAGCATCTCCAGTGATCTCCAACTCGAGCTAGCATAAAACCCTATAAGATATGAGAAAGGAAGGGGAGTAAGCTAAAAATCTTAGTAAGTACATATGTAAATAAAAAACAATTGATTACCATGCTAATAACAATCCTTATTATAAGCTCTCAAGATAATGCCATTATTATTGCATAAAATTTCACAATTCATTTATGTTCATCTTGAGCTGTCTACTCAAGTTACAGTCACTAAATTATTTTTATCCGGAGCTACGAAACTCCAAATTAAGATCCGATAATTTTCCTTGAAACTAGACTCAAATATCTTCTTACCATAGGATTTCCAGAATTTTTGGTTTAGCGAATCAGTACAGTTTATTCTTTAAAGTCTCCCCTGTTTCACTATCCAATAGTTCTGACCCCTCTTCACTAAAAAATTATTTTCTCATTGTAAAGAACTCAAATAATGTTCCCGTTCCTATCTCTTGAAAATAGACTCATCAAGAAATTTTATTATATAAATTTTATCCCATTATTAGTTTTGTAAAATTTTTAATGAATTTCTCAAGTCAGAACAGGGGATTCCGAAATCATTCTAACTCGGTCTCACAAAAAATCAAATATCTCAGAATATGAGATTCTTTTGCTTGCATCGCTTCTTTTACATGAAAATAGGCTAAATAAGATTTAGTTTAATATCTTACTCAACCTCTAATTCTATTTCCACCATTTTTGGTGATATTTCAAAGTGATACAGCTGCTGCTGTCCAAACTGTTTTATTGCTAAATTTACTCTATCATGTTTTCTTTGTAATAATTCTCATTTACACACATATAATACCAAAATATACCCATGGTTAGCCATTCCAATAACTAATCATTATCAATTATTTATAAGCCATTCATTTGCCAATTTAATCTATACATCAACAACAAAGACTTGAACATATCATTTCTCAATTTAATTTGGCCTAAAAGCCTCACACATGATCATCATCAAATCTTATCATGTATCAATTTATCATGAATGTAAATTACTAATCACAAGGTTATCAATATTTCACAAGTATAACTTATTCGTGTACATTCTTCTCAAGAATTTATCATATACCGAATTCACTTCACGTGAGTTCTATGTACATACCTGTACTACTCGTAACATAGTCACTTACTTTCTCGTTTCTAACGTACCTATTGAACCACTTGGAATGCTAAAAGATACTCGGGAATATCATACATATAGTACCGTATCAACGCCATATACTCGATATGGTCTTACATGAAACATCATATCAACGCCATGTCCCTGACATGGTCTTATACGTAATCACATACCGAACTCATTTCTCCTGAATTTCGCATATGTACATGTATCACTCCATCACATAACTTTAGCCCTTTTTCCATCTTTAACAAAAACTTTAATTTCTTTACCCCGTTGAACCACTTAGAATATCTAAGGATACTCGAAAATTGTCATGCACGTAGTAAGATGCCAATGCCATATCCCAGATATGGTCTTACATGGGATCACATGTCGATGCCATGTCCTGGTTCACGATCTTACGATTTCATACCGGCCGTGTCCCGGGCGTGGTCTTACACGGAATCACTATTCGATGCCGATGCCATATCCCAGATATGGTCTTACACGGGATCTCAATTTGGTGCCGAGACCATATCCCAGATATGGTCTTATACGGGACCTCAGTAACCTTAGTGTCATGACATTTGTATTCTATCCATTCCTAAGGTTTAATCGGGGATTTTCATTCTTCGACATTTTGTCAAAATTGTCATTAATCAATTTCATAGAGACAATATACAATTCATATACTATCAAAATATTAAAATACATAACATAAGGTTGTATTATTCACACACGAACTTACCTCGATACCAAAATGGTAAAAAGTGACCTAATCGTCAATTTCTCTCTTTTTCCCCCGTTCTAGGTCCGAACCTCGTTTTCTTTGATCTATAACATCACATTTAGCTTACTTATTAGTCACATTATTCATCGTGACCCAAAAATCATACTATGGAAAAATTACGTTTTTTCCCCTAAACTTTGTCATATTTACACTTTTACCCCTAGGCTCGTAAAATGATTTTTATTCGATTTCCATGTATTTTAGGCCTAACCGAACCATTTTAATAACTATAGCAGTCCACAATTTGCATTCATTTACACATTTTCATACAATTTTCCACTTTTTACAAATTAGTCCCTTTTTGCGATTTCATCGAAAATCACTTAGTAAAAGTCGTTTACTACACACCGAGTGATGTGTCTCTAACTAACTATGATCACAATAAAGGAAAGTGCACCTATCATTATATAGTATAGTTATGGTAAGACCGGTAATATCGTATCCACAAGGACCAAGAGTACTAGTAGTTACTATCTTTTTATTATCTAGCCTAAGAATTGGAGTGATTTCTTTTTAAACTAAATTTAATTAGGATCACGACAGAGAACGAATTGGGAAAATACTTTGTACACAACTTTATGAGAGAGACAATACCCAAGGAAGAATCCACCTAGACTTCACTTATTACTTTTGATTCATATGATTTATTCACTTGACTTAATCCGTAGAAATCCCTGATTTATGTTAATATCTCTTTCAAGACTAAAAACAACTAGCTCTAGGTTGATTAATTGAAATCTCTTTCTAATTAAAACCCCTATTGTCGCATTAACTCGATCTATGGATTCCCTTATTAGATTTGACTCTAAACGGCATATTTTCGTCGCCCTATTTCTAGGGTTGCAATCAACTCCACTTAATTGTGTTGATCTACTCTTAAACAGGGACTTTTGCTCCACTAACTAAGCACATTCGACTTGGATCAATAACCTAAATTATCAAAACAAGAATAAGATGTAACATCCTAGATTTAGGGGCTTGGCATTATTTGTGTTGCTGTGTGTTGGCATGTTTTGTTTGTTCTTTTTATGTGTTTGGGGGATCCCGGGAAGGCCCAGGGTTAAGCTTGAGCCTTGGTGAAAATTCTGTTTTAGGCACTTTAGGGGGAAAGCTAGCAGAGGCAGGTCTTAGGAATAAATATTTGGGTTTGATGACACAAGAAGAGAGGTGGTAAGGTGGCAAGAAGGCGCCACTTAAGAGTGCATGGAAGTGGTGTCACAAGGGAGTAGCAGCAGGGAGAAGGTTCGAATCCCACAAGCCTCACTGTGGAGTTTTATTTTTGCGCCTAGGGAGCTAGAGTGGTGGATTCGGCTAGGGCTCTTCAAGGATGGGTGTTGAAAGAGTCAAACAGTTTGAATGAATGGCCATGAGGGATTTGGGGAGTTTGAATTGGTCAAACTATTCGAATGGGTGATGGGGAGCATTCGGTGGAGGAAATCAAGGAGAGGGTTGGTGTTTGAGTGTTGGCCGAAAGTTGGAGTTTGGGGGGGAAGAGAGTGACAGCTATGTGATGTTGTGGTTGGGGGATTTTCGGCATTGAGTGTGGGTTTACAAACCGAGAGCTCCTAGTGAAGGTGTGCGAATTTGTGAGCCTTTGTCTCATTTTGGGATGTCTAACATTGTGTGCCGAAATTGCCTAAGATCACCTAAGGGTTTCTCTCCTTTTTTTTTTGGTGACTTTCAACTCTTTTCTCATCTTTTTCTCTGAACTGCAAACCTCTCATTCGTGCACCTTGTTCTTCAAAGCTATCAAACCACCTTTGGCCGACTATTTCCTTACCATACACCCTCCATATTACTTTTTGCCATCTTCTTTGCTCTTCTCTTAAGCACCATAACCGAATCCAAATCAACCCTCATCCCCTCTCTTTTCAAGCCGAAATTCCTTTTCTTCTCTACTCTTTCTCCAAAGCCGAAACACCTTCTTGCTCCATTTCTTTTCTTCTTGTTCTTCATAGTCGAATCTCCCTAGTTCATCTTCTCTTGTTTCTTCTTCAAAACCGAATTGGCACCCTTCCATCGATTCTTGATAGAAGCCGAACATAGACTCTCCATTCGGCATATTCTTGTGGTGTTAAGAAGCTCTTCTCTCTTTTCATCTCATTCTTTTTCTTAATCCTCGTTGGAATGGTTAACCGAAGGTTTTGACTCACTTCCTGGGCACTGACCGATTGTAGAAGGGTGTGTCTCGTCATCTCTTTTTCATGTGGCCTATTTTCAAAGGGGGTTTTGGCAAGTAGTCGTTGGCCGAATAGGAGGGGCTCAAACGGTTTCTTAAGCCAAGTTTGTTAACGTTCGGCTTTTGTTGATCAAGGTAAGGAACTTCATTGATTTGAGTTCTTATTCCCTCTATTCTCTTTCAATGCCTTAACCCTATTTCCTGATCAAGAACCTTTCATGGATACAAGAAATGGTCAAGCCGAGGAGGGGAGTGTACCCATAGTATCCATTTCAAACTTTAAACGTCGTGCGGTATCGGCGGTTTGGGATATTCTGTCGGGCTGTGGTAAAGAGTCGACGTCACTGGATAGGCGGATAGGCATCCTTCCTATTAGCGGCGTTGGCGTTGACGAGATAGCTTGGTATTACGGCGTTATCGGTGTGTACTATTCACACACTTATTTGTAGTTATGTTATTAACTGTAATGGCCAAAAGCCGAAAGGATTGATGTGATAGGCAAAATACCCTTATGGGTAAGGTTGGAGACACCGGGTAAGTTCTTCATGGTTGATATTCTTAATTATATGCCTGTATGTATGTTTATTGTTATTCATGTATGAAATAGTATCTATTATGCATTGTGATGACGATTGCATACACATTGTGCACGATGTAAAGAGCATGGGCTCGGGAATTGAAAGGAGGGGGAAGTATTGATTAAGTGACTATTGTCACGAGTGACTATTGTCACGAGTGGTCTGAGTACCACGGTGGTTAATACCACGATTGCTTATAATAGTGACTTGTCTCGGTGGTCGAAGACCACAGTGGGTTGGCTTCATTTAAACATAAACTATTCAGAGATCGTCACGGTGGTCTAAGACCACAGTAGGTTGGCCCCACGATTATATTAAGTGACTATTGTCACGAGTGACTATTTTCACGAGTGGTCTAGAACCACGGTGGTCATGAACCACAGTGGCATGATGCCACGGGTGTTTGGATGGAGAGTTAAACTGGGATTGGGCTGCATTGCATGCATGCATGTGACATATGCTATATTGAGAGGGCTTAGGCCCAGTCTGTGTTATACGGGGATTTACACACACTGAGTCTCGGCGACTCACCCCTTTTTGCGAATTTCGCAGGTAATCAGTAGATAGCAGATTTGGAGTCGAGACAGACTCGAGGTGGCCATGCGTTGCTATTTTTTTTAGTAAACTCGAACATTACTTTAAACCTACTTCTTCTATTTCGGGATTTTAATCTGTAATAAGGCAGCTTTAAATTTATTTCTATTTTGGGGATTTTGCTTATATATTGATTTTATGCACGTTATGAATTATCGAGGAACGAGGTTTTCTTAAAAACGTAATAGAGGTTTTCTAAAATTTCAACAAAGGAACGGTAAGCTACAAATAACTAAAACTTGGGATTTTTCTTAACAATTTCAGAAAAAAATATTATTTCCAATGATTACTTACCTCAACTTTTACATTGATGATCACCTTTCAAAAATTTCTGAGTTCGATTTTGGTAAAATAAACTCGTTTTCAACACCTAATTAACTCAAAGAGAAGATAGTATGCCCTGACTTGAACTCTCTAATCCAAATGTTTTTCACAACTCCGATATTGCCAAAAGTTTTTTTTAAAATTTTCTCCCTGTAACAACTCAAATTTGGTCGTAACGTTTGGACCAGGTTTGGGGTGTTAATTGTAACACCCCAAACCCGGCCTAGACGTTACAACCAGATCTGGCATGTCACATGGAAAGGTTGTTAAAGAAACTTTGTGATCGTTTAAAAATTCCGAGTTTTGTTATTTATTGCTTGTGATCCGTTTGTTAATATCTTGGAAAACATTTATTAATGTTTGAGAAAAACCCCGTTTGAACATTTAATCAATGGATAATAACCGAATTAAAAATTAAAACCAAAGTAAAATCCCAAAGGCCTTATTACATAACAAATTCCCAAAGTTAAAATATGTTTAAAATAAAAAATAACGGAGTTTACAAAAGAAGTAATGCATGGCCACCACAGAGTCCACCTCGGCTCCAAATCCTCAACTAGGGGTTACCTGTAAAATTAATCAGAGGGGTGAGTCATCGAGACTCAGTGTGTAAATCCCCATTAAACGAAATCTAGGCCTTAAGCCCCCATATGCACATTGGGCCTCAGCTCACACAGTTTAGCATATGAACAATGTATGCAATGCAACCCAGCCCAACCAAATTTTCCATCCTCTACACACCAGTATCATCCAAACACCCGTGGCATTATGCCACTGTGGTTCTAGACCACTGTGATCTCAGATCACTCGTGACAAAGTCACTAAAATAATAAACATGGGGCCAACCCACTGTGGTCTTAGACCATCGTGACAATCTCTGATAAATTTAGGTATACGTGGGGCCAACCCACTGTGGTCTTAGACCACCGAGACAACTCACTGATTCATGTTTACATGGTTTCAACCATCGTGGTTCTTAAACCACTCGTGATAATAGCCACTCGTGATAATAGTCACTTCATTAACACTTCCCGTTTAAGTCAATCCCAAGCCCATGCAATATGACATAATAATTCGTGTATGCAGTATGTTATGTATGCAAAACATATATCAAATATAACGTATAAATTACCATCATAATCAAATAACAAGTTGCAACATAATCAAGCTAATCAACCTCTAAGGGTATAACTGTAATTTTACCTACCAAGGGTATTTTCGTAATTTACCTTCCAGGGGTATTTTGGTAATTTAGCAAACTAAGGGTATTTCGGTAATTTTGCACCTGCAATGGCCTTTCTGAAGGCCCAAAGTCGCCCCGAGCGACTCAGCTACCATTCCCGGTCTTTACCGGACTACTGGGCCTAAAACTCGATTTTGGCCCACTCGGGCCCACACGCTCGTGAGGCCCATCTAGCACAAATCTAGCCACATATATGCGATTCACCTAGTCTAGTCTAATACATACTACACAATCATACAATCTACTCATATGGGCCCACGGGCCCATTGAGCCAACTTCGGCCCATCGTGGCCCAAGCAGCCTCAACCCACAAGAATATCAAGATGGCCTCAACTATCGCGTCGAAACCCCCACACGTACGCTCGCACGCTCGTGTGGCTACTATCGCCGTGTAATCGGCACTTCGGCATTTGCCGCTCTACAACTAGAGTAGAGAGAAATACACACCTGATAGGAATCTGGTGCTAACCCGCGCTCCGACCACTCCTGTGCCCAAACGCTCTCCAAGGTATATCCTTCCTCCCATCATAGATAGTTATATATATAGCCAGCTCCTCACCTTCCTACTTTGTATCTTTCCGATGTGGGATCCCTCCGCTAGCAGAGTTTAAATCCAACTCAAACTCTGGCCGTCTAATCTGCAAAATAAATAGTCCCTTGCTGATCCCGAGACTTGAACCTCAGACCTCTTACCAGCTGTAACGCCACCTTGCCACTAGGCCACAAGCTCCTCTTGTGTCTTAAAACATGCCCAACTAAAGATAAGTCTATGGCCAAGGTCTAAATCCATTTAATAAAATAATCTAAAAGAAAAGCAAGTTCCACGCCTTGAACCTTGGACCTCCTTCCTTCCTTCTGGCGTCACCCCCTTGCTCCCTAAGTGGCGTCACTTTTCCACTACACCACACACCCCACTTGTGTCATTTTTCTCCACATTTTATTCTTAAAGCCTACCTACTAACTCCCAGGGTTTTTTTCACCTAAAACCAAAATTTCCCTAAAGCTCTAGTTTGATCCCGAGACTTCATAGAAGCTCCCTAACCTTCCAAAATCACTCACCTAATAGGTCTAACCTGCATAAGAGCCGATCTCTTGATCTCAAAAATTTTTAACGCTACTACGCCCAATGCCCATTGGGCCCAATCCTACTAGGCCCAAATTCGGGATGTTACAAATCTATCCTCCTTAAAGAAATTTTGTCCTCAAAATTTCCAACTAACCAACAGTCGTACATCCTAACCTACAACACTATGCCCACGCTGCGCACTCTGATTCCAACAACACTAATTTGCTTTCTAACTTAATATTGAAACCTTTTACACAACCAAATATCTAACACCGAAGCAAACAAATATTTACCACACATGCACACAATTCTACATTCAGAAAACACACAGAATACTACCAGAAATACAGTCATTTCAACAAATAATAGAATACAATGAAAAAGAGAACTTACGGATTTGGTGCCGGAAACTCTGGTGTCATACCTAAAAAATAAAACATATATTTCTTAAACAATATTTCAAACCAATTTTTGGAAAACATTGTCAAACCCATTCCAAAAGCCGAGATTTGCAACCTAGGCTCTGATACCATAATTGTAACACCCGAAACCCGGCCTAGACGTTACGACCGGATCTGGCATGTCACATGAAAAGGTTGTTAAAGAAACTTTGTGATCGTTTAAAAATTCTGAGTTTTGTTATTTATTACTTGTGATCCGTTTGTTAATATCTTGGAAAACATTTACTAATGTTTGAGAAAAACCCCGTTGGAACATTTAATCAATGGATAATAACCGAATTAAAAATTAAAACCAAAGTAAAATCCCAAAGGCCTTATTACATAACAAATTCCCAAAGTTAAAATAAGTTTAAAATAAAAAATAACAGAGTTTACAAAAGAAGTAATGCATGGCCACCACAGAGTCCACCTCTGCTCCAAATCCTCAACGAGGGGTTACCTGCAAAATTAATCAGAGGGGTGAGTCATCGAGACTCAGTTTGTAAATCCCCATTAAACAAAATCTGGGCCTTAAGCCCCCATATGCACATTGGGCCTCAACTCACACAGTTTAGCAGTCTGAACAATGTATGCAATGCAACCCAGCGCAACCAAATTTTCCATCCTCTACACACCAGAATCATCCAAACACCCGTGGCATTATGCCACTGTGGTTCTAGACCACCGTGATCTCAGATCACTCGTGACAAAGTCACTAAAATAATAAACGTGGGGCCAACCCACTGTGGTCTTAGACCACCGTGACAATCGCTGATAAATTTATGTATACGTGGGGCCAACCCACAGTGGTCTTAGACCACCGAGACAAGTCACTGATTCATGTTTACGTGGTTTCAACCATCGTGGTTCTTAAACCACTCGTGACAATAGCCACTCGTGACAATAGTCACTTCATTAACACTTCCCCTTTCAGTCAATCCCAAGCCCATGCAATATGACATAATAATTCGTGTATGCAGTATGTTATGTATGCAAAACATATATCAAATATAACGTATAAATTACCATCATAATCAAATAACAAGTTGCAACATAATCAAGCTAATCAACCTCTAAGGGTATAACAGTAATTTTACCTACCAAGGGTATTTTCGTAATTTACCTTCTAGGGGTACTTTGGTAATTTAGTAAACTGAAGGTATTTCGGTAATTTTGCACCTACAATGGCCTTTCTGAAGGCCCAAAGTCACCCCGAGCAACTCGGCTACCATTCTCGGTCTTTACCGGACTATTGGGCCTAAAACCCAATTTTGGCCCACTCGGGCCCACACGCTCGTGAGGTCCATCTAGCACAAATCTAGCCACATATATGCGATTCACCTAGTCTAGTCTAATACATACTACACAATCATACAATCTACTCATATGGGCCCACGGGCCCATTGAGCCAACTTCGGCCCATCGTGGCGCAAGCAGCCTCAACCCACAAGAATATCAAGATGGCCTCGACTATCGCGTCGAAGCCCCCACACGTGCGCTCGCACGCTCGTGTGGCTACTATCGCCGTGTAACCGGCACTTCGGCATTTGCCGCTCTACAACTAGAGTAGAGAGAAATACACACCTGATAGGAATCTGGTGCTAACCCGCGCTCCGACCACTCCTGTGCCCAAATGCTCTCCAAGGTATATCCTTCCTCCCATCGTAGATAGTTATATATATAGCCAGCTTCTCACCTTCCTTCTTTGTATCTTTCCGATGTGGGATCCCTCCGCTAGCAGAGTTTAAATCCAACTCAAACTCTGGCCGTCCAATCTGCAAAATAAATACTCCCTTGCTGATCCCGAGACTTAAACCTCAGACCTCTTGCCAGCTGTAACACCACCTTGCCACTAGGCCACAAGCTCCTCTTGTGTCTTAAAACATGCCCAACTAAAGATAAGTCTATGGCCAAGGTCTAAATCCATTTAACAAAATAATCTAAAAGAAAAGCAAGTTCCACGCCTTCAACCTTGGACCTCCTTCCTTCCTTGTGGCGTCACCCCCTTGCTCCCTAAGTGGTGTCACTTTGCCACTACACCACACACCCCACTTGTGTCATTTTTCTCCACATTTTATTCTTAAAGCCTACCTACTAACTCCCAGGGTTTTTTTCACCTAAAACCAAAATTTCCCTAAAGTTCCAGTTTGATCCCGGGACATCATAGAAGCTCCCTAACCTTCCAAAATCACTCACCTAATAGATCTAACCTGCATAAGAACTGACCTCTTGATCTCAAAAATTTTTAACGCTACTACGTTCAACGCCCATTGGGCCCAATCCTACTAGGCCCAAATTCGGGACGTTACAAATCTACCCTCCTTAAAGAAATTTCGTCCTCGAAATTTCCAACTAACCAACAGTCGTACATCCTAACCTACAACACTACGCTCACGCTGCGCACTCTGATTCCAACAACACTAATTCGCTTTCTAACTTAATCATGAAACCTTTTACATAACCAAATATCTAACACCGAAGCAAATAAATATTTACCACACATGCACACAATTCTACATTTAGAAAACACACAGAATACTACCAGAAATATAGTCATTTCAACATATAATAGAATACAGTGAAAAAGAGAACTTATGGATTTGGTGCCGGAGACTCTGGTGCCATACCTCAAAAATAAAACAAATATTTCTTAAACAATATTTCAAACCAATTTTTGGAATACATTGTTAAACTCATTCCACAAGCCGAGTTTTGCAACCTAGGCTCTGATACCATAATTGTAACACCCCAAACCCGGCCTAGACATTACGACCGGATCTGGCATGTCACATGAAAAGGTTGTTAAAGAAACTTTGTGATCGTTTAAAAATTTTGAGTTTTGTTATTTATTGCTTGTGATCCGTTTGTTAATATCTTGGAAAACATTTATTAATGTTTGAGGAAAACCCCGTTTGAACATTTAATCAATGGATAATAACCGAATTAAAAATTAAAACCAAAGTAAAATCCCAAAGGCCTTATTACATAACAAATTCCCAAAGTTAAAATAAGTTTAAAATATAAAATAACGGAGTTTACAAAAGAAGTAATGCATGGCCACCACAGAGTCCACCTCGACTCCAAATCCTCAATTAGGGGTTACCTGCAAAATTAATCAGAGGGGTGAGTCATCGAGACTCAGTGTGTAAATCCCCATTAAACGAAATCTGGGCCTTAAGCCCCAATATGCACATTGGGCCTCAGCTCACACAGTTTAGCATATGAACAATGTATGCAATGCAACCCAGCGCAACCAAATTTTCCATCCTCTACACACCAGTATCATCCAAACACCCGTGGCATTATGCCACTGTGGTTCTAGACCATCGTGATCTCAGATCACTCGTGACAAAGTTACTAAAATAATAAACGTGGGGCCAACCCACTGTGGTCTTAGACCACCGTGATAATCTCTGATAAATTTATGTATACATGGGGCCAACCCACTGTGGTCTTAGACCAGTGAGACAAGTCACTGATTCATGTTTACATGGTTTCAACCACCGTGGTTCTTAAACCACTCGTGACAATAGACACTCGTGACAATAGTCACTTCATTAACACTTCCCCTTCACAATCCCAAGCCCATGCAATATGACATAATAATTGTGTATGCGATGTTATGTATGCAAAACATATATCAAATATAACATATAAATTACCATCATAATCAAATAACAAGTTGCAACATAATCAAGCTAATCAACATCTAAGGGTATAACCGTAATTTTACCTACCAAGGGTATTTTCGTAATTTACCTTCCAGGGGTACTTTGGTAATTTAGCAAACTGAGGGTATTTCAATAATATTGCACCTGCAATGGCCTTTCTGAAGGCCCAGAGTCACCCCGAGCGACTCAGCTACCATTCCTGGTCTTTACCGGACTACTGGGCCTAAAACCCGATTTTGGGCCACTCGAGCCCACACGCTCGTGAGGCCCATCTAGCACAAATCTAGCCACATATATGTGATTCACCTAGTCTAGTCTAATACATACTACACAATCATACAATCTACTCATATGGGCCCACGGGCCCATTAAGCCCACTCCGACCCATCGTGGCCCAAGTAGCCTCAACCCACAAGAATATCAAGATGGCCTCGACTATCGCGTCGAAGCACCAACACGTTCGCTTGCACGCTCGTGTGGCTACTATCACCGTGTAACCGGCACTTCGGCATTTGCCGCTCTACAACTAGAGTAGAGAGAAATACACACCTGATAGGAATCTGGTGCTAACCCGCGCTCCGACCACTCCTGTGCCCAAACGCTCTCCAAGGTATATCCTTCCTTCCATCATAGATAGCTATATATACAGCCAGCTTATCACCTTCCTACTTTGTAACTTTCCGATGTGGGATCCCTCCGCTAGCAGAGTTTAAATCAAACTCAAACTCTGGCCGTCCAATCTGCAAAATAAATACTCCATTGCTGATCCAGAGACTTGAAACTCAGACCTCTTGCCAGTTGTAACGCCACCTTGCCACTAGGCCACAAGCTCCTCTTGTGTCTTAAAACATGCCCAACTAAAGATAAGTCTATGGCCAAGGTCTAAATCCATTTAATAAAATAAATTAAAAGAAAAGCAAGTTCCACGCCTTGAACCTTGGACCTCCTTCCTTCCTTGTGGCGTCACCCCCTTGCTTCCTAAGTGGCGGCACTTTGCCACTACACCACACACCCCACTTGTGTCATTTTTCTCCACATTTTATTCTTAAAGCCTACCTACTAACTCCCAGGGTTTTTTCACCTAAAACCAAAATTTCCCTAAAGCTCCAGTTTGATCCCGGGACTTCATAGAAGTTCCCTAACCTTCCAAAATCACTCACCTAATAGGTCTAACCTGCATAAGAGTCGATCTCTTGATCTCAAAAATTTTTAACGCTACTACACTCAACGCCCATTGGGCCTAATCCTACTTGGCCCAAATTCGGGATGTTACATAAGAACTCACAATTAAGAATAAGAATAAGTATTTATCTTATAAATCAAATAATAATAAGATCCGTCTTAGGTTTCATCCTCCCTTAGGTATTTAGGGGGTTTAGTTCATAATGATAGAGAGAAACATCATAGAATAGGAAAAACAATAAAACATAAGAAAACCCAAAAACTTCTAAAAAACTTGATGGGAGATCTTCAGTCTTGATAGAGATCCTTCTTCCGAGCTGCTCCCGATGGCTATCTTCGAGTATTTTCTGCCTTCTACTCTACATCTCCTTTTAGGTTACCCCTTAGGGTGTTTATATAGGCTTTGGGACATCTTTCTTGGCCCACAAGTAGCCTTTTCCGGATAGAATTAAACTTAGGTACGGTAGGGACATGCTCGTGTGATACTCCCGTGTACGATAGTCTTAGGCCGTGCTCACTTCTGCTCGCCACACACGGCCGTATGGTCCATCCGTGTACGTTGATCCAGGCCGTGTTCAATTCTGTTCGCAACACACGGCCGTGTTTGATAGCCCAGGCCATGTTGGTTTCTAAGGTAGGCCCATTTTGTCCCTTTTTGGCCCGTTTCTCGTTCTTTTTGATTCCCTAAGCTCTCTTGAGTGTAAAACATGAAATTAAGGGATTAGGAGCATCGAATTCATCAAATCTAATGAAACTTCATCCAAAAATAAGCCAAGCATGGGGTTAAAATATGTGTAAATTATGGTTTATCAAATATCCCCACACTTAAGCGTTTGCTTGTCCTCAAGCAAAATCCTCAACTCAAAATTAGAATTAACTTCCTCAATTCATAATTCTAATCAATAATGTCTCATCATAGTTCACGGATAATTGATACATTGATAATTTAACTAGAAGAGTCCTAAGGATTCAAACAATCTAAGTCACCGATTTTTTTTGTAGCATGAAAACATAGATGTTTCCCCTTATCTAAATAATTACCTTTGATCCAAAATCGTCAAGAATTGACATCCTCACTAAAGATTCACTCAAATCACTCAAAGTGTTTTAAGGTTCAAATTAAGCACTCAAAAGTCAAACATGAAGAGTTATTACCATAGGCTTACATGAAAATCAAATCTCCACCACTATAAAATGAGATGACACATAAATCAAAAGGTCTTTAAAAAGGGTTGTAACGGGGCTTGGGTTAAAGGTGTGGATAAAGGCTAAAAGAGAAGGTTAGAATCGAGATTGAATTGATAATTTACCTAACTAGATAAATAAATTGATACTAAATAATTACAATAATTGAAATCTTATCACTAATAACACGAACTTCTTCTCAGAATGTGAAATTAACTGCTTAAGCTCAAATAACAAAGAACTAATAATGAATATATTTCCAATTTTTTTCTTTTTTTTACGAATAAGTATTTACAGTAATAAGAGAATTTAACAACTGAAATAAAGAACATAGTTAGGCGACTGCTCAAATCAAATCTCGACAAAAATGAGTTAATTCAATAGGGAAAATTCTTAATGAATCAAAAAGAGTGAGTTTTGGGTTAATATTAAGGGTAAATCAAGAAACAATTTATTAGGATTCAAAGGGGTTCACTAGGGGTCAATTATGAAGGTAGGCTTTTTATGGAGTAAGTGGGTTAAATCCTAGGTGCCTTTATCATCTCAGTATATCAAATCAAAGGTGTGGTCTCGACATGTATAATCGAAGCAAGTTCTAGAATAACAAATCAATATTGACACACTCATAATCAATAAAGTGAGCAAGAAAAGAATATGCTCTAAAAGGCTCAAAATCTCACAAAAATTATGGTTTTTGATGTCAACCTTGCAAATTTCAAACTTCAAAGTAATATTTAAATTTAGGTAAACAACCTAGAAAATTTTTAATTCTGAAAATAGACTTATCATGCTCGATTCTCTAATGTCTTAAAGTTTAAACCATCGATGCACAATTACCTATGACTTAATTCAAAACATATCAATAAAAATCATAAGTCAATAAAAGTTTCATTCTAATAGTAATATGAGAAAATTACTAAGGACAAGATATCATTCAAGGATTTTGCTATAATTAACCTCCCCACACTTAAGATGTACATTGTCCTCAATGTACAAAGATCAACAATGACAATAAAATAAGAAAATCATAAGAGGGGGAGAGAAGTGAACTTCCTGAATTTTGGATGGAGTCAATGAAAAGAAACCGGAGAAATTCAGGCGGAGGTGGGGGAGGATACTCCGGTGGTGTGGTCATTCCTTAACAGCCCGTTGAACCTAAATTAAGGAAATCAAAATATAATAATATAAATAAAAGACAAGAAAGATAAAAGAAAAGAATTTAAAAATGAAAATAAAAGAAAAAGAAAAAATAAATGGACTCAAAGGTCCTTGTCTTGTCGAGTAAATGAAGCGGCCGGCATGAACTTATGTAGAGTGGTCGCGCACGGGGAGACTGCGCCAGGATCCTTTCGCTTTTTCGACATGGGGATGGTGGCCTTGGTCTTGCCTCTAGTATTAGTCATTGTGTATGCTGGCAAGCATGGTGGTTGGTGTGGTAGCGGTGTAAAGACGGAATAAGGAAAATGAGGAAAGGGAAATGAAGGATGAAAGACAATGGGAAAAGAAAAGGTACAAGAAAAATGGGTTTTCGAGCTGGGGAAGAAGGGAGAAGAGATAAAAGTGGAGGAGGAGGGTGGTGGTCGGAAAAGGGGTGTGGTGGCTGGCGATGGAAAGGGGGGAAAGCTGTGATAGCTAGGGTTGGGGAGGAAGGAATTTGGGGAAGAAAGTGAACAGAAAAATATGTTTAAATAGAGATTGGGAAACATGGTCGTGGCCCACGCCCGTGTGTCCTGGGTGTGTTAGGTCACACGACCGAGTCGCACGGCCGTGTGATGCGTTGTTCGTTTCTCCCACGCCTGTGTAGGGGTTTCCACGCCCATGTTGCTTTAATTAGTGTCGACCACGGCTTAGAGGCACGGGCGTGTCGCACGCCCGTGTAGATTTCTCAGTGTCGACCACAACCGAATTGCACGGCCGTGGCATTTTATTGCAGCCCGTGTTTTTGAGGAAAATTTTTGTCCTTGATTTGCACAGTCTCTGCCCTGCCGATGTGCCTATTCGTGGTGTCCACACGGCCACGGCCACGCCCGTGTGCAAGGCCATGTGGTAGGGAAACTTGCGCTTTATTGATTTGGTTAGTTCTTAGTTAGGTGCTAGAAATTGAAAAGATGGACGTTAGTGGGGTTAGTGCTCGGGTTGCCTCCCGAGAAGCGCTCGTTTAAAGTCTTAAGCTAGACTTACCTCTCATGCGCATACTCATGGTGGTTTGAGGAGTTGATACTCTTTCTCCTACTATCAGTTCTATGATCACTATATAGTTTGAGTCGAGTAGTGTTTACCTTAAAAGTGCCGAACTTAGGATGAGTTACCTCGATCGTTCCATATGGAAAGACAGTGAGTACCGTGAAAGGGATCTCTTCATTTGTATTAAGGTCTGAAGTGGCGATTCGAGGGTCTGTCTTATCCAACAATACCCGATCTCTAACCTTGATGTGATTTGCTTCTCCTTAAGTTCGTCATGGAGTTGCTTTGGTTTTGTTTCCTGTGTTCTTGTTTTATCTTTGGCATGTGTCCTCCACTCGTCTAGTTCATCGATCTGAAGCCTTCGCTCCTCATGAGTTATTTCATTGTTGGCATGAGGACTAGGATGTGGCTCAGTTGTGTATTTTCGAGGTGCTTCCTAAAAAGAGGGTTGAACCGAATGGTTATTAATAGAATTTATGTACTCACCTTTATTACTCGACGGCCTAACCGAGTCATGAGCCTGAAGAGTGATCGTTTCGTCACCTACGCGAAGTGTAAGCTTACCTGTACCAACATCAATTCTAGTTTTAGCAGTTGCTAAAAAGGGTCACCCTAGAATTAAAGGTGCGTTACTGTCCTCATCCATGTCTAGAACAACGAAGTCAACTGGGAATATAAATTTATCGACTTTTACAAGCACATCCTCGACAATTCCCTTAGGAAATCTAATAGTTTTATTTGCTAGTTGAATGCTCATCCTAGTTTGTTTATGTTTCCCAAGACCTAGTTGCTTAAACATTTTATAGGGCATGACGTTAATACTCGCCCCTAAATCAGCTAAGGCATTATTAACAGCTAAACTACCAATTAAACAGGGAATAGTAAAACTCCCTGGATCCTTTAATTTATCGGGTAGTTTATTCTGTAGAATGGCTAAGCAGACTGCGTTTAGCTCCACGTGCGATGCATTGTCTAACTTCCGTTTGTTTGCTAGAAGCTCCTTCAAAAATTTAGTTGAGTTGGGCATCTGCGAAAGAGCTTCAATAAACAGTAAGTTAATATGTAGCTTTTTTAAGAGTTTAAGAAATTTACCAAATTGCTCATCTGTGCGGTCTTTCTTCGTCACGTTAGGATATGGCACACGAGGTATACACTCTTTACTTACCAGTTTCTGTGTATCGTGGCTTACCTTACCCTCACATTTACTTACCACAGGTTCTTGCCTCGGTTTAGATTCAGATTCTACTAACCCTTCGTTGTTGCACACCGTGATGGTATTGAGATGCTCCCTTGGATTGGGTTTAGTATTACTTGGCAAGCTTCCTTGTGGTCGTTCTGAGATCAGCTTAGCAAGCTGACCTATTTGGTTTTCGAGCCCTTGAATCGATACCTGCTGATTTTTGAGTGCTGTTTCGGTATTTTGAAAATGGTTTTCTGACACCGAGATGAATTTAGTTAGCATCTCCTCAAGGTTTGGCTTCTTTTCCTGTGGGTAGGGTTGTTGTTGAAAGCCTGGAGGGGGTTGTTGTCTCTGATTTCCTTGACCACCCCATGAGATGTTTGGGTGGTTCCTCCAACCTAGATTGTAAGTGTTACTATAAGGGTTATTTTGAGGTCTAGAATTATTACCCATATAGTGAACTTGTTCATTCTCAGTGCTCGGGTTCTAAGATGGGTATTCCGTATTGTTCGTCTCTCCTCCATTTGTATTGCACTGCATCACTGGATGTACCTTCAAAAAACCACATAAACTATCAATTTTTTTACTTAAAAGCTCTACCTGTTTTGATAGCATTGTCACTGCGTTGAGGTTGAAAACACTGGCTGCCTTTGTTGGCTTCGTCCTCATAACTTTCCACGGATAGTTATTCAGTAACATCTCTTCAATGGATTCATAGGCAGCCTCAGGTGTTTTGTTGTTTAGCGTACTTCCAGCGGCTGCATCAATTAATTGTCTAGTTGAGGGGTTCACACCGTTGTAAAAGGTTTGAACTTGTAGCCATAATGGTAACCTATGGTGAGGGCATCTTCTCAATAGGTCCTTGTATCTCTCCCATGCATTGTAAAGTGTTTCTAAATCCATTTGCACAAAAGAAGAAATATCATTCCTCAACTTAGCCGTTTTAGCCGGCGAAAAATATTTGATTAAAAATTTTTCGATCATTTGCTCCCATTTAGTGATTGATCCTCGTGGTAACGAGTTCAACCACTGTTTAGCTTTATTCCTCAACGAGAAGGGAAAGAACCGAAGGCGAATGGCATCATCAGAAATGCCATTAATTTTAAAAGTATTGCAAAACTCCAGAAAATTTGCCAAGTGATTGTTTGGATCCTCATCCTACAAACCATCAAACTGAACAAATTACTGAATCATCTGAATAGTGTTAGGTTTTAGTTCAAAATTATTTGCAGCAACAGCAGGTCTAACAATAATTGATTTAGTTCCAGTTAAATTAGGTTTAGTAGAATCATACATAGTAAGAGGAGCAGGATTTTGATTCACCGGGTTTGCGGCAACCACAGGAGGTAGCGGATTATTATCAGCCATCTCTTCGGTAATATTGGTTTCGTCTTCTTGCTCTTCTTCTATGTATTGTAAACTTCGCCTTATTTCCCTACGATTTCTGCGAACGGTGCTTTCTATCTCACTATCGTAAAGCAATGGTCCTGACGGATTCCTTCTAGTCATAAACTTAAATTACCTGCCAGAAGCAAATAAAAGAAAAATTAGCAAATAAAAATTAAAATAAAATAAAAATTGCAATAAATTAAAAATGGCTAAAGTAATAAAAATTTAGCGTTCCTAATATCTCAGTCCCCGGCAACGGTGCCAAAAACTTGATGTGTCTCTCACTAACTATGATCACAATAAAGGCAAGCACACCTATCGTTATATAGTATAGTTATGGTAAGACCGGTAATATCGTATCCACAAGGACCAAGAGTACTAGTAGTTACTATCTTTTTATTATATAGCCTAAGAATTGGAGTGATTTCTTTTTAAACTAAATTTAATTGGGAGCACGATAGAGAACGAATTGGGAAAATACTTTTTACACAACTTTATGAGAGAGACAATACACAAGGAAGAATCCACCTAGACTTCACTTATTACTTTTGATTCATATGATTTATTCACTTGACTTAATCCGTAGAAATCCCTGATTTATGTTAATATCTCTTTCAAGACTAAAAACAACTGACTCTAGGTTGATTAATTGAAATCTCTTTCTAATTAAAACCCCTATTATCGCATTAACTCGATCTATGGATTCCCTTATTAGATTTGACTCTAATCCGGTAGATTTTCGTCGCCCTATTTCTAGGGTTGCAATCAAGTCCGCTTAATTATGTTGATCTACTCTTAAACTTGGACTTTTGCTCCACTGAGTAAGAATATTCGACTTGGATCAATAACCTAAATTATCAAAACAAGAATAAGAACTCACAATTAAGAATAAGAACAAGTATTTATCTTATAAATCAAATAATAATAAGATCCGCCTTAGGTTTCATCCTCCCTTAGGTATTTAGGGGGTTTAGTTCATTGTAACATCCCGAAATTGGGCCTAGTAGGATTGGGCCCAATGGGCCTTGATTTAAAATTTTTAGAGAACAAGAGATCGGCTTAAATGCAAGTTGGACCTATTGGATAAGTGATTTTGGAAGGTTAGAAGGCTTCTATGATGTCCCGGGATCAAACTTTGGCTTTAGGGAAATTTTGGTTTTAGGTGAAAAAAACCCTGGAAGTTGGCAGGTAGGCCTTAAGAATAAAATGTGGGGAAAAATGACACAAGTGGAGTGTGTGGTGTAGTGGAAAAGTGACGCCACATAAGGAACAAGGGGGTGACGCCACAGGGAAGGAAGGAGGTCCAAGGTTCAAGTCTTGGCTCTTGCATTTTGGTTTTATTTTTACATGGACTTTAATATTTGGCTATAGATTCAAATTTAGTTGCGCATGGTTTAAGACACAAGAGGAGCTTGTGGCCAAGTGGTTAGCGGTGTGGATTATGTTGTAGGGGAGCCTGGGTTCGAATCTCATGAGAAGCAAGGGGGTATTTATTTTTCGGATTAGACGGCAAGAGTTTCAGTTGAATTTAAACTCTACTGACGAAGGGATCCCACATCGGAAAGATACAAAGAAGGAAGGTGGAGGGGTAGCTATATAAAGAGCATTCCAGGAGGAGAGTTAACATACCTTGGTGGGCGTTTGGGCACAGGAGCGGTCGCAGCGCGGTTTAACACCAGACTCCTATCAGGTGTGTAACTCTCTCTACTCTAGTTGTAGAGCGGCAAATGCCGAAGTGCCTGTCACGGCAATAGTAGCCACACGAGCGTGCGAGCGCACGTGTGGGGCTTCGACGCGATAGTTGAGGCCATCAGTAGTATTCTTGTGGGTTGGGGCTACTTAGGCCGCGATGGGCTGAAGTGGGCCCAATGGGCCCGTGGGCCCTTATGAGTAAATTGTGCAATTGTGTAGAATATAGTGAACTAGACTAGGTGGAACTTATATACATGGCTAGATTTGTGCTAGGTGGGCCACACGAGCGTGTGGGCCCGAATGGGCCGGAATTGAGTTTTAGGCCCAATCGTCCGGTACGACTGGAAATGGTAGCTGAGTAGCTCAGGGCGACATTTGGGCCTTTGGGAAAGGCCATTGCTGGTGCAAAATTACCAATATACCCTTGGTGGGTAAATTACAAAAAAGCCCTTGGTAGGTCAAATTACGGTTATACCCTTAGAGGTTGATTAGCGTGATTATGTTATTTTATGTCTATCTGATTATGATGGTAATTCATGTTATACTTATATTTGATATATGTTTAGCATACATGACATACTGCATACACGAATTATTATGTCATATTGCACGGGTGTAATGAGAGGAGGGGGAAGGCTTGTTTCTAGACTGTCACCAGTGGTTTTGGCCACACAGTGGGTTGGCCCTGCTTTCTATATTATAATCGTGACTAAGTCTCAGTGGTTTTGACCACCAGTGGTTTTGACCACACATATAATATTTGTGACTACGGTCACCAGTGGTTTTGACCACACATGGATTATTTGTGACTCGTCCCAGTGGTTTAGTACCACAGTGGGTTGGCCCCACATGTTGATTACGGGATTGTCATCAGTGGTTTTGACCACACGGTGGGTTGGCCCCACCATATGATTTGTGACTGCGGTCACCAGTGGTTTTGACCACACTTATATGATTTGTTACTACGGTCACTAGTGGTTTTGACCACCAGTGGTTTTGACCACACGGGGTAGACACAGGAGTTCGGATGGTTAGGTTGGGTTTGCATGAATTGCATATTGACTTATGTATTGTGTAAGTGCTTTCTTATTATCGGGATGGGGATTTATACACTGAGTCTCGGTGACTCACCCCTTCCCTTACATTTTGCAGATGAGGCTTAGATCGCGGATTTGGAGCCGGGGAGGACTCGAGGTGGCCATGCAACTTATTTTCGGGTTTTGACTTTAAATTAAAATTTAGGTTTTTATTTATTTACTTTAAGTTTGGTTTTGGTTTTGTAATAAGGCCGCTGAGTATTATTTTGGGTTTTATTTTTTATATACTTGCTTTCATTTGATTAGATTATGCATGTGCTTAATAATTTGATTTGCTTAAATAACCGGTAAAAAGCAGCGTTTTCAAATTTAATTTCTTAAACAACTCCAAACACAAATGGTTCTTAACTCGACTATGCTTAACTCACTTGGTTTTTAATAAGTATCGAAAGGTTTTCCAAAACTATAAACAACAAATAGATTTCCAACAAAAGAGGGTTTTTTCGGGTTTTAAAGCAACCAAAAACGATTTCAACTATACTCTACACGGGGTTTCCTAACCTTTTAAACGGTAAAGGAGTTTTCAATAGAAATAAATCGGCAAACTTGTTTTAGTCAAAACGTTTTCACTCCGTAATATGCCAGATTCGGTCGTGGTGTGTTGACCGGGTTTGGGGTGTTACTATTTTGGTATCAGAGCCTAGGTTCAAAAACTCGACTGTGGGTTTGGGTTCAAAAATGTTTTCAAAAGATGGTTTGGAAAATGGTTTAGAAAAATATATATCTATTTTTTTTTGAAATATGGCACCCGAGTCTCCTAAGACCAATTCACACCGTGTAAGTTTCACGATACTTTGCTTTGTTATATCTTTGTATTTTGAATATCTATTCTGTGTGTTTGGGTTGGATGTGATGTTCGGATATAGAGTTGATTACGTCTAAATATTTTTACGCTTTAATGGTTAGGTGTTTTTAAGTATGTGTAGGATTTCTAAATTCTAGTTAAAAGTATATTAGGGTTATTGGAATCAGAGTGCGCAGCGTGAGCACAATGTTGTAGGTTAGGTTGTACGAATGTTCCTGTAGTTGGAAATTTCGAGGATGAAATTTCTTTTAGGAGGGTAGATTTGTAACATCCCGAAATTGGGCCTAGTAGGATTGGGCCCAATGGGCCTTGATTTAAAATTTTTAGAGAACAAGAGATCGGCTTAAATGCAAGTTGGACCTATTGGATAAGTGATTTTGGAAGGTTAGAAGGCTTCTATGAAGTCCCGGGATCGAACTTTGGCTTTAGGGAAATTTTGGTTTTAGGTGAAAAAACCACGGAAGTTGGCAGGTAGGCCTTAAGAATAAAATGTGGGGAAAAATGACACAAGTGGAGTGTGTGGTGTAGTGTAAAAGTGACGCCACATAAGGAACAAGGGGGTGACGCCACAGGGAAGGAAGGAGGTCCAAGGTTCAAGTCTTGGCTCTTGCATTTTGGTTTTCTTTTTACATGGACTTTAATATTTGGCTATAGATTCAAATTTAGTTGCGCATGGTTTAAGACACAAGAGGAGCTTGTGGCCAAGTGGTTAGCGACATGGATTATGTTGCGGGGAGCACAGGTTCGAATCTCATGAGAAGCAAGGGGGTATTTATTTTATGGATTAGGCGGCAAGAGTTTCATTGAATTTAAACTCTCTTGACGAAGGATCCCACATCGGAAAGATACAAAGAAGGAAGGTGGAGGGCTAGCTATATAAAGAGCATTCCAGAGGAGAGTTAACATACCTTGGTGGGCGTTTGGGCACGGGAGTGGTCGCAGCACGGTTTAACACCGCACTCCTATCGGTGTGTAACTCTCTCTACTCTAGTTGTAGAGCGGCAAATGCCGAAGTGCGATCCACGGCAATAGTAGCCACACGAGCGTGCGTGGGCACGTGTGGGGCTTCGACGCGATAGTTGAGGCCATCAGTAGTATTCTTGTGGGTTAGGGCTACTTGGGCGGCGATGGGCCGAAGTGGGCTCAATGGGCCCGTGGGCCCTTATGAGTAAATTGTGCGATTGTGTAGAATATAGTGAACTAGACTAGGTGGAACTTATATACATGGCTAGATTTGTGCTAGGTGGGCCACACGAGCGTGTGGGGCACAGAATGGGCGGAATCGAGTTTTAGGCCCAATCATCCTCTGACCAGGAAATGGTAGTAGCTGAGTCGCTCGGGCGACATTTGGGCCTTTGGGAAAGGCCATTGCGAGTACAAAATTATCGATATACCCTTGGTGGGTAAATTACGAAAATGCCCTTGGTAGGTAAAATTACGGTTATACCCTTAGAGGTTGATTAGCGTGATTATGTTGTTTTATGTCTATCTGATTATGATGGTAATTCATGTTATACTTATATTTGATATATGTTTAGCATACATGACATACTGCATACACGAATTATTATGTCATATTGCACGGGTGTAATGAGAGGAGGGGGAAGGCTTGTTTCTAGACTGTCACCAGTGGTTTTGACCACACAGTGGGTTGGCCCCGCTTTCTATATTATAATCGTGACTAAGTCTCGATGGTTTTGACCACCAGTGGTTTTGACCACACATATACTATTGTGACTACGGTCACGATGGTTTTGACCACACATGGATTATTGTGACTCGTCTCGGTGGTTTGGTACCACGATGGGTTGGCCCCACATGTTGATTATGGGATTGTCATCGATGGTTTTGACCACACACGGTGGGTTGGCCCCACCATATGATTTTTGACTACGGTCACCAGTGGTTTTGACCACACTTATATGATTTTCGACTACGGTCACGAGTGGTTTTGACCACACTTATATGATTTGTGACTACGGTCACGGTGGTTTTGACCACGGTGGTTTTGACCACACCTGGTAGACACAGGAGTTCGGATGGTTAGGTTGGGTTTGCATGAATTGCATATTGACTTATGTATTGTGTAAGTGCTTTCTTATTATTGGGATGGCAATTTATACACTGAGTCTCGGTGACTCACCCCTTCCCTTACATTTTGCAGATGAGGCTTAGATCGCGGATTTGGAGCCGGGGAGGACTCGAGGTGGCCATGCAACTTATTTTCGGGTTTTGACTTTAAATTAAAATTTAGGTTTTTATTTATTTACTTTAAGTTTGGTTTTGGTTTTGTAATAAGGCTGCTGAGTATTATTTTGGGTTTTATTTTTTATATACTTGCTTTCATTTGATTAGATTATGCATGTGCTTAATAATTTGATTTGCTTAAATAACCGGTAAAAAGTAGCGTTTTCAAATTTAATTTCTTAAACAACTCCAAACACAAATGGTTCTTAACTCGACTATGCTTAACTCACTTGGTTTTTAATAAGTATTGAAAGGTTTTCCAAAACTATAAACAACAAATGGATTTCCAACTAAAGAGGGTTTTTCCGGGTTTTAAAGCAACCAAAAACGATTTCAACTATACTCTACACGGGGTTTCCTAACCTTTTAAACGGTAAAGGAGTTTTCAATAGAAATAAACCGGCAAACTTGTTTTACTCAAAACATTTTCACTTCGTAATATGTTAGATTCGGTCGTGGTGTGTTGACCGGGTTTGGGGTGTTACATTCATAATGATAGAGGGAAACATCATAGAATAGGAAAAACAACAAAACATAAGAAAACCCAAAAACTTCTAAAGAACTTGATGGGAGATCTTCAGTCTTGATGGAGATCCTTCTTCCGAGCTGCTCCTGATGGCTGTCTTCGAGTATTTTCTGCCTTCTACTCTACGTCTCCTTTTAGGTTACCCCCTAACTTAAAAATATCCTATTTCACTTATCTCATGTCCATTTTTGTCCAACTATTTAACCAATGGTCTAATTACCATTTAAGGACCTCCAATTTAAAATTTCATAGAAATTGGACACTTCTAACATGTGGAACTCAACTTTTGCACTATTTACAATTTAGTCCTTTTGACTAAATTGAGTACCCAAACGTCGAAATTTTCGAACAAAATTTTCACAGAATCTTTCTGTAAAATCGTAGACCATAAAAATATAATAAAAAGAATATTTTTCTCAAATCGATTTGTGGCCCCAAAACCACTTTGTTCGACGTAGGCCCAAAATCGGGTGTTACAATTCTCCCCCTCTTTAGGGATTTTAGTCCCAAAATCTTACTTACGAGAAAGAAGTTGCTTTCAACTCTCTGAAACACTTTCACTAATCTTCTCAGAATTACAAATCGATTTAATTTCATATATCTTTTTCCAATATCCTTTAAACTTTAGCACACAGTACGGGAGTACACCGTCAAAATCTGAACTACTCTCTTAGACTTATCATGGATATAAAAAAAATTACTGTGCTAAAATGCAACTGCATACTCAGATTTTCCTATGGCTTATCCCATAATTGCGATGTAACCTCCGGATCTCTATCCGACATAATAGAACTGGCACTCTGCGTAATTTAATAACCTCAGAAACATATTACTCGGCTAATCTATCAAATAAGAAATCTGTACATAATGAAATGATTATACGGATCTTTCTTTGTCAAATGATCAACCATAAACCAATTAACATCTTTCTTTTTGGGGATAATGACAATCCCGATATGAAATCTATGGTAACTCTATCTCATTATCACTCCCTTACCATCACTGACTATATTAGTCCTGCATATACTTGATTTTAGCTTACTTACTAGCAAATAGACATCTGAACATAAAGTCAAAAATATCGTGATACATACTCAATCACCAGAACATCTACTCCTATAACTGCACATTTTATTATTCTTGGATGAATCGACGAGCTACTACTGATTCTCGTACAAAATTTCTGTACAAACTCTAGGTTATCCAATACGTGAATTCTATCTCAGAACAATAATAATAACAGGAATCAGGTCCAACCTGAAATTCGGAATAGAAAGTCGTTTCACACTGTACTCGTTTAGTTCACCACTCTCTATCACATCTCTGAGCTTCTCAATTCACAAAGAAAGAATCGCTTAAGCTTTTAACTTAGCTAGTACTAGTCCATCATCAAACAAGATCAATCAAGTAACCAGTACTCACAAAAATAAACAAAGATTTTCCATTCAAGCATCTGTAACCATACTTGCTTTCCAAAAGGTAAGTCGATAATTACTCTCGTTCTTTTAACATCTCAAAACATTCACGTTGTCTTAGTTTCAGATCTTTCTGCGACATTAGATACTTTAACCCATTAGGATTAGGAAGCATATGACACTTTTCGTCGAACATACGAAATCATCCAGTTCACAACACATATATAAAAGTGGTCGTCTCTAAATCATTAGTCGAACAGTTCTTTTTCATGTGACTTTAATCGTCTGAATGTGCAAACTACTTCTTTACATTCTTGTATTAAAACATATTATGATCTGTTCAATAGTACATCATTGAAAAATCGCAATTTCCTTACTCAATTCAAACTAAACTCAGAACTAGAGCTTCGGTTAATAATACTTTTAACTATTTAGAACTTTGCTAACATGCATAGATCATTCAAATTTTCATAAATGTGATGAATTTATCAATCGGTATAGCTTTAACTCATAATAACATCATTCGATTAGAACAATCCAATAGGCATATCTCTGTATCATACTTTCCAGAATACAATTTCTTCATTCAGACTATCCGTTTATATACTCGTGAATGTACAAAATTCATTACTATACTTTAGGATACTTTAAATACACATAACTCAATTGAATCGAATAGCTGAAACTAGCTTCTTCTTTATACGTGACATTGCATAATCTATGTAATCTTTAAACCATTTTGGTATTTCTTCTAAAGCTGTTTTCACTTTCCAACTATTCTCATCTCTGTATACATTACTAATTATTTCATTACTGAACTCTTTAGTTTCACACTTATGAACTTATTCAACATGGTTCTCGTAAAATTTTGTCATAAAGCATCACTGGTAAGGGGGTGAGGTCGTAAAGCCTCTAAATTGACCCTCATAAATACACACATATGACTTAGCATTCATCATTAACGTAATATCATCATAATCACATAATTCACTTCAGACAATTTAATATACTTATTCATTTTACGAATGTTTTTTTCCATCCTCAATTTCAAACAATGAATTTACTTACTAACATTTGTAAAATTAGAGAACGCCTTACGGGTTTGAGTACGTCGTTTACTTGATGCCATTGTAACAGCCCGATTTAAGAGCTAGTCAGAATAGTGATCTCGGGATCACTAATCCGAGGCAAGATAAAATTTGTTTCTTGATATTTTATGAGTCAGTGCATGATTTTATTAGTGCATGAAAATTTTGGTGCTTTAATTTTAGCGATTTCATGTTTAATCGCGAAAAAGGACTAAATCGCATAAAGTGCGAAAGTTCCATTTTATAAGCTAAAGGTACCAAATAGCCATAGAGTGATAATTGGAGGTCTTTAAAAGGCAATTAGCCCCCAAAATTGTAATGTCCAGCCATAGGGGACAAGAGTTGTCCAAGTTGTTCAAAGTTGGTGAGTAGGTGGACTAAAATTGATAGTTTAGTATTAAATAAAGAAAGAAAAGATATCATCTTTTCTTCCTCACTTCTCCACCGAAAATTAGCAGCAAATAGAGGGTAGAAAACCTCAAAAATTTCAGCACACTCATCTCTTTACAAGTGTTCTAGTGTTCTTTTCTTGAAAATAGTTATACATTTGAGGCCCCTAAAGCTTAAGCTTTCAAATGAGGGGACTATTGTACAATGAAAAGTTTAGAGTTTTGCCATAAGAGCTTTCATTGTTATTTGCTGCATTTTTATGGAAGAAATGAAGTCTTAGTTGTTGGATGAACAACTTTTGTGAAAGGTGTTGTCTTGAAAACACCTAATTTGGACCTTGATGAAAAGGTTAAAAAAATTTGTAGTAAATATGTGAAATGTTGAGTTCTGATGATAGCTGTAAGAGTATTAAATGTTCACCTAGGCTTGTTGAAGGTAGAAATATGATTAGAATTTATTTCTGAGCCTAGGGGAAAATGGTCATTTTGCCAAAGTCTAGGGGCAAATTAGTAATTTTGCCAAAGCATGTTTATTGAAATGCTTTTATTAATGTGATGATTAAAATGAGCTGATTTGCTATTATAGAGCAAGAAGAACCAAGAATTTACCTCGATCGAGAAAGAACAAAGTCTCGAATTAGATCGACGGTTTAGCTCAATTTGAAAACGAGGTAAGTTTGTATGTGATTAATGCAACATTTATGTTAGCATGTTGAGAATGCTTGGCATTATATTGATGCATGATGCTCTACTAAATTGAGTAGTTAATGTTAAATGAGATGATGAAGTCCTAATGGACCATATTGATTATGAAAATGCTATCATCGAGATGTGAAATAGATAAGGTCCCGTATAAGACCATGTCTGTGACATGGCCTCGGCACCGAGTTGAGATCCCGTATAAGACCATATCCACGATATGGCTTCAGTAATGAATATGAGAATCGTATAAGACCATATCCGGGATATGGCATTGATACATGGTATGAAATTCCATATAAGACCATATCCGAGATATGGCATTGGCATCTAGAGGTGACTCCATGTAAGACCACCTCGGGGATGTGGCATTGGCTTCGTACCTACATTAGTGAAGATGAATATGCGTCTTGATTGTCCCTAGTGATTAATGGGATAAGTAGATGAGTTTAGAAGTAGAAATGAGATTGTACTAAGTCATGTGAATGAGTGAATACAGGTACTCGTGAATGAGTCACGAAAAAACGATTACGATATGTGGCACGGTATGTGCTAAAGAAGGGCAAGTGTGAGTAAGTATGGCGAGAAACCTATGACTTGTGTATGGTAAATTAATGCCATGAATGGATTATATTATGAGCTTATTGTTGCTATTTATTTCCATACAAACTTACTAAGCTTTATGCTTACCCCTTTTCATTGCCCTTTTCCTTGTAGTATTGCCTAGATTACTCGAGGAACGTGAAAGCAGAAGTTCGGAGATCACACTTTCGACATCACTTTGGTATAACAATTTAGACTTATTTTGAGTTTGGCATGTATAGGACTCGAATATCTTGTTAAGTTGTAATTGTTAGCCAAAGTGTTGGCTATGTATGTATTAAGGTCATTTTGTAAACGGTTATTAGAATTGGGCCAATACTTGATGCTTTATATATTCAATGATGATGGAATTATGAAGTTTATGCTTGTGTGAATGTTATGAATTGAGTTCTTGAATGTGTCTTTGGGTTATGAGTTGCTTGGTATGAGTGTGAATGCTTGATAGGGTGGCAATGGCTTGGTAGATAGCCATCTAATTGTCTACACGGGTAGACACACGGGCGTGTGTCTAGGCCGTGTGTGACACACGGACAGCCCCATGGGCGTGTTGACCGACCGTGTGTCTCATTGCAAGCTAGGTTTACAAGTCAGTATGCTCAGTAGTAAACACACGGGCAGAGACACGGTCATGTGTCTCGGCCGTGTGAATGACACGGCCTAGGACATGGGCGTGTGCCCAGGCCGTGTGAAGTCTGCACTTTGCACTTGGGATTTAAATCGCCACACGGTTGAAGCACACGGGCGTGTGATAGGCCGTGGGGATCAATTCAGAGGCGACCACGGGCCAGCCACATGGGCATGTGCTAAGCCGTGTGATACAAGTCAGTGTCGACCACGGGTGTCGAACACGGGCGTGTGAAGTGGTACACAGGCGTGTCCTAGATCAACACGGGCGTGTGGCCCCTGTTTTGATGAAAAGTTTTCAAAGTTTGTAAAAGCTCCTGGTTAAATCCTGAAACCTCTCGGTGGTATGTTTAGGGCCTCGTAGGCCGAGAATGAGTAAGAAATGGGTTTAAATGAAATTTTATAGTCCGTTATTACATGTTCAAACAGGGTTAAGCATGGTAATGCCTCGCATCTGGTCCCATCGTCGGACACGGGTAAGGGGTGTTACATTTATTAGTATCGGAGCTACGGTTTAGTCGATTCTAGGACTAACGTAGCGTAAGTACGAGTCTAGCTATACATGCCATATGTAAGAGTGTCTGAGTAATGATAGTGTGATGGCTCCTGACGTTTAAAAAATCATTTTTATGTAGTATATGGATTCTGATCCAGATCGAACTGCAGCCGATGATGCTGCGAGTAATGCGCCGGCTCCCGCTCAAGGGATCGCGCCAACGAATAGTAGACCCAAGACCCTAGGTCAGGGATAAGAGGCCCGAGAAGCCTTTCTCCGCATGATGAGCAGCTGGTATACTGAGTATACCCGAGCAAATCCTAATGCTCAACCCCCTCCACCCGCACCAATCATTCAATCCACTCCCGTAGCTCCTCAAGTGGTTGAGGTAGTGAGAAGAGAAAGGCCTCCGATCGATAAGATACGGAAGCAAGGAGCTGAGGAATTCCAGGCCAGTAAGGATGATGATCAGGAGAGGGCGGAATTCTAGCTCGAGAATACCATCAGGGTATTTGATGAATTATCCTGCACGCCTGAGGAATGTTTAAAGTGTGCAGTATCTCTTTTGAGGGACTCAGCCTACCGATGGTGGAACACCCTTGTGTCGGTGGTACCAAGGGAGAGAGTTAGCTAGGAATTCTTCCAAGAGGAATACCGAAAGAAGTACATCAGCCAGAGATTCATCGATCATAAGAGAAATGAGTTCTTAGAACTGAAACAAGGCCGTATGTCAGTGACTGACTACGAACGGGAGTTCGTAAGGCTTAGCAAATATGCCCGGGAGTGTGTGTCTACCGAGGTAGTCATGTCCAAGAGATTCGAGGACGGACTGAATGAGGACATCCATTTATATGTTGGAGTCCTCGAATTAAAAGAATTTGTAGTATTGGTGGATAGGGCTTGTAAAGCCGAATAGTTGGCTAAAGAGAAGAGAAGAGCTGAGAATGAGTCCCGCGACTCGAGAAAAAGGCAGTTGAATAAGTCCTACCAATCCTCCTCTAAGAAATCGAGGGATTTTACCGCTCGATTAGTCACCTCAGCCGAGTTTTCAACCTGAAGTAAGGGCAAACAATTTTCGGGGTCTAAAGGGCAGACCACGTCAGTTGCTAGTGTGGGCAATGTTCAACCAAGTAGACCGGAATGCCCGTAGTGTGGAAGGTGCCATTCTGGTGAGTGTCGATCAAATGAGAAAGCTTGTTTCAGATGTGGGTCCTTAGACCACTTCATCAAAGATTGCCCCGAAGTGGGTGAGAAAGAGAACCTTCAGAATGCGAGACCGAGAAGTACTGCTAGAGGAAGGCCACCAAGAAACCCAGGAAATGAAATGGGTAACAAGAGTCCATCCAGAGAGCGAGCTGCAAGAGTCGAGGGTAGAGCACCGGCGAGAACATATGCCATTCGTGCTCGGGAAGAGGCATCTTCCCCCGACGTAATCTCGGGTACGTTTTCTCTTTATGATACTCATGTTATAGCTTTAATTGATCCAGGATCTACCCACTCATACATATGAATGAAATTAGTCTCTAGCATGAGCATGCCTATAGAGTCTACTGAACTCATCATAAGAGTGTCTAATCCTCTAGGCAAGTATGTGTTGGTCGATAGAGTTTGCAAAGGTTTCCCTTTGATGATTAAGGGTCATTGCCATTTGATGAGTTTGATGTCATCCTTGGGATGGACTGGTTAGTTACTAAGGGGGTAATTATGAATTGTGCGAAGAAGCATATTGAGTTGAAAAGTGAAAATGGGAATCTTATTCGTGTTGAATCAGATAAGCTAGATAGATCATCGATAGTGATATCAACCTTGTCGACTCAGAGGTATTTAAGGAAGGGGTACGAGGCTTACCTTGTCTTTGTGTTGAACACTAAAGAGACTGATTTGAAAATTGAGTCGGTACCCATAGTATGCAAGTACCTAGATGTTTTCCCGGAAGAGTTGCCAGGGCTACCTCCAGTTAGAGAGATTGAATTTGGAATTGAGTTAGCTCCGGGTACTGCCCCTATTTCTATTGTTCCATATATTATGGCCCCAACTGAGATGAAAGAGTTGAAAGCACAGTTGCAAGAGTTAACGGATAAAGGTTTTGCAAGGCCGAGTTTTTCTCCATGGGGTGCTCCCGTTTTATTTGTGAAGAAGAAAGATGGTTCTATGAGGTTATGCATAGATTATCGGCAACTTAATAAGGTGACTATGAAGAACAAGTACCCGTTGCCGAGGATCAATGATTTATTCGATCAATTGAAGGGAGCCACAGTATTTTCCAAGATAGATTTGAGGTCAGGGTACTACCAGCTTAGAGTCAAGGACTCAGATGTGCCGAAAATGGCATTTAGAACTAGG
The DNA here is from genome assembly GCA_025698515.1 of Gossypium sturtianum. Classification (NCBI taxonomy): domain Eukaryota; kingdom Viridiplantae; phylum Streptophyta; class Magnoliopsida; order Malvales; family Malvaceae; genus Gossypium; species Gossypium sturtianum. The sequence continues at coordinate 61,083,918 of CM046952.1, forward strand.
TATGGCCACTATGAATTTTTGGTCATGCCTTTTGGTCTAACGAATGCCCCTGCGATCTTCATGGATTTGATGAATCGCATTTTTCAGCCATACTTGGATAAATTTGTCGTGGTTTTCATCGACGACATACTGATCTACTCTCGAGATGAGAACGAGCAGGCCGAGCATTTGAGTACGGTTCTGCAAGTCTTGAGAGAAAAAACAATTGTATGCCAAGTTCAGTAAGAGTGAATTTTGGCTCAAGAAAGTGGGATTTTTGGGGCACATTGTCTCGGGAGATGGGATTAGAGTAGACCCGAGTAAGATTTCAGCAATTATTGATTGGAAACCGTCGAGGAGCGTAACCGAAGTAAGGAGTTTTCTAGGCCTAGCCGGCTATTATAGGCGTTTTGTCAAGGGGTTTTCCATGATAGCTACCCTGATGACGAAGCTTTTGCAAAAGGATGTGAGGTTCGATTGGACAGAAAAGTGTCAACAGAGTTTCGAGAAATTGAAGACGCTGTTGACCGAAGCTCCAGTTTTTGTGTAACCTGAATCGGGAAGAGAATTTGTGGTTTACAGTGATGCATCCCTGAACGGATGGGGTTGCGTACTTATACAAGAAGGTAAGGTGATTGCATACGCCTCTAGGTAATTAAAGACGCACGAGAAGAATTACCCGACTCATGATTTGGAGTTGGTCGCAATTGTGTTTGCGTTGAAGTTTTGGAGACATCACTTATATGGTGAAAGGTGTCAGATTTTCACTGACCATAAAAGCCTAAAATATTTGATGACTCAAAAGGAATTGAATTTGGGGAAACGAAGGTGGTTAGAGCTGATTAAGGATTATGAGTTGGTAATTGACTACCATCCGGGAAAGGCGAACGTAGTCGCAGATGCTTTGAGCAGGAAATCATTGTTTGCACTGAGAGCCTTGAATACTCAGATGGCTTTGTTGGATGATGGTTCCATTCTAGCTGAGTTAAAGGCTAGACCATTGTTCCTTCAAGAGATTTGTGAAGCTCAGAAAGAAGATAACAGCTTACAAGCCAAAAGAGTTTTATGTGAGTCAAATGATGAGTCAGACTTTCGAGTAAGTCCTGATGGATGTTTGACGTTTTGAGATAGAGTCTGCGTACCCAAAGATGATGAGATTATTCGTAAGATCTTGCATGAAGCGCATAGCGGATGTTTAACTGTGCACCCTGGCAGCACGAAGATGTACAACAATTTGAGGAAATGGTATTGGTGGTCTGGTATGAAGAAAGACATTTCCAAGTTTGTATCGAGATGCCTGATTTGTCAGCAAGTGAAGGTTGAACATCAAGTACCTTCAGGTTTACTTCAGCCCATTATGGTTCCTGAGTGAAAATGGGACCGTATTACCATGGACTTCGTGATAGGCTTACCATTGACTCCAAAGAAGAAAGATGCAGTATGGGTAGTGGCTGATAGACTCACAAAGTCAGCCCATTTTGTACCAGTACGAGTCGACTATTTGCTTGATAAATTAGCAGATTTGTACATGTCAGAGATAGTAAGACTTCATGGTGTACCGTTGTCAATCATTTCAGATAGAGATCCGAGATTCACGTCACGGTTTTGGAAAAAGTTGCAAGAGGACTTGGGCACAAAATTGAGTTTCAGTACAGCCTTCCATCCACAAACCGACGGGCAGTCGGAGAGAGTAATCCAGATACTCGAAGACATGCTTCGATGTTGTGTTTTGGAATTCCAAGGTAATTGGGAGAAATACTTACCATTGGTGGAATTCGCCTACAATAACAGTTTCCAGTCAAGTTTGAAAATGGCGCCTTATGAGGCATTGTATGGGCGTAAATGCTTAACGCCCTTGTATTGGTCAAAACTCAGAGAGAAACATATACACGGGGTCGATTTGGTTAAGGAAACTGAAGAGAAAGTAAAAGTGATAGGTAACTATCTGGAAGTCGCCTCAGATAGACAAAAGTCCTATTCGGATTTGAAAAGGAAGGAGATTGAGTTCAAAGTCGGTGATAAAGTGTTCTTGAAAGTATCACCTTGGAGAAAAGTCCTTAGATTTGGCTGGAAGGGCAAATTGAGTCCGCGTTTTATCGGACCTTATGAAGTTACCGAGAGGATAGGATCGGTAGCTTATTGGTTGGCCTTGCCACCTAAGCTGGAAAAGATTCATGATGTCTTTCACGTATCCATGTTGCGTCGATACCGTTCAGACCCTTCGTATGTCATAGTACCGACAGAGGTTGAGTTACAACCGGATTTGACTTATGGTGAAGAGCCGATTAAGATATTGGCGCAAGAGGTCAAACAGTTAAGGGGCAAAAGCATAGCCCTCGTGAAAGTATTATGGCAAAGGTACGGAATAGAAGAGGCTACATGGGAGCCCGAGGAAACGATGAGAAATCAATATCCCAACCTTTTCACTGGTAAGATTTTCGGGGGCGAAAATCCTTAAGGGGGAGAATTATAACAGCCCGATTTAGGGGCTAGTCGAAACAGTGATCTCGAGATCACTAATCTGAGGCAAGATAAAATTTTTTTCTTGATATTTTATGAGTCAGTGCATGATTTTATTAGTGCATGAAAATTTTGGTGCTTTAATTTTAGCGATTTCATGTTTAATCGCGAAAAAGGACTAAATCGCATAAAGTGCGAAAGTTCCATTTTATAAGCTAAAGGTACCAAATAGCTATAGGGTGATAATTGGAGGTCTTTAAAAGGCAATGAGACCCCCAAAATTGTAGAGGCCGACTATAGGGGACAAGAGTTGTCCAAGTTGGTCAAAGTTGGTGAGTAGGTGGACTAAAATTGATAATTTAGTTTTAAATAAAGAAAGAAAAAATATAATCTTTTCTTCCTCACTTCTCCACCAAAAATTAGCAGCAAATAGAGGGTAGAAAGCTTCAAAAATTTCAGCACACTAATCTCTTTACAAGTAAGTGTTCTAGTGATCTTTTCTTGAAAATAGTTGTACATTTGAGGCCCCTAAAGCTTAAGCTTTCAAATGAGGGGACTATTGTACAATATGGTAAAAAGTTTAGAGTTTTTCCATGAGAGCTTTCAGTGTTATTTGCTGCATTTTTATGGAAGAAATGAAGTCTTAATTGTTGGATGAACAACTTTTGTGAAAGGTGTTGTCTTGAAAACACCTAATTTGGACCTTGATGAAAAGGTTAAAATTTTTTGTAGTAAATATGTGAAATGTTGAGTTCTGATGATAGCTATAAGAGTATTAAATGTTCACCTAGGCTTGTTGATGGTAGAAATATGATTGGAATTTATTTCCGAGCCTAGGGGCAAAATGGTCATTTTGCCAAAGTCTAGGGGCAAATTAGTAATTTTGCCAAAGCATGCTTATTGAAATGCTTTTATTAATGTGATGATTAAAAAGAGCTGATTTGCTATTATAAAGCAAGAAGAACCAAGAATTTACCTCGATCAAGGAAAGAACAAAGTCTCGGATTAGATCGACGGTTTAGCTCATTTTGAAAACGAGGTAAGTTTGTATGTGATTAATGCAACATTTATGTTAGCATGTTGAATGATTGGCATTATATTGATGCATGATGCTCTACTAAATTGAGTAGTTAATGTTGAATGAGATGATGAAGTCCTAGTGGACCATATTGATTATGAAAATGCTATCATCGAGATGTGAAATAGATAAAGTCCCGTATAAGACCATGTCCGGGACATGGCCTCAGCACCGAGTTGAGATCCCGTATAAGACCATATCCGGGATATGGCTTCGGTAATGAATATGAGAATCGTATAAGACCATATCCGGGATATGGCATCGATACATGGTATGAAATTCCATATAAGACCATATCCGGGATATGGTATTAGCATCTAGAGGTGACTCCATGTAAGACCACCTCGGGGATGTGGCATTGGCTTCGTACCTACATTAATGACGATGAATATGCGTCTTGATTATCCCTAGTGATTAATGGGATAAGTAGATGAGTTTAGAAGTAGAAATGAGATTGTACTAATTCATGTGAATGAGTGAATACAGGTACTCGTGAATGAGTCACGAAGAAACGATTACGATATGTGGCACGGTATGTGCTAAATAAGGGCAAGTGTGAGTAAGTATGGCAAGAAACCTATGACTTGTGTATGGTTAATTAATGCCATGAATGGATTATATATTGAGCTTATTGTTGCTATTTATTTCCATACAAACTTACTAAGCTTTATGCTTACCCCCTTTCATTGCCTTTTTCCTTGTAGTATTGCCTAGATAACTCGAGGAACGTGAAAGCAAAAGTTCAGAGATCACACTATCGACATCACTTTGGTATAACAATTTAGACTTATTTTGAGTTTGGCATGTATAGGACTCGAGTATCTTTTTAAGTTGTAATTGTTAGCCAAAGTGTTGGCTATGTATGTATTAAGGTCATTTTGTAAACGGTCATTAGAATTGGGCCAATACTTGATGCTTTATATATTCAATGATGATGGAATTATGAAGTTTATGCTTGTGTGAATGTTATGAATTGATTTCTTGAATGTGTCTTTGGGTTATGAGTTGCTTGGTATGAGTGTGAATGCTTGATAGGGTGGCAATGGCTTGGTAGATAGCCATCTAATTGTCCACACGGGTAGACACACGGGCGTGTGTCTAGGCCGTGTGTGACACACGGACAGCCCCATGGGCGTGTTGACCGACCGTGTGTCCCCTTGCATGCTAGGTTTACAAGTCAGTATGCTTAGTAGTAAACACACGGGTAGAGATACGGCCGTGTGTCTTAGCCGTGTGAATGACATGGCCTAGGACATGGGCGTGTGCCCAGGCCGTGTGAAGTCTGTACCTTGCACTTGGCATTTAAATTGCCACACGACTGAAGCACACGGGCGTGTGATAGGTCGTGTAGATCAAGTCAGAGGCGACTACGGGCCAGCCACATGGGCGTGTGCTAAGCCGTGTGATACAAGTCAGTGTCGACCACCGGCGTGTTAAGTGGTACACGGGTGTGTCCTAGATCAACACGGGCGTGTGGCCACTGTTTTGATGAAAATTTTTCCAAGTTTGTAAAAGCTCCCAGTTAAATCTTGAAACCTCTTAGAGGTATGTTTAGGGTCTCGTAGGCTGAGAATGAGTAAGAAATGGGTTTAAATGAAATTTTATAGTCCGTTATTACATGTTCAAACAGGGTTAAGCATGGTAATGCCTCGCATCCGGTCCCGTTGTCGGACACGGGTAAGGGGTGTTATAGCCATAGTCCGACTATGGTCTTACACGTACACACATGTACTGCGATGGTCCAACAATGGTCTTACGTCCACAATGCCATAACCAAGTTATGGTCTTTTCACTGAAATGCCATAGCCTAGCTATGGTCTTACATTCCACACTTTGCCATGGTCCAACCATGGTCTTATTCGTCAATTCATCATTGAACGATCGCACTCATTTCCTTTCTAAGTTTCGTCTCATCACAAACACATTTCAATCATCTCAATATCATTTTTCAGAATTATCAAAAATAGCTCGGTTAGAAGCCATCTCTGTCTTAACAAAACAATTTCGTTAGAGCCGAGAGATATAACACTATCACGAGTAATAATATGGCATGTATAGCTAGACTCACATACGCTAGGTTAGTCCGAGAATTGACTAAACCATAGCTCTGATATCACTAAATGTAACACCCCTTACCCCTGTCCGACGCCTGGACAAGATACGAGGCATTACCAGACTTAAACAAAAATATTTATACAAAACCGGGCTATAAAATTTCATTCAATTTAAAATTTCTCATTCACATGCAAATCGCCCCTTATATGGGCCCACGAGGCCCAAAACATACATTGGGAATTGTTCGGGACTAAACCGAGAACTTAGGAAACTTTAAGAAGATTTAAAAAAAATTTCATCAAAACAGGGTTCACACGCCCGTGTGGCTTGGGACACGCCCATGTGGGTAGGCCGTGTGGTCACACACGCCCATGTCCTTAGCCCGTGTAACTCTCTGTTTATGACATCATCAACAAAATAGGGTCACACGGCCAAGTCACACGCTCGTGTGCTTAGGCATGTGGCGAATTAAATTCTGAAAAATAGATGTAGACTTCACAAGCCCTGGGCACACGCCCATGTCTCGGGGCCATGTTCTCCACACGGCTGAGACACACGGCTACGTCTCTACCCGTGTGGCCAAGAAAATGGCTATTTACCAAACTATTTGGCACCCTCATTTGCACATACTTAAACACAACTTCAATGGCATCTTTCATGGCATAACTGAGCACTTAAACATCATCAAACAAGTCATGATCCTAACGAATTCATATAACCTTATTCATGCATAAGACACCATACTTTGCCTAGCTTAAACTTATCAAAATTTCATGCCATGATTATCATCAACAAACCCTCAATCCATCCATACCAAAAACTCATAACCACAACACATGAAACCTTTAGTATAAGCACACACATATAAATAGGCATTACAACTCATTAACCAATATGAGCCACATCTCATGGCCATATACAAAATGAATCATATAATCATTATGAACTAACACATTTGGACAAATCAAATGATACATACACAATTGACTAAGTCCCTATACATGCCATAAACTCAAAGGGGTTTTGCATTCACTTATACCCAACATGATAGCTTGATAGTGTGATAGCATCTCCGGCGATCTCCAACTCAAGCTAGCATAAAACCCTATAAGATATGAGAAAGGAAGGGGAGTAAGCTACAAAGCTTAGTAAGTACGTATGTAAATAATAAACAATTGATTACCATGCTATTAACAATCCTTATTATAAGCTCTCAAGATAACGCCATTATTATTGCATAAAATTTCACAATTCATTTATGTTCATCTTGAGCTGTCTACTCGAGTTACAGTCACTAAATTATTTTCATCTGGAGCTACGAAACTCCAAATTAAGATCCGCTAATTTTCCTTGAAACTAGACTCACATATATTCTTACCATAGGATTTCCAGAATTTTTGGTTTAGCCAATCAGTACAGTTTATTCTTTAAAGTCTCCCCTGTTTCACTGTCCAACAGTTCTAACCCCTCTTCACTAAAAATTTATTTTCTCACTGCACAGAACTCAAATAACATTTCCATTTATTTCTCTTGAAAATAGACTCATCAAGAAATTTTAGTATATAAATTTTATCCCTTTATTATTTTTTTACAATTTTTAATGAATTTCTCAAGTCAGAACAGGGGATTCCGAAATCATTCTAACTCGGTCTCACAACAATTCAAATATCTCAGAATATGAGATTATTTTGCTTGCACCGCTTCTTTTATGTAAAAATAGGCTAAATAATATTTAATTTCATATCTTACTCAACCTCTAATTCGATTTCCACCATTTTTGGTGATTTTTCAAAGTGATACAGCTCCTGCTGTCCAAACTGTTTTATTGCTAAATTTACTCTATCATGTTTTCTTTATACTAATTCTCATTTACACACATATAATACCAAAATATACCCATTTTTATCCATTCCAATAACTAATCATTATAAATTATTTATAAGCCATTAATTGGCCAATTTAATCTATACATCAACAACAAAGACTTGAACATATCATTTCTCAATTTAATTTGGCCTAAAAGCCTTACACATGATTATCATCAAATCTTATCATGTATCCATTCATCATGAATGTAAATCACTAATCACAAGGTTATCAATATTTCACAAGTATAACTTATTCGTGTACATTCTTCTCCAGAATTCATCATATACCGAATTCACTTCACGTGAGTTCTATGTACATACCTGTACTACTCGTAACATAGTCACTTACTTTCTCGTTTTTAACGTACCCGTTGAACCACTCGAAATGCTAAAAGATACTCGAGAATCTCATACATATAGTACCGTATCAACGCCATATCCTCGATATGGTCTTACATGAAACATCATATCGACGCCATGTCCCTGACATGGTCTTATACGAAATTACATACCGAACACATTTCTCATGAATTTCGCATATGTACCTGTATCACTCCATCACATAACTTTAGCCCTTTTTCCATCTTTAACAAAAACTTTAATTTCTTTACCCCGTTGAACCACTTAGAATATCTAAGGATACTCGGAAATTGTCATGCACGTAGTAAGATGCCAATGTCATATCCCAGATATGGTCTTACGTGGGATCACATGTCGATGCCATGTCTCAGACACGGTCTTACACGATTTCATACCGAAGCCAGGTCCCAGACGTGGTCTTACACGGACTCACTATTCGATGCCGATGCCATATCCCAGATATGGTCTTACACGGGATCTCAATTCGGTGCCGAGGCCATATCCCAGATATGGTCTTATACGGGACCTCAGTAACCTTAGTGTCATGACATTTGTATTCTATCCATTCCTAAGGTTTAATCGGGGATTTTCATTCTTCGACATTTCGTCAAAATTGTCATTAATCAATTTCATAAAGACAATATACAATTCATGTAATATCAAAATATTAAAATACATAACATAAGGTTGTATTATTTACACACGAACTTACCTCAATACCAAAATGGTAAAAAGTGACTTAATCGTCAATTTCTCTCTTTTTCCCCCATTCTAGGTCTGAACCTCGTTTTCTTTGATCTATAACATCACATTTAGCTTACTTATTAGTCACATTATTCATTGTGACCTAAAACTCATACTATGGAAAAATTACATTTTTGCCCCTAAACTTTGTTATATTTACACTTTTGCCCCTAGGCTCGTAAAATGATTTTTATTCGATTTACTTGTATTTTAGGCCTATCCGAACCATTTTCATAACTATAGCAATCCACAATTTGCATTCATTTACACATTTTCATACATTTTCAACTTTTTACAAATTAGTCCTTTTTTTGCGATTTCATCGAAAATCACTTAGTAAAAGTCGTTTACTACACACCGAGCAATCATATTCTACCATTAGAAATCAAAGCACATGCATGTCATCCATGGGTAAATTTTTAAACACAAACTCTAGCTCAAAATAATGGTAGAAATAGCTAAACCGAGTTACGGGGATCTCAAAAATGTAAAGAACATTAAAATCGGGGCTTGGATGCACTTACTATTGAGCTTGAAAGCTTGAAAACCCTAGCCATGGCTTCCCCCATGCTAAACTCAGCCAAGGAAGAGGATGGACAAAGGTTTTTGGCTTTTATTTTGTCTTTTAGTCCATTTAATTACCAAATTACCAAAATGCCCCTAACTTAAAAATATCCTATTTCACTTATCTCATGTCCATTTTTGTCCAACTATTTAACCAATGGTCTAATTACCATTTAAGGATCTCCAATTTAAAATTTCATAGAAATTGGACACTTCTAACATGTGGAACTTAAGTTTTGCACTATTTATAATTTAGTCCTTTTGACTAAATTGAGTGCCCAAACGTCAAAATTTTCGAACGAAATTTTCACAAAATCTTTTTGTGAAATCGTAGACCATAAAAATATAATAAAACTAAGATTTTTTCTTGTTAGATTTGTGGCCCCAAAACTACTGTTCCGACTAGGCCCAAAATCGGGCTGTTACATGAAATGTGCCCGATCAACAATAATGTCTGATAAATGATAAATGATAAAAAAAATGTTAATTTTATGCTTGAGTTGGATGTGAACATTTGAATTTCATAAATGCATAAATATATGAGAGTGATCACATGCCTGATAATGCTTGAAAAATGTTAAATCTCGTTTGAATAAATGAAAAATCGATGGATATGTGATTTCCCGAAAGGAATGAGGTCCTGCATTTGTTGCGGACTAGTAATTTTGAAATAAGTCCTCTCGAGCATGTGTTATATATTGGATTTAGCCCGGACGGGTAATCGAGATCAAACTCTTAGAGCATATGTCATAAAAAGGGATTTAGCTTGGACTGGTAATCTTGACTAAGCTCTATTGAGTATATATATTGGAGACAGGATTTAGCCTAAATTGGTAATCCTGTTGTGTACATGTGTTATATATGTGGCTCGAGAGTGTACTCTCTGAAATAATACCTTATGGGTACCATTGGACATGAATTGACGGTTCCTGATTTGTACACCTTGGGTGTAATGCCTGTGTATCCATCGATATTCCGAATAAATTCAACGGGTAAAAACCTTGACATGAAAGAACATGAATAAGAAATTAGTTATTACATGTTACCTAAAATCCATGAAAATGATGCTACATGAAAGTTGACATATGAAAACCTGAGATGATGATATTTGTACATGGAATTTATTTGATGAATATGTTTATCCTTAGTTATAGACTTGTACACTTTGAGTGTGCTACTACTCGTGAGACATTAATATTTCAAGTAAAATGTGTAAAGTTTTGATATGAAATAATTTGAACTCGAGATGTGTTATATGAAAATATACTTAAGATATATCGATGTGATTTACACATATTGTGGAAAGCATATGTGCATGGAAACTTGATTGTTAATGAGCCATACATGTTTGTGATGTTATTATGGAATATATAACTAACAAGGGCAATGAGGATATGTGTAGGGCTTGAGGTCAAGTTGAATGAATGTGCCTTACATAGTTACCTCAAAATAGAATGAATGGTAAGTTAAGTACCATGTTATATGAACTTACTAAGTATGTAATGCTTACTCCGTTTTGTTTTTCCCTGTTTTAGAGTAAATCGGAAGCTCGTTGGATTGGAAGCTTGGCAGAGATCACTCACACTATCCATCTGCCTATATCGGTACAATATGGTAAAGCAATTATGGTTATAATGGCATGTATAGGTTATATTAGCCATATTGGCATGTAAATGTAAATGATGCTTGTAATCTAGCCATTGGAATGGCTAGTAATGGTTTGTTTTGACATATTTGTAATGTCATACTATGGTAGCTACATATATGTTAAGTAGTTGATCAAACTATGTCTAACTTAAGGTCTTAACTAAGGTAAGATTATAGACATGTAAGCATGAAATGATATGCCATGATGACTGATAGAATTTACTTGATTTGAATGCTTGAAATGTAACAGCCTGATTTTGGGGATAGTCGGAACAGTGGTTACGAAACTACTAATTCGATGCCGGAGAAATCATTTTGAATATTATTTTAGGTGTTATATCATGATTATATGAGTGCATGAAAATTTTAGTGCATTAATTTTGATGATTTCATGCTTAATTGTGAAAAAGGACTAAATTGCATAAAGTGCGGAAGTTTTAATTTACAAGCTAGAAGTGCCAAATAGCTATAGAATTTTAATTGGAGGCCCTTAATGTGAAATTAGGCCTTTCTAAAGGTCATAGCAAGCCATAGGGGGGACAAGATGCTTAATTTAGTCAATGTTTAGTGGAGTTAGGTGATTAATGAATAAAAAAAAACAAAAAAAAAAACAAAAAAAAACAAGAAAGCTATCATATTTTTTTTATCATCCTCTTCCTCCACCGAAAATTCTACCAAGAATAAGAGTTTGGGAGCTTGAAATTTTCAGCAACATATCTTCCTTGCAAGTAAGTGATTTTAGTGGTCTTTCTTGATAATATTTGTACTTTTGGAACCCCTAAAGCTTAAGCTAGCTAATCAGGGGACTATTTTGCAAAATGGTTGAGAGTCTAGGGTTTTTCCATGTGATTATTTATGTGTTTGCTGAAATTTTAGGGAAGAAAATGAATCTTGGTTGTTTAATAAACAACTTTTGTGAAGGAATTTTTCATGAAAACACCTAATAGGACTATTTTGTAAAAGTTATGAAAATGGATAGTAAATGTGTGAAATAGTTGAAATTGTGAGTTGCTATAAGAGAGAATATGAATCAGCTAGGCTTGGGTGTGAGAAAATGAACACATTTCATTTTACGAGCCTAGGGGCAAAATTGTAATTTTGCCAAAGTTTAAGGGAAAAACTATATTTTTGCCAAAGTAGAAATTTTAAAGTGTCTGGATTTATGTGGTGATTAAATGAGTAAATTTTATCATTATAGATCAAGAAGAACGTGGGATTAACCTTGACCGGGGAAAAGGCAAGGTTTCGGACTAAACCTCAAATTGACATATTTTGCATCGAGGTAAGTTTATATGTAGATGATACATCCTTTTTAGTATGTTTTTACATATTAATGAAATATGTGAAATATGAATGAATATCATTGATGTGTAATGAAATGATAGAGAGTGAGGAAATTCTCAGATGAACCTTTGGAATAGGAAAATGATACGGATAAAATTCATGAATAAGTAAACATTGGTAGGCTGTGTGCGATACCACCATAATTATTATCATTGGTGGGCTGTGTGCGATACCACCGTAATTATTATCATTGGTGTGTTGTGTGCGATAGCACCGTAATTATTATCATTGATGGGCTGTGTGTGATACCATCGTAGTCATTAATATTGGTGGGCTGTGTGCGATACCACCTTGTTAATTATTAGATGGTGGGCTGTGTGCGAAACCACCGCGTATCTAATATTATTCCGAAGTGTTCATCAAGAAACTTTGTCTAAGTGAAATTACATATGGCTTTGTGGTGATAAGTGTAGGGTATAAATGCATATAAATGCGAGCAATGTTTTATGATATGTGTTTGGGATGTGGTAAGACTGGAATGAGTAAGTATAATCAAGAGGATCTAATTTTTTTTTGATTGATTTGTAGGTGGCATGATGTTTATTTTTTACATATAGACTTACTAAGCTTAAAGCTTACTCCTTTCTCTTTTCCCTTGTTTTATAGTGTCGAAAAGCCAGCTCGGGATACGGAGATAATCAGAGGATCACCCACACTATCAGCACATCTTCGTATAGTTATACTTAGCATTTTGAGTATGACATGTATAGGGACTTAGTTTTAGTTGAATGTCATATTGTTATGGCCAAATGTGTTGGCTCATTTGAGGATGAATTCTTTTGTATAAGGCCATAGTTGATGGCTCATTCTTATTAATTTATGAAATGATGAGGTTATTCATGAATGTGCAAGTTGTATGGTTGTTTAATTGGGGTATTTATGCATGAAAAAGTTGGTTGTTTAATGTGGTTATGATGGTGTGAGTAGGGGTGGCAGTAAGAGCTTGGTAAATAGCCTTGTTTTTGTCTACACGGGTAGACACACAGTCGTGTGTCTAGGCTGTGTGTGACACACGGCCAGCCTCATGGGCGTGTGGTTAGGCTGTGTGTCTCCCTGAATGATAAGTTGGCAAGTCAATAAGCTTAGTAGTAACCACACGAGCAGAGACACGGTCGTGTGTCTCAACCGTGTGGGATACACGACGTAAGACATGGGCATGTGCCCGGGCCGTGTGAAGTCTGCACCTGAATTTAGGAATTTAATTCGCCACACGGTCTAAGGACACGGGCGTGTGCCTTGGCCGTGTGACATATATGGGGTGATGACGTCAGAAACAGAATGTCAAGGTTTTTCCACACGAGCTAAGACACGGGCATGTCTAGGCTGTGTGAGGGACACGGGCCATAGACACGGGCATGTGTCTGGCCGTGTGAAAACCCCTGTAGGTTCGAATTGAAAAATAAATCTACACGGGTAAGGAACACGGTCGTGTGTCTTCCTCCACACGGAAGTGTGGACTGTATAATGAGAATTTTTCTAAGTCATTCCAAAAATCTTCTAAAGAGTTCGATTTGATTCCAAACCATTTCTAAAATTTGTTTTGGGCCTCGTAGGCCTATATTAAGGATATTAAGAAGAAGTTTGAAAAGTTTTAAATTTGAGAGGATTTTTATTAATCGAAATTGAATGTATGCATGCTTTTAAGTTAGGTAATGTCTCAAACCCTGTCCCGGCGTCGGATATGAGTAAGGGGTGTTACATTTAGTGGTATCAGAGCTATTGTTTAGTCGATTCTTAGACTACCGTAGCATGTGTGAGAGTTTAGCTATGCATGCCATACATATATTGTGATAGTGTGGTGACTCTTGAAAATTTTAAACTCTTTTTTCATATAGTAAATGGATCCCGACCGAGCTGCTGCTGATGATACTGCTAGTAATGCGCTGGCTCCCACGCAGGGGACCGTGCCAGTAGAATGTAGACCCAAGACCTTGGGTCAGGAAGAAGAGGTTCGGGAAGCCTTTCTCCATATGATGAGTAACTGGTATACTGAGTTTATACGAGCAAATCCTAATGCTCAACCTCCTCCACCCCCTCCTATACCTCAGCCAGTCCACGTGGCTCCTCAAGGTATAGATTTTGTAAGAATGACTAAACCCCCGATCGATAAGATTCGAAAGCAAGGGGCCGAGGAATTTAGAGCCAACATAGATGATGACCCTGAGAAAGCAGAGTTCTGGGCTCGAGAATTCTATGAGGGTGTTTGATGAACTTTCTTGTACACTCAAGGAAAGCTTAAAATGTGCTGTGTCATTACTGAGGGACTCGGCATACCGCTGGTGGAAAACACTAACATCTGTAGTTCCGAGGGAGAGAGTGACATGGGACTTCTTCTTAGAAGAGTTCCGAAAGAAGTACATAAGCCAACGATTTATCGATCAGAAACGAAAAGAGTTTCTTGAATTGAAGTAAGGCAAATGATCATGGCAGAGTATGAACGTGAATTCGTTAGACTCAATAAGTATGCTCAAGAGTGTGTGCCTACGGAAGCTATTATGTGCAAGAGATTCGAGGATGGGCTGAATGAGGATATTAGATTGGCTAGTTGGAATCTTGGAGTTGAAAGAATTTGTAGTGTTGGTTGATAGAGCTTGCAAGGCTGAAGAGTTGAATAAGGAAAAAAGAAAAGCTATGATTGAGGCCCGAGATGCAAGGAAGAGACCGATGAGTAAGTCATTCCAAACTCAATCAAAGAGGTCTAAAGAAACAAACACTCGGACAACCGCTTCAGCTGGGCATTCACACCGAGACCGTGGTAACACATATTTGGGCTCTAGAGTTCAAGCCACCTCGATGGCAAGTGTGGGCAATGCAAAGTCAAATAAACCCGAGTGTCCAAATTGTGGTAGACAACATACTAGGGAGTGTTGGGGAAACAATCAAACTTGTTACAAGTGTGGTTCACTAGACCACTTCATTCGAAACTGTCCTGAGAAGGATGAGAAAGACAGAAAACAAGAAGTAAGAGCGAGCAATGTACCTTCGAGGGGTAGACCACAGAGGAACCCAGGGAGTGGGACTAGTAGTAGAGGTGTGCCTAGAGATTCTGCTGTGAGATCAGAGGGTAGAGCACCTGCAAGGACTAATACCATTCGCGCTCGCGAAGAGGCATCATCTCCAGACGTGATTATGGGTACTTTTTCTCTTCATGATATTTCTGTTGTTGCTTTGATTGACCCGGGGTCTACCCATTCCTATATTTGTATGAAATTGGTGTCTAGCATGAGTATGCTTGTTGAGTCTACAAAATTTGTGATAAAAGTGTGAAACCCCTTAGGCAAGCATGTGCTAGTTGACAAAGTGTGTAGAAATTGTCCCTTGACAATTAGAGGTCATTATTTTCCGGCTAATCTCATGTTGTTGCCGTTTGATGAATTTGACCTAATTCTTGGTATGGATTGGTTGACTGCTCATAATGTTTTAGTAAACTGTGGTAGTAAGTTTATTGAACAGAGATGTGTAAATGGAGATATTATTCGGGTTGAATCAGGTAAAACGAATAGTTTGCCTGTAGTGAGTTCATCTTTGGCAGCTGAGAAATGTATGAGAAAAGGGTATGAGTCCTATCTTGCATTTGTGCTAAATTCCCAAGAGTCAGAAGTAAAGATTGAATCAGTACCTGTAGTATGTGAGTATTCGGATGTGTTTCCAGAAGAGTTACTCGGATTGCCTCAAGTTAGGGAAGTTGAGTTTGGCATTGAGTTGGTTCCGGGTAATGCACCTATATCGGTTGCCCCGTATAGAATGGCACCATTGGAGTTAAAAGAGTTGAAGGTTCAACTATAAGAGTTAACAGACAAGGGTTTTGCAAGACCGAGCTATTCACCATGTGGTGCTCTGGTACTTTTTGTGAAGAAGAAAGATGGGTCGATGAGATTGTGTATAGACTACAGACAACTCAACAAGGTGACAGTGAAGAATAAGTATCCTTTGCCAAGGATCGACGATTTTTTTGACCAATTGAAGGGAGCCACGGTGTTTTCTAAGATAGACCTAAGGTCTGGCTATTACCAGTTGAGAGTTAAGAAGTAAGATGTGCCAAAAACTACATTTCAGACGAGGTATGGCCATTATGAGTTCCTCATCATGCCCTTTGGCTTAACGAATGTTCCTGCGATATTTATGGATTTAATGAACCGTATCTTCCGACCATACTTGGATAAATTTGTAGTTGTTTTTATCGATGACATATTAATTTATTCTCGGGATGAGAGTGAGCACGCGGGGCACCTGAGAACTATTTTGCAGACTCTAAAAGACAAGCAGTTGCACGCTAAGTTTAGCAAGAGTGAGTTTTGGCTCCGAGAGGTCAGATTCTTAGGACATATCGTGTCGGGTGATGGAATTAGAGTTGATCCGAGTAAGATCTCGGCTATTGTTGAGTGGAAACCGCCGTGGAATGTGTCAAAGATTAGGAGCTTTTTGGGCTTAGCGGGTTACTACAGACGGTTCGTTAAAGGGTTCTCCATGATTGCTACACCGATGATGAGATTGCTGCATAAGGATGTCAAGTTTGAATGGACCGAGAGATGCCAGAGAGTTTCAAGGAACTGAAAACATTGTTGACTGAAGCCCCGGTTTTAGTACAACCGGAGTCGGGAAAGGAGTTTGCAATCTACAATGACGCGTCAATGAATGGTCTTGGTTGTGTGCTGATGCAAGAGGGTAAAGTAGTAGCTTATGCCTCGAGACAGCTAAAACCTCATGAAAAGAATTATCCGATGCACGATTTAGAGTTGGCTGCCATCGTTTTTGCTTTGAAGATCTGGTGTCATTATTTATATGGTGAAAAATGCCAGATCTTTACCGATCACAAGATTTTGAAGTACCTGATGAACCAAAAGGACTTGAGTTTTGTGACAATGAAGGTGCCTCGAATTATTAAAGGATTATGAGCTAGTAATCGATTACCATCCGGGGAAAGCGAATGTGGTTGCGGATGCCTTGAGCAGAAAATCCCTATATGCTTTGAGAGCTGTGACTATGAGCTTAACATTATCTGATGATGGTTCTATATTGGCCGAGTTGAGGGCTAGACCGTTATTTCTCCAGCAGATTCGTGAAGCTCAAAGGAAGGATAGTGAAATGCAAGCTAAGAGAGCTTAGTGTGAATCGAGAAGTAATTCTTATTTTTGGGTTGGTCCAGATGATTGTTTGATGTTTCGTGATAAAGTTTGTGTTCCTAAAGATGATGAGTTGATCTGGAAAATTTTACATGAGGCACACAATGGTTGCTTGTCAGTACATCCGAGCAGCACAAAAATGTATAATGATTTGAAGAAGTTGTATTGGTGGCTGGGTATGAAAAGAGATATCCCTGAGTTTGTTACAAAGTGTTTGATCTATCAACAAGTGAAAGCCGAGCATCAAGTACCTTCGGGTTTACTTCAGCCAGTGATTGTTCCCGTGTGGAAGTGGGACAGAATCACGATGGATTTTGTAATAGGGTTACCTATGACTCTGAAAAAGAAAGATGCTGTGTGGGTTATCGTTGATAGATTAATGAAATCGGTTCACTTTATACCGGTACATGTTGATTACTTACTTGACAAGTTGGCTGAGCTGTATATTGACGAAGTTGTGAGATTACATGGGGTACCTATATCCATTATCTCGGATAGAGATCCAAGGTTTACTTTGAGGTTTTGGAAAAAGTTGCAAGAAGCCTTGGGTACGAAATTAAATTTTAGTACCGCATTCCATCTGCAAACTGATGGCCAATCCGAAAGAGTGATTCAAATTCTCGAGGATATGCTCCGATGCTGTGTTTTAGAGTTCGAAAGTAGTTGGAAAAAATATCTACCTTTGGTTGAATTTTCCTACAACAACAGTTATCAGTCAAGTATACGGATGGCACAGTACGGAGCATTATATGGTCGTAAGTGCCGGACTCTTTTGAATTGGACCGAGCTTAGTGAGAAGTAATTTTACGGGGTTGATTTAGTTAGAGAAATCGAAGAGAAAGTGAAAGTGATTCGTGATAGTTTGAAAGCTACTTCAGATCGACAGAAGTCATATGCGGATTTAAAAAGGAAAGAAATTGAGTTTCAGGTGGGTGATAAAGTATTCCTGAAAGTATCCCCGTGGAAGAAAATATTGAGATTTGGTCGAAAAGGCAAATTGAGTTCGCGATTCATAGGGCCGTATGAGATTATTGAAAGGATTGGACCAGTAGCTTACCGGTTAGCTTTGCCGGCAGAGATAGAGAGAATACATAATGTGTTTCATGTGTCGATGTTGCGATGATATCGTTCCAATCCTTCGCATGTGATTCCTCCAACCGAAATTGAGATACGACAGGATATGACTTATGAAGAGGAACCAATTAAGATTTTGGCTCGAGAGGTTAAACAGTTGAGGAACAAAAGTATAGCATTTGTGAAAATGTTGTGGCAAAAACATGGTGTAGAAGAGGCTACGTGGGAACTGGAAGAAGCCATGAGAGAACAGTACCCAAACCTCTTTACCGGTAAGATTTTCGGGGACAAAAATATCTAAAGGGGGAGAGTTGTAACAGCTCAATTTTGGGGCTAGTCAGAACAGTGGTTACAGAACTACTAATCCGATGTCGAAGAAATTATTTTGAATATTATTTTAGGTGTTATATCATGATTATATGAGTGCATGAAAATTTTAGTGCATTAATTTTGATGATTTCATGCTTAATTGTGAAAAAGGACTAAATCGCATAAAGTGCGAAAGTCTTAATTTATAAGCTAGAAATGCCAAATAGCTATAGAATTTTAATTGGAGTCCCTTAATGTGAAATTAGGCCTTTCTATAAGGTCATAGCCGGCCATAGGGGGGACAAGAGGCTTAATTTAGTCAATGTTTGGTGGTGTTAGGTGATTAATGAATAAAATAAAACAAAAAAAAACAAGCTATCATTTTTTTATCATCCCCTTCCTCCACCAAAAATTCTAGAAAGAATAAGAGTTTGGGAGCTTGAAATTTTCAGCAACATATCTTCCTTGCAAGTAAGTGATTTTAGTGGTCTTTCTTGATAATATTTGTACTTTTGGAACCACTAAAGCTTAAGCTAGCTAATGAGGGGACTATTTTGCAAAATGGTTGAGAGTCTAGGGTTTTGACATGTAAGTATTTAAGTTTTTGCTGAAATTTTAGGGAAGAAAATGAATCTTGGTTGTTTAATAAACAACTTTTGTGAAGGAATTTTTCATGAAAACACCTAATAGGACTATTTTGTAAAAGTTATGAAAATAGATAGTAAATGTGTGAAATAGTTAAAATTGTGAGTTGCTATAAGAGAGAATATGAATCGGCTAGGCTTGGGTGTGAGAAAATGAACACATTTCATTTTATGAGCCTAGGGGCAAAATTGTAATTTTGCCAAAGTTTAAGGGCAAAACGATAATTTTGCCAAAGTAGAAATTTTAAAGTGTCTGGATTTATGTGGTGATTAAATGAGTAAATTTTATCATTATAGATCAAGAAGAACGTGGGATCAACCTTGACCTAGGAAAAGGCAAGGTTTCGGACGAAACCTCAAATTGACATATTTTGTATCGAGGTAAGTTTATATGTAGATGATACATCCTTTTTAGTATGTTTTTACATATTAATGAAATATGTGAAATATGAATGAATATCATTGATGTGTAATGAAATGATAGAGAGTGAGTAAATTCTCAGATGAACCTTCGGAATAGGAAAATGATACGGATAAAATTCATGAATAAGTAAACATTGGTGGGTTGTGTGCGATACCACCGTAATTATTATCACTGGTGGGCTGTGTGCGATACCACCATAATTATTATCATTGGTGGGCTGTGTGCGATACCATCGTAATTATTATCATTGATGGGCTGTGTGCGATACCATCGTAATCATTAATATTGGTGGGCTGTGTGCGATACCGCCTTGTTAATTATTAGATGGTGGGCTGTGTGTGAAACCACCGCATATCTAATATTATTCCGGAGTGTTCATCAAGAAACTTTGTCTACGTGAAATTACATGTGGCTTTGTGGTGATAAGTGCAGGGTATAAATGCATATAAATGCGAGCAATGTTTTATGATATGTGTTTGGGGTGTGGTAAGATTGGAATGAGTAAGTATAATCAAGAGGATCTAAATTGTTCTTGATTGATTTGTAGGTGGCATGATGTTTATTTTTTACATATAGACTTACTAAGCTTAAAGCTTACTCCTTTCTCTTTTCCCTTATTTTATAGTGTCAGAGAGCCAGCTCAGGATACGGAGATAATCAGAGGATCACCCACACTATCAACACATCTTGGTATAGTTAGATTTAACATTTTGAGTATGGCATGTATAGGGACTTAGTTTTAGTTGAATGTTATATTGTTATGGCCAAATGTGTTGGCTCATTTGAGGATGAATTCTTTTGTATAAGGCCATAGTTGATGGCTCATTCTTATTAATTTATGAAATGATGAGGTTATTCATGAATGTGCAAGTTGTATGGTTTTTTAATTGGGTTATTTATGCATGAAAAAGTTGGTTTTTAAATGTGGTTATGATGGTGTGAGTAGGGGTGGCAGTAAGAGCTTGGTAAATAGCCTTGTTCTTGTCCACACGGGTAGACACAAGGGCGTGTGTCTAGGCCGTGTGCGACACACGACCAGCCTCATGGGTGTATGGTTAGGCCGTGTGTCTCCCTGGATGCTAAGTTGGCAAGTCAATAAGCTCAGTAGTAACCACACGGGCAGAGACACGGCCGTGTGTCTCAACCGTGTGGGAGACACGGCCTAAGACATGGGCATGTGCCCGGGCCGTGGGAAGTCTGCACCTGAATTTAAGAATTTAATTCAGCACACGGTCTAAGGACACGGGCGTGTGCCTTGGCCGTGTGACATATATGGGGTGATGACATCAGAAACAGAATGTCAAGGATTTTGCGCACGGGCTAAGACACGGGCATGTCTAGGCCGTGTGAGGGACACGGGCCATAGACACGAGCGTGTGTCTGGCTGTGTGAAAACCCTTGTAGGTTCGAATTGAAAAATAAATCTACAAGGGTAAGGAACACGGGCGTGTCTCTTCCTCCACACGGGCGTGTGGACTGTATAATGAGAATTTTTCTAAGTCATTCCAGAAATCTTCTAAAGAGTTCGATTTGTTTCCAAACCATTTCTAAAATGTGTTTTGGGCCTCGTAGTCCTATATTAAGGATATTAAGAAGAAGTTTGAAAAGTTTTAAATTTGAGAGGATTTTTATGATTCGAAATTGAATGTATGCATGCTTTTAAGTTAGGTAATGCCTCATACCCTGTCCCGGCGTCGGACATGAGTAAGGGGTGTAACATGAAATGGTTGGTATTTGGATATATGATTCAAGTGCAGGTCATGGGTGTGATTTTGGGTGAGAAATGAAGCTAGGAATGGCTTTATTTTGTCCACATTGGTAAACACACAGGTGTTTGTCTAGACCGTGTTTGACACATGGCCTACCCCATGGGCGTGTGGCCTGGCCGTGTGTCCCCTGCACCTTAAATTTGAGAAATAGAATGCTCAGAATTGAGCACACGGGCAGAGACACGGGCGTGTGTCTCAGCCGTGTGGGAGACACGGCCTTGAACATGGGCGTGTGTCTTGGCCGTGTGAAACCTGCACCTAATTCGAATTGAATTAATTAACCACACGGCTTAGCACACGGGCGTGTGGTATGGCCGTGTGGTACAAGTCAGAGAGTTACCTAAATCGAACATGGCTGATAGCACGGGCATGTCCCAGGGTCATACGGGCGTGTCCCTTGGACCACACGGGCGTGTAAGCCCTGCACCTTAGAAAAATTTTATAATTTTGCGAAAAATTCTTAGAGGTCCCGATTCAGTCCCAACTCATTTCTAATGCTTGTATTGGGCCTCGAGGGTCCATTTAAGGGACGTTATGAATAATCTCGATTAATGAATAGTAACTTGCATGAATTATCTGTAAATGTTTCTGAAAATGTTTCGGTAATTCTCTGAAATCCTGTTTCGGTGATGAACACGGGTTAGGGGTGTTACAGATACTTTTGAGCATGAATTGACAGATATTTTATAAGTATACATTGTGTATACGACCCGAATGTCCATCGAAATTTCAATAGTTCAATGGGGAAGATTCTTAAAATACGGAAATGTGAAACTAAATAGAAGTTTATAATGCGATGAGCTCATCTATGTTTACTTGATATTCATATGATGTTATGTGACTAACTTGTTTGATTAAGTGTATATGTTTAGGTAAATTTATCCAAAAATTTTGGATGGTATGGTTATGCATGCTTGTATGAATAAATATAACTGGTAAGTTTAATTCCTGTTATACGAACTTACTAAGCAAGAAAATGCTTACCCCGTTTAATTTTCTTTATTTTATAGTGCTCGTAAGCTCGCGAAGGTTGGAGGTCTGTCGGAGCATCAATCACACTATCCACTATCTCATTTTGGTATAAATAGAAATCTCATTTTGGTATAATGGCATGTATAGGCTCATTTGGCCAAATGATGGCTTGTAAGTGATGTTTTGTAATCTAGCCATTGGAATGGCTAGTGATGTTTTACTTAGTATGTCTATAAAGTTATTCCATGGTTAAATTCATATGTGCTAAGTTGGTTGATTGGATTATGCTTAAGGTGTATGTCCCTTGTAAATAAAATTATAAACATGAATTGTATGTGATAATATACCATGCTAGGTACTAGAATTGGCTTGGTTTTAACGTTTGGATTGGTGGATATATGTTAGTGAGTTTTGGTGCAGGAAAGGGGTAAGTTTTGGGTGACAAATGAGGCTAGGAAATGGCTTTAATTTGTCCACATGGGTAGACACAAGGGCATGTGTGACACACCGCCTACCCCATGGGTGTGTGGCCTAACCGTGTGTCCTCTGCATCTAAAAATTGAGAAACAGAATGCTCAGAATTGGGCACATGGGCAGAGACACGGGCGTGTGTCTCAGCCGTGTGGTTGACACGGCCTTGGACACGGCCGTGTGAAAACTGCACCTTAATTTCAAAAATTAAATTCGCCACACGGCCTAGCACACGAGCGTGTGACTTGGCCGTGTGACTTCAATTTCTTCATGCTTTGCAAGTCAAAGAGTTACACGGGTTAGGGACATGGGCGTGTGTGACCACACAGCCTGACCATACGGGCATGTCCCTAGACCACACGGGCGTGTGAGCCTTGCAACTTAGAAAATTTTTTTAATTTCGTGAAAAATCCTTAGAGGTTCCGACTAAGTCCCGATTTGTTTCTACTGTTCATATTGGGCCTCGAAGGTCCTTTTATGGGATGTTACGAATGATCTCGGTTAATGAATAATAATTGGCGTGAATTACCTGAAAACTGTTTTGAAAGTCCTGATAATGCTCCGTAATCCTGTTTCGGCGACGGTTATGGGTTAGGGTGTTACACGCCAAATATAGCCTAGCCCGTGTGGCCCAAACGGCCACACTCACACCAACACACGACCGTGTCTTGTGCACAGCTGCACCTTCGTCAGACACACATTCGTGTCTCGCACACGGCCAACCATACGGGTGACCACACGCCCTTGTGGCATCGATAGACTCCACTTCTGGCTTTCACCGAAACTTAATTTTCTCACGTAAGGGGTACACACCTGGTTCGTTTTCACAGCGAAACCACTCCCGAGACCACCAACACTTAAAAACAGAATACCCAACACCTTTTAGCAACCAATTTACGAGTCTAATTTGATTTAACCAATTACACATAAACTGACTCACCGCTAACAAAAACAACCACGACATCGAATCAAGCAGTTGAAGTGAAATTTTCCGCCTCACAACCATCACCTAAACACAGATTCCATCGATTAAACACCAGTTAATGGCTGCTAATAAACATTGCTAACATCTCAAAACCAACCGCCAACGACAAACAAAGTTCTACTTACCAATCCAAATGAAGAACCCATCAATTCCCACAGCACGATGGAATGACAGATTCACAAACCGAATTGAAGAAGAAACAAAGCAGGGATTTACAGAGAAGGGGAAAATATCAGAAAAGGAAAAGAAGAAGAAAATTGACATAAAAAATTTTAGGAAGAAAATAAAAATAAAATAAAAAGATTTAATTTGGCACTATCCCACTACATCCACTAACAACCCAACCAACTCAGAATTCCAACTCCACCGAAACTCTATCACACAACCGAGCAAAAATAACATCCACACTCGCGTAGGGATTCAAACACAGGACCTCCAACACACTTAACTCCCTTACCACTCAAACCAGTAGGCTCATTCTGATATAGATTAACAGACAATTTTATATAAGCCCACTCAATAAGGGTAAGGCTTGGATCTAAAATAACAAAGTTTTGCCAAAAGTGGGAATTGAACCTAAGACCTCACACACAGAGAGAACACTTAACCACTGAAGCAGCTACATAGTTGTGTCAGAATTTACAGAAACAGAAATAAATTTATCAGGGCGTTACATGTTACGCTACAGTATGATAAGCTATAAAATGTATGGAAACTGATATGATAAGAAACATTTGGAACAAATGCATTGTGTGATATTCTGCTATATAATTGGTGTATATTCAATGTATGGATTTGGACTATGGGCCAAATCGTTCACTAGGCTATTAGCTCACGTTCTTGTATGATTTGTTTTAGGTAATCCTCTGGCTTAGCATTGGACGGTTTCATGGGAGACTCAAATTTCACATTTCCAATACATTATTTCATGGTTTTGTTTTGTTGTTTAAATTGGACTTTTCAGAATTTATTATGGTTGTTTGGTTTGGGAAAAATTATGATTCATTTAGTTCATTAGGACTTAAGTGGTTCATTTTTCCAAAGCTTAAGTGGTTAATAATCCTACCTAAGGTGACTAAAATGAAAAGATAATTTTCAAGTAATTGCCATTGCAAATTAAGTTTGAGGTTTCATTAAAAATGATTTTGGCATGTTATGGTTATGGGAGAGCCTAACTTGATCTTTCGATATGATTTACATGTTTTACAAGTAACGAGACAATGAAACCTTTAACTCGCTAGAATTGGTTTTCTTCAAAATAAACAAAATTTTATTTTCTAGTAATATGGCCCCCATAATCTGACCGTAACGTCTAGGCTGGGTATGGGGTGTTACATTTAGAAATAAAAAATAAGAATATTGGGCCGGATAAATTATACGTGTTGGATAACTCCAAATAACACATATAATTGAACTCAATACATTAAAAGCACAATAAGACCTGTCACATCCCAAAAATTGGGTTAGCAGAAATTAGATTAGTAAAATGTTAGAGTGGTCACGCTCTGATTTTGTGTTAAGATTGTGGAAATTTTTTCAAGAAATTTGATCCATTTCAGTGGATAAGTGCTTTGTATGTGTGCTTGAGGTATTGTGTTCAAGTCTCTTTCTTTGGAATTTTTTATTATTTTGTCCTTATCTCTATGTCTGCATATTTGGTTTAAGTTTAATTCTCATGCAAAATGTTGATAGAATGAGCCTGTAGGTTTAGTGGTAAGGTGTTAGCTTACCCTCTAGTCATGAGTTTGAATCCTTATGTGTGCAAAGTTAAATTATTTTGTTTTGAATTTTTGGAAAAATCTGATAAGGATAGTTAATCATATTTAGTGGGAGTCTATGGGAATATGGGTGGTTAAATTGAAAATCTTTTTTTTTTTTGGGAATTTTTTCCCAAAAAATCTCCCACTTCTTTTTCATGTTCTCACATTCCTCTCTGCCTCTTTCTCTGTCGATTCACTTTTCTTCATTTTGTCACTTTCTTTTTTCTTTTCTTGTTTTCCTTTATTTCTCCCTTTTTGCCTTCTGTTATATTCTGATTATTTTTGTTGTCGTTATTATACTGTAGTTCGTGGGGCGATCGGAAGTGAGATATCCGAAAGAGATTGTTTGAATTTAAACTATAGCGTAAGTATTGGGGTTTTATTTTCTGATGTTAAAGTTAGGTTAGTTCTTCGCACTCATATGATGTTTTATCGTGTTATGAAACTCGTTAGTAATTTGATCGATTTTTCTAGTTAAAGTTTGTGAAACATATAACCCTCCTATGATCTAGAATCTGTTGGTGGGCTAATGTTCGATTGGGTTCTAGAATTACTACGGTGTGTCAACATCGAAAAATAATAAGGTGTGTAATGGAAAACTCGAAAAACAGTGAACGGTAGAAAGCCAAAAATTGGTCTATCGACGCCACACAACCTTGTGCCAAATTGTATGGGCCACACGGGCTAGCCAGTTGGGCCATGTGGGCCACACGGATGTGTGGGCCCATTTTTTGAAAATTTCCATTTTGGCCTGTTTTGATCCTTGAGTTGTAATTAGCCTCTCCGTAGGGTCTATACCGCTTAAGTAATACCTGAAAACAAGGTATCTGTGGATATGCTTCTGTGCTGATGTGTTTAAGTTATGTGTAATACATATTTGTATGATCTGATACTGATAGTTTTGATGGTATGATCTGATTCATTATGTTTGTTTATGTTTGAAATGTACAATTATGTTAGTTTGTATTTTTAATATATTATATAACCATGCATGTGACTTCATGGCAAAATTGATACGTTTTTTTAAGGTCTAATAAAATTATTTTGCAAAGCATGAACTTCCATGCCTTTTGCTTTCTGATATCGTATGTCAGCTTGTCCTACATGCTTAACATTCTGGTTCTGTATATGCATGCCATGACACGTTGTGTAACGCCCCAAAATTTTAATTTTTGTTTTGTGAATGTGTGACAAAAATTTGTCTGCTTCAGTGGTTAAGTGTTCTGGGTGTGTGTGAGAGGTCCCAAGTTCAAGCCATGACTTGGGAAAATTTTGGTATTTTTATAAATAAGGCTTTAACCTTGCTTAAAGGGTTTAAGTTTAAGTGATTGTAGGCTTATATCAGAATGGGCCTACTGGTCTGGTGGTTAAGTTGGGTGTTGGTAAGTTGAAGGTCCTGTGTTCGAATCAAGGTGTAAGCAAGAGAATTTATTTTTACCTCGGTTGACTGGGAGTGTTTGAGTGGAGTCTTAATTCTACTAATGGTGGAGGTAGTGGACGGTTTTGGGAATGTTTTATGGGATTAGTGGAGTGAAATTAGGGATTTGGGGGTTATCTAAGATGTATTCATATTTTTTGTATTCTCTTCCCAATTTCGGCCCTATTTTCCTCTTTTCCCAATTTTTTTTTGATATTTTGTTTCTCCTACACTCATTGCCGAAACTTTGTTCTCCCCTCATCCTTTCCTTCTTTTGTTTCTTTACTTTTCGACTCCTTTGTGCATCATGGACTACACGCATTCGGTAAGTTTAGTTTTTGTTAAACCTTAACTTTGTTGTGGTCAAGTGTTAAGAAGGGTTTCGTTTGGTGTTTAGGGGTTAATAGAAGGGCTGAACATTATTCATCGACGTTTTAAGTGTGTGGAATTCTTGTTCTTGCTCGAGGGTAAGGTTTTGTTGGAAAAAAGGTTGAATACCTCGTTATAAGTTTCGTTAAAGTTTCGTTGGTATCACTGAAATTGGGTTTGGATTATGGATTTTTAGGTTCTAGAGTGCTCGTGGTTGCTTTAGCATCGATTCGATACCAAGTGTGTACCCGAAAAAGCAAAAAATAGGGTTTTGGCAAAAGTCAAAAACCTCCCTTCGATGCCACACGAGCGTGTGGTAGGCCGTGTGGTAGGCCGTGTGCCCCTACACGACCGTGTGATCGACGAGGCCAGGTCGTGCGCAAAGGACACGGCCGTGTGATGGCTAGGCAGGCCATGCGTGACACACGGGCTGGACTGAATTGGGCCGTGTGGGCCACATGGGCGTGTGGGATTTTGGGCCAGGCCGTGCGATCCACACGGCTAAGGCCAATTTGGGCTATATGGGCCACACGGGTGTGTGGGCCCACACGGGCAAACCACTTGGGCGTGTGAGCCCATTTTTACTGAAATGTTTGCTAAGGTTGCACGGCTCGCCCAAGTCGACTGTAAACCTTCCATAGGGTCAGTAAGCACTTCTTAGACCTTTAACTGTATGTTATTGATTATGTGAATTACGTAATGAGCAAGTTATATACCGACATGTATACTGAAATGTATGTGTATCTGATAGACTCGTTATAGCATGACTTATTATTGTATGTTGCATTACATAGGGTTGGGGTTGATATTATTCGGAGGAAGTGTACTGAAAGGCTTTTAAGCCTAATATACTGGCATCTCAGCTGCAAACTACTGTTTTGTGCCGCATTCGGTACTACATGGAGTGTGGGGATGAGTGGGTTGATTAAATCCCCATATGGAGTGTAGGGTTGGACGGAGATGGTGTGTAGAGGCTGGTTGCGTAGGACTTTACTATTGTATATCTGCTACTGTTACTGATGGGCTTAGGCTCTTGTGCTTATTGATTCTAATACTGTATTGGGCTAAGGCCTAACTAATTCTGATACTGAAATGGGCTTAGGTCCTAGACTGCTATTGACTGTGCACTGCGATTGTTGCTTGTTTTGTTCTACAGGATTACACACTGAGTTTACGAAAACTCACCCCTCTTTGTTTAATGTGCACAGGTAATCCCTAGACCTAGATGGATCGGTGCGATGGAGGACTCGATGGTGACCACGGTTCTGGGCTGTCATGGTTTTAATTTATGATTATTGGTTTTAATTTTTGTTCTGCTTTTACTGGTTAAATTTTTGGGTTGTAATTGGACTTTCGGACTTTGGTTTGGTTTTGGGTTTTAAATATCTTTACTTTATAGATTACAACTGCTAATAGTAGGAAACCTCAGTTTTCAAAAGAAAAAAAATGATTTTCGAAAAAAACACGATTGTTTTAACTGTTAAAAAAGCTTCTGCATTGAATAACATTTTGAAATTTTCTACTAAATGAGTAACACGATTTCGAAACTAATGAGATATTAAGATAAGTAATTCAAAGGAAATGGTTTTATCGTGACGGCACGATTTTCAAACACCCTATCACGTGACATCGCGAGATCCGACCATAGCATCTAGGCCGAGTTTGAGGTGTTACATTTAGTGGTATCAGAGTCAGGTTGCAAAACTCAGCTATGGATTATGGGTTTTAAAATTTGGTTTTGAAGAATTGATTACAAAATGATTTGAAATGTTTTACTGAGTAAGTGGTACACCGAGTCTCCGGCGTCGGTCCTGTAAGTATTCTTAACTGTGAATTATTTTAAACTGAAACTGTTATTGATAATATATTCTGAAACTACTATAGGTAGTATATTGTACTAAAACACTTTAATTAGTTTATACTGAAAACTGTAGTGAAACTGCGATATACGAAAGCAAACTCTGAATTACCGATAATGTTCTACATAAAACATCTGTTAATAAATATTGAATTGTAACTGATTCATAAAATTTCTGAATACAGATAATTCGATTATATATGAGCACACGAGGTATCCACAGACGGGGTACTAGAAGCTGTGGTAGAGGCTGTAGAGGGGCTCGAGCTGGGTCCTCATCTTCTGGCAACCTGCCTAACTTGGATACTAGTGAGACGCCAGTTTCACCTGCGACTGAGACTGGGTCTCAAGACCGCATGGCTTGCGACGACGCACTATCCCAGGCAATGCTCAGGATTTTGGAGAGGGTCGATGGGCCTAGTACTGGATCTGGGGGCCAAGAGTCGGTTACGAAACGACTCCGGTCCAATGGGGCTGAGTTATTCAGGGGTGTCACTGGAGTTTCCCCTAATGTGGCCAAGTACTGGATTGAGGCCACGGAGAGGATCATGGACGATCTAGATTGCACCCTAGAGAAGAAATTAAAGGGTGCAGTCTCGCTGCTGCGTGATGAGGCATATCAGTGTTGGCTTACTGTTAAGGAGGGCACTCAGCCCGAACGATTGACCTGGGAGTTCTTTAAGACCGCCTTCCAGGGAAAATATGTGGGAGCGATTCGTGGGATGCCCGTAGGAGGGAGTTTCTAAATTTAACTCGGGGAGATCGATCGGTGGCGAGTATGAGGCCGAAGTTTACGAGGCCCGAGCCGCTATGCACGAGGTATGGTGGCGTCTGAGTACGAGCGATGTGTCCGCTTTGAGAATGGCCTCAGAGATAACTTGCGAGTTTTGATAGCTCCGCAGAGGGAGCGAGATTTTTCTGCCCTGGTTGAGAAGGCGAAGATCGTCGATGAGGTTAAGCGTGCTGAGCGCTAAAACCAAGATAGAGAGAGAGGTAGGAATAAGAGGGATTCGGAGCCCTCGGGTGTGGTGCAGAGGCCTAAGAAAAAGGCCAGATCTGATGGGTCAATTAGAGCTGGACCCGCTGTTGCTACTACTGGACTGCAGCCATGTACTAAATGTGGTAGACGCCATCAGGGCGAGTGTTGGAAGAGGAGTGGGGCATGCTTGAGATCTGGGTCATTGGAACATCGCATTAGAGAGTGTCCGCTGAGGGCTGATTAGAGGCAAGCTCCGGGTGCTGGCACTGTATAGCCACCGAGGGTAGTTCAGCAGCCACCGAGGGGTCGTGGTCAGGCCAGAGGTGGTAATGGTATGGGTTGTGGGCAGAGAGCACCGGGTAGAGGTACCGGGCAGGCTGAGGTAAGGCAGCCGGCTCTAGTTTATGCTGCTCGTTGCCGATAGGATGGAGATGCTCCAGACATCATCACGAGTACGTTTCTTATTTTTGATGTACCATATACTGCATTGATAGATATAGGATCCACTCACTTCTATATAGCCTGTACTGTGTCTGGAAATTTGGGGATCTTGGTTGAGAGCACTATGAGTGAGGTTACTATACTGAGTCCGTTGGGGCAATCCATAAGGGTTAACAAGCTGTTTAGAGACGTTCCTTTAGAGGTTCAAGGAGAAATCTTTCTGGCTGATCTGATGGAGCTTCCCTTTAGGGAGTTTGATTTAATTCTAGGGATGGACTGGTTGGTCAAGCATCGTGTTAGCTTAGACTGCGCGACTAAGAGGGTCATATTGAGGACTGAAGAGGATGATGAGGTAGTCATGATTAGAGAGCGCCAGAATTATTTAACTAATGTGATTTCTGCACTGGTGGCGGATAAGTTGGTACGTAAGGGATGTGAGGCGATCTTGGCTTACGTAAGTGTTTCAGATTCTGGGAATTCCTCTGTTAAGGACATCAGAACGGTAAAAGATTTTCTGGACGTCTTTCCTAAGGAGCTACCTGGTTTACCTCTGGATTGTGAAGTGGAGTTTGGTATTGAGCTCCTACCTGGTACAACTCCGATGTCCATCACTCCCTATCGAATGGCACCGAAGGAGCTTGTGGAGCTAAAGGCTTAGATTTAGGAGTTATTGGATAGTGGGTTCATCCGCCCTAGTGTGTGGAGCACCGGTACTGTTTGTGAAGAAGAAGGATGGATCCAAGCGGATGTGTATCGACTACCGACAACTGAACAAGTTGACTATTAAGAATAAGTACCCCCTACCGAGGATAGATGATCTGTTTAACCAGTTTTGAGGAGCTTCGGTGTTCTCTAAGATTGACCTCCGATCTAGGTATCATCAGTTGAGGGTCAAGGAGGCTGACGTACATAAGATGGTGTTTAGGACTCGTTATGGTCACTACAAGTTCCTAGTAATGCCATTTGGACTAACTAATGCACCGGTAGCTTTCATAGATTTGATGAACCGAATATTTCAGCCTTATCTGGATCGGTTTTTGGTGGTGTTCATTGATGATATATTGGTTTACTCGAGGACTGAGGATGAGCATGACGAGCACCTTAAGGTTGTTTTGTAGACTTTGAGGGAGAAGCAGCTCAATGCTAAGTTTAGCAAGTGCGAGTTCTGGCTACGTAAGGTGACATTTCTGGGTCATGTGGTTTCTACTAAGGGGATTCAAGTTGATCCTCGAAAGATTGAGGCTGTGTTGGAATGGGAGCAGCCTAGGAACGTGTCTGAGATTCGCAGTTTTCTGGGACTACGGGTTATTATCGGTGATTTGTAGAGGACTTCCCATTGATTACAATACTCTTGACTAAGCTACTACGTAAGGGTGTGTCTTTTAATTAGACTGATGCACAGTAAGAGAGCTTTGAGAAGCTCAAGACTGTACTGACTGAGGCCTCTATTCTGATACAGCCGGAGTCTAGAAAGGAGTTCACCGTTTATAGTGATGCGTCACACGTCGGTTTGGGATATGTGTTGATGCAGGATGGTAAGGTGGTTGCATATGCGTCTCGTCAGCTTAAGACTTATGAGGCAAATTATCCAACGCATGACTTGGAGTTGGCCGCGATACTTTTCACACTAAAAATCTGGAGGCATTATTTGTATGGTGAGAAGTGTATCATCTACACTGACCACAAGAGCCTCAAGTATCTCCTTACTCAGAAGAAGCTGAATACACTGACCACAAGAGACTCAAGTATCTCCTTACTCAGAAGGAGCTAAATCTTAGGCAGCGTAGATGGATTGAGCTACTCAAGGATTATGACTGCACCATTGAGTACCACCCTGGCAAGGCCAATATGGTGGCCGATGCACTGAGCCGTAGAGCTATGACCGATTTAAGGGCGATGTTTGCTCACCCCAGTTTATTTGATGATGTTAGTCTTTTGGTTGAGCTTCAGCTTAAACCGACTTGGATAGATCAGATTAAGGGTAAACAGTTGCAGGACGAGTCTTTGGGTCTTCGGTTCTGACAGATTGAGAGTGGTAGCACTACAGATTTTGGGTTGAACTCTGAAGGTGTGTTATGTTTTCGTGGACGGATTTGTGTACTGAATGACACTGATTTGAGGCAGTCCATATTGAGGGAGGTGCATAGTAGCCCTTGTGCTATGCATACTTGTGGGACTAAGATGTATCGAGACCTACGTGAGTTGTACTGGTGGCCAGGACTGAAACGGGAAGTTACCGATTTTGTGGCTAAATGTTTGACGTGCCAGCAAGTTAAGGCTGAGCATCAGTTACCTTCGGGTTTGCTACAGCCGGCTAAGATTCCTCTTTGGAAGTGGGAGCGTGTAACTATAGACTTGGTAAGTGGGTTGCCCCTAACACCCACTAAGAAGGATTCAGTATGGGTTATCGTGGATCGATTAACTAAGTCTGCCCACTTCATACCGGTTCATACTGATTATTCACTATAGAAACTATTGAAGCTTTATATTTTAGAGATAGTGAGACTGCATGGGGTACCAGTTTCGATCATCTCTGATAGAGATCCTCATTTCACGTCTCGATTTTGGAGAAAGTTGCATGAGGCTCTGGGTTTAAGGTAGGACTTCAGTGCTACGTTACATCCTCAGACCGATGGTCAATCTGAGAGAGTGATTCAGATCTTGGAGGATATGTTGAGGAGCTGTGTGATTGATTTTTGAGGCAATTGGGAGGACTATCTGCCACTAGCCGAGTTCGCCTACAATAATAGCTTCCAGTCTAGCATTTAGATGGCACCTTACGAGGCTCTGTATGGTCGTAAGTGTCGCACGCCCTTGTGTTGGGCTGAGTTGGGTGAACGACGGGTTCTGGGTCCCGAGTTAGTCTCTGAGACTGAGGATAAGGTTCGACTGATTAGGGATCGTCTGAAGGCGACTTCTGATAGACAGAAGTCTTATGCTAATCTGAAGAGACGTGTAACACCCCAAAATATAGGGTCTTTAATTTATTTCATGTTCTGACCAAAATAGCTTGTCTGCTTCGAGGACTAAGTGATTTGGGTGTGTTTGGGGGTATTTAGGAAGCCTGGGTTCAAGTATGGCCTTTGGCAAAAAATTGATTTTTGCTCTTTAGGGAAACCTGGAAGTTACCTTAAAGGGTTTATATATTAAGTGGTGTTGTTTTAGGGCACAAGAGAGCTTGTGTTGTGGTGGCAAGTGGCGTGTTGGGCATGCATGGGGGAGGGGGTTCAAATCCTATGGCATGCAAGTTGGAGGTTTTGTTTTATGACTCTGTGGCGTGAGAGGTAGAGTTTGATTCAAACTCTGTAGAGGTGGTTGGAGATGTGGTCATCAAGTTTGAATGAGTTTGAATGGGGGGTGTGGAGTGAGTCAATGAGCAATTAGTGGAGATTTTTAGGGAATTTGAGTGAGAATGGGGAAGCTTGAGTAGGGGATTGTGGCTAAGGGGAATCTCATTTGTGAATTTTCGGCAACTTAGTGAGAGGGTAGAAACCAAAAATCCTCTCTACTATTTCATGTGTTCTTTTTGTGCATCTCGGGATTTACTTCTTTTGTGGCATCTCGTGCAACATTTTTTGACCATTTGGGTCTTGCTCTCTTCAACTTTCTTTTACTCTTTTCCTTGTTTCAAAAGTTGTCGAATCACTCATAGCCGAGTATCTGTTGCCTTTTCCTTTCTTCTAGCCGAACCTAACTTCTTATTTTCCCTCTCATTATTTCTTTTCATTTCAAGATAGCCGAATACTTTTCTCTCAAAACATTTGTTCTTCTTGTGTTGATCGAACCTGTTAAGGCTTAAACACCTTCTCTTCTTCTTTGATTTATTGGAAAGTGGTTACTCTAGCCGAATCTTGGTTGGCTTCTTTCTCCTTGCTCGGTTTTGTATTTCTTGGGCCGAAAGGTTGTTTCTCCTTGTTTGCCATGGAGATAAGCTTATCTAACACCTTCTTTTTCATTCGAATGTTGCTAGGGACTCGTTCTGCATAACCAAGGGGTAGGCCGATTACTTTTCCCCTGCAAGGGATCTTTTTATTCATGGTAAGTGCTTTAGGCATAGTTTATACATATTCTTATGGGATTGTAGATTCTTATGAATCGGTTAACGGCGCTTGTGAAGGTACAGCATTGAAAAGAATACGTGGTTTTGGGACTAGAGAAGACTGCGGTTGTTGATTTGTGTTTAATCTTGGAAGCGCTTCAACTACAACCCATAACAGGTGTGTAATCGTACACCCAATGTCGTTCTGTCAAATCGACGAGTAGAGGTGTGTATTCACACCCTAGTTTAGCTGTGAATCGGCAAAAGCCAAAAAGCTGAAACTTCGGCATCTGAGGACTCATAAGCGTGCGAACGCTCGTAGGGACAAATTGATCCACAATCATTGGTGATAGACCGTAGAGGCCGCCACAAACGTTCTCGTGGGCTTAGGTCGTAATTGGCCTCGTTGGGCCGAAATAGGCCATGTGGGCCCAATAGGCTCATGGGCCCCACAAGGATGAAATCCACGGTAAGTGACTAATAATGGATTGGGCTGTGAAATTCGTATAGCCGTAATAGAATTTGGGCTGAACGAGCCACACGAGCGTGAGGGCCCACTTGAGCCGAGTATTGGGCCTTGGGGCCCAATTACACTACTTTGGCCATATAAGTTATCCGAGTCGTTCGAGACGAAGGTAGTAATGAGTAAAAAGATTGAAATACCCCTAATGAGTAAAATTACTGAAATACCCTCGAAAGGAAGAATTACCGAAATACCCTCGAAGGGTAAAATTACCGAAATACCCTCGAAAGGTAGAATTATCGAAATACCCTCGAAGGGTAGAACTACCAAAATACCCTTGAAGGGTAGAATTACCGAAATACCCTCGAAAGGTATAATTACCGAAATACCCTCGTAGGGTAGGATTACCGAAATACCCTCGTAGAGTAGAATTACCGAAATACCCTCGATGGGTAAAATTATCGAAATACCCTCGAAGGGTAGAATTACTGACATACCCTCGTAGGGTAGAATTATCGAAATACCCTCGTAGAGTAGAATTATCGAAATACCCCTGAGTGGTGAAATTATCATTTTACCCATAACCGACGAAATGACCATTAGATCCCTAGTAGTAGTTAGTTGATGTATGAATGCTATCTATATGATTGTTTATGAAAATGACATACTGCATACACAAAATATTTATGACACGACATTCTGCATTGGGGTTGGGATTTTGATTTGGAGGAAGTATTGTACTAGTGGCTCTGCCATGTTTTTACTGTTTTATTGGCTTCGCCATGTATTCTGATTTTAGTGGTCAGGCCACGTTCATCTTGTGCTAGTAGCTTTCTTTGCGTTACTATTAGCGACTATCTTTGCGATATTGGTGTGTTAATTTGGGTGGGTCGACTTAGTCCCCACATGGTGTGTTGGTTGGTACGGGTGGTGTGTTGGCTGGATTGGGTTGGGTTGCATCTCATTTTTGTACTGTTATTATTTTGGGCTTAGGCCCACACTGCTACTGTATAGGGATAAAGCCCGGTCGATCGATCTTGAATAGGGCTCGAGCCCGCATATTCTTGCATGATAGGGGATTACACACTGAGTTCTCGTAACTCACCGTTTCCTTTAACTGTGCAGGTAATCCCCAGCCTTAGATGATTTGGAGCTGTGAGGGACTCGGAGGTGGCCACACGCTCGTTATTATTTAATCTTAGACTTAGTTATTTTATTTTTATATTGGGTTAATAATTATGTAATAAGGCCTCTGGTGTTTTTTAAATGGGTTTTAAATTTTTATTATGAAACTGCGAAATGGATACAAACACGTTTTCAAAAGTAATAACGGTTTAAAAGGTCAAACACATATTTTCAAACGGTAAATGTAATTAATTAGAGTAGCTTCCGTGAATTTTAAAAGTCAACAGTCAAACATGGTAACTGGTTTACTAGAATTTGGTTTTTATAACTTACCAATCATTTTTCTCAAGAAATAAGAACTAAACGGAATTTTACTCAAGCGATTTCTCCCATCGACCTTGTTTTCGTAAAATACTCTGATGTGACACGCCAGATTCGGCCGTAATGTTTAGGTCGGGTTTGGGGGTGTTATAATTAGTGGTATCAGAGCCGAGATTGCAAAACTCAGCTATGGAATGGGTTCTTGTATATTTTTCTAAAATTTTCTAAATTTTGATTTTGGAAAGAAAAGTAAAAGGTTGTTACTGAAAGTGTGGCACACCGAGTCTCCGGCGCTAAATTTGTAAGTTCTCTGACACTGTTTTCTATTATATACTGAAATGTTATATTGAGAAACTACTATGGATAGTAGTATTGTACGGAAACTCTTTAGTTAGAGTAAACTGAGACTATAGAAGACTAAAAACTGTAGTGAGGTCTCGATCTACGAAAATAACTCTAATTACTGTTTATCATAAAATACCCGTTAATAATTATTGAAATTATAAGCTGATGCATAAAACTCTTAAAACAGATAAATACGCTATATCGATATGAGCACAAGAGGTCGCGGAAGGGGTACACGTGGCCGCAGTAGAGGCCGAGGAGGTGCTAGGGCTGGGTCTTCAGCATCGGGTCACATGCTTGCTAGGGAGGTACCAGCCTCACCAGTAACGGAGACAGGGTCTCATGACCGAGCAGTTGGGGATGATGCTCTATCCCAAGCAATGCTACGGGTTCTCGAGAGGGTTCTTTGGGCGAAATCTTCGGATCGATGGGCCGAGGGTCAATTCCTGAGCGACTCCGGTCTAATGGAGCAGAAATTTTTAGGGGTGTTTCTGGTGTAGCCCCGAATGTGGCAGAATATTGGTTAGGGGCTATCGAGCGGATATTGGACGACCTCGACTGTACTGTGGAATAGAAATTAAAAGGAGCAGTGTCCTTACTGCGAGACGAGGCATATCAGTGGTGGCTCACTGTAAGAGAGGGTATGCTGGCTGACTGTTTGACGTGGTATTTCTTCAAGACGGCTTTTCAAGGAAAATATGTTGGGGCGAGTTATGTGGATGCCCGGAGGAAGGAATTTTTAAGCCTAAGCCAGGGGAATAGGTCTGTGGCAGAGTATGAGGCAGGGTTTCTACGGCTAAATTGGTATGCTCGTGGTATAGTCGCAATTGAGTATGAAAGCTGTGTGCATTTCGAGGGTTGCCTCCGAGATGAGCTGCGGGTGCTGATAGCTCTGCAGAGGGAACGAGATTTTGCTACCCTTGTTGAGAAGGCAAAAATTACTGAGGATGTGAAGCGCTCTGAGCGCCAGAATTGCGAGAAAGATAAGGGTAGGTTTAAAAGGGATTCAGGGTCCTATGGTTCTTCTGGAAGGCCTATAAGGAGAGCCAGATTTGATGGGCCAGTCCAAGCGATTCCTGTTACTATGGTTAGACCGCAGCCTTGCGCTAATTGTGGGAAATCTCACCAAGACGAATGCTGGAAAAGAATTGGGGCGTGTTTCAGATGTGGGTCCATGGATCACCAAGTCAAGAATTGTACACAGAGGCCTATTCAGATGCAAGATGCAAGACAGGGCCATGTCCAGCCAGGAAGAGGTGTTCAGCAGCCACCGATAGGTCGTGGTCAGGCCAGAGTAAGAAATGGTTTGGGAAGAGGTCGTGGAGCACCGGGCAGAGGTGCTGGTAACACGAGGTGAGACAGCCAGGTTTGGTTTATGCTACTCGTCGCTGAGAGGATGGCGATGCCACGGACGTCATAACTGGTACGTTCCTAATTTATGATGTACCATACACTGCTTTGATTGATATTGGGTCTACACACTCGTATGTTGCATGCAATTATATGCAGGGCGTTGGGTTTTCATTCAAATTATCGATAGTGAAATGACTGTGTTAAGTCCACTAAGACAGTCAATTAGAGTGAATAAGTTGTTTAGAGACGTGCCCCTAAAGGTTCAAGGGGTTGTCTTTCCGGCAGATTTGATGGAATTGCCGTTTGGCGAATTCGATCTGATATTGGGCATGGATTGGCTAGTGAAACACCGTGCAAATTTGGACTGCGTGGCTAAGCGTATGGTGTTGAAGTCTTCTGAGGATGAGGAGGTGGTGGTGATAAGGGAGCGAATGAAATATTTTTCTAATGTAATCTCAGCATTAAAGGCCGAGAGACTTGTTCGAAAGGGTTGTGAGACGTTTTTAGCTTATGTCAGTAGTTCTGATTCTAAGGGTCCTTCTGTTGGAGATGTCAGAACTGTTAAGGAGTTTCTGGATGTATTTCCTAAAGAGCTTCCTGGGTTGCCCCCAGATCGTGAAGTCGAATTCGGTATCGAGCTCCTATCGGGAACAGCTTTGGTGTCTATTGCCCCTTATAGGATGGCACCGAAGGAGCTGGTGGAGTTAAAGGCTCAAATTCAAGAGCTACTGGACCGAGGATTCATTCGGCCAAGTGTGTCTCCATGGGGAGCACCAGTTCTATTCGTGAAGAAGAAGGATGGATCCATGCGCATGTGCATCGATTATCGTCATCTGAATAAACTAACGATTAAGAACAAGTACACTTTACCGAGGATAGATGATCTGTTTGACCAGATGCGAGGAGCTTCGGTTTTCTCCAAGATAGATCTTCAATCTGGGTACCATCAGCTAAAGGTTACAGAAGTGGATGTGTATAAGACTGAGTTCAGGACTCGTTATGGTCATTGCGAGTTTCTGGTAATGCCATTTGGGTTGACGAATGCACCAGCTACTTTAATGGATACGATGAACCGAGTATTCCATCCCTATTTGGATCGGTTCATAGTTGTGTTTATAGACGACATCCTGGTGTATTCCAGAACCGAGGAGGATCATGATACACATCTTCGAATTGTTTTACAAATTTTGAGGGAAAAGTAGTTATACGCAAAGTTCAAAGAAGTGTGAGTTAATTTGCGAGTGACATTTCAGGTCACGTGGTGTCTGCTGAGGGAATTAGGGTGGATCCTCGAAAAATTGAAGCCGTATTGAATTGGAAACCACCAAATATTGTATTTGAGATTCGAAGTTTTCTGGGTCTGGCTGGGTATTACAGACATTTTGTTGAGGGGTTTTCACTGATTGTTGCACCCCTGACTAAGTTACTACGAAAAGGGGTATCATTTAATTGGACTGATAGGCAGCAAGAGAGTTTTGAGAAACTGAAGAAAGTTCTGACTGAAGCCCCTGTGTTAATACAACCAGAGTCTGGGAAGGAATTCACTGTCTGCAGTGATACGTTGCACATTGGATTGGGTTATGTGTTGATGTAAGAGGGTAAGGTGGTTACTTACGCATCTCGTCAATTTAAGCCTCACGAGGTGAATTACCCCACTCACGACTTGGATTTAGCTGCGGTGGTATTCGCACTGAAGATTTGGAGGCATTACTTATACGGTGAGAGGTCTATTATTTACATAGACCATAAAAGCCTCAAGTACCTCCTTACTCAGAAGGAGTTAAATCTTAGGCAACGAAAATGGATAGAGTTGCTTAAGGATTATGATTGCTCAATTGAGTACCATCCTAGTAAAGCTAACGTAGTAGCCTATGCATTGAGCCATAGGGTTGTATCTGATTTGAGAGAAATGTTCGCTCGTCTCAGCCTGTTCGATGATGGTAGCTTGTTGGCGAAACTCCAAATGAGACCGATCGAGACTGATCAAATTAAGGAGAAACGGTTGTTGGATGAGTCCCTGGCTCCTCGTTTCCGACAAGTGGAGAATGGGAAGACTACGGATTTTGGGCTAAATAGTGAGAGAGTGTTATGTTTCCGTGAGAGAGTGTGTATACCGAAAGATTCTGATCTGAGGCATTCTATCCTACGGGAGGCACATATCAGTCCTTATGCCATGCATCCTGGTGGAAACAAGTTGTACCGAGATTTGCGTGAACGGTATTGGTGGCCAGGGCTCAAGCGCGAGGTTACGGATTTCGTGAGTAAGTGTCT
This sequence comes from Gossypium sturtianum, assembly GCA_025698515.1. NCBI lineage: Eukaryota > Viridiplantae > Streptophyta > Magnoliopsida > Malvales > Malvaceae > Gossypium > Gossypium sturtianum. The sequence continues at coordinate 61,124,529 of CM046952.1, forward strand.
GACATGCCAGCAAGTTAAGGTTGAGCATTAACTTCCTTCTGGGTTACTGCAGCCAGTAAAGATTCCACTCTGGAAGTGGGAGAGGGTAACCATGGATTTTGTAAGTGGGTTACCCTTAACACTGACTAAGAAGGATTCAGTATGGGTGATTGTCGACCGGCTGACTAAATCTGCTCACTTTATACCGGTCTACACTGATTATTCACTACAGAAGTTGGCTATGTTATACGTGGTGGAGATTGTGAGACTTCATGGGGTACCAGTGTCTATCATTTCGGACAGATACCCTAGATTCACATCTCGATTCTGGAAAAAGTTACACGAGGCTTTGGATACAAGGTTGGATTTCAGTACGGCATTTCATCCTCAGACTGACGGTCAGTCTGAGAGGGTGATCCAGATATTCGAGGACATGCTAAGAAGCTGTGTAATTGATTTTAAAGGCAGTTGGGAAGACTACTTGCCGTTAGCAGAGTTCGCATATAACAACAGCTACCAAGCCAGTATTCAGATGGCACCGTACGAGGCGTTATATGGTTGTAGGTGTCGCACCCCTACCTGTTGGACAGAACTTGGTGAGCGGCGAGTTTTGGGGCCAGAGTTAGTTTCTGAAACCGAAGAAAAAGTAAAGTTGATCCGAGATCGATTAAAGAAAGCATCTGATAGGCAGAAGTCGTATGTAGATTTAAAACGTAAAGAGATAGAGTACTGGGTGGGAGATTATGTCTTTTTGAAGGTCTCACCATGGAAGAAGATTCTGAGAATTGGACAGAAAGACAAACTGAGCCCTAGATTCATCGGACCTTACCGAATATTAAAGCAAGTGGGACCGGTCGCCTATCAGCTTGAGCTGCCACCTGAGTTAAACCGGATACATGATGTGTTCCACGTCTCTATGCTGAGGCGATACTGTTCTGATCCCTCACATATAGTGCCGGTGGAGGAGATTGAGGTTAGACCTGATCTGACTTTTGAGGAAGAACCAATGCAGATATTGGATCATGATGTCAAGGTATTAAGGAGGAAATATGTTCCTTTGGTCAAGGTGCTTTGGCGTAATCACGGTACTGAGGAAGCCACGTGGGAGCCTTAGGAGGCGATGCAACAACAATACCCTCACCTTTTCTGACCAGGTAAATTTTGAGGCCGAAATTTCTTTTTAGGGGGTAGAATTGTAACGCCCTAAAATATAGGGTCTTTAATTTATTTCATGTTCTGACCAAAATAGCTTGTCTGCTTCGAGGACTAAATGATTTGGGAGTGTTTGGGGGTATTTAGAAAGCTTGGGTTCAAGTATGGCCTTTGGCAAAAATTTGATTTTTGCTCTTTAGGGAAACCTGGAAGTTAGCTTAAAGGGTTTATATATTAAGTGGTGTTGTTTTAGGACACAAGAGAGCTTGGGTTGTGGTGGCAAGTGGCGTGTTGGGCATGCATGGGGGAGGGGGTTCGAATCCCATGGCATGCAAGTTGGAGGTTTTATTTTATGACTCTGTGGCGTGAGAGGTAGAGTTTGTTCAAACTCTACAGAGGTGGTTGGAGACTTGGTCATCAAGTTTGAATGAGTTTGAATGGGGGGTGTGGAGTGAATCAAGGAGCAATAAGTGGAGATTTTTAGGGAATTTGAGTGAGGGGGAGTTTGGCCGAATGGGGAAGCTTGAGTAGGGGATTTCGGCTAAGGGGAATCTCATTTGTGCATTTTCGGTAACTTAGTGAGAGGGTAGAAACCAAAAATCCTCTCTGCTATTATTGGTGTTCTTTTTGTGCATTTCGAGATTTACTTCTTTTGTGGCATCTCGTGCAACATTTTTTGACCATTTGGGTCTTGCTCTCTTCAACTTTCTTTTACTCTTTTCCTTGTTTCAAAAGTTGTCGAATCACTCATAGCCGAGTATCTGTCGCCTTTTCCTTTCTTCTAGCCGAACCCAACTTCTTCTTTTCCCTCTCATTGTTTCTTTTCATTTCAAGATAGCCGAATACTTTTCTCTCAAAACATTTGTTCTTCTTATGTTGATCGAACCTGTTAAGGCTTAAACACCTTCTCTTCTTCGTCCCTAATCTTTTCTTGATTGCTTTGATTTATTGGAAAGGGGTTACTCTAGCCGAATCTTGGTTGGCTTCTTTCTCCTTGCTCGGTTTTGTATTTCTTGGGCCGAAAGGTTGTTTCTCCTTGTTTGCCATGGAGATAAGCTTATCTAACACCTTCTTTTTCGTTCGAATGTTGCTAGTGACTCGTTCTGATTAACCAAGGGGTAGGCCAATTACTTTTCCCCTGCAAGGGATCTTTTTATTCACGGTAAGTGCTTTAGGCATAGTTTATACATATTCTTATGGGATTGTAGATTCTTATGAATTGGTTAACGGTGCTTGTGAATCTATAGCATTGAAAAGAATACGTGGTTTTGGGACTAGAGAAGACTGCGATTATTGATTGGTGTTTAATCTTAGAAGCGCTTCAACTACAACCCATAACAGGTGTGTAATCGTACACCCAATGTTGTTCTGTCAAATCGACGAATAGAGGTGTGTATTCACACCCTTGTTTAGCTATGAATCGGCAAAATCCGAAAAATCGAAACTTCGGCATCTGAGGACTCACGAGCGTGCGAACGCTCGTAGGGAAAAATCAAGCCACAATCGTTGGCGATAGACCGTAGAGGCCGCCACGAACATTCTCGTGGGCTTAGGTCGTAATGGGCCTGGTTGCGCCAAATGGGCCATGTGGGCCCAATGGGCTCATGGGCCCCACAGAGACGAAATCCACGGTAAGTGACTAATAATGGATTGGGCTACGAGATTCGTATCGCCGTAATTGAATTTGGGCTGAACGGGCCACACGAGCGTGTGGGCCCACTTGAGCCGAGTATTGGGCCTTGGGGCCCAATTACACTACTTTGGCCATATAAGTTATCCGATTCGTTCGAGAGGACGATAGTAATGTGTAACTGCCCAGTTTAGACCCTAGTCAGAACAGTGGTTTCGAGACCACAAATCCGAGATCAGAATAATATTTTAATATTATTCTCTATGTTTACGGTATGTGTTACGGCCTGTGTGAAATTTCTGTGTGAAGATTTTATTGATTGTGTGCTTAATTAGCAAAAAGGACTTAATCGCATAAAGTGTAAAATGTTGTGTGCTGATTGTTAAGTGCTTAATTGTTGTTGTCTTTTTAATGAGGAGGACTTATGATGCAATTTGGCCATAATTGAGTATAGTGGACGGCATTAAATGATAACATATATGTTTTATATGTTAAAATTATAAGTTCAAAATTTTTATTATTTTATATTATATTAAGGTTATAATAAAACAAATTAAGAGATAGTGGTGGGGTTCATCTTCTTCCACCGAATGTTGAAGAAGAAATAAGGGTTCTTAAGCTTTCAAATATTCGGCACACATTTTAGCTCAATCAAGGTAAGTTTTGAGCTCGATTTTTGATAATTTTTACATTTTTGAAATCCTTACTTTGTGCTCTACAAAACCCGTTGTAACATCCTAAATCGGGGCCTCCGCATTTATATATGTGTGCATGTGTATAGTATGGTTGTTATGCTAGTTTAGGGTGTTTTGGGGTCCAGGCATGAGCTAGGGGTAGGCCTGAGCCTTGGCAAAAATTTTAATTTTTGGGCACCTGGAAGGGGGAGATGCTTGGGTCAGGTGTTAAGGGTGCTTGGTGGTGAGTTTTGACACAAGAACTGCCTTGGTAAAGTGGCAAGGAGGCGCCACTTAAGAGGCAAGGGAGTGACGCCTCATGTGGGTGGATGGAGCCTTGGTTGAGCTGCGGGAATTTCCTTTACCTTATTATTTTTGACGCCAAGATCGGGGGAGTTGTACACAGGATGGACTCGGTGGATGACTATTGAAGGAGTCAACATATTTAAATAAGTGGTGGAGAGAAATCGAGGAGTTTGAAGCATTCAAACGGATTTGAATAGGTGGCGGGGAGAAAAACAAGGAGAGAAAAGGGGATTGAAGTGGGAGGTGTGTTAGCCGAATTTCAAAAGAGTTGGAAGGGGTTGGGCATTCGGTTGAGTGTTGCTTAGAGGGTGGCCGAATGTGGTAAGTTGGCTTTGGTGAGGGTGAGCATTCGGCTAGGAGGGAGCATTTGGGGTTTTCTCTTTTATTTTTCTTTTGTGCTTAAAATTGAACCACTCTCACATCTCAAACCTTGTATTTTGTTTTTCTCTTCTTTTCTCTCATCTGCCCAAATCCAAAACGGTCTTCTAAGTTCCTTTACTCCTCATTTTCGTCCATTTCCCTTGTCTCTGAGCATCAAAGCCGAACCCTCCTTTCACCTTAGTTTCTCTCTTTTGTGTTTTCTCTGAATCTCCTCAAGAACCGAAACCTCAAACCCTATTCCTCGTTTCTTCTTTGCATCTCTTCTTTTCTTGTCAGCCGAAACCTATTGAAGCTTCAACCTTTGCCGAAAACCCATCAACTTTTCTCTTTTCTCTTTTAGCGTTTGGTCGAATATCATCTGTTAAGGATCACCCTTTGTTTCCATCTTTCTCTTTGCATAGTGGAACACTTTCGGCATTTGGGTAAGTTCTTGGCCTTTGGCCGAATCTCCCTAACTCTCTCCCATTCTCTTTCCCTTTTCTCTATCATTTTCTATAGGAAGAAAAGCCGGGATTTGACATCTGTTTTGGGTAGTTTTTTAGCCAAATTCCTTTGGCTTTCATAATCTTTTCTTTAGTTCTTGTAACAGCGGATCACCGTTATCTATTCTCCTCCACTCCCAATCAATTCTGCTGGTGTTGTGGTAAGTGTCCCTGCCGATTCAATCTTTTCTTATTGCGCTAAGTGCCGAAGGCAGAGACCCAATTCTATTTGATGTTTGGGCGAATGTTGGTAGGGTGTTGACGCTTTCTTTTGGACTCTCGGGATTTGGTTGGTTTGTAAATCGAGCCTGAAGCCTCGGGATTTGTCGATCTAGGTAAGAGCTTTCACTCTACGAGTTACGTTAACCCCTTAGATTCAATTTCGTTGCTTTAATCCGTTTAGTGATCAAGGTGTGTTCATGGACTCTAATGCCAGCCAAGCGGTAGGAGGGGTTGGATCTGTAAACCCAGCCCCTAAGTTTAAGAAGAGGGTTGTGTCTGCGGTTCGTGATTGGCCACGAGGTTGTGGGCGATGTCTGAGCAAGGTAGTAGACAGATAAGCGGTGATGTCGATTAACGATAGTGTCGGCGTGAGAGCGTGGTTTCACGAGTAATTAGGTGTGTAACTCTTACACACTTCATATGTTTAATGTGTTTATTATTTGTGATCCACAAAAGCCAAAATAAGCAGTAGGAATCGATAAGTTACCCTTGTGGGTAAAAGCAAGGACTCCGGGTAAGTCCATTTTGGTGGCTAACGTTAATTGTCTCTGTTAAATCTGCATATGTCATACTTGATTACTCCTAAATGTTAAGCATGATGATGTTGTATTAAAAAGCATGTTCATGAGTATGGGTATGATGAGAGGAGGGGGAAGGTATGATTATCAAACTGTCACCAGTGGTTAGGTACCACACGTGGGTTGCCCCACATATTAATATTTTGTGAATAAGTCTCAGTGGTTTGGAACCACCAGTGGTTAGGTACCACATAAACTTATTTCTGTGACTCGTCCCAGTAGTTTGGTACCACAGTGGATTGGCCCCACATGTCAATATAAGGGATTGTCACCAGTGGTTAGGTACCACAAGTGGGTTGGCCCCACACATGATTATTTGTGACTTCGGTCACCAGTGGTTAGGTACCACCAGTGGCTAGGTGCCACAAGGGGTAGAATTGGGTGTTTGGATGGATAGGTTGGATGGATTGCATGACATACTTGTTGTATATGAAACTATGTGAGAGCTTAACATCTTTGGGGATGGGGATTTATACACTGAGTCTCGGTGACTCACCCCTTCCATTACATTTTGCAAATAATTCCTAGATCGCGGAAGTGGAGCCGGAATGGACTCGAGGTGGCCATGCTCATTATTTCGGGTTTTTACTTTAATAATTATTTTGGATTTATTTGATCTTAAGTTTGGATTTCGGTTATGTAATAAGGCCATTTAAATTTTTATTTTGGAGTTATTCATTTTGTTACATTTTTATAAACCGACGTTTAAACACTAAAGACATGCCTAATAAACTCGTAAAGTGGACATTTTCAAAATTTTAACGAATTCTCAGGATTTCCAAAATTTTTACCGTCGGGTATTTATCAAACACACAATAATAACAAGGTAACACTGTCTTCTTTAAAACTAAGTTTCGAAAGAATTTTAACCACTGGCTTCACACAACTCGGGTTTTATAAAATCAAAGGTTTTTCTTTTCAACATTGAGACGACAACTCATTTTCCAAAAACATTTTTTCTGTGACATGCCAGATTCGATCGTAGCATTTTGACAGGGTTTGGGGTGTTACAATTATGGTATCAGAGCCAAGTTCAAAAGCTCGGCTATGGGCTTGAGGCCCAAAATGTTCTATAAAAGGGGTTGCGAAATGGTTGAATGAGGAACATGTTTTGGAACGCATGGCACCTGAGTCTCCGGCACCAATCCGCGACGGTAAGTCTCCTAACTACTGTTTACATAAGTTAAATGCTTGCACTATGAATGCTAGTAGTAGGACATTTACTTTAGAAACTGAAGCCGTAGGACTGTATGAACTTGCGGGAACAACTACTCTAATAAATTTCTCATAAGACTGTGTCGTAATAAATAGTGGAAGAAATCTAACTCATAAAATTCTTAAATCAGATTAAGACGTGAACGCTATTCATGAGCACTCAAGGATACGGGCGTAATGTACGTGGACGTGGTAGGGGTAGGATTACTGTGTCGGAACCAGTAAGGTCTGGTCATGGGTCAGACAATGAGGTGCCGCCGCCGCCAGCTGTGGGCACGGAATTTTAGGATCAGACGGGTGGTGATGACGCAGTGTCACAGGCGATGCTGCGGGTCCTGGAGAGAGTTGCTGGTGCAGGCGTTGGAACGGGGGCTCAGAAATCTGTGTCTGAACGACTCCGGGCTAATGGAGCAGAAGTATTTAGGGGTATTTCCGGTGTAGCTCCCAACACAGCTGAGTACTGGCTAGAGGCAACTGAGCGCATAATGGACGATTTGGACTTTACGGCTGAGGAGAAGCTGAAAGGGATAGTGTCTCTTCTCCGGGATGAGTCTTATCAGTGGTGGCTCACAGTCAGGGATGGTACGATGGTCGATGATATCACTTGGGATTTCATTAAGGCAGCTTACCAGAGGAAGTACGTCAGGTCTAGTTATATAGATGCGCAGCGCAGGGCGTTCTTGAATATGGTCTAGGAGAGTAAGTCAGTATCTGAATATGAGGCAGAATTCTTAAGGTTGAGCCGTTATGCTCGGGGTATCGTGGCTACGAAACACGAGCACTGTGTCAGGTTTGAGGACGGGCTGAGAGATGAGCTGCGAGTGTTGATTGCTCCACTGCGGGAAAGAGAATTTGCTGTCCTGGTGGAGAAGGCCAAGATAGCCGAGGAGGTGAAACGGACCGAGAGGCAGAATCAGAATAGGAATAGGGATAAGAGGAGTTTTGGGCCATCAGGGTCTGCTGGGAATCCTCAGAAAAGGGTTAGATTTGGCGGATCGAGTCAAGCTGCAAAGCCTGCTGCTGCTACTCACTGGCTGCCACGGTGCGCTCGATGTGGGAAGCCTCATTCGGGAGAGTGTTGGACAGGAAATAGAGGGTGCTTCGAGTGTGGGTCGATGGATCACCGGATAAGGGATTGTCCGCGGAGGTCAGCTAGGACTCAGTCTGAGGGTCAAGGACATACACAATTCAGGAGAGATGGTCAGCAACCGCAGTGGGGTCGAGGATCAGCCAGGGGTGGTAACGGTAACAGACGAGGTCGTGGGGCACCGGGCAGAGGTGCCGGGAATACTGATGCAAGACAACCAGGGTTGGTCTATGCAGCGCGGCGTCGAGAGGAGGCGACGCGCCGGGCGTCATAACCGTGCAGTGCGTTCTTAATTTTTGGATTGCCTTATCTTTGCTTTGATAGATGTTGGTTCGACGCACTCCTATGTTGCTAGTAGTATAGTGGGAACTATAAACTTAGCCTATGAGGTTTCTTCTAGGCGGATGACCGTAATTAGCCCTCTAGGTCACTCTGTAGTAGTGGATAAAGCGTATAAGGAGGTACCTCTAGAACTTCAAGGGGTAGTGTTTTTGGTGATCTGATGGAACGCCATTTGGGGAGTTCGATTTGATCTTGGGTATGGATGGCTAGTGAAGTACCAAGCAAGTGCGGATCATGCGATAGCGCATGGTGTTGAGGTCTGTTGAGGGTGAAGAGGTGGTGATGATAGGTGATAGAAGGAATTACTTATCCAATGTGGTATCTGCTTTGAAGGCTGAGAAAATGGTGAGGAAGGGATGTGAGGCATTCATGGTTCATGTTTGTGCATTGGAGGCCAAGGAATCAACTGGGGGAAATGTCCGAACGGTGAAAGAATTTACCGATATGTTCCCAGAAGAGCTTCCGGGGCTGCCTCCAGATCGCGAAGTGGAGTTTGGTATAGACCTGCTACTTGGAATCGTGCCAGTGTCTATTGCCCCATATAGGATAGCGCCGAAGGAGTTGGTGGAGCTGAAAGTACAAATTCAGGAGCTGTTAGATCGGGGTTTCATCCGACCAAGTGTATCTCCTTGGGGAGCACCTGTGCTTTTTGTTAAAAAGAAGGACAGATCGATGCGAATGTGTATAGATTACCGTCAGCTGAATAAGTTGACGATTAAGAACAAGTACCCGTTACCGAGGATAGACGACCTGTTTGACCAGCTTAAGGGAGCATCAGTCTTCTCTAAGATAGATCTGAGGTCGGGGTATCATCAACTTAAGGTTAAGGAGGCAGATATCCATAAGACAGTGTTTCGTATGCGTTGCGGGCACTATGAGTTCTTGGTAATGCCGTTGGGATTGACTAACGCGCCAGCAGTGTTCATGGATATGATGAATCGGGTTTTTCAACCGTATTTGGATCGGTTCGTTGTGGTGTTTATAGATGATATTCTGGTGTACTCGAAGTCCGAGTAGGAGCATGATGAACATCTGCGTGTGGTTTTGCAGATTCTGAGGGAGAAGCAGTTGTTCGCAAAGTTTAGTAAGTGCGAATTTTGGCTAAGGGAAGTTACTTTCTTGGGTCATGTGGTGTCATCTGAGGGGATTAGGGTAGACCCTCGGAAGATTGAAGCGGTGTTGGACTGGAAATCACCTAAGTCTGTAGCGGAGATTCGGAGCTTTTTAGGTTTAGCAGGGTACTACAGAAGGTTTGTGGAAGGGTTTTCCTTGATTGCAGCGCCGTTAACCAAATTGTTAAGGAAAGGGGTTCCGTTTGTGTGGTCAGACAAGCAACAGGAGAGTTTTGAGAAGTTAAAGAGGATTTTGACAGAAGCTCCGATTTTGATTCAGCCTGAAGCGGGGAAGGAGTTTACGGTCTATTGTGATGCATCGCATCATGCGGTGCAGGATGTGTGTTGATACAAGAGGGGAAAGTAGTAGCGTATGCTTCTCGGCAATTGAGACCCCACAGTGAATTACCCGATGCATGATCCGGAGTTAGCTGCAGTGGTTTTCATACAAAATTTGGAGACATTACTTGTATGGGGAGAAGTCTATAGTGTACACGGATCATAAGAGTTTGAAATACCTGCTCACTCAGAAGGAATTGAATTTGAGGCAGCGAAGGTGGACTGAGCTATTGAAGGATTACGACTGCTCGATTGAGTACCATCCGGGTAAGGCTAACGTAGTGGCTGACGCATTGAACCGCAAGGTGGTAGCAGATTTAAGAGCCATGTTTGCCCACCTTAGTCAGTATGATGACGGAAGTCTGTTGGCAGAATTGCAAGAGAAGCCGACATGGGTAAACCAAATTAAGGAAAAATAGTTAGTGGATGACGTCTTAAGTGCTCGGTATTTGCAAGTGCGGAATGGTGGATTAGAGGGGTATAGCTTGAGTAGCGATGGAGTGTTATGTTTCCAAGGGAAAGTTTGTATGCCAAGAGATGTAGATTTAAGGCAGAAGATTCTTCAGGAAGCTCATAGCAGCCCATACGCTATGCATAGTAAGATGTACCGAAATTTGCGGGAACAGTTCTGGTGGCCGGGTCTGAAGCAGGAAGTAACAGAATTTATAAGTAAGTGTCTGACGTGCCAGCAAGTCAAAGTCGAACATCAGTTACCTTCGGGTCTATTGCAGCCGGTAAAAATTTCACAGTGGAAATGGGAAAGGATCACGATGGATTTCGTCAATGGGCTACCCCTTACGCCTAGCAAGAAGGATACGGTCTGGGTAATTGTTGATCGTCTGACAAAGTCTGCTCATTTTATACCGGTTCGGATTGATTACTCACTTCAAAGGTTGGCTAAGTTGTATGTGGCAGAAATTGTGAGACTACATGGGGTGCCAGTGTCGATTATCTCAGATAGGGATCCTAGATTCACGTCAAGGTTTTGGAAAGCGTTGCATCAGGCATTGGGTACAAGGTTGGATTTTAGTACGGCATTTCATCCACAGTCAGATGGGCAGTCAGAGAGGGTAATCCAGATTTTGGAAGATATGTTGAGGGGTTGTGATTTTGATTTCAGAGGTAGCTGGGAAGAATTTCTACCGTTGGCGGAGTTCGCGTACAGTAATAGTTATCAGGTAAGTATCCAAATGGCACCGTATGAAGCGTTATATGGGCGGAAGTGTCGTACCCCTACGTGTTCGACAGAGTTGGGCGAGCGTCAGTTGTTGGGTCCAGAGTTGGTCGCCGAAACAGAGGATAAGGTTCAGCTGATTCGAGCTTGACTGAAGAAAGCTTCGGACAGGCATAAATCTTATGCCGATCTTAAGCGGAAGGATATAGAGTTTGTTATGGGTGACAAGGTCTTTTTGAAGGTGTCGCCGTGGAAGAAAGTGCTGAGATTTGATCGGAAGGGCAAGCTGAGCCCTAGGTTTATCGGGCCTTATCGAGTGTTGAAGCGTGTGGGACTAGTAGCTTATCAGCTTGAGTTACCATCAGAAATGATTCAGATCCATAACGTGTTTCATGTTTCCATGCTTAGACACTATCGTTCGGATCCGTCTCATGTTGTGCCAGTGGAGGAGATTAAAGTGAGCCCAGATTTGTCTTTTGAGGAGGAACCAGTGTAGATCTTGGAGCAGGATGTCAAAGTCTTGTGCAGGAAATCAGTTCCTTTGGTGAAGGTATTATGGCGGAATCATGGAACAGAAGAGGCCACGTGGGAGCCAGAGGATGTGATACAGCAGCAATACCCTCAACTCTTTTGACCAGGTAATTTCGAGGCCGAAATTATTTTTAAGGGGGGTAGAACTGTAACATCCTAAATCGGGGCCTCCGCATTTTATATATGTGTGCATGTGTATAGTATGGTTGTTATGCTAGTTAAGGGTGTTTTGGGGTCCAGGCATGAGCTAGGGGTAGGCCTGAGCCTTGGCAAAAATTTTAATTTTTGGGCACCTGGAAGGGAAAGATGCTTGGGTCAGGTGTTAAGGGTGCTTGGTGGTGAGTTTTGACACAAGAAGTGCCTTGGTAAAGTGGCAAGGAGGCGCCACTTAAGAGGCAAGGAGTGACGCCTCATGTGGGTGGATGGAGCCTTGGTTTGAGTCTGGGAATTTCCTTTCCGCTTATTATTTTTGACGCCAAGATCGGGGGAGTTGTACTCGGGATGGACTCGTGGATGATCATTGAAGAGTCAACATATTTAAATAGGTGGTGGAGAGAAATCGAGGAGTTTGAAGCATTCAAACGGATTTGAATAGGTGGCAGGAGAGAAAAACAAGGAGAGAAAAGGGGATTGAAGTGGGAGGTGTGTTAGCTGAATTTCAAAAGAGTTGGAAGGGGTTGGGCATTCGGTTGAGTGTTGCTTAGAGGGGTGGCCGAATGTGGTAAGTTGGCTTTGGTGAGGGTGAGCATTCGGCTAGTAGGGAGCATTTGGGGTTTTCTTTTTATTTTTCTTTTGTGCCGAAATTGAACCACTCTCACATCTCAAACTTTGTATTTTGTTTTTCTCTTCTTTTCTATCATTTGCCCAAATCCAAAACGGTCTTCTAAGTTCCTTTACTCCTCATTTTAGTCCATTTCCCTTGTCTCTGAGCATCAAAGCCGAACCCTCCTTTCACCTTAGTTTCTCTCTTTTGCGTTTTCTCTGAATCTCCTCAAGAACCAAAACCTCAAACCCCATTCCTCGTTTCTTCTTTTCTTGTCAGCTGAAACCTGTTGAAGCTTCAACCTTTGCCGAAAACCCATCAACTTTTCTCTTTTCTCTTTTAGCGTTTGGTCGAATATCATCTGTTAAGGATCACCCTTCATTTCCATCTTTCTCTTTGCATAGTGGAACGCTTTCGGCATTTGGGTAAGTTCTTGGCCTTTGGCCGAATCTCCCTAACTCTCTCCCATTCTCTTTCCCTTTTCTCTATCATTTTCTATAGGAAGAAAAGCCGAGATTTGACATCTGTTTTGGGTAATTTTTTAGCTGAATTCCTTTGGCTTTCATAATCGTTTCTTCGATTCTTGTAACAGCGGATCGCCGTTATCTATTCTCCTCCACTCCTAATCGATTCTGCTGGTGTTGTGGTAAGTGTCCCTGCCGATTCAATCTTTTTTTATTGCGCTAAGTGCCAAAGGCAGAGACCCAATTCTATTTGATGTTTGGCCGAATGTAGGTGGGGTGTTGACGCTTTCTTTTGGACTCTCGGGATTCAGTTGGTTTGTAAATCGAGCCTGAAGCCTCGGAATTTGTCGATCTAGGTAAGGGCTTTTGCTCTACGAGTTACGTTAACCCCTTAGGTTCAATTTCATTGCTTTAATCCGTTCAGTGATCAAGGTGTGTTCATGGACTCTAATGCCAGCCAAGCGGTAGGAGGGGTTGGATCTGTAAACCCAGCCCCTAAGTTTAAGAAGAGGGTTGTGTCTGCGATTCGTGATTGGCCACCAGGTTGTGGGCCGGCATCTGAGCAAGGTAGTAGATAGATAGCGGTGGTGTCGATTAACGATAGTGTCGACGTAGAGAGCGTGGTTTTACGAGTAATCAGGTGTGTAACTCTTACACACTTCATATGTTTAATGTGCTGTTATTTGTGATCTGTCAAAATCCGAAATAACTGTAGGAATCGATAAGTTACCATTGTGGGTAAAAGCAAGGACTCCGGGTAAGTCCATTTTGGTGGCTAACGTTAATTGTCTCTGTTAAATCTGCATATGTCATACTTGATTACTCCTAAATGTTAAGCATGATGATGTTGTATTAAAAAGCATGTTCATGAGTATGGGTATGATGAGAGGAGGGGGAAGGTATGATTATCAGACTATCACTAGTGGTTAGGTACCACACGTGGGTTGGCCCCACATATTAATATTTTGTGACTAAGTCTCAGTGGTTTGGAACCACCAGTGGTTAGGTACCACATAAACTTATTTCTGTGACTCGTCCCAGTGGTTTGGTACCACAGTGGGTTGGCCCCACATGAAAATATAAGGGATTGTCACCAGTGGTTAGGTACCATAAGTGGGTTGGCCCCACACATGATTATTTGTGACTTCGGTCACCAGTGGTTAGGTACCACCAGTGGCTAGGTGCCACAAGGGGTAGAATTGGGTGTTCGGATGGATAGGTTGGATGGATTGCATGACATACTTGTTGCATATGAAATTGTGTGAGAGCTTAACATCTTTGGGGATGGGGATTTATACACTGAGTCTCGGTGACTCACCCCTTCCATTACATTTTGCAGATAATTCCTAGATCGAGAAAGTGGAGCCGGAATGGACTCGAGGTGGCCATGCTCATTATTTCGGGTTTTTACTTTAATGATTATTTTGGATTTATTTTATCTTAAGTTTGGATTTCGATTATGTAATAAGGCCATTTAAATTTTTATTTTGGGGTTATTCATTTTGTTACATTTCTATAAACCGACGTTTAAACACTAAAGACATGCCTAATAAATTCGTAAAGTGGACGTTTTCAAAATTTTAACGAATTCTCGGGATTTCCAAAATTTTTACCGTCGGGTATTTATCAAACACGCAATAATAGCAAGGTAACACTGTCTTCTTTAAAACTAAGTTTCGAAAGAATTTTAACCACTGGCTTCACACAACTCGGGTTTTATAAAATCAAAGGTTTTTCTTTTCAACATTGAGACGACAACTCGTTTTCCAAAATGTTTTTTTTTCTGTGACATGCCAGATTCGGTCGTAGCGTTTTGACCGAGTTTGGGGTGTTACACCCGTGCTTTTATTTTATAATTTGATAAAGATTTTGATATGTGCCATTGATGAATTCATGAGCTTTGTGAAGTTTGGTGATGGATTATGGAAGATATATGTTTGATTAATATAGTTTGTCTTTGGAGTTTTGTTGAATTTGAGTATTTTGGACTCAATTGAGAAAAGTGTAAATTGAGGGACTAAAATGTGAAATAAATGAAGTGTGTGGGTTTGTATGAACAAAAGGAAAATTCGGCTAGGCTTATGCTAGGTGAAATTATGTGAATTTGATGATTTTGTGAATTAAGGACTAAAGTGTCGAAATGTGAAAATGTGAGGGCTATTTTGTAAAATGCCCTAAATATATGTGTTTGGATTGAATTGAATGAATTGGTGATTGAATGGATTGAATTTGAATGTGTATAGACCAAGAGAGGAGAGGTTCGAATCGAGATCGAGGCAAAGACAAAGTGCTCGATTAATCGACCGTTTCGGTATTCTGACGTTCGAAGTAAGTTTGGACATAATATGTGTATTTAGCTATATTTAATGTTATGAAATGAATGGTATGATAATATTGAAATGTGAATACTATGTGAGGGCTCGAGTTATGTGGCACTAAGTGTGCGTATTCAGAAAAGTGACTGAGATAATTAGCACTGTGTGTGCGAGGTAATATAAGCTTCGACTTTGTAGTTGGCACTGTGTGTGTGATACCGATTTAAGATCGGGTTGAGATAGAAGTGCTAAGTGTGCAATGTTTAATAAACTTCGGATAATGATCTAGGCAATAAGTGTGCGATTGAATCGAAGAAGTGACGAAAGTTGATCGAAATGAAATATTGAGTACTGAGTGACATAAGTGATCGAAAACTATGTGTTGGCTAAGGTACGTTCGAAACCTATGTGGTTGATGAGAAGATGAATGAGTTTATGGAAGGTTAATTGAACATATTAGCTTGGATGGTATGATATATGTGATTTTGAATTAATCTATGTGATGGTTTGTTTTAGTATAATGTATTATGTTACGAACTTACTAAGCTATTAAAAGCTTACTGTGTGATTATTTTTCTGTTTTACAGTGTCAGTAAATCTAGCTCGGATCCAGAAATCGTCAACATCTCTATCACAATATTGGCAATCTATTTTGGTACATTTGGAAAGATGTATATAGATGAAATATGGCATGTATAGGCTAGAAGTTATGGTATGTTTTGGAAATGTTTAAATCCTTGCCATGTGATTTGGCTTGGAAGTTGAATGATGTTGAACCTATGAATTAGATGTGAGTTTGGTATATCTTAAGGTATGTAGCTGAGGAAAGATGTGGTTTGAAGATGAATTTTGATATAAATTACATGATGCTTGAATTATATATGTTTTGAGTTGTATAATTGTCACTTTGAACGGACTTAATTATGATGATAATGAGCATGGAAGTAGATGGTAATGTTGATGGCTAATGAGTGCATGAAATGGTATGTTTGAGTGCATTAGAAGTATGAATTGGCATTGCTTTTAAGCTTGTTGGTAAACCCTTGTGTGGGTGGCAAACTGGCCTTGCAAATGACCTGTTTTATCTACACGGTTATGGCACACGGGCGTGCCTAGTGACCGTGGAATAAAGTCAGTAGCTAGCCCAAGTATGCACGGCCACGGTACACGGACGTGCCTAGTAGCTGTGTGAATAAGCCAGTATATTACCTAAGAGTACACGGCCTTAGCATACGGGCGTGCCTGGTGGCTGTGTGGAGAAGTCAGAATACATGCTCTGCTTTGGCACGGCCTGGACACATGGGGGTGTCTGGTGATCGTGTGAGGCACACGGCCTGATTGCACGGGCGTGTGACCTCAACAGTGTTGAAGAATGTTTGAAATTTTGAAAAGTTTTGTAAGTGCTCGGTTTAGTCCCGACCTCTTTCTAGCATGTGTTTGAGGTCTTGTGGACCCCAATAAGGGATTTTATGATTATGTTGTGATATGCTTTAATGATGATTGACTTTGTGTCGTGAAATGGATGTGAAACGTTCTGATTGTTCGGTAATGCCTCTTAACCCTATTCCGGCGACGGTCTCGGGTTAGGGGTGTTGCATAATGAGTAAAAAGACTGAAATACCCCTAATGAGTAAAATTACCGAAATACCCTCAAAGGGTAGAATTACCGAAATACCCTTGAAGGGTAAAATTACCGAAATACCCTCGAAAGGTAGAATTATCGAAATACCCTCGAAGGGTAAAATTATCGAAATACCCTCGAAGGGTAGAATTACCATAATACCCTCGTAGGGTAGGATTACCGAAATACCCTTGTAGAGTAGAATTACCGAATACCCCTGAGGGGTAAAATTACCGTTTTACCCCTAACCGACGAAATGACCATTACACCCCTAGTGGTAGTTAGTTGATGTGTGAATGCTATCTATATGACTGTTTATGAAAATGACATACTGCATACACAAAATATTTATGACACGACATTTTGCATTGCGGTTGGGATTCTGATTTGGAGGAAGTACTGTACTAGTGGCTCTGCCATGTTTTTACTGTTTTAGTGGCTTCGCCATGTATTCTGATTTTAGTGGCTGGGCCACGTTTACTGTTGCTAGCAGCTTTGCTGCGTTACTATTAGCAGCTATGCTGTGATATTGGTGTGTTGGCTGGGTGGGTCAACTTAGTCCTCACATGGTGTGTTGGTTGGTACGGGTGGTGTGTTGGCTGGATTGGGTTGGGTTGCATCTCTGTTTTGTACTGTTATTATTTTGGGCTTAGGCCCACACTGCTACTCTATAGGGATAAAGCCCAGATTGATCTGATACTGAATAGGGCTCAGGCCCAGACTGTTACTGCATGATAAGGGATTACACACTGAGTTCTCGTAACACACCTTTTTCTTTAACTGTGCAGGTAATCCCCAGCCTTAGATGATTTGGAGTTACAAAGGACTCGGAGGTGCCACACGCTCGTTATTATTTAATCTTAGACTTAGTTATTTTATTTTTATATTGGGTTAATAATTATGTAATAAGGCCTCTGGTGTTTTTTAAATGGGTTTTAAATTTTTATTATGAAACTGCCAAACTGATACAAACACATTTCAAAAGTAATAACGGCTTAAAAAGTCAAACACATATTTTCAAACGGTAAATGTCATTAATTAGAGTAGCTTCCGTGAATTTTAAAAGTCAACAGTCAAACATGGTAACTAGTTTGCTAGACTTTGGTTTTTATAACTTACCAATCGTTTTTCTCAAGAAATAAGAACTAAACAGAATTTTACTCAAGCGATTTCTCCCATCGACCTTGTTTTCATAAAATACTCCGATGTGACACGCCAGATTCGACCGTAACGTTTAGGCCGGGTTTGGGGTGTTACAAGACGTGAGATTGAGTATTCTGTGGGGGACTTCGTGCTTCTGAAGGTCTCGCCATGGAAGAAGGTTCTGAGGTTCGTTCGCAAGGGCAAGTTGAGCACTAGGTTTATTGGGCCCTTACCGGATTCTGAAACGAGTGGGACTGGTCGCTTATCAGTTGGAGCTACCTCTAGAGTTAGACCGTATTCACGATGTGTTCCACGTCTCGGTGTTGAGGTGCTACCGCTCTGATCCTACTCATATTGTCCCTATTGAGGAAATTAAGGTTAGGCCAGACTTGACCTCCGAGGAAGAGCCGGTTCAGATTTTGTACCGTGACGTTAAGGTTCTGCGAAAGAAATCTATCCCTCTGGTAAAGGTTCTATGGCGTAATCATAGCACTGAGGAGGCCACGTTGGAGCCTGAGGATGCGATGTGTCAGCAGTATCCTCACCTATTTTGATCAGGTAAATTTCGAGGACGAATTTTTCTTTTAGGGGGTAGAGTTGTAACGCCCTAAAATTTTAATTTTTGTTTTGTGAATGTGTGACAAAAATTTGTCTTCTTCAGTGGTTAAGTGTTCTGGGTGTGTGTGAGAGGTCCCAAGTTCAAGCCATGACTTGGGGAAATTTTGGTATTTTTATAAATAAGGCTTTAACCTTGCTTAAAGGGTTTAAGTTTAATTGATTGTAAGCTTATATCAGAATGGGCCTACTGGTCTGGTGGTTAAGTTGGGTGTTGGTAAGTTGGAGGTCCTGTGTTCGAATCAAGGTGTAAGCAAGAGAATTTATTTTTACCTCGGTTGACTGGGAGTGTTTGAGTGGAGTCGAAATTCTGCTAATGGTGGAGGTAGTGGACGGTTTTGGGAGTGTTTTGTTGGATTAGTGGAGTGAAATTAGGGATTTGGGGGTTATCTGAGATATTTTCAGATTTTTTGTATTCTCTTCCCAATTTCGGCCCTATTTTCCTCTTTTTCCAATTTTTTTTATATTTTGTTTCTCCTACACTTATTGCCGAAACTTTGTTCTCCCCTCATCCTTTCCTTCTTTTGTTTCTTTACTTTTCGACTCCTTTGTGCAACGTGGACTACACGCATTTAGTAAGTTTAGTTTTTGTTAAACCTTAACTTTGCTGTGGTCTAGTGTTAAGAAGGGTTTCGTTTGGTGTTTAGGGGTTAATCGAAGGGGTGAAGATTGTTCATCGACGTTTTAAGTGTGTGGAATTCTTGTTCTTGCTCAAGGGTAAGGTTTTTTTTGAAAAAGGTTGAATACCTCGTTATAAGTTTCGTTAAAGTTTCGTTGGTATCACTGAAATTGGGTATGGATTATGGATTTTTAGGTTCCGGAGTGCTCGTGGTTGCTTTAGCATCGATTCGATACCAGGTGTGTACCCGAAAATGCAGAAAATAGGATTTCGACAAAATCCAAAAACCCCACTTTCGACACCACACGGGCGTGTGGTAGGCTGTGTGCCCCTACATGGCCGTGTGATCGACGAGGCCAGGTCGTGCGCGAAGGACACAACTGTGTGATGGCCAGGCAAGCCGTGTGCGACACACGGGCTGAACTGAATTGGGCCGTGTGGGCCACACGGGCGTGTGGGTCCACACGGGTAATCCACACGGGCGTGTGGGATTTTGGGCTAGGCCGTGCGATCCACATGGTCAAGGCCAATTTGGGCCGTGTGGGCCACACGGGCGTGTGGGCCCACACAGGCAAACCACATGGGCGTGTGAGCCTATTTTTACTGAAATGTTTGCTAAGGTTTCATGGGTCGCCCAAGTCGACTGTGAACCTTCCATAGTGTCGGTAAGCACTTCTAAGACCCTTAACTGTATGTTATTGATTATGTGAATTACGTACTGAGCATGTTATATACCAGCATGTATACTGAACTGTATGTGTATCTGATAGACTCGTTATAGCATGACATATTATTATATGTTGCATTGCATAGGGTTGGGGTTGATATTATTCGGAGGAAGTGTACTGAAAGGCTTTTAAGCCTAATATACTGGTAGCTCAGCTGCAAATTACTGTTTTTTGCCGCATTCGGTACTACATGGAGTGTGGGGATGGGTGGGTTGATTAGATCCCCACATGGAGTGTGGGGTTGGAGGGAGATGGTGTGTAGAGGCTGGTTGGGTAGGACTTTGCTCATCAGATATCCGCATCACATCGATGGGTTTAGCCCATTGTGCATATTGATTCTGATATTGTATTGGGCTAAGGCCTAACTGATTCTGATACTGAAATGGGCTTAGGTCCAAGACTGCTACTGACTGTGCACTGCGATTGTTGCTTGTTTTGTTCTGCGGGACTACACACTGAGTTTACGAAAACTCACCCTTCTTTGTTTAATGTGCATAGGTAATCCCCAGACCTAGATGGATCGGTGCAGCAAAGGACTCGATGGTGACCACGGTTCTGGACTGTCATGGTTTTAATTTATGATTATTGGTTTTATTTTTGTTCTGCTTTTACTGGTTAAATTTTTGGGTTGTAATTGGACTTTCGGACTTTGATTTGGTTTTGGGTTTTAAATATCTTTAGTTTATAGATTACAACTGCTAGTAGTAGGAAAGCTCGATTTTCAAAAGAAATAAATGATTTAAAAAAAAAAACACGATTGTTTTAACTATTAAAAAAGCTTCCGCATCGAATAACGTTTTGAAATTTTCGACTAAATGAGTAACACGATTTTGGAACTAATGAGATATTAAGATAAGAAATTCAAAGGAAATGGTTTTATCGTGTTAGCACAGTTTTCAAACACCCTATCACGTGACATCGCGAGATCTGACCATAGCGTCTAGACCGGGTTTGGGGTGTTACACGTTGCATGAGGTTTGAGATCATTTTGAAAGGAGGAAGATTTTTGCAGTTTAATTGTCGAAACCATCTTTTATTTTTTTTTTAAAAATAGGGATCAACTTTAAAAAAAAAAATGAAATCGGGAGTCGCCACCAATCCCTTTTTGCTTAGGTGTGATTGGATCACCTTATAAAACGTTTTATTTCAAAATATTGATTTTGGCCTACGAAATTCAAGAAAACGGGTTCGGGAGTCGGTTACGTACGAGGAAGGATTAGCACCCTCGTAACGCCCAAAATTGGTACTGAATTGATTAGTTATTGTCCTGATGTCGAAAATTTGAAAAGATTTGAAAACATGATTTCTTTAAAAACTTGAACAATTTGAGTTGGAACTTGAGATTCCTTTGTTCCGAAAGAATACAAACATCACATCCAACACGTTAGGACGTGATGTTTTAAACCCTCGTAACCAAAATCATCTCATGATTTACAAAATTCATTACAAGGATATTTAGTTATTTAGTCAAACGGAAAATCGAAACCTAGCACGTTAGGGCACTATTTCTCGAATTTCTAAACACAAAACATTGCCTTATTTAAGAAAAACTTTTGGATAAAATATGGTAATTAAAGAAGATAGATATTTTTTAAACAAAGATTTGAAAAAAAATAACATTAAGTTATTACAAAAAAGTGCAATTTACTAAAGTTACAGCTTATATTAACAATTAGCACTAACATAAACAATTAAGTAAAAGAATGACAAGCAATAATAATAATGTTAAGGTAAACAGAGATAATGGATTCAATTTTTTTTTAAAAAAAAATGAACAATCAAAATAAAAAATATAGAGTAGATAATAACAATTTTAAAAGAATCTATGAAAAAATTAAGGAAAAAAAATTATTCACAAGATTAAATTCAAATAATAATAATAATATAAGGTAAATAATATACTCAAAACAATTAATGAATATTATAACAATTTTTAGAAAAATGAAAAAAATAAAAGAAACGATATGGCAAAATCTAAAATAGTTAATATATACATAATAATATATATATATATTTTAAATAAATAATATAAAAACTTTGAATAAAAATGTATAATAGATAACTTATAATAAGTATATAATATACCATTTAAAAATAGATAATATACATATTTTAAATAAACAATATATGGAAAATTTTGCCTTAATAATAAAACAATTTAGATGATGTACAACATACAAATTTTCAAATAATACATAATATGATTAAAGTTAAATAATATATAATATATAGATAATATATAACAAATAAAAATAATAATATATATGATAAAACAATTTAACGTAAATAGGGAAAAGCAAAAAAGAAAGACAAGTTTAAAATAATTAAAATAAATGAATAAATAATGATTAAGCAATTAAATGGATAAATAAAAAAAGTTAAAAAAACGCATAAGTCAACCTAACTCCCACAATATGTGGACTCAACAAAATTCCTCCACCAAAATCTAACTCGAACGAAAGCAACTCAAAAAGAAACGAAGATGAGCGAAGAACAAAATAGGAACAAGCCACAGAAAATAAGAACGTAAAAGAGAAAAATTTGAGAGAATGCTCTCAAGAATTTTTTATTACTCAAAATTCAAGTCCCTTACAATGAAGGGAGAGGCCTCTATTTATAGTTGAGCCTCCCCAAATCCAACTGCATGAGATCAATTACATCAACGGCTAAGATTAAAAGGTATCTACAAATTAAATCTCTAAGATTACAAAATCATATCTTCTAAGATTGCATACCATATCTTCTAGGATTGCATATCATATCTAAGATTTGCATATCATATCTAAGATTGCATATCATATCTTCTAGGATTGCATATCATATCTAAGATTTGCATATCATATCTAAGATTGCATATCCTTGAAGATTGTGTTTCCATATACGTCAAGCTTGTAGATGGACCTTCAATCTTTTCAAGTAATGGGCCATTCCGATCGGGCCAAATGATATATTTTGGACTGGACTTGGACTTTGTTTTATTATTTTGGGTTTATTATTGTTTTGTATGGGCCCGGGCTAAATTGGCCTATTACAGCTGCCCCTCTTTGCTCATTTTCGTGTAACGAGAATGGAGCAAAGACTATAAAAGGACCAATTTTGCCCGATCTTGTCGAGCCTTAACTTCTTGATCCTCATATTCTTCCAGTAGTCTCTAACCCAAATGCAACTTCAAGGAGATTGAATCTGTAGCTTTAATCTTATTCTACTGCAACTTCAGGGAAATAAGACCTGCTCTTTTTATAATCCATCCTACTGTAACTTAAGGAATGTGAGACTAGTATCTTTGATCTTGCTTCACTGCAATATTCAGGAAGACAAGATGATGTAACCCTGGCCGGGGCAATCAAGGAACCAGTACCGATGCCCTTGTGGTGTCCGAAGGACCCATGACTCGAGCTCGGGTTAAAAGGCTACAAGACGCCGTAGCAGCCCTTGCTAAGTGTATTTGGGTTGAATCTGCTACTATAAACAAAGAACCAGCTCGAGTCTTGCTCATGAGCTCACCATGCACTTTGGTGCAAGTTATCTTTAATCCGGAGTAACTCATTTGAGCTCATTTCAGCTCATTGAGCTGAATCAACTAAGTTGCTTAATTTCAATAAATTGAATTTTATTTTGTTTAATTTTATTACAGCAAGTTAATATGTCTTAAAACATTAATTATTGCTGAAATTATGAAGCCTAAACTCAATTTAAGTTGTCCTAATATTTATAGCAGGTTTTTAATGTGTCTAGCCTTAGCCGACTATTAAGTGTGCTTAAATTACTTGTATTTAGTTTGTCTAAATGATGGTTAATGTGTCCTAGAGTGTCTTAATATTATTCAGCTAGTTTGAGCTTGAATTTAACTTGGTTCATGTGCTTGATAGGTGCAGCCGAATGTTCATTAGACCATTAAGAAGGTTCATGCACCTAGGTGCATTGTATGTGGATGGTACATTGAACACAAGGAGCCATGTATGTGAAGCCGAATCTATACTTAATTGATGAATGTTTTTGGTTTCTCCAAGCACCTATTCGGCTGAAGAGACTCCTGCCTTTAAGTCCTTCAATGTTTGTCGATCCTCTTCCCAAGAAGCATAATTTGGTTCACACAATATGATCACACGAGGGGCTGTTCGGTTGGCTATGTTCACATTAGGGAGACCATTCAAGACCATCCATTCAAACTCAAATTGGCTACTCATATGCTCAATTTAATGCTGCTAATTATTTAGCCAAAGGTGACCAATTAAGGAGGCCATTAAAGGCTTGGCCGAACCTAGACCTCAACCATGCATCTTGCCAAAGCTCCAAATGCATTTGCTCATCTAGAAGGACGTTCCAAGCCCTTCCATTAGCTGAATTCGGCCATCCCCAATTAAGACTAAAATTCTGGAATTTTCTAAGTGTTTCTAGATTAAAATTAACTTAGCTATTAAGTCATGTAATGGGCCATTCGGCTACCTAGGCTATTAGTGTAACACCCCAAACCCGGTCTAGACGTTACGACCGGATCTGGTATGTCACAAGGAAAGGTAGTTAAAAAGAATTCGCAATCGTTTAAAAATTTCGAGTTTTGATTATCAGTAGTTTGTGAACCGTTCATTAATATTTTGGAAAATAGTTATTTGTGTTTTTAGGAAAACTCCGTAATGATCATTTCATCATAGATAATAACCGCATTAAAACAAAAACCAAATTAAAATCCCAGTGGCCTTATTACAGAACATAATCCCGAATAAAAATGAAATTTAAAAGAAAATAACACTTAATTTACTAAAGTGACGACGTATGGCCACCACAGAGTCCACCTCGGCTCCAAATCCTCAAGCTAGGGATTACCTGTAAAAGTTAAAGCAGAGGGGTGAGTCATCGAGACTCAGTGTGTAAATCCCCATTAAACAAAATCTGGGCCTTAGCCCACACAATATAACATATTTGACATGTATGCAATGTAGCCCAGCCCAACCTAATTTTCCATCCTCTACACGCCACCCGTACCAGCCCAACACACCGTGGGGATTTCTACAATCAACCCTCCATCCGCTACACGCCTCATACGTGGCACCAAGCCACTCGTGGTTCCAGACCATCGTGATACTAGATCACCGTGACAGAGTCACTATTAACATACGTGGGGCCAACCCACTGTGGTATCAACCACCGTGACAATCCCTAATGAATATATATGGGGCCAACCCACCGTGGTACCAAACCACCGGGACGAGTCACTAAATCATATATATACGTGGTGTTAAACCACCGTGGCACCAAGCCACCGAGACATGGTCACCAAATCGATTTACATGGGGCCAACCCACTGCGTGGTACCAAACCACCGTGATGAGTCTCAAAATCTTCCCTTTCACATCATAATCCAAGCCCATGCAATATGACATAATAATTGCGTGTATGCGTTATGTCATGTATGCAAAACATATATCGATATAACGTATAACATGGATTACCATCATAATCGGATAAACAGAATACAACGTAATCAAGCTAATCAACCTCTAAGGGTATAACAATAATTTTACCTACCAAGGGTATTCTCGTAATTTACCTATCGAGGGTATTTCAAGTAATTTCGCTTTGCAATGATCTTTCCGAAGGCCTAATGTCGCCTCGAGCGACTTTCGCTACCACTTTCTGGCCGTTACACGGACTATTGGGCCTAAAACCTAATTTCGCCCATTTGGGCCCACACGCTCGTGTGGCCCAACTAGCACAAACTTAGCCACAGAGATATGAGATTCACCTAGTCCATCTAATATATACTACACAATCAAACAATCTACTCGTATGGGCCCACGGGCCTATTGGGCCCACTTGGCCCCTATCGGGCCATCGTGGCCCAAGCAACATCAACCCACAAGAACACTAACGATGGCATCAACTATCGCGTTGAAGCCCCCCACACGTGCGCTTGCATGCTCGTGTGGCTACTATCGTTGTGTGACCGGTATTCGGCATTTGCCACTCTACAACTAGAGTAGAGAGAATACACACCTGATAGGAGTCTGAAGCTTATCCGTGCTCCGAATGCTCCTATGCCCAACGCCAACCAGGTATTCCTCCTCTCCCATCATAGATAGCTCTATATATAGCCAGCTTCTCACCTTCCTTCTTTGTATCTTTCCGATGTGGGATCCCTCCGCTAGGAGAGTTTAAATCCAACTCAAACTCTAACCGTCCAATCCGCAAAATAAATACTCCCTTGCTGATCCCGAGACTTGAACCTCAGACCTCTTGCCACCTGTAACGCCACCTTGCCACTAGGCCACAAGCTCCTCTTGTGTCTTAAAACATGCCCAACTAATGATAAGTCTATGGCCAAGGTCAAAATCCATTTAATAAAATAATCTAAAAGAAATGCAAGTTCCACGCCTTGAACCTTGGACCTCTTTCCTTCCTTGTGGCGTCACCCCCTTGCTCCCTAAGTGGCATCACTTTGCCACTACACCACACACTCCACTTGTGTCATTTTTCTCCACATTTTATTCTTAAAGCCTACCTACTAACTCCCAGGGTTTTTTTCACCTAAAACCAAAATTTTTCTAAAGCTTCAGTTTGATCCCGGGACTTAATAGAAGCCCCCTAACCTTCCAAAATCACACACCTAATAGGTCCAAGTTACACTAATGCCGATCTCTTGATCTCAAAAAATTTTAAATGCTACTACGCTCAAGGCCCATTGGGCCCAATCCTACTAGGCCCAATTTCAGGATGTTACAAATCTACCCTCCGTAAAGAAATTCCGTCCTCGTAATTTCCAACTAACCAACAGTCGTACATCCTAACCTACAATACTACACTCACGCTGTGCATTCTGATTTCAACAACACTAATTCGCTTTCTAACTTAATCTTGAAACCTTTTACACAACCAAATATCTAACACCGAAGCAAACAAATATTTACCACACATGCACACAATTCTACATTCAGAAAACACACAGAATACTACCAAAAATACAGTCATTTCAACATATAATAGAATACAGTGAAAAAGAGAACTTACGGATTTGGTGCCGGAGACTCTGGTGCCATACCTCAAAAATAAAACATATATTTCTTAAACAATATTTCAAACCAATTTTTGGAAAATATTGTCAAACCCATTCCACAAGCCGAGTTTTGTAACCTAAGCTCTGATACCATAATTGTAACACCCCAAACCCGGTCTAGACGTTACGACCGGATCTGGTATGTCACAAGGAAAGGTAGTTAAAAAGAATTCGCAATCGTTTAAAAATTTCGAGTTTTGATTATCAGTAGTTTGTGAACCGTTCATTAATATTTTGGAAAATAGTTATTTGTGTTTTTAGGAAAACTCCGTAATGATCATTTCATCATAGATAATAACCGCATTAAAACAAAAACCAAATTAAAATCCCAGTGGCCTTATTACAGAACATAATCCCGAATAAAAATGAAATTTAAAAGAAAATAACACTTAATTTACTAAAGTGACGACGTATGGCCACCACAGAGTCCACCTCGGCTCCAAATCCTCAAGCTAGGGATTACCTGTAAAAGTTAAAGCAGAGGGTGAGTCATCGAGACTCAAAGGTGTAAATCCCCATTAAACAAAAATCGGGCCTTAGCCCACACAATATAACATATTTGACATGTATGCAATGTAGCCCACCCAACCTAATTTTCCATCCTCTACACGCCACCGCATACATTGAACACACCGTGGGGATTTCTACAATCAACCCTCCATCCGCTACACGCCTCATACGTGGCACCAAGCCACTCGTGGTTCCAGACCATCGTGATACTAGATCACCGTGACAGAGTCACTATTAACATACGTGGGGCCAACCCACTGTGGTATCAACCACCGTGACAATCCCTAATGAATATATATGGGGCCAACCCACCGTGGTACCAAACCACCGGGACGAGTCACTAAATCATATATATACGTGGTGTTAAACCACCGTGGCACCAAGCCACCGAGACATGGTCACCAAATCAGATTTACATGGGGCCAACCCACTCGTGGTACCAAACCACCGTGACAGTCTCAAAATCTTCCCCTTTCACATCATAATCCAAGCCCATGCAATATGACATAATAATTCGTGTATGCAGTATGTCATGTATGCAAAACATATATCAGATATAACGTATAACATGGATTACCATCATAATCAGATAAACGAATACAACGTAATCAAGCTAATCAACCTCTAAGGGTATAACAAAGAATTTTACCTACCAAGGGTATTCTCGTAATTTACCTATCGAGGGTATTTCAGTAATTTCAGCACCGCAATGATCTTTCGAAGGCCTAATGTCGCCTGAGCGACTCGGCTACCACTTTCGGTCGTTCTGGGACTATTGGGCCTAAAACCTAATTTCGGCCCATTTGGGCCCACACGCTCGTGTGGCCCAACTAGCACAAACTTAGCCGCAGATATGAGATTCACCTAGTCCAGTCTAATATATACTACACAATCATACAATCTACTCAGTATGGGCCCACGGCCTATTGGGCCCACTTGGCCCCTATCGGACCATCGTGGCCCAAGCAACATCAACCCACAAGAACACTAACGATGGCCTCAACTATCGCGTTGAAGCCCCCCACACGTGCGCTTGCATGCTCGTGTGGCTACTATCGCCGTGTGGCTGGTATTCGGCATTTGCCACTCTACAACTAGAGTAGAGAGAATACACACTGATAGGAGTCCAAGCTTATCCGCGTTCGAATGCTCCTATGCCCAACGCCAACCGTATGCCTCCTCTCCCATCATAGATAGCTCTATATATAGCCGACTTCTCACCTTCCTTCTTTGTATCTTTCCGATGTGGGATCCCTCCGCTAGGAGAGTTTAAATCCAACTCAAACTCTAACCGTCCAATCCGCAAAATAAATACTCCCTTGCGATCCCGAGACTTGAACCTCGCACCTCTTGCCACCGTGTGTAACGCCACCTTGCCACTAGGCCACAAGCTCCTCTTGTGTCTTAAAACATGCCCAACTAATGATAAGTCTATGGCCAAGGTCAAAATCCATTTAATAAAATAATCTAAAAGAAATGCAAGTTCCACGCCTTGAACCTTGGACCTCTTTCCTTCCTTGTGGCGTCACCCCTTGCTCTCCCTAAGTGGCATCACTTTGCCACTACACCACACACTCCACTTGTGTCATTTTTCTCCACATTTTATTCTTAAAGCCTACCTACTAACTCCCAGGGTTTTTTTCACCTAAAACCAAAATTTTCCTAAAGCTCCAGTTTGATCCCGGGACTTCATAGAAGCCCCCTAACCTTCCAAAATCACACACCTAATAGGTCCAAGTTGCACTAATGCCGATCTCTTGATCTCAAAAAATTTTAAACGCTACTACGGTCAAGGCCCATTGGACCCAATCCTACTAGGCCCAATTTCAGGATGTTACAATTAGTATAAATAGGAGTTCATTCGCTCTTGTAAAAGAACTTTTTTGGCAAAATTATTAATGAACTTTTGTTCAACACAGAGTGAGTTTACTCCTCTGCTTATTCGTACGAGTTTTTGTCAACTTATCAAGCTAGCTTGTGGCGTCTTCCGATTCTTGTTTAAACTTATCACTCGTTAACCCGAGTGTGCCGTTCTTCCTATTTCCATCAAACCACCTTAAACTGATTGGAACCGGGGTGACACTCTTTATAGTGTTGAATCGATTCCCGATTTAAGCTCTATTTTCCATCACCACCCAATTACTTTCTTTTTATTCATTCTTAACCAAACACCCATTCTTCGACCTTATCCATTTTTCTACTATTTGACTAAACAGAATACCATCATCTACCTTCTTTACCAACCTAAACCCGAACCTCATTTCTTCTGACTTCTAAAACCTAACCCCATCTCTTCTTTATACCTCCATTCCTAACTTAAGTCCTTTAATTTTCAAAACTTACCCTAAGCTTCCACAAATCAATTCTGAAAACACCTAAGCTTCCCGAGTTTCCAACCTCTCCTCGTAAGACGATCGGGCACTCAAGTGAGCGACTAGACTACCCCGAGCCGTCTCGCATCATTTGGTATCAGAGCTACCAAAATAAGGAGTCAACGAAGATCGAATAAAGCTAGAATAGGTTCGTAGCTTAAAAAAAAGTCGTAAAAAATATATTTATATATATATTCAAAATTGTAATTTAAAGTTCTTTGCATCTTAATTCGTGCATTTGAGTTAAAAAAAAGGGTGTGTTCAAAGTTAGTAATTGATTGTACACCGTTCATCTTCATCCCAAAGTCTGATATCAAACTCACTACACCCAAATCTCGATCTCTTAAGCCATCCATCTTCCTCTGGAACCCATTCCTCAACCTCCAACGCCACACATACTTTGTTCTTTGTTAGCCTACCCGAAAACTCTTTAATCACCCCTTGACACCGTTTGAAGCTGACCCTCAAGCAGCAATAAGTTGTCTAAAACAAAATACGAATTTAGGAGAGAGAGTCGAGTGGTAAAAGGCAAGAGTGTTACATTAGAGAAAAAGTCGACATTGAGAGAAACACGAGCGCAAGTGACTTTCTTGTGAGTGATTAGTGAGGATTTGCGGTGAGGAATAAATCAACTTCTTTGTTCAAATATGGATAGAAGCATGGGCGGAAATGAAGCCGAAGCAATCAGCTACAAAGAAAGGAAGTGCTTGGCTGTGCGAGAAAGCAAATTACTCGTAGTCAAACGAAAGGCTCGGAGGAAGAACAACAATGAGAGAACGTCTTCCATTCTCGATGCCAAGTAAACGGAAAGGTATGTAGTCTAGTCATTAACGGTGGTAGTTGCACCGACATAGTAAGTGCTCTAATGGTCGAGTGACTCGGTCTGATAACCACCCCACACCCTAGCCCATACAAGCTTCAGTGGCTCAATGATGGAGGTGAGATCAAGGTGAATCAACAAGTTTGAGTGACGTTTTCTATTGGGAAATACGAGGATAAAATACTCTACGATGTCGTGCCTATGCATGTAAGCCATCTATTGCTAGGAAGGTCATGGCAATACGATCGAAGAGTTATCCACGACGGTTACACCAATAGGTATACGTTTCGTTATTTGGGAAAGCAAATCACTTTAGCCCCGATGACCCCGGCGCAAGTCCATGAAGATCAAATCAAATTGAAAGCGTCGATTAGTCTTTCGAAGGAAAAAGAAAAAGAAAGGAAAAGTGAGAAAAATAAAACAATGAAAGAAAAAGAAACAGAAGAAAAAGAAAAAGAAACAGAAGAAAAAGAAAAAGAAAAAGAAAAAGAGTTTGAAAAAAAGAGTTTGATAGCAAAAGAAAGTGGGATACGAAAGGCTCTTTTGACGAATCAAACCGTCCTTGTACTTAGGTATAAGGAGACGCTTTTGAACTCTAACGAATTTCCTGAGGAACTTCCCCCTTCTATCTTGTCTCTATTGCAGGATTTCCTAGATGTTTTTCTGGACGAAACCCCTAGCGGGTTGCCACCTCTTCGCGGAATCGAGCATCAAATCGATTTCATTCCTAGAGCTACTATTCCAAATCGACCCGCATACCGAATGAATCCCGAAGAGACCAAGGAATTACAATGACAAGTCAATGAGTTGATGCAAAAGGGATTCATTCGAGAGAGTTTGAGCCCTTGTGTCGTTCCTGTCCTCTTGGTGCCCAAGAAAGATGGCACATGGCGGATGTGCGTTGACTGCTGAGCTGTGAATAAGATTACCATTAAATACCGGCACCCCATTCCCCGGTTTGACGACATGTTAGACGAATTAAGTGGAGCCAAGTTATTCTCCAAAATCGATTTGAAGAGTGGATACCACCAAATCCGAATGCGAGAGGGCGACGAGTGGAAAACCGCTTTTAAAATGAAACATGGTTTGCATGAGTGGTTGGTCATGCCTTTTGGCTTAACCAACGCACCAAGTACCTTTATGAGGCTTATGAATCATGTATTAAGACCATACATCGGTAAGTTTTGCGTTGTTTACTTTGACGATATCCTAATATATAGCAAGACGATGGACGACCACGTTGAACATCTAAAATCTGTTTTGGAAACCTTACGTAAGGAAGTCCTATATGCTAACTTAAAAAATGTACATTTTGTTCTGACAAAGTTATTTTTCTTGGTTTTGTAGTGAGTGCCCAAGGGTTGGAAGTAGATCAAGAAAAGATAAAGGCGATACAAGATTGGCCCCGACCTAAGACCATCAGCCAAGTCTGAAGCTTCCACGGTTTGGCAAGCTTCTATCGGCGGTTCGTGCCAAACTTCAGCACTATTGCCGCACCTTTGACTAGTGTGATTAAGAAGGATTGTGCTTTTCGATGGGAGGACGAACAATAGAAGTCCTTCAACGAAATCAAATCATGTCTTACTCATGCACCTTTGCTTGCATTGCCCGATTTCTCCAAGATGTTCGAACTTGAGTGTGACGCATCTGAAGTCGGCATCGGAGCTGAGTTGACACAAGACGGAAGACTCATCACTTACTTTAGCAAGAAATTGAATGGCGCTCCACTAAATTACCCCATCTATGAAAAAGAGATGTATGCTCTCATCCGCGCCCTCGAGACTTGGCAACACTACCTGTGGCCGAAGGAATTTGTGATTCATTCCGATCACGAGGCGTTGAAGCACATCAAGGGCCAGCAAAAGTTGAATAAACGGTATGCCAAGTAGGTAGAATACTTAGAGTCGTTTCCTTATGTCATCAAATATAAAAAAGGTAAAGATAATATTGTTGTCGATGCCCTTTCGAGAAGGTATGCGCTACTATCCACGTTGGAAACGAAACTATTAGGCTTTTCTTTTCTAAAAGACCTATATGTTAATGATCCAAATTTTGACGCAATATACTCTGCTTGTGAGAAAAATGCATTTGAGAATTTTTACAGGCATGCCGGATTTCTATTCAAAGAAAGTAAGTTATGCATTCCCCAAAGTTTCGTTAGAGATGTTCTTGTCCAAGAAGCCCATAGTGGAGAACTTATGGGACATTTTGGAGTTAGCAAGACGCTCGCTATGCTTAACGAACATTTCTATTGGCCGCGGATGAGAGGAGATGTGGAACGAATTTGTGAGCATTGTTTAACGTGTAAACGAGTGAAGTCAACAACTCATCCCCACGGATTATATTCTCCACTTCCGATTCCAGAAACTCCATGGACGGACATTGATAAACCGAAATAGTAACACATTTTAGGCCCACATTTAGTATGCTTTTGGATGAATTATCCCTTATTTTATGTAATTTGGTGCTCTTGATCCTTTCTTTTCATGTTATATACTTAGGAAAGCACCAGGGGATGAAAACAATGCAAAACGGGCTTAAAACGGGACAAATGGGCCAAAGTATGAAATCGACACGGCCTGGACCAAAGATCACACGGTCGTGCCTCCTTAAAAGATCTCGAACACGGCCTGGACCACGATTTACACAGCCGTGCCTCATCAACGAAGTCCACACGGCCTGACCACGATTCACGCGGGCGTGTGCCATGGCCGTGTCCCTGCCACGGCCAAGAGGAGTTTTACTCGGATTTGGATACTTAGAGGCAAAGAAAGGCATTCCAAAGCCTATTCAAACACCCAAATAGGAATCCTATTTGAATTAGGATACTTAGGGGGCCAAGCAAGGCATCTCAAATCCTATATAAACACCCTAGGGGGCAACTTAATCGGGGAGTCGGCAGAAGCCTTCTACCAGGGCTTTTGTCGGGGCGGTGAGATAGGCTAAGGAGCCAAGCCGAAAAGGTCAGAGTTGTGGGAATCACTCGAAGATAGCCAGTTGATCCATCTCAAAAAGCAGGGATTCTACTCTAGACGGCGGATATCTCCTTCAATTCCTTCAGGGAGTTTTAGGGATTTCTTATGTTTTGTTTTATCTTTTCTCTTGAGATGTTTTCTTATTTAGTTATGAACTAAACCCTTCAGATACTCAAGGGATGAAACCTATGATGAATCTTGTTATTATTTTCTAAATTATATGATAAATACTTAGTTTGTTCTTAATTATGTGAGCTTTATCCAAATTTAATGTGCTTAGGTGGAGGAGGAATATACCCTGCCTAGGAGGAGATCTAGCATAATTAAGCGGAGTTGATCGCACGCCTAGAGATAGGGTGACGAGATTTTGCCGGATTAGGGTGAAACCTTATATGGGAGTCCATAGATCGATTTACTGCTATTCTAGGGGGTTATTATAAGAGAACGAGAGTTCCACTAATTAACCTAGGGTTAGACGTTATTCGCCTCGAGAGAGGGTTTAATATACGTTAGGGAGTCTTACGGATCAAACTAAGTAAATAAAATCATATGGTTCAGTGATAGATAACAAGTGAAGTCTAGGTGGATTCTTCCTGAGGGTATCATCTAAATCAACTGAGTTTTCCTAAAAGTTATCTCCCCAATTTTAGTCTTTTTTCGTCTTTGTGTCCTTAGCTTACTAGTTCGTTAATTTTAGGTTAAAAGCAACTTCACTTATTTTAGGTTAAATAATAAAAAGAAATTTAGTATTTGTACTTTTAGTTCCTTTGGGTTCGATAATCCGGTCTTGCCTAAGCTATACTACTGTTCGATAGGTACACTTGCCTTTAATCATTGTCAGAGTTAGTTTCCAAGTTCAATCATTCTTTTTATTAATTTTAAAGCTCTGATTAACATCGATCAAGTTTTTGGCGTCGTTGCCGGGGAACTAAAATATTAAGAAAGCTTAATTTTTATTACTTTAGCCAATTTTTTTTATTAGTTTCAATTTTTTTACTTTGCTAATTTTTCTTTTATTTGCTTTGACAGGTAATTTTAGTTTATAGAGGAGATGGCACTAAATAACTATCAGTGGCAAGTTATGAGGACAACGCCAACAAAAGCTGCCAGTGTCTTCAACCTCGACGTGGTCACCAAATTATCTAACTAGCTAGAGATGATGAATGAAAAGATGGATGGTTTATATATTCTCTCGCAGGTACACCCAGAAATGCAATATGACTCTAATCTAGGAGGCGTGGCGAATCCTTAGTACCCACCCTACGGATATGGCATGGAAAACGAGCAAGCTCACTATACGGGTAACTATTCTAGACCACAAAATAATTTTTATAATGACACTTATAATGCAGGTTGGAGGTACCATCCCAATTTCTCATGGGATGATCAAAATAGCCAAGGATCGGAACTTCCTCCAGATTTTCAACAACCACCTCACCAACAGGAAGATGAGTCGAACATTGAAGAGATGCTGACAAAATCCATGGCAGCCACAGAAACTCGTCTCCAAAACACCGAAACAGCACTCAAAGATCAAGAGGCATCAATCAAAGGGATCGAGAACCAAGTTGGGGAACTTACTAAGTCAGTTGGACAACTTGCAAAGCTGATCTCAGAACAACTACAAGAAAGCTTGCCAAGCAACACTGAAACTAACCCAAAAGAGCAAATTCAAACCATCACAGCTCATGATAGTAAAGGGTTAGATGAACCCAACTCAATACAAGAACACGAGGTAGAAGAAGGTAAAGTAGAGGTAACACGAGAAAAGCCAAAACCGGTAATCAAAGAGTACCAACCTCGCATACCTTACCCCGAAGCATTAAAGAGAGATGATACAGAG
Source organism: Gossypium sturtianum (assembly GCA_025698515.1). Lineage (NCBI taxonomy): Eukaryota > Viridiplantae > Streptophyta > Magnoliopsida > Malvales > Malvaceae > Gossypium > Gossypium sturtianum. Next base: position 61,159,572 of record CM046952.1, read on the forward strand.
GAACAGTTCGGTAAGTTTCTTAAACTTTTAAAGAAATTACATATTAACTTACCTCTACTCAAGCTCTTTCACGATACTGTAATCTAGAAAATTTTTAAGGGAGCTGTTAACGAAAAAGCGAAGGATAGACGAGGAATCATATGTGGAACTCAACGCAAAGTGCTCGGCAATTCTACAAAATAGACTACCACAGAAATTTAAAAGATCCAGAGATTTTTATAATTCCATGCATAATTGGTAGTTTATCTATAGAAAATGCGTTAGCCGATTTAGGGGCAAGCATAAATGTTATGCCTTATAAACTGTTTAAACAACTAGGTCTAGGGAAACCCAAACAAACTAGGATGAGCATCCAATTAACTGATAAAACTATCAGAATTCCTAGGGGTATAATAGAAAATGTTCTAATCAAAATTGAGAAATTCGTATTCCCAGTAGACTTTGTCGTTTTAGACATGGATGAGGACAATAATATTCCTTTAATTTTAGGAAGACCTTTTTTAGCAACTGCCAGAGCTAAAATTGATATCTATGCAGGTGAACTCATACTTCGTGTAGGCGACGAGATAGTCACTCTTCAAGCTCTTGATTCGGCCAGAACATCAAGTGATAATGGTGAGAAAGTAAATTCAGTTGATAACCAACTTGTTCAACCTTCATTGCAGGAAACACCACAAAGCTAAAAACCAGAGCCAGATCATAGAAATTGTGCCAATAAAGAAGAACTATATGAGGAACGAAGCCTTAAGGTCGACGAACTAGACAAGCGGAAAACACACTTTAAAGAGAAACTAGGAATACATGAAGTGAAACCGACGGAAACCCCAGACGAGCTGATAAGAACAACAAATCACTTCAAAATAGGGGATCAAGTATTGTTGAATAAGGAAGACCCTCGAATCACCAATTCAGACCTCAAGGCAAACGAAGAAATCACTTTTGAGATACTTAATGTCTTCCTATACGACACAGTCGAGGTAAGCAATCCTAAATCCATCACTTTTGAGGTAAACACTACTCGACTTAAACTCTATATCCATAACCAAATTGATCGCATGAGAAAGGATTTTCACCTCCCCAAACCACCATGACCATACGAATGAGAGGTAAAGTCTAGCTTAAGACTATAAACGAGCGCTTCTCGGGAGGCAACCTGAGCACTAACCCCATAAATTTTTATATTTTATATTTTATATTTTTATTTTATATTTTTATTTTATATTTTTCCTTTTAGCACCTAACCATAAACTAACCAAAGTGCAGATTTCCAGACCACACGGCCTTACACACGTGGTGGTCAGTGTGTGTGGCCACCACAGGAAGGTACAAGGGCGGGGGCAACCACCAGATCCATAATTTTCATTTAACCCCCTTCTTCCTTTTTCTTTTCCAGTTGTTTTTCTTTTTTTCATTTTCCATTATTTACTTTTATTTTTATTTTTATTTCTTTTAATTTTCTTTTATTTTCTTTACTATTTTCTTCTTATTATTCATTCCATTTAGATTTAGCTTAGGATACAATAAAATTAGGACGGCTGCTTCGAGGACTCAAACGGTCCGAGACGCTTTCCCACATTCACCTCCAATCCTATCCGGTTTCTTTTCATTGACTTCATCCAAAATTCAGGAAGTTTCACTTCTCTCCCTATCTTATGATTTTATGATTATTTTACTATTATCTATCTTTGTACATTGAGGGCAATGTACATCTTAAGTGGGGGGGTTAACCATAGCATTATTTGAAAATCTCTGAATTATGCCTTGTCATAAAGTAAGTTTCTCATATTATGATTAGAATGAAATTTCTGATGATTTATGATTTTTATTGATATGTTTTAGATTAAGTCATTGATAATTGTGCATTGATAATTAAATTCTAAGAATACTAGAGAATCAGGCACGATAAGTCTATTTTTCAAGAATTAAAATTTTTCTAGGATGTCTACCTGAATTTAAATATTACTTTGAAGATTGAAATTTACGAGGTTGACATCAAAACACACATAATTTTTGTGAGATTTTGAGCCTTATAGAGCATAAATTCTTTTTCTTGCTCACTTTATTGATTATGAGTGTGTCAACATTGATCTGTTATTCTAGAACTTGCATCGATTATACATGTCGAGACCACACCTTTGATTTGATATACAAAGATGATAAAGGCACCTAGGATTTAACCCACTTACTCCACTAAAAACCCACCTTCATAATTAACCCCTAGTGAACCCCTTTGATCCTAACAACCCTTTTTATTGACTCACCCACTAATATTAACCCCAAACCCTTTGTATATTTGTTATCACCATTCCTTGACTCCCTTTTTTTCGAGATTTGATTTTGAGCAGTTGCCTAACTATGTTCTATATTTTAGTTGTTAAAGTTCTTTATTATTACTTCATTTGTTCTTAAAAAAATAAAATAAAAAAACGAAGTATATTCATTATTAGTTTTTATTAGTTATGTGATTAAGTGAGCTTATACGTTTGAATTCAAAATATTGAAGAAGAAGCTCGTATTATTAGTTTCAAAGTTTCAATTCATGTAATTATTTATTTATCAGTTCATTTTTTCTAGTTAGGTAATTTGTCAATTCAGGTCTCGATTCTAACCTCTAATTCACCTTATTCCACACCTTTAACCTAAGCCCCATTACAACCCTTTCAAAGACCTTTTGATTTGTGTTTCATCTCATATTTTAGTGGTGGAGATTTGATTCTCATACAAGCCTATGGGATTAACTCTTCATGTTTGACTTTTGAGTGCCTAATTTTGAACCTTAAACACTTTGAGTGATTTGAGTGAATCTTTAAGTGAGGATGTGAATCCTTGTCGATTTTAAATCAGAGGTAATTGTTTAAATGAAGGGAAACACCTATGTTTTGTGCTACAAATGTATGACTTAGACTGTTTGAATCTTTAGGACTCTTTGAGTTGAATTATCCATGTATGAATTATCTCTGAATTATGATGAAACACTATTAATGACTATTATGAAGTGAGGGAAGTTCGTTTTAATTATGAGTTGAGAATTTTGCTTGAGGACAAGCAAAAGCTTAAGTGTGGGGGTATTTGATAAACTGAAATAGTAACACATTTTAGGCCCACATTTAGTATGCTTTTGGATGAATTATCCCTTATTTTATGTAATTTGGTGCTCTTAATCCTTTCTTTTCATGTTATATACTTAGGAAAGCACCAGGGGATGAAAAGAACGCAAAACGGGCTTAAAACAGGACAAATGGGCCAAAGCATGAAATCGACACGGCCTGGACCAAAGATCACAGGGCTGTGCCTCCTTAAAAGATCTCGAACACGGCCTGGACCCCAATTTACACGGTCGTGCCTCATCAACGAAGTCCACACGGCCAGACCACGATTCACACGGGCGTGTGCCATGGCCGTGTCCCTGCCACGGCCAAGAGGAGTTTTACTCTGATTTGGATACTTGGAGGCAAAGAAAGGCATTCCAAAGCCTATTTAAACACCCAAATAGGAATCCTATTTGAATTAGGATACTTAGGGGCCAAGCAAGGCATCTCAAAGCCTATATAAACACCGTAGGGGGTAACTTAATTGGGGAGTCGGCAGAAGCCTTCTGCCAGGGCTTTTGTCAGGGCGGTGAGCAGGCCAAGGAGCCAAGCCGAAAAGGTCAGAGTTGTGGGAATCACTCGAAGATAGCCAGTTGATCCATCTCAAGAAGCAGGGATTCTACTCAAGACGGCGGATATCTCCTTCAATTCCTTCAGGGAGTTTTAGGGATTTCTTATGTTTTGTTTTATCTTTTCTCTTGAGATGTTTTCTTATTTAGTTATGAACTAAACCCTTCAGATACCTGAAGGGGATGAAACCTATGATGAATCTTGTTATTATTTTCTAAATTATATGATAAATACTTAGTTTGTTCTTAATTATGTGAGCTTTATCCAAATTTAATGTGCTTAGGTGGAGGAGGAATATACCCTGCCTAGGAGGAGATCTAGCATAATTAAGCGGAGTTGATCGCACGCCTAGAGATAGGGTGACGAGATTTTGCCGGATTAGGGTGAAACCTTATATGGGAGTCCATAGATCGATTTACTGCTATTCTAGGGGGTTATTATAAGAGAACGAGAGTTCCACTAATTAACCTAGGGTTAGACGTTATTCGCCTCGAGAGAGGGTTTAATATACGTTAGGGAGTTTTACAGATCAAACTAAGTAAATAAAATCATATGGTTCTGTAACACCCCAAGCTCGGCCCATAAGTTTCGACCAGATCTGGTATGCTACGGGTTGTACGTTGAAAACTTTTGCTAAGTTGGTTTTAGTAAATCATAAGTTATTAGGCAAAATTCGAATAAACAAGTGACTTTTGAAAAAAAAAACCTTGTATTATTATTATTTTGAATAATAAAACCTTTGACAAAGTTCCATAAGTTGCAAATATTAAAAACTAAGTAGTGAGTATAAACTATGGGGCCTTATTACATAAATGTTTCCAAAATTAAAACTTAAGGAAAAACCAAATAATCTATAGGAATAAAAACTTGATGGCCCTCGAGTCCGCCTTTGCTCCCATGTCCACGATCTACCGCTCATCCGCAGTTAGGGAAAAATAATAGGGTGAGTCACCAAGACTCAGTGTGTAAATCCCGAAAACACATCAAAGGCTTGGCCCACAAACACATTATGGCCTTGGCCCGTATACAAGGGTAACTATATATGCATCATGGCCCATCCCAGCCTAGAAATCCATCCTCTACACACCAACCCGTACCAACCATCACACCTTGGGGATTTCTACAATCAACCCTCCAACCGCTACACACCATATTGACAGCTATGCTGTCTGTCTTAAAGACCGATCACTGTGTGACCTATGTGGCCAAGCCACCGATCGCCATGCGACCTTAATAATACATCGTAGTATTTCGACCAATTTGAGCCGCATTGTCATAAAGACCGATCACTATGTGACCTATGTGACAAAGCCACCGATCGCTATCGACCTTCTTCCCCTTCATCATATCAATCCCATCCCATGCATACATACATGCGAATCAAAACAATATACTACCCGAAAGTTCACGATCTATCACATACATCGATACACATAGAGAAGTTTCTATGATTACGCACTGCATCCCTTGCCTACCCTTTTTGGGTAATCATATCTATCTGACCTTTTTCCGGCTTTTAGCCCATAACATATATTTAGTACAGATTACTATACTGACCTTTTTCGGCTTTTAGCCCATAACATATATTTAGTACAGATTACTATACTGACCTTTTTTGGCTTTTTAGCCCATAACATATATTTAGTACATATTACTATACAGACCTTTTTCCGGCTTTTTGCCCATAACATATATTTAGTACAGATTAATTAGTGTGCTAGAGATCTACACACTGATTCTTCATTAGAACGAGACCCTCTAAGTCGACGCTATCCGTAGCTAACACCACCGCTATCTGCCTTGAAATCTCGAAAAGTGATATGAGATTCAGGAACTAGTGTTTTCGGCTTTTAGATCTAAGAGATCTTACTAGAGAAGATCGGCTACTCCCAGGAGGATTACGGCTTTTTTAAGAAAAATCAGGAAGAGAAGATGATTCGAAGAAATCTATAGAGATTCGGCTTTTAGAAGAAAGAAGAGAAGAGAATAATGGAGTTTTCGGCTTTTAGAAGAAAGAAGAGAAAGGAATAATGGAGTTTTTGACTTTCGGCTTTTAGAAGGAAGAAGAGAAGAGAATAATGGAGTTTTCGGCTTTTAGGAGAAAGAAGAGAAAAGAATAATGGGGTTTTTCGGCTTTTAGAAGAAAGAAGAGAAAGAAAAGGTGGAAACCCTAAATACCGAAAAATAAAGAAGAAAACCCTCCCTATTTATAAAAATTTCGGCACTTACCTATGAAAACCCGAAAGTGCCCTTCCTGATAACTAAAAATTAATCAAATAAAAAGGGAAAATTCGGCACCCCCTTTACCATAAAGAAACTGATTTCTTCACTTCTCTAGGTGATGGAATTTCGGCCAACTCCTAGCCTTGTAGATAGCTCCTATATTTTCTCCTTTTTTTTTCTTCCATATTATCAACTATATTATCTACATTATCCCATTCACATAAATCCTCCTATGCCGTTCACTCTACCTAACCCTAATGCCGAAATTTAGCTAACTTAAATTAAAAGAGTTGGGCTCCATGTAACTTAAATTTGGGCCCCTTACTCCCTTGTGTGGCGTCACCTCCTTGCTCCCTAAGTGGTGCCACTGACCACTGGGCCACAAGCCCATTTTGAATTTTTAAACTCAGATACCACCTTTTAAACCCTATAGTGCCCAAACAAAAATTTAACTAAGGCTTCAGCCTAATCTTGAGCCCAATTTGGACCCCTAATGCTCAAATTAACTCATTACACATATTCACCCATTAAATGCATAGGCCCAAAAATTTAGGATGTTACAGTTCTACCCCCTTAAAGAAATTTCGTCCTCGAAATTTCCAACTAACTATTAATCATACCACCCAAGTCTCACCACTATGCTTTTGCTGCAAACTCTAATTCTAAAGCCAAAAGAAACACTTAGGATAATATGGTAGAGTACGCACCGGTATTCGCATCTAGAGCGTCCTCGTCCCCTTGCACTCATTCTTCCAATTGACGTTTATCTGATTAGAAATTTTATGAATTATTAATTTCTTCCACTGATTATCCACGAACAGTCTTATGAATAGTAGTTTTAAGAGTAGTTCTTTCGAATTCGCAACTATAACTACAATTCAATCTCAAGTTCACATCTCCTAGTTCTAGGAAGCACACACATACAATCATCAACCACCACATACAAGTAGCATTCACGAACTTACGTTCATCACCTAAGGGTATTTTCGTCATTTCACTACCCAGGGGTATTTTTGTAATTTATCCTACAGGGGTATTTTTGTAATTTTCCAAAATAGGGTTTCTTGGTGATTTTGCGAAATAAAGGTATTTTGGTAATTTTGCAATCCGGGGGTATTTCGGTAATTTTGCAATCCGGGGGTATTTCGGTAATTTTACAAATCAAGGATATTTTGGTTATTTATAAATCAGGGGTAATTTAGTAGTTTTACAAAATAGAATGGCTGGTCCCTTTCGGGTTTTAAATTATTAATTTTGGCCCATCAACAAATCCTCGTGGCTAGGGTGAACAAATCCTACGCACTGGTAGGATTCCAGCGAAGAGGAGGTGAGTCACCAGGACTGCTTAAGTACCAGGCTCTTCCGGATCCAATCCTAGACATGCGTATGCCTGTTGCCACACCCTATCTCGGTGACTTGTTCACAGGTTTGTTTGGTTGGATTAAATCTTATGAATTTAGAGAGTTGTTTAAACTAAGCCTAAAGTCCATCAATGTCTAATATACTAGCCTACGTCCATCAAGCCCATCAAGCCCAACATACATATCACATCCAAAAGTTCAGAATACTTACCTGCGTGGATCGGGTGCCGGTAGACTCGAAGGCCATTTCTCAACCCAAACTTTTCCAAATTCTTATCAACTTTAAAACAGTACTAGACCCATTTTGAAACACCCCAAACCCGGCCCACGAGCCTTGACCGGATCTAGTATGTTCCTCGAGAAAACAGTTCAGAATTTGTTTGTTTACTTTGGAAAATTTGAGTGATTTTGGAAGAAAACTCGTTTTGAGTTGGGTTCAGTTGGAAATCTTGTTCTTTTGGAAATCAGGGATTTATTAAAATCTTGTTTTTATATTGGAAGACATGCCGAATTTGTTAAAGATTTATCTTTAAATTGGAAATCATTTGTATTTAGAAATCAAAATATTTGAAGGTTTATTTTAAGAAAGACTACTTAAGCGTTAATTTAATAAAGTATGTATCGTACCAAAATAATTTAAATACTAGCGTAAACAGTTCATACTATAGCCCTATTACATCAAAAACAAACCCGAATAAATCCAAATACGCAAAAGAAAATAGAAAGTCCAAATTAAAAATGAACTCTGTGCTGAGCATGGCCACCACTAAGCTCCTCCCGACCCGGTCCATCACTGAGCGTCACCTGAAAAATATCCCACAACGGGGTGAGTCAAACCGACTCAATGTGTACAGCCAACACTAAATCCCAACGATTTAGGCGTAACAATTCATACATATACGAATAGCAATTAAATATAATGATGCAATCCCGACCCAAACCTAGATGCCATCCGCTACACATCACCCGTACCAACCATCACACCGTGGGGACTACTAAGTCGACCCTTCATCCGCTACACATCATCGGCTGCGATCATTTGCGATCGACGTGCTCATCGCCCTTATAAATTTGTGGCATAGCCACCAGATAATTATTTGTGACCTAAGTCACCATATTCAGATATTGTGACATGAGTCACCACATTCAGATTATGTGACCGAAGTCACCACATTCAGATATTGTGGTATAAACCACCAGATCACTTCCCCTTTCATAATCACCCATATGCCCCATGTCATACAAATATGCATAAACAATGTCATATTCCTTACTCACATTCTTATAGTTTCACGTATGTGCCATGACAGATCATATTATACTCATAGTAGGAGTGGGTAAACGTACCTGAGTACTTTGTACCATTGCATGGTACCTTAGCCATATCTTTCACATTCTTATTAACACATGCATTAAAACATTACCATAAATCTATTAAGAGATAGTGTGGGGTACACACCTGGTACACTTAGCGAGTTTATTGAAATCCCGAACAACCCGATCTAGCGCTTTAGATCTTTAATTCCTATATTCGGCCAACCCTAATCATGTTAGTAAAAAGCCATTCGGCTATAAAACCAAATCCCGAAGGATTAACGTAACCAACTTCTTACCTTGCTGCCGATTGGTTACTAACCAAATCCCAAAATTTTGTAGTGTTTTCTCCCTTGCAAACGGCTAACACTCAATCACTACATAAGTTAGTTTCGGCTTTTAAACATTTAAGAAACAGATCGGAATCTCTAAGTATGGCTTTGGCCGAATGCACATATGTACTTACCTTGCGATTTCAAATCCCGAAAAGTGCTATTTGGTTGGGTATCTGTCGAAATCACTATGGCATGTGTTAGATCCAACTCTAACATTTAATCTTAATAAATGGCCCTTGACCGAATACATGACTTACCTTAGATCTGAAATCCCGAATGATTTCCCTGGAAGTCGGCTACTCAAAACTCCCGAGAGAATCCTTCATTGTTTCGCCAAAAGGCATTAAGGGGATTAGTTTCCAATTTTTCTAGCTTAAAGAGAGGTTGAAAATTAAAATCAATTGGCCTTACCCTTACTACAGAAGTCGACTGTAACTTCACTTGAACCTTCAGAGAAATTCGGCTACAGCCTAGGTGGTGATTACTGAGTTTTCGGCTTTTGGAAATTTGTGGAAGAAGAAGAGACAAAGAGCACAAGTTGGTTTCTTTGGAATTTCGGCACAAATGAGAGAAGTGAGAAGAGAATTAAAATTTTTGGCACACCTACACTATGATTAGCCGAAAATACCATCCAAAACATTCCCTTGGCCGGGCAACTCTTACTTCTTATCAGCTTCCTCCTTTTTCTCCTCTTTTCCTCTCATTTACCCATTCAAAATAATTTAAAATAATTCATCATTTATCCTCTACCTTAGCCGAAATTTAAAAAGGATAAATCAAGCCTTTATCCTCACCTTTTCAAAGCCCCATTGCCGTCCATCACCTCCCCCCTCTCCTTGACGCAAACATGCAAAATAAAAGCCCCAAAATGTTGCTTCCCATGCGACTCGAACCTTGGCCCATTTGCACCTGTTTGTGGCGTCATTTACAGAGGCCTTAAGTGGCGCCTTCAAGCCACTTTTCCAAGCCCATTTCTGTGTTAAATTTCACCTACAATTTCTCTTAAGGCCACCCTGTTTAACTTCCTCCTTTAGATTTAAAATCTAATAATTTCTAAGGCATTCACTACACTCTAGAGTTCACAAAAATTCATAAATCACATTATAACACACAAAGGCATGCCATTTCATATTATTAAGCAAAATGCACAAGCCCATTTTCTGGATATTATAGTTCTACCCCCCTTAAAATAATTTCATCCTCGAAATTACCTGGCTAAAATAAGTGAGGGTATTGCTGTCGCATTGCTTCTTCTGGCTCCCACGAAGCTTCTTCCGATCCGTGATTACGCCATAACACTTTGACCAAAGGAACTGACTTCCTTCGTAGCACTTTCACATCTTGTTCCAAGATCTGAATCAGCTCTTCCTCGTAGGACAAATCTGGCCTTAGTTCCACTTCCTCAACTGGTACTACATGAGATGGATCCGATCGATAACGACGTAGCATGGAAACATGGAATACGTCATGTATCTGCTTCAATTCTGAAGGCAACTCTAACTGGTATGCCACTGGTCCAACTCGCTTCAATACTCGATAGGGCCCTATAAACCTTGGACTTAACTTCCCTTTCCGACCAAATCTCATCACCTTCTTCCAAGGCGACACTTTAAGAAACACTTGATCTCCCACATCGAATTCTATTTCCTTCCGCTTGAGATCTGCATCGACTTCGCCTATCCGATGCTTCCTTCAACCTTGCCTCGAATTACCTCAACCTTCTCCTCGGACTCGCCACAATCTCTCGGCCCCAAAACTCGGCGTTCCCTAATTACCGTCCAACATGTAGGAGTGCGACACTTCCGTCCATACAGGTAGCTTCATATGGTGCCATCCGAATACTCGCTTGATAGCTGTTATTGTAAGTAAATTCCACTAAAGGCAAATATTCATCCCAACTTCCTCTGAAGTCCATCACACAGCCCCTCAACATATCCTCTAACACTTGGATTACTCGTCGATCGCCCGTCCCGATCGTGGATGAAAAGCCGTAGTGAAATCCAATCACAGTGCCTAAAGCTTTGATGTAGTGCTTTCCAAAATCGAGACGTAAACCTTGGATCCCTATCTGAAATGATTGAAACCGGCATTCCATGCAACCTTACAATCTCTGCCACATATAAATTTGCCAACTTCTGCAAAGAATAATCAACTCTTACTGGGATGAAATGTGCGAACTTTGTCAATCGGTCCACTATCACCCATACCGAGTCCTTCTTAGTAGGAGTAAGGGGAAGCCCACTAACGAAGTCCATGGTGATTCTCTCCCACTTCCACTGCGGAATCTTGATCGGCTGAAGCAATCCTGACAGAACTTGGTGTTCAGCCTTAACTTGCTGACACGTCAAGCATTTGCCGACAAATTCTGTAACTTTCCTCTTCAGACCAGGCCACCAAAATTGTTCCCTTAGATCTCTGTACAACTTAGTACCTCCAGGATGCATAGCATAGGGGCTACCATGCGATTCCTGAAGAATCCTCTGCCTTAACTCCTTGTTCCTCGGCATACAGACCTTACCCTTAAAGCACAACACTCCATCGCTGCTAACACCATAATTCTCCAACTCCCCACTCTGTACTTGCTGCAACTTAGCACTTAAGTCCTCATCCACTAACTGACTTTCCCTCACCTCATTCAGCCACGTCGGCTTAACTTGTAATTCTGCCAGCAGACTCCCATCATCATACAAGCTCAGATGTGCAAACATTGCCTCAGATCCGACACCACTTTCCGACTTAAGGCATCTGCCACTACATTCACCTTGCCCGGGTGATACTCTATAGAACAGTCGTAATCCTTCAATAATTCCACCCACCTTCATTGCCTCGTGTTCACTCCTTCGAGTCGCCAGATACTTAAGGCTCTTGTGGTCCGTGTAGATCACTGACTTTTCTCCATAAAGGTAGTGCCTCCACACCTTAAGAGCAAAGACCACTGCCGCCAGTTCCAAGTCATGCGTTGGGTAGTTAACCTCGTGTGGCCTCAGTTGTCGTGATGCATAAGCAACAACCTTCCCGTCTTGCATTAGAGCACATCCTAATCCTGTGTGAAAAGCATCACAGTACACCACAAAGTCCTTTCCTGCCTCCGGTTGAATCAAGACCGGAGCTTCAGTCAAAACCCTCTTAAGTTTCTCAAAACTCTCCTGTTGCTTATCTGCCCAAACGAAAGGTACTTCCTTCCTCAACAACTTTGTCAACGGTGCGGCTATCGATGAAAATCCTTCCACAAACCTTCCGTAGTAGCCTACCAATCCCAAGAAACTACGAGCCTCAGCCACAGACTTAGGTGGTTTCTAATCCAGCACTGCCTCAATCTTCCTAGGATCCACCCTTATTCCTTCAGCAGACACCACATGCCCTAAGAATGCGACCTCTTTCAGCCAAAATTCACACTTACTGAATTTGGCATAAAGCTTCTTCTCCCTCAATACTTGCAACACAATCCGGAGATGCTCATCATGTTCTTCCTCAGACTTGGAGTATACTACGATGTCGTTCGATGAACACAATGACGAACCGATCCAAGTAGGGTTGAAAACCCGGTTCATCATATCCATGAACGCGGTACAGGCGTTCGTCAACCCAAACGGCATTACTACGAACTCATAATGCCCGCATTCTTGTCCGAAAGGCCGTCTTATGGATATCTGCTTCCTTCACCTTAAGTGATGATATCCGCACCTTAGATCTATCTTTGAGAACACCGCCCCTTCTTAAGTCGATCGAACAAGTCATCTATCCTCGCAACGGTACTTGTTCTTGATGGTCAACTTATTTAATCGACGGTAATCTATGCACATACGCATAGTCCCGTCCTTCTTCTTCACAAACAAGACCGGTGCTCCCCATGGAGACACACTGGGTCGAATAAACCCATGATCAAGCAACTCTTGGATTTGAGCCTTGAGCTCAACCAACTCCTTCGGTGCCATTCTATATGGAGCGATAGATACTGGCGCCGTTCTAGGCAGCAAGTCAATTCCAAACTCCACCTCCCCGTCCGGGGTATTCTGTAACTCCTCCTAAAAACATCCACAAATTCTCCTACTGTTCTAACTTTACTAACTCCCCCTTCTTTTGCATCCAACGCACCAACGAAGGTCAAGAAGGCCTTACACCCTTTCCGAACCATCTTATCAGCTTTCAGTGTTGAAACTACATTAGACAAGTAGTTCCTTCTTTCTCCTATCATAATTACCGCCTCATCCTCCGGGGTCCTTAACTCCATTCGTTTAGCTGCACAATCCAATATAGCCCGATGTTCCACTAGCCAGTCCATTCCAAGTATGAGATCGAATTCTCCGAAGAGTAGTTCCATTAAGTCGGCAGAGAATACCATTCCTTGAATCTCTAGAGGTACTCTCCGAAAGATCTTATTCACCACTACAGTTTGACCTAATAGGCTTACTACAGTCATCTCCCTATCCGAAAGTTCAGATTCTATGCCTAGTGTTTCAACTACACTACTTGCAACATAGGAATGGGTCGAGCCCACATCAATCAAAGCAAAGTAAGGCTTGCCAAATATAAGGAACGTACCGGTTATGACATCCGGTGCGTCTCCGTCCTCCCTCCGGCGAACCGCATACACTAGACCCGGCTGTCTTGCTTCAGTATTACCAACACCTCGGCCCAGTGTTCCTCGTCCCCTTCCAGCACCATTACCTCTACCATTCGGACCACGACCTCGCTGAGGCTGCTATCCCCCTCTACCAGCCTGATTGACATTCTGCCCTGTTGTCGGCCCCCGTCTATCATTATAGGATAGTCTTTGATCACGTGTTCCTTAGACCCACACTTAAAGCATCCTCCCGTTTTCTTCTAACACTCTCCTAAGTGCTTTTTCCCACACACAAAGACAAGTAAATGCAGCTCACCGCTGTACCCGACCTTTGTCGACCTCGCGGCCCATCAACTCTAAGCCTCTTTTGAGCGTTCCCAGCTGACCCTGCTGGTCCAAACCCTCTTTTCTGCCTATTCCGATTAGAGTTCTGCCTTACAGAGTCCTTAACTCCTTTGGCCACTTTAGCCTTCTCCACTAGTACGGCAAATTCCCGCTCTTGCTGCGGGGCTATCAACAACCTTAGGTCATCTCTCAGTCCGTCCTCAAATTAGAAACATTGTTCGTGCTCCGTAGCCACTATCCCTAAAGCATATCGGCTTAACCTCGTGAATTCACCTGCATTCTCCCATACGAATTTGTTCCTTGAACCAGCCCCTGAAATGCCTTTCTCTGTGCATCAATGTAATGAGTACCAACATACTTCTTCTGATACGCCGCCTTAACATATTCCCAAGTAAGTTCCTCAGCCGTAGCACCATCCCGAACTGTGAGCCACCATTGATATTACTCATCGCGAAGAAGAGACACCATTCCTTTCAACTTTTCCTCAGCAGACAGATCTAACTCATCCATAATTCATTCGGTTGCTTCCAACCAATACTCAGCCGTACTGGGTGCCACACCAGATACGCCACGGAATACCTCAGCTCCATTGGCTCGAAGTCGCTCGGGCACAGACTTTTGAGCTCCCATATTTCCTCCTACTCCAGCCACCATCTCAAGAACCCGCAGCATCGCCTGCGATACTGCGTCATCCCCTGTCTGATCTTGCTGCTTACCACCAACAGCTGGTGGTGGGGGTGGTGGTACCTCATTCTCAGACCCTTGACCTGATCTAACGAGTTTCGATACGGCCATTCTGCCCCTACCATGTCCTCGTACTTTACGACCACATCCCCTAGAGCTCATTTCTACGATCGCGATTAATCTGATTAAGAAATTTTATGCATTAGTATTTTGTTCCACTGATTATCCACGAAGAAATTTTATGAAAGAAGTTTTAGAAGTAGTTCTTTCGATCGATCAAAGTTTCAAGTCTTCTATCCTAATTTAGAGAAGCACATTCATTCAATATTCTTACCACACACATTCATCATTCAAACATTTTTGTCTTATTCCTACCCCAGGGGTATTTTTGTCATTTCACCTACAGGGGTATTTTGGTAATAAGTCGGGGTCAATTTAAAAATCTTAATAAATCAGGGTGCTTTGAAATTTTCAAAACTCAAGGGTACTTTTGAAAATTTTCTCAAATCAGAAGTATGGCAGAAATTTTTTTGGAAATCGGGTTGTTTTGGTAATTTTGTAAGTCAGGGGTAATTTGGTGATTAAAACTGAGATTTTATAGAAATATGGCTAGTCCCTTTCGAGTTTTAATTATTGAGTTTTACCCGTGAGTAAGTCCTCTTGGTTAGGGTGAACCGCACTACGCACGCACTGTAGGATTCCAGCGAAGAGAGGAGGTGAGTCACTAGGGCTGCTTAAGTACTGTGCTCTTCCTAGGATCCAATCCTAGACATGCGCACAATGGTTGCCACACCCTAACTCGGCGACTTAGTTCACAGGTTTGTTTAATTAGGCATTAAAATTTTATGTAATTGTTGGGGTAAACTAGTCCTAGGGTTCAAGTACTTAATATACTAATCTACGTTCCATTTATACCCCTCTACAATTCATACTATAAATCACACAAATGATTAGGGGTACTTACCTGGTGGACTTTAGGTCGGAGACTTGGGTGCCATGCCAGACAACCCTGCTCAATTTCACAAAACTTTCACAAAAATTCATTTGGGCCTAAATTTTAAAACATTGTGGGCTTTAAACCCAAGGCCGAGAGTTTAAACTGGGCTCTGATACAAAAGCTGAAACACCCCAAACCCGGCCCACGAGCCTTGATCGGATCTGGTATGTTCCTCGAGAAAACAGTTCAGAATTTGTTTGTTTACTTTGGAAAATTTGAGTGATTTTGGAAGCAAACTCGTTGTGTGTTGGGTTCAGTTGGAAATCTTGTTTTTTTAGAAATCAGGGATTTATTAAAATCTTGTTTTTATATTGGAAGACATGCCGAATTTGTTAAAGATTTATCTTTAAATTGGAAATCATTTGTATTTAGAAATCAAAATATTTGAAGGTTTATTTTAAGAAAGACTACTTAAGCGTTAATTTAATAAAGTATGTATCGTACAAAAATAATTTAAATGCTAGTGTAAACAGTTCATACTATAGCCCTATTACATCAAAAACAAACCCGAATAAATCCAAATACGCAAAAGAAAATAGAAAGTCCAAATTAAAAATGAACTCTGTGCTGAGCATGGCCACCACTAAGCTCCTCCCGACCCGGTCCATCACTGAGCGTCACCTGAAAAATATCCCACAACGGGGTGAGTCAAACCGACTCAATGTGTACAGCCAACACTAAATCCCAACGATTTAGGCGTAACATTTCATACATATACGAATAGCAATTAAATATAATGATGCAATCCTGACCCAAACCTAGATGCCATTCGCTACACATCACCCGTACCAACCATCACACCGTGGGGACTACTAAGTCGACCCTTCATCCGCTACACATCATCGAAGGCAGTCGCTGCAGTCGACATGCTCATCGCCCTTATAAATTTGTGGCATAGCCACCAGATAATTATTTGTGACCTAAGTCACCACATTCAGATATTGTGACATGAGTCACCACATTCAGATTATGTGACCGAAGTCACCACATTCAGATATTGTGGTATAAACCACCAGATCACTTCCCCTTTCATAATCACCCATATGCCCCATGTCATACAAATATTCATAAACAATGTCATATTCCTTACTCGCATTCTTATAGTTTCACGTATGTGCCATGACAGATCATATTATACTCATAGTAGGAGTGGGTAAACATACCTGAGTACTTTGTACCATTGCATGGTACCTTAGCCATATCTTTCACATTCTTATTAACACATGCATTAAAATATTACCATAAATCTATTAAGAGATAGTGTGGGGTACACACCTGGTACACTTAGCGAGTTTATTGAAATCCCGAACAACCCGATCTAGCGCTTTAGATCTTTAATTCCTATATTCGGCCAACCCTAATCATGTTAGTAAAAATCCATTCGGCTATAAAACCAAATCCCGAAGGATTAACGTAACTAACTTCTTACCTTGCTGCTGATTGGTTACTAACCAAATCCAGAAATTTTGTAGTGTTTTCTCCCTTGCAAACGGCTAACACTCAATCACTACATAAGTTAGTTTCGGCTTTTAAACATTTAAGAAACAGATCGGAATCTCTAAGTATGGCTTTGGCCGAATGCACATATGTACTTACCTTGCGATTTCAAATCCCGAAAAGTGCTATTTGGTTGGGTATCACATTTAAATCACTATGGCATGTGTTAGATCCAACTCTAACATTTAATCTTAATAAAATGGCCCTTGACCGAATACATGACTTACCTTAGATCTAAAATCCCGAATGATTTCCCTGGAAGTCGGCTACTCAAAACTCCCGAGAGAATCCTTCATTGTTTCGGCCAAAGGCATTAAGGGGATTAGTTTCCAATTTTCGGCTTAAAGAGAGGTTGAAAATTAAAATCAATTGGCCTTACCCTTACTACGATCGATCAGAACTTCACTTGAACCTTGAGAGAAATTCGCTCTGACCTAGGTGGTGATTACTGAGTTTTCGGCTTTTGGAAATTTGTGGAAGAAGAAGAGACAAAGAGCACAAGTTGGTTTCTTTGGAATTTCGGCACAAATGAGAGAAGTGAGAAGAGAATTAAAATTTTCGGCACACCTACACTATGATTAGCCGAAAATACCATCCAAAACATTCCCTTGGCCGGGCAACTCTTACTTCTTATCAGCTTCCTCCTTTTTCTCCTCTTTTCCTCTCATTTACCCATTCAAAATAATTTAAAATAATTCATCATTTATCCTCTACCTTAGCCAAAATTTAAAAAGGATAAATCAAGCCTTTATCCTCACCTTTTCAAAGCCCCATTGCCGTCCATCACCTCCCCCCTCTCCTTGAGGCAAACATGCAAAATAAAAGCCCCAAAATGTTGCTTCCCATGCGACTCGAACCTTGGCCCATTTGCACCTGTTTGTGGCGTCATTTACAGAGGCCTTAAGTGGCGCCTTCAAGCCACTTTTCCAAGCCCATTTCTGTGTTAAATTTCACCTACAATTTCTCTTAAGGCCACCCTGTTTAGCTTCCTCCTTTAGATTTAAAATCTAATAATTTCTAAGGTATTCACTACACTCTAGAGTTCACAAAAATTCATAAAACACATTATAACACACAAAGGCATGCCATTTCATATTATTAAGCAAAATGCACAAGCCCATTTTCTGGATATTACACATTTCACAGCCCGAGTTTTGAACTGGGCTCTGATACCAAAATGTAACACCCCAAACCCGGCCCATAAGTTTCGACCAGATCTGGTATGCTACGGGTTGTACGTTGAAAACTTTTGCTAAGTTGGTTTTAGTAAATCATAAGTTATTAGGCAAAATTCGAATAAACAAGTGACTTTTGAAAAAAACCTTGTATTATTATTATTTTGAATAATAAAACCTTTGACAAAGTTCCATAAGTTGCAAATATTAAAAACTAAGTAGTGAGTATAAACTATGGGGCCTTGTTACATAAATGTTTCCAAAATTAAAACTTAAGGAAAAACCGAAATAATCTATAAGAATAAAAACTTGATGGCCTCGAGTCCGCCTTTGCTCCCATGTCCACGATCTACTCGCTCATCTGCAAAGTTAGGGAAAAATAATAGGGTGAGTCACCAAGACTCGGTGTGTAAATCCCGAAACACATCAAAGGCTTGGCCCACAAACACATTATGGCCTTGGCCCGTATACAAGGGTAACTATATATGCATCACGGCCCATCCCACCTTTAGGAATCCATCCTCTACACACCAACCCGTACTAACCATCACACCTTGGGGATTTCTACAATCAACCCTCCAACCGCTACACACCATATCGATAAATTGTGTTGCTTTGTGTCTTAAAGACCGATCATCTGTGTGACCTATGTGGCAAAGCCACCGATCGCCATGCGACCTTAATAATACATCGTAGTATTTCGACAAATGGAGTTTTTCATCATAAAGACCGATCACTATGTGACCTATGTGGCAAAGCCACCGATTGCTATGCGACCTTCTTCCCCTTCATCATATCAATCCCATCCCATGCATACATACATGCAGAATCAAAACAATATACTACCTAAAAGTTCGCAGTCTATCACATGCATCGATAAATATAGAGAAGTTTCTATGATTACGTACCTGGCATCCCTTGCCTACCCTTTTTGGGTAATCCGACTGTCTATACAGCCTTTTTTTGGCTTTTCGCCCATAACATATATTTAGTACAGATTACTATACAGCCTTTTTCCAGCTTTTAGCCCATAACATATATTTAGTACATATTACTATACAGCCTTTTTCCGGCTTTTAGCCCATAACATATATTTAATACAGATTAATTAGTGTGTTAGAGATCTACACACCCGATTACTGTTAGAACGAGACCCTCTAAGTCGACGCTATCCGTAGCTAACACCGCCGCTATCTGCCTTGAAAACCTGAAAAGTGATATGAGATTCAGGAACTAGTGTTTCCGGCTTTTAGATCTAAGAGATCTTACTAGAGAAGATTCGGCTACTCCCAGAGGATTCTGGATTTTTGCGAAAAATTAGGAAGAGAAGATGATTCGAAGAAATCTATAGAGATCTGGCTTTTAGAAGAAAGAAGAGAAAAGAATAATAGAGTTTTCGGCTTTCGACTTTTTAAAAGAAAGAAGAGAAGAGAATAATGGAGTTTTCGACTTTTAGAAGAAAGAAGAGAAAGGAATAATAGAGTTTTCGGCTTTCGGCTTTTAGAAGATAGAAGAGAAGAGAATAATGGAGTTTTCGGCTTTTAGGAGAAAGAAGAGAAAAGAATAATGGGGTTTTCGGCTCTTAGAAGAAAGAAGAGAAAGAAAAGGTGGAAACCCTAAATGCCGAAAAATAAAGAAGAGAACCCTCCCTATTTATAGAAATTTCGGCACTTACCTATGAAAAATCGAAAGTGCCCTTCCTGATAACTAAAAATTAATCAAATAAAAGGAAAATTCGGCACCCCATTTGCCATAAAGAAACCGATTTCTTCACTTCTCTAGGTGATGGAATTTCTGGCCAACTCCTAGCCTTGTAGATAGCTCCTATCTTTTCTCCTTTTTTTCTTCCATATTATCAACTATATTATCTACATTATCCCATTCACATAAATCCTCCTATTTTTGAGCCTTGTTGCCGTCCACTCTACCTAACCCTAATGCCAAATTTAGCTAACTTAAATTAAAAGAGTTGGGCTCCATGTAACTTAAATTTGGGCCCCTTACTCCCTTGTATGGCGTCACCTCCTTGCTCCCTAAGTGGCGCCACTGACCACTGGGCCACAAGCCCATTTTGATATTTTAAACTCAGATACCACCTTTTAAACCCTATAGTGCCCAAACAAAAATTTAACTAAGGCTTCAGCCCAATCCTGAGCCCAATTTGGACCCCTAATGCTCAAATTAACTCATTACACATATTCACCCATTAAAGGCATAGACCCAAAAATTCAAGATGTTACAGGTTCAGTGATAGATAACAAGTGAAGTCTAGGTGGATTCTTCCTGAGGGTATCATCTAAATCAACTGAGTTTTCCTAAAAGTTATCTCCCCAATTTTAGTCTTTTTTCGTCTTTGTGTCCTTAGCTTAGTAGTTCGTTAATTTTAGATTAAAAGCAACTTCACTTATTTTAGGTTAAATAATAAAAAGAAAGTTAGTATTAGTACTTTTAGTTCCTTTGGGTTAGATAATGCGGTCTTGCCTAAGCTATACTACTGTTCGATAGGTACACTTGCCTTTAATCATTGTCAGAGTTAGTTTCCAGGTTCGATCATTCTTTTTATAAATTTTAAAGCTCTGATTCACAGCGATCAGACATATCCATGGATTTCATCCTTGGATTACCTAGAACCAAGACTGGGAAGGACTCTATATTTGTAGTTGTTGACTGTTTCTCTAAGATGGCACATTTCATTGCGTGTAACAAGACTGATGACGCTGTTCATATTTCCAATTTGTTTTTCAGGGACGTCGTCAGATTACATGGGATTCCGCATACCATTGTGTCCGACCGAGAGGCTAAATTCTTAAGCCACTTCTGGAGGTCGTTGTGGGGAAAACTAGGCACAAAACTTCTATTTTCCACCACCTGCCATCCTCAAACAGACGGGCAAACCGAAGTAGTCAATCACGTTCTTTCTACCATGTTACGATCTTTAATTCAAAAGAACATAAAAACGTTGGAAGAATGTCTGCCCCATGTCAAATTTGCCTATAACCGCACCATCCACACAGCCACAAAACATTCACCTTTTGGGATAGTTTATGGCTTTAATCCTTTAACACCCTTGGATCTATTACCATTGCATACTAATGAATTGATCCATGTTGATGCTAGGAAAAAGGCTGAATTTGTGAAGGAACTCCACAGAAAGGTGCGGGCTAATATAGAGGCAAAAACTGAATCCTATGTTTGGTAAGCCAATAAAAGCCGAAAGAGGGTTGTGTTCGAACCTGGAGATTGGGTTTGGGTCCATATGCGTAAGGAGCATTTTCTTGCTCGACGGAGGTCAAAATTATTACCTCGTGGAGATGGACCCTTCCAAGTTCTTGAGCGCATTAACAATAACTCTTACAAACTTGATTTGCCGGGAGAATATAATATAAGTGTGACTTTTAATGTCTCTGATTTAACTCCTTTTGATGCAGATTTTGACTTGAGGACAAGTCGCTTTGAAGAGGGGGGATGATGTAACCCTGCCCGGGGCAATCAAGGAACCCAGTACCAATGCCCTTGTGGTGTCCGAAGGACCCATGACTCGAGCTCAGGTCAAAAGGCTACAAGACACCGTAGCAGCCCTTGCTAAGTGTATTTGGGTTGAATCTGCTACTATAAAAAAATAACCAGCTTGGGTCTTGCTCATGAGCTCACCATGCACTTTGGTGCAAGTTATCTTTAATCCGGAGTAGCTCATTTGAGCTCATTTCAGCTCATTGAGCTGAATAAACTAAATTTCTTAATTTCAATAAATTGAATTTTATTTTGTTTAATTTTATTACAGCAAGTTAATATGTCTTAAAACTTTAATTATTATTGAAATTATGAAGCCTAAACTCAATTTAAGTTGTCCTAATTTTTACAGCAGGTTTTTAATGTGTCTAGCCTTAGCCGACTATTAAGTGTGCTTAAATTACTTGTATTTAGTTTGTATAAATGATGGTTAATGTGTCCTAGAGTGTCTTAATATTATTCAGCTAATTTGAGCTTGAATTTAACTTGGTTCATGTTCTTGATAGGTGCAGCCGAATGTTCATTAGACCATTAAGAAGGTTCATGCACCTAGGTGCATTGTATGTGGATGGTACATTGAACACAAGGAGCCATGTATGTGTAGCCGAATCTATACTTAATTGATGAATGCTTTTGGTTTCTCCAAGCACCTATTCAGCTGAAGAGACTCCTGCTTTTAAGTCCTTCAATGTTGGCCGATCCTCTTCCCAAGAAGCATAATTCGGTTCACACAAGATGATCACACGAGGGGCTGTTCGGTTGGCTATGTTCACATTAGGAAGACCATTCAAGACCATCCATTCACACTCAAATTGGCTGCTCATATGCTCAATTTAATGCTGCTAATAATCTAACCAAAGGTGACCAATTAAGGAGGCCATTAAAGGCTTGGCCGAACCTAGACCTCAACCATGCATCTTGCCAAAGCTCTAAATGCATTTGCTCATCTAGAAGGACGTCCCAAGCCCTTCCATTAGCTGAATTCGGCCATCCCCAATTAAGACTAAAATTCTAGAATTTTCTAAGTGTTTCTAGATTAAAATTAACTTAGCTATTAAGTCATGTAATGGGCCATTCGGCTACCTAGGCTATTAGTATAAATAGGAGTTCATTCGCTCTTGTAAAAGAACCTTTTTGGCAAAATTATTAATGAACTTTTGTTCAACAAAGAGTGAGTTTACTCCTCTGCTTATTCATATGAGTTTTGGTCAACTTATAAAGCTAGCTTATGGCGTCTTTCGATTCTTGTTTGAACTTATCACTCATTAACCTGAGTGTGTCGTTCTTCCTATTTCCATCAAACCACCTTAAACCGATTAGAACCGGGGTGACACTCTTTATAGTGTTGAATCGATTCCCGATTTAAGCTCTATTTTTCATCACCACCAATTACTTTCTTTTTATTCATTCTTAACCAAACACCCATTCTTCGACCTTATCCATTTTTCTTCTATCTGACTAAACCGAATACCATCATCTACCTTCTTTACCAACCTAAACCCGAACCTCATTTCTTCCGACTTCTAAAACCTAACCCCATCTCTTCTTTATACCTCCATTCCTAACTTAAGTCCTTGAATTTTCAAAACTTACCCTAGCTTCCACAAATCAATTTCGAAAACACCTAAGCTTCTCGAGTTTCCAACCTCTCCTCGTAAGATGATCGGGCACTCAAGTGACTGACTCGACTACCCCGGGCTGTCTCGCATCACAAGATCTGCTATTTTCAGTCTGCTCCGTTGCAAACTCAGGGAGGCAAGCTAATATCTTCGATCTGCTTCCTGCAACTTCAGGAAGATAAGGTCTACTATCATCAGTCTGCTCCGCTGCAACTTTAGGGAGGCAGGCTAATATCTTCAATCTTCTTCCTGCAACATCAGGAAGATAAGATCTGTTGTTTTCAGTCTGGTCTGCTACAAACTCAGGGAGGCAAGCTAATATCTTCGATCTGCTTCTTGCAACTTCAGGAAGTTAAGATCTGCTGCCATCGATCCGCTCACTGCAACTTCGTGGAGGCGGGCTAATATCTTCGATCGCTTTCGCAACTTCGGAAGATAAGATCTGCTGTCTTCGATGCGCTCATTTGCAGCCGGGGAGGCGAGCTAATATCTTCGATCTGCTTCTTGCAACTTTAGGAATATAAGATCTATCGTCTTCGCCTACTCCATTGCAACTTCGGGGAGGCGAGCTAATATCTTCGATCTGCTTTCCTGCAACTTCGGGAGATAAGATCTGCTTGTCTTCGATCTGTTCCACGCAAACTCGGGGATGCGGTGATCGATGTTTTCAATCCACTTCACCGCAACTTTGAGGAAGGCGGATCTACTATCTTTTGCTGCTCCACCGCAAACTCGAGAGAGACAAGGTGATGTCTTCGATCCGCTTCACCGCAACCTCGTAGCGCCGGATCTACTATTTTAGTCCGCTCTCTTCGCAAACTCAAGGATGCGGTGATCGATGTTTTCGATCCGCTTCACTGCAACCTCAGGAAGGCAGGATCTGCTATCTTTTAGCCTGCTCCTGTGCAATCACGGAGAGAAGAGTCTGAGTCTTCGATTCGCTTCACTTTGCAACCTCGGGGGGGCCGGATCTTTTATTTTAGTCCGCTCACTGCAACTTCAGGGAGGTCAGGCTGAAAGCGTCAATTTACCCTACTACATTGTCCTATAGAGGACATGACCTGTAGAATGGGTATATGCTTATGCCGATTGATTAGGATGCCCTGATCGAAATGAATCAAATGCTCCTAATTAGACGCGCTATGATATATGAATGTAGAAATGTTATGAGCATGATTCCTACTTAAGATGTCATCACTCATTTATTCTTCATCCTCGTTCCTCTCGAAGTATCAATCATATTCTGCTCAAATAATTTGCCCTATGGTAATTCTAAGTCCACTCCACTTGAACCTTGGGACATAAAGTTTGTACCTCCCACTGCAACTTCAAGGGAATAACATTTAGTTTCTTCGATCCATCCTGCTGCCACTCAGAGGTATAGAATTTGTATCATCTTTAATCAATTTGATCTGTTACACCATTCCCTGGGTGTAATGATCAGATGTATATGCCTAAAATTTGCATGAATGCAGAGTATCATTTTTCTTTTCCCAGAAATGATCCACTTTTACACTTGGGTTGACATTGCTCGTTATTTGTCGAGAAGGTATCACTGACGAAATGTCTTATCTTTTTGTTCAACCAATAAAAATCCAAAGAGATAATCATCTTTCAATATTTCCAACCCTTAGGCTTCGTGAGTTCTAAACAATAGTCCTGTTTCAGATTCTCATATTATTTAGAAGCTTCCAGAGTAATATGCGAAACTCCTTTTATGAAAGTATTATTAGTCCATTAATCGTTATTTCAATATAAAATGCTTGAAAAAGATCACAACAATTGACGAGAAAGAAATTAATCAGGAGCATAGCTCGGAACAAATAAGTTAATCAAAGCTAACCAAGGCAATAAAAGAAAATTGATTGGGGTGTATCTTGAAAAGAATAAAGTAATCAAAGATAGCCAAGGCCATAAAATAAAATTGATTAGAGTGTATCTTGAAAAGAATAAAGTAATCAAAGATAGCCAATGTAACAACTTGATTTTGACCCTAATCGAAACGGTGGTTTCGGGACCACGAATCCAAGTCGAAAAATATTTTAATATTATTTTCTATGCTCCTTATGTGTGAATTGGTGTGTGTGAAAATTTCGTATTAAAATTTGATCTTTTTAGTGCTTAATTGTGAAAAAGGGCTTAATCGCGTAAAAAGAAAATTTGGTGGTTAAATGTGTAAGTACTGAATTGATGATGTCTTTATAAATTGGAGGTTTAAAGTAGCAATTTGACCATAGAATGGACATAGTGGCCGGTCATGATTTGCATGTAATAGTAAATGAGTTATTAAATTATTTTATTAACTGAATTTTGGTAAATTTGATAAATTATAATGTTTTAATAATAATAAAACATAACTAAGTGGATGAACATCATTTCTATCATTTTATTTTCACCATTGCCGAAACTAGAGAAGAAAATAAAGAGCTTGAGCTTTGAAACTTTCGGCCTTTGCATGATCAATTAAGGTATGAATTTGAGTTTGATTTTTGATAATTTTTACGTTTTTAAAATTGTTGCTTTGAATACTAGCTAGCCCAAGTTGGAATTTTTGAATATGATTTCATGAAATGCCATTGTTGATAGCTTGATGATATTGATGTTTAGTGATGGAAAATAAATATAGGATGTTGGATTGTTAAGTTTAATTAAGACATTTTTGGTAGAAATGTTAAATAGGATTAAATTGTGAAATTTGAAAATTGATGGGGTCAAATTGGAAATAAATGAATTGTATGAGCTTGTAGTAAGATGATGAAGATTCGGCCCTAAAGAAGTGTGGTCAAATTTTGAGTATTTTGTGTTTTATGCATTGGGGACTAAATTATAAAAAGTGTAAAATGTCAGGGGTAAAATTGTAATTTTCCAAATTTTGTGTTTTTGGACTAAATTGAATGAAAATATGTTGAATGAGCTTAATTTGAAATTGATTTATATCAAGAACAAAAAGGATCGGGATTGGATCAGGGAAAGGAGAAGTTAATTAAATAGTTGGAAAACAAAGTCCGTCGATATTCGAGGTAAGTTTTTAAGCAATTGGGTTGAATTGAATTTTTATCTATAATGATGTACATGTATTTAATAGAGGTAAATATGTACAATATGATAATGCCGAATGAAATATTGGTTAGGAGATGAATTTAGTTGAATGTGAAGTATATGTATATGTTAGTGATATAGCTATATGAGATATTGATTTAAGAGATGGAATTGGCCGAATGTGATGTATATTTGTATATATTTAGTATATTCGAATGTGATGTTGAAATATAGATGAAATAAGCTAAATTAAATGTAAATATGTGGTTACTGAAGTGAATTAACTAGTTCAAGTAAAGCACTAAGTGTGCGAATCTAAACACCGAGCACTGTGTGTGCGAAAGCGGCCATTTGGCACTAAGTGTGCGGAATATTAATGTAATGGAACTAAGTGTGTGATACATTACAAATATTTGGCACTATGTGTGCGATATGTTAAGGTGACGGCACTAAGTGTGCGATACGTTACATGGCTTGGCATCTAGTGTGCGGGTTGCGGATCCTCCAAGAATATCGATTAGTGAAATGTGTTAAACAAAATAAAATGATCAGGTATGTGATTCATGATGGTTTGAAAATTTAGTACAAATTCGTTAAGTAATATTTGCATATGAAATTAATGAAATGTGATGTATTTATTTGCTTATAAATTGGTTTTGAGATGAAAAAATGGTTTATAGTTCAAGGTGAAACCTAATATGAAATGTTTGAGTATTCGGCATTATGGGTTATAAATGTGTGAGTTGTCTATTATAATGTTCAATACATTGTTTTGTAATTGCTTATAACTTACTAAGCTATGATAGCTTACTCTATGTGGTTGTTGTGTTGTTTATTAGGTTTTGAAGCCCGGTTTAGAGCTCGAGGATCATTGTCAAGTCTATCACACTATCAACTAACTTTGGTACCTTATCAGTTGTACTTCTTTTGATAATTATGGCATGTATAGGCTATGTCACTTTTGAGTTGACTTTGAATGGTGTGTATAATGCCATGCGAAAATGGATAAATTATGGTATCATGGTTTTATATAGATTCGACTATGGTATTAACTTATTTTGGTGTATATATCTTAATGTGTTATGTTTGGTGTTTGGATATGAGAATTAAATGAATCGATTTAATCATAGTTGTGAATATTCAGTCATGCTATTTGTAGGATAAAGTAGGTATACATACATGATTGGTATGAATGGCAATGTAGGTTTTGTCTTTGGGTTGTGTATATTCGAACATAACATGTATATGTATATGTATGAAGATTGATTTATATGTTTAGGTTATGGTAAGATATGTATCAAACTTTAAAATTTTTCTATGTTAATTATAAGAGATGTGATTATTAATATGTATGGATGCTTTCGGCCATTGGTAAAAAAATTGGTGTACCCTAGATTCGGATAAGCGAGGTTTTGACATATATGTATATTGGTTTTGGCATTAGATAATTCGTTTTGGTAAAATGTTTATAAACATGTGCATATTGGGCTTTTATAATTTATGACCAAATGAATAGTAACTTTGCTATTTGCTTAAAAATGCCTTTTATGTGAATTTACTTATTTGGATTAGTGATATGTAAGTTAATGTTTAAAGCATGTTATGAAAGTACATTATTACCTATGATACATTCGGTTATGACCATATGAATAGCAAAGATTATGCATGAAATATTTGTATATTTCAATCTTGATGTATATTAAAAATATGTAGTTTAGTTGCGATACATGTTAGTTGGTTTCTACTTTTGATAGAATAAATGATAGGTATATGTTTGAAATGTAATTATGTGCAAGTGTGTATGATATGATTATTAATGAAGTTAATTCATCTTTGATGCAATGTGATATGAGTGAAGTAGGTCTGATAAAGAATTAGGCATTCAATAATTATGCGCTGAAAGTTCATTTGATTCAAACTTGTACTAAAGAAGTATAATATATGTAAATTAATGCCTATTCCGGGTTGAGTTTAGATCGGTAATACCTTGTAACCCTAATTTGGCAACGGATATAAGGGTTAGGGGCGTTACAGCCAAGGCCATAGAAGAAAATTGATTGGGGTGTATCTTGAAAAGAATAAAGTAATCAAAGATAGCCAAGGCCATAAAAGAAAATTGATTAGAGTGTATCTTGAAAAGAATAAAGTAATCAAAGATAGCCAAGGCCATAAAAGAAAATTAATTGGGGTGTATCTTGAAAAGAATAAAGTAATCAAAGATAGCAAATTCAAAATTAGTAAGATAGAAGTTAGGTGCCCCAGATATCGCAGCCTGAGCTTCTCTGTACAAACTTCTTGAGAACCATTTTGAGCTCAATACGTGTTTAGAGGATCCAGAGTACTTTGTCAATGCCCCAAGACGTAGCATACTTCCTCATTGTTAATTCAGGCATAGCAAGACTACCACATGCCCTATCTTTGATCAAAATTTGAGCCGCCCTTTTCGGGTTTTTGGCTTAAAACCCCTTTGGTCTCAAAGCGCCCTTTACAAGTTTTTGCCTTGGCCTCTTTTTTTTTTTTGAATTTGATCTTAAGGCGCCCTTTGCGGGATTTCACCTTGGCCTTTCCCCTTTCAGGTAAAATACTTCTTGATTGAACCTGAATTTTCCGAATTGGGCAAGTCTTCGCCATCCGTCTCGGTCAATATCAATACTCCTCTAGAACAGGCCCTTTTTACTACATAAGGTCCTTCCCAGTTTGGCATCTGCTTTCGTCTGAAATCCTTTTGTATAAAAAGGATCTTCCTCAATACCAGGTCCCCATCATGAAATTCACTGTGGTGGACCATTTTCGACATAAATCAGCATCATCCATTTTTGGTACATTTGACTATGATGAATACTTTCAAACCCTTTTCTTCAGCCAAGTTCACTAGAGACGTTCTACTTCATCCAATTCTTGACTCAATATAAGCTTGGAGCAAAGGAATCTCGATTTTCATGGGCAAAACCACTTCTATTCCATAAACCAATAAGAAAAGTGTTGTCCCAGCGAAAGTCCTGGTCGACGTTTGATAAGCATAGAGAGTAAATGGTAGCTTCTTATGCCAATCTTTACAAGTCTTGGTCACCTTTCATATTTTTTGTTTTTTTTCTTTTGGAAACCTTTGTTGCACTGTGATATGCTGCCTGATCTTTGAACAAACTGTAAACTTTGACATTATACAGTTATGCATTGTTAAACATGATCCTTTCTGGCATTCTTTGCCGGCACCTGATCCTTTCCTTTTTTCTTTTTTCTTTCTTTCTTTTTTTTTTTTGAAATTTGATGACTGTCATCTTTGTAATATTGGCATATGAAGCAACATTCACCCTCTTAGTGAAGTAATCGATGACCACAAAGATAATTCGATGTCAACTAGAAGCTTTTGACGAGATCAGCCCCATAACATCCATGCCCTACATATAGTAAAGTCTGTGAAGAAAATGGAGGAGTCACATAAATCTCGTCTTCTTCAATTCAGTATTTGTGGTATAACTAATGCAATCCCCTTCCATGGTAGACCAACAGTGCCCGATCCTCATGTTTAGCCCGCGTCTTAGTAGCCCGATATGATGTCTCGCTAGGCTACAATCTTTACCTCTTTTCTAGGTTCATAATATCCACTGACCCTTTGTAGAGTAGGGTCTGTTTTTCATCTTGTTCTACCATTCTTAACAAATCAGAAGATAGGTTACAATCTCTGTCATCTTCAAAGTCCTGAGATCCCTCTAGACACATATCTTACTCGAAAGGAGACTCGAGTCGATAATGACGTTGCTCACATCATTGATATCTGGAGACCTATTGTAGGTTCGAAGGAAGATTCCAAAGAATATATTATTCAAAGAATGATTATTTGTATGGTCATGAATGAATAATGAAAGAATACTTGAAAGAAAGTCCAAATAACAAACAAAAGAAAAAAACTAAGAACAATTGTTTGTACAGTATGAAATGGAAAAAGTAAAAGAATATTTGCTCAAAAAGATGCATTTTATTGAAATAAAAATTTCAGACACAAGCCTATTTCACAAAAGGGCTCTTATTGCCTCTAGGCTTAAGGCAACAAGCGTGTTTTGAATATTACTCTAGATTAGATCTAAAAATAAAGGGATCTCTTCCACAGTCCCATTATTCAAAACACTCCCAAGTATGCAAAGGCTTGGAAACTTCGTTCCCCGATTCCCTCTTCGATTTTGACTTCTTCAAGGAGTCGCAACTTTCTTGTCTCCTCCTTCATTTATCGCATTTACTGCCTCGTCAAAGATCAGGTTCTGATGAAATGTCGAACTTCACAATTCCCATTTTAATGAACCTTTCGACCAACTTTTTAAACGTAGTACAGTTTTCAATTGAGTGACCCATTATTCTCGAGTGGTACTCGTATTGGGCATTCTCATTATACCATTTTGGGAAAAGAGGTTGAACGGGTTCTGAGTAGGACGGAGACACCACATGCACATCAAAAAGATTCTGATACAGCTCCTTATATGTCATCGGGATGGGTGTGAACTGGAGCTTTTCTGTATTTGGCCTCGAATTGGATTCCTGCCTTGAAGAGCCTTGATAGCTAGTGATTACTTTTGGTTGACTGACAGTAATTGACTTCGATACCCTTTGTGTAACATCCTAATTTAGGGCCTAGTCAGAATAGTGGTGCGAGACCACAAATCCGAGGCATAAGTATGAGTTTTTAAGGTCTATGCCATGTTTGCATGATAGTGTGAAAGTTTCATGAAGCAATTTTGTTAAATTGCGGTTGAACTGTCCAAAAGGACTAAATTGCAAAAGTTGCAAAATGTGAGATTCTAGAAGCTATTTGTGTGAAATTGCTTTAGAATGTCAATTAGAAGTCCTTAATGAGTAATTTTCACAATTTCTAATTTTTGGACAAATTTGGGCATGGATGAGTTAAATTAGGAAGTTTGTCAAAAATGGTATTTTGGTCATTTGATAATTAAATGATTAAAATAGGAGAAAAGATGACAAAATTCATTCATCTTCTTCTCCAAGGCTGTCGAAAATTTGAGAGAAGCCATTGTTAGGGCTCTTCAACTTTTCAAGCTATCTAGTAAGCGTATTCTAGCCCGTTTTTGATATTCTTCGTATTTTTGAAGTCCTAGTAGCATGAGTAAGCTATTTTTAGCTATATGATGAGCTAAAATGGATGTGCAAAAATGTACCCATGTATGACATACATGTATTTTGATGTTTTATGGAAGAATATGAAAGCTTGATATTGTAGAAACATCTTTTACTAAGTGAATTCCATGAAAAATGTATGTAGGGACTAGTTTGTGAAAGTCTTGAGTTTGGTCATACATGTAAGAATTAGCGAGAATTGATGATAGCTTTAGTTGTGTAAGTGATTCGGCTAAGAATGAAAGGCTAGAAAGTTGAATAAAAATCACTTTACGGGCATTGGGGAAAAGTGTAAATATGAGAAAGATTAGGGGCAAAATGGGGATTTTGCTAAAGTATGAGATAAAGGTCAATTTAGTCAATGTGTGTATTGAATGTGTTGATTTGTCATTATATATCAAGAAAGACGAAGCCTGGATTGAAACCGAGGCAAGGGCAAGGTCGTGGACTAAATTGCACATCTCCATACATTTTTTAATTACCGAGGTAAGTTTACGTATAAACGATGCATTATGCGTATACTTTGTAAATGCTAGCTAGAATATAGCATGGTTGAGAACCTATATAGTTCATGTGGAATGAATGAGTTAGTTATAGTGAATGAATTAATGAATGAACTACAAAGTAGATAAGTGAATGTGTAGTGATAATGCGTGATGGTAAGCTAAGTGCGATGCTACCCCAATACTTAGCAACGATGAGCTGGGCTATGTGCGATGCTATCGCTAAGTATATCGTTTAGTGGGCTAAGTGCGAGACCACTATGATTACCTTATTGGTAGGCTAAGTGTGATACTACCTTATTGTATCGATTGTGGTAGGCTAAGTGCGAAACCACCGAGAGAGTAGCTGTGTGAACGTATTAGTGAGTAGTGTAGATGTGTGGATGTGTTATTGTGAAATAATGATGTGTTGTATATTGTGTAAATGCGATATTGAATGCATGGGTGCATGTCAATGGTTATGAGTATGTGACTCATGATGTAGTGGAAATGTGGTAAGGGATAGAAAGAGTAAGCATAGTTGTGAATTACTTATTTTAGTATGATGCTAATTGTTGTTTAGCTTATATTATGATGCTTAATTGTTTATGTGTAAACTCACTAAGCTCAAAGCTTACTCCCTTTCTTTTCCCTTGTCTTATAGAGAAATAGAGTTGAATCGAGATACGTGGATCAATTGGAAGATCGCCCACACTATCAGCACACTCTGGTACATTGGATTAAACGTTTTGTGTATGGCATGTATAGGGGCTAGACAAGTTAGTGATTTTTGGTTGTAAATGGCTAAGTTATGTTGGCCTTTAGGTGGATAATCTATTTTGTATAATGCCATAGTTGTTGGCTATTTTATTATATGAAAAGATGTAGTTATCCATGTAAGATTGTGTTTCAAATTGAGTTGATTATGGATGTGTTGAATGAGTACATGTTGTGTATGCTAGGGGGTGAGAAGGGGCATGACAAATAGTTTTGTTCTTGTCCATGTGGGTAGACACACGGGCGTGCGTCTAGACCATGTGTGACACACGGTCAACCCATGGGCGTGTGACTTGGCCGTGAGTCCCCTGCATGTTAGCATTTTAAGTCAGAACATGCCACGGACTAGTCATACGAGCGTGTGCCTAGAACGTGTGAGTTATTGAGTGTTGGCCACGGGCTAGCCACACGGGCGTGTGTCTAGACTTTAAGGCCGTGTGAAGTAGTCAGTGTGCATCACGGGTGGTGAACACGGGCGTGTGACCTAGCCGTGGGACTTTGGCAGAATGGTTGAGTTTGGTGCACGGGTTGTGGACATGGTCGTGTGTGACTACACACGGGCGTGTATCATCTAGCACGGGCGTGTTTTCCCTATCTAGATGGAGAAAATTTTTAAGGTAGTAAGAGTTTCCGATATGGTCTCAAGAGCCCTCGTATGTTTGAGTAAGTCCTTGTAACACGCAAATGAGGTTGTCGTGGTGACTTAAAGAGAGTAGTCACGTTGAGCCTAAGTGGCGGTCAAGTATTTTTAATTCGGTAACACCTCAGACCAGTTCTGGCGGGGATTAAGGGTGAGGGGTGTTACATTTAGTGGTATGAGAGCTATGGTTTAGTCGGTTCTAGGACTACCGGAGCGAGTGTAGGAGTCTAGCTATACATGCCATAAGTGTACAATGATAGTGTGGTAGTTTTTGATGATTTTAAACCTTGTTTTATATAGTATATGGATCCCGATCAATCGACTGCTGATGAAGCAACTAGTAATGCGCCGGATCCTGCGCAAGGAACCGCGCCTGTAGAGAGTGGACCCGAGGTTAGGGGTCAAGGGGAAGAGGCTTGGGAAGCCTTTCTCCAGATGATGAGTAATTGGTACTCGGATTATGTTCGAGCGAACCCTAATGATGTAGTGAGGATATCGAAACCCCCGGTGGATAAGAATAGGAAACACGGGGCTGGGGAGTTTAGAGCTAAGGTAGATGATGACCCTGAAAGGGCGGAGTTCTGGCTAGAGAACTCAATGAGAGTGTTTGATGAACTCTCATGTACATCTGAAGAGAGCTTGAAATGTGCTATGTCTTTGATGAGAGACTCGGTATACCATTGGTTGAAGACGTTGACGTCAGTAGTCCCGAGAGAGCGGGTGATGTGGGACTTCTTTCTGGAAGAGTTCCGGAAGAAGTACATAAGCCTACGATTTACTGATCGAAAAAGGAAAGAATTCCTTGAGTTGAAGCAAGGAAGAATGTCAGTAGCAGAATATGAGCGTGAGTTTGTTAGGCTTAGCAAATACGCCCAAGAATGTGTGTCGACGGAGACCATTCTGTGTAAGAGGTTCGAAGATGGACTGAATGAGGATATCAAACTCCTAGTTGGTATCTGGGAGTTGAAAGAGTTTGTTGTGTTGGTTGAGAGGGCAAGTAAGGCTGAAGATTTGGGTAAAGAAGAGAGAAGGGCTGTGAGTGAAGCCCGAGATGCGAGAAAGAGGCCAATGGGCAAGTCGTACCAAGCCCAATCGAAAAGATCCAGGGAAGTGAATCCTCAGACGACAGCATCATTGGGATATTCACATCGAGACTTGGACCACACTCGTCCGGGTTCGAGAGTCCAATCTACCTCGATGGAAAGTATGAGCAATACGAAAAACAAACCGGAGTGTCCAAATTGTGGTAGATATCTCACCGAAGAGTGTTGGGGAAACAGCCAAAAATGTTATAAGTGTTGTTCCCCTAACCACTTTATCCGAAATTGCCCTGAGAGGGATGATAAGGAAGAGAAATAAGAGATGAGACCTAGTGATGTGTCTGCAATGGGTAGACCACCAAGGAACCCGAGAGGTGGGAAAAGTGGTAGAGGTGCGTCCAGAGACTCTGCTGTGAGACCGGAGGCTCGGGCACCTGCGAGGACTTATGGCATTCGCGCCCGCGAAGAGGCATCATCCCCAGATGTGATAACGGGTACTTTTTCTCTCTATGACACTTTTGTTATTGCTTTAATTGATCCAGGGTCTACTCACTCTTATATTTGCATGAGATTAGCATCTAGTTTGGGTATGACCGTTGTGTCTACGGACATTGTGGTTAAGGTGTCAAACCCGTTAGGAAAATACGTGTTAGTGGACAAGGTGTGTATGAATTGTCCTTTGTCGATTAAGAGTCATTGCTTTCCGGTAAACCTTATGTTGTTGCCGTTTGATGAGTTTGACTTAATCCTTGGCATGGATTGGTTGACTACCCATAGTGTCTTAGTGAACTGTAGTAGTAAGTTTATCGAATTGAAATGTGAGAGTGGAGATGTTGTTCGGGTTGAATCAAGTGGATCGGATAGTCTACCAGTGATGATTTCTTCCCTAGTGGCCGAGAAATGTTTGAGAAAAGGGTGTGAGTCCTATCTCTCCTTTATTTTGAATACTCAAGAGGTTGGAGTAAAGTTTGATACAGTGCCGGTGGTATATGAGTATCCGGATGTATTTCTGGAAGAGTTACCCGGATTTCCTCCAGAGAGAGAGGTCGAGTTTGGGATTGAGTTAGTTCCGGGAACGGCACCTATTTTTTTTGTTCCTTATAGAATGGCACCTTTAGAGTTGAAAGAACTGAAGGTTCAGTTGCAAGAGTTGACAGATAAGGGTTTTGCCAGACCGAGCTACTCATCGTGGGGTGCTCCGATACTATTTGTGAAAAAGAAAGATGGGTCTATGAGGTTGTGTATAAACTATAGGCAACTTAACAAAGTGACGATGAAGAATAAGTATCCTTTACCAAGGATTGATGATCTTTTTGATCAACCGAGAAAGGAGCTACAAGATTCTCCAAGATCGACTGAGGTCTAGTTATTACCAGTTGAGAGTGAAAGAGCAAGATGTGTTGAAAACTGCATTTCGAACAAGGTATGACCATTATGAGTTTTTGGTCATGCCGTTTGGTTTAACGAATGCACCTGCGATTTTTATGGATTTGATGAACCGTGTCTTTCGACCGTATGTGGATAAGGTTGTGGTTGTCTTCATTGATGACATATTAATCTATTCTCGGGATGAGAAAGATCATGAGGAACATTTGAGAATTGTCTTGCAAACTTTAAGAGATGAGCAGTTGTATGCTAAGTTTAGCAAGAGTGAGTTTTGGCTCCGAGCGGTTGGATTTTTAGGACGCATTGTGTCGGGTGATGGTACTCGAGTCGACCCGAGTAAGATTTCAGCTATTATGGATTGGAAATAGCCGAGGAATGTGTCGGAAGTTAGAAGCTTCTTGGGACTAGCGGGATATTACAGACGTTTCGTAAAGGGGTTCTCAGTGATTGCTACCCCGATGACGAAAGTGTTGCATAAGAATGTCAAGTATGATTGGACGGAGGCATGTCAACAGAGTTTTGAGAGATTGAAAACATTGTTGACTGAGGCGCCGATTTTGGTTCAACCAGAATCAGGGAAAGAGTTTGTGGTTTTCAGTGACGCATCGTTTAATGGTCTCGTTTGCTGTTGATGCAAGAGGGTAAGGTAGTCGCTTACGCCTCGAGACAACTAAAATCGCACGAGAAGAATTATTCGACTCATGATTTGGAGTTGGCTGCGATTGTTTTCGCGTTAAAGATTTGGCGACATTACTTATATGGTGAGAAGTGTCGAATCTTTATGGATCACAATAGTTTGAAGTATTTGATGGATCAAAAGGATCTAAATTTGCGACAGAGGCGGTGGCTCGAGTTATTGAAAGACTATGAGTTAGTCATTGATTACCATCCCGGAAAAGCAAATGTGGTTGCGGATGCCTTGAGTATGAAATCCTTGTATGCTCTAAAAGTTATGAGCACGAGTTTAGCATTGTCTGAGGATGGTGCTATATTGGCAGAGTTGAGAGCTAAGCCACTGTTTGTTCAATAGATATGTGAGGCTCAAGAAAATGATAGTGAGATGCAAGCTAAGAGAGCTAAGCGTGGATCAGAAAGTGACTCTGATTTTCGAGTGGGTTCGGATGGTTGTTTGTACACCATGACAGAATTTGTGTACCTAGAGATGAAGAATTGATCCGAAAGGTTTTGCATGAGGCACATAGTGGTTATTTATCAGTACACCCGGGCAGTACGAAAATGTACAATGACTTGAGGAAATTTTATTGGTGGCCGGGTATGAAAAGAGATATCTCTGAGTTCGTGACAAAGTGTCTGATTTGTCAACAAGTGAAAGCTGAACATCAAGTGCCTTCGGGATTGCTTCAACCAGTGATGGTTCCTGAGTGGAAATGGGATCGGATTACCATGGATTTTGTGTCGGGGTTGCCTATGACTCCGAAAAAGAAAGATACTGTGTGGGTTGTTGTGGATAGATTGACAAAGTCGGCTCATTTTATTCCAGTACGTGTTGATTATTCACTGGACAAGTTAGTTGAATTGTATGTTGCAGAGATTGTGAGGTTACATGGGGTGCCTGTGTCTATAATATCGGATAGATATCCGAGGTTTACTTCGAGGTTTTGGAAGAAGTTGCAAGGGGCCATGGGTACGAGGTTAAATTTTAGTACTGCGTTCCATCCACAAACTGATGGTCAGTCTGAAAAAGTGATTTAAGTTCTTGAAGATATGCTTCGATGTTGTGTGTTAGAATTCGAAGGTAGTTGGGAAAGATATCTACCTTTGGTCGAATTTGCTTACAACAACAGTTATCAGTCAAGTATACGGATGGCTCCGTATGAGGCCTTGTATGGTCGTAAGTGTCGGACTCCATTGTATTGGACCGAACTTAGTGAAAAGCAGATTCATGGGGTCGATCTAGTGAAAGAAACCGAAGAGAAAGTGAAAGTAATCCGTAATAGTCTGAAATCTACTTCAGATCGACAGAAGTCATACGCGGACTTGAAAAGAAAAGAGATTGAGTTTGAAATGGGTGACAAAGTATTTTTAAAAGTGTCCCCATGGAAGAAAATCATGAGATTTGGACGAAAAGGGAAATTTAGTCCAAGGTTCATAGGGCCATATGAGATTACAGATAGAGTTGGGCCAGTAGCATACCGGTTGGCTTTGCCGGTAGAATTGGAAAAGATTCATAATGTGTTCCATGTGTCGATGTTGCGACGGTATCGCTCCAATCCTTCACATGTGATTCCTTCGACGAAAATTGAGATAAGACCGGATATGTCTTATGAAGAGGAGCCGATTAAGATCTTGGCTCGAGAAGTGAAATAGTTGAGGAATAAGACCATAGCACTAGTGAAAGTGTTATGGCAGAAACACGGTGTGGAAGAAGCTACGTGGGAAACAGAAGAGGCTATGAGAGAGAAACATCCAAACCTCTTTAATGGTAAGCTTTTTCGGGGGCAAAAATCTCTAAAAGGGGGGGAGAGTTATAACATCCCGATTTAGGGCCTAGTCAGAATAGTTGTGCGAGACCACAAATTCGAGGCATAAGTATGAGTTTTTGAGGTCTACGCCATGTTTGTATGCTAGTGTGAAAGTTTCATGAAGCAATTTTGTTAAATTGCGGTTGAACTGTCCAAAAGGACTAAATTGCAAAAGTTGCAAAATGTGAGATTCTAGAAGCTATTTGTGTGAAATTGCTTTAGAATGTCAATTAGAAGTCCTTAATGAGTAATTTTCACAATTTCTAATTTTTGGACAAATTTGGGCATAGATGAGTTAAATTAGGAAGTTTGTCAAAAAGGGTATTTTGGTCATTTGATAATTAAATGATTAAAATAGGAGAAAAGATGACAAAATTCATTCATCTTCTTCTCCAAGGTTGCCGAAAATTTGAGAGAAGCCATTGTTAGGGCTCTTCAACTTTTCAAGCTATCTAGTAAGTGTATTCTAGCCCGTTTTTGATATTCTTTGTATTTTTGAAGTCCTAGCAGCATGAGTAAGCTATTTTTAGCTATATGATGAGCTAAAATGGATGTGCAAAAATGTACCCATGTATGACATGCATGTATTTTAATGTTTTATGGAAGAATATGAAAGCTTGATGTTGTAGAAATATCTTTTACTAAGTGAATTCCATGAAAAATGCATGTAGGAACTAGTTTGTGAAAGTCTTGAGTTTGGTCATACATGTAAGAATTAGTGAGAATTGATGATAGCTTTAGTTGAGTAAGTGATTCGGCTAAGCATGAAAGGCTAGAAAGTTGAATAAAAATCACTTTACGGGCCTTGGGGAAAAAGTGTAAATATGAGAAAGATTAGGGGCAAAATAGGGATTTTGCTAAAGTATGAGATAAAGGTCAATTTAGTCAATGTGTGTATTGAATGTGTTGATTTGTCATTATAGATCAAAAAAGATGAAGCCCGGATCGAAACCGAGGCAAGGGCAAGGTCGTGGACTAAATTGCACATCTCCATACTTTTTGAGTACCGAGGTAAGTTTACGTATAAACGATGCATTATGCGTATACTTTGTAAATGCTAGCTAGAGTATAGCATGGTTGAGAACCTACATAGTTCATGTGGAATGAATGAGTTAGTTATAGTGAATGAATGATTGAATGAACTACAAAGTAGATATGTGAATGTGTAGTGATAATGCTTGATGGTAAGCTAAGTGTGATGCTACCCCAATACTTAGCAACGATGAGCTGGGCAATGTGCGATGCTATCGCTAAGTATATTGTTTAGTGGGCTAAGTGCGAGACCACTATGATTACCTTATTGGTAGGCTAAGTGTGATACTACCTTATCGTATCGATTGTGGTAGGCTAAGTGCAAAACCACCGAGAGAGTAGCTATGTGGACGTATTAGTGAGTAGTGTAGATGTGTGGATGTGTTATTGTGAAATAATGATGTGTTGTATATTGTGTAAATGTGATATTGAATGCAGGGGTGCATGTCAATGGTTATGAGTATGTGACTCATGATGTGTTGGAAATGTGGTAAGGGATAGAAAGAGTAAGCATAGTTGTGAATATTTTAGTATGATGCTAATTGTTGTTTAGCTTATATTATGATGCTTAATTGTTTATGTGTAAACTCACTAAGCTCAAAGCTTACTCCCTTTTTTTCCCTTGTCTTATAGAGAAATAGAGTTGAATCGAGATACATGGATCAATTGGAAGATCGCCCACACTACCAGCACACTCTGGTACATTGGATTAAATGTTTTGTGTATGGCATGTATAGGGGCTAGACAAGTTAGTGATTTTTGGTTGTAAATGGCTAAGTTATGTTGGCCTTTAGATGGATAATCTATTTTGTATAATGCCATAGTTGTTGGCTATTTTATTATATGAAAATATGTAGTTATCCATATAAGATTGTGTTTCAAATTGAGTTGATTATGGATGTGTTGAATGAGTACATGTTGTGTATGCTAGGGGGTGAGAAGGGGCATGACAAATAGTTTTGTTCTTGTCCATGTGGGTAGACACACGGGCGTGCGTCTAGACCATGTGTGACACACGGTCAGCCCATGGGCGTGTGACTTGGCCGTGCGTCCCCTGCATGTTAGCATTTTAAGTCAGAACAGACCACGGACTAGTTACATGGGCGTGTGCCTAGGACATGTGAGTTATTCAGTGTTGGCCATGAGCTAGCCACACGGGCGTGTGTCTAGACTTTAAGGCCGTGTGAAGTAGTCAGTGTGCACCACGGGTGGTGAACACGGGCGTGTGACCTAGCCGTGGGACTTTGGCAGAATGGTTGAGTTTGGTGCACAGGTTGTGGAAATGGTCGTGTGTGACTACACACGGGCATGTATCATCTAGCACGGGCGTGTTGTCCCTGTCTAGATGGAGAAAATTTTTAAGGTAGTAAGAGTTTTCGATATGGTCTCGAGAGCCCTCGTGTGTTTGAGTAAGGCCTCGTAACACGCAAATGAGGTTGTCGTGGTGACATAAAGAGAGTAGTCACGTTGAGCCTATGTGGTGATCAAGTAGTTTTAATTTGGTAACGCCTCGGACCCGGTTCCGGTGGGGATTACGGGTGAAGGGTGTTACACTTTGTTATATGTACTCGTATTATTCACCTCGTTCTCCTTTTTCCTTAGAGCTGACCTTTTAGTGTTTTCCCCTGTTTCTATCTTGCCACCCCTTATGGCATTTTCAATCATTTCTCCCGCCATTACTATATCCGCAAAGCTCTTTTTTGTATTTCCTATCATGTGAGTAATGAATGGGGTCTTTAAGGTATTGATAAAAAAGCATTGTAGTTTCCTTTTCTAGGAGCGGTGACTGAACTTGCATGGCAACTTCCCTCTATCTTTGTGCATACTGCCTGAAGCTTTCATTTGATTTCTTCTCCATGTTTTTCAAGGTGATTCTGTCAAGCGTCATGTCTGTCACATGATTGTATTGTTTCATAAATGCTTGTGCTAGGTCTCTCCAGGAATTAATCCTAGCACGGCTCAATTGGTTGTACCACCTGGACGCTGCCCCCACCAAGCTATCTTGGAAACAATGGATCAATAGTTGATCATTATTAACATACCCAGTCATTCATCTACAGAACATGGTAATATGGGCTTCAAGACAGCTAGTCCCATTGTACTTCTCAAATTCTGGCATTTTGAACTTGTGAGGAAGCACCAAATCTGGAACCAAGCTCACGTATTTGGCATCAATTCCATGGTGATTATCAGCGTTTTCCAAGGCCTTGAACTTTTCTTCTAACCATCTACAACGGTCCTCTAACTGCCTTGGTATTTCAATTCTCGTCTCTTCCCTCTCTGTTATATCTAAATCAGGGATAATAGGATTATCTCTTGGGTTAGGTCCTAAGTCAACTTGGACATTCATGGGCACCCCAGTATCAGCTTGACCTTGTTGAAGCCTAATTGTAACAGATGGCCTTCGAGGGTATGCTTCAGGTTGTGTTTGTGCATGTGGCGGGGTAAAACCCGGAGGATAATCCTCATTATCTTCTCCAGTATTAGACATGGGACCTTTTTCCTTGTCCATTGCCCCATTCAGTAGCTGATTCATTTGAGCCACCATATTCCTTTGGGCTTCCATCATTTGTTCCCTCATATCTTGTTGGATCTTTGCCAACTGCTCTTGCAGCTGGTCTTGCATGTCTCTTTAGAACTGTTCAAGTCTTTGATCCATATCTTTCATCTTAGCGAAAGTACCAGAACGATGTTTAGTTTCCAGTTAACTTTCTCTCTT
The DNA here is from genome assembly GCA_025698515.1 of Gossypium sturtianum. Classification (NCBI taxonomy): domain Eukaryota; kingdom Viridiplantae; phylum Streptophyta; class Magnoliopsida; order Malvales; family Malvaceae; genus Gossypium; species Gossypium sturtianum. The sequence goes on from CM046952.1 coordinate 61,201,577, forward strand.
TCTCTCTTTTCTCAATAACTTCAACTAATTAGGGTCCTTCTATGGATTTTAATGCATATGATGTAATAAAAATGCATGAAATAAATGCAAAAAGAAAGAGAGGCGTTGATTCTGAATTCAATTCCATTAGGAAAACTTTTCTAGAAAATAAATTCCTTTACATAAAACAGATATTTATACGGCCTTGCCCTCATATTCCAAGCTAAAACATCAATCCCCTTCTTCGCAAAGGTCAAATCTTGCAAACTTCTAATAGATGCCTCCACTAGCTCCTTTTTGCTTTGGCCGCGACTCATTACTCACTTATCCTTGCAATGCTTGTTAGAAATTCGAGATGTGACGGCTCTCGAATAGTCTTCGTCAGCTTGAATCCTTGGGCAATAAAGTCTTGTATTCCTTCACGGACTATCAGTCTTCTCTCGTTGTGTTTACTTGGACCATATCCGGATGACCGTATTATAATCCACTTTATTAAGAAATCCATTTTCTCATGACAAACTCTTCTATTTAGCAATCGAATTTGAATCAACACCTCTTTTCTATGATGTGTATGCAATGCAATCAAAACAAAAGAGAACACGTTAGCACAAGAGAAATAAATAACAAAATAGGGCACCTATCTGGGTGTCCACTAGGGTTTGGCATAGTTCTACCTAAGGTGGGCTCTTAGGGTTCACTATATGCGGTTTAGTTTTAAAGAAAAGGTACCTGAACCAGCAGATTCCTCAATCTTCACCCATTATAGGCTCATATAGATCGAGTTTAGTTTAGGGGAATACATTTCCCTATGGCCATGCGGAAGTGAAAACCTCACGAAGACATAGGTACAGATGTATCCCGGAAGCAATCCACTAGCCCATGCGGAGGTGAAAACCTCACGAAGGCATAGTTTCTCACTCCCACTTAAAGGTGCGACCACAACGGTCATGCAATGCAATGTGCGCAAGAAAATAACAATCATATGCAATGACACAAACAAATGCAACAAAAGGATCGTAATTTTCAAATCAACTTTTCAAATTTTCAAATCGAATTTTCAAATTTCTGACAAAGGACAGAAAATAATCAATTTTATGGCTTGACTTTCTTATTGGTCCCCAGTGGAGTCGCCAAGATATCAAAACCATCTTTAATTTTTTTAAAAACAGGGATCAACTTTAAAAAAAACGAAAACGGGAGTCGCCACCAATCCCTTTTTGTTTAGGTGTGATTGGATCACCTTATAAAATGTTTTATTTCAAAACATTGATTTTGGCCTACGAAATTCAAGAAAACGGTTCGAGAGTCAGTTACGTACGAGGAAGGATTAGCACCCTCGTAACGCCCAAAATTGGTACCGGATTGATTAGTTATTGTGCTAATGTCGAAAATTCGAAAAGATTTGAAAACATGATTTCTTTAAAAACTTGAACAATTTGAGTTGGAACTTGAGATTCCTTTGTTCCGAAAGAATACAAACATCACATCCAGCACGTTAGGACATGATGTTTTAAACCCTCGTAACCAAAATCATCTCATGATTTACAAAATTCATTAAAAGGATATTTAGTTATTTAGTCAAATGGAAAATCGAAACCCATCACGTTAGGGCACTATTTCCCGAATTTCTAAACACAAAACATTGCCTTATTTAAGAAAAACTTTTGGATAAAATGTGGTAATTAAAGAAGATAGATATTTTTAAACAAAGATTTGAAAAAAGTAACATTAAGTTATTACAAAAAAGTGCAATTTACTAAAGTTACAAATTATATTAACAATTAGCACTAACATAAACAAGTAAGTAAAAGAATGACAAGCAATAATAATAATGTTAAGGTAAACAAAGATAATGGATTCAAATTTTTTTTTTAAAAAAATGAACAATCAAAATAAAAAATATAGAGTAGATAATAGCAATTTTAAAAGAATCTATGAAAAATTAAGGAAAAAATTTTATTCACAAGATTAAATTCAAATAAAAATAATAATAATATAAGGTAAATAATATACTCAAAACAATTAATGAATATTATAACAATTTTAAGAAAAATGAAAAAAAAAAGAAACGATATGGCAAAATCTAAAATAATTAATATATACATAATAAAATAAATATATATATTTTAAATAAATAATATAGAAACTTTGAATAAAAATGTATAAGGGATAACTTATAATAAGTATATATTATACCATTTAAAAATAGATAATATACATATTTTAAATAAACAATATATGGAAAATTTTGCCTTAATAATAAAACAATTTAGATGATGTACAACATACAAATTTTCAAATAATACATAATATGATTAAAGTTAAATAATATATAATATATAGATAATATATAACAAATAAAAATGATAATATATATGATAAAACAATTTAACGTAAATAGGGAAAAGAAAAAAAGAAAGACAAGTTTAAAATAATTAAAATAAATGAATAAATAAATAAAAAGTAAAAAAAACGCATAAGTCAACCTAACTCCCGCAATATGTGGACTCAACGAAATTCCTCCACCAAAATCTAACTCAAACGGAAGCAACTCAAAAAGAAACGAAGATGAGCGAAGAACAAAATAGGAACAAGCCACAGAAAATAAGAACGTAAAAGAGAGAGAAATTTGAGAGAATGCTCTCAAGAATTTTTTATTACTCAAAATTCAAGCCCCTTACAATGAAGGGAGAGGCCTCTATTTATAGTTGAGCCTCCCCAAATCCAACGGTACAGATCAATTACATCAACGGCTAAGATTAAAAGGTATCTACAAATTAAATCTCTAAGATTACAAAATCATATCTTCTAAGATTGCATACCATATCTTCTAGGATTGCATATCATATCTAAGATTTGCATATCATATCTAAGATTGCATATCATATCTTCTAGGATTGTATATCATATTTAATATTTACATATCATATCTAAGATTGCATATCCTTGAAGATTGTGTTTCCATATACGTCAAGCTTGTAGATGGACCTTCAATCTTTTCAAGTAATGGGCCATTCCGATCGGGCCAAATGATATATTTTGGACTGGACTTGGACTTTGTTTTATTATTTTGGGTTTTTTTTTTTTGTATGGTCCCGGGCTAAATTGGCCTATTACATTAATGATATGTGCATTTTGGTGGTTTATCCACATTTCTGTTCTGACAGCTTGATTGCATTTATGGTGGCTCGACCACAGACATCTATTCTGGTAGCTTGGCTACAACATAGTGGCTTGACCACATGTATGATCTAGCAGTTTTAACTGCAAATTCTGGTGGCATTGTCCACAAATATTCTGTTGGTGTGATTTGGTTGGACGAGTTTTGGGAAATATATTTTGGTGTGTAGCAGAGTGAGTAGGTTGTTTATTGAAAACTCTGTATTATGATTTTCTGAAAAATATTGTATTCGCATACTCATGCATTTTCAGTTCTGTAACATCCTGAAATTTAGAATTTTAGGTGTTGCATTATTTCTTGCGTTAGGCTAGTTAAAAATAGTAATTGTGTATGATTAGGGGTCCTAAGAAGGCTCGGGGTTGAATTGGGCCTTAGCAAAATTTTTGTGTTTAAGCACTTTAAAGGAGAGAGGGTAAATGGCATCAAGGCTTAAGGAAATAAGTGAGTAAATTGCTAGCATAAATGAGTATATGGTAAAGAGGATGTGGCGTCACCTGAAGGGCTTTAGGGGAAGAGGTTCGAATCCCATCTAGTGCAATTATTTTGAATAATTTTTGTGCTTTTTTCCAAAGTGTCGGCCAAGGCTTTATTTAAGGCAAGGAAGACTTTTTAATTATGGAATGGTGGCTAAGGATTATGGTAAGGAGGAAGATAAGGGTTAATGAAGGAAAGAATCAAAAGAAAAAGGCAAGATAAGGGAACATGTTGGCCTTTTTTCGTGGGTGATGTTTTGGAAAGATTTTTTTTGGTCAACATCCATCCTTTTGGCAAGAGTACACAAGGTTTTGGTTATGGAATAGGGATAGCCGAATTTTTCATTTGCCTTTTGGCAAATTTAGTGCTTGTAAGTCCTACTTTCTTTTAGCACTTTTGTGTTCTTTTTCTCCAATTTCTTTTCTCATTGTCGAAACACCAAAGCCACTAGTGAGTATCTTTTTCTTTGTTTTGCCAAAACCATTTAGCCTTTGTGTCCAAATTATTTCTACTCATTTTTCCCTTTGAAAGCCGAAACAAGTTTAGCACTCTTGCCCATCTTCTCTTTTCTTTTGATTATTTCCTCAACTCTCTCTCTTTCTCTTAAAAACAATAGTTCCTTGAGGCCGAATATTCTTGCTTATTTCCCTCCATAGTCGAACTTTTGAATCTTTCATCTCTTCTCCATTATTTCTTTCTCGTTCATGTTGGCACTCACTTAACCGAATCGGTAAGTAATACTCTTCTTTTTGAATTCTTTTCTTCATGCCGTGCCTTTGTCATGGGACGGTTTTCTTAACTGAAAACATCATTTCTTTTACTCTCTCTAAACGTGATCATCTTTTCTTTCATAGTGTTCTAGTGAGTGGCCGGAAAGCACATTCTTGCCGATTCCTCTTTAGTCTTAAGTCAAGCGATCGAAGTCGAATCTATCATCATTTAGGTAAGGGGTTAATTTTTGGATTTTTCATTATATCTCTACTTGGCTATGATGTAAATCGGACTGAAGTTTTGACTAAACGGCTATTATAGGGATTTATCGTTCGTTCTTATTCAATCGTTGATCTTTTGGAAATAGAGGTAAGCCGAATCTTATCCCTAAACGACTACTTTCTTTCATAGTAGTAGTTTTTCTAACCAAGATCTTTTCAATGGAGGCAAGTGGAACCGAGTTGAAAGGAAAAGTGACCGGAGAACTCAAAAGGAATGGATTTGCGATTCCTACTCCTAAATTCAAGCGTAGAGCGGTATCGGGGGTTCGAGATTTTCCACCGGGTTTTGGACCATCATCCGCTGAGAATAGACAGATCGTGGTTGTTCACGATACCGAGGGTAAGCGTTTCAATAGATCGCTCAGTTTAGTTTTGGATTAATAAAAATCTCATTCGTTAGATTAACCGAGTGTTATGATGTCTTAGGTGCCGACGATCAAGACGATTTAATACTTACCGTAATCAGGTGTTTAATCTCACACCGTAATTCTGTAGATTATGATTCGGTAACATGTTTGATAGTTGATTGTTATTATTATACGACTAAAGATCGTAAAATTGGCATTAAATGAGAAATCGACATTAAAGTTGTTAGAATTATGGAAATGTCCCTATGGACCGATTTAACGAAATGTCCCTATGGACCGATTTACCAAAATGTCACTATGGACTGATTTACCGAAATGCCCCTATGGGCCGAATTACCGAAATGCCCCTATGGGCCGAATTGTTAAAATGCCTTAGTGGGCTGAATTACTACAAAATGCTATAATGGGCTGATTCATTAAAAATATTCTATAGATTAATGGTTATATTTATATGTGGATATTATATGTTACTATGCATATTGCATCTTTATATATTGCATGGGATGGGAAACTTGAATGAAGAGAAGTGTAGACCGGTGGCATTGCCACAAATTCTGATAATGGCTATGTGCCAATTTAAATATGGCTTTGTGCCAACGTGATTAAGGCTGTGTGTCGATTTTATTACCGTATATGATACTCTAGTGGTTTAGCCACAAAAATATTATAAATGGTAGCTTGTTTGCAAATTGGAGAGACTGGCGGGGTGGGTTGACTTGATCCCCACAGGAGAGATTGGTTGGTCGGGGGAGAGATTGGATGGATGGGTTAGGTTGCATACTTTGAATTTATATATATATACTATTTTGTAATTGGGCTTCGGCCCAAGATTATGTTATATGGGCTCAGGCCCAAGATGTTATTATGGGCTTAGGCCCAAGTTGATGCTAAATGGGTTCAGGCCCAGTGGACAACAGTAAGGGGATTATACACTTAGTTCTAGTAACTCACCTTGTTTCCTTAACCCGTGCAGGTAATGCTCAGTGAAGTGGACTTGGGCCATCGATGACTCGGTGGAGGCCATACTTTAGAAATGGTTTTTATTGAACTTTAGATTTCTATTTCCGTTCACTTTAGTACTTTTACTATTTTGGGGTTTTATATTGTAATAAGGCCTCTGGAATATTTTTTTTTTGCTTTATGTTTTGACGTACTTATTATATTGCTTGAATTGTTTTAAATGGGGATTTGTCTAAAAATTTAAATAAAGGTTTTCCAAAATAGATTAACAAATGGATTTCATAACAAACTTTTACAAATATTTTAACTTGGAAATTTTCTCTCAAATTATCAATAATATTTTCAAAAGTCATAGTTTATAAGATCTTTAGTTCAAATTATCGATTTATCAATCAACCTTCGAGATTAGTTGTATTTTATCAAATATTTTAAATCAAACTTGTTTTTCTTGATTATAACAAAATAATACCTATTTTAGTACGAATCAAAAGGATTTTACACGTTTTCTCATGTGACATGTCAGATCCAGTCATAGCGCATGGGTCGGGTTTGGGGTGTTACGTTTAATGGTATCAGAGCCAGGTTGCAAAACTCGGTTGTGGTTTGGGTTCAAAAGCGTTTTCCAAAGCTATTTAAAATTTTAATTTATAGATGCATGTTCTAAAGGAAGTATGGCACCACGGGTATCTGGCACAAAGTCAAGTAAGTATATGTTATCATTTTATGATTATGATTATTGTGATATGACCGTAGAAATACTCTAGAACTTTTAGTTTTAGGAGCTGAAACTATAGAGATTGAGACTATAGGATGCGTTTTGCGAAAACGACCTTACTTCCTATACTTCATAAAATATTGTTTAATAAACACTGGAATAGTATAACTGATTCATAAGACTCTTAATTAGATTAAATCGAATTAGCAAATATGAGCGCTAGAGGGTGTGGACGCGATAGACATGGCCGTGGTAGAGGCCGTGGCGCTAGAGTTATATCTGAGGCATCGGGACATATGCCAGAAATGGACGCACCTGCGTCACCTGTGACTGAAGCTGGGTCACATGATCGTATGAGAGAGGACGATGCACTGTCTCAAGCAATGTTGCGAGTTTTGGAAAGGGTTGCTGGAGCAAGAACAGCAGCTCGTGGGTCGATATCGGAGCAACTCAGATCGAATGGAGCTGAGGTTTTTAGGGGTATCTCGGGTGTAGCCCTAAATGTAGCGGAGTAGTGGCTTGAGGCGGTGGAGCGAATCATGGACGATTTGGATTGCACCACCGAGCATAAACTGAAAGGAGTGGTGTCTTTCTTTGAGAGATGAGGTGACGGTGGTGGCTCATCGCTCGAGAAGGCACTCAGGCCGATCGTATTACATGGGAATTCTTTAAAATCGCATTTCAAGGAAAATATGTCGGGGCTAGCTATATGGATGCCCGAAGGAAGGAGTTCTTGAATCTGGTTCAAGGAGGTAAATCTGTGGCAGCATATGACGCGGAATTTTGGCGTCTGAGTCGGTATGCCCGGGGAATAGTGCCGACTGATTATGAACGCTGTGTGCATTCCGAGGACGGGTTGCGTGATGAGTTGCGGGTACTGATAGCCCCACAGAAGGAGAGGAATTTTGCCACACTGGTGGAGAAAGCCAAGATAGCTGAGGAGGTTAAAGACTCGGAGAGGCAAAACCGAGACAAGGATAGGGGCAGGAACAAGAGAGACTCTGGGTACTCAGGTCCTGCTAGAGGTTTTCAGAAAAGGGCCAGAAATGAGGGACCAGTTCGAGCGGGTGCTCCAGCTGCTTCTAATTAGTTATAGCCTTGTGCGGATTGTGAGAGACTTCACTCGAGTGAATGTTGGAAGAGAACCGGTGGTTGTTTCAGATGTGGTTCCAAGGATCATTGGTTTAAGGATTGTCCTCGACAGCCTGCTTATACTCAGGGTGTTCATAACGATTTTACGCAGCCAGCTAGAGGCGCTCAACAGCCGCCGAGAGGCCGTGGGCCAGGTCGAGGTGGTAATGGCGTAGGACAAGGTCAGGTTGCACCGGGTAGAGGTACCGGTAATAAGGATAACGTGGAGGCAAGACAGCCAGGGTTGGTCTATGCGGTTAGACGTTGAGAGGATGGCGATGCACCTGATGTCATAATTGGTACGTTTTTCATAGCTGACGTGTAACATCCTGGTATTTGGGGTTCTACATTTTATGTGTTTTGTGTGTTTGGCATGATTTGTCTGTTAATTTGGTGTGTTTGGGGCTTCCCGGAAGGCTCGAGGTTAAGCTTGAGCCTTGGTGGAAATTTTGTTTTGGGGACTTGAGGAGAGAGCTAGCCGAGCAGACACTTAAGGGAAATTACTTGTGTTTGTTGACACAAGAAAAGGTGTGGTAAGATGGCAAGGAGACGCCACTTAGGTTGCAGGGAAGTGGCATCACAAGAGAGTAGCAGGAGGAAGGGGTTCGAGTCACGTCGGCAGCATTCGGAAGCTTTATTTTTGCGCCAAGGGAGCTAAGGTGGTGGATTCGGCAAGGGCTCTCCAAGGTTGTTGGTGGAATGAGTCAAAGATTTTGAATGAGTGGCCATGAGGTGATAGTGGGTTTGAATGGGTCAAACAAATTCAAATTGCTGGAGGGGAGTGAAAGTAGGAGAAAAATATGGGAGTGGATGTTGGTGGAAGTGATGGCCGAAAATGGGTATCTTGATGGGGAAATTTAGGTTGTGGTCAAGATAGGTGAGTGTGCCGAAAGTGCAAGGGGTTTTAGGCATCTTTTGTGCATTTTCGATCACTAAGGGTGTGTGTGCTGATTTTTGCAAGTCTTCTTAAGTCTCTTTTCCTTATTTGGTGTTTTCCCCTATTTCTCATTTTGCCGAAATTCTCTAGGAGTATTTAGTCTTTCTTTGCATTTTGGGCATTGGTACTACAACTTTTGGAAACCGAAACTTCAATTCTCTTCTTGTGCTCTCTTGTTCTCTTTGTTTCTTCTCTTCTCCCCATTCGTTTTCTCCACTTGTTGTGCCTAGCGAGTTTGGCCGAACCATCCCATTTCTTGTTCCATTTGTTTTTGCCGCACCTAGCCGAAACCACCATTACCTTTCTTCCTCTTCTTCGAACTTTTGCCTTCTTCATTGGTCAAGTGCCGAATACTTCTACTTTGTCGTTCTCTTCTCTGGAGATCTGTCGACTTGGTGAGTTTTCATTCTTGTTGGATCTTCTTTTCTTTTTGGCCATGTTAAATCTTTCCCTTTGGCCGAATGTGTGGTGTTTCTTTTGATATTGTTCTATTCTTTTGGTTAAACCATTTGCAATTGTGAGTGGTCTAAACCCTCCTTTGTTTCATGTTGGGTTAAGGGCCAAATCGAATCACCCTTTACTACCGATCGTTCATCTTTCGACCTTGGTTTCTGGAAGATCTTTGGGGGGTTGCCGGAAGTGCGAGTCGAATCCTCTGGTGTCATTTATTAGGAGTTAAGGTAATGAGTATTTCTTCTTTTTCATTTCGACAAAGTTATATTCGTTTTACTCTGCCTAAATCCAGTCTTTCAATTAGACAATCAGCATTTCTTTTGAGTAACTGATCAAGTTTCTCTCCATGGATACAAGTACCGGCCAATCTAAGGAGGGGGTTGAACTCGTACCCGCCCCTAAGTTTAAGAAGCGTGCAGATGATCGATGACTGAGACTTTCCGCGGGTCGTGGTAGGGAGCCGACGATCACTGGGATAGGCGAATAGCCGCTGCTTCGGCCAGAGAAAGCGTCGATGTAGAGAGTATAGTCTTGCGTGTTATCAGGTGTGTAATTCTCACACACACCTTGTATGTTAAATTATGTTATTAACTGTGTTGGCTGAAAGCCGAAACGATTGGTTTGACAGTCAAGATACCCCTTGTGGTAACGTTGGAAACACCGGGTAAGTTCCACTATGATCTTCTGTTCGAAATATGTGTATGTATGATTTACTTGACTGTGTACATTCAAAGCATGATCATTCATCTCGGTATGTTAACATGTGCATGGACTTGGGATATGATGCGAAAGGGGAAGTGCTATTTAGGGACTGTCACAGTGGTTTGGTACCACAGTGGGTTGGCCCCACGTATTTGATTCAGTGGCCATGTCTTAGTGGCTTGGTGCCAGGGTGGTTTAACACCACGTATTTGATTCAGTGACTCGTCTTAGTGGTTTGGTACCACAGTGGGTTGGCCCCACATATATCTATTCAGGATTGTCACAGTGGTTTGGTACAACGGTGGGTTAGCCCCACACATGCTATTAGTGACCTTGTCACAGTGATCTGGTATCACGGTGGTCTAGAACCACAGTGGCTTGGTGCCACGGGTGATTGGTGGATTCAGGTGTTGTAGAGGATGGAAAGTAGGTGGGACTGGGCTACACGGTAAGTCTTCTGACTTTTGGTTTTTTTACGTGAGTAATTGCATTGTGTTATGAATGCTAGAAACTCAACTTTTGAGACTGAGACTTTAGGGTTATATGAATTGGCAGAAATTACTCATAAATGCTATTTTCATAAGACTTCTTGGTAATAAACAGTGGAAGGAAATACTAATTCATAAAACTTTTACTCAGACTAAGTCGCGTCAGTAGTCATGAGTGCAAGAGGACGTGGTCGTGGCATGCGAGGCCGTGGTAGAGGCCGGGGTGTTGGGTCTGAACATTTGGAATCAGAACATGGGCCGGAAGGTGAAACGCCAGCACCGCCAGCTGCAGAAGCAGAATTTCAGGATCAAACTGGTGGAGACGATGCAGTGTCTCAGGCAATGTTACGTGTTTTAGAGAGAGTACTGGTAGCTCTGCAACGGGAAAGGGAGTTTGCCGTTCTGGTTGAGAAAGCTAAAATAGCCGAAGAGGTAAAGAGGTCAGAGAGGCAAAATCAGGATGGGGACAGGGGAAGGAATAAAAAAAATTTTGGGTCGCCAGGACCTACAAGGAATTTTCAGAAAAGGCCTAGGTTAGATAGACCGGGACGAGCTGCGAGGCCCGCTGCTGTTGGTCGATCTCAACTGTGTACTCGATGTGGGAAATTTCATTCAGGAGAGTGTTGGTTGGGGGGTAGAGGATGTTTCAGATGTGGATCTATGGATCATCGGGTAAGGGACTGACCACAAGAGCCCAACAAAACGAGACCAGTAGGTCAGAGTTATGTTCAGCCTGGTAGAGGTGGGCAGCAACCACAGAGAGGCCGTGGTCTGGCCAGAGGAGGAAATGGTTTTAGTCGGGGGCGTGGAGCATCGGGCAGAGGTGATGGGAATTCAGATGCGAGACAGCCTGGGTTGGTCTATGCAGCTAGATGCCGAGAGGAGGGCGATGCACCGGACGTCATAATCGGTACGTTCCTTATTTTTGGTTTACCCTTTACTGCACTGATTGATATTGGGTCAACACATTCTTATGTTGCTAGTACTGTCTCTGGAACTCTGAGCATAGAATCTGAGATTGCTTCTAGGGAGATGACTGTGATTAGCCCTCTAGGACAATCAGTGGTGGTAAATAAACTCTTTAGGAGTGTGCCTTTAGAAGTTCAAGGGGTAGTTTTTCCGGCTGATTTGATGGAATTGCCGTTCGGTGAATTCGATTTGATCTTAGGAATGGACTGGTTAGTGAAGTATCGAGCAAACTTGGATTGTGCTGCTAAGCGCATGGTGTTAAGGACTCCTGAGGATAATGAAGTCTTAGTGATAGGCGAGAGAAGGAACTACTTGTGCAATGTAGTGTCTGCTTTAAAGGCAGAAAAATTGGTGAGAAAAGGGTGCGAGGCTTTCTTAGCTTTTGTCAGTGCGTTGGAGGCCAAGGAGTTGGCTGTAAAGGATGTCAGAATAGTGAAAGAGTTCCCCGATGTTTTTCCAGAAGAGCTTCCAGGGTTACCTCCGGATCTCGAGGTGGAATTCGGAATTGATCTTTTTCCGGGATCAGCGCCAGTGTCTACTGCTTCATATAGAATGGCGCCGAAAGAGTTAGTAGAACTCAAAGCGCAAATTCAGGAATTGTTGAACTGGGGTTTTATTCGACCCAGTGTGTCACCTTGGGGAGCGCCGGTGCTTTTTGTTAAGAAGAAGGATTGGTCGATGCGGATGTGCATTGACTATAGGCAATTGAACAAGTTGACGATTAAAAACAAGTACACGTTGCCTAGGATAGACGATCTGTTCGATCAGCTGCGAGGCACTGCGGTCTTCTCAAAAATAGACTTGAGATCAGGGTATCATCAGCTTAAGGTTAAGGAGGCAGATATTCATAAGACAGCTTTCCGAACTCGTTATGGTCACTATGAGTTCTTGGTAATGCCGTTCAGGTTGACGAATGCACCAGTGGCGTTTATAGACATGATGAACCGGGTATTCCAACCCTACCTAGACCGGTTTGTTGTGGTGTTTATAGACGATATCTTGGTGTATTCCAGGACGAAAGGGGAGCACGATTTGCATCTTCGGGTGGTTCTGCAGATTCTGAGGGAGAAGCAACTGTACGCCAAATTCAGTAAGTGTGAATTTTGGTTGAAGGAAGTTACCTTTTTAGGACATGTTGTGTCTGCTGAAGGGATTAGGGTTGATCCCCGAAAAATTGAAGCCGTGTTGGACTAGAAACCGCCTAAGTCTGTAGCGGAAATTTGGAGTTTTCTTGGTTTGGCTGGATATTATAGAAGGTTTGTTGAGGGGTTCTCATTATTAGCTGCACCGTTAACCAAGTTATTACTGAAAGGAGTACCGTTTGTCTGGATAGATAAGCAGCAGGGAAGTTTTGAGAAGTTGAAGAGGGTTTTGACAGAGGCACCAGTGTTAATTCAGCCTGAGGCAGGGAAGGAGTTTGTCGTCTACTGTGATGCATCGCACACGGGGTTAGGATGTGTGTTGATGCAAGAGGGAAATGTGGTAGCATATACGTCTCGGCAGTTGAGACTGCATGAAGTGAATTATCCCACGCATGATCTGGAGTTAGCTGCGGTAGTATTCGCTCTAAAGATTTAGAGAAACTATCTGTATGGGGAGAAGTCCGTTATCTACACAGACCACAAGAGCCTGAAGTACCTCCTTACTCAGAAGGAGTTGAATTTAAGGCAGCGAAGGTGGATCGAGTTGTTAAAGGACTACGATTGTTCGATTGAGTACCATCCGGGTAAGGCTAACATAGTGGCTGACGCATTGAGCCGTAAGGTAATATCGGACTTGAGAGCAATGTTTGCTCATCTCAGCTTGTATGATGATGGAAGCTTGTTAGCTGAATTTCAAGTGAAGCATTCTTGGGTCAGTAAGATAAAGGAGAAGCAATTGTCTGATGAATCGCTTTGTGCTAAGTTTCAGGTAGTGGCAGGTGGAGAAATAACAGATTTTAGTATGAGCAGCGATGGGGTTTTGTGCTTTCGGGGAAAGGTCTGTATGCCGAGGGATTCCGAGTTGAGGCAGAAGATTCTTCAGGAAGCGCATAGTAGCCCATATGCTATGCATCTGGCGTAGTAAGATGTATCGGGATCTCGCGTGAAATGGTTTTGGTGGCGGGTCTAAAGCAAGAGGTTACCGAGTTTGTGGGTAGGTGTTTGACGTGTCAACAGTGTGAAGCGGAACATCGGTACCTTCGTGGTTGCTCTGACCAATAAAGATTCAACTTTGGAAGTGAGAGAGGATAATGATGGACTTTGTGAGTGGGCTGCCTCTTACGCCTACGAAGAAAGATTCAGTGTGGGTAATTGTAGATCAGTTGACAAAATCCGCGCACTTCATACCGGTTCGGGTTGATTATTCACTTCAGAAGTTAGCCAAGCTGTATGTAGCGGGGATTGTAAGGTTGCATGGGGTACCAGTGTCAATTATATCAGACAGAGACCCAAGGTTTACGTCACAGTTTTGGAAAGCGTTGCATCAAGCGTTGGGGACAAGACTAGACTTCAGCACAGCATTTCATCCGCAGACTGATGGTCAGTCTGAAAGAGTAATTCAGATCTTGGAAGACATGCTTTGAGAGGTGTGTTATCGAGTTCAGTGGTAGTTGGGAGGATTTTCTACCGTTGGCGACTCGCATACAATAATAGCTACCAATCTAGTATTCGGATGGCGCCTCACGAAGCATTGTATGGTCGAAATGTCGAACTCCTACTTGGCTGGGCGAGTTGGGTAAGCGTCGATTTTGGGTCCGGAATTGGTTTTGAGACGGAGGAAAAAGTTAAGTTGATTCGCACTCGGTTGAAGGAAGCTTCGACAGCGTAAATCTTATCTTTGATCCGAAGCGTAAGGATGTAGAATTTGCGATGGGTGATCGGATTTTTCTGAAAGTTTTGCCTTGGAAGAAAGTTTTGAGGTTTGGGTGGAAGGGCAAGTTGAGCCCCAGGTTCATCGGGCCTTATCGAGTGTTGAAGCGTGTGGGACTAGTACCTTTTCAGCTCGAGTTACCTCCGAAATTAAGGCAGATACATGATGTATTCCATGTCTCGATGTTGAGGCGCTACCGATCGGACCCATCTCACATAGTTCCAGTGGAAGAAATCAAAGTGAGACCTGATTTATCTTTTGAAGAGGAACCAGTTCAGATCCTAGACCGAGATGTTAAAGTTTTGCGGAGAAAAATGGTTCCATTGGTTAAAGTGTTGTGGCAGAACCACAGTTCAGAGGAAGCCACGTGGGAGCCAGAGGATGTGATACGACAGAAATACCCTCATCTCTTTTGATCAGGTAAATTTCGGGGCAAAAAATTCTTTAAGGGGGTAGAACTGTAACATCCTGGTATTTGGGGTTCTGCATTTTATGTGTTTTGTGTGTTTGGCATGATTTGTCTATTAATTTGGTGTGTTTGGGGGTTCCCGGAAGGCTCAAGGTTAAGCTTGAGCCTTGGTGGAAATTTTGTTTTTGGGCACTTCAGGGGAGAGCTAGCTGAGGCAGACCTTAAGGGAAATTACTTGTCTTTGTTGACACAAGAAAATGTGTGGTAAGATGGCAAAGAGACGCCACTTAGGTTGCAGGGAAGTGGCATCACAAGAGAGTAGCAGGAGGAAGGGGTTCGAGTCGCGTCGACAGCATTCGGAAGCTTTATTTTTGCGCCAAGGGAGCTAAGGTAGTGGATTCGGCAAGGGCTCTCCAAGGTTGTTGGTGGAATGAGTCAAAGATTTTGAATGAGTGGCCATGAGGTGATAGTGGGGTTTGAATGGGTCAAACCAATTCAAATTGCTGGAGGGGAGTGAAAGTAGGAGAAAAATATGGGAGTGGATGTTGGTGGAAGTAATGGCCGAAAATAGGTATCTTGATGGGGAAATTTCGGTTGTGGTCAAGATAGGTGAGTGTGCCGAAAGTGCAAGGGGTTTTAGGCATGTTTTGTGCATTTTCGGTCACTAAGGGTGTGTGTGCCGATTTTTGCAAGTCTTCTTAAGTCTCTTTTTCTTATTTGGTGTTTTCCCCTATTTCTCATTTTGCCGAAATTCTCTAGGAGTATTTAGTCTTTCTTTGCATTTTGGGCATTGGTACTACAACTTTTGGAAACCGAAACTTCAATTCTTTTCTTGTGCTCTCTTGTTCTCTTTGTTTCTTCTCTTCTCCCCATTCAATTTCTCCACTTGTTGTGCCTAGCGAGTTTGGTCGAACCATCCCATTTCTTGTTCCATTTGTCTTAGCCGCACCTAGCCGAAACCACCATTACCTTTCTTCCTCTTCTTCGAACTTTTGCCTTCTTCATTGGTCAACTGCCGAATACTTCTACTCTATCGTTCTCTTCTCTGGAGATCTGTCGACTTGGTGAGTTTTCATTCTTGTTGGATCTTCTTTTCTTTTTGGCCATGTTAAATCTTTCCCTTTGGCCGAATGTGTGGTGTTTCTTTTGATATTGTTCTATACTTTTGGTTAAACCATTTGCAATTGTGAGTGGTCTAAACCCTCCTTTATTTCATGTTGGGTTAAGGGCCGAATCGAATCACCCTTTACTACCGATCGTTCATCTTTCGACCTTGGTTTCTGGAAGATCTTTGGGGGGTTGCCGGAAGTGCGAGTCGAATCCTCTGGTGTCATTTATTAGGAGTTAAGGTAAGGAGTATTTTTTCTTTTTCATTTCGGCAAAGTTATATTCGTTTTACTCTGCCTAAATCCAGTCTTTCAATTAGACAATCAGCATTTCTTTTGAGTAACTGATCAAGGTTCTCTCCATGGATACAAATATCGGCCAATCTAAGGAGGGGGTTGAACTCGTACACGCCCCTAAGTTTAAGAAGCGTGCAGTATCGGTAGTACGAGACTTTCCGCCGGGCTGTGGTATGGAGCCGACGACTGCCTGGGATAGGCGAATAGCTGTCGTTCCGGCTAGAGAAAGCGTCGACGTAGAGAGTATAGTCTGGCGTGTTATCAGGTGTGTAATTCTCACACACACCTTGTATGTTAAATTATGTTATTAACTGTGTTGGCTGAAAGCCAAAACGATTGAATTGAAAGTCGAGATACCCTTGTGGGAACGTTGGAAACACCGGGTAAGTTCCACTATGATCTTCTGTTCGAAATATGTGTATGTATGATTTACTTGACTGTGTACATTCAAAGCATGATCATTCATCTCGGTATGTTAACATGTGCATGGACTTGGGATATGATGCGAAAGGGGAAGTGCTATTTAGGGACTGTCACATTGGTTTGGTACCACAGTGGGTTGGCCCCACGTATTTGATTCAGTGACCATGTCTCAGTGGCTTGGTGCCACGGTGGTTTAACACCACGTATTTGATTCAGTGACTCGTCTTAGTGGTTTGGTACCACAGTGGGTTGGCCCCACATATATCTATTCGGGATTGTCACAGTCGTTTGGTACCACGGTGGGTTGGCCCCACACATGCTATTAGTGACCTTGTCACAGTGATATGGTATCACGGTGGTCTAGAACCACAGTGGCTTGGTGCCACGGGCGATTGGTGGATTCAGGTGTTGTAGAGGATGGAAAGTAGTTGGGACTGGGCTGCATTGCATACATTCTTATTATGCCATATTGTGTGGGCTAAGGCCCAATGTGCATTGGAGGGCTTAAAGCCAAATTGCGTTATAACCCGGTCTATGCATTAAGACCAAATTCGACATGTCGCACGGAAAGGAATATACATCTAGTCTTTTTAAAGATTTTAAGAAAATCGGATTTTCAAAATATCTTGACTTGAAGTTTATTGAAAACTAAGGTTGATTGATAAATCAAACAATTTGAGACGTAAGAATTTATAAATTGAAACTTAAAAGAAATTAGAATAATATTTCGAGAAAAATTAATAGAGTTCGAAAATAATTTTGAAAACAAAATTTTGGAAGAACGTTGTTAACAGACAATTTTGCGAGTTAAAATATTTAAGAATGAAAACCCTTTATGCATGTTTATTTTAAGAAAACATTTATTTCTATTTTTTTTAAAAGAAACCCCACTTAAGTATTTAAAGCGTATTATAAAATCCATCCACAAGTAAAACATCCATAAAAATTTAACCAGAGGCCTTATTACATAATAGCAATAATAATAAAAAGCACTTAAAAAGAAATCCAAAATTTAAATAACCCATAATTCGTAGTATGGCCTCCACTGAGTCGTCCCCTGCCAAAGCCTCCATCACTAATCATTACCTGAGGAGGGTAAAGAAAACAGGGGTGAGTTACTTAGAACTCAGTGTGTAATTCACTTACCATTTTCACTGGGCCAAAATTCAATTAAACATTTATTGGGCCAAAGCCCATTTCAAATATAACAATTTAACATGTGTAGAATGCATGTAATATGCAATTCCCAAAGAAAACCTAAATTTCCATCCGCTACACACCACCCATACCAACCAGCACACCTGTGGGGAGCTTTAGTCACCCACCCCGCCAACACACCAAACTGGGCATTTAGCCATATATTAAATCGGGCACGAAGCCATATAGCAAATCGGGCAATTAAGCCATATATTAATCGGGCAATTAGGCCATATATTAAATCGCACGACACATATAGCCAAATCGGGCAATTAAGCCATATATTAACTGGGCAATTAAGCCATATATTAAACTGGGCAATTAAGCCATATATTAAACTGGGCACGAAGCCATCAGAATTTTGTAGCAAAGCTACCAGAACTTCTTTTCGTCAAATATCCCAACCCATGCAATCATGTATACAACATGCATAATAATTCATTCATATAATTATTCCAACATAAGGCCCATCATAAAAATTATTGCAATCTGGCCTATATCACATTTTGGCCTATTTCACAATTTGGCCCATTTCATCTTATATCACACTTGGCCAATTTATCAAATAACTCATATGGCCAATTTATCACATATGGCCCAAAATATCACATTTTATCGTTTTAGCCCCTTTAAGGGTAATTTCGTAATTTACCACATTCTTTATACCGATTTCACGATCTTAACACTAAAGTGTTAATTATACCATATTTTCCTGATTTCACCAACTTTGCAATTTTTAATCCAATGTTTACTACGGTATAGTCATCTAACCCATGAGATACAGTGTGAGATTACACACCTGATTACGGTGAGGACTACACTTTCCTGATCGTCGATACCTAAATACGTTATAACGCTCGATTAGAACACTAACACTTAAAATAAATCTATGCTAAAGTAAGCGGTCTAGATTTTTACCCTCGGAATCTCGAACAACTACTATTTGCCGGTTCTCCCGGTTGATTATTCACAACCCGTTGGAAAATCCCGAACAGACTAATGGCTCGTAACTATAAACAACCTCAAATAATCGATTTTCACGGATGAGGGTCCACAACCCGGTGGAAAATCTCAGATTGCCGAAACAGCCCTTCGCTTGAAACTAGAGGGAATAGCGAATCCGCCCCTCTTCCGAACACTTTTCACCACCCTTTTAGACCCTATCTTGTTTGCCTCCATTGACAAAAGAATATTAGTCCAACTAATAATTCAGAAATTAAGACTATTGGTTTTAAGGGCGAAATCAGCTTACCACAAAATCTTTATGTTCAAGGGATGAAAATCGAGCGATAGCGTCCCTAAGATAAAATCGATTAGTAAACCCCATCTTTAACGAAACAACGAGTAATATGGAAGTCCTTGATAGAAACCCTTACTTTAACACTTTGGACCGAATCCTAGCGATTCACAATGATTACGAACACTCCGAGTTTCGGCCTTTCTCTATTTCACTATAAAGACGAAAAAGATTGTCTAAGAGAGAAAGATAGAGGATGATATTTTCGGTCAAAAGACCCTCCCAAACCAATATGTAGATTCGTCAAAAGAAAAAGAAGAAAATAGAGAATCGAAGAGGGTTCTTACCGATTGATCAAAACAAGAGTAGAAAGAATGATTGATAAGAAAATACATGTGAAGAGGAAGATTCGACTATGAAGAAAAATTGAAGAAAATGGTGTTAGCAACATTCGGCCATGGAGGAAAAGAGAAGGGAGAAAAATATGTTTGTAAGAATGAGCAATATGAAGAAAAGAGAAAGAAAGAAATAGAGGATGAGAGGTTTGTGTTTCAGTTTTCAAAGATGAAGTAGGAGCAAAGAGAGAGGTTTGATGCTAGAGAGCATTCAGCAATGGAGAAGAGAAGAAAAATAGAAAAATGGCCTTCAAGTTTTGGTGTTTTCGGCACTAGGGAAAATGACTTGATAGGTTAGGCAAGATAAGAAAAAATGGTCAAAATGAAATGACCAAAAGAAGAAAAACAAAAGATGCTCACAAATGTTCAATGTGCATTCGGCTAGGGAGAGAAAAGAGGGAGAGAAAATGCTTTGAGAGAAGACAAAAATGACCAAAAAGAAATGTGCCCAACAAGCACCTATCCTTACCCAAAGTTCTTCAAAAATTCGGCCACCCCCCTAGACCCTAAAACCGTCCAAATACATGGATACCAAGGTCAAAGTTTGGCCATTCCAAACTTTCCAAAACACACTCCTTATAAAGTGCCTTGTGTTCCCCCTACATACCTTATTCGTATGATTCCCTTCCTTAAGTTTACACTTGCCTTTTCTCTTAGCCACCTTACCATAAAAAATTAAAAGTCTAACATACCAAAAATAAAGCTTGGCCGACACTTAATAGGAGAGTGCAAAAATTTTAAGTTACAAAAAATGCATACCAAGGGATTCGAACCTTTCCTCTCAAGACAATACATGTGTCGCATATCCTCTTTACTACTAACTCAATTATGCTATCTTTTTACCACTTAATTACCTTAGGCTTTAAGGTCACTTGTTCCATTTCATTAAAGTACTAATTTCCAAAAATTATACCAACTCCTAATAAATCCCGAACCTTCTCAGGACTATTTTAACACACACATAGGATAAATAAACTAGCTGAGCACCAAAATAATGCAACATATAAAAATTCAAATTTTAGGATGTTACAATTCTTCCCCCCTTAAAGAAAATTTCGTCCTCGAAATTTACAGTTAAAAGAGGTGAGGTATTGTTTGTCGAATCATGTCCTCGGGCTCCCATGTAGCTTCCTCCGCTCTGTGATTACGCCATAGAACTTTAACCAATCAGATCGACTTCTTTCTTAGCACCTTAACATCTCGATCTAAAATTTTCACTGGCTCTTCCTCGAACGATAAGTCAGGCCTTAACTCAACTTCCTCTACCGGTACTATGTGAGATGGATCCGATCGATAACGCTTCAACATAGAGACATGGAAAACATTATGAATCTGACTCAACTCCAGAGAAAATTCAAGCTGATAAGCCACTGGTCCTACACGCTTCGACACGCGATACGGTCCAATGAACCTAGGACTCAACTTGCCTTTCTTTCCAAATCTGAAGATTTTCTTCCACGGTGAGACCTTAAGAAAAACCTGATCTCCCACCTTAAACTCAATATCCTTACACTTCAGGTCCGCATACGACTTTTGTCTATCCGAAGCTTCTTTAACCATGCTCGAATCACCTTTACTTTTTCTTCCGTCTCTGATATCAATTCAGGACCCAATAACCGCCGTTCCCCCAATTTAGTCCAACAAGTAGGGGTACGACACCTACGACCATATAATGCTTCATAAGGTGCCATTTGGATACTGGATTGATAACTGTTATTATACGCAAACTCTGCCAATGGTAGAAAATCTTCCCAACTACCTCTGAAGTCAATCACACAACCCCTTAACATGTCTTCCAAAATCTGAATTACTCTTTTCGACTGACCATCTGACTGAGGATGAAAAGCCGTACTAAAGTTTAACTTTGTTCCCAAAGCCTCATGCAAAGCTTTCCAAAACCGCGATGTAAACCTAGGGTCCCTGTTCGATATAATAGACACTAGTACCCCATGCAACCTCACGATCTCTGATACATACAACTTAGCCAACTTCTACAGTGAGTAATCCGTACGAACTGGTAGAAAATGGGCAGTCTTCGTCAATCGATCCACTATTACCCAGACGAAATCTTTCTTAGTAGGTGTTAAGGGTAACCCACCAACAAACTCCATCGTTATCCGCTCCCATTTCCATAATGGAATCTTCACTGGTTGAAGCAATCCTGACTGCAATTGATGTTCTGCTTTCACTTGTTGACAAGTCAAACACTTACCCACGAAATCAGTAACCTCCCGCTTTAACCGTGGCCACCAATACTGTTCACAGAGGTCTCGATACATCTTACTTCCTCCGGGGTGCATAGCATAAGGGCTACTATGTGCCTCACGCAGAATCACTTGTCTCAAATCCGAATCTATGGGCATACACACTCTTCCGCGAAAACACAGCACTCCATCCTTATTCATTCCAAAATCCCCTATTACACCACTTTCAACTTGTTGAATTAAGGGACCCAACTTTTCATCTGATATCTGCTTCTCCTTGATCTGTTCTAACCACAAAGGCTACACCTGAAGTTCCGCTAGCAGACTGCCATCCTCATACAAAATGAGATGAGCAAACATTGCTCTTAACTCCGATATTACCTTACGACTCAATGCGTCTGCCACCACGTTAGCCTTTCCAGAATGATACTCGATTGAGAAGTCATAATCCTTTAACAGCTCCACCCACCTCCGTTGTCTTAAGTTCAACTCCTTTTGGGTAAGGAGGTACTTAAGACTCTTATGGTCCGTATAAATGATCGACTTCTCACCACAGAGATAATGCCTCCAAATTTTTAAAGCAAAAACCATAGCAGCCAACTCCAAGTCATGAGTAGGATAGTTGACTTTGTGCGACCTTAACTGATGGGATGCATAAGCCACCACCTTTCCACCTTGCATGAACACACATCCTAAACCCGTGCGTGACGCATCACAATAAACAATAAACTCTTTTCCAGCCTCAGGCTGAATCAGTACTGGTGCTTCCGTCAAAATCTTCTTTAATTTCTCGAAACTCTCTTGTTGTTTATCTGACCACACAAACGATACTCCCTTTCGCAACAGCTTAGTTAGGGGTGCATCAATCAACAAAAACCCCTCAACAAAGCGTCTATAATAGCCAGCCAAACCTAAGAAACTCCGAATATCAGCCACTGACTTCGATGGTTTCCAATCCAACATAGCCTCTACCTTCCGAGGATCAACTCTGATTCCTTCGGCTGACACAACATGTCCCAAGAAGGTCACTTCCTTCAGTCAAAATTCACACTTACTGAATTTGGCATAAAGTTGCTTTTCTCGCAGTATTTGTAGTACTATGCACAGATGAGAGTCATGCTCTTCTTCATTCCTCGAGTATACTAAAATATCATCTATGAACACCACCACGAACCGGTCTAAGTAGGGTTGGAAGACCCGGTTCATCATGTCCATAAATGCACCTGGTGCATTGGTAAACCCAAACGGCATCACCAAAAACTCATAATGTCCATAACGAGTTCGGAATGCCGTTTTATGAATATCTGCCTCCTTAACCTTGAGTTGATGATAACCCAATCTCAAATCAATCTTGGAGAAAACTGAAGCTCCTCTCAACTGATCAAATAGGTCATCGATTCTCAGCAATGGATACCTATTCTTGATCGTCAACTTATTCAACTGCCTATAATCGATGCACATACGCATCGACCCATCCTTCTTCTTGACGAACAAGATCGGTGCTCCCCATGGTGACACACTCGGTCGAATGAATCCCTGATCTAAAAACTCCTAAATTTGAGCCTTAAGCTCCGCTAACTCCTTTGACGCCATCCTATAAGAAGCAATGGACACCGGAGCCGTTCCGGGCAAAAGCTCAATGCCAAACTCTACTTCCCTGTGCGAGGTAAACCTGAAGTTCCTCGAGAAAGACATCCGAAATTCTCATCACCGCTCTAACACCTTCCACCGATAATTCCTTGGCATCCAAAGCACTAATGAAGGCTAGAACGCTCCATACCCTTTTCGACCAACTTTTACGCCTTTAAAGAAGATACCACATTTGCTAAATAATTTCTCCGCTGCGTCTATCATCACAAATTCCTTATCTCCTAAAGTCCTGCTGACATCCGCTTTGCAAAGACAATCTAAGTGCGCCTGGTGCTTCACCAACCAATCCATGCCCAAAATAAGATCGAACTCACAAAGGCGCGTTCCATCAAATCCGCCAAAAATATTTCTCTTTGAATTTCTAAAGGCACGCTCTCTATACAATTTATTCACGACCACGCATCGTCCTAAAGGACTAATTACCGTCATCACTCTATCGGTAATCTCGATCTAATATTGATTTCCGGATATGGCACTAGCAACATACGAGTGGGTAGACCCGATATCTATCAAACTCCGTAATGTGTACCTCAAAGATGAAGAACGTACGATTATCACATCAGGTGTATTGCCATCCTCCCGACGCCTGACCTCATAGACTAACCTCGGCTGTCTTGCCTCTGCGTTACCTCTGAAGCCATTACCTCGACCCGGTGCACCTTGACCTCGTCCAGCTCCATTACCACCACGACCTGGTCCACGACCCCTCGGTGGCTGCTGAGCGCCTCTAGTTGGCTGTGCATCAGGGTTACGAGCTTCTTGAGTCGGAGCAGTCTGTCGAGGGCAATTTTTAAATTGGTGGTCCTTAGAACCACATTTAAAACAACCACCGATTCTCTTCCAACATTCCCCGGGGTGTCTTCTTCCACAGGCAGCACATTGTTGGATCTGGTTGGTAGCCGCAGGTGCTCTAGCTTGAGCTGGCTCATCATTCTGAGGCCTCTTTTGGAACCTTTTAGTAGAACTCGAGTACTTAAAGTCCCTCTTGCCTCTGACTCTTTCCCGATTCTGACGTTCTGAGTTCTTAACCTCTTCGGCTATCTTGGCTTTCTCCACAAGCGTGGCAAAAGTCCTTTCTTGTTCTTGGGCTATCGTAACACGCAACTCATCATTCAAATTTCATCCTCAAAGCGTACACAGCGCTCATGATCAGTTGGCACTATTGTCCGAGCGTAACGGCTCAAGCGTAGAAATTCTGCCTTGTAAGCTGTCACCGTCTTATTTCCTTGAACCAAATTCAAGAATTCCTTCCTCCGGGCATCCACATAACTTGCCCCGACATACTTTCCTTGGAATGCAGTTTTGAAGAAATCCCAAGTAACATGTTCACCTGAGTGCCTTCTCGAACAGTAAGCCACCATTGATACGCCTCGTCCCTCAACAAGGACACAGCTCCTCTCGCTTTTGCTCGGTGGTGCACTCCAAATCATCCATGATCCGCTCCACAGCCTCGAGCCAATACTCCGCTACATTTGGGGCTACTCCCGAGATACCCTAAAAACCTCACCACTCGATCTAAGTCGTTCCAGTATTGATCCACGAGCCGCCCGGGCTTCTAGCTCCGTAAACCCTTTCCAAGACTCGCAACATTGCTTGGGTTAAGGCAATGTCCTCTCGTATGGTCATGTGATCCGGGCCTCGATCCGGTGATGCAGGTGCGCCCATTTCTAGTACATGTCCCGACGCTTCAGACGCAACCCTAGCACCTCGGCCTCTACCACGGCCACATCTACCACGTCCACATCCTCTAGCGCTCATTTTGACTATTTCGGTTTAATCTGATTACAAGTTTTATAAATCAAAATACTATTTCAGTGTTTATTAACGATATTTTATGAGAAGAGATAGAGTTGTTTTCGTAATCACATCCTATAGTCTCAATTTCTACAGTCTCAACACCTAAAACTAGAAGTTCTAGAGTGTTCCTATATCACAATAATAATCATTCAGTATACGAATACTTACTTGACCTGGTGCCGGATGCTCGTGGTGCCATACTACCTTTAAAAACATGTATTCTATAAATTCAAAACAGTTTTAAACGAAAATCGTTGTTGAACCCAAACCACAAACCAGTTTTGAAACCGGCTCATACCATAAAATGTAACACCCCAAACCCGGTCTATGCATTAAGACAAAATTCGACATGTCGCATGGAAAGGAATATACATCTAGTCTTTTAAAGATTTTAAGAAAATCGAATTTTCAAAATATCTTGACTTGAAGTTTATTGAAAACTAAGGTTGATTGATAAATCAAACAATTTGAGACGTAAGAATTTATAAATTGAAACTTAAAAGAAATTAGAATAATATTTCGAGAAAAATTAATAGAGTTCAAAATAATTTTGAAAACAAAATTTTGGAAGAACGTTGTTATGATTAATTTTATGAGTTAAAATATTTAAGAATGAAAACCCTTTATGCATGTTTATTTTAAGAAAACATTTATTTCTATTTTTTTAAAAGAAACCCCACTTAAGTATTTAAAGCGTATTATAAAATCAATCCAAAAGTAAAACATCCATAAAAATTTAACTTGAGGCCTTATTACATAATAGCAATAATAATAAAAAGTACTTAAAAAGAATCAAAATTTAAATAACCCATAATTCGTAGTATGGCCTCCATCGAGTCGTCCCTACCCAAGCCTCCATCACCGATCATTACCCGAGGAGGGTAGAGAAACAGGGGTGAGTTACTTAGAACTCAAGTGTAATTCACTTACCATTTTCATGGGCCAAAATTCAATTAAACATTTATTGGGCCAAAGCCCATTTCAAATATACCAATTTAACATGTGTAGAATGCATGTAATATGCAATTCCCAAACAAAACCTAAATTTCCATCCGCTACACACCACCCGTACCAACCAAAGACACCTATGGGGAGCTTTAGTCACCCACCCCGCCAACACACCAAATCGGGCATTTAGCCATATATTAAATCGGGCACGGCCATATAGCAAATCGGGCAATTAAGCCATATATTAACTGGGCAATTAAGCCATATATTAAATCGGGCACGGTTATATAGCAAATCAAGTATTAAGCCATATATTAATCGGGCAATTAAGCCATATATTAAATCGGGCAATTAAGCCATATATTAAATCGCACGGCCACCAAAATTTTGTAGCAAAGCTACTGAACTTCTCTTCACAAATATCCCAACCCATGCAATCATGTATACAACATGCATAATAATCCATTCATATAATTATTCCAACATAAGGCCCATTATAAAAATTATTGCAATCTGGCCTATATCACATTTTGGCCTATTTCACAATTTGGCCCATTTCATCTTATATCACACTTGGCCAATTTATCAAATAACACATATGGCCCATTTATCACATATGGCCCATTTATCACATATGGCCCAAAATATCACATATGGCCCAAAATATCACATTTTATCGTTTTAGCCCCTTTAAGGGTAATTTCGTAATTTACCACATTCTTTATACCGATTTCACGATCTTAACACTAAAGTGTTAATTATACCATATTTTCCCGATTTCACCAACTTTGCGATTTTTAATCCAATGTTTACTACGGTATAGTCATCTAACCCATGAGATACAGTGTGAGATTACACACCTGATTAGGGTGAGCACTACACTTTCCTGATCGTCGATACCTAAATACGTTATAACGCTCGATTAGAACACTAACACTTAAAATAACTCTATGCTAAAGTAAGCGGTCTAGATTTTTACCCTCGGAATCTCGAACAACTACTATTTGTCGGTTCTCCCCAGTTGACGGTTCACAACCCGTTGGAAAATCCCGAACAGCTAATGGCTCAGAACTACGAACAACCTCAAATAACTAATTTTCACCGGATGAGGGTCCACAACCCGGTGGAAAATCTCGGATTGCCGAAACAGCCCTTCGCTTGAAACTAGAGGGAATAGCGAATCCGGCCCTCTTCCGAACACTTTTCACCACCCTTTTAGACCCTATCTTGTTTGCCTTCATTGACAAAAGAATATTAGTCCAACTAATAATTCAGAAATTAAGACTATTGGTTTTAAGGGCGAAATCGGCTTACCATAAAATCTTTATGTTAAAGGGATGAAAATCGAGCGATAGCGTCCCTAAGATAAAATCGATTAGTAAACCCCATCTTTAACGAAATAAAGAGTAATATGGAAGTCCTTGATAGAAACCCTTACCTTAACACTTTGGATCGAATCCTAGCGATTCATAATGATTACGAACACTCCGAGTTCGGCCTTTCTCTATTTCACTATAAAGACGAAAAAGATTGTCTAAGAGAGAAAGATAGAGGATGATATTTTCGGTCAAAAGACCCTTCCAAACCAATATGTAGATTCGTCAAAAGAAAAAGAAGAAAATAGAGAATCGAAGAGGGTTCTTATCGATTGATCAAAACGAGAGTAGAAAGAATGATTGATAAGAAAATATATGTGAAGAGGAAGATTCAGCTATGAAGAAAAATTGAAGAAAATGGTGTTAACAACATTCGGCCATGGAGGAAAAGAGAAGGGAGAAAAATATGTTTGTAAGAATGAGCAATATGAAGAAAAGAGAAAGAAAGAAATAGAGGATGAGAGGTTTGTGTTTCGGTTTTCAAAGATGAAGTAGGAGAAAAGAGAGAGGTTTGATGCTAGAGAGCATTCGGCAATGGAGAAGAAAAGAAAAAGAGAAAAATGGCCTTCAAGTTTTGGTGTTTTCGGCACTAGGGAAAATGACTTAAGAGGTTAGGCAAGATAAGACCAAATGGTCAAAATGAAATGACCAAAAGAAGAAAAACAAAAGATGCTCACAAATGTTCAATGTGCATTCGGCTAGGGAGAGAAAAGATGGAGAGAAAAT
This sequence comes from Gossypium sturtianum, assembly GCA_025698515.1. Classification (NCBI taxonomy): domain Eukaryota; kingdom Viridiplantae; phylum Streptophyta; class Magnoliopsida; order Malvales; family Malvaceae; genus Gossypium; species Gossypium sturtianum. Next base: position 61,229,544 of record CM046952.1, read on the forward strand.
GCTTTGAGAGAAGACAAAAATGACCAAAAAGAAATGTGCCCAACAAGCACCTATCCTTAACCAAAGTTCTTCAAAAATTCAGCCACCCCCTAGCCCCTAAAACCGTCCAAATACATGGATACCAAGGTCAAAGTTTGGCCATTCCAAACTTTCCAAAACACACTCCTTATAAAGTGCCTTGTGTTCCCCCTACATACCTTATTCGTATGATTCCCTTCCTTAAGTTTACACTTGCCTTTTCTCTTAGCCACCTTACCATAAAAAATTAAAAGTCCAACATACCAAAAATAAAGCTTGGCCGACACTTAATAGGAGAGTGCAAAAATTTTAAGTTACAAAAAATGCATACCAAGGGATTCGAACCTTTCCTCTCAAGACAATACATGTGGCGCATATCCTCTTTACTACTAACTCAATTATGCTATCTTTTTACCACTTAATTACCTTAGGCTTTAAGGTCACTTGTTCCATTTCATTAAAGTACTAATTTCCAAAAATTATACCAACTCCAAATAAATCCCGAACCTTCTTAGGACTATTTTAACACACACATAGGATAAATAAACTAGCTGAGCACCAAAATAATGCAACATATAAAAATTCAAATTTTAGGATGTTACAAGGGGAATTACACACTGAGTCTCGGTGACTCACCCCTCTGCTTATTTTTGCAGGTAATTCATAGATAGTGGATTTGGAGCCGAGGCGAACTTCGAGGTGGCCATACACTGTTTTTCTCGTAAATTTTTTATTCTTATTTAATAATACTTTTTAATTTTGGGATTCTATTAAGTAATAAGGCCACTATAACTTTAAACTTGGGATTTGTGATTACACTACGATAATTCATCTTGCGACACATTTAATACGAGGTTTTACAAAAAAAATACAAACATAAACCAGTATTTACTTTTAAAATGGTGTTAATAAAGGATGACATGAGAATAACTTTCTAACTCAGAGATTTTAAAATCGCAACATTGTTTTCAACTGTCATGTTTTATGAAATTCCTTAAATTCGGCTTTCGAAGGGTAAAACTTGTTTTCGACGTTCAATTTAATTTAGAAATAAAGAGTTGTCTAGAAATGTTCAAACAAGAATTTTAAACTTCCCTAAAATGAAATAATTCAATGAAAAGTTTTTCCAAATCACGACGTTTAGTTAGAATTTTTAAAATTTCCTTTCCTGTAACATACCAGATTTGGTCGTAACGTATTGACCGGGTTTGGGGTGTTACATGACGTACCTGTTACTGCTTTGATAGATGTTGGATCCACCCATTCGTATGTGGCTTGTGTTGTGTCTAGAACCTTGAACATTAGATATGAGATTACTGCTAGAGAAACAATTGTGATTAGCCCTTTAGGACAGTCGGTGGTAGTAAATAAGTTATTTAGGGATGTTAGAATTACAGAAATGTCCCTATGGACTGATTTACCGAAATGTCCCTATGGACCGATTTACCAAAATGTCCCTATAGACCGATTTACCGAAATGTCACTATGGACCGATTTACCGAAATGCCCCTATGGGCCGGAATACCAAAATGCCCCTATGGGCCGAATTGTTAAAATGCCTTAGCGGGCCGAATTATTACAAAATGCTATAATGGGCTGATTCATTAAAAATATTCTATAGATTAATGGTTGTATTTATATGTGGATATTATATGTTACTATGCATATTGCATCTTTATATATTGCATGGGATGGGAAACTTGAATGAAGAGAAGTGTAGACCGGTGGCATTGCCACAAATTCTGATAATGGCTATGTGCCAATTTAAATATGGCTTTGTGCCAACGTGATTAAGGCTGTGTGCCGATTTTATTACCGTATATGATACTCTGGTGGTTTAGCCACAAAAATATTATAAATGGCAGCTTGTCTGCAAATTAGAGAGATTGGCAAGGTGGGTTGACTTGATCCCCACAGGAGAGATTGGTTGGTCGGGGGAGAGATTGGATGGATGGGTTGGGTTGCATACTTTGCATTTATATATATATATACTGTTTTGTAATTGGGCTTCGGCCCAAGATTATGTTATATGGGCTCAGGCCCAAGATGTTATTATGGGCTTAGGCCCAAGTTGATGCTAAATGGGTTCAGGCCCAGTGGACAACGGTAAGGGGATTATACACTGAGTTCTAGTAACTCACCCCATTTTCTTAACCCTTGCAGGTAATGCTCAGTGAAGTGGACTTGGGCCATGGATGACTCGGTGGACGCCATACTTCAGAAATGGTTTTTATTGAACTTTAGATTTCTATTTCCGTTCACTTTAGTACTTTTAATATTTTGGGTTTTTATGTTATAATAAGGCCTCTGAAATATTTTTATTTTGCTTTATGTTTTGACGTACTTATTGTATTGCTTGAATTGTTTTAAATGGGGATTTTTCTAAAAATTTAAATAAAGGTTTTCCAAAATAGATTAACAAATGGATTTCATAACAAACTTTTACAAATATTTTAACTTGGAAATTTTCTCTCAAATTATCAATAATATTTTCAAAAGTCATAGTTTATAAGATCTTTAGTTCAAATTATCGATTTATCAATCAGCCTTCGAGATTAGTTGTATTTTATCAAATATTTCAAATCAAACTTGTTTTTCTTGATTATAACAAAATAATACCTATTTTAGTACGAATCAAAAGGATTTTACACGTTTTCTCATGTGACATGTCAAATCCGGTCATAGCGCATGGGCCGGGTTTGGGGTGTTACAAGTTCTGTATAGTTGAATGATATGAAATTTTCTGTGAACCTTTGATTTGTATGTTGTATTGTGTGTGATCTCAGTTTGAGTTTTAGTTACACATTGAGCTTTATAGATCACCCCTTTGTTTTATCTCTAACTTTTGAGGTAAACTTTGACTTTAGGATCGGACAGCATGCAGGAGCTCGGATTGATTCTCGGTTAATTAAATAAGATAGTTTATATTTTTATTATTTTGGACTATAAATTTGTTTAGACTTCATTTTGGGGTTTTTGTTTTCTTTATTTGGTTTTGAGCATTTATACCTAAAACTGCAAAACCCGGGTTAACAATTTAAATTTTCGGTGTTCAAAATTAAAACTCTGAAAGTTTTTTCGCTGCAAAACTAAGTAACCCCTAAAAGGTTTTTCTTCAATTAAACAAAAAATTTTTAACGAGTGTTTGTCTTTAAGCTGGAAATAATTTGCCAAAATACTTATTTTCAAACACGATTATGAGACCAAATTATGGAACTGAGATAAGTGATTTTGGATTTGAGTTTTCTATACATTTGTGAAAGTTCTGCCAAATTTTATGTTTCCGAAATGCGCTTTTAGTTTGATCGGAACAAAGACTTTAAAACAAGTTAATGTAATTCCTCAACATTCGGTTATAACTTCTAAATCGAGTTCGGGGTGTTACAAGACCATTATACAAGATAGATTAAACTAATTTAACATGATTTACACTTTCATTATAATTTAAACTATTCAATTTAATCAATGAAAAATATCTTATTATTTTAAATTATTTTTATTTAAGCTGAGATTAACTATATTATCAAATGAAAAAAATATAAAAAAGAAGCATACATAAAAAAATGCAATATATAAAGATGTGTTATTAAAAGGTAGACACATGTAAAACATTTATTTTATAACTAAAAATAACATTATTATTTGATTCATTGATAATATCATTAACTCATTTACATCGATTTTGTAAAGATTTAAAAAATTAAGACTAAAGAATAAAAAGTACAAATCTATAATATATCCATCTTTTAAACATTATATATATTATTTAATATTGTACGATTATGAAAGTTTTATTTTTAAAAAAAACTATTATAAAATTAAAAATATATATTATGATAACCTCATCTTAATTAGATAATTTGATTTTACAAAGAATCATAAAGTTTAATTTAATTATATTTAATATAATTAATATAATAAAATTTGAATTTACTTCTCAATTAATATAATTTATATTTGGTTTTAAATTTAAAAAATATAAAACGTTTAAAATATTTTCAATATTAAAACTAAAAAAATAAATTTAATGTTTCAAAATTAAATTTAAAAATTAATCATTAATTTTAATACATTAACATCATATTTAATTTTCTTTATTATTAGTCTACACTTTCAATTTAAATCAAACTCTAATCTCAATTTTCAAATTTTTTTTTTTGGAATTTAATATTTAAGATATTTACCTAATTTTTTAAGATAGAGTCGTTGATTTAACTTTATTCAAACTCATAATAACTGTTAAAGTAATTCATTTTCAATTACACTTTCATTATAATTTAAATTATTCAATGTAAATAATAAGCAAGATCTTATTATTTTAAATTATTTTTTATTTAAACTGAGATTAATGTTATTATCAAATGACAAAAACAAAAAAAAGAGACATACACAAAAAAAATGCAATATGCAAAGAGGTGTTACTACAAAGCAAAAACAAAGGGAGCATTTATTTTATAACTGAAAATAACATTATTATTTAATACACTGGCAATATCATTAATTCAATTACATCAATTTTGAAGAGATTAAAAATATAAACGTGAATATTCACGTGCAACACATGTGATATCGAAAATTAATATGCATATAAAAGCATGAGTTTGGAGAAACTTTTGAACCAACGAGAATACTCTTTTATTTTCCATCATATTATTAAATTGTTATTTAAAAATAATTATAATATTTAATTTTTGATAATTATACATTTATAAATAATTTTAATTTAATAAAAATTGTGATAATCACACATTTAAGAATAATTATAATTTTATTTTAAATAATTACTTAAAAACATTTATGCAAACAAAGTTTTGCTAATTTTAAAATAGAATTATTACTTAAATAGAGTTTTAAGCATAAAATATGAAAATTTTTTATAATTATAATTATAATTTATAATTATTAGTTAAAAAAAATTAAAATTTAATTTTGATGTTATTATAAAAAACAATTTTTTTTATTTTTTTTAAAAATTGTGTTAATTTTATTTATGTAAAATAGAGTCATTAATGGAACAAAACTCTATGCATCTCAATTATCACTTAATTGATATTAGAGTTATATACCAATTAAATTTAACTTTAGCTTTATGAATACCCTTCGATAGTTAGGTATATTCAATCAAGTAGCATTTAGGAAGACTACTTCTGATCATTGTGTTTTGGTTCAAAGATTCTCTGGTAATGATTTAGTTATTCTATTGCTCTATGTTGATGATATGCTTATTGTTAGTTGTAATGCTTCTAGAATTGTCATTGTAACACCCTTCGCACGCCCTTACATACGGTATTAGTGGGATGGGCTACTTAAGCAGTTTCTTTGTAACACCCTTAACCCACATCCGTCGCCGGATTAGGGTTACAGGATATTACTAGACTTAGCAAAGACCATAGCAAAATAATTACTATATAATTAATCATAACCGAATATTTAGCTAAAGATAATATAACTTCATGGAACAATTAAGTAAATATGCTCTCAACTTAACCATAATCAATCAAATATACGCATTGTAACATCCTGAATTTGGGCCTAGAATAAATGGGTTTCGTGTGTCGAGAGAATGGATTTTGTCGATCGGGAAAAAAAAAGAATAAGAATAATGAATTAAGTGTGGTTAAAAAAAATTATGATTTCATGTTTAGTTTAATTTTTAGGTGATTTAGGAAGGGTTGGTAGTGTTGGAAAAGTCCTAGGCTCGATCTAGAGATTTAGCAAAAATTTTGTTTTTACCCTTAAGAGTGGTTGGTGTTTTAGTTAAAAGGCTTTTAAAATATTTTTGGGTTGAATATAACACAAGGAAGTAGGTGATCTGGTGGCCTAGGGCGTTCTGAATAAGTTGGTGGTCAAAGGTTCAAGTCCTGGACTTGGCAAAAATTTGTTTTTATTTCGCATATGTTAGTATGAAGGCCAAAGTGTAGGCCTTATAATTAGTTGGGACTAATTCACGACAAAAGAAACGCTCGCCCAAAGGGCAAAGGCGTTAGGAGCAGGAGGAGGTGCAGGGGTTCTAGTCGCGCTTATGCGCTAAATGTTAGCGTTTTTGTAGTAAACCTGGGCGCGCGCGAGAAAGGTTTATAATTAATTAGGGATGAAATATGTCTCAAAGAAATTGGGTGGCGCAGTGGCAAGGGGCGTGTATCATCTGAAGAGGTTGGAGGTTCGAAGTTGGGTGTTGGCAAATATTTTTAGATTTCTTTGATGATTCGGTCGCTGGAAAAATAGGCTTTAAAAGAAGTTGACAAGGGAATATATTACAAGAATGGTTGTGGTGCAGTGGCTGGTAGCGTGATGTGGTGCTTGGAGGTCTTGGTTTCGAGTTGCCTTGTGCACAACAATATACTATTTTGCTGCTAGCGTGGGAGAAGGTATTTGAAGTGGACCAAAACACCAAAAGATGGTTGCTGTACGGGGAAAGCAATTTGAATGTAATTCAAATTGGATTTTTTTTTTTTTGGCTAATAGAGGAATTTTTGGGATGAGGATGAGGATAAATTTTGGAGATAATAAAGGAGTTTAATTGGTGGTAAGTTTGAGTCGATTAGGGAGTGTAGGTTTATTTTATTTATTTATTTATTTTAGTATATATCCAGGTGCCAAATTCTCTTTAAATAGGGATAGTATCTCTTCAATTCGCATTTGAACCTTATTCTTTTCTCTCATTCTCTCAGTGCCGAATTTCTCGGTCTTTCTCTCAGCAACTTCCGCTAATTTCTTCTAAAAGCCGAAAACGCCTAAGTCTCTTCTTGTTCATCTTTTCTTCTGACTTTTCTTAAAAGTCGAAACTCACACTTCACTTCTCTGCTTCCATTCTTTTCCTCTTGTGCCGATTTCTCCATAAAGCCGGAATCTTTTAGAAGTTGCCAAACTCTTTGTGTGGGGTAAGTGACGATTTTCCTATCTCTTCACTTTCTCTTACGGGTTTTGGAAGACAAAGCCTAAAAGTCGATGGTTTAATGGTTTTATATATTTTCTTGTTGAGACGACATTCGTGAATTTAGGTAGATCGCTTAGATCTAAAAGTCGGAAACGCTAGTTTTGGGATCTCAATCTCTTTTCGGGATTTTAAGGTAAGGGTTCAAACTCTTCCTAGGTTGTCTAATCGGTTTCTTTTTCATTATTCGTGCCTTAACCTAATGTTGCGTTAAGCAATCATCGTAGTATCCTCTGACCAAGATCACTCATGGACTCGAATGTCGGCAAGACAAAGGAAGGGGTTGGATCTGTAGTCCCACTTTCCGGTTCAAGAAACGCGCGTGTGTCTGCTGTGTTCGGGATTGGCCACCGAGTTGTGGACCGGCTTCTGAACAACACCTTAGGCAAATAGCGATTGTGTCGGCTACAGATAGCGTCGACATAGAAAGTGTCGTCTTAACCGTAATCAGGTGTGTAACACTTCCACACCATTTAGATTGCCTGCTTAAAAATATATGTTTATTAATCTGAAATATTCAGAAATGCCAAATCTCGGCATAACGGTTGAAAAACCCAAGGAGGGTAAAAGCGAATCACCAGGTTAGTGATCTATGTCATTCCTAAGTGAATGTTCCTATTAAGATGACATATGTGATAAGTATGCCGATTTCTGTGATTGCATGGGGTTGGGTTTGAAGAAAGGGGAAGTGTTCTATTGTAGCGGCTTTTGCCGTGACCTGTTGTAGTGGCTTTTGCCATGATCTGTTGTAGTGGCTTTTGCCATGATCTGTTGTAGTGGCTATTGCCATGATCTGACGATGAGAAGCTATCTGTAGCATGACTGCCATCGATGGTGTGTAGCGGTGTGGGTTGATTGTAGAAATCCCCAATGGTGTGATTGGCAGGTAAGGGTGGTGTGTAGCGGATGGAAACCTAGGATTGGGTTGGGCTTTGCATATTTTTTTGATATATTATACTGCTATTATCTTACTGTGGGGCTAAGGCCCAATCTGATGGTGCACGAGGGTTGCACACACCGAGTCTCGCGACTCACCCTATTATTTAACATCTTTCGTAGCACCTAGTGCATCGATCCAAGTTGGAGAGGAGCGCAAGGTGGCCATGCGAGGGATTATTTTGATTCAAAGAATGACTTTACTAGTTTAATTATTTTTAATATTTTTAATTAGTTGGTTTATATTTTATTGTAATAAGGCCACCATTTGTTATAATTCTTTTATGTTTTCTTTTGGGTTTTCAGGTTTTTGGACATCTAAAATCCTACGTAAAAGGTTAAACTATGGCATGTACTGAAATGATAAAAATCAAAGGATAATTCCAGTTTTATATTCATTAAGGCATTAAATAAAATTTATTTCTTTTACAATTTATCAACCTATTAAGTTTTTCCCGTATAAACGCCAAAACTATGTTTTTAAAACAAAACAAAACACGACATGTTTTATAAAGTCTTCTTAGTGACATGCCAGATCCGGTCGTGGTGTTTGGGCCGGGTTTGGGGTGTTACACGCATGAAAGTATATACTTACATCACCTATTAAAAACACTATTCATTTGGTCATTTTAGAAACAAAGGCCGAATATGCATATGGTTCTTATTCATTTTACCAACAATGTGCTAAGCATTTTAGACCAAATATACTCATGCCAAAACTTAGCCAAACCAAACTAGCTTAAACATAGATCAATTACAAAATTTATTGCTGAGTACATTCAACTACATTAGTACTCACTTTCTTATAAATGACATAACTAAAATACTCAAAACCATACATTTCATATATATATGACCTAAATCATATAATATCCATTTCCAATCAAGAACTTACACATATTATGTTCGAATATACACACTCAAGAACATAACTCATGATGTCATTTACTCCCTATCATGTAACCATACTTACTAATTCACACGTATGTGCCCTTATTCAATCATTGACAAAACACATCCAATAGTTATGTATATAAGACATAACATAGTTCATAAATTAACATACGGTACTTACATATACATATGCATGAATTCATCCAACAACCATAATATAATATATGTCTCACTCAAAACCATATCCATGCATTCAAATATCATATATATAACATATCGGAAATGGGTTTCCAAGTTAAGCTTATAACAAGGCCGAACATACACAAATATTATCATTATCATGTATAACCAAATCACGCCCATATATAAAAATATAGCCATTTTTGCATGGCCTTTGTTATACATCTTAGTTATAATAAACTCAAAAGATTAATATAGCCTATACATGCCATAGTTCCAAAAGTTCAACTTATAAAAGGTACCAAAGATTGTTGATAGTGTGATTGACTTTGACGATAATCCCCGAGCTCGAACGTAGACTTAAAAATCTATAAAATAGTCAAATGAACACATACAGTAAGCTAACATAGCTTAGTAAGTTATAAGCAATGGTAAAATATACAATTAATCATTATACAAATTAAATCAATCTAACATGATCATCAACGAACTCATAACCGTAAATATACCTCATATCACCATTCAATAACTACCATATTTAGTAATCTCAAAACCGAATACTCATATATCATTATTCCATCTCAAACAAACTCAAAAATTAATAATCACATTTCATTTCTTTAGTTTCACAAACAAGAATAACTTACCTCATTAGTACTAAATTATTCAACTATTACCTGTTTATTTCCTCTCGTTTATCACCATTCATTAGTTGATATCCTTGGAGGATCCGTAAACCCGCACACATAGTGCAAATTATGTAACGTATCGCACACTTAGTGCCGTTACTTTGATAAAGTGCACACATAGTGCCATTTACTTGTAATGTATCGCACATTTAGTGCCATTACTTATTTTCCGCACACTTAGTGCCAGACGACCGATTTCGCACACACAGTGCTCGGTATTTAAGCTCGCACACATAGTGCTCATTAACCCATCCTTCCTCATTCATAAAAACACATATGATTTCATTTTCATTCATATATACACATATATGTACATGTTCAAACAACTCATTTCTCCTACCAAATACCATCACATTCGGCAACACTCAATATACATATATATATATCCACCGATTCGAATACAACCATCTCTCTCTTTTCATTTTCACATCTAACTAACTCTTAGTACATATATATACATATTCATTCAACTCAAATAATCAAAACTTATATATATAGGTATACTAACTTTACATTCGGCTAATACATAATACATTCAATGTCACATTCGGCACTATGAGATTAAACAAACTTATTTCTATTTACATATGCATATTAATTTAGATTAAAATTCAATTCAACCCAATTGCTTAAAAACTTACCTCGAAAATTGACGGATTAAGTTTCCCGGCTATTCGTTCAACTTTGCTTTTCCCCGATCCAATCCCGATTCTTTTTGTTCTTGATCTAAATAATTTCAAATTAAGCTCAATCAAATATATTTTCATTCAATTTAATCCAAAAACACATAATTATGCAAATTACCATTTTACCCTTGACATTTATAATTTTTACAATTTAGTCCCTATTGCACAAAACACAAAATACACAAAATTTGAACATACTCCTTTAGGGTCGAATGTTATTCATGTCCATACAAATCCATACAATCCATTTATTTCACATTTTAACCTTTCAATTTAAAAATTTCACAATTTAGTCCTAATTACTCAAAATCATCAAAATTTCCAGTATAAAACATATTAATCTAAAACATATCTTTAATATATAATCATCAAACATCACAAACACAAATTATCATCAATGGCCGAACTCCAAACATGCATCAAAATCAGAAATTCTAGCATGGGTCAGATAGTATTCGAAGCAACGATCTCAAAAACGTAAAAATTATCAAAAACCGAGCTAGTTACATACATTGATTCAAGCTTAAGAGTGGCCGAACCTAAGCTTTGTCTATTTCTTTGTTTTATTGCATGTATTAGGTCAAGAGAAACAAGATGAACAAAATGCTATTATTTTATGTTTTTTTAACATATATATTAACTTAATATTTAATTACTTTTATAACCTTTATTATAATTTAATAAAACATTATAATATAAGATCATTATAGTCCATGACCGGCCACTATCTATTAAAATGGACTTTTTGCATCTTAAAGGCTTCCAATTAAAAAGGCATCCACAATTTGGTCCTAACACATTAAACTATCAAGTTTTCAAGTTACGCGATTAAGCCCATTTTAATAATTCGACATTCAAACAATAAAATTAAATCACGAAAATTTCACACATAAAAATTCAAACATAAATAACTCAGAAAACAATATTTAAAAATTTTTTCGACTCGAATTTGTGGTCCCGAAACCACCGTTCCGATTAGGGCTAAAATCGGCTGTTACAACTCTCCCCCCTTAAGGGATTTTCGTCCCCGAAAATCTTACCAATGAATAAATGTGGGTAGCGTTCTTTCATTGAATCCTCAAGCTCCCATGTTGCTTCTTCGACCCCGTGCTTATGCCATAGTACTTTCACCAACGAGATTTTCTTATTGCACAACTCTTTCATTTCGTGAGCCAAAATACTAATCGGTTCTTCCTCATAAGTCAAATCAGATTGAATCTCAATTTCTGATGGACTAATCACATGAGAAGGATCGGATCTATATCGTCGAAGCATCGAAACATGGAAAACATTATGGATCTTTTCTAACTCAGGTGGCAAAATCAACTTGTACGCAACCGGTCCGATACGTTCAATAATCTCGTACAGCCCAATAAATCTCGGGCTCAGTTTTCCTTTGCGACCAAATCTAAGTATTTTTTTCCAAGCCGAAACTTTCAAAAATACTCGGTCACCCACCTGAAAGTCTATATCTTTACGTTTCAAGTCCGCATATGACTTCTGACGATCTAACGCTGCTTTCAAACTTTCTCGGATCACTTTTACTTTCTGTTCGGTCTCTTTGACTAAATCAACCCCGTGTATCTTACTTTCACTTAGCTCAGCCCAATATAAAGGTGTACAACATTTACGACCGTATAAAGCTTCATAAGGTGCCATTTTGATACTCGATTGAAAGCTATTATTGTACGCAAATTCAATCAAAGGCAAGTATCATTCCCACGTACCCTCGAACTCAAGAACACAACATCTCAACATATCCTTGAGTGTTTGAATAATACGTCCGGATTGACCATCCGTCTGAGGGTGAAACGCGGTACTGAAATGCAATTTTGTACCTAGGGCATCTTGCAGTTTCTTCCAAAACTGTAATGTAAACCTCGGATCTCTATCCGAAACAATAGAAATAGGTACTCCGTGCAATCGTATAATCTGAGAAATGTACAATTCAGCTAACTTATCAAGCGAGAAATCCGTATGTACCGGAATAAAATGGGCCGATTTTGTCAATCTATCAATAATAACCCAGATTGAGTCTTTCTTACTTGGTGTCAATGGCAACCCAGATACGAAATCCATCGTGACTCGATCCCATTTCCACTCGGGTATCATAATCGGCTGAAGTAACCCAGATGGCACCTGATGCTCTGCTTTTACTTGTTGACATATTAAACACTTCGACACATAGTCTGAAATATCTCGTTTCATACCGTGCCACCAGTATTGTTTTCTCAAATCATTATACATCTTTGTACTACCCAGGTGAATAGACAATCTACAATTATGAGCTTCATTACAAATCATTTGAATCAACTCAGGATTCTTTGGCACACATATTCGGTTTCTCAACCGTAGGCATCCCTCAGCATCAATCTGAAATTCTGAATCAGTATTTGAACCACAATGATTCCTTTTTGCTAATAAATCATTATCAACCTTTTGAGCTTCGCAAATCTGTTGAACGAATAACGATCTCGCTTTCATGTCTGCAATAGTCACACCATCATCAGTCATAGCTATATCCGCATTCATTGCACGTAGAGCAAAGAGTGATTTTCGGCTTAGTGAATCTCAACCACATTAGCTTTCCCCGGGTGATAATCAATCACGAGCTCGTAATCTTTTAACAGTTCCAACCATCGTCACTGTCTCAAATTCAAATCCTTCTGAGTCATTAAATATTTTAGACTCTTGTGATCAGAATAGACATGACATTTTTCACCGAATAGATAGTGACGCCATATTTTCAAAGCAAAAACTATGGCAGCCAACTCGAGATCGTGTGTCGGATAGTTCCTTTCGTGCGGCTTCAACTGTCTCGAGGCTTAGGCTACAACTTTACCCTCCTGCATCAAAACACAGCCCAAACCATTTAAGGATGCATCGCTGAAGATAACGAACTCCTTACCCGATTCTGGCTGAACAAGTACTGGAGCTTCCGTTAACAAGGTTTTTAGCTGATCAAAACTCTTTTGACACCTCTCTGACCACTCGAACTTAACGTCTTTCTGTAACAGCTTTGTCATTGGAGCTGCAATCATAGAAAACCCTTTCACAAAGCGTCTATAGTACCCGGCAAGTCCCAGAAAACTCCAAACTTCAGAAACATTTCGCAGGGGTTTCCAATCAAGTATAGCCGAGATTTTACTCGGGTCAACCCGAATGCTTGATGCTGAAACAACATGACCCAGGAAACTGACTTCATTCAACCAAAACTCACATTTGCTGAATTTCGCGTACAACTGCTTATCCCGCAAAATCTGTAACACAAGTCTCAAGTGTTCAGCATGCTCGGTTTCGTCACGCGAATAGATAAAAATATCATCTATATATACAACCAAAAACCGATCCAAATATGGTCTGAATACTCGATTCATCAAATCCATGAAAACAATAGGGGCATTAGTGAGTCCAAATGGCATCACCAAAAACTCGTAATGGCCATATCTCGTCCGAAAAGCGGTCTTAGGTACATCTGAGTCTCTAACTCGCAGCTGATAATAACCCGATCTCAGATCGATTTTCGAAAATACTAAAGCCCCTTTTAGCTGATCAAATAAATCATCGATACGTGGCAATGGATATTTATTCTTTATAGTCACTTTATTGAGTTGTCGATAGTCGGTGCACATTCTCAAAGTTTTGTCCTTCTTTTTCACAAATAAAACTGGCGCACCCCAGGGAGAGAAACTCGGTCGAGCAAAATCTCTATCTGTCAATTCTTGCAATTGAGCTTTCAACTCTTTTAATTCGGTCGGTGCCATTCTATATGGAGCTATCGAGATCACGATCGTTCCTGGCACTAATTCAATACCAAACTCTACCTCCCGAACAGGTGGCAATCCCGGCAATTCCTTCGGGAACACATCTGGATACTCACAGACAACTGGTACTGATTCTATCTTCTTTTCGGTCACTTTACTATCAATCACATAAGCAAAGTAAGCTTCACAACCCTTTCTCAAATACTGTCGAGCCAACATCGAAGATATCACTGCTGGTAACCCATTCAAATCCGCAGATTCAATTCGAATTATCTCATTATTCTGACACCGCAGATCAATAGTCTTTCATCTGCAATTCACTACCGCATCGTGCACGGTTAGTCAATCCATACCGAGGATAATATCGAACTCATCAAATGGTAACAACATCAAATCAGCCGAAAAACATGAATCTCGAATCATTAAAGGGCAATTCTTACACACTCTATCAACTAGCACACACCGGCCTAGGGGGTTCGAAACCCGAATTACAAACTCAGTAGACTCAACAGGTAGAGTCTTGCTGGATACTAATGTTTCACACACGTAGGAATGGGTTGAACCGAGATCAATCAGAGCAATTACACTAGTATTAAGGAGAGTAAATATACCGGTGATAACATCTGGAGATGAAGCTTCCTCTCTAGCACGAATGGCATAGGCTCTAGTTGGCACACGAGCCTCTGATCGAATAGCTGTATCCGAAGTCCCTCTCTGAGTTCCACTCCTACCTCCCACATTGCAAGGTGGTCTACCTCTAGCTGCAGTACTGCTCGATCTTGCACTCTGAGCATTGTCTTTTTCAGCTATCTCTGGGCAATCCCGAATGAAGTGATCCTGCGAACCACACCTGTAGCAAGCTCGGTTGTTGGACTTGCTCCAACATTCACCAAAATGACGCCTACCACACTGTTGACACTCAGGCTTATTCAATTGAGTATTGCCGACACTAGCAATCGAGGTAGCTCGTGAACTCACTGGTGGTCATTCTCGTATAGAGATCCCTATATTAGCTTTGGATCGGGTACTGTCATTTTTGAACTTCTTTGATGACGTTTGAGGAAATTTACCCGCTGATCTCTTACGGAAATCTCTAGCTTCAAATTCAGCTTTCCGTTTTTCTTTCCCCAGCTCTTTGGCTTTACAAGCTCGCTCAACAAGTACCACGAACTCATTTATTTCAAGTATGTCAACCAGTAGTTTTATATCTTCGTTTAACCCTTTTTCAAATCTTCTACACATAGCAGCCTTAGATGAAATGCACTCACAAGCGTATCGGCTTAGTCTTACAAACTTGCGCTCATACTCAGATACGGTCATACGACCCTGTTTAAGCTCGAGAAATTCCTTGCGTTTCAAATCTATGAATCGCTGGCTGATGTATTTCTTGCGAAACTCTGTCTGAAAGAAGTCCCAAGTAACTCGTTCTTTTGAAACAACCGATACGAGAGTATTCCACCAATAGTAGGCAGAATCCCGTAATAAGGATATAGCACATTTCAGGCACTCATCAGGTGTGCAAGATAGTTCATCGAAAACACAAATTGTATTATCGAGCCAAAATTCAGCTCGTTCAGCATCATCATCATCTTCAGCTCTAAACTCTTGAGCCCCATGTTTTCTAATTCTGTCAACCGGAGGCTTATTTATTCTCTCAGGATTAATGGTCGGGGGTACCACCGGTGTTACAGGTGGAGTATTCGGATTCGGGGATTGTTGATCAGTCGGATTGGTCTGGATGTATTGGTTGAACCAATCATTCATTATGCTAAAGAAGGCTTGTTTAGCCCCCTCATCAGGATTACTCGAAGCTGGTCGAGATTCATCCGGCGTAGTCCCTTGCGCGGGAGCATGCACCACACTCTCGACATCGTCAGCTATAGCTCACTCGAGATCAGGATCCATTTACTATACGAAAGAAGAAAACACATTTCATTGTCAGAAGTCATCACACTATCACATTATAAATTATGGCATGTATAGCTAGACTCACACGCGCTACATTAGTCCGAGAACCGACTAAACCGTAGCTCTGATACGAATTAAAATGTAACACCCTTAACCCACATCCGTCGCCAGATTAGGGTTACAGGATATTACTAGACTTAGCAAAGACCATAGCAAAATAAGTACTATATAATTAATCATAACTGAATATTTAGCTAAAGATAATATAACTTCATGGAACGATTAAGTAAATATGCTCTCAACTTAACCGTAATCAATCAAATATACGCATGAAAGTATATACTTACATCACCTATTAAAAACACTATTCATTTGGTCATTTTAGAAACAAAGGCCGAATATGCATATGGTTCTTATTCATTTTACCAACAATGTGCTAAGCATTTTAGACCAAATATACTCATGCCAAAACTTAGCCAAACCAAACTAGCTTAAACATAGATCAATTACAAAATTTATTGCTGAGTACATTCAACTACATTAGTACTCATTTTCTTATAAATGACATAACTAAAATACTCAAAACCATACATTTCATATATATATGACCTAAATCATATAATATCCATTTCCAATCAAGAACTTACACATATTATGTTCGAATATACACACTCAAGAACGTAACTCATGATGTCATTTACTCCCTATCATGTAACCATACTTACTAATTCACACGTATGTGCCCTTATTCAATCATTCACAAAACACATCCAATAGTTATGTATATAAGGCATAACATAGTTATTTCATAAATTAACATACGGTACATACATATACATATGCATGAATTCATCCAACAACCATAATATAATTTATGTCTCACTCAAAACCATATCCATGCATTCAAATATCATATATATAACATATCGGAAATGAGTTTCCAAGTTAAGCTTATAACAAACGCCAAACATACACAAATATTATCATTATCATGTATAACCAAATCACGCCCATATATAAAAATATAGCCATTTTCGCATGGCCTTTGTTATACATCTTAGTTATAATAAACTCAAAAGATTAATATAGCCTATACATGCCATAGTTCCAAAAGTTCAACTTATAAACGGTACCAAAGATAGTTGATAGTGTGATTGACTTTGACGATAATCCTCGAGCTCGAACGTCGACTTAAAAATCTATAAAATAGTCAAATGAACACATACAGTAAGCTAACATAGCTTAGTAAGTTATAAGCAATGGTAAAATATACAATTAATCATTATACAAATTAAATCAATCTAACATGATCATCAACGAACTCATAACCGTAAATATACCTCATATCACCATTCAATAACTACCATATTTAGTAATCTCAAAACTGAATACTCATATATCATTATTCCATCTCAAACAAACTCAAAAATTAATAATCACATTTCATTTCTTTAGTTTCATAAACAAGAATAACTTACCTCATTAGTACTAAATTATTCAACTATCATGCATCACTTACCTGTTTATTTCCTCTCGTTTATCACCATTCATTAGTTGATATCCTTGGAGGATCCGTAAACCCGCACACATAGTGCAAATTATGTAACGTATCGCACACTTAGTGCCGTTACTTTGATAAAGTGCACACATAGTGCCATTTACTTGTAATGTATCGTACACTTAGGGCCATTACTTATTTTTTGCATACTTAGTGCCAGACGACCGATTTTGCACACACAGTGCTCGGTATTTAAGCTCGCACACATAGTGCTCATTAACCCATCCTTCCTCATTCATAAAAGCACATATGATTTCATTTTCATTCATATATACACATATATGTACATGTTCAAACAACTCATTTCTCCTACCAAATACCATCACATTCGGCAACACTCAATATACATATATATATCCACCAATTCAAATACAACCACTGTAACACCCCAAACCCGGCCCAAAACACCACGGCCGAATCCGGAATGTTTCGGGAAAGTGGTGAAACAAGTTCTAGTTTAATTAGTGAAATCAGACTTTAACTTTAGAAGTAAACCCTTCGTTTAAGGAGTTGTCGTTAAAAATAGTAGTTTGCCGAATAAAATGCCCAAGTTGTATAAAATCCGATTCATTTTATGTCTCCGTGGTAAAAACATTTCAATTTCACATTTTAAAATTTATTAAATAACAAATCCAACTTAAAACCATAAATCCCGAATAGTTGGAGTGGCCTTATTACAAAAACGAAATAACCAAAGTAAAACCAGCAGTTTGAAATTAAATGTACGAAAAACACTTCTGCATGGCCACCTCGAATCCCTTCCAACCCGGCCCAACGAATCATGTGTCACCTGTATTGTTTTCGGGAAATAATAGGGTGAGTCAAACCGACTCAGTGTGTAATTAAACGACACAGTTTCCACTATTGGGCTTAGCCCTACAACCACATCAAACCAGCATGCCATGAGCAAAATAGAAATGCAATATGATGGCCCACCCAAACTAGTATCCATCCGCTACACACCACCCGTACATCCATCCAATACACACCTGGGGATTACTAAATCGACCCTCCATCCGCTACACACCTCTTTGGCGGTCTATGCCGACGTACACACCGTTCAAAGTCCACTTAGTGGTCTAGCCACTGATCCACGTGATTAAATCACAGATATCCATAATGAGACACAAGGTCATCATAAATCCACAATGAGGCTCGAGGCCATCATTAATCGTGACAAAGTCACCCACGTACATAAATGCACACACTTCCCGTTAATCAACATATCCCGAACCCCATGCACATGCAGCATATTATGGTGAAATGGCAATATAACATACGAACATACTAGATATGCATATAAAACATGCTTACATGTATCCACATTTGTTAACCACAACCTCAACATAAGTAGTATACTAACCTGGTTACCGGATTACCCAAATTAGGTAACAGCACCACCACAGCCACTATTTCGGTTACCACACAAACACGCATATATTTATTAAAGCCATTAAGAAAACAGTGCGATAACTACACACCTGAAAACCTGAAGAACTAGACTATCGATCTCCCTAACGTCCTCACTCGACGAGACTATAGTAATTTGCTTGTCTTTTTCGACGCCCCACACCCCCTGGCCAATCTGAATAATCAATGAAATAGACCGCTTCTTGAACTTAGGGCGGGGGCGCCGTGTCCAACCTCCCTTAATCTGACCGGTACTTCGATTCCATCGATGAGATCTTGTCAAAAAACTCGGTTAAACCTTGAATCCAAATAACAATGGAACTTAAAGAACCCTTGATTGAAAGGGCGTCTTACCAAAGTCAATAGAATCCTGAAACTATTCGCTTGAATCTAAAGGTTGTCGAACACCCTACATAAGCCATGTTAGATTCGGCTTTACTGCATATGAACGAAAGATGTGGCCTTTGGCCGAACATTGTAGCCTCCCTACCTTGCTCAATCGAATCCTGAAAGATCCTCCTCCCTTAACGCTGGCTACAAAAGACCCGAACCCAACCCTTCATGGTTTTGTCCATACAGAAGAACAAGGTTAGATTCTTGGTTTCGGCAAACCAAGGAGAAAGAAGAAAGAAAGCTCAACAGAGAAGAGATCCTTACCACCCTTAGATATTCGGCTCTGACAGATTCGGCTAAGAAATGAGGTTGAATGAATACACGAGATAGAAAAGAAAGAAAAAAAGAATAGATCGACAAGAGAGAAAGGTAAAGATAAATGAGAGATTCGGCCAAGGTTCTTGTGCAAAGATAGGTTATTCGGATTTTGGAAAGTGAGATGAAAGTTTAAGGTTTTGAGAAGTATGGTTCTACTTTTTGAAAGTGATATAATCGATGAAAAGAGGAAGAGAGGGTTGAGGTTTAAGAAGTTTCGCTATGGTGAAGGTGGGGGGTGAATTTCGGCTTTTTAGAGAGTGAAGGAATAAACTAACAGGAAGAAAAGAAATTGAATGTTAAGAATTCGGATGGAGGGGGAAAAGATGGTAAACGAAATGCCCAAATGGTCACACCTACCTTCGGCTTTAGACTATAGGAAAAGAAGAAGACAAAAATTGAGTTACCCTTGTTGACACTTTCGGCAAGACTAGAGAAGGGAGAAAACACAAAAGATGAATACTCCAGCCACTAAACAAATTCGGCACCTACCCCCCTCTAACATAACCGAAATTACCACCCCCTTAGAATCCCATAATCGGCCAACTCTCAAGCCTCTCACCTCATCCCCTCTTTCTCTCCTAATTTTACTCACATCCTCTCATTCAAATGAGTTTGAATGATTCAAACTTCCTGCTTTACTCTCCACCACTCATCAAGGTGTTTGACTATTTCAAACCTCCTACACTCTAGTGTCCCAGCTGATCTCCAACACCTCCCCTCCAGACGCCAAAATGAATCCCCAAAATGCTGTCCAAGTTTCTCAAACCTCTTCCCCCCTTGAACTTCCTCCTTGCAGCGTCAACCCCCTTGCTCCTAGGCGTCACCTTGCCACTCCACCACTTCACTTGTTGTGTCATCAAACACCATATTAAATCCCTTAAGGCCTAGCTCCCCTAGCTTTCCCCTAAAAGCTTAAAACCCAAAATTTTCACTAAGGTTCCTACGTTACCCCAAGGTTTCCCGAAGCCCCCAAACACACTCAAATAATCATGCGACACACAAGAGCACATATACACGAGATAAAATGCCAGACCCCTAAATCCCGGATGTTACAGTTCTACCCCCTTAAAGAAATTTCAGCCTCGAAATTACCTGGTCAAAATAGATGAGGGTATTGTTGACGCATTGCCTCCTCCGGCTCCCACGAAGCTTCCTCTGAACCATGGTTCCGCCACAACACCTTGACTAGAGGAACAGATTTCCTCTGTAGTACCTTCACATCTCATTCCAAAATCTGAATTGGCTCCTCCTCATAGGACAAGTCTGGTCTTAGCTCTACTTCCTCAACTGGCACCACGTGAGATGGATCCGATCGATAACATCTTAGCATCGAGACGTGGAACACATCATGCATCTGCTTCAACTCGGGAGGTAATTCCAACTGGAACGCTACTGGTCCCACACGCTTCACAACCCGATAAGGCCCTATAAACCTGGGACTCAGCTTACCCTTACGTCCGAATCTCATCACCTTTTTCCACGGTGAAACTTTCAGGAAAACCCGATCACCTACTGCAAATTCTATCTCTTTCCGCTTAAGATCCGCATACGATTTCTATCTGTCCGATGCCTCCTTCAATCGAGTTCGAATTACCTTAACCTTTTCTTCTGATTCTGCCACCAACTCTGGACCTAAGACATGACATTCCCTTAACTCTGTCCAACACGTAGGAGTGCGACACTTCCGCCCATACAACGCTTCATATGGCGCCATCCGAATACTTGCTTGATAACTGTTGTTGTACGCGAACTCTGCTAAAGGCAAAAATTCTTCCCAGCTACCTCTGAAATCGATAACACATCCCCTCAACATATCCTCCAATACCTGAATTACCCTTTTAGACTGGCCATCCGTCTGCGGATGAAATGCCGTGCTAAAGTCCAACCTGGTGCCCAAAGCTTGATGCAATGCCCTCCAAAACTGTGACGTAAATCTGGGGTCCCTATCAGATATTATTGACACTAGCACCCCGTGTAGTCTCACAATTTCCGCCACATACAGCTTCACCAACCTCTGCAGAGAATAGTCGGCCCGCACTGGCAAGAAATGTGCGAACTTTGACAACCTATCCATGATCACCCATACCGAGTCCTCAACGTTATGCGTTTAGCAGCACAGTCTAAATTCGCACGATACCTTACTAGCCAGTCCATAACTAGGATTAAGTCAATTTCTCCGAACTACAACTCCATCAAGTCAGCCGGAAACACTGACCCCTGAACTTCTAAAGGCACGTCTCTAAAAAGTTTATCTACTACTACCGATTGACCTAAAGGACTAAGTACTGTCATCTTCCTAGAGGCAATTTCAGGACTCACATTCAAGGTTCCAGACACCATGCTAGCAATATATGAGTGCGTCGATCCAACATCAATTAAAGCAGTAAAGGGTAACCCAGAAATAAGGAACATACCCGTTATAACATCTGGTGCATCCCCCTCCTCACGATGTCTGGCTGCATAAACCAACCTAGGTCGCCTTGCACCGCCCGACTCCCCTACACTCTACCTGGTATCCCACGACCCCGGCCACAACCATTCCCTCCTCGGTTCGAACCACGACCTCTCGGCATCTACTGACCACCCCTACCTGGCTGCACGTACCTTTGACCTACCGTCCGAGCCCTGGTCATGTCTTGCAGAAAATTCTTAATCAAGTGATCCTTCGACCCATATCTGAAACACTCCTTACTTCTTCCCCAGCACTCCCCTGCATGTGATCGCCAACACTGAGCACACTGATGAAATTGCCCTCCAGTACCCGGCGTAGTATCACGAACATGTCCATTAACCCTAGGCTTTTTCTGAAGTCCTCCCGATAATCTTGACGATCCATAACTTCTCTTATTCCTGCCTCTGTCCTTGTCTCTATTCTGCCTCTCGGTACGCTTAACCTCCTCAGCTATCTTAGGCTTTTCCACCAAAGTAGTGAAGTCCCTTTCCCGCCGAGGAGCTATCAACACCGCAGCTCATCCATCCCGCACCCATCCTCAAATCTCACACAAATGCTAATGTCGGTTGCAACAATCCTCAGCGCATCGGCTTAGTCGTAAAAATTCCGCCTCATACTCGATACATGATTTTCCCCTTGCACTAAATTCGTAAAAGCCTTCCTTTGGGCATCTACATAACTGGCCCCAACATACTTCCCTTGGAATTTCATCTTAAAGAAATCCCAATCTACTTGATCTGCTGGTGGTAGGCCACCACTGGTAGGCTTCATCCCGAAATAGAGAAACTGCGCCCTTCAGCCTCTCCTCAGCTGTGCAATCCAAGTCATCCATGATTCTTTCGAACGCCTCTAACCAGTACTCAGCCACATTTGGAGCTACCCCAGAGACTCCTCTAAATATTTCGACTCCATTTGCCCGGAGTCACTCAAGAACCGATTTTCGAGCCCCATTACCCATGCCTGCTCCCGTAACTCTCTCCAGAACCCGCAGCATTGCCTGGGATACTGCATCATCACCACTCGTTTGGTCCTGGAATTCTGCTTCCGCAGCTGGCGACAGCGGCATCTCATTTCCTGACCCGTGGCTGGACCCTATCAGTTCTGACACAGCAATCCTGCCTCGACCCCGTCCACGTGTATTACGTCCACGTCCCTTAGTACTCATGTCTACTGTCGCATCCTAATCTGTGTTAAGAATTTTTATGCATTAGCTTTCTTTCCACTTATTGATTAAAAGGGTAGTTTTATGACATAGGATTTTCAAGTTGTTCTTTCGTAAGCGCGTACATCGTAAAAAGGTTTTTGTCTCTAAAGAGAATTTCCTAAATTCTAATATCCATAACAATGCATCATACAACCACTACCATCCAATTCGTTTAACAGTCAGAAGACTTACCTAGGAGACCTGGGCCGGAAGATTCGAGTGCCATGCCTTCACTGATCCATTCCATTTGAAAATTTTCTTTTAACTACTTCTAAATACAAAGTTTGAAAATGTTGTGGGCCTCAAAACCCAAAGGTCGAGTTTAAAACCTGGGCTCGAATACAACCACTGTAACACCCCAAACCCGGCCCAAAACACCACGGCCAAATCCGGAATGTTACGGGAAAGTGGTGAAACAAGTTCTAGTTTAATTAGTGAAATCAGACTTTAACTTTAGAAGTAAACCCCTCGTTTAAGGAGTTGTTGTTAAAAATAGTAGTTTGCCGAATAAAATGCCCAAGTTGTATAAAATCCGATTCATTTTATGTCTCCGTGGTAAAAACGTTTCAATGTCACATTTAAGTTATGAAATAACAAATCCAACTTAAAACCATAAATCCCGAATAGTTGGAGTGGCCTTATTACAAAAATGAAATAACCAAAGTAAAACCATCAGTTTGAAATTAAATATACGAAAAACACTTCTGCATGGCCACCTCGAATCCCTTCCAAACCGGCCCAACGAATCATGTGTCACCTGCATTGTTTTTGGGAAATAATAGGGTGAGTCAAACCGACTCAGTGTGTAATTAAACGACACAGTTTCCACTATTGGGCTTAGCCCCACAACCACATCAAACCAGCATGCCATGAGCAAAATAGAAATGCAATATGATGGCCCACCCAACCTAGTATCCATCCGCTACACACCACCCGTACATCCATCCAATACACACCTAGGGATTACTAAATCGACCCTCCATCTGCTACACACCTCTTTGGCGGTCTAGGCCGACGGACACACCGCTCAAAGTCCACTTAGTGGTCTAGCCACTGATCCACGTGATTAAATCACAGATATCCACAATGAGACACAAGGTCATCATCAATCCACAATGAGGCTCGAGGCCATCATTAATCGTGACAAAGTCACCCACGTATATAAATGCACACACTTCCCCTTAATCAACATATCCCGAACCCCATGCACATGTAGCATATTATGGCGAAATGGCAATATAACATATGAACATACTAGATATGCATATAAAACATGCTTACATGTATCCACATTTGTTAACCACAACCTCAACATAAGTAGTATACTAACTTGGTTACCGGATTACCTAAATTATGTAACAGCACCACCATAGCCACTATTTCGGCTACCACACAAACAAACATATATTTATTAAAGCCATTAAGAAAACAGTGCGATAACTACACACCTGAAAACCTGAAGAACTAGACTATCGATCTCCCTAACGTCCTCACTTGACGAGACTATAGTGATTTGCTTGTCTTTTTTCGACGCTGGCCCACACCCCGGTGGCCAATCCTGAACTGCTGAAACAGACCGCTTCTTGAACTTAGGGGTAGGGACGTCGTGTCCAACCCCTTCCTTAATCTGACTGGTACTCGATTCCATCACATGAGATCTTGTTAGAAAACTCGGTTAAACCTTGAATCCAAATAACAATGGAACTTAAAGAACCCTTGATTGAAAGAGCGTCTTACCAAAGTCAACAGAATCCCGAAACTATTCGCTTGAGTCTAAAGGTTGTCGAACACCCTACATAAGCCATGTTAGATTCGGCTTTACTGCATATGAACAAAAGATGTGGCCTTTGGCCGAACATTGTAGCCTCCTTACCTTGCTCAATCGATTCCCGAAAGATCCTCCTCCCTTAACTCTGGCTACAAAAGACCCGAACCCAACCCTTCATGGTTTCGTCCACACAGAAGAACAAGGTTAGATTCTTGGTTTCGGCAAACTAAGGAGAAAGAAGAAAGAAAGCTCAACAGAGAAGAGATCCTTACCACCCTTAGATATTCGGCTCTAACAGATTCGGCTAAGAAATGAGGTTGAACGAATACACGAGATAGAAAAGAAAGAAAAAAAAGAATAGATCGACAAAAGAGAAAGGTAAAGATAAATGAGAGATTCGGCCAAGGTTCTTGTGCAAAGATAGGTTATTCGGCTCTTGGAAAGGGAGATGAAAGTTTAAGGTTTTTGAGAAGTATGGTTCGGCTTTTGAAAGTGATATAATCAATGAAAAGAGGAAGAGAGGGTTGAGGTTTAAGAAGTTTCAGCTATGGTGAAGGTGGGGGTGAATTTCGGCTTTTTAGGGAGTGAAGGAATAAACTAACAGGAAGAAAAGAAATTGAATGTTAAGAATTCGACAAGAGGGGGAAAAGATGGTAAACGAAATGCCCAAATGGTCACACCTACCTTCGGCTTTAGACTATAGGAAAAGAAGAAGACAGAAATTGAGTTACCCTTGTTGACACTTTCGGCAAGACTAGAGAAGGGATAAAACGCAAAAGATGAATACTCCAGCCACTAAACAAATTCGGCACCTACCCCCCCTCTAACATGACCGAAATTACCACCCCCTTAGAATCCCATAATCGGTCAACTCTCAAGCCTCTCACCTCATCCCCTCTTTCTCTCCTAATTTTACTCACATCCTCTCATTCAAATGAGTTTGAATGATTCAAACTTCCTGGTTTACTCTCCACCCCTCATCAAGGTGTTTGACTCTTTCAAACCTCCTACACTCTAGTGTCCCAGCCGATCTCCAACACTTCCCCTCCAGACGCCAAAATGAATCCCCAAAATACTGTCCAAGTTGCTCGAACCTCTTCCCCTGTAACACCCCAAACCCGGCCCAAACACTACAATCGGATCTGGTATGTCACTTGAGTGATTTTACAAAAAACATGTGGCACTTTTGAGAAAACAATTATCAGGTTTAGATAGTCATACCTAAAACTTAATAATTTATTAAGTTCATATAAGATATAAAGTTATAAAATGCCGTGGTGAATTTTAAATAGAAATCGAAATTTCATACATGTCTTAGCTTAGTTTAAACATAAAATTTAAATGCCCATAAATGAAAGCCCAACATGATTCCAAAACATAAATATTAGTCTAGTGGCCCAAGGCCTTATTAAAACAAAATATAAAACCCACTTAAATAAATTTCTTAAAAATAGATAAATAAAGTAAAGTCTTTTGCTGAATCCTCAGTACTCTATCGCATGGCCACCTTGCTCTCCTCAGCTATCTTAACCTTCTCCACCAGAACAGCAAAATCTCTCTCTCTTTGCGGTGCTATCAAAACCCTTAACTCATTCCGCAATCCATCCTCGAATCGAACACAACGTTCATACTCGGTTGCTACCATTCCTCGAGCGTATCGGCTTAAGCGCAGGAACTCTGCCTCATATTCAGCCACAGATTTACTTCCCTGCACCAAATTCAGAAATGCCTTCCTCTGGCCGTCCACATAGCTAGCCCCAACATACTTCCCTTGAAACGATTCCTTAAAGAAGTCCCAATCAATCCGATCTATGGCAGTACCCTCCTTCATCGTGAGCCACCACTGATAAGCCTCGTCTCAAAGAAGAGACACAACCCCTTTCAACTTCTCCTCCACCGTGAGATCCAGGTCATCCATTATGCACTCAGTCGCTTCTAACCAGTACTCAGCTGTGTTAGGGGCTACGTCAGAAACTCCCCTAAACACTTCTGCCCCATTGGCCCTAAGCCGCTCCGGCACAGATTTTCGGGCTCCTGTGCCCATGCCTACTCCAGCAACCCTCTCTAAACCCCTCAACATCACCTGAGATACAGCATCATCTCCGGGTGCCTCATCCCGAAATTCTCCTTCTACACCGGCAACTCGGCATCTCATTTTTCGACCGTGGCGGACCCTCTCACCGGCTCTGACACGGTCCTCCTACCCCTACCGCGTCCACGCGACGGACGTCCTCTACCTCTTGTACTCATTCTTTCGATTGACGTTTATCTGATTAAGAATTTTATGAATTATTAAGTGTCTTCCACTGTTTAACCACGAACGGTCTTATGAGCAGTAGTTTAAGAGTAGTTCTTTCGAATTCGGAATTACATCTACAAGTTTCAGTCTCAAGTTTGTCTCTTAGTTCCACATACACATACATGCAATCATCAATCATACAAATAGAACTTACATTCATCACCTAAGGGTATTTTTGTCATTTCACTACCCATGGGTATTTTCGTAATTTATCCTACAGGGGTATTTTCGTAATTTTCTGAAATAGGGTTCCTTGGTGATTTTGTGAAAGAGGGTATTTTGGTAATTTTTTTTTGCAATCCGGGGGTATATTGGTAATTTTACAATCCGGGGGTATTTCGGTAATCCTACAACTTAGGGATATTTTGGTCACTTATAAATCAGGGGTAACTTAATAATTTCTACAAAATAGAATGGCTGGTCCCTTTCGAGTTTTAAATTATTAATTTTGGCCCGTCAACAAATCCTCGCGGCTAGGGTGAATAAATCACTACGCACTGAGATAGGATTCCAAATAAGAGGAGGTGAGTCACTAGGGCTCGCTTAAGTACCAAGCTCTTCCTGATCTAATCCTGAACATGCGCATGTTTGGTTGCCACACCCTAGTCTTGCGACTCGTTCACAGGTTTATTTAGTGAAATTAAGTCTTATGAGATTTAAGGAGTTGTTTCAGCTAATCCTAGAGTTCATCAAGTTCTAATCTAAATAGTCTACGTCCCATACAGCCCATCAAGCCCAGATATATATATCACACAATGGTTCAGAATACTTACCTGGCGGACTTAGGCCGGAGACGCAGGTGCCATGCCGAGCTAACAAACATGTTATCATTTAAAAACATTCATGTTTTAAAAGCCCATATTTAGAAAACATTTTGAGCCCATAAACCCCCAAAGCCGAGTTTTGAACTTGGCTCTGATACCAACTTGTAACACCCCAAACTCGGCCCAAACATTACAACTGGATTTGGTATGTCACTCAGGAGATTTTTGTAAAAGATGTCAAAATTTGGGCAAAACTTAATAACTTGATAAGTTTAAGTAAGATTTAAATTTCATTTGTTGCTTTCGTGAATTAAAAACCAAAACCTTAATACATGCCTTAGTTTAATTAAAACTTAAATATCTATTAGTAATAAAAGCCCAAACTAAAACCCAGAACGGAGTATAATAGTCTAGTGGCCCGTGGCCTTATTACAACGAGATTCAAAACCCATTAAATAAAAATTTAAAATAATAAATTAACGCCTTTTTGTCGAATCCAAATGTTCTTATGCATGGCCACCTTGCTCTCCTCTCCAGCCCGGTCCGATGCACTAAGTGCTACACAAATTTGTTAAAAATAATAGGGTGAGTCGCGAGACTCGGTGTGCAATCCTCGTGCACCATCGGTGGGCCTTAGCCCACGGATCGTAATATAGAACATAATATAAGAGATAACATACATAAAAACCCAACCCAATCCTAGGTTTCCATCCGCTACACACCACCCTTACCCGCCAATCACACCATTGGGGATTTCTACAATCAACCCACACCGCTACCCACCATCGATGGCGGTCATGTTGCGCTTAGTCGCTCATCGTCGAGTTGTGACAGAGTCACCAGGTGAAATGGCGAAGCCACGAAGCGAGTTGTGACAGAGTCACCCGTGGTGAAATGGCATAAGCCACCGAATGCATCACTTCCTCTTTTATCAATCACCCAACCACGAGCATACATAGAAATCGACATGCAAAACATATCTTTTTAACAGAAACATTCACTGAAGAATGGCAGAAAACACTAACCTGATATCTATCCTTTACCCTTCTCGGGTTTTCAAACGTTATGCCGGGATTTTGGCATTTAACAGAGTATAGCAGATTTATACTTATATATATATATATATATATATACATAATAGCATTCAATCTAATGGTGTGAGAAGTTACACACCTGATTTCACGAAGTACTAAACTCTTAGCCGGTATCCTTGCTATCCGGATTTATAACTTGGTTCAACAAAAGCCGAAAAATCACGAAGATTTGACCTCCCCTACATTCGGCCAAGGGTTAATAAATACCCAAATTTACACGTTAAAAATCAATAGATCTCCTTACCTTGAAATCTCGAAAGTAACACTATTCGAGTGTTACTAAACTATGACTTAGAGATCTACGCGATTGACTCCACATCAGATCCCGGAATGCCGAAAATAAGAGAAAAACAATAGATTAGTCACTAAATAGCCATTCGGCTAGAGACTTTGAAAAGCTGGAAAAGATTTGGATCCCACAAATCAATACTTACCTAAAATTCCCTTCAGATTTTGACACAAGCAGACACCCCAGAGTGATTTCGGCAATCACATGTGACGAGATCTCACGATTTCAGCTTTTACGAAAATCCTGGAAAATAGGAACTGATGAGGTTTCGGCTGAAAAGAAAAGTGAAAAGAGAGAAAAGAGAGGCTTGAAGATTTGGCTAAAGTGTCTGAAAGAGATGAGAAAGGAATCTATCAGAGGATTTGGCCAACTGAAAAAAGAAAAGAAACGAAGAATTGAGTAGGAATTTCGGCAGAGAAAAGAGAAAAATGATGAGAACTTTGACAGCAAAATTTTGGCACATACTTAGCCTATATTAAACCGATTTCCTCTCCTTCACAGAGTTTGATTTTTAGCCAACTCAAGCCTCCTGGATGAGCTCTCATCTTTTCCCTTATCTTGATCCATTATTTCCTCAAAAATAGCCCTAATTAGCACCAACTCCTCTCTTCATTATCTGTTTATTATCCACATAATTTAAACATAATAAAATTCCCTAAAAATTAGCCTTGTGCCGTCCCCTCCTAGTCCCCTTTTAAGTGCCGAATTTTGGCCCTATAACTTGGGCTTCAAGCAACCAAAATTTGGGCCCTCCTCATGCACTAGTGACGCCACCCTCTCCCTTCCTTGTGGCGCCACCTACTCTTTGGGCCACAAGCCCATTTTGTCATTTAAAACACAGATAACTTTCTTTTAAAATGCTAGAGTGCCTACGCAGAGATTTAGTCAAGGCCTCAGCCCATTCTTGAGCCCACTTAGTACCTAAATTCTCAGTTTAACCTATTAACCATACATTACACAAAATGCACAGGCCCAATAATTCGGGATGTTACAGTTTTGGGAAAAATTACCAATTTATAAGGAGGTAAAATAGACTGAAAGACAGGAAAGAGATAAGGAGCGGTGAAGGAATAAGAGAAGTTTTGGGCAGTCAGGAGCATCTGGGAATTTTCAGAAAAGGCCTAGGACTGATGGGCCAGCTCGTGCTCCGACGAGTCAGAATCGATCATGTAATTGGTGCGGGAAAGCACATTCCGGGGAGTGTAGAAGAAGAACCGGTAGATGCTTCAGGTGTGGATCCACGGAGCATATGATTAAGGACTCGCCCACGAAGGATCAAAAACCCGCATGCACGAGGTTACGATAAGGCCGAGAGGTGGTCACCAAGACAAAGGGGTCGTGGCGCAGCCAGAGGTGGAAATGGATTCGATCAGGGTCGTGGAGCACCTGGTAGGGGTGCAAGTAATGTAGATGCGAGGCAACCGGGTCTAGTTTATGCAGCTCGCCGACGGAAGGATGGTGACGCACCGGATGTTATAACCGGTATGTTTCTGATTTTTGATAAACCATTTCTTGCCTTGATTGATATTGGGTCAACCCACTCCTATGTTGCATGTTCAGTATCTGAGACCCTAAGTATAGACTCTGAAACAACCACTAGGAAGATGACTATGGTTAGTCCCCTAGGACAATCTAGGGTAGTGGAAAAGCTATTTAAGGATGTACCGTTAGAAACTCAAGGGGTAGTGTTTCCGGTAGATTTAATGGAATTGCCATTTGGAGAGTTTGATCTTATTTTAGGAATGGATTGGTTGATTAAGCATCGTGTCAAGTTGGATTGTGAGACCAAGCGTGTGGTGTTGAATACCCTGGAAGGCGAGGAGGTGGTTGTGTTAGGAGAAAGAAGGAACTATTTGTCCAACGTAGTATCGGCATTGAAGGCTGTTAAGATGATTCGGAAAGGATGCAGCGCATTCTTAGCTTTTATTAGTGCATTGGATGCTAAGGGGGTGACTGTCGATGAGGTTCGAACAGTCAAGGATTTTGCGGATGTCTTTCCAGAGGAGTTACCAGGATTACCCCCGAATCGCGAGGTGGAGTTTGGAATAGAGCTACTTTCGGGTACGGCTCCGGTATCCATTGCTCCTTATCGAATGGCATCGAAGGAGTTGGTGGAACTCAAAGCTCAGATCCAGGAGCTTTTGATTCGAGGATTTATTCGACCGAGTGTGTCTCCATGGGGAGCGTCGGTCCTATTTGTGAAAAAGAAGGATGGATCCATGCGTATGTGCGTGGACTATCGTCAACTGAATAAGTTGACGATTAAGAACAAGTACCCATTGCCAAAAATCGACGACCTGTTCGATCAGCTTAAAGGAGCTTCGGTCTTTTTGAAGATTGATCTAAGGTCGGGTTATCATCAGTTAAAGGTGAAGGAAGGGAACATTCATAAGATGACGTTTCGAACACGTTACGGTCATTATGAATTCTTGGTAATGCCGTTCGGTTTGATGAATGCGCCAGCAGCATTTATGGATATGATGAACCGGGTGTTTCAGCCATACCTTGATCAATTCGTGGTAGTGTTCATCGATGATATTTTGGTTTACTCCAAGTTCGAGGAGGAGCATGATGCACACCTTCGTGTGGTGTTGCAAATTTTGAGGGAGAAGCAACATGCACGCAAAGTTCGAGTAAGTGTGAATTCTGGTCAAGGAAGTGACTTTCTTAGGGCGGTGTAGTTTCATGAGGGGATTAGGGTAGACCCTCGGAAGATAGAAGTCAGATTAGATTGGAAGCCGCTGTCCGTGGGCGGAAATCAAGTTTCTTGGGATTGGCGGGGTATTACAGGAGGTTTGTTGAGGGTTTCTCTCGCAATAGCGGCACCTTTAACTAAGTTGTTAATGAAGGGAGTATTGTTTGTATGGACCGACAAACAACATGAGAGCTTTGAGAAGTCAAGAAGTTTCTCGACTAAGCACTAGTGTTAATTCAAACAGAGGCGGGAAAGGAATTTATCGTTTTATTGTGATGCGTCACACACAGGGTTAGGGTGTGTGTTGATGCAAGATGGAAAAGTTGTTGCATATGCGTCTCGACAGTTAAGACCGCATGAGTTGAACTACCCTACGCATGATTTGGAATTGGCGGCGGTAGTGTTTGCTCTGAAGATTTGGAGGCACTACCGCATGAGGAGAAGTTGGTAATTTACACCGACCATAAAAGTCTGAAGTATCTCCTTACCCAGAAGGAGTTAAATTTAAGACAACGTAGGTGGATCGAACTCCTGAAGGACTATGATTACTCGATCGAATACCATCCGGGTAAGGCGAATGTGGTGGTAGATGCGTTAAGCCATAAGGTAGTATCTGAACTAAGGGCAATGTTCGCTCATCTTAGTCTGTATGAGGATGGTAGTTTGGTAGCTGAACTTCAAGTAAGACCTATGTGGACAAGACAGATCAAGGAGAAGCAACTTTTGGATGATATTTTGGGTGCTCGAATCCGGCAAGTGCAGAATGGTGAAGGAGAGGACTATAGTTTGAATGGTGATGGAATTCTGTGTTTTCGTAAGAAAGTTTGTATGCCAAAGGATGTGGAGTTAAGGCAGATGATCCTTCAGGAGGCGCATAGTAGTCCTTACGTTATACATCCTGGAGGGGTTAAGATGTACCGAGATTTGCGAGACCAATTTTAGTGGCCAGGTCTGAAGCGAGAGGTAATAGAATTCATGGGTAAGTGCTTGACGTGCCAATAGGTGAAAGCGGAACACCAGTTGCCTTCGGGGTTGTTGGAACCGGTGAAGATTCTGCAGTGGAAATGGGAGAGAATCACGATGGACTTTGGGTAGTGGGTTACCCCTTACGCCCACTAAGAAGGATTCAATTTGGGTGATTGTGGATCGACTCACGAAGTCTGCTCACTTCATATCGGTTCGTGTTGACTATTCTCTGCAGAGGTTGGCTAAATTGTACGTGGCTGAGGTCGTGAGACTACATGGTGTACCGGTGTCGATCATATCAGATAGGGACCCTAGATTCATGTCACATTTCTGGAAGGCTCTTCATCAAGCAATGGGAACAAGGTTAGACTTTAGTATCAAGCCACACCTGCATCGATGGTCATCCGAGAGGTAATTCGGATCTTGGAGGATATGCTAAGGGGTTGCATCATCGACTTTAGGGGTAGTTGGGAGGAGTATTTACCTTTGGCAGAATTCGCATACAATAATAGTTATCAAGCTAGTATTCAGATGGCGCCGTACGAAGCGTTATACGGAAGGAAATGTCATACCCCCACTTGTTGGACGGAGTTGGGTGAACGTCAGGTGTTGGGTCTAGAGCTAGTCTCGGAAACGGAGGAGAAAGTTAAGTTAATACGGGCTCGGTTGAAGGAAGCGTCTGATCGGCAGAAGTTTTATGCGAATCTAAAGCGAAAGGAGATGGAATTTGTAGTAGGAGACCAAGTCTTCTTGTAGGTATCTCCGTGGAAGAAGGTAATGAGGTTTGGACGAAAGGGTAAGTTAAGTCATCGGTTTATTGGGCCTTATCAGGTACTGGAACATGTGGGCCCAGTAGCTTATCATTTGGAGTTACCTTCAGAGTTGGAGCAGATACATGACGTGTTTCATGTCTCGATGCTAAGACGTTATCGTTCTGATCCGTCGCATGTGGTGCCGGTGGAAGAGATTGAAGTAAGGCCAGATTTATCCTTTGAGGAAGAACCAGTGCAAATCTTGGATCGAGACGTAAAAGTGTTGAGAAGGAAGTCCATCCCTTTGGTCAAAGTTCTGTGGCGAAATCACGGCGTAAAAGAGGCGACGTGGGAGCCAGAGGATGTTATCCGACAACAATATCCCCATCTCTTTTGATTAGGTAAATTTTGAGGCCGAAATTTATTTTTAAGGGGGTAGAACTGTAACATCCCGAATTATTGGGCCTGTGCATTTTGTGTAATGTATGCTTAATAGGTTAAATTGAGAATTTAGGTACTAAGTGGGCTCAAGAATAGGCTGAGGCCTTGACTAAATCTCTGCGTAGACACTCTAGCATTTTAAAAGGAAGTTATCTGTGTTTTAAATGACAAAATGGGCTCGTGGCCTAAAGAGTAGGTGGCGCCACAAGGAAGGGAGAGGGTGGCGTCACTAGTGCATGAGGAGGGCCCAAATTTTGGTTGCTTGAAGCCCAAGTTATAGGGCAAAAATTCGGCACTTAAAAGGGGACTAGGAGGGGACGACACAAGGCTAATCTTTAGGGAATTTTATTATGTTTAAATTATGTGGATAATAAGCAGATAATGAAGAGAGGAGTTGGTGCTAATTAGGGCTATTTTTGAGGAAATAATGGATCAAGATAAGGGAAAAGATGAGAGCTCATCCAGGAGGCTTGATTTGGCCAAAAATAAAACTCTGTGAAGGAGGGGAAATCGGTTTAGTATAGGCTAAGTATGTGTCGAAATTTTGCTGTCAAAGTTCTCATCATTTTTCTCTTTTCTCTGCCGAAATGCATACTCCATTCTTCGTTTCTTTTCTTTCTTGATTGGCCAAATCCTCCGATAGATTCCTTTCTCATCTCTTTCGACACTTTAGCCGAATCTTCAAGCCTCTCTTTGCTCTCTTTTCACTTTTCTTTTCAAATAAAACCTCATCGTTCCTCTTTTCCGAGATTTTTGTAAAAGCCAAAATCGCGAGATCTCGTCTCCTGTGATTGCCAAAATCACTCAGGGTGTCTGCTTGTGTCGAAATCAAGGGAATTTTAGGTAAGTATTGATTTGTGGGATCCAAATCTTTTCTCGGCTTTTCAAAGTCTCTAGCCGAATGGCTATTTAGTGACTAATCTATTGTTTTTCTCTTATTTTCGGTATTCCGGGATCTGAAGTGGAGTCAATCGCGTAGATCTCTAAGTCATAGTTCAGTAACACTCAAATAGTGTTACGTTCGGGATTTCAAGGTAAGGAGATCTATTGATTTTTAACGTGTAAATTTGGGTATTTATTAACCCTTGGCCGAATGTAGGGGAGGTCAAATCTTCGTGATTTTTCGGCTTTTGTTGAACCAAGTTATAAATCCGGATAGCAAGGATACCGACTAAGAGTTTAGTACTTCGTGAAATCAGGTGTGTAACTTCTCACACCATTAGATTGAATGCTATTATGTATATATATATATAAGTATAAATCTGCTATACTCTGTTAAATGCCAAAATCCCAGCATAACGTTTGAAAACCCGAGAAGGGTAAAGGATAGATATCAGGTTAGTGTTTTCTGCCATTCTTCAGTGAATGTTTCTGTTTAAAAGATATGTTTTGCATGTCGATTTCTATGTATGCTCAGGGTTGGGTGATTGATAAAAAGGGGAAGTGATCTGTTCTGGTGGCTTATGCCATTTCAGCCTGGTGACTCTGTCACAACTCTGTTTCTGGTGGCTTCTGCCATTTCAGCCTGGTGACTCTGTCACAACTCTAACGATGAGCAGCTAACTGCAGCATGACTGCCATCGATGGTGTGTAGCGGTGTGGGTTGATTATAGAAATCCCCAATGGTGTGATTGGCAGGTAAGGGTGGTGTGTAGCGGATGGAAACCTAGGATTGGGTTGGGTTTTTATGTATGTTATCTCTTATATTATGTTCTATATTCTGATCTGTGGGCTAAGGCCCAGTCTGATGGTGCACGAGGGTTGCACACTGAGTCTCACGACTCACCCTATTATTTTTAACAAATTTCAGGTAGCACTTAGTGCATCGGACCGGGCTGGAGAGGAGAGCAAGGTGGCCATGCATAAGAACATTTGGATTCGGCAAAAAGGCGTTAATTTATTATTTTATATTTTTATTTAATGGCTTTTGAATCTCGTTGTAATAAGGCCACGGGCCACTAGACTATTATACTATGTTCTGGGTTTTAGTTTGGGCTTTTATTACTGATAGACATTTAAATTTTAATTAAACTAAGGCATGTATTAAGGTTTTGGTTTTTAATTCACGAAAGCAACAAATGAACTTTAAATCTTACTTAAACTTATCAAGTTATTAAGTTTTGCCCAAATTTCGACATCTTTTACAAAAATCTCCTGAGTGACATACCAAATCCGGTTATAGTGTTTGGGCCGGGTTTGGGGTGTTACATCCCCCCTTGAACTCCCTCCTTGCAGCGTCAACCCCCTTGCTCCTAGGCGTCACCTTGCCACTCCACCACTTCACTTGTTGTGTCATCAAACACCATATTAAATCCCTTAAGGCCTAGCTCCCCTAGCTCTCCCCTAAAAGCGTAAAACCCAAAATTTTCACTAAGGTTCCTACGTTACCCCAAGGTTTCTCGAAGCCCCCAAACACACTCAAATAGTCATGCGACACACAAGAGCACATATACACGAGATAAAATGCCAGACCCCTAAATCCCGGATGTTACAACCACCTCTCTCTTTTCATTTTCACATCTAACTAACTCTTAGTACATATATATACATATTCATTCAACTCAAATAATCAAAACTTATATATATAGGTATACTAACTTTACATTCGGCTAATACATAATACATTCAATGTCACATTCGGAACTATGAGATTAAACAAACTTATTTCTATTTACATATGCATATTAATTTAGATTAAAATTCAATTCAACCCAATTGCTTAAAAACTTACCTCGAAAATTGACAGATTAAGTTTCCCGGCTATTCGTTCAACTTTGCTTTTCCCCGATCCAATCCCGATTCTTTTTGTTCTTGATCTAAATAATTTCAAATTAAGCTCATTCAAATATATTTTCATTCAATTTAATCCAAAAACACATAATTATGCAAATTACCATTTTACCCCTGACATTTACAATTTTTACAATTTAGTCCCTATTGCACAAAACACAAAATACACAAAATTTGAACATACTCATTTAGGGCCGAATGTTATTCATGTCCATACAAATCCATACAATCCATTTATTTCACATTTTAACCTTTCAATTTAAAAATTTCACAATTTAGTCCTAATTACTCAAAATCATCAAAATTTCCAATATAAAACATATTAATCTAAAACATATCTTTAATATATAATCATCAAACATCAAAAACACAAATTCTCATCAATGGCTGAACTCCAAACATGCATCAAAATCAGAAATTCTAGCATGGGTCGGATAGTATTCGAAGCAACAATCTCAAAAACGTAAAAATTATCAAAAACCGAGCTAGTTACATGCCTTGATTCAAGCTTAAGAGTGGCCGAACCTAAGCTTTGTCTATTTCTTTCTTTTATTGCATGTATTCGGTCAAGAGAAACAAGATGAACAAAATGCTATTATTTTATGTTTTTTTAACATATATATTAACTTAATATTTAATTACTTTTATAACCTTTATTATAATTTAATAAAACATTATAATATAAGATCATTATAGTCCATGACCGGCCACTATCTATTAAAATGGACTTTTTGCATCTTAAAGGCTTCCAATTAAAAAGACATCCACAATTTGGTCCTAACGCATTAAACTATTAGGTTTTCACATTACGCGATTAAGCCCATTTTAATAATTCGACATTCAAACAATAAAATTAAATCACGAAAATTTCACACATAGCAATTCAAACATAAATAACTCAGAAAATAATATTTTAAATTTTTTTTCAACTCGGATTTGTGGTCCCAAAACCATCGTTCTGATTAGGGCTAAAATCGGTTGTTACAACTCTAGTAAAATTAACTTGGATACAAGGGATTCCACCACACCAATAGGCACTGAAGTGCTAAACTATAAGTTAGCATAACATATCCCTCGACCACTGACAGCGCCACAGCGTACGAACTCCAAGCAGAGAATCAACACAAAATATCAAGAACTAAGGCGACTTAACTGCAAGTGTGATAGGTTAGCTGTAATATTTGTAAGTGTTACAATGGAACACTTAGAGCAATCCAAGGATCGAACCCAAGAGAGATTGAGTGATAAGGTGACTAACAATGATAATACATGTAAACAAGAAGTCTAGTTAGGTAATCACTAAGCATTATATTACGAAAAATCATCATTAAAGGCTGATTACACTAAACTAAACCTATGAGAATGAAATTGAAAAATAGACAAAATTGCACAAATATCAATTCAATAAACCTACGAGGACGAAATTGAAAAATAGACAAAACTGCACAAATATCAATTCAATGGACTAAATGGTCGATTGATTTCCATGTTGCTGGTAAATTCTTGACTTAGGGATATAAATTGCTCAAACTCTTAATTGGTCCAATTTTACCTTTCAGTCACCATTTTACCCAATTAGATGATTTAGTCCGGTTTATCTCTCGATCTTACTAAACTAAATCAGGAAAATCAAATTGGTTCGTAATAGGCTCTCCTCTCAGTCTCACCTATCTAAATGTTCACCTAGAGGTGTCAATTCTAGGTTTTGAAGTCTATTCAATTTAGTCCAATTTTTATGATTTAATCCCTGACCCAAAAACTAGCCATGCAACATGTCAATCAATGAGCCACCATAATATGTAGCGACTACCCATCATCAGCATACAAATATCAACCAAGTTCATGCTTAAATGAATTATGAAAGAAAACATAAAAAGGCTAGGTTGAGAATGTAACAGCCCAATTTAGGGGCTAGTCGGAATAGTGATATTGGAATCAATAATTCGAGGTTAGAGAAAATTATTTTTCATGTTATGTTAGGTGTTATAACATGTTTATGAGGATGCATGAAAATTTTGGTGCCTTAATTTTAGCGATTTCTAGCTAAATTGTGAAAAAGGACTAAATCGCATAGAGTGCGAAAGTTCCATTTTATAGGCTAAAGGTATCAAATAGCCATGATTTATTAATTGAAGGTATTTAAAGGGAAATTAGACCATCTAGGATATGATGGCCAGCCAAGGGGGACAAAGACATTAAATGATGGTAAAAAATTTGGTGATGTTAGGTGTTTAAATGAATAAAATAAGGTGAATAAAGATGTTATCATCCTTTCACTATTCCTTCACCTTCTTCTACCAAAAATTGAAGAGAAATAAGGGCTATGGAGCTCAAAAAATTCAGCAAACATTCCTCCTTACAAGTAAGTGATTTTGATGATCTTTCTTGATAAAAATTGTACTTTTGGAGTCCCCAAAGCTTAAGCTTTCTAAAGAGGGGACTAGTTTGCAATATGGTTGAAAGTCTAAGGACTTTCCATGAGAGATTTTATGTTGTTTGATGAGTTTTTATGAAAGAAAATGAATGATAGGATGATGAGAAACAACTTTTGTGAAAGGAGTTGTCATGAAAACACCTAAATGGGACTAAAATGCAAAAGTTGTAATTTGTTCATTAAGGCATGAAATTGATGGAATTGAGAATAGATGTAAGAGGATTAAATGTTCATCTAGGCTTGTTTAACAAGGAAATGTGATGAAAATTTATTTACGAGCCTAGGGGCAAAATCATAATTTTGCCAAAGTATAGGGGAAAATGGTCATTTTTGCCTAAGTGGAGATTATGTTGTAATACCATCATTAAGTGATTAAATGAGTAAATTTCATTGTTCTAGATCAAAGAAAACGAGTTTTGGACCTAGAACGGATGAAAAGAGAAATGTGGGCAAAAAGGTCTTTTTCGGCTCTTTCGACATCGAGGTAAGTTCATGCGCGAATGTTGAAATTACGTATGAGCTCATTTAGTATTCCAATGTTGTATGGAATGTATAGTACTATATGAATGTATGAAATGTCTCTTGATGAGATGTCAATGGAATTGAACTTAGAGTAATGGGAAATATATGTGGAATGATATGATGATAGTTAAGGCCTCGTGTAAGACCATATTGGAATATGGCCGCGATGTAAGAATTCGTATAAGACCATGTTAGGGACATGGCATCGATATGTTAATACAAGTAAGACCCTATTGGGGTATGAATGCTATGTGACATTATGTGTATGAGACTCGAGAGGGAGTTATTTAATAACTTGAGTGATTCAACGTATATGTTGAAAGAAAGAAAGTACGCAGTCGTACCACGGAAAAAGCACAAGTGTGGGTGCTAGAATTGAATTGATATGAATTCGGTATATGATGAACCCTTAGTGGATTATGTGTATTCAATACACCTTAGTTGTATGAGATAGATTTATTAATGCATCGTGTGAATGCGAGCGAGCATCATAGAAAGTTAAGTAAGAATAGAAGTATGTGAGGATGTTCTCGGAGGAACATTTGAAATAGAGATATACTTGAGGATTATTATTCATGAATGTAAAATAACGGTGAGCTATGTGCAATATCACCATATTGATAGTAACCGATGGGCTAAATGCGAAATCACCGAGATATTAGTAGCATGAGCGGCTTATTGAAAATGTTTGATGTGTTGTTTTATATGATCATGTGGTGATCAGTGCAGGAATGTACGCTTATTAAACGAGCAGTTGGCTTGTGACATGGTAAAAATGTGGTAAGAGACTGAATGAGTAAGTTTTAAGAATAGTTGAGTAAGTAACCATGAGTTTATGAGAGACACTCTTCATGATACTTTGTAATTATGTATATCAATATTTGACACATTATGCAGATGAGCTTACTAAGCATTATTGCTTACTCCTTTACTTTTCTCATCTCTTATAGGTTATATTAACTAGCTCGGGTTGGAGGCCACCGGAGATGTTTTCACACTATCGAGCAGACACTTGGTATGATGTATCAAGTCTCTTTAAGTTATGGCATGTATAGGGCTAGTACCTAAGGTTGAATAAGTCATTGTTGATGTGGCCAAATTATGTTGGCCTAAGAGAACTTATGTTTGTTTGTGTATAGCCATAGATGATGGCCTAAGTTGTTTGTAATTATATGGGAATTAGTTCTCCCTAGTGTATGGGATAAAGACCTCATTCTTTTCTACTCAAATGTCTTTAATTCAAGAGTAATGTTGATACTATGTGTAGTTATGTGATGAGGTATGAATGTATGCAAATGTGGGTGGAAAAAAAAGGCTTGGTAGATAGCCTCTAAGTGCCCACACGGCTAGACACACGGGTGTGTGTCTAGGCCGTGCGTAACCTGCACCTTAGTTTTATAAGTCAGGATAGGCCACAAGCTAATCCCATGGCCGTGTGTTAAGGCCGTGCATGATACACGGTTGAAACATGGGCGTGTGCTCGGTCGTGCGAAATAAGTCAGTATGTCAAGGTATAGTACACGGTCTAAGTCCACGGGCATGTCAAGGCCGTGTGGATTTAGTCAGTGTCGACCATGGGTGGAAAGCACGGGCATGTCTTAAGGGCACACGGGCGTGTTCCCAAACTGCATGGTTGTGTGCCTTAACCGTGGGGCATTTGGCAGAATGCTTGGGTTTTTAAGCACGGTTGTTAAACATGGCCGTGTGTGTCTACACACGGGCGTGTCTCATTATACACGGGCGTGTGGCCCCTGTTTTAAAGAAGAGTTTCCTTTAACTTGTAAAAGTTTGCGAACGCAAGTTTAAGGCCTCGTAGGCCCACGATACGATTGACTTGACTAAGAAAGAGAAGTTTTTAATTTGGAACAAAATTTTATAGCCCGTAAGTATATGTTTAAGAAAGTTCAAGCATAGTAATGTCTCGTATTCGAGTTTAGCCTCAGAAACGGGTATGGGGTGTTACATTTAGTGGTATCAGAGCTATGGTTTAGTCGGTTCTAAGACTAACCTCGCGTGAGTAAGAGTCTAGCTATAGATGCTATATGTGGACAGTGATAGTGTGATGTCTCCCGGCTCTAACAAAATTATTTTGGTAAGATAGTGATGATTCCCAACCGAGCTAATTTCAGTAA
The DNA here is from genome assembly GCA_025698515.1 of Gossypium sturtianum. Taxonomy (NCBI): domain Eukaryota; kingdom Viridiplantae; phylum Streptophyta; class Magnoliopsida; order Malvales; family Malvaceae; genus Gossypium; species Gossypium sturtianum. The sequence continues at coordinate 61,271,834 of CM046952.1, forward strand.
GTTGTATGATTTCCAAGCTTCATGGTTATTTTCATTGAATTTCTTGCTATGTTGCTAAATGCACATTATATCCATGAAAGTGTTTAATGATTTATTAAACAAAGAAGTTATTAAGAGCATGTATATGAAAGTCCCGATTGAAAATGAATTACTTAGGATACTCAATCTGCCACATGAGACAACAAAGTCCGTATAAGACCATGTCAAGACATGGCATCGGCAAACAAGCAAGTTATCATGTAAGTCCAAGGCAAGCTTGGCATTGACAAGTTATCATGTAAGTCCAAGGCAAGCTTGGCATTGACAAGTTATCATGTAAGTCCAAGCCAAGGCTCGGCATTGACCAGTTCATGAGTAAAGATACCAAGTAAGACCATGTCAAGACATGGCAATGGTAAGTTCCCAAGGGAACTCACGAGAAAGACTTCGTATAAGTCCATGTCAAGACATGGCCTCGAAACCAATAAGAGAGATTCCATGTAAGACCGTATCTAGGATATGGATTTGGCATCGAGTTATGTGAGATGAGATTTAGTATCCTCGGTTATTCATAGAAATTCATCGGGTAAACAAGTAAAGCTTAAATGAGATAGCAATAAAGTTAATGGTAAAGTTGATATTGTGTCATGCTAGTGAAGGCTGACTAACAAGTATAATTCAAGTTATGAATGATGATGTTGAGATTATGCTTATTATAGTAAAGTATACTGATCTATGTGATCAAGTGTTACAGGTACCTTGTTTACCTTACAAACATGAGACTAGTAAGTACCATGATGTATGTGAGAAGCAGTAAGAGTAAGTAAGCATTTGATATTTGTGATGCTATTGTTTATGATAAACATGTCCACATGGTTAAAAAATCACGTGTGATCATTAAGTAGAGAAGATATAATGTTTCGTCTTATGACCTGTTACAAAGTCACACATATTATAGTGTGAGAGTAAAACTGAAAAGTTTGACTAAGTAGAATGCGAGAGATGAGTACAATGTTCAATGATAAAATAATGAATAAGACCATGGTTGGACCATGGCGGTATATGTGATCCCATATAAGACCATGTCCGGGACATGGCATCGACATCTAAGTATGATCTCGTATAAGACCATATCTGGGATATGGCATTGACATCGAGTTACAAGATCCCGTATAAGACCATATCAGGGATATGGCTTCGGTATTGAATAAGTTAATCGGATAAGACCATATCTGGGATATGGCATCGATATTTGTTGTGAGATCCCATATAAGACCATATCTGGGATATGGCATCGACATCAAATAATAATCCCGTGTGAGACCACGTCTGGGACCTGGCTTCGGTATGAGATCGTGTAAGGCCATATCTGGGATATGGCGTCGATATCAATATAAGATTTCGTGTAAGACCATATCTGGGATATGGCGTCGACATCGATATGAGTCTCCATGTAAGACCGTATCTGGGATATGGCATTGGTATTGATATGAGATTTCGTGTAAGACCATAGTGAGGCTATGGCATCGTGATGACATGTAAAGTAATAGCTGGGCTATGATGTTGCGATACGAGTAAGACCATAGTTGGACTATGGCAATCAAGTAAATGATGTACTCAAACCCGTAAGACATTCTCTAACTTGATGAGCAATGATAAGCGAAATTAGAGTTTAATGTTGAGTACTTGAGTATACATTAAGGTGGAACTTGAGTAAGTGAAGTCACTGTTCAAAAATTTGGGTGATAGAAACCATTGTTGCATGAGTAAGTATGAAAACTTGCCTGGAGCAAGATGTGTGACTACGATGATATTTCATTGATTATGAATATTAAATCATATGTATGTAGTCATAAGAATCAAGTTAGTGGCCCTACAACTTCACCCCTTTACCACTGTTAAAGTATGATGAGATGTTATGAGAGTCAAGTTGAATAAGTCTACGTGTGATTAATGCAAAATTTATGCTAGCATAGTTGAGAATGCTTTGTATCACGCTGATACATAATACTCTACTAAATAGAGTAATTGTTGTTGAACATGAGATTGAAGTCATAGAGGACTAAAATGAAAAGGGTTATCATTGACATATGAAAGAGATAAGGTTCCGTATAAGACCATGACCGGGACATGGCCTCGGCACCGAGTTGAGATCTCGTATAAGACCATAACCGGGATATGGCTTCGGTAATGAATATGAGAGTTGTGGAAGACCATATTCAGAATATGGAAACGATATTTGATACGGAAGTCCATATAAGACCACCTCGTGGATGTGGCATTGGCCTTGTACCTACATAAATGACGATGAATATGCGTCCTTGATTATCTCTAGTGATCAATGGGACATATAGATGAGTCTAGAGGTAAAAATGAGAATGGTACTAAAGTCATGTGAAAGAGTGAAAACAAGTACTCGTGAATGAATCACGAAGAGACGATTACGATATATGGCACGGAACGTGTTATATAAGGGCAAGTATGAGTAAATTGGCTAGAAGCCTATGGTTTGTGCAGGGTTAGTTAATGCCATAGATGGGATTATAATGATCTCCTTTAGTATTATGTACTAATACATGTTCCCCTTCAAGGATAATGTGGTCGTTCTTTTCATGAAATTGTGATTGTGTGAGAACATTAACTGACGGAAAAAGTAGACTGAACGGTTGTCGATTTAGTTAATTGAAATCAACATTCCTCTATCTCCTCGTGACCTTAATTGGGTACCTTGAGGAGGAAGTTGGTGATGATTCTAGTATAAGAAGTGGAATCACAAGTTTCACGTTGTGTGATGGGTTCCGGACAAGCCGAATATAGTTAATGAATTCGAACAAGATGTCCCTGCTATCGTGAGAAATGACGATAGTAAAAGTTTAGATTTGCATAGCAAGAGAAATTTAGATGAGAGTGTTTTTGAAATATGTTCTCGGTGTGGAGGAAAGAGTAGATTAATGTATTAAGATATGATTCGAACTCTATGTATATTCACGCATGAATCAATAAAGAGGGTAAATTTTGTATGTACGTGAACAAGGAGCATGATATAAAGATATGCTCATCGAAATGTTCAAACCATGATGGTTGAGTTGAAAGCTATTGAAAGAACTGTTTATTTGAAAGTTCTAGTATTGAGATCAGTCTGAATCGAGAGAAAGAGTTGACAGGTCAGTGATCCAGAGACGATCACTTTTGTGTCTGTGTTGTGAGTTAGATATTATGTATTGATCCATGGGATCATCGATGTGTATTATCTGAATTTTTAATAATGAAAGAGCATCATATACTACAGGAGATTTTGAAAGTGAAATAGTGAAACGGCTAGAGCTAATACAATGACAGGTATAGTTATTGTAATGCTTTCGGATAGTAGACATAGTATAGATGTCTGAATGAATGATCCATGTTAGACAATGCGAGTTAGTTACTCGGTTGATCTTAGTTGGTAATATCCTAATTTCAGCAAGGTTAATGACTAGAGCGAGTCTTCCTTTCAGAACAAAAGGGTTCAGAAGTGAGTTAGCAAATGGTATTTTAAATAAGCTCTGAATGAGTTTATTGAGATGATAAAACCCAGGTTGGATAAGATTTCCGTTGTCAATGTTTCCTCGAGATAGAATTTGAGTGATGATAAGTCCAAAACTTATACAGAAGTTTTGGTATGGAATTCAGTAGTGGCATATCTTCTAATGCAAGAATAAGGAAATGCAGTTATGCGCATAAATGTTTTGACAATAGAGTACATTTCACGATATGATTGAGATTATGGTCAAAAATAGTCGACCACTAAAAGCTGAGTTTTCAAAGCGTATAAGTCAAGACTATTACAGTCGGTGAATGCTTTAATGAAAAAGTGAGATGAAACCTTATAGATTTCAAAATTTAGTTTGACAAGATTCCCAAAGAGGGGGATGTCATTCGAATTGTAGTGAATCAACCAGTGTAGATCCGAACGATCATTTGGACATGTACAGAGATCCAAATTAGTGGATTTCTGGATATAGTATATGCCCTAGAGGAAGAATAACCTAGGTCTCCAGTTACATTTAGATCTTATGTATCACAGCTAAGAGTTAATGGTAAGAGAAACATGAGGATAAGTGGATCCACGATTTTGAAGAGTTTATGGAAACGCTTTGAGAACGATAATAGCAACTCCACCTGATAAGATTTTCGGGGACGAAAATCCCTAAGGGAGGGAGAATTGTAACAGCCCGATTTAGGGGCTAGTCGGACTAGTGATCTCGGAATCAATAATTCGAGGTTAGAGAAAATTATTTTCATGTTATGTTAGGTGTTATAACATGTTTATGAGGATGCATGAAAATTTTGGTGCCTTAATTTTAGCGATTTCTAGCTAAATTGTGAAAAAGGACTAAATCGCATAGAGTGCAAAAGTTCCATTCTATAGGCTAAAGGTATCAAATAGCCATGATTTATTAATTGAAGGTCTTTAAAGGGAAATTATACCATCTAGGATATGATGGCCGGCCAAGGGGGACAAAGACATTAAATGATGGTAAAAAATTTGGTGATGTTAGGTGTTTAAATGAATAAAATAAGGTGAATAAAGATGTTATCATCTTTTCACTATTCCTTCACCTTATTCTACCAAAAATTGAAGAGAAATAAGGGCTATGGAGCTCAAAATTTTCAGCAAACATTCCTCCTCACAAGTAAGTGATTTTGATGATCTTTCTTGATAAAAATTGTACTTTTGGAGTCCCCAAAGCTTAAGCTTTCTAAAGAGGGGACTAGTTCTAAAGATGGTTGAAAGTATAAGGACTTTCCATGAGAGATTTTATGTTGTTTTATGAGTTTTTATGAAAGAAAATGAATGATAGGATGATGAGAAACAACTTTTGTGAAAGGAGTTGTCATGAAAACACCTAAATGGGACTAAAATGCAAAAGTTGTAATTTGTTCATTAAGGCATGAAATTGATGGAATTGAGAATAGCTGTAAGAGGATTAAATGTTCAGCTAGGCTTGTTTAACAAGGAAATGTGATGAAAATTTATTTACGAGCCTAGGGGCAAAATCATAATTTTGCCAAAGTATACGGGCAAAATGGTCATTTTTGCCTAAGTAAAGATTATGTTGTAATACGATCACTAAGTGATTAAATGAGTAAATTTCATTGTTCTAGATCAAAGAAAACGAGTTTCGGACCTAGAACGGATGAAAAGAGAAATGTGGGCAAAAAGGTCCTTTTTGGCTCTTTCGACATCGAGGTAAGTTCATGTGCGAATGTTGAAATTACGTATAAGCTCATTTAGTATTCCAATGTTGTATGGAATGTATAGTACTATATGAATGTATGAAATGTCTCTTGATGAGATGTCAACGGAATTGAACTTAGAGTAATGGGAAATGTATGTGGAATGATATGATGATAGTTAAGGCCTCGTGTAAGACCATATTGGAATATGGCCTCGATGTAAGAATTCGTATAAGACCATGACAGGGACATGGCATTGATATGTTAATACAAGTAAGACCCTATTGGGGTATGAATGCTATGTTGAAAGAAAGAAAGAAAGAACTTGAGTGATTCAACGTATATGTTGAAAGAAAGAAAGTACGCGGTGGTACAACGAAAAAAGCACAAGTTTGTGTGCAAGAATTGAATTGATATGAATTTGGTATATGATGAACCCTTAGTGGATTATGTGTATTCAATACACCTTAGTTGTATGAGATAGATTCATTAATGCATCGTGTGAATGCGAGCGAGCATCGTAGAAAGTTAAGTAAGAATAGAAGTATGTGAGGATGTTCTCGGAGGAACATTTGAAATAGAGATATACTTGAGGATTATTATTCATGAATGTAAAATAACGGTGAGCTATGTACAATATCACTATATTGATAGTAACCGATGGGCTAAATGCGAAATCACCGAGATATTAGTAGCATGAGCGGCTTATTGAAAATGTTTGATGTGTTGTTTTATATGATCATGTGATGATCAGTGCAGGAATGTACGCTTATTAAACGAGCAGTTGGCTTGTGTCATGGTAAAAATGTGGCAAGAGACTGAATGAGTAAGTTTTAAGAATAGTTGAGTAAGTAACCATGAGTTTATGAGAGACACTCTTCATGATACTTTGTAATTATGTATATCAATATTTGACACATTATGCAGATGAGCTTACTAAGCATTATTGCTTACTCCTTTACTTTTCTCATCGCTTATAGGTTATATTAACTAGCTCAGGTTGGAGGCCGCCGTAGATGTTTTCACACTATCGAGCAGACACTTGGTATAATGTATCAAGTCTCTTTAAGTTATGGCATGTATAGGGCTAGTACCTAAGGTTGAATAAGTCATTGTTGATGTGGCCAAATTATGTTGGCCTAAGAGAACTTATGTTTGTTTGTGTATAGCCATAGATGATGGCCTGAGTTGTTTGTAATTATATGGGAATTAGTTCTCCCTAGTGTATGGGATAAAGACCTCATTCTTTTCTACTCAAATGTCTTTAATTCAAGAGTAATGTTGATACTATGTGTAGTTATGTGATGAGGTATGAATGTATGCAAATGTGGGTGGAAAAAAGGCTTGGTAGATAGCCTCTAAGTGCCCACACGGATAGACACACGGGTGTGTGTCTAGGCCGTGCGTAACCTGCACCTTAGTTTTATAAGTCAGGATAGGCCACGAGCTAATGCCATGGCCGTGTGTTAAGGTCGTGCATGATACACGGTTGGAACATGGGCGTGTGCTCAGTCGTACGAAATAAGTCAGTATGTCAAGGTATAGTACACGGTCTAAGTCCACGGGCATGTCAAGGCCGTGTGGATTTAGTCAGTGTCGACCACGGGTGGAAAGCACGGGCATGTCTTAAGGGCACACGGGCGTGTTCCCAAACCGCATGGGCGTGTGCCTTAACCGTGGGGCATTTGGCAGAATGCTTGGGTTTTTAAGCACGGTTGTTGAACATGGCCTTATGTGTCTACACACGGGCATGTCTCATTATACATGGGCGTGTGGCCCCTGTTTTAAAGAAGAGTTTCCTTTAACTCGTAAAAGTTTCTGAACGCAAGTTTAAGGCCTCGTAGGCCCACGATACGAATGACTTGACTAAGAAAGAGAAGTTTTTAATTTGGAACAAAACTTTATAGCCCGTAAGTATATGTTTAAGAAAGTTCAAGCATAGTAATGTCTCGTATCTGGGTTTAGCCTCAGAAACGGGTATAGGGTGTTACAGAGAAAATCGTAGTGACACTTGAGGGAGTCCTTGTTGGGGATGATAGCAACACTTATGCTAATGAAAGCACAACCAAAATTGAGATATTTTCACTGTTGAAACTTTACAAAGTTAAAATCTATTGGATGCTTTTAAAGGGATATCAAAATAATAAGAAAATTTTTTGTATCTAATTACAAGAAAATTAAAGCTATAGTAAAACTGAAGAAAGTAGCAGCTACCAACTAACTAAGCTAAGAAAGAAAAGAACTCTAAACCAAAAAATGGTTAAAAGAATAAAAATGAAGCTAAAAAGATGATAAAAGGTGACTCTTTTATGTTTAGAATCAAGTGTACCTTTAATACAACCAATTTACAACCCTAATATTTGATAAAAATGCCCTTGGAGTGCATGAGTTGACTTAAGTTGGTGTTGGACACAAAATTTCCCCTGTATTTTTTCACCCCGTCAGAATTTTGTGTCGCGACACCCTCGACAGTGGCACAATGTTGGCTTTGGGGGTTTTCAATGTCATGACACAAACAAGTTGGTGTCGTGACACCCTAAATAGTGGACCTTCACTTCAACCATTAGAAGTGGAGTCTAGACCTAAGGTTAGGTGTCGCGACACAGCACACCTGGTGTCACGACATCCTTAGCAGATTGCTCTAGGTTGGTTTCTCATTGATTTTTTGCTCCTCTGAGGTGATGAAAGGTCAATGTCGCAACATCTTGGCATTAGTGTTGTGACACCTGTTGGAAAAAATCTAGTTTCAAAATTATTTTCTTGCACAATGAAAAAATAAAAATTTGAAAACCGAGCTGATTTGTGATATTTATAGCAATAAACTTTTTTCGAAATGTACTTGTGCTTTGTGTGACACAAATCCTTGACGTTCCAAACTTTACCCCGAACGACCTTTTTTTTTACTCTAGTACCATGAATTGCTTCGAGTGTAGGCTCGAACAATTATGAATCAAACTCAGAACTATGAATAGTTTTATTACTTTCAGTAGGAAAGTAAATCTCTCTCTTTTAGAAATTAGTAGAATTGTTATTCCTGGAAAATATAATTTATACTTAGAACTAAATTATCACTCTTTTCAGGCAGAATAAAAGTATCTCAAATTTGTTTTTTTTAGCCCTACTAGTGTCATCTATTTATAAGGAGAGATATAGGAACACTAGTTGAATTAGTACAATACAAATGATACTTATTTAATAGAAAAACCAATCCCCTAGTTGAATTAGGAGAGGCGGCAAACTAACCCTAGTTAAATACACTAGGGTTGCCGCCCCTCATATGTATTATGAGGGGTCTGTATCAGGTTGAATTATACATGCTTTTTGGACTTTTAACCCAACACGTTATAATTTAATCCAACCCAATGCATTTTTTTATTTCCCAAAATAAATATTATTAAATTAATTTATATAAATTAATTAATTTTCAAATTCAATAATCTTTTCAACCCAATTCTAATTTTGTTAAAGTCATGAAAAATTTACCGTAACAAAATCTATAAGCAAATATATTCAATTTCTACACTCAACGCATTCACAATGACCAATTAATTTCATTTCATTTTCAAACTTTCATTATTAATTAAATAATAATTTGAAAAACTTAAATTGATTCTCAAATCATTTCCATACTTAGTGAGAAACCACATTCATTTCTGAATGTAATCCATTTATCTAACTTAATAACTTTTATCCATTTCTATTCATTTGATTATAAATATAATCCATTTCTGGTTTCAACGAGATAATGGAGGGATCGATTGAACATATGTGATTAAGAATCAAATGATTTATGATTAAGTTTCAGTTTTTTACCTATTAATTATAAATTCATTTAGTCGTGAAGTCATTCCACTATAGTATCGTGACTGAGCTCTCCCCAATTACATACCATTACAAAAACTACTCGATCAGTGCTCGTCCAATAACCTTGTCATAAGTGTGTTACCCCATAGGTGATAAACGGCAAGCAAAAGAAGATCGTATTCAAGTTATTCGATTCGAGAAAGAAAGATTCAGATTTGACCTGAAAAGAAGAAACCAAACAAATTTAGGAAAATAAGAAAATAAAGAAAATAAGAAATAAGAAATTTAAGAATAAAGAATAAATATTCAAAATAATAACTAAATAAAGAAAGTATAGAATAAAAAATGGTGGAGGATGGATTGAATAAACCGATGGATATGATAGATAGATAGATAAGTATCCAACTAAACCCTTTGAGGTATAAGCCACAACAAACTCAATTAATGACTCTAACAAACCTTCTAAGAAATAATCCTTGGAAAATTGAAGGATGAAGAATGAATTCTGATGAATCCTTAAAGAAAATTGAGAATAAAACTACTAAAAATCACAAGAAAGCAATCTTGCACAAAGAAACTAACTCCCAAAGTTGAAAACTTTATTAATGAAAAAGAAAACAATTGCGTATCTAATGAACAACGAAGAGACCTTTATATAAAATTGCTAATTACATCCAAATAAAACTCTCAGGTATAATTAAACTCTAATTAATCTAAATAAGAAGTAGTTTTAAACTAAATTTTATTGTTTGACTAAGAAACATAAAACTCCTAAACAACTTAAAATACTTCAAAAATATCTAAAATTTGAAATAAATAAATTATAAAAACATAATAAAAACAATATTAGGCTCATATATAATAAAAACTAAGACTAAAAATCAAAACCATATGATTTAAACTAGAATTAAAAGCCCGAAACTCATAATTTTCCTAATAATCCCGTTCAAAAATTCTGCTTGCACAATCTTTACTAAAACAGTCATAACTTGAGTTCCCGAACTCAAAATTAAGTGATTCAAAGTGCGTTTCGAATCTAAGATAGATATTCGAATGCTATGAAGACATCTTAACCAAAAAATGCATGGATCCTATCCAAAAATTCAATTCAAGTTGATTGATTTTTTAAACTTTAAAATTGACAACTTTGGTGAATGAAATTTAATAAGTTTCACCCTAGCAATACATGTATCAATAAGATATCCTTAATCTCTTTACGAGAAATACGTTCTCCCTATATGATCCTATTCTATCTCATGTTAATCATTACATCTTCCTTCATGAAAATTCAATTAATATAAAATAGTAATCAAGTCATTTATCACAAAGACAAACGATCCGTGACCACATTTACTTTTTCATTTATCATGTAATGTTGTAAACTCTAAATTATATAGGATTTTTTAGTAGTTTATGACACCTTTTTTACTTAAAAATAATATTGATATCGAGTATTTGATAGTTAAAATGGTGAATTATGTTTATATTTAGATAATGGGCATGATTTAGTAAAGAATGTAATTCTATGCTATTTTGTATAAAATATGTGCATAATTTAATTATTTAATTATTTTATGTGACATATTAACTTTGATTTAATTTTTATAGTTGGACCAAAGAATTATGAATGGTTTGTTTGTTAAAACCACATGGATATAAGCCTATTTTCACTTTACATGGATAGCAACATCAAGCAAATTTGGGTCATGAAGAAATTAATTTGATCCAATTAGTTTTGGTGTAATTAAAGAACAAGTTTGGCAAGCAGTTGGGTCAGCAAACCGTCCAAGAAGGGGGGAGTAAAGCCCAATTCGGCAATGGCATCTGAGTAGTCCAAGATTGGCTTTCGGGATATTTATTCACAGGTCCTCACACTTGAAAAACATTTAGAAATAACCCTAAACAATTACCCTTGAAACTGTCCAACACCTTGCTTGATTCAAGCATGATTTCATGCATGAATCAAGCAACCAACAACCACTCCCTTCCACAATATATGGCCGACCAAGCATGAGAGCATATCCTGGGATCCAAAATGCTGTTTTTAGCAAACCTACTATCCATCCCTCTAGTATAAATAAACACTTTCATTCCACTATTCAATCATCCCTCAATCATTTTCATTTCATCATTTAACAAACATTTATCCATCCTCTCATTTCTATCTAACTTTCATTCTTTTCACCCATCTCATTTCCCTATTTAGCTAAGTAATTCCTAGAGAAAAAACTTTCTCTTGGCTAGCCACCTCGAGGAGCAGTTTGTGGAAGAGCAGCTGTGAGAATTAGATGAAGCCTCTACGATTAATGATCACACTATCAAAGAGTTTTTCTTCCTTTTTTCTCTTCCTTAATTATTCATTATGTTTGCAAATTGCTTAGTTGTTTTTTCATCAACAATGGTAGCTTAATTCTGTTTAGTTAGGAAGATTGCATCAATTCAATAAATTTTATTTAAATCATGTTATGATGTTCTGTGCCTCAGTCGATCATGTTTTCAATTAAAATCATGCATGTATTTCATTTATTAAAATGTGATTGAATGCATTAGAATTAGCTGCTTAATCTGACCCAAATGGTGGCTAATAGGCACAATAATTGAAAAGTGCATGCTTAATTTATATTCGACCCAGAATAAATTAAGGTTTGTAATAACTTGATCGAGCTCTATTACCTTAAATAGATTTTAGGTTTATGTGATTAAATTGTTGCAAACCGACCTAGTCCCTGTTACTTTACATGAATTCTAAGAAACTCTTAGCTAAATATGATCAGTAGTATGCATGTTTTTCTAAGTAAAAGATTCCGAAAGGACTTAATATTGGTTTCAAGCTTATGAAAGATCGAGTTGCCATGAAATATTTTTCCGGAACATTATTAACATGATGAGAATGAACTAAGTTAATTGATGTGATTATCCTAGCCTATTCATGTTATTGTTGTTGAAATCTTGTGAATTCTGCTGCTAAATCCATCTCATCCATTTTAACCATTCATTTCATTTGCATTTAGGTTAACTTGCATTAGGGATCACTTTGCATCTAGCCATTTATTTTTTCCAACACTCAAAATTATTGTGTTTTTCTTACCAAATTGTTAATATTAATTTTGCAAAATATTGATTAACATATATAGTCCCTGTGGAGACAATAACTCTTATACTTATTACTTGATAACGACAGTGTACACTTTCACAAACCACGCGTTACAAGTGTCAATGAGAGGATATCATTTAACCATTTCTTGGGCTATGAATTCCACTATTGTGAATGATGGTTCATACTATAGAAGTCATATACCCAATGCACCAACTTTCGGTTCATTATCTATTTGAACTCAGGCTTTTACTTACATCAAAGTATACGAGTCACGCATAGTCAATCATCCACTCAGGATTAAGGTATGTCACACTATGAACATCAAAAGTGAATAAATCCATAAACTATTGGAAAAACGGGTTTGAAAAATACAACAAAAAAAAAAGCTTAAGGAAAAATCAGAGTTTTAATTTTTTTTTTTTTTTTTTGCAAAACTAGAACTTGATTGTGTTATCTAAAGTTATAAACATTTAATCAAAATCGTACCTTTTTTATTCTTCTAGGATGAACACTTTGATTGAGTAGTCTTCTCCTATATCCTCAAGCTCACGTTTGTCGAGTGTGGGCATGTTTCGAATTAGAAAATTTTCCACAAATTTAGTAGTGGGGTAATTTTGCAATTTCTCTAAACTTCTAGGTCAAGTTGTAAATAAGATAAATATCTCAAAAAATTTTCTGAGATAATTTCTTCAGAGAATTTTCTCTCAACAATTTTCTATTGAATTCAAGTGTGTGAAAAATAATGACTCATGGCTCTCTTTATATAGGGAGAGTTTAGAGAGTTCAACTATGATTAAACTTAATCAGTTTAATATTAAATTAATATAATACTTATCAAGATAAATATTAGATTAAATTTAATATTAAATCTATTAAATGGATAGAATACTTACATTAAATTAAATCTAATATTAAGATAATCACTTTAATATTAAATTAATAAAATACTATTAAGATAAGTATTAAATTTAATTTAATAATAAAATTATTAAAATAAAATTATTTTTGAAGTAGTTAATTTGAAATCAAATTATCTGATAGAGTCCTAGTAGGAGTGTAATTCTTCCACTGCTTAACCACTGAATGACCACCAGCCGGCCACAGGAATGTTGCCATCGACACCGTCGTGTTCGGTAGTGTCATCGCAGGTGCAACACCCTCACGGTACCCCGAGCCAGTTCTGCCTAGGCTAGTGAGGACCCAAACGGTCCAATTCGATCCAGCCATCGATTGGATCGTCGACCCGATTTCACATACCAGGCTCAGTTTGACCAATTTTTGGGTCTCAATCTCGGTTTTGGGTTCTTGAGCCCAATTTTCGATCTTAAGTCCAATTTTCAAGTTCAATTACCCATTTGGAAAATTATTTAACTTGAAAATTAATTTCCAAAACTATCATATTTATTTTAATTGATTTGATTAATTTAATTTTTCTTGATCAAAATTAATTTTCCCAAAAATTACTGAGATTTTCCAAAATTAATTTTTCAAGAAAAATTTTTAGTTAAATTCTCTAGTTGAACAATTCTCATGCCCGCCTAATTTAATTCCTCATTGAATAAATTGACTCAATTAAATTATTTCCAAAGTCGTAGAATTTCCCTCTGATTCAAATGCAGTCCGATCGAGTTTTTGTTGAGCTAGTGGAGGGACCAATCAGACATATATAATTAGGCTCTAGTAATTGCAATAATGTCTAGAAGCATCGTTTCGATAAATTCACAATTTACTTAATCATGGAGTCAGTTCACAAGAAGTACCATGATTGAAAACTCCTTATTGTATACTCTTTACGAAAGGAATTCATCCAACTGCTTTGTCCAATGACCTTGTCATGTGTGTGTTACCCTAATATGATATCCTCGATTCCTTCGAGTTAAATCCATTCACTCAATACAGTCCTATTTTATCTCATTATCACCATTGTGTCTTCTTAATTATTAATGTGATCATTATCAATAAATGACCATGCTAAATTGCTCATTCGAGAACAAGCAACTTGTGGTCACCTTCCATATTTATCAATCCACATAATGCCAATGAGAGGATATCGTTAACTCTTTAATCGAGTTATGAATTTCATTGTTTCTAGTAAAGTCATGCCATACACAAGTCATGTACCCAACATACCGACTATGGGCTTAGTCATCTTTAGAGCATAAGTCTCTACTTATATCAAAGCACATGAGTTACATATGCATGGTCAATGACTAACGCAGGATTTAGGTAAATCACACCATGAACGTCACAAGTGAATTAATTAAAAAATAGATTCAGAATTACTTTATATTGGGTCCAGTCCAATGTATCATTTTATCAATGAATACATTTATGTCTCTACCCGTGGAGTCAACTGCTCCGATAGCCAAGACTATCCAGCTCTTCAATTGGAATTGTAGATGACATAATAATCCTTCTAAGTATTTGAATCAAATTCTCACTTTTCTTCTTTTACGGGATTATAGTCTCGTTTAGATTATCTACTGAAGTAAGTTATCTTTCTCGTAATGTAAACGTTCTTATAGTGCCACTTATCGTTAGTTTGAACTTAGACAATCAATGAGCTAATATTTGCTTCTTACAATTTTGTTATGTATGCAAAATATGAAAGACAGAAACACAAAAGATATAATAGTGAAATGTGAAATTAACTTTATTTATTTATTCATCGTTCAAATACATAGAAAATAATTACATGTTTACTACAATATGGGCACATTTCCCAACATAAACGACTTCAGGATCTATTCTACTTGGGTCCCATTCGATGTACTATCAAAGTTAATCACATGTATGTCTATATCTTCTGGGATTCATCCGCTCCGATGACCAAAACAAAACATCTCTCAAATTAGACTTGATTAATGACATATTAGTCCTTCAATCGGTTTGCTCATTTCTGGGATTCAACCACATAATACCGCTTAGTACTAGTTAAACATAAGATAACCAGTGAGCTAATATTTGCTTCCATTTTGCTTTGCATGTAAAAAACCATTGAAGACAATATGCAAAATGGTATTAATGCAAAAACACAATTGTACAAACGAATATACTACACTTAGGGCACCAAATCCAACAGTCTCCCACTTGCCCTAGTGAAGTAGATGGGTCATATTTCTAAGTCCCATGCTCTCCACGTGTTTCTCAAAACTCCTAGCTAGTAAAGTCTTTGTAAACGGGTCCACAAGGTTGTCCTCTGATGCAACTTTGAATACATCTACATTTTTTCTGCTACTGCCCCTTTTATGATATGATACTCTTTACCAATATGTTTCGTCCCCTTGGGGGTTTTGGTTTCCTTGTTAGTTATTGTCGCAATGTTATCACAATACAATGTGATAGTTTTTTCCATACTAGGAATGATTCAATATCTGTAAGGAACTTTCGAAGCCATATTAGTCCTTTTGTAGCCTCGAAAGCAACCACATATTTGACCTCCATAGTAGAGTCTATAGTATAGCTCTACTTGACACTTCTCTACACTATAAACCTGTTGTCTAGGATAAAGACACATCTGATGATGATTTTTTTGAATCTTGACATGTTTGGAAGTTAGAATCGATATATCCGATAGGAGTAAGATCTCTTCTGAAATACACTAGCATATAATCCCTTGTTCTCCATAAATACTTGAGTATATGCTTAACTGCTTGCCAGTGTCTTGGTGTCACATCCTGAATTTCTTATTGATAAAATTGTAAATTACTAACAAGAATTGGTAATTAGTCTAGTGGTTAAGTAGTAGTGTAAGTATCATTGAGACCCGAGTTCAGTTCCCCTTGCTCGCAAATTCTTTTTCCTTTAAGGCTATTCCACCCATCCCCCTATGGGTTGTCAAATTTCAGTCCAACTCAAACTCTAGGAAATCTGATTAACTTGATTATTCAAAAAAAGGAAAAGATTATCTGAATTATCTAAAACCTATCATTTTTTTTTAAAAAGATTAAACTAATTCTGTGTTGAGGTTTTTTTTTCATTTTTTCTCTCTTTCCTTCCTCTTTTCCATCCCCTCTAGTGATTCCTTCTGTTTTCTATTTTTTCTCCTCCTCCATTGTGCTGCCCATTGTTACCTTCTCCTCCCATCTGATTTTATTTTTTCTGCTCATCTTTATTTTTCCTAAAATCTGAACCTTGCTATTTTTTTTACTATCATTGTAGCACATCAGTGACCCTTTTCTCTTCCATTGTCGTTGTCCCCTGTGAGCCAACGTCCTTGTCGTCATCATTCTTTTTTACTTTCTCCCTCTATTATTTTTTATTTTTCTAACATCACGGATCTGAGTAATTGCAAAATTTTTCGGTTAATTCAATCAAATTTGAGTAGTTTTCTTATATATATATATATATATGTTCTATCATGGCAAAATATTATGAGTTATCTTTTCTTTCGTGTTTAAATGTTCAAGATCTAGATCCAAATTATACGAATCAGCTGTAGCGTTGGTGAAACACCCCAAACCCGGCCCACGAGATTTGCCCAGATTTGGTATGTTCCTCAAGTAAACCGGTTCAAAGTTCTTTTGTCCTTAGGAAAAATTTGTGCGATTTTAAAAAAATTGTTTTGGGATGGGCTTGTGTTGAAAACCAATTTACCTTATATTGAAATCCATTTATTTAAGGTGACAAAACATGTAGGGTTTATTTTAAATTTAATTAACCTAATATTTAATAAATAAAATTTAATAACATAATAATTAAAAACAGAAATAAAAGAGTTCACTATGGCCTTATTACATCAATTAAAATCCCTAATAAATTAAAGTGCTTAAAAGTTAATAGTCCATAGAACAAAATATAAACTTCAAGCTAAGCATGGCCACCACAAGTTCTCACTGTCCCGGTCCATCACCGATCATCACACAAAAATATTCCCAACGGTGAGTCAAACAGACTCAATGTGTACACAAACACTAAATCAAAATAGAATCAGGCATACAAATGTTACACATTCATATCATAGCATACAAATTATGATGCATTCCCAAACCCAAACCTAATTAGCCATCCGCTACACTCCCCGCACCAACCTTCGCACACCGTGGGGACTACTAAGTCGACCCTCCTTCCGCTACACTCCATATCGCGGTCTTAGGTCACCGCATTTGTGGTCTTAGGTCACCACATTCGTATATCGCGGTCTTAGGTCACCGCATTTAGATTATCGTGGTCTTAGGTCACCACATTCGAGATACCACGGTCTTAGGTCACCGTGTTCGTGGTCTTAGGTCACCACATTCACTTCCCCTTTCAATAACCCGTATGCCCCATTTTTAATATGCATTAATATGCCAAAGATCACATTCTTATTCTCATGTTACAAATAACATATTTCATATTCCTAGTAGGAGTAGGAAACGTGCACTGAGTACTTAGTACCATAACATGGTACCTTAGCCACTTTCTTATTCTTATTATCACATATTTAATTAGACATAGCCATAAAACTTATTATGAAGTAGTGTGGGGTACACACCGATTTGCTTAACCACTTCACCGAAATCCCAAAATCGATCTATCGCCTTAGATCTCAAGTTCCTACAATTGATTAATCACTTACTATTTAGCACAAAGCCTATTCGGTTAGGAAACCAAATCCTAGTAGGATTTGTATTCTTAAAGCTTACCTTGGTGTCGATTTGATGATTTAATCAAATTCCGAAAACTCGTATTTTTCCCCTTGAAATTGGCTAGTCACTAAATCCCTTGAATTGGTTAGTTTTCGGCTTAAAACACATAATAATAGATCTACTACTAAAATAGGCCTTGGCCGAATTTACCTTTGTTCTTACCTTTCAAATCTTAAATCCTTAATTGGATCCTTGCTTCTTTATTGTGTCGAAATCCCTATGTACCCATGTTAGATCCAATCTAACATTAAATCATAATAATATAGCTTATGGCCGAATGGTATTCATAACTTACCTTAGATCTTAGAAGTTCCGAAAGATACCTTCTTGTAGTTGACAATTTCTTAAATCCCAAAACACCCTTCCATAACTCCTACCAAAATCCATAATAGAGATTAGTCCCTAAATTTTAGATAGGTTTAAAATATAAAAGAATTGAAACCAAACTTTGGATCTTACCCTTTTTAAGCAATCGGTAGCACCCTTGTTAAAAGCCCCTTAAAGAATCGGCCTTGATGACTAGATGATAAAGTTTCGGCTTTTGGGATTTAATGGAGAAGTCGACTAGAGGTTCTCTTGGGGTATTTGGTTTCCACGAAAATAAGGAAAAGAAACTTGAGAATTTTGGCAATGGTGGACTATAGATTCGGCTTGACAAAAGAAAAAGAGAAGAGAAGAGAGGAGAGGAGAGCACTCAGAAATTCAGCAGAGAGAGGAGGAGGAAGAAAAATTGATGAGTAGCCCTATTTCCTTCCTTTTATAGCCGAAACTACTCCTCAGAATCCCTTACTTGGCCACCACTCTTCTTTATTTGATAGCTTTATCTATTAATTTAAAATAATTAGAGAATAATCCTTTATTATCTCTTCAAAAATAACCCAAATTAAATCCCTTATTTATCACCTTATTAATCGAATATTAAAGAGAATAAAACTCCTCCTTTCTAGAAGGCTTGTTCCGTCCACCTCAGAGCTTCTGGAAGCAAAAATAAAACTTCTTTTATTTGCTTCCCAAGTGACTCGAACCAGTGCCCAACACCTTGCATGTGGCGCCATTTCCAGAGGCCCTAAGTGGCATCTTCAGGCCACTTTTCCAAGCCTGTTTGTGTGTCAAATTTCACAAACTTTTTCTTTTAAGGCCACCTTGCCTTAATTTCCTCTTTTAAACTTTAAAACTCGACATTTCTAAGTCATTCCTAAGTTTCCAAAAATTTTCGTTCGGCTCTGTAAACTTGACATTTTCTTACATTTCCAAGTTTCCAGAAATGTGCACTTTCCTATTTTGAATCATTTCCAAATCATTTCCCATCCATTTCCAAGTTTCCAAAAATGTTCACTTTCCATTTTTTTTAACTTAACATTTCCATACATTTTCAGGTTTCCAAAATTGTTCAAAATTTATTCTTAGTACAAAAAACATGTTACTTCGTACAATTAAATCGAAAATGCATAGGCCCTTTCCAGGATGTTACAGTTGGGAAGTTTGTTTACAAGCCGTCATAAGCTAGTTAAGGTAAGCGTTAATTATCCACTTTAGATCTGAAGTTTTCTGTTAAAATTTTTTGCATGGCCAAACCCTATGGGGGCTTTAGTGGGCTGATTTTTTATGAGAAATCTCTGTTGTTTACATATTTAATCAAGTTGTAGTTGGATCTGAGTCCTAAGAGTTGCAAGTTTAAGTAGTGTTTCGCATTTACGCTTATCAGGTGTGGGTCTCCCCTATGAATAACTTGAAAATTACATAAAATATATTTAAATGATGAAAATTGCTTACTGATTTTTGTTTGTTCGAATTGCCTAAATGCAAGTGAGATGTCGAGCAAGGTACATAATTTATTAGAAAGCTTGTTTGTTAATTGTCTTGTTTGGGTGATGAAATTATAAATTGAATGCATGTTCAACATGGTAGATTTTGAAACACTGATTGAGATGCATGTTTTATACTATATTTGATAATGACTGTATGAAACCGTGTGAGCATGCCATCATTGCCGTTACATGAAAAGTTTGTAAAGCATACATTGACACTGAATATGGATATGCATGGTAAACATGCCATTGTATTGAAATAGTGACTGAAAGCATGATTTGCTTACCGATTGTATGTCATATTGCATTTGTATGGGGTGGGTATTTGTGGTTGATGGAGGAGTTCCATGGAGATCCAAAAACATTTATATTCCGCAATATTGTTGTCAGTGCACTGCACTGGAGATTTGAGGAGATTAGGTAATTTATCGCATTTTTACTGGAAACTTGTCTGCATTTTTACCGATAGTTTTATTTGCATACCATTATTGGTGTTTTTAACCGAAATGGGCTTAAGCCTTAACTATTTTTGAGTTCAGATGATGGGTTCTGGGGAACTCGTGGTGGGCAGCGGATGAATAGGTAGGATTATTACATTGAATCATTTTGCATGCCATGTTTATATGTAGTAATGCCATGAAATATTGGTTGAATTGTGTAATAATTGTATTTATATTTGATTGATTAAATACTTATATTGTTTAGACTCACACTGAGCTTTTTAAGTTCACCTCCTAGTTTACTCCTTACAGATAACCCTTAGGACTAAGCTCGGATTCAGCACACGGATGTCTCATTATGGATTTTCTGGCATTAAAGTTTTTTTAGTTACTCTAGTTATTTTATTATTTTTATTCTAGGACTGTAATTTTTATTTAAGTATGGACTGTGGTATAGGATATTTTTAACTAGGATTTTGCATGCATTAGTGTTTGACGAAAACTAAACAAGTTTAAAAATTCTCCTAATAAGATATAAAAATTCGAATTTTTTTACAAAAATCAAATGCAATACTTTTTCTACCTCATAAAGGTAAAAAAAAAATTAAAACGGTTTTCTTGATGAAATCAACTGAGTTTTATTTCAAATGGCACGACCTTTTAATAAATTTAACTTAACAATAGATTACCTAACAAACTGATGCTTTTTCTAACTTGATGAAACCACACTAAGTTTTTTGAGAATTTAACAAAATAGTAATTTTACAACTGAACATTCTTACTTAGCTATTTCGATGGCTAATGTAAACTTCAAATTTCAGTCATAATATCTAGGCTGAGTTTGGGAGGTTACACTTGAATCGAGATTCGCCGGATATCAACTCTGTAACATCCCAGATTTTGGGGGTTAGAAGTTCTGATGTTAGTGGTTAGGGTCTGAGAGAAAGGTGTGCTTTTGTGCTTAGTTTTGCATGTAAGTGTCAGAATGGGCCTGCTGGTCTAGTGGTTGAGTGATTGTTAGTGAACCTCAAGGTTCTGGGTTCGAGTCTTTGGGTGTACATTTTGGAGCGACTTGAATTTTGTTTTGTTTTTAGTTAATTTTTTATAATTAATTAATTATTAATTATTTTGATTTTATTTTATTTGTTTTTTTCTTTTCTTTTTCACGTTCTTTTCTCTTCTTCTTCTTGGTTTTATTTTTCTTCTTTTGGTTTTTTGTCTTTTTGAATCGGTGGTGTAGTGGTCAGTGGAGCTTCGTTTTGCTTTATCGTTGAGGCAGCGTCGGGACAATTTTTGATCGTCAAAACAGGTGTGGGATTCGAATCTTGTCTACTTTTATTTTCGTGAATTGTTGTTTCGAAAATTCTCAATTCTGCTCTAGACTGTCGATTTTTGGAGTTAGTTGCTGGAAAAGGTTGGGGCTATTATGATGGCTGAAGCGGCATTTTTTGGCTTGTTTTGAAGTGGTTTCGTAGCCTCTGGGGTTCCCACACGGGCGTGTGCCAGTTCACACAGCCTTGTGCCTTTGGAAATTAGGGTTTTTGGCCAATTTTGGTGCCACACGGCCTGGCCGTACGACCTGGCCACATGGCCGTATGGACAATTTGGGGATTTAGGGATTCCATACGGGCGTGTGAGACCCTCACACGGCCGTGTCAGCCTTATACTCGAATTTAGTACAAATTGAAAGAGAGTTACACAGCCTATTCCCACGGCCATGTCCCTAGTCCACACGGGCGTGTGCCACAGTCACACGGCATTGTGCTCTTTTTTACACGGGCTTGTGACCTCCCACACGGCCTAGGCATGTCCACACGGCCAGAGTACACGGGTGTGTGGTCCTAAGACACTCATATTGGTTATGTGTACATTTCTATTTTGAAAATGTGATTGCATGCTTTAACCCTTAGCTAAGCTTAAATAAGGGTAGTTAAGACTCCGTTTGGGCTGCCGCTTAAGTGTTATTTGTGATTGATGTGTGTAATGTCTGACTCTGAACCCAAGTAACCAGGGTGTATGTGTTCATGTCTGTTCTGTCTGAATGTTTGATATTGTGTCACTGTTCTGTGAGATTGAATGCATACATGCACTTGTATAAATTGTTTTGGGTAGGGTTGTGAAGAGAAGGGAGAATGATTCTGATCTGATCTTGCAGTTCTATTGCGAGTTATACATACAGCAAATTATCACATTGTATCGCACATGCGTCAGCTTTGCTGCACATTACTATCTGATCTGGCAGTTTAACTACAACATGTCGGTACAACGGATTACCGCATTGCATCAGATGCGGATGTACGTCGGCTCGCCTACGTACCATTATCGATTTGGCGCTTTAATCGCAACATGCTCGTCAAGGCTGGTCTATCGCATTGCACAAGATAAAGATATACGCTAGCTCTGCTGCGTATTATTATATGAGTGGCTTAGTCCACATATTGGTGTGTAGGGTTGGATGGGCCTTTCGAGGTCCTAATTGGTATGTTTGGTTGGATGAGCTTTAACAGCTCTTTTAGGTGTGATTGGGGGACGGAGAGGTGTGTTGGCTGGATGGGTGGGTTTTTATTTGACTACATTGCATCTACATCTGTCTGTGAGTTTTGACTGTAAGACTAGTTGTCTGTAATTTGTTTGTCTGAATAACGTTTGTGCTGAGACTTTTGTGTCAACTTGATGTGCTCTGATTGTTAATCTCTGTTCGGACACTAGTTCCAGGTAGGCTTTCTGACTCTGTGAATATTGGAAATTCTGTTGTGCTACTGATTTGAATCTGTAATCTCTGTCTCTTGTTTTCTTTCGAACTCACACTGAGCTCGAGTAGCTTACCCTCTTTTAGTGTTCCCTTTTCAGGTGCATTTCTGAATTCTGACGTTGGGCTCAGTATGCAGAGGTCTCGGACAGTCTTAGAGAGGAATAAATTATCAGTTTGTTTCTATTTGCTAATTGGTTGTGGACTGTAAGATTTTATTAAAATTGTGGTACAAATTACAAGTTTTAATCGTTTTTATTCCGCTTGTAAATACTACCGTAACTGTGGTTTTACTGACTGGTTTTCAAATGATTAAGTATTACGATTCGACTTGTAAATTGTTGTGTAAAAATTTACCTACGATCACTTTGGTGGTCAATGTAGCATTTGATATTCGGTCTAAACTTCTAGGTCGGGTTTAGGGTGTTACATTTAGTGGTATCAGACCCATGTTTAGAAAAACTCGGCCTATGTTTTTACGTATCCGTGTGCGCACGTGTTTGTTTTGAAAAGGAATTTTTTAGTAAACTTTACCACAGTAAGCTGAAATGATTTGTGTTTTGGGAAAAGTTTTAAGAAAATGAACTGTCTGAGACTCCGATGCTGGTCCAAGTAAAAATTCGAAAATGTAAGATTAGATATATAGATTTCTATATTTAAATTGTGTTTACTTTCTGAACATGTAGATATTTTAAGTTAGCGGCAAGACTGATATAGATTCTGAAGGTAGGCAAGATCATGAGGGGTCATCTGCTTCTCTGGGACGTGTGTCTGTTCAGGAGTTAGAGGATAATGCGGTCCTGCCAGCTTCGGTTGCCGATAACCTGGAGCTTGGTACTGAGGCACTGACTCGGGTAGTGAGAGAAGTATTAGAAAAAGCATTCGAGGCTAGGATAAGGGAGACTAGTGAAACGCTTCAAGATAGGTGTGTGGAGTGTGGAAAAAAGAGAGATCATAGTCCTTTGAGGTTGGAGCTTCAGCCTGTGAAGCGTATAAGAACGCAGTTGGTTGTTAGTAAAGGTTGTGCGAATGGTTCTGGTAATGGGGCGAGCATATCGGTTTGTGGGCACTGTAAAAAGCTCCATCCAGGCGACTGTTGGAAGTAGTTGGGAGCGTGTCTCAGATGCGGGTCCACGAAGCATCGAGTTCGGGAGTGTTCACGATGACATTAAGACAGGTATGGTTGTAGATTGTTCTGAATCTATGTGTTATTTATTTGAATGACATTTATGGTTATTCGATGGATAATGTTTGTGTGTGTGATAGGACAACTGTGTATCTGCTTCAGTGGCTAAGTGTTCTGGGGGCGTGTATGAGGTCTTAGGTTTGATTTGGTTCTGCTTGGGCTAGAGTGCGCAGCGGGAGCGTGGTGGTGCTTCTGTTGCACCATGGTTCTGTTAGTTGGAAATTTCGGGGACGAAATTTCTTTAAGGAGGGGATAGTTGTAACCCCCAGATTTTAGGGGTTAGAAGTTCTGATGTTAGTGGTTAGGGTCTGAGAGAAAGGTGTGCTTTTGTGTTTAGTTTTGCGTGTAAGTGTCAGAATGGGCCTGCTGGTCTAGTGGTTGAGTGATTGTTAGTGCACCTTAAGGTTCTGGGTTCGAGTCTTTGGGTGCGCATTTTGGAATGACTTGAATTTTGTTTTATTCTTAGTTATTTTTTATAATTAATTAATTAATATTTATTTTGATTTTATTTTATTTGTTTTTTTCTTTTCTTTTTCACGTTGTTCTTTTCTCTTCTTCTTCTTGGTTTTGTTTTTCTTCTTTTGGTTTTTTGTCCTTTTGAATCGGTGGTGTGGTGGTCAGCAAAGCTTCGTTTTCCTTTGTCGTTGAGGCGGCGTCAGGACGGTTTTTAATTGTTAAAACAGGTGTGGGATTCGAATCTTGTCTACTTTTATTTTCGTGAATTGTTGTTTCAAAAATTTTCAATTGTGCTCTAGACTATCGATTTTGGGTGTTAGTTGCTGGAAAAGGTTTGGGAAATACAACATATTCCAACCCCCTCCTGTCATTATGAAGGTTGGGGCTGCTACGATGGCTGAAGCGGCATTTTTTGGCTTGTTCCGAAGTGGTTTCATGGCCACTGGGGTTCCCACACGAGCGTGTGCCAGTTCACACCGCCGTGTGCCTTTAGGAATTAGGGTTTTTGGCCAATTTGGGTGCCACACGGCCTGGCCACACAACCGTGTGGCTGACTTGGGGATTTTATCATTTCTCACACTGCCGTGTCCCTTGGGCACACAGGCGTGTGAGTTTGGGGATTAGAATTTGTGTGATTTGATGCCACACAGCCGTGTAGATAATTTGGGGATTTAAGGATTCCACACGGGCGTGTGTTTTGGGCACACGGGCGTGTGCTTCAGTCACACGAACGTGTGCCACAGTCACACGCTGTGTGCCCCTTTTTACACGGGCTTGTGAGCTCCCACACGGCCTAGGCATGTCCACACGGACAGAGCACACGGGCGTGTGGTCCTAAGACACTCATATTGATTTTGTGTACGTTTTTTATCTAAAAATGTGATTGTATGCTTTAACCTTGGCTAAGCTTAAATAAGGGTAGTTAAGACTCTGTTTGGGCTGCCGCTTAAGTGTTATTTGTGATTGATGTGTGTAATGTCTGACTCTAAACCCGATTAACCAGGGTGTATGTGTGCATGTATGTTCTATCTGAATGTTTGATACTGTGTCACTATTTTGTGAGATTGAATGCATACATGCACTTGCATAAATTGTTTTTGGTTGGGTTGTGAAGAGAAGGGAGACTGATTCTAATCGATCGCGCTTCTCTCTGCGACTTATACGTCTGATGATTTATCGCATTGTACCGCACATGCGTCAGCTGTGCTACGCTCTACTATCTGATTTGGCAATTTAACTGCAACATGTTGGTACATTGGATTACCACATTGCATCTTGTCTTACGTACATCACTCAATACCTTTATCTCGATCTGGCGCTTTAAGCAGTAGCATGCCCGCATGCAATGGCTCTACCGTATTGCACAGTACAACATATACGCTAGCTCTACTGCATATTATTATCTGAGTGGCTTAGTCCACATATTGGTGTGTAGGGTTGGATGGGCCTTTCGAGGTCCTAATTGGTATGTTTGGTTGGATGAGCTTTAACAGCTCTTTTTGGGTGTGATCGGGGGACGGAGAGGTATGTTGGCTGGATGGGTGGGTTTTTATTTGACTGCATTGCATCTACATCTGTCTTTGAGTTCTGACAGTAAGACTAGTTGTCTGTAATCTGTTTGTCTGAATAGCGTTTATGCTGAGACTTTTGTGTGAACTTGATGTGCTCTGATTTTTAATCTCTGTTCGGACACTAGTTCCAGGTAGGCTTTCTTACTCTGTGAATATTGGAAATTCTCTTGTACTATTGATTTGAATCTGTAATCTCTGTCACTTGTTTTCTTTCGAACTCATACTGAGCTCGAGTAGCTCACCCCCTCTTAGTGTTCCCTTTACAGGTATATTTTCAAATTTTGACGCTGGGCTCGGTATGCGGAGGTCTCGGACAGTCTCAGAGAGGAATAAATTATCAGTTTGTTTCTATTTGCTATTTGGTTTTGGACTGTAAGATTTTATTAAAACTGTGGTACAAATTACGAGTTAAGTTTTAATCGTTTTAATTCCGCTTGTAAATACTACCGTAACTGTGGTTTTACTTGCTGGTTTTCAAACGATTAAGTTGTAACAGCCCGACCTAGGGCCTAGTCAGAATAGTGGTGCGAGACCACAAATCCGAAGTAGAAATATGTGTTTAAATGATTTTACAAGGCTTATGAGATGTTTGCATAATTGTGTGAATGTTTCATGAAAGAATTTTATTAGTTAATGAATAAATTGTCCATTAGGACTAAATAGCAAAAATTAGGAAATATGAGATTCTAGAAGATTTAAGTATGAAATAGCATCATAAAAATTACTAGAGGTCCTTATTTAGTAATTAGACCATTACTAGTTATGATGGACAAAAATGGACATGGGAAGGAAAAATCTTAAGAAAGGGCATTAAGGGCATTTTGGTCATTTGGTTAATTAATGAATTAAAAAGGGAAAAAGAAGTCAAAAATGGTGTCCATCTTCTTCCCTAAGTGTCGAAAATTTGAGAGAAGCCATAGCTAGGGTTTTTTTCACATTTTCAAGCTCAAAGTAAGTGCATTCTAGCCCTGTTTTTAATGTTCTTTAAATTTTTTAAATCCTTATAGCTCGGTTTAGCTATTTCTAGCTATATTTTGAGCTAGGGTTTATGTTCAAAAATTTACCCATGTATGACATGCATGTATTTTGATTTTTTATGGAAGATTATGAAAGTTTGATGTAAAGTAAACATCTTTTTCTAAATGATTTTCATGAAAAATGCATGTAAGGACTAAATTGTAAAAGTTATGAAAATGGTCATACATGAGTGAAATAGTAAAAATTTAAGATTGCTATAGTTAATAAAATGGTTCGGCTAAGCTTAAAATACAAGGAAGTTGAATGAAAATTATTTTACGAGCCTAGGGGCAAAAGTGTAATTATGAGAAAGTTTAGAGGCAAAATTGTAATTTTGCCAAAGTATGAGTTATGAGTCAATTTAGTTAATATGAATATTAAACAAGTTAAATTGTCATTATAGATCAAGAAACGAGAAGCCCGGATCGAAATCGAGGCAAAAACAAAGTCGAGGACTAAATTGCACATCTCTACACATTTTGAGTACCGAGGTAAGTTTGTATGAAATTAAGGTTACATTTGTTGTTATGTTAAAATTTAATTGTTATTTTTGTGAGATGTATCTTCTTTACATGAAATGATCATTAATACTATGATGATAAAGTGAAGGAGAATAAGTAAGCAAGTAAAAGTCCCGATCGAAGTCTCAGAATAGCGAGGATACCTATGTCATAACATGAGCCAAGGAAAGCCCGTGTAAGACTATGTCTGGGACATGCCATCGGCATCAAGGAATGTAGGTCCCGTGTAAGACCATGTTTGGGACATGGCATCGGCACCGAACGTAGATCCTGTGTAAGACCATGTCTGGGACATGGCGTCAGCATCGAATGAGGAAGGTCTCGTGTTAGACCATGCCTGGGACATGGCATCGACACCAAATAAGGAAGGTCTCGTGTAAGACCATGTCTGGGACATGGCTTCGGCACCAAAGGAAGAATTCGTGTAAGACCACGCCTGGGACATGGCATCGATATTAAGTTAAGGAAATTCCGTGTAAGACCATATCTGGGATATGGCATCGGAATATAAGGTGATTCCATGTAAGACCATATATGGGATATGGCATTGGCATCAAGACATATGTTTGACAAGGTTGAGTATCCTCCGTTATTTCGGGAAATTCAACGGGCCAAGGAATTAAGTATGAGAAAGGTAATAGATGAGATAAGTAAGTAAAGTTGATGGTGAGATAAGTTGTATAAGAATGAATAAAAGATTTATGTAAGTTAAGAAAGATCAAGATTCACAAATTGATTATGATAGTTTAAGTGCTAAATCATGTGGTGAGTGATACAGGTACTATGAGTAAATACAATATAAGGTAACCCTAAAGTGATGGGTAAGTATGAGCAAAAGTAGGTATGAGTAAGTAAGCCTTAGCACATGAGTTTTATATGTTCTTATTCCATGATGGATGAGTTTAAATTTTCAAGCAATTGTGTTACTTCTTAAGATTTCATGCAAGCTTACTAAGCTATAAGCTTACCCTTCTCTTTTCCCTCTTTCCTTGTAGTTTCGCCAAGATAGTTCGGGGATCGAAGGACATCGGAGCTCGAATCACACTATCAACCCTCATTTTGGTATAGCAAAGTTGATTATTTTGAGTATGGCATGTATAGGAGTTTAGTCATTTTGAACCATGTCATATTGTGAGCTAACTGCTAGGTTATTAAATTTATGCATTCTTTTTGTATATGGCCATTTGAAATTGGTCGATATGTGATAAGTTTTATACCTTTAATGATAATGAGGTTATGCATTTTACGTTTATGAAATGGATGGAATAATTGAGTTGCTTGAGAATGTATAAGTGTGTTTACGTTTCAAGGAGGCAATTGGCTTGGAAAATAGCCTATAATTGTCCATACGGGTAGACACACGGGCGTGTGTCTAGGCCGTGTGTGACACACGGTCAGCCCCATGGGTGTGTCAATAGGCCGTGTGTCCCCTGCATCAATCCCTCGAAGAATATGATTCGTCACACGGGCCGTTACACGGGCGTGTGCCCTGGCCATGTGCTATTAAGGGTTTGATGATGTCATAAACAGAGAGCTCCACGGGTGGGAGACACGAGCATTCTAGGCCATGTAAAGGACACAGGTTATAGACACGGGCGTGTGCTCAGTCGTGTGAAATAATTCAGTGTCGACCACGGGTGTTGAACACGGGCATGTCTTAGGGCACACGGGCGTGTCCCTTGGACCACACGAGCGTGTTGCCCCTGTCTAGGTAAAAAGTTTTTAAGAGCGTTAAAGTTCCCGGATGAATTCTGAAACCCTTCGAACATAATATTAGGGCCTCGTAGGCCCATTATATGCACGTTATGATTAAAAAGGAAAAGTTTTAAGTTGTAATGAAATTTTATGGCCCGAAAATGTATGAATAAGAAACGTTAAGTACGGTAATGCCTCGTATCTGGTCCTAGCGTCAGACTCGGGTAAGGGGTGTTACATTTAGTGGTATCAGAGCTACGGTCTAGTCGATTCTAGGACTAACGTAGCGTAAGTATGAGTCTAGCTATACATGCCATACCTATGAGTACTTATATAATGATAGTGTGACGACTCCTGACGACTTAAATTGTGTTTTTATTTAGTAAATGGATCCCAAAAGAGCTGTGGCTGATGACGTAGAAAGTAACGCACCGGCTCCCGCTGAAGGGATGGTGCCGAATGAGAATGAGAATAGACCTACAACAGTAAGCCAGAGAGGAGGAGAAGAGGCTAGAGAAGCCTTTCTCCACATAATGAATGCTTGGTATACAGAGTTCGTTCGTGCGAACCCAAATGCACCACCCCCTCCACCCCCGCCTATTCCTCAGCCTACCCCGGTAGCCCTCAAGTTATAAAAGTGGTGAGAAGGGATAAACCTCCGATCAATAGGATCCGAAAACATGGAGCAGAGGAATTTTGGGCTAGTAAAGACGACGATCCAGAAAGAGCAGAGTTTTGGCTGGAAAATACCATCATGGTATTTAATGAGCTGTCGTGCACCCCTGATGAGTGCATGAAGTGTGTAGTTTCCCTTTTAAGAGACTGCGTATTAGTGGTGGAACACCCTTGTGTAGATTGTACCAAGGGAAAGGATTACGTGGGAGTTTTTCCAGGAAGAATTCAAGAAGAAGTATATCAGTCAAAGATTTATTGATCAGAAATGAAAAGAATTCTTAGAATTGAAACAAGGTAAGATGTCAGTGACTGAGTATGAGTGTGATTTTGTAAGGCTCAGCAAATACGCTCGGGAATGTGTATCCACTGAAGCCATCATGTGCAAGAGATTTGAAGATGGATTAAATGAAGACATTAAATTGTTTGTTGCTGTCCTAGAGTTGAAAGAATTTGTTGTGCTGGTAGATTGGGCTTGTAAGGCCGAAGGATTAATTAAAGAGAAAAGAAAAGTTGAGATGGAGTCTCGTGACTCAAAAAAGAGACAGTGGAGTAAGTCATTCCAGCCATCGTCCAAGAAAACAAGAGATTTCTCCACCCGATTAGTTGCTTCAGCCGGGTTTTCCAACAAAGGTAAGAGTAAACAGTATCCAGGGAATAAGGCTTAGACTACTTCAGTCGCTAGTGTTGGGAACATTCAATCTAATAGGCCGAAATGCCCACAGTGTGGCAGGTGACATCCCGGTGAATGTCGAGCTCATGAGAATGCTTGTTTCAAGTGTGGTTCCCAAGATCACTTTATTAGAGAATGCCCTGAGATGGTCAAAGAGGAGAAAATTCAGAGTGCGAAATCCGGAAGCACTACTAGGGGAAGACCCCAACGGAACCCGGGAAGTGGGGCGAGTAGTAAGAGTACACCCCGATAAAAAACTGTAAGATCAGATGGTAGAGAGCCTGCAAGGACTTACGCCATTCGCGCTCGCGAAGAGGCATCATCTCCTGATGTAATTACGGGTACATTTTCTCTTCATGACACTAATGTTGTCGCTTTAATTGATCCGGGGTCTACTCATTCATATATTTGCATAAAATTAGCATCTAGCATGAGTATACCTGTTGAGTCTACGGAGTTTGTGATAAAAGTGTCCAACCCTCTAGGCAAAAGTGTTTTAGTAAATAAAGTATGCAAAGATTGCCCATTAATGATTAGAGGTCATTATTTTAAGGCAAACCTTATGCTATTGCCGTTTGATGAATTTGATATTATTCTTGGTATGGACTGGTTAACCACACATTATGTGACAGTAAATTGTGGAAAGAAATATATTGAGTTGAGATGTGAAAATGGGGAAACTCTTCGTGTTGAATCAGATGAACAAGACAAGTCGCCGGTAGTGATCTCTCACATGTCAACCTAGAGGTATATAAGAAAAGGGTATGAAGCCTATCTTACTTTTGTGATGAATGCCAAGGAAACTGAGTTAAAGATTGAATCAGTCCCAGTAGTATGTGAGTACCCAGATGTTTTTCCCGAGGAGTTTCTAAGATTACCCCCGATTAGAGAGGTCGAGTTTGGCATCTAGTTAGCTTCCGATACTGTACTGATATCGATTGCTCCTTACAGAATGGCTCCAGCTGAATTGAAGGAGTTGAAGGCACAACTGCAAGAGTTGACGGACAAAGGCTTTGCTAGACCAAGTTGTTCCCCGTGGGGTGCCCTAGTATTATTTGTGAAAAAGAAAGATGGCTCTATGAGATTGTGCATAGATTATCGGCAACTTAATAAGGTAACTGTGAAGAACAAGTATCCATTGCCAAGAATCGATGACTTATTTGATCAATTGAAGGGAGCCACTGTGTTCTCTAAAATAGATTTAAGGTCATGATATTACCAGTTGAGAGTAAAAGATTCAGATGTGCCGAAGACGGCTTTTCGAATGAGGTATGGGCACTATGAATTTTTAGTCATGCCTTTTGGTTTAACTAATGCCCCGTCAGTGTTTATGGATCTAATGAACCGTATCTTTCGGCCATATCTAGATAAGTTTGTGGTTGTTTTTATTGATGATATATTGGTATATTCCCGAGATGAATCTGAGCATGCTGAGCACTTGAGGACCATTCTACAGATTCTACGAGATAATCAGTTGTATGCTAAGTTCAGTAAAAGTGAGTTTTGGCTCAAGGAAGTTGGATTTCTGGGACATATTGTCTCAGGAGAGGGAGTCCGAGTGGATCCAAGTAAGGTTTCAGCTATAGTAGATTGGAAATCGCCACAAAACGTATCTGAGGTTAGAAGTTTTCTGGGCTTAGCTGGTTATTACAGACGGTTCGTCAAGGGGTTTTCTATGATAGCGACACTAATAACAAAACTATTACAGAAAAACGTAAAGTTTGAGTGGACAGAAAAGTGCCAACGGAGTTTTGAGAGATTGAAGACAATGTTGACAGAGGCTCCAGCCTTAGTACAACCTGAGCCAGGAAAGGATTTTGTGATCTACAGTGACGCATCCTTAAATGGATTGGGATGTGTACTTATGCAAGAAGGCAAAGTGGTAGCGTATGCCTCCAGACAGCTAAAGCCACATGAGAAGAACTATCCGACACATGATTTAGAATTGGCTGCCATAGTTTTTGCATTGAAGATTTGGAGACACCATTTGTATGGTGAAAAATGTCGGATATTCACAGATCACAAAAGTTTAAAGTATTTGATGACTTAGAAGGAATTGAACTTAAGGCAACGAAGATGGTTAGAGCTGATAAAAGATTATGAGTTGATTATTGATTATCACCCAGGAAAGGCGAATGCGGATGCCGATGCTTTAAGTAGAAAATCCCTATTTGCTTTGAGAGCTATGAATACACGGGTGAGTTTGTCCGATGACGGTTCAATTCTAGCTGAGTTGAGGGCTAGACCAATGTTCCTTCAAGAGATTAATGAGGCTCAGAGAGATGACAGTGAATTGTAAGCTAATAGAGTTCAATGCGAGTCGGGTATTGAGTTTAATTTTTGAATCAGTTCAGACGGGTGTTTGATGTTCAGAGATAGAATCTGTGTGTCGAGGAATGATGAGCTTATTCGGAAGATTTTATACGAAGCACATAATAGATGTTTATCTGTACATCCGGGTAGTACTAAGATGGATAATGATTTGAAGAAATGGTATTGGTGGCCGAGTATAAAGAAAGATATTTCTGAGTATGTTTCAAGATGCTTGATTTGTCAACAAGTAAAGGCCGAACACCAAGTACCTTCGGGTTTGCTTCAACCTATAATGGTACCCGAATGGAAATGGGACCAAGTTACCATGGATTTTGTAACAGGTCTACCGTTGACCCCGAGTAAGAAAGATGCTGTATGGGTTGTAGTCGATAGACTTACGAAGTCAGCCCATTTTATACCTGTTCGAGTTGATTACTCACTTGTCAAGTTGGCAAACTTATATGTCTCAGAGATAGTAAGGCTCCATGGAGTACCGTTATCAATCATTTCGGATAGAGATCTGAGATTCACATCCAGATTCTGGAAAAAGTTACAAGAGGCCTTGGGCACAAGGTTAAATTTTAGTACGGCATTTCACCCCTAAACTGACAGTCAGTCGGAGAGGTTGATACAAGTACTTGAAGATATGCTTAGATGTTGTGTTCTTGAGTTCCAAGGTAGCTGGGAAAAATATCTACCGTTGGTAGAATTTGCCTACAATAATAGTTTTCAGTCGAGCTTGAAAATGGCACCTTATTAGGATTTATATGGGCGTAAGTGCCGAATGCCTTTATTTTGGGCTGAGCTCAAGAAAAATCAGATTCACGGAATTGATCTGGTTAGGGAAACCGAGGAAAAAGTAAGGGTGATTCGAGATTGCTTAAAAGCTGCTTCTGATCGACAAAAATCCTATTCGGACTTGAAAAGGAAAGAGATTGAATATCAAGTCGGTGATAGAGTATTCTTGAAGGTGTCGCCCTAGAGAAAAGTTCTAAGATTTGGCTGGAAAGGCAAATTGAGTCCAGTTTTATCGGACCATGTGAGATCACCGAGAGGATAGGGCCAGTAGCCTATTGGTTGGCTTTGCCACCTGAGTTAGAAAAGATTCACGATGTATTTCATGTATCTATGTTGCGATGTTACCGATCAGACCCTTCACATGTGATTACACCGATAGAGGTCAAGATACAACCGGATATGACTTATGGTGAAAAACCAGTTAAGATTCTAGCTCGGAAAGTCAAGCAATTAAGGAATAAAAGTATAGCTCTCGTGAAAGTCTTATGGCAGAGGCATGGGGTAGAAGAGGCTACTTGGGAGCCCGAGGAGGCTATGAGGAATCAATATCCAAACATTTTTATCGGTAAGATTTTCGAGGAGAAAAATCCCTAAGGGGGAAATTGTAACAACTCGACTTAGGGCCTAGTTAGAATAGTGGTGCGAGACCACAAATCCGAAGTAGAAATATGTGTTTAAATGATTTTACAAGGCTTATGAGATGTTTGCATAATTGTGTGAAAGTTTCATGAAGGAATTTTATTAGTTAGTGAATAAATTGTCCATTAGGACTAAATAGCAAAAATTAGGAAATATGAGATTCTAGAATATTTAAGTATGAAGTAGCATCATAAAAATTACTAGAGGTCCTTATTTAGTAATTAGACCATTACTAGTTATGATGGACAAAAATGGACACGGGAAGGAAAAATCTTAAGAAAGGGCATTAAGGGCATTTTGGTCATTTGGTAAATTAATGAATTAAAAAGGGAAAAAGAAGTAAAAAATGGTGTCCATCTTCTTCCCTAAGTGCCAAAAATTTGAGAGAAGCCATAGTTAGGGTTTTTCACATTTTCAAGCTCAAAGTAAGTGCATCCTAGCCCCATTTTTTAATGTTCTTCGTATTTTTGAAATCCTTGTAGCTCGGTTTAGCTATTTTTAGCTATATTTTGAGCTAGGGTTTATGTTCAAAAATTTACCCATGTATGACATGCATGTATTTTGATGTTTTATGGAAGATTATGAAAGTTTGATGTAGAGTAAACATCTTTTTCTAAATGATTTTCATGAAAAATGCATGAAAGGACTAAATTGTAAAAGTTATGAAAATGGTCATACATGAGTGAAATAGTAGAAACTTAAGGTTGCTATAGTTAATAAAATGGTTCGGCTAAGCTTAAAAAACAAACAAGTTGAATGAAAATTATTTTACGAGCCTAGGGGCAAAAGTGTAATTATGAGAAAGTTTAGGGGCAAAATTGTAATTTTTCCAAAGTATGAGTTATGAGTCAATTTAGTTAATATGAATATTAAACAAGTTAAATTGTCATTATAGATCAAGAAACGAGAAGCCCGGATCGAAACCGAGGCAAAAATAAAGTCAAGGACTAAATTGCACATCTCTACACATTTTGAGTACCGAGGTAAGTTTGTATGAAATTAAGGTTACATTTGTTGTTATGTTAAAATTTAATTTTTATTTTGTTGAAATGTATCTTCTTTACATGAAATGATCACTAATACTATGATGATAAAGTGAAGGAGAATAAGTAACCAAGTAAAAGTCCCGGTCGAAGTCTTAGAATAGCGATGATACCTATGTCATAAAATGAGCCAAGGAAAGCCCGTGTAAGACCATGTCTGGGACATGGCATTGGCATCAAGGAATCTAGGTCCCGTGTAAGACCTTGTCTGGGACATGGCATCGGCACTGAATGTAGATCCTGTGTAAGACCATGTCTAGGACATGGCGTCAGCATCGAATGAGGAAGGTCTCGTGTAAGACCATGTCTGGGACATGGCATCGACACCAAATAAGGAAGGTCTTGTGTAAGACCATGTATGGGACATGGCATCGACACCATATGAGGCAGGTTCTGTGTAAGACCATGTCTGGGACATGACTTCGGCACCAAAGGAAGAATTCGTGTAAGACCACGTCTGGGACATGGCATCGATATTAAGTTAAGGAAATTTTGTGTAAGACCATATCTGGGATATGGCATCGGAATATAAGGTGATCCCATGTAAGACCATATCTGGTATATGGCATTGGCATCAAGACATATGTTTGACAAGGTTGAGTATCCTCCGTTATTCCGGGAAATTCAACGGGCCAAGGAATTAAGTATGAGAAAGGTAATAGATGAGATAAGTAAGTAAAGTTGATGGTGAGATAAGTTGTATAAGAATGAATAAAAGATTTATGTAAGTTAAGAAAGATCAAGATTCACAAATTGATTACGATAGTTTAAGCGCTAAATCATGTGGTGAGTGATACAGGTACTATGAGTAAATACAATATAAGGTAACCCTAAAGTGATGGGTAAGTATGAGCAAAAGTAGGTATGAGTAAGTAAGCCTTAGCACATGAGTTTTATATGTTCTTATTCCATGATGGATGAGTTTAAATTTTCAAGCAATTGTGTTACTTCTTAAGATTTCATGCAAGCTTACTAAGCTATAAGCTTACCCTTCTCTTTTCCCTCTTTCCTTGTAGTTTCGCCAAGCTAGTTCGGGGATCGAAGGACGTCGGAGCTCGGATCACACTATCAACCTTCATTTTGGTATAGCAAAGTTGATTATTTTGAGTATGGCATGTATAGGAGTTTAGTCATTTTGAACCATGTCATATTGTGAGCTAAATGCTAGGTTATTAAATTTATGCATTCTTTTTGTATATGGCCATTTGAAATTGGTCGATATGTGATAAGTTTTATACCTTTAATGATAATGAGGTTATGCATTTTACGTTTATGAAATGGATGGAATAATTGAGTTGCTTGAGAATGTATAAGTGTGTTTACGTTTCAGGGAGGCAATTGGCTTGGAAAGTAGCCTATAATTGTCCACACGGGTAGACACACGGGCGTGTGTCTAGGCCGTGTGTCCCCTGCATCAATCCCTCGAAGAATATGATTCATCACACGGGCCATCACACGGGCGTGTGCCCTGGCCGTGTGCTATTAAAGGTTTGATGATGTCATAAACAGAGAGCTCCACGGGTGGGAGACACGAGCATGTCTAAGCCGTGTGAAGGACACGAGTTATAGACACGGGTGTGTGCTCAGCCATGTGAAATAAGTCAGTGTTAACCACGGGTGTCGAACACGGGCATGTCTTAGGGCACACGGGCGTGTCCCTTGGACCACACGGGCGTGTGGCCCTTGTCTAGGTAAAAAGTTTTTAAGAGCGTTAAAGTTCCCGGATGAATTTTGAAACCCTTCGAACATAATATTAGGGCCTCGTAGGCCCATTATATGCACGCTATGATTAAAAAGGAAAAGTTTTAAGTTGTAATGAAATTTTATGGCCCGAAAATGTATGAATAAGAAACGTTAAGTACGGTAATGCCTCGTATCTGGTCCCGGCGTCGGACTCGGGTAAGGGGTGTTACATAAGTATTACGATTCAACTTGTAAATTGTTTTGTAAAAATCTACCTACTCGTATCTGGACATGTGCATAACATAGCATACTAATCTGTCGT
Source organism: Gossypium sturtianum (assembly GCA_025698515.1). Classification (NCBI taxonomy): domain Eukaryota; kingdom Viridiplantae; phylum Streptophyta; class Magnoliopsida; order Malvales; family Malvaceae; genus Gossypium; species Gossypium sturtianum. The sequence continues at coordinate 61,309,147 of CM046952.1, forward strand.
AATTTGATATGTCAAACTAGGCTCTCCATTACACTCAAGGAGCTTATTCTCAAGAAATTTAAGTGTCTTTTATATGTTTTTATGAATTTTTAGTTCTAACTCTTAATAAATGTTTTTGCTGAGTTTTTCCCCTTTTGAGACCCGAATTTGCCAAATAGTGCCATGGGGAACCTAATGATGTAATTGAGTGTGTCTAGAGAGACTATAATGATCCAACATCAAGGAAACCATGATTTGGAGTGGGTTTTATGACAATTATGCCATGGAAGTCACAACACCCAAACCTTTCACCTTGATGACATAAAACTTCACAAAAAATCAAGATTGAAGCTTATTATCATTGGAGTCGCGATACGAGGGATGAATGTCACAAGATCGAGCCAATGTCGCGATACCGAGCCTTTGAAGTCATGATACCCATGAAGGTGTTGAAGTGAAGAATTTGAGGCCAACTCCAGTGATGTAGCAACACTGAGAAGTGGGTGCCGTGGCACCAAGACCCTTTAAACCCCCAAATTCACCACTGTTTTGGGTAACACAACACCAAAGCCTGGGTGTTGCGGTATTGCTGCCTTAAGGGGAAAAATTAGCTACAGGGGTAGTCTTTTTCCAAACACGTCACCCAATCAAAACACAGCTTGTAGGGGCATTTTAGTTAACAATTTTCTATTGTAATCAAAGGCTTAAATGCAAATTTTGGCTAAGAACTGAAGAGGCTGTGAACTTTACTTTCTTTTCATCTTTTTAGCTTTCTAGTTAGCTTTTTCTTCCTTTTCTAGGGTATAGTTTCAAGCTTTTTTTGGTTTTAGTGTTAGTTGGTTAGTTTTTATTGTAGCTTGGTCTTATTTGCATTTTGGTACTAAAACTCTCTTGGTATTTTCAGTTTAATCCATAACCTTTAATATAGCTCAACTCCATTTTCTTTTCTTAGATAAAAATATGAACTTTAGTGTTATTTTTCACCTCCATTATTGCCACCTTTATCTTCCTCAAGCAACTATCAAGAAAACACTAAGCTCTATTTATCCTTATTTTTTGTGATTATTTTAATGTATGCCTTGAATGTGTTTAAGGTTGTTTCTTGTGTGGAAATGATGTTGAGTAGATAAATTTATGGCGGTTGGTTGATGAAAATGTTATTTGGTTAGTTTTTGGTACAAAGACTAAATTGTAAAAACTGAACTAAATCGAATAAACTTCAAAACTTAGAATTGACGACTCTAGGGGAAAACATAGATAGGTGAGATTGAGAGGAGATCCTATTCAATACCAATTTGGTTGTCCTGATTTAGGTTGGTGATGTAACACCCTAAACCCAGCCTAGATGTCCAGTTCAAATTTAGAGAGTTACATCATTGATACTCAATTACCACACAAATAACAGAATAATACTAAACCATGCTTCACATAGTATTCATCAAAAATATTAGTTAACTGTATAATCTTCGAAAGTCATACTATCATAGTTTACCGAAACTCCTAACGTAATACTTAAATGAATGGTAAAAGCTTGACCGAGCTCTTGTGGCACTGACCCATTCAAGACTGAGAACCACCTGAAATCCAATTAAAAACAAAATGAGTTGTGAACTCAGTGTGTAAAAGAAGTTTGTTCAACTAATGCTCACTTATAAAATAATTTCGAATTCAAAGATTTGGTTCAATAAAAAAGTAATTTCAGTTCAGATTCAGAGCAAATTAGTTACATATATATATAAGCAATTTTAGTTCCATATACGATTCAGATAAGATTCAAATGCAATATTCCTACCCCCATCCGCTATACATCATCTTCGGCCATCACAACACACCATTAAGGACATTCAATGCCCAACCAACCCTGCACACCTTATAGTGTCCGTTTGACACTTTTACAGAGATGCAGCTTAGCTGCCAGATCAGAATGTGACAAAATGCTAGAATCAAGTTTATACACATTATGGCTTAGCCACGATTTCAGAACATATTACTTCCTTCTTCACAATATCCCAACCCATGCAAATGCAGAGAACAAATACCTGTATCATGTATTCAGTCATTCTAATTTATTTCACAAATAGATAAGATAGTTCAACATCAGAATCAGAATCATATTATACACATAACTATGTTATTCAGACATCAGTCTTAGAGTATCAGACAGTTCTCATATAACCAAATTCAATCATTCATACATTGAGGAGGCCAGTATCAGTGTTAAGCAACATTCACAACCTCAAAAATAGGTTTCGGGCTTTAATAACATGCCACACGGCCTGGTCACATGCCCATGTCCTTTGCCCGTCTGGTTCCAAAGCATAAACAATTAGTTACACGGCCTGGACACATGCCGATGTCCCTGCCCGTGTGACTTACACGGCCTGGGCACACGCCCGTGTCTCTGGCCGTGTGGTCTTGTACAACAAATAGTGAGTTACACAGCCCAGACACACGCCAGTGCGCATTGCCCGTGTGAACCCTGCATTAATATGGCCACACACGGCCTAGACACATGCCCATGTGCCTTACCCGTGTGGCCCCAAATCGATAAAAAATGAGTTACACAACCAACCACACGGCCATGTGGCTCACATGGCCTGGACACATAGCTGTGTGCCTGGCGTGTGGCATCGACAACCACCATTTTCGGCGACCAAAATTTTCAAAAATTAAGGTTTTCGGTAAGCACTTGGAGAGATTTTGAAGTAACAACAACGTAAAAGATCCTCGAAGCCTAAAATAATCATTCAATAACACAAATTAGCCATTTAATCAATAAAATTTCCCGATTATGCACTTAATGCCTATGTCGAAAGTTTCGACACGAAACCTTCAACGGAACCAAACTTACCGAAACTTCAGCACAATCATGGAAATTGTCGTGTTGCTATTCCTTATTGCTAATATTCTCGCCTATTAGGGAAACAAACGATCATTTATCAGAGATTTTTTCAACTCACAAAATACCCAATTCAAAGCAAGTTACGAAAATGAAGAAAACCGCATAAACGCTCACAATGATAGTTACTTACCCGATAGCCTTCTAACCAGTGACTAAGAACAAAATTTTCGTTAATCTCGTATCCCTCATGTTTCGATTAGCAAAATAAAATAAAACAAAAAAGAACGAAGAAGAAGATAGAAGTGACGAAGAAGAAAAGAAATAAAAAAATTAAAGAAGAAAGAACTAATGTTAATTAAACTACTAACTTCCAAGCAGATTTCTAACATTTGACAAAAAATTTCCTTATCATCCCCTTCGGGACTCGAACACGAGACCTAACAGAATACAAATGCTTAACCAATGAACCAGCAGGCTTATTCTTAGCACAGTTTCACACTGAATTAAACTTAACTAGGTAATGCATTATTAAGGGTTGCTTTTAAAATAACAAAACTTTTAACAATGCAACTCGAACTTCAGACCTTAAATGAAAAAGCAAAGCACATGACCACAGATACAGGAATTTAATTACTGCAGATTCTCACAATTAAATTCTTAAAATTTTAGGGTGTTACAACTCTCTCCCCCTAAAAGAAATTTCGACCTCAAAATTTTACCTGACTCAAATAGATATGGATAAAGCCATCGGATTGATTCTTCAGGTTCCCACATGGCTTCCTTAGTACTGTGGTTCTGCCACAAAACATTTACTAGAGGAAAAATTTTCTTCCTCAGCACCTTAACATCATGTTCCAAGATCTAAACTGGTTCCTCCTCAAATGTTAGATCCGGTCGCAACTCGATTTCGTCGATAGGGACAATATGCGATGGATCAGATCGATATCGTCTGAACATTGAGACATGAAACACATCATGAATTCATTCTAATTCTGACGATAACTCTAACTGATACGCAATAGGTCCAACACGCTCCAGAATACGGTAAGGTCCAATGAATCTCGGGCTCAACTTACCCTTGTGTCCAAATTTGAGAATCTTTTTCCATGGTGACACCTTTAAAAACACTTGATCACTTACCGAAAACTCAATATCCTTTCTTTTTAAATCCGCTTAAGACTTCTGTCGATCAGAGGCTACTTTCAGGTGATCACAAATCACTTTCACAATACTCTCAAATTTAGAAACCAGCTCAGGACCCAATATCCGGTGTTCACTTAATTCTGTCCAACATAATGGTGTACGACACTTACGACCATACAAGGCCTCGTAAGGTGCCATCTGAATACTAGACTGGAAGTTGTTATTGTATGCAAACTTCGACAACGGTAGATACTCCTCCCAACTACCCCGAAAGTCTAACACACAACTATGAAGCATATCTTCTAGAATATGAATGACGAACTCAGATTGTCCGTTGGTTTGAGGGTGATACGTAGTACTGAAATTAAGTCGGGTGCCTAAGGCCTCGTGAAGTTTCTTCCAGAACTGAGATGTGAAACGTGGGTCTCTATCAGAGGCAATTGAGACTGGGACCCCGTGTAGTTTCACAATTTCAGCAAGATACAGTTTAGCTAACTTCTGTAGGGAGAAATCTATTCGAATAGGAATGAAGTGGGCTGATTTGGTCAACCGATCAATCATGACCCAAACTGAATATTTCTTAGTGGGGGTTAAAGGCAACCCAGTAACAAAATCCATTGTTACCCTCTCCCATTTCCACTATGGAATCTTAACTGGCTAAAGCAATTCGGAGGGCAACTGATGTTCAGCCTTATCTTTTTGACACGTCAGACAGTGGGATACAAAAGTGACTACCTCCTGTTTTAGTCTGGGCCACCAGTAGAGCTCTCGGAGATCCTGATACATTTTGTTCCCACCATGATACATAGCATAGGGACTACTATGTGCCTCCTGTAGGATCGAATGCCTCAACTCCTTATCATTAGGTATACAAATCTGACCTTTGAAGCACAACACATTATCACTGTTCAAGCTAAAATCAGAAGTCTCGTTCGAACCAACATGTTGCAATCGCTGAACTTGGGATTCATCACTCAATTGTTTAGCTCAAATATACTCCACCCAAATCAGTTTAAACTGTAATTCTACTAACAAGCCCCCATTCTCAACCAAACTTAGACGAGCTAACATTGCTCTCAGAGTAGTCATCGCTTTACGGCTAAGGGCATCAGCTACCACATTAGCCTTACCCGGGTGGTACTCTATCGTGCAATCATAATCCTTGAGTAATTCAACCCATCTGCACTACCAAAGATTTAATTCTTTTTGAGTTAACAAATATTTGAGACTCTTATGATTGGTGTAAATGATACACCTTTCACCATACAAATAGTGTCTCCAGCCCTTCATAGCAAACACAGTCGCAGCCAGCTCAAGATCTTGCGTAGGGTAGTTACCCTCGTGTGTCTTAAGCTGCTGACGTGTAAGCGACCACCTTACCGTCTTGCATAAGCACACATCCTAACCTGACATATGATGCATCACTGTATACCACAAATTCCTGACCCGGTTCCAGTTAAACTAAAATAGGAGCCTGTGTCAGAACAGACTTGAGCTTATCGAAACTAGATTGTTGTGCCTCAGCCCACACAAACAGAGCATTCTTACGTAACAGCTTCGTTAAAGGTGATGTAATCAGAGAAAATCCCTCAACGAACCATCGGTAATAACCGGCTAAACCTAGAAAGCTACAAAGCTCATCTGCATTTTTCGGTTGCTTCCACTCAATTATAGCTTCTATTTTCTTGGGATCGACTCGAATCCCTTCCACAGTTACCACATGACCCAAAAAGGCAACTTCCTATAACCAAAACTCGCACTTACTGAACTTGGAATACAACTGTTTTTCTCGGAGTACTTGAAGTACAATACGAAGGTGATTATCATATTCAATTTCCGTTTTGGAGTAAAATAGGATCTCATCGATGAAAACCACTACAAATTGATCCAAGTACGATTGAAACACTTGATTCATTAAGTCTATAAACGCCGCCGGAGCATTCGTCAAATCGAAAGGCAGCACCAAGAACTCATAATGTCTGTAACGAGTCCTAAATGCGGTTTTGTACATATTAGCCTCCTTGACTTTGAGCTGATGGTAACTGGAGCGCAGATCGATTTTGGAGAAGACAGATGCTCCTCAAAACTGGTCGAACAAGTCATCAATCCTCAGAAATGGGTACTTATTCTTAATTGTCAACTTGTTTAACTGCTGATGATCTATGCACATGCTCATCGACCCGTCTTTCTTCTTAACAAATAACACTGATGCCCCCTATGAAGACACATTCAGTTGAATGAATCCCTTATCATGGAGTTCCTGAAGCTGTGCTTTTAGCTCGGTCAGCTCTTTCGGTGCCATGCGGTAGGGCGCAATGGACACCGGAGCAGTACCTGTAACAGATCAACCCAAACTCAACCTCTTTATCCGGAGGTACTCTGGGCAATTCCTCAGGAAAGACGTTCGAAAATTCCCTCACGGTGCGAATATCTCCCACCGAAAGTTTTGTAGAAACAGAACCGGATACGTAAGCAAGGTATGCCTCGTACCCTTTCGGACTAACTTATCTGCTACAAGAGCAGAGATTACATTAGAGAGGTGTAAACTGAAAAACATATAGGATTTTTCCTATGCAATTTATCACCTTTTTACTTAAATTCGTTGTTAAAACTAAGTAATTGTTTAATAAATTAATGAAATATGTGAAAATATGAAATTAAGACATAGAAATTATTAAAATGTGATTTTATGCTTTATTATATAGTTTTCATGCATAAAATGGCTTATTTTATATTTATTTGAACATATTATATTTTTAAGACATAAAATGGGCCATGCATGATTAAATTAAATAATAAAATTATAAAATTATAATTAATAATTCATTTTAAAATATTTCATTAATAATTTGGGTTTTAATTAATTAATTATTTTATTCTTTGGTCCTTTAATTTATTGAATTATTTTGGACACGTCTAATAGCTTTGTTGGATTACAAAAACCATCCAAATTGAAGACCAAGTCAACCCAATTTCGGCTACACATGGCTGTCCACATAAACCACTTTTTGGTTTAATTACACAAGGTCCTTGCAATGTTGAAGAAATTAGAGATTTGCCCGAAGATTTACATTTGACCGAGTCTCAGTCCTGAGTTGTTATGGCATTTAAATTACTTAAAAATCAAGAAAAATTCAACTCAAAATCCACTAATCATGGCCGGCCACTCATTGAAGAAGCTTGAAGAGACTAAACCTCTATATTTTTAGCAAACTACTCTCCTCTCTTCACCTATAAATAAGACTTCATTTCACCATTCCTAATCATCCCTCATCCCTCATCATTCTCTCTTTTCTCTTAATTCTCTTTAGCATTTTCCATTCCCCACGCCTAGCATCATCTCTTCATAGAGATTTTAGCAATTAAGCCTCTTAAAGAGCCCTTGGTCGGCCACCTTGAAAGCCATCAGCAAAGGAGCAAAGCGAAGGAGCCTCGTTAGTCAGAGTCTTGGGTGACAGCCACTTTGATTTGGGTTTAATCTTTCTTTTCTTTGATTTAATCTGAAAATGTTTGCTATGTGTTCTTTGTTCTTGTTTCAACAATGTTAGCTTAATTTTATTTAAGCTAGGATGATTTCATTGATTAAATAATATTTATTTGATTCATGCTTATAATGTTTGTGCCTCAATCGATCATGTTTTCAATTAAAATCAAGTCTCAGATTTCGTTCATACGTGATTGAAATGCACCGAATTAGCCGAGCGATCCTAACCTGCATTTACTCACTAGTGGACACATAACTGAAATGTGCAAGCTCAATTTAGATCCTAACCCGATTAAATTGCAGGATGCATAACAACTCTAACCAAAGCTCTGTTATCTACATAGTTGTTAGATTTGTGTGATTAAACTGTTTCAAACCTAACACGTCCCTATTACCTCACACGAATGCTAAGAAACCCTTAGAAAATAAGGATCAATAAAATGCATATTTACTAAGTAAAGGATTCCAAAATGACCTGATGTGGTTTCCAAACTCATGAAATATCGAGTTGCCATGGAATGTTTCTCTGAATGTTATTAAGCATGTTGATAATAAATTGAGTTTAATTAAAGTAATTGTCCTAGTTTATTTGTGTTATAATTGTTGCAAATTGTGTTTAATTTTGCTAAAATCTATTTCATTCATATAGTTTTCATATTTAGGATAATTTGTATTAGGGATCATTGCATTGAGTTTAATATATTTAATTTTAATCATCACTTCTCAATCATATTGTGTTTTTATTTACCAAGTTGTTAATATAATTTTACAATTAAGTGATTTAACACAAATACAATCCCTGTGGAGACGATAACTTGATACTTACTTATTACTTGATAACGACTGTGTACAATTGCACAAACCTACGCATTACAAGAGGTAATCTCAACGTTCACCAACCATGACCACCTCGTCATTCTCATTCGATCTTAGAGTAACTCTCTTGGTTGCACAATCTAGACTGACTCGATACTTAACGAGCCAATCCATTCCCAGAATCAAATCAAACTCATTAAAGGGCAATTCCATCAGATCAGCTGGAAATACCATGCCCTGGAGCTCTAGGGGTACCCACTTGTATACTCTATCAACTCGATTTGACTGACCCAAAGGACTAATCACAGAAAACTCTCTAGCACTATTTTCAGCAGTTAAACCCAGATTTGCAGAAACAACACTAGCTATGTACGAGTGAGTAGAGCCAATATCAATGGGAGCATAATACAGAATAGAATGAATAAATAAGGTACCTACAATGACATCAGCATCATCGCTCTTCTTGCGGCGTCTCGTTACATAAACCAGTGCTGGTTGACGAGCCTCAAATTGACTTGTACCTCTACTCGGTGCCCTCTGTCCTCTCCCCGAACTATTACCGCCTCTACAAGTACTGCGACCTCTAGGTGGTTGCTGAACCACTCTCGAAGACTGAACAGAACCCAGAGTCGAAGTCTGTGCTGTAGCTGGTACCTGATCTGGTTGACAAGGGTAATCACTAACTCAATGCTCCATCGACCCGCAACGGAGGCATGCTTCTAACTTTCTCCAGCACTCGCCCGGATGGCGCTTCCCACAATCACTACACAGCTAAATCTCAGTCACTATAGCTGGTGCCTCAACCCTTGGGGGCCGATCAAACCTCACCCGCTTCTTAGGGCCCTGACTAGAACCAGGGGGACCCGAATCCCTCTTAATCTTACTCTGATCCTTCTCACAATCACGCCACTCGCGCTCAGTGCGCTTCACTTCTTCCACTATCTTTACTTTGTCAACCAGAACTGTAAAAATCCGCTCCCCCTGAGGGGCTATCAAAACCCGTAGATCATATCTCAATCCCTCCTCAAATTGCACGCACTTGTCGTAGTCAGACGCTACTAAAGTCTTGCATACCTACTCAGTCGCAGAAACTCGGCTTCATATTCAACCACAGATCGGTCGCCCTGAACTAGGCTCATGAAATCACATCGGCGAGCCTCAACGTAACTCGCCCCCACATACTTACCCTGGAAGGCGTTCTTGAAATAATCCCAGTTAACCTATCCGGGCTGAATACCTTGCTCAACTGTCAGCCACCACTGATAAGCTTCGTCCCAGAGTAGGGACACAGCACCCCTCAATTTCTGAGTGGGAGTATAGTCAACATCTTTCATAATATGCTCGGTAGCCTCGAGCCACTATTCAGCAACAGTAGGAGCGACTCCTATGACGACCCTGAATAATTCAGCCCCATTTGACCGGAATCATTTAGCAACCGACCCTCGACCTCCCGATCCCGAATGGGTCCCTGTGACCCTCTCCAGTGCTCGAATCCTGGCATGGGACAGTGCGTCGTCCCCAACCGTCGGAGTCTGGAGCTCTGTCTCTGTAGTGGGAGAACCAACAGTCTCGCTGGTCTCCAGATTGGGCATACTACCCATAGAGGATTACTACGCTCGAGCTCCTCCTCAGCGTCCTCGACGCCCCCGAATACCACATCCACGACTACCGCGCGAACTCATTATGGCAATCTAGCTACAATATTAGAGTTCACAGATCAGTTCAGACATCCAACATGATGATTTCACTAGTTCACATCAAAACATTTAACCAAACAACGGTTTAGGTATTATAATCTTTATAACAGAACAAAAATACTTACAGGGTCAGCGTCGGAGGCTCGGTCATTCACTAAAGTTTCTGTGCATCCATATTAATTTAGATACTAAGTTATCACTCAACTACTTTTCTCACACATTATGAGCCCAAACACAGTCCGAGTGTTGACAAACATGGCTTTGATATCACTAAATGTAACACCCTAAACCCGACCTAGACGTCCAGTCCGAGAGTTACATCATTGATACTCAATTACCACACAAATAACACAATAATACTAAACCGTGCTTCGCATAATATTCATCACAAAGATTAGTTAACTGTATAATCTTCCAAAGTCATACTATCATAGTTTACCAAAACTCCTAATGTAATACTTAAAATAAAGGTAAAAGCTTGACCGAGCACCCGCGGCGCCGACCCATTCAAGACTAAGAACCACCTGAAATCCAATCAATAACAAAATAAGTTGTGAACTCAGTTCGTAAAATAAGTTCGTTCAATGCCCACTTATAAAATAATTCTGAATTCAAAGATTCGGTTCGATAAAGAAGTAATTCCAGTTCAGATTCAGAGCATATTTGTTACATATATATAAGCAATTTCCGTTCCATATACGATTCAGATCATATTCAGATGCAATATTCCTACCCCCATCTCCTACACACCGTCTTCGGCCATCCCAACACACCGCTAAGGACATTCAATGCCCAACCAACCTTGCACACCTTAGAGTGACCGTTTGACACTTTTACAGAGACGCAACTTAGCTGCCAAATCAGAATGCGGCAAAGTGATAGAATCAAGTTTATACGCATTGTGGCTTAGCCACGATTTTGGAACAGATTACTTTCTTATTTATAATATCCCAACCCATGCAAATGCATAGCACAAATACTCGTATCATGTATTAAGTCATTCTAATTAATTTCACAAATAGATAAGACAGTCCAACAGCAAAATAAGTATCATAGTATACATATAAATATGTTATTCACACATCAGTCTCAGAGTATCAGACAGTTCTCATATAACCAAATTCAATCATTCATACATTGAGGAGGCTAGTATCAGTGTTAAGCAATATTCACAGCTTCAAAAACAGGTTTCGGGCTCCAGTAACATGTCGCACGGCCTATTCACACGCCCATGTCCTTTGCCCGTGTGGTTCTGAAGCATAAACAATGAGTTACACGAACTAGACACACGCCCGTGTCCTTGCCCGTGTAACTTACACGACCTGGGCACATGCTCGTGCCCCTAGCCGTGTGGTCTTGTACCTCAAATAGTAAGTTACATGGCCCAGACACATGCCCGTGCCCGTTGCCCATGTGAACCCTGCATTAATATGGCCACACACGGCTTAGACACACGCCAGTGTGGCCCCAAATTGATAAACAGTGAGTTACACGGCCAACCAACACGGCCTTGATACACACCCGTGTGCCTGGCCCTGTGGTATCGACAGCCACCATTTCCGGTGACTGAAATTTTCAAAAATTAAGGTTTCCGGTACGCGCCTGGAGAGATTTCGAAGTAACAACAATGCAAAAGATCCTCGAAGCCTAAAACAATCATTCAGTAACAGAATTTAGCCATTTAATCAACAAATTTCTCGATTACGCACTTAATGCCTATGTCGAAAGTTTCGACACAAAACCTTCAACGGACCCAAACTTACCGAAACTTCAGCGACAATCACGAAAATTGTCGTGTTGCTATTCCTTATTGCTAATATTCTCACCTATTAGGGAAACAAATGATCGTTTATCAAAGATTCTCGCAACTCACAAAATACCCAATTCAAAGCAAGTTACGAAAACGAAGAAAATCGTAGAAACGCTCACATTGACAGTTACTTACCTGATAGCCTTCTGACCAGTGACTAACAACAAAATTTTTGTTAATCCCATATCCCTCATGTTTCGATTAGAAAAATAAAATGAAATGAAAAAGAACGAAGAAAAAGATAGAAGTGACGAAGAAGAAAAGAAATAATAAAATTAAAGAAGAAAGAACTAATGTTAATTAAACTCCTAACTTCCAAGCAGATTTCTAACATTTGACAAAAAAATTCCTTATCGTTCCCTTCAGGACTCGAACATGGGACCTAACAGAATACAGATGCTTAACCAGTGAACCAGTAGGCTCATTCTTAGCACAGTTTCACACTGAATTGAACTTAACTAGGTAATGCATGATTAAGGGTTGCTTTTAAAATAACAAAACTTTTAACAACGCAACTCAAACTTCAGACCTTAAATGAAAAAACAGAGCACAGGACCACAGATACAGGAATTTAATTACTGCAGATTCTCACAATTAAATTCTTAAAATTTTTGGGCTTTACAGGTGAGGTCAGAGATACACTAGACTAAAATGTCTAGTTTGGTAAAATGGAGACCGAAAGCTAAAATTGAGCCAATTAGAAGTTTAGGCTTTTTAAATCCCGAATGTAAAGACTAACCATCAAGATTAAAGCCAACCAACCAATTTGCTTATTGAATTATTTATTGCTTAATTTTTATTATTTTACAATGTGGTCCTTTTTAGTGTTAGGTAATTAATTAGTGTAATTAACCTTAATTATGAATTGTCGTAATATAGGACTTAGCGAGTAGTTATCTAGACTTCTTGGTTGCATGCTTGTTGCTTAGGAATCACTTAGTCCCTGAACTCTCTTGGGTTCAATCCTTGGAAAATTCGAGTGTTCCATTATAACACAACAAATATTACAAATCGACTTGTCACATTTGTAATACATTGCTAGATTATAATTTTTTTTTTTTACTCATAGCCCTGATGCATGCATGCCAGGGCGCGGTCACATACATGAGACTTCCTACTACAGAAGTATAAGGAACCTTCTCATGTTTTCTCTTTCTTTTGTTGTCTTTGCATGGTCCTCCAAAGGAAGATGAAATCCTGATACAGAGGGCTGAGTTCCCTTCTTAGAATCAGTCATTTCATAATGTTCCAATACTTGTCTATGTATGAAGCTTGTGATAATGCTATCACAGTATTCTTTCGATCCCTTAGGATTCAAATACCTAGAACAAAATTATCTTTCCCCAATTCCTTTATGCTAAAATGTTGAGTTAACCACAGTTTAACCGATGACAATGTCCCTACATCATTTCCAATGAGTAGAAGTCCATCGACATATAGAAAGAGAAACACCACCTTTTCGTCCCCAATATGTTTATAAACTCAAGCTTTATCTACATTTTTCTCAAATCCAAAAGTTTTGATCGCTTGATCAAATATTTGTTTTCATGAGTGAGATGCTTGCTTAAGTTCATATATGGATCTAAGAAATATACAAAATTTATGCTCATTTCCTTTATATATATCCGGTGGGTTACATCATATAGATGTTCTCTTCAAGATAGTCGTTCAAAAACATTGTCTTGACATCGATTTACTAGGTCTCCTAATCAAGAGCTGTTACAATGGATAACAATATGTGGATCGACTTAATCATGGAAAGGAAAGAGAAGGTTTCTTTGTAATTGATACCTTCTTTCTGAGGATAACCTTTTGCCACAAATCTGGCCTCATAAGTTTCCACTTTTCCATCCGTAATTCTTTTCTTCTTGTAGATCCACTTACACCCTATGAATTTTATCCCTTCTGGTAACTTTACAAGTTCCCACACTAAGTTGAATTGCATAGAATCCATCTCAGCTTTCATAGCTATTTCCTAGAGCTTGGAATCAACACTTTGCATCGCTTCATCAAATGTAAGTGGGTCATCATATTCCTATTTGACAGACTTAGTGTTTAGAACACTTCCCCTAGATTAGAAGAACTCAGGCTTACGAGAGACCCTCCCACTATGACGAAACTTTGACCACCACCAGAAGTGTGAACATCTGGACTGGAAATACTGCAGCAAAAAGATGAATAATAAAATAGTGGTTTCCGTAAGTATATGGGTCAAATTGTAATATAGTAAAGTGTTACAACGAAACACTTTGGGAAGTATTTCGATGATCGTACCTAAAGGATTGCAGATGGAGAAATTTATTATTAAATTAATTACAGAAAAACATTACTAATCTAATTGAGTCACAGGTTAGTAGTGTTGATGAAGAACTAAAATATTAATTAAACTAAAATAACCTACTGGAATATCCTATTCCTAGTGTTGATGATGCGAGTTTTCGACCTATGATTGATTAAATCCCTAATTATCAATTAAATTGCAAATTACCCTCATCTGAGTTATTTACCATCCTTATCTAATAATGCCCTTTCAGTCTCATTGTAACACCCTTCACTCGTATTCAACACTGGAATAGGGTTACGGAGTATTACCAAACTTATAATACAATTAAACATTTATTTCACATACATTTTCGAATTTCAAATAAATATCATTCAATTTCCATCACATTGTCCCTATTACGAGCCTACAAGACCCAAAACATTCATTCGGGGTGGTTCAGGACTAAACCGATAACTCAAGTGATTTTTACGAGACTTAGAAAATTTTACAAAATACAGGGGACACACGCTCGTGTGACCCGGCCGTGTCTCTCACACGGCCGAAGACACGCCCGTGTCACAGGCCGTGTGGACATTCGAAATAGGAGCACGTGACCGTGTCCCAGCCCGTGTCTAACCTTGTGTAACTCTCTGACTTGGGTCACACGGCCAACACACACGCCCGTGTGCTAGGTCGTGCCAAACTTGTAGGGTATACTGACTTATGCCACACGGCCTATCACACGCTCGTGTGCTAGGCCGTGTGGAGCATACTGACTTGGGTTCTAATTCAACACTAGGGGATGCACGACTGTGTAATATGACCGTATGTCACACACGACTGAGATACACGCCCGTGTCTATGCCCGTGTGGACAAAAATAGGCTATTTACCAAGCCATCTTGCCACCCAAATTTACACAAAACAACGCCAATCCAAATGGCACAATTCATTGCATAAAAATAGGCATTCTATTAACTTCATTCAAGTATTTTTCGTACCATTTCAATACCAACTAATCCAAAACACATCAATACCATAATATGCCACTCAATTTATATCAAAACTCATAATCTCAAATCTTCATTATGAACATTTCAAATTTTGCATCATTTAGTCTAATTTCACAAGCATACCAAATTCAATTCTCAACCATTTAGTACCCCTAATTACCAATATCAACAAGCATAACATATCCATCATTAACACACAACCAAAGTCATAAGCACATATATATATACACAACCAAATCACCCAAATTAAGCCAACTCTCATGGCTATATACCAAACCAAAACATTAACATTTACAAGCCATTTCATATGACTAAATTCATTACCAAACTATATATCAAAATGACCATAATCCTATACATGCCATATATCCATAAACTTAGATTCAAAAGTACCAAAATGATAGTAGGATAGTGTGATGAAGTATCCGAGGGTCCCCGAATTCGAGCTAGCTTGATTTCACTATAAAACACGGAAAATAAAACAAAGTAAGCTATAAAGCTTAGTAAGCTCATATGAAGATTATAAGCAAAACTCATCATTTAATTTACCATTCAAAATATGCATATAACATACCACAAAATAATTAACCACAATGTTAATATGTATTCTGATAAACCGAAATAGTAACATATTTTAGGCCCACATTTAGTATGCTTTTGGATGAATTATCCCTTATTTTATGTAATTTGGTGCTCTTAATCCTTTCTTTTCATGATATATACTCAGGAAAGCACCAGGGGATGAAAAGAACGCAAAACGGGCTTAAAACGGGACAAATGGGCCAAAGCATGAAATCGACACGGCCTGGACCAAAGATCACACGGTCGTGCCTCACTGATCATCTAGAACACAGTCTTCCCTCAATTCACACGGCCGTGTCTCATTAAAGAAACTCGAACACGGCCTGTCTACGATTTACACGGGCGTGTGCCATGGCCGTACCTCTACCGTGGAGAAGAGAAATTTCATTTGGGAAAGGATACTTAGGGAGAAAGAAACGTATTTCAAAAGCCTATAAATACACCCTAAGTATGACCTGAAAAGGGGAGCCCAAAGCTATCGTCTAGGGGCATCGTGCTAAGCCAGAGAAGGCAGATTTGTGGGGATTCACTCAGGGATAGCCAGTTGATCCATCTCAAGAAGCCAGAGTTATACTCAAGACGGAGGATCTCCTCTTCAATTCCTTCAGGGGGTTTTAGGGATTTCTTATGTTTTGTTTTATCTTTTCTCTTGAGATGTTTTCCTTTATTGTTATGAACTAAACCCTTCGGATACCCGAAGGGGATGAAACCTATGATGAATCTTGTTATTTGATTATTTGAATTATATGATAAATGCTTAGTTTGTTCTTAATTATGTGAGCTTAACCCAAATTTAATGTGCTTAGGTGGAGGAGGAATAGACCCTGCCTAAGAGTAGATCCAACATAATTAAGCAGAGTTGATCGCACGCCTAGAGATAGGGTGACAAGATTTTGCCGGATTAGGGTGAAACCTAATATGGGAGTCCACAGATCGATTTACTGCTATTCTAGGGGGTTATTATAAGAGAACGAGAGTTCCACTAATTAACCTAGGGTTAGACGTTATTCGCCTCGAGAGAGGGTTTAATATACGTTAGGAAGTCTTATGGATCAAACTAAGTTAATAAAATCATATGGTTCAGTGATAGATAACAAGTGAAGTCTAGGTGGATTCTTCCTAGGGTATCGTCGAAATCAACTGAGTTTTCCAAAGTTATTTTCAAAATTCATTCTTCTTTGTCTTAGAGTCTTTAGTTTAGTAGTTAATTAATTTAGATTAATAAACAAACTTCACTTATTTTAGGCTAAATAATAAAAAGAAAGTTAGTATTAGTACTTTTAGTTCCTTTGGGTTCGATAATCCCGTCTTGCCTAAACTATACTACTGTTCGATAGGTGCACTTGCCTTTAATTGTTGTCAGATTTAGTTTCCAGGTTCGATCATTCTTTTATAAATTTTAAAACTCTGATTTACAGCGATCAAGTTTTTGGCGCCGTTGCCGGGGAACTAAAATATTAAGAATACTCTATTTTTATTACTTTAGCCATTATTTTTATTTTTCGCAATTTATTTTTATTTTTAGTTTTAATTTTAAATTTGCTAAACTTTCTTTCTTTCTTTTCCTCGCATGTACCTTTAGTTTATGACTAGAAGGAACCCGAGAGGACCTTTAGAATACGACAGTGATATTGAAGCTATCGCTCGAAGAAATCACAGAGAAATTAGGCGAGCCCTAAATTACAAAGGAGAGCGAGAAGACAGATCCAATCCTACTGAAGGGATGGACGAAAATAATCTTCCACCACAAGATGTGGGAGAAAATAATGCTCCTCGTACTATGTTTGATTATGCTAAACCTCATTTAACAGGAGCCGAATCTAGTATTGTTAGGCTCGCTATAGTCGCTAATAATTTTGAATTAAAGCCTAACACTATACAAATGATTCAACAGTTTGTTCAATTTGATGGTTTGCAGGACGAAGATCCAAACACTCATATAGCTAACTTTTTAGAGTTCTGTGATACCTTCAAAATAAATGGCGTTTCTGACGATGCCATACGTCTTCGGCTATTTCCCTTTTCACTAAGAAATAAAGCCAAACAGTGTTTAAAATCGTTACCACGAGGATCAATCACTACATAGGATCAAATGACCAAAAAATTTCTATTAAAATATTTCCCACCGGCCAAAACGGCCAAATTACGGAATGATATCTCTTCTTTTGTGCAGATGGATTTAGAAACATTATACGACGCATGGGAGAGATACAAAGATATCTTGAGGAGATGCCCACACCACGATTTACCTTTGTGGCTCCAAGTCCAAACTTTTTATAACGGTGTGAATCCTTCAACGAGGCAATTAATTGATTCAGCCACCGGTGGAACTTTGAACAACAAAACTCTAGAAGCAGCCTACGAATTTATAGAAGAGATGTCGCTGAATAACTATCAGTGGCAAGTTACAAGAACAAGGCCAACAAAAACAGCCGGAGTTTACAACCTCGACGTAGTAACCATGCTATCAAATCAGGTAGAGTTGATGAATAAGAAGATTGATAGTTTGTGTTCTTCGCAGGTACATCCAGTCATGCAATACGGCACAAGTGGAACCGTGGCGAATTCTAAGTACCCACCATACCAACCAGAGAGCGAACAGATGAACTATATAGGTAACAATTTCAGATCTAATAATAACCCATATAGTAATAATTATAATCCAGGTTGGAGGAACCACCCAAATTTTTCGTGGGGAGGACAAGGAAATCAAAAAAAATCAAAGACAACAACCTCCTCAAAATTTCCAAAATCAGCCCTATCCACAGGAAAAGAAGCCAAATCTTGAAGAAACGTTGAACAAATTCATAGCATCCAAAGAAGACCGCTTTAAAAAAAGCAAGCAACACTCGAAACTCAACAAACATCGATCAAAACGATCGAGAACCAAGTTGGAGGACTTACAAAGGCAATCAGAGAAATTACCCAGTCAGTCGGAGAAATTGCAAAGCTATTATCCGAACGACCGCAAGGGTGTCTCACCGAGTAATACCAAATTAATCCAAATGAGTAAATCCAAGCCATAACAACTCAAGAAAGCGAAGAAGTAGACGAACCTACCCAACACAAGGAAACGAGGTAGAAAAGGTAAAGTTGAGGTAACACAAGACAAGCCAAAACCGTAATCAAGGAGTACCAACCTCGCGTACCTTACCCCGAGGCATTAAGAAGAGACGACACGGAAGAAACAGCTTCGGTAAGTTTCTTAAACTTTTAAAGAAATTACATATTAACTTACCATTACTTGAAGCTCTTTCGCAGATGCCGATTCTAGGAAATTTTTAAAAGAGCTTCGACAAACAAATGGAAGTTAGACGAGTCGTCACATGTGGAACTTAACGCAAAGTGCTCAAAGCAATTCTCCAAAATAGGCTACCACAAAAGCTAAAAGATCCAGGAGTTTTACAATTCCATGTTTAATTGGTAGACTAACTGTTGATAATGCGTTAGTTGATTTAGGGGCAAGCATAAATGTCATGCCTTATAAATTGTTTAAGCAATTAGGTCTAGGGAAACCCAAACAAACTAGGATGAGCATTCAATTAGTGATAAAACTATTAGAATTCCTAGGGTATTATCGAAGATGTTCTTGTAAAATTGATGATTCGTTTTCCCAAAGAGATTTTGTTGTCTTAGACATGGATGAGGATAATTCGATCCCCTAATCTTAGGAAGACCCTTTTTAGCAACTGCCAGGACTAAAATTGATGTTGATGCAGGAGAACTCATACTTTGCATAGGTAATGAGACAGTCACCATCAAGGCTCTCGATTCGGCTAGAACATCGAGTAATCAAGGTGAGAACGTAATTTCTCTGATAACCATTAGGTTAACCCTTATTTTCGTGAAGCACCACCAAATAATACAACCAACCTCGATCCTCGCACTTTTATGCCAACAAATAAATAACTAATGAAGATCGAGGGATTCAGTTCGATGATCTAGACGAGTGGAAGACACACTTCAAGGAGAAATTAGGGATACACGACGAAGAACTGGAACCACACAAGATAAAACCAAAGGAGCCCCCAAAAGAGCTAAAAGGAACAACAAACCACTTCAAACTAGGGGACCAGGTACTTGTTAGATCAGGCAGATCCTCGAATATCTCCTCCGGACCCTAGCACAAACAAAGAAATACCTTTTAGGGTAACCAGTGTTTTCCCACACGGAACAGTCGAGGTAAGTAATCCTATTTTTGGTACTTTTACTATAAACACATCTCGACTTAAATTTTTTCACGAAGACGCAAATGATAGCATGAGGAAGGACTTCCAACTCCTCAAACCACCCTGACAAAGCGAACGAGAGGAGAGTCTAGCTTAAGACTATAAATGAGTGCTTCTCGGGAGGCAACCCGAGCACTAACATAATTTATTCTCATATTTCGCTTTAAATTTATTTTTCTTTTCTTCTTTTCTTTCTAAACACTTTGTTATAAACTAACAAGGTGCGAATTCAGACACACACGCTGACCACACACCGCGGCCAAGTGGCGTGGTATGTGTGGACCATAAGAATCCCCGCGCATCGACATAGCGCGCAGGCCGTGCGAATCAATTTCAACTACTTCTGGACGTCACGGATCCAACCACTACACCACAGGCATCGACAAAGGGGCACGGCCGTGCCCCATAACCGTGTGAAGCTACTGACTTTCCAACCACGGGCAGAACATGCTCGTGCCTTAAACCCGTGCCAACATACTGACTTGTCGAACACAGGCTAGACACGAGCGTGGGGTAATCGACACGCCTAGGAACACGGCCGTGCGATGCAGCCGTGTGAATCGAAACACCCTAAACCCACGGGCGTGGTAAATTGCCAGACCTGAGATTCTATTTAAATACCATACCCCTCTCCTTTCTCTCCTTACCTATTCTTCTTCTTCTTCCTTCCTTTCTTTTCTCCCTTTTGTTTCTTTTTCCTTTTCCTAATAAATCCTCAGACTCTTGAGCTAAAACAAAATCATATCCATGGCAAAGAAGCGTAAAAGGCCAATCTCCTCAAAGGAGACTGATTCACCTGAGTTCATGCCGGCAGCTTCATCCAAGCAACAAGCCAAGGGTCTTTGAGACCAATTATCTGTTCTTTTATTTTTATCTTCTCCTTTATTTTCTTTATCTTTACTTCTCTTCTACTTAATTTAAGTTTATTTTGTTTTAGTTTCTTGTTTTTAGGTTCTTAAGGCTGCTTGGAATCACGCCACTTCCACCATCACCAACAACTCCGTCACCTTCAAAGTCACACCCACCTCTCGAACCATCTACCATAAGGATTCTCAAGCCCCTTTATATTTTAAATTTAGTTTATTTTCCTTCTTAGTCTCCTTCTCTTTATCTTTCTTGTCTTTAATTTTATTATTAGTATATTATTAAGGTTTCTTTAGATTTCTTGGCTAATCCTACATGAGCCTCCCAATTTCTTCACTAGCGCAGGTTCGTCATCCAGACGGCCCATCACCACCACCAAAGACACAATCTCCTCTCAAGGAGCCATCCGAAAACTCAGGGAGTTTCACTTCTTCCCATATCTTATGATTTTATAATGATATTATCTATCTTTGTACATTGAGGACAATGTACATCTTAAGTGTGGGGGTGAATCTTAGATATTCCAAACTTTTGCATTATTCTCAAATCCTCGAATTTAGTCTTGTTTGAAAGTAAATTACTCATATTACTAATTAGGATGAAATTTCGATGATTTATGATTTTTATTGATATGTTTTAGATTAAGTCATTGATAATTGTGCATTGATAATTAAATTCTAAGAATACTAGAGAATCAAGCATGATAAGTCTATTTTTCGTAAATTAAAAATTTACTAGGTTGTCAAACCGAGTTTAAATGTTATCTTGAAGTTTGAAATTTACGAGGTTGACATCAAAATACCCATAATTTTTGTGAGTTTTTGAACCTTATAGAGCATATATTCTTTTTCTTGCTCACTTTATTGATTATGAGTATGTCAACACTGATTTGTTATTCTAGAACTTGCATCGATTATACATGTCGAGACCACACTTTTTGATTTGATACACAGAGATGATAAAGGCACCTAGGATTTAACCCACTAACTCCATTAAAAAGCCTACCTTCACAATTAACCCCTAGTGAACCCCTTTTAACCCTAATAACCCTTTTTATTGACATAACCGTTAATATTAACCCAGAACCCCTTTGTTTTTGTTATCACCATTCCTTTTGACTACCCTTATATCGAGATTTGATCTGATTAGTTGCCTAATTATGAATTTTAGCAGTTTATCCTTTATTATGTATTTAGTTTGTTCTTAAAAAAAATTGAAAGTATATTCATTATTCATCATTAGTTGCGATTAAATGAGCTTGTACGCTTAAATTCCAAGTATCGAAGAAGAAGCTCGTATTATTGGTATTATTAGTTTTCAATTGATGTAATTATTATTATTAGTTCGTTAGTTCTTAGTTCTTAGTTAGTTAATTTGTCAATTCAATCTCGATTCTAACCCTCTAATTCAGCCTTACTCCACACCTTAACCCTAACCCCGTTACAACCCTAACAAAGACCTTTTGATTTGTGTTTCATCTCATATTTCAGTGGTGGAGATTTGATTTTCATGCAAGCCTATGGGATTAACTCTTCCTGTTCGACTTTTGAGTGCCTAAATTTTGAACCTTAAACACTTTGAGTGATTTGAGTGGATCTTTTGTGAGGATGTCAATCCTTGTCGGTTTCAAATTAAAGGTAATTATTTAGATGAAGGGAGACGCCTAAGTTTTCGAGCTACAAAATCTATGACTTATATTGTTTGAATTTTTAGGACACTTTGAGTTGAATCATCCATGTATAAATTATGTATGAATTATGATGAGACACTATCAATAGGAATTATGAATTACAGGAAGTTCGTTTTAATTGTAAGTTGAGAATTTTGCTTGAGGACAAGCAAAAGCTTAAGTGTGGGGGTATTTGATAAATCGAAATAGTAACATATTTTAGGCCCACATTTAGTATGCTTTTGGATGAATTATCCCTTATTTTATGTAATTTGGTGCTCTTAATCCTTTCTTTTCATGATATATACTCAGGAAAGCACCAGGGGATGAAAAGAACGCAAAACGGGCTTAAAACGGGACAAATGGGCCAAAGCATGAAATCGACACGGCCTGGACCAAAGATCACACGGTCGTGCCTCACTGATCATCTAGAACACGGTCTTCCCTCGATTCACACGGCCGTGTCTCATTAAAGAAACCCGAACACGGCCTGTCCACGATTTACACGGGCGTGTGCCTTGGCCGTGCCTCTGCCGTGGAGAAGAGAAATTTCATTCGGGAAAGGATACTTAGGGAGAAAGAAACGTATTTCAAAAGCCTATAAATACACCCTAAGTATGACCTAAAAAGGGGAGCCCAAAGCTATCGTCTAGGGGCATCGTGCTAAGCCAGAGAAGGTATATTTGTGGGGATTCATTCAGGGATAGCCAGTTGATCCATCTCAAGAAGCCAGAGTTATACTCAAGATGGAGGATCTCCTCTTCAATTCCTTCAGGGGGTTTTAGGGATTTCTTATGTTTTGTTTTATCTTTTCTCTTGAGATGTTTTCCTTTATTGTTATGAACTAAACCCTTCTGATACCCAAGGAAGATGAAACCTATGATGAATCTTGTTATTTGATTATTTGAATTATATGATAAATGCTTAGTTTGTTCTTAATTATGTGAGCTTAACCCAAATTTAATGTGCTTAGGTGGAGGAGGAATAGACCCTGCCTAAGAGTAGATCCAACATAATTAAGCAGAGTTGATCGCACGCCTAGAGATAGGGTGACGAGATTTTGCCGGATTAGGTGAAACCTAATATGGGAGTCCACGGATCGATTTCTTCGCTATTCTAGGGGTTATTATAAGAGAACGAGAGTTCCACTAATTAACCTAGGGTTAGACGTTATTCGCCTCGAGAGAGGGTTTAATATACGTTAGGAGTCTTACGGATCAAACTAAGTAAATAAAATCATATGGTTCAGTTGATTGATAACAAGTGAAGTCTAGGTGGATTCTTCCTAGGTATCGTCGAAATCAACCGAGTTTTTCCAAAGTTATTTTCCAAATTCATTCTTCTTTGTCTTAGAGTCTTTAGTTTAGTAGTTAATTAATTTAGATTAATAAACAAACTTCACTTATTTTATGCTAAATAATAAAAAGAAAGTTAGTATTAGTACTTTTAGTTCCTTTGGGTTCGATAATCCTGTCTTGCCTAAACTATACTACTTTGTTCGATAGGTGCACTTGCCTTTAATCGTTGTCGAGTTAGTTTCGTGTTCGATCATTCTTTTATAAATTTTAAAACTCTGATTTACAGCGATCATATTCAGACATCTATATAACTGTGAGCTCAATTCTTTTATATGTTCAATACATATATAGATTCTGTACATACCTGTACTAATACGTATCTATTCACACCATTTCATATCTTTGATACACCGGTTAAACCATCCAAAATACTATCGGATACTCGGGAAACTCGCACCCTAAGTTCCACATACATAGCCGAAGCTATCTCAATATCATATCTCAATAATGCTCACTCTCGAGCTATCAACGGGTCTGCTCACACAAGCTAACGGTCATGACGAAGTTACACGGTGCTGCTCACACAAGCTGACGAGAATTCACAACACATGCCGGATAACTCAGCCACCGGTAGGACGTACGGACCAGCACCCAATCACAATATAACTCCTAATGACATGTCATTCTATCCTATTCAATTTCTAAGGTTCAATCGGGATTTCTTGTTGCCAAATCATCGTCGAATGTGTCTGCAAGGTCGTATTTACAATTTATGCAATATCAATGCATTTAAAATACAATTATAACAATGCTTATTACATACGAACTTACCTCGAATGCAAAAACGACGAATCTAGTCGATTAATCCAAAATCTTGTTCTTTCCCCGATCTAACTCTGAATTTCACTTTTCTTGATCTATATAATATCAAATTTAGCTTATTTAATAATCTCCCTATTCAATTTAGTCCAAAACACACCTTAAAGCCACTTTACACTTTTACCCCTAACATTTCAACATTTTACAATTTAGTCCTTATTTCATAAAATCACCAATTCATGCAATTCAACCACAACCCATGCTAGAAAAATTTCAATTAGGTCCCTAGCAGTCCATATTTTTCATTTATTTCACAATTTAACCCCAAAAATTACACATTTCACAATTAAATCCCTAATTGGACATTTTACTAAAAATCACTTAACAAATGTTGTTTATCTAACAACAACCATGCATTACCTACCATTAATCATCAAATCACACATAGATTCATCAATGGAAAAACCCTAAACCTTTAATAATTTTGCAAATTAGTCCCTAGGCTAGCTAGACTAAGTTGCAACGATCTCAAAAACATAGAAATCATTAAAAACGAGACAAAAATCGTACCTTAATTAGCTATACAAGCTTGGCCGAATATCAAGCCCTAAAAATGGCTATTCTTCATGTGAAAAATCGGCTAAGGAAGATGAACGAATCAAATTTGTGTTTTTGTTTTATTTTAATTAACCTTATTTACTAAATACCAAAATTAACCTTATTACTAATTCAAAATTTCAATAATGCCATGCCATTATCATCCACTATCTAATTAATGGGCTATTTACCACATAAGGACCTTCATTATTTAATTTCATAGCCATTTGATATCTTTAACTATTAGAACATCACTTTTACACTTTACGCGATTTAGTCCTTTTTATCAAATTAAACACTCAAACGATAAAATTACTTAACGAAACTTTCACACAACTATTCTATCATACTGTAAACATTAAAATAATAATAAAATAATTATTTCGACTTCAGATTTGTGGTCCTAAAACCACTATTCCGATTTGACTAAAAACGGGTTATTACGCTCATCTTAACTAAGGATTACCACCTAAGTCATCCTTTCAGTCTCTTCCTTGGCATACAGATACCCTTTTAGTCTCAGCACTTGGCACAAGTTATACTCAACAAGATACTCTCTTGGTCTCACCTATATAGATATTCTACTAGAGTCTTTACTTCCTAGTATACTAAGTTCTTATTGAATAAACACCTAATTTTAGATAAATAATTACTTAATCAATAAACTAGTTCCATAGCCGAAACAAGCAAGATATAAAATACACACAAGAATTTATCCCGATATTCATACAAACGTTAGTTGATCAAGTTAATGAAATATAAATAATAGAATAAAAGAATAAATAAAAGAGAATGCTCATTAATAATTAATGGAAGCGCGATTTTGGAACAATCTCCACTCGCAAATGTCCTCACATCGAAATAGAAACATTCCGACTAAGCGAACATAAGAAAAACTAAAATAAAACTAAAGAAGAACGAAAGAAAATAGAAAATATGAAATATAGTTTCGACGGCTCCCTAGGGAAAATCCCCTAGTCGAATCCCTCCTAATGTGGTTATAATAGGGGTTTATATCGGCTGCAATTGAGGGTTTTAAGTGCCTAAAACGTACTTGAATTAATTAGGGTTTTAACGAGAAAAATACACCCTTGACGACTATCAAAATTCGGCTACGCGTATCCAAGTTATGTTGTGATGTTAAGGTCTCCACGTCCCAACGTCAGCCCTATTTTGGCTTTGGATGCATCGATGTTCAGTGTCGCAACGTTGAAAGCTGGTGTCACGAAAATGGTGTCCTCCTTCGTGTTCTTTAATCTAAAATGACACCCTACACACTCAAATAGCCTATTAGTCGTTCCCAAGGCCTAAGTTGGCCTAACGGGTTGTCAAAACACTAGAAATTGTGTAAGAAAGCTTATTTTACAACAAAATGAATCTAAGCTAATAAAACTAAAAATGAAATAAATAAACATAAAATGACTAGAAAACAAGCTCGTTAAGTGCCAAAAAGACTCTAATTTGCCACAACGAATTGTGGCATATCAAACTTTCCCACACTCAACTCGTTTATTTTCCACAAGCAACAAAACAAAAACACACACTAATAAGGAAATAAGATAACTAAATGGTGCTTGAGCATGCTTCATACACTAGATTAATTCAGAACATTATAAATGAGAAAATGTAAAGAAACATGTAATTCTAGCATGATATGTAATTGACTCTCGATTTTCAATATCAAACACGTTAATTCACTAAGTTACACAACAAACAAGTTCAAGAATGTCAAGCATATTATTCCATCTAAACAATTATAAAAGTACACATTTATGTTCGGAAAATAAAATTGGTCAGAACTGTCAATACTTAGCCAAATTTTCATCCATGAGTTGTATCACTTAGGTCACATAGGACATTTCGGCTTATAACATTCTACGGTTTAAGTTGGTTCAGAATTGAAGAACTGACTCTACAAAATAGTTTAAGCACAAACATTGTTTGGCACATTATATTGATCCCAATGCTACCCCAGTTATATCTTTTCTCTCACCATCTTATATCTACTTTTCTCACCTTCCTTTTCTCTCCATTTTTTAAGTCATAATATAGTATTAATGAGTACAATCAACTTAGCAATTTTTTTTGCAAAAATGAGAAGAATTTTTTCTTTTTATTCAAAATTTTCTATTTCACTCTTATTTCACTCTTATTTCACTCACTTTGCTTTTTATACGTTCTATGCTTTTGCAACTCTTGCTTTACTTTTAACCCTCACAATGCTTTTGTTCATTCGATAATTTCATTAAGGCACAAGCTTGCAAGAATCATTCACTCATTATACTACATCGTTCCTTAGTTTTCACTCACAATTTTTTTTGTTTTATTTATTTATTTTGAAACCTCTGTTATATATCTACCTAACCCTGAATATCAGTGGTCTGACGTCTAAGTTCATGCATATAATTTCCAAGACCAAGGAAAAAGATCAATACATAATACGTTAAGCTTATAGTTTCATACGAGGTTTATCAAGAAAATGGAATTAGGCCCAAAATAAGGTACTAGGGAATTTATGCATAGGGTCGGCTTTTTGGCTCTAGTGGTGACCAAACAATGCCTTAAGTCATCCATAGGTAATTCAATACATGGATTCAACTAACTAAATTTTAACATTCTAGCAACCTATAATTAAAACAAACATATATGCTTTTTGTGCACTTATTTTTCATTTGGTGTACTTAACACACTTTCACCTATTTAAAGTTTAACAAAGTGAATTAATTAGTTTAATATCAAACAACCTAAAATCATTTACTATTGAGCTAAATTTACAGTTTATACACACAATCCTATTTACATGATCCTGACCAATCACTTGTATTTCTACAAGCTCGAGCACAAATAAGCACGCAAAATTTAAATTTAACTACTAAAACAAACACATAAGAACAAGTAACAAAATTTTGATATTTTTGAAAAAATTGAAAACTTTTATGTTACCCCCACACTTTATTTGGCACATTGTCCCTAATGTAACACCCCTTACCCGTATCCGATGTCGGGATAGAGTACGAGGCATTACTAGACTTATTCGCAAACAACATTCAAAATCGAGACAGGAATTTCAACTCAAATTTAAACTTTTCAAAAAAATTCATATCGTCCCTAAAACGAGCCTACGAGGCCCAAAACATGCATCGAAAGTAGTTTGGGACTAAACCGAGAACTTTGGAAACTTTTGGAAAACTTAGAAAAATTTTCATGAAAAAAGGGTCACACGCCCGTGCTTTAGGCCGTGTTCAAATTAGGGAGCATTCTGTTTATGACATCATCATCAAATTGAGGTCACACAGTCAAGTTACACGCCCGTGTGCTTAGGCCGTGTGGTTGATTAAATTTTCATAATTTTTCATAAAATAGGTGCATACTTCACACGGCTAGGGCACACGCCAGTGTTCGAGGCCGTGCCGTCCACACGGCTGAGACACACGCCCATCTCCCTGCCCATGTGCTCATTACTGAGCATTCTGTTTTGCAATTATTTAGGGTGCAGAGGACACACGGCCGGATCACATGCCCGTGGGGCATACTGTGTGTCACACACGGCCTAGACACACGCCCGTGTGTCTACCCGTGTGGACAATAAAAAGGCTATTTACCAAGCCATTTGTCACCCTTATTCACACATACATTCACATCAATTCAAAGGCACATAACATTACATACTTAGGCAACCAAAGCATCCACATTCATGGTTGAAACATATCAACTTTATATGTTTATCTAACATACTCACTACATTTATTAAGCCCTAAATCAAACATACAAATCCCGCATTTATTAGGCTTCATTAAATTTCTATCTAGTTACCAAATTATACTCAAATACCTCATCTCATTAATAGGTCACAATTCCCACATCACACAATCATGGAATAAATCACATTTCCAAATATTTGACATTCACCAAGCATACCATGATCATATCACCATAGACATTGACACATATATGAATATACTTAGGCTTTCAACCATGTTGTCAACATAAGCCAACTTACATGGCCAAATAGCAAACAAGCCTTTGACGATTAAAAGCCAACATATTGTCTACAATCATAAAAACACATATAACCAATTGACTTAGTCCCTATACATGCCATAACTCAAAATACTTGAATTTATATATACCCAAAATGGTAGCTTGATAGTGTGATAGAATCTCCGGCGATCTCCAACTCGAGCTAGCTTAATAACCCTATAAGATATTGGAAAGGAAGGGGGTAAGCTATATAGCTTAGTAAGTTCATATGCAAATAATAAACAACATTAATTATACATTGTCATATGAATAACATGACATATATTAACATAAATGTCATTAAACTTCAAGCGCATAACTTACTCAATCATATGAATAACATAACTTATACTACAATAAACAAACCATTTCAAACCTCACATAAAACATACACATTAATTATGAGCATTTACGTTTCAAGCATATACTCTTACATCTTACAATTGCCGAAACTCTTATCTTTCCATGCTTCCATAATCATTTTTAATAGGCAATTTTGTCAATCTTTCCTTTATCTCATATCCGATGAATCACAATTTGCATGAATATAACATGCTATGTCATAACTCAATCTAGCCTGAAAGCCAATCACAAAATCGTCAATCAAATTTACTATGTATTTCATACATCACAAGTATAGACTCATAATCATAAGGTTTTCATAAAATCATTCTCGTGGAAATCATGAACTCACAATTCCATGAAGTCAATGCTTATAAACTTTACGTACATACCTGTACCAATTCATAGTACTCACATACTTTTTCTCTTCTTTGACATACCCGTTGAATTTCCCGTTGAACCATTTGGAATACTAAAGGATACTCGGGAATTTCATACATACAAGATCTGCATACAATGTCATATCCCAGATATGGTCTTACATGTAATCTCATATCGATGCCAATAGCCCAGCTATGGTCTTACACGAAATCTCATATCGATGTCATATCCCAGATATGGTCTTACACAAAATCTAAAATTGATGCCATATCCCAGATATGGTCTTACACGTAATCTTAGATAACTCTAATGTCATGACATTTGTATCCTACCTATTCCTAAGGTTCAACCGGGATTTCTCGTTTGTCGAACTTTGTCGATTTCATTCAAGAGTAAACCACAACTCATATAATAATAAAACAATTTAAAGCATAAATAACAATGCGTTATTTACATACGAACTTACCTCGACATAAAAATGGCGAAAAGGACTAAATCGTCAAATACTCATTTTTCCTCCGTTCTAGATCCAAACCTCATTTTTCTTGATCTATAATATCATATTTAACTCATTTATTTTTCAATTATTCAATTCAGTCCAAAAATCACATTATGAAAAAATTACATTTTTGCCCCTAAACTTTAACATATTTACAATTTTACCCCTAGGCTCGAAAAATGAAACCTATTCAATTTCTTTGATTCCCAAGCCTAGCTGATCCTCTTTTATACTTATAGCAGTCCACATTTTTCATTTAATCACACTTTTACACACATTTTACAACTTTTACAAACAAGTCCTTTTTTTTACGTTTTTACCAAAAATCACTTAGCAGAAGTCGTTTATCATACATTAAACTTTCATTTTCTATCATAAAACATCAAAACACATGCATGTCATACATGGGTAAAATGTTAAACATGAACCCTACTTCAAAAAGATGGTAGAAATAGAAAGATCGGGTGAATACGACTTCAAAAACATAAAGAGCATTAAAAACGGGGCTAGGATGTACTTACAATCAAGCTTGAAAGTTGAAGAAAACCCTAGCTATGGTGTCTTGTAAATTTCGGCCAAGGAGAGAAGATGGACACCAATTTGACTTGATTTGTCCCTTTTTATTCTTTTATTAACCAAATGACCAAAAAAACCCCTAAAGCCTTTCTTTGAAATTTTTCCTAAACATGTCCATTTTTGTCCATAAAAATAGAAATTGGTCAAATTGCTATTTAAGGACCTCTAATTAAGAATCCATAACTAATTCATACTTAAAGCTTCTAGAACACACATTTTGCAACTTTTGCAATCTAGTCCTAAAAGTCAAATTGGACACTTTACCAACAAAATTTCTCAACAAAACTTTCACACAATCAAGCAATCATATCATGAACCTTAAAACAATCATAAAATAAATATTTCTACTTTGGATTTGTGGTCTCAAAACCACTATTCTGACTAGACCCTAAATCGGGCTGTTACACCTAATGTGCACCCAAAATATAAGAGAAAATACTACCCAATTTTAGAGTAGACATGCCTCGAGAGTAGTCGGATGGTCTTCATCGTGTCAATTTAGCTCCAAATTATAGTGCCTCCTAATGTGTGAGGTTCTTACACAAAATTAACACAATTTTTTTAAAGGAAAGATAATGATTAACATAAACAATTAAAACAATAATTTTTATTTTACTCTCTCAAAGGTCGACGAATTCGTCATCATAGAAATCCTTAGTACAGTTGTCCTCGTCTAAATTGACCATCATCTCCTTTCCTTTGGCAATGGATGGTATGTCCCGTGCGGGTCAAGTGGTGTAGGATGAAGCTTTCCAAAAAAGAGGTGGTTGTGGACATTAGAATGATTATATGCTGGATTGCTCGGCTAGATGGCTCATTACCTTCTCGTATTCATAGTTGCACATGAGGTTTACTTATATACGTCGAGTTGTTTCTTCATTCATCGGAGCTATTGAAGATGAAGTTGCCCTCTTTTGTTTACACCATTGGTGGCACGGGTTGTGGTTCTTCCATTGGCTCTAAAAGCTCATGGTCTCGACTGTATTTTGATGTGTGGCTAACTATTCGTTTCCCTCATCCACTCGATTCACTCGTTGGTTACAAAACCGTTCAAAAATGACATTGTTTAAGATGCCCTTCGGTGGGCAAGTTGGTTCGTCTTGGTCAAATTCTACTCCGTCCCTCCTGCACATCTCCGTAATCAAGTACAAGTATGGAAATCCTCATGTGTGCCTTCCGACACATTGTCTCATGTTGTAGAGGATCAGGTCCCCTACATTAATTTTTCATCCCTACACAAAAGCATACAAGAGAATAGCACGATCATGGGTAACTTCCGTGACGTTGTGCAGGAAAAGTATTGGCACAAATAAAATATATCCACATTTTGGCCTTTAGAGTCATTATTGATTGCTGAATTCCCAATGATTCCCAGGTTACCAAATTTTGGTTGGGCTCAATTAGCCAGCCTATTCCAAGAATTATGTCGAAACCATGAAAGGGTAACTCCATCAAATCGACGAAGAAGACATGTCCTTGAACCATTAAGGGACACCTATGGTACACTCTATTAACCAGAACACTCTCACCATATGAACTAGTGACAGTCATACCTTTATGAATGACTCCTACTAGAACTCCCAACTCATAAGCCGGTTTGCTCAAAACATACAAGTGTGTAGAACAAAAGTCAATCAAAGAAAACAACGGAATAATTCGTAGAGTGAAGGTACTTGATATACGTCGATAATTCCCTAGTCTTGTGGTTTCTTAACAACATATACTCATGCGAGCCCTCTTGTCTCAACCTATGTGGCAACAGTGTACGGTAGGGTTTGTTGTCCAGCTTGTCCTGTTTCACTACCTTGACCTCGACCACAAACTCCTCCTCGCACTGTTACAAGTGTTAAGTTCTGATTTTTACAGCCTCTATACCCGTTCTGGGCAGTCCCTTAACATGTGTTATTTAGATCCACACTTGAAACATCCGCAATTAATTTTCAGCATTCCCTAGGACACCTGCGTTTGTAGTTTTCACAAAGTGGCCAACTTAATTATTTGGGCAAACCTCATTTTCTAGCCAGGGTGTTACCATGTTGCCACGACTGATCTGATTGAAAGTTGTGCCTAACGTTTTTGCCAAAGTTATGCGATTCGCGATCCCTTTTTATGTTCACCCAAACTGTCCACACATTTGTTTTCCAGACCCCGTTACAATTCGCGGAGCCACTATTCTAATCTCCTCGACAACCTTCGTTTTATTTACCAATTCATGGAGTTTCACTGTGTCATGTGCTACCAAATAGAGTTAGATGTTGCGATGCAACCCAAAGTGAAACCTTTTACAGTGATCCCTTTCTAGAGAGACCATCTCAGTTGTGTACTGGCTTAATCGCATAAAATTCACCTCGTACTTAGCTATAGACATTTTGCATTGCAACAGGTTAATAAATTCACACTTGTGGGCTTCCATGTACTACTAGCCCATGATCTTCTTCCTAAACATTTCCAGGAAGAAATCCCAAGTCAATTAGTTCACAGAAGTTCCTTGCTTCACAATGTTCCACCAACGATGGGTTTCGCCAATAAGTAAGGTTACAGTACATCCCATCTTTCCTTCCATGGTACAGGCTATTTGCTCAAGGATCTTTTCAAAACCCTCAAGCCGATACTCTACCTTAGTAGGATCAACTCCATTGACACCACTGAATTCCTTACTGCCCAAAGTTCACAGACGCTCTAATGACAATCCTTGATTAGTTGGAGCAGCATTGGTGCTAGCAACATATTGGAAAGCCCCAATCATGGGTTGCACCAACGGTTCGATAATCTAATCCAAAAAATTTGCTTTGCTAGGTCGTACAGGTGACGTCAAAGTCCTGTCACCCTTTAGAGGGTCCATATCTCTATTAACACGGTTTACGTTTGCATTGACTAATCTGGGAGGCATTTTACTAACTGTAAACACACATAAGACAGAAGTTTAAGCAAGAAAATAAGCATGTACTATTATACATCCTAAGCTTAACAAATAGAATTACGAACTTAGTTTGCCAAACACATCTGCAAGCGAGCATTGCTCGCACACCACATCTGCGATCATAGCTCACCAAGCGTATCCGTGAACACAACCACTAAGAAGGTGAGTAGCAAAAAGTGATCTAAAGCATAATCTTGTAAAAGAAACAGCTAAACCAAGGCAATGTATTTTTCCCAATCCTACCCCAACATCAAACAATCATACTTATTACTTCCAATAATTTATAATCTTGGCGAACCTAACAAATTAATCATCCAACTTGGCTAGCTCTGATACCAACAAATATAACACCCCATACCCGGTCCGGACACCGATCCCAAGCTATGGAAAGCCTCATTAGCCACCTAAGTGACCCTCCTTTTAAACCCAACCTAACCTCCAACAAACCATAAGTTAGACCATAAAACTTGTTTTTATTGAAGAAAACACAAGCTCGAGAACTCACATCGCTTGTTTCATGGTACGCAAAAGCAGTAACATGCGAACCTACATCGCTTGCAAGAACTTAACTACTCAATCCCTGAAGACATAAATATTTGATTAAAGGAATTAAGAACATACAAACCCTAAGTTTTGCAAAACGATATACCCCACAGAACATAGCAGTTAAACTATCTGACAATGGGGTTCGTACCCTTGCTTAGCTCGCGTATTCTAAGTCTTTCATGGGGTAAGTTTCCTTAAACAGGGTAGGGCTACGATAATGACCCCTGTGTGTTTAGATTATGTGAACATCTCTCCTAATTTCGTGTATCAAAAATTATTAAAGGTTCACAAGTAACAATTAGCTATTTGTTAGGGTTCAAACTTTGCACAGTTCGACAACCCTGTCACTTTGCAACAACTTTGGCGAACTCTATATAAGTTAGCTAGTTTCAATTATTTCATGCTTTTGCTTATGGCGAACACTCTGTTAGAAATTTAAAAAATTTAGGCATGAACTTTTAAACTAAGAAAATATCAATCAAACTTGACTATATTCATATACTTAAAATTTAGGTATGTTTATATATTTTAAGGAGTTTGCAAATAAAAACATAAAGAAAAACTTTAACAAAAGCTAAGTCTTAGAACAATCGGTGAAATCAACAAATAGAAATATATCACTAATAAAAATGTAGTCCCAAATTGCTTTTTAATCTAGGGTTCATTTGTACCACCTGTTCCGCAATTATGCTTCACCAAGGATCACTCACTTCGCTACTGCAAACCTTGCGATCTAACTATATGTAGTGTATAAAAAGGAGTGTGTGAGCTCTTGCTAACTTAGTGAATATACAGGAAAGAAAAATCAAATAACATGCATAAAACATAAGTTAAACAAAAGCTTTGGTAAGGTCACTGAATTGCGAACTGGGTTCGCCATACTTACGTGAAGTCTAGTTTGCAGATACTCACAATCAGTTAGTTTAAAACAATAAAACATAATATTTTGGAAAACACAATCTTAATCACATGTTTTTTTTTGGATAAACGAATCTCCTTATCACTCCTCACTTTGACTCAAAGAGTCTTAACATGTCCCATAAGTGTAGCAAAAAGCTAAGCACTCTCCAAACACACCAACATCTCCCATTGAATGGAGCTTTAGGTCAACATTCCTTTATTACTCCTAACTGTCCTAGGGCCACTCGCCCAAAACACAAAGGTGAGTACTCGCAATCCTATGACATACAATTATATCCAACGATCACAGAAGATTATAGTGTCAAAAAATTTACATAAACATAGAGTTCACAGGTCATAAGGAGCTTGCAAAACACTGTTCGTAATCAGCTCACAATATATAGCTCACATATCACTGTTCATAAAAACACTTATTTAAAAACAGTCACAAAATAGAGTTATAGAGAAAGCTTACTCTCAAAACTTAAGATAAAACCCTAAGCTTCTGTTTAACACTATGGTTTGCACATACATAAGGTTATCCCTGAACACTCACCAATTTGCTGAAAGCTTTAAACAAGCTTCGCTTTTCCCTTGTCTTTGCTTGTAGATGGTTCTATCAAGTTCACAATTTTACAAACATACACAAGTCACTAACAGTCAATGAAACAGCCCGATTTTTGGGGCTAGTCAGAATAGTGGTTTCGGGACCACTAATCTGAAGTTGAATAAAATTATTTTAATATTATTATATGTGTTATATCATGATTATATGGGTGCATGTAAATTTTGGTGCATTAATTTTGGTGATTGCATGTTTAATTACGAAAAAGCACTAAATCGCATAAAGTGCGAAAGTTTTATTTTACAAGCTAGAGGTGTCTAATAGCTATGGAATATTAAATTGGAGGTCGTTAATGTGCAATTAGGCCATTGGGAAAGGGATGGCCGACCATAGGGACAAGAAAAATTAATTGGTCAATGGTTAGGTGAGTTTGGTGACTTAATGAATAAAATAAGAGAAAAATAAATAAAGAAAAGATATCAACTTTTCTCATTCTCTCTACCACTAAAAATTTCAGCAAGAGAAGGGGCTTAGAAGCTTGAAAATTTTCAGCCATTTCAATCTTTAAAAGTAAGTGACTTTAGAGGTCTTTATTGATAATTTTTGTACTTTTGGAACCCCTAATGCTTAAGCTAGCTAAAGAGGGGACTATTTTGCAAAATGGTTGAAGGTTTAGGGATTTTCCATGAGAGTGTTTATATTGTTTTCTAATTTTTTTATGGAAGAAAATGAAAGTTAGTGGGTTAAAGAACAACTTTTGTGAAAGGTGTTTCCATGAAAACACCTAAAAAGGGCCTATTTGTAAAGGTTGTAAATTGAGTAGTAAATGCATGAAATGATTGGAATTGTGAATTGTTGTAAGAGTAATAAATGTTCAGCTAGGCTTGTTTAATGAGAAAATGTGATGAAAAATGATTTACGAGCCTAGGGGAAAAATCGTAATTTTGCCAAGGCATAAGGGCAAAATGGTCATTTTTACCAAAATAGAAATTTTGAAGTGTTATGATTTATATAGTGATTTAACACATTTAACACATTTTGCACCGAGGTAAGTTTACGTCTAAACGATACATCCTTAATACATATGTTTTTACCTATTGATGCATTGTATGGATGTAAATGCTTATCGGTGAGATTGATTGAAAATGGTAGAAAATGGGTAATTCTCGAATGAAACTCGGAATAGAAATGTGGGTACGGATAAATATCCATAAATATGTAATTGTTGGTGGGATGTGTGCGATACCACCTTGTTATTTATTAACGATGGGCTATGTGCGATACCATCGTATTTATTATCATTTTGGTGGGCTATGTGCGATACCACCTTAATTATTATTGTTGGTGGGTTGTGTGTGATACCACCCTATTTGTGATTAATGGTGGGCTGTGGCGAAACCACCGGGTATCTTGTATCATTCTGAAGGGTTCATCAAGAAACTTGTTTAAGGAAATAATTCATGTGGCTTTGTGGTGATAAGTGCAGGGTATATGTAACATCCCCAAACCCGGCCCATTCACTACGACCGAATCTGGTTATGTCACTGGGAAAAGACGGTTGAAAATCTTAAAATAAAACATCGTAGTTTGCTGAATTTTGGAAAACATATCTTTGGAATAAAACTTTGCTATAAAACTCATTCATTTTTAAAACTTTAGTTTATAATATCCAATTTGAATAAATAGGTTGCAAACCATAAATCATTTTCACGTAGCAATTTAATTTAAATAAACCATAGTTAAAGTAATACCAAAAACATAAAATGGCCTTTATTACAACCCAACAATTCAAATAAAGTACTTATATCAAAATCAAGCATGAAATAATTGAACATCATCTTTGGCATGGGCCACCTTGTCCTCTCCGATCCGGTCCCACTTTATGCACTACACGAAATGGTTAAGGAAAAGGTGAGTCACCTGCACTCGATGTGCTACCCTTTTTCCCGGATTAGCAAAATATCACATACAAACATAATCATGATCATCATGCATCCCAATCATATGCACCCAATCCTAACCGTCCATACACCTTTTCTACCCCGTGTGGTACCAAACCACCGGTGGTGCCAAACCACCTGTGACATATAGTCACAATGTGTTACCAAAACACCGGTGTCCCAAAGACACGCTTGTGCTACCCAAGCACCGTGTGACCGAAGTCACAAATCCAATGATGGGGCCAACCCATCGTGTGATACCCAATCACTAGCGCACGATCCCATATCTCATGTGGGGCCAACCCACTGGTGGTGTTAACCACGTGGACAAGTCGCAATGAGGTGCCCAACCTCCGTGTCCCAAAGACACAAATGTGCTACCAAAGCACCGGTGACCGTAGTCACAATAATCGAATGATGGGGCCAACCCATCGTGTGATACCCAATCACTAGCGCACGATCCCATATCTCAATGTGGGGCCAACCCACGGTGGTGTTAACCACGTGGACAAGTCGCAATGAGGTGCCCAACCTCCGGTGTCCCAAAGACACAAATGTGCTACCAAAGCACCGTGACCGTAGTCACAATAATCGAATGATGGGGCCAACCCATCGTGTGATACCCAATCACTAGCGATTTATCCCATATCTCAATGTGGGGCCAACCCACGGTGGTGTTAACCACGGGGACAAGTCGCAATGAGGTGCCCAACCTCTGTGTCCCAAAGACACAAATGTGCTACCAAAGCACTTGGTGACCCAAAGTCACAAGGTGTGTTACCAAAACACTGGTGCTCACAAGACAAAATATCACCGCTCCTCCTCTCATATCACCCATCAACATACCATACTCATGTAACCATGCATATCATACAAATCATGCATATCATGCCAACATGTGTAGCATTACATCTCAAAGCATACATAACATGGATCATAATACCCAAGGTATCCATAATAGAACTTGTAATAAATTAAACTTACCCAGATATTACACATACCCCGTTTGGGTATCCAATAATCCATCATAATCACATGATTTTAATAGGCAAACAGGTTTAATAACAATATTACTAAGTATAGTGTGTTAGTTTACACACCTGATTACTAATGCGACTATCAAATCCCGTAGATCAAGATCTAACGCACTAGATCCCCCATTCCTTAACACTTTTCGAGCACTAGCCACAACCCGAGATATGCGAGATCAAGCCTTCCCCTACAATCGCCAAAACTAAACAACATAATCATGCTAATCAACCTTTAAGGGTATAATCGTAATTTTACCTACTAAGGGTATTTTCGTAAATTCACACCTCAATGGCCTTTCTGAAGGCCTAATGTCGCCACTAGCGACTCAGCTACC
Source organism: Gossypium sturtianum (assembly GCA_025698515.1). Classification (NCBI taxonomy): domain Eukaryota; kingdom Viridiplantae; phylum Streptophyta; class Magnoliopsida; order Malvales; family Malvaceae; genus Gossypium; species Gossypium sturtianum. The sequence goes on from CM046952.1 coordinate 61,348,306, forward strand.
ACTTCCGGTTGTACCGGACGATTGGGCCTAAAACCCGATTTCGGCCCATCCGGCCCACACGCCGTGGGCCCACCTAACACGAATCTAGCCACGTATATAACTTCCACCTAGTCTAGTTCAACATATACTAACCAATCATGCAATTTACTCATATGGGCCCACGGGCCCATTGGGCCCACTTCGCCCATCGAGGCCCAAGCACCCCAACCCATGAGAATACTACACGATGGCCTCAACTATCGCGTCGAAGCCCCACACGCGCGCCGCACGCTTGTGTGGCTACTATTGCCGTGGACGCACACTCCGGCATTTGCCGCTCTACAACTAGAGTAGAGAGTTACACACCGATAGGACTCTGGGGGCTAATCCGCGCTCCGATCACTCTTGTGCCCAAACGCCCTCCAAGATGTGTTTACTCTCCTCCTAGGATGCTCCTTATATAGCTAGCTCTTCACCTTCATTCTTTGTGTCTTTCCGATGTGGGATCCCTTCACAAGAGAGTTTAAATTCAATCAAACTCTTCCCGTCTGCAGACAAGAAAATAAATACTCCTTTGCTTCTCATGAGATTCGAACTCGTGCTCCTTGCAACATAATCCACGCTGTTAACCACTTGGCCACAAGCTCCTCTTGTGTCTTAAACCATGCGCAACTAAATATAAATCTATAGCCAAATTCTGAGGTCCAAGTAAAAGGAAAACCAAAATGCAAAAGCCAAGACTTGAACCTTGGACCTCCTTCCTTCCTTGTGGCGTCACTCCCTTGTCCCCTAAGTGGCGTCACTTTGCCACTACACCACACACTCCTTTGTGTCATTTTTCCCACATTTTATTCTTAAGGCCTACTCCGCCAACTTCCGGTTTTTTTTCACCTAAAACCAAAATTTCCCCAAAGCTAATATTTGATCCCGGGACTTCATAGAAGCCCTCTAACCTTCCAAAATAACTTATCCAATGGGTCTAACTAGCATTTAAGCCGGTCTCTTGTTCTCCAAAAATTTAAACGCTACTACGCCTAAGGCCCATTGGGCCCAATTCTCCTAGGCCCAATTTCGGTATGTTACAAATCTACCCTCCTTAAAGAAATTTCGTCCTCGAAATTTCCATCTAACTAACAGTCAAACATCCTAACCTACCACATTACGCTCTTGCTGCGCACTCTGATCTTAATAAAGCTGTCATTCCACCTAGACCATGCCCGCGACAACACGTCCCCTAGAACTCATATCTAGCGTCGCGATTTAATCTGATTAAAAGTTTTATGCATTAGAAATTTTGTTCCACTGTTTAATCCACGAGCAAATTTTATGAACAGAAGTTTCTGGAAGTCGTTCTTTCGAGCAATCAAAGTTTCGCTTAAAGTAATCCACTATTGCAATCATCCGATCACATCAATAACTCACAAGCAATAGTAAGGGGTACTTACCGTGGACTTCTCGCCTGAGGTACAGTGCCATGCCGAATAACTGAAAAGTTTCTTAAAAACCCATATTGCAAAAACCCATTTTGAAAATCAGCTTTGAGCCCAAAACCCTCAAAGCCGAGTTTTGAACCGGGCTCGATACCAAATCGTAACATCCCCAAACCCGGCCCATTCACTACGACCAGAATGCGGTTATGTCACTGGAAAAGACGGTTGAAAATCTTAAAATAAAACATCGTAGTTTGCTGAATTTTGGAAAACATATCTTTGGAATAAAACTTTGCTATAAAACTCATTCATTTTTAAAACTTTAGTTTATAATATCCAATTTGAATAAATAGGTTGCAAACCATAAATCATTTTCACGTAGCAATTTAATTTAAATAAACCATAGTTAAAGTAATACCAAAAACATAAAATGGCCTTTATTACAACCCAACAATTCAAATAAAGTACTTATATCAAAATCAAGCATGAAATAATTGAACATCATCTTCTGCATGGGCCACCTTGTCCTCTCCGATCCCGGTCCACTTTTATGCACTACCTCGAATGGTTAAGGAAAAAGGTGAGTCACCCACTCGATGTGCTACCCTTTTTCCCGGATTAGCAAAATATCACATACAAACATAATCATGATCATCATGCATCCCAATCATATGCACCCAATCCTAACCGTCCCATACACCTTTTCTACCCCGTGTGGTACCAAACCACCGGTGGTGCCAAACCACCGGGTGACATATAGTCACAATGTGTTACCAAAACACCGGTGTCCCAAAGACACGCTTGTGCTACCCAAGCACCGTGACCGAAGTCACAAATCCAATGATGGGGCCAACCCATCGTGTGATACCCAATCACTAGCGATTTATCCCATATCTCATGTGGGGCCAACCCACGGTGGTGTTAACCACGGGGACAAGTCGCAATGAGGTGCCCAACCTCTGGTGTCCCAAAGACACAAATGTGCTACCAAAGCACCGGTGACCGTAGTCACAATAATCGAATGATGGGGCCAACCCATCGTGTGATACCCAATCACTAGCGACGATCCCATATCTCAATGTGGGGCCAACCCACGGTGGTGTTAACCACGGGGACAAGTCGCAATGAGGTGCCCAACCTCCGTGTCCCAAAGACACAAATGTGCTACCAAAGCACCGGTGACCGTAGTCACAATAATCGAATGATGGGGCCAACCCATCGTGTGATACCCAATCACTAGCGATTTATCCCATATCTCAATGTGGGGCCAACCTACTGGTGGTGTTAACCACGGGGACAAGTCGCAATGAGGTGCCCAACCTCCGTGTCCCAAAGACACAAATGTGCTACCAAAGCACCGGTGACCCAAAGTCACAAGGTGTGTTACCAAAACACCGTGTGCTCACAAGACAAAATATCACCGCTCCCTCCTCTCATATCACCCATCAACATACCATACTCATGTAACCATGCATATCATACAAATCATGCATATCATGCCAACATGTGTAGCATTACATCTCAAAGCATACATAACATGGATCATAATACCCAAGGTATCCATAATAGAACTTGTAATAAATTAAACTTACCCAGATATCGTACACACATACCCCGCTTTGGGTATCCAATAATCCATCATCTTGTCATGATTTTAATAGGCAAACAGGTTTAATAACAATATTACTAAGTATAGTGTGTTAGTTTACACACTGATTACTAATGCGACTATCAAATCCAGTAGATCAAGATCTAACGCACTAGATCCCCATTCCTTAACACTTTTCGAGCACTAGCCACAACCCGAGATATGCGAGATCAAGCCTTCCCTACAATCGGCCAAAACTAAACAACATAATCATGCTAATCAACCTTTAAGGGTATAATCGTAATTTTACCTACTAAGGGTATTTTCGTAAATTCACACCTCAATGGCCTTTCGAAGGCCTAATGTCGCCACTAGCGACTCAATTCTACCACTTCCGGTTGTGCCGGACGATTGGGCCTAAAACCCGATTTCGGCCCATCCGGCCCACACGCTCGTGTGGCCCACCTAACACGAATCTAGCCACGTATATAACTTCCACCTAGTCTAGTTCAACATATACTAACCAATCATGCAATTTACTCATATGGGCCCACGGGCCCATTGGGCCCACTTCGCCCATCGAGGCCCAAGCGACCCAACCCATGAGAATACTACGATGGCCTCAACTATCGCTGCGTCGAAAGCCCCACACGTGCGCCGCACGCTTGTGTGGCTACTATTGCCGTGGCCGACACTTCGGCATTTGCCGCTCTACAACTAGAGTAGAGAGTTACACACCGATAGGACTGCGGGCTAATCCGCGCTCCGATCACTCTTGTGCCCAAACGCCCTCCAAGATGTGTTTACTCTCCTCCTAGGATGCTCCTTATATAGCTAGCTCTTCACCTTCATTCTTTGTGTCTTTCCGATGTGGGATCCTTCACAAGAGAGTTTAAATTCAATCTGAACTCTTCCCGTCTGCATCGCAAAATAAATACTCCTTTGCTTCTCATGAGATTCGAACTCGTGCTCCTTGCAACATAATCCACGCTGTTAACCACTTGGCCACAAGCTCCTCTTGTGTCTTAAACCATGCGCAACTAAATATAAATCTATAGCCAAATTACGAGGTCCAAGTAAAGGAAAACCAAAATGCAAAAGCCAAGACTTGAACCTTGGACCTCCTTCCTTCCTTGTGGCGTCACTCCTTGTCCCCTAAGTGGCGTCACTTTGCCACTACACCACACACTCCTTTGTGTCATTTTTCCCACATTTTATTCTTAAGGCCTACCCGCCAACTTCCAGGGTTTTTTCACCTAAAACCAAAATTTCCCCAAAGCTAATATTTGATCCCGGGACTTCATAGAAGCCCTCTAACCTTCCAAAATAACTTATCCAATGGGTCTAACTAGCATTTAAGCCGGTCTCTTGTTCTCCAAAAATTTAAACGCTACTACGCCTAAGGCCCATTGGGCCCAATTCTCCTAGGCCCAATTTCGGTATGTTACAGTATATGTACAAGTAAATGTGAGCAATGTATATGATATGTGGTTGGGATGTAGTAAGAGTTGAGATGAGTAAGCATGACTATGAGAAAATAAATTGTTTTTACATAGTATGAGATGATTTTGATTGATTAGCATATGGTATGATGCTTATTATTTACATATAAACTTACTAAGCTTAAAGCGTACTCCCTTTCTTTTCCCTTGTTTTATAGTGTTAAAGAGCCAGCTCGGGATACGAAGATAATCAGAAGATCACCCACACTATCAGCACATCTTGGTATATTTAGACTTAGCATTTTGAGTATGGCATGTATAGAGACTAGACTTAGTGAAATGTCATGTTGTTTTGGCCAAGTGTATTGGCTCTTCTAAAGATGAACTCTTCGTATAAGGCCATATTTGATGGCTCATTATTATTAATCTATGAAAAGATGAGATTATTCATGAATGTGTATGATGCATGATTGGGTTGCTTGGTTAAAGTATGCATGAATGGATTGATGGTTGAATGTGGTTGATGTTTGTATGAATTAGGGTGATAAAAAGAGCTTGGCAAATAGCCTTGTTCTTGTCCACACAGGTAGGCACACGGGCATGTGTCTAGGCCGTGTGTGACACACGGTCAGCCTCATGGGTGTGTGGTCAGGCCGTGTCCCCTGGCATGCTAGTTTTACAAGTCAGTATGCTCAGTAGTAAACACACGGGCAAAGACACGGCCGTGTGTCTCAGTCGTGTGGAAGGCACGACCAAGGACATGGGCGTGTGCCCAGGCCGTGTGAAGTCTGCACCTGAATTTGGAATTTAATTTGCCACACGGTCGAAGGACACAGGCGTGTGCCTAGGCCGTGTGTCATTTTTGAGTTGATGACGTCAAAAATAGAATGCCAAGGTTTTGGCACACGGGCTAAGACACGGGCATGTCAAGGCTGTGTGAGGGAAACGAGCATGTGTCTGGCCGTGTGAAAACCCCTGTAAGTTCGAATTGAGAAATAACTCCACACGGCTGTGGAACTTGGGCGTGTGATATGTCACACGGGCGTGTCCCTTTCTCCATACGAGCATGTGGACTGTTTAGGGAAAATTTTCTAAGGTCTTCCAGAGAGCTTCAAAAGAGCTCGATTTGATCTCAAACCATTCCTAAACCATGAATTAGGCCTTGTAGGCTTGTTTAGGAGGTGTTAATAAAAGTTTTAAATTGGAAAGAAAAGTCAAGTTTCTAAATTGCATGATTGATTGCGTGTAAGCTTAGTAATGCCTCGTACCCTATTCCAGCGTTGAATACGGGTAAGGGGTGTTACATTTAGTGGTATCAGAGCTATGGTTTAGTCGGTTCTCGGACTACCGTAGCGTGTGAGAGTCTAGCTATACATGCCATAAAAATATATTGATAGTGTGGTGACTCCTGATAATATTAAATTGTGCTTTTATATAGTAAATGGATCCCGATCGAGCTACTGCTGATGACGCTGCTAGTAATGCGTCGGCTCCCACGCAAGGGACCGTGCCTGTAGAAAGTAGACCTGAGACTTTGGGTCAAGGAGAAGAGGCTCAGAAAGCCTTTCTCCACATGATGAGTAACTGGTACACTGAATTTGTACGAGCAAACCCTAATGCTCAACCTCTTCCACCCCCACGTATACCTCAGCCAGTCCCTGTTGCTCCTCAAGGTATAGATTTGGTGAGAATGAAAAAACCCCCGGTCGATAAAATTTAAAAACAAGGGGCCGAGGAATTTAGAGCCAACATAGATGATGACCCTGAGAGAGTGGAGTTTTGGCTTGAGAACTGTATGCGGGTATTCGATGAACTCTCTTGCACGCCTGAAGAGAGCTTAAAATATGTTGTGTCATTGCTGAGGGACTCGGCATATCGTTGGTGGAAAACACTGATATCTGTAATACCGATGGAGAGAGTGACATGGGACTTCTTCTTGGAAGAGTTTCGAAAGAAGTACATAAGTCAGATATTTGTAGATCAGAAATGGAATGAGTTCCTTGAATTGAAACAAGGCAAAATAATTGTGGCAGAGTATGAGCGCGAGTTTGTTAGGCTTAGCAAGTATGCGCAAGAGTGTGTGTCTACGGAAGCTATTTTGTGCAAGAGGTTCGAAGATGGGCTGAATGAGGATATCAGATTGCTAGTCGGGATTTTGGAATTGAAAGAATTTGTGGTTTTAGTCGATAGAACTTGCAAGGCTGAAGAATAGATTAAGGAAAAGAGAAAAACCATGATTGAGGCCCGATATGCAAGGAAGAGGCCAGTGAGTAAATCGTTCCAAACTCAATCCAAGAGGTCCAAGGAAATGAACCCACGGATGACTACTTCAGTTGGGTATTCACATCGACATCAAGGTAATACATATTCGGGCTCGAGAGTTCAAGCCACCTCGATGGCAAGCGTGGGCAATACAAAGTCAAATAAACCAGAGTGTCCAAATTGTGGTAGGCAACATACTAGGGAGTGTTCGGGAAATAATCGTAATTGCTACAAGTGTGGTTCACCTGACCACTTCATTCGGAACTGTCCAGAGAGGGATGAGAAGGATAGAAAATAAGAAGTAAGGGCAAGCAATGTACCTTCGAGGGGTAGACCAAAAAGGAACCCGAGGAGTGGGACTAGTAGTAGAGGTGCGCCTAAAGACTCTGCTGTGAGATCGGAGGGTCGAGCACCTGCAAGGACTTATGCCATTCGCGCTCGCAAAGAGGCATCGTCTCCAGATGTGATAACGGGTACTTTTTCTCTTCATGATATCTCTGTTGTTGCTTTGATTGATCCGGGGTCTTCCCACTCTTATATTTGCATGAAATTGGTATCTAGTATGAGTATGATTGTCGAGTCGACAAAATTTGTAGTAAAAGTGTCAAACCCGTTAGGCAAACATAGGCTAGTTGACAAGGTGTGTAGGAATTGTCCTTTGACAATTAGAGGTCATTGTTTTCTGGCAAATCTCATGTTGTTGCCATTTGATGAATTTGACCTGATTCTTTGTATGGATTGGTTGACTGCTCATAATGTTTTAGTAAACTGTGGTAGTAAGTTTATTGAATTTAGATGTGTAAATGGAGATGTCATTCAGGTTGAATCAGGTAAATTGGATAGTTTGCCTGTAGTGATGTCGTCTATGGTAGCTGAGAAATACTTGAGAAAAGGGTATGAGTCATATCTCGCCATTGTGCTGAATACTCAAGAGTTAGAAGTAAAGATTGAATCAGTGTCGGTGGTGTGCGAGTATCCGGGCGTGTTCCCGAAAGAGTTACCTGGATTGCCTCCAGTTAGAGAGGCTGAATTTGGTATTGAGTTAGCTCTGGGTACGGCACCTATTTCGATGGCCCCGTATAAGATGGCACCATTGGAGTTAAAAGAATTGAAGGTTCAATTGCAAGAGTTAACGGATAAGGGTTTTGCAAGACCGAGCAATTCATCGTGGAGTGCTCCGATACTTTTTGTGAAGAAGAAAGATGGGTCGATAAGATTGTGTATAGACTACAGACAACTCAACAAGGTAACAGTGAAGAATAAGTATCCTTTGCCAAGGATAGATGATTTGTTCGACCAACTAAAGGGAGCTACAGTGTTTTCTAAGATAGACTTAAGGTCTGGCTATTACCAGTTGAGGGTTAAGAAGCAAGATGTGCCAAAAACTGCATTTCGGACAAGGTATGGCCATTACGAGTTTCTTGTCATGCCATTTGGCTTAACGAATGCTCCTGTGATCTTTATGGATTTAATGAACTGTATCTTCCGGCAGTATTTGGATAAGTTCGTAGTTGTTTTTATTGACGACATACTAATTTATTCCCGGGATGAGAGTGAACACGCAGAACACCTGAGAACTATGTTGCAGACTCTAAGAGACAAGCAGTTGTATGCTAAATTTAGCAAGAGTGAGTTTTGGCTCCGACAAGTCAGATTCTTAGGACACATTATGTCAGGTGATGGAATTAGAGTTGATCCGAGTAAGATCTCGACTATTGTGGAGTGGAAACCATCGAGGAATGTGTCAGAGATTAGAAGCTTTTTGGGTTTAGCGGGTTACTACAGACGTTTTGTGAAAGGGTTCTCCCTGATTGCTACCCCGATGATGAAACTGTTACATAAAGATGTTAAGTTTGAATGGATCGAGAAATGCCAACAAAGTTTTGAAAAACTGAAAGCTTTGTTGACTGAAGCACCGATTTTAGTACAACCTGAGTCGGGGAAGGAGTTTGTGATCTACAGTGGTGCATCATTAAATGGTCTTGGCTGTGTGTTGATGCAAGAGGGTAAAGTAGTAGCTTATGCCTCGAGACAGCTAAAACCACATGAGAAGAATTATCCAACTCACGATTTGGAGTTGACTGCGATCGTTTTCGCTTTGAAGATTTGGCATCATTATTTGTATGGTGAGAAGTGTTGAATCATCACCGATCACAAGAGCTTGAGATACTTGATGGACCAAAAGGATTTGAATTTGCGACAACGGCGGTGGCTCGAATTACTAAAGGATTACGAGCTAGTAATTGATTACCACCCGGGGAAAGCAAATATGGTTGCGGATGCCTTGAGCAGAAAATCCTTGTATGCTTTAAGAGCTACGAATACAAGTTTAGCATTGTCTGATGATGGTGCTGTATTGGCCGAGTTGAGGGCTAGACCATTATTTTTTCAGTAGATATGTGAAGCTCAAAAGAATGATAGAAAAATACAAGTTAAGAGAGCTCTGTGTGAATTGGGAAATGACTCTGATTTTCGGGTTGGTTCATATGATTATTTGATGTTTCATGAAAGAGTTTGTGTACCAAAGGATGATGAGTTGATCCGGAAAATTTTACATGAAGAATACAATAGTTGCTTGTCAGTACATCCGGGCAGCACAAAAATGTACAATGATTTGAAGAAGTTGTATTGGTGGCCGGGTATGAAAAGAGACATCTCCGAGTTTGTTACAAAGCGTTTAACCTGTCAACAAGTGAAAGCCGAGCATCAAGTACCTTCGGGATTACTTCAGCCAGTGATGGTTCCGGAGTGGAAATGGGATCGAATCACAATGGATTTCGTAACGGGGTTACCTATGGCTCCGAAAAAGAAAGATGTTGTCTGGGTTATTGTGGATAGATTAACAAAATCGGCTCACTTTATATCGGTGCGTGTGGATTACTCACTTGATAAGTTGGCCGAGCTGTATATTACTGAGGTGGTAAGATTGCATGGGGTATCAATATCTATTATCTCAGATATAGATTCGAGATTTACTTTAAGGTTTTGGAAAAAGTTGCAGGAAGCCTTGGGTACAAGATTGAATTTCAATACTGCGTTCCATCCTCAAACTGATGGCCAATCCGAAAGAGTGATTCAAGTTCTTAAGGATATGCTCTGATGCTGTGTTTTAGAGTTTGAAGGTAGTTGGGAAAAATATCTACCTTCGATTGAGTTTGCCTACAACAACAATTATCAGTTGAGTATACGGATGGCACCGTACGAAGCTTTATATGGTCCCAAGCGTCGGACTCCCTTGTATTGGACCGAGCTTAGTGGGAAGCAAATTCACGGGGTTGATCTAGTTAAAGAAACCAAGGAGAAAGTGAAAGTGATCCGTGTTAGTCTGAAAGCTGCTTCAGATCGACAAAAGTCATACGCGGATTTAAAAAGGAAAGCAATCGAGTTTCAAGTGGGTGATAAAGTATTTCTAAAAGTACCCCCATGGAAGAAAATATTGCGATTTGGTCGAAAGGGCAAATTGAGTTCACGATTCATAGGGTCGTACGAAGTTAATGAAAGGATTGGGCCAGTAGCTTACCGGTTGGCTTTATCGGTAGAGTTAGAGAGAATTCACAACGTGTTTCATGTGTCGATGTTGTGGCGATATCGTTCCGATCCTTCGCATGTGATCCCTCCGACCGAAATTGAGATACGACCGGACATGACTTATGAAGAAGAACCAATTAAGATTTTGGCTCGAGAGGTTAAACAGTTGAGGAATAAAAGTATAGCCTTAGTGAAAGTGTTATGCCAAAAACATGGTGTAGAAGAGGCTACGTGGGAACCGGAAGAAGCCATGAGAAAATAGTACCCAAACCTTTTTACCGGTAAGATTTTTGGGGACGAAAATCTCTAAAGGGGGAGTTTTAACTGCCCGATTTTAGGGCTAGTCAGAACAGTAGTTTCGGGACCACGAATCTGAGGTTGAAGAAAATTATTTTAATAGTATTATATGTTTTATATCATGATTATATGGGTGCGTGTAAATTTTGGTGCATTAATTTTGGTGATTGCATGTTTAATTACGAAAAAGGACTAAATCGCATAAAGTACAAAAGTTTTATTTTACAAGCTAGAGGTGTCTAATAGCTATGGAATATTAAATTGGGGGTCCTTAATGTGCAATTAGGCCATTGGGGAAGGGATGGCCGGCCATAGGAACAAGAAAAATTAATTGGTCAATGGTTAGGTGAGTTTGGTGACTTAATGAATAAAATACAAGTAAAATAAAGAAAGAAAAGATATCATCTTTTCTCATTCTCTCTACCACCAAAAATTTCAGCAACAGAAGGGGTTTAGAAGCTTGAAAATTTTCAGCCATTTCAATCTTTACAAGTGACTTTAGAGGTCTTTCTTGATAATTTTTGTACTTTTGGAACCCCTAAAGCTTAAGCTAGCTAAAGAGGGGACTATTTTGCAAAATGGTTGAAGGTTTAGGGATTTTCCATGAGAGCGTTTATGTTGTTTGCTGAGTTTTTATGGAAGAAAATGAAAGTTAGTGGGTTAAAGAACAACTTTTGTGAAAGGTGTTTCCATGAAAACACCTAAAAAGGGCCTATTTGTAAATGTTGTAAATTGAGTTGTAAATGCATGAAATGATTGGAATCGTGAATTGTTGTAAGAGTAATAAATGTTCAGCTAGGCTTGTTTAATGAGAAAATGTGATGAAAAACGATTTACAAGCCTAGGGGCAAAATCGTAATTTTGCCAAGGTATAAGGGCAAAATGGTCATTTTGGCCAAAATAGAAATTTTGAAGTGTTATGATTTATATAGTGATTAAATGAGTGAATTTTATAAATATAGATCAAGAAGAACGTGGAAACAACCTTGACCGGGAAAAAGGCAAGGTGTCGGACTAAACCGTCAATTAACATATTTTGCACCGAGGTAAGTTTACCTGTAAACGATACATCCTTAATACATATGTTTTTACCTATTGATGCATTGTATGGATGTAAATGCTTATCGGTGAGATTGATTGAAAATGGTAGAAAATGGGTAATTCTCGAATGAACCTTGGAATAGAAATGTGGGTACGGATAAATATCCGTAAATATGTAATTGTTGGTGGGCTGTGTGCAATACCACCTTGTTATTTATTAACGATGGGCTATGTGTGATACCATCATATTTATTATCATTTCGGTGGGCTATGTGCGATACCACTGTAATTATTATTGTTGGTGGGCTGTGTGCGATACCACCCTATTTGTGATTAATGGTGGGTTGTATGCGAAACCACCGGGTATCTTGTATCATTCCGAAGGGTTCATCGAGAAACTTGTTTAAGGAAATAATTCATGTGGCTTTGTGGTGATAACTGCAGGGCATACGTACAAGTAAATGTGAGCAATGTATATGATATGTGGTTGGGATGTAGTAAGAGTTGAGATGAGTAAGCATGACTATGAGAAGATAAATTGTTTTTACATAGTATGAGATGATTTTGATTGATTAGCATAGGGTATGATGCTTATTGTTCACATATAAACTTACTAAGCTTAAAGCTTACTCCCTTTCTTTTCCCTTGTTTTATAGTGTTAAAGAGCTAGCTCGGGATACGAAGATAATCAGAAGATCACCCACACTATCAGCACATCTTGGTATATTTAGACTTAGCATTTTGAGTATGGCATGTATAGAGACTAGACTTAGTGAAATGTCATGTTGTTTTGGCCAAGTGTATTGGCTCTTCTAAAGATGAACTCTTTGTATAAGGCCATAATTGATGGCTCATTATTATTAATCTATGAAAAAATGAGATTATTCATGAATGTGTATGATGCATGATTGGGTTGCTTGGTTAAAGTATGCATGAATGGATTTATGGTTGAATGTGATTGATGTTTGTATGAATTAGGGTGATAAAAAGAGCTTGGCACTTAGCATTGTTCTTGTCCACACGGGTAGGCACACGGGCGTGTGTCTAGGCCGTGTGTGACACACGGTCAGCCTCATAAGTGTGTGGTCAGGCCGTGTGTCCCCTTGCATGCTAGTTTTACAAGTCAGTATGCTCAGTAGTAATCACACGAGTAGAGACAAGACCGTGTGTCTCAGTCGTGTGGAAGGCACGGCCAAGGACATAGGTGTGTGCCCAGGCCGTGTAAAGTCTGCACCTGAATTTGGAATTTAATTCGCGACACGGTCGAAGCACACGGGCGTATGCCTAGGCTGTGTGACATTTTTGAGTTGATGACGTTAGAAACAGAATGCCAAGGTTCTGGCACACGGGCTAAGACACGGAAGTGTCGAGGCCGTGTGAGGGCACGGACCAGGGACACGGGCTTGTGTCCAGCTGTGTGAAAACCTCTGTAGGTTCGAATTGAGAAATAACTCCACATGGGTGTGGAACATGGGCGTGTGATATGTCACACGGGCGTGTCCCTTTCTCCACACAGGCGTGTGGACTGTTTAGGGAAAAATTTCTAAGGTCTTCCAGAGAGCTTCAAAGGAGCTCGATTTGATCTAAAACCATTCCTAAACCGTGAATTAGGCCTTGTAGGCTTGTTTAGGAGGTGTTAATAAAAGTCTTAAATTGGAGAGAAAAGTCAATTTTCTAAATTGCATGATTGATTGCGTGTAAGCTTAGTAATGCCTTGTACCCTATTCCGGCGTTGAATACGGGTAAGGGGTGTTATAGTCAAAGCACATTAAAACTCATATATAAACACAAGGGAACCTTAGTTCGCACATGCTAGTCTTTTGGCGAACCTAGTTTCCTTTGTTTCAAACTCTTCTTAATTACTTCTAAACATCAACATAATAGAGAAATAGAGTCTTACCTTAAATCCTAGGAGCTATGTTTTGGGATCTTGTTTTCGTAGAAACTTGACAACAAGAGAAAGAAGTAATCGATGAAGAAATTTGAGAGAGGTTTTTTGTTTGACAGAATATGAAATTTTAATGGAAAGAGCTTATTTTACAGGCACTAAGTGTTTTGATGTTCTTAGGATGCCCTAGTCATAGTAGAAGTATGAAAGAGTTACGTGTATGAAAAAGGTTGTGAAAAGGAAAATAAGTTGACTTCTTAATTTTGGTATAATTGCCCTTTGGCTACTCCTACTTTTGTCTTTCGACCCAAAACAATTATCTCAACTCTCCAGGCCCACTGGCGATCCCTGTTTGCTAGGTCCACCGGCAACCTGAGCTCGCCAAGCCCACCGGTGACCTCGGTTCTTCAGAACCCAAAATCCTAGGCCCTATTTTGGGATGCTACATTCCAATACTTAAACGACTCACTTTGATTGGTCATCAAAATGATGATGGGACACTATGCTGAAATTCAATCTTGTACCTAAGGATTCATGCAATTGCTTCTAAAATCTCAAGGTAAAACAAGGGTCTCGGTTGGAGATAATAGACACAAGTACATCATGTAGTCTAACTATCTAGCAAAAATAAACTTCAACCAACTTTAAGAGTGACCAGTCAGTTCTCACCGCCAGAAAATGATAAGACTTCATTCATCGATGAACTATCACCCAAATGACATTTCTTTTGCTCAAAGATAACGGTAGACTAACTTCAAAATCCATAGCAATTCGTTCCCATTTCCTTTCAGGAATTGAGATGTGTTGAAGCACCCCAGAAGGAATTTGATGCTCAGCTTTCACCCGTTGACAGATTAGGAATTTAGCGACATACTCCACAAATTCTCTTTTCATTTCGGGCCACCAATATAATTCTTCAAGATCATGATACATTTTCTCACCACCAGGATACATAACAAAGGGATTATCGTGAGCCTCACATAGAATCAATTATTTCAATTCAGCATCTTCAGGAACATATATCCAATTACGTAATCTAAGGCAATAATTCTTTTCCATGCTGAATTTTTCAATAGTGCCTTGCTTAACAAATTAATTTATAGTTTTTGAATTATTATTTAATTTATTAATTAAATAATTGAAGTTCAAAAATGAAATTAAATTAATTGGTCATTATGAATCCGTTGAATGTGGAAAAATTAAATATATTTTCTCATAAATTCTTTTACGGTAAAATTATTATCATTTTAACAAAATTAGAATTGGGTTTAGAAAATTATTTAATTGGAAATTTAATTTATTTATTTAAATTAATTTAATAAATAATGTTTATTTTGAGAAATAGAAAAATACGTACTAACTTTGATTAAATTATAAAGTGTTGGGTTAAAAGCCCAAGAAGCACATATAATTTGACTTAATACATGAGAGGCTCGAATCCCCATCATAATACATATGAGGGGAAGCACACCCTATTAGCCCCTCTCTCTCCTAGCTCAACTAGGAAGTTTTTCTATTGAAATAGAGTTTTACTAATTCAACAAGGATTCACTTCTTCTCCTTATAAATAGATGGCATTGGTAAGGCTAAATACACAATAAGTTTTACACAACTTTGAGATATTGTTGTTCTGCCTGAAAATAGTGTGAATTTATTTCTAAGTATAAATTATATTTTCCGGAATAACAATTCTACCAATTTCTATTAAAGAGTGATTTTTATTGTAACACCCCATACCCGGTTCGGTCACCGGACTTGAGCTATGGAATGCCACATTAGCCACCTAAGTGACTCTCCATTAAAAACCATTCAAACCTCCAACACACCACAAGTTAAAACATAAGACATACTTAACTTACTAATATGCAGCGGAATAACATATAAGTACTTTCATCAATACACTTGAACTAACTTCTAGGGCACGCATACAAATGATGGTTCGCATACATATAAGGGTAATAAGTCTTCTTAAATAGGGTTGGTCTTGTGAACGGTTTCTTTGCATTTAGATTTTTTCAAACTCGCTTCATAGGGTCTCTCCTATTTTGTGTATTGTAATTTACTAAGGGTTTGCTGGAAAAAGTTCGTAAAAGTTAAGGTTCACGCCTTGCACAGTTAATTAACTTTGTTGCTTCACAGCAACATTAGAGACCCCTATATAAGTTAAAAAATCAAGGATACTTTATACTCTAACTTATAGCGAGCACTAATAATTAGAAATTTTGGATACTTGAATATGGGCTCATAAATTAAGAAAAAATCAAACATGGTTTCGAATTAAAATCATACTGACATTGAATTAACATACTTATCATCTAGATATATAAATAGTATCATAGGTTCACAAGTTTCTAAGTAGAAGAAAAACATAATAGCTAAGTCTTAAATGAATCAGAAAAAAACAAAAAATAGAGAGATCGCTCTAAGCCCAAGCGGATTGCCTTATTGCCATTAAGTCCAGAGTTCATTTGTACCATATTTTCAGTGATTATACCTTGCCTGGGTTACTCGTTTCACCACTACTCATCGTGCAATCTAGTTGTCTGCAGTGTTTACAAAAGAGTGCGTGAGCTCTTGCGAGCCTAGTAAATATAGAAGAAAGAAAAACCACATACCATGCACAAAACATAAGTTAAACAAAGATTTGGCGAGGTTACTGTACTGTGAACTGGGTTCGCCATACTTATGCAAAGCCTTGTTCACAGATTCTCATTATCAGTTAGCTTAGAACAGTAAAACATAATATTTTGGAAAACACAATCTTATGCACATGTTCTTTTCTATTGGATAAGTGAATCTCTTTACAACTCCACACTGTGACTCAAAAAGTGTAGAATAAAGCTAAACAGTCTCCAAACTCACCCACATATCCCTTTGAATGGAGCTTAGCTCAACATTCTCTTATCTCTCCAAACATGTCCTAGGGCCTATTGCCCAAAACACAAAATATAAAGGTAAGTACTCACAATCCTACGGAGTGCCATTATATCCAATGGTTACAAAAGATTATTGTGTTAAAATATTTACTTATACATAGAGCTTGCCAAACATGAGGAGCTCGCAAAACACGGTTCATATTTAGCTTACAATATAGAGCTCGCATATCACTAATCATAAAAACACATATATAATCAAAAATCACAAAACAAGGATATAGAGAAGTCTTAATCTCAGAACTTAGGATAAAGCCCTAAGCTCTTGATTAACATTATGGTTCGCACATACATGTGACGATCCCTAAACACTCACCAATTTTCTAAAAGCTTTAAACAAGCTTCGATTTTCCCCTTGTCTTTGCTTTTAGACGATTCTGCCAGGTTCGTAATTTCACAAACATACACAAGTCACTAATAGCACATTAAAACTCATACATAAACACAAGCGATCCTAGGTTCACACATGATAGTCTTTTAGGTGAACCTAGTTTCTTTTGTTGCGAATGTCTTAACCTAATAGAGAAATAAAGTCTTATCTTAAATCCTAAGAGCTAAGTTCTCGATTCTTATTTTAGTAGAAACTTTACCATAAGAGAAAGAAATAATCAACGAATAAATTTGAGAGTGTTTTGTTGTTCAACAAATTTTAATGAAAAAAAGCCTATTTTATAGGCACTTAAGTGTTTGGGTGTTCTTAGGATACCCTGGTTGTAGTAGTAGGAAAGAGTTATGTGCATGAGTGGTCTGACCATACTGAAACTGCTCCCATTTAGCTAACGAATTCGGATCATTTCTTTGAAACTCTTAAATTATCTTAAGAAATAATAGTTTAACTCTCAATTCGGCGACAATAGTACCATTTCGGCTCAAACTCAACTGAATATTCATTGCCCTCAATGTGAACAAAACTTCCCAACTCAACACATCATCTACAACATTAGCTTAACTTAGGGAATAATCAATCACCAGATCGAAATATTTTAATAATTCTAGGCCTTTATATTTTTCCAAATTCAATTCTTGAATTTCTATTAGCATAGCTTTCAACTATTCAAAACTCTGCTAGCATTATTCAACTGAACATAACTGACATTTTCTGTAGAAACTTCGTCAATGGTAGAGCTATCATCAACAAGCCTTTACAAATCATCTATAGTATACAGTAAATCCCAAAGAACTACACACTTCTGAATTATTCACTAGAGATTTCCTAGTTCATAATTATCAGAAGTTCATTCAAAATAACTCAGATATCTTCTGCTAGTATTAAAAGTTTAGAAAACTAATTTATCAAATTCATAATTCACATTTAGTGATATTTACAAATAATTATTTCTCCTGTAATATCTGTAACACTTGTTTTCCAATATTAATCGTGTGCAACTTCGTTTCTCCCATAACTTGAATATTGTCAATTACATGGCAATAACTCTGATAAGATATAGCTAGAAACTTTTTTCTATTAAATATAAAAAGTGACTGAGAAATTGATAATTTAAGCGGTGTTATCAAAATCTCACATTGTTAAAATCAAGTCTGGAAAGAAATCTTCAGTACGTTTGACTTCCAACTCGGGCTAACAACAACCTGATCGAAAGTCCATACTCGAAAATATGGTAGTTCTCTTAACTAAACAAATAAGTCAACTATATCAAATCACAAATACTGTTTCTTTATGTTGTCTCTGATATGCTATCTGTAATCATTATACGATTATCATAATCCTATCTTTCTTTTTCATGAAAACAGTATCGCTTTTCCAGGTTACACACTCAGTTGAACACTTCCTTATAACAAATAACTACTTCAAAAATGCCCACGGTTCCTATAATTTTGATAGTACTATTCTATACAGAACAATAAAGATCAAAATGATTTCGAGTATCCTATCAGTTACGAACTCATCTTCTCATATGGGTGATAATCCAAATAGTTCTTCTAGAAATATATCAATAAATTCTTTAATCATCTAAACCAAATTAATCCTCAATTCTGACATTTCGATATCTAGAATACAAAAAAATACAATTCACACCCTCTTTCTAATCTTTTCATGGATTGTTAACACTAACATGCTATTGTTCACACACTCAATTCTATTAATCTCAACATTTATTGATTTCTCTCT
The DNA here is from genome assembly GCA_025698515.1 of Gossypium sturtianum. Classification (NCBI taxonomy): domain Eukaryota; kingdom Viridiplantae; phylum Streptophyta; class Magnoliopsida; order Malvales; family Malvaceae; genus Gossypium; species Gossypium sturtianum. The sequence continues at coordinate 61,366,825 of CM046952.1, forward strand.
CTGACGGTTAAGTACAATCTGTATCTATCTACAGTTCTGTCTACAGTCAATCACAGCATCATATAAAATCAATCAATTCATATAAAATATCACATCAAACTCATCGAATGTCAATGAAATCAGCTCGACAAGGATTTCACAACCACAAATTTTCAGTGAAAAAAATGTTACTAGCACAATGTAACAGCCCATTTTCATTGGTGTCAAAAATAGTGGTTTTAAGACCACAAATCTAACAAGTGACTTTGTAAATATTATTATTTAATATTTATGAGTCAATTATAATATTATATTGGATTTTGGTTTAATAAATTTTGCAAATTGAACGAATAGCAAAGTACAAGTGGGTTGTCTCTAAAGTCAAGTGGTTTTGGAAAATGAGGTTTCAGGACCTTTTTTCTGTAAACCGAGCCCGTAAATATTTTTATTAAATATTTATGAATTTATTATATGGGTGTATTGAAGTTCGGTCTAGAAATTTGAATGATTTGCTAGTTAATTAAAGAAAAAATGACTAAATCGTAAAAGATGTAAAAGTTAATCACTATCAATGTTTATTAGCTAAATTACATAATTAATATTGGTTTGAGGGACTTAAATTGTATTTATCCCATAACTAAGCTTAATGGACGGTTCTGTTTGTCTTTATTATTGTAATATGTTAAGTTTATATTCAAAATAATAATAATAATAAAACATAAAGCATAAAATTAAAATGTCATTATCTTCTCCCAATTTATTTTTCTCTTAGCATAATACATAATTCAAGAAGGGAAGCCATATTTTTTTATGGAAGCTTTCTCCCTTGCATGTGTACGTTCCCGAGGCCTGTTTCTAGTAACTTTTATGTTTTCAAACTCGTATTAGCTTAATTTAGCTAGTTCAGGGGTCAATTCGTAAAACAGTTAAAAGTCTAAGGACTTGCCATGAATGAATAGGAAGTTCTTTTGAATTTATTTGGTAGATTATTAATGTTGGTTGTTAAATAGATGAATTTTGTTAAGTTATTTTTAGTAATTTTAACGTTTAGGGACTTATTTGTGAAAATAGTAAAATTCAATATAAATTGTGTGAAAGAGGAAAAATATGGGCTATTATAAGACTAAGGGAAAATTGGCTAGCATGAATTTTAATTAAAAGTGATTAAATTGAAAGTTTCGGGTTTGGGGACTAAATTGCAAAAAGGGTAAAATATTAGGGGTAACTTTGAATTTTTTATGAAAAGGTTAAATTGTGTAAATTTGCTTATATATGTGCTGAAATTGGCTTAATTGAATAAAATTATTTTATATATATATATATATATAGATCAAGAAACTAGACAATCAGAGTTAGATCGAGCAAAAGCTAAAGCTTCGAATTAGTTATCGACTCTGTTGTTGCAACCGTTTTAGTCGAGGTAAGTTAGTATAAGGACTAAGTTATTATGAGTTATTTTGTATGTAATGTTAATAAATATTATGTTACAAATAGATTAGATTAATAGTTGCATAATATTTTGTTCATATGGATCAAAATATGATGTTAATTAATTTGAATGACATAATGTTTTGGCTTGGATGAGGTATACAAAAATGGTATAATGATGAAGGAAAAGTATATTGGAAAAGTGTAACACCCCAATCCCGGCCTAGACGCTATGGTCGAATCTGGCTATGCCACATTGAAGTGTTTCTCGTAAGGTGTGATATCGATGAAACCCCTTTTCTATTTAACCTCTTTGTGTTGTTTTATGACGATTCCAAGACGTGTCATTCATTTTCAAAACGTGGGTCATTATCAAAAAGTTATTGACTTTTAAAATGTTATTAATTTTCAAAACGTCGTTTATTGCGAAAGCTTTTGCATAAGTTGTGTATTCGTGGTATTTTTGTTAAAACATTCGTCTTTTTGAAAACTCGCGTCTTATCCTACTTCTACTGCTAGCAGTTATAAATCAAAATAAAAATCCCAAACTAAAGTAAAAACCCATAAAGGCCATTTACAGTAAAAAAAATACCCCAAATAATAATACTTAAATCATAACCAAGTACGAAGATGTATGCGGACGTGTGGCCACCTCTGAGTCCCTCGCTATACCGATCTGCCTATGACTGGGGATTACCTGAATAGAATAAACAGTATAGGGTGAGTTTTCGCAAGCTCAGTGAGTAATCCCCACAGAAAACACGCACACCGCATAATATTAGAAAACAGTCATGCATTTACAGTTCGGGTCTGAGCCCATTACAGAATTGGTGTGGACCTTAGCCCACTCAAATACAAAATATACAGAACATTAGAATACTACCCACCAGCCTCTACACACCAACTCCGTCCAACCTTACACACCATGTGGGGATAAAATCAACCCACCCAACCCTACACACCATGATGTACCGAATGCGGCATATAATAAGAAATGTGCAGCTGAGCTGCCAGATAACAGGCGTAAGAGCCTTTCAGATACTTCCTCCAAAATCATCAACCCACCTCGATGCAATGCAACATACAAAGGATGCCATGCTACTATGCAATCAAAAGTACATACATTCAGATATCATAATTCATGCTTGGTACAGAAATCAGGCAGACATATCACTCCTATAGGGGTCTAAGTAATACTTACTGACCCTACAGTAGGTCCACAGTCGACTTGGGCGACCCGTGCAACATTACAGAACTTTTCAGAAAAATGGGTTCACACGCCCATGTGGCCTGCACGTGTGGGCCCACGCGCCCGTGTGGCCCACACGGCCCAGATTGGCCTTGGCCGTGTGGATCACACGGCCTAGCCCAGAATCCCACACGCCGTGTGGGCCTACACGGCCAAATTGGTTGAGCCTGTGTCTCGCACACGGCCTCGTTCGACTATCCGTTTCGTTTTGCTTGCACACGGCCTGGCTCGTCAATCACACGGTCGTGTTGTGGCTCACAGCCTTGCACACGGCCTACCACACAACTGTGTGGCGTCAACAGAAAGGTTTTTAGCTTTTGTCGAATCCTTATTTTCTACATTTTCGGGTACACACCTGGTTTCGATTGAAGCTAAAATGATTCCCCAGCACTCCAGAACCTAAAATTGATAATCCCAAGTCCAAAATCAGTCACTTAAAACGAGTTATTATGAACAGACAAAACCTAAATCTCAACGAAAACCCTTACCTTTGAGCGGACACCGACAAACACGTACTTAGTCGGCACAATTTGGGAACCACAGCCACTTATAGCACTCCTAAACACGAAAACACTCCTTTTTAGTAACCATTTAAGAGGAACAGATAAACTTAATCAAAAGCATAACTTACTGACCGTGCCCTCGCGTAGAGTGGAAGAGATGGAAAAGAAAACGAAATCAAACGCGAAGGGGGTGGGGCAACAAAAGAATTCGGCAACAACGATGGGGAGAAAATGAAGAAATCGGCACAGAAAAGAGGAATTTTGATCAAAATTGCCAAAAAGAAAGGAAGATTCAGATAGAGGAGACTGAGCATTACGATAACCACCCAAGTCCCATGTTTTTCTCCCTCACTTCCATCTACAACTCTAATTCTCAGCATTTCACTACACTTCAAACTCCTGCACGGCCCTAATAGCAAAAATAATGCTCATGTCGCAACTCGAACACAAGATATTTTCCATCCCAACACTCCTCTTAACCACCAGACCAGCAGGCCCATTCTGACATAAACTTTCTAACAATAAAACTTAAGCCTACTCGACAAAAGTAAGGCTTTATTCATTTAGAAACATAAAATTTTGTTCAAGTCAAGGCTTGAACCCAGGACTTCTGAGACACTCCCAGAACACATAACCACTGAAGCAGACAGATATTTTTGTAACAAATTTACAAAGGTCAAAATTGAGAAAAATTAGGGCGTTACAACTCTACCCCCCCTAAAAAGAAAATTTCATCCTCGAAATTTTACCTGATCAGAAAAGGTGAGGATATTGCTGACGCATCGAATCCTCCGGCTCCCAAGTGGCCTCTTCAGTGCTATGATTCCGCCATAGCACTTTCACTAAAGGGATAGACTTCCTTCGCAGAACTTTAATGTCGCGATCTAGAATCTGGACCGACTCCTCCTCAAACATCAGGTCTGGTCTAACCTCAATGTTCTCAATAGGAACAACATGCGTGGGATCAGAGCGGTAGCGTCTCAACATTGAGACGTGGAACACATCATGAATGAGATCCAACTCCAGAGGAAGTTTCGACTGATATGTGACTGGCCCCACTCATTTCAGAATATGATACGACCCAATAAATCGAGGGCTCAGCTTACCCTTACGACCGAACCTCAAGACCTTCTTCCATGGCGAGACCTTAAGAAAAATTAAGTCCCCCACAGAATACTCAATCTCTTCAGATCAGCATAGGACTTCTGCCTATCAGATGCCGCTTTCAGTCAATCCTGAATCAATCAAACCTTATTTTTAGTTTCAGAAACCAATTTCGGACCCAGAACACGTCGCTCACCCAACTCAGTCCAACATAAGGGAGTGCGACACTTACGGCCATACAGGGCCTCGTAAGGTGCCATCTGAATGCTAGACTGATAGCTATTGTTGTAGGCGAACTCTGCCAATGACAAGTACTCCTCCCAACTGCCTCAAAATTCTATAACATAGCTCCTCAACATATCCTCCAGTACTTGAATCACTCTCTCCGACTAACCATTTGTCTGAGGATGGAAAGCAGTACTGAAGTCCAACCTTGAACCCAGAGCCTCATGCAATTTCTTCCAGAACTGAGACGTGAAGCGAGGATCCCTATCGGAGATGATCGACACAGAAACCCCATGCAGTCTCACTATTCATATATGTATAGCTTGGCAAATTTCGAGAGAGAGAAGTCCGTCCTGACTGGAATGAAATGAGCAGACTTGGTCATTCGATCCACGATGACCCAGACAGAATCTTTCTTAGTGAATGTTAAAGGCAACCCACTGACGAAGTCCATCGTTACTCGCTCCCATTTCCACATCAGTATCTTTACCGGCTGCAGCAACCCCGAAGAAAATCGATGCTCACCTTAACTCACGACAAATCGCACGATGGAGAGCAACGGTAGCGGTAACCTCAAGCTTCAACCCTGGCCACTAGTATAACTCTCGTAGATCTCGGTACATTTTATTCCCGTCGGGATGCATAGCGTAAGGGCTACTATGCGCTTCCCTCCAAATCGATTGTCTCAAATCCTCATCATTCGGTACACAGATCCAACCACAAAAATAAAGTACCCCGTCACTGTTAATCCCAAAATTAGTAGTATCCCCATTCTCAACCTGACGGAACCGCACCTCAAGGGACTTATCTTCCATCTGTTTTCCTCTGATTTGATCAATCCATGTAGGCCTAACCTGAAGTTCTGCTAACAGACTCCTATCATCGAATAAACTGAGTCGAGCGAACATCACTCTCAGATCGGTCATAACCCTACGGCTCAAAGCGTCTTCCACCACATTATCCTTACCATGGTGATACTCGATGGTGCAGTCATAATCCTTAAGCAGTTCAACCCATCTACGCTGCCTAAGGTTTAACTCCTTCTGAGTGAGGAGATATTTGAGGCTCTTGTGATCAGTGTAGATAGTACACTTCTCACCATATAGGTAGTGCCTCCAAATCTTTAGAGCGAAGACCACAGCAGCCAGTTCCAAATCATCCGTCGGGTAGTTAGCCTCATGCGTCTTGAGCTGGCGAGATGCATAAGCTATCACTTTACCATCCTGCATCAGAACGCAACCCAGACCCACATGCGACGCATCACTGTATACCACGAAGTCTCTACCAAGCTCTGGTTATATCAGAACAGGAGCCTGAGTCAGAACAGATTTGAGCTTCTCGAAGCTCTCATGTTGCTTATCAGTCTAGGCAAAGGAAACTCCCTTGCGCAGAAGCTTGGTCAACGGTGCTGCTATCAAGGAGAACCCTTCTACGAAGTGTCAATAATAACCCGCTAGCCCTAGAAAGCTGCAGATTTTGGACACATTCCTCGACTGTTTCCATTCCAACACAGCCTCAATCTTACGAGGATCAACATGAATCACCTCCGTAGAAACTACATGCCCTAGAAAGGTTACTTCTTGGAGCCAGAATTCACACTTATTGAACTTTACGTACAACTGTTTCTCACGAAGAGTCTGTAATACCACTCGGAGGTGCTCATCGTGCTTGTCCTCAGTCTTGGAGTACACTAGGATATTATCGATGAATACTACCACAAACTGGTCTAGATAAGGCTGGAACACCCGATTCATCAAATCCATAAATGCCGCTGGTGCATTGGTCAACCCAAAAGGCATAACCAGAAACTCGTAATGTCCATACCGAGTCCTAAATGTCGTCTTATGCACATTGGCCTCCTTAACCTTCAGTTGATGGTATCCTGATCATAGATCAATCTTGGAGAACATAGAAGCCCCTCTAAACTGGTCAAATAGATCATCTATTCTCGGTAGTGGGTACTTGTTCTTGATTGTTAGCTTGTTCAACTATCGGTAGTCGATACACATCCTCATTGTCCCATCTTTCTTCTTCACAAACAACACCGGTGCTCCCTACGAAGACACACTGGGACGAATGAATCCATGATCTAGTAACTCTTGAATCTGAGCCTTAAGCTCTATGAGCTCCTTCGGTGCCATTCGGTAGGGCACGATAGACACCGAAGCTGTACTCGGAATGAGCTCAATCCCAAATTCCACTTCTCGGCTTGGAGGTAGACCTGGTAGTTCCTCAGGAAAAACATCCGAAAAGTCCCTCACGGTTCTGATGTCCTTAATCGAAGAGTCTCAGAATCAGAAACGCTGATGTAGGCCAAGAATGCCTCACATCCTTTTCGTACCAACTTCTCTGCCACCATCACAGAAACTACATTAGTCAGATAGTCTCGACGTTCCCGAATCACCACTACCTCATTGTCCTCATCAGTTCTCAAAACAACCCTTTTTGTAGCACATTCCAAACTTACCCGGTGCTTGACCAGCCAGTCCATTCCCAGTATCAAATCGAACTCCCCCAATGGAAGCTCCATCAGATCTGCCAGAAACACTATCCCTTGAACCTCTAATGGGACATCTCTAAACAATTTACTCACTCCGATAGACTGCCCCAACGGACTCACAACGGTTACCTCACTAGAAGTACTCTTCACCAGAATCCCCAAGGTTTCAAACACAGAACTAGCTACGTAAGAGTGTGTAGAGCCTATGTCTATCAGTGCCAAATAAAGTACATTATAAATTAAAAACGTACTCATGATGACGTCCAGAGTATCTCGGTCCTCACGGCGACGGACAGCATAAACCAGTGCGGGTTGCCTCGCCTCAGTCTGTCCAGCACCTCTGCCTGGGGCTCTCTATCCTCGGCCCATGTTGTTACCACCCCTGGCCTAACCTCGACCCTTAGGTGGTTGCTGAACTACTCTCGGTGGCTGCGCAGAACCAGTACCTGTAGCTGGCATCTGATCAGTTCTCAACAGACAATCCCGAACACGGTGCTCAGTCGACCCACATCTCCAATATGCCCCAGTCGTCCTCCAACACTCGCCCGGATGCGTCTACCACAGTGTCCACAAAGTGCCACCTTAGTAGCTGCAACAGAAGGCCCAACTCTCACTGGTCCATCAGATCTGGCCTTCTTCTTAGGTATCACCATAAGATTCGAGGGCTCTGATTCCCTATTACTCTTTCCTCTCTCTCGGTTTTGGTGCTCAGTGCGCTTAACTTCTTTGGCGATCTTTGCCTTCTCAACCAGTGTAGTAAACTCACGCTACCTCTACGGAGCTATCAGAACTCGCAAACTGTCCCTGAGCCATCCTCGAAATAGATGCATCGCTCATACTCGGTCGCTACCATGCCCCAGGCATACCGGCTCTATCTCAGGAACTCAGCCTCATACTCGGCCACTGAACGGTCCCCCTGTGTGAGATTAAGAAACTCGCGCCTCCTAGCATCGATGTAGTTGGCTCCCACATACTTACTATGGAAAGCCGTCTTAAAGTAATCCCAAGTCATTCGGTCGGGCTGAGTGCCCTCCTTAACCGTCAGCCATCACTGGTAAGCTTCATCGCGAAGCAAAGAAACAGTCCCCTTAAGCTTCTGCTCCGTAGTACAATCCAGGTCATCCATAATTCTTTCTGTGGCCTACATCCAATATTCGGTCATGTTAGGAGCGACTCCACGACACCCCTGAATAACTCAGCCCCATTGGACCAAATTCATTCCATAACCGACCCTCAGCCCCCAGATCCGGTGTTAGACCCAGCAACCCTCTCTAAAATTCGCAACATGGCTTGGGACAGTGTGTCGTCCCCAACCGCACGATCATGAGATCCAGTCTTTGTAGGAGGTGAGATCGGTGTTTTGCTTGTATCCAGATTAGGTAGATTTCTAGGTGATGAGGACCCAGCTCGAGCCCCTCTACGGCCTCTACCACGGCCTCTAGTACCCCGTCCGTGAATACCTCGTGTGCTCATCGTAAATTCAGAGTTTATCTGTATTAATATTTTTATGCATTAGTTCACAGTTCTGATATTCATTAACAGATATTTTATGCAGACATTATCAAAAGTTTAAAATTTGTTATCGCGAATTGCAATCTCACTACGGTTTCCAGTTTACACTACCTAGAGTGTTTTCAGTTCAGTATACTACCTATTGGCTATCTCAAGAATGCTAGTAGTATTTTTACACAAATGTACATAGAGTTTCAGAGCACTTACAGGATCGGCACCGGAGACTCGGTGTACCACATACTCAGTCCAAAAATATTTTAAATCGCTTAAAATCATTTCTTAAAAACCAAAATTTTTAAAACCCAAATCCACAGTTGAGTTTTGCAACTTGGCTCTGATACCACTAAATGTAACACCCCAAACTCGGCCTAGACGCTATGGCTGAATCTGGCTATGTCACATTGAAGAGTTTCTCGTAAGGTGTGATATCGATGAAACCCATTTTCTATTTAACCTCTTTGTGTTGTTTTATGACGATTCCAAGATCGTGTCATTCATTTTCAAAACGTGGTTCATTATCAAAAAGTTATTGACTTTTAAAACGTTATTATTTTTCAAAATGTCATTTATTGCGGAAGCTTTTGCATAAGTTGTGTATTCGTGGTATTTTTGTTAAAACATTCGTCTTTTTGAAAAATCGCGCCTTATCCTACTGCTAGCAGTTATAAATCAAAATAAAAATTCCAAATTAAAGTAAAAACCCATAAAGACCATTTACAGTAAAAAAATACCCCAAATAATAATACTTAAATCATAATCAAGTACGAAGATGTATGCAGACGTGTGGCCACCTCTGAGTCCCTCACTACACCGATCCGCCTATGACTAGGGATTACCTGAACAGAATAAATAGAACAGGGTGAGTTTTCGCAAACTCAGTGTGTAATCCCCACAGAAAACACGCACACCGCATAATATTAGAAAACAGTCATGCATTTACAGTTCGGGTCTGAGCCCATTACAGAATTGGTGTGGACCTTAGCCCACTCAAATACAGAATATACAGAACATCACAGAACATTAGAATACTACCCACCAGCCTCTACACACCAACTCCATCCAACCCTACACACCATGTGGGGATAAAATCAACCCACCCAACCCTACACACCATGCTGTACCGAATGCGACACATAATGAGAAATTTACAGCTGAGCTGTCAGATAATAGGCGTAAGAGCCTTTCAAATACTTCCTCCAAAATCATCAACCCACCCCGATGCAATGCAACATTCAAAGGATGTCATGCTACTATGCAATTAAAAGTACATACATTCAGATATCATAATTCATGCTTGTTACAGAAACCAGGCAGACAGATCACTCCTATAGGGGTCTAAGTAATACTTACCGACCCTACAGTAGGTCCACAATTGACTTGGGTGACTCGTTCAACCTTACAGAACTTTTCAGAAAAATAGGCTCACACGCCCATGTGGCCTGCCCGTGTGGGCCCACATGCCCGTGTGGTTCACCCGTGTGGGCCCACATGCTCGTTTGGCCCACACGGCCCAATTGGTCGAGCATGTGTCTGGCACACGGCCTCATTCGGCTATCACACTGTCGTGTCGCCTGTGCACAGCCTGGCTCGTTGATCACACGGCCGTGTTGTGGCTCATAGCTTTGCACACGTCCTACCACACGGCCTACCACATGGCCGTGTGGCGTCGAAAGAAAGGTTTTTAGCTTTTGCTGAAACCTCATTTTCTGCATTTTTGGGTACACACCTGGTTTCAATTGAAGCTAAAAAGATTCCCCGGTACTCCAGAACCTAAAATCGATAATCCCGAGTCCAAAATCAGTCACTTAAAACAAGTTATTATGAACAAATAAAACCTAAATCTCAACGAGAACCCTTACCTTTGAGTGGACACCGACAAACACGTACTTAGTTGGCATAGTTTGGGAACCACAGCCACTTATAGCACTCCTGAACACGAAAACACTCCTCTTTAGTAACCATTTGAGAGGAACAGATAAACTTAATCAAAAGCATAACTTACCGACCGTGCGCTCGCGTAGAGTGGAAGAGATGGAAACAAAAACGGAATCAAACGCGAAGGGGGTGGGGCAACAAAAGAATTCGACAGCAACGGTGGGGAAAAATGAAGAAATCGGCACAGAAAAGAGGAATTTGGATCAAAATTGCAAAAAAGAAAGGAAGATTCAGATAGAGGAGACTGAGCATTATGATAACCACCCAAGTCCCTTGTTTTTCTCCCTCACTTCCCACTACAACTCTAATTCTCAGCATTTCACTACACTTCAAACTCCTACACGGCCCTAATAGCAAAAATAATGCTCATGTCGCAACTCGAATACAAGACCTTTTCCATCCTAACACTCCTCTTAACCACCAAACCAGCAGGCCCATTCTGACTTAAACTTTCTAACAATAAAACTTAAGTCCACTGGACAAAAGTAAGGCTTTATTCATTTAGAAACATAAAATTCTGTTCAAGTCAAGGCTTGAACCCAAGACTTCTCAGACACTCCCAGAACACATAACCACTGAAGCGGACAGATATTTTTGTAACAAATTTACAAAAGTCGAAATTGAGAAAAATTGGGGCGTTACAAAAAAGGATATAATGGAATGCAAATTAAGGCTATGGATATGTCAAATGGTCCTGTTTGAACCTCGTCAATACTTAGGGTACAAATGACATGTCATTAGAGATTATACGATTCCGAGTGTTGGTCTTGGATGTCCTACCGATGGCTAAAGTCATGCATTTGTTGCGAATTCTCCACAAATCATATTAGCAACATCGTGTAGCTAACATCCCGACTCACAGCTCGTGTGAGCATTACAGAAAAGGTTTCAGTTACATATATAGGCACACTTTGTGTGAGCATGGCTCTCGAGTATCCGATGTTATTCTATTTGGTTCAATGGGCAATTAAGGGTTAAAATTAAAAGGTACATATATAAATAAACTATGTTATTAAGAATACGGAATGGAAAATGTAATATAAGTATTTTGATCGAAAAGGTAACATTTGAATTATGTGAAAGAATGATTTATATAGTAAAATTCTTTCCATGATATGAATGGGTAATAAAGGATTAAATGAATGAAATCAATTATATAAAATGTTATGAAACTATAATATATGGAATGGAAAGTTTTGACATAAAAGCTTTGAAGGTATGAAAGTTACATATTAGAGATGCGAGGAATGTTATGAATATAGATATGATTCTATTATATGTTCCTTGATATGGATGAATGTTTGAGGTTTCATTACTAAACTCCCTGACTTGTGAGGTTGGTGTTGTAATAGGAAATGGATAATCTCTTAAGCATGTTAAAGGAATGATCTATGAATTTCATAAATTGAGCCTATTCGGTAAGTTTACGTTTAAGATTTATACGAGCTTACTAAGCATTATTTTCTTATGTTAGTTGTTTTATTTTCCTATAGATCATCAGAAAGCTCAACCGGTTGGAATCATGTAGGAGCACAATCACACTATCCATTCGTCATATGGGTAGTTTTGGTTTTTTTTGTAACGCCCCAAAATCTAGGTAATTATTTTTGTATGTTTGTAGCATAAATACATGTCTGCTTTAGTGGCTAAGTGATTTGGGTGTGTTTGGGAGTGTCTGAGAAGTCCTGGGTTCAAGCCTGGGCTTGTGCAAAATTTTGGTTTTTAGGGAATAAAACCCTTGCCTTTAGTTAGTAGGCTTTTAAATTATTGGGGGAAAAGCATGGCATAAGGAGCTTGCTGGTCTAGGGGGTAAGTGGCGTGTTACCCATGCCAGTGGACTAAGGTTCGAATCTTGCTGAAGGCAAGGGAGAATTTATTTTGTTGCTGTGCTGTGGGAGGTGATGGAGTTTGACTGAAACACTAAAGTGGTTGAGGAGAATTCGAATTGTGTGGTTGAGAGAAGGTGTGATCAGGTGGAGAGATTTGAGGAGGGATTTTAGGAGGAAATCAAGGGATGAGGGGAGAGGTAGAGGTGTGCCGAATTTGGACTCTGAGGCACTCAAAAATTCGGCTAGGGAAGGGTTCCTCATTTCGATTCGGTGTGGTTTTTCCCTCTGCCAAATTCTCCCTCTGCCAAAAACCTCTTCTCCTCTTTTTGCTTTTTCTTTCTTTTCCCTCTGCCAAAACCCTCTCCTCCCCTGACCTGTTTCCTTTTTCTCCCTTTCTGCCGCCACACTCTTCTAGCTCTCTGCCGATTTGGACTGCTCCTCCTAACACCCTACTTGTGTTGGCCGAACATCCCCTTCCTTTTCTTCTCATCTTCCCTTTTCTCTTTTTCTTGCTTTTGGCCGAATACACTCTCTTCCTCTACCCTCATCGGGCCAACTTTTTCTTTGATCTCTACCGATTTAGTGTTCATTGCTAGTCTACGGTTTGGTACTTTCGGTAAGTTGATACTCGTTTTGGGCTTAAATCGCGCTTATAGATACTTGTTAATAAGAGGTTCGATTAGATTGCTGGTAATAATTCTGAGTTCTAGTGATCATCTTTTTTCTAGTGAGTAAAGTGTGTAGGGATTCGATTGTTAATCAAGGTAAGTGGCTGGCGATTAAGTGGTTATGTATATTGATTTGGGCTCGTTTTAAATTCAATTGAGATGTGAGTAACCGAATGTTATGGGTGAACATAGGTTCTGGAGTGATCGAGGACTGGCTGCGCATCTTTTTGGATCCAGGTGTGTAACAGTACTCTCATAAACGGTATTGGTAAAATGCCAAAAAGTGTAAACACTGCCCAAATTGTAAGCTGGCAAAAGCCGAAAAAGTATGAAATTGACGCTACACGAGCGTGCGCTCACTCGTGTGGTAAATTGAACGCATAAAATGTGAGCGTTAGACTACCGAGGCCACCGTGAGCGATTTCATGGTCTTGGGCCATTTTGGGCCATGTTAGACCGAAATGGGTCGTGTGGGCCCAACGGGCCCATGGGCCCCACACTGGTAAACCGGACAGACATGTGGAGAATTTTGGGCCAAGTTGTGTAAGTTACATGGCCGAGCCCATTTTTGGGCTAAGTAGGCCACACGAGCTGTGGGCCCATATGGGCTGCACTATAGGCCTTGGGCCCATTTACACTGTTTGACTGTTAAGGTTGCACGAGTCACCCGAGACGACTGTGGACCTACTGATGGGTCGGTAAGTATACCTAAACCCCAAACTGATAAAATGACTGTTATGCCCCTATGATGTTAATTGACTGTATGCCTTATGTTATGTATGATTGTATATGAGCATGCCACGATATATATATGTTGCATGCATGTATGATATGTTGCATGGGGATGGGATTATATGATTGGAGGAAGTGTACTGTACTGGCATCTCTGTTGCAAATACTGTTTAGTGCCGCAACCGGTGCTAATTTTTAGAGTGTAGGGATGGGTGGGTGATTTTATCCCCACATAGAGTGATGGGCTGGACGGAGTGGAGTGTAGAGGTGGATGGGTAGGACTTCGATTGCATGCTTAAATCTGTATCGACATCTTTGTTATGGGCTAAGGCCCTTCTCGATCATCAAGTTATGGGCTAAGGCCCACACTGATACTAATACTATAATGGGCTAAGGCCCAACTAAGCTGAACTATCCTTGACTTGGGCTTAGGCCCAGACTTACTTGCCTAAAGGCATATTTTGCTGTTTATTTGCATAGGGTTACACATTGAGTTTTTGTAAACTTACCCCTCTGTTTATCTGTACAGGTAATCCCCAGTCTTAGGCCGATCGGTGCTGCGAGGGATTCGGAGGTGGCCACACAACCGCACCTGCTTTTATATTGAGTTTTATTTCTGATAAATTTAATTTGGGTTTTTGTTATGTAATAAGGCCTCTTTAAATTTTAACTTTTAATTTGGGATTTTACCTATTTTATTTTACATTTAATTAGTAGTAGAACGCGGTTTTCCAAAAGATAATTGGTTTTCAAAACACCACGTTTTCGTAATTTATAATAAAAGCTTCCGCATCAAACTTGGTTTTAAAATATAGTGAAAAACTAATATGATCAACGTTCTACTAAAATAACTTGAGTTTTGAAAGAACAAGATACCCTAAATTTTTGTTAAGATATATAAACGAGGTTTAATAATAAGCATGGCTTTTCTAAAGAAACGATGTTTTCGAAAAACACTTCAATGTAATATCGCCAGATTCGACCATAACGTCTGGGCCGGGTTTGGGGTGTTACAGTTTTGATAATGGTTATAAATGACATTTAATAGGAGTTTATTTTGTGCTATTTGCCAATGTTATGTGGGTTAAGTTTATTTGCCTATATGCCTTGATGTTGGCTTATAAATCTATATATGTAAATATGGGTTTTGGTCACTTGTGCATGCCTTGTGATTTAGATGGCTTTTGATTCATTGAAGTGTGAATGAAGTGGTTCAATGGTAGATGTGTGATGTAAGTTTAAAATGTGAATTTATGGCATTGAGTTTGAGCTGCTTTGGATGTTAACTTGTGGTGCCAATGAGGGTACATTGGATAGACATTTAGATTAAATGATATATATGTGAGTTTTAGCATGTAATAGGGTTATAAGGTCATTCTTGTGATTTGGCTTGTTTTGAGTTATGCCAAGTTTGTTGTGATTAATGTTGTTAGTTGTTGGCATGTAAATAATGGTGCAAATATATGTGATCGGACCCTTATGCACGCTTTATTGATAAAAGATATCATATGGTACAATGACATGTTTTTGGAATGGTTATTTGGCATGATTGGTATAGGTTAAAGTTATGATCTTGAGGTGTTGAATTGAATTAAGTTTGATATGTACATTTTGGTGCCTTCATTTGCATATTGGTTAGATCTTAAAGGATGGTTGATTTGGTATTTTGAAGTGTGTTTTAATGTGTTTTAGTTATGTGAAAACATGTGGGATTGAATTTGTTTGATGTGCAAGAATTAGTGCTTGAAATGGTTTATTTTAGGGGTAGTTTGTGAAGCACACAACCTGGGACACAGGCTGTCACATGACTGTGTGCCACACACGGTCACCCCACACGGTCATGTGTCATTATTGTTTTAGGTACATGTTTCACACAATCTGAGACACGATCTGTGACACGACCATGTGTCTCAAGTCCGTATGTAACATGGTTTGGTACACAGCCGTGTGACCCTAATTTGAATACACACATAGGCAGACACACGGGCTGGGACACGGCCATGTGTCTAGACTTCGAACGTCCACGCAGTCTAGGCTATGTCACACGACCGTGTGACCCCTGTTTTCAAGTTTTTCCAAATTTTTCAATTTTGTTTCAAAATGACCCTAGAATGTTTTAAACCATTTTTAGGGCCCCATAATCCCGATTTAAGGCTTGTGAGGATTTGTTTACTGTAATTAAATTGTGTTGTTGAATTTCATTAATTAAATTGCATTATTTATTCTATTGTAAGATAAATGTTCCAATTTGTATTATAATACTCCGTAACCTTAATCTGCCGACTGAGACGGGTTAGGGGAGTTACAATAAACATACTGATCTAACAGGTTTGTTATTTTAATATCACAATCAGCCAACTCTATTTGCATAATCTCTTCAGTTATTAAAATAATTAAAAATTATGAATACATTACTACAGGCTTAATCATGATTTGTATAAAAATAGTAGATGAAGAAAATGTACCCGAAATATCATCGGGAATAGTGACCTCTACTTTGACTTGATCAGTATAAATTTTAGGAAGGTGCACAAATTTTAGATCTTACTGATGTATCTCTGTCTCATGCTCAACCAATTAATCAATCAAATATTGTTAATCATTTACCATATTAATATTTTGAGGATAGGGAAGTGTCGAAAAAGACACAATTGGGGGTAGAGGTTGTCGATGTAACACCCCTTACCCGTATTCAATGCCGGAGCAGGGTACGAGGCATTACCGGACATAATCACAAGCAAACTTATAAAATTAAGACATAAATTTCCATCCAAGTTTAAAATCTTTCACATACATTCATATCATCCCTATCACGAGCCTGCGAGGCCCAAAACATGCATCGGAAGTGGTTCGGGACTAAACCAAGAACTTTGGAAACTTTTGGGAAACATAGAAAAAAATTCATGTAAAAGGGGTCACATGCCCGTGTGGGTTCGAGACACGCCCGTGTGACCCTAAGACACGCCTATGCTTCAGGCCATGTTCAAATTAGGGAGCTTTCTGTTTATGACGTCATCATCAAATTGAGGTCACATCAAATTGAGGTCACACGCCCGTGTGCTTAGGCCGTGTGATCGATTAAATTTTCATAATTTTTCATAAAATAGGTGCAGACTTCACACGGCAAGGGCACACGCCTGTGTTCGAGGCCGTGCCGTCCACACAGCTGAGACACACACCCGTGTCTCTGCCTGTGTGCTCAATATTGAGCATTTTATTTTGTAACAATTAAGGTGCAGGGGACACACGGCTGAAACACATGCCCGTGGGGCAAACCGTGTGTCGTACACGGCCTAGACACGCGCTCGTGTGTCTACCCATGTAGACAAAAATAAGGCTATTTACCAAGCCATTTTGCCACCCTTACTTGCACCAGCCTACACAACAATAAGCAACACCAATCTAAGCATATACATACAACCAAATTAGCCACAACAAGATGTCAATACATCATTCACAAGCTATCATTTATCATACACAAACATCACATATATCTCAACTTAAATCATGCAATTTCCCACATCCATGAAAAGCATCATCATATGCATATATATATATACTTAAACCAATATTAGCCAATTTCAATGGCCCTTTACAAAATGAATTATCAACCAACATAAGCCAACATATTTGGCTAAATCAATTATGACACATAACAAAACGACCAAGTCCCTATAAATGCCATAACTCAAAATATTGTAATCACAAGTACCCAATAATTTGATAGTGTGAATGGATCTCCTACAGTCTCTGATCCCCGAGCTAGCTTGGTGACACTATAAGACAAAGGAAAAGAAAAGAGAGTAAGCTTTAAAGCTTAGTAAGTTCCTATGCAAATAATAGGCATCATAAACACACATTTATCGTGCAACTAACATGAAATGAATTAACATAGATGACATTATAAATCTCCTAGTCTAACTTGGCATGGATAGTATTAGAAACCTTAACATCATATCTTGCACAATCATGACCTTACCGAGAGATTCTTCACATATCGAGCTCATTAGGTATAAATTTTACGTACATACATTAGGCATAAATTTTACGTACATACCTGTACCAATTAGCAACATACCATGGTCTTTCGCAACGTTAATGTTTCCGTTACGTTTCCCATTGAACTGCTTGGAATACTAAAGGATACTCGGGAAATCTCACATACATAGTACCATACCAATGCCATATCCCAGATATGGTCTTACATGGGATCTCATATCGATGCCAATAGCCCAGCTATGGTCTTACATGAAATCTCATATCGATGCCATATCCCAGATATTGTCTTACACGTAATATTAAATAACCCTAATGTGATGACATTTATATCCTACCTATTCTTAAGGTTCAACCGGGATTTCTCGTTTGTTGAACTTGTTGATTTTGTTCAAGAGCAAATCACAATTCATATAATAATATAGCAATTAAAGCAAGAATAACAATGCATTGTTTACATACGAACTTACCTCGGTACAAAAATAGTGGAAATGGACCTAATCGTTAATAACCTTATTTTTCCCCCGATCAAGGTTCGAACCCCGTCTTTCTTCATCTATAATAGAAAATTTAACTTATTTATTATTCACAATATTCAATTCAGTCCAAAAATCTTATTATGGCAAAATTACATTTTTGCCCCTAAACTTTGACATTTTACATTTTGGTCCCTAGGCTCGTAACATGAAATGTGTTCAATTTATTTAATGTACAAGCCTAGCCGAACCATTTTTATAACTATAACAGCCCCCAATTTCCATCAAAACACACTTTTACTACATATTTTATAACTTTTACAAATAGGTCCTTTTAAGCATTTTCATCAAAAGTCACTTAGTAAAAGTTGTTTATCTAACACCAAACATTCATTTTCTACCATTAGACATCAAAATAAAAAATTTTCTAACATGTTTCAAACCCTAGACCTCGATTATTCCTTAAATTAATGGTAGAAATAGATAGATCGAGTGATAACGACTTCAAAATGTAAAGAGCATTAAAACGGGGCAAGAACGGACTTACAATCGAGCTTGAAAGTTGGCCAAACCCTAGCTATGTCTTCCTTCTATTTTCGGCACAAGGGGAGAAGATGGACAAGATTTTTGGCTTGATTTTCCCTTTTTATTCATTTATTTACCAAATGACCAAAATGACCTTCACTTAAAACTTTGAAATTTTATCTCACCATGTCCATTTTTTTTCCACTAACTTAACAAATGGTCTAATTACCATATAAGGACCTTCAATTTAAAATTTCATAGCAATTAGACACCTCTAGCATGTAGAACTCAACTTTTGCACTTTTTACAATTTAGTCTATTTTACTAAATTGAGTTCCCAACCGTCAAAATTTTCGGACGAAATTTTTGCGAAATCATTTTGTAAAACTTTAGACCATAGAGATGTAATAAAAATAAATTTTTCTATGTCAGATTTGTGGTCCCAAAACCACTGTTCCGACTAGCCCCAAAATCGGGCTGTTACAGTCGAGCCGCATAATTGACTTACAAAAACTCTGAGACTACTGATTAACTATGTTGAACAAAGCATTTTCATATCATTTTATATCATTTATGGAACCAGTAGACTGGGACTCGCTTCCTGTTCAAAATCCAGAACGTTACTATCAACTTTATTAGGTACAGCACGAATAAACTCGACTGATATTGCAAATCTATAAGAAAAACATAGTCAAATCAGATCAGAAGCATCACACAAAAATACAGGTTATTGTGGCATGTATTTCTAGATTCAATACACACTATATTTAGTTTTAGAATTGACTAAACCGTAGCTCTGATACCACTAAATGTAACACCACATACCTGGTCCAGTCGCTAGACCCAAGCTATAGGATGCTACAACAATAAACTAGAACTTCACAAGCAATTTATTCAATAATACTCAATAATCACAAATACAAGTTAATTCCACGTTAAACATGCATTACAATCATAACTATGTCTTAATCGGGCTTACGAAAGCCTTTGAACAAGTCCGAAACTAAAACAAAACCAGTCTGAAACATTTACGAAATAATAGATAAAAATGCAAATCAAGGGTCACACGGTAGTGTGGCCAAACCGTGTGACAACTTGGGGCCGTGTGATGCAATGCCACACGGTCGTGTCCTCAAACCGTGTAACAACCTAATGCCGTGTAATAGAGCGTCACACAACCGTGTCGCCAGGTCGTGTAACAAACTGTGGCCATGTGCATCATCCTACACCAAAATTAAATAGTCCATACGATCGTGCCCTATACCCATGTGGGACACACGACCGTGTGGCTAACCATGCCACAAGGCCGTGTGTGTCTAAAATGGCTTCCACATCATGCAAAATTTGACCCAAAATCCCTTAATCCATAAGTCAATACTATAACAGCCTGCTTTTTAATGATATCGAAAACAGTGGTTTTGAGATCAAAAATTCGACGACTAAGTTCGTATAATTAGTATTTAAATTAAACGAGTCAATAATAATTTTTATATTGAATTTTGATTTGATGAGTTGAACTAATTGAATTAAAAGTTAGTAATAGTGGTTCAGTTCAAAAGTCAAGTGGTTATTGAAAATGAGGTATTATGACCCCGTTTTCGTATTTTAAAGTCATAAATATTTCTATTAAATATTTATAGAGTCGTATTATATGTGAAATGAAGTTTGGTTCGTTAATTTTGAAGATTTATTGCTTAGTTACGGTAAGAGGATTAAATTGTAAAAGAGGAAAAAGTTAATTGCTATAGATTTAAAATAGTAAAGGGACCAAAATGGTAATTAAACCATTGTCAAAAAGTCCAAGCAGTGGTGGCATGATTAAATCCACTAACTTTTGGGCTATTTGCTTAATTAGTCCTAATTAGTTTAGGATTAAATTGAAGTTAAATTTGTTTAGTTAAAACTTAATATAATTGAAGGACCAAATGTGCAATTAAACCTTCTTTAAATAGTAATTATACCATTTTCATATTTAATGGACGGTTTCTAGGCATAAAATTGTTAAATTTGAGTTAAATTAAAGGAGGGTAAAATTGTAAATTAAGAAAAAAGTAATATTAAAACAAAACAAAGTAAAGAAACATTGGTATTTTTCTTTGTTTTCATCTTGTTCATTCGAAACCCTAGAAGAAGAATAGAAGAAGCTTCGGTTGAGCTTTGGCTCTTCGATTTAGGAGATCCTAAACGAGTGGAAAATCGAGGAAAAGAGAAAATTACCAAATAGCTCATGTACTTTACTGTTGCTGCAATTTAGTCTGGTAAGTTTGTACGGTTTAAATTTAGTACATTTTTAAATGTATTATATGCCTTAATTGTATAATATTATGAATTATATTGATGTGTGTAATTGAAAATGAAAATAATGAATTGACACAACATCGATCATTTATTAAGCTATTCTGGACCGTTACTGCAAATCAGTCCTATAAGTTCGTTCGGTTTGTAATTTAATATCTTTATGAATTGTATGATGATATGGTGTGAGATAGTAGGTATTATTTTTTCTATTGATGATGTAAAGATGTTTGGAATATGTTATTGAATTTCAGTACTTGGGTCGGATGAACGCGAGATAGAGTAAAGCTAAATGATGGTGTGTTATACGTGGTTGGAGTGGAGATTGATGTGGCGTGCTTTATATTATTTTCCTGAGTATACCGAGGTTTAACATTTTTTGTGAACCCTCGTGTTATACTATCCTGTTCTGGCGTGTTATGCGGGTGGATGTATAGCCTATAGGTTAGGCACTTAGTGCCGAGGCATGTTATCTGTTGGATTAGCTCTCATGAGCGTTTGGCATGTTATCAGTTGGATTAGCTCTTATGAGCATTTGGCGTGTTTCAGTTGGACTACTTGTGTACTTGTATATGTAAGTTGTTCATCAGGTCGTAAATTATTGTATTAATAACTCGTTTAATGACTTTGAATGGCATGACTTGTACTTGATATCTTGAATTGACTCTGTTGTGGACATGTATGTTTTTCG
The DNA here is from genome assembly GCA_025698515.1 of Gossypium sturtianum. Classification (NCBI taxonomy): domain Eukaryota; kingdom Viridiplantae; phylum Streptophyta; class Magnoliopsida; order Malvales; family Malvaceae; genus Gossypium; species Gossypium sturtianum. Next base: position 61,388,472 of record CM046952.1, read on the forward strand.
AAAATTATTATTTGAGCTTTGAATTGAACAATGTAATTGTAACATCCTGGTTTAGACCCTAGTCGGAACAGTGGTTCGAGACCACAAATCCGAGGTCATAAAAATATTTTTATGATAGTTTCTGTGTGAATGATATGTGACATAGTCTGTGTGAAAATTCTGTGTGATAATTTGATCGTTTGTGTGCCAAATTAAAAGAAATGACTTAATTGCATAAAGTGTAAAAGCTGTGTGCTGATTTATAAGTACTTAAGTGTTGTTGGCTTTTTAAGGTAGAGGCCTTATGTTGTTATTAAACTATTGTTAAGTTAGTGGGTGGTTAAATGACAAAATAATCCTATGGTATATTTGTCTTATATGTTTTATGAAGGGATAATTTAGTAATTAGATTAATAATATGTTTATTATACAAATAAAAGATGAAAATAAGATTAAAGTGCTCATCTTTTATGCCGAAAAATCAAGGAAAGAAAAAAGGAGAAGAACACTTAGGTTTCGGTTGGTGTTAGGCTTGATTCAAGGTATGTTTGAACTTGGTTTTTGATAATTTCTACGTTTTTGTAATCGTTGCTTCGTGCTCTAGTTAACCCATATTGTAATTTTATGAATTGATGATGTTTTTGTGATGAGCCATTCATGAATGTTTGAGCTAAGTGTTAGTTGATAATGAAATATGAAAACTTGGTGTTGGGTTAACATAGTTTGTATTGGAATTTTACATGAAATTGAATATTTTGGATTTAATTGAGAAAATGAGAAATTGAAGGGTTAAATTGTGAAATAAATGAAATGTATGAGCTTGTATTAGCATTGGATGAATTCGGCTAGCATATGTGTTTTTGAAATTTTGTATATTTGATGATTTTGTGAGATAGGAACTAAAGTGTCAAAATGTGAAAATATGAGGGCTATTTTGTAAAATGCCCTAAATATGTGTGAGAGGACTAAATTGAATGAGTTAGTGATTAAATAGACTGAATTTGAATGTGTATAGACCAAGAGAGGAGAGGTTCGAATCGAGATCGAGGCAAAGAGAAAGTACTCGATTAATCGACCGTTTCGGTATTTCGACATCTGAGGTAAGTTCAAATATAATACATGTTATTAAGATACGTTTTAGTATTATGAAATGAATATGTGTATGTGTATGAAATAGAGATGTTATGTGCGAAATTTAGTCGATGGCACTAAGTGTGTGATAATGAGATCGAAATAGAAATGAATAGCACTGTGTGTGCGATGATATGAAAGCTTCGATTTATAGATTTGGCACTGTGTGTGCGATGCCGAGATAAGTTGGTTGGAAAGATTAAGCACTAAGTGTGCGATAACCAATAAGTTTTTCTCATGAAGATGGCATTGAGTGTGCGATAAAAATTGAAAGGAATTTATAGAGAGATCGACTTGTAATATCGAGCATTGAGTAGCTTGGAAATTGAATAACTATGTGTTAGCTAAGGTATGTATCGAACCTTTGTGGTTGATGAGTTTATAGATGATGCTATGGATGGATGATTGAGTATTTTATCTATAGACAATATGGTATGAATATAAGAGAAATTATCTATGTGATGGTTAGTGTATACATTGGTTTGATTTGATGATACGATTTTATTGTATTTCGAACTTACTAAGCTTTAGAAAGCTTACTGTGTGATTTCTTTCTCTACTTTACAATGTCAGTAAAGCTTGCTCGGATCAGGGGATCATCAGCATCTCAGTCACACTATCGGCAAATCTATTTTGGGGTATTTTGGAGCAATGTATATAGTTAAATATGGCATGTATAGGCTGGTCATTTGAATCATGTTTGATGTTTGTAAGTAGCCATGAGATGTGGCTAGATATGTGCTAGTCTTAACATTAATGAATTTGATATATGTGATGCATCTTTTGGCATGGTTTGTGGGTTGAGAAATTGACTATTGAGTGGCAAATTTTATGTTGGTAAGATGTTAGTAGGGATTAGTGAAATTAAGAAGGAATGATGTTTGATATTGAATGTATTATACTTGTGACGAGATAGATTTTGGTATTGAATTTGTTATAATTGGAATGGGAATTGAATGCATAGATTGGATAGTCATATTGGTAAGTTTTTGGTTGCCTTATGTGCATGATATGTTTTGGTATGTGTTGCTTGTAGGTTTGACCTAAGTGGGTGGCATGTTGGCCTTGCAAAATGGCCTATAATGTCACACGATTGAGGCACACGGGCGTGCCTAAGACCGTGGGTGAATTGGCAGTATGTAGCTTAGTTATACACGGCCATGGCACACGGGCGTGCCTAGTGATCGTGTTAAATTAGCCAGTATATAGACACGAATGTGCACACCGGCGTGGCTAGTGACCGTGTTGAAATAGACAGTATATAGACACGGATGGACATACGGGGGTGTCTAGTAGTCGTGGAGGGCACACGGCCTCCTCCCACGGGCGTGTCTCCCCTGAATCTTAGAAAAAAATTTAAGTGTTCGAGAATTTTTGTGTGTGTTCAATTTAGTCCTGACCCCTTTTTAGCATGTGAATTAGGTCTCGTAGACCTCGATAAGGGACACCATGATTGTAATTGAATGAGATTGAAAATGATTGACTTTGTGTCGTAAATTCTAGATGTTAAATGTTCTGATTGATAGGTAATACCTCTTAACCCTGTTCCGGCGACGGTCTCGGGTTAGGGGTGTTACATTTTATTGGTATCAGAGCTACGGTTTAGTCGATTCTTGGACTAACGTAGCACGTGCGGGTCTAGCTATACATGCCATATATGAAGTTGCGATAGTATGATGAATGCTGATAGTTGAAAATGTGTTTTCTTATAGTAATAGATCCCGATCGAGCAATTGCTGATGACGTAGAGAGTAATGCGCCTGCTCCCGCTCAAGGGACAGCGCCGGCCACATCTAGGCTGAATGAAGGTAGTGAGGGAGGAGAGGCTAAGCAAGCCTTCTTCCGTAAGATGAGTGAATGGTTTACGGAGTTCGTTCGAACGAATTCGATTACTCCACAACCTCCACCCCCGCAAGTACCTGTTGTGCCTCAAGTTGTAGATCCGAACAGATTAAATAAACCACATGTAGATAAGATTTGAAAATACGGGGCTGAGGAGTTTAGGGCCACATCTGATGATGATGCTGAGCGAGCTGAGTTTTGGCTTGAGAATACAATCAGAGTATTCGATGAGATGTCATTGAATCTTGATGAGTGCATTAAGTGTGCAGTTTCTTTGTTGAGAGACACGGCTTACATCTGGTGGAAAACGTTGATATCTGTGGTTCCGAGAGAGAGAATCACCTGGGATTTCTTTCAAGCTGAATTCAGAAAGAAGTATATCAGTCAACGTTTCGTTGATCAGAAACGTAAAGAGTTTCTAGAATTGAAACAGGGTCGGTTGTCTGTTACTGAGTATGAGCGAGAATTTGTAAGATTGAGTCAATATGCGAGAGAATGTGTCTCTACAGAAGCTACTATGTGCAAACGTTTCATAGAGGGATTTAATGAAGACATCAAGCTATTGGTTGGGATACTCGATATAAATGAATTTTTGTGTTAGTTGAAAGAGCGTGTAAAGTCAAGAGCTCGATGAAGGAAAAGGAGAAAGCCGATTCAGAAGCTCGTGATGAAAGAAAGAGATCGATGAATAAATTTTCTCAACCTTCTACTAAGAGATACAGAGATGCAAGTAACCGTTCAAATGCTTCATTTGGACATCCAAGTAGAGATCGTTTGAAACAAAGTACTGGTCCACAAATTCAAGCTCCGAATGAATCAAGTGTTGGCAGTGTTAAGAATAACAAGCTTTGAGTGCGCATGAGTGTGGAAGGTGACATGTGGGAGAGTGCTGGGGCAAGTACAACAATAGAGTTTGTTACAAATGTGGATCCCGAGATCATTTTATTCGGGATTTCCCAAAGATGGTCGAAGAAGAAAATGTTCAGAATGAAAGACCGAGTAATGTGACAGACTAGGGGTAGACCACCCGTAAGCACCAAAAAGTGAGTGAAAGTCGAGATGGACAAATGACACAACAGTGAGATCGTGGCGAGAGCACCTACCCGAGCCTATGCTATACGTGCACGAGAGGAAGCATCATCTCCAGACGTTATCACTGGTACTTTCACTTTATTTGATATTGATGTTATTGCATTGATAGATCCAGGGTCAACTCATTCCTATGTGTGTATGAATTTAGTATTGAATAAGACTCTACCGTTGAGTCTCATCAAATTGTGATTAGAGTATCGAATCCCTTAGGTAAATGTGTTTTGGTGGATAAGGTGTGCAAGAATTGCCCATTGATGTTTCGTGATATATGTTTTTCTACTAATTTGATGTTGCTTCCTTTGATGAATTTGACATAATTCAGGTATGGATTGGCTTACTCGCATAATGCCATTGTGAATTGTAAAAGAAAGAGTATTGAATTGAGAAGTAAGAACGGTGAGCTAGTTCGAATTGAATCCAGTGATATGAAGGGATTACCAGCTGTTGTATCTGCGATGAAAGCTATGAACTATGTGAGAAAAGGTTGTGAAACTTATTTGGCGTACGTGATCGATACAAAGGTGTCAGAAAAGAAATTTGAATATGTGTCTGTGGTTTGTAAGTTTCCAGATGTATTTCCTGAAGAGTTACCAGGATTACCTCCAATTCGAGAGGTGGAATTTGGCATTGAGTTAGTGTCGGGAACTGCTCCTATTTCGATAGCTCCCTACAGAATGGCCCCAACCGAATTGAAAGAGTTGAAATCTCAATTGCAAGAATTGACCGATGAGAGGTTTTGCACGATCGAGTTTCTCACCTGCAGGGAGCTCTGTGTTTGTTTGTGAAAAAGAAAGATAGGACTATGAGAATGTGTATCGATTATCGACAGTTGAACAAAGTGACGATAAAGAACAAATATCCATTGCCTCGTATTGACGATTTGTTTGATCAGCTGAGAGGAGCCATAGTATTTTCTAAGATAGATTTGGGATCAGGCTACTATCAATTGAGAGTTAAAGAATCTGATGTGCCAAAAACTACTTTCAGAACGAGGTATGGACATTACGAATTCTTAGTAATGCCTTTTGGACTAATCAATGCTCCTGCATTGTTTATGGGTCTGATGAATCGGATATTCAGACCGTATTTGGATCACTTTGTTGTGGTATTTATTGATGATATTTTGATCTATTCGCAAGATGAGACGCAACATGCTGAGCATTTGAGAATTGTACTACAAACTCTGCGTGAAAAATAGCTGTATGCAGAGTTTAGCAAATGTGAATTTTGGTTGCATGAGGTCAGTTTTCTGGGACATATTTTATCAGCTGCTGGGATACAAGTTAACCCGAGTAAAATCTCTGCTATTTTAAAATGGAAGCCTCCGAGGAATGTGTCTGAAGTCCGTAGTTTTCTGGGATTAGCGGGATATTATAGATGATTTGTGAAAGGCTTCTCGATGATTGCGACTCCATTGACAAAGTTGTTATAGAAAGATGTTAGATTCAAGTGGTTAGAAAAGTGCCAGCAAAGTTTTGAGTAGTTGAAAGTGTTGTTAACAGAAGCACCAGTTTTGATTCAACCCAAATCAGGCAAAGAATTCATAGTTTACAGTGATGCATCATTGAATGGATTAGGCTGTGTGCTAATGCAAGAAGGGAAAGCCATTGCTTACGCTTCAAGACAGTTAAAACCGCATGAAAGGAACTACCCAACGCATGATCTTGAATTGGTTGCGATTGTGTTCGCATTGAAGATTTGGCGTCACTATCTATTCGGGGAAAAATGTCACATCTATACTGATCATAAGATCTTAAAGTACTTGATGACTCAGAAACACTTGAACTTGCGACAGAGAAGATGGTTAGAGTTATTGAAAGACTATGAACTTGTGATAGATTACCACCCGGGTAAGGCTAATGTTGTAGCTGATGCCTTAAGCCGAAAATCCTTATACGCTTTGAGAGCTATGAGTAATCAGATAGATCTGTGTGATGATAGTGCGGTGGTAGCTGAATTGAAAGTAAAGCCGATGTTTATACAACAGATATATGATGCTCAGAAGATTGATAATGAGTTATTGGCAAAAAAAGTTCAGTGTGATTCAGATGTTGTATCGGAATTTCGAGTTGATAGTGATGATTGTTTGAGATTCAGAGATCGGATTTGTGTTCCAAGAAATTCAGAGTTGATTCAAATGATTTTGAATGAAGCTCACAATAGTCATTTGACTGTACATTCGGGGAGTACGAAAATGTATAATGATCTGAAACAGCTCTAGTGGTGGCATGGCATGAAAAGAGACATTTCTGACTTTGTGTTGAAGTGTTTAGTTTGTCAGCAAGTCAAAGCTGACCATCAAGTTCCGTCTGGTTTGTTACAACCGATTATGATTTTTGAGTGGAAATGGGAAAGAATTACGATGGACTTTGTGTCGGGGTTACCCTTATCTCCGAATAAGAAAGATGCAATCTGGGTGATAGTTGATAGATTGACGAAATCAGCTCACTTTATTCCAGTGAGAATAGATTATTCACTTGATAGATTGGCTTAAATATATATGGATGAGATCGTGAGATTGCATGGGGTACCTCTATCTATTGTGTCTGGCAGAGATTCGAGATTTACCTCGCGATTCTGGAAGAAATTGCAGGATGCTTTAGGCACGAAATTGCATTTCAGTACTGCTTTTCATCCACAAACGGATGGTCAATCCGAACGAATCATTCAGATTCTCGAAGACATGCTGAGATCTTGTGTACTAGAATTTGAAAGTGCGTGGGAAAAGCATTTATCATTGATTGAGTTCGCGTATAACAACAGTTTCCAATCTAGCATTAAAATGGCACCATATGAAGCTCTTTATGGTCGAAAGTGTCGAACCCCATTGTATTGGACTGAACTGAGTGAGAACAAGTTTCACGGAGTTGATCTTATAAAAGAGACTGAACAGAAAGTAAAAGTGATTCGTGATAGTTTGAAAGCAGCCTCAGATCGTCAGAAGTCTTATGCAGATTTGAAACGGAAAGATATCAAATTTGGGGTCGGTGATATCTCCGTGGAAGAAAATACTTCGATTTGGCCGAAAGGGCAAGCTGAATCCGAGGTTCATCGAACCGTATGAGATTACTGAACGAGTTGGGCCGGTTGCTTATAGATTGAGATTGCCATCTGAGTTAGAAAAGATTCATAATATGTTTCATGTGTCAATGCTTCGACGGTATAGATCAGACCCGTCCCATGTGATTGCTCCTACTGAGGTTGAGATTCAGTCAGACTTATCGTATATTGAAGAACCGATCCGAATTTTGGCACGAGAGATTAAAGAATTGAGAAACAAAAGAATTTCCTTAGTGAAAGTTTTATGGCACAAACACGGAGTTTAAGAGGCCACGTGGGAGTCTGAGAACATTATGAGAGAGCAATATCCACACCTATTCACTGGTAAGATTTTCGGGGACGAAAATCCTTAAGGGGGGAGAGTTGTAACATCCCGGTTTAGACCCTAGTCGGAATAGTGGTTCGAGACCACAAATCCGAGGTCGTAAAAATATTGTATGATATTTTCTGTGTGAATGATATGTGACATAGTCGGTGTGAAAATTCTGTGTGATAATTTGATCGTTTGTGTGCCAAATTAAAAGAAATAACTTAATTGCATAAGGTGTAAAAGCTGTATGCTGATTTATAAGTACTTAAGTGTTGTTGGCTTTTTAAGGTAGAGGCCTTATGTTGTTATTAAACCATTATTAAGTTAGTGGGTGGTTAAATGACAAAATAATCCTATGGTATATTTGTCTTATATGTTTTATGAAGGGATAATTTAGTAATTAAATTAATAATATGTTTGTTATACAAATAAAAGATGAAAATAAGATGAAATTACTCATCTTTTATGCCGAAAAATCAAGGAAAGAAAAAGGGAGAAGAACACTTAGGTTTCGGTTGGTTTTAGGCTTGATTCAAGGTATGTTTGAACTTTGTTTTTGATAATTTCTACGTTTTTGTAATTGTTGCTTCGTTCTCTAGTTAACCCATGTTGTAATTTTGTGAATTGATGATGTTTTTGTGATGAGTCATTCATGAATGTTTGAGCTAAGTGTTAGTTGATAATGAAATATGAAAACTTGGTTTTGGGTTAACATAGTTTGTATTGGAATTTTTCATGAAATTGAATATTTTAGATTTAATTGAGAAAATCAGAAATTGAAGGGTTAAATTGTGAAATAAATGAAATGTATGAGCTTGTATTAGCATGGGAAGAATTCGGCTAGCATATGTGTTTTTGAAATTTTGTGTATTTGATGATTTTGTGAGATAGGAACTAAAGTGTCGAAATGTGAAAATGTGAGGGCTATTTTGTAAAATTCCCTAAATATGTGTGTGAGGACTAAATTGAATGAGTTAGTGATTAAATGGACTGAATTTGAATGTGTATAGACCAAGAGAGGAGAGGTTCGGATCGAGATCGAGGCAAAGAGAAAGTACTCGATTAATCGACCGTTTCGGTATTTCGACATCTGAGGTAAGTTCAAATATAATACATGTTATTAAGATACGTTTTAGTATTATGAAATGAATATGTGTATGTGTATGAAATAGAGATGCTATGTGCGAAATTTAGTCGATGGCACTAAGTGTGTGAAATTGAGATCAAAACAGAAATGAATAGCACTGTGTGTGCGATGATATGAAAGCTTCGATTTATAGATTTGGCATTGTGTGTGCGATGCCGAGATAAGTTGGTTGGAAAGATTTAGCACTAAGTGTGCGATAACCAATAAGTTTTTCTCATGAAGATGGCACTGAGTGTGCGATAAAAATTGAAAGGAATTTATAGAGAGATCGACTTGTAATATCGAGCATTGAGTAGCTTGGAAATTGAATAACTATGTGTTAGCTAAGGTATGTATCGAACCTTTGTGGTTGATGAGTTTATAGATTATGCTATGGATGGATGAATGAGTATTTTATCTATAGACAATATGGTATGAATATATGAGAAATTATCTATGTGATGGTTAGTGTATACATTGCTTTGATTTGATGATACGATTTTATTGTATTTCAAACTTACTAAGCTTTAGAAAGCTTACTGTGTGATTTCTTTCTCTACTTTGCAGTGTCAGTAAAGCTTGCTCGGATCAGGGGATCGTCAGCATCTCAGTCACTCTATCGGCAAATCTATTTTGGGGTGTTTTGGAGCAATGTATATAGTTAAATATGGCATGTATAGGCTGGTCATTTGAATCATGTTTGATGTTTGTAAGTAGCCATGAGATGTGGCTAGATATGTGCTAGTCTTAACATTAATGAATTTGATATATGTGATGCATCTTTTGGCATGGTTTGTGGGTTGAGAAATTGACTATTGAATGGCAAATTTTATGTTGGTAAGATGTTAGTAGGGATTAGTGAAATTAAGAAGGAATGATGTTTGATATTGAATGTATTATACTTGTGACGAGATAGATTTTGGTATTGAATTTGTTATAATTGGAATGGGAATTGAATGCATAGATTGGATAGTCATATTGGTAAGTTTTTGGTTGCCTTATGTGCATGATATGTTTTGGTATGTGTTGCTTGTAGGTTTGACCTAAGTGGGTGGCATGTTGGCCTTGCAAAATGGCCTATAATGTCACACGGTTGAGGCACACGGGCGTCCCTAAGACCGTGGGTGAATTGGTAGTATGTAGCTTAGTTATACACGGCCATGGCACACGGGCGTGCCTAGTGACCGTGTTAAATTAGCCAGTATATAGACACGAATGTGCACACGGGTGTGCCTAGTGACCGTGTTGAAATAGACAGTATATAGACACGGATGGTCACACGGGGGTGTCTAGTAGCCGTGGAGGGTACACGGCCTCCTCCCACGGGCGTGTCTCCCCTGAATCTTAGAAAAAAAATTTAAGTGTTTGAGAATTTCTGTGTGTGTTCAATTTAGTCCCGACCCCTCTTTAGCATATGAATTAGGTCTCGTAGACCTCGATAAGGGACACCATGATTGTAATTGAATGAGATTGAAAATGATTGACTTTGTGTCGTAAATTCTAGATGTTAAATGTTCTGATTGATAGGTAATACCTCTTAACCCTGCTTCGACGACGGTCTCGGGTTAGGGGTGTTACATTTTATTGGTATCAGAGCTACGGTTTAGTCGATTCTTGGACTAACGTAGCGCGTGTGGGTCTAGCTATACATGCCATATATGAAGTTGCGATAGTATGATGAATGCTGACAGTTGAAAATGTGTTTTCTTATAGTAATGGATCCCGATCGAGCAATTCCTGACGATGTGGAGAGTAATGCGCCTGCTCCCGCTCAAGGGACAGCGCCGGCAACATCTAGGCCGAATGAAGGTAGTGAGGGAGGAGAGGCTAAGCAAGCCTTCTTCCGTATGATGAGTGAATGGTTTACGGAGTTCGTTCGAACGAATCCGACTACTCCACAACCTCCACCCCCGCAAGTACCTGTTGTTCCTCAAGTTGTAGATCCGAATGCATTGAATAAACCACCTATAGATAAGATTCAAAATACGGGTGAGAGGAGTTTAGGGCCACATCGATGATGATGCCGAAGCGAGCCGAGTTTTGGCTTGAGAATACAATCGAGTATTCGATGAGATGTCGTTGAATCTGATGAGTGCATTAAGTGTGCGGTTTCTTTGTTGAGAGACACGGCTTACAACTGGAGGAAAACGTTGATATCTGTGGTTCCGAGAGAGAGAATCACCTGGGAATTCTTTCAAGATGAGTTCAGAAAGAAGTATATCAGTCAACGTTTCGTTGATCAGAAACATAAAGAGTTTCTAGAATTGAAACAGGGCCGGTTGTCTATTACTGAGTATGAGCGAGAATTTGTAAGATTGAGTCAATATGCGAGAGAATGTATCTCGACCGAAGCTACTATGTGAAAATGTTTCATAGAGGGATTGAATGAAGACATCAAGCTATCGGTTGGGATACTCGATATAAATGAATTTGTTGTGTTAGTTGAAAGAGCGTGTAAAGCTGAAGAGCTCAGTAAGGAAAAGAAGAAAGTCGATTCAGAAGCTCGTGATGAAAGAAAGAGATCGATGAATAAATTTTCTCAACCTTCTACTAAGAGATACAGAGATGTAAGTAACCGTTCAAATGCTTCATTTGGACATCCAAGTAGAGATCGCTTGAAACAAAGTACTGGTCCACGAATTCAAGCTCCGAATGAATCAAGTGTTGGCAGTATTAAGAGTAACAAGCCTGAGTGCAGACAGTGTGAAAGGTGACATGTGGGAGAGTGCTGGGGCAAGTACAACAATAGAGTTTGTTACAAATGTAGATCCCGAGATCATTTTATTCGGGATTGCCCAAAGATGGTCGAAGAAGAAAATGTTCAGAATGAAAGATCGAGTAATGTGACAGCTACGGGTAGACCACCCAAAAGCACCAAAAATGTGAGTGAAAGTCAGAGATGGACAAATGACACAGCTGTGAGATCAGAAGCGAGAGCACCTGCTCGAGCCTATGCTATACGTGCACGAGAGGAAGCATCATCTCCAGATGTTACTTGCATTTTCTTATAGATATCTTTTTATGGGACGGGCGATCAAATCAGCACTCAAGTCACACTATCTATCTATTTTTGGTATATTTTTTAATGTCTATTTTGGATTATATGGCATGTAATAGGTCGTTATGTCAATGACCTCGTTTGATATGTATATATATAAAGCAAGTAACTAGTTCACCTTTTGATCGATGTTGTCTTGTAATGTGATGATAGTTACGTGGTTGCTAGGTTTGGTGGTGAATATAGTTCATTTTGTGAAGTTGTGGTTAAGTTTTTGGTAAGCTTCGCTAGGAATAAATATGGTACATGTTTGATCTTAACTTAGCAAGTTATAAGGTTAGGTATTTTGATTAAAATTGATAAGATTGTATGTTTGAATGTTTGAATAGTTGATGATTTATATTGTTGTATAAATGTGTATACTTGTGGTACCATTGAGGGTACATTGGTTAGGCACTTAATATGGTTGACTTAGCATGATTTGAGCATGTTTAATGGCATTTTGAATAGGTCTAATGGCTAGTAAATGGATTGCTTAGTGTCCAAGAAATCTTGAATTGATTAACTTGAGTTTTAAGGTTCATTTTGGTGCACACGGGCTACCACACGGCCATGTTCCATGCACGGTCTGAAACACGGCCTGCGACACAGCCGTGTGTTTTAAGTCAGTGAGTTATACGGTTTAAGGCACAGGCTGGGACACGACCGTGTGTCCCAACTTCGAATACTCACATGGCCTGGCCACACGGCCGTGTGTTCCCTATTTTTGAAATTTTTCATATTTTCCTGAATTTTTTTTACTTGTTTCAAATTAGTCCCTAAGGTTCTAAGATTATTTCTATAGTCCCTTAAGCTCGATTTAAATCTCGTAAATGTAAGTTATTATTGTAATTCAACTACTTTATGGTATTTGAGAAATTATATTGTAATGATCAAGATTTTACCTGTTTATTTCTATTAACTTGTTGTAGCATTCACTTAACCTAAGTGCCTAACCAATATCCCACAATTGGCACCACAAACTCAATCATGCAACAACAAGCATTCATCACCATTTATATCAAGACAATCTATTCAAGCACACATATACATTCATCATTTCTTTAGCTAAAGTATCAATAAGAAAATTTCAGCAATGACCTAAAATATAAGTACCTAACTCATTAAGCAAAAAATATCATATTTGCTGGTGCCTTTTAATCATTTCATATCTCAACTCAAAACACACCAATCTAAACATTTGTCTAATTCAACCAACAATCAAATACCAAATCAAGCCATTGCCTAAACATTTAAAAAATGCCATTCAAAAATTTACCAACATCATCAACCTACTAAATATCAATTTGGTACCAACCACTTAACATAACCAGATTACATATTTAAGCTTATACACAACCATAGTGAAAAAACATGTTCATTATTTTCGCCAAGTGTGATCTGTAACACCCTAAACCCGGCCTAGAAGTTATGATCGAATCTGGCGTGTCACATCGAAGTGTTTTTCGAAAACCATGTTTTCATTGAAAACCCTTCTTGAAATTTCGAACTTCTTGCCATTTAAAACTTGTGCAAAACCTCAGTTTGCATTTGTTTATTTTCAATCATGGTTTATAAAAAAAATTATTCCCTTTTAAAATGTTATCACCTTTAAAACCTTATTGTTGCAGAAGCTTAATTTAAAACAAATGATTCACGAAAACGTGATATTTAAAAATTGAGTTGCGAAAACGTAGCGTTTGAAAATAGTTATTATTTTGGAAAATCGTGTTCTACGTCTAGCAGATATAAATCTTAATCAAATCAAATCCCAAATTTAAAATCCAGAAATTATAGAGGCCTTATTACAACCCGAATCAACAAGCTCATTCTTAAGTAAATGAGCTAAACAGAATAAAACTTGTGCAGTTGTGTGGCCCTCTCCGAGTCCCTCGCAGCTCCGAATCGTCTAACGCTGGGGATTAACTGAAAGGTTAAAAATAGGGTGAGTTTACGAAAACTCAGTGTGTAATCCCCTTATTAAAGAAAGCAGAATCGATGCCGACTCGAGCCCTTTAACAAGAATAAGATGCAAAGATGGGCCTTAGCCCCATCGCCCTCGGTTGGGCCTTGAGCCCATATCAAATGTCACATATCACATCTATCTGGGCCTAAGCCCATCTCAGAATCAGAATCAGTATATGCAATGCATAAATACCCAAACCAACCCTGCACTCCGTCTCCTGTCCAACCCTACACTCTTGTGGGAATTAAATCAACCCACCCATCCCTACACTCCTTATGTAGCACTAGTTGCGGCACTAACCAATATTGTAGCGTATCGCGCCAAGACAATAACGCAGCAGAGTCGCGATGCAAGACATATATGTGGCAAAGCCACGATGAATAATATTGCAAAGAGCTACCAAGATCGATGATCGCAAAGAAAGTCGCGAAAAAGCGATTTTATGGCAAAGCCACCATGCTGATACACTTCCTCCATAACAGTATCCCAACCCCATGCAGTATGTCGTGTATGCAGTATGCCATGCTCAGAATCAGTCATATCATTCACAGTTAAGTCAATCAAACCATAGTCATACAATCACAGTCAATCAGTCAAATCATAGCACAAGTAAGTCATTTACCCACGAGGAGCAAAATAGTCATTTATCCTATAGGGGCATTACGGTTATTTTAACCTATGGGGGTATTTCGGTCATTTTACCCTACAGGGGTATTTCGGTCATTTTACCCTACAAAGGTATTTCTTTCATTTTACCCTATGGGGATATTTCGGTCATTTTACCCTATGGGGGTATTTCAGTCATTTTACTCTTTAGGGGTATTTCAGTCATTTTACTCTTTAAGGGTATTTCAGTCATTTAACTCCTTAAGGGTATTTCAGTCATTTAACAACCTTCCCAAAGGTAACAGTCACCTCGAGCGACACAGATAACATATATGATCAAAATGGTGTAATTGGGCCCAAAGCCCAATATTCGGCCCAAGTGGGCCCACACGCTCGTGTGGCCCATTTAGCCCAAATTCAGTCACGGCTATGTGAACGTTATAGCCCAGTTCAGTAATTACCACTTATCATGGATTTATTCCGTGTGGGGCCCACAAGCCCATTGAGCCCACACGGCCCATTTCAGCCAAACGAGGCCCATAATGGCCCAAGAGCACGAGGACGCTCATGGTGGCCTCTACAGTCTATCGCCCATGATTGTGGGCTCGGATTACCACACGAGCGACCGCACGCTCGTGAGGCCTCATATGCCGAGGTTTCAGCTTTTCGGCTTTTGCCGATTCACAGAGGAGATAGTGTGAATACATATAACATCTCGGTTTAGGGCCTAGTCGGAATAGTGGTGCGAGACCATAAAGTCGAGGGTTATGAATGAGTTTTTGAGGTTTATATTATGTATGCATGCTAGTGTGAAAGTTTCATGAAGCAATTTTGTGAAATTGTGGTTGAATTGTCCAAAAGGACTAAATCGCAAAAGTTGCAAAATGTGTGTTTCTAGAAGCTATATGTGTGAAATAGCTTTAGATTATTAATTAGATGCCCTTAAATAGTAATTTATCCAAATTCTAATTTTTGGACAAAAATGGGCATGGATGAGTTAAAATTTGAAGTTTATCAAAAAGGGCATTTTGGTCATTTAGTTATTAAGTGATTAAATAGGTGAAAAGATGAAAAAAATTCACTCATCTTCTCCCCCAAGCTGCCGAAAATTTCAATAGCCATTGTTAGGGATCTTTCAATTTTTTAAGCTTGCTAATCAAGAAAGACGAAGCCCGGATCGAAACCGAGGCAAAAGCAAGGTGGTGGACTAAATTGCATATTTCTATACTTTTGAGTATCGAGGTAAGTTTATGCATAAACAATGCATTCATACTTACAAATTGTTTATGATAGCTAGTGTGTAGCTTGTTCGAGATTGATTGAGAACCTATATGGTCCAAGTAGAATGAATGTAGTAGAATTGTGAATGGATGTTTAATTGAGTAAGTAGACATGTGAATGTGTAGTGATAATGCTAAATGGCAGGCTAAGTGCGATACCATCCTAATGCATATTGACGATGAGCTGGCTATGTACGATGCTATCGTGAGGTATATCGTTTAGTGGGCTAAGTGAGAAACCCCTATGATTACCTTTGTGGTAGGCTAAGTGCGATACCACCTTATTAATCGATTGTGGTGTGCTAAGTGCGAAACCACCGAGACATTTGCTGTGTGGGTTAACTGTGTGGATTAGCTATGTGATTACATTATTGAGTAAAATAGCTGTGTGGATGTATTATTAAGTTAATTAGTTGTGTGGATGAATTATTGAGAAATAATGATGTGTTGTATATTGTGTAAATGTGACATTGAATGCAGGGGTACATTTCGATGGTTATGAGTATGTGACTCATGATGTGTTGGAAATGTGGTAAGGGATAGAAGAGTAAGCATAGTTGTGAATTTCTTGTTGGTATAATGCTAATTGTTGCTTAGTTTATACTATGTTGCTTAATTGTTTATGTGTAAACTTACTAAGCTCAAAGCTTACTCTCTTTCTTTTCCCTTGTCTTATAGATTAAAAGCGTTGAATCGAGATACGAGGATCATCGAAAGACAAACCACATATCAAAGACACTTTTTGGTACATGAAACTTAATGTTTTGTATATGGCATGTATAGGGGCTAGACAAGTTAGTGGATTTTGTTGTAAATTGCTAAGATGTGTTGGCCTTTAGATGGATAGCTTATTTTGTATAATACCATGGTTGTTGGCTATTACATTATATGAAAGAAAGATGTAGTTTTCTATGTGAGAATGCACTTCAATTTGAGTTGATTATGATGGTGTTAGATGAGTATATGTTGTGTATGCTAGAGGGGTGAAAAGAGCTTGGCACATAGCTTTGTTCTTGTCCATGTGGATAGACACACGGGCGTGTGTCTAGGCCATGTGTGACACACGGTCAGCCCACAGGCGTGCGCTTTGGCCGTGCGTCCCCTGTATGTTAGTATTATAAATTAGAATAGACCATGGACTAGCTGCACGGGCGTGTGTCTAGGGCGTATGGGATTATCCAGTGTTGGCCACGGGCTAGCCACACGGGCTTGTGTCTAGACTCTAGGCCGTGTTAAAGTAGTCAATGTGCACCACGGGTGGTAAGCACGGGCGTGTGCCTTGGCCGTGGGGCATTGGCAGAATGTTGGGTTTTTAGGCACGATTTGGGGACATGGGCGTGTGTGTCCATGCACGGGCGTGTCTAATCTTGCACGGGCGTGTGAGACCTGTATAAAGAGAAAATTTTTAATATTGGAAAAAGTTCCGGTTTAGTCTTGAGAGCCCTCGTGTGTATGAGTGAGGCCTCGTAAGTCGAGAATGAGGTTGTTAAGATAACTTCATAGAGTAGTTACGACGAGCCTAGGCCTGGTTCTGGCGTAGAACCCGGGTAAGAGGTGTTACATTTAGTGGTATCAGAGCTATGGTTTAGCCATTTCTAGGACTACCATAGCGGATGTAAGAGTCTAGCTATACATGCCATAAGTGTACAATGATAGTGTGGTGGTTTCTGATGATTTAAATCATGTTTTATATAGTATATGGATTCTGATCCATTAACTGCAGATGAAGCAGCTAGTAATGCGCTGGCTCCTGCGCAAGGAACCGCACCTGTTGAGAGTGGACCCGAGGCTAGGGGTCAAGGAGAAGAGGCACGGGAAGCCTTTCTCCAAATGATGAGTAATTGGTACTCGGATTATGTTCGAGCGAACCCTAATGCTCAACCTCCTCCACCTCCTCCTCCTATACCTCAGCCAAATCCAGTGGCTCCTTAAGGTATGGATGTAGTGAGGATATCGAAGCCCCCGGTGGATAAGATTAGGAAGCACGGGGCTAAGGAGTTTAGAGCTAAGGTAGATGATGACCCTGAGAGGGTGAAGTTCTGGTTGGAGAACTCGATGAGGGTGTTCGATGAACTCTCATGTATGCCCGAAGAGAGTTTGAAGTGTGTCGTATCCTTGCTGAGAGATTCGGCATACCATTGGTGGAAAACGTTGACGCTAGTGGTCCTGAGAGAGCGGGTGACGTGGGACTTCTTTTGGAAGAGTTCCTAAGAAGTATATAAGCCGGAGGTTTACATCGATCGAAAAGGAAGGAATTCCTTGAGTTGAAACAAGGAAGAATGACAAAGGCGCGTAATATGTGCGTGAGTTTGTTAGGCTTAGCAAATACGCTCAAGAATGTGTATCAACTGAGACCATCTTGTGTAAGAGGTTCGAAGATGGGCTGAATAAGGACATCAAACTCTTAGTGGGCATTTTGGAGTTGAAAGAATTTGTGGTATTAGTTGAGAGGGCAAGTAAGGTGAAGAGCCGAGTTCGAGAAAGAGGAGGGTCAGAGTGAAGCCCGAGATGCTAGAAAGAGGCCGATGGGCAAGTCATATCAAGCCCAGTCGAAAAGATCCAAGGAAGTGAATCCTTGGATGACAGCATCAGTGGGTTATTCGCATCGAGACTTGAGCAATACTCGCTCGGGTTCGAGAGCCCAAGCTCCCTCTATGGAAAGTGTGGGCAATTTAAAGAGTAAACCGGAGTGTCCAAGTTGTGGTAGGTATCACACCGGAGAGTGTTGGGGAAATATTCAAAAATGTTGTAAGTGTGGTTCCCCTGACCACTTTATCCGTAATTGTCCCGAGAGGGATGAAAAGGAGGAGAGGCAAGAGCTGAGACCTAGTGATGTGTCTACGAGGGGTAGACCACCAAGGAACCCGAGAGGCGGGAATAGTGGTAGAGGTGCGCCCAGAGATTCTGTTGTGAGAACAGAGGGTCGGGCACCTGCGAGGACGTATGCTATTCGAGCTCGCGAAGAAGCATCCTCCCCTGATGTGATAACGGGTACTTTTTCTCTCTATGACACCTTCGTTATTGCTTTAATAGATCCAGGGTCTACTCATTCTTATATTTGCATGAGATTAGCATCTAGTTTGAGTATGACCGTTGAGTCTACGGACATAGTGGTTAAGGTGTCAAACCCGTTAGGAAAGCATGTGTTAGTGGACAGAGTGTGTAAGAATTGTCCTTTATTGATTGAGAATCATTGTTTTCCCAAGAAACCTTATGTTGTTGCCGTTTGATGAGTTTGATTTAATCCTAGGCATGGATTGGTTGACTACCCATAATGTCTTAGTGAACTGTGGTAGTAAGTTTATTGAATTGAAATGTAAGAGTGGAGATGTGGTTCGGGTTGAATCAGGTGGATTGGATAGTCTACCAGTGATGATTTCTTCCCTAGTAGCTGAGAAATGTTTGAGAAAAGGATGTGAGTCCTATCTTGCTTTTGTGTTGAATACTCGAGAGGTTAGAGTAGAGTTTGAAACAGTGCCAGTGGTATGTGAGTACCCAGATGTATTTCCGGAAGAGTTACTCGGATTACCTCCAGTGAGAGAGGTTGAATTTGGAATTGAATTGGTTCCGAGAACGGCACCTATTTCGATTGCTCCGTACAGAATGGCACCAGTAGGGTTGAAAGAACTGAAGGTTCAGTTGCAAGAGTTGACAGATAAGGGTTTTCCAAGACCGAGCTACTCGCCGTGGGGTGCTCCGGTATTATTCGTGAAGAAGAAAGATGGGTCTATGAGGTTGTGTATAGACTATAGACAGCTTAACAAGGTGACGGTGAAGAATAAGTATCCTTTACCAAGGATTGATGATCTCTTTGATCAACTAAAGGGAGCTATAGTGTTCTCCAAGATAGACTTGAGGTCTGGTTATTATCAGCTCAGAGTGAAAGAGCAAGATGTGTTGAAAACTGCATTTCGGACAAGGTATGGCCATTATGAGTTTTTGGTTATGCCGTTTGGTTTGACGAATGCACCTGCAATTTTTATGGATCTGATGAACCGTGTTTTCAGACCGTATGTGGACAAGTTTGTAGTTGTCTTCATTGACGACATATTGATCTATTCTCGGGATGAGAACGATCACGAAGAGCATTTGAGAATTGTCTTGCAAACTTTAAGAGATAAGCAGTTGTATGCTAAGTTTAGCAATAGTGAGTTTTGGCTCCGAGAGGTCGGATTCCTAGGACACATGGTGTCAGGTGATGGTGTCAGAGTTGACCCGAGTAAGATATCGGCTGTTGTGGATAGGAAACTACCGAGGAACGTGTCAGAAATCAGAAGTTTCTTGGGATTAGCGAGATATTACAGACGTTTTGTAAAGGGGTTCTCTGTGATTGCCACCCCGATAACAAAACTATTGCATAAAGATGTCAAGTTTGAATGGACTGAGACATGTCAACAGAGCTTGGAGAGACTGAAGACAATATTGACTGAGGCATCGGTTTTGGTTCAACCAGAATCGGGAAAGAGTTCGCCGCGTTCTGATGATGCGTCGTTTAATGGTCTCGCCATGCGTGTTGATGCAAGAAGGTAAGGTAGTCGCTTACGCCTCGAGGCGACTAAAGCCGCATTTGCGAGAAGAATTATCCGACTCATGATTTAGAGTTGGCGCGATTGTTTTTGCGTTAAAGATTTGGCGACATTACTTGTATGGTGAGAAGTGTCGAATCTTTACGGATCACAAGAGTTTAAAGTATTTGATGGATCGTAAGGATCCGAATGCGAGGCAGAGACGGTGGCTTGAGTTGTTGAAAGACTATGAGTTAGTCATTGATTACCACCCAAGAAAAGCGAATGTGGTTGCGGATGCCTTGAGTAGGAAATCCTTGTATGCTCTAAGAGCTATGAGAGCGAGTTTAGCATTGTCTGATGATGGTGCTATTTTGGCAGAGTTGAGAGCTAAGCCGTGTTTGTTCAACAAATATGTGAGGCTCGAGAGAAATGACAATGAGATGCAAGCTAAGATAGCTAGGTGCGGGTCAGAATGTGATTCTGATTTTCGAATGGGTTTGAATGGTTGTCTGATGTTTCGTGACAGAATTTGTGTTCCTAAAAATGAGGATTTGATTCGAAAGGTTTTGTATGAGGCCCACAGTGAATGTTTGTCAGTACATCCGGGCAGTACGAAAATGTACAACGATTTGAGAAAGTTTTATTGGTGGCCAGGAATGAAAAGAGATATTTCAGAGTTTGTGGCAAAGTGTCTAATTTGTCAACAAGTGAAAGCTGAGCATCAAGTGCCTTCGGGATTGCTCCAGCCAGTGATGGTTCCCGAATGGAAATGGGATCGGGTTACCATGGATTTTGTGACGGGGTTGCCAATGACTCCGAGAAAGAGAGATGCTGTGTGGGTTGTTGTGGATAGATTGACAAAGTCGGCTCACTTTATTCCAAATGCGTGTTGATTATTCACCGGATAAGTTAGCCGAGTTGTATGTGCGTAGATAGTGAGATTGCATGGTGTACTGTGTCTATTATATCGGATAGAGATCCGAGGTTTACTTCGAGATTTTGGAAGAAGTTGCAAGAAGCCATGGGTACAAGATTGAATTTCAGCACTGCGTTCCATCCGCAAATCGATGGTCAGTCTGAAAGAGTGATTCAAGTTCTTGAAGATATGCTTCGATGCTGTGTGTTAGAATTCGAAGGTAGTTGGGAGAGATATCGACCTTTGGTCGAATTCGCCTATAACAACAACTATTAGTCGAGTATACAGATGGCACCGTATGAGGCTTTGTATGGTCGTAAGTGTCGGACTCCTTTGTATTGGACCGAGCTTAGTGAGAAGCAGATCCATGGGGTCGATCTAGTGAAAGAAACCGAAGCAAAGGTGAAAGTAATCCGTAATAGTCTGAGAGCTGCTTCAGACCAACAGAAGTCGTACGCGGATTTGAAAAGAAAAGAAATTGAGTTTGAAGTGGGCGACAAAGTGTTTTTGAAAATGTCCCCGTGGAAGAAGATTATGCGATTTGGACGAAAAGGGAAATTGAGTCCAAGGTTCATAGGGCCGTATGAGATTACAGATAGAGTTGGGCCTGTAGCATACCGGTTGGCTTTGCCGGTAGAGTTGGAAAAGATTCATAACGTGTTCCATGTGTCGATGTTGCGACGGTATCGCTCTGATCCTTCACATGTGATTCCTTCGACAAAAATTGAGATAAGACCGGATATGTCTTATGAAGAGGAGTCGATTAAGATCTTGGCTCGAGAAGTGAAACAGTTGAGAAATAAGAGCATAGCACTAGTGAAAGTGTTATGGCAGAAACATGGTGTGGAAGAGGCTACGTGGGAAACGGAAGAAGCTATGAGACAAAGAACATCCAAACCTCTTTCTCGGTAAGATTTTCTGGGGACGAAAATCTCTAAAGGGGGAGAGTTGTAACATATCGGTTTAGGGCCTAGTTGGAATAGTGGTGCGAGACCACAAATCTGAGGGTTATGAATGAGTTTTTGAGGTTTATATTATGTATGCATGCTAGTGTGAAAGTTTCATGAAGCAATTTTGTGAAATTGTGGTTGAATTGTCCAAAAGGACTAAATTGCAAAAGTTGCAAAATGTGTGTTTCTAGAAGCTATATGTGTGAAATAGCTTTAGATTATTAATTAGAGGTCCTTAAATAGTAATTTAACCAAATTCTAATTTTTGGACAAAAATGGGCATGGATGAGTTAAAGTTTGAAGTTTATCAAAAAGGGCATTTTGGTCATTTAGTTATTAAGTGATTAAATAGGTGAAAAGATGACAAAAATTCACTCATCTTCTCCCCCAAGCTGCCGAAAATTTCAATAGCCATTTTTAGGGCTCTTTCAATTTTTCAAGCTTGCTAATCAAGAAAGACGAAGCCCGGATCGAAACCGAGGCAAAAGCAAGGTGGTGAACTAAATTGCATATTTCTATACTTTTGAGTATCGAGGTAAGTTTATGCATAAACAATGCATTCATACTTACAAATTGTTGATGATAGCTAGTGTGTAGCTTGTTCGAGATTGATTGAGAACCTATGTGGTCCAAGTAGAATGAATGTAGTAGAATTGTGAATGGATGTTTAATTGAGTAAGTAGACATGTGAATGTGTAGTGATAATGCTAGATGGCAGACTAATTACGATACCATCCTAATGCATATTGACGATAAGTTGGCTATGTGCGATGCTATCGTGAGGTATATCGTTTAGTAGGCTAAGTGAGAAACCCCTATGATTACCTTTGTGGTAGCCTAAGTGCGATACCACCTTATTAATTGATTGTGGTGTGCTAAGTGCGAAACCACCGAGACATTTGCTGTGTGGGTTAACTGTGTGGATTAGCCATGTGATTGCATTATTGAGTAAAATAGTTGTGTGGATGTATTATTAAGTTAATTAGCTGTGTGGATGAATTATTGAGAAATAATGATGTGTTGTATATTGTGTAAATGTGACATTGAATGCAGGGGTGCATTTCGATGGTTATGAGTATGTGACTCATGATGTGTTGGAAATGTGGTAAGGGATAGAAGAGTAAGCATAGTTGTGAATTACTTGTTGGTATAATGCTAATTGTTGCTTAGCTTATACTATGTTGCTTAATTGTTTATGTGTAAACTTACTAAGCTCAAAGCTTACTCTCTTTCTTTTCCCTTGTCTTATAGATTAAAAGCGTTGAATCGAGATACGAGGATCATCAGAAGATAGCCCACATATCAGCACACTTTGGTACATGAAACTTAATGTTTTGTATATGGCATGTATAGGGGCTAGACAAGTTAGTGGATTTTGTTGTAAATGGCTAAGATGTGTTGGCATTTAGATGGATAGCTTATTTTGTATAATTCCATGGTTGTTGGCTATTACATTATATAAAAGAAAGATGTAGTTTTCTATGTGAGAATGCACTTCAATTTGAGTAGATTATGATGATGGTGTTAGATGAGTATATGTTGTGTATGCTAGAGGGGTGAAAAGAGCTTGGCACATAGCTTTGTTCTTGTCCATGTGGATAGACACACGGGCGTGTGTCTAGGCCATGTGTGACACACGTTCAGCCCACGGGCGTGCGCTTTGGCCGTGCATCCCCTGCATGTTAATATTATAAATAAGAATAGACCATGGACTAGCTGCACGGACGTGTGTCTAGGGCGTGTGGGATTATCCAGTGTTGGCCACGGGCTAGCCACAAGGGCGTGTTTCTAGACTCTAGGCCGTGTTAAAGTAGTCAATATGCACCACGGGTGGTAAGCACGGGCGTGTGCCTTGGCCGTGGGGCATGGACAGAATGTTGGGTTTTTAGGCACGGTTTGGGGATATGGGCATGTGTGTCCATGCACGGGCGTGTCTAATCTTGCACGGGCGTGTGAGACCTGTATAAAGAGAAAATTTTTAAGATTGGAAAAAGTTCCGGTTTAGTCTCGAGAGCCCTCGTGTGTATGAGTGAGGCCTCGTAAGTCAAGAATGAGGTTGTTGAGATGACTTCAGAGAGTAGTTACGATGAGCCTAAGTGGCGATCAAGTGGTTTGAGTTCGGTAACGCCTCGGGCCCGGTTCTGGCGTAGAACCCGGGTAAGGGGTGTTACATTACACACCTTTTCGGGTTTTGATAGTAACAGATTTGGTGTACGGTTACACACCCTTTTCGGCTTATAAGCTGGCTTATCACTTACGGAAAACAGTTACACACCTGACTGCGAAATCGAGTGAACAGTTCACCACGTCAAGGCCTTAAACGAACGAAAGTAGCTTAATGCCCTTAGATCGCCGATTAAGAATCGATCTCACGACCTCGCCGATTATCTGCTTAAACAATGAAACCTATAAGACTAGATTGTTTACAAGAATAAGACTTAAGACCCCAATACTGAAAATGTAGCACAATCGGCCAACAAGCCAACTTACCCCCCCAAATATTCAATTGAAAGACGGAAGAAAAATCTTGAATGCCTCTGCACTCCTAAGGAACCCCTTCACTCTTCGTAAGTTTTGAAACCCAAAGAACATATTCATAACAGAAGGGACAAAGAATCCGTCACAAAAGACCGAAATACTTGGATTAAACCATGAAGAAAACAACAAGAAATAAACAAGAGTACTAGAAGAGAATCGTGTGAACTCACCACAGCGTAATAGAGTTGAGAAAGGAGTGGCAAAATCGGCTCCACAAAATCACGGTGCAATAGGAGGGCAAAAGAAATGTATTCGACCCAGGAAGAGAAAAGAAAGAAGAAGGAAAAGAAAGTGAGGAGAAGAGATAGAGGTATTCGACCACTTCACAAGAGCAAATAATGCCAGTTTAAAACCGATAGGGGGAGAAAACTAACAAAAATCTGATAGAGGGAGTTATAGAGAGAATACCGAATGAAAGAATGGTGAAGGATGGATGAGATGTAATCGGCTAAGCAGTGAAGAGGAAGTGCCAAAATCGAAACAATAAAACACTCCCCAAAACAAAATGCTAGCTCGGCTTTAGAGGAACACAACCAAATCCCGAAAGGCCCCAAAATGCTCTCAATAACTGAAATGAAAACACACCCCCTCCCCCAAAAGACAAAACTATGAGTTCCCCTTAGCAAAATCGGCACAAACACTCCCACACACTCTAACTTCCTTGATTCACTCCACCAATCTCTCCCTAATTTGCTCCTACAATCTTTCCATGACCAATTCAAACACCTCTTCAGCAGTGTTTCAGTCCAACTCTTCTACCTTCCCAGCTCAAGCAGCAAAATAAACACTCCATTGCTTATCCCAGGATTTGAACCTCAGACCTCACAGCTGTGTCACACGCCACTTGCCTCTAAGCCACAAGCTCCTCTTATGTTATAATTACAACACAATTTCTTTTAAATCCTACATGCTAACACCAAGGTTCACTTAGGAGAAAACCAAAATTTTGCAAAAGCCAGGGCTTGAACCCCGGACTTCTCAGATACTCCCAAACACTCCTAAATCACTTAATTATCAAAGCAAACAATCAATTGTGTCATTTTCTTGCACACATAAACTTTTATGTGTTCCCACGCTCAAGACCTGTTTCCTTCTAGGCCCAAATTCGGGGCGCTACATGATCATTCTTTATACATGCCACAAGTAACCAACTATCAAACATCAAAATTTTACCAAATCGAGACACGGTAGCTATGAGCTTATCTCTGATTCGATCAACACCTTCTGGGCGTCCAAAATCTACAGAAGAGTAGTAACTTGAGTAAGTATATAAAATACTTAGTAAGCTCATACGATATAAATAAATAGGTTAGCTTAGCCATTCAATAATTACATGAATCAATATAAAAAAAATTCACCTATCATAGTATTCAAAACATCAACCATATGAGATTTAGTCTAAACAACATACATATTTCAAATGGTAAAATACTAACTTTATATCAAATTTCATCATGAATTCATTTTTCAATTTATCACTTTGCATCACTTTAACCATCAAAAATTGCATCATATATCCTTGTCATATTTATTCATATCATGACATAGTTCAACGATTTTGGGTCAATAAATAATGAACATACGAATATTCAGAGTTCGCATTTCATCCACATTAACGATACAATTTCGCACTATATATCCTTTGATTTTTCCAATAGAAATTTGTAAAAGAATTCAATACACGACTACGAGAAATAGATAATGCTCGCCTGATCTAATCATATACAGAAATATATGCGTCAGGTTACCCGTCTGGGCTAAACCAGTAACAACATAGAAAAATAGCATGGCCAGGGTTATATATATACATGTAAGGTTACCAATCTAGCCTAAACCTTTAAAACGACAACAGATTACCACTCCAGGCTAAATTCTTGTCACATGTATATCCGAGTCCGCAAAAAATGTTGGACCTCGGTCCACAACGAGAATCATTCAAAATTCTCGTGTCTGAGACTATTACTCGATCCATTGGAATTGTCTCAGAATTTAATTTATTACCATATAGTCTAATTTAAATTTCACTAGTTTATATATATATATATAATTAACAATGTTTAATAACTAATTGTAATCATAGAAAGTAGTATGAACTTACCTGACAAAAATCGTAGTAATTTTGATACCAGAGACTATTCGACGGGTTTTCTTTTTCACCTATCAACAACTTGATCATGCAATAAGATATAACTTGAACGAAACTTTTGAATTCTCAACCATGGTGGTTTCATGGAACAAAGAAACATGGAAGAATATGATAAGATTTTTTATGTTTTTATGGTTTTAACATATGTTTATAATTTAAATTAATTAACAAAAACATTATTTTAATTAAAACAATATCAAATACCGTCCACTAACCTTAATAATGGCTTAATTTCCTCATAAGTCCTCTCACAAACTTTAATTATGAACTTTAGCTAATAATTAGCAATAGTGATGAAATTTTACATCCTTTACGTTTTAGTTCATTTTACTTAATTAACTATCTAAACGTTAAAATTTCTGGACCAAAATTTAATATAACTATATAGTAACTCCATAAATATTTAATAAAAATATTCATAGGCTCGATTTACAGAAAAGAGGTCCCAAAACCTCATTTTCTAAAACCACTTGACTTTCGGGACAAACCACTTATACTTAACTATATGTTCAATTAGTAAATATTAATCAAATAAAATTTCATTATAAACTATATTTAACCCATAAATTTTAAATAATAATATTTACAAACTCAATCATCGGATTGTTTCCAACACCACTGGAAAATGAGTTGTTTCATTCTTTCATGAGGCTTTAGCTATATTGAAGCATAAGCCACCACCCTACCTTCCTACATTAGCACGCATCCAAGTCCTATGTGCGAGGCATCACTATAGATTACAAAGTCCTTCCCAGATTCTAGTTGAATTAGTGCAGATGCTTTGGTGAGAATTGCCTTAAATTGTTCAAAACTTTTTTATCTTTCATTTGTCCATGCGAACTCCACATCCTTCTGTAGCAGTTTCGTTAAGGGTGACGCTATGAAGGCAAACCCTTTCACAAACCTGCGATAATACCCTGGTAACCCCAGAAAGCTTCGCACTTCAGTAAAATTCTTTGACGATCTCCACTCTAAAACTGCCTCGATCTTTTTCGGGTCTACGCGAACTTCTTCTATGCAAACCATATGACCCAAGAACTCTACCTCCCTTAACCAAAATTCACACTTGCTAAGTTTTTCAAATAGTTGCTTCTCTCACAAAATCTGTAACACAATTTGCATGTGTACATCGTGCTCTTCCTTAGTTCGCAAATTCACCAAGATTTCATCTATGAAGACTACTACAAACTGATCCAAATACTCATGGAACACTCAATTCATCAAGTCCATGAATGCAATAGGTGCATTACTTAAATCGAAGAGCATGACCAGAAATTCATAATGCTAATACCTTGTTTTGAATGCGGTCTTCAAAACATTTGATTCCTTCATCTTAAGCTGGTAATATCCTAATCGCAAGTCTATTTTTGAGAATAATTTGGCACCTCACAGTTGGTCGAACAATTCATCAATTCGTGGCAACAGGTACTTTTTTTTACAGTCAATTTGTTTAACTATCTGTAGTTGATACTCATCTTCAAGCTATCATCCTTCTTCTTCACAAACAGAATTGGCGATCCCGAAGGTGGTACCCTTGGTCGAATGAAACCTCTGCCAAGTAACTCCTATAGTTGTATCTTCAATTCTTTAAGCTCCTTTGGTGCCATGCGAAAGGGTGTAACAAACACTGGCGAGCTACTAAGGTATAATTCAATACCAAACTCCACCTCGTGATCTAGGGGTAAACCAAGTAGCTCGTTTGGAAATACGTCAGGAAAATCATTTATAATGCAAATGTCACGAGCCTTCATCCCTTTTGTCCTACAAACCCATCACACAAGCTAGATAGGCTTCGTAGCCTTTACCCATCATCTTCTCAGCTTTGATTGCCAAGACCATGTTAGACAGAAATTGGGCTCGCTCTCCATCTACAACAATTTCCACCCCTTTACCACTTTGTAGAGCCACTCTTTTTAGTTCAAAATCTATTGTTGTCTTGTGCTTAGTCAGCCAGTCAATTCCAAAGATTACATCGAAACCATAAAAGGATAATTTTGTAATAGCCCATTTTTATTGGTGTGGGAAACAGTGGTTTCGAGTCCACAAATCTAACGAGTGAGTCCATAAATATTATTATTTGATATTTACTAATCAAATATAATATTACCTTTAATTTTGATTTAGTTGTAATAGCCCGTTTTTAGTTATTTCGAGACCACAAATTCGACGAGTGAGTTCATAATATTATTATTTAATATTTACAAATCAAATATAATATTATATTGATTTTTTATTTGATAAATTTTGTTAATTGGACGAATAGTTAAGTTCAAGTGGTTTGTCCCTAAAGTCAAGTGGTTTTGGGAAATGAGGTATTGGAATCTTGTTTTTGTAAACCGAGCCCGTAAATATTTTATTAAATATTTAAAAATTTACTATATAGGTGTATTGAAATTCGGTTAGAAAATTTTAACATTCGAATAGTTAATTGAGCAAAAGGACTACATCGTAAAAGTTACAAAAGTTATTCACTATTAGTTTATTTGAGTTAAATAGGTATGAAATCATGATTTGTGGGATTTATAAGGTAATTAAACCTTAATTAAACTTAGTGGCAGGTTTATGGTAAGGAAAATGTTTCATTAATGTTAAAAATTAAATTAAATAAAAGTAAAATATGTTTTATGATTAAACAAAAGAAAAGAAAACATTAGCATTTTTCCATCATCTTCCTCCATAAACCAAATCCTCCATGAAAAAGAAACCAAAGCTTTCGGTGAAGCTATTCTCTCTTGCATGGTATGTATTTTTAACCTGTTTTTAGTAATTTTTAAGTTTTTGAGTTTGTTGTAGCTTAATCTAGCTAATCTAGGGACTAATTCGTAATATTGTTAATTTTTTTATTTATTTCATTGATGAATTTTTCATGTTTTTGAAGTTTGATGATAGATTATTAAGCTTGATAGTTAAATAGGATATTTCTGTAAATTGATTTTTGGTTAGTTTTAAGTTTAAGGACTAAATTGATAAAATAATAAACTTGGCATGAAATTCTTGGGATATTTTAATAACTATGGGCTTTAATTTCATAGGGGAAATTCGGCTAGCATCGAGCGGGTTTAATTGTGATAAATTTGAAAGTTTCTGGTTTAGGGACTAAATTGAATAAAAGGTAAAAATTTAGAGTAAAAGTGTAAAATGTTGATTAAAGGATCAATTATATGAATTTCAGTATTTAAAATTATTTGAATTGGATAATTGAATTAAATTTTTATATTTAGATCAAGAAACGAGTCAATCGAACAACAATCGCGAAAAAGGAAAGTTAGTGGTGTGTAATCATCGATGTTGTGTTCCTTGCCCTTTTTTTTAGGTAAGTTCATGTAATGAATGGATTTATTTAGTTCTTTTTTTGTGAATTAATAAATATCTAAGTATATTATATTTAAATTTGCTTGCATAGTAAATATTAGGTTGTGAAAATGGATCAAATTAAAACAAAATTATAATTGAGGGTCATGATTGAAAATGGAGAAATTATATAGTTGAATTCATGGGAAAAAGAAATACTTAAGTAATTATATGATGTGAATGTGAATCACAGCCCGTCTGAACCTCGTGAATGCTTAAGATACAAATGACATGTCATTAGGGTTATTTACCGTCCCGGGTGCTGGTATTAGATGTCCTACCGATGGTTGAGGTCCTGCATTTGTTGCAGATTTTCCACAACTCATGTGAGTAGCATTATTTAGCCTAACATCTCAACCCACAGCTCATGTGAGCAGGACCATTTCACAGCTTGTGTGAGCATTTACAGTTACAGCTTATGTGAGCATTATTCTCATGTATCCGACATTATTTCATTTAGTTCATCAGGTGAAAAATGAATATATGAAATGGTTATATGAATCAATTATATGGAAGTAGATATATAAAATGGCTATATGGAAATAGATATATGAAATGGAACATTAGATATAGATATTTGAAATTAAATGTGAGTTGTTAAATGAATAGGTGATGGTTTAATTGAGTTTTAAATGTGTTTACTTGTAATGAAATGATCTTTTTGGCTATGTTTGATTGGTTGGTGAACAGTGTTAACATTTTATAGTTATAATACCTTATAGCTTGGGTCGGGTGACCGAACTAGGTATAGGGTGTTACAAATTCCATTAGATCAACGAAGAAGACATGTCTTTGAACCATTAAGGGACACCTACGATACACTCTACTGACCAGAACATTCTCACCAAACGAACTAGTGCTAGCCATACCTTTATCGGTGACTCCTACTAGAATTCCCAACTCATAGGCCTATGCGCTCAAAACATATGAGTGTGTAGAACCGGAATCAATCAAAGAAAACAACGGAATAGTTTGCAGAGTGAAGGTACCTGTGATGATATCGGTCAATCCCAGTTCCTGTGGTTCCTTAACAACATATACTCGAACGAGCCCTCCTATCTCAACTTGTTTGGCAACGGTGTACACTAGGGTTCGCTGTCCAGCCTGTCTTTTTTCACTACTTCTACCACGACCTTCACCACGAGAACCTTCTCGCACTGGTGCAATTCTTAAATTTTGCGATCTCTTTATTCATTTTGGACAATCCCTTAACATATGTTCTTTGGATCCACACTTAAAACATCCCCTAGTAAATTTCCAGCATTCCCCAAGATGCCTACGGTCCCAATGTTCACAGAGTGGCCAACTTGTCAACCTGGGTGAGCATCTTTTTCCAGCCTAAGTGTTACCTTATTGCCATGACTATTCTGATTGAAAGTTGCATCTGACATTTCTACTAGAGTTATGTGATTCATGATCCCTCTTGGATATTCATCCAGACTGTCCAGTCATTCGTTTCAAAGACCCCATTACAGTTTGCGGAGTCACTATTCTAACCCCATCGATAGCCTTTGCTTTATCCGCCAACTTATCAAATTTCGCCATGTCATGTGCTACCAGATAAATTTGGATGTCGCGATGCAACCCAAAGCAAAACCTTTTGTAGCGATCCCTTTCTAGAGAGACCATCTCAGCTACATATTGGTTCAGTTGCACCAATTTTGCCTCGTACTCAGCTACAGACATTTCACCTTGTACCAATTTAATAAATTCATGCTTGCGAGCTTCCATATACTGCTCGCCCATGAACTTCTTCTTAAATGTTTCCAGGAAAAAGTCCCAAGTCAATCGGTTCGCAACAATTCCCTTCTTCACAGTGTTCCACCAACGATGGGCTTCGCCAGTGAGTAAAGGCACAATACATCCCAACTTTTCTTCCTCGGTACAGGCCATTTGCTCAAAGATCTTTTCAACACCTTCAAGTCAATACTCTGCCTTAGTAGGATCAGCTCCCTTGACCCTACTAAACTCCTTACCACCCAGAGCTTAAAAACGCTCTAGTGGCACCAACGATTTGTTGGAAAGCCCCTATCACATCTTTTACCAACGGTTCAACACTCTCATCCAAACCATTTGTTTTGCGAGGTGATATAGGTGACGCCGAAGTCCTGTCACCTTTTGGAGGGTCTACAACTCCATTAACACAGATCTCGTTCTTGTTTACTCTTCTGGGAGGCATTTTACTAACTCTAAACATACATAAGACAAAAATTTAAGAAAGAATAATAAGCATGTACAACTATGCATCCTAAGCTTGAGTACTCAATTATGAACATAGTACTTGAATATTGGCTTATAAATTAAGAAAACATCAAACATGTTTTCGAATTAAATTCATACTAGCATTGAGTTAACATACTTATCATTCAGATATATAAATAGTATCATAGGTTCGCAAGTTTTGAAGCAGAAGAAAAACATAATAGCTAAGTCTTAAATCAATCAGCAAAAATCAACAAATAGAGAGATTGCTCTAAGCACAAGCGAATTCACACATTGCCATTAAGTCCAGAGTTCGTTTGTACCACCTTTTCAGAGATTATGCCT
Source organism: Gossypium sturtianum (assembly GCA_025698515.1). Lineage (NCBI taxonomy): Eukaryota > Viridiplantae > Streptophyta > Magnoliopsida > Malvales > Malvaceae > Gossypium > Gossypium sturtianum. The sequence continues at coordinate 61,420,857 of CM046952.1, forward strand.
TGCCTGGATCACTCGTTTCGCCGCTACTCATCATGCAATCTAGTTGTCTGCAGTGTTTAAAAAACTGTGTGTGAGCTCTTGCGAGCCCAATGAATATACAAGAAAGAAAAATCACATAGCGCACACAAAACATAAGTTAAAAAATCTTTGGAAAGGTTATTGTACTGCGAACTGGGTTCACAATACTTATGCAAATCCTGGTTCGCAAATTCTCACTGTTAGTTAGCTTAGAACAATAAAACATAATATTTTGGAAAACACAATCTTATGCACATGTTCTTTTCAATTGGATAACCGATCTTCTTATAACTCCTCACTTTGACTCAAAGAGTCTTAACATTTCCCATAAGTGTAGCATAAAACTAAACACTCTCCAAACACACCAACATATCCCTTTGAATGGAGCTTAACTCGACATTCCATTATCTCTCCAAACCTGTCCCAGGGCCTCTTGCCCAAAACACTAAACATAAAGGTAAGTACTTACAATCTTGTGGCATGCCATTATATCCAACAATTACAAAAGATTATTAAGTAAAAACATTTAGTTATACATAGAGCTTGCAAAACATGGTTCATAATTAGCTCGCATATCACTGCTCATAAAAAAAAATATATAATCACAAATCACAAAATAGGAATATAGAGAATTCTTACTCCCAAAACATAGGATAAAGGCCTAAGCTCCTGATTAACACTATGGTTCGCACATACATGTGTTGATCCCTGAACACTCACAAATTTGCTGAAAGTTTTAGATGTAACACCCTTTAACCCGTATCCATCGCTGAACTACGGTTATGAGGCGTTACCGAACTAGACACAGTTTAGCACAGTCATTTATGGAATAAACCCAATACGCATATTTAAATTTTTCCATATCAACAAATAATGTTCAAGACTTACGTTACAAACCAGGTTTCATAATGCAACACATCATTACTTATAATCTATACAAGTTTCGAATCAAGCTTCCACATAACAACACCAAATTTCATATGTTAAACAGATATATATACATCTATTTCATTAGTCGAATATCAACATATCTTTTTATACCTTATACAAATATGCATAATAAAAACGAATAGATCCATGATACTCTATTTGCTTTTCATTCACATATGTGACATTTGAACCTTATAGCATAACCAATCATACACATCATGCTATTGTAATATGCGCAATGTCCCTAAAACAAAAGCCATGTCAAACCCTAATTATCAATTCATCCTACCTTATTAATTAATGGACACAAGATTATTGAATAACCTACCAAACACACATATGATATGTAACTAGTCCAAAGAAATATATATATATATATAAATACAACCAATTCATTGACCATATATTCGGTCCTCAATTTAAAACTCTAATGATCAACCCAAAACATAATTATAAACATTTTCATGATCATCTTTAAATTATAATCAAGCACATAATAATCTAAGTAGAAAAATTCACACGACCTAATATGCATACTCATACATATATATATAATACATATAAATGATTATTACTATATAACCACATTTAACTTCCAAGCATAATATGCACACATCTTATATCAAAGATTAAAACAAACCATTATATCAAACATACAAACGATACTTAACCAAAAGTAATAGCCTTATCCATGAAGGCCATATATACATATATACATTTACAAAACCGAACATCATTCATTCAAGTCATAATTCAGCCTATACATGCCTTTGATTCGAAAAGTAAACATTTATACCAAAGAGAGTGATAGTGTGGTCGACTTTCTTGATGATCCTCTGAGTCCGTAGCTGAATCAACGATCTATAAAATAGAAAGACAAACATATACAGAGTAAGCTCACTAGCTTAGTAAGTTTTAAGTTAATGGTAATACAACGTCCAAACACTTATACATCTATAATAGTTACCAATAACAATGAAAAATAAACATTTCAATACACAAATTCATATAAGGCCGAATACCATAGTTCATTAACCTAATTGTTTCACTTTTTTACCTTAAACTTATATTTTATCAAAATACAAGGTATATGTATTACATTAATCACATTGTTTCGAATCATATAAATCCACCATTCACATTGTCTATGTTATCCCAATCAAAATCATATTACATTAGACATTTCTATTCATAATCGAATCTACCAAAGTATTGTATTCAATCTCAATTTCAATCACATACTACTCATACTCTTTGATCATAAGCTCAATTTCACATAATACCATTTCTACCGTATTATTCAAATTCAATTAATATTAAACATAACTTACCTTACTCTCGGTAAATGAAAAAGGGACTTACGTTTACACGAGCATTTACTCGATACATTAATCTGCGTTTCACCTTGAGTAATTTAAGGTTTCTCCATTTAAAAATCGTCCACCGGCATCAAGCTCTAGAGCATCAAAGCCCGAAATGTAACACCGGCACGAAGCCTACTAGGCACAGAGCCCGAAATGTAACACCGCACAAAGCACGCTGAGGCACGAACTCGATATACAACACCGCACAAGGCACTGCTAGGCACAAAGCTCGATATATAACACCGCACAAGGCACACTAGGCACAAAGCTCGATATATAACACCGCACAAAGGCTGCTAGGCTTAAAGCCCGAAATGTTACAACTGAATTCATCAACTCACATTTCTTAACACATACATTACTATCAAATCGTATTCACAAAATCAATTCACTGTCATGTCAAATATACTAATTCACATTGTATTTAAAAACATATTCATTCCAAAATTAAACATACACATTCGGCTATCACATGCTATTTACCCAAATTAATCACATAATTTGATTTCATACATTTTAATTATCAACTTAATGAACTTTAACTTAAGAACTTACCTCATTTGTCGACGGATCGCGTAGGCCCAGGCTATTCGAGAACCTTTGTCTTCCCCCGATCCAAATCCGTTTTCTTTGTTCTTGATCTAAACACATTAAAATTTAGCTCATTCAAGTACATTTCATCTCAATTTAGTCCCTAAGCATATAATTAGGCAATTTACCATTTTACCCCTACTATTTCACATTTTCACAATTTAGTCCTATTTGCATAAAACACAAAATACACAAAATTTCTCAACACTACTTAAGGGCCGAATATGTATAGGGACTATACAAGTCCATTTCTTTCATTTATTTACAAAATAAGCCCCTCTAAAATTTAATTTTTTCAATTTAGTTCAAAATACTCAAATTCACTAAAATTTTCAATACAAAATATACTAATCTTTAACATATCTTTAAAATAAAATTATCAAACATCAAAAACTACATGAACACATCAATGGCTGAATATCAAACATGCTTAGATTCAAAAATTTCAACATGGGTAAGCTACCGTTGAAACAACGATCTCAAAAACGTCAAAATTAACAAAACCGACTAAAAACTCACCTTGAATTTTAGCCTAAAAGTGCGAAAATCAAAGAACCCCAAAGCTTATTTCATCCTTCAATATTCGGCCATGAGAGAGTGAAAAAGATGATGGCTTTGTTTATGTTATTTTAACATATATTATAAGTAATTATTCAATTACTAATTTAACCTTTAAAATAAAATAAAACTAACATATAACTTAAGGTTATTCTTGACATAAGCCACCCACTAACTCAAAAAATGGGTTATTTACCTTTTTAGTACTCCACTTTAAAAAGCCATCATCAAATAGGCACTTTTCACTATAGCTTGAGACTTTTAAAATTTACGCGATTAAATCCTTTTTATTAAATTAAGCACCCAAACGACAAAATTTTTCTACGAAACTTTCACACATATTAATTCACATATAATAAACACAAAATATAATATTAAAATATTTCTCGGACTCAGTTCGTGGTCCCGAAACCACCATTCGATTAGGGTCAAATTGTTCACACAACTCTCCCCTTAAGGATTTTCGTCCCGAAAATCTTACCGTTAAACAACATCGGATATTGTTGCCTCATTGAGTCCTCAGGCTCCCATGTAGCCTCTTCAACTCCGTGCCGATTCCATAGTACTTTCACTAATGGAATCCTTTTGTTTCCTAACTGTTTTATTTCCCGAGCTAAGATACGGATCGGTTCTTCCTCATACGTCATATCAGGTCGAATTTCAATCTCAGACGGGGTTATCACATGTGATGGATCTGATCTGTATCTACGAAGCATCGAAACGTTAAATACATCGTGTATCTTTTCTAACTTCGAAGGTAACTTCAATCTATAGGCAACGTGCCCAATCGTTCGATGATTTCATACGGTCCAATAAATCTCGGACTCAGTTTGCCTTTCTGACCAAAACGAAGTACTTTCTTCCACGGAGATACTTTCAAGAATACCCGATCTCCTACTTGAAATTCTATATCTTTACGTTTCAAATCAGCGTAAGACTTTTGACGATCGATGCGACTTTCAAACTATCTTTGATTATAGCCACTTTACATTCGGTCTCTTTAATCAAATCGACCCTAGTATCTTATTCTCACCGAGCTCGGTCGATACAAGGTGTACGACACTTGCGGCCATATAGAGCTTCATAGGGTGCCATTTTGATACTTGATTGAAAACTGTTATTATAAGCAAATTCAATCAAAGGTAAGTACCTTTCCCACGTACCTTCAAATTCGAGAACGCAACATCTCAACATGTCCTCAAGTGTTTGAATAGTTCGCTCAGACTGACCGTCTGTCTGCGGGTGAAAGGCGGTGCTAAAATGGAGTTTAGTACCTAAAGCATCCTGCAACTTCTTCCACAATCGCGATGTGAATCTCGGGTCTCTGTCTGAGATAATAGAACTCGGTACACCATGTAATCTCACAATTTGAGATATATACAACTCAGCAAGTTTATCGAGTGAATAATCTATACGAACCGGTACAAAATGAGCTGATTTGGTCAGTCTATCTACTATAACCCAAACTGCATCTTTCTTGCTCGGTGTCATAGGCAACCCAGATACAAAATCCATAGTGATTCTATCCCATTTCCATTCGGTAGTATCATGATCGGTGAAGCAACCTGAAAGGCACTTGATGCTCGGCTTTTACTTGCTGACAAATTAAGCACTTTGACACAAATTCAGATATATCCCGTTTCATGCCAGGCCACCAATAAAACTGTTTCAAATCATTATACATTTTCGTGCTACCCGGATGTATCGATAATCGACCACTATGAGCCTCACTCAGAATCATCTGAATCAAATCCGAGTTCTTTGGAACACACATTCGGCTTTTAAAGTTCAAACAGTCATTTGCATCAATTTGAAACTCTGATTCCGCACCTTTTTCACACTGAATTCGTCTAGCAATCAAATCTTTGTCAACTTTCTGTGCATCACAAATTTGCTGAATAAACATCGGTCTTGCTTGTAACTCAGTTATGATCGAACCATCACTAGACATAACCATCTGTGCGTTCATCGCACGAAGAGCAAATAATGATTTCCGACTTAACGCATCTGCAACAACATTAGCTTTTCCCGGATGGTAGTCAATTACCAACTCATAGTCTTTCAACAGTTCTAACCATATGCGTTGTCTCAAGTTCAGATCTTTCTGAGTCATCAAATACTTTAGACTTTTATGATCCGAATAAACGTGACATTTCTCGCCGAATAAGTAATGACGCTAAATTTTCAATGCGAAAACAATGGCTGCTAATTCCAGATCGTGAGTCGGATAATTTCTTTCATGCGGCTTCAACTGTCTCGAAGCGTAGGCTATAAGTTTGCCTTCCTGCATCAAAACGCAACCCAACCCATTCAAAGAAGCATCACTAAAAACAACAAATTCTTTACCCGATTTAGGCTGAGCTAACACTGGAGCTTCGGTCAAAAGGGCTTTCAGCTGCTCGAAACTTTCCTGACACTTTTCCGACCACTCAAACTTGACATCTTTCTGTAGTAGCCTTGTCAAAGGTGTAGCTATCATGGAAAAGCCTTTGACGAATCGTCTGTAGTATCCCGCAAGTCCCAAAAAGCTCCAAATTTCAGAGACATTCTTCGGTGGTTTCCAATCAAGTATAGCCGATATTTTGTTCGGATCAACCCGAATACCTGAAGCTGAAACAACATGACCCAAAAAGCTGACTTCCTTCATCCAGAACTCACACTTACTGAACTTTGCATACAACTGTTGATCCCGTAAAGTCTGTAATACTAATTTCAAGTGTTCAGTGTGTTGGTTTCATCTTTAGAGTAGATCAAGTATATCATCAATAAACACTACTACAAACCGATCCAAAACTGTGCAAAACTCGATTCATTAAGTCCATAAAAACAGCGGTGCATTAGTGAGTCCAAAAGGCATAACCGAAACTCAAAATGTCCATACCTCGTCGGAATGCGATCTTTGGCACATCTCAGTATCTCGACTCTGGCCGATAATAACTTCGATCTCAAATCTATTTTCGAAAATACCAAGCCCCTTTCAACCGATCAAACAAATCATCAATCCGAGGTAGCGGGTACTTATTCTTTATAGTTACCTTTTTGATTGCCGATAATCAATGCACATTCGCATCGTTCTATCTTTCTTTTTCACAAAAGAACTGGTGCACCCAAGGAGAGAAACTTCGGTCGTGCAAAGCCCCTATCTCATAACTCTTGCAAATCGTGCTTTCAACTCTTTTAACTCGATGAGGTGCCATCCGATACGGGGCTATCGAAATCGGAGTCGTTCCCGGTACTAATTCAATGCCGAACTCAATCTCTCGTACTGGTGGTAAACCCTGTAGCTCTTCAGGAAACACATCTGGGTATTCACACACAACCGGTACAGATTCAATCCGCTTTTCAGACACTTTATTATCCAGTACATAGGCCAAATAAGCTTCGCACCCTTTTCTCACATACTTTCAGGCTAACATCGAGGATATTACTGTAGGAAACCCACTTAAATCACTGGATTCAATTCTGATGATCTCACCGTTCTGACATCTCAAATCAATAAGCTTTCTTTTGCAATTCACCACTGCATCGTGCGAAGTTAACCAATCCATTCCCAAAATTATATCGAACTCATCGAAGGGCAACAACATTAAATCGGCTGGGAAACAAGAATCCCGAATCATCAACGGGCAACCTTTACACACTTTATTAACAAGTACACATCTACCCAAAGGGTTGGACACACGAATCACAAACTCGGTGAGACTCAATCGGCGAGTCTTCATCGAATACTAGAGTTTCACACACATATGAATGAGTCGAACCAGGATTAATCAATGCAATCACGAGTATCATAAAGGGTGAAAGTACCGGTAATGACATCAGGGGAGGAAGCATCCTCTCTGGCTCGTGTAGCATAAGCTCTAGCTGGAGCTCTAGCCTCCGATCGTATTGCGGTGTCCTTCGTCCCTCTCTCTCGATCGCCACCTCGTTTGCACAATGTCCGAGTGGCCTACCGTCTTTGGCACACTTTTCTCGGTCTAGTGTTCTTAGTCGCATTTTGCTCGACTAACATCGAGACACTCTCGAATAAAATGATCGGCGATCCACATTTAAAGCGGGGACGATCACGAACTCTACAACTCCCAGGATGCCATTTCCCATAATGTTTACACTCGGCCCGGTTCTGTGGAACATTACCAACGCTAGCTACCGAAGTGGCTCGGGAACTCACTGGAGGTCGATCACGTCTAGGCAAGTCTGAAGTGGCTTTATGTCGACTGGGGTCATCTCTGAACTTCTTGTGCACGGAATGGAAAGTTTTACTCGATGATCTTTTCCGAGAGTCTCTAGCTTCTACTTCAGCTTTTCTTTTCTCCTTTCCGAGCTCTTCGGCTTTACAAGCTCGCTCGACTAATGTCACAAACTCTTTGATTTCAAGAATGCCAACAAGTAACTTTATGTCTTCATTCAGGCCGTCTTCAAATCTTTTACACATAATGGCTTCGGTAGATATACACTCCCGAGCGTAACGGCTCAATCTGACAAACTTCCGCTCATATTCTGTCACAGTCATGCGACCCTGTTTTAATTCCAGAAATTCTTTTCGTTTCTGATCGATGAATCTCTGACTGATATATTTCTTACGGAACTCAATTTGGAAGAAGTCCCAAGTTACTTTTTCTTTCGGAACCACGGATACCAGTGTGTTCCACCGGTGATAAGCGATGTCATGAAGTAGAGATATAGCACACTTTAGGCATTCATCCGGTGTACGTGATAGCTCATCAAGTACCCGAATAGTGTTATCAAGCCACATCTCGGCTCGCTCTGCGCCATCATCATCATTGGCCTTGAATTCCTCGGCCCCATATTTTCTAATTTTATCAACGGGAGGCCTGCTAGATCTCATCGGATCTATCATCGAAGTCTTTGAAGGTACCGGAGTTGGATTATTCGGGGGTGGAGGTTGTTGTACAGCCGGATTAGTCTGAATAAACTGGGTAAACCATTCGTTCATCATCTGATAGAAGGCTTGTTTAGCCTCCCCCTCATGACTACCCGAAACTAGTCAAGAGTCTAATGGCACTGATCCACTTGCGAGACCAGGCGCAACACTCTCCACATCATCAGCTACGGCTCTATCAGGATCGGGATCCATTTACTATATAAAATACAATTGAAATTGTCAGAAGTCACCACACTATCATATATACAATTCAAAGGCATGTATAGCTAGACTCATACACACTACGGTAGTCCTAGAATCGACTAAACCGTAGCTCTGATACCAATAAAATGTAACACCCCTTAACCCGTATCCATCGCTGAACTACGGTTATGAGGCGTTACCGAACTAGACACAGTTTAGCACAGTCATTTATGGAATAAACCCAATACGCATATTTAAATTTTTCCATATCAACAAATAATGTTCAAGACTTACGTTACAAACCAGGTTTCATAATGCAACACATCATTACTTATAATCTATACAAGTTTCGAATCAAGCTTCCACATAACAACACCAAATTTCATATGTTAAACAGATATATATACATCTATTTCATTAGTCGAATATCAACATATCTTTTTATACCTTATACAAATATGCATAATAAAAACGAATAGATCCATGATACTCTATTTGCTTTTCATTCACATATGTGACATTTGAACCTTATAGCATAACCAATCATACACATCATGCTATTGTAATATGCGCAATGTCCCTAAAACAAAAGCCATGTCAAACCCTAATTATCAATTCATCCTACCTTATTAATTAATGGACACAAGATTATTGAATAACCTACCAAAGACACATATGATATGTAACTAGTCCAAAGAAAAAAATATATATATATATAAATACAACCAATTCATTGACCATATATTCGGTCCTCAATTTAAAACTCTAATGATCAACCCAAAACATAATTATAAACATTTTCATGATCATCTTTAAATTATAATCAAGCATATAATAATCTAAGTAGAAAAATTCACACGACCTAATATGCATACTCATACATATATATATAATACATATAAATGATTATTACTATATAACCACATTTAACTTCCAAGCATAATATGCACACATCTTATATCAAAGATTAAAACAAACCATTATATCAAACATACAAACGATACTTAACCAAAAGTAATAGCCTTATTCGCAAGGCCATATATACATATATACATTTACAAAACCGAACATCATTCATTCAAGTCATAATTCAGCCTATACATGCCTTTGATTCGAAAAGTAAACATTTATACCAAAGAGAGTGATAGTGTGGTCGACTTTCTTGATGATCCTCTGAGTCCGTAGCTGAATCAACGATCTATAAAATAGAAAGACAAACATATACAGAGTAAGCTCACTAGCTTAGTAAGTTTTAAGTTAATGGTAATACAACGTCCAAACACTTATACATCTATAATAGTTACCAATAACAATGAAAAATAAACATTTCAATACACAAATTCATATAAGGTCGAATACCATAGTTCATTAACCTAATTGTTTCACTTCTTTACCTTAAACTTATATTTTATCAAAATACAAGGTATATGTATTACATTAATCACATTGTTTCGAATCATATAAATCCACCATTCACATTGTCTATGTTATCCCAATCAAAATCATATTACATTAGACATTTCTATTCAAAATCGAATCTACCAAAGTATTGTATTCAATCTCAATTTCAATCACATACTACTCATACTCTTTGATCATAAGCTCAATTTCACATAATACCATTTCTACCGTATTATTCAAATTCAATTAATATTAAACATAACTTACCTTACTCTCGGTAAATGAAAAAGGGACTTACGTTTACCCGAGCGTTTACTCGATACATTAACTGCGTTTCACCTTGAGTAATTTAAGGTTTCTTCATTTAAAAATGCGTCCACCCATCAAGCTCGCTAGGCATCAAAGCCCGAAATGTAACACCGCACGAAGCACGCTAGGTACAGAGCCCGAAATGTAACACCGCACAAAGCACCAAGGGCACGAGAGCACGATATACAACACCCAAGACAAGGCACTAGGCACAAAGCTGATATATAACACCGGCACAAGGCCTGCTAGGCACAAAGCCTGATATATAACACCGGTACAAGGCCTGCTAGGCTTAAAGCCCAAAATGTTACAACTCAATTCATCAAATCACATTTCTTAACACATACATTACTATCAAATCGTATTCACAAAATCAATTCACCTGTCATGTCAAATATACTAATTCACATTGTATTTAAAAACATATTCATTCCAAAATTAAACATACACATTCGGCTATCACATGCTATTTACCCAAATTAATCACATAATTTGATTTCATACATTTTTAATTATCAACTTAATGAACTTTAACTTAAGAACTTACCTCGACTGTCGACGGATCGCGTAGACCGGCTATTCGAGAACCTTTGTCTTCCCCCGATCCAAATCCGTTTTTCTTTGTTCTTGATCTAAACACATTAAAATTTAGCTCATTCAAGTACATTTCATCTCAATTTAGTCCCTAAGCATATAATTAGGCAATTTACCATTTTACCCCTACTATTTCACATTTTCACAATTTAGTCCTATTTGCATAAAACACAAAATACACAAAATTTCTCAACACTACTTAAGGGCCGAATATGTATAGGGACTATACAAGTCCATTTCTTTCATTTATTTCAAAAATAAGCCCCTCTAAAATTTAATTTTTTCAATTTAGTTCAAAATACTCAAATTCACTAAAATTTCCAATACAAAATATACTAATCTTTAACATATCTTTAAAATAAAATTATCAAACATCAAAAACTACATGAACACATCAATGGCCGAATATCAAACATGCTTAGATTCAAAAATTTCAACATGGGTAAGCTACCGTTCAAAACAACGATCTCAAAAACGTCAAAATTAACAAAAACCGACTAAAAACTCACCTTGAATTTTAGCCTAAAAGTGCCGAAAATCAAAGAACCCCAAAGCTTATTTCATCCTTCAATATTCGGCCATGAGAGAGTGAAAAAGATGATGGCTTTGTTTATGTTATTTTAACATATATTATAAGTAATTATTCAATTACTAATTTAACCTTTAAAATAAAATAAAACTAACATATAACTTAAGGTTATTCTTGACATAAGCCACCCACTAACTCAAAAAATGGGTTATTTACCTTTTTAATACTCCACTTTAAAAAGCCATCATCAAATAGGCACTTTTCACTATAGCTTGAGACTTTTAAAATTTACGCGATTAAATCCTTTTTATCAAATTAAGCACCCAAACGATGAAATTTTTCTACGAAACTTTCACACATATTAATTCACATATAATAAACACAAAATATAATATTAAAATATTTCTTGGACTCGGATTCGTGGTCCCAAAACCACCATTCTGATTAGGGTCAAATTCGGTATGTTACATTAGACAAGTTTTGCTTATCCATTTTCTTTGCTTGTAGACGATTCTATCAAGTTCAAAATTTCACAAACATACACAAGTCACTAACAGTACATTAGAAAACATACATAAACACAAAAGATCCTAGGTTCACACATGATAGTCTTTTTGGCGAACCTAGTTTCCTTTGTTGTGAATGTATTAACCTAATAAAAAAATAGAGTCTTACATTAAATCTTAAGAGATAAGTTCTAGGTTCTTGTTTTAGTAGAAACTTTACCACAAGAGAAAGAAATAATCGACGAAGAAATTTGAAAAAGTTTTGTTGTTCAACAGATTTTAATGAAAAAAGCTTATGTAACATCTCGCCCAGCAAAGTCTTAGTGTCTGGATACCGTCTAGGTAAACAAGGCGAATGAAATAAGTTTCAAATAGGTATAGTGTTAGAACTAGACTAAGTATAAGAACCCTTTGAGTGCGCCTGTGACGCCTTGATGTTGGCGAGCACTAGGTTGGCACATAGTGATTAAGAAATGTGTCTGGTTAGGAAGGATTCGCGCAAAAGCTTTGATGGCACACAAAGTGGGTGAACTCTATTATAGATAAGGTAAATGATCTTTATGATGCGAGTTTGCATTAGCAGTGTAGAGTATCCTATAAGATTGGCTTTGAGCCAGTCATGATGGAAGGAATAATAGTCAGGAACCAACCAAACGAGAACCGAGATAGTGAAGGACCAAAGGTAGGTACTCGATTAGTTTTCTTGAAAATTGTAGATTTGGATAAGACCATCCAATGACTGATGTGACATTTAACAAGTTTCAATAAAGACTTGGGTTGAGTTAAGTGTTTAAGATAAGTTAAAAGAGAAATGATGTGATTCCTAGCGCCAACACCGATTCAAGTTCTAATGGAATGAAGAATGAAGTTGATAGATCGGATTATTATGGCCCAAACTTTCAAGAAGCACCCAAGTCCTTATCTGATCCATTGGAATTGCCAATTGGGCCAATCACAAAGGCACGAGCCAAACGCTTCAAAGAAGCTCTTATTGGGCTTATGCGTGGACTTTGGGAACAATCCCAAGCTTGTAACTACCCGAAATTTACGGTTATCGAAAAGTGTATTTTCGGGTCTCCATTTTTGTAAAACGAATTCGTAAATATTTATTAAAAATATTTACGAAGTTAGTTGTGTGGTTAATTAGGTTTTAGTTAGGAGAATTAGCTTGAATTAAGGTTAATTAGGTATAAGGATTAAATTGAATAAAGTGTGAAAGCTTAACTATTGATTAAAGAAAAGTGAAAGGACTAAATTAGTAATTAAACCATAAGTGACAAGTGTATGGAAAATATAAGTCCATGTGTGTAAATAATATACATATATAAATAATAATAAATTTGCTTATTATATAAGTAATTATTACTATATTATATTATATTATTATATTATAATAATAATAATAAAACATAAAAGAAAAAGAGAAAGAAAGAACAGAATTGGGAACGAAACAGGGGAAAGAAAGAAGAAAAAGAAAGAAAAAAAAAGATAGGGAAAAATTAGGGTTTCTGTAACACCCCAAACGCGGCCCAGACGTTATGGCCGAATCTGGCGAGATTACATTGAAGTGTTTTTCGAAATCATCGCTTCTTTAGAAAATCCATGATCATTATTAAACCTCGTTTATGAATCTTGAACAGAAATTTAAGGTATCTTGTTCTTTCAAAACTTAAGTTCTTTTAGTAAAACGTTGATCATATTTAGTTTTTCACTATATTCTAAAACCAAGTTTAATGCGGAAGCTTTTATTATACATTACGAAAGCGTGGTGTTTTGAAAACCAATTATCTTTTGGAAAACCGCATTCTACTACTAATCAAATGTAATTTAAAATAAGTAAAATCCCAAATTATAAGTTAAAAATTAAAGAGGCCTTATTACATAACAAAGCCCAAATTAAATTCATAGGAAATAAATTCAAATGCATAAATAGGAGCAGTTCTGTGGCCACCTCTGAATCCCTCGCAGCACCGATCTGCCTAAGACCGGGGATTACCTGTACAGATAAGCAGAGAGGTGAGTTTACGAAAACTCAGTGTGTAACCCCATGCAAATAAACAGCAAAATATGCCTTTAGGCAAGTACAGTCTGGGCCTAAGCCCAAGTCAACGATTCGGTCTGATTGGGCCTTAGCCCATTCTGATGACGATGTCGGTTTGGGCCTTAGCCCATAACAGTGTCAATAAGGTCCTTATCCCATAACAGTATTAGTAACAGTTTAAGCATGCAATCAGAAGTCCTACCCATCCAGCCTCTACACTCCACTCTGTCCAGCCCATCACTCCATATGGGGATAAAATCACCCACCCATCCCTACACTCCAAAAATTAGCACCGGTTGCGGCACTAAACAGTAGTTGCAGTAGAGCTGCTAGTACAGTACACTTCCTCCAATCATATTAATCCCATCCCATGCAACATATCACACATGAATGCAACATACATATATATATCATGGCATGCTCATATATGGTCATACATAACATAGGGGTATATCAGTCATTTTACCATAGGGGCATAACAGTCATTTTATCAGGTTGGGGTCTAGGTGTACTTACTGACCCATCAGTAGGTCCACAGTCGTCTCGGGCGACCCGTGCAACCTTAACAGTCAAACAGTGTAAATGGGCCCAAGGCCCATAATGCGGCCCATGTAGGCCCACTTAGCCCAAAAATGGGCTCGACCATGTAACTTACACAACCTGGCCCAAAATTCTCCACATATCTGTGCGGTTTATCTGTATGGGGCCCACGGGTCTGTTGGGCCCACACGACCCATTTCAGCCCAACATGGGCCAAAATGGCCCAAGACCATGAAATCGCTCACGGTGGCCTCGATAGTCTAACGCTCATGTTTTATTCATTCAGTTTACAATACGAGCGAGCGTACACTCGTGTAGCATCAATTTCATACTTTTTCAGCTTTTGCCGGCTTACGATTTGGGCAGTGTTTACACTTTTCGGCATTTTACCAATACCGTTTATGAGAGTACTGTTACACACCTGGATCCGAAAAGATGCGTAACCAGTCCTCGATCACTCCAGAACTTATGTTCACCCATAACATTCGGTTACTCACATCTCAATTGAATTTAAAACGAACCCAAGTCAATATACATAACCACTTAATCGCCAGCCGCTTACCTTGATTAACAATCAAATCCCTACACACTTTACTCACTGGAAAAACGATTATCACTAGGACTCGGAATTATTACCTGCAATCCAATCAAACCCCTTATTAACAAGTATCTATAAGCGCGATTTAAGCCCAAAACGAGCATCAACTTATCGAAAGTATCGAACCGTAGACTAGCAATGAACACTAAATCGGTAGAGATCAAAGAAATAGTCAGCACAGTGAGGGTAGAGGAAGAGAGTGTATTCGGCCAAAAGCAGGAAAAAAAAAGAAAAGGGAAGATGAGAAGAAAAGGAAGGGGATGTTCGGCCAACACAAGCAGGGTGTTAGGAGGAGCATTCCAAATTGGCAAAGAGCTAGAAGCGTGTGGCGACAGAAAGGGAGAAAAAAGAAACAGTTTAGGGGAGGAGAGGGTTTCGGCAGAGGGAAAAGAAAGAA
The DNA here is from genome assembly GCA_025698515.1 of Gossypium sturtianum. Classification (NCBI taxonomy): domain Eukaryota; kingdom Viridiplantae; phylum Streptophyta; class Magnoliopsida; order Malvales; family Malvaceae; genus Gossypium; species Gossypium sturtianum. The sequence goes on from CM046952.1 coordinate 61,436,322, forward strand.
GAAGCAAAAAGGGGAGAAGAGGTTTTCGGCAGAGGGAGAATTCGGCAGAGGGAAAAACCACACAGAACCAAAATGAGGAACCCCTCCCCAGTCGAATTCTTGAGTGCCTCAGAGTCCAAATTCAGCACACCTCTACCTCTCCCCTTATCCCTTGATTTCCTCCTAAAATCACTCCTCAAATCTCTCTACCTGATCACACCTTCCCTCAACCACACAATTCGAATTCTCCTCATTCACTTCAGTGTTTCAATCAAACTCCATCATCTCCCATAGCACAGCAACAAAATAAATATTCCCTTGCCACTACCAAGATTCGAACCTCAGTCCTCTGGCCTAGGTAGCACGCCACTTACCCCTTAGACCAGCAGGCTTTTTGTGACTTGTTTTACCCACATTTATTTAAAAGCCTACCAACCAAAGGCAAGGGTTTTATTCCCCAAAAACCAAAATTTTGCACAAGCCCAAGCTCGAACCCAAGACTTCTCAGACACTCCCAAACACACCCAAATCACTCAACCATTAAAGCAGATAGGTATTTATTAAAAACATGCAAAAATAAATACCTAATTTTTGGGGCGTTACAGTTTCAAGGGTTCAAACTCAAATTGGTAAGTCAATTTAGCCTATTTTCTTGTAAATTTGATGTTTTTAGAATCCTAGAACAAAATACTACTTGATTTATGTTGAAATTTTAGAAATTAGTGGATATTTAGATGTTGTTCATGTTGAATAAATAGAAATATTATGGGTTAAATTGATAGAATTTCAAGTTAGAAATGAGAAAAGGATTGAATTGTAAAATAAATTATAAGTTTTGAGTAATAGGGACTAAATTGAGAGAATTTTGAAATTAGGGATTTATGGTGAAATTAGAGAGTTAAATTTGGTTTTAAAAAAGAAATTGAATGAAAATATAGAATAAATTGTGAAGAAATAAAGTTAGTCTTGGTTAGGGATTAAATTGAAAGTTAGACAAAAGTTGAAATTGTAAATTGAAATATGTAATGTGAAATTTTAGTATATTGATAAATTTCAATTGTTTTAAATTTCGTAGCTAAAGTTGTACCAGAAACATTGGCCAAGAAAGGAAAGGAAAAAGTCGACGAGGGGTGACTCAGGAAAATTACGATTTGTATTTCTATAATCCGAAGCTAATTATTAATTGTTGTATTTATTATTTAATATATGCTAAGTGAAATTGAGGTGAGTATTGGTATTGAATTGAATTGAATTGAATTATGAGTATATGTGATTATTTGAAATGTGTATTGATTGGAAATTGAAAAGTTAATTGAAAACCCTATTAACTGTACCGGGCTAAGTCGGATATAGTTGGCATGCCATAGGACTGGAAGAGTAAAGGATACTTCGACTTCGAGCCGATGAGACACTGGGTGTCACATTATTACTTCGGATAAATTTGATGAGGTACTGGGTACCAATTTACTTCGGCAAGGCCGATGAGACACTGGGTGTCAATCTATTACTTCGAATTATCCGATGAGGCAATAGGTGCCATACTGGTCTGTTTTGGTTGGATCCGTGTATCCGCCAAAGTCCGAGTCGTGTTAATAGGGGTATATAATAATTTGGAAAATTTGATCAATATGAATGATATTGAATAATGAAATGAAATATGGTTAGAGATATATGAACTGAGAATTTGTGAATTGAATGCGAACAACTGATATTATGGTTCAAATGATATGTGTTGACATTGTGAAAAGCTATCTGGGATAGCAATTGATCGGAAGTGAATGTGTTATAAATGATTTAGTTATGAATTGTTTATTTTATAAATATAGTATTTGTATGATTGAATGTGTAAATAACGTAAATTTTATATTTAAAGTATTCAGATTATAGAAATACCACTGAGTTTATACTCAGCATACGGTTTGTTTCCGTGTGCAGGTTAGGTTAAAGTCGAATTGCCGAATCAGCATCCAAAGCCGATCCCGAGCTCAAAGTGGTGAAGTATGTTTCTTTTTGGTAATGGCATATACCTAGGCTATCATATGTGTGTCATTTTGAGTAATGATTATAATAATATTATAAGATGATATTAGTTACCTTATATACATGAATATATGTATAACATGTGGAGGCTATAAATGGTATATTTAAAACAATGTATTAATGAGTATGTAATAGACCAAAGTTTGAGTTAAATTAGTAAGAATTAGAAATTAGTTTGGTTGATGAATGTTTGGATTGTTTTGATAATTATGAGTAAGGTATTATGATGATTTATTAATTAGGCATTTAGGATGTCTATTTTGACTAGTTTTAGATGTATTTGAATGTGTTTTGGATTAGTTGAACAATTGGTTTTTGAATTGCTTGGTGTTCAAGGTTTGCAGGGTTGGTATACTTGATGTGTAAGGCTCATTTTGAGTCCACACGGACTGGCACACGGGCGTGTGACTAGACCGTGTAAGACATACGGCTTACACACGGACATGTGGTTAGGCCGTGTGTCCCCTGCAATTTAAAATTTTCAAAACAGAATGCTCAGAAATTACCACACGGGCGTGTGACTTGCCTGTGTGAGTAAGTCAGAGAGTTACCCGGGGTAGGACACGACCTGAAGCATGGGCATGTCACAGGGTCACACGGGCATGTGTGCCCTACACCTAAGAAAAATTTTGAGATTTCGCGAAAAATTCTCATAAAACCCTAATTAGTCCTGAATTGTTTTTAATACATATTTAAGGTCTAAAGGGCCCCCATGAAAGGGACAATATGAATATTTTATGAAGTGTATGTTAATTATTTTGTATTAAGTTTGTATTTGATCTGAAAGTCCGGTAATGCTCCATAACCCTATTTCGGCAACGGATAAGGGTTAGGGGGTGTTACAAAGTTGATCATGTCCAAATTGGGCCGAACCTAATTCCTATACTGGTCCAAGTGATCCAAGTGATGGACAGAATTCCTAATGGGCCTAAATGATTACTTGGCCATTGTAAAGACTTTAAGTATTTTAAGTTTTTCTTAATTTAATAAGTCTGCATTTAAATTAATTTCACAGATTTTATTATACATGTTATCATATGTCATCTTGTGTCTAATTTGCTAAGTTGATAATATCATTATTTATATATGTGTGTGTGTGTTCATATTATGTTGCTAAGCTCTATCATATGTTTATGTGTTTTGTTTGTTATATGTGTGTGTGTCTTGAATCAAGTCAAGAGTTTAGCATATAGCTTAAGTTGAATTATAAGTGTATTTTTCGAATTCAAGTATGAATTGTTTCAAGTGTTTAACTCCTATTTATATATGTGTAGATATGTGTAGGTGGTTTTTCGATTGGACCTTGCATGGCTCTTCAAGCTCTTTCATTAAACCGAATGCATGCACAAGAGAGTTTAAGGAATCTTCAAAATTCATCCCATCATTTTGGTGCGTATGACCGTTCGCATGGAGTGGCTGAATTCATGTATTCATGCATGTCATTAATTGGAAAGATTCATTGCATTAAGGAGATGCATGGACAGTGGCTTGAATGGGGATCAATGTGGTTGGTCATCTCCCTACATGCATGGCCATATGCGTGAATGTCAAGGGAGAGTGTGCAACCATAAAAGTGGCACAATGTATTGTGTCATGCATGCACCAAAAATAGAGAATGAATCTTCAAGATTCATTTCATAATTCATGAACATTCCTACTTAATAATGTGCCCTTAATTAAATATGCATGTCCCATGGAAATGTACATTCGGCCAAGGGGGATGGAAAAGACTTTTGGAGAACATTCAAGTAACTTAAAGCTTCCTTCTTGGTTAAGTATTTATGCACGGTTGAAGGGGGAAAGGATGTGATTAAATTCGACTGAACCATGAATCTACCCATACATGAACGTATTTAATTTTGATTAAATTTCATGCATGTATGTCATTAAGGCCGAATGTGACTAGTCATATGCAAGGCCTATAAATAGTTTGTAAATGGACATTTGTAAGGTTACAACTTTTCTAATATTAAACATATTTGTGACAATTTCTCTCTGGTTCTTCATTGAACTTTTGAACTTATCAAACTTTTCAAGTTTGTGGAATTCACATTGTCTTATCATTTCATTTCCCATCACGGAGTGTGGCAACTTCACTATACTGAGGTTCTAGTAACTTGTGAGTTAAGCAGGTCAGAGTTTTCTATAGCTACAGTTCCCTACACTACAACTACTAGGGGTCAAGGTTCCATCCACTTTATTCCTTTTCATGATGATCCTTCCAATTTAAGCAATTTTCCTAACTTTCAAGTTTGAGCCTCATTAGTTTATTTTGGAGGTTCGACTCGGATTTGAGAAATCATATCAGAAAATATCTTCTATCTTCCTTTTCTTGAGATAACAGGACTAGAAGAAAGGTGATGTACTCCTCTAAGCTAAGTCTGAGACTACGATGTTTGAACAAGATTTCCTTAAAAGTAGGGTCACGGCTGGTAATTTAGAGAGCTCTAAACTTAATAAGTAAACTAAGTATTTCTTCAATAGGTGAAGTGTTGTCAGCCCCACTGATGCTCTTAGCGTGTTTAAGTGGGCACGTAACTAATGTTTGACTAAGGCAAGAAATTACTTTAGAATGAGGTAAATCATTAGGAAAAAGAAGTCTTATAAGGTATTAAGGAAACTCGGATAATAGGGTCATTGCCAAGAAGGCATTACGTGCCAAGTGTGATTAGTTAAGATACCAGCTACGCTCTAACGTAATGACTAAGGACAAAGAATGGATTAAAGCCTAAGGATATGTTATGTAAATACATGTACTCTCGTACACGTCTCTTTACAGCTATCAAGAATTTATCAGGTGGACTAGGACGTGTGTCAAACATCCATAAGTAAAAAGGTAAAATATCAAGGTAACTTGGGTAAGAAATGGGGGACCTTTCTCCTTCTTCTTTAAGAAGTAATCTTTGTTTATAAAAAAGGGGAGAAACTGAGAGAATCCCTATCATCCTTCAAGCTGAGTTGAAGATATGGATCTAGGCTCTGAGATGCCCCTTGTTAAGGTAAGATCTACAACCTTACATACTAAGCTGTTAAGGAGCAGATCAGTTTAGTTAGGTAAAGTAAGCATGGTAGAGTCTAATTTAAAGATTTTTTATGTTCAAAATGAAAGAAAATGAGTTAACTGTATAGTTCTTGGTGAGTTCTCATGTTCTGTCAATTAGGGGTTGTCGATCTACTCAATAGAAGCCCGAATCTGGTGTTTAGAGTTGTTAAAGATGCAAGTCAGGTGAGTCCCTAACTGACTCTTGCAAATGTATTATTTATGTTATAACCTTCTGTGGAAATAAGCTAAGAATGCATGATGTGATGATTCTACGATAAATGTATGTCTGATGAACTTGCATGATTGATTTGTATGGTATATAGATATGATCTCTAAGGTTAATAGTTAATGTGTCTGAATGTGTAAAAAGTGTGCATATGTGTGTTTTGATGACATGAATAAGTTTGTTGTGAAAGAGCATGTCATGATTAAGTCAGATGTGAATGAGCTTGTCAAGTATGAGTCACTACATGAAGTTTAAGGGAATGTGTTACATGTCTGGAAGCATGAATGCATCTGTCATGAAGAAGTCCGAAAGAGATAAGTCTGAGTCTAAATGGTGAGTCTGTGTCTGTCTCCGGAGTTGTCTAAAGGGGTCCATTGGGACTAAAAACACAAATCTCTGAAAGGAAAAGTCCATGGCACTCTGAAGACCATATAGTGTAAGACCATGGTTGGGCTATGGCATCATGTGGAAAAGAATTAAAGGACGATTGGGTGAGTACCAGCGATGAGGGGAAAACCTCACGATGGTGATTTTAGGCAAATTCCTATAGTCAAAAACACCAATTTCCGTATAAGTGAGCATTTGTGGCTATCTCTGTTATAAGGAAGCCTTTTTGGCTATCTCTAAAAGGACACCTTTGTGGTTATCTCTGTTATAAAGAAGTCTTTGTGGCTATCTCTGAAAGGATGCCTTTGTGGCTATCTTTGTTAAAAGGAAGTTTTTGTGCGATCTCTATTATAAAAAAGCCCTTGTGGCTATCTCTATTAAAAGGGTGCCTTTGTGGCTATTTCTGTTAAAAGGATGCCTTTGTGGCTATCTCTATTAAAAACATACCTTTGTGGCTATCTCAGTTAAATGAATGCTTTGTGGAAAACTCTGTTAAAAGGAATGCCTTCGTGGCGAGACTCTGAAAGGAAAACCTCTGTGGCTATATTTTGAAAGGAATGCCCTCATGGCGAAATCTGAAGAGCAGATCTCGTGATGACTATCTGAAGATAATGCCTTTAGACGGACACCGAATGAATGGCGAACCCTGTATAGTTACAATGGATGAATAGAAAGGCTAGTGTGTGCCAGAGTACATGGCAAGACAAATATACGAGTTAAAAGTAAGTATAGAGAGTGCACTGAAGTAAAGAAGATCTGAGCGAATTCTGAGTTAAGTATTGGGCGCAGTCTACACCACCTAAAGGTAATGATAGACAAGTGAGTATGGAATAAACTATTAAGTCTGGTAATAAGGTAAGTGAAGAGGTTAAAGATGATGTAAAGGTAAGATTTAAGAAAGGATATAGAAAGTAAAGAGATGTTAAGTATAGTACGCCAAAGAAAAGGGAAAATAGTTCTAAAAAAAATATGGTAGCCTCAGTATTATACCCGCCAAAGAAGTAAGTAAGGTCAAGAAATACATTAAGGATGTGCAAATAACATATGCAACACAAAATGAATGAAAAAGGTATTATAAGGTTTAGCTCACTATGTTCTTACGAACTTACAAAAGTTATTTCTGTTTTCAGGTCTGTAAAAGAATATGCACCGAGAGACGATGCCAGGGCTATGCCAAGGAAGTGGTGTGATGGGCTTTTATGCATATAGAGGAAAAAAAGTGGTATGTCAAAGTATGCACTGAAGTTCATTAAATAGTATACCAAAGTATACCCAGTAGACTAAGGCCTAGTTTAGGAATGCTTCTCGAAAGTGCTTTTTCCCAAAAAGCACTTTTAAGGAGAAGCTTAGATTTTTAGCTTCTGAAAAAAGTGTTTTTGGACCAATTTTTGGCTTGGGAGAAGCATTTTTTCTCTCAAAAAGTAGCTTGTTTAGGAATGATTTTGTCCCAAAAGCACTTTTGAGAAGCATTCCTGAACTAGCCTTAAAAGATAAAGCAAGATAGTCTAAAATTTTATTGAGTCAAAATAATAGCCATACATTGTATTTTTCCAAGAAAATCCGTAGCACCCATAGATCGTCATTTGTACATAGGCGAAATGTAAAAGTAACCATACAATGTACGCCATAGGAAATTCTGTTATACAACGATAGACGTTTACATCAATGAAAAAGAATGAAAATTTTAAGTTACATCTATAAGAAGAACATAACACCTGATATTCAAATTCGATAGATCAGGTCAGGTCGAAGGCATTACAGCTTATTTTATACACTTAAGTGTTTTGGTGTTCTTATGATACCCTAGTCGTATTAGAAGTAGGAAACAGTTACGTGCATGAGTATTGTTGTGAAGAGGAAAGTAAGTTGACTTCCTAACTTTAGTATAATTTCCCTTTCACACTTGACCCAAACCATCGATCTCAATTCGCCAGGCCCACTGGTGATTCCTGTTCACTAGGTCCACTAGCGGCCTCAGCTAGCCAGGCCCACTGGCGACCTCGATTCGTCAGGCCCCAAACTCCTAGGCCCTATTCTGGGATGTTACATTTGCTTTCCCACTGAAAGTAAAATAATTTTTGGTTCTGTGTTTGATTCGAATTCGTTTGAGCCCGCACTCGAAGTAATTTGTGGTATGAGAATAGCGGCAAAGGTCGTTTGATTGAAGGCTAGGAACGACAAGGATCCTTCTAGCCGAAAACACAGGTGTGATTTGGAGTAAAGTTTTATTTCATAAATATCACAAATCGGCTCAGTTTTCAAAACTTTAATTTTCTGCTGTGCGAGAAAATCGTTTTAGATTCGGATATTTTCCAACAAACTATATCCATAAAGTTCAACAATAATCTACACGGGCATTTTACAATACCATATTTACAATAATTAATCATGAATGCTTTATTTCACGATTATCACAATTTCATTACACTTTCTTATTCATTTCATTTGTCTTTACTATTTAACATTACATGAACATATAATTTCAAACATTAAGATTTTCAAAAACATTAGCTTTTCGTTTCCATTTTAGAATTGACCACAATCTTTATTCATATTAATATATATTTCACAATTTTCACAATTTAACTACACTTTTACATTTCTTCAATTTAGTCCTTATTTTTCCACGATTTAAAGAACAATTGTAATTTCATTTATAAAAATCACAAAACTTTATTTAGTAAATTATTAATTAACCATACACCTTATATTTCGTGTTCTCTACATTTTCACTATCAAATAATAACACGTAAAACTTCCACATACTTTTCAATTTAGTCCTTTTTACTACGGAATTCAATATTCGTTATCACATAACACTTCAATCCATTAATTCATTACAATATCTCATTTCACATGTCGAATTTATATGCAATTCACTTTTTTATTTCAATAATTTCACAAAGTTCATGATTTAGTCTTTAGCATCATGAACATACAATATTTACTATAATTTCATTCAACATCACTTTATGTCTATTTCATTACCGTATTTTTCAATTAAGTCTTATTTTAACATTTCTATTTCACACATCAAATTATTTTACACTTTATTCTACTAATTTACCACAACTTTTACAAAGTTCACATTTTAATCCTTAGGTAACAAAAGAATTCAAGGGTACTTACCTCTCTTTAACCTTAAATCACTTATTTTTCTCTTCTTCTTTATTTTTATTTTTTTTTTTTGTCACTTGAATCAATTCCTCTATCACTCTCTTCAATAATATGTCAAGAACATAAAACTTCTCATGAGAATTCCTTACTTTAACATCACTCCCTTACTTTTCTAACAAGATTAAACTTAAAAACATGATGAAACATTGACATTCATAAATTGTTCTCTTGATTTCAAGCCTTAACTTTATTTTCTCTCTCCTCAAACATGAGCATACAAATTTTCTCCTTGAAATGTAAGTTCACTAGATTGTTAGAGGCTTGATTTTAGTAAAAATTTTAATGGAATTTCAAGGATTTCTCTCTGAATTTCAAAAAAAGGACCACATTGCAAAAATAAAAGTAAAACTCATTTTCTCCATGGATGATGGTGGCGTGAACTTGAAAGAAATAAGGAGAGAATTCTTTTCTTTCCATCTTTTACTTAATCATTAATCAATATAAAAATATCTTCAAATAAAATAACAGTAAAGTAATAAAATATTTTAACCAATAAGATTTCTACACCAATAATCTTTAATTATTACACCTCAATAATTGATAATTATCCAAATTGAGAAATGACCATTTTGCCTTTCAAAATTATTTACAATTTCATCATTGAATCACTGTTTACTTTTGATAAAATTGTGATTGAGTCCTTTCATCTTTCTCCACTTATTCAATTTGGTTGCTACTTACCAATTTTGTGTCACAAGCACTTTAAAATTATTTTTAATGTTGGTCCTTCAAATTTTCCTATATTTACATTTTAACCCCCTCAAATTATGAATAATAATACTTGGGCCCCAAAAATTTTCACTTCTTTACGATTTAGTTCTTGTCTTACATTAATATACCACAACATACTTCTTAATTCAACTTCCTTTGATATCCATCAACCTTCTCTTTTATCATTTATATTCTTTATTTTATTTTACCGAGGAATCCATTATGCACGATTCTTACTTAATACAACTTTTATAACAACGATTTTAGGGGTGTTACGAAAATTGCGAGTTTGACAACTTATTTTTTACCCAGACCAGTTTTCGTATTTTCTTCGATCGAAGGTCCATCCGGTATTTGTTGAAGTCGATTTTTTTACAACAACTAGTAGACTCAAAGATCTTTAATGTGTACAGTCTAATTTTCGTTTGGGTATTGTAGTTTCGGGTTTTCAATTTTCAAAGTTAGCCACTGTTTGGGTAATATTCTCAACTTTTCTCTTTAGTTTGCTTAAGTTGTTGATAGCCTTTGTTGGAGTTATATGATCTTGTTGTGACTTTGTATTGTAATCTACTTTTTTATATACTAGAGCTTTTGGTGTACTTTTAAGTCTCGTGATTTTTACTCTTTTTTTTAAAGAGGTTTTACACATAAAAATTGTATGTTTCAGTTTTATTATTTTTGCTTGCGATATTGTGGTTAATTTACTTTGATTGTTGATATATTATGTTATTGTTTTTTTCATAATTATCGAATTAGTGTTTGGGGAGTGAAAGAACATCAATTATGCTTTCGTAGTGTTTTGTATGTTTAGTTTCATCCCAACATCAACAATCATATTTCATTTTTCATTCATGTATATAATGCATGTCAAGTTTGGAGTAAAGAAAAGTTAATTTAATGAGAAAATATTTAGTACACACAGAGTTGGGTTGATGACAAGTGTATATAAAATGTAGTAAAAATTTATAATAAAAAATAGGACACGTGACAAATTTATAACTCTGGGTGTGGAGCTAAAAAGTGTATTGCTGGTGTACCAAATATTCGCCCTGTATTTTGTATAAAAAACTGTTAACCCTTAAATATTAATAAAGACAATGTTTTAGATCGAAATAATAGAGATACTGAATTGATTTGAAATTTTACATAATGATAAGTATAATTATATTGATAAATCCAACGAATATTGGATTGTTAAAATATCAATCACAGAAAAAGTTACGAAAGAATATAAAATCAAATTAATTTTATATTGGTGTAGATTTAAATTTTTATTTAATAAAATATTTTTTAATTTATTCAATCGATTGAATGAAACTAAAAGAATTTAATAAATTATCTGATTTTTTAGGGAAAAAATATTGATATGGGAAGGAATAAAATGTTTGTAAAATAATAAATAAAAATAAGAAAAAGTTACATCCAACATCATTAAATTATTAGTAAATTTACATTTTGGTCACTAAACTATTTAAAAATTATAAATTGATCATTGATATGTTAAGTTCTTAATTGAGATTAGATGTGAGAATGAGTAAAATTATAATTTTACCACTCAACTATCAATAAAGTTATAATTTAGTCACTTTCAACATAATCTGATAAAAAATTTTCATTGAAACAATTTAATAATTTGGTATTAAGTTATTTCATATTCTCTCAACCAAATTAATATCCTAGGATTTTTTTTTCTCTTAATTTTTTCTTTTTAAGTAGCCAATTAATCAAATAAAAAGTTCATGCGAAAAGAAGAGTTGATGAATTATATAATAAAATAATGTCTTTATTTACACGACAATCAAGTAGCACAATTCTTTAGTTATTAATAAGACAAAGTAAGTAATTATGATAAAGGTGATGTATAGATAATAAGTTGGTAAACAAGAAGGAAATTAGTCGCTGTGAATAAGTTTCTTTTAAAAAAATTAATGGCCAGAATAAAATCAATCAATCAAGATAAAACTTATATTGTTAAGTCAAATTTGTTAATTTGCTTCAAACTTTTGTATATAATATATAGGCTATTTTTATATTAGTTAATACACTATTGAGAATGATAGATTTATTTTTGGTTTAGTTGATAGAATTTAAAGATTGTTTTATTTGGATGAGAGAATATAAAATAACTTAATAGTATCATTTATTTAATTGTTTTAATTCACAATTATTAAATTATGTTGAGGGTGATTAAATTGTAAATTTATTAATAATAATTGAGTGATTAAATTGTAAATTTATAAATTCTCACATTTAATGCCTATTAAAAACTTTACAGATAAGTGACTCTTATAATTTTTAAATAATTTAATGATTAATTTATAATCAAAATATAAATTTATCTAATAATCATGGTATTTAATAAAAACACAAACACCCAAATCTGTGGAGTTTAAAAGGAAAAACAGGAACGAGAAGCGGACAATCCATGGAAAGGTGAAGAAAGGAAAACAAATACACCCAAATCCACACCCACACCTTGCATTCCATATCCGAACTGTGTGAAACTAAAGCTTTACATGCAATTTATTTTATTTTATGTAAACGTGTCGTCATCTGGTTAACCCATCATTCTGTAGCCATGTGTTCCTTTTTGCATGGACCTCTCTCCCTTTCTCTTCGCTTCTCTTATTAAGTTGTTCTCCCTTCACTTTCTCTTTGTTTATTAATGCCTTTCCTTCTCTCCTAGGACTCTTTCCACCCTAAACGAATTCTACCTTTTTCAAACCTTTTTTTTTTCAAAACTTTCTTCCCAAGTTCTTTTAACGTTTTCATTATTAATTCAATGTAGAAACCAGGACAGTCCCCCTGTATATTTCTTTTTCTTTTCCTATCATTATTGTTTTGTTTCTATTTTCAAATTCAACAATTGTGTATTCATACTTTGTTTTTGAGTTCTAAGTGAAAAAACATAAAAACACTTCCCTTGTACCTGAAGCCCGAAACACAAGGCAGCCTTATGTTGTGTTGATAAGTTTTTTTCACAGAATTGCTTTGATATTGAAAAATCAGGATGCTTTCTTAGGCCAAGAAAGCTGTAGAACTGGTTTTGTTTTCTGGGAGAAAGTGAAAGAAAAAGAATGGCAGGGAACGAGTGGATAAATGGGTACTTGGAGGCAATATTGGATAGTGGAGCAGCAGCTATCGAGGAACAAAAGCCAACGGTGGATTTGAGAGAAAGGGGTCATTTCAATCCCACAAAGTACTTTGTTGAAGAGGTGGTGACAGGTGTTGATGAAACCGATCTACATAGGACATGGATCAAGGTTGTCGCCACCCGGAATGCCAGAGAACGTAGTTCCAGGCTCGAGAACATGTGCTGGCGCATTTGGCACCTTACCCGTAAAAAGAAGCAGGTCCCTCCTCTATCCTTCTATCATTGTTACCTTTCTATTCTTTTTCATTTATATATATATACACACATATATGTATATGTATATGTATATGTATATGTATATGTATATGTATATGTATATGTATATGTATATGTATATGTATATGTATATGTATATGTATGTATGTGTGTGTATACACACACATCACCATGATAAGCTGTTGAAATTATGGCTTCCATTTCTTAGTTTTAAAATGCAAATTTCCAAGGACATGTTACATGTATTCTGTTCGTAGTAAAAAGTACCTGACCTTAATGATTCATGTGAAGGAAAAAGTACATGTATAATAAGTAATCTGACCTTATGTGGATGGATGTTAAAAGTTAGTAGGCTTTTTTAGGCCTTTTCCACAAGAAGTAGGTGACTGCAATTACACCCTTTGGTAAAGAGAGGAAAATTATGAATCATTTTGAGCAATTGGCATTCTTAAATTGTATTGGCTCTTCTTTTATTTTTATTTTTTTCCTTATGCGTTTATGATTAATCTAGATTCGGTACTTTGTTGATCAGGCTGAATAGCCCTTGATTCCTTTTAATGCAGCTTAAATCTACAAGTATGTATGATAAGCCTGACTGAAGTTAGCAAGAAACCATGAAAAATATTAGTAATGAATACGTGTATAATTGTATAGGCATGTGTCTTTGGATGTCCATGTACGTATGTGAGGACTAGTTAGGTTGTCTTTCTCGATTATCCTGTCCGGTTAACAGCTTGAATATTTATATCTGCTCATTTTACTATATGGTACCTTGTGTTTGAAGAAATTCCTTGTTGAAGATAGTTAACTCTGTAAAATGGACAATTCTGTAAGTGCTTCTTCCTGTTTAATTAGACTAAATGAGAGTTTTGGTAGAATAGTTCTAAGGTCTGAAATTTCCCCTTTTAAGTACAATAATATATTTTGAGAGCCAAGAAACCTGAAATAAGCTTTTACTTACTGAAAATGAAACAATGTAGAGGACTCAAATCTCAATCTTGTTATGTAAATAGTTGGAATGGGAAGAACTGCAACGATTGGCAAAGCGGAGGTGGGAACGTGAACTAGTGCGCAAGGATGCCACTGAGGACTTGGCCGAAGACCTGTCAGAAGGAGAGAAGGGAGATACTGTGAGCGAGTTGATACAAGCTGAGACCCCAAGGGTATCTTTCCATAGTAACGCTTCCAGCTTGGAACTGTGGTCAGATGACAAGAAGGAAAAAAAACTTTACATTATCCTTATCAGGTATCATTTTCCCTCCTAGTATACATCAATCTTGAGTTCATCTTAGATTTATCCATCAATTTAAGCCTACTTCATAAGTTAGTTTTTGTGCATAGATTCAATGTACAGTTTGATAAAACCATTTTTGGTGTCGTATTTCGTTTAAAACTTTAGAAGAGAAAGGAAGTGCTTACTTGCCTAATGATAGCCATTGCAATTTAAAATGGTTAACCCCATCCTCTAGTTGAGAACATCCATTGAACCGAGATGAAGACAAATGACTTATCTACTCTATTTAGTTATTCAGTTAAACCAATAATTTGTTATTGGAAGAGATGGCAAAAATCTTTTCAACTTACATGTGTATTTTTCATCTTCCCAATGATTTACATCTTTCATTAACGGAAAATTTTTATGTATGTAGTTCTTGAATTTCTTCATTTCATTGTCCATAGAATTAAAAAAAGAATGCAAAGTGACATGAACATCCCTGAAAGTTACCATCATGATTTTACTCCAAGTGGCATGACTTCCATGCATTATAATGGAAAAGCAACTTCAGAAATTCTGTAAGGAATTCTCCATTAACAGTTCAATTGAAGCACTGTTTCATTTCTTTTCTGTAAACCAGTTTGCATGGTTTAGTCCGAGGAGAAAACATGGAGCTTGGTCGAGATTCTGACACTGGTGGACAGGTAAATGTTGTATTACTAAACGATATATATATATATATATATTTCTCATATTTTGGCCTCCAATTATTTTCTGTTTTCATGAAAGATAAAATGATCCTCAGGTCAAATATGTGGTAGAGCTTTCTAGGGCTCTTGCTAAGATGCCGGGAGTGTATAGAGTAGATCTTTTTACTCGACAAGTCTTATCACCTGAAGTTGATTGGAGCTATGGCGAGCCTACAGAAATGCTAACAACTGCCAGTGAAGATGCAGATGGAAATGATGTTGGAGAGAGTAGTGGGGCATACATTATAAGGATCCCTTTTGGTCCGCGTGATAAGTACCTTCATAAAGAATTATTATGGCCATATATTCAGGAATTTGTAGATGGTGCTCTGGCTCACATTCTTAACATGTCAAAAGTTCTCGGTGAACAAGTTGGTGGAGGCCAACCTGTGTGGCCATATGTTATCCATGGTCATTATGCTGATGCAGGGGACAGTGCTGCTCTTCTCTCAGGTGCTTTAAATGTCCCCATGGTTTTAACAGGACACTCTCTTGGGAGAAACAAACTTGAGCAGCTGCTTAAACAAGGACGACAATCAAAGGAAGACATCAATTCGATGTACAAGATTATGAGAAGAATTGAAGCAGAAGAACTTTCCCTTGATGTTGCAGAACTAGTTATCACTAGTACCCAGCAAGAGATTGAAGAGCAGTGGGGGCTTTATGATGGGTTTGATGTCAAGCTCGAAAAAATTTTACGTGCCCGTGCTAGACGAGGGGTAAACTGTCATGGTCGGTATATGCCAAGGATGGTGGTAAGAATATTTCTCCCCTTTTGCTCTGTCTTTTCCCCTATTTCAAGTTGTTGTATTGATAACTGCTTTCTTGACATGGGTTATAGGGGTAATGTGAAAAGAGAAGAAAGAAGTGTATTTGTCCGTGTTCCTCACTCTGAAACATAATCCATGTGCTTCATTCCTCTTGTGCTGAAACATATTGTTAACTCCACATGGAACTTGATGTTTTAAGCAAACTAACCTAAGGATCTGATTAACTAGGGGCTACTGCAATGAATTCACATTTTGTAAAAAGTTTAAAAAGACTGAATCATTTTGTTTGTACCTCTTCTTTTGGCTTTGAAGTACAATTTATATGCAGGTTATTCCTCCTGGCATGGACTTCAGCAGTGTTGTAGTTCAAGAAGATGCCTCTGAGGTTGATGGAGAACTTCCCACAGTTATTGGAGGTACTGATGGGTCATCTCCAAAAGCAATTCCAACAATATGGTCAGAAGTAAGTAGGTCAGCTATGTTATGCACTCGTGGTTCAGAAATCCTGAGATATCTGTTATTGATTCTTCCTATTATGTTTGGCAGGTAATGAGGTTTCTTACAAATCCCCACAAGCCAATGATCTTGGCCTTATCTAGACCTGATCCAAAGAAGAACATTACCACTCTTTTGAAAGCCTTTGGAGAATGTCGTCCTTTACGAGAGCTTGCTAATCTTGTAAGTTATTTGTGCGACAATTTTGATTTACAGAGTGGTAGAAAGACTACTAATACTGATTGTTTTTTGTGCAGACACTTATAATGGGGAACAGGGATGATATTGATGAAATGACTGGTGGGAATGCTAGTGTCCTCATAACAGTATTGAAACTCATTGATAAGTATGACCTCTATGGACTAGTTGCCTATCCAAAGCATCACAAACAGACTGATGTTCCTGATATTTATCGACTTGCAGCAAAAACAAAGGTTAATTAGAGTGCATAATTGTTGAAGCTAGTTCATGTGCTTTTGTTTTTAAATTAACCAACTGGATGTAATTACTCAGGGAGTTTTCATAAATCCTGCTCTGGTCGAGCCTTTTGGACTTACGTTGATAGAGGTTGGTTTCTTTTGGTTGAGGTTTATTTTGATACCATCTTTATTAAGTTCCACGAGATAGAATCTTGATCTATATTTTTTTATATAATTCAGGCAGCAGCTCATGGCCTGCCAATGGTGGCAACCAAAAATGGTGGACCAGTTGACATCCAGCGGGTAAGAACAATGAATGTCTCTCTCAATTGTAAGATATTGCCTGGTGGGACTTCCCAAGTTTTCAAGTATAAATTTTCACCAGGAAGGTTGAGCACAATGGACACAAAACATCATAGAGACTGTTGAAAATGTTAAAATTCTGAATATTCCAATTGTCTATATACGTTTCTTATACAAAATTGTATAATAATTCCAAGTCTTAATATTTCCTTTTCTTCAATGAATTTTAGGCACTAAATAATGGCCTTCTTGTGGATCCCCATGATCAGCAAGCAATTGCTGATGCCCTGCTGAAGTTGGTATCGGAGAAAAACTTATGGCATGACTGCAGAAGGAATGGTTGGAAGAACATACATCTATACTCATGGCCGGAACACTGCCGTACCTACTTGACAAAGGTGGCAGCTTGTCGAATGAGACATCCTCAGTGGAAAACAGATACACCGGGGGATGAAGTCTCTGCTGAAGTGTCATCTTTAAATGACTCACTTAAAGACGTGCACGACATGTCCCTTAGGCTTTCAGTTGATGATAAAGCTTCTCTAACTGGATCTCTCGACCCTGTAGCTTCATCTTCTGGTGAGCCTGATGTGCAAGACCAAGTAAAACGAGTCCTAAGCAAGATAAAAAAGCCAGAAACAAACTTGAAAGAAAATGAAGGAGTAAAGCTTGAAAATGTGCCAAGCAAGTATCCGATTTTGAGGAGGCGGCATAGATTGGTTGTTTTAATACTTGACTGCTATGACAGCAACGGGTTACCTGAGAAGAAGATGGCTCAAATTATACAAGACATATTTAAGGCTGTTCGGCTGGACACTCAAAATGCAAAATTCGCAGGTTTTGCTATATCGACTGCTATGCCAGTCTCGGAAACAATGGAGTTCTTGAAATCAGCAAAGATTCAAGTAAATGAGTTTGATGCTCTGATCTGTGGCAGTGGCAGTGAAGTGTATTACCCTGGAACTTACACAGCAGAAGATGGAAAGCTTTTTGCTGATCCTGATTATGCCTCTCATATTGCCTTTCATTGGGGCTATGAGGGTCTAAAGAAGACAATTTGGAAGTTGATGAACCCTGAAGGTGAACAAAAATCTCCATGTGCCGAGGAAGATGTGAAATCGAGCAATGCCCACTGTGTTGCATACTTTGTAAAGGAGCTGAGTAAGGTATATATCCCTATTGGTAACATAAGAACTCATAGCATTTTTTGTTTGAATCTTATGGTGGCTGCTTTTACAGGCCAAGAAAGTTGATGATTTGAGGCAGAAGCTCAGGATGCGAGGTCTCCGTTGTCATCCAATGTATTGCAGGAACTCAACTAGAATGCAAGTTGTTCCTCTCCTTGCATCTCGAGCTCAGGCACTCAGGTAAAGTTGTATTAAGATGAACCTTGATTCTTGGACAGGAATTGAAACAGCCTTGGTGTTTAAATCTATGCTTGCCCAACTGTTTATTTCTCTTATTAAGGTACATATGTTTGACACCCTCGAAATACATGGAAGAACATACCCAAGTCCAAGGTCCAAGTATCATAGGTTTAAATGCTCTAAAGGTCATTCTTTTGAGAAAATCAAAGGTGAATATGGACATATCTGTAACATGTAAAATGATTGTATGTCAACTTCAAGACAATTGATATCGAGATGTTGCATTTCGTCTAGTAAGAAGCTCTCTTCTTATAAGACTTTTATGCATGAGAAAATTAATTAAATTCAACAAATTAATTGCTGATTTCATGTGCATTTAACCGATCACTGTACCAGGACTTGATTATCATCACCTATCAGATCATAACTTATTTCATTCTGATAACCAGGTACCTTTTTGTGCGTTGGAGACTGAATGTTGCAAACATGTTTGTCGTTGTTGGCGAAACCGGAGACACCGATTATGAGGAGTTGATAGCTGGGGCTCATAAGACATTGATCATGAAGGAAGTGGTGACAAAGGGTTCCGAAGCATTGCTCCGAACAACCGACTTGAGAAATGACATTGTCCCTTCTGACAGCCCCTTGATTGCCAGTATTAAAGGTGGAGCAACGCCAGAAGAGATTTCTGAAGCTTTAAAAGCATTATCTAAAGCAAGCCTCTGACAGCTGCTGGTGTTTAGAGCATGAAATGGTAGTTTAAATTCCATATTCCAAATAAAAATTATTGTTAAATTCCTTTTTTTATTTTTTTTGGAATGCTATGAAGGAATGGTAATTTTCCATTTCTTATAGTATAGCTAGATAAGTTTCATATGGTTTTTGTCTTTCAGGTTTATACATGTGCAAACAGGGTCTACAATGGCCACTACTGATATCTAATTTCTTCTATTTGATGTAGATAAAATTGTAACCACCATTGCTGATGTTATTTGCATATATTAATAACCTATGGTATCATGTCAATACGGTTCTAGGTCTGTTATTTAAATTTTGATAATGAGTATCGATAAATGTATGTATCATATAAGAAAATGTTTAAAATCTTTTTTTTTTCTTCATGTTGGTGTCTACAGAAATATTCATTATAGTGGGATCCGAAAGCCCAAAAGCAGATTAAGGGTTGAAATCATATGTTTCGATCCTTGAACATGTCAGAAAATTTTGCTCAACCCATTAAACTGGTTATCACAAGCAAAGGAAAGAAAATAAATAAAGGTAAGTACAATTTTTATTAAAAAAAAAAACTTTTTTAAAACAAGTAATTAAGTTTTTTTTTTTTCAGTCAACTAAGCATTTAAATTTTTAAAATGCGTAAAAGAGGCCTTCAAATTTTAAAAGAATAATTAATTTTTTATTTTTTTCACTCAATTGGATATTTAAACTTTTAAAATATATTAAAAAACCGTCAAAATTTTTCAAAAAACAATTAAATCCTACTCCTATTAAAATTTAGAAAAATAAAATATAATAAATAATAAATTTTAGAAAAAATATTAAATTTTAATAAAAATATAAAATGAATTTTTTTATAAAAGTCATAAAAATAAGAAAAATTGTAAAATTTTATAAAAATCATAAAAAAATTATTAATCCCTAATTTTTTTCAATTAAAGTCATCATGTGTTGTAACACAGAGTGACATGTGGTGAAAAAATATAAAAAAATAAAAATCAATAAAAATTATAGAAAAATTATGAAATACTTCTTTTGGTACTATAATTTTTATAATTCTTTTTACGAAATTTATATTTCTTTATATTTTGTATAATTTTATGACGAATTTATAAAATATTTATAATTTTTTTTATATTTCTATGTATTTTATAATTTTTTTATGATTTTTATAAAATTTTATAATTTTTATATGTTTTTACAATTTTTATATTTTAATAATTTTTTAATATTTGAATTTTTTTATTAAAATTTAATAATGTTTATAGCTTTTATTGATTTTAAATTTTTATATTTTTTTTAAAATTTTTAATAAAAGCATGGGTTTAATTGCTTTTCCTGAAAAAAGTTTGAGAGTTTTTTTTATACATTTTGAAAGTTCAAGTACTTAATTAAGTGAAAAAAAATAGGGGCTTAATTGCTTCTTTTTTTTAAAATGTTTGAGGGTCTTTTTGATGCATCTTAAAAGTTTAAGTACCCAAATGAGTGTAAAAAAACAAAGCAAAAATTTAATTGTTTTTTAAAAAAAAAAGATTTAAGAGATTTTTGTACCCCTAAACCTTAAATATAATAAATAAAAAATAATAAAGTTCGAATTCACTCTCGTCATGTTTCATGTGCAGGGATTAAATATTTTTATTTTGTGAATAATTACTTTTTAAGATTATTTTTATTTGTAAAGTTTATTATTAGGTCCTTCCATACTTTATACTAATTTGGTTTTAATTTATTTAATTTAACCTGTCTTTATTTTAATTTGTTTTGCTATTGGATTTCATTTATATTTTTCATATACTGTTTTTTTATTTATTTATGATCTCGTACATATTTAACTTAGATTAGATTATTATATAATTTAATTAGTTTGAGTTATATTTTGCTTGATTGATGATGAAGATATAATATTTTATGTGTTTAATTTTATTTAATTGTTGGAAAAATATTATAAACTTATTTTAAAGGTTTAAATTTGTCGTAAATTTATGTACTCTTCGTAAATTAAAGTTTAGTTCTTCTACTTTTTAAATTTCAATATTCAAGTTTGATTATTAGCACTATTAAATTTATTTTGTAAAATTGGTTGGTGTGAAATTTTAAATTTTTTTTAAGAAAAGTACTCGCTTGATAGTAATGTAACTAAAAAAAGACGTTATAATAAACCTGAATTTAACAAAATAATTTTATATGTTTTAACAATTGGACCTAAATTTTGAATTTGAAAAGTAAGTTAATGACTCTATAAAAATAAAAATACAAAACCTAAATTTCAAATTTATAAACAACATAAAGACTCATGACATATTTTAATGTATTTTAAAAGATAAAACATCCTTAATGGTTGAGGTTATATTATTTTTCAATTACTAAAAAAAGTATAGAACTTATGTCTAGGGATTATTAAACAAAAAATTGTTAGTGTAAATGGAAGTATAATTTTCAGGTTTAAGGATTAAAACTTATGCAGTTGAATTTTTTAAAGTGGAAATAATTTGTTTTGTCATAATTGAAAAAAATATAAGTGAGAATCAATAATCTAAAAACAAGAAAATTACTATGATTTTATAAAATAAAAAGATAAATTTCAAAATTTTATATGATTGATTTAATATATAAAGAATGCAATACATCAACTTCAATTTTGTCTTAATAATCTCTCTGAAAATGACAATAGATCAGATATCAGCATTTTATGAATTATTGGTGTTGAAAATATACTACTACAAACAAAATCGTTAGCACTGACAGGAAATCAAACTAAATGTAAATAAACAAAGCAATCATTGTGACGTGGAAGAACCACTGTCTTAGAAGCGATTTTGACTTGATCGGTATAATCGGAATGAGGAAGATGGAACTAAAAAGTATTGCTCTTCTTATAAAAGTCGGGAAATAAAATGGAAGAAACTCGATAAACCACACTAGGTTCAATTCCAAAGAAAGATTAGAGGGGTCATAAACAATTCCACTTGAAACCCGATCTCTTATACATAATTTCGCACTAATGTAATCTAATAAAACACTAGAATTTTTAGAGAGCAAGAATGGGAGAGTAAAGAAAGAATTGAGTTTTTTTTTTTTTTTTGTGAAAAATGAGTGGAATAGTCTGCTATTTATATTGTTTTTAGAATGGGCAAAATGGTAAAATAGCATTGTCAATTTCCAAAAATAGTAGAGGATTTTCCTCAACAGAAAATATTCTGCAACAGTCAGAGTATTCTCCTCAACCGAAAAATATTCTACAACAAAAAATATTTTGAAAAAATATTTCTGACTTTACATTACCAACATTACCCCACTAATGCAAAAGAATTGAAAAATTTTGTAAACATAAGAAAAGGTAAAACATGAGAAAAGCAATAGCAAAATTAGCCGCTTAAGCACTAGTATCTTGTGGATTTGAACTAGTACGTAGTGAAATGAGTGATTCTTCTATTTAACAAGTGAACGAATCTTGAAACTGTTAAGATAGGGGTTAACTCATGACACATGAATAATCTTAGGTCCAACTGAGTTCCACGATAGATCAACAATTTAGCCAATATACATTGGAATGCTGGTAAGTGCTCTAAAAAAATGGCCCAACGTTTTTCATAGAATGTGGCTAATAATTCACACTTATGTAGGTGATTTCATCAAGTCTGTCTCAATATAGATCACTCGGACCAGGGTTACGAAATCATTAAGAGCATTTAATAAGCTCAACCTCTCAGTTTTATAATTCGATAAATTCATCAAGTACGTCTCAATAAAACCACCCAAACTCTAGGAGATGAATTCATTAAGAGTAAGAAACTCACCCTCACACGTCGGTGAATTCATCAAGTCCGTCTCACTAGGACCACGCAAACTTTGGGCTATGAACTCATTAAGAGCAAGAAGCTCATCTTTATGTGTGTACACTGTATGCCATAGGGATAGGTAAAGATATACGCTATGAGTCTTTCCATGGTTTTGTTTGACCACATTGAACTTAGAAGACTAAGTTGGGTATCCACCATGAATTTCTAAACCAGTAGGCTTAAGATCCATCCCCCTCGACGGATTAATAACCATTTGCCTACATAACCCTTTGGTTAGTAGATCAGCTAAGTTCCTCTCAGATTTTACGTACTCTATGGCGAGTACTCTATTCTTTATTAAGTGTCTCACATATTCATGTCTTATTCGTATATGTCTTTTCTTGCCATTGTAAGCATGGTTTTGAGCAACAAAAATGGTGGCTTGTGAATCATATAAAAAGGACACAGGAGGTGTAGGTTTCCCCTATAAAGGAATCTTTGTAATCAGATTCCTATGCCACTCAGCTTTTTGCCCGACTTAGTCAAGAGTTATAAACTTTGATTCCATCATAGAGTGAGCAATACATGTATGTTTAGAATACTTCCAAGAAATAGTTGCTTCATCTAAAATAAAGACATACCCACTTGCAGAGCTAACTTAATTAATTACCCAATTTGCATCACAATATCTCTTTAGGACTGCAGAGTATCTGACAAATTCCAACTTCCAAGTTATTGTAATTTAATTTCACTCAAAATCATTTGGGGAAAGTTTAACCTTGATAGCATACTAACTTGTAAACCATGACACTTTCCCCCACTTACTATGTCGATGCCCTCATCAACATGAAGTCACACTTTTAGTAACCTTGTTGTGCCGAGTCAACAATTCAGTCTCAAGTCCATCTTGGGCCTTCAAGGCCTAAGGTTATGATCCATCCAATACGCATCAGACATAAAATTGAACTTGGTCTCATCTCAATCATTGGTGTAGTCTTATTTATGGCCATTCCTCCATCGAATACTTGGAATCAATGCGACAACATATAATCATTAGGTTACAACCCTGACGAACCTTTAATGGTATGACCCTTTTTCGACTGAATATTACCATACATTTAATACCTAAAAATGTATCCCTCTGGATGTGGCACCAACCACACTCTTACGACCCCAACAGCGAAGTTCTCAACATGGGAAATTCAGACACATTGACCATTGATCGGCTGTTTAATGTCACAGTAATAATGTGCAAGCGTACACAGTCGATGCAAGTATAGTAGATAGATATGAGTCTGTCGAATATCGATCCCACGAGGATGGTTGTCTTTTGTCTATCAATGTCAGTACAATAAATAGATAGAAACAAGATAAATTATGAGAATATTTGTCGAAGCAATAACATGAAAATAATAAGATAAAATATGATAATGATAAACTAGGATCCTCAACGTGAATATTCAACAGAATACTAAGTGCTCACAAGGTATAAAAGGATAGGTGATTGTCGATGCATTAAATCGCAATGAATATCTTACCAAGCTTAACTTCTATATTTAATCTAAGACTTAAACATGCACATTAACCATATCTTCTGATGATGGCAATGGAACATTATTAAGAAGAAGTGGATTAAATTCCTCTAATCCTCAAGTAACTTCCGTTGTCATGCTTGTTAGCTTGAACTGTCGGTGCACTTTTCAGTGTCAGTGCCCGCAATAACACTTTCATGCTAAAAACATTCAAACCCAAAGATTAAACAGTAGAAGCAAGATTAAATAAAATAACATTTAACCCAGAAATCATGTACACTTTCGTACAAACATGAAATAGAAAGTAACCACCAGAGTTTAGAAAAGAAATATAAAAGAAACAAGTGGAGAGTACTATTCCTAGAAAATCTCGGCTTGATCTCTCAACTCCCTCTTGTGTCGCACTCAGGGCTCCTCGTCAAGAGCTAATTTGCATCCGTTTCACGTTAGTTCACCCGTAGGAACCTTACGTTGCCATAGCCGAAAAGCTTCAAAAGATAGGTTGACGAACATACTCTCCCAAAAAGCCTCTTTTTTTTTTCTTTTCACATGAATATTTATATTCTTCCCAAATAGCTCAGGTGTCCTTTCATTAGAATCATGCTGCCTTTGTACATACAAGTTGGTTATACCAGACTGGACAACGCACACATTTTTGTTCTTATCCGGACAACTATCAGGTGCTGCAACAATTCTTGGTGCAATTTGAAAATACTCATGCAGCGACATTTGTACCAAAACATGACAAAATTAAGGATAAATAGGCTAAGATCCACTGAGTTATAAAATGCAATTTACTGAACTGAAAATGCTAAAATATGTGCTAAAGATAACTAAATGTGGACAAATTAACCAATAAGTAGGGAGAAAACATGTGTTCTTTCTAGTACTATTACACCCCCAAACTTGAGTTTTTACTTGTCCTCAAGTAAAACAGAAATTGGCAAGGCTACACAAGAATTCACTAAGGCAAACGATCATTCTAACAGCTTGAATCACCTAAAATCCCAATGAATGAGTCACATTCAGATGACAGGATATTGCATTGACAATACATAAGTATGAATGAATAAGATTGCAACTTCATCAAAACCAGCATCATGCTTTAAATCCTAAATTCTATCTACCAATACAGCATTATACGTCTCTTTTTTTTTTTGAATAAGGGATATCATTGCATTACTGTACCCTTGTTCCTGAGAAGTAACGATGGAGTGCAACAAACCCCTAAAGAGTACATAATTGCACCGACACACACTCATGCAGCGATAGCCTTTGGCCAGATTTATTTTTCTAACATTTGTATTGGAGTGTTCATTCTTTAACATTTCACAATACACCCACTTTGGAGTGTCTCTTATTCATAACTATATATATATATATATATAAGTAGCTGTAAAAGGCAGATTCATTCAAGATTCAAGGAGTGCTACTAGTCATCCATTACTAATGTAACCTAAATCATTCATCAAAAAATTCAAGATACAACATTCAGTCAAATTTATCCAACTCATTCGTCGATAATTCACATGATTCAAGAATTAAGCATCGAATGTAACAAAAAATTTCAAACACATTTTATTTACCACAAATAAACCTTGCATGCTTCATTAAACGCAAAAAAAAAATGTGGGTGTATTTCCAAAACCCATATGCATTCCCCCAAACTTAAAGTTTGCATTTTCCCCAATGCACTAACATTAAAATGCAATGACAATAAAAATGCAACGCCAATCTGCAATAACAAAATGAAAATTACAGCTACATGCAATGCATGAATACTACATGTAAAACTTAAAATAAACTAACTCAGTTTTCATCGGCCATCAATGTGGCTGCATGATGTTTCTTCTTCCTCATCTTTTTCTCCTCCTTCTTGCACTTTTTATCTTTGGAGTGCTTTATCTTCTTTTCTTTGGGCTTCGCACAGTCCTCAGATTGCTCCTCAATTTTCGGCGCTGCCCCGGCATCATCGGCTGCTTCTTGTGTAGGAGGGGTCACCTTAAGTGGTCCGGTATAGACCACTATCGCCAATGAGTTGTGGTGCTACTCATTAGTTACCTCTACATCTTCCACTAGTATAGTTCCATCTCACTCCAAATTATCAGTAGTTGCACCCACAAACTCGGATGTATTGACAATGTTCTCAGCAGATTCTTTCTCAGTAGCTTTTTTCTCAGTATTTTCTTCCTTATACTTCTCGTTCACAACTACAACACGGACTTCCTCCTCTCCCACATCAACTTCCTCCTCAACAGCAGGCTCTTCTTGATCAGCAATAAAGTCACCCTCGACCAGGCTATCAATCCTTCGCATACATTCCTAAATGTCCCTTGAGTCCTCTTCTTTCTCATCTTCAGAGACATGCATAATGGGAGGGGATTCCACCGATCTGTCTCGGTTCCCTAAGTTATCTTCCTCGGATAAGGGTTCATAATCTTAGATGATTGGTGGGAACACTGGAAATTCTGGGAGTAGGGTCGGGCTTAACTGACTTAATGCGGCTACAATAGAGTTGTTATAGGCCTTGGTATAAGCGTAGAAAAAATTTTGTGATTTGTCCATATCCTTTATTGTAGCGACAAGCTTGATCTACTTATTGCTGATGGAATTGGCCAACTTCTCTATATCCTGCATTTTACACAACAATGATGTCTCTGCAGTCAAGTTTGTTCTCTTGGTTTCTTTCTTGGTTTTGCCTTTCCTTGTCTTGTTGGTCTCTGCCTTTTTCATTGTCAGTGTATCTTTGCCACGAGTCATTCTTTCAATAGAGGCTTCATTTATCGGGCCTTTATTTTCTAGGATTTTTTCATCATCACGGGGCACGATCCCTTTCTGCTGGCACAGTAGCATTACCAACAACGGGAAAACCAAAGTTCTAGTTTACATTGCAGCACAGTCAGCAATTTCCTGGTGGAGTATTGTGCCGACATCAATCTTTCTGCCCTTGACAATTGAATGTATCAGGCACATTCTATCGAGGTTGATTGTGGTGCTATGAGTAGAGGGCAGTAACCTGCAGTTGACAAAATGAAACCAACTTTTGCTTTGCAGTGTCAAGAAGCGACGGTGTATCGTATAATTCTTTTGATGTGAACCCGTCCACAACGCTCATTCGACACAAAATCCTTCTCCAATAGGTCCCTTTTGTCGTCTGTGATATCCTCAATAAACTCGAAATGTTCATCTACATCAATTTTAGTGTTGTACAACTCATTGATTTTTTAGCATCCTATGGGATTAAGCCTTCTTGAACAAAGATAAACTCTAACTCATGGTCATAAATGTAACAGCCCGATTTTGGGGTTAGTCAAAATAGTGGTTTCAAAACTACTAATCTGAGACCAGATAAATTAGTTTTATTATTATTTTATGTGTTATGGCATGATTATATATGTGCATGAAAATTTTGGTGCTTTAATTTTAGCGATTGCATGCTTAATTGCGAGAAAGGACTAAATCGCATAAAGTGCGAAAGTTTCATTTTACAAGCTAGAGGCATCTAATAGCTATGGAATATTAAATTGGAGGTTCTTAAAGTGCAATTAGGCCATTGGGGAAGTGATGGCCGGCCATAGGGGACAAATTATAGGCTTGGTCAATGGTTAGGTGAGTTGGTGACTTAATTGAATAAAATAAGATTAAATAAAGAAAAGGCTATCATCTTTTTCATTTCTCTTCTCCTTCCACCAAAATTTTCAGCAAGAAATAGGGGTTTTGAAGCTCAAACTTTTAGCCAAGCTACTCTCTTGCAAGTAAGTGATTTTAGAGGTCTTTCTTGATAATTCTTGCACTTTTGGAACCCCTAAAGCTTAAGCTAGCTAATGAGGGGACTATTTTGAAAAATGGTTGAAAGCTTAGGGACTTTCCATGTGATTGCTTGAGTTTTTTACTGAGTTTTTAGGGAATAAAATGAATTATGATTGTTAGATAAACAACTTTTGTGAAAGGTGTTTCCATGAAAACACCTAAAAGGGACCTATTTGTAAAGGTTGTAAATTGAGTAGTAAATGCATGAAATGATTGGTATTGTGAATTGTTATAAGAGAAATAAATGTTCATCTAGGCTTGTTTAATGAGGAAATTTGAATAAAAAATAATTTACGAGCCTAGGGGTAAAATCGTAATTTTGCCAAAGTATACGGGCAAAACGGTCATTTTTGCCAAAGTAGAAATTTTGAAGTGTCTTGAATTATGTAGTGATTAAATGAGTAAATTTTATTATTATAGATCAAGAAGAACGCGTAAACAACCTTGACCGGGGAAAAGGCAAAGTTACGGACTAAGCCGCAAATTAACATATTTTGCATCGAAGTAAGTTTATGTGTAAACGATACATCTTTATTACGAATGTTTTAACTATTAATGTATTGTGTGGATGAAATTGCTTATTGGTGAGAATTATTGAAATAGTAGAAAATGTGAAAACTCTCGGATGAACCTTTGAAAGAGAAATATTGGTACGGATGAATATCCGTAAATATGTGAATTTGGTGAGCTGTGTGCGATACCACCTTGTTATTTATTAACGATGGGCTATGTGCGATACCATCGTATTTATAATCATTTTGGTGGGCTATGTGCGATACCACCGTAATTATCAATATTGGTGGGATGTGTGCGATACCACCCTATTATTGATTAATGGTAGGCCATGTGCGAAACCACCGGGTATCTTATATCATTCTGAAGGGTTCATCGAGAAACTTGTTTAAGTGAATAATTCATACGGCTTTGTGGTGATAAGTGCAGGGTATAAGTGCAAGTATTTGTGGGCGTTGCTTATGATATGTGTTTGGGATGTGGTAAGACCCGAAATAAGTAAGGATGATTACGAGGATATGAATTGTTATTACTTAGCATGTAATAATTGACTGATTGCGTTGTGGTATGATGCTTATTATTTACATGTAGACTTACTAAGCTTAAAGCTTACTCCCTTTCTCTTTTTCCTTATTTTATAGTGTCGAAGAGCCAGCTCAGGATACGAAGATAATCAAAGGATCACCCACACTATCAGCACATCTTGGTATATTTAGACATAGCATTTTGAGTATGGCATGTATAGGGACTAGACTTAGTTGAATGTCATATTGTTTTGGCCAAATGTGTTGGCTCATTCAAAGATGAACTCTTTTGTATAAAGCCATAGTTAATGGCTCTTTATTATTAATCTATGAAAAGATGAGGTTATTCAAGAATGTGCAAGTTGCATGATTGGTTTACTTATATTAAATATGTATGAAAGGGTTGAAGGTTTGATGTAAATTATGTTTGTATGAGTTGGGGTGATAGGAAGAACTTGGCAAATAGCCTTGTTCTTGTCCACACGGGTAGACACACGGGCGTTTGTCTAGACAGTGTGTGACACGCGGTTAACCTCATGGGTGTGTGGTTAGGCCGTGTGTCCCCTTGTATGCTAGGATTATAAGTCAGTATGCTCAGTAGTAAACACACGGGCAAAGACACGACCGTGTGTCTCAGCCGTGTGGAAGGCTCGGTCAGGGACATGGACGTGTGCCCAGGTCATGTGAACTCTACACATGAAATTTGGAATTTAATTCACCACACGGTCAAAGGACACGGGCGTGTGCCTAGGCCGTGTGACATTTATATGGTGATGACGTCAGAAACAGAATCCAAGGTTTTTGTACACGGGTTAAGACACGGGCGTGTCGAGGCCGTGTGAGGGACACGGGCCATGGACACAGGCGTGTGTCCGGCCGTGTGAAAACCCCTATAGGTTCGAATTGAAAAATAATTCCACACGGGTGTGGAACACAGGCATGTGATATGTCACAAGGGCGTGCCCCCTTCCTCCACACGGGCGTGTGGACTGTTTAGTAAAAATTTTCTAAGTCTTTCCAGTGATCTTTAAAAAAGTTCGACGTGATCCCAAACCATTCCTAAAGTGTGATTTAGACCTCGTAGGCTTGTTTAAGAGGTGTTAATAAAAGTTTTAACTTTAGAGTGGAAACTCAGGTTTCGGAATTGTATGATTGATTACGTATGAGTCTAGTAATGCCTCATGCCCTGTTTCGACATTGAATACGGGTAAGGGGTGTTACATTTAGTGGTATCAGAGCCAGGTTTAGTCGGTTCTTGGACTACCGTAGCATATGTGAGCGTCTAGCTATACATGCCATAAAAAAATATTGATAGTGTGGTAACTCCTGAAAATTTTAAACTGTGTTTCCATATAGTAAATGGATCCCGACCGAGCTGCTACTGATGACGCTGCTAGTAATGCTTCGGCTCCCGCGCAAGGGACCGCACCTGTAGAAAGTAGACCCGATACTTTGGGTCAAGGAGAAAAGGCTCGGGAAGCATTTCTTCCATATGATGAGTAACTGGTATGCCGAGTTTGTACGAGCGAACCCTAATGCTCAACCTCCTCCACCCCCACCTATACCTCAGCCAGTCCCCGTAGCTTCTCAAGGTATAGATTTGGTAAGAACGAGCAAACCCTCGGTCAATAAGATTTGAAAACAAGAGGTCGAGGAATTTAGAGCCAACATAGATATGACCCTGAGAGAGCGGAGTTCTGACTTGAGAACTCTATGCGGGTATTCGATGAACTCTCTTGCACGTCTGAGGAGAGCTTATAATGTGCGGTGTCATTGCTGAGGGACTCGGCATATCGTTGGTGGAAAATGCTGACATCTATAGTACCGAGGGAGAGAGTGACATTAGAAGAGTTCCGAAAGAAGTACATAAGTCAGCGATTTATTAACCAGAAACGAAAAGAGTTTCTTGAATTGAAGCAAGGTAAAATGACTGTGGCAGAGTATGAGTGCGAGTTTGTTAGGCTCAGCAAGTATGCTCAAGAGTGTGTGTCTACGGAAACCATTATGTGCAAGAGGTTCGAAGATGGGCTGAATGAGGATATCAGATTGCTAGTTGGGATCTTGGAATTGAAGGAATCTGTGGTGTTAGTCGATAGAGCTTGCAAGGCTGAAGAGTTGAATAAGGAAAAGAGAAAAGCTATGATTGAGGCCCGATATGCAAGGAAGAGGCCGATGAGTAAATCGTTCCAAACACAATCAAAGAGGTCCAAGAAAACGAACCCTCAGATGACTGCTTCAGTTGGGCATTCACACCGAGATCGATGTAATACATATTTGGGCTCGAGAGTTCAAGCCACCTCGATGGAAAACGCGGGCAATACAAAGTCAAATAAACCGGAGTGTCCAAATTGTGGTAGACAACATACTGGGGAGTGTTGGGGAAATAATCGAACTTGCTACAAGTGTGGTTCACCTGACCACTTCATTCGAAACTGTTCAGAGAGGGATGAGAATGACAGAAAATAAGAAGTAAAAGCGAGTAATGTACCTTCGAGGGGTAGACCACAGAGGAACCCGATAAGTGGGACTAGTAATAGAGGTGCGCTTAGAGATTCTGCTGTGAGGTCAGAGGGCAGAGCACCTGCAAGGACTTATGCCATTCACGCTCGCGAAGAGGCATCATCTCCAGATATGATAACGGGTAAATCGGATAATATGCCTGTAGTGATTTCGTCTATGGTAGCTGAGAAATACATGAGAAAAGGGTATGAATCTTATCTCGCCTTTGTGTTGAATACTCAAGAGTCAGAAGTAAAGATTGAATCGCGTGCGATGATGCGAGCGAGTATCTGGACGTGTTTCCGGAAGAGTTACCCGGGTTGCCTCCAGTTAGAGAGGTCGAGTTTGGCATTGAGTTAGTCCCGGGTAAAGCACCTATTTCAGTTGCCCCATATAGGATGGCACCTTTGGAGTTAAAAGAGTTGAAGGTTCAGTTGCAAGAGTTAACAGATAAGGGTTTTATAAGACCGAGCTATTCACCGTGGGGTGCTCCAATACTTTTTGTGAAGAAGAAAGACGGGTCGATGAGACTGTGTATAGACTACAGACAGCTCAACAAGGTGACAGTAAAGAATAAGTATCCTTTGCCAAGGATAGATGATTTGTTCGACCAATTGAAGGGAGCTACGGTATTTTCTAAGATAGACCTGAAGTCTGTCTATTACCGGTTGAGAGTTAAGGAGCAAGATGTGCCGAAAACTATATTTCGGATGAGGTATGACCATTATGAGTTCCTTGTCATGCCATTTGGCTTAACGAATGCTCCTGCGATTTTTATGGATTTAATGAACTGTATCTTCCGACCGTATTTGGACAATTTTGTAGTTATTTTATCGACGACATACTAATTTATTCCCGGGACGAGGATGAGCATGCAGAGCACCTGAGAACTGTTTTGCAGACTTTAAGAGACAAGCAGTTGTATGCAAATTTAGCAAGAGTGAGTTTTGGCTCCGAGAGGTCGGATTCTTAGGACACATTGTTTCGGGTGATGGCATTAGAGTTGATTCGAATAAGATCTCAGCTATTGTGGAGTGAAAACCACCGAGGAATGTGTTAGAGATTAGGAGCTTTTTGGGCTTAGCGGATTACTACAGACGGTTCGTTAAAGGGTTCTCCATGATCGCTACCCCGATGACGAGACTGTTACACAAAGATGTTAAGTTCGAATGGACCGAGAGGTGCCAACAGAGTTTTGAGAAACTGAAAGCTTTGTTGACTGAAGCACCGGTTTTAGTACAACCTGAGTCGGGGAAAGAGTTTGTGGTCTACAGTGATGTGTCATTAAATGGTCTTGGCTGTGTGTTGACTCAAGAGGGAAAAGTAGTAGCTTATGCCTAGAGACAGCTAAACCCACATGAAAAGAATTACCCGACTCACGATTTAGAGTTGGCTGCGATCGTTTTCGCTTTGAAGATTTGGCGTCATTATTTGTATGGTGAAAAGTGTTGAATCTTTACTGATCACAAAAGTTTGAAGTACCTAATGAACCAAAATGATTTGAATTTGCGACAACAGCGGTGGCTCAAATTGCTGAAGGATTATGAGCTAGTAATCGATTACCACCCGGGGAAAGCGAATGTGGTTGCTGATGCCTTGAGTAGAAAATCCCTGTATGCTTTGAAAGCTATGAGTACGAGCTTAGCATTGTCTGATGATGGTGCTATATTGGCCGAACTGAGGGCTAGACCATTATTTATTCAGCGGATATGTGAAGCTCAAAAGAATGATAGAGAGATGCATGTTAAGAGAGCTCAGTGTGAATCGGGATATAACTTTGATTTTCGGGTTAGTTCAGATGATTGTTTGATGTTTCATGATAGAGTTTGTGTACCTAAAGATGATGAGTTGATTCGGAAAATTTTACATGAGGCGCACAATGGTTGTTTGTCAGTACATCTGGGCAGCACAAAAATGTATAATGATTTGAAGAAGCTGTATTGGTGGCCGGGTATGAAAAGAGACATCTTCGACTTTGTCACGAAGTGTTTGATCTGACAACAAGTGAAAGCTGAGCATCAAGTACCTTCGGGACTACTTCAGCCAGTGATGGTTCCTGAGTGGAAGTGGGACCGAATTACGATGGATTTTGTAACGGGGTTACCGATGACTCCGAAATAGAAAGATGCTGTGTGGGCTATTGTTGATAGATTAACAAAATCGGCTCACTTTATACTGGTGCGTGTGGATTACTCACTTGACAAGTTGGCTGAGTTATATATTGCTGATGTGGTGAGATTACATGGGGTGCCTAAATCCATTATCTCGGATAGAGATCCAAGATTACTTCGAGGTTTTGAAAAAAGTTACAAGAAGCCTTGGATACACAATTGAATTTTAGTACCGCGTTCCATCCACAAACCGATGGCCAATCGAAAAGAGTAATTCAAGTTCTAGAAGATATGTTGCGATGCTGTGTTTTAGAGTTCGAAGGTAGTTGGGAAAAGTATCTACCTTTGGTTGAGTTTGCATACAACAATAGTTATCAGTCTAGTATACGAATGGCAAAGTACGAAGCTTTATATGGTCGCAAGTGCTGGACTCCTTTGTATTGGACCGAGCTTGGTGAGAAGCAAATTCACGGGGTTGATCTAGTTAGAGAAACCGAGGAGAAAGTGAAAGTGATCCGTGATAGTCTGAAATCTACTTCAGATCGAAAAAATTCATACGCGGATTTGAAAAGGAAAGAAATTGAGTTTCAAGTGGGCAATAAAGTATTCCTGAAAGTATCCCCGTGGAAGAAAATATTGAGATTTGGTCGAAAGGGCAAATTGAGTCCGCGATTCATAGGGCCGTATGAGGTTATTGAGAGGGTTGGACCAGTAGCTAACCGGTTGGCCTTACCGGCAGAGTTAGAGAGAATACACAACGTGTTTCATGTGTCGATGTTGCGACGATATCGTTCTGATCCTTCGCATGTGATTCCTCCGACCGAAATTGAGATACGATTAGATACGACCTATGAAGAATAACCAATCAAGATTTTGGCTCGAGAGGTTAAACAGTTGAGGAACAAAAGTATAGCCTTAGTGAAAGTGTTATGGTAAAAACATGGTGTAGAAGAGGCTACGTGGGAACCGGAAGAAGCCATGAGATAACAGTACCCAAACCTCTTTACCGGTAAGATTTTCGGGGACGAAAATCTCTAAAGGGGGAGAGTTGTAACAGCCAGATTTTGGGGCTAGTCAGAATAGTGGTTCCAGAACTACTAATCTGAGACCAGATAAATTAGTTTTATTATTATTTTATGTGTTATGGCATGATTATATAGGTGCATAAAAATTTTGGTGCTTTAATTTTAACGATTGCATGCTTAATTGCAAGAAAAGACTAAATCGCATAAAGTGCGGAAGTTTCATTTTACAAGCTAGAGGCATCTAATAGCTATGGAATATTAAATTGGAGGTCCTTAAAGTGCAATTAGGCCATTGGGGAAGTGATGGCCGGCCATAGGGGACAAATTAGAGGCTTGGTCAAGGGTTAGGTGAGTTGGTAACTTAATTGAATAAAATAAGATTAAATAAAGAAAAGGCTATCATCTTTTTCATTTCTCTTCTCCTTCCACCGAAATTTTCAGCAAGAAATAGGGGTTTTGAAGCTCAAAAACTTTTAGCCAAGCTATTCTCTTGCAAGTAAGTGATTTTAGATGTCTTTCTTGATAATTTTTGCACTTTTGGAACCCCTAAAGCTTAAGCTAGCTAATGAGGGGACTATTTTGCAAAATGGTTGAAAGCTTAGGGACTTTCCATGTGAGTTATTGTGTTGTTTACTGAGTTTTTAGGGAAGAAAATTTATTATAATTGTTAGATAAACAACTTTTGTGAAAGGTGTTTCCATGAAAACACCTAAAAGGGACATATTTGTAAATGTTGTAAATTGAGTAGTAAATGCATGAAATGATTGGTATTGTGAATTGTTATAAGAGAAATAAATGTTCATCTAGGCTTGTTTAATGAGGAAATTTGAATAAAAATGATTTACGAGCCTAGGGGTAAAATCGTAATTTTGCCAAAGTATAAGGGCAAAACGGTCATTTTTGCCAAAGTAGAAATTTTGAAGTGTCTTGAATTATGTAGTGATTAAATGAGTAAATTTTATTATTATAGATCAAGAAGAACGCGGAAACAACCTTGACCAGGGAAAAGGCAAGGTTACGGACTAAGCCGCAAATTAACATATTTTGCACCGAGGTAAGTTTATGTGTAAACGATACATCTTTATTACGAATGTTTTAACTATTAATGCATTGTGTGGATGAAATTGCTTATTAGTGAGAATTATTGAAATAGTAGAAAATGTGAAAACTCTCGGATGAACCTTTGAAAGAGAAATATTGGTACGGATAAATTTCCGTAAATATGTAAATTTGGTGGGCTGTGTGCGATACCACCTTGTTATTTATTAACGATGGGATATGTGCGATACCATCATATTTATTATCATTTTGGTGGGCTATGTGTGATACCACCGGGTATCTTGTATCATTCCGAAGGGTTCATCGAGAAACTTGTTTAAGTGAATATTTCATGTGGCTTTATAGTGATAAGTGCAGGGTATAAGTGCAAGTATTTTTGGGCATTGTTTATGATATGTGTTTGGGATGTGGTAAGACTCGAAATGAGTAAGCATGATTACGAGAATATGAATTGTTATTACTTAGCATGTAATAATTGACTAATTGCTTTGTGGTATGATGCTTATTGTTTACATGTAGACTTACTAAGCTTAAAGCTTACTCCCTTCTCTTTTCCCTTATTTTATAGTGTCGAAGAGCCAGCTCGAGATACAAAGATAATCAGAGGATCACCCACACTATCAGCACATCTTCGTATATTTAGACTTAGCATTTTGAGTATGGCATGTATAGGGACTAGACTTAGTTGAATGTCATATTGTTTTGGCCAAATGTGTTGGCTCATTCAAAGATGAACTCTTTTGTATAAGGCCATTGATCGTGTCCAAACTAACTATGACAACGAATAAGGCAAGCGCACCTATCGTTCGGTAGTATAGCTATGGCAAGACCGGAAATATCGTATCCTCAAGGACCAAGAGTACTAGTAGTTACTATCTTTTTATTATCTAGCCTAAGTATTAAGAGAATCGATGTTTAATTAACTAATTACTAAACTAAGGATGCTAAGACACAGAGAGTGAATTGGAAAAATACTTGTGGGAAAACCAGATGATTAAGACAATACCCGAGGAAGAATCCACCTACACTTCACTTGTTACTTAACTCTGAACCAGACGATTTATTCACTTGACTTGATTCGTAGGATTCCCTAATTTATATTAATACCTCTTTCGAGGCTACTAACGTCTAACCCTAGGTTGATTAATTGAAATCTCTTTCTAATTAAAACCCCTAGTGTTGCATTAACTCGATCTATGGACTCCCATATTAGGTTTGACCCTAATCGCGCGATTTTTTGTCATCCTATCTCTAGGGTTGCGATCAACTCCGCTTAACTATGCTAGATTTACTCTTAAACAGGGACTTTTGCTCCACTGCCTAAGCACATCAATACTTGAATCAATATCCTGAAATATAAAAAACAAGAATTAAGAACACATAATTAAGAACAAATCAAGTATTTATCATACAGTTCAGAAAATAATAACAAGATCCTTCTTAGGTTTCATCCCCCTCAGGTATTTGAGGGGTTTAGTTCATGTTTAATAAAGAATACATCTCAGAAGAAAGTAAATAACAAAAAATAAGAAAAACCCTAAAACCCCCTGAAGGAAATTTAAGGGAAGGTCTTCCGTCTTGAGTGTGATTCTGGCTTC
Organism: Gossypium sturtianum; assembly: GCA_025698515.1. NCBI lineage: Eukaryota > Viridiplantae > Streptophyta > Magnoliopsida > Malvales > Malvaceae > Gossypium > Gossypium sturtianum. The sequence goes on from CM046952.1 coordinate 61,473,759, forward strand.
TGGGATGAATCAACTGGCTGTCTTCGAGTAATTCCCTGTGTTCAGCCCTCTCTGGCTTCGCTCCCCTTTTAGGTCATACTTAGGGTGTTTATATAGACTTTGGAATGTCTTTCTTCGCCCCTAAGTATCCTTTTCCGAGTAGAATTACAACGGGTCACAGCAGAGACACGCCTGTGGAGCACGCCCGTATGAATCGAGCCCAGGCCGTGTTCGGGCCTGCTAAGGTGGCACGACCCTATGGTGAACTCCAGGCGTGTTGATTTCTTATTTTGGCCCATTTTCTCTGTTTTCGACCCGTTTCTCGTTCTTTTCATCCTTTGATGCCCTCCTAAGTATAAAACATGAAATTAAAGGATTAGGAGCATCAAATTCCACAATTCAAGGGATTAAATCATCCAAAAGTGTGCTAAATGTGGGATTAAAATATGTATATATTACGGTTTATCAAATACCCCCATACTTAAGCATTTGCTTGTCTTCAAGCAAAATTCTCAACTCACAATTAAAATAGAATTTCCTCAATTCATAATCTTCATCAATAATGTTTCATCATAATTCATAGGTAATTCATACATTGATAATTTAACCAGAAGGTTCCTAAATATTCAAACAATCAAAGTCATAGTTTTTATAGTACGAAAAATAGGTGTTTCCCCTTACCTAAATAATCACCTTTAATTCAAAATCGATAAAAATTGACATCCTCACTAAAGGTTCACTCAAATCACTCAAAGTGTTTAAGGTTAGAAATTAAGCACTCAAGAGTCAACATGAAAAGTTAATCCCATAGGCTTGCATGAAAATCAAATCTCCGCCACTATAGAATGATACGACACACAAATCAAAAGGTCTTTTAAGGGTTGTAACAGGGCTAGGGTTAAAGGTGTGGATAAAGGCTGAATTAAAAGGGTTAGAATCGAGATTGAATTGACAAATTACTTAACTAGAAAGATAAACTAAAACTCGAATAATTACATCAATTAAAATTTCATAACACGAGCTTCTTCTCAAGATGTGGAATTTAAATGTATAGGCTCAATTAAAATAGAACTAATAATGGATGAACTTCAAATAATAATAGATTTTTTTTAAGAAAAAATCAAGTATTTTAATAATAAGATAAAATTTAACAACTGAAATAAAGAAAATAGTTAAGCAACCAATCAAATCAAATCTCGATATAGGGGTAGTCAAGAGAAATGGTGATAATGAATACAAAGTGGGTTTTGGGTTAATATTAATGGGTGAGTCAAGAAATGGTTTGTTAGGATTCAAAGGGGTTCACTAAGGGTTAATTAAATGGGTAGGCTTTTTAGCGGAATAAGTCGGTTAAAACCTAGGTGCCTTTATCATCTCTGTATATCAAATCAAAAGTTTGGTCTCAATATGTATAAATGAAGCAAGTTCTAGAATAACAAATCAATGTTGACACACTCATAATCAATAAAGTGAGCACGAAAAAAAATGTATGCTCTAAAAGGCTCAAGATCTCACAAAAGTTATGGGCTTTTGATGTCAACCTCGTAGATTTCAACTTCAAGGTAATCATTAATGATTCAGGTAGACAACCTATCAACTTTTTAATTCTGAAAATAGACTAATCATGCTTGATTCTCTAGTCTCCTAAAGTTTAAATCATCACTGCACAATTACCTATGACTTAATCCAAAACATATTAATAAAAATCATAAATCAAAGGAAATTTCATTCTAATAGTAACATGAGAAAATTTACTTAAGAACAAGACATAATTCGGGGATTTTCCAATAATCCTATAGTTAACCCCCCCCCCCCCACACTTAAGATGTACATTGTCCTCAATGTACAAATATAACAATTATAATAAGAAAAGCACAAGAGAGGGAGAGAGGTGAAACTTCCTGGATTATGGATGAAAATCACATGATGACTAGGCATGGGTGAAGGAAATGGAGAATACTCCGGTGATGTGTTCGTTCCTTGAGTGGTACATTGAACCTTTTTAAACTGCAAAGTCATCAGGTAAATTTTTAGGGAGTACTTTTTAATGAATGTTGTTATAGATACTCGAGAGTTAGACAGCCAAAAATAAAAGAAATTAAACTATACTAATAAAAGTTTTAAACAAGAAAGGTAAAAAGTTTAATTAAAAAAATAGAATGAAAATAAAGATAAAAATAAAAATAAGGATGAAAATAAAGAAAATAAAAGGACTCAAAGGTCCTCGTCATCGGCTGGGTCGCGAGGTGGGGGCGACGATGAAATTTGAAGGTGCTGACATATCTGGTGGATGGTGGCGTCGATGTGATCGAAACGCTGAAAGCATTGCTGCTCAAATCGTATTAGGCGCTCAGATATGTCCGAAATAGAAGTTGCCGCATGAACTGGGCGATGGCTCGGTGGTGGCTCCTCGTATGGTGGGGGGACATCGTCAGTAATGTCCTCAGGCTCCCCCTCCTCGGTGGTATGGGCTAGACGGTGTTGGAGAGGATCGGTCCCACGGTGACGCTTGATCATCCTCATGTTTATCATGGTCGAGATGCCCTGTGGAGCCATCTGGCCTATCAAGGTGAGGGAAGATGATTGTGTTGCGGTGTTGAGGAGGCCAAGTGTCTCGCGAGTCGTGTCACATAGGGCCCCATAGAAATTACCTCCTTACGGTGCCGCTCTATCTGATGTTAGATGGCGAGAGCGATGAAGTAAGTAAGGTCGAACACGTGGCCATGTGTCATGTTCCACAGAAAATAGGCGTCGTGGGTATTAACGACGTCAGTGCTCTCGCGCCTTCCTTTCAATGTATGTGCGAGGAGGGAATGGAGGTATCTTAGTGATGGGGGAAGAGCGATCGCTTTGGTGCGACTAGGATCATATGTTGCTGAAACTGGAACCAATGCCTGCCAATATTTGGAAGGTGAATAGTAGATGTGGCGGTGGAGAGTGTCGAGTTCATTCTCCTCCATGAACTCTTCTGTGTAGAGTCCCAGAGCGATTCCAAATTTAGGGACACTCATTTCGCGAACCAAACCTCCTAGGCAGAACTGTATGGTGCTTGGGTCGTCGTGGTTCGTCATCACCTTCTGCAAATGAAAAGTAGAGCAAAGTTCTAATGTTAGTTCGAGGTATGTGGGCTCGACAATACTGAAGAACCGCTCCCAAGGGTCGGTGGACAGTAGGGCTCGAACGGTATCAGCAAGTTGTACTTGCTCTAGGGCGGCCCAGTCAATGCATCTCCCCAAGCCGAGGGGTCACGTCTGTAGTATCTGAAAACGCTCCTCCTGGGTTCCCGGAGGAAACTGTAGGAATGGGTGTCGCACTTCGGCAGATGCACGTGCCGATGATGAACCGGGTCCCTTTCATTTTTTCGAAGCAGGGACTGCGGTTTTCTTGCCTCGGGAAGAAGACATTATGTTCATGTAGAATAGAATAAAGAACATCATGCCATAATGGTAGTACCTATGAGTCCAAAATTGTAATATTATGATATTAACAATGACAATTTTTCCTAACTATTCTCTTAATACTAAGGGTTCAAGACATTCAAAAATCATAGTTTAACTATCCATAATGCTTAAGTAATTATTAGTATTGAGAATAATTAACAAGAATGAACGCTAAAGAAAAAAAAATTAAAGGAATAAATCGAAGATCTAAAAAACAAGCATGGAATATGTAGGATTAAACAGTAAAGTAGAGAGTGGAGGGTGTAGAATGGACCGACGGAGGTGTGAAGATGGCACACGGTCGTTGAGGGATGATGCACGAGCGTGTGCTGCGGTTAAGTGGTGGAACACAGCTGTGTCATCCTTTTACGGGCGTGTATAGCGTTTACACGAGCGTGGTCTGGTGTGCGTGGAGAGGGGAAAGGGAAATTAGAGAAGGGAAAGGAAGAGGGGAAAGAGAAAAAGGGGCAACGGTGGCCGGAAAGGGGGGAAATTTTGGCTGGGGTGAAAAACGGCTGGGATTTTGGGGAAAAGATGATGAATAGTGAAGGGTTTATATAGAAATAGGGAAACACGGGCGTGGAACACGCCCGTGTGCATCGTTTGTAGCCCGTGTGTTTCGAAAGATAGGGTTTTTGGCGCGCCTGGGTTGCATCCCACGCCCGTGTGATGTGGGCGTGTTGTTCCACACGGCCGTGTCGCACGGCTGTGCCGAGCTTCGTCCGCTTCTCCCACGCCCGTGTTTTATGTCCCACGCCCGTGTTAATTCAACATGTTTGGCCACGGTTTTGAGGCACGGGCGTGTCGCACGCCCGTGTTGTTTACTCAGTTTTGACCACGGTCGAATCGCACGGCCGTGGTGTTTTGTCGTAGCCCGTGTTTTGGGAATTTTTCATCCTTGGTCCGCATAGCCTCCACCACACCGATATGCATCCTCGTGGTGTCCACACGGCCACGGCCACGCCCGTGTGCAAGGCCGTGTGGAGGTGAAACCTATACTTTAAAGCATGAATGAAAGTAAAAACAAACTAATTAGCATGGTTAGAGCTCGGGTTGCCTCCCGAGAAGCGCTTGTTTAAAGTCCTAAGCTAGACTTACCTTTTATTCGCACGATCATGGTGGTTTGAGGAGTTGAAACTCCTCTTTCTTGCTATCAATTCTAACAATATATGGTTCGAGTCGATTAGTGTTTACCTTAAAAGTGCCGAACTTAGGATTAGTTACCTCGACTATTTCGTATGGGAAGACATTCAGTACCGTAAAAGGGGTCGCTTCATTAAGGTCTGGAACGGTGATTCGAGGGTCTATCTTTTCCAACAATACCTGATCCCCGATTTGGAATTGATTTGCTGTTCCTATAAACTCGTTTGGGGGTTCCCTCAGTTTTGTTTCGTGTGTTCCTAGTTTCTCCTTGAAATGTGTCTTCCACTCGTCTAGTTCCTCGACCTGAAGCCTTCGTTCCTCATGAATTATTTCTTTATTGGCACGGGGTCTAGGATCAGGTTCAGTTATATGTTTTCGTGGTGCTTCCTGTAAAGAAGGTTGAACCAATTGGTTATCAATAGAATTTATGTTCTCACCTTTTTCAGTTGACGTCCTAGCCGAGTCAAGAGCCTGAAGAGTGATCGTTTCGTCACCTAACACAAAGTGTGAGTTCACCTGTACCAACATCAATTTTAGTTCTAGCAGTTGGTAAAAAGGGTCTTCCTAAAATTAAAGGAACATTGTTGTCCTCATCCATGTCTAAAACGACAAAGTCTACTGGGAATATAAATTTATCAACTTTCACTAGCACATCTTCAATTATACCCATAGGAACTCTAATGGTTTTATCAGCTAATTGGATGCTCATCCTAGTTTGTTTGGGTTTCCCTAGACCTAGTTGTTTAAATAGTTTATAAGGCTTGACGTTGATGCTTGCCCCTAAATCCGCTAAAGCATTATTAATAGATAAACTACCAATTAAGCACGGAATTGTAAAACTCCCTGGATCTTTTAATTTTCGTGGTAGTTTATTTTGTAAAATTGCTGAGCACACTGCATTTAGCTCCAAATGCGACGTATCGTCTAGCCTCCGTTTGTTTGTCAGAAGTTCTTTTAAGAATTTCCTTGAATTGGGCATCTGCGAAAGAGCTTCAAGGAACGGTAAGTTAATGTGTAATTTCTTTAGAAGTTTAAGAAACTTACCGAATTGTTCATCTGTGCGATCTTTCTTCATTGCATTGGGGTAGGGCACTCGAGGTGTATACTCTTTAATGACAGGTTTTTGTGTATCGTGGCTTACCTCAACCTTACCTTTATTTACCACGGGTTCTTGCCTTGGCTTAGATTCGGATTCTACTAACCCTTCACTATCGTGACCAGTATTGGCATGAATTTGCTCCTATGGGTTAGTTTCAGTGTTGCTTGGAAAGCAACCTTGCGGTCGTTTTGAGATTAGCTTAGCTAGCTGACCTAACTGGTTCTCGATCCCTTGAATCGATGCCTACTGATTTTTTAGCATTGTCTCGTTGTTTTGAAAACGGGTTTCTGACACCGCGATAAATTTTGTTAGCATCTCCTCAAGGTTCGGCTTTTTCTCTTGTGGGATGGGTTGTTGTTGAAAGCCTGGAGGGGGTTGTTGTCTTTGAATTCCTTGATTTCCTTGGCCACCCCATGAGAAGTTTGGGTGGTTCCTCCAACCTGGATTATAAGTGTTACTATAAGGATTATTTTGAGGTCGAGGATTGTTACCCGTATAATGAACCTACTCATTTTCAATACTTGGGTTGTAAGGCTGGTATTCTGTATTGCTCATCCCTCCTCCATTTACATCACACTGCATCACTGGGTGTACCTGCGAAAAACCATATAAACCATCAATTTTCTTATTTAAAAGTTCTACCTGATTTGATAGCATGGTTTCTGCGTCGAGGTTGAAAACACTGGCAGCTTTTGTCGGCTTTGTCCTTGTAACTTGCCACTGATAGTTATTCAGTGACATTTCCTCTATAAATTCGTAAGCTGCTTCAGGTGTTTTGTTATTTAGTGTACCGCCGGCGGATGCATCAATCAACTGCCTAGTCGAGGGGTTCACACTGTTGTAAAAGGTTTGAACTTGTAGCCATAATGGTAACCCATGGTGAGGGCACCTTCTCAGTAGATCCTTGTATCTCTCCCATGCATCGTAAAGTGTTTCTAAATCCATCTGCAAAAAAGAAGATATATCATTCCTCAACTTAGCCGTTTTAGCCGGCGGAAAATATTTTAACAAAATTTTTTCTGTCATTTTCTCCCATGTAGTGATTGATCCTCTTGGAAGAGAATCCAACCACTGTTTGGCTTTATTCCTTAAAGAAAAGGGAAATAACCGAAGGCGAATGGCATCATAAAAAACACCATTAATTTTAAACGTATCGCATAATTCCAAAAAGTTCGCTAAGTGTGTGTTAGGATCCTCATCCAGCAAACCATCAAAGTGAACAAACTGTTGTATCATCTGTATAGTGTTAGGTTTCAGTTCAAAATTATTTGCAGCAATAGTAGGTCTAACAATACTTGATTCAGTACCGGCTAAACTAGGCTTAGCATAATCATACATAGTACGAGGAGCATGATTTTGATTAACTGAGTTTGCGGCAACTACAGGAGGTAGCAGATTATTATCAGCCATCTCTTCGGTAGTGTTGGTATCGTTCTCTTGCTCTTCTTGTATGTACTGTAGGCTTCGCCTAATTTCTCTTCAGTTTCTGCGAACAGTTCATTCTATATCACTATCGTAAAGTAGAGGTCCTGACGGGTTTCTTCAAGTCATAAACTAGAATACTTGCCAGAAGCAAGGAAAAAGAAAAATTAGCAAAGTTAAAATAAAATAAAAAAATAAAAATAAATTGCAAATAAATAGAATGGCTAAAGTAATAAAAATCAAGTGTTCCTAATATCTTAGTCCCCGCCAACGGCGCCAAAAACTTGATCGTGTCCAAACTAACTATGACAACGAATAAGGCAAGCGCACTTATCGTTCGGTAGTATAGCTATGGCAAGACCGGAAATATCGTATCCTCAAGGACCAAGAGTACTAGTAGTTACTATTTTTATTATCTAGCCTAAGTATTAAGAGAATCGATGTTTAATTAACTAATTACTAAACTAAGGATGCTAAGACACAGAGAGTGAATTGGGAAAATACTTGTGGGAAAACCAGTTGATTAAGACAATACCCGAGGAAGAATCCACCTACACTTCACTTGTTACTTAACTATGAACCAGACGATTTAGTCACTTGACTTGATTCGTAGGATTCCCTAATTTATATTAATACCTCTTTCGAGGCTACTAACGTCTAACCCTAGGTTGATTAATTGAAATCTCTTTCTAATTAAACCCCTAGTGTTGCATTAACTCGATCTATGGACTCCCATATTAGGTTTGACCCTAATCCGGCAGATTTTCGTCATCCTATCTCTAGGGTTGCGATCAACTCCACTTAACTATGCTAGATCTACTCTTAAACAGGGAATTTTGCTCCACTGCCTAAGCACATCAATACTTGAATCAATATCCTAAAATATTAAAACAAGAATTAAGAACAAATCAAGTATTTATCATGCAGTTCAGAAAACAATAACAAGATCCGTCTTAGGTTTCATCCCCTCGGTATTTGAGGGTTTAGTTCATGTTTAATAAAGAATACATCTCGGAAGAAAGTAAATAACAAAACATAAGAAAAACCTAAAACCCCACAAGGAAATTGAAGGGAAGGTCTTCCGTCTTGAGTGTGATTCTGGCTTCTGGGATGAATCAACTGGCTGTCTTCGAGTAATTCCCTTTGTTCAACCCTCTCTGGCTTCGCTCCCTTTTTAGGTCATACTTAGGGTGTTTATATAGACTTCGGAATGTCTTTCTTTGCCCCTAAGTATCCTTTTCCGAGTAGAATTACAACGGGTCACGGTAGAGATACGCCCGTGGAGCACGCCCGTGTGAATCGAGCCCAGGCCGTGTTCGGGCCTGCTAAGGTGGCACGGTCGTGTGGTGAACTCCAGGCCGTGTCGATTTCTTATTTTGGCCCATTTTCTCCATTTTCAGCCCGTTTCTCGTTCTTTTCATCATTCGATTCTCTCCTAAGTATAAAACATGAAATTAAAGGATTGGGAGCATCAAATTCCACAATTCAAGGGATTAAATCATCCAAAAGTATGCTAAATGTGGGATTAAAATATGTATATATTACGGTTTATCAGCCATAGTAAATGGCTCTTTCTTATTAATCTATGAAAAGATGAGGTTATTCAAGAATGTGCAAGTTGCATGATTGGTTTACTTATATTAAATATGCATGAATGGGTTGAAGGTTTGATGTAAATTATGTTTGTATGAGTTGGGGTGATAGGAAGAGCTTGGCAAATAGCCTTGTTCTTGTCCACAAGGGTAGACACACGGGCATGTGTCTAGACCGTGTGTGACACACGGTTAACCTCATGGGCGTGTGGTTAGGCCGTGTGTCCCCTTGTATGCTAGGATTATAAGTCAGTATGCTCAGTAGTAAACACACGGGCAGAGACACAGCCGTGTGTCTCAGCCGTGTGGAAGGCACGGTCAGGGACATGGGCGTGTGCCCAGGTCGTGTGAACTCTGCACATGAAATTTGGAATTTAATTCGCCACACGGTCGAAGGAGATGGGCGTGTGCCTAGGCCGTGTGACATTTATATGGTGATGACGTCAGAAACAGAATGCCAAGGTTTTTGTACACGGGCTAAGACACGGGCGTGTCGAGGCCGTGTGAGGGACACGGGCGTGTGTCCGGCCGTGTAAAAACCCCTATAGGTTCGAATTGAAAAATAATTCCACACGGGTGTGGAACATGGGCATGTGATATGTCACACGGGCGTGCCCCTTTCCTCCACACGGGCGTGTGAACTGTTTAGTAAAAATTTTCTAAGTCTTTCCAGTGATCTTTAAAAGAGTTCAACGTGATCCCAAACCATTCCTAAAGTGTGATTTAGACCTCGTAGGCTTGTTTAAGATGTGTTAATAAAATTTTTAACTTTGGAGTGGAAAGTCAGGTTTCGGAATTGTATGATTGATTACGTATGAGTCTAGTAATGCCTCATGCCCTGTTCCAGCGTTGAATACGGGTAAGGGGTGTTACAATAAAGGTTAGCATAAAACTCACATACCAATGAAGGAGAATAGCTTCCAGGATGAGTGCAGAAAGTCTCCCACTTCATATTTAAGATGGTTTTGTAGACTTGCTTGCCAAAGTTTTACTGTTGCGAAAGGAGAATACCCTATTCTGGGTGGAAATGTCGCTTCAAAATATTGTCTTGAAACCGGTCATTGGTTGCTTTCGTTAAAAAGATCACCGGCTCTTTTTTCTCTTTTGGCATAGAGGATTCCGATTCACGAACTGCAGTTTTAGAGGATGAGTGTTCTTCAACAGGCCTGATGGCTTTCTTCACTGATCCTCTCATTCTTGCCATATTTTGTTTGTTTTGTGGAGTGAAGATGGTTTAAAGTTGTAAAGGTACAAGCTTGGGGAAGAGAAAGTGAATAAAAATGGCTACTTTGGATGTGTTACAGTCGGCACAGTGAAGGGAGGTTTATAGCGAGTGAAAGAAGAAGATGGAAAGGCATGATTTTTTTTATGTGAAGAGATATAAAGCTGGCAGGAATAAATGTGTCCAATGGAAATTGCGCTCGTTCAGACAAACCAGATGGCTAAGTCACTTTTGATCAAACAGTGGGATCTAAAAACTCTAATCTGCCCTTCATTCGTGGTGAGTCATACGTGACAGTACAATAGTACCAACTGAATTGACAATAAAGCCCAAGTGCGTTGACAATGGTACCTAATTATTCTGCAAAAAAAAAAGTAAAACAAATTTGAACAGAAACAAAAATAAAATAAAATTACATAATAATAAATTCCATAAAAATAAAAAAATTTGACCAATTTAATGGTCTCTGCTTGCTTTTGATCAATATTCCTAAAATAATGTTTCAATCACTGGCCATTTACTTTGAATTGTTGTCCATCATGTAAATCTCTGATTGTGACTGCACCATGAGGAAATACTTCAACAACTTCAAATAGTCCAGACCAACGAGAACACAATTTTGACAACTTTAATTTTCACAACTAATGAATAATTATTATTTTTAGAAATTGACTCCAAAAACACTTTTAAAAAATAAATTATATGGTTTTATTTAAAATTGACTAGAACAACATTTACCGGCTCGTTAATCATAAGCGTTGTGTGGTCGGAAGCTCGGATAAGAGAACCTATTGTGATTTTTGTGTAATTATCAATCACCATTCAAAATAAAAACAAATAATTAAACAAATCATTCAAATTAACAACATACTAAATTACCTTAAAACTTCAAACTTAATAAAAAAAAAAAAAAAGAAGAATAGGAGAAGAAAGAAAAAAAAAATATGATGACGCGGCAACTATTCATCCCAACCCTTTTATTTTTCTTTATTTGATTTAATTTTTTTCATAACATTAAAAAAAATTTCTTCACATAATGGACTAATTTAGCATTATTTAATATCATTACTTGAATATGTGTTTATTATTATAGTTTATACTTACAAAGAATAAAAAATTTTGGGGACCATTAATTTTTTTACCCATTTTTTTAGTTTATAAAATATTGCATCACGGTTTCTTTTATTATTTTTGATTTTATATCGGTTCGGTTGCGGAAAAAATTTACGAACTTAGGAACAATAATATTTTTTGTAATTTAAAAAAGTTTCATTTTTTTTTATCATACTAATATTTACATTAAAAATTACTCAAAAAATATTTACCTCTAATATTGTCTCTTTTTTTACTAAATTTACCTAACTAATTTCATAATTTATAAAAATTCTATAGGTGCAATAATACTAACTAAATTTGGATAAATCAAACTACACGGTTGCTAATGTATTTTGCAAAGTATTTTCTTCAACTAATTCATCTTCTACTTAAATCAGTTCTATCTATGCATTTAGTAAAATTAAGTTCGGTCGCCCTCAATCAAATACACTTGTAACACCCCAAACCCGGCCCATGCGTTATGAGCGGATTTGGTATGTCACACGAGAAAAACATGTTAAACCCTTTTTGTTCGTACTAAAATATTGCTTTGTTAAAAATCAAGAAAACAAGTTTGATTTGATAAAATACTACTAACCTCAAAGATTTAATTGATAAATCGATAAATTTGAACTAATGATCTTACAAAACCGTGACTTTTGAAAACGATGTTGAAAATTCGAAAGAGAATCCAAGTCTTTTGAAAATATCGTTAATAGTTCGAGAGAAAATATCCGTGTTAAAAATATTTGTAAAAGTTTATTTTGAAATCCATTTGTTAATCGATTTTGGAAACCATTGTTTAAGTTTTTAGAAAATTCCCTTTTAAACAATTTAAGAAAAATAATAAAAACATCCCAACCAAAAAGCAAAAATAAAAATAGTCCAGAGGCCTTATTACAACATTTAACCCAAAATAGTAAAGTAATAAAATAAACGAGAAAGAAGTCTAAAGTCCAAATAAACCATTTCCAAGTATGGCCTCCTCGAGTCATCCATAGCCCAAGTCCATATCATCAAGCATTACCTACAAGGGTTAAGAGAAAGGGGTGAGTTACAAGAACTCAAAGTGTGAAATCCCCTTATCGTTATTCATTGGGCCGGAACCCAATTAGCAATATTTTGGGCCTAAGCCCCTTTACAACAACAATAATGTATCAAATATAATATGCATATGATATGCAATTCCCAAACCAAACCTAGTTTTCCATCCGCTACACACCACCACCCGTACCAACCAAAGACACCCGTGTGGGGAGCTTTAGTCACCCACCCCGCCAACACACCAAACGTAGGCATTAAGCCGATTATATCAAATTTGTGGACAAGCCACCAGATTAACAGAATTTACATGGCATCGCCATTTTTCATATTTGTGGCAGAGCCACCAGAATTATGTAGCAGAGCTACCAAAACTTCTCTTCATCAATATCCCATCCCATGCAAATCATGTATATAATGCATAGCCATTCACAACAATTTATTCAGATATATATTACAAAATTATGGCCCATTACAACAATTAATCAAAAGGCCTATTAAGCAAAATATCAGATTTGGCCCATTTAGCAAAATATCAGATTGGCCCATATAGCAAAATATCAGATCGGCCCATTTATCAAAATATCAGATTGGCCCATTTATCAAAATATCAGATTGGCCCATATGGTAAAATATCAGATCGGCCCATTTAGCAATATATCAGATTGGCCCATATAGCAAAATATCAGATCGACCCATTTATCAAAATATCATATTGGCCCATTTATCAAAATATCAGATTGGCCCATTTATCAAAATATCAAATTGGCCCATATAACAAAATATCAAATTAGCCCATTTATCAAAATATCAGATTGGCCCATATAACAATTTCGTAATTCGGCCCTATAGGGGCATTTTCATAATTTCGATAATTTACCCACTAAGGGTAATTCGGTAATCTCGCAACCTAAGGGTATTTTGGAAATTTCGCAACCTAGACTTAACTACTAATGTGGAGCATAAAAATCGAAACTGTCCATCTGCGTCGTACTAACTAAATTGACTATAACTTGAGTTAGGAATCTCGAAATCTAACTCCGTAAATTTTCCTTGAGACTAGACTCATATATCTTCTTACTATAATTTTTCCAGAATTTTTTACTTAGCCATTTAGTACAGTTTATTCCTTAAAGATTCCCTTGTTTCACTGACCAACGATTCTGATCTCTCTTACCCAAAATTCAAATATCTCACTGTACAGTTTTCATATGTTGCTCCCACTTGTTTCTATTGAAAATAAACTCGCTAAGGAATCTGTACATATAAACTATAACTCATAATTCACTTTGTACAATTTTATACTATTTTCCAAGACAGATCAGTGAACCACAAAGTCATTCAGAACCAGTCTCAGTAAAAATAAGATATCTCAGAATATAGAATTCCTTTTCCTTCTCCGTTTCTTCCTTATCAAAATAGACACAGTAAGATTTAATTCGATACCTTATTCACTATCTAATTCCCTTTCTCCTATTTTTCGTGATTTTTCAAAAACACGTCACTGCTTCTAATCGAAACTGTTTTATTACAAAATACGATTACCACTACGATCATACGCACGCCCGAGTGATCACGGATGCCGGTTTTCGGTTTTCTTCGGTATTTTGACCAAATCACAGAACATATCATACAAACTTTCAGAGAGATGTGAGATTACACACCATATCAAACATGTATTCGGAAGGTACGGGATTACACACCTGATTTTGATTTCCTAACGAACCACTCGTCGAGGACCTAGAACAATACCAACCAAAAGTTAGCCTCGGATTTCCAAAAGATTTCGTATCACTTACACTTGAATCACTTACCACTATGTCCGAAGGTAGAACATATCGAGTGATTTCGTCCCTAAAACATAATCGATTAGTCGAAACTTCGATCCGATTAACACAATAACCGAGTAGTGATATCGAATGGACTATGAAAAGACTCCTTACCTTAATAGATGATAATCCCAATTCCCACCAATTGACTTATGACTTGAGATGATTAGGAAATGATGTGGTATTCGGCCAATCCACTAGAATACTACAAATAAAAGATTATCAAGATGTGAGGGAGTAAGGGAGAACACCATTTCGGTTTTAGAATCAAGATGAAACAACCAAATAATGAGGACTCTCATTCAAGCTAAAGAGAAAAAGAATGAAAAGATTTGAATAAAAACACTTACCTGGTTTAATCAAGAAAGAAAAACCCAACTTGGAAGAAGGAGAAGATGATCAATTAGGCTAGGTGGTTTCGGCAAAACAAAGAAAGAAAAGTACTCACTAATGGCTTTAGAGTTTCGACAATCAAGAAGAAAGAAGAAGAATTTGGTTAATATCAACTTGAAGTTTCGGCTATCAAGGAAGATGGACAAAAGATGAAAATGTGACCAATCCAAAGAGAAGAAAAAATGCACTATTGTGCTAGAAGATTTCGACAAAGAGAGTAGCAATTTGGGAGAAAATGACACAAAGTTGCAAATGGGATTTTTGGCCAAAACAATACCAAAACCTTACCAAAAGCCAAAGTAAAATTTCAGCTACCTATCTACCCCCAAAACCGTCCACATGCATAGCCATAAGGGTCAAAATTTTGCCAACCATACTTTCCATAACATTCTCCATGAAATAAGCCACTTGTTCCCCTTACTTGCCTTTTCCTTTTGATTCCTTTCCCCAACCCCAACCTTTCCTTAATTCCTTTAGCCACCATACCAAAAATAAAAGAAGTCAACCTTGCCATATATATACCTTGGCCGACACTAAGGAAGGAATGCAAAAATAAAAGTCAAAATTGCACACAAAGGAATTCGAACCTCTTCCCTCAAGGTACTACATGTGGCGCCATAACCCTTTTACCAATTGCTCATTTATGCTAGCAATTTACTCTTTTATTTCCATAAGCCTTGATGCCACTTACTATCTCTCCTTAATAGGCTTAAACACAAAATTTTACTAAGGCCCAACTTGAACCCGAAACTTCATAGAAACCTCGTAACTTTCCAAAATTACCTTCTTAATAAGTCCAACTTGAAATAATGCTGTTCTCTTGTTCTCAAAATTTTAAAACGCTTCTACGCTCAAGGCCCATTGGGCCCAATCCTACTAGGCCCAATTTCGGGATGTTACAACACTAGTGTTGCTTAATTTTATTATTAATTGCACACAAATCGCAATTACTTATCTTATCCGAGCTCCCGACCAAACAACACTAATCCGAGCTTCAAATGGCTCCATCAGGAATATCGTGCCCCAAGTTTGGGGTTCTCATGATACAAGTTTCGATCCGTAAAGATTGCCATCTACTCATGTAAATTGTAACCAGCACCTCCACCCCTTAACAACATAACATTTGCGGTTCTCGTGACAATATATAATTCAACCCCGTTAACGCATAACTACCAATACATAAAAGAAATCTCCAGTTGATGGTACACTTCCCAAACAAATAGAACATTTTTGCAACCTCTCTCCCCATTTTTTCCTTTTAATTTTTTCTCTTCAGTAGGACCATCTCAATAATTTTTTCCCACTCCTCGTTTTATTAGAACCAATGCGTATCCACGGTTGGTATATATAAGTCTATTGGTGCCGACAAAGAAAAAATCGAGACCAAATTTTTTTTAAACACTGGTGCCAGCATAGGAATGTTCGACAACAAAAAAAATTTCTAACAAATCCTCAGGTGTCGACATGGGGAAGGCCAATACAAAAAAAAATTACCTAATACGGGTGTCGGCCACCACAATGTCGACACAAAAAATACCGAAAAAATTAAATTTATTTTTGGCGATGCCTACCACATGGATGCCGACACCTAATAAAAATTATTATTTTTGAACCAGAGAATACCTTGTTAGAACCGTAAAAACAAGATCTGATATAAAATTAAAACTATAAACCAGGATCTGTCATGATAAATCATTAAGAATAAATCAAAAACAAAACTAGAGGTGGAAGCATACTTGAATTCATCGATTTCTTGAAATCTTTGAATCTTATGGCTTTGATCTTCCAAATTAGCACATATGTAATGTAGAGAAGGTGACTCTCTCTTTTCTAAAGATGGAATATTAGAAAAGTTACGTTATGTGTAATTTGGGGACCATAACCATAATATATAACTTTTGCAAATTAACTCTATTTTGTAATTAGCCCATAATCAATTAGAAATTAGTTACTAGAGTATCTACACATATTTGACCCATACTTTATTTAATAACTAAAACCCAATAAACCTTAACAAAATTAGATTACTTTTAATTTGGGATAACATTTTATTATAGTAAATAATATCATGTAATTACTCTTATTATATATATGTGATGTCCATATTTTTCCAACAATCTCCCACTTGGTTCACATATATATACCAATTACCTTATAATTACATGTCATTATATAACCTTATGAGCTCAAAACCTTATTATCATATCCAAAAGGTATTTCGAACAATCTCGTCCATTAATTATGTTAAAATAGAACCAAGACGACTTTCATTACATGTATTGTAACTAAATCCATCCCAGATCACGTATATTAACACAACTAAATGACATAGATCAAGTATGGATGTGTAGCATGGAAATTACATACAATATAATCCAAACATGCCTATTTCCAATTGGTCCTCCTTAACCTTTGTGAGATCAAACTTTACCAAAATCAGAGTGTGAATAAACCAAAAAAACTTTATTTCTGTAGAAAATAAACTTAATATATGTAAACTGAAATAACTGAAAATGTGTCTATAGCATAAAAGCATTTAGAATTACAAACTCCCACTAATACTGAATATCCTGGAATGGCATTACACTCATATGAGCAGTGTGCTCTTATAAAACCTTGGGTGTAGTCCCTTAGTAAACGGGTCCACAATCATGGAGTTTGTCCCAATATGCTTTATAGACACCTAACCACTCTGAACTTTTACTTTAATAGCTAGGAACTTAAAGTCTATGTGTTTTGACTTTGATGTTCTCCTGTTGTTATTAGAATAAAGGACTACCAATTATTGTCACAATTTGCACCCTAGTGACAAAATTTTGCATCAATATTCCATCAAAATCGGAGTTTATAAACCTGATGATCTCTAACTTATCAGACCTCTGATATGTGAGCATGTAATCTTTTGTTCTCTAAAGATACCTTATAACCCTCTTGGTTGCTATCAAATGTTCCATACCAGGGTTGCTTAAATATCTGTCTAACATCCCAACAATGTACGCAATGTCCGAACTCGTACATACTTGAGCATACATTAGACTCCCCACTCTTGAGACGTAGGGAATCTTAAGCATTTCCTTAATCTCGAAATCATTCTTGGGGCATTGATTGAGAGTATACTTGTAACACCCCCTAACTCTTATCCGTCGCTGGAACAGAGTTACGGAGCATTACAGGACTTTTCAGGTCAAATACAGACATTATATAATCATCTAACTTACAAATTATAATTTAATCATATTGTCCCTTTTATGAGCCCTCGAGGCCCAAAATATGTGTTAGAAACAAATCGGGACTAAATCGGACATTTAGGAAATTTATCGTGAAATTTTATTTTTTTTCCTGGAAACAGGGCACACACGCCCGTATGGACTTGGGACACGCCCGTGTGGTCATGGGACACACCCGTGTCTCAGACCGTGTAACTCTCTGACTTGGATCACACGACCGGCCACACGCCTGTGTGCTAGGCCGTGTGCCTCACACGGCTGAGACACACACCCGTGTCCCTGCTCGTATATAAATTCCTGGACATTCTGTTTTGAAAATTTTAAGTTGCAGGGGACACATGGCCAAATCACACGCCCATGTGATAGTCGTGTGTCTCACACGGTCCAGTCACACGCTCGTGTGTCTGGACGTGTGGACTCAATATAAGCCTTAAACAACAAGTTTACCATACCCTGCAAATTTTTTATATCAAACAACTCAAAAACTATTCGTTCAATCACTTCAAGACATATTTAAACACACTCAAAACATATTAAATAGGCTTTCTAAGTGCCTAACTAATATACCATCATAAGTATTCCACACTTATTAACGAAACAATCCAAGAAGTATCATTTAAGACCAATTTCAAACTATGCCTTTTTCAATCCCAAATTTGCCTATTTCTAATCATTCATGCATCAACCTAAACATATCATATTCAAATATTATTTTACCTCTTATCATTCAATCACATCAACATTATAAGGCAATCATGCAAATACCACAATACCAAAACACAAGCCAATTACATGACTAATTTCAACAAAACACCTATAGATTAACATTTAGTCAAAATAACCTATACATGCCATTATAACTAGAATTAAGTAATCCATAATTACCGTTAGAACCAGTGGATAGTGATAGTGTGATATAGTTCCGATAAGCTTCCAACCCATTCGAGCTTCCGATAATCTGTAAGGTAAATAAATAAAACAAACACGTAAGTAATGTATGTCTAGTAAGTTCGTATAATCTTTAATCATATTAATTATTTTCAAATATAAAATTTTACATATCCAAATATTCCTATATTGTTTTTCCCTAATACTCATAAAACTATATTCATCAATTCACAAGGTGAATATATCCATAATATCACACACAAATACTTATTACCCTAAGCTTAGTAAAATTTTATATAACTTTAACTCTTCCACACTTATTCCATATGTATATCATACAGCCATGGTCACAAGTTAGTGCATTTAACCAAACCTTTTTCATATTGAACACATAATAAGTCATTTCATAAGAAATTTCATAATTTAAGCCTTACCATTCTTTCATGAGCACTAACTTATTTTCACTTAAATACTTATCATTTCAGTGATTCAAATAAATAAACATACTACTATTCAATCAATAGCTTGGCACTTGCCTAATCATCAAGCAACAACAATAGTTAGCATACTTGCACATCTTACATATAAACTCAATATTGATAAACTTATTTTCTCAACATATCACACTTGGGTTTATTACTCATCACCATATACATAATTTCCTTGTATCAACATATTAAAGATAACCACATATTTACATCTCACTTTTTAATATATCAAGTAAATATTATTACCAAGTATTTCAGGTATATACTGGCAATAACCATAGGTCTTTTAATATTAATTACATATATTTATAGATCATTCATAGCACATATAATTCTCATCAATTTACTATCTCAAATAGCTTTTCACAATTTAATACACAATCATTTAACAATATCAATATCCATTTCATGAACTCATGACTCATGTATCTCATTTATATAATTCAGTTCAATGTCTCATTCTAATTCATATTCAATATCAATCATATTATCAATTCATTTGTTTACCCCTATTAACACGACTCGGACTCGGACGGATACACGGATCCAACCAAAACACACTAGTTTGGCACCCAGTCCCTCATCGGATAATTCGAAGTAACAGATTGACACCCAATGTCTCATCAGCCATGCCGAAGTAATTTGGTACCTAGTACCTCATCGAATTTATCCGAAGTAACAATTTGACACCCAGTGTCTCATCGACTCGAAGTCGAAGTATCCCTGAACTCTTCCAATCCTATGGCATGCCAACTATATCCGACTCAGCCCGATACAGTTAATAGGGTTTCATTTCACTTCTCAATTTCCACAATTATCCAATATTCAAATATCAAAATTCCACGTACATTAAATTCAATAACAATCAATATTCCTTATACCATTATTTTCATGAATTTCATGTATATTTATTTTAATAACAATTCATAACCATGAATGTACATAATTATCAGACAAGTTTCATATACATGAATTTTCCATATCACTAACCAAGTCTTTCCAAATCGGAGAACGACTTACAGATATGAGTACATCGTTTTCTTTGTGCCATAACCCAGTTATGGTCTTTTCATTAAAATGCCATAGCCCAGCTATGGTCTTGCATTTAAACATTGCCATGGTCCAACCATGGTCTTATCCGTCAATTCATCCTTTGTCACAAACGATGGTACTCAAATCCCACGTCCCATTAAATCCGAACATTCACTTTAATTTCATTATATAATAATATTTCATGTTTTTAACAAATAGTATAAATAAATATATAATACCATCCATCAATTCAATATAATTATCAAAGTTCAACCATACGAACTTACCTGGGCCTATTTGTAGAATTTGTAGAAATTCAGGGACTAGTTTGTTAATTTCTCTTTTCCTCGTTTATTTTCGGTTTCTTGATCTATAATCTAAAATTACTTATTCATTAGAATATAATTCAATACTAATTCACTTTACAATTTATACCCTTTAATTTTTGAAATTACACATTTACCCTAAATTTTACAGTCTTTACAATTTAGTCCCTTATCAATTATCCTATCAATTGAGCTAATTTTTCTCAATTAACACTTTATCTAATTATTTTAGGCTACTATACAGCCTTTTATATTCAGAATTTCAACACCAACCCTAATTCTTAACTTTTCACAATAAGGTCCTAAAATAAATTTCTATCAAAATCACTAAATAAAATCATCATATAACAAAATTAAAGCTTCAAATCCATGTTAATTCATCATAAAAATCCAGCACTCATCAATGATAACGTCAAATTCACCCATAAAATAAAAAAAAACTAATGAATTAGATAGTTGGACCTAATTGCAAAAGTCTTAAAAACACAAAAATTTCAAGAAAAGAGCAAAAATTAACTCACATGAAGTAAAAATATGGAAAACCAGCTTATTGGAGACCTCCTATGGCATTTTTTCTAAAGAAAAGTGAAGAAAAATGAAGAAATATCTAGAGATTCAATTTAGTCCAATTTTTAACTATTAATTTTTTTTTCCAATTTTGCCCCTTATTCACACTAGCTTTATTGTTTTCTTTTACACACTTGCCGTCCAGCCTATTCTATGGGTGTCTAATTACCCTTTTGGTCCTCTCTTAATTATTATTTGAGCTATTTAATCATTTTAGCAAGTTTTGCACATTTTTCAACTTAGTCCTTTTTACTTAATTAACTATCCAAACGTTAAAATTTTCTAACGAAACTTTAATACTAACTTAATGACACTCTGTAAATATTTATAAAAATATTTACGGCTCAGTTTATAAAATCGAGGTCTCGATACCTCGGTTTCAAAACTAATTAATTTGATAAATGTTTCTAAAACATAAATCACTAATTCATAAGCCTTCCTAAATTCATGATTGGCTCATAAATACTAAATAATAAATTTATAAGCCCATTTGTCAAATTTTAGTGATCTTAAACCACTGTTTCTGACATCACTGTTGTCCTCGAAAATTTTACCAGTAAAGAGATTCAGATATTGCTTTCTCATAGTTTCCTCCGGGTTCTCAGGTAGCTTCTTCTATATCATGTCATTGTCAGAAAACTTTTACTAACCAAAGATAGAACTTCACTCCCATTAAACTTGTGGTATATACAATTATCGACCAAATTCAACTCTAAACCGAATGAGATAATCATTTGGTAAATATTGTAATACCACTAACCAAAGACTAGCTTAAGCCCATAGATGGAATTTTTTAATTTGCAAGCTATTGAATCTGGATCATCGAACACAAAGTTTTCAGGTTACACCATATAAATCGTCTCATAAATGTTACCATTGAGAAACGTAGTCTTAGCATCCATCTAATTTAGCTTAATGTCAACATATGCCATTAAAGTAATTATAACCCCTTTTACAATGACCTTCTTAATGACATTAGTTCTTGAGGTTGTTGAATTTGTTCTTTTGGAATAATTACCTAATCTTAAATAAGAAGTTGTTCAACATTGTCTTGATCAGGTTCTAGATTCACTTCTTGATCAATGATAGGTATGAGAACTTGAATCATTGTCAAAAGTGATAGTAGGAACTGAGTTAGAATCCAACTCCTCCTCAAAAGCAATGTCTCTAACCTTATTTCTCCCTCTAAACTTAACATTCTCAAAAAATATTGTAGTTCCTGTAAAAATATTCCTAATTGTGGGGTCATAAAGCTTATAGCTTCTAGATCGCTCAAAATAACCAATAAAGTAGCTACTCACTATTTTGGAGTCCAAATTCTTTTCATGTGGCCTATAAGGCCTTGCCTTAGTTGGACATCCCTAAATGTGAAAGTGCTTTACACTAGGGTTTCGACCTGTCCAAAGCTCATAAGGTATTTTTGCAGCTATTTTAGTGGGTACTCTATTCAGAATGTAAGTTACTGTCTTTAGAGGCACCGGCCAAATGAGCTCTTTTAGACTTATCATGTTTCAGTCTTTCTTCCTTTTGCTCATAATGAGAAATGAGCTCATTTAGAGTCCATTTCTCCTTTTGATAGTTGTAACTAATTTTAAATTGGTTAAATCGGGCAGGAACCGATACCAAAACCATAAGAACAAGCAATTCCTTGAAAGCTCTATCTTAAGTGCCTTAAGTCTTGAAGCAACATTGATAAATGATAAAACTAACATATTTTAATCTCATTCTTAATGCATTTTTGGATGATTATTTATGCAAATTGGTGAATTTGATGCTCCTAATCCCTTTAATTCATGTTCTTATACTTAGGTGAGCATTTGGGAGCAAAAGGAACAAAAATCAGAGAAAAAGAGTAGATTTCAGGAGCCACACGGGCTGGCACACGCCCAAGTGCCAGCCTGTGTCAATTTCGCAACCTGCTTCCTAAACACGCGAAAAAACACAATTTTTAGGCTTTCTGAGCATTCTAAAGTTTATAAATATCAAATAAAAGAAGAAATATGGGGCCACCAGAGAAGATCGAAGAAAAGTGTAATACCCCAAAAATTTCTACGGTAAGATATTATCTTTGATATAGTAAAATAAGGAAATAAAGTGACAAAAAGAGAAATTTTGGAGTTACGACAACATTAGGAAGTATATTATGATATATTAATTCAAGAAAGGACTAAATGGTAAAAGTGAAAAAAGTTTGTTGCCTAAGAGTAAATACTCAAAACTTGAGGGGTTAAAGTGTAAATATGGAAAATTTGAAGGACCAGTAGTGTAAATATTTTAAGGGTGGAATGATCTAGAAACTAAGGAAAATGGATGAATTAGGACCAAATTGAATATGTGAAAAATTATAAGGGACTAAATTATAATTTTACCAAATTAAATGATGATTCAAGGATGAAATTTTAAAATATCATAAAGGGCAAAATGGTCAATTAGAAGGAGAGAGAGATCTAGAAGGCAATGATGATGTTTGTGACATTTTATAATTATTTAATTAGATAAATATTAATTTATGAATATTTTAATGAGATATTTTATTATTTTATTATTTATTTAGTATATAAGGAAGGAAAGATGAAGAATTATCATCTTCTTTCCCATGCATCAATGTGAGAAGAAGAGAGAAAGAAAGAAAGTTTTGCTTTCTTTACAATTTGGTCATTCCACAAAAATTCACCATTTTCACCTAGAAATTAAAAGAATTTCCATGGTTACCAAGAGAGAAATATAACAAGAAGATCATGGGAAGTCAAGATATCAAGTTAGATTCAAGAAATAGAAGCTGGAGGAGAGAGAAAAATCAAGTTAAAGATTGAAATCAATAAGACAATGTAAGAACATCAAGATTTCAATATATTTTTAAGTTTGTTATTATTGAAAAAGCATGGAAATGATGTTATAGTAGAGTTTTCTTATATAAGGTTTTATGTTCTTGATATGTTAGTGAAGGGATAAAAGAGAAAGTGATGGGAAATATTTTAGAAAAAGGGAATAAGGGTGTTATAAACTTAGTAATCAACATTTTGTACTAAAACAGTTTTGGACAGCAGCAGTAGTCTAAATTTGAAAAATCACTAAAAATTGTGGAAATATAATTAGAGGTTGAATAAAATATGAAATTAAATTTTATTGAGTCTAGTTTTTCATAGAAGAAACGGTGTAAGCAATGGTATTGTAAATTATGAGATATAATGAATTTAGTGAGACAAGGTCAGAATAATTTTGGGTTCCCCTGTTTTGACTTTGGAAAATCATTAAAAATTGTATAAAAATACTTTGGGGTTTAAATTTGTATTTTTAAATTCTTAATGAGTCTATTTTCAAGAGAAACAAGCAGGAACATCATCTGAATCTCGTACTAAGAGATAATTAATTTTTAGTAAACAAAGGTTGAAGCTGTCAAATAGCAGAATAGGGATAAATTTGAAGATTTTACTGTACTTATTGGATAAATTATAAATTCTTGAGTTCTAATGGTAGAAATATATTTGAGTCTAGTTTCAAAAACATCAAGCGGATCTTAATTTGGAATTCTGTAGCTCAAGATATAAATAATTTAGTGACTATGACTCAAGTGGACAGCTTGATATGAACATATAAATTAATAATGGAATTATATATATATTGAGGATGTGGAACGGAGAGGAGGAAAATATATGAATATTCAGCTAGTATGGGTTTACTTTAAAAATGGCTAATTTGCATGTTTTAGGTTCATGGACTAAATTGAATAAGAGTAAAACTTTAGGGGCAATTTTGTAAAAATGTCATAAATGACCAAATTGAAGGAAATGAATTGTTTTAGTGTTTAAATTATTAAATTGAATGAAATTATTAATTTAGATCAAGATTGGGTGAAAAATTGGGGAAAATGAAAAATTACCAAAATGCCCCTGAATCTTGGTATTTCTGTAATTTAGCCAGGTAAGTTCGTATAACTTAACTATGCATGTTTTTATGCTTGAATTGAATTGTGTATGTGATTGTATAAATATATATGTGAAATGATTATGTATCTGATAAAGCTCGATAAATGATAACGTTTGAAATAAATGATAATACCCGTAAAGTGATAAAAGATAAAAATGATATTTTTATGCTTAAGTTGAATGTGAAATGTGCTTAATTGAGTATTGTGAATAATGAGACTATATGAAAATTAAAGTGGACGGTCAAATTGAGTAGAACGCAGGATTGAGTACGATCGTTCAGTGACCAATGATGAATTAACGGATAAGACCATGGTTGGACCATGGCAAAGTGTGGAATGTAAGACCATAGCTGGGCTATGGCATTTCAGTGGAAAGACCATAACTAGGTTATGGCAATTGTGAACGTAAGACCATGTTTGGACCATGGCAGTATATGTGTGTACGTGTAAGACCATTGCTGGGCTATGGCATCGTAATAAAGTGCAGTATATGCGTGTACGTGTAAGACCATAGCTAGGCTATGGCATCATAATAAAGTACAAGATCATAGCTAGGCTATGACACCGTGGTAAAGTGCAAGACCATGGAAGGACCATGGCAATATATGTACAAGACCATAGTTGGACTATGGCATAAAGAAAACGATGTACTCAAATCCGTAAGACGTTCTCTAATTTGACAAAGATTGGTAAGTGACATATGAAATTAATATTGGAAGACTTATGGTTATTATTGATATTGATATGAAATAAGTGTACCCATTGATATTTAAATGGTTCAACGGGTAAAGTTCTGATATGAGATAACATGAGTTTGAAATGAATTATTACCGGTATATACTTGAAATATATGGAAATGATGGTACATGAAATATTGATATAATGAAATGAATGATATATGTTTATAAAGAAATGACAAAAGAATGATATGTATCATGACATGTAAATATGCGATTATCTTTAATATGTTGTTACAAGGAAATTGTGTATGTTGTAATGAGTAATAAACTCAAGTGTAACATGTAGAGAAAATAAGTTTATCAATGTTGAATTTATATGTAATATATGCAAGTATGTTAACCAATGTTGTTGCTTGATACTTAGGCAAATGCCAAGCTATTGGTCGAATGGTGATATGTTTATAACTTGTGTGTCATGCATTGGAATGAATGTGAAAAGTAAAGAAATACAAATGAAAATAAAGAAACTCGAAAGAGTTAAAATTACTTAAAATCTTACTAAGCTAGAGATAATATGTATAAGTAATGCTGTGGATTTATTCACCTTGTGAATTGATGAATATAGCTTCATGAGTATTGTGTGAACCACACGGCCTGGCCACACAGCCGTGTGACCTCTGCAGTGTTGAAAAAGTTTAAATATTTTCGAAAAATTTTCTAAGTTCCCGGTTAAGTCCTGATATATATTCTGGGCCTCGATGGCTCACATAAGGGACATTATGATTAAATTTGATTGATTTCAGGTATGAATGTTATATGAAGCAAAATTTCTGTTAAATGATCTATAAATTCTGGTAATGCTCTAAAACCTTGTTCCGGTGACGGATACGGGTTAGGAGTGTTACAAAAACACTTGAAGAACACCATTGGAGCCAACTCTGAAGCGGATTTCCATTAAGATCGAAGACCTCCTTTTGATTTCTTTTGAAGTTTTTATGAGTTTCTTCATGTCTTGTGGTTATTCTGACTTTGAGATGTTTTATTTCAGAATTATGAACTAATTCCCTAGATACCTAGGGAGGATGAAACCTATGATGAATTCTATTATTTAATTTCTGTTTTACATGATAAATACTTGATTCTTGTTCTCAATTATGTGTGCTTATTTCTTATTTTAATATTTCCGGGATATTAATTCATGTTTAATGTGCTTAATTTAGTTGAGCAAAAGTCCCTGTTTAAGAGTAGATCTAGCATAATTGAGTGGAGTTGCATGCAATCCTAGAAATAGGACGACAAAGATCTACCTGATTAGAGTCAAATCTAATAGGGGAATCCATAGATCGAGTTAATGCAACAATAGGGTTTTAATTCGTAAGAGATTTCTACGGTTCAAGGCACATAGTGAATAAATCGTCTAAATCAAATTAATAATAATAGAAGGAGTCTAGGTGGATTCTTTCCTGGGTATTGTCTCTCTCATTGGTTATCTTTCGATTATTTTCCTGATTCGTTTTCTGTTGCGTTCTTAGTTAAATTAGTTTAGTAATTTTAGATTAAAACTCATCACTCCAAATTGTCGGCTAAATAATAAGAAAACGGTAATTACTAATACTTTTAGTCCTCGTGGATATGATATCTCTACTCACCGTAGCTATATTATTGTTCAATAGGTGCACTTGTCTTTGTCGTAAATTTTAGTTAGTACGGAAAACACACATCAAACATGAAACATTTCCATAATGTACTCCCTCACTTTTCCTTGACCCTTATACTTCATAGACATCAAAGATTTCAGAAGTGATGTCATCTCAACTTTATCGTTTTTAGCAAAACATTTCTCAATTTCGTCAAGGAAACCCTTGGCCTGAGTAATCTCTTCAGATTTTGTGCCCCTAATGGCTTCTGGAATGTTTGTGCTTACTTATCATTATACTCATGCAATTTTAACGATCCCACCTCTCAAAATCTCTTTTAGCTTCAGGGTGGCTTTCCGCAGTGAGAGGTGCAAGTTGTTCTTCCCTTAGTGAAAGGTCTATGTCCATAAAGCCAAGCACTATAAGTAAATGTCTTTTTCATTCCATGAAATTAGTCTCAATAAGCATGAGTATAGAATTTATATTAGCAGATATTGTGGCAGCAGAAAATGAACTAGCTGAATATAGAACAAAATAGATAAAAACAAGCTCACATCAATATTTATAAGTAAACAATAAATTTAAAATAGTGGCTAATCCCATCTCAAGATGCCAAACACAACATTAATATCAAGTTTTTGAACAGTAATATTAACTGTAAGCGATACCCTTGTTATAGCAATCAAACATTGACAATAAATTATGTCAAACAATGAATCAATCTTTAGACTAACTTATTACTCACATAAAGTACTTTATAATTGTTACACATTTATCATCACAGATGTCATTGAAATTCTGCCAAATATTAACTTACCTTTGGGTTCACTAATAAACGCATGAATCACAAAAATATATAATAATCTTGATATTTTAATTAAACTAATCTACACAAAAGAGGTCACTTTGGTGACATTTTGTTTCAACTAATCTATTTAAAATATTAGACATCCTTAATTAAACCATAAAGCCAAAATCTGAATTTATTTGTTTTAAAATATTTCAAATTTAAACCAAAATAATTTAAATAAAGGTAAATCTCATCTCAAGATATCGGACACTCTATTAATATTTCATCTTTGGACAAAAATATTAACTTGTAAGTGATATCTTATTATAGTAATCAAACATTGACAATAAAAACATATCGAATAATAAATCTTCCTTTAGGTCAATTTATTACTCACATGTAAAACCAAATAATCGTCACATGTTTATTACCACAGTTGCGCATGAAATTTTGTTCAATATTAACCTTACTTTGAGCCGATCAATATTAACGTAGCTTAAGTTACATGCACACTGCCTTTTATATTTTAAAACAAAATAATTTCAATAACAAATGTCACTTTGACAACTTATTATTTCAATTAAGTTATTTTAAAAAATATATAAATATATCAATATTCAAATTTAAAATTTTCATAACAGTTAATGGTCAAAACTAAAATATTTTATTGCTTTATAGTTTCCGAAATAGCCCAAAATAAGATTGTCTAAATAGCGCAATAAAAAATCGAAAACCTTAATCTTTAACCTATTTTTTAAAACCATATAAATCAAAACCAAACATAAATAATGTAGTGGTACAAGACCAAATAATTAACAAGCACATGTATTCATAATTTTGGCATAGACAAAACACCAAAGTAATTCATGCTTATACATGTATTCATAATCAAATAGAAAAACTTACCCTGCATATACAATGTAAATCCACAATTGTATTTATGATTAAACAGAGATTCGCATGAATAATTGAAAAATATTTTCAAGCTAATAAATCTCAAAAACAATATCATAATAGTTTATATATTCCACAATTCATATAATAAACCATATCATCATAATTTAACCAAATATTTGAAACAATAAGATGTCAAAACCTAATATTATAGAGCTAAACTTAAAATTAAATTCCTTAAACATGCATAAGTTTAGCATGAATTTACATCAAAACTCCCATAAAATTAAATATATATCCATATTAAAAAAAAAAAAACTTCAATGAATATCCATCAACCAATTTAACAGAAAACCATAATTGAATCCATAAAAATTTATCAATAATTTTGAAGAATAACATGTAATTAAACCCAATTTCACCATTAATATATAATAAAAAAAAAAAGAAAATCAAAATAAGCAATGGCTTTGCCCAGCACCATTGCATTCGAAAGCCTGATCTATTTTAATTAAAAAGCTTTGGCTCCCATCCAAGTAGATATTGAACTTAATAATCAAAGCATGAATTGAAACAAAGCAATTATGATGAAATAAGGCAATTGTGTGAATAGAAAAGAACAAAACCGCACATAATGCGAAAGAGAACAAAAACTGTGGCATAAATTCTACATGAAATTCAATCTCAATAGTCAAATGTGAATTATAACATATATTAAATCTAATTGTTCTTTTAAGGGTTTAAATTGTATTGAAACCCTAAAAAGTTGAATTCTAAAAATAAAAAATCCCAAAACTTTTATCATGAACATCAAATATTCAACATATATATGATTGAAATACCAAATCTCATAAAATCTTAAGAACAAATCGATCCAAAAAATAAAAAAAAATTCAAATTTTTCTTAATGATCCGACATGACGAGGCTCTGATACCACTTGTTAGAACCGTAAAAATAAGATCTGATATAAATTTAAAACTGTAAACCAGGATCTATCATGTTAAATCATTAAGAATAAATTAAAAACAAAATTAGATACGGGAGCGTGCATGAATTCATCAATTTCTTGAAATCTTAGAATCTTATGATTTTGATATTCTAAATTAGCACACATAGAGAATGTGACTCTCTTTTCTAAAGATGGAATATTAGAAAAGTTACATTATGTGTAATTTAGGAACCATAACCCTAATATATAACATTTGTACATTAACTCTAATTTTTAATCAGCACATCATCAATTATAAATTAGTTACTAGAGTATCTACACATATTTGACCTATACTTTATTTAATAACTAAAGCCCAATAAACCTTAACAAAATTAAATCATTTTTAATTTGGACTAATATTTTATGATACTAGATAATATGTGATGTTCATATTTTTTCAATATACTCATATTTTTTAAAATATACATAAAAAAATACATACGAGTGTTGGTCATTGTAGCGCCGGCACTAAATTTTTTTTAAACCCCGTACAATCAATAACTAATGATTAGGGGATGATTGAGTAGTTGCGGTGGACATTGCCTGATACTTTACATTTCAGATCATTTTTTGATAGTTGGGTAGAAAAAGCCTAATTGATTGCAGGGTTAGTTGATCAATTAGATATATTTTCAGAAAGGAAACCGGAATGTTGGTGTCTTGAAAAGTGATTTTGTGCCTCTGGTCCTTCAGTTGACGGCTTTATTAATGGCTATGTACTGCAATTGTTTCACTTGCTATAGGTGTACTTGGTGTTGTAGTGCGTACTGTTTAAATATGTTCCTTTTATTACTTAAAATATATTTATACCATCAATCAATCAAATAAAATCAGCGGCGATTCGATCTTTAGTTCCGAAAATCTCAGCCGTCAAACATCTTAATCCAACGTCTACAAAAATGCCTTCCTCCTCCTTTCCCTAAATATTCCACTCTACGCGGCCCTCGCTTCCTTCCACCCCCAGTTTCTGTTTCACCCTTTATTTTTCCCTCCGATAACCCAAAAATTAAAAAAAGAAAAGAAAAAGAAGCCCCAACATATTTAAAAAGAAGGAAACTGCGAAAAGAGATGTTTATAAATTGGTTTCGTATGCAACGTCAGATCTGATTTGCTTTAAAAGGTTAGCTTCTATTTCACTTTCACTTTCACTTCCATTTTCTCTTCTCTTTTCCATTTTCTATTTTTTTTGGCTTCCATTTTTGGTAAAATGTATGCCCAAGCTTTGACATTTAAACCTTTTACTTTTTTGCTTTTTGAGGAAGTATTACTAGATTAGGTCAAATTTCAAAGGAATGCTTCTTTGGGTTGAGGGTTTTGGAGGGTATTGCTTTATGATTTATGGATGGTTGAATTGTAGTTTTCCTCTTCTCCGATTTCTGAATTTTGTTATTGGTTTTTCTCAAGGTAGATAAATAGAGTAGAAAGAAATGGCGTTTGAAGAGGGCATTTAAGTGCTACAGTTGCAGGGTGTCTTTCCTGAGAATAAGTTGGGATCCGGGGACTTCCTTATGGGAGCTTTCAGTCTGCCAAGGCTGTTTTCTAGGTAGGAAGGAACTTAGATTCAGGGAATTTTTGTGGGCCGGAATTAAGTTATATTTTTCCTATGAAAAAAAATGTAATTTGATCATTTTAATAATCTATTGTCTTTATAATTTTTAAAAGATTAAGTTATAATTTTTATATTTTGGGGTAAAATTTTATAAATTATAAAAAGCTAAAAGGGCAATTTTTCCATTTTAGGGCCAGCCCCCTGGATCCGCCCCTGCTTAGATTCAAGGCTTTGGTTAAAGATGGATGGAATTTTTGAAGTGCTGAATTTAAGGTTCGGTCAGATTCATTATGCGAAATGGGTTTAGCGGAAGTTTTAAGGTTAGCAAAATTGGATCTCGGTAGTTAATTGGCTGAAGGTTTAACTCCTTGTTTGAGTTATAAAGAAATTTATTAAACAGGTCCAGATAGAACCAAAGTGATATGCAGTTACCAACTTTTACTGGAATTTGATAAGATTGCTGCGCATATAGGAGTCTGATAATGGGATGAATTGTTTGGATCATATGGGATGTGCTATGTAGCTTTCTGCAGCATGGTATTACTATTTCTTTAGATGACAGTGGCAGGAAGGACCAGAAGTAGAATGGTTTTCAAGTTTGTGTTGAGGAATATGAAAATAATGATGTGGTTTAGGGAAAAACAAAAGTAAATCAATAGAATTAGGTTGAATAAACGAGTAAGTAAGTTGGAACTCTAGAAAACTTATGGTTATAAAAGAACCTCTAGTATTTCTCTATTAATACAAAGAAAATAATAAGAACAATAACAATATTGTTGCTGTAAAGCTTACGGTTTATTTATACTAAAATTAGACTTTCTTGCAAATAAACTTTTAATACTAGCCCTAGATTTAAACGCTAAAGAACTAATAATCGTAGCCCTAGTGATTCGCAATATTGTCTAATAATTAATAAATATTACTGAAATAAATAAAAAAATTTAAAGCTCTGGCGTCAAATAAGCACTTACTTTTAGATCATATTTTATATAGAGAACAATATTAATGATGTTGGCTGTAAAGCTTTTGATTTATTTTTACTAGGCTTTCTTGCAAATGAAGTTTTTATCCTAGCCCTAGATTTGAACTCTAAAAATATCTTATAATCCTAGACCTAGTCATCCACAAAATGTCTAATAATTAACAAATATTACTGGAATAAAAAAAATTGAAAAATTAAAAGCTCCTGCGTCAAGTAAGCAGTTACTTTTAGTTCCTTTTTTTGTATAGAGATCTGTTTTGGAGTATATAGCACTAAATATAGACGGATAAGCTAGAAACTGAGTTAAAAAAGTTTCTTACTGAAACTCACAATGTGGCAAGCAGGTGTTACATGCATTCTAGGTAGTAATTGTGGGTTTCTGTTCTTGACTTATTCTCTAGATCTATACCTGTCTTTAGATGCCTAGTCTGTTTTGGTGTTCTGAAAACAGAACAGATTGCCGTTGAATAGGTTGAAAATGGTTTTAAAGGAAAGAATAATGTAAAATTGCATCAGATGGATGCAGGAATCCTAATACAGCTAGCGTAAAAGGTTTTTAAGTTCCTTAATTTGGAGTTCTGCGGAAGCTGATGTCAAAAATGAATTTACCTTATACTGAGACTTCTGTGAGAACACTTTATGAACTAATGCTAAAATGTCAATTCTTGTTTCTCTTCTATTCTGATTTTCCCTTTATGCTATGCCCTGTGGCCCTTTTTAATTTGGCCAAGTATGTGTCTGAATTGGTGTACACGTGCTAGTTTGACGTGTTGTTTAATTGTTTGCCATGCTTTATTGACCATACAATCTCAACTCTTATGGACATAAATTGCAGCATCTATGACATTTATGAAATTATAGCAAAAGGTGTCTCAGTTGAAGAATTATACACCTTTGGCGTGTTCAGTTTAGAATGGAAGGTGGATTGTCTAGCTTCTGGGGTCCTGTCACAGCTGCTGAGTGGTGTGAGAAAAACTATGTTTACTCATCTTACATTGCAGAGTTTTTCAACACAATATCCAATGTCCCATGTATTCTTTTGGCACTCATTGGCCTTATAAATGTGTTAAGACAACGATTTGAGAAGAGATTTAGTGTCCTTCACGTATCTAACATGATACTTGCCATTGGAAGCATGCTATACCATGCCACATTGCAACATATGTAAGTATTCTTTTCAACTCTTACATTTGCATTTCTGTTCCCTCAAAATTCTTCAGGTATTAGGTGAATGTCTTACCAACAGAGATCTAATGTTAGTAAGTATTGTTTTTATATGTCAGATTGGAAGAGCATTTTTCTCCTTGTTTGATTGGTTCCAGGAGTTCGCTACCTACTTGTGTGGTAGTCTGACTCCATAAGTAGCAAATACTACAGTTAGCCCAAGTTTTAATTTTTATTCTTACCACCGGAAATGGACATCCACCTGTTGGCAAACTTGAATAAAGTACTCTTTGGCAGAAGTAATGTTTGATTAATGTCTTAGGTTCAAAAGCTTCATTGGACGAATAAGAAAATGATGTTATGCCTAAAGCTCTTTTTTGACTTGTCTGCACTTCTGTGAATGGCTCCCTTTGCTCTGGGGTTCCTTGAGCACATCTTTCCAAGATGTATTGGACTAATGCCTATGTTTCCATCTTTTCCTTTCTTTTTTGGCGCTGAAGGTGACGGGAAATTTGAAAGGCTTCAAAAGGCAATATTTCAATATCTGATCCCTTCTATATTTCTACCTTTTACATCCTTTCATAAGTTTCACTAGTGTATTTGGGCTTTTAGTCCTTTATTTCATCAGGTTGTTTTTTACTAGATCGTACTAACTCATACCCTTCATTTTGTTTTAAATCTATTACTTGAAAAGTAGATTTTATAGTTTTTATATTCATCTTTTTCCCATAAAGGCTTACACCTAGCTCCATGTTAATGTGTGTGTCTCTGTTTCCCTCCAGAATACAGACAATTAAACACTGAGATAAAGAAAAGGCGCTGCAGTACTTTTATTAGTTTGATGTGATGCAAAAGGCATTTGACGTTGTTGATAACCTGAATGTTAAACTTTTCATTGCTTGTAATCATAGATAGAATGGAGGGACTCCTTTTATGGGGCATTGGATCTGCAGATCCTATATGCTAATTATATTGTTGTCTTTTGAAGTTCACTGGGGGCTGCTTGATTGTAGTAGCTAGGCTGGTAAATGTATCTGCACCATGCAATTCTGTCTACAATTGAATAGCTTATTTTCATTTCCACTTTTTTTTTTTTGGCTTCACAGAAATAATGAATAAAAACTGAGGTTTTATTTGATAAATCATTACTGTTTCCGGTATCATCTCTTTTTGATGGAAAACCTTTTATCTTTTACTCTAGAGGGAAAGTAGGCACTCATGGGAAATATACTCGAGAAAACATTCATTTCTCCTATTTTGAAGACTTGTAAAATTTAAAGAAGTTATTTACTTGCCAAGTTGGTTTTGAAGTGAAATTCTTTTAATTTATTTCAGGCAACAGCAAGGTGATGAAACACCGATGGTATGGGAAATGCTTCTATACTTTTACATCCTCTACTCACCAGATTGGCACTATCGAAGCACAATGCCTACTTTCCTGTTCCTTTATGGAGTTGGATTTGCAATAGTCCATGCTCTCTTACGCTTTGGAATTGGCTTCAAGGTGCATTATGTCATTCTCTGCCTTCTCTGCATCCCTCGCATGTACAAATACTACATCTACACTGAAGATGCCTCTGCAAAGCGACTAGCAAAGTTATATGTAGCAACATTATTCCTGGGGAGTATTTGTTGGCTTGCCGACAGGTTGTTCTGCAAGGAGATATCTGGTTGGTACTTCAACCCTCAGGGTCATGCGCTTTGGCATGTCTTGATGGGCTTCAATTCATATTTCGCCAACACATTTCTGATGTTTTGTCGTGCTCAGCAGCGAGAATGGGACCCAAAAGTTGTTCACTTCTTGGGATTTTTCCCTTACGTTAAGATTCAAAAACCAAAGAGCCAGTAAAAAACTTGCTCCCTAGTGATTTTGGCAGGCTGGTAGCAAGCATAGGGATCACAATTCATTTTTTCCCTTTTTGTTTCTTTAAGAAGAGGATGTAAATGATAATTGAATGTTGATAGTATTGTTGGGACTTTATTTTCACAGTAATGCCAGTCTTTTCCAGGAGGAAAAAAAAAAAGAAAAAAAGATTTGGAAGTAGTCTGTCCCATAATTTTACATCTTATTCTTCTGTCAGTTCTTCCAATTCCCTCACCCTTTTGTAAAATAAAGTGAACAAGGTAAGGTTAGTCTTTTAACTGTTCATATGCCATGAGATTCTACATGTCGTTTGTTCCAGAATTGTTCATATGCTTGATTCGCTCTGTTTTGTCTTCCAACTCTCAACCCTGGAATTTTCCATTTGTACCAGTTTCAAAGCTTCAGATCAATATGTTTTTTACGCTTTAAACTTCAAACACTGTTAGGGCTATTGTATGAGATGATGGTACATGGGAGATTAGATTGAGAACAATGGTCTTTGTTAGTTTCTCCTGTTGAGATCCCTGGGGGGCTACTGATTTTCTTTAAGGCAATGTTCAGTAATCAGGAGACACGGAAGACCAAAGAAACGCATTAATTGGACTTTCTTCTTCATTGTCAGAGGGAAATTGGTTTTCAAGCTCTATAAGATCCAACTTGCATAACATTTTGTTTGCAAAACTCAAAAAGCTAATCGACGGAAGCATCATCATTTCTGCAAACTCTGTCAGGCAGGCTCGTATTTAACAGGCCTCGTATAGAATCTTCAAGTCTCTTCCACATTCCATAACATACTTGCCCAGATTGATTGTATATAAAGTTCCAATATATGTATATAAATATATAGAAAAGCTTCAAGAAGTTGAGCATAGCTGTATCAAGCATGTATCCAACACTCATCTCAAGTTCCAAAAGCATAGCTTGAAAAAGGGTTAAAGCAACCAGCGGATTACATTGTTAGCTCAGAAGGTTTAGAGACCAACAGTGTGGTCTGTTTGTAGAAGAAAAGAGTAGGATAAAGGCAATAAAGGCAAGAGTGAGAGACAAGCTGATTCACTTGAACAGTTGAATAGCATTCAGCCAATAAAGTATATATATGTACTTGAATAATAGTCCAAAACTTACTATAAATCTTCAATGAAGCTGTTACCAACAAACCACATTGATGCAGGGTTTTAACAGAGAAAAACAAACAGTACACAAACATTTCCATTAGTCACTAGATTCACATAAAATCCTTATTTTATGTTCTTCGAATTTAAAGGAAAAATCAGTTAAAAAACAGTGGCACTAAAGATCTTACTCTCCAATTCCTGTTCTTCAATCCACATGGAACTTCTTCTACGCACTAGATCTTTCGCCTCTTTCTTCTTATTCTCATGTAGCGTTTGTTTCATTCTCCAATTTTCAAGCTTTTCTGCTCTTTCTTTCAACTGCATTCATGGAAATAGAACCTTGACCGAATGATAAAGACCAAGAATTGAAGGATCAAGTAACTTCATTTTCAAATTGAGAAGTAGAAAAAAGGCCATAGACATAAGGTAAGGCTAGGGGCTTAACCAGGCCGAGTTGAGCTCAAGCCTGAAAGAAACTTGAGCTTGATACAAAATCAATAAGATTAAAAAAAATCAAGCTGCTTGAGATCGGCTCAATTCCCATGCTCAACTTCAAACTCAATAATGTTAGTAGTAAGCAGAAGTATTATCCTCAAACATCATCATGTTGACCGAGATCAACCGTAATTACCATATCACCTAGCCATGGTAGAATGAGAATCAACCATATCCACCAAGGCATTCAAGAGAATAACAACTATTATGATATAGGATATCCATACAGTCAAAGTGTAAATGCCAGTATAAATTTAGTTAGTCGATTCACTGGAACAAAAGGATAGGCTTGGGAGATTCTCCTACTCAACTTAAACTAACGAATAAAGGTAACAATAAAATTTAATTTCTTAACTGAACATTAACTTTATTTTATATATAAACTAACATAATCGAAAGATAGGCAAAGGAAATTAGGGTTTTGAATTTGGTGTTTCACTTAAACAAACCTACCAATCCCAATTTCCAATTTTCTTAATTTTATAACTGAAATTCATCATAAAATTCAAGAAACAAAGTATGAGTGGTAAAAGATTACCAGGATTTGTCGAAACTCTTCTTCAGCAACCATACGCTCTTGAGCTCTAACCTTAGCAGCCTCAGCCTTAAGCCTTTTACGCTCCTCATTAGCAACTCGTATAGCCTCTTTCCTAGCCTCTTCTTTTCTGAGCTTCTCAAGACGCAACAACTCCATCTCGTGGATGTACTCCTTGCGTACATTTTTTACTTGCTTGGCGTAGTCTCGTCGCAACAGGGCGAGTTTCTTCTCGGCCTCTTTGGGGTCGTTGGGGGTCTTCCAGCTGCCCAAGAAGGAGCTGGGATCTAAATATTTGTGGGTTTTCTGGTGGTGGTTGTGGTGGGATGATTTGGTGGAGAATGAGCGGGTGAGGGTTTTGGAGAGGGTCCTGAAAGAGTTCGCCATTGCTGTGTTCTTCGAAGCTACTCTGCTGCTGGTGGAGAAAGAGGAGGGTTTTGTTTGTGTTGGGCATGGGCTACTCTGCCATTAATGGAGGCCCAGTCCAAGAAACAGTTCCAATTACTCAACACAACCGCCTAATCCCATCGTTCATTTCCCTTCTCCAAACTACACCCCAGTTTTCACTCATTATTATTATTTTCTATTTTTTTTAGGTTTAATTCTAATTTCGTACTTTTTTTTACAGAAACTTTGAAATTATTCCTCTGTTTTAATTTGTCGGAATTTGTTTTTACAAAAATTAAGAAGTTGATCAAATTAGATAATATCATGATATATCGATGACTTGAAAATTAACCGTTCATTAATTTTATATGTAAAGAGTTGGTAATAGTTTTGCAATTTGTATGGCAAAAATAAACTCTTCAAATTTATGTATTTACTAATAATTGGATTAATTTATCAGTTTTCATAAACTACAGATTAAATTTTGACAAATTAAAGGATAATGATGAATTTCTCAACTTTCTTTAACATAGAGAGATGAAATTTAGAATTAAACCTTTTTTTATTTTTATTTTTAATTTTTTGGGAGAAGGCACCATTTACTCTTTGAACTTGAATTTTTTTTCCAATTTTGTCAAGTTTCAAGATTAATGTAAAAAAACAAAATTAAGGAACTAAGTTAGTAAAAGTTGACAAGTTTACGAACCAAAGGATGCTTTATTTCTTATTTATTTATCTATTTTGAGTTAAAATATGTATTAAGTCTTTGTACTCTTTGTATATTTAAAATATAGTCCTTTTACTTTTATTTATAGGAATTTAGTTCTTTACTTTTTTTTTATAGGTTTAATTGTTAACACCGTTAAAATTATTCTATTAAATTTATTAATTTGATATTTTAAAATGAAAAATACTCACTTAATAGTTATATAACAAAAAAAAGGGACGTTGTAATAACGTCTGAATTTAATAGAATAATTTTAATAAATGAGCTTGTACTTTTAGATCCAAAAGTAGAAGGATAAAATTAGTTAAAATAAAAGTAGTAAGACTAAATTATAAATGTACAAAGAGTACAGGGAGCTATAGCATATTTTAACCATTACTTTGACTAATTTCAAGGTTTTACAGCGCGGCAAGTAAAACCGACAGCCAGAAAGAAGGAAATTTGTAAAAACATCAGATCTGGGAATAATACATTGCTTTTTTTGTCTTTCGTAATTATGCGGAGGTTTACAAACCAACTAGTTGATTCGTTTTTCCGTTAAAAATTTCGGTTTTCCGTTGAACCAGACTGCCATTTTTTAACTTCTTCTTTCTATTTTGTTGCTTAGGTCGGGGCTGCATAGGCAGCATGGGAAGCAAGGAGCTGGAGGAGGAGGAGGAGGAGCAAAGGGAATTTACGCCAAACTAACGATTGCCGTTGTGGTGCTTTTGATCTGCACGCTCTCGCTTTTGTTTTCGGCTACAATTGGCGGAAATCGCGGATCTCTAGAGCCTTCCGAGGTTAGTGGTTCTTGTAAAGAGTTAGGATCTGATCGTCTTGATTTTGATCCCTGGCTTTGTGATTAAATTTTCAGTATTAAGCGAATTTGCGGATTGCTTCTGTTATCAGATTGTTGAAACTTAATAAGGCATAAATGTTGTTAGTTTGTTGTAATGGGTAGCTAAGTTTGTTGTCTGAGTTAGTCTATAGTAATGCTCACGCTCAATAGAAGCCTTAGGGGAATCTCTTGTTTGATGCGTCTGCAAACCATCTCATTTGGTCGGTACTTCATTTGGCGTTTGTAATGTACCTCATAAATTGACCTATTTACTTGCATGAAAAATCATCAAAGTGGAAATGTTTTATTTATTGCATTGGTTTGGTTTTATGCTAATTTGCTAGGATAATGCGGATTAAGTCCAAGAGGATCATTAGCTAGTTTTCAGAGACTTTAGGTGTTTTTATGCATGATTCCACTTCCTTTATGCATGGTTTGAGATAATCGTAATAAAACAGTTCCTCTGTAGTCAGATGCTTGAGACTGGTTGTTGTATTATATCATACTATATACCTGTGGGAGCTAAACCAGTGAATAGGATTTATTCTCGCCCTTTTCCACTTTTAATGGCTGGTCATCCATGTCAATCACTCTAACCTTTGATCATTCTTTTTTCTTTTTTCTGAAATGTTTATTCAGATCAATGCAGAAGAACTTTGGGAAAGTGCCAAGTCTACTGGATGGAGGCCTTCATCTGCTCCACGATCTGACTGGCCCCGTAACTACTCATAACTTTCCCAAAGAAAAAAAATTATGTTTGAATTGATTTTATGTAAAAATGTAAGTTCCTTAGAATTCTTATTGCTATATTCTGGCAGCTCCTCCAAGGGAAACTAATGGTTATCTTCGAGTCCGTTGCAATGGCGGTCTGAACCAACAACGCAGCGCGGTTTGTCTTAACCTTTTTGCTGTAAATTCTACTCTATCATACTCTGTTTTTCCATGGAAACCAAATGGGTGCAAGCCAGCTTGAGTTTTTATGGTTATGTTTTGTTTTAGATTCTTAGTGTAAAAAGGCTTAAAAGTTTAAAATAGAGTTAGATTGTGTTGATATTGCTTCCGTGGTTTATAAATTTTAAATAAATATTAAGTTTGCTTCTTTTGGTGTTCTAGATCTGTAATGCAGTTCTTGCTGCACGAATTATGAATGCCACACTTGTACTGCCTGAGCTGGATGCAAACTCCTTTTGGCATGATGAAAGGTAATCTTGTCTCGTCGTTTCCTTCCTCCCTTTTTTTTTTTCAATTTATTTGAAATTAACTGGGTACTTCTATAACAGAAGCAGTGTACCTGATGAGTATGGACACAGATTTTAGATGGAAAATTTTCAGATAGAATTTAAACATTTATTTAAACAGTGCAAAAACTTAATGGCTTGGCAATTATAGGCATTTTCCTTTTTGGAAGCCATAGGAAGTGAAATTCTGATTTCTTGGATTTGGCATCTTAGAGAGGCTAACAGAAGATTATTAAAATTTATGATTGTTTGCAATATTTTCATCTGCATTTGTGAAGATTAATGTGTTCTCTTGCTGCATGGCTTTATCTTTTCTAATTTGTTCACTGGGGAATAGGTGGCTTCCTCTCTCTGCTACTCTTCTAATTGAACTTGCTATGGTTACAGCAAATTTGTGTTAATTTGATTGGTCAACTTGAGTCATCTTCATTTCAATTTATTATGGTTCAAGTTACCTGTAACTTAAGGGAAGTTACTCAGATTTTTTTGCATTTATCATTCTTAGTTTGTTTGGTGAACTGGCTCCTAGACTAAGAAATCCAAGGATTATTAGGAAGAGAACCACTAGCAGTTTGGAAGATCCAACTAAGATATGAGCTTGCTCATGAACTCGAATCACTTTCTACATTATTTTCTGTTGTTTTTTGTTAGGTATATCTGCTTTATCTTTGAGAAGCTTTTTATACTGCAATGTGATTGAATAGAGTGATGATTAATATATGATTTGCTCAGGCCATCGTTTCTGTTCTCTAACATATCAGAAATTTTCAGCAACTGATGTTTTTGAACTAGTTATTTAATCAATTTCATTTCTAGACTTTTTTCTGCCGTTTCTTCTCCCTGAAACTTAAACCACCATTAATGCAGAGATCTTTTGTGAGTTTACAATTATTTTCTGCAGTCATTTTTATGTTTTAATTTATATGGTTGCTGAGTATTAATTGTTCACCTTCCTAACAAAAAAATTAGGAATATATACACACATCACATGGAATGTGTTTTCCAGCTCTTTATTGAAGCAATATGCCATTGTACTTGTGGACCGTTTGCAATTAAAATGTAACGATACCATCTTTTCTCTCCAGTGGTTTCCAAGGTATCTATGATGTTGAGCATTTTATCCAGACATTGAAGTATGATGTACAAATTGTGGAAAGCATACCTGAAATCCGAAAAAATGGCAAAACCAAGAAGATAAAAGGGTATCAGGTGTGAAATATTGGAGCCATCGATTATAATAATCAGTTAGGCAAATAATTTTTAAGTTTTGTAGAAGTTGTTGAAACTTATGTCTTTTCTCTGCTCTTGCTTCTTTGTCTATTCATTTAGCTTCGCCCCCCGAGGGATGCTCCTATCGAGTGGTATACAACAGTTGCTCTCAAGAAAATGCAAGAACATGGTGCTATTTATCTGACTCCCTTTTCACATCGTCTTGCTGAAGAAATTGACAATCCCGAGTATCAACGGTTGAGGTGTAGAGTTAACTATCACGCTTTGAGGTTCAAGCCAAATATTATGCAGTTAAGTGAGTCAATAGTTGATAAACTCCGGTCACAGGGCCATTTCATGTCGATACATCTTCGTTTTGAGATGGATATGCTGGCATTTGCTGGGTATGTTCTTTTTCTTATCATTTTATATCTATGTTAATTCATTCACAGTTGCCATAGGTTGTCTAGGCTATGCATTCATTTTGCTTGGGCTTTGTGCTTGAATAGCCTTAGCTGTAACATTAAGAAATATAAGATCTTTCATCTCCTTATACAGTGCATGCAAGGTCAGTGTGCATCTACATATCATTGTTTGAAATCATTATTAGTGCATTATGAAAGTTTTCAAGAGAGTATTTAATAGAACTGTTCTGTCTTTTATTAACTAAACAACTGAATTTAAATAGAGAAAAAGAGTCATAACCTAATTGGGAAAATAATTCCCTTATTCTAATAAACTACTAAAAGATAAAATAAAATATTCCTAGAATATCTCAAATGATTTATTCTAAGATTTATCTACCTAAATAACTTTAAAATATATCCCCAAAATTTATGGGTTTCACATATTTCAACACCCTCCCTCAAGTTGGTGCATATATATCAATCATGCCCAACTTGCTTACAAGAAAATCAAAGCTTGTCTTAGAGAGCTCTTTGGTGAGTATGTCAGCAATCGGTTGTTTTAAAGGAACAAACAGCATGTACACTTGGCCTCCTTCAGTCTTCTCCTTGATAAAGTGTCTATTAATCTCAACATGTTTAGTTCTGTCATACTGGACTGGATTGTGAGCATACTAATGGCAGCTTTGCTATCACAGTACAACTTCATTGGTGAACTTATTGGTTTCCTTAGCTCTTCCATAATTCTTTTCAACCCTTTCTAGGTGAACTTTTCAAGTATCTCAGAATCCAAAACACTGCTTCTTCATGTTCCTCCATTGGGGAGTGCATAAATTGACTAA
The DNA here is from genome assembly GCA_025698515.1 of Gossypium sturtianum. Classification (NCBI taxonomy): domain Eukaryota; kingdom Viridiplantae; phylum Streptophyta; class Magnoliopsida; order Malvales; family Malvaceae; genus Gossypium; species Gossypium sturtianum. The sequence goes on from CM046952.1 coordinate 61,516,791, forward strand.
GCTCACTGCAAAAGCAATGTCTGGCCTTGTATGTGATAAGTAAATTAACTTACCGACTAATCTTTGGTACTGCCCTTTATCAACTAATCGACCTTCTTTATTTTCGAATTTTACATTTGGATCAATTGGTGTGTTAGTTGGGCGGCAACCATTCATCCCAGCCTCTTTTAAAAGATCAATCACATATTTTTTCTGAGAGACCACAAGACCCTTCTTTGATCGAGCAACTTCCATTCCAAGAAAGTATTTCAAAGGACCCAAGTCTTTGATCTCAAACTCTAATGCTAGATGCTCCTTGAGACGCCTTATTTCATCCACATCATCTCCTGTAAGAATGATATCATCGACATAAACTATAATGACCGCTATTCTACCTCTTTGTGAGTGTCGATAGAACATTGTGTGATCAGCTTGCCCTTGTGAGTAACCTTATTTTTTAACAACTTGAGTGAACCGTTCAAACCAAGCTCGAGGAGACTGCTTTAAACCATACAAAGATTTCCTGAGCTTACATACTCGAGTTCCAAATTTTTCTTCAAAACCTGGAGGAGGATCCATGTAAACTTCTTCTTCAAGTTTCCCATTTAGGAAAGCATTCTTGACATCTAGCTGCTGTAAGGACCAATCAAGATTAACAGCAATTGATAAAAGAACTCTAATAGAATTTAATTTGGCTACTGGAGCAAATGTTTTAAGATAATCTATCCCGTATGTTTGAGTGTACCCTTTAGCCACCAACCGGGCTTAGTATTTATCTAAAGATCCATCCGGTTTGAATTTGGTTGTCAACACCTATTTACAGCCCACAGTTTTTTTCCCTACAGGTAATTCCACAGTTTCCCGTGTACCTGTTTTTTCAAGAGCGCGCATCTCCTCTAAAATAGCCTCCTTCCATTCAGGAATTTGTAAAGAATCTTTCACATTTTTGGATATTTTCACAGTATCGAGACACAAAACAAAGGTTGAGAATGTCGAAGACAAGGCTTTATAGGACACAAGTTAGACATGGGATATTTGATAACATTTCTAACACATTTTCTTTTAGCAATTGGAAAATCTAAATCAGAAAATTCATTGGTTGGATTATGAGCTTTACCTAGATTTTTGACAAGATCTTGCAGGTTGGATTCTTGGTGACGAATATGGTTGATTCCACTTTCTTGATTTCGATTTCTTCTTGAGTAACAACAAATGTGACATCCATGGTAACAATAATCTTCCTATCAATTGGATCATAATATTTGTAATCCTTTTTATTAGAAGCATAGCCAACAAAGACGTATTTTTTTTGCTCTAGGATCTAGTTTGACTTGGTTGTGAAGATGAACAAAAACACTACACCCAAAAACTCGGAGGGATAAATCTGTGATCAATTTAGAGTTAGAAAAGTTATCTTTAAAGAGACGGAAAGGAGTTCTATAGTTTAGAGTTTTACTAGGCATTCTATTAATAAGATATGTAGCTGTTAACAAGGCTTCGCCCCAAAGATAATGTGGTACCTGACTAGTGAACATCAAGGCTCTAGTTACTTCCAAAAGATGTCGATTTTTTCTTTCTGCAACCCCATTTTGTTGTGGTGTATTTGTACAAGAGCTTTGGTGGACTATACCATGTTTGGTTAAGAAAACACCTAATTGATCACTAAAAAATTCCCCACCATTGTCACTCCGAAGTACGTCTATTCTCACACCAAATTATGTTTTCACCATAGCATAAAAAAACTGAAACACATTTTTAACTTCAAACTTATCTTTTAATAAAAACACCCAATAAATGCGAGTATGATAATCAATAAATGTGACAAACAAATGTTTTCCTGAAAAATTTGAGACTATCGAAGGTCCCCAAACATCACTATGAATTAACGAAAAAGGTTTGGAAGCTTTACATTTTTGAGGTGGGAAGAATAACCGATGATGTTTAGCCAATTATCAAAATTCACAGTGATATGAAGAAAGACTTTTATTTTTAAATAGATCAGGTAACAAATATCTTAAATAGTAAAAATTAGGATGTCCAAGCCTATAATGCCAAATCATAACCTTATCAAAACTAGAAGCAGGATTTAAACATAAAGTAGTTGTTGGTTGACTTAAATGGTTGTCGTCAAGAAAATAAATTCCACCAAATTCTTTAGCATTGCCAATCATCCTCCCCGAGACTATGTCCTGAAATTTACACATAGAGGAGTCAAATATAACATGACAATTCGAGGACTGGGATAATTTACTGACTGATATGAGATTACAAGCTAGATTTGGCACATGTAAAACATCATGTAAAACCAAGGAAGGCGAAATTTTAACAGTGCCTTTCCCAGCTATTGCCGAGAACGACCCATCTGCTATTTTGATTTTTTTTGTTTCCTGCACAAGGTGTGTAAGTTGAAAAAAGAAAATGACTAGTAGTCATGTGATCACTAGCTCCAGAATCAACAATCCACGTGTTTGTTTTACAAGGCTTGAAACTGAAAAAACTGAAAAATCAGTACCTGATTGGGCAAAGGAGGAAGAAGGATTATTGGATGAGTTAGGAACAAAAGAATTCATCCGAAATTGTGGTAATTGAAAAAGCTTGTGTAGATGCTCTAATTGTTCCTTAGTGAATGGAGATACTTCTAGAGAACTTTGGCCCTCATAATTTTCATTAGTTGTTTCAACGGTAAAACTTTCTTCCTCTGTTTAATTGTTGGATCTCTTATCTCCAGTGAAGGTTGTTTTAACCATAATGCTACTAGAGATTTAACTTAGCTCTGATACCATGAAAGTTTTCAAGAGAACATTTAATAAAACTGTTCTGTCTTTTATTAACTAAACAACTGAATTTAAATAGAGAAAAGAGTCGTAACCTAATTGGGAAAATAATTCCCTTATTCTATTAAACTACTAAAAGATAAAATAAAATATTCTTAAAATATCTCAAATGATTTATTCTAAGATTTATCTACCTAAATAACTTTAAAATATATCCTCAAAATATATGGTTTTTACATATTTCAACACATTAAAAATAGGTGAGTTTGATTTTTGTTCTATAACCATGTATAGTCTGTTAAATTTTATGCTAAGGATGAAGTGTTGGTTGGGGTACAATGCAATATTCTGTGAATACACCCATTTTGAAGTAATTATATATCCACTATCACCATTTTAATCCACTTGATGCATACATGTTTTATTGAATAATAACACATGTTTGGATGTAATAAATATCATGACATGCATGAAGACTTTGACTAGCTATGGGCTTGAATGGTTTTATAGGTGCATTGATATTTTTAACCCAGAAGAGCAAAGTATATTGAAGAAGTATAGGAAGGAAAATTTTGCAGAGAAAAGACTTGTCTACAAAGAAAGAAGGGCTATTGGAAAATGCCCATTAACTCCAGAAGAGGTAGCATATCTTGTTAATCATTCCTCTACACAGGGAGTGGCGAGAGAGATGGTTCTTATATATAAATACTGACTGTTCAAACTGCAGGTTGGTCTTATCTTGCGTGCTATGGGATTTGACAATTCTACCAGGATATACCTAGCAGCTGGTGAATTATTTGGGGGAGAGCGTTTTATGAAACCTTTTCGGGATCTTTTCCCTCGCCTTGAGAATCACAGTTCTGTAGACTCTTCAGAGGAACTGGTTACGAACACTCAGGGGTTGTTAGGCTCTGCTGTTGATTACATGGTTTGTCTTCTTTCTGACATTTTTATGCCAACTTATGATGGACCTAGCAACTTCGCCAACAATCTACTAGGCCACCGCCTCTATTATGGTTTTCGGACCACAATTAGACCTGACAGAAAAGCTCTTGCTCCAATATTCATTGATCGAGAGAATGGACAGACAGCCGGTTTCGAAGAAGCTGTTAGGCGTGTCATGCTTAAAACAAACTTCGGTGGACCTCACAAGCGGGTGTCACCTGAATCTTTTTATACAAATTCTTGGCCAGAATGCTTCTGTCAAGTATCACCTAAAAATCCTGCTGACAAATGCCCACCAGATAATGTTTTGGAAGTTCTAGACAGCCGGTTGGAGAACAAAGTGACCAGTGACCCAGAAACCTCGGCTGAAAAGAATTCAACGAGTAGGACAGAAAGATAAAGAGTTTGCTTTAGACTTTTACAATGGTATTATTGGTTTATATCATTCCTAGAAACCACAGAAAGGAATTGGTTTGTCTGGCCTTGTTGAGTTTGTTCAGGTAATCTTCATAACTGATATCTGTTATTTAGTAATTTTTGTCTCTCCATAAATAATTCCTAGAGTTTTGAACATGTGGGTTATAGTATATCAGTTTTGACAGAACATCCGGGGGGAAATTATAGTGAACAGAATAGCTAAAAATGAAAATTGTTCAACTTAAACCACTTTGAATGGATAGAACAGCTAATAACTAGTTTCAGAAGATTTTCTAGGAGATGCCTTAAATGGGCATTTGGTTCTGCAGGTTTTTACATTTTCAGTTGCAATTTTGGACCATGAAGACAGGCCATTGGAACAAATTGGTTGGAGCACATGAACCAAGTTTATAATTGAGAAGGTATTTACTACAGATTGGATGGTATTGTTTTACTACTGAACTCTAGCCACTTAAAACGAGAAAAAAGACTCCATGAATTTGGCCTGAAAGTCTTTAGAGGAAAGATGATGATTATTTAAATTATGATTCAATGCTAATGTTGATTGAGTTGCATATGACTGACCAAAGCATGTTATCTTAGATTTTCATTGTAGAGGTATTAAAAGTTGGATGTCATTAGAATTTCGAAGCCATCATCATCTGTTTAGGTTGATATGGATGATGGATTAGTGGAGAATGTTCTCACCGAAACCATCATCATCAAGCTTTAAGTGATGATGGTTTTCGTCACCATTCACAGCAGAATAAAGGAAATATATGGTTGGGAGTTGAGAAAAAAAGAAAAGAATTACCAAAGAGAGAATGGTGGATATCATCTTCATCTTTATGGCCATTTTATTTTAGTGGTGTTCTCTTTACCTGCTGTCATAATGCCTTCTTTCCATACCTGAAACTAAGCAAAACATAGGAATTTATAAGATCTACATGTTACAATTCTTATAGCTGAAATTAAACCAAACATAGGATATGATAAAAGCAGTCAACTTAAACTCGATTCTTCAACACATCATCAACCTTTAATTTAATCAAATTACATAATTCAATTTTAATTATTAATAAATTAACTCATCTTTTGATCCATAAGTTGAGTCAACATTAACTACTTGGTACATTTTAATACACTCACAATATGGGTATAACAAACATGTTTAAAAAAAAAATACATTAAAATAAATGAGTTTGATCAAATTTGTAAAGTTAAGGCTACATAAATTAGGATTGACTTGTGTTCAAGTCTATGATAAATTGATTTTCACAAAATGTATATAAAATTTAAGAAAAATAACTTAAATTATTTGTTACTTTATGATAAGAGGGAAATTTTGATCATTGTTCAATTAAATTAATACTCGATTAATTCGTGAAACTAATTTAATAAGATAGTATACATAATATAGATATAGATATTAACAAAATAATATTTAATTAGCATTTTAAATAAAAGTATTTTAAGTCTTTTTTGAACTAAATAATTAAAAAATTAGTTTTCAATTATTTAAAAATGAAATGATAATAAATTGAGTCAATTTCTCTGTCCTTTCTATCTCATTCTTGATCAATCTTCTAACCCAAGTTTCCAATTTGTTTAGAAGTTAAAAAAAAAAAAATTTAGAGCTCATGGAAAATGGAAACAAGGTAATCCCACCCACTCGTTTTCTTTAGGGAAGAGAATGATCTGCTATGCTCAAAATTGAATTTGAAAGTTATTTTTAAAAAAATCAAACACCTCAATTGTCGAGTGAATAATGGTGAACGTGTAGAAAAAGTCCGCTAAAGAATAAGCTGAAAAGATTTAAGAAATTGAGGTAAAAATATTATGGAAGGTATTGTATTTTGCTCTCTATTTATTAAAAAAGAACAAATTTACTCATGTACATTAGCTCAAAAAGTAATATGATATTTTTTTTTAAATTTCGTTCATTTCTATTATTAGAAATAGCTCATTGTATGTCAACATAAAGTACAAATAATACGCCATGTGTAACGGCTTGATTATTACAAGCAATTTTTCACTATGGAAATGAATGATTTTTTAACAAAAAAAAATTAATTTACTTTTTAATCTAATGTACAAAGACTAATTTGTTATTTTTTTTAAAAAGTAAAATATATTCTAACTCCTACTGCGAAAACTTGTATAATACAAATTGATCAATTATTTCAGGTTCATTCTTAGACAATAGGAAATCTATTTTTCCTAATAATTTACTTTAAAAAATAAACCTAGAAATATGCCAATTAGATATTAATTTACTGAAATGTTGAAAATATGCAAAATAGGAGTCATGATTTAATCTTTTGATTAAAATAATATAACGATATTAGTATAAGTGATTTCATTTATTAGTAATTAAAGTTGAATGAAGTGATCTGATTCAATTAAAATTTTGTAATTTATTTGAAAGCTGAAGCGAAATTCAATAATCTATAATGCAAATTAGCCATAAAGTCTAGGTGTTATAATTCCTGTAGCATTTTTTAAAAAGGGTTAACAATGCGTTAATAAATTAATTTATGTTATACATGTCCATATTTTTAATGTTATTTTTTTTATTACGCAGTACTCTGTATATATACATATATATATATTTATATATATATATATCATGTTTTTAAATTTTATAATTATACTACGCCTAAAAGTACTGAATCTAGTAATATCAAATAAAAGAAGCCAAAATCCTGTAATGGTAAGACAGAATGGGGGGACATACATTTCGTTCCAACACACTTGTGATCCACCTTACGCCTCAACAATATTTCATTCATAAAAACAACTAAATGGCACGAATTGAAATAATAAACTAATCTTAGTTATATTATTTATGAAGCCCATAGCTTGGACAACGCATTTCATAATTGGGCAACTCTCTTCATATTAGCAAATATTATTATGATGCTTAAAGGAAACCCATAAATATTTTAGTTTTAGGAAGAAAATAAGACATCCGTCATTACTATTCACAAATCCTTCAGAATAATATTTCAAATATTATTTATTTATGTTCAGACATATAAATCTTAACATATTAGTAAATTAACATACTGTCTGATATTTTTAAGTCGTATATCCCATCCATTTTTTTTTTATTATATGCGACTATATTGCCGTATAGGAAAACCAAATATGATCATTCCTTATCCTAATCAACATCAGTACAAATAGGTACACAGGTTTATAAACAACAGCAAAACCACATATGACTGACCATTAATCACATTACCATTTACTTTCATACTTATGACAACCATGTCCAATGGGTATTTGATAACAGATCACACGAATACAACAATGGAGCACCCTTTTTTGACTGCCCAGAAAATTAGACGCAAACTAGACACAAATAACCACCGCACTATGTCTAAGGACCTAATTTATGGTGCAACTCAACTGTCAGAAAAATCAAAACTGGTTCCACAGATTTCTAGGTGCAAATAGCTACGATTCGAAATGAAAAGAGGACATAAGTTTATAGCACTGTATAATATATCAGCCACCTTATAAAAAATCTGGTTAGTCCAACTCTGGTGTGACTCAGATATAGGTATAAATGCGAATTTGTTCAAAATTTTAAAAGTTTTTTCATGTAGTTTTAGGACCATATCTAAATAATCATGCCTGGTTATGCGTCAGGCATGGATGCCGACCATAGGTACTGAAAATAAAAATGAAAAATCTGAGTGACATGGCTATTAATACCAGCATAGCTTTGGGAATTTAATCAGTTAACTAGTCAAAAAGAAAATGGATATAAGGAAAAAAGAAACTCATGTATACGTAATATACAGAATAGTACATGCTTCCTTATAAACATGGAAAAAAAAAAAAAAACTTTTCAAGTAATTTCTAACTGCCTAAACTTGACAGAAAACATCCTTTGTGAGAACTATTCCTAACTAATTAGAAAATTCCAAGCATTGCCTTGGCTCAAGAATCCATGTCAGATATTTACCTCAACATTTTGCAGTAGTTTGCTCTGCTTAGCACCTGCCAACAATGGTGGATATCCAAGTTGCAACACCATAAATAGACATTTCAAGTTGAACAATTTGCCAAACCTGTAATAAATGTAATAGCAACATCATTCTCGATTGAATTTTCATTTTCCAAAAAGCAAATATAAATTGAATACCAATTGCATAACTGGCTTCTCTTTTTTCCCTTTTTTTTCACTAGTAAAAAGTTGAGACATGAGTTAAGCTTCAAGCCGTTCTAAAATTCATAGACTACTAAACTAATTTTCAACTGCAGGCAATAAGTGGATAAATGCCAGCCAGCTTATCAACAGCCATATACATCCAGACCAAGTAGAAAATGATAACTAAGCTTCGAAAAAAAAAAAAAAAAAAAAAGGTAATAATTCTTCATTGATAATCAAGCATATGTAACGAAGTTACAAGGAGTAGATAGAGGCTTTAAACAGGAAAAGACTCCAGGGCAGTAGGCTTAGCTGGAGGGAGACACTTCTTAATGTAGAAAATATGGAACAAACCATAAGGAAATATGATGATCATACAAAGCAAAACCTTGGTTGCATTTCCCTAGTTCCAACACATAAGAGTGGTCCAGAGTGAATAATCAATAATTCCCTGATTTGGAAGTCCAAAAATTGTCTCAGTTTGACTACTGATTTAGTCATTTGCAATCCACTAAAACTAAATCCAAGTATATCCAGGGAACTATCTCCAATATATACCAGAAATATATCATAGTGAAAGCATTACCCCAAGGCCTTTAAAAAAAACAAAGAATGCTCTTTTTGTCTTACATGGGCATGCTATCTAAATTACTAAGTGATTTCCTCATCACTCATTGCTACAAGGTGAACCACTTAATATAAAAATAGAGATGCCTCTTTTTGGGGGTAGGGGAGGGGGCTGAGGAAACTAACATCCAGAGAGAGTGCAGGCAGAACCACTGAAAGAAGCCACGTGAATAAAAAATGAATATCTACCATTAGCAGATATAATCAATTACTAACAGATCTGTTCAGTTTTTTTCCATAACATTATAAAAAAGAACAATAACAATGATTAATTAGACTTCAAAGATAGAATAAGAATTCAAGAACTAAGGATTAATTAAGTCTTTATGATAGTTTGGACTGCGACATAGAAGATTTTATTTATTTAATTCTCTTTAGTTTTCTACTTCAGCTAGTAGCATGACTGTTATCAGGGTTTGAACACTGAGTTCCCCTACCTAGCAATCAGAGACAAGATGTTATATAGGTTAAGGATTTATCAGTTTCTGGTTTAACCGAAAATACAGAAGTCAAGAATCTTATTTTAGGTCTCCTATTTTATCAGGTTTATTTTTAGCCTTATCAGACTCCCAGCAACTTATAATTACCACGAATTCACTCAGTTAAACCTCAAAAAATCTTCCTTGAGATCCTAATAAAAAGAACCTACTAAACATCAAGTTTTATAGTTCCCATTACCCATTACTAGTTACCAGCACTATTCAAAGACCTAACCAATTCGGCAACTTTTCGAGTATGTGGTCCAAACCTAATTCATTCATCATTTCTCTTTGGACATTTTAGATTCCCCCAGCTCCCTACCCTTTCACCCATAGGCAACTGAACTTTTTATCTCTAAGCATTCCTCTCTGACATACTGGATCAAGTCGTGCATTCCAACACTGAATGTTCCCTGGTTTTGTAATTTTACAACTAATATGTCCAGAAAACATTATACACGAGACTTCTATGTTTACAACCTTGGATAACATTATAATATGCATAAGCAGAAATAGGAAAGATTCATCCACCTATTTTCGCCACCCCATCTTCAGAACTATTACACCATGGTTTCCACTTAAACCCTGACATTATGCAGTGTTTTCCTATCTTCAAAAGGAGTACCACCCCCATTTCATGAAATTCTTCTTTAGCACCCAAGTCATTGAGCTCAGATTTCTATCAAATTAGACCAGTTTCCATGCATTAGCACAGTATTACTCTACCACTTCAGGAAATATCAAGTCCAAAAATGTAATAGATCTTCAATTCCGCAACAGTTCTAAACTAAAGCCTAATATTACCCTGTTCAAAAAGACTTGATGTAAATCTGATGCCTAGAACAATCGTAAAACCTCAAAGGGCCTCAAGCTGCAAAAACCATGATACAATTGTAATGTAGGAAGGAAAGAAAAGAGGAAAGAAAGGGTAAAGTAATCATCTAACAGTTGGATTCATAACAACATATGCTATGTCTTAGCTCACGCATCAGATTAAAAGTATTTCCTTCCATTTCCTTCTCTTCCCTTACCAAATCGATGGTAGGGGTCAAAAGACTATTTTGGTCTTGATGCCAAATCAAACATGGTACAGCAAAAAAAGATGATATAATAGAAGTATCCCAAAACCATATCACTTTACCAAAAAAAAAAAAACAAAAAATTGGCAATTGGAACCTGAAAAAGAAGTAAATTCTTTTACCATCACTAACAAAATAAAGTAGACAGTTCAGGAGGTGATGCCCTTATTCATCAGGGCTTAAGAGCACCACAAGTTACAAGAAGAATGCCTAACCATCCCAGAAAACGACTCTCCACAATTCTGCTTAAAGTTTTACATGCAAAGTTTTTTGAAGTATCTCCCATTCTCTCAAAGTCAATAAAGATCTACAGGTAAATCTGGTAACAAGTTCGTCCATCTTTCAAAAGAAAGTAAACTTCACTGATTGACATGTCTAGCAGTGAACTACAATTGTATTCCACACAACAAATCAGCAACGTTGCAGCTATGTTTCACCAGAACATAAGTCACAAGATACTAAACGTGCAGCTCAACTGAGTGTACAAAAAATACTGATGTGAACATGGCCCCAAGATAAAGGGAAAGCCATCATCACAGCAACCAACTAAATACAAAGCACTTAAGATTTTAGAATAAAAGAGGATCATAAAAACGTTGCGCATTTAGTTTATATAAGTTGACCAGAGTTCAAATTTTTAACAAGGAATAGTTTCTTTTTTACTTTATACTCAGTTAATTAGAGAAGCTAAGAAACAGATCTACTAACCAAGGGAGAAATATGTAGATGTTCCTGGGATACATTCGTCAGGGAAAAAAAATATAATATGCACAGTCCTGCCAAGAGTCTCCAGAAGTTATCAGCACTGCATTCATGTGGTGGTATTATTTTGCCCAAAAAGTGAACCACCTTCCATGTAACTTGTCTTGCAGCCAACTACCCAAAGACATCAATCAATGGAACAAATAAAGCAATAATTAATCAATAAGTAGAAAAGATGAGGAGATAGGGTCTTGAGTTTAGCATTTTCCTGCTATCCTGGAAGAATAAACTTCCCCATTCTTTTACAGCAGAAAATGCCAATGAAAGAAAATACTGTGAACTCTCTATTCTAGCAACAAAAGGAGCAGAAACTCTCAACTTTAGGTAATACTAGATAGTAGTTTACCAGAAAAATGAACAAAATTTCATTCACTTCAATGACAGAGATGAAGTTTCTATCCTTAATAAATTGGAGGGGGGGGGGGGGGGATGAAATGTCCCAGTTGAGACTCATTAATAAATAAGTATGAAATGTATTTGAAGTACCTAATGATACTATTTCCCCAGTCTCAAGCTGGCCTCCAACAATTAATGGCAGACATGTCTGGTCGACATGGAAAAATACCATGACCTGAAAAATACAACAATGAAATCATTTTCTGGTTGAAAGCATGATTGATTATTTACCTGGCAAAAGAAGAAATTACAAGCAAAGCAAGACCGCAACTAAAAATTACAACACCTGAATTTGGAGCACCAGCTGGCAAATTATTGGCAGAAGTAAGGGGGAACCCAACATTTGAGGATGGTCTTTCAACAGGTGGTCTAAAGTAACCTGCTGAAGAATTAACAGCGTCATCGAAAGGAGGATAATATAGCTCAGATTTTCAACAAAGGAAAGATGACAAGGGTTTCCATCCACACTCTTTGACTTTTAAAACAAAGAGGATAACATAGCTCAATCGTTCAACAAAAGAACAATTATATGGGTTACCATCCAGACTCTTAACTTTTAAAACAGATACATACCGGAAAAGACATTGAGAGTAAGAACTTAGCCATGACAACAGTTCAAAGCAAGAAAATAAGTAGATGCTACCAGAGTATTCAGATATCATGTAATGCCTTTCATGTTTATAGGGTTGACATGGTTCTATAATTTTGGGTTTCTCATTTAGTTCTGTAGAGCATCCGATAAGAACATGTAACACTTGTAATGAGTTTGATTGCCACCACCATAAAAGGGCATATATTTAATTTGCAGGTAACTATAATATTGATCAGATCAAAACAGAAATTAGTGCCCCTAAATCCACCTTTTATCCATGCAAGCAGGTATACAAATTTTAAGTAAAAATTAAAATGAGTGAACCCAAAAAATTGATTGAAGGACAGTACATCTACCTTCCCGGACAAACAATGGACCACAAGGTGATGGATTTCTTCCTGATATCCACCCACCATGCTGATTATCAGTGTTATATTCTCCAGCAGGCATTCTCCACTGTTCATCAGCAACAAATGGCCTCCAGCCATCATATTGAGGATATGAATGCTGAGGATGTGATGGCATGGCAGGCTTTGTGAATGAGAAATGGCTAGATGAGGTCTGTGGCAGACTTGGGGCTAAAGGTCTTTGCACAAAGGCTGCATTACCAGGTTGCAACTGTTGACTTGGTTGAGAGGATTGAGCATTTAAGTACATTTCATTATTTCCATAGTCCAATTGCCTTGAAGAAACATATCCAGAAGGCTCTCTAGAATTGCAGACTCCTGGTACAAAGCAAGGTGATTGCTGTGGAAACAATTCACTTTTCACAGAAGCATCAATATGGCCTCCATGAGGAGTATTTCCAGCCATTTGAACTATCTGATTACCCTGCATACAAATGCATAGGTTTAAAAAATAAAAATGTATTAACATACTGGGTAACAAGCAAAGAAAATGTCCTGGAATCATACATTTGGTGTGCCCCGGAATTCATGAGGTACAGGTGGTTGATATGCCAACTGCGGAGAAGACTGTATTGCTGATTGGGGTGGTAGCATGGGCTGGGATAGCAGTGACGGTTGAGTTGGCACTGGTGGTTGAGGTATGAAGGGTGGAGGAGGACATGAAGGTGGCGCAGGAGGAAGTTGAGTTGGTAGAGGCGGAGGAGGTGGAGGTGGCGATGGAGATCTTGGAGGTGGAGGTGGGGATGGAGAAGGTGGCAAAGGGGGCGGGGGTGGAGGAGAATCAGGGGGCAAAGGCGGTGAACCCTCTGGTAGAGGAGGGAATTCGTTGGAGCTATTTGAAGCTGGTTCCATAATCCCCTGCTGCTGCCAGTCCATTTGAAGAGCATCACTTGTGAATGGCCGGTCATTCTTCAGATGTCCAGAAACATCTTCCATTTCAAGCTCACCATCCACGTCTTCTAAGATGCGATGAGGCCTGTCACTTGGAGTAACCATACATGTTTCTAACTCTCCTAAAGCAGGAGCTGCTTCTAGAGGTGATGCATCAGCAGCTTCTCTGCCAGGGCTGCTTGAAAGATCGTCTTCCTCTTCATCTTCAAATACATTAGAAGACAACAATCCAGGGAGCTGAAATGTAGCATTACTGGTCTCAAGACCCAACAAAATTACTGTCAGAAAGTTAATATTCCTCTCAATTGACAAATACTAGAAAACTAAAGTGGGGCTGAAGTGCTACAATATGAAAGGCAACTCAAAAAAAGTAGCTGTTGATGCTAATCAGATCACAGGACAATAGCAAATAGGTGAAATGGGATGAAAATTTTGGTCTAAGCTGAAAATCAGATTTAATTCCTCTCAATTGACAAATACTAGAAAACTAAAGTGGGGCTGAAGTGCTACAATATGAAAGGTAACTCAAAAAAGGTAGCTGTTGATGCTAATCAGATTACAGGACAATAGCAAATAGGTGAAATGGGGTGAAAAATTTTGGTCTAAGCTGAAAATCAGATTTAACTAGCTGATTTGGTTCGGTTTGGTTTCATTTGGAAAGCAAAAAGGTTCAATTTGGTCTCAAAATCAAACAGTTAAGTAATTTGGTTCTGGTCTCAGATGCATATGAAATCAAACTGAATAAAAACTAAAACCTAAATAGTAATATAGCAGATATTATATTTATTATCATAACAATAATTTATTTGATTTAGATAGTTGAAAGAGATTTTAGACCTGCCATACTCATCAACAAGCATGCCTTCCATTTCTCTTATAGGGTCATCTATAGCACGCTCCGCTCGAGAAGGGCGCCTCAGGGAAAATCCTGAAATTGTATCATCATTTGAAACTCCAATGTTGTCCATATACCGTCGCAGAATAGATTCGGGTAAAATTTTCCTCTCAAGCCACAACCTTAAAACCTGGTACAGAAAATAGATCCCTGTATCCTCCAGATAGTGGGGGGAAAGGAAGAAGCAGAAAAGTTTCTTACAACTAAAAAGCAAAAATATACCTTGAGACATTGACGACGATTTTCACGAGCACTTGCTCCAGGTGGAGCAGCTGCACCAAGGAGCCGAGGCAATGCTGTTTGAACCGTAGGGATATAAGAAGCACCAGCAATTCCTATATAAACATTAACCACAACCATTTACACAAATTGCTGCATTAATAGATCGCATTTGATTTTTCAGCATGTGTGCACACAATTTGAAGAACAACTAAAAGACCGTTCTTGAACATGCAATCAAGCAACAGTCTATAGGAGACATAACCATGTGATATTAAACCAGCAAGAAAAGAGATAAACTAAAAGTTCATTTCTTAATTGCCCGTATCAAAGAAATTCAGTAATATAGTAACTCAAACTGTTCCTAATAAAGATAGCAAATCAACCTTTATGATTATGAGAACATTGGGTGATTGAATCAACAAGAAAGAACAGGTCAACTTTACGATGATAACTGGGCTCGCTTTCCAGCTTCCTGATGAGAAGTTCAACAACCTGCATGCAGATAATGTATTTTAAACCCCCACACCCACAAAAAAATATTCAATCATGAACATCAAATCATAATATATATGAATATGGTGATGAAAAAGCTCATCCTGACATCATTAAACCCACATAAAAAACAAAAAAAGCATATTATTCAACTTACTTCATTTGCTATGCCATACTTGGCACAATCAATAGCAAGGCGAGTTGCACGTCCTATACTGTCTTTAGTCCTCGATAAAGTCTCTATCATTCCCTCAAATGCATCTCGTGCAACAGCTGCCTCAGTGCCACCACTGAGAGAGCTTCCAGTAGCCATACGTCCTGAACTAGCTCTTCTCTCTTCAGTCTCTTCGGCATCCTGTTGATCACGGGATCCTGACTGGTGGCCAAGAGCTGATGGAGAATGTAGATTTGTCTGATGAGCAAATCCCTGCACATCAACCTGCATTACATTGTCAACTGCAGATGGGAAAGACTGAACTGCAGAGCTGGGACTTGCCCCCTGAACATCGGACATTGATACAAAAATAGAACTGGGATTTCCAAGAGAATATTGTTGAGAGTGAGCTTGTCTCCTTTTTGCCTGGGCAGCTGCAATAAGATGCTTCATAGACACAGCGGAATCTGGAGTCTTGGAATCTGTCAATAAACTACTCCTATCTTCTCTAAAGAAGTCAGATCTGTACACAAAATGATTAAATCTACATTATGCAATGAATAATAAATACCGTTAAAAAAGATTAATGAAAATATAACAATAATAACAAGGACATTGCAGAGCCATATTCCATTGAAGTTTCAGTAACAAAAGCAGTCATTTACACGTGAAATTGCTTTCAGAGTAGATTTCAGTCTTTATATAGAAGAAACTACCTTTGACTTAAAAACTGATTCTGAGAAGACTTCAAAGCATCAGAAACCACAACTGACCCCTTAACAGAGCCAGATAGAGCCTTTTTCCGTGTTCCGTTACTGGAAACCTTAACAGTAGCTTTAGTAGTTTTATGTTGTTCAACTTGTTTGATGGCAGAAACCAGAGGAGGAGACTTCCTTGGGGAAATCAAGACTGGTTTAGCCTCCTTCACAGACGACAACTCCGCTTCTGATCTTTCAGGAGTGATGGAGGCATGAGCAGAAGGCTTCCTTTCGGCAGTTTGCGGTCGAAGAGGTGAGCCAGAATCATTTTCTAATTGTGAAAAAGCCTCCTCGGGACCACCATTCTCATTATGGGCAGAATTTCCAACACTATATTGAGCATTGACAGGACCAGAGCCAACAGGAGTTACCTTAACATTCCGAGCAAATCCTTCATGAACTGGAGTTTCAGGATCTTCTTCATCATCAACAAATAGGCAAACAGCTCTCCGCCTCTTTGGCAATGGGGTAGCTGAAGTTTTCACATTGGAGCTTGGAGCATCACTCTTCAATTCAACAGGGTTTGATCCAATTTTATCATCAGAATTAAGAGAGGCAGAATCAGACATAGCCTCTAAAGCCTGCTGACGACGCTTCGATAAGGGCAGCACAGCTTCATCACCAGAAACATCAGAACTAGTCACCTTTGGGGCTCTCAATGAAATAACATGAGATGTGGATTTTTTCAACTTTGATTTTTTAACTTCTTTGTCCCTGACATTAGAAATTGAAGAACTACTCTTCATTTTTTTGCCAAGAGATCCCTTGGAGGCATCATTTTTCATATCTACAAACTTTGACTTTTTGGCCGGATGTAAACTTTCAACTGTTCCTAATTTAGCCTTTCCAAGTCCCGGTTCACACCTTTTTTTCTTACCAGCGGTCTCAGCTTTGGTATTGGCTACGGTGTCCTGTACATCATCAGAGGCCTTGAATTTGCTTTTGGTTTTCGGCAATTCCTTTGCTTTTTTACCACCACTGTAATTAGAATCTGCTTTGAGAGTATCTTGTGAGAATTTTCGTGTACCAATGCCAGAGACTTTGCCTTTTCCTCTATCTTTCAATCGCTCCTCAGACTCAGACCAATCAAGACAACCTTCAGATTTATCATCCCTCAGAACTTTTACAGCTGAGCTGCTGCCTTTCTGTCCTTCCTCAGTTCTTTTCTTCGGCCCAGGAGCCATATTCTTTGATTTCTGATCTTCTCTTAATGTTTTCTTAGTAGAATTGGCATTAGCAATTTTATCATCAGAGAATACTTCAGTTATCGGAGAGGGCTTATCTAAAGATGATGGAGATGACACCTCCTTCTTAGGTTGTTCACCATTAGATATTTTATGTTTCCCCTCAGCAGACATAACTGGGTATGAGCTATCATCCGCATGAACCGAAACTGATGTCTTTATATCTTCATTATTATTCCCACCTCTGCACGAACAGCACCCCACACTCGAAGCAAAATCAGTTTTTCCATCGCTACTGGCTTCTTCACCAGTTGCAACTGCAGCTGTTTCGTCCTTTAAGTTGGCCTCTACACCGTCAACTTCAACCCCATCAACAGTTGAAGCCTCACATCCAGGTTTCGATCCATCAGTTTCATCTCCCAAACCTCGGCATTTTTCTTCCTGTAATTCATCATATGCCACACAGATTTCCTTCACTGCTTGGACAAAGTACTTAGTTTTAATATGACACTTGGAAGACAATTTATTCTTCGTCTCACTAGTAAATGCCTGAATATCTGCAGGGGGAACAAAAGCTCTACAAAAGAAGAAGAGATGGGGAAGCAAAAGAGGGGGGGGGGGGAGGAGTAATTAGTAAGCAAATAGAACCCAAGTGAATTGAAAAGATTAGTGTAAGAAACAATAATGATGCATGCATCCCTTGGCTGGAAAACAATAGCATTACTCCTTTCTACATCCCAAATGCAGTATGAAAATCCCAATTACATAAACATTAGCTTTAAGAGCCAACTTTTTTTTTTTTTGAAGATATTTAAATTTATCAACTTGCTCACGTGTGCATGAACACAATACACTGAAGAGACCTAGAAAGGAGAATATCAAGTATTACAAAATAAACAAAAGACAGAAAGAACGGATTGTGGTCTTTGACAAAAGAAACCTCTAATCCTAACTGACCCACATATGCCATACCAAAATTCCTAACCACAACAAACATCCAAAAAAGCCCCATCAACTAACATCAGCAGCTTAGCTAACAACCAATATTAAAATGAGACATCTTACACAATGCCAAAAGAAAGAACTCAAATATATATAATAATAAAAGGTACGAACAAGAAGATTAAAGGTAACATGAAATGCACATGCTACTTCAGGAACCTGTACAAGAAGAAAAACAATTGCACCATTTGTAATGACATTAATGTTTAGTTTTCTGCATCCTAGAATGACAAGCTTGGTTACCTAAAGGACATCTCAACAATTCTCAAATTATCATACGAAGAAACTATAAGATATAAAAATTGCAAGATAATCAGCATGACTAATCATTTCTGCCCAAAATATTCCCCCAAAGATTAGAAAGAGGAGTTTACATAATTCAATCTAAAACTAAATGACAGAGATGTCCACGGTACTGACAAAGACCAAGCATAGAGCATTTCATATTAGAAAATTTCTCCTGTTGTTATTAGAACATGCATCCTATAATCTCAAACAGAAAAGCTGCATGGAAAGAAAAAGAATCAAAGAATACAGACAGCATAGCAGATAGAAAAAATGAATTCAGTCTCATTGCATCCTCTAGTAAGCACTGACAAGAAACAAAATAGTTCAATTAGCAATGTAAAGACTACATAAAAGTTTGTCTGCTTGTATCATCATATGTAACATGTTATTTGGTAAACAACAATTTAATAGTTCTAGGATTTACATAGTAACATTTTTCACGTTCCATCTTATGATAAAATGTGCATTCCCTCCAACCAGAAAGTAGAAGCAAAACCAAAAACAGACACATCACCTATCTATATTCATCATGTTGCCATCTCCCTGATTCACCAAACATTTACAAACTGGATGTGCAATACTTACATTTCTTGTGTTCCAAAGAATTGGACAAAATATTTCTTAGGGTCAGGTTCTTGCTTCCAATCTTCAGGCCGGCTAATCTGAAATTCAGAACCCACAGAATCTACCTCAAAACCAATTCTAAGTAACAAATAATAAAACATAAAACATAAATCAATATCCCTGACTAAATTTCTGATGCACTTGCTATGTTCAAATCAATTTAGCACACAACCACAAAAAACACATATTTGCCCTATTTTTTTCAGTCCCAAAAATGAAAAACTTGCATATTTGCATCAAGTAACTCAATTCATAAACAGGCCAAGTCCCAAATCCAAAACACTAAAAAGAACAATCAACTAACATAAGTATTGGAAAATATTAAATTCCAAAGTTTGGCCTTACATAAAGTAAAACAACATTTACTAAAAAGAAACAAATTGAGTATAAAAACCAGCAAATATACTGCGAAGTAAGGCAATGTAGGTATAAAATAAACTTACCAACGTCATGCGAAAAAAAACCTCATCATCGACTTATTCAAATTCGTAAGTTCGCATTAAGTATTTAAGAAATTTAAAAAAAAAAATCATCTAGATGTAAAATAGCATAACTGAGGATAAAGAAGTAATATCAAAGGAAGAGAATAAGGAAGAGACCTGGGCAGGCCAGGCAGGAAAACCCTTGATTTTTGCAAGAACAAGATCGCCTAAGCTTAAATTCTTAATTTTTGCTTTCTTCCCTCCCTTTTTACGACTGCCAGCCATCAAGACTAAACCCCTAACAGATCCTTTGACGCCGTCGTTTTCGTCGTCCTTGTTATTCCTTTTTGCGTAATCAAATCCAATCCAAACAAACCAAAACCTAAAGAAAGGAGAGAGATTTGGAAGCTTGGTGCCACAGATATCGCCGGCGGCGGCGACGCGCCCTGGGAAGTTCCGGCGAGGGAAGATGGCTAGGGCATCGAGAGAAATGAAAACAAGAAAAAGTAAAGAAAATTTTATTTTTTGCGGAAAAAAGAATAAAGAGAATATGGAGACGGTGGCGGAAACGAGCGAAAGAGAGAGGAGACGATTCGGATTTGGGGGTCAAAAAAATTTTGTTTTTCGTTTTGGTGTTGTCGGCGTTTTATGCATCCTTTCCAATGTAGATTTTTATTGTGTGTTTCTATTTTTTAAAATTTAAGAAATTAAAATCATCATTAATTCCTACAATAAACAATTGATTTAGATATCTATCAATCGGTTGAATCAATTTGATTAGTTTAATCCATTCATTAGATTCGATTAAATAAATATTATAAATTCATAAAAATTAAAAATTCTTTTCAATGTTTCAACTGATATTTTATCTGATTCATTTGGTTTGTATTAATTTTTAATTCAATACCTTTTTTTTATCGATATCCTAATCGATTCTTAATTTTATCAATTAATTTAGTTCGGTTCAAACAATTTTGGAATAAAGTAGTCCATACATATGCTGAAATTATTGTTTTTAATTGGTATTGCTATTGTTATTTATCAAAAAGTTTACACTAGAAAATTTTAAAATTTCAGTTCAACGCCTTGGTTCATTTAGTTTTTTTTTTGTCTTTTCAACTAGTTTATACTAATTCTCAATTTAATGCACTTTTCCAGATCGATATTCTAATTGATTCTCGATTCAACCGGTCCCATCGACCGATCGATCTATTTCAAACAACCTTGGAATAAAGTAGTACGTACTTATTGACAATTTTAAGCTAAAAATTCTCTAAATTTTGGTGAAAAGAATCAATTAAAATTTTCCAATAAAATGCACTTAATTAAGTTTTAAAATTTTCAAATTACATTAATTAAGTCATTTAACCGGGCAATTTACTAAAATATACCAAAATAAAAAAATTATGGAAATGGGCCGAAAATTTCATTATTTACGGAAAAGGGCCATTTTCCCCCCAAAACGCGTCCACGTCAGCGCGTAAAGGGAGCGCTTTCCTGCAACGGTCAAATTTTTTTTTGACCGTTGGAGGCCCAACGGTCAGAAAAAAAAACCTATAAAAACCCACCACCATTTTATTTTTTTCACAACAAAGTCCTTATTCATTTTTCTCTCAACTTTCTCTCAAATTCTTCTCAAATTTCTCTTAAATTCCTTGAAACTTCCTCTCAAATTTCACAATAGTCCTTTTATATTTACAAAAAAGCCCTTTTTTAAATTTTTTTGAAATATATATTTTTTTGATAAATTTTAAAATATTCGATCGTATTAGTAATGGCCGGGGAATTAATTCGTCTCGACAATAAACACATTTCCGTCGATCAAATGACAATGGTAAGTTTTAATTTTAATTTTAATTTTTCAATACTATTTAATATTTTTTAAGTTTATGCAAATTTAATTAAATTTTATTTTATAATTTTTTAAACAGTCTGTAGATCGGGTGTTGCAATGCTATATTCGCAATATGTCTGGTCCGCCATCGCCGTTGATCGAGAATTACTGCGAAAGCGGGTTTTTGGCACGTGGCACGATAGGCCGAGGTGCAAGTTGGACCCGGTTAATCGGTGCGTTGATAGAGAGGTGGAGACCCGAGACGCACACTTTCCATCTTCCATGCGGAGAGTGTACTATCACTCTGGAAGACGTGCATTTGCAATTGGGATTGCCGGTGGATGGGTCCGTAGTCACCGGGTCGGCAACTTCTAGCGATTGGACCGCCGTATGCTACGAGCTTTTGGGTGCCATTTCGAATAACATTTACGGAGGTCGGATCGTGATGGGCTGGTTACGAGACACATTCCCGGAGTCGAATAATCATTCGACCGAAATAGAAAGAATACGGTATGCTCGGGCATACATTCTTGAGATGATTGGAGGCTATCTGATGCCGGACCTGTCTCGAAACCTCGTACACCTAAGATGGCTGCTGAAACTCGTTGATTTTAAAGCAGCCGGTGAATTGAGTTGGGGGTCTGCCGTGCTAGCAAAATTGTATCGGGAGATGTGCGGGGCGACGCGGTCGAACAAAGCAAAAATCGGATATTGCCTATCACTACTGCAATCATGGACACGGCTTCGATTTCCATTTTTACGTCCTCGAGTCGACCACCCATATATATTCCCACTCATAACGAGGTAAATTTAATATTATATTTTACAATTATTACGTAGATTTAAAATATAATTGTATGCTAAAAATTTATTTAATTAGGTGGAACCATTCGGCGAGTTATGTTAGAATACCTACCTCGCTTAAAGATATACGGCTTCTATTAGAGCAACGGTCGGAATCACAAGTAAGTATTAAATAAAATATATTTCCGTAATAAAATAGTCGTTTTGAATTTCGTATTTAGAATTTAGTATTTCGTATTTAGTATTTAGTATTATGTATATAACTAATATTTTTATCATGTTAATATAGTTTCAATGGACACCATACGAGGATCCGGCAATTCGGGCAGTAATTCCGGAGGAGTTCTTGATAAATCCGAACCTTTGGCATGTGAAGGTCCCATTGATCAACTATGTCACCGTGGAGATGCACCAGTCAGATCGGGTTTTGCGTCAATTTGGATTCCGACAACCGATTCCCGTGCCACCTGAGGTGTTCGATGATGAGCACAAAGTCGACTTACTAGATTACACACCTGATTGGCCACGATTTTGGTCAGCATATATCGAAATGTGGGAGAACCGGTATGATTATATACCTATTCGGGAACCGATCGTTGTTCCTGAGTTAGCGTGCGCGCCGGAATACGTGCCATGGTTTAGGATCCATGGCAAGTCGTATTTAATGTCGGAAGAGGAGAGGCGACGGCAACTTCGTGAACAAAGGGAACGACGGGCCCTTTAAATCCAAGGAGAAGGGGTGATGAGATGGGACCATCAACAGCGCCCACACAGTCACCGGGCCCAACACTTCAGCGACGACACCGGCATCACAACCTTTGGTCTTTATCCAGGTGCGTACCCTAGCCATTATATGTATTCTAACCCTTATATGTTTCATTTTCCTAGTCCCACTGCAGGTTGGAATGCATGGCCCGGTTCGAGTTCGTTCCCTACTACTCCGATTGGCCAGCCGATCTTGAGGTCGCCGTCGCATGAGGGATCACACGAGGCGCCGTCGGGGAGCTCTTCTTTTTACCAGTCTCTGTCGCCTTATGGGATTTAGGCACCCCGCCATGGTTTATGCAAACACCTCCGCAGATCGTTATTTTATCAAGGTGGGTCATCCTCCCAACACCCACAACTGCACCCACCGCCGAGGAACTGTAATCCCCGCTGAGGTTCCACGACCCACTTGAAGCTAGAGAATGAGGAATCCAATACAGAATCACGACCACCCCCATGTGGCATCGATTCCGACAGCACCAACATTGATTCCGACCGCTTTTTTATTTTTTTATTGTAATATAATTTTTATTTTTTAATAAAATGAAAGTTGTTTATTTTTTTGTAATTTAATTTTAATATCTTTAATAAAATAAAAGTTATTTTTATTTTTATTTTAATTTTATTTTAATATCTTTAATAAAATAAAAGTTCAAGATGTTTTTTTGTAATTTAATTATAATATCTTTAATAAAATAAAAGTTGTTTTTAATTTTTTTTTGTAATTTAATTTTAATATATTTAATAAAATAAAAATCCAGGATTTTTTATTGTAATTTATTTTTATATATTTTTAAGAAAATAAAAGTTGTTTATATTTTTTATTGTAATTTATTTTTAATATCTTTAATAAAATAAAAGTTGTTTATTTTTTTTAATTGTAATTTAATTTTAATATCTTTAATAAAATAAAAATTTTTTATTTTTTTAATTGTAATTTAATTTTAATATCTTTAACAAAATAAAAGTTGTTTATTTTTTTTGTAATTTAATTTTAATATCTTTAATAAAATAAAAGTTGTTTTTTATTTTTTTATTGTAATTTAATTTTAATATCTTTAATAAAATAAAAGTCCAAGATGTTTTTTTGTAATTTAATTTTAATATCTTTAATAAAATAAAAGTTATTTTTTATTTTTTTGTAATTTAATTTTAATATATTTAATAAAATAAAAGTCCAAGATTTTTTATTGTAATTTATTTTTTATATATTTAATAAAATAAAAGTTGTTTATATTTTTTATTGTAATTTAATTTTAATATCTTTAATAAAATAAAAGTTGTTTATTTTTTTAATTGTAATTTAATTTTAATATCTTTAATAAAATAAAAGTTGTTTATTTTTTTAATTGTAATTTAATTTTAATATCTTTAATAAAATAAAAGTTGTTTATTTTTTTATTGTAATTTAATTTTAATATCTTTAATAAAATAAAAGTCCAAGATTTTTTTATTGTATTTTTTTTATTTTTTTTTTGCAAATTAGTCCTTCTACAAAAGTTCACCGTTTTCATCAAGAAATAAATAGAATTCACATAGCCACCAAGAGACAAAAAAGCTAAGAAGACTATCAACTATTCCGATTTGGACACGAGCGAGATGTATGGCACGGGTTCCTACACCATCCGCACAACCTCGTTGGTTGGCCGCTTCTGATATCCATATTGTTGCGTATTCTAATCGAGCAAGGTCGACCTTTTGGTTTGCGCCTCGGTTGTCTATCCGGCAATGGCTTATACGGTGTAAGCGATCTGACGACCACTTACGTTCATCTGGGACTGGTGGGAATACGTGTCTCCACACGTTGTACATGTTTTCTATTTTATACACTTTGTCGACATAGCTCATGGGATCAAGACGGAGATTCTGACAAGCCGCAAGTACATGAGCGCATGGGTAACGAAGTGCATCAAATATCCCACAGTCCCAGGTCCTATTTCTCAAGTGTACACGATATTGCCCGCCAACAATACCTTGGTTGGTCACAAACTCCGTCACACGAAACCATAGGTTGTCGCGATCGTGACACATTGTGTGCATGGTGTTGGCCCGTGCCTTCCCTTTGTTAATTTCTCGCAAGACCTTCGCGCCCCATACATGGCCTCCTTGCATTTGGCCTTCATAACTTGCTGCTCACTTCGGAAATAATGTCGCTAAATGAAAATATGTCTCTCACACAACCGATGTTATCGGCAAATGACGCGTTCCTTTTAGAACAGAATTTATGCATTCGGCCAGGTTTGAGGTCATATGACCATATCGTAGGCCGCCGTCATATGCTTGTGTCCACTGTTCGAAAGGAATATTGCATAGGTAGTTTGCGCCTTCCTCGTTAACTGATCGCAAACTAGCCAACATCTCGTGAAAACGGTCCTTATTGATCTCGTACCCTGCCAATATAAGTTAATAGCGAATATTACATATCACTCTTCAATTAAGAATAAATTGAATATTACAAACGTAATTATATTAATAGATATTACATACCCATATTGGTCACTTGCTGTCGCTGACTTGTAGATCAATGTTGCCCGTGGTAGTTGGACGCAACATGCCTTAGGCAATATCGTTGGTGTCTCGTTACCACGAGGATTAATCACTACATGGGAACAAATGACTGAAAAAATTTTACTTAAATATTTTCCACCGACTAAAAAGGCTAAGTTGAGGAATGATATCTCTTCTTTTGTGTAGATGGATTTAGAAACACTTTACGATGCATGGGAGAGATACAAGGATCTACTGAGAAGATGCCCTCACCATGGGTTACCATTATGGCTACAGGTTCAAACCTTTTACAATGGTATGAACCCCTCAACTAGGCAACCGATTGATACAAATTACGTGCCGCGGTACCTAAATAACAAAACACCAAAGTGGCTTATGAGTTTATAGAGAGATGTCACCAATAACTATCGCAAGTCATGAGAACAAAGCCAACAAAAGCCGCTGATGTTTTTAACCTTGATGCAGTCACCATGCTATCAACCCAGGTAGAGCTTTTAAATAAAAAGATTGATAGTTTATGTGGTTCTTCGCAGGTACACCCAGTAATGCAGTGCGATACAAATGGAGGAGGGACGAACAATACAGAATATCCATCCTACAACCCTGGCATAGAAAGCGAACAGATGAACTATATGGGTAATAATTCTAGACCTCAGAATAATCCCTATAGTAACACGTACAATCCAGGTTGTAGGAACCACCCAAATTTCTCATAGGGTGGTCAAGGAAATCAGAGACAACAACCCCCTCTAGGCTTTCAACAGCAACCCTACCCACAAGAGAAGAAGCCGAACATTGAGGAAATGCTAACAAAATTCATCTCGGTGTCAGAAATCCATTTTCAAAACACCGAAATAGCACTCAAAAACTAGCAGGCATCAATTCAAGGGCTCGAAAACCAAATAGGTCAGCTTTTTAAGCTAATCTCTGAACGACCACAAGGCAGCCTGCCAAGCAACACTGAAACTAACCCAAAGAAGCAACTCCATGCCATTACTGCTCACGATAGCGAAGGGTTAGACGAACCAAAACCGAGGCAAGAGAACGTGGTAGATAAAGGTAAGGTTGAGGTAAGCCATAATAAACCAAAACTGGTAAGTACAGAGTACAAACCTCGTGTGCCATATCCCAATGCGATGAAGAAAGACCGCACAAATGAACAATTCGGTAAATTCCTTAAACTTCTAAAGAAATTACATATTAACTTACCGTTTATTGAAGCTCTTTCGCAGATGCCCAATTCAGTAAAATTCTTAAAAGAGCTTTTGGCAAACAAACGGAAGTTAGACGATGCGTTGCATGTGGAGCTAAATGCGATTTGCTCAGCAATTTTACAGAATAAACTACCCCGCAAATTAAAAGATCCAGGGAGTTTTACGATTGCTTGCTTAATTGGTGGTTTATCTGTTAATAATGCTTTAGCTGATTTAAGGGAAAGTATCAATGTTATGCCTTATAAAATGTTTAAACAGCTACGTCTTGGGAAACCTAAACAAACTAGGATGAGCATTCAATTGGCTGATAAAACCATTAGAATGCCTAGGGGTATAATTGAAGGTGTGCTAGTCAAAATTGATAAATTCATATTCCCAGTAGACTTTGTTGTTTTAGACATGGATGAGGATAGTGAACGTTCCTTTAATTTTAGGATGACCCTTTTTAGCAACTTCTAAGACCATTATTGATGTCGGTACAGGGGAATTAATACTTCGTGTAGGTGATGACATGATTAAACTCCAAGCACGTGATTCTGTTAGAATATCTAGTAATTAAGATGATACAAGTCCTGATAATGTAAGTGAACTTACTGTTCAATATTCTTTGCAGGAAATTCCTCGGAAAAAGATGACAGAACCATGGTCTAGCTCTCATATTGAGAACAGAACTGTTCATAAGGAACGAAGGCTCCAGACCGAGGAACTAGATGAATGGTGAACACAGTTTAAGGAGAAATTGAAAGCTCACGATGAAACAGAGCAGAACCATGACGAGCCTAAAAATAAAACCCATCAATTTAAGGTTGGAGACCAATTCCTAATGGATAATGCAGATCCTCGTGTTGCCACTTCTAAACCTAATGGAATAACCCCTTTCACGGTATTTAATATTTTCCCATACGATACAGTCGAGGCAACTCATTCCAAATTTGGCACCTTCAAGGTAAATAGTACTCATCTAAAACCTTATTTTAACAAAATTGATAGCAGGAATGAGGAGTTTCAACTCCTCGAACCACCATGATTATGCGAATGAAAGGTGAGTCGAGCTTAGACTCTAAATAAGCGCTTCTCGGGAGGTAACCCGAGCACTAACCCCATTAATTTCCATATTTTCAATTTTTAGCCTAACTAAAAACTAACCAAATTAATAGGCGCAGGTTCCCTACCACACGGCCTTGCACACGGGCATGGCCGTGGCCATGTGGACACCACAAGGAGGTACATCGACGTGGCAGAGACCGTGTGGAAACAGGACAAAAATTTCCCCAAAACACGGGCTGCGATAAAACGCCAAGGCCATGTGATGCGGCCGTGGTCGAAACTGACTAAAGAACACGGGCTACGATAAAATGCCACGGTCGTGCGATGCGCCGTGGTCGAATCTGAGTAAGTCACACGGACGTGCGACACGCCCGTGCCTATAGGCCGTGGTAGACACTGACTAATTAACACGGGCGTGTGAACCTTTACACGAGCGTGGGAGAAATGAACGAAGCAGTACACGGCCGTGCGATTCGGCCGTGTGACCCAACACGCCCAGGGAACACGGGCGTGGGTCACGACTCAGACACGCCCTAACCCAAAATTTACGAAACACACGGGCTAAACACAGGGCACACGGGCGTGATCCTCGACCATGTGCCCCAATCTCTATTTAAACCCCGACCACTGTTCATCTTCTTCCCAAATTTTCCCCCCAAAACCCTAGCCGCTCTCACCCAAACAACCTCTCCCCTATTCCGGCCACCGTCGACCCCTCTACCTCTCTTCGCTCCCCCTTCCTCCTCCTTTCCTCATTTTTCTTTTAACTTTCCCTTCCCCTTTCTTTTCCATGCACACCAGCCCCGCAGTCCACGCCCGTGCGCGATCACCACGCCCGTGCTCCACCACCACGTTCGTGCGCCTCCTCCCACCATCCTTGCCACCGTTGGTCACTCGTTTTCCCCTTTATTTTGAATTCATATTTTATTTTCTATTATTTACTTTTATTATATTTATTTTGTTCTTATTATTCATTCCATTTAGATCTAGCTTAGGGTACCATAAGTTAGTTTAAAAATACTGCTTTTTGCTTAACTTTTAAATTCACTATGTTAGGAATATCTTGTTATTTAGGACTATTTCGATATTACTTCTGGTGATGCTTGAATTATTTATTGCAAATCATTTTTAGGTACACAATGACTAATACTCGAGAAAAGACCAAGGCCGCCATCCCCGCTTCGAAGAAACGGAAGGATCCCGGCGTGGTCTCCACGTGCGCGACCGCTTTACAGCAGATATGCCACCACTTCCTCATAGACCAGTTCATGCCGGCTGCTTCATTAACTCAATTTCAAAAGGTTCAAGGTGCTACCGGAGTATCCTCCCCCACCTTCACCTCTGCCTAGTTCATCATGCTTATCATTGGATCTATTTCTACAATTTTCACTCCCTAAGGATTTCATCCATAATTCAGGAAGTTTCACCTCCTTCCCTCTCTTATGATTTTCTACTTACATTGCTATTATCTATCTTTGTACATTGAGGAAAATGTACATCTTAAGTGTGGGGAGGTTATTTAGTTGATTATCAGAAAAATCCCTGAATTATGTCTTGTTCTTAAGTAATTTTCTCACATTACTATTAGAATGAAACTTCTATTGAGTTATGATTTTCATTGATGTGTTTTGGATTAAGTCATAGGTAATTGTGCAGTGATGGTTTAAATTTTAAGACATTAGAGAATCAAGCATGATAAGTCTATTTTCAGAATTAAAAATTTGTTAGGTTGTTTTCTTAAATTTAAATATTACTTTGAAGTTTGAAATATGCAAGGTTGACATAAAAAACCATAACTTTTGTGAGATTTTGAGCCTTTTAGAGCATATTCTTTTCTTGCTCACTTTATTATTGGTTTTGAGTGTGTCAATATTGATTTGTTATTCTAGAACTTGCTCCGATTATGCATGTCAAGACCACATCCTTGATTTGATACACTGAGATGATAAAGGCACCTAGGTTTTAACCCACTTACCCCAAAAAGCCTACCTTCATAATTAGCCCCTAGTGAACCCCTTTGATCCTAATAAACCGTTTCTTGATATACCCTTAATATTAACCCAAAACCCATTCTTTTTGATTCATTGAGAATTTTTCCTATTATATTAACCCCTTTTTTGTCGAGATTTGATTTGATCAGTTGCCTAACTATGTTCTCTACTTCAGTTGTTAATTTCCTTCTTATTACGTGAAAAAAAAAGTTGGAAATTTATTCATTATTAGTTCTATGTAATTTCAGCTTAAACGGTTAATTTCACATTTTGAGAAGAAGCTCGTGTTATCAACGATAAGTTTTTAATTGATGTAATTATTCAGTATTAGTCCACTTTTCTAGTTAGGTAAATTGTCAATGCGATCTCAATTCTAACCCTCTAATTCAGCCTTTATCCACACCTTTAAATCCAAGCCCCGTTACAACCCTTTTTAAGACCTTTTGATTTGTGTATCATCTCATTTTATAGTGGTGGAGATTTGTTTTCCTGCAAGCCTATGGTAATAACTTTTCATGTTTGACTTTTGAATGCTTAATTTGAACCTTAAACACTTTAAGTGATTTTGAGTGAATCTTTAGTGAGGATGTCAATTCTTGTCAGTTTTGAATCAAAGGTAATTATTTAGATGATGGGAAACACCTATGTTTTCGTGCTACAAAAATTTGTGACTTCGATTGTTTGAATCTTTAAGGACTCTTTTAGTTAAATTATCAATGTATGAATTATCTATGAATTATGATGAGACATTATTGATGAGAATTATGAATTAAGGAAGATAATTTTAATTGTGAGTTGAGGATTTTGCTTGAGGACAAGCAAAGGTTTAAGTGTGGGGATATTTTATAAACCATAATTTATACATATTTTTTACCCCATGCTTGGCTTATTTTTGGATGAATTCTCATTAGATTTGATGAATTCGATACTCCTAATCCTTTAATTTCATGTTTTACACTCAGGAGAGCTTAGGGAGTCGAAAAGAATGATAAACGGGCCAAAAAGGGACAAAATGGGCCTACCTCGGAAATCAACACGGCCTGGACTATAGCATACGGGAAGATCACAAGGCCGTGTGTGACGAGTAGAATCGAGCACGGCCTAATTTGTAGACCACACGGCCGTGTGTGGTGAGCAGAATCAAGCATGGCCTAAGCTATCGAACACGGGCGTGTCACACAGGCGTGTCCCTACCGAACCTAAGTCTAATTTCATTCGGAAAAGGTTAGTTTTAGGCCAAGAAAGGTGCTCCAAAGCCTATATAAACACCCTAGGGGAGGACCTAAAAGGACACACAGAGTAGAAGGCAGAAAATACTCGAAGACAGCCATCGGGAGCAGCTCGGAAGAAGGATTTCCATCAAGATTGAAGATCTCCTATCAATTTCTCTTGAAGCTTTTGGGTTTTCTTATGTTTTGTTGTTTTCCTTATTTTAAGATGTTTCCCTCTATCAGTATGAACTAAATCCCTTGAATACCTAAGGGGATGAAACCTAAGACGGATCTTATTACTATTTGATTTATAAGATAAATACTTGTTCTTATTCTTAATTGTGGGTTCTTATTCTTGTTTTAATAATTCAGGTTATTGATTCAAGTCGAATGTGCTTATTCAGAGGAGCAAAAGTCCCTGTTTAAGAGTAGATCAACACAATTAAGCGGATTTGATTGCAACCCTAGAAATAGGGCGACATAAATCTGCCGGATTAGAGTCAAATCTAATAAGGGAATCCATAGATCGAGTTAATAAGGTGATAAGGGTTTTAATTAGAAAGAGATTTCAATTAATCAACCTAGAGTCAGTTGTTTTTAGTCTCGAAAGAGATATTAACATAAATCAGCGATTTCTACGGATTAAGTCAAGTGAATAAATCGTATGAATCAGAAGTAATAAGTGAAGTCTAGGTGGATTCTTCCTTGGGTATTGCCTCTTTCATAAATTTGTCTAAAAGTATTTTCCCAATTCATTCACTGTCGTGCTTTTAATTAGTTTTAGTTTAAAAGAAATCACTCCAATTCTTAGGCTAGATAATAAAAAGATAGTAATTACTAGTACTCTTGGTCCTTGTGGATACGATATTTCTGGTCTTACCATAACTATACTATTAAACGATAGGTTCGCTTGCCTTTATTGTGATCATAGTTAGTTAGAGACACATCAGTCATATGCTGAGCCGGATATCATAGAATGTGTCCCGCCAGAATTTTTAGCCATTCGGAGTATGTGGGACACGAAGGTGTTGTTGATAGTGTGCACGATGGTGGAGATGCACGAATCAGATTTAGTGATGTGGCAGTTCGGGTGGACGCAACAAATTTCTCCGCCGCCTCAAGACATGGAAGCACTGCATAAGTTGGATCTACGGGAGAAGATCGATGAGAATTTTCATGATTACCATAAGGAATTCATTAATGTTTGGGATCGTACGATTGAATTCTTACTCATCTATGAACCCTTTTTCTCATTGGACATTGCATCCTGTTTGGAGTACATGCCCTAGTTTAGAGCCGCTGGCAAGCCAAATCTGCTATCGGTGGAGGCGAGAAGTCGACAACTTCATCAGAAGAGGCCAAGTCGAGCGCTCCAACATAGGTCAAAATGAGGTGTTGCGACGGGTTCGTCTTTGGCTCTGACCCAACAAGTGCCACCAATGTCTACGCCACATCCCGTTCAGTTCACTCTACTTATTCATGTTCATTTCACTAACCCCGTGTTTTTTTCACAAGCACTACACTATGCACCATCGCAGCACCCTACTTCTACCCCTCCCACAGGTACATTTTTTAGGCACCTCCATCCCCAGCATTCTACACCCCATGTTGATGTCGATGTTGATGCAAATGCCAAGCCAGATGTCAACGTACATACCGTCATCAATAGTGACACTAATGTCATCATCGATGCCAATATCGATGCCCAGGTTAATGTCGATGTATCTAGGTTTCACGACATCATACGGTTATACGCGGATAGTTTCACAAACATCCACCGCATCATTATTTTATCGAGGTGGGTCATTGGCGCAACCACTTTATCATGGAGTGGAGGACACACGATGGGAGGCTAGGATGGCATCAAATTCAAGCACGAAAGAATTCAATAGAGTCAAAGACAAAGTCGAGGGCAGATAAAGATGAGTACGAGGGTGAAGGTGAAGACAAAGAAGACGATCACGATCAACAACCGGAGCCAGCACCACTAGTTGTACGCAGAAATCCTACGCGCACCCGTCCGCCATCACTTTATGGCACACATTCAACCCAATGACGCTGATGGTGTATTTTTTATTTACTTATTGCGATGTAAATATAAATGACATCAATAGAAAAATGATCAATTTTTTTGTATTTCTATTACAACTCATATTTGTCTTTGTTAAATTTTAATGTACATTATACGTAAATTTTCATACATAATACTTTACTTGAAGTAGTGCTTAAAGTAACAATTTTTCCACTATATGAATGTTAGTAGACAGTGGAAAATACAATTGAAATGCAAGTTAAAAAGAAAGAACATATTTTGTAAACAAAATCTGGAAGCATTATAATCAATTTTATATCGCTGCAAAAAAAATGAATGCTAGCAACATTGAGGCCCAAATGTACCCTTCAATACGAAACATGTTGCCTTCTTATGCCCTGGCTTTCTACAGTACCCGCATAACCTCTTTTGATTAACCCTCTCCCAAACATCCATATTGGTACATATCCGAAGGGAATTCGGATGACCTTTCAGGATGCGATGCAAGTTTATGTCCAGGGCCAACTCAAATGGCGCGCTGGATACTAGTGGCCACATACTATTATCTGGGACGAGTAGGAATTCAGATCTCCATACGTTGTACATGCATTCCAGTCTTTACATATCATTAATATAAGGTGTGTACTCTATTCGTACATTCACACATGCAGTAATTGCATGTGCGCATAGGAATCGAAGTGCCTGGATTCTCCCACAATCGTAAGTCCATTTTGGTAGGTCAACACGGTATGATGACCCTGACATGTCTTAGTCGAGTCTAGCGTACTCCGTCACATGAAATCTCAGGTTTGGATGCGAGTGACACACTACATATGTAACAGCCCGTTTTTGAGTCAAATCGGAACAGTGGTTTTGGGACCACAAATCTGAAGTCAAAATATTTATTTTATTATTTTAATATTTTAATAAGGTCTATAGCATGATAGAATATTTGTGTGAAAGTTTTATAAAGAAATTTTACTGTTTGAGTGCTTAATTCGGTAAAAAAGACTAAATCGCGTAAAAGGTAAAATGCATGTTCTATTAGTTAAAGGTGTCAAATAGCTTTGGCTTTTAATTATGGAGGCCTTAAATGGTAATTAAACCATTTAGAAGGTTAGTGGACATTTATTTACATAGTTTATGTGAAATAATAATGTTTTATTATAGGTTATTAAGGTAATTGTTAAATAAAGATTAGTAAAATAAAATTAAAAAACAAATGAAAGGCTTCCATTATCATCATCTAACCAAAATTGAAGAAGAAAAATAGGTTTCTTCATTCGGCAATCTTAAATTCTTCAATTAGGTATGTATTTTGACTCGTTTTTAATAATTTCTATGTTTTTGTGATCGTTGCAACTAGTACTAGCTAGCCTAGGAACTAATTTGCAAAACTGTTAAAGATTTGGAATGTTTCCATTGATAAATATGTATGATTTTTTATGTTTAATGATATATTATGAACATTTGATGTTAGTTAAACAAGTTTTGTTAAGTGATTTTTGGTGAAAATGCAAATTAGGGGCTAAATTGTGAAATGTGAGAAATGTGTGGTTAAAATATGAAATAAATTAGAAATATGGGCTAATATGGACACTAGTGAAATTTGGCTATCATGAAGTTGGATTAAATTGCATGAATTTGTGATTTTATGCAACAAGGACTAAATTGTAAAAAATGTGAAAGTTTAGGGGTAAAAGGGTAAATATGCTTTAAAGTATGTTTTGGACTAAATTGAATGAATTGATGATTGAATAAGTTAATTTTGAATACATTTAGATCAAGAAAAGCGGAATTCAGATCTGGATCGGGGAAAAACTAAAGTGATCGACTAAACGACTCGATTCACCGTTTTAGCATCCGAGGTAAGTTCGTATGCAATAAGCATTGTTATAATTATGCTTTTTAATGCTTTGATATTGCATAAATTCTATATACGGGACTACATTTATGTTCGACGACAAATCGGCTAAATAAGGCACTTAGTGTGCGATTTGAGATAGCTTCGGCTATGTACGGCACTTAATGTGCGAAACATCAAGTGTGGTACTTAGTGGACGAAACATCAAGTATGGCACTTAGTGTGTGAGACATTGAGTATGGCACTTAGTGTGCGAGATATCGAGTATTCAACGGCATTCCGTGTAAGTATGAACTTGTTATGGATTAGTATAGGTATGTATATGTATATTATGAGATTAAAATCGAAGAAGTTACAAAGTTTGAATATAAGCTTATGAATAAGCATATGAAAGGTTTGCTAGTAATCTTGAATTTCATGATAATATGTTTAGATTGATGATTTGTGTTTTATGAATTGTTGAGTATATTTAGTACGAACTTACTAAGCTTTATAGCTTACCTTGTTTGTTTTTCTCGTGTTTTATAGTGATTTCAAAGCTAGCTCGGATTCAGGGATCGTCAGAGACTACGTCACACTATCCAACCATCTAATTGGTACTTTTGAGTTGTGTATATATGGTATATTGCATGTATAGGCTTGAGTCATTTTGGTTATGTTTTGAAAGTGAACATTGCCATTTAAGAAGACTTATGAATGGTTATGTTTTGTTTATATTTATAGCCATGAGATTTGGCTTAATTTGGCTAGTTTGATTATGTATATATAAGTGTGCTTATGGCTTATATTATGAGGGTTGTGGAATTGGTATTATGCTTGTGAAATGGAACAAATTGATGTATGTTTGGTAAATGTTTTTAGATATGAGCTAATGTCATTTTATAAAGTGTATAATGTTACTTGGAAATGGTTGATAAATTGATGATGATTGTGATTGAAGTTTAGGCTAAGAAATGTTAGATGAAATGGTAAGAATTATGGTTGATTTGGTTGTTCTGGATTGCCTATTTTGCTTTGTTTTTGTGCCATATGTAAAGGTGAAGGTGTGTACCAAATGGGGTGGCAAAATGGCTTCGTAAATAGCCTTTTTTGTCCACACGGGCGTGTGTCTCAGCCGTGTGTGACACACGGTCAAGTTACACAGCCATGTGTCTCCTGTTGTTGAAATTAAATTGAAGTTAGTATGCTCCACACGGTCTCACACACGGGCGTGTGACTGGCCGTGTGGTACAAGTCAGTATACCCCCTAATTGGCACATGGCCTAGCACACGGGCGTGTGACTTGGCCATGTTGCATAAGTCAGTATACCCTACAGTTTTGGCACGGCCTAACACACGGCCTAGCACACAGGCATGTGTGGCCACTTCGAACGGTACACGGGCAAGACACACGGGCGTGTGGTCGGTTGTGTGACCCAAGTCAGTATGTATGCCCTGTTTTCACACGGCCTGAGACACGGGCGTGTCTACTAGCCGTGTGAGGCACACGGCCTGTTCACACGGGCGTTTGACCCTTGTTTACATGAAAAATTTCTAAGTTTCTAGAATTTTTGTATGATATCGGTTTAGTCCCATATCATTTCTAAAGCATATTTAAGGCTTCGTAGGCTTTTAATAGGGACAATTGAACAATCGTATGTTAAATAGGTTTTTAATTGTTTTGTAAGTTCGGTAATGCTCCGTAACCCTATTTCAGCATTGAATACGGGTGAGAGGTGTTACGTTTATTGGTATCAGAGCTACGGTTTAGTCAATTCTAGGACTAATGTAGCGTGTGAAAGAGTTTAGCTATACATGCCATATATAAACTGTGATAGTGTGATGACTCCTGACGTTTTAAACTGTGTTTTCATATAGTAATGGATCCCAATAGAGCTATAGCTGATGAGGTTGAGAGTAATGTGCCTGCTCTCGCGTAAGGGACAGCGCAGTCTGATTTTAGACCTGTGACGGGTAGCTAGGGAGGAGAGGCTAAAGAAGCCTTTTTCCAAATGATGAATGAGTAGTTCACTCAATATATTCGTACGAACCCGGCTGCTTAACAACCTCCACCCCCTCCTATTCCCCAACCTGTACCTGTAGCTCCTCAAGGAGTTGAGCTTTTAAGATTGAACAAGCCTCCAATAGATAAGATACGTAAACATGGGGCTGAAGAGTTTCGGGCTACTGTTGATGATGATGCAGAAAGAGCTGAGTTCTGGCTCGAAAATACGATTTGAGTATTTGATGAATTGTCTTGTACTCCAGATGAATGTATTAAATGTGTTGTATCTTTGCTGAGAGACATCGCGTACCAATGGTGGAACACGTTGATATCTGTAGTTCTGAAAGAATGGGTTACTTGGGAGTTCTTTCAATCCAAATTCCGAAAGAAATACATCAGTCAAAGATTTCTCGATCAGAAGCATAAAGAATTTCTAGAGTTGAAACAGGGTCGAAAGACTGTAACAGAGTATGAAAGAGAATTTATACGGTTGAGCAAGTATGCTCGAGAATATGTTTCCACTGA
Source organism: Gossypium sturtianum (assembly GCA_025698515.1). Lineage (NCBI taxonomy): Eukaryota > Viridiplantae > Streptophyta > Magnoliopsida > Malvales > Malvaceae > Gossypium > Gossypium sturtianum. The sequence goes on from CM046952.1 coordinate 61,554,121, forward strand.
ATAAATTATGTGCAAGCGATTCGTAGATGGATTGAACGAAGATATAAAACTACTAGTCGGAATTTTAGAGTTGAAAGAATTTGTCGTTCTTGTTGAAAGGGCTTGTAAAGCCGAGGATCTTAGCAAAGAAAAGAGAAAGGCAGATTCAGAAGCTAGAGACTCGAGAAAAATATCGATGAGTAAGCCGTATCAATCTTCATCGAAGAAATCTAGAGACCATTTTAACCGATTGACAGCTTCAGTGGGATATTCTAATCAGGATCGTGGAAAGCAGTATACTAGCCCTAAAGCTCAAACTACATCGGTATCAAGTGTTGGCAATGTGAAAGATGTTAAACCCGAGTGTCAATAGTGTGGAAGACGGCATTTTGGAGAGTGCTGAATGAAAAATAATAATAATAGAGCTTGTTATAGTTGTGGTTCACGAGATCATTTTATCAGAGATTGTCCTGAGCTAAATGAAAAAGATAAATCTCAGAATGCAAGATCGAGCAATACAGCTACTCGAGGGAGGTCACCAAGAAATACAGGAAATGCAAGTGGTAATCGTGGTGCAACGAGAGATTCTACAATGAGATCTGAGGCCAGAGAACCCGCTAGAGCTTACGCTATTCGCGCCCGCGAAGATGCATTATCACCTGATGTCATTACCGGTACATTTTCTCTTTACGACACTAATATTATTGCATTGATTGATCCTGGATCTACTCATTCATATATATGTATGAATTTGGTGTCTAATAAGATTTTTCCTGTCAAGTCTACTAAATTTGTGATTAAACTATCGAACCCCTTATGTAACACCCCAAATTTCTTTAATTCCGGCTTATGTGTTTTTGGAGCACAAAAATATTTGTATGTGTTTCTGAAATTAATTGACACAAATATCTGTCTGCTTTAGTGGTTATGTATTCTGGGTGTGTGTGAAAGGTCCCAAGTTCAAGTCACAACTTGGGTAAATTTTGGCATTTTTATGAATAAAGCTCTCACTGGGGTCGGTAGGCTTTTAAGTTATTATTGGTAAAATGATATTAGAATGGGTCTGCTGGTCTGGTGGTTAAGTGGAGTGTTAGTCTGCAAGAGGTCCTGTATTCGAGTCCCTGCGCGAGTAATGGAATTAATTCTTTTTACTAGGTGCCGTGTAGGTGTCTGAGTAAAATTGGAATTCTGATGATAGTGGGTTGGTGGAGTTAGTGGGGGGAAGTTGATATTTTGGGATTATCAGCAAATATTCTGATTGTTTCCCCAAAAATAATAGTTCCGGTTTCTCTCAAGTTCTTCCAAAATTCTTCCTGTCATTTTTTCTTTTTGCTTCTCTGTCAAATTTTGCCTTCTTCTCCCCTTCCCCTCTCTGCGTTTTTACTTTTTTTTTCATCTCTTTTTCCCCTTTCTCATTCGCTTCGCTTACTCGGTAGGTTTTCATTCCGTCAATATCTTATTGGTTCCATAGTTGTTTTCTGATTGAAAGCTGTTATGGTTCTTTCGGTTTAGGTTAAGAGCAATCATTAATCGGTGCTTCGTTAGGGATTTGAGCCATTAGGGGTTTCGTTTCATTGTCGGTAGGTTTTCCGTCGCTCAAGGGGTGCGTTCCTCATTTCGGGTTTGAGTTAAGTTCGCATTAAAATCGATTAATTCAATGTTTTTTGGTCAATATTTAGGTCCTAGAGTGCTCGGAGTTCGATTTAGCTTCAAACAAAACCAGGTGTGTACCTGGGAACACAGAAAATGAGAATCGACAGAGGCCAAAAAATGATTCTATCGACGCTACACGGTCGTGTGGTAGGCCGTGTGGTAGGCCGTGTGCAAGGCTGTGAGCCACAACACGATCGTGTGATCGACGAGCCAGGCCGTGCGCAAGTGATGCGACCGTGTGAAGGCCGGGCAAGGCCGTGTGCGACACACGGGCTCAACCTATTGGGCCGTGTGGGCCACACAGGCGTGTGGGCCCACACGGGTGGACCACACGGGCGTGTTCTAGGCTAGGCCGTGTGATCCACACGGCTAAGGCCAATTTGGACCGTGTAGGCCGTACGGGCGTGTGGGCCCATACGGGCAGGCCACATGGGCATGTGAGCCCATTTTTCTGAAATGATCTGTAAGGTTGCATGGGTCGCCCAAGTCGACTATGGACCTACTGTAGGGTCGGTAAGCGATACTTAGACCCCTATTTGTGTAATCCGATTATATGATATGAAATCATTACTGAACTGAATGTATGATCCGTTATTTGCATGTTTACATGTCATGTATTGTATGCTGCATTACATTGGGGTGGGTTGATGATATTGGAGGAAGTATCTGAAAGGCTATTAAGCCTGATTATCTGGCAGCTCAGCTACAATTATCTGATTATGTGACGCATTTCGGTACAGCATGGTGTGTAGGGATGGGTGGGTTGATTTTATCCCCACATGGTGTGTAGGGTTGGACGGAGTTGGTGTGTAAAGGCTGGTGGGTAGGACCTTGTTATTCTGTTATGTTCTACATATTATATCTGAGATGGGCTAAGGCCCTAATATATATCTGATTCTGTATCTGATTGGGCTAAGGCCCTAATATATAAATTGTATCTTATTCTGTATCTGAGTGGGCTAAGGTCCACATCAATTCTGTAATGGGCTCAGACCCGAATTGTAAGTATATGAATGTTTTCTGATATTATGTTGTGTGCATGTTTTTTGTGGGGATTACACACTGAGTTTGCAAAAACTCATCCTTTTTCTGTTTAATTTGTTCAGGTAATCCCCAGCATTAGATGGATCGGTGCAGCGGAGGACTTGACGGTGACCACTGCTTTTGCTTCACGATAGATTCACTGTTTTATACTTATTTATGGTTTTGATTATATCTGGGAAAAGTTTTATGTAATTATGGCCATTACAGATTTTTGGTTTAAATTAGGATTTGCAATGTTTTATGGTTTTTATTGCTAGAAGTAGGAAAGCGCGGGTTTTCAAAAGAAACAAATGTTTTACCAAAACACCACGATTACGCAAACTGTTTTTAAAAGCTTTCGCGAAGTAAAAATGTTTTGGAAAACGGACAGCGTTTTGGAAACGAATGACACTAATTGGAATTAACATAAAATAATGAAAAACACTTAAAAAGGAGAAATGGTTTGAGCATGGCTACGGTTTCAAAAGCACTATCATGTGACATCGCCAGATTCGGCCATAACGTCTAGGCCGGGTTTGGGGTGTTACACCTTAGGCAAGTATGTTCTAGTTTATAAAGTTTGCAAGAACTGTCCTTTAATGACTCGAGGTTACTGTTTTCCGGCTGACTTGATGCTTTTTCCATTTGAGGAGTTCGATGTAATTCTGGGAATGGATTGGTTGACTTTGCATGATACTGTTGTGAAATGTAGACGAAAGACTATAGAACTGAAATGTCAGAATAATGAATTTCTTCGGATTGAATCTGATGAGTTGGGTGGTTTACCAATAGTGATTTCATCGATGACAGCTCAGAGGTATGTGAGAAAAAGTTGCGAAGCTTATCTCGCTTATGTTTTAGATATAAAAGTGTCTGAAAAGAAGGTTGAATCAGTGCCAGTCATTTGTGAATATCCGGATGTATTTCCTGAAGAATTACCGGGATTGCCACCAATTAGAGAGGTTGATTTTGGTATTGAATTAGTACCGGGGACAACGCCAATATCAATAGCTCCGTACAGAATGGCTCCGACAGAGTTAAAAGAGTTGAAAGCTCAGTTACAAGAGTTAACGGATAGAGGTTTTGCACGACCTAGTTTTTCGCCCTGGGGTGCGCCTGTATTGTTCGTAAAGAAGAAAGACGGGTCAATGAGAATGTGTATAGACTATTGTCAGCTCAACAAAGTTACGATAAAGAATAAGTATCCGTTGCCGAGAATAGATGATTTGTTTGATCAGTTGAAAGGTGCAACACTGTTTTCAAAGATTGACTTGAGATCGGGTTATTATCAGTTGTGAGTAAAAGACTCAGATGTACCGAAAATTGCATTCAGAACGAGGTACGGACATTATGAATTCCTTGTTATGCCTTTTGGACTGACAAATGCTCCTGCCATTTTTATGGATTTGATGAATCAGATTTTTAGACCGTATTTAGACAGATTTGTTGTTATGTTCATTGATGACATTCTGATTTATTCACAAGATGAGTTTGAGCATGCTGAGCATTTGAGGATTGTATTGTAAACCTTGAGAGATAAGCAACTGTATGCTAAATTCAGCAAATGTGATTTCTAGCTCTGGGAAGTTGGATTTTAGGGACATATAGTCTCGGCGGATGGTATTCGAGTTGATCCGAGCAAGATTTCTGCAGTTATTGATTGGAAACCACCTAGAAATGTATTCGAGGTTAGAAGTTTTCTGGGATTGGCTGTTACTATCGACGCTTTGTTAAAGGGTTCTCGATGATTGTTAAGCCGATGACCAGATTATTACACAAAGATGTGAAGTTTGAATGGTCCAAAAAATGTCAACAAAGTTTCAATTAATTGAAAGCATTATTGACAGAGGCATCGGTGTTAGTTCAGCCTGAGTCGGGTAAAGAATTCGTAATTTTTAGTGATGCATCGTTAAATGGCCTGGGTTGTGTTTTGATGCAGGAAGGCAAACTTGTAGCTTATGCCTCGAGACAGTTGAAATCGCACGAAAAGAATTATCCAACGCACGATCTAGAGTTAGCCGCGATAGTGTTCACATTGAAAATTTGGCTTCATTATTTGTTTGGTGATAAATGCCATGTTTATACCGATCACAAAATTTTGAAATATCTGATGACTCAGAAATATTTGAATCTGCGACAGCGAAGATGGTTAGAATTGCTAAAAGACTATGAATTAGTGATTGACTATCATCCGGGGAAAGCTAATGTAGTTGCTGATGCTTTGAGCCGAAAGTCCTTATTTGCTTTACGTGCTTTGAACACACAATTAGCTTTGTCTAATAACGGTTCGATAGTAGCCGAGTTGAAAGTGAGACCATTATTTCTTCAGCAGATTTGTTAGGCTCAAAAAGTTGACAATGAATTACAAGCAAAACGAGCTCAGTGTGAGTCGACTTCTGATTCAGAGTTTCGAATAGGGCCTGATGACTGTTTGATGTTTCGTGATAGAATATGTGTACCAAGAAATTCTGAGCTCATTTAGAAGATTCTAAACGAAGCACACAGTAGTTGTTTATCAGTACATCCGGGAAGCACGAAAATGTATAACGATTTGAAACAGCTTTATTAGTGGCACGGCATGAAACGTGATATCTCAGAATTTGTTTCGAAATGTTTGATTTGTCAGTAAGTTAAAGCTGAGCATCAAGTGCCGTCAGGTTTATTACAGCCTATTATGATACCTAAGTGGAAGTGGGATAGAGTAACAATGGATTTCATATCGGGTTTGCCCTTATCTCCGAAAAAGAAAGATGCGATCTGGGTTGTTGTTGACAGATTGACGAAATCAGCTCATTTTATTCCAGTACGTACAGATTTTTCGCTTAATAAATTAGTTGAGTTGTATATTTCCAAAATTGTGAGATTACATGGTGTTCCCCTATCTATTATTTCGGATAGAGATCCAAGATTTACATCGAGATTTTGGAAGAAATTATAAGAAGCTTTGGGCACTAAAATGCATTTTAGCACTGCGTTTCATCCACAAACGGATGGTCAATCCAAGCGAGTTATTCAGATACTTGAGGATATGTTGTGTTGTTGCATTCTTGAGTTTGAAGGTAGCTGGAAGAAATATCTACCGCTGTTTGAATTTGCTTACAATAATAGTTTCCAATAGAATATTAAAATGGCGTCGTACGAGGCTCTATATGGTAATAAATGTCGAACACCATTGTACTGGACTGAGCTTAGTGAGAAAAGGATTCACGGGATTGATCTGATCAGAGAGACTAAAGAAAAAGTGAAAGTAATTCGCGATAGTTTGAAAGCAGCTTCGGATTGACAGAAATCATACACAGACTTGAAACGAAAAGATATTGAGTTTCAGATCAGGGAAAAAGTGTTTTTGAAAGTGTCGCCATGGAAAAAGATATTACGGTTTGGTCGGAAAGGGAAATTGAGCCCGCGATTCATCGGACCGTATGAGATTACTGAGCGAATTGGACCAGTGGCATATCGACTATCTTTACCGTCTGAGTTAGAGAAAATACATAATGTTTTTCATGTGTCGATGCTTCGACGATACCGATCCGACCCTTCACATCTCATTTCCCCGATAGAGGTTAAAATTTAGTCTGATATGTCATATGTTGAAGAACCAATTCGAATTTTAGCTCATGAGATCAAAGAACTGAGAAATAAGAGAATCGCATTAGTAAAAGTATTATGACATCGACACGATGTTGAAGAAGCTACGTGGGAAACTGAGAAAGCTATACGAAAACAGTACCCAAACCTATTCACTGGCAAGATTTTCGGGGACGAAAATCCCTAAGGGGGGAGAGTTGTAACAACCCATTTTTTAGTCAAATTGAAACAGTGGTTTCGGGACCACAAATCCGAAGTCAAAATATTTATTTTATTATTTTAATAAGGTCTACAGCATGATAGAATTTTTGTGTGAAAGTTTCGTAAAGAAATTTTACTGTTTGAGTGCTTAATTCGGTAAAAATGACTAAATCGCGTAAAAGGTAAAATGCTTGTTCTATTAGTTAAAGGTGTCAAATAGCTTTGGCTTTTAATTATAGAGGCCTTAAATGGTAATTAAACCATTTCAAAGGTTAGTGGACATTTATGTACATAGTTTATGTGAAATAATAATGTTATATTAAAGGTTATTAAGGTAATTGTTAAATAAAGATTAGTAAAATAAAATAAAAAACAAATGAAAGGCTTCCGTTATCATCATCTAACCGAAATTGAAGAAGAACAAGAACAAAAATAGAGTTCTTCATTCGGAAATCTTAAATTCTTCAATTAGGTATGTATTTTGACTCGTTTTTAATGATTTCTATGTTTTTGTGATCGTTGCAACTAGTACTAGCAAGCCCAAGGACTAATTTGCAAAAATGTTAAAGATTTGGAATGTTGCCATTGATGAATATGTATGATTTTTGATGTTTACTGATAGATTTTGAACATTTGATATTAGTTAAACAAGTTTTGTTAAGTGATTTTTGGTGAAAATGCAAATTAGGGGCTAAATTGTGAAATGTGAGAAATATGTGGTTAAAATGTGAAATAAATTAGAAATATGGGCTAATATGGAGACTAGTGAAATTCGGCTATCATGAAATTGAATTAAATTTGTAACACCCCAAACCCGGCCCACGAGCCATGGCCGAATTTAGAATGCCACTGCGGAAAACGTTTGAAAAATATTTTGACTTAGAGTGAAAACATAAAAAAAAAGGTATTGTCTTTAATAAAACATTGTATATTTATAAATCCAAATAAAATCAAGTTGTTACAAATCCTTCGATTTGTAATTTTAACATATATCTTTAAGATATGAGTTGCTAAAAATAAAACATATCCAAATAATAAAAATAGTTAATCCACTTTAAAACATAATAATAAACTTCAAAACCTTTAAATGGCCCTTATTACAATAACCAAATATTCGCAAATTCTGAAAATATATATATATAATATAAAATAAGGAAAATAACTTCTGCATGGGCCACCTCGTATCCACTCCAACTCGGTCCAAGCTTTATGCATTACCTGTAAGGTTTGAGAAAAATTGGGTGAGTCACACACTCATGCATAGTTATTACACATGTCCCCACATATGGGCTTGGCCCATATCCACACAAATCCACATACAAAATTATGCAAAATGAAGCCCAACCCAACCTAGTTCCATCCATTACACCAACCTTGGCACACCGCCGCCCAAGGCCGTGGCTAATCCACCGATCACCTAAGTGATCCCACATAACTTACCTCTACAGACTTGTCGCTCAAGGCCGTGGCTAAGCCACCGGTCACATAAGTGATCCCACATATCAATTAATCCACGGTGATGCACACAGCTATCAACCGCCGAGATGGGCACCTAGCCAACACCTCCATTGATGAAGCACATAGCTAACATCAAGCGCCAATGTAGCACAAGGCTAACATCGGACCACGTACATAAAGTACACCCTTTCCTTCGATAGTCACATCCCAAGTCTCATGCATATATATATGTGTATCATGGCAACATATCACTTGAACAATAATGCATCACATGCCATCACATTTCATATATTCATCAATGATCATTTAATATCGTAATTCATCGACCGAGTATTCGATCACCCACCATGTATTCACAATCTTAGCCCTTAATTCGGCTACCATTAACATCAAATCACATATACATAAATATAACACATATACACAATCAAGAGACAAGGTCATGATAACTACGCACTGCTTTGGCACGCTTTACTCAATCCCAAACTCTCTTATTCCAAATGATTTGTTCCTAAGAACCAAAGTCAGAAATCGGTCATCACTTAAACTCATACAATGGCCTATGGCCGAATACTACAAATCACCTACTTTGCTTAACTAAATCCCGAATCACCACATAACACTTACCTTGATGAATTAAATTCTTACAATCCACCTTAAGGCTCCTTACCGTTGGCTACACAAAAGAAACACAATATTATGACTCTACATACATTTGGCCAAAAATAATACTAAAAGGAAGTAGAAGATTCGGCTATGGTGAAGAATTAGGAGAGAATAATGTTGAAAGTCTCTTGTGGAAAACAAAGAGGAAAAGAAGAATAGAAATGAGGAGTTTGGGTTTCGGGTTCTCAAGAATAGAAGATGAATCAAGGAAGAACTTTGAGTCAAAGTGTGTTCGGCAATAAGGGAAAAAGAGAAGAAATGGTCTTTGATGGTTTTGTAGTTTCGGGCCACAAAAAAAAAGAAGAAGAAGGAATGGACTTGAGGGGAGAAAGAACAACTAAAAACCAAAATGGTCAAAACTCAAATGGCCAAAAGAAAAGAAAATGGTTACCTTTTGGCCAAAATACATTCGGCTAAGAGGAGAAAAAGATTAGAGAGAAACACAAAATAGCCAAAAGAAAGATGTGCTCATCTAGCACTTAATTCTACCAAAAACTAGCACCATACCATACCAAAAGCTAACCAAAAATTTCAGCCATCCCCCCTAGCCCCTAATACCGTCCAAGTTCATGAACTCCAAAGCCAAAGTTTTCCACACAAAACTTTCCATAGCAATAACCTTACATTATGCCTTGTGTTCCCTCATCATTCCTTAATCAAAAATAATTCTTTTCCCCAAATTCAAGCTTACCTAAACTACTAACTATCTTGCCATAAAAATTAGTCCTCCTTATCCATAATGCCGTCCACATTCATGGACAAGTTGGTCATGCCAAACTTTCCAAAACCTCATCCCTTAATCCAAGCCTTATGTCCCCTTATCATACCATAACACCTTGATACCATACCATAAATAAGCACTTGCCTTATTCCTTAGTCTACTATCCATAAATGATAAAGTCCAACCTTATCTTAATTAGAGTTGACCAACACATGCCATACAATGCAAAAATAAAAGTCACCTTATTGTCATCCATGGATTCGAACCTCTTCCTCATACAATTACTCATGTGCCAACACCACTTTACTACTTGCTCACTTATGCTAACATTAAACACTTAAATTAACTTAAGCATCATAATCACTTGATCCACTTCACTAAATTCTCCATACTAAAAATTATTCTAAACTAATTAATTCCAAGCCTTCACAAGACTATATTAAGCACACAATAAAATCATACCCGAATTAACTCAAGCAACAATATGATACTCAAATTTTTCCTAAAGCCCAAGGCCCAATCGGCCCAATCCTATTAAGCCCAATTTCAGGATATTACAATTCTACCCTCCTAAAAAAATAATTTCGTCCTCGAAATTACTTACTAACGAACAATCGTACATCCTATCTCACCACACTATGCTCTTGCTGCAAGCACTCGATCTTAATAAAACCAATATACTTTCTAAGTACAATCTCAAGTTCACACTCAAGGTTCTAGATACTTCACTAGCGATGGTTCCGACACAGCCATTTTGCTTCTACCGCGTCCACTACAACCACGTCCCCTAGAACTCATATCTAACATCGCGATTTAATCTGATTAAGAAGTTTTATGCATTAATACTTTTGTTCCACTTGTTTATGCGCGAACTATTTTATGAAACAAAGTTTTCGTGTTGTTCTTTCGATCAATCAAAATTTCTAGTTCAAGTTCACTATTCTAATTCGTGAGAATCACACTCACATTCATCCACAACATTCAACACATCATTATAGGTATTTCTGACCATTCCGACCTGTGGGTAATTTTGTCATTTTTCCTACAAGGGTATTTTCGTAATAAATCGAGGTCAACTCGAAAATAATCTTTACAAATCAAAGGCATTCCAAAATATACAAATCTCAAGTTATTTTGAAAATTCTTCCAAATCAATGGTATTGCAAAAATTTGTAAATCGGGGTTATTTTGTAAATTTTCCAAATCAAGGTATCTTAGCATTTTGCAAAACAGGGGTTTTGGTATTTTGTAAAGTAAGAATATTTTTATAAAAGTCAAGGGTAACATGGTAATTTTATAAACCAGGGGCATTTTCGTAATTTTACCTCTCAGGGGTATTTTAGTAAGTTTGCAAATCGAGTGTATTTCGGAAAATTCTCAAGTCTAAAAGGATTTTATAAATCAGAGGGGTAATTTGGTAAATTTAAAACTAAGATCTTTATAAAACAGTATGGCTAGTCCCTTTCGGGTTTTAGTTATCGAGTTTAGCCCGTGAATAGGTCCTCTTGGTTAGGGTGAACCGTAGCTACGCACCAGGTAGGATTCGAGTAAAGAGGAGGTGAGTCACTCGGACTGCTTAAATACCAAGCTCTTACTGAATCCACTCCTAGACATGCGCACAATGGTTGCCACACCCTAGCTCGGCGACTTAGTCACAGGTTTGTTCAATTGTTCTTTAAGTCTTATGCATGTGTTTGAGTGCACTAGCCCTACGGTCCAATAGTCCTAATATTCTAATCTACGAGCCCAAATAAGCCCATAACATTCACATATATAAATCACTTCAATAGTCAGAGGTACTTACCTGGTGGACTTCGGGTTGGAGATAAGGTGCCATGCCAGAATACCTGAAATAAAAGTCCATATTTTGAAAAGCCCATTTTGAAAACTGTTTTTGGACCCAAAATCCACAAAGCCGAGTTTTGAACCAGGCTCTGATACCAAACTGTAACACCCCAAACCCGGCCCACGAGCCACGGCCGAATTTAGAATGCCACTGCGAAAAACGTTTGAAAAATATTTTGACTTAGAGTGAAAACATAAAAAAAAAAGGTATTGTCTTTAATAAAACATTGTATATTTATAAATCCAAATAAAATCAAGTTGTTACAAATCCTTCGATTTGTAATTTTAACATATATCTTTAAGATATGAGTTGCTAAAAATAAAACATATCCAAATAATAAAAATAGTCAATCCACTTTAAAACATAATAATAAACTTCAAAACCTTTAAATGGCCCTTATTACAATAACCAAATATTCGCAAATTCTGAAAAATATATATAATATAAAATAAGGAAAATAACTTCTCATGGGCCACCTCGTATCCACTCCAACTCGGTCCAAGCTTTATGCATCATCTGTAAGGTTTGAGAAAATTGGGTGAGTCACACACAGACTCGGCATATAGTTATTACACATGTCCCCACATATGGGCTTGGCCCATATCCACACATCCACATACAAAATTATGCAAAATGAAGCCCAACCCAACCTAGTTCCATCCATTACACCAACCTCGCACCTGCCGCCCAAGGCCGTGGCTAATCCACCGATCACCTAAGTGATCCCACATAACTTACCTCTAGGACTTGTCGCTCAAGGCCGTGGCTAAGCCACCGGTCACATAAGTGATCCCACATATCAATTAATCCACGGTGATGCACACACTATCAACCGCCGAGATGGGCACCTAGCCAACACCTCCCTTGATGAAGCACATAGCTAACATCAAGCGCCAATGTAGCACAAGGCTAACATCGGACCACGCATATAAAGTACACCCTTTCCTTCGATAGTCACATCCCAAGTCCCATGCATATATATATGTGTATCATGGCAACATATCACTTGAACAATAATGCATCACATGCCATCACATTTCATATATTCATCAATGATCATTTAATATCGTAATTCATCGACTGAGTATTCGATCACCCACCACGGGTATTCACAATCTTAGCCCTTAATTCGGCTACCATTAACATCAAATCACATATACATAAATATAACACATACACACAATCAAGAGACAAGGTCGATAACTACGCACTGCTGGCTTTACGCTTTACTCAATCCCGAAACTCTCTTATTCCAAATCGATTTGTTCCTAAGAACCAAAGTCGAAATCGGTCATCACTTAAACTCATACAATGGCCTATGGCCGAATACTACAAATCACCTACTTTGCTTAACTAAATCCCGAATCACCACATAACACTTACCTTGATGAATTAAATTCTTACAATCCACCTTAAGGCTCCTTACCAGGCTACACAAAAGAAACACAATATTATGACTCTACATACATTTGGCCAAAAATAATACTAAAAGGAAGTAGAAGATTCGGCTATGGTGAAGAATTAGGAGAGAATAATGTTGAAAGTCTCTTGTGGAAAACAAAGAGGAAAAGAAGAATAGAAATGAGGAGTTTGGGTTTCTGGTTCTCAAGAATAGAAGATGAATCAAGGAAGAACTTTGAGTCAAAGTGTGTTCTGCAATAAGGGAAAAGAGAAGAAATGGTCTTTGATGGTTTTGTAGTTTCGGTCACAAAAAAAAAGAAGAGAAGAAGGAATGGACTTGAGGGGAGAAAGAACAACTAAAAACCAAAATGGTCAAAACTCAAATGGCCAAAAGAAAAGAAAATGGTTACCTTTTGGCCAAAATACATTCGGCTAAGAGGAGAAAAAGATTAGAGAGAAACACAAAATAGCCAAAAGAAAGATGTGCTCATCTAGCACTTAATTCTACCAAAAACTAGCACCATACCATACCAAAAGCTAACCAAAAATTTCAGCCATCCCCCCTAGCCCCTAATACCGCCCAAGTTCATGAACTCCAAAGCCAAAGTTTTCCACACAAAACTTTCCATAGCAATAACCTTACATTATGCCTTGTGTTCCCTCATCATTCCTTAATCAAAAATAATTCTTTTCCCCAAATTCAAGCTTACCTAAACTACTAACTATCTTGCCATAAAAATTAGTCCTCCTTATCCATAATGCCGTCCACATTCATGGACAAGTTGGTCATGCCAAACTTTCCAAAACCTCATCCCTTAATCCAAGCCTTATGTCCCCTTATCATACCATAACACCTTGATACCATACCATAAATAAGCACTTGCCTTATTCCTTAGTCTACTATCCATAAATGATAAAGTCCAACCTTATCTTAATTAGAGTTGACCAACACATGCCATACAATGCAAAAATAAAAGTCACCTTATTGTCATCCATGGGATTCGAACCTCTTCCCTCATACAATTACTCATGTGCCAACACCACTTTACTACTTGCTCACTTATGCTAACATTAAACACTTAAATTAACTTAAGCATCATAATCACTTAATCCACTTCACTAAATTCTCCATACTAAAAATTATTCTAAACCAATTAATTCCAAGCCTTCACAAGACTATATTAAGCACACAATAAAATCATACCTGAATTAACTCAAGCAACAATATGATACTCAAATTTTTCCTAAAGCCCAAGGCCCAATCGGCCCAATCCTATTAAGCCCAATTTCAGGATATTACAAAATTGCATGAATTTGTGATTTTATACAACAAGGACTAAATTGTGAAAAATGTGAAAGTTTAGGGGTAAAAGGGTAAATATGCTTTAAAGTATGTTTTGGACTAAATTGAATGAATAGATGATTGAATAAGTTAATTTTGAATACATTTAGATCAAGAAAAGTGGAATTCAGATCTAGATCGGGGAAAAACTAAAGTGATTGACTAAACGACTCGATTCACCATTTTAGCATCCGAGGTAAGTTTGTATACAATAAGCATTGTTATAATTATGCTTTATAATGCTTTGATATTGCATAAATTGTATATATGAGACTAAATTTATGTTCTATGACAAATCGGCTAAATAAGGCACTTAGTGTGAGATTTGAGATAGCTTCGGTTATATACAGCACTTAGTGTGCGAAACATCGAGTATGACACTTAGTGTGCGAGACATCAAGTATGGCACTTAGTGTGCGAGATATCGAGTATTCAACGGCATTCCGTGTAAGTATGAACTTGTTATGGATTAGTACAGGTATGTATATGTATATTATGTGATTAAAATCGAAGAAGTTACAAAGTTTGAATATAAGCTTATGAATAAGCATATGAAAGGTTTGCTAGTAATCTTGAATTTCATGATAATATGTTTAGATTGATGATTTGTGTTTTATGAATTGTTGGGTATATTTAGTATGAACTTACTAAGCTTTGTATCTTACCTTGTTTGTTTTTCTCGTGTTTTATAGTGATTTTAAAGCTAGCTCAGATTCGGGGATCGTCAGAGACTACGTCACACTATCCAACCATCTAATTGGTACTTTTGAGTTGTGTATATATGGTATATGGCATGTATAGGCTTGAGTCATTTTGGTTATATTTTGAAAGTGAACATTTCCATTTGAGAAGACTTATGAATGGTTATGTTTTGTTTATATTTATAGCCATGAGATTTGGCTTAATTTGGCTTGTTTGATTATGTATATATAAGTGTGCTTATGGCTTATATTATGAGGGTTGTGGAATTGGTATTATGCTTGTGAAATGGAACAAATTGATGTATGTTTGGTAAACGTTTTTATATATGAGCTAATGTCATTTTGTAAAGTGTTTAATGTTACTTGGAAATGGTTGATAAATTGATTATTATTATGATTGAAGTTTAGGCTAAGAAATTTTAGATGAAATGGTAAAAATTATGGTTGATTTGGTTGTTCTGGATTGCCTATTTTGCTTTGTTTTTGTGCCATATGTGTAGGTGAAGGTGTGTACCAAATGGGGTGGCAAAATGGCTTTGTAAATAGCCTATTTTTGTCCACTCGGGTAGAGACACGGGCGTGTGTCTCAGCCGTGTTTGACACACGGTCAAGTTACATGGTCGTGTATCCCCTGATGTTGAAATTAATTTGAAGTCAGTATGCTCCACACGGTCTCACACACGGGCGTGTGACTGGCCGTGTGGTACAAGTCAGTATACCCCCTAATTGGCACACGGGCGTGTGACTTAGCCGTGTTGCATAAGTCAGTATACCCTACAGTTTTGGCACGACCTAACACACGGCCTGGCACAGAGGCATGTGTGGCCACTTCGAAGGGTACACGGGCGTGTGATCGGTCATGTGACCCAAGTTAGTATGTATGCCCTATTTTCACACGGACTGAGACACGCGCGTGTCTACTAGCCGTGTGAGGCACACGGCCTGTTCACACGGGCGTGTGACCCTTGTTTACATGAAAAAATTCTAAGTTCCAGAATTTTTGTATGATATCGGTTTAGTCCCAAATCATTTCTAAAGCATGTTTAAGGCCTCATAGGCTCTTAATAGGCACATTTTGTTGAGATTGAATGATGAATGATTGAATTGAATAACCGTATGTTAAATAGTTGTTTAATTGTTTCGTAAGTCTGGTAATGCTTCGTAACCCTATTTCGGCGTTGAAAATGGGTGAGATGTGTTACAACATACATAGTGTTTACTCTCTCTGCATTTTGTCTAATTTCTTTCATGACATCCTCGTACCAAACGTGATAATCTGCTACTTGTCCAACATATGTCGCCACCCGCTTTCATGACATCTTCGCACTGGTGTTGTTGATGGTGCACAACTTATCCAACATTTCATTGAAACGATGTTGGACGAGCTAGTACACTCCCAAGAAAATTATACTTATGAATGCAAACAATATACTCCATATATGGCTTAGCATGATTACAGATAAAATGGAAACTACATACGATCTCACTCACTTCCCGAAGGCCATTTTAAGTGGTAGTTTGAATCGACATGCCTTAAACAGTACCTATGATGGGTGTGATCCCAAAGGCTACCCTGCTTCTCAATAACAGACAAGATCTCGATTCCCCTATCGGATATGACACATATGTCGAACTACGGGCAAACACGATGGTGCAATCAACAAAGGAAGAAATCCCAGTCATCTGTATTTTCGGAGGCAATTATTACAAATGCTATCGATAGAATCTTCCTATTACCATCTTGAGAAATGACTATCAACAATTGATGTTGGTACCTCCCGTATAGCCAGGTGCCATCAATTTGCACAAACGGCTTGTAGTGTTAGAAAGCTTCTTTGCATTGATCGAAGGTCCAAATGAATCAGTGGAATACTCTTTTCCTAGGGCCCAGACGATCTCAGATGCAGTATTTGACACGTATCAGTGCATTACCTGACACCATTGCCATAAATCATTTTACGACCTGTCCCAGCCATGATGCAACTTATCCATTGCCTTTTGTTTTGCGAACCATGCTTTGTAGTACAATGGAGTGTAATCGTGCTGGCTACGAATGTTGGCAATCAACACTAGGAAAGAGATCCTGAAACATGCCTTCACTATAGGTAGAATAATTTCAAATATCATGTCGGCGTCTAGCCTCGGATGATCCGGACTTACACCTGCAAACTACGAATTAAAGTTACATTATTGGAAAAACAAAGACCCACAGGTCGCGTTATGTTAGAATATCGGGTGATCACATTGCGCACCTGTTACAACAAAAGTATGTCGACTGAAATACTTCTTTATCATCCATAAGCCCAATTTTCTTCTGAAAAGATGTCATGATTTTCCATTTGCACCTCTCGTAGCATATTGTGCACTTTTCCTCAAATTTCTCCGAACGTGATTTTGTGACGTGATAGTTCATGTCATTTTTAAAGCTGTCCGCTTCAGTAAAACAAGAAAAGCATCTTTGTTGGGGTATTCCATGCCAACTTTCAATACCCAGACATCTGACGATGAGCTTGCATGGCCAAGTGTTCTACGCAGTAGCTGTCAAAACTCTAAGCCACCCTTGACGGAGAGGTCAATGTTGGTCATGTGGGGTGGAGGTTCATATGCCCTGAATTGTGGATCTGGATTCGAAGTATTGTCCAAACTTTCATCGTTAGAACCACAAGGTTCTGGCTCAATTGGAACCTGCTTTGGTTCAGAAAAAAAGTGCTACTTCTGAACCATCCGGACCAGACTATAGGATTGGATCGGGGTCTGAATCTGATTCGTCAACTACATTCGCTGCCCCTTCTTCCTCGACTGCATCTTTTTCCTCATTTGTGCCTTCATTGTCATCTTCAACCAAATGGTTCATTGTATCTTTGCCAGACTCAATCGTAAGGAGTAAGTCAATGATTTTTCTACACCCCATGTGCCCGACAAAATCTACACCGGATTGCGAACCAGTGTAGGTTGATGGCCTCTCGATATAAGTGCTTCCACCCCAGGACATCAATCCATTGAAGTTGAAATCAAATGCATTAATTGAATGTCGTGCTCGGATGCCGAGGTTCAGGTTACACTCATACCCCGACTGATAGTGGCCGCTGAAGTTTAAATTGGTGTCGGAAATTTCAGAATGTCTTGTAACAAACCAGTGAACCCACCGCACAACTGTGTAGTAGGGCTTCCTATTCAACTTTGATTCCAACATTAGTTGCAACAGTGGCTAAAGATGAACCAGCTCCATCAGCCACGATAAAATCGATATATAACTTAATTACTGCATTTTCGCTTGATCAGTGAGATGATATGACCGTCTCTAGCTTGAGCTCGCCTTTCACATCAAATAGCTCATACTTAAAGGGGTCAACCAATGCCAAATATCTATATTACAAGCTCGAAATTCTTCCTCAGCTTGAACTCCTGACTTTCCTCCTGATTCTAGTCCATAGCTCACGCAATTAAATGGTACAGTTGAAAGTCAATTCCATGGACCGGGCTCCTACAAATACGACCTCAGCTTCTTATTATAGATTTGATCGTCATAGTAAATGACATATTTCACTCGTTGACTCATTTTAATTTAAAATGAATTGGATATTTAGAGCAAAAAATTATTCAGACGATTATCCAAAGAAATGCAGATGACTCTCACAAATCAACACTTTGATGTTTGATATAAATTTGTTGCGTGCCTAAGTTCTGAATATTTTGGTACTTTAATAGAAAAATAGAATAGAGGGAATGTATGCTTCAAAATTCATTTTTCAAGATGCATTTTTGTTGAATAATGATAATGAAACGCTTTTCGATGCTCGAAAATACATTTCACAGATCAAATGATTTCATCAGACGCGTGCTTCAAAGAGTATTCAGTACCTCAAAACATGCTTCAGATTTTACCTGGGATTCTTGGGTTTAGGTACTTTTTCTCAGACTTTATGAAAATGTTAGTGAAAACTCGTCCAGCTGGGTGAGCTTGATATAAAATCAGGTTTGGAAAACGCAATAGAAAATAAATTTAGGGAAAAACCAGAGTTTTAATTTTTTTCCAAAACTAAAACTTGGTTGTGATATCTAAAGTAATAAACACTAAATCAAAATTGTACATTTTTTATTCGTATAGGATGAACTCTTCGACCGAGTAGTCTTCTCTGCTATCCTCAAGCTCACGTCTGACGAGTGTGGGCTTGCTTCAAATCAGAAAATTTTTCACAAAAATTACCAGTAGGGTAATTTTGTAATTTCTCTAACCTTTTGGGCCAAGTTGTAAATAAAAAATATCTTTAGAAATTTTCTGAAATAATCTCTTTAGAGAATTTTCTCTCTACAACTTTCTTTTGAATTCAAGTGTGTGAAATAATGATCCAATGCTATCTTTATTGTAACACCCCAGAATTTGGGGTTAGAAGTTTCAAGGTTTGTAGTTAGGGTCAGTGAATAGGTCGAGCAGTTGTTTTTAATTCTATGTTTTAATGTCAGAATGAGTCTGCTGGTTCGGGGGTGGGGAGTGTGTTAGTTTACCTTTAGGTTTCGGGTTCGAGTCATCATGTGTGTTTTGAGAAATTATTTTATTCTATTTTTTTTAAGTTAAATACATATTTAATTTTAGTCTTTTTATTTTATTATTTTGGAAAGGAAGTTTAATTTTTAATTTGGACGTTCCTCTTTTCTCTCCCTTTTCCTCATGTTAGTTTTTCTCCCCCTTTCTTTTCTTTTCTCCTGGATTTCAAAAATTTGACGTTTCTCGACCATTGAACTCTCCTTATCGTCACTTCCGTTTTTTTTTCCTTTTAATTTTTGTTTAAAATCGTTGGGTTTCATTAGATTTCGTTGATAGGTGTTCAGGTAAATCAAGGAATCGAGCAGAGGTAGAGTAAGTAGTGTTCTTTGATTCTTTATAGGATTATTTTTGGTTGATTCTTTTGTGTTAGTTTGGTATGATAATAATAGATTGGTATGTTTATGTAAACGAGTTTTCAGAACTATGTTGAGGAGGCGAATCAGTCAGTTTCTGGTACTTGAAATCCCGATTTAAGGTGTGTTTCTGAATCCTTAGTGGTTAGGGATGATTTTGCTAATGCATATTCACGTTTTTTATCTGTTTCGATGTGGCTTCAAGACCACACGAGTGGCCACACGGGCGTGTGCCGCACACGGGCAGTCCACACAGGCGTGTACCGCACACGGGCAGTCCACACGGGCGTGTGCCACACATGGCCGGTCCACACGGCCGTGTGATTTTGGGAATTAGGTTTTTTGCGCGAATTTTGGTGCCACACGACCGTATGGCTTCGATTTGTAGGATTTTAGTCAATTTTCACACGGGCGTGTGCCTTGGGCACAAGGCCGTGTCCCTTGGACACAAAGCCGTGTCCCTTAGCCACACAGGCGTGTGAGTCTTCCACACGGCTGTGTCTACTCTACACCCTATTTTATCAATTTTGGACAGAGAGTTACACGGGCTGCTCACACGGCTATGTAACTAGTTCACAGAGGCATGTGTCTCCTCCACACGGCCTAAGCACTTCTACACGGCTGGGGCACACGGCCGTGTGGCCCTGTTTCGTAAATCATTGTTCTGTATTGAAATTTGACTTGTTTTGTGTTTTTGTATGTCTCGACCCTCAGTTAACCTTCGGTAAGTGTGTTTGGGACTCGGTCAAGGTTGGTATCGTGGATAATTGTGCTTGTATGGGCTTTAATTCCATTGTCCTGTTATATGTTGAAGTAGCCTAAATTTATTGTTGCTTTCATAACTAAGTATTGAAAAGCTAGTGTAATCAAATCTGAGTCCGTGCAACTAAAAATGTAAATGTCTGTATTTGTATGTATGTCTGTGTACTGTGTGCATTGCTACATTAGCATGAAAACTTTGGGTTTTGGATGTGGAGAGAAGGAAGATTGATTTGATTTGGCAGTTTTAACTATGATACATCCGTACAGCAGTTTTTCACACTGTACTATACATATGCTAGCTCAGCTGCATATTAATATTTCAGTGGCTTAGTTCCACAATATGTGGTGTGTAGGGTGGATGAGCCAATTATGGTTCTATTTGGTGTGCAGGGTGGATGGGCTTGATATAGCTCATATGTGTTGTGCACGGTGGTCGAAGTGGTGTTTGGATTGTTGGGATGGATTTTTCACTCGTTACATTCATTGCATATTTGAATATATGTCTGATTATGTAAGCATTGGAATGTGGCAATATGGTTATTAGATTATATAAGTGCGTTAATTAAACATGTGTTTTGGTAAGTTCTGTATACTAAATTTTCGATTTGGGTTCTCCCTGTTTATGTGATTCGTATGCGTGCTTCTGGAATATTCGATGTGTAACACCCCTAACCCGTATCTGCAACCGAAACAGGGTTACGGAGCGTTACCGGAGATTTTTGGAACATTTATAGACATTTCATGTTATTCACTATTTATTTACTGAGATCATTCAAAACGTCCCTTAATTGGGCCCTCGAGGCCCAATATGAGCATTAGAAATCGAGTCGAGACTTAATCGGGAGCTCTAAGAATTTTTCGCGACATTTCGAAATTTTTTCCAAGGTGCAGGGCTCACACGCCCGTATGGTCCGAGGGACACGCCCGTGTGACCCTGGGACACGCCCGTGCTACAGGCCGTGTTCTACCCCGTGTAACTCTCTGACTTGTGCACACAGCCATCTCACACGCCCGTGTGCTAGGCTGTGTGGTCAATTAATTCATTTCAAAATTAGGTGTTGGTTTCACATGGCCAAGACACACACCCGTGTTCTAGGCCGTGTAGCACACACGGCTGAGACACACGCCCGTGTCTCTGCTCGTGTGCACAATTTTAAGCATTCTATTTTCTCGAATTTAAGGTGCAGGGGACACACGGCTTAACCACACGCCCATGTACCAGGCCGTGTGTCACACACGGTCTAGACACACGCCCGTGTGTTTACTCGTGTGGACAAAATAAAGCCATTCCTAGCTTCATTTCTCACCCAAAATCACACCAAATTCCTGCACCAAACTTACATCCAAATACCAACCAACCCAAGCATTCAAATCAAGTAAATTCCATCATTCATCATGGCATATCATTTCATGCATACACGTCTATAATATTACCTTATTTAAGTCCTCAAGTTATACATAGTTTGATCAACTACTTAACATATATGTAGCTACCATAGCTTGACATTACAAGTATATTAAAACAAACCATTACTAGCCATTCCAATGGCTAGATTACAAGCATCATTTACATTTACATTTACATGCCAATATGGCCAATATATCCTATACATGACATTACAACCATAATTGATTTACCATATTGTACCGACATGGGCCGATGGATAGTGTGAGTGATCTCCGCCAAGTTTCCAATCCAATGAGCTTCCGATTTACTCTAAAACAGGGGAAAATAAAATGGAGTAAGCATTACATGCTTAGTAAGTTCGTATAACATGGTACTTAACTTACCATTCATTCTATTTTTAGGTAACTATGTAAGGCATATTCAATCAATTTGACCTTAAGCCCTACACACATCCCCATTGCCCTTGTTAGTCATGTATTCCAATAATAACATCAAAACATATATGGGCTCAACAACAATCAAGTTTCAATGCACATATGCTTTCCACATCACGTATTCATTTATTATGTATAAATCATCTCTTTATATTACAAGTATAATTTCATAATAGTTCATCTCGAGTTCAGATCATTTCATATCAGAACTTTACCCATATAACTCGGAATATCAAGGTCACGATTAGTACTCTCAAGGTGTACAAGTCTATAATCAAGGATGAACATACTCATCAAATAAATTCCATGTACAATATCATCATTTCATGTTTCCATATATCGATTATCATGTATCGTCATTTTCATGTATTTCAGGCTGATTTGTATAGTAACTCATTTCTTATTCATATCTTCTCATGTTAAGAACTTTTACTCATTTAATTTATCTGAAATATCGATGGATACACAGGTAGTACACTCGTGGTGTACAAACCTGAATTCATCAATTCATATTCAATGGTACTCATAGGGTACTATTTCAGAGAGTACACTCTCGAGCCACATATATATAAACAACAGGATTACCAGTCTAGGCTAAATCCTTTTTATAACATATGCTCTAAGGAGCTTGATTTGGATTACCCGTCTGGGCTAAATCCAATCCATGACATATGCTCGAGAGGACTTATATCAAGATTACCCGTCCGGGCTAAATCCTTTCTGTAATGAGGTCAATAGGATTTCTCGTCCGAGCTAAATCCCGTCAGTAACAAATGCAGGACCTCATTCATTTTGGGAAATCACATATCCATCGATTTTCCATTTTATTCAACCATGATTTAAACGTTTTTCTCAAGCATTATCGGGCATGTGGTTATTTCATACATCCACAACATTCATATAATTCAAATAAACACATCACACATTCATTTCAAGCATATAAGTAACATTTTTATCGTTTATCCTTTATCGGGCATTATCATTTAATTTAAACATTTTCATTTATCGGGCTTGATCGAATATGTAATCATTTCACATATTTATGACATTTATACACTTTACGTAAACAAAATCAATGCAAGCATGTAAATAAACACAATTTAGTTACACGAACTTACCTCGACAATGTTCGTGTACGTAAAATCTACTAATCTGACATTTTCCTCTTTCCTCGTTCTAACTCCAAATTTGGTCTAACCGGATCTATACGAGTAAATTTAACATCAATTTATCATATTTCTTATTCAAGTGGACTCAATTTTCATCCTAGGCAAAATTACCATTTTGCCCCTAACTTTTCTATAAATTCCCATTTCGTCCCTAGGCTCGGAAAATGAAACTTGTGTAATTTACTCCTTATTCCAAGCCTAACCAAAATCCCATTACAAAATTTACAGCACATGTATTCATAAAAATTCAAAATTTTTCATCAAATTTCACAACTTTACGTTTTAGTCCCTAAATCATGTTTTCATCAAAAATCACTTTGTAAAAGTTGTTTATCTATCAAAAACCTTTCATTTTCTACCATAAATTTCTAATTTTCAGCATATTCATCCATGACCCAAATTTCATACCTTAATAACTTTTCAAATTAATCCCCCAGATAGATAGATTAAGCTATCCCGGTTTCAAAAATATCAAAATTACTAAAAACAGGACAAGGAAACTTACCCAATTTGGCCATGAAAGTTTTTTCTCTCTCTCCTAGGGTTTCCATATAATTTTTGGGTTAAAGATGACAAAATAATAAGATGATATCTTTTATCATCTTTTAATTAATTAAATATTTTCACTTTCCAATTTATTCCTTGCTCTTTTTCTAAATTCACATGGATGAGTCACCAAAAATCTACATACTTTTCTTTAATGGTCTAATTACCATATAAGGACCTCTAGTTTTGAATTCCATAGCTATTTAATCCTTATAGCTACTAGAAATCAACTTTTGCATTTTATGCAATTTAGTCCTCGTAATTAAACACTTAATCGATAAAATTTTTGTATCAAAATTTTCACATGACATGTCTATCATAATACGGACCATATAATAAAATAAAAATAAACTTTATTTTAGGACTGAATTTGTGGTCCCGAAACCACTGTTCCGATTTCACCAAAATTGGGCTATTACACGATGTGTTATTCTATTTCATTGATCGATTTGGATTTCAGGCTCACACTGAGCTTGCGTAGCTCACCCTCTCTTAGCTTTCTTACTTTCAGGTATTTTGCGAGGCTATGCTACGTGTCGAAACCATTTTTTCGTGAAACGAGGTCGACTTTAATTTTGGGAATGAACGAAATACGGGAGTCGCCACCAATCCTTTTTTTTCTGAGGTGTGATTGGGTCACCTCGAAAAATGGTTGTTTCAAATAAACAGTTTGATTTATCAAAACAACGATTTTGGTCTATGAAAATCAGAAAGATAGGTTTGGGAGTCGGTTACGCACGAGGAAGGATTAGCACCCTCGATAGGCCCAAAATTGGTACCTAGTTGATTAATCAATGTTTTAGTGTCGAAGATTTGAAAACTTGAAAGAATTAAAACATACGATCCTTCTTTTATGGTGATGCCTAAAACAATCGTTTGGATAAATTGAAAATGTGTGCCAAAGGCTGTCTCGTCTCAAGGTAAAATGTCATATCCAATACGTTAGGACACAACACCTCGACCTTCGAGGCTAAACTTGCCTTTTATTCGAAACTCATGTATTTAATTTTGAAAGGATATTCGGTTACATAGAATGAACGAGAAAATTGAAAACCCAATACATTAGGGCATGATTTCTCGAGTTTCTAAATACAGAATATTGCCTTAGTTTAGAAAATCTTATCTCGAAATAGCAAAACATCACATCCAATGCGTTAGGACACGACGTCTCGAATTCTCGAGAATAAGCTTTTTATTCAAAACTTGTATTGCGATTTAAAAAGGATATTCCGTTATTTAGATTAAATGAGAAAAACCGGAACCTAGTAAGTTAGGGCACGACTTTCTCGAATCTCTAAGTACGAAATATCAATTATTTTAAAAACTTGATGCACCGAGTAAAAGTTAATACGACAAGTAGTATAATGTGAGAATACAGTGCTACATGCGTGACAGGATAAATGCGTTAATAAAATAATGATATGAAATTTGAAAATAAGATGAGCAAGATAAAATATATATAACATAAATTTTGAGTAAATAAATAAAGAAATGTAATAATAAAAAATAACAATACTATATTAATATGAACAATATATATATAATACTAGTGATAAAAGAGAATAATAAAAATTATAATAATGAAAATAATAGTAGTAATAACAATGATAAATAATAGATATAATAACAATAACGTATACAAAAAGCAAATACAATGTAACAATGATGTTAGAAATAAAGTAAATAATAATAGTGAGTATAATAATAACAATAATAAAAATAAATATGATAGATAATAAAATAGTAAAAATAATGTTAAGAATAATATTTTAAAAAAATATTAAATATAATATAATAACATTAACATAATAATGGTACAAATTAGGATTAATACCAATAATAATAAATATAATAGTAATAACATTAATAATAGTACATGTAATAACAATAATAACATTAAAAGTAATTAATTTAATAATAAAGTAGTCAAAATAATCAAAAAATGATTAAAATCGAATTAAAAGCGGACTTTTGGGGTAAATCTTAAATAAAATAAAAGGGAAATGATCTATCCGACGCGCGCAGATAACATGGGGGACTAAAATGGGCAATAACCATTTCCCTCCAAAACGCGCAGCATCGGCGAGGACTCGATTGAAAACCAAATAAACTTTCGGGGCAAAATTAAAAAGACCGAAAACCTGATTGCAATATCATGAAAAGGCGGAGGGGCTAAAAGTGCAATTAGCCCCTCCAATAAAAAACACGTGGATTCCAGGAGCGGGTCGGGTCCGTGTACGGGTTAGGGAAAAACGACGTCGTTTTGGGGCTTTTGGACGCCGGCCAAAACGGCGTTGTTTTAAGTGGCTATATAAGCTAATTTTATTTTGAAATTTTCATTTTCTCTTCTTTGCTAAAAAAATAAAACCCTTCCCCTCTTTTGCTCTCTCTGCAGGTAGGAGCTCCGGCACCGCCCTGGTCACCGGACCGCCACACGCCGCCGTCAGCGCCACCGTACGCGGCGGTCGAAAGTAAAAAAGTTGAATTTTTCAGCAGTTTTTTTTAGGGGGTTTCTCTTCCTCCCCTTTTTTATAAATATGTATATGTTTATGTCGAAAAAAAAGAAGAGGTAAGCTTCGAAAATAATAAAAGGAAAAGAGAGAAAAAAAGGATCACCTCTCTTGGCCTCTGTTTGCTTTTTAGTAGTTTTTTTTAGTATTTAATCTCTGCTTTTTGGTGTTTAATCTGTGTTTGCAAGTGTTTGTATCTGAAATTTCTCTATTGTATTGATTTTCGGGGTCCTTTTACAATTGTTTAGATTGGCTTTTATAGCCATTTTTACAAGTTGTTTGCCTCATGATTTCTCTGTCCTTTCCTTGCAGGCAAATGGGCGGTGCTGAGGTGACAAGGGCGGTGGCCAGTGGTGCTGTAGGCGGTGTCAGAAGACAGGAGTCAGAAGACCTAGGTGCGGCGCACCTAGGGTTTCCTTTTGCTGTTTTGTTTTTATTTTTTGGGTATTGGGCTAGGCATGGAAATTGGGTTTAATTTTGGGCCATCTGACTTGGGCTTGTTTTGGTTAAACTTAGTTTGGGTTTGGATTTATTTTAATTGGGTTGTTTAGGTTAGGTTTTATTGGGCTCGGGCAAATTGGGCTATTCACAGCTGCCCCTCTTTGCTCATTGTCGTGTAACGAGAATGGTGCAAAGACTTTAAAAGGACCAATTTCGCCCGGTCTTGCTGAGTCTCGGTGCTCCTCTTCTTCTAGTAACCTCATTCCTTCCCACTGGGTACAGGAATTGATGTTTCGATCCGCTCCAATAAAATTTCAGGGAGGAGAGATTCGTAGTTTCAATCTTCTCTACTGAAACTTCAAGGAAATAAGGATTGATCCTCAATGTAATCTCAGGGAGGCGGGATTTGTAATTTCAACCTACTCCGCTGGAACTTCGAGGAAATAAAAATTCAAAGAGAAGAGATTCATAGTTTCAATCTTCTCTACTGAAACTTCAAGAAAATAAGGATTGATCCTCAATGTAATCTCAAGGAGGCGGGATTTGTAATTTCAACCTACTCCGCTGGAACTTCGAGGAAATAGGAATTCAGGGAGAAAAGATTCGTAGTTTCAATCTTCTCTACTAAAACTTCAAGGAAATAAGGATTGATCCTCAATGTAATCTCAGGGAGGCGGGATTTATAGCCTCAACCTACTCCGCTGGAACTTTGAGGAAATAAAAATTCAGGGAGAAGAGATTTGTAGTTTCAATCTTCTCTACTGAAACTTCGAGAAAATAAGGATTGATCCTCAATGTAATCTCAGGGAGGCGGGATTTGTAATTTCAACCTACTCCACTGGAACTTCGAGGAAATAAGAATTCAGGGAGAAGATATTCGTAGTTTCAATCTTCTCTACTGAAACTTCAAGAAAATAAGGATTGGTCCTCAATGTAATCTCAGGGAGGCGAGATTTGTAGTCTCAACCTACTCCACTGGAACTTCGAGGAGATAAGAATTGTGGTCTTCGATCTGTTTCACTACTACTTAGTGAGATAAGATCTACTATCTTTAACTGATCTGCTCCACTACTGCTTAGGGAGACAAGATCTGCAATCTTCAGCCTACTCCACTGCTGCCCAGGGAGATAGAACTGGTCATCCTTGATCTGCTCCACTATTGTTTAGGGAGATAAGATCTACAATCTTCAGCCTACTCTACTGCTACTCAGAGAGAAGGACAGGTCATCCTTGATCTGCTCCACTACTATCTCGAGGGAACAAAATCTGAAATCTTCAGTCTGCTTTCTTGCTATCTTAGGAAGATAATCTGCCCCACTACTATCTCTAGGGGACAAAATCTGAAATCTTCGATATTGCTACACCGTTCTCTGGGGAACCTGTCCTGTAGAATTAGTTTTATTTGCTTATGCTTATGCAAATGATTCGGATGCTATGATCGGAATGACTCAAATGCTCCTAACTACATGTGTTATGAATGATATGAATGCATAAATGTCATGAAAATGATTCCTTTTCAGATATTTAAGGCCTCATTGCTATTCATCAGGGCTTTATCCCTGACGTATTATGTTGTCTTCTTGCTCGGCTGGTATTTTGACAGCAAACTCGTAGAAACGATCATACTTCACTTAATCTGTTTGCCCCACTATAACTTCAAAATTCACCATGGTACCTCTGGGACCTGGGGCTTGTACCATATTCAAACCATCTTACCGTGATTCAGGGGGGTGAAACTTTTCAAATCCATCCCACCGCCATTCAGGGGTAGAGAACTTGTTTCATTTTCAATCTATACCACTGCAACTCAGGGGTAGAAGACTTGTACCATTTTTAATCCATCCCACCACAACTCAAGGGTAGAGGACTGTAACTTGTTCAATCAACTGATCACTCCCTGGGAAATCTGCCCAGATGTGTATTCATGATATTCGTATGGATACAGAATATCATTCTTCTTGAGAATGATTCCCCTCTCATGCTTGAGTTGATATTGCTCTCTTTTGTCAAGATTGTATTACTGACGTGATATCTTGTCATTTTATTTAATCACCATTTTTGACAAAATCTGAAGAGATAACCTTAATTTGGACTTAAATATTTCCAACCCTTAAGCTTGGTGAATTCTAAACAATAATCCTATTTCAGGTTCTTGTATTATTTAGAAGATCCCAAAGTAATATGCGAAACTCCTTTTGTGAAAGTGTTATTAGTCCACTAATCGTTATTTCAATGCGAAATGCTTGAAAAAGATCATAACCATGGATAAGAATGAAATTAATTGAGGGTATAGCTCGAAACAAATAAGATAATCAAAGATAGCAAATGCAATCCAGAAGGAAATTTATTGGTAGTGTATTTTGAAATGAATAAAATAATTAAAGATAGCAAATTCAGAATGGAAACTAGGTGCCCCAGATATCGCAGCCTGAGCTTCTCTGTTCAAACTTCTTGAGGACCATTTTAAGCTCAATATGTGTTTAGGGGATCCGGAGTACTTTATCGATGCCCCAAGACGTAACAAACTTCATCCTTGTTAATTTAAGCATAGCAAGACTGTTGTATGCCCCACTTTCGATCAAAATTTGAGCCCTTTTTGGGCTTTCAACTCAAATCCCGTTTAGTCTCAAAGCGCCCTTTACGGGTTTTCGCCTTGGCCTCTCCTTTTTCTTCTTTTTTCTTTCTTTTCCTTTTTTTTTGAAATATTTTTATTGAATCTGAATTCACCGGATTTGGCAGGTCCTTGCCATCCATATCGGTCAATATCCATGCTTCCCCAGAACAGGCCTTCTTTGCTGCATATGGTTCTTCCCAGTTTGGTATCCACTTTCTTCTGAAGTCCCTTTTGCATGGGAAAAATCTTCTTCAATATCAGGTCCCCCTTTAGGAATTTTCTAGGATGAACCTCTTTGTCGCAAACCCGCATCATCTAACTGTAATGGATAGCTATTAACCTTTCTCCACAAATTTGATTGATCATATCAGGATTAGCTCCATTCTGCCTCATCCAACTTCAGTTCTGATAAAACTCAGAAAAAAAAGAATTTCGACTTCAATGGGCGAAACCAATGAGAAATCTGTTGCCCCGGTGACAGTCCTGGCCAACGTTTGATAAGTATAGAGGGTAAATAGTAACTTCTGTATGCCAATCTTTACAAGTCTCGGTCTTTTTTTATGATCTTTTATTTTTCTTTTTGGCTGCCTTTGCTGCACTGATATGGTGTCTGATCTTTGAACAGACTATAAACTTTTGACATTGTGCGGTTATGCATTGTTAAACATGATCCGTTCTGGCATTCTTTGTTGGCATCTGATTTTTTTGGTTTTTTTTTTGTTTTTGCATTGAGAGTGAGATTTGATAACTGTCGACTTTGTAAGATTGGCATAAGAAGCGACTTTCACTCTTTAAATGAAGTAGCCGGTGACCACAAAGATGAATCGGTGTTGACTTAGGAGCTTTTGATGAGATTGGCTTGATAACATCCATGCCCCACAAGTCTATGAAGAAATAGAGGAAGCACATAGGTCTTGTCTTCCTCAGTTTGGCATTTACAGCATAACTAATGCAACCTCCCTTTTCTGGTGGACCAGCAGTGCCTAAACCTCTTAATTAGTTTGGCCATTGTAGAACCATTAACATAGGTTCTTTAAACACCAATTTTAACAGCATACCCACGTTTCAGTAGCCTGGCGTGCCTTGATATGATCGTGCAAAAACATCTTTGAATTCTTAAAAATAGGTCAATGATGTCTCGCCTTATTTCTGTGGTGAGCTAAGCTTCGATCTTCACTCCTTTCCTAGACTCGCAATGTCCACTGACCCTTTGTAAAGTAGAGTCTATTTTCATCTTGTTCTACCATCCTTAACAAATCAAAAGATAGGCTACAAATATTTGTCATCTTCAAAGTCCTTAGATCCCTTAAACCCATATCTCATTCAAAAAGGGAGTCAGTAACAACGTCGCTCACGTCCTTGATATCTGGGTACCTAGGTACGAAGGCAAAAAATCCAAAGAATAAATGATTCTAAGGATGATTATTTGTATGATATGATCATGATTGAAGAATGAAAGAATATTTGAAAGAAGGTCTAAAGAACAAAAGAATCTATAGAATAAAAGAATATCTACTTTAAAAAATGCATTTTATTGAAATAAAGATTCTGAACACAAGCCTATTTCACAAAATGACTCTTATTACTTCTAGGCTGAAAGCAATAAGCGTGTTTTGAATATTACTCTAGATTAGCTTTAAAAATACATGTCTCTTCCACAGTCCCATTGTTCAAGACACTCTCAAGTACATAAAGGCAGATGCTTGGAAAACTTTTATTCCTCGGTTCCCTCTTCGGATACACCATTGGTATTCTGATTTCCCTGATTTCTAGGCCTCTGATGACTTCTTCAAGGAAACGCAACTCTCCTGCCCTCACTTTCATTTATCACATTTTACTGCTTCGCCATCAAACTTCACAATACCCATGTTGATGAAATTTTCCACCAATTTCTTGAAAGTAAGGCAATTTTATATCGAATGCCCTGTGATCCCCGCGTGGTACTCACACTGGGCATTTAGGTCATACCATTTTGGGTATGGAGGTTGCATCGGTTTCGGGTAGTGGGGGGATACAACGTGCGCATCAAATAAACTTTGATACAACTCCTTATACGTCATTGGGATCAGCGTAAATTAGAGTTTTTCAGTGTTTTACCTTGTGCCAGATTCTTTTCTTGATGAACCCTGATACCCAGTAGTCATTGTCTTTGGCTGATTAACAGTAATCGACTTTGAGTACCCCATGCTTGTATTATTCACTTCATTTTCTTTCTTTATTGTGGCCATTCTCTTGTCATTTTCTCCTGCCTCTATCTTTCCATTTTTTATGGCATTCTCAATCATTTCTCCAGTCATTACAATGTCCGAGAAGCTCTTTGTAGCCCTTCCTAGCATATGAATGATAAACGGGGCCTTCAGTGTATTAATAAAGAGCATTGTGGTCTCTTTCTCCAAAAGTGGTAGCTGGACTTGGATGGCAACCTCCCTCCACCTCTGTGCATATTGTCTAAAACTTTCATTCGCCTTTTTCTTCATGTTTTGAAGAGTAATTCTATCAGGAGTCATGTCCGTCACATGACTGTATAGTTTCATGAATGCTTGAGCCAGATCTTTCCATGAATCAATTTTGGTACGACTCAACTGGTTATACCATTTGGCTGATGCTCCCACCAGGCTATCTTGGAAGCAATGGATCAACAGTTGGTCATTATTAATGTACCCCGTCATTCTTCTACAAAATCAGAAATGCCATTAATCTTGAAAGTGTCGCAGAATTCCAGAAAATTTGCCAAGTGATTGTTTGGGTCCTCATCCTGCAAACCATCAAACTGAACAAACTGCTAAATCATCTGAATAGTGTTAGGTTTCAGTTCAAAATTATTTGCAGCAACAACAGGTCTAACAATACTAGATTCAGTTCCTGTTAAAGTAGGCTTAGCATAATCATACATAGTTTGAGGAGCAGGATTCTGATTTACTGGATTTGCAGCGACTACAGGAGGTAGCAGATTATTCTGAGGATCAGCCATCTCCTCGGTATTAGTGATATCGTTCTCTTGCTCTTCTTGTATGTATTGTAGGCTTTGCCTTATCTCCTTACGATTTCTGTGAGCGGTGCCTTCTATATCACTGTCAAAAAGTAATGGTCCTGACGGGTTCCTTCTAGTCATAAACTAAAAATACCTGCCAGAAGCAAATAAAAGGAAAGTTAGTAAATAAAAATAGAATAAAAATAAATTGTAATAAAAAATAATAATGGCTAAAGTAATAAAAATTTAGCGTTCCTATTATCTTAGTCCCCGGAAATGGCGCCAAAAACTTGATGTGTCTCTAACTAACTATGATCACAATAAAGGCAAGCGCACCTATTGTTTAATAGTATAGTTATGGTAAGACCGGAAATATCGTATCCACAAGGACCAAGAGTACTAGTAATTACTATCTTTTTATTATCTAGCCTAAGAATTGGAGTGATTTCTTTTAAACTAAAACTAATTAAAAGCACGACAGAGAATGAATTGGGAAAATACTTTTAGACAAATTTATGAAAGAGGCAATACCCAAGGAAGAATCCACCTAGACTTCACTTATTACTTCTGATTCATACGATTTATTCACTTGACTTAATCCGTAGAAATCCCTGATTTATGTTAATATCTCTTTCGAGAATAAAAACAACTGACTCTAGGTTGATTAATTGAAATCTCTTTCTAATTAAAACCCCTATCGCCGCATTAACTCGATCTATGGATTCCCTTATTAGATTTGACTCTAATCCGGCAGATTTATGTCGCCCTATTTCTAGGGTTGCAATCAACTTCGCTTAATTGTGTTGATCTACTCTTAAACATGGACTTTTGCTCCTCTGAATAAGCACATTCGACTTGAATCAATAACCTGAATTATTAAAACAAGAATAAGAACCCACAATTAAGAATAAGAACAAGTATTTATATTATAAATCAAATAGTAATAAGATCCGTCTTAGGTTTCATCCCCTTAGGTATTCAAGGGATTTAGTTCATACTGATAGAGGGAAACATCTTAAAATAAGGAAAACAACAAAACATAAGAAAACCCAGAAACTTCAAGAGAAATTGATAGGAGATCTTCAGTCTTAATGGAAATCCTTCTTCCGAGCTGCTCCCGATGGCTGTCTTCGAGTATTTTTTGCCTTCTACTCTGTGTGTCCTTTTAGGTCCACCCCTAGGGTGTTTATATAGGCTTTAGAGCACCTTTCTTGGCCTACAAGTAACCTTTTCTGAATGAAATTAGACTTAGGTTCGGCAGGGACACGCCCGTGTGACACGCCCGTGTTCGATAGCTTAGGCCGTGCTTGATTCTGCTTGCCACACACGGCCGCGTGGTCTACAACTTAGGCCGTGCTCGATTCTGCTCGTCACATACAGCCATGTGATCTTCCCGTGTGCTATAGTCCAGGCCGTGTTGATTTTCGAGGTAGGCCCATTTTGTCTCTTTTTGGCCCGTTTATTGTTCTTTTCGACTCCCTAAGCTCTCATGAGTGTAAAACATGAAATTAAAGGATTAGGAGCATCGAATTCATCAAATCTAATGAGAATTCATCCAAAAATAAGCCAAGCATGGGGTAAAATATATATATAAATTATGGTTTATCAATGACATCCATTCAAACTGCAGTGCACAATTGTAAATTCTGTTATGTATGGAATTTTATTTTACAAATCATTGCGTAATTATTATAGGTTTGAAAAATAAGTAATTAACCTCGGCTTTCGAGCGTTGATCTAACAGTAGCCGGATATCTTCGAGCTGCTCTGGTAGTCCCACGTAAATCGGCCCATGGTTCCAACTATTCAAGCGATATGTTAATTCAAACATATAATAAATAAACAACATTTACAATACAAACAACATATTTATTATCAATTGAGTTTTACCTTGTCTGTAACAGCCCGATTTTGGGTCTAGTCAGAACAGTGGTTTCGGGACCACAAATTCGACGAAGAAAAATTTATTTTTATTATATTTTTATGGTCTACAATTTTATGAAGTGATTTCGTGAAAATTTCGTTCGAAAATTTTGACATTTGGGCACTCAATTTAGTTAAAGGGAATAAATTGCAAAAAGTGCAAAATTTGAATTCTATATGTTAAAGGTGTCCAATTGCAATGAGATCTTAAATTATGGGTCCTTAAATGGTAATTAGACCATTATACTTAGTATGGACAAAAATGGACATGGATAAGTGAAATTTTGAAGTTTTTCATTAAGGGCATTTTAGTCATTTTGTTAATAAAGAAAAAATTTAACAAATAAAAGATGCCATCTTCTTCATATTAGTCCCCATGGCCGAATTTCACAAGGAGAAGACATAGCTAGGGTTTTCCAAGCTTCCAAGCTCGATTGTAAGTCTGTTCTTGCACAGTTTTCATGATTTTTATGTTTTTGAAGTTGTCTCAACCTAATCTAGCCTTTCCAAGGACTAATTTGAAGAGGAATTAAAGTTTAAAATTTTACCCATGTTGAACATGTATGTATTTTGATGTTTAATGGTAGAAAATGCATGTTTGTTGTTTATTAAACAACTTTTGCTAAGTGATTTTCGGTAAAAATGTCAAAAAAGACTTATTTGTAAAAGTCTATAAAATGAGTAGAAAATGTGAATAAATGAGAAATGTGGACTGTTATGAGTATGAAGTAACCGAAAATTTTATATAGGGATTCTTTTGGGGATCACTCAGAACATCGTGGTAAGCCTAGCTATATCATTTCTTTAAGTCCATACTTTAGTATATTATCGATTTACTAAAGATCTAACGAATGGAGGCCCGTAGTGACGTTTTGAAAGGGAAATCTAGTGGTGATTCCAAAAGGAGTGGTTTGGCGTTCTCAACTCCTAGATTCAAACGAAGGTGCATGTTTGGCAATTTGAGACTTTCCACCGGGTTGTGGACCCTCTTACGTGAAAATCAATTATTCGAGGTTATTCGCGATTCGGAGCCATTAGCTGTTCATTGTTTTCCAACGGGTTGTGGACCGTCAACCGGGAAAATCGACAAATCGTAGTTATTCGCGATTCCGAGGGTAAAAATCCTAGACCGTTTATCTTAGAATAAATTACTATAAGTGTTAATGATCTAATCGAGCGTTAAAAATATTCTAGGTGTTGACGATCAAGAAAGTGTAGTGCTCACCGTGTCAGTGTGTAATCTCACACCATATCTCGTGGGTTGGATAACTATATTGTATTAATCGTTGGATTAAATCACAAGTTAGTGAAATCGGGTAAAATAGTATATTTATCATTTTAATGGTAAAAATTATGAAATCGGTATTAAGACCATGAAAATTACGGAATTTGCCCTTAATGGGCTAAATCGATAAAAGTGACTGAATGGGCCATGTGTGATATGTGATAAATGGGCCAAATGTGATACTTGATTTATGGGCCAAATGTGATACTTGATTTATGGGCCAAATGTGATATTGGCTATATGAGCCAAAATGTGGTATGGGCCAGATTGTGAGAATTATTTTTTATATTGGGCCATATGTTTGTAATAATTATAGGAATGGATTGTAGTAATTGAATGTACATAATTTATACATGATTTGCATGGGTTGGGATATTTGACGAAGAGAAGTTCTGGTAGCTTTACTACAAAATTCTGGTGGCTTGTCCACAGTTTGATATATGGCTTAATGCCCAGTTTGGTGTGTTGGCGGGGTGGGTGACTAAAGCTCCCCACAGGTGTGTTGGTTGGTACGGGTGGTGTGTAGCGGATGGAAAACTAGGTTTGGTTGGGAAATTGCATAACACATGCATGTTATATATATGATATAATGCTATGATTGTAATGGGCTTTGGCCCAATAAGTGCTTAATTGAATTTTGGCCAAGTGAAAGTGGTAAGTGAATTACACACTGAGTTCTAAGTAACTCACCCTGTTTTCCTTACCCTCCTCGTAATGATCGATGATGGAGACTTGGGCGAGGACGACTCGATGGAGGCCATACTAGGAATAATGGGTTATTTACATTCCGGATTTCTTTTTAAGTACTTTTATTATTTTTACTATTTAAGTTAAAAAGTCGTAATAAGGCCTCTGGTTAAATTTTCATGGATGTTTTACTTGTGGATGGATATTATAATACGCTTTAAATACTTATGTGGGGTTTCTTTTCTAAAAATAGAAATAAATGTTTTTCTTAAAATAAATATGCAAAAAGGGTTTTCATTCTTAAATACTTTTACTCGCAAAATTGTCTGTTAACGACGTTCTTCAAAATTTTGTTTTCAAAATTATTTTCGAACTCTATTAAATTTTCTCGAAATATTATTTTAACTTCTTGTAAGTTTCAATTTATAAATTCTTGCGACTCAAATTGTTTGAGTTATCAATCATCCTTTGTTTTCAATAAACTTCACGTCAAGATGTTTTGGAAAATCTGATTTCTTAAAATCTTTAAAAAGACTAGATGTATATTCCTTTCCGTGTGACATGTCAAATTTGCTCTTAACGCATAGACCGGGTTTGGGGTGTTACATTTTATGGTATCAGAGCCCGATTCAGAACTCGACTGTGATTTGGGTTCAAAAACATTTATGGTTCAAAACTATTTTGAATTATAGAGCTTATGTTTTTAAAGGTAGTATGGCACCACGAGTATCCGACACCAAGTCAAGTAAGTGTATGCAAATTTAATTATTATTATTATTATTATTATTGTGACATGACTATAGGAACACTCTAGAACTTTTAGTTTTAGGTGTTGCAACTATAGAGATTGAGACTATAGGATGCGTTTATGAAAACAACTATACTTCTTATATATCATAAAACATCGTTAATAAACACTGAAATAGTATACTGATTCATAAAACTTGTAATCAGATTAAACCGAAATAGTCAAAATGAGCGCTAGTGGACGTGGACGTGGTAGACATGGTCGTGGTAGAGGCCAAGGTGCTAGGGTTGCGTCTGAAGCGTCGGGTCATATACCGTAAATGGGCGCACTTTGCATCACCCGAGACGGAGACCGGATCACATGACCATACGAGAGAGACAACGCCTTGACCCAAGCAATGTTGCGAGTCCGAGAAAGGGTTGCTTTGGAGCTAGAACCGGGCGGCCGGCTCGTGGATCAATTTCGAAACGACTTAGATCGAGTGGTGCCGAGGTTTTTAGGGGTATCTCGGGAGTATCCCCAAATGTAGCAGAGTATTGGCTCGAGGCTGTGGAGTGGATCATGGATGATTTGGAGTGCACCACCGAGCAGAAACTGAGAGGAGCTGTGTCTTTGTTGAGGGACGAGGCTTATCAATGGTGGCTTACTGTTCGAGAAGGCACTCAGGCTGAACATGTTACTTGGGATTTCTTCAAAACCGCATTCCAAGGAAAGTATGTCGGGGCAAGTTATGTGGATGCCCTGAGGAAGAAATTCTGAATCGGTCCAAGGAAATAAGACGATGGCGACTACGGCGGCGAAATTTCTACGCTTGAGCCGTTATGCTCGAACAATAGTGCCAACTGATCATGAGCGCTGTGTACGTTTTGAGGATGGGATGAATGATGAGTTGCGGGTACTGATAGCCCAACAACAAGAAAGGACTTTTGCCAAGCTTGTGGAGAAAGCCAAAATAGTCAAGAGGCTAAGAACTCCGAGCGCGTCGAGCAGAGCGAGGTAGAGGCAAGAGGGACTTTAAGTACTCGGATCCCGCAAAAAGGTTTTAGAAGAGGCCCAGGAATGATGAGCCAGCTCCAGCTTGAGCACCTGCTGCTACCAATCAGATTCAACCATGTGCTGACTGTGGAAGACGACACCCTGGTGAATGCTGGAAGAGAATCGATGGTTCCTTCAAATGTGGTTTTAAGGACCACCAGTTTAAAGATTGTCCTCGACGGACCGCTCCGAATCAGAAAGCTCGTAACCATGATACACAGCCAGCTAGAGGCGCTCAACAGCCACCGAGAGGCCGTGGACTAGGTCGAGGTGGTAATGGCGATGGACGAGGTCAAGGAGCACCCGGTAGAGGAAATGGCTTCAGAGGTAACGCGGAGGTGAGACAACCAGGGTTAGTGTATGCGGTCAGACGCCGAGAGGATGGTGATGCACCTGATGTGATAACTGGTATGTTCTTCATCTCTGATGTACCTGTTATTACTTTGATAGATATCGGATCTACCCATTCGTATGTTGCTAGTGATATATCTGGAAATCTAAACATTAGATCTGAGATTACTGATAGAAAGATGACGGTAATTAGTCCTTTAGGACAGTCTGTGATAGTGGATAAATTGTTTAAAGACGTGCCCTTAGAAATTCAAAGAGAAATATTTTTGGCGGATTTGATGGAACTGCCTTTCGGAGAGTTCACCTTATTTTGGGCATGGACTGGTTGGTGAAGCACCGTGCGCACTTGGATTGTGCTACAAAGCGGATGTCGATAAGGACTTTAGAAGATAAGGAAGTTGTGATGATAGGCGAGCGGAGAAATTATTTAGCAAATGTGGTATATGCTTTAAAGGCAGAAAAGTTGGTGCGAAAAGGGTGTGGAGCATTCCTAGCCTTCATTAGTGCTTTGGATACCAAGGAATTATCGGTGGAAGGTGTTAGAACGGTGAAAGAATTTTCAGATGTCTTTTCCGAGGAACTTCTGGGTTTACCTCCAGACCGGGAAGTAGAGTTTGGCATTGAGCTTTTGCCCGGAACGGCTCCGACGTCCATTGCTCCTTATAGGATGGCGCCGAAGGAGTTAGCAGAGCTTAAGGCTCAAATTCAGGAGTTGTTGGATCAGGGATTCATTCGACCGAGTGTGTCACCATGGGGAGCATCGATCTTGTTCGTCAAGAAGAAGGATGGGTCGATGCGTATGTGCATCGATTATAGGCAGTTGAATAAGTTGACGATCAGGAATAGGTATCCATTGCCGAGAATCGATGACCTGTTTGATCAGTTGAGAGGAGCTTCAATTTTCTCCAAGATAGATTTGAGATCGGGTTATCATCAACTTAAGGTTAAGGAGGCGAATATTCATAAGACAACATTTTGAACTCGTTATGGACATTATGAGTTCTTGGTGATGCCGTTTGGATTGACCAATGCACCAGCTGCATTTATAGACATGATGAACCGAGTCTTTCAACCCTACCTAGACCGGTTCGTGGTGGTGTTCATAGATGATATCTTAGTATATTCGAGGAATAAAGAAGAGCATGACTCACATCTGCGGATAGTATTGCAATTACTATGAGAAAAGCAACTTTATGCCAAATTCAGTAAGTGTGAAGTTTGGCTGAAGGAAGTGACTTTCTTGGGACATGTTGTGTCGGCCGAAGGAATCAGAGTTGATCCTCGGAAGGTAGAGGTCAGTGTTGGATTGGAAACCACCGAAGTCGATGGTGAGATTCGGAGTTTCCTAGGTTTGGCTGGTTATTATAGACGCTTTGTTGAGGGGTTTTCGTTGATTGTTGCACCCCCTAACTAAACCGCTGCGCAAGGGAGTACCGCTTGTGTGTGGTCGGATCAAGCAAAGAAGAGAGTTTTAAGAGATTGAAGAAGATTTTGAAGGAAGTGCCCGTACTGATTCAACCTGAGGCTAGAAAAGAGTTTATTGTTTACTGCGATGCGTCACACACGGGCTTGGGATGTGTGTTGATGCAAGGTGGTAAAGTGGTGGCTTATGCATCTCGTCAGTTAAGGCCGCAGGAAGTCAATTATCCTACTCATGATTTGGAGTTTGCTGCGGTGGTTTTTGCCTTGAAGATTTGGAGGCACTACCTGTACGGTGAGAAGTCGATCATTTATACGGATCATAAAAGTCTGAAGTACCTCCTTACCCAAAAGGAGTTGAACTTAAGACAGCGGAGATGGATAGAGCTGTTGAAGGATTATGACTTCTCAATCGAGTATCATCCTGGAAAGGCTAACGTGGTGGGAGACGCGTTGAGTCGTAAGGTGATATCGGAGTTGAGAGCAATGTTTGCTCATCTTAGTTTGTATGAAGATGGCAGTTTACTAGCGGAACTTCAGGTGAAGCCTATGTGGTTAAAGCAGATCAAGGAGAAACAGTTATCAGATGAAAAGTTGGGTCCCTTAATTCAACGAGTTGAAAGTGGTGTAATAGGGGATTTTGGATTGAATAAAGATGGAGTACTGTGTTTTTGCGGAAGAATTTGTATGCCCAAGGATTCAGATTTGAGACTAATGATTCTGCGAGAGGTGCATAGTAGCCCCTATGCTATGCACCCCGGGGGAAATAAGATGTATCGAGACGTTCGTGATCAGTATTGGTGGCCAGGGTTGAAACGGGAAGTTACAGATTTTGTGAGTAAGTGCCTGACGTATCAGCAAGTTAAGGCGGAACACCAATTGCCGTCGGGATTACTACAACCGGTGAAGATTCCATT
The DNA here is from genome assembly GCA_025698515.1 of Gossypium sturtianum. Lineage (NCBI taxonomy): Eukaryota > Viridiplantae > Streptophyta > Magnoliopsida > Malvales > Malvaceae > Gossypium > Gossypium sturtianum. Next base: position 61,594,819 of record CM046952.1, read on the forward strand.
ATGGAAGTGGGAACGGATAACGATAGACTTTGTTAGTGGGTTGCCCTTATCACCTAATAAGAAAGATTCCGTCTGGGTTATAGTGGATCGATTGACGAAGACTGCCCATTTCTACCTGCTCGCATGCGGATTTTCACTACTGAAGTTGGCCAAGTTGTATGTAGCGGAGATCGTGAGGTTACATGGGGTACTAGTGTCTATTATTTCGGACAGAGACCCTAGGTTTACATCGCTGTTTTGGAAAGCTTTGCATGAAGCTTTGGGAACAAAGTTAAATTTTAGCACAGCTTTTCATCCTCAGTCAGATGGTCAGTCGGAAAGAGTAATCTAGATTTTGGAAGACATGTTAAGGGGTTGCGTGATTGACTTCAGAGGTAGTTGGGAGGATTTTCTTCCGTTGGCAGAGTTTGCGTATAACAACAGTTATCAATCCAGTATCCAAATGGCACCTTATAAAGTATTATATGGTCGTAGGTGTCGTACCCCTACTTGTTGGACTGAATTGGGGGAACGACAGTTATTGGGTCCTGAATTGATATTAGAGACGGAAAAAAAAGTAAAGGTGATTCGAGCACGGTTAAAGGAAGCTTCGGATAGACAAAAGTCATATGCGGATCTGAAGCGTAAGGACATTGAGTTTGCGGTGGGAGATCAAGTTTTCCTAAAAGTCTCACCTTTGAAAAAGATCTTCAGATTCGGAAGGAAGGGCAAGTTGAGCCCTAGGTTTATTGGACCGTACCGTGTGTCGAAGCGTGTAGGACCAGTGGCTTATCATCTTGAATTACCTCCAGAGTTGAGTCAGATTCATAGTGTTTTCCATGTCTCTATGTTGAGGTGTTATCGATCGGATCCGTCTCACATAGTACCGGTAGAGGAAGTTGAGTTAAGGCCTGACTTGTCGTTCGAGGAAGAGCCAGTGAAAATTTTAGAGCGAGATGTAAAAGTATTAAGAAAGAAGTCAAGATGCATTGGTTAAGATTCTATGGAGTAATCACGGAGCGGAGGAAGCTACATGGGAGCATGAGGAGACAATTCAAAGAAAAATATCCTCACCTCTTTTAACGAGTAAATTTCGAGGACGAAATTTTCTTTAAGGGGGGTAGAATTGTAACATCCTAAAATTTGAGTTTTGTATGTGTTACATTAAATTGGTGATTAAGCATGTTAGATTATTAATTTTGTTTGTTGAAGAGGTCCTGAGAAGGCTTGGGATCTATTTGGACCTAGTGAAAATTTTTAGCATTTGGTACTTTAAAGAGAGGGAGTCAGTGGATTTGTAACATATGGAAATTTTTGAGTAAGTAACTAACATAAGCTGAGCTAATGGTTAAGAGGATATGCGCCATATGTATTGTCTTGAGGGGAGAGGTTCGAATCCCATGGTATACATTTTTGTGACTTAAATTTTTGCACTCATCTAGCATGTGTCGACCAAGCTTTATTTTTGGAAGGTTGGACTTTTAGTTTATGGCAAGGTGGCTAATGGATTAAGGCAAGAATTGAACATAGGGAAAAGAATCAATAGGATAAGGTATGTAGGGGAACAAGTGGCTTAAATTGAGGAATGTGCTATGGAAAGTAAAGTTGGTAAATGTTGACCCCTTTTTGGCTTGAACATGGACGATTTTTGGGGCTAGAGAGAGTGGCCGAATGTTGTTAGTAGTTTGGTTAGGATTAAGAGTTAGTTTTGGTCAATTTCTTAGCATCATGTGTATCAAAAATTCTCTCCAAACTCTTCCTTCTAGCCGAATTTTTTCATAAGAAAAAGGTAAAGTTTTTGTTTTCTTTTGGCCATTTCATCTTTGTGACCATTTTGATATCATCTTTTCTCCCTAAACTCTATTCCTCTTTGTGCCGAAATCATATAGTCTTTGAGTGACATTTTTTTTGTCTTCCATTTGGCCTATTATTCACCAACCGCAAGACCCTTTCTTTGTTCATCTTCCATCATTGAAAATCGATACATAAACACTCTCTTTCTTTTAATTCTTTTTCTCCTTCCTTCCTTCTTGCAAAGAACTTTTTAAACATTTTTTTCTTCTCCAAAATCTTTCATCATGACCGAATGTTAATAATCATCTTCATAGCCGAATCTTCCAATTCTCATATATTTCTTCTCAATAATTTCTTCTATTCAAACTTTGGACAATCGGTAAGAATTCTCTTCATTGGTTTCTATTTTGTTATTTGTTGCTTTTGGCTGAATCCATAGGTTGGCTTAGGAGAGTTTTTTTTAATCGAAATAATCGTTCATTTTCTTAGACAATCTCTTTTCGTTTTATTTTAGTGAAATAGTGGAGGACCGAATCACCATCTCCTCGAAGTTATCTCGAAATCATTAGAGTTTGGATCAAAAACCTTCAAGGTAAAGAGAATTCTTCATGGATTTCATGATCACCCTCAATATTATCAAAATGATTATCAATTTGGAATGAAGTAACCGAAAATTTTATATAGGGATTCTTTTGGGGATCACTCAGAACATCGTGGTAAGCCTAGCTATATCATTTCTTTAAGTCCATACTTTAGTATATTATCGATTTACTAAAGATCTAACGAATGGAGGCCCGTAGTGACGTTTTGAAAGGGAAATCTAGTGGTGATTCCAAAAGGAGTGGTTTGGCGTTCTCAACTCCTAGATTCAAACGAAGGTCTGTTTCGGCAATTTGAGACTTTCCACCGGGTTGTGGACCCTCTTCTGGTGAAAATCAATTATTCGAGGTTATTCGCAGTTCAGAGCCATTAGCTGTTCATGGTTTTCCAACGGGTTGTGGACCTTCAACCGGGGAAAATCGACAAATCGTAGTTATTCGCGATTCCGAGGGTAAAAATCCTAGACCGTTTATCTTAGAATAAATTACTATAAGTGTTAATGATCTAATCGAGCGTTAAAAATATTCTAGGTGTTGACGATCAAGAAAGTGTAGTGCTCACCGTAATTAGGTGTGTAATCTCACACCATATCTCGTGGGTTGGATAACTATATTGTATTAATCGTTGGATTAAATCACAAGTTAGTGAAATCGGGTAAAATAGTATATTTATCATTTTAATGGTAAAAACTATGAAATCGGTATTAAGACCGTGAAAATTACGGAATTTGCCCTTAATGGGCTAAATCGATAAAAGTGACTGAATGGGCCATATGTTATATGTGATAAATGGGCCAAATGTGATACTTGATTTATGGGCCAAATGTGATACTTGATTTATGGGCCAAATGTGATATTGGCTATATGAGCCAAAATGTGGTATGGGCCAGATTGTGAGAATTATTTTTTATATTGGGCCATATGTTTGTAATAATTATAGGAATGGATTGTAGTAATTGAATGTACATAATTTATACATGATTTGCATGGGTTGGGATATTTGACGAAGAGAAGTTCTGGTAGCTTTGCTACAAAATTCTGGTGGCCTGTCCACAGTTTGATAAATGGCTTAATGCCCAGTTTGATATATGGCTTAATGCCCAATTTGATATATGGCTTAATGCCCAGTTTGGTGTGTTGGCGGGGTGGGTGACTAAAGCTCCCCACAGGTGTTTGGTTGGTACGGGTGGTGTGTAGCGGATGGAAAACTAGGTTTGGTTGGGAAATTGCATAACACATGCTTGTTATATATATGATATAATGCTATGATTGTAATGGGCTTTGGCCCAATAAGTGCTTAATTGAATTTTGGCCTAGTGAAAGTGGTAAGTGAATTACACACTGAGTTCTAAGTAACTCACCCCTGCTTTCCTTACCCTCCTCGTAATGATCGATGGAGACTTGGGTGGGACGACTCGATGGAGGCCATACTACGAATAATGGGTTATTTACATTCGCATTTCTTTTAAGTACTTTTATTATTTTTATTATTTAAGTTAAGTCGTAATAAGGCCTCTGGTTAAATTTTTATGGATGTTTTACTTGTGGATGGATATTATAATACGCTTTAAATACTTATGTAGGGTTTCTTTTCTAAAAATAAAAATAAATGTTTTTCTTAAAATAAATATGCAAAAAGGGTTTTCATTCTTAAATATTTTACTCGCAAAATTGTCTGTTAACGACGTTCTTCAAAATTTTGTTTTCAAAATTATTTTCGAACTCTATTAAATTTTCTCGAAATATTATTTTAACTTCTTGTAAGTTTCAATTTATAAATTCTTACGACTCAAATTGTTTGAGTTATCAATCAACCTTAGTTTTCAAGAAACTTTACATCAAGATGTTTTGGAAAATCTGATTTCTTAAAATCTTTAAAAAGACTAGATGTATATTCCTTTCCGTGTGACATGTCAAATTTTGTCTTAACGCATAGACCGGGTTTGGGGTGTTACACTTGTTTTGATATTTGGCCATGTAGATTGGCTTATTTGGGCTAACATGATTGTAAGCCTAAGTATATTTATATATGTGCCAATGTCCTTGGTGATATGGTCTTGGTATGCTTGGTGAATGATGGAAGTGTGATTTATGACATGAATGTGAAATGTTTGACAATGTAGTCTATTGACGAGATGATAAAGTGGTGTATAATTTGGTATCTTGAAAGCAGTCAATTGTGGCTTAATAAATGTTGTGAGTATGATAGATGTTGATATTGTGTTGGCATGTGTTGGTCATAATTGTGGGTGCTTTGGGTTGCCTAAGTATGTTATGTTTTGTGCCTTTGAATTACTGTAAGTGTATATGTGAATAAGGGTGGAAAATGGCTTGGTAAATAGCCTTTATTTTGTCCACACGGGTAGACACACGGGCGTGTCCTACGGGCATGTGTTCCGGCCGTGTGTCCCCTGCACCTTAATTGTTGCAAAACAGAATGTCCAGAATTGAGCACACGGGCGTGTGTCTCAGCCGTGTGTGCTACACGGCCTAGCACATGAGCGTGTGGCATGGCCGTGTGGCACAAGTCAGAGAGCACCCTAATTTGAACACGGCCTGAATCACGGGCGTGTCCCAGGGTCACACGGGCGTGTCCCTTGGGCCACACGGGTGTGTGAGCCCTGCTCCTAGCAAAAATTTTCTAAGTTTTGTAAAAATTTCCTGAGTTCTCAGTTTAGTCCCGAACCATTTTTAAAGTATGTTTTGGTCCTCGTAGGCTCATATTAGGGACTTTATGATTGAAAATGAATGGTTTTAATTTGGACGCAAAATTTATGATTCAGAATTGTGTGAATGCTTGTGTTGTAAGTCCGATAATGGCTCGTACCATGTTCCGGTGTTGAATACGGGTAAGGGGTGTTACATTGTCACCAATGAGTATGTACATAGGTCATTCACTCGGGGATGTAGAAATGGTAGCCGCCACCAGGCCCATGAATGCAGCAGGAGCAGGCAACCATTGATTGGCATTTTATCTTGTTTGGTCACTCGACACAACTCCCGGTACAATTTGGCCAACACGACTGATCCCCAACTCATTCGTCCACATTATTTGAAGTCAACTAGGTGTAGTAGCCACCTTAAGTGTACCAAATTTTGAGATTTATCAGTCATTAAAATGCCCCTGATTAACCTTAAGATGAATGCTCGGGCATATTGTTCTTTGACGATGTTAGGCGCGTCCTTAGGAAGATATTTGAAATTGGTTTCCAACCACTTCATACTATTCAGCCATCTTGAAACTTGTTCGACACCTTCCCCAAAAATGCCTCGCATAGGTCTTCTTTACTGGGAACGATTGCTGACCCCGTGACGATTGGCTCATTCACCGGTAAACTGAGTTGTAAAGCTATGTCTTCGAGTGTGATTGTACACTTGCCACATGGAAGATGGAAAGTGTGTGTCTCGGGCCTCCATCTTTCTGCCAATGTGCTGATAAGTGTAGGATCGAGTTTGCAGCCTCGAGCATACGAGACACATGCAAGAATCTCTTGTCTTGCAAGTAACCACAAATTTCGGTATCTGGGCTCTTTGGCAAGTTATGTATGAACCCGTCCAAAACACGATCATCGGCCTATTTATATCGACAAAATAAATTAATTCAAAATATTTTAAAAAATAAAAAATTTAAATTTAACTTAATTAAAAATAACGAAATTTAAAATTTTGTCTTATCATTTTCGCTTAAGCGGCGGAAATGTGCTTGTCGTCGAAACGAATCATAGAGCTTGCCATTTGTGAAAATTTAATCAAAACAAATAATATAGAAAATAATTAAATAAAATTATAATATTTTTAAACAAGCGTATTAGAAAATTTAGAACAAAACATGAGAAAATTGAAAGAATTGAGAGAGTTAGATTTGAGTGAAAAGAATGAAAAATGACCGAGAAATATAAGGAAAAAAATTTACTGTTGGGGCCTTTAAAAAAATTTACCGTTGCCAACATTGAAAAAGCCGTTAGGGATGTGAATTAGTATTAAATTTGAATTAGTATTAAATTTAATCGTAGTTGCTCCGGCAACGGTTGTGATACACTGTAGCTCGGACCCAAGGATTGAGTTGGGTATAGGTGTTACATTTAGTGGTATTAGAGCTTTAGGTCGAACTAAATTAATTTTGAAATTGAGTTTGGAGGTACATGCCAAAGTCGAGTCGAGTCTGAGTCGAAATTTGAATGCTGATTATAAAATGTCTTTGTTTTATAGCTAAAAATGTCTGGTGAATCGAGAAATAATGCTAGGAATGATGTTTACAGCAGTGACTTCACTGGGAGTGAGAATAGAATCGGAGTTGAGGAACATTGCATTGAATCAGCCGGTGCTCGATAGCATTGTAACGATATCCCCTGACAGGAAGAAACAAATTTGCTTCATTTTATAGCAGAAGTTCTTTAGTGAGTAATGGAAGCTGCTCCGTAGGTTACTCCAATTATTGGAACTAGGTGAGCTCCGAAAAAATTGTTATGTAAATATGACGCGACTGAGTTTAAAGGGTTTGACCCGTCGTCAGTCAAAGCTTGGTTAGAATTGTGGAATTGGGTTCTAAAACAGCTTGAATGCTCCCTGTACGAATGTGTAATGTGAGCGGTATCTTTTCTGAAAGAGGAGGGTATCAATGGTGGTTGACTTTTACCCATAATGTGCCAATCGATAGGGTTGATTTGGCTTTCTTTCAATCAAAATTCTAGAAGAAGTATATCGGTGAATTGTATCTAGAGGATCATAAGCAAGAATTCATGACATTGAAACGGGGCGGTATGTTTGTTCTTGACTACGAGTGGGAATTTCTATGGCTCAGTAAATATGTTGTGGAATCGGTACCATAAGAAGAAGAAAGCTGTAAACAATTTCTCCAGGGTTTGCACGACGAGCTCAGAGTTCAGTTAGTCTTGCATAGACTAAATGAGTTTTCCGACCAACTAGCCATACACAAATGGTTGAACAAGCGATGGAAATAGAAAAGAAACCTAAGCCCTCCCAAGCCTTCAGGAAACGAATTGGGACTTCTAGCTTGCATCCGTTATCCAATAGGGCTAGAGAGTCTTGAGAATATTGGAGGTCAGTTCCAAGATCTACCAGGTTTAAGAGAGGCTGGGAACGTCAACCGACAATGTTAGTAGGCAGTGTAAGAGGCCCTACTAGAGATGTTGATATTCCGAGCTGTGATCTATGAGAGAAAAGAAATAACGAAGCGTGTTTCTGATGTGGGTCACTAGACCATTTTGTGCGAGATTGCCCGATGAATGATGTTGATTCACCTTTTTCTTCATAGAGATTCACACCTGCTATTAGGAGTTGTAAAAATCCACGTGGTGATTTTGTATTAAGGGTGTAACACCCTATACCTAACCCGATTTACCGAATCCAAATTTAGGATGTTACCAGCCTTAAACACTTAACAAAAATTTTAAAATAGGCGAAAACTTTACCGAACGTGCTGCTTTCCTATTTAATTTTATTCTTACTCAAAAATTCTAAAGATACACATTTGTTTGATTACAACAGATTCCCAATACTATTGTAAGGCAATATCACTTAAAAACTACATTAAAATAGACTCAACCGTGGCGTATGATTCTATTTTCCATTTGAAAACATAGTTTCAAAAGAGTCCTTCCGTATGCATAATATCGTTCTACGATCATCCTTGTTGGTGCATTCTTGGCTTGGTTCCCTGTAGAGAAACATGTTCAAACCTAGTAATGTAACATCCCAAACCCGACTCCGTTGCTGGATAAGGGTTATGAAGCGTTATTAAACAAAACAAAACATTTAACATTAAATCCAAACAATAATCCAACTTAAATTTAGTTATCAATAATGAAATTCCATTCATAACAAATATACTTCTTTTGGTCTAAAATTGAGCTTTCCTGGGCCCTAAAATACTTTAGAAATAATCAGGGATCAAATTGAGACAAAATAGAAATTTTGAGAAAAACGTGGAAATTTGAGAAGCAGGGATTACACAGCCCTGTGTCATACCTAGACCGTGTGGGCAATTCGAAGTTGGGACACACGGCCGTGTCCCGGTGTAACATCCTAAAATTTGGGTTATTTGGGATTGAATTATTTTTCTCGTGTTTGAATTGCTGTGGTATTAATTGTGGTGTAGTAAGGCTTAATTAGGGGTCTTGATTAGGCTCGGTATAGTAGAAAAATGTTATTTGTAAGCTTTGAGATAGGGAGCCTTAGTAGGTAGGGGTTACAAGGATAAATGAGGATTATTTGACACGAAATGGCCTTGGAAAAGTGGCAAAAGGAGGCCACTTAAGAGCCGGAGTTGACGCCATCAAAGGAGCAAGGGAGCTTGTGTTCGAGCTGCAGAAATTCCTTTTTGCTCTTTAATTTGGACTGGCAATAGGGGAGAGAATTTCTCATTTCAAACTCTTTTTGATAATAAGGATATTGTGGATAATATTAGCTTATTAATTGGATTTTATTTTGATTAATTCCAAAAAGATGACAAAGAGAAAATATAGGCATTTGAGTATTCAAATTATTTTGAATAATTTTAAGCTAGTGGCCAAGAGGAATTTTAGGTGATTGCCGAAATTTGAACTCTTCATGGAAGAGTGGACTAAGCATAAGGGGGAGGTGCCGAATTCTTTTAAGGCACATACCTATCATCTTGTTTCTCTTTTCTTTATTTTTGCACATAGCCGAAATTCCTCTGCTCATCTTCTACTCTCTCCTTCTCATTCTCTCAAGCCAAATCTTCATCAACACTTTCTCTCCTATTTGTTTTGCTTCAACACCAAAATCTCCTCTACTCTCTCCTTTGCCAAACTCCATTCCCTTATCCATTATTTTCTTTCTTCCACTATAGCCGAATCTCTCCTTCTTGGTGTGCCAAATTCCCCTCTTCTTTTAGCTTTCATCTTGGCCGAATATTAGTGTGGTGTGGATCTCTTCTAGTTTGGTTCCAATTGGGTTTGGTGGAAGGTAGGTGGTTTGGCCGAATGGCTATTTGTTCCCTCTCTGTTTCTCTCTCGACTTTTTTACAAAGGTAAGAGTTGGTTTCGGCAATTGTTGTTAAGGGTGCTAATCAAATGTTGAAACCGATTTGTTATAGGGCCTTCGGGATTTGGAAGCGAGCAAGTGAGTCCATCATCTTTGATCGATCGGTTTTTGGGTAAGGTGGTAAGGATCTATTCTTATTTGGTATTCGATTAAGCGAAGGCTATTAATTTTGATGATGGCCGTTGTTGTAGGAAGTGAAGCGAATCGCATATCGGTCTGTGAAGTTAGTACTCAAGGGCGTTAGGTAAGGTTTTCGGGTTCAAATATTAACCCTTGGATATATGTTGGTCTGGCCGAATGGTCAGAGGCACTAACATGGGTATGGCCGAATATAGGGGCAAGGAAAGCTTGTGTGGCCGATTTGTCTTTTCGGAATTTAGGACTATCATTGGTGACAGGTGTGTACATACACACTTTATGATTAATTAACTGTGCTAAATGTTTGTGTATACTAAATCTGGTTTATGTAGCTTTGGATTTAATACCATAACGGTATAAGCGATGATTCGGTAAGACCACAATCGTATGAGTTTACTATTTGATGCTTTTGGAAAGCATGGCATATTTGGTATATGCGATTTAAATACATGTTGGCATGAATTCTGTTATGCATATCTTGACTTATGTGGGTTAAAAGAGTGGAGGGGGAAGTGATATTCGTGTCGACGGACACCAGTGGTTTGGTACCACATTGTGACTACTTGGCCACCGTGAGGTTTGGCACCTCCAGAGGTTTGGCACCTCATAGCGTCTCGTCCCAGTGGCTTAGCACCACAGTGGGTTGGCCCCACAGTTTACATTATGGGATCGACGCCAGTGATTTGGTATCACACGATGGGTTGGCCCCATCATTCGATTTGTGACTTCGAGTCACCAGTGGTTTGGCACCACAATTATTGATGAATATCGTGACTTTAAGTCACCAGTGGTTTGGCACCACCAGTGGTTTGGTACCACACGGGGTAGAGAAAGGTGTTTGGATGGCTAGGTTGGGTGCATGGTTTAGTGCATGTTAATTTGTTATAAATTGTGTATGTTGTTGCACTAAATAGGGGAAGGGTTACACATTGAGTCTTGGTGACTCACCTTCTCCTTTAACATTTTTCAGGTGACTCGTAGATCGCGGATGAGGAGCCGGATGGACTCGAGGTGGCCATGCAGTGGATATTTGAATTAAATGAAATTTAGATTTTAGTTTATTATACTTTATTGTTGGTTTTGTTTTAATCAAGTTGTAATAAGGCCTCATAGGATTATTTTTATTATTTTTACATGTTTTGAATATTTTGTTTAAACTATTTAATAATATTAAAATGGGTGCACATGTTTTCTCAAATCAAACGTAAAATGTTTTAAAGTGCCATCGGGTACATTTGAAACCTATAACAACTTGACATAATAAATATTTTTAAACAAACTAAGTATGGTTTTAGCAAGAAAATTAAAGGAAGGGTTTTCACAAAACTTAAATCGGCTTAAAAGGGATTTTACAAAATTGTTTTCCTCAGAATAAACCAAATTCGGTCGTAGTGTTTGGGCCGGGTTTGGGATGTTACAAAATTGGTATCGAGCCAAGTTCAAAGCTCTCACTGTGGGCCCAAGGCCCAAAATGTTTTAGTAGGCCTTTTGGAATTATTTTTGGGTTTTTGAACGACTTGCACCGAGTCTCCTAAGACCAATCCGCCTGTGCAAGTACTTCCAACTTCTTTGTGAATTATTACTTGTAGAAAGGGTAGGAATGGAACATAGAATAGTCTTATAGGAACTTGAACCCTAGGATTAGACTACTCAAACACAAAAACGAAGCATAAGCTTTAATGAACTAAACAAACCTACGACCAAGTCGCCGAGTTAGGGGTGTGGTAACCCCGGTGCGCATGTCTAGGATTGGATCCTAAGAGATTGGTATTTAAGCAGGTCCTCGTGACTCACCTCCTCTTCGCGGGATTCCTACCGTGCGTAGCTTCTGGTTCACCCCTAACCAAGAGGACTCGGCCATAGGCTAAACATACTAAATAAAACCCGAAAGGGATTAGCCATGTTTTATGAAAACCCTAATTTTAAAATCATTAAAATATCTCTTTAAAATAGTAGGACAAATTTATTCTTGGAAAATTTCAAAATATTCTTGATTTATTAAAATTACCAAAATGCCCCTAGTGGCAAAATTACGAAAATGCCCTTGGTTTTAAAAATACCGTATTACCTCGATTTCAATAAAAATTCTCTTACTTTGAAAGAGTACCAAAAAAATTTTGTATTTCAAAATAATACCCTGACTTTTGAAATTTACGAAATTACCCCTGATTGACAAAATTACCAAAATACCCCTGGTTCCCAAAAGTTTTGCCATATCTTTAAATTTGACAAATTTTTAGAAATACCCTCCAGTTTTGAAAATTTCAAAGTGTCCTGATTTATTAAAGTTTTAAAATTTCTCTGATTTATTAGAAATTGCCCCTGTAGGAAAATGACGAAAATACCCCTGGGATAGAAACGGACAGAAATGCCCGAAGAGTGAATAGGTATGAAAGGTATTAGGGAATGGATGTGCTCTTCTGTGTAAACTAGGATAGAGGACTTAAAACTTTGATTGATCGAAAGGATCCCTATTGAACTTTTCATAAAATTTCTTTGCGAGTAACCAAGTGGAACAATTACTAATCCATAAAAATTTCTTAACCGATTAAAGCGCGATAGTTAGAATGAGCTCTAGAGGACGTGGCCGTCGTGGGCGTGGTAGGGGCGTGGATGACCGTGTCGAACCTCGTTAGGTCGGGTCAAGGGTCTGGAAAATGAGGTACCACCGCCACCACCACCTCTAACTTTTGGAGCCGAGGATCGTGATCGACAGGGGGTGGGGCGAAGACGCAAGTCGTATTGCGAGTCCTTGAGATGGTGGTCGGGGCTAGTGGAGGTATGGGAGCTCGTAAATCTGTTCCCGAGCGACTCCGATCCAACGGAGCCGAGGTATTCCGGGAGTGTCGGAGTGGCACCCAAAGGCGCTAATATTGGTTAGAATCGACCGAGAGAATCATGGATGATCTTGACTGACTGATGATGAGGAGAAGTCGAAAGGAGCGGTGTCGCTTCTAAAGGATGAGTCATATCGCTGGTGGCTCACCGCTCGAGATGGTGCTACTACAGATGATCTTACTTGGGAGTATTTCAAAACCGCTTATCGGAGAATTATGTGGGCACCACTACACCGATGCTCGTGAGGAAAGCCTTTTGGGATTGGTACAAGGAAATAAGTCGAAGATCCGAGTATGAGGCGCGTAGTTCTTAAGGCCGAGTCGATATGCTGTGAGGCATCGTGGCTCATCGAACATGAACGCTACGCTCGCTTTAAAGACAGACTTAGAGATGAGTTAAGGTTGCTGATTGCTCCACAAAGAAGAGCGTGAGTTTGCCGTGGCTTTGGTGGAAAAGGCTAAGGTAGCCGAAGGAGTCAAGGAGTCTCGTGAAACGTAACTATGATAGGAACAAGCGTAAGAGAGGCTTTAGGTCGCCCGGGTCGTGTGGTAATGTTCGTAAAAGGGCTAGGCAGAGTGGGCCAAATCGGCGGGGAAGGCCCATGGCTACTAATCGCAGACCCGCCAGTGTAATCGCTGTGGAAAATCACATTGGGGAGGTTGTTGGACCGGTGAGAGGGGTTGCTTTGAATGTGGGTCTTTGGATCATCGTGTAAGGGATTGTCCTCTGGTTAGCCAAGAATCACCCAGAGGGGCGTAACTGCACTCGGGATAGAAATATGGGACCACGGAGGGTCGTGGTAATGGTAGAGGAGGCAAAGTGGTCCTAATCGAGGTCGCGGAATTCGTGGTAGAGGCACAGGGCAACACGCAGGCAAGGCGCCTGGCTTAGTCTATGCAAATGAGGCGTCATGAGGAGGTTGACGACCGGACGTCATAACCAGTGACGTTCCAATTCTTGGTCTCCCATATGTTGCATTAATAGATGTGGGTTCGACGCATTCATACGTTGCTAGTAGTGTGGTAGAGACTGTGAACCTAGACTTTGAGATCGCTTCTAGGAGATGACCGTAATTAGCCCTCTAGGACACTCAGTAGTTGTAAACAAGCTATATAGGGATGTACCCTAGAACTCCAAGGGGTCGTGTTTATGGTCGATCCGATGGAACCGCCGCTTGGGGAGTTCGATTTGATTCTTGGAATGGACTGTTGGTTAAGTATCAAGCAAGGTTGGATTGTGCCGCTAAGCGCATGGTTCTCAAGATGGTGAAGGTGATGAGGTGGTCATGATAGGTAATAGAAGAGATTACCTATCCAACATGGTGTCGGCCTTGAAGGCCGAGAAGATGGTCAAAAAGGGTTGTGAGGCGTTTACGTTCGAATATGTGCCTTGGAGGCTAAGGAGTCGCAGCTTGAGAAGGTTCGAACAGTGAGGAGTTCGCTGATGTGTTTCGGAAGAACTTCCGGTCCGCCTCCGGATCGGAAGTTGAATTTGGTATAGACTTGTTACCCGAAGCGGCGCTCGTGTCTATAGCACCCTACCGAATGGCACCAAAGGAATTGGTGGAGTGAAGGCTCAAATTCGGGAGCTCTTGGATAGAGGTTTATTCGACCAAGCATATCTCCGTGGGGAGCACCGTGTTGTTTGTCAAGAAAAGGACGGTTCGATGCGGATGTGTATAGACTACCGCCGCTTAAACAAGTTAACGATCAAAAACAAGTATCCGCTGCCTCGGATCGATGACTTGTTTGACCAACTCAAGGGTGCATCGGTTTTCTCAAGATAGATCTTAGGTCGGGTTATCATCAACTTAAGGTGAAAGAGGTGGATGTGCACAAGACGGCATTCCGTACTTGTGTATGGGCATTACGAGTTTTTGGTGATGCCATTTGGGTTGACCAACGACACTGCAGCGTTCATGGACTTAATGAATAGGGTGTTTCAAAGAAGATTTGGATCAATTTGTCGTGGTGTTTATAGACGACATATTGGTTTATTCAAAGACGGAGGAGGAGCATGATATGCATTTGCGTATAGTTCTACAAGTATTGAGGAGAAGCGCTTATATGCCAAATTCGGTAAGTGCGAATTTTGGCTTAGGAGGTGGCTTTCTTGTCACGTGGTATCACCGGAAGGGATTAGAGTGGACCCTCGCAAGGTTGAAGCGGTGTTGGATTGGAAACCGCCTAGATCAGTGGAGAAATTTGAAGCTTTCTGGGTCTGGCAGGGTACTATCGAAGGTTTGTGGAAGGGTTCTCTTTAATCGCAGCACCGCTGACTAAGCTTATTAAGGAAAGGAGTCCCATTTGTTTGGTCGGAGAAACAAAGAAGAAAGTTTTGATAAGCTAAGGAAGATTCTCGGACTAAGCTCCAGCTCGTGCGCAACTGAGGCGGAAAATTGTTCACGGTTTATTGTGATGCATCCCATACTGGTTTGGGATGTGTGTTGATGCAGGAAGGGAAGGTAGTGGCCTATGCATCCCGTCAGCTAAGACTGCATGAGGTTAACTATCCAACTTACGACTTGGAGTTAGCGGCAGTAGTCTTCGCTTTGAAAATATGGAGACATTACTTATATGGGGAGAAGTCGATAGTCTACACGGATCACAAAAGTTTGAGGTATCTTTTGACCCAGAAGGATTTGAACTTGAGGCAGCGTCGATGGATTGAGCTGTTGAAGGACTATGACTGCTCAATTGAGTACCATCCGGGCAAAGCTAACGTGGTGGCTGATGCGTTGAGCCGGAAGGTCGTGACAGACTTAAGAGCGATGTTTGCTCACTTCAGTCTATACGACGATGGAAGTCTTTTGGCAGAACTTCAAGTTAAGCCAACTTGGATCGAGGAGATTAAGGAAAAGCAATTGGTGGATGATAGTTTGAATGCAAGGAGGTTGCAAGTTCAAGATAGTGGGTTAGAAGGGTATAGTTTGACCAGTGATGGTGTACTATGTTTTCAAGGGCGGCCTTGTATGCCAAAGGATGTGGAGTTGAGACAAAGAATTCTCCAAGATGCACATAGCAAACCCATACGCTATGCATCCCGGAGGAAGCAAGATGTATGGAGATTTGCGGAAGCGCTTTTGGTGGCTGTGGTTGAAGCGTGAGGTAACCGAATTCGCCGGAAAGTGTCCGGACGTGTCAACAGTTAAGGCCGAACATCGGTTGCCATCGTGGTTACTTCAACCAGTGAAGATCCCGCAGCGGGAAATGGGAGAGGATCACTATGGATTTTGTCGTTGGGCTACCCTCACGCCCGAAAAAAAGGACGCAGCTTTGGGTGATTGTGGACCGTCGACTAAATCACTCACTTCATACCGATGAGAGTGGATTACTCACTTGAAGCTAGCTAAGCTGTATGTGTCGAAAATAGTGAGGTTGCATGGAGTGCCGTGATCAATCATCTCGGATAGGGATCCCGATTTACGCTCAAGGTTCGAAAGCGTTGCATCAAGCTTTGGGTACACGATCGATTTCATGATGCCTTTCCATCCACACCGACGGGCAATCGGAAAGGGTCATCAGATTTTGGAGGATATGCTAAGAGGATACGTTTTGGATTTCAGTGGTAGTTGGGAGGAGTATCTACCATTGGCGGAATTCGCTTATAACAATAGTTATCAAGAAAGTATTCAAATGGCACCGTCCGAAGCACTGTATGGATGAAAATGCCGAACTCCTACATGTTGGATGGAGTTGGGTGAACGACAAGTTCTGGGTCCAGAGTTGGGGACAGAAACTGAGGACAAAGTCAAGGTGATTCGGGCTCGTCTCAAGGAGGCATCAGATAGGCAGAAGTCTTATGCTGATCTTAAGCGTAAGGAAATTGAATATGCAGTAGGAGATAAAGTCTTCCTGAAAGTGTCACCTTGGAAGAAGGTGTTGAGATTTGGGCGAAAAGGGAAGCTAAGCCCAAGGTTCATTGGCCCATATACAGTGTTGAAGCGAGTGGGACCGGTAGCTTATCACCGAATCGCCGGCAGAGTTGAGTCGATTCATGACGCCTTTCATGTGTCGATCTTTCGGCGATATCGGTCGATCCATCACACGCCAGCTCGTGGCGATTGATTGAGGTAAACTCGGACTTATCTTTCGAGGAAGAACCAGTTCGGATCCTAGATCGAGGTGTCAAGGTTCTACGAAGAAATCAGCACCTTTGGTGAAAGTGCTATGGCGAAACCATGGTGCGAGAGGAAGCTACGTGGGAACCCGAGGATGTGATGCGCAAAGAATACCCCCACCTCTTCTAATCGTGCAATTTCGAGGCCAAATTATTTTTAAGGGGGTAGAACTCGTAACATCCTAAAATTAGGGTTATTTGGGATTGAATTATTTTTCTCGTGTTTGAATTGTCGTGGTATTAATTGTGGTGTAGTAAGGCTTAATTAGGGGTCTTGATTAGGCTCTGTGTATAGTAGAAAAATGTTATTTGTAAGCTTTGAGATAGGGAGCCTTAGTAGGTAGGGGTTACAAGGATAAATGAGGATTATTTGACACAGAAATGGCCTTGGAAAAGTGGCAAAAGGGAGGCCACTTAAGAGCTGGAGTTGACGCCATCAAAGGAGCAAGGGGAGCTTGTGTTCGAGCTGCAGAAATTCCCTTTTTGCTCTTTAATTTGGGCGAAAATAGGGGGAGAGAATTTCTCATTTCAAACTCTTTTTGATAATAAGGATAATGTGGATAATATTAGCTTATTAATTGGATTTTATTTTGATTAATTCCAAAAAGATGACAAAGAGAAAATATAGGCATTTGAGTATTCAAATTATTTTGAATAATTTTAAGCTAGTGGCCAAGAGGAATTTTAGGTGATTGCTTAAATTTGAACTCTTCATGGAAGAGTGGACTATAAGCATAGGGGAGGTGCCAAATTCTTTTTAAGGCACATACCTATCATCTTGTTTCTCTTTTCTTCATTTTTGCACATAGCCAAAATTCCTCTGCTCATCTTCTACTCTCTCCTTCTCATTCTCTCAAGCCGAAATCTTCATCAACACTTTCTCTCCTATTTGTTTTGCTTCAACACCAAAATCTCCTCTACTCTCTCCTTTGCCGAAACTCCATTCCCCTTATCCATTATTTTCTTTCTTCCACTATAGCCGAATCTCTCCTTCTTGGTGTGCCAAAATTCCCCTCTTCTTTTAGCTTTCATCTTGGCCGAATATTAGTGTGGTGTGGATCTCTTCTAGTTTGGTTCCAATCGGGTTTGGTGGAAGGTAGGTGGTTTGGCCGAATGGCTATTTCTTCCCTCTCTGCTCTCTCGTCGACTTTTACAAAGGTAAGAGTTGGTTTCGCAATTGTTGTTAAGGGTGCTAATCACATGTTGAAACCGATTTGTTATAGGGCCTTCGGGATTTAGAAGCGAGCAAGTGAGTCCATCATCTTTGATCGATCGGTTTTTGGGTAAGGTGGTAAGGATCTATTCTTATTTGGTATTCGATTAAGCCAAGGCTATTAATTTTGATGATGGCCTTGTTGTAGGAAGTGAAGCGTAATCGCATATCGGTCTTGAAGTTAGTACTCAAGGGCGTTAGGTAAGGTTTTCGTGTTCAAATATTAACCCTTGGATATATGTTGGTCTGGCCGAATGGTCAGAGGCACTAACATGGGTATGGCCGAATATAGGGGCAAGGAAAGCTTGTGTGGCCGATTTGTCTTTTCGAAATTTAGGACTATCATTGGTGACAGTGTGTACATACACACTTTATGATTAATTAATCGTGCTAAATGTTTGTGTATACTAAATCTGGTTTATGTAGCTTTGGATTTAATACCATAACGATAAGCGATGATTCGTAAGACCACATCCCGTATGAGTTTACTATTTGATGCTTTTGGAAAGCATGGCATATTTGGTATATGCGATTTAAATACATGTTGGCATGAATTACATTATGCATATCTTGACTTATGTGGGTTAAACGAGTGGAGGGGGAAGTGATATTCGTGTCGACGGACACCGGTGGTTTGGTACCACATTGTGACTACTGGCCACGGAGGTTTGGCACCTCTAGAGGTTTGGCACCTCATAGCGCCTCGTCCCGTGGCTTAGCACCACGCTGGGTTGGCCCCACGCTTTACATTATGGGATCGACGCCAAAGATTTGGTATCACACGATGGGTTGGCCCCATCATTCGATTTGTGACTTCGAGTCACCAGTGGTTTGGCACCACAATTATTGATGAATATCGTGACTTTAAGTCACCAGTGGTTTGGCACCACCAGTGGTTTGGTACCACACGGGGGTAGAGAAAGGTGTTTGGATGGCTAGGTTGGGTGCATGGTTTAGTGCATGTTAATTTGTTATAAATTGTGTATGTTGTTGCACTAAATAGGGAAGGGTTACACATTGAGTCTTGGTGACTCACCTTCTCCTTTAACATTTTTCAGTGACTCGTAGATCGCGGATGAGGAGCCTGATGGACTCGAGGTGGCCATGCAGTGGATATTTGAATTAAATGAACTTTAGATTTTAGTTTATTATACTTTATTGTTGGTTTTGTTTTAATCAAGTTGTAATAAGGCCTCCTAGGATTATTTTTATTATTTTTACATGTTTTGAATATTTTGTTTAAACTATTTAATAATATTAAAATGGGTGCACATGTTTTCTCAAATCAAACGCAAAATGTTTTAAAGTGCCATCTCTGTACATTTGAAACCTATAACAACTTGACATAATAAATATTTTTAAACAAACTAAGTATGGTTTTAGCAAGAAAATTAAAGGAAGGGTTTTCGACAAAACTTAAATCGGCTTAAAAGGGATTTTACAAAATTGTTTTCCTCTGTAACAAACCAAATTCGATCGTAGTGTTTGGGCCGGGTTTGGGATGTTACACCCAGCCTGTGTCTCTACCTGTGTAACTCACTAATTTGGGTCACACGGCCGTGTCGTAGGCCGTGTGCCAGCCCATGTGGCTCCAAACATGGGCATGTGACTATCCAACATGCCTTTGTGTGACTTCACACGCCCGTGTGCATGGGCCATGTACCTTTAGAAATTATCTTACACGGCCGTGTCGTAGGCCGTGTGTCAGCCTGGTGGAAACTGCACCTATACTGATTTACAACATAACCAGGGCACACGCCCGTGTGTATGCCTGTGTACGACACACGGCCATGTGACAGACCGTGTCTCAGGCCGTGTGTACCTAAATGTACCTTAAAACTCAAGTTTACCAAAACATGCTTACTTGGACACTAAGCAACTTATTTACTAGCCATTTAACCTATTGAAAACACAATTAAACATGCTCAAAATATGCCAAAACAACCATTTTAGGTGCCTAACCAATGTACCCTCATTGGTACCACATATTATAATTTCAAACATTCTTAACAAAACATCAACCATTCAAAGTTCTTATTCATACCAAAACATAGCCTCAAACACAACCATATGAACAAATAACCACCAAAGGACCTTATAATTATATACCATTACAAGGTTATGCATCATACCACTACTTTAAACCTCACCATTCATCAACTAAACATCAAGTTATTTGTAAGCTTTGAGATAGGGAGCCTTAGTAGGTAGGGGTTACAAGGATAAATGAGGGATTATTTGACACAGAAATGGCCTTGGAAAAGTGGCAAAAGGGAGGCCACTTAAGAGCTGGAGTTGACGCCATCAAAGGAGCAAGGGGAGCTTGTGTTCGAGCTGCAGAAATTCCCTTTTTGCTCTTTAATTTGGACGGAAATAGGGGGAGAGAATTTCTCATTTCAAACTCTTTTTTATAATAAGGATAATATGGATAATATTAGCTTATTAATTGGATTTTATTTTGATTAATTCCAAAAAGATGACAAAGAGAAAATATAGGCATTTGAGTATTCAAATTATTTTGAATAATTTTAAGCTAGTGGCCAAGAGGAATTTTAGGTGATTGCCGAAATTTGAACTCTTCATGGAAGAGTGGACGGCAAGCATAGGGGGGGAGGTGCCGAATTCTTTTTAAGGCACATACCTATCATCTTGTTTCTCTTTTCTTCATTTTTGCACATAGCCAAAATTCCTCTGCTCATCTTCTACTCTCTCCTTCTCATTCTCTCAAGCCGAAATCTTCATCAACACTTTCTCTCCTATTTGTTTTGCTTCAACACCAAAAATCTCCTCTACTCTCTCCTTTGCAAAACTCCATTCCCTTATCCATTGTTTTCTTTCTTCCACTATAGCCGAATCTCTCCTTCTTGGTGTGCCGAAATTCCCCTCTTCTTTTAGCTTTCATCTTGGCCGAATATTAGTGTGGTGTGGATCTCTTCTAGTTTGGTTCCAATCGGGTTTGGTGGAAGGTAGGTGGTTTGGCCGAATGGCTATTTCTTCCCTCTCTGTTCTCTGTCGACTTTTACAAAGGTAAGAGTTGGTTTCGGAAATTGTTGTTAAGGGTGCTAATCACATGTTGAAACCGATTTGTTATAGGGCCTTCGGGATTTGGAAGCGAGCAAGTGAGTCCATCATCTTTGATCGATCAGTTTTTGGGTAAGGTGGTAAGGATCTATTCTTATTTGGTATTCGATTAAGCCGAAGGCTATTAATTTTGATGATGGCCATTGTAGGAAGTGAAGCGTAATCGCATATCGGTGTCTTTGAAGTTAGTACTCAAGGGCGTTAGGTAAGGTTTTCGGGTTCAAATATTAACCCTTGGATATATGTTGGTCCGCCGAATGGTCGAGAGCACTAACATGGGTATGGCCGAATATAGGGGCAAGGAAAAGCTTGTGTGGCGATTTGTCTTTTCTAATTTAGGACTATCATTGGTGACAGTGTGTACATACACACTTTATGATTAATTAAGCGTATAAATGTTTGTGTATACTAAATCTGGTTTATGTAGCTTTGGATTTAATACCATAACGGTATAAGCGATGATTCGAGTAAGACCACAATCGTATGAGTTTACTATTTGATGCTTTTGGAAAGCATGGCATATTTGGTATATGCGATTTAAATACATGTTGGCATGAATTATGTTATGCATATCTTGACTTATGTGGGTTAAACGAGTGGAGGGGGAAGTGATATTCGTGTCGACGGACACCAGTGGTTTGGTACCACATTGTGACTACGGTCACGAGAGGTTTGGCACCTCCGCAGGTTTGGCACCTCATAGCCTCGTCCCGTGGCTTAGCACCACGATGGGTTGGCCCCACGCCATTATGGGATCGACGCCAGGTGATTTGGTATCACACGATGGGTTGGCCCCATCATTCGATTTGTGACTTCGAGTCACGGTGGTTTGGCACCACAATTATTGATGAATATCGTGACTTTAAGTCACCAGTGGTTTGGCACCACCAGTGGTTTGGTACCACACGGGGTAGAGAAAGGTGTTTGGATGGCTAGGTTGGGTGCATGGTTTAGTGCATGTTAATTTGTTATAAATTGTGTATGTTGTTGCACTAAATAGGGAAGGGTTACACATTGAGTCTTGGTGACTCACCTTCTCCTTTAACATTTTTCAGTGACTCGTAGATCGCGGATGAGGAGCCTGGATGGACTCGAGGTGGCCATGCAAAGGATATTTGAATTAAATGAACTTTAGATTTTAGTTTATTATACTTTATTGTTGGTTTTGTTTTAATCAAGTTGTAATAAGGCCTCCTAGGATTATTTTTATTATTTTTACATGTTTTGAATATTTTGTTTAAACTATTTAATAATATTAAAATGGGTGCACATGTTTTCTCAAATCAAACGCAAAAATGTTTTAAAGTGCCATCGGGTACATTTGAAACCTATAACAACTTGACATAATAAATATTTTTAAACAAACTAAGTATGGTTTTAGCAAGAAAATTAAAGGAAGGGTTTTCACAAAACTTAAATCGGCTTAAAAGGGATTTTACAAAATTGTTTTCCTCTCAGAACAAACCAAATTCGGTCGTAGTGTTTGGGCGGGTTTGGGATGTTACACCCACTGTGTCTCTACCTGTGTAACTCACTAATTTGGGTCACACTGCAGTGTCGTAGTCGTGTGCCACCCATGTGGCTCCAAACATGGGCATGTGACTATCCAACATGCCTTTGTGTGACTTCACACGCCCGTGTGCATGGGCCATGTACCTTTAGAAATTATCTTACACGGCCGTGTCGTGGCGTGTGTGTCACCGTGGAAAAAGCGCACCTATACTGATTTACAACATAACCAGGGCACACGCCCGTGTGTATGCCTGTGTACGACACACGGCCATGTGACAGACCGTGTCTCAGGCCGTGTGTACCTAAATGTACCTTAAAACTCAAGTTTACCAAAACATGCTTACTTGGACACTAAGCAACTTATTTACTAGCCATTTAACCTATTGAAAACACAATTAAACATGCTCAAAATATGCCAAAACAACCATTTTAGGTGCCTAACCAATGTACCCTCATTGGTACCACATATTATAATTTCAAACATTCTTAACAAAACATCAACCATTCAAAGTTCTTATTCATACCAAAACATAGCCTCAAACACAACCATATGAACAAATAACCACCAAAGGACCTTATAATTATATACCATTACAAGGTTATGCATCATACCACTACTTTAAACCTCACCATTCATCAACTAAACATCAAGTTATTTGTAAGCTTTGAGATAGGGAGCCTTAGTAGGTAGGGGTTACAAGGATAAATGAGGATTATTTGACACAGAAATGGCCTTGGAAAAGTGGCAAAGGGAGGCCACTTAAGAGCTGGAGTTGACGCCATCAAAGGAGCAAGGGGAGCTTGTGTTCGAGTGCAGAAATTCCTTTTTGCTCTTTAATTTGGACGGAAATAGGGGAGAGAATTTCTCATTTCAAACTCTTTTTGATAATAAGGATAATGTGGATAATATTAGCTTATTAATTGGATTTTATTTTGATTAATTCCAAAAGATGACAAAGAGAAAATATAGGCATTTGAGTATTCAAATTATTTTGAATAATTTTAAGCTAGTGGCCAAGAGGAATTTTAGGTGATTACTGAAATTTGAACTCTTCATGGAAGAGTGGACTGGCAAGCATAGGGGAGGTGCCGAATTCTTTTAAGGCACATACCTATCATCTTGTTTCTCTTTTCTTCATTTTTGCACATAGCCAAAATTCCTCTGCTCATCTTCTACTCTCTCCTTCTCATTCTCTCAAGCCGAAATCTTCATCAACACTTTCTCTCCTATTTGTTTTGCTTCAACACCAAAATCTCCTCTACTCTCTCCTTTGCTTAGAAACTCCATTCCCTTATCCATTGTTTTCTTTCTTCCACTATAGCCGAATCTCTCTCTTCTTGGTGTGCCAAATTCCCCTCTTCTTTTAGCTTTCATCTTGGCCGAATATTAGTGTGGTGTGGATCTCTTCTAGTTTGGTTCCAATCGGGTTTGGTGGAAGGTAGGTGGTTTGGCCGAATGGCTATTTCTTCCCTCTCTGTTCTCTGTCGACTTTTACAAAGGTAAGAGTTAGTTTCGGCAATTGTTGTTAAGGGTGCTAATCACATGTTGAAACCGATTTGTTATAGGGCCTTCGGGATTTGGAAGCGAGCAAGTGAGTCCATCATCTTTGATCGATCGGTTTTTGGGTAAGGTGGTAAGGATCTATTCTTATTTGGTATTCGATTAAGCCGAAGGCTATTAATTTTGATGATGGCCGGTTGTAGGAAGTGAAGCAGAATCGCATATCTCGGTCTTTGAAGTTAGTACTCAAGGGCGTTAGGTAAGGTTTTCGTGGTTCAAATATTAACCCTTGGATATATGTTGGTCTGGCCGAATGGTCAGAGGCACTAACATGGGTATGGCCGAATATAGGGGCAAGGAAAGCTTGTGTGGCCGATTTGTCTTTTCGGAATTTAGGACTATCATTGGTGACAGTGTGTACATACACACTTTATGATTAATTAAGCGTGCTAAATGTTTGTGTATACTAAATCGGTTTATGTAGCTTTGGATTTAATACCATAACGGTATAAGCGATGATTCGTAAGACCACAATCCGTATGAGTTTACTATTTGATGCTTTTGGAAAGCATGGCATATTTGGTATATGCGATTTAAATACATGTTGGCATGAATTACATTATGCATATCTTGACTTATGTGGGTTAAACGAGTGGAGGGTAAGTGATATTCGTGTCGACGGACACCAAAGTGGTTTGGTACCACATTGTGACTACGGTCACCGAGAGGTTTGGCACCTCCGGAGGTTTGGCACCTCATAGCGCCTCGTCCCAGGTGGCTTAGCACCACAAAGGGGTTGGCCCCACGCTTACATTATGGGATTGACGCCGGTGATTTGGTATCACACGATGGGTTGGCCCCATCATTCGATTTGTGACTTCGAGTCACCAGTGGTTTGGCACCACAATTATTGATGAATATCGTGACTTTAAGTCACCAGTGGTTTGGCACCACCAGTGGTTTGGTACCACACGGTAGTAGAAAGGTGTTTGGATGGCTAGGTTGGGTGCATGGTTTAGTGCATGTTAATTTGTTATAAATTGTGTATGTTGTTGCACTAAATAGGGGAAGGGTTACACATTGAGTCTTGGTGACTCACCTTCTCCTTTAACATTTTTCAAGTGACTCGTAGATCGCGGATGAGGAGCCGGATGGACTCGAGGTGGCCATGCAGTGGATATTTGAATTAAATGAACTTTAGATTTTAGTTTATTATACTTTATTGTTGGTTTTGTTTTAATCAAGTTGTAATAAGGCCTCCTAGGATTATTTTTATTATTTTTACATGTTTTGAATATTTTGTTTAAACTATTTAATAATATTAAAATGGGTGCACATGTTTTATCAAATCAAACGCAAAATGTTTTAAAGTGCCATCGGGTACATTTGAAACCTATAACAACTTGACATAATAAATATTTTTAAACAAACTAACTATGGTTTTAGCAAGAAAATTAAAGGAAGGGTTTTCGACAAAACTTAAATCGGCTTAAAAGGGATTTTACAAAATTGTTTTCCTCTGTAACAAACCAAATTCGGTCGTAGTGTTTGGGCCGGGTTTGGGATGTTACACCCAGCCTGTGTCTCTACCTGTGTAACTCACTAATTTGGGTCACACTACGTGTCGTAGGCCGTGTGCCACCCCATGTGGCTCCAAACATGGGCATGTGACTATCCAACATGCCTTTGTGTGACTTCACACGCCCGTGTGCATGGGCCATGTACCTTTAGAAATTATCTTACACGTAGTGTCGTGGGTCGTGTGTCACCGGTGGAAATCGCACCTATACTTGATTTACAACATAACCGGGCACACGCCTGTGTGTATGCTCAGTATGATGCGACACACGGCCATGTGATGACCGTGTCTCAGGCCGTGTGTACCTAAATGTACCTTAAAACTCAAGTTTACCAAAACAAGCTTACTTGGACACTAAGCAACTTATTTACTAGCCATTTAACCTATTGAAAACACAATTAAACATGCTCAAAATATGCCAAAACAACCATTTTAGGTGCCTAACCAATGTACCCTCATTGGTACCACATATTATAATTTCAAACATTCTTAACAAAATATCAACCATTCAAAGTTCTTATTCATACCAAAACATAGCCTCAAACACAACCATATGAACAAATAACCACCAAAGGACCTTATAATTATATGCCATTACAAGGTTCTGCATCATACTACTACTTTAAACCTCACCATTCATCAACTAAACATCAAGTTATACATCTATTCATTAAACATACTTGTGCCAACAATACCAAAACGTACTCTTAGAGATTAACTAGTCTCATTGATTACCATATCAATTAACATTCACAAACTCGTATATTACTTTATATATGCATATATATACACACATGCCATTACCTAAAAATAAGATACAAAAACTACCAACTTATATGGATAGTGTGAGCTTGATGATTGATCCTTCCAAAAGTCAGCAACGGTTATCTACAAAACAACCCAAGAGAAAAACCGTAAGCTTACATATCTTAGTAAGAACATAGTATAACTTTTACTATAATTTAATTAAACTCGGTTCATATATTAAGTAAATACTCAAATTTTCAAGAGTATTTATTGTAAAATACTGAAACGGTAAAAGTGAATTCAAGAGTACCGTAGTACAAACAGGTGCATTCAGGGGTATCGAAGTACAAACAGGGGCACTTATGTGCATTCAAGGGTATCGAAGTACAAACAGGGGCACTTAAATGCATTCAGGGGTACCGAAGTACAAACAGAGGCACTTATGTGTATTCAGGGGTACCGAAGTACAAACAGGGGCACTTATGTACATTCATATATATATATACTTAATACCATTCAAATAACATCAGTCTTTTCTCATTTTCTTACACATCCATTTAACATTTGAAACTATCAATGTATTTTATATAAACAACTTATAAACAAATAGCAACATAAATTACAAGTTAATTTCAATAAGAAGGAAGTCACTACGAACTTACCTAGGCTAAATTGCAGTAATTGTAAAAGTTCAGAAACTATTCCGCTACTTTTCCTTTTCCTCTTATATCAACCGAATTTTGATCTAAAATAGAATTTATTTCATTTATTGGCTTAGATTTCATATATTGATAAATTTTAAAATTTGTACCCCTTCTATTTATAGAAATTACACAATTGCCCCTATCATTTATACTTTATGCGTTTTAGTCCCTTAACTCGAGAATCATCAAATTAGCCATTTTTGAAAATCAATACATCTAGCCGAATATATATAGCTTCAAACAATCCATAAAAGATCACTATTTCACAAATATACCATGGGATTTTAACATTTTTAACAATTTAATCCTTTAACTAAAAACTAAAAAAAATCATTTTACAAAACAATCTAAAATCACAACTAATACTCTAAACTCGACATTAACATCAAGAACAATCAATGTTCATCAATGGAAACATTCAAAATTTTTAACAGTTTCAAAAATAAAGGTACGAGTTAGCTGGACCTACTTGAAACGATCTGAAAAACATAAAATTAATTAAAAACGGAACTCAAAAACTCACTCATGCAAAGAGATATGCTAGCTGAACCTTCAAGCTTTTTCTCCCATGGTATATTCGACCAAAAAAAGTCCAAAGAAAGAAGAAGAAGATCCTATTTTCTTTAATTTGATTTTAACTTAATTTTTAACTAAATTTCAAAATTGCCATTTTAACATATTTTACTTCAAATTACCTTCCAATTCCGTCCACTAACCATTGATATGTTTTAATTACCCTATCAAACCCTCTTCATTTAAAAAAAATATCAATTGGCCCTAAAACATCAATAATTATTAACCTTTGCACTTTTTACAATTTAGCTGTTTGTCTATAAATAATCGTCTAATCGTTAAAATTTCTTAACCAAATTTTAATACGACCTTAATAACTTCAGAAATATTATATGAATAAAATTTACAAACCGACATGCCAGAATTTGTGGTATCAAAACCATAGTTCCGTCACCACTAAAAAAACGAGATATTACAAATAACCTGCATTGCAAATAAACACCCATAAGTTCAATGGAACCTAATGAGTTTCAACCAGGTTTACCTTTAAATGACGATGTTGGATTTCTTGACTTAAGAGTTCTGGACTTCCTTTTAGAATTGTTGAATAATACACTTTTGATCCTTAGCGGATAACTATATGCCTGCCTCAATACTTTAACACCTTACAAACGATCTATCTGATTGACGAATTACAAACTTAACCTCTAGTCAAGGATCAATTCCGAATTCTCTTTGAAAATAGCAGTTAAATACATTCCCTGTAACACCCCTTACCCGTGTCCGACGCTAGGACAGGATACGAGGCATTACCGAACTTAAACAAAAACCTTTATACAAAACCGGCTATAAAATTTCATTCAATTTAACATTCCTCATTCACATGCAAATCGCCCCTTATATGGGCCCACAAGGCCCAAAACATACATTGGGAACTATTCGGGACTAAACCGAGAACTTAGGAAACTTTAAGAAGACTTAGAAATTTTTTTCATCAAAACAAGGGTCACACGTCCATGTGGCTTGGGACATGCTCATGTGGGTAGGCCGTGTGGTCACACACGCCCATGTCCTTAGCCCATGTGACTCACTGTTTATGACGTCATCAACAAAATTGGGTCACACGGCCAAGTCACACGCCCGTGTGCTTAGGCCGTGAGGTGAATTAAATTTCGAAAAGTAAATGCAGACTTCACACGCCCTGGGCACACGCCCATGTCCCGGGGTCGTGTTCTCCACACGGCTGAGACACACGGCCGTGTCTCTGCCCGTGTGGCCAAGAAAATGGCTATTTTCCATACCATTTAGCACCCTCATTTGCACATACTTAAACACAACTTCAATCCATCCATCCCAAACACATATAACCACATCACATAAAACCTTTAGTATAAGCACACACGTATAAATATGCATTAGAACTCATTAACCAGTATGAACCAACACATTTTTCCAAATCAAATGACACATACACAATTGCCTAAGTCCCTATACATGCCATAGACTCAAAAGGTTTTGCATTCACTTATTGATCGTTGGTATCGATAGTCTTAATATTTATATAATGAATGATCTAACCTAGAAACTAACTATCACCACGATTGAGGCAAGTGCACCTATCGAACAGTAGTATAGCTTAGTGGCAAGACCGGATTGTCGAACCCAAAGGAACCAAAAGTACTAATACTGACTTTCTTTTTATTATTTAGCCTAAGAATTAAGGGAATTGTTATTTATTCTAAAATTAACTAACTACTAAGCTAAAGACGCTAAGACAAAGAGAATGAATTGGGGAAATACTTGTGGGAAAAACCAATTGATTAAGACAATAACCATGGAGGAATCCACCTAGACTTCACTTGTTATTTAACTCTGAACCAGACGATTTATTCACTTGACCTGATTCGTAGGATTCCCTAATTTATATTAATACCTCTCTCAAGGCTACTAACGTCTAACCCTAGGTTGATTAATTGAAATCTCTTTCTAATTAAAACCCCTAAGGTTGCATTAACTCGATCTATGGACTCCCATATTAGGTTTGACCCTAATCCGGCAGATTTTCGTCATCCTATCTCTAGGGTTGCGATCAACTCCGCTTAATTATGCTAGATCTACTCTTAGGCAGGGTCTATTCCTCCTTTGCCTAAGCACATCAATACTTGAATCAATATCCTGAAATATCAAAACAAGAATTAAGAACACATAATTAAGAACAAATCAAGTATTTATCATATAGTTCAGAAAACAATAACAAGATCCGTCTTAGGTTTCATCCCCCTCAGGTATTTGAGGGGTTTAGTTCATAATCATAAAAGAATACATCTCAGAAGAAAAAATAAAACAAAACATAAGAAAACTGATAAACCATAAAAGTAACATATTTTAATCCCACATTTAGCATACTTTTGGATGATTTATCCCTTGATTTATGTAAAAAGGTGCTCTTAATCCTTTCTTTTCATGTTTTATACTCAGCAAAGCATCGGAGGATGGAAAGAACGAGAAACGGGCTCAAAACAGACCAAATTAGGCCAAAGTGGAAATCGACACGGCCTGGACTTGAGCCAACACGGCCGTGTCTCCTTGATAGACAAGAACACGGCCTGATCATGATTTACACGGGTGTGTCACCTCATTAAAAGTCTGAACACGGCCCTAAAGACGATTCACACGGGCGTGTGCCATGGCCGTGTCCCTGTCGTGGAGAAGAGCAATTTCACTCGAAAAAGGATACTTAGGGGCAAAGAAACCTATTTCAAAAGCCTATATAAACACCCTAAGTATATCCTAGAAGGGGGCAGTGAGCTAGGCCAAGGAGCCGAGCCGAAAAGGTCAGATTTATGGGAAACACTCGAAGATATCCAGTTGATCCATCTCAAGAAGTCGGAATTCTACTCAAGACGGCGGATCTCTCATTCAATTCCTTCAGGGGGTTTTAGGGATTTCTTATGTTTTGTTTTATCTTTTCTTCTGAGATGTTTTCTTTTATTATTATGAACTAAACCCTTCGAGATACTGAAGGGGATGAAACCTAGATGAATCTTGTTATCGTTTCTTTGAACTATATGATAAATACTTGATTTGTTCTTAATTATGTGTTCTTAATTCTTGTGTTAATATTTCCAGGATATTGATTCAAGTTTGATATGCTTAGGTGGATGAGCAAAAGTCACTGCTTAAGAGTAGATCTAGCATAATTAAGCGGAGTTGATCGCGCGCCTAGAGATAGGGTGACGAGATTTTGCCGGATTAGGGTAAAACCTAATATGGGAGTCCATAGATCGAGTTAATGCAATTCTATGGGTTTTAATTAGAAAGAGATTTTAATTAATCAACCTAGGGTTAGACGTTATTCGCTTCGAGAGAGGGTTTAATATACATTAGGAGTCTTACGGATCAAGTCAAGTGAATAAATCATCCGGTTCGAGTTAGATAACAAGTGAAGTCTAGGTGGATTCTTCCTAAGGGTATCGTCTTAATCAACCGAGTTTTTCCAACAAGATTTCCCCAATTCATTCTTTTTGTCTTTATGTCTTTAGCTTAGTAGTTAGTTAAATTTAGATTAAATAACAACTTCACTTATTTTAGGCTAGATAATAAAAAGAAAGTTAGTATTAGTACTTTTGGTTCCTTTGGGTTCGATAATCCAGCCTTGCCTAAGCTATACTACTCGTTTCTCGATAGGTGCGCTTGCCTCAATCGTTGTCATAGTTAGTTTCCAGGTTCGATCATTCTTTTTATAAATTTTAAGACTTTGACATCGCAAAAACAACGATCAAAAACCCTAAAACCCCCTGAAGGAATTGAAGGAGAGATCCTCCGTCTTGAGTATGATTTCGGCTTCTTGAGATGAATCAACTGGCTTTCTTCGAGTAAATCTCACAATTCTGACCTCTCTGGCTCAGCTCCTTGGCCTAGCTAGACGCCCCCGACAAAAGGCTTCTGTTGACTCCCCTTTAGGTTGGCCTTTAGGGTGTTTATATAGGCTTTTCGAATGTCTTTCTTTGCCTCTAAGTACCCTATTTCGAGTGAAATTTCTCTTTGTCACGGCGGGGACACGCCCGTGCAACACGCCCGTGTGAATCCAATCCAGGTCGTGGTTGAGCCTGCTAAAGGGGCACGGCCGTGTGGCTTGGGCCCAGGCCGTGTTGATTTCCTACTTTGGCCCATTTGGCCCCTTTTTTAGCCCGTTTCTCGTTTTTTTCATCCTCCTATGCTTTCCTAAGTATAAAACATGAAATTAAAGGATTAGGAGCATCAAATTCCACAATTCAAAGGATAAATCATCCAAAAATCATGCTAAATGTGGGATTAAAATATGTATAAATTATGGTTTATCACTTATACCCAACATGATAGCTTGATAGTGTGATAGCATCTCCGGCGATCTCCAACCCGAGCTAGTAAAAAACCCTACATGATATGAGAAAGGAAGGGGAGTAAGCTATAAAGCTTAGTAAGTATGTATGTAAATAATAAACAATTTATTACCATGCTTTTAACAATCCTTATTTTGAGTTCTCAAGATAATGCCATCATTTTTGCATAAAGTTTCTCAATTCACTTATGTTCATCTTGAGCTGTCTACTCGAGTTATAGTCACTAAATTATTTTTATCCGGAGCTACGGAAATCTAAATTAAGATCTGCTAATTTTCCTTGAAACTAGGCTCACATATCTTCTTACCATAAAATTTCCAGAAGTTTTCATTCAGCTAATCAGTACAGTTTATTCTTTAAAGTTTTCCCTATTTTGCTGTCTGACAGTTCTGACCTCTCTTCACTAAAAATTTATTTTCTCATTGAAAAGAACTCAAAAGATGTTACCGTTTGTTTCTATTGAAGATAGACTCATTAAAAAATTCAAGCATATAAATTTTATACCTTGATTATTTTTTTACAATTTTTAATGAATTTCTAAAGTCAGAATAGGGGATTTCGAAATCATTCTGACCCTATCTTATAAAAATTCAAATATCTCATAATATGAAATTCTTTTGCTTACACTGTCTCTTTTATGCGAAAATAAAATCAATAAGATTTAATTTCATATCTTATTCAACTTCTAATTTAATTTCCACCATTTTTGGTGAATTTTCAAAGTGATTCAACTGCTGCTGTCCAAACTGTTTTATTGTTAATTTTACTCTATCATTTTTTCATTGTATTAATTCTCATTTACACACTTATAATACTAAAGCATATCCATAGTTAGCCATGCCAATAGCTAGTCATCATCAAATATTTACAAGCCATTCATTGGCCAATTTAACTTACACATCATCAACAAAAACTTGAACATTTCATTTCTCAATTCAATTTGGCTTAAAAGCCTCACACATGATCACAATCCACATTTCCCACATATTCTTACATCATAAGCATGGACTTAGCTTTTTGTCATTGATGCATAAACTTAGCTCTTTGCCGCTGAACTACTTGGAATATCGAAGGATACTCAATCTCATCATACATGTATCACGATGCCAATGCCATATCTCAGATATGGTCTTACATGGGATCACATCTTAATGCTGATGCCATATCCCAGATATGGTCTTACACGGGATCTCATATCTCGATGTCGATGCCATATCCCAGATATGGTCTTATACGAGATCGTTCATAGATTTCGATGCCATGTCCCAGACAAGGTCTTACATGAGATCTTCCTTTGGTGCTGAGGCCATGTCCCAGACATGGTCTTATACGGGACCTACATTCGGTGCCGATGCCATGTCCCAGACATGGTCTCATGCGGGACCTACATTCGATGCCGATGCCATGTCCCAGACATGGTCTTATACGAGACCTTCCTTATTCGGTGCTGATGCCATGTCCCAGACATGGTCTTATACGAGACCTTCCTTATCTCATGTTGTGACATAGGTATCCTTGTTATTCCGAAATGTTCAACCGAGACTTCAACTTAACATATTCTCATCATATTCTCATTGATGCATCATTAGTCGATTTTCATAGAAATAATATTCATTTCACATAATATCAGGCAATTAAAAATATAAAGACATTATGTAGCTTTAATTTCACACAAACTTACCTCGATACCAAAATGGCAAGAAGAGACCTAACCGTCAGTTACTCGTTCCCCCCCTCGTTCTAAGTTTGAACCTCATTTTCTTTGATTTATAACATCACATTTAGCTTACTTATTAGTCACATTATTCATTGTGACCCAAAAATCATACTATGGCAAAATTATATTTTTGCCCTAAACTTTGTCATATTTACACTTTTGCCCCTCGGCTCGTAAAATGATTTTTATTCGATTTCATTGTATTTTAGGCCTAGCCGAACCATTTTCATAACTATAGCAGTCCACAATTTGCATTCATTCACACATTTTTCATACATTTTTCAACTTTTTACAAATTAGTCCTTTTATGCGATTTCATTGAAAATCACTTAGTAAAAGTCGTTTACTACACATCGAGCATTCATATTCTACCATTAGACATCAAAGCACATGCATGTCATCCATGGGTAAATTTTTAAACACAAACCCTAGCTCAAAATAATGGTAGAAATAGCTAAACCGAGTTACGGGGATCTCAAAAATGTAAAGAACATTAAAAAGGGGGCTTGGATGCACTTACTATTGAGCTTGAAAGCTTGAAAACCCTAGACATGGCTTCCCCCATGCTAAATTCGGCCAAGGAAGAAGATGGACAAAGGTTTTTGACTTTTATTTTGTCTTTTAGTCCATTTAATTACCAAATTACCAAAATGCCCCTAACTTAAAAATATCCTATTTCACTTATATAATGTCCATTTTTGTCCAAAAATTTAACCAATGGTCTAATTTCCATTTAAGGACCTCCAATTTAAAATTTCATAGAAATTAGACACTTCTAACATATGGAACTCAACTTTTGCACTTTTTACAATTTAGTCCTTTTGACTAAATTGAGTGCCCAAACGTCGAAATTTTCAAACGAAATTTTCACGAAATCCTTCCGTGAAATTGTAGACCATAAAAATATAATAAAAATAAGATTTTTTTCATCAAATTTGTGGCCCCAAAACCACTGTTCCGACTAGGCCCAAAATCGGGCTGTTACATTCCCCAAGATAATATTCATATGGATAATACTCAACTGATTCTCCTACTGACTCTAACGGACACCAAACACAGTTCACACCAAATCTTCCAATTAGTCTAGACAAACATACTTACTCGGATAAATGCAATAACTTAGATCATCCCAAGGATCTCAAAGGGGTTTCTATGCTACCCATCATTACGGACACACCAAGTCTTTCATTCTGGCGAACTATTATGGCTAGTTCATCAACGGTTACTCTGCCGAGAATTCTTTCAGAAGATGGTTCATAGACCTGCCCAGGGTATGCCACAAGGTCGAAATATCAATTTACCACTTACACGTTATGAAATTCGCCATATAAGCTTTCTAGATAATATGCCACAAGGTGTAACACCCCAAACTCGGACAAGACACCACGCCCGAATCTGGTATGTTACGGGGAAAAACGTCTTTGAGTGATCAGATTTTTTTCGTTTAGAAGTGGGGTGAAAACAAAGTGAATTTGAGGAAAGTTTGAGTAGGCTTGTTTGATTAGATTTTGAAAACTTATTCAAGTATATAGTTAAAACGAGTTAATTTCATTTAGGACTTCCAATAGTTTCTTAGTGCCATTTTGAAACATTTTAGACTTAGTAGCAAATCGGGTTTGATTTGAAAATCATTTGAGTTTATTGAATAACAACACATAGCGAGATACCCGATGGTATAGTTTAAAACACATTTCGATATAATTTTGAAAACGTTGTCTTTCCAAGTTTTAGTAAAATTTCATGCCAAGTTATTTGTTAAGCAGGTTGAGAATCTAATTAAAACATACCCATCATAAAACATAATTTAAAGGCCTTTTACAAATCCAAATTGAAAACCCAAATAACAGTAATTAAACTAAAGTACCCAAATGATAGAGTTGGAGTAAAACTTTATTAAGCATGGCATGAGCACCCCGAGTCCATCCTGGCTCCATGTCCGCGTCTTCACGAGTCACCCGAAATGTCAAAGGAGAGGGTGAGTCGAGTGACTCAAATGCATAAATCCCGCTCCCGATGAAACAACATGCTAACACACATCATACATAGCAACATAATTAATGCAACCCGATCCTAACCATCCGTATCTCCTTTTTCTACCCCGTGTGTACCAAACCACCGGTGGTGCCAAACCACTGGTGACATATAGTCACAATGTGTTACCAAAACACTGGTGTCCCAAAGACACAATGTGCTACCTAAGCACGGTGACCGTAGTCACGATAATCGAATGATGGGGCCAACCCATCGTGTGATACCCAATCACTAGCGCACGATCCCATATCTCATGTGGGGCCAACCCACGGTGGTGTTACCCACGGGGACAAGTCGCAATGAGGTGCCCAACCTCTCGTGTCCCAAAGACACAAATGTGCTACCAAAGCACGGTGACCGTAGTCACAATAATCGAATGATGGGGCCAACCCATCGTGATACCCAATCACTAGCGATTTATCCCATATCTCAAAGTGGGGCCAACCCACGGTGGTGTTACCACGTGGACAAGTCGCAATGAGGTGCCCAACCTCTGTGTCCCAAAGACACAAATGTGCTACCAAAGCACTGGTGACCGTAGTCACAAAGTGTGTTACCAAAACACCGTGCTCGTCAAGACAAGTCATCGCGCCCCCTCCACTCATATCACCCATCAACAAACCAACTCATGTAATCATGCATATCATACAAATTATGCATATCATGCTAATATGTTTGACTCATGCCCCATATCACATACATACATAGTCATGATACCATATAGATCATCAAGAATCTAGTAACAATAATGACTTACTCGGATACGCATACATACCCCGCTTGGGTATCCAATAATCCATCATATCACATGATTTTAATAGGCAAATAGGTTTATTAATAACATTACTAGATATCGGTGTGTTAGTTTACACACTGTAATACGAGTCTAGAAATCTCGACAAAAGCGATCTAAGTCCCTTGATTAACTAGCTCCTACAATCGGCCAAGACATAGGGGTTAGGTGCTAAAGCCATTCGGCCAAGGATTTTAAGCCAACAGAATTGCTACCAACCCTTACCTTCACTTGATTTGGTTTCCTACCAAATCCGAACCTGACATGGTTCCTTCTTCAACAATCGGCACCCTATCAAAATAGTTAATCACAAATCACCTTTGACTTAATCGAAATCACGAATAAACCATGAACGATATATCACCATCACTTACCGAATTGGTTAACAAAGGAGAAGGCTCCACTGATCGCTTGGAACTCCCCGATTGCCCTATCACACAATCGGTTCAATCATAAGAGACCACACCTTTACCACATGCCTAGAATCGGCTAATAATCCAATCAACACCCATTAAGCACTAGAGAGGAAGAAATGGCTATTCGGCCTAGCACTTACCAACACCAACCAATTATTCGGCCAAGACGCCACTAGGGAAGAAGATAGGTTCGGTCCACACTTTGCACCACAATCAAACAAAAGGTACGGCTAGGGGTTTATCACTCTTATTTTCGGCCTTGAAAGAAAAAGGAGGAAAAATAGAGGTGGGAAGAAATGGGGAAATCGGCAATTGAGTTTAAAGAAAAGAAGAGGAATAAAGTTGGATAAGGGAGGGTACTTTCGGCTTGTAAATGAAAGAAGAAGAAGAAGATGTATTCTAAGAGAATGGAGTTTCGGCTAGCAAGAAAAGAAGTGGAAAAACGGTTTTGGAGAGGTGGGGTTTCGACTCAACACAATGAACAAAAGAAATAGGTGAGAGGGAGCATTCGGCCTACACCAATGAAAGAGGGACAGAGATGATTGAAAACTTTCGGTTTGCAAAAAGTAAAGATGGAGTCACTCACTTGGATTTTTGGTTTCAAGAAGTGAAGAAAATGAGAAGAAACCTTGAAGAAAATTCGGCTACAAGTATCAAAAAGGAACTTTTGCTTTTTACCAAATGTGACCAAAAATGCCAAAATTTCGGCACCCCACCAACATCACACTACTATGCCGTCTCTCCCCCTCCCAACTCCCCTAAAATTCGGCCATGATTCCCCCAACTACTCCATGCCACACATTCAAATGTGTTTACCAAGTCTTCCTCCTAAAATCCCTCTCCACCCTCCATTCAAATCGGAAGACTTAGTCTTAGGCAGAGTTTGAACTGCCACAAACTCCTCCTCCATGCCGTCAAAATGAGTGCCAAAAAGTGGCCACTCCGCAGCTCGAACACAAGGCCTACACCCTTGCATTAGGCGTTACCCACACAAAGCCTTAGTGGCGTCTAGCTTGCCACTACACCAGCTCCCTTTTTGTGCAATAAAACATCAAAGAAAATCCTTATACCCTAGCTCCAATAGCTCCCCTGACTTAACACCCAAAAATCAAAATTTTCCCATTCACTCAGGCACACTCCTAACCCACAATTAAGCCCCTAAAACACCGAAAT
Source organism: Gossypium sturtianum (assembly GCA_025698515.1). NCBI lineage: Eukaryota > Viridiplantae > Streptophyta > Magnoliopsida > Malvales > Malvaceae > Gossypium > Gossypium sturtianum. The sequence goes on from CM046952.1 coordinate 61,632,674, forward strand.
AGCAACACAAAGACACTAAACACATGCAAAAACATGCAACAACAAAATAGCCCCTAACCCGGGATATTACAGTTGGAGGGGGAGTGACGGCATAGTAGTGTGATGTTGGTGGGGTGCCGAAATTTTTTTGGAAATTTTGGCATTTTCGGTCACATTTGGTAAAAAGCAAAAGTTCCTTTTTGATACTTGTAGCCGAATTTTCTTCAAGGTTTCTTCTCATTTTCTTCACTTCTTGAAACCAAAAATCCAAGTGAGTGACTCCATCTTTACTTTTTGCAAACCGAAAGTTTTCAATCATCTCTCGTCCCTCTTTCATTGGTGTAGGCCAATGCTCCTCTCACCTATTTCTTTTGTTCATTGTGTTGAGCCGAAACCCCACCTCTCCAAAACCGTTTTTCCACTTCTTTTCTTGCTAGCGAAACTCCATTCTCTTAGAACACATCTTCTTCTTCTTCTTTCATTTACAAGCCGAAAGTACCCTCCCTTATCCAACTTTATTCCTCTTCTTTTCTTTAAACTCAATTGCCGATTTCCCCCATTTCTTCCCACCTCTATTTTTCCTCCTTTTTCTTTCAAGGCCGAAAATAAGAGTGATAAACCCCTAGCCGTACCTTTTGTTTGATTGTGGTGCAAAGTGTGGACCGAACCTATCTTCTTCCCTAGTGGCGTCTTGGCCGAATAATTGGTTGGTGTTGGTAAGTGCTAGGCCGAATAGCCATTTCTTCCTCTCTAGTGCTTAATGGGTGTTGATTGGATTATTAGTCGATTCTAGGCATGTGGTAAAGGTGTGGTCTCTTATGATTGAACCGATTGTGTGATAGGGCAATCGTGGAGTTCCAAGCGATCAGTGGAGCCTTCTCCTTTGTTAACCAATTCGGTAAGTGATGGTGATATATCGCTCATGGTTTATTCGTGATTTCGATTAAGTCAAAGGTGATTTGTGATTAACTATTTTGATAGGGTGCCGATTGTTGAAGAAGGAACCATCAGGTTCGGATTTGGTAGGAAACCAAATCAAGTGAAGGTAAGGGTTGGTAGCAATTCTGTTGGCTTAAAATCCTTGGCCGAATGGCTTTAGCACCTAACCCCTATGTCTTGGCCGATTGTAGGAGCTAGTTAATCAAGGGACTTAGATCGCTTTTGTCGATTTCTAGACTCAGATTACTGTGTGTAAACTAACACACTCGATATCTAGTAATGTTATTAATAAACCTATTTGCCTATTAAAATCATGACAGTATGATGGATTATTGGATACCCAAACGGTATGTGTACGTATCCGTAAGTCAAGATTGTTACTAGATTACTCGATGATCTATATGGTATCATGACTATGTATGTATGTGATATGGGGCATGAGTCAAACATATTAGCATGATATGCATAATTTGTATGATATGCATGATTACATGAGTTGGTTTGTTGATGGGTGATATGAGTGGAGGGGGCAAGTGATGACTTGTCTTTGATTTAGCACCAATGTTTTGGTAACACACTTTGTGACTACGGTCACCATGCTTTTGGTAGCACATTTGTGTCTTTGGGACACCAGAGGGTTGGGCACCTCATTGCGACTTGTCCCCGTGGTAACACCACCGTGGGTTGGCCCCACTTTGAGATATGGGATCGTCTCGCTAGTGATTGGGTATCACACGATGGGTTGGCCCCATCATTCGATTATTGTGACTACGGTCACCGCTGCTTTGGTAGCACATTTGTGTCTTTGGGACACCGTGAGGTTGGGCACCTCATTGCGACTTGTCCCCGTGGGTAACACCACCGTGGGTTGGCCCCACATGAGATATGGGATCGCTCGCTAGTGATTGGGTATCACACGATGGGTTGGCCCCATCATTCGATTATCGTGACTACGGTCACCAAGGCTTGGGTAGCACATTGTGTCTTTGGGACACCAGTGTTTTGGTAACACATTGTGACTATATGTCACCAAGTGGTTTGGCACCACCAAGTGGTTTGGTACCACACGGGGTAGAAAAAGGAGATACGGATGGTTAGGATCGGGTTGCATTAATTATGTTGCTATGTATGATGTGTGTTAGCATGTTGTTTCATCGGGAGCGGGATTTATGCATCTGAGTCACTCGACTCACCCTCTCCTTTGACATTTCAGTGACTCGTAGACGCGACATGGAGCCGGATGGACTCGGGTGCTCATGCCATGCTTAATAAAGTTTTACTCCAACTCTATCATTTGGGTACTTTAGTTTAATTATCATTATTTGGGTTTTCAATTTGGATTTGTAAAAGGCCTTTAAATTATGTTTTATGATGGGTATGTTTTAATTAGATTCTCAACCGCTTAACAAATAACTTGGCATGAAATTTTACTAAAACTTGGAAAGACAACGTTTTCAAAATTATATCGAAATGTGTTTTAAACTATACCATCGGTATCTCGCTATGTGTTGTTATTCAATAAACTCAAATGATTTTCAAATCAAACCCGATTTGCTACTAAGTCTAAAATGTTTCAAAATGGCACTAAGAAACTATTGGAAGTCCTAAATGAAATTAACTCGTTTTAACTATATACTTGAATAAGTTTTCAAAATCTAATCAAACAAGCCTACTCAAACTTTCCTCAAATTCACTTTGTTTTCATCCCACTTCTAAACGAAAAAAATCTGATCACTCAAAGACGTTTTTCCCCGTAACATACCAGATTCGGGCGTGGTGTCTTGTCCGAGTTTGGGGTGTTACAATTGTGGTATCAGAGCCAAGTTTAAAAGCTCGGCTGTGGGCCTGAGGCCCAAAAATGTTTTCAAAAGGTTGTTTTGTTTTCAAAGTATGGTTTGAAAGGCATGGCACCGAGTCTCCGGCACCAGTTCGCCCAGGTAAGTACCCTTACTATGGCTTGTGGATTGATTGGATGTGATATGATTTGATGAATAGCAATAGTATACTACCTTAGAGATTGAAACTGATAGGATTTTGTGAACTCGCGAGAACAAATCCTCTTAAAATATTCATAAGACTTGCTCTTAAACAAGTGGAATAAATACTCGATGCATAAAAATTCTTAATCGATCGTAGGAAGATTAGTCATGAGCGCTAGAGGTGGACGGGTCGTGGACGAGGTCGTGGTAGGATGACGGTTTCGAGCCCGTAGGATCCGGTCGGGTTCGAAAAATGAGATACCGGTACCGCCACCACCGGAGGTGGTGAGTTCCAAGATCGGATCGGGACGACGCAGCGTCACAGCGATCTTTGCGAGTGTTGGAAAGAGTAGCTGGTGTTGGTGGTAATGCAGAGTTAGGAAATTGTTCTGAGCGACTTCGCCAATGGGGCCGAATTCTTCCGAGGTGTTTCGGTGTTGCTCCCAAAGATCGCTGAATATTGGTTGGAGGCAATCGAGCGGATCATGGACGATCCGGACTGACTGCTTGAAGAGAAGTCGAGCGGCATCGTATCGCTTCTCGGGATGAGTCATATCGGTGGTGGCTCACGGTTCGAGACAAAGTGTGGCAAAGAGAGGATCTAACATGGGATTATTTCAGGTGCATATCAAAAGAAGTACATCGGAGCTAGTTATATCGACTCCAGTGAAAGGCTTTTCCGAGGCTTGTTCGTGGGAGTAAATCGATTCTTGAGTACAAGGTTGAGTTCCCGGTTGAGTAGGTATGCCAGGGGCATTGTGGCCACCGAGCATGAGAGGTGTGTTCGCTTCGAGGTTGGTCCATGAGACGACTTGAGGTCGCTGATTGCTCCTCGCAGGAGCGCGAGTTTGTTGTCTTAGTTGAGAAGGCTAAGGTAGCCGAGGTGTGTTAAGGAGCCGCGAGGCAGGGTATGGGACAGAAATAGACATAAGAGGAGCTTTGGGTCTTCTCGGATCGCCGGGTAACCCGCAGAAGAGGGCTAGACCGAGTGGGCCGAATCACCGCTAGGTTTGTTGTCGCTAGGCGGGGGACCGCCGCAGCGTGATCGGTGTGGGAAATCTCATTGGGGTGGTTGCTTTGGAGGAAAAGGTTGCTTCGAGTGTGGTTCTCTGGAGCACCGTGTGAGGGACTGTCCGCGTAGGTTGGCTAGGATTCGATCGAGAGTCGGGCCGTAATCGCTTCGAGGGTAGTGGACCGCCACCACGGAGGGGCCGTGGTAATGGCGCAGAGTGGTAATGGTTCTGTCGGGGCCGTGGAGCACCGGCGAGAGTGCGGGTAGTTCTGATGCTAGACGGCTGGATTAGTGTATCTTTGCGAGGCGCCGAGAGGAGGCGGCGCGCCCGGACGTCATAACCGTGACGTTCTTGATTTTTGGTTCTCCTTATACCGCTTTGATTGATGTGGGTTCAACGCACTCGATGTTGCCGATAGTATAGTAGAGACCATGGATTTAGACTCGAGATATCTTCTAGGCGGATGACCGTGATTAGCCCTCTAGGTCACTCGTAGTAGTAGATAAACTGCTTAGAGAGGTACCCTTAGAACTTCAAGGGGTAGTGTTTGTTCGCCGATCCGATGGAACCGCCGCTTGGGGAGTTCGATCGATTCTTGGGATGGACTGGTTGGTCAAGTACCGTGGCAAGGTTGGATTGCGCGCCAAGCGCATGGTTCTTAAGACGGTCGAGGGTGAAGAGGTGGCTATGATAGGTAATAGGAGGGATTACTTATCAAATGTGGTATCTGCTCCAAGGCGCAGAAGATGGTCGTGAAAGGCCGTGGAAGCGTATGTAGTTCATGTGTATGCCTTGGAGGCTAAGGAGTCTGCTATGGAGAAGGTTCGCACTGCTAAGGAGTTTCTTCGATGTTTTTCCCGAGGAGCTTCCGGGTTTGCCGCCAGATCGCGAGGTAGAGTTCGGAATAGATCTATTACCCTAATCGCGCGATGTCTCATTGTTCGTATAGGATGGCGCCAAAGGAATTGGTGGAGCTTAAGGCTCGGATCCGTGGAGTTATTGGATCGAGGTTTTATTAGGCCTAGTGTTTCGCCGTAAGTGCGCGGTACTCTTTGCCAAGAAGAAAGATGGCTCGATGCGGATGTGTATAGACTACCGCCGCTTGAACAAGTCGACGATTAAAAACAAGTATCCGCTGCCACGGATAGACGATTTGTTTGATCACCAAAGGGGGCTGCGGTATTTTCAAGATCGACTTGAGATCCGGGTATCACCAGCTTAAGAGTTAAGGAGGCCGATATCCATAAAACAGCGTTTGCACTCGGTATGGGCACTACGAATTTACGTAATGCCGTTCGGGTTGACTAACGCACCGCAGCCGCGTTTATGGACATGATGAATAGGGTGTTTCAACAATGATCCGATCGGTTCGTCGTGGTTTTCATAGACGACATCTTAGTGTACTCAAGACAGAGGAAGAGCATGATAAGCATTTGCGAGTGGTGTTGCGATTTTGGGGAAAAGCAAATCTATGCTAAGTTCGATGAAGTGCGAGTTCGGCTTAGAGAAGTGACTTTCTTGGGTCATGTAGTGTCGGTGAGAGGGGATTCGAGTAGATCCTCGTAAGATTGAGGCGCTTGGATTGGAAGCCGCCTAAGTCGCTGGCTGAGATTCGGAGTTTTCTGGTTTGGCCGGATACTACCGAAGGTTTGTTGAGGGTTTCTCGTTGATAGCAGCCGATGACCAAGTTGCTTTGAGGAAAGAAGTTCCATTTGTATGGACCGAGAAGCAAAGCAGGAAAGCTTCGACAAGTTAAAGAAGATTTTGACCGAGGCTCCGTTCTAATTCAACTTTGAGGCTGGTAAGGAATTCACGCCTATTGCGACGCATCACATACGGGCTTGGGTTGTGTGCCGATGCAAGAAGGTAAGGTTGTGGCTTACGCTTCTCGGCACTGAGGCCACATGAGGTCAATTATCCGACGCGACGATTTGGAGCTAGCAAACCGTAGTCTTCGCTTTAAAGATTTGGAGGCACTACTTATACGGAGAGAGATCGATAGTCTACACGCATCACAAGAGTCCAAGTATCTACCGACTCGGAAGGATTTGAATTTGAGGCGTATGCAGATGGGTCGAGTTCTTTGAAAGATTATGACTGCTCGATTGAGTATCACCCGGCAAGGCTAACGTGGTGGTGGACGCGTTGAGTCGCAAGGTTGTTTCGGACTTAAGAGCTTTGTTCGCCCACTTGAGCTTGTATGACGATGGGAGTATTCGCGGCAGAGTTGCGAGTTAAGCCTACTTGGGTTGAGCAGATTAGAGAGAAACTAGAGGATGAGGTTCGAGTGCGCGGAGGTTACAAGTGCGGGATGGTGGTTTGGAGGGTTACAGCCTTGTCCGTGATGGGGTTCTATGTTTTCAAGGAAAGGCTTGTATGCCTAAAGATGTTGAGGTGAGGCGAAAATTCTTCAGACGCACATATAGCGAGTCCTTATGCTATGCATCCCGGAGGTAGCAAGATGTATAAGGATCTTAGAGAGCAGTTTTGGTGGCCTGGCTTGAAGAAGGAGGTGACAGAGTTTGTTGGGAAGTGTCTGACTTGTCAGCAGGTCAAGGCTGAACATCAGTTGCCGTCGGGGTTGCTTCAGCCTGTGAAGATTCCTCAGTGGAAGTGGGAAAGGATAACCATGGATTTCGCGGGTGGGTTACCGCTACGCCAAGCAAGAAAGATCCAGTTTGGGTAGTGGTGGATCGACTGACTAAATCAGCTCACTTTATTCCGGTGAGGGTTGACTACTCACTTCAGAAGCTAGCGAAGCTATATGTGTCAGAGATAGTGAGGTTGCACGGTGTGCCAGTTTCGATAATCTCGAATAGGGATCCTAGATTCACGCCAAGGTTCCGAAAGCACCGCATCGGACTCTGGGTACTCGTTTGGATTTCAAAGACTTTTCCACCCGCATCTGACGGTCAATCGAAAAAGGGTCATTCGTGTCTTAGAGGATATGCTTTGAGAGGTTGTATCTTGGATTTCGTGAGGTAGTTGGGAGGAGTTTCTACCATTAGTCGAGTTTGCCTACAACAACGATTACTGCTTCGAGCATCAAGATGGCACCGTATGAGGCGTTGTATGGTAGGAAGTGTCGCTCACCTACGTGTTGGACGGAGTTAGGTGAACGTCAGTTGTTGGGACCCGAGTTGGTTGCTGAGACCGAAGACAAGGTTAAGCTGATTCAGTCTAGATTGAAGGAAGCTTCGGACCGCGAAGTCTTATGCCGATCTTAAGCGAAGAGATATAGAGTTCGCTGTGGGGGATCGAGTTTTCCTGAAGGTCTCGCCTTGGAAGAAGGTGTTGAGGTTCGGGAAGAAAGGCAAGCTAAGTCCGAGGTTTATTGGGCCGTATAGGGTTCTGAGACGAGTTGGACCAAATGGCGTATCGCCTTGAGTTGCGCCAGAGCTTAGTCGATTCACGACGTATTCCACGCTTCGATGCTTCGACGTTATCGCCGATCCGTCGCATGTGGTAGCAGTGGAAGAGATCGAGGTAAATCCAGATTTGACTATGGAAGAAGAACCTGTGCAGATTCTAGATCGGGATGTGAAAGTTCTGCGTAAGAAGTCTGTGCCTTTGGTTAAGGTTCTTTGGCGGAATCATGGCGTGGAAGAAGCGACGTGGGAACCCGAGGATATGATGAGACAAAGAATACCCGCAACTCTTACGATCGGAGTAATTTCGAGGTCGAAATTATTTTAAGGGGGGTAGAACTGTAATATCCCGGGTTAGGGGCTATTTTGTTGTTGCATGTTTTTGCATGTGTTTAGTGTGCTGTGTTGCTATTTCGGTGTTTTAGGGGCTTAATTGTGGGTTAGGAGTGTGCTGAGTGAATGGGAAAATTTTGATTTTTGGGTGTTAAGTCGGGGAGCTATTGGAGCTAGGGTATAAGGATTTTCTTTGATGTTTTATTGCACAAAAAGGGAGCTGGTGTAGTGGCAAGCTAGACGCCACTAAGGCTTTGTGTGGGTAACGCCTAATGCAAGGGTGTAGGCCTTGTGTTCGAGCTCATGAGTGGCCACTTTTGGCACTCATTTTGACGGCATGGAGGGAGGAGTTTGTGGCAGTTCAAACTCTGCCTAAGACTAAGTCTTCCCATTTGAATGGAGGGTGGAGAGGGATTTTAGGAGGAAGACTTGGTAAACACATTTGAATGTGTGGCATGGAGTAGTTGGGGGAATCATGGCCGAATTTTAGGGGAGTTGGGAGGGGGAGTGACGGCATAGTAGTGTGATGTTGGTGGGGTGCCGAAATTTTTTTGGAAATTTTGGCATTTTCGGTCACATTTGGTAAAAAGCAAAAGTTCATTTTTGATACTTGTAGCCGAATTTTCTTCAAGGTTTCTTCTCATTTTCTTCACTTCTTGAAACCAAAAATCCAAGTGAGTGACTCCATCTTTACTTTTTGCAAACCGAAAGTTTTCAATCATCTCTGTCCCTCTTTCATTGGTGTAGGCCGAATGCTCCTCTCACCTATTTCTTTTGTTCATTGTGTTGAGCCGAAACCCCACCTCTCCAAAACCGTTTTCCACCACTTCTTTTCTTGCTAGCCAAACTCCATTCTCTTAGAACACATCTTCTTCTTCTTCTTTTATTTACAAGTCGAAAAGTACCTCCCTTATCCAACTTTATTCCTCTTCTTTTCTTTAAACTCAATTGCCGATTTCCCCATTTCTTCCCACCTCTATTTTTCCTCCTTTTTCTTTCAAGGCCGAAAATAAGAGTGATAAACCCCTAGCCGTACCTTTTGTTTGATTGTGGTGCAAAGTGTGGACCGAACCTATCTTCTTCCCTAGTGGTGTCTTGGCCGAATAATTGGTTGGTGTTGGTAAGTGCTAGGCCGAATAGCCATTTCTTCCCTCTCTAGTGCTTAATGGGTGTTGATTGGATTATTAGCCGATTCTAGGCATGTGGTAAAGGTGTGGTCTCTTATGATTGAACCGATTGTGTGATAGGGCAATCGGGAGTTCCAAGCGATCAGTGGAGCCTTCTCCTTTGTTAACCAATTCGGTAAGTGATGGTGATATATCGTTCATGGTTTATTCGTGATTTCGATTAAGTCAAAGGTGATTTGTGATTAACTATTTTGATAGGGTGCCGATTGTTGAAGAAGGAACCATCAGGGTTCGGTTTGGTAGGAAACCAAATCAAGTGAAGGTAAGGATTGTAGCAATTCTGTTGGCTTAAAATCCTTGGCCGAATGGCTTTAGCACCTAACCCCTATGTCTTGGCCGATTGTAGGAGCTAGTTAATCAAGGGACTTAGATCGCTTTTGTCGTCGATTTCTAGACTCGTATTACGGTGTGTAAACTAACACACCGATATCTAGTAATGTTATTAATAAACCTATTTGCCTATTAAAATCATGACAATTATGATGGATTATTGGATACCCAAACGGGGTATGTGTACGTATCCGGGTAAGTCGGTATTGTTACTAGATTACCGATGATCTATATGGTATCATGACTATGTATGTATGTGATATGGGGCATGAGTCAAACATATTAGCATGATATGCATAATTTGTATGATATGCATGATTACATGAGTTGGTTTGTTGATGGGTGATATGAGTGGAGAGGGGGTGATGACTTGTCTTGACGAGCACCGTGTTTTGGTAACACACTTTGTGACTACGGTCACCGGTGCTTTGGTAGCACATTTGTGTCTTTGGGACACCAGAGGTTGGGCACCTCATTGCGACTTGTCCCCGTGGTAACACCACCGTGGGTTGGCCCCACTTTGAGATATGGGATCGTCTCGCTAGTGATTGGGTATCACACGATGGGTTGGCCCCATCATTCGATTATTGTGACTACGGTCACCAGTGCTTTAGTAGCACATTTGTGTCTTTGGGACACCGAGAGGTTGGGCACCTCATTGCGACTTGTCCCCTGTGTGGGTAACACCACAGTGGGTTGGCCCCACATGAGATATGGGATCGTCTGCTAGTGATTGGGTATCACACGATGGGTTGGCCCCATCATTCGATTATCGTGACTACGGTCACCGGTGCTTGGGTAGCACATTGTGTCTTTGGGACACCAAAGTGTTTTGGTAACACATTATGACTATATGTCACCGGTGGTTTGGCACCACCAGTGGTTTGGTACCACACGGGGTAGAAAAAGGAGATACGGATGGTTAGGATCGGGTTGCATTAATTATGTTGCTATGTATGATGTGTGTTAGCATGTTGTTTCATCGGGAGCGGGATTTATGCATCGAGTCACTCGACTCACCCTCTCCTTTGACATTTCAGTGACTCGTGACGCGGACATGGAGCCGGGATGGACTCGGGTGCTCATGCCATGCTTAATAAAGTTTTACTCCAACTCTATCATTTGGGTACTTTAGTTTAATTCTTCATTATTTGGGTTTTCAATTTGGATTTGTAAAAGGCCTTTAAATTATGTTTTATGATGGGTATGTTTTAATTAGATTCTCAACCTGCTTAACAAATAACTTGGCATGAAATTTTACTAAAACTTGGAAAGACAACGTTTTCAAAATTATATCGAAATGTGTTTTAAACTATACCATCGGGTATCTCGCTATGTGTTGTTATTCAATAAACTCAAATGATTTTCAAATCAAACCCGATTTGCTACTAAGTCTAAAATGTTTCAAAATGGCACTAAGAAACTATTGGAAGTCCTAAATGAAATTAACTCGTTTTAACTATATACTTGAATAAGTTTTCAAAATCTAATCAAACAAGCCTACTCAAACTTTCCTCAAATTCACTTTGTTTTCACCCCACTTCTAAACGAAAAAAATCTGATCACTCAAAGACGTTTTTCCCCGTAACATACCAGATTCAGGCGTGGTGTCTTGTCCGAGTTTGGGGTGTTACACAAGGTCTTTACAGAATATGCGCCACAAAGGCTTTACAAAATATGCCATGACCATGGACTTTCCATAGATTTATTCTGTGATCTGCCAGTCCGGTTAGCAATATACCTACCCTACCGGAGGCTACACAATAAATCTCAATTGCATAGTGATTTGCTTGTCTGGTTAGCAATTTACCTGCCCCACCGGAGCCTATACTAAATCTCAATTGCACGTTTATTCATGTCACTGACTCGTCTGTATTGGACTCGTACCACCTCAAAGGTCATTTTACTTAAAATTTGACCATACACGCACATGTAACACTTATTATTATCACCCACACATTCCAGATATGACGTGCCACTCTCTAACAACATAGTCACTTATCATAACATTTCGTATTCAAAAAACTATCAACACTCTACTTCTACATCTATATATTTTTTTCCCAAGGAGACATACGTATCTATAGAGGTATCAACTATTTATTTAAATTAAGTTGATATACAGAATTCAGTTCTAGAGACTCACTAGATGTAACACCCCAAACCCGGCCCAAAACACCACGACCGAATTTGGAATGTTACTGGGGAAAAATGTTTGAAAAAAGAAAAAAAATTTGGCTTTGAAGACGAAAGAGAATCAGTTTTAAGTTCTAAAACAGTTACTTCATTTAAAAAGGGGTTTGTCGTTCTGAAAATAGTAGTTTGCCGGGAAAACAAAACTTAGAAGGTTGTGTAAAGTTTAAATCATTATATGTATAAAAATTTGAGAGAACGAGTGCTTGTGAGTAGTCCGAGTTTGAAAACTTTAATTTGATTTTTAAGTTGTATATGTCTCAAATCATTCCCAATTATTAATCCGCTAATAGTTCTAACTCAAACCATAATAAAAATCCCAAAAATTTTAAAGCGGCCTTATTACAATAAAAATGTCCCAAAATGTAATGCAAAGTTTAATATGTGAATAGAAATGAACAGCTTTTGCATGACCACCTCGAATCCACTCCAGCCCGGTCCATCGAATCATGTCTCACCTGCATGGTTTTTGAGAAAAATAGGGTGAGTCAAACTGACTCAGTGCGTAATTAAACCACATGATCCACAAATGGGCTTGACCCCAAATCCACATCAAACCACATACCACGCATAGTAATGCAATATGTTAACCTAACCCAACCTAGTATCCAACCGCTACACACCATCCGTATATCCAGCCACCACACACCTGGGGATTACTAAATCGACCCTCCATCCACTACACACCTTTTCGGCAGTCAATGCCGTCCACCTAGTGGTCTAGCCACTGATCCACGTGATTAAAATCACCAATATCCACTATGAGACTCAAGGCCAACATCAATCCACAGTGAGGCTCGAGGCCATCACTAATCCACGATACATAGATGTACACACTTCCCTTATTCAATATATCCCGAACCCCATGCACATGCGAAAGATACCATGATGGAATGACAATGTAATCATGTGAACATAACGGATATCCATATATAACATGCTTACAAAGATCCACATATATCCATCCACATTTTAATATAGGAAATGTACTAACTTTGATTCTTGATTACCCAATATGGGTAACAATACCACCACAGCCACTTTATCGGCTACCACACATATCACAAGGATTTGACTAATTAAACAAAGAAACAGTGTATTAACTACACACCTGAGAACCTGAAGCACTAGACTCTTGATTTCCCTAACGTCCTCACTCGAAGAGACTACAGCGATCTGCTTGTCTCTTTCCGACGCTGCCCCCACACCCGGTGGCCAATCCCGAACCGTTGAAACAGACCGTTTCTTAAACTTAGGGGTAGGGACTACGTGTCCAACCCCTTTCTCTCCTTGGCTGATATTCGAATCCATCAAACAAAGTCTTTGGTCAAAAGACCCGGGTTAATACGTTAATTCAGATCTAAACGAAACCAAACAAATGCTAAAATCGAAAGAACACTCTTACCAAAGTCGACCTAAATCCCGAAGGCCCTCACTTGAACTTGAAGGTTGTCGAAATCCCTACACGAGCCATGTTAGATTCGGCCTAACATCTATGGACAAAAGAAATGGCCTTTGGCCGAACCAAATACCTTCTTACCTTGATTGATCAAGTCCCGAAAGATCCTTAATACTCCACTACTACTATTCCGATTGAGAAGATTGGTAGGAGATGAAAGACAACGTCCCCTTTACAGGCTCTGACAGATTCGGCCAAGAGATATAACTGGAGAAATAAATACAATAGTAGAAGAGAAGAAAGAGTATGAATGAAAAAGAGAAAGGAAATGGTGAATGGAAGATTCGGCCAAGGTATAGAAAAACTATTCGGCTTTGATGATGAAACAAGTGATGGAAGAAAAGAAGAGAAAGTTTGAGGTTAAGAGGTTCGGATATAGGAGAAAGTGAAGGAAAAGGTTCGACTATGGTGAAGATGGAGGGTGTATTTCGGCTTTTTAGAGAGTGAAAGAATAACCTTCGGCTTTAGACTATAGTAAAAGAAGAAGACCGAAAATGAATTACTCTTGTTGACACTTTCGGCAAGACTAGAGAAGAGAGAAAAATGATTTCAAAAGAAGGAAAAATGACCACATACACTCTACCACACACCTTATTTCGGCACCTAAGCCCCCTAACCGAACCACTCTCCTCTTGGCCGAAAATGCCACCCCTAGAACCCCACATTCGGCCAACTCTCAAGCCCCTTTCCTCATCCCTTCTTTTCCTCCTAAATTTCCTCCCATTCAAATGAGTTTGACTCATTCAAACCTCATGCCTCACTCTCCACCATATATTCAAAATGTTGGACCCATTCAAACTTCCACCTTCCAAGTGCCATAGCCGAATCCACTACCTCCTCCCTGCTTGACGCAAAAAGCAACCAAAAATGCTGTCCATGCTACTCGAACCTCCTCCTCCCTTGCAACTCCTTTAACGCAAACTCCCCTACACCCAAAGTAGCGTCCCCTTGCCACTCCACCACATCACTGCTTGTGTCCATGCTCACCACATTTAATCCATTAAGGCCTAGCTCCCCTCGCTCTCCTCTTAACAACTTTGAACCAAAAATTTTACTAAGGCTCCTACCTAGCCCCAAGGTTTCCCGAAGCCCCCAAACACACTCAAATAGCATACAGAGCATACTAACACATAGATATGAATTAAAATGCAAGACCCCTCAAAATCCCAGATATTACACTAGAGACTTACCTTTACCTCGGTCTAGAGCTTTTATTTCAAAGTCCTTCCCAATCCAACAACAGCAATTGCTTAAACGATAATAAGATTTCCATTAAATTCCCTATTATAGACATTTTAACATTTCAATTATATGCGACCCCCATGCAGGGCCTTCCCGTGACACATTTTCCTTATATAATATAACATGCAAATCTGTGAAACTTACCAGAAGGCAGAATCATCTACACATTAAACAAGATCTTAGTTCGATCTTAACAAAGAAGAAGAAGAGGAGAATGTTGAGGTTAGAAAGAAAAACTTGAACATTAAACAGATCAAAAGACTATCTGCAATGTCCTTTTCCCATAAATATACCCTCGGTCACCCTTAATTTTCCTATCAAATCTAGGGTAGGTAAAAGAAAATCTGGTGAAGGTTTACCTTACTGTTGACTAGTCATGGGGATGGTCAAATCAATCCAATTGAATCTTATTGAGAAGTGGCTAGCCATGCTGCTGTGATGATTTGTTTAATTGGCTTGTTTTAGTGTACAAGAAATCTCTCATACATCTTGCTACTATGCTATTTACTCTGATCTCTACTTCTGTTGTTGCAGAATCTCAATAACTCTCAACCAAACCTGATACAATATCCACTTGAATGGTATTCAAGCAAATCAGGCATACTATATCTTGGCGATGACTCACGTTCGGCGTGGTCTTAAAGACAATAAGGGTTCCTACAATTTCTTCATTCCCTTGACAGACTCTTAGTGCTTAACCAAAACTCTGGGGTGTACTCTTTCATAGACACGCACTTTCTTGGGCGTAATTGATCATGAATTACACTATTATTTATACATTTTTAACACATAACTTTAGCTTGTTTGATAGTTAAATCAAAGCATCTTAGTATATATTTAGGTTTTCATACTTAAAGTAGTAATTTATGCTTTCCAGTAGTTTTTATTACATTTTATATATCTAAATAAGGTTACATGAGCTTGTAGGTCAAGTCGGGAGCTAAAGATGCTTATTCGACCTGATTCCTATGTCGCGACACCAAGATATTGATGTCTCACCATCGAAGACAGAAGGTAACAACAAGTTCTGGAGCAAAACTGCCCTTTATGTTGCGATACGACCCTCTTGTGTTGCGACATAACCTTGTGGTTAGTTGTAACACCGCAGGCCTATGTTGCAACCAAGCCCCTATGCAACCATAAAATGCCTGCACGTTTTAATTACGTTTTGGAGGGAAATTAGGTGTATTTATCCTAATCAAACCCTAAGGACTTCAAGGATAATTTAGGTACTTTAATTTTCCGAGTTGAGCCTATATAAAGGCCATTATAATTAGGTTAAACACACAATTTTTTGGGAGACAGAAAATATACTTAGGGTTTTTATTTCGTTCTTAGTTTTTACATTGGTTATTTTATGTTCTTGTAATCGGAAGATCCTATTC
Organism: Gossypium sturtianum; assembly: GCA_025698515.1. Classification (NCBI taxonomy): domain Eukaryota; kingdom Viridiplantae; phylum Streptophyta; class Magnoliopsida; order Malvales; family Malvaceae; genus Gossypium; species Gossypium sturtianum. The sequence goes on from CM046952.1 coordinate 61,648,081, forward strand.
TGAAGTGAGACTCTTGCAAGTGGAGATTGTTCTAGAGCCACGCTTTCATCGAGAAGTCCATGAGTATCTCTTTTCCTTAATTCTATTCTTTATATATATATATATTTTAACATTTCTTAATTGAATGTTTGTATAAAGATTAGAATCAATTTACGTTTCATACGTAACTCGCATGTTTCAACTGTTCTAATCTTATTAATTGATTGAAGGATAGAGTTTCTTAGCGGATTAGCTGTTTTGGAGAGGAAGAACTTAAACACTAGGCTTGATGACCCTAGGAAGTCATTTAGGTGGGAATTAACCCAAAATTGGTATGGCCTATCCGTGAACACCTTAACTTTGAACCCGTCTGAGCTGTGAGGTCGGAAGATAAGAAGTCATTATTAACTCATTATTTTAGTGGAAGATCGGAAGATCCTGATAAGGTATCGACTAGTTGATTGATTAGAACCCTACATTAATAATTAATTAGGTAAAACAATTGGATCCAGGCTTAAAGGAACTTGCATAGTATAAACAAGGAATAGGTAAAGCCGATACATGAACCTAGGATTAGATTTTCTTTTAGAAAGATAAATTCATTAATTCATTCAATGAATGGAACCATACAATTCAGGGGGAAAAAATAACAAACACTCGTCGTAGATGGTGAGGGACAAGCTCCATCAACACAACAAAAGCTTTAGCCTTAGCACCAATAGAACATTATGACACGTTGACAATTGGCTTTGTCACAACTTAAGCACGACATATCTGGAGTGATTGCAAGCACCTAATACGATAAGAAAATCAGTCCTGGATGGTCCAAAGCGGCGAGCGAAAATCGACAGAAGAAATGAGCATTCACCAAACTAAAGAGGACGACAACAAAATCATCCCTAAAATCACTTGTAAAACTAAGATTACATTCATAAGCAAGACTAAAAAATGTGCTACAAGAGCAGACAAAAACTTCTAAAATTGAAGACTTATTAAATAATGGAAAAACAAATAAAAAATCATATAAAACTTAAGAAAACACGAGTCCAAATCAACTTGTGAAATCATTTATTATTTTGAAATACTCTCAAATAGATTAAGAAGTTTACGAAAAGTCACCCACTTTCCAAGAAAAACTACTGGTGGCCGGTGGAGTTTTAGCAAACAACAGGTACCGTCATCTATCCATCACAACTTGTGAAGACAACAAAGGTACCCATAAAATAGATCTGCAAACTAAAAAGAGCGAGACACGTGTAATAAATGAGAAGAATAAAGAAATAAAAGGTTGATGGAAGGGGAAAAAGGCAGGTGATAGGCAGCTCAAAGGCTTTCACCACCACTGGGCAAAACAAAAAATATGAAACAAATGGCTTGGAGAAAAAGAGAAATTTTTTTAGGGTTTTTCTTACTAATAATACCTAGGAGTAGATTTAGGTTTAGTTAAATTTATTTAGTTTATTATTATTATCATCTTACTTCTTGATTAACACTACTAATTCGCGACTTGAGTAGATTAGTAATTATTTTTGGTAATTGGCTTAATAGCAGTTTTCCCAAAACAGTAATCCCTTCGGTACGATTGCCGGAATACTTACCAAGTGTTTCGTTGTAAACAAACTATATTACAACTTGACCCGTATACTTGAGGACATTGCCTGAAATCCATATCTTTTACTGCAGTATTCACACTCTGGACGTTAGTACATCTGGAGGCGGTCAGTAATCTTTCTTCACTTGAAAAACACCCTGCGATTAAATCTTTAGATACCATCAATGGGTGATTTCTTTAACACTAGAATGCGCCAATACTCTAACTCGTCATTGGACCAACAAGGTGGAGGATTAGGTTACCACAGTGCGCCAAACAATTTACATACACACTTTACTTATCTTTTTAGACTCATCGATTTTTGAGATATGATAGAGGGGTAGCTTGAAGAAAGGGACTGAGTCTACAGTATAGAGATCTGAGGCCAGAGCTCCAGAACGAGAATAAGTAGTTCGTACCTGAGAGGAAGGCGATGCTATAGATGTTGTAGTAGGTATTTTCCTTTTATATTTAGTACCTGTATATGCCTTGATTAATCCTGGTTCTTCCCATTCCTATGTGAATTCTAGTTTTGTAAAATCAAGTAGTTTGAAGTAAAAAATGTCGAATGTTGATATGGTCGTATCGAGTTCATTCGAGCAAACTGTGCTTGTTGATCAAGTTTGTAAACGATGTTTGTTAGAGATCCAAAACGTATTATTTCCTGTCGACCTGTTAATCATGCCATTTCGTGACTTTGATGTAATTTTGGGAATGGATCGGTTAATGGAATACAGTGCGATTTTGGATTTTCATAAGAAGAATTTTTTAGTTCAGAATCCGAAAGATGGAATAATAGAAGTGAGTGGTATTAGATCTGTTGGGAAATAGGTTTGGAAAACGCAGCGGAAAATAAATTTAGCTAAAAACCAGAATTTTAAATTTTTTTTCCAAAATTAACTTTTCGATTCGTCTAGGATGAGTGCTTTGACTGAGTAGTCTTCTCCACTATCGTTAAGCTCACGTATGCAGAGTATAGGCTCACTTCGAATAAGAAAACTTTTCACAAAAATTACTAGTGGGGTAATTTTACAATTTCTGTAAACTTTTGGGTCAAATTGTAAATCAGAAAAATATCTCTAGAAATTTTTTGGAATAATCTCTTTAGAGAATTTTCTCTCTACAAATTTCTCTGAAATTCAAGTGTGTGTAAATAATGACTCAAAGCTCTCTTTATATAGGGAGAGTTTAGAGAGTTCAACTATGATTAAACTTAATGGCTTTAATATTAAATTTAATCTAAGCCCTTGCTTGTTTTTGGTCCAAAGATGAAATTCTTAGTGACAGTTGGTTGTATTCATCGATTTTTGCAATAATAGCTTGGTCCACCGCTAGATTAACATGATTTTATATGTTTCGGATCTATTTACTTATTTTTGAAGGACATTTAAACGTTCATTTTCAAAAATATAGTGGCAAAAAAGTAGCTCTTTCTATTCAATAAAACTATGGGGTAAAGAAGAGCAAAAAATAATTAACAAAAATTTTCGTTTATTTCCTTTATTAACATTAACAATGAATGACAACGAGCAGCCATATACAATTGGTGTAAAAAAAGAAGCTCTTATTACTATTACAAATTTTGGCTACAAGAAGGCTTTTTCTTATCATCATGAATCAGATAATACTATGTAATTTCCTATGCTTATATTGCTTCTATTTACTTAATTTGTTGGAGCTATAGCAATTCCTTTTAATCAAGAAGGAATTCATTTGGATATATTATCAAAATTATTAACTCCATCTATAAACCTTTTACATCAAAATTCAAATGATTTTGAGGATTCGTATAAATTTTTTAAAAATGCAACTTTTTCAGTGAGTATAGCTTGTTTCAGAATATTTACAACATTCCTTTTATATAAACCTTTTTATTCATCTTTACAAAACTTAAACTTACTAAATTCATTTGTGAAAAGGGTTAATATTTATGTATTAAATTAAGTTTATCTATTACAAGATAAACATTAAATTAAATTTAATATTAAGATAATCACTTTAATATCAAAATAAATAAAATACTATTAAGATAAGTATTAAATTAAATTTAATATTAAAATATTAAAATAATATTATTTTTAAAATAATTAATCTGAAATCAAATTCTCTGGTAGAATTCCAGTAGGAATGTAACTCTTCCACTGCTTAACCACCAATGACCAACTGTCGCCGGCCACCGGCACCGCAGTGTCCGGTGATGCAAGTGCGACACCCTTACGGCACCCCGAGCAGGTTTAGTCCGGGTCAATGACGACCCGACCGATCCGGTCTAGTCATCGATTGAACCGTCGGCCCGGTTTCACATACCAAGCTTGATTCGATCAGTTTTTGGGCTCTCGAACCTAATTTACGATCTCAGGTCTAATTTTCAAGTTCAATTACCCATTTGGCCAATTGTCCGACTTGGAAATTAATTTCCAAAAATATCATCTTAATTTTAATTGATTTGATTTGATTAATTTAATTGTACTTGATCAAAATTAATTTTCCCTAAAATCACTTAGATTTTCCAAATTAATTTTTCAAGAAAATTCTTTAATCAAATTCTCTAGTTGAACAATTCTCACGACCACCTAATTTAATTCCAATCGAATAATTTGACTCGTTTAAATTATTTCCAACGTAGAATTTTCTTCTGATTTAAATGCAGTCCGGTCGAGCTTTTGTTGAGCTAGCGGAGGGACCAATCAGATATATACAATTAGGCTCTAGTGATTGCAATTTTGTCCAGAAGCATCGTTTCAATAATTCCCAATTACTTAATCATAGAGTCAGTCCACAAGAAGTACCATGATTGAAAACTCCTTATTGTATACTCTTTACGAAAGCAATTCATCCAACTACTTTGTCCAATGACCTCGTTATGTCTGTGTTACCCTCATATGATATCCTTGATTCCTTTGAGTTAAATCCGTTCACTCAATACAATCCTATTTTATCTTATTGTCAGCATTGTGTCTTCTTAATGATTAATATGATCACTGTCAATAAATGACTGCGATAAATTGCTCGTTTGAGAACAAGCAACCTGTGGCCACATTCCATATTTATCAATCTACACAATACCGATGAGAGGATATCATTAACTCTTTAATTGAGTTATGAATTCCACTGTTGCTAGTAATGCCATGCAATACACAAGTCATGTACCCAACATACCGGCTATGGGCTTGATCATCTTTAGAGCATAAGCCTCAACTTATATCAAAGCACATGAGTTGCTTATGCATGGTCAGTGACTAACTCAGGATTTAGGTAAATCACACCTTGAATATCACAAGTGAATTAATTCACAAATGGATTCAGAATTAATTCATTTTGGGTCCAGTCCAATGTATCATTCTACCAATAAATACATCTATGTCTCCACTCATGGAGTCAACTGCTCCGATAGCCAAGACTAGCCATCACCCAATTTGGAATTGTAGACGACATAGTAATCCATCTCAGTATTTGAATCAAATGCTCACTTTGATTCTTTTACGGGATTACAGACTCATTTAGATTATCTGCCGAAGTAAGTCATCTTTCTCGTAATGTAAACGTCTTTACAATGTCACTTATCTCCAGTTTGAACTTTAGACAATCAATGAGCTAATATTTGCTTGTCACAATTTCACTATGCATGAAAAATATAAAAGACAAAAATACAAAACACATAATAGTGAAATGTGAAATTAAATTTATTTATTTATTCATCGTTCAGATAAATAGGAATTAGTTACATGTTTACTACAATATGGACAGATTTCCCAACAAGATCAAGTAGCTCAACTCGAATCATTTCATCAGTCCGAGCTAATAAACTCTTGAACAAAGGTTGTGAAGAATTTTTAGCCTATATTATAAACTCAATCTCGAATGAAAGTCAAATAAGCAATATTCTGATGGTGTGTGAGTTTCCAGATGTGTTTCCTAAAGAACTGCCAAGATTACCTCCTGACTGAGAAGTTGAATTTGCAATTGAATTTTGAATTTGCAATTGAATTTTTTCCCGATACAACTCCTATAAGACCCCTCACCCGGCCCGGTTGCCAGACCTGAGTTACGAGATGCTACAACAAACACCGTAATATTCACACACAAATTATAACATTGAATTCAATTAAAATCATCAAATTAATCCAAATTCGTGCACAATAGAAGTTATTAGTAAAGCCGAGACTAAATTGAGCATACAAACATAGTTTAACAGATTCAAGCATGACTAAGGACCAATCTAAAATTTTTTAAAACATTGGAACTAGGTATCAATACCAAAGTAACAAATATTGACACTTTTATAGTAGGTATCAATATTATAATTGGTATCGATACGGTTTTGGCATTCTGCCATTTTCAAAACACTGTTCATTTGGTAAAGTATCGATACTTGGTCCCTAGTATCGATACTTTTACCCAGATGGTCAAAATCACAAATTTAGAAGTTCATTTCATGCCCAAATCTATATCTTAGGTCATATATACATATAGGTACACAAACATACAAAAAAGTCATTCGATTTGTTACAAACATACAACCAATATGCCACAATTGACACCTTAATACATAACCAAGCCTTAATATAGTCAAAAGACTACAAAATCAATACTGGGATAGTTTGAGCTTCTCGACGATCTGCCAGACACGTTCCACAATTTGACATTATAGGGAAAATGAAAACAAGGGATCAAGCATTACAAATGCTTAATAAGTTCACATGTATTTAAAACCAAATAACTTACCTCAAGTTATAATTTTTTCCTACTTGTTACTTAGATCGGTAAAGTTTGTCTATCATAGCAATTCAATTATAAAAAAGGTGAGTTCAACATTTATCATACTATATAGTAACTCAATCTATTTTAATAAACTTAATTCAACTTTTCATCATTATTCATAAAAAAAATAATCATTTAATCAATTCACTATTTTAATCATATCATACAATCTATTTACCCGCAATACATCCCATTTCAAATAAATGCCAAACATTATTTTCATTTCATAATTTGAATTCTCAAACCAAATCATATTAAACCATGTGAACTTCATTTTCATTTCACATCAATTCATCTTTGTACCAAATATATATCAATTGCCAATTACTACTTCGTTTCATAATACAAATTTTGACTCATGCTTATTGATTTGTCATGTTTTCATATTGGCCCCCTACGCTTATATAACCAATTCTCAACATGTATATGCATCATCCAATCATTGTATCAAATCAATCTGAAAATCATTTATTCCAATTACATTATACATTTCCCCATTAACCTGACTCGGACTCGGACAAACACATGGATCCAACCAACACACCAATTTGACACCCAATGCCTAACGGATAAATCTGTAATAATGAATTGTGTCCTACGCTGGCCGGTAAAACTGACAAATAATTGTGCTCAGCACTGGTCGGTATAACTGACCAATGGGGTGCCCATCCCTGACATGTAGTTGTATAACCCTAAACTCTTCCTATCCTGGCATGCCAACTATATCCGACTCTGCCTGAATAGTTAATAGGGTGATAGTTTCTTAGTTTCATTACATAATTTCATCAGCCAAATAATCAATTCTCATATATAATAGCACTTCATATAACCATACTAATTCCATTTCATGTTTATAACATTATATCATATTTTGACATATATTCAATTTAGTCCTTATCACTACCAATCAATCTAAATCAAATCAAATCAACTCATTTCATCAAATCAACACTTCATCACACATAAAATATCCTATTCTCGTTTAATTTAAGGTCAATTCCATAATTACTTCAATTTGCAATTCATCGTATTCAATTTAATCCTTTCGCTTACCTTTTTAAACTGAATTGTAAACAATTAAAATTTTAATTAAATATAATTAAAATTCTAATTCTAATTGCATAAAAGTTTATCAAAAACATACCGTATGAACTTACCTAGTCAAGACAGCAAACAAACAACTCTCTTAGGACTAATCAACAATTTTTGTCATTTTCTCGATTGTTGGAGATCGACCTGATTAAGCAACGAACAAGTAAAAATAGCAAAAGAAATAGACAAATTGAAAACACAAATTTAACGTGGAAAACCCCCTCCAAAGAGGATAAAAAACCACGGGCAAAGATAATTTTACTATAATGGCAAAAGAACAAAAAGTACAAAAGATGGAGATAAAAACTAAACCTCGAAACCCGAAAACAAAGAACCCTTAAAACGTAAACACAAAATTCTTCAAAAGTGTTATAAGTTCTAACCTTTTAATTGGTGTATTTTATACGGTTGTAAAAGAGCCCATTTATATGCTAAATTCATAGGTCAAATAATAATAAAATAATCTAGACTAATCAGAGTTCAACTGAAACAAATAAACAGAGTTTAACTGGGAGATTATCTCTTAAATTTGACTGAAATATGAGACATACTCAACAAATCTCCACCTTGACTCGTATTTCCACAATGCCATCTTTGCTAAAGCTTGCCACGAGCCTATCTTGAACTATGTAAGGAATTAACTGAGTCAAATTTGTGCTTAGAAGTTGGAAGACTTCTAGCATTCGACTTGTGCATTGCCAAATCAAAATTAACCCGAGATTGATTTTCATGAACATAGTGCACTAACTTTTCAAAACCTGCATCCAAAAGAGAACCTCTCTTTAACGAAACGGCCATACCTTTTTCCTTCATATGACCAAGTTTCCTCTACTCCAAACGAGTTGACTTCGACTCCGTAATGGACAAGGGGTGTCCAGTTTCACTGGTCACTATAGAACCTCCAGAATATAAAGACTGTCGGTCTTTTTACCTTTTAACAAAATGAGAGCCCCACGAGATACCTTAATGCCACTCGACTCAATATTGATTTTGCAACCTTTTGAGTCTAAAATATTAAAAGAGATGAGATTCTTTCATAAATTAGGTACATACCTGACATCTGAGAGTGTCCTAATCGTCCCATCTTACATCTTAATATTAATAGTACCAATACCGATTACCTTACTGGATGAATCTTTTCCTATGCGCACAACTCTACCTTCAATCGAACTGTATGTGGAGAACCATTCTCTATTGAGACACATGTGGAAAGAACATCCCGAATCTAGGATCCACTCGGACGTAAGCTCGAAGCTATCGCTCATTAACACTAACAAGAAATCATCACCGCTTTCATTGGCCAAATTAGCACCAGCTATATCTTCCTCGTTACTCTCAACAGCCCTTTTATTTCGTAGTTTATAACACTCTGCTTTGACATGACTTAACTTCTTACAATAGCGACATATTTTGTCTCGCTTCTTTGATGCTACCTAAACGAAAACTTGCCTATCTGCCTTGCTATCTGAACCAAACTCATTTTCGAGTTTGTCTTTACTCAAAAAATGACCCTTCACATACTCAAACGAGAGTTTGTCTTTGCTATAAATAAGGGTCGCCCTGAAAGACTTGTATGAAGAGGGTAAATAACACAATAATAGCATAGCCTGATTTTTATCGTCAATCTTAATCTCAACATTTTTTAAATCATTAAAAAGAGTAATAAATTGACTAATGTGATCTTTAAAAATGTAACATCCCAAACCCGGCCCAAACACTACGACCGAATTTGGTTTGTTACAGAGGAAAACAATTTTGTAAAATCCCTTTTAAGCCTATTTAAGTTTTGTCGAAAACCCTTCCTTTAATTTTCTTGCTAAAACCATACTTAGTTTGTTTAAAAATATTTATTATGTCAAGTTGTTATAGGTTTCAAATGTACCCGATGGCACTTTAAAACATTTTGCGTTTGATTTGAGAAAACATGTGCACCCATTTTAATATTATTAAATAGTTTAAACAAAATATTCAAAACATGTAAAAATAATAAAAATAATCCCAGGAGGCCTTATTACAACTTGATTAAAACAAAACCAACAATAAAGTATAATAAACTAAAATCTAAAGTTCATTTAATTCAAATATCCACTGCATGGCCACCTCGAGTCCATCCGGCTCCTCATCCGCGATCTATGAGTCACCTGAAAAATGTTAAAGGAGAAGGTGAGTCACCAAGACTCAATGTGTAACCCTTCCCTATTTAGTGCAACAACATACACAATTTATAACAAATTAACATGCACTAAACCATGCACCCAACCTAGCCATCCAAACACCTTTCTCTACCGTGTGTGGTACCAAACCACCGGTGGTGCCAAACCACCGGTGACTTAAAGTCACGAAATCCGTCATATTGTGGTGCCAAACCACTTTGGTGGTGCTAAACCACCGTGACCAAGTCACAAATCAAATGATGGGGCCAACCCATCGTGTGATACCAAATCACCGGCGTCGATCCCATAATGTAAATCGTGGGGCCAACCCAGCGTGGTGCTAAGCCACCGGGGCGAGGCGCTATGAGGTGCCAAACCTCTCGGAGGTGCCAAACCACCGTGGCCGTAGTCACAATGTGGTACCAAACCACCGTGTCCGTCGACATGAATATCACTTCCCCTCCACTCGTTTAACCCACATAAGTCAAGATATGCATAACAGAATTCATGCCAACATGTATTTAAATCGCATATACCAAATATGCCATGCTTTCCAAAAGCATCAAATAGTAAACTCATACGGACAGGGTCTTACCTGAATCATCGCTTATACCGTTATGGTATTAAATCCAAAGCTACATAAACCAGATTTAGTATACACAAACATTTAGCACAGTTAATTAATCATAAAGTGTGTATGTACACACCTGTCACCAATGATAGTCCTAAATTCCGAAAAGACAAATCGGCCACACAAGCTTTCCTTGCCCCTAACGCCCTTGAGTACTAACTTCGGCACCCGATATGCGATTCTGCTTCACTTCCCAAAAACTGATCGATCAAAGATGATGGACTCACTTGCTCGCTTCCAAATCCCGAAGGCCCTATAACAAATCGGTTTCAACATGTGATTAGCACCCTTAACAACAATTGCCGAAACCAACTCTTACCTTTGTAAAAGTCGACAGAGAATAGAGAGGGAAGAAATAGCCATTCGGCCAAACCACCTACCTTCCACCAAACCCGATTGGAACCAAACTAGAAGAGATCCATACCACACTAATATTCGGCCAAGATGAAAGCTAAAAGAAGAGGGGAATTTCGGCACACCAAGAAGGAGAGATTCGGCTATAGTGGAAGAAAGAAAATAATGGTGTAACATCCCCAAACCCGGCCCATTCACTACGACCAAATCTGGTTATGTCACTGGGAAAAGACGGTTGAAAACCTTCTTAATTTAAAATAAAACATCGTAGTTTGCTGAATTTTGGAAAACATATCTTTGGAATAAAACTTTGCTATTAAACTCATTCATTTTTAAAACTTTAGTTTATAATATCCAATTTGAATAAATAGGTTGCAAACCATAAATCATTTTCACGTAACAATTTAATTTAAATAAACCATAGTTAAAGTAATACCAAAAACATAAAATGGCCTTTATTACAACCCAACAATTCAAATAAAGTACTTATATCAAAATCAAGCATGAAATAATTGAACATCATCCTCGGCATGGGCCACCTTGTCCTCTCCGATCCCGGTCCACTTTATGCACTACTCCGAATGGTTAAGGAAAAGGTGAGTCACCAAGACTCGATGTGCAACCCTTTTTCCCGAATTAGCAAAATATCATATACAAACATAATCATGCTCATCATGCATCCAATTAACATGCACCCAACCTAGCCATCCACAACACCTTTCTCTCCACCGTGTGGTACCAAACCACTTTGGTGGTGCCAAACCACCGTGACGTATAGTCACAAATGTGATGCCAAATCACCGGAGGTGCCAAACCTCCGGTGTCCAAGACACAATGTGTGTTACCAAAACACTGTGACCGGTCACAAATCAATTGATGGGGCCAACCCATCGTGTGATACCAAATCACCGCGCATTTATCCCATATCTCAAGTGGGGCCAACCCACGGTGGTGTTAACCACGAGGACGAGTCGCAATGAGGTGCCAAACCTCCGGTGTCCCAAAGACACAAATGTGGTACCAAACCACTTTGGTGACCGTAGTCACGATAATCGAGTGATGGGGCCAACCCATCGTGTGATACCAAATCACCGCGTCAATCCTCAATACCGCCTTGTGGGGCCAACCCACCGTGGTGCAAAACCACGGGGAGCGAGGCGAGGTGCCAAACCTCTGAGGTGCCAAACCTCCGGTGACCCAAAGTCATAAAGTTGTGTTACCAAAACACTTTGGTGCTCGTCGACACAAAATATCACCGCCCCTCCACTCATATCACCCATCTTCATACCAACTCATGTATAGTATTCAAATCATGCAAACATGTTTAACGTTGCATCTCATAGCACATACATCATAAATCATGACATCATGTATCAATAACGATTACTCATAATGAAACGGACTTACGAATCCGTACACATACCCCATAGGGTATCATATCACTCAACCATACTATTTCGGTTTTACCAATCAATCGGTTTATCAAACATATACAAAGCAAGAAGTGTGTTAGTTTACACACACGATTACTAATGCGACTATCAAATCCCGTAGATCAAGATCTAACGCACTAGATCCCCATTCCTTAACACTTTTGAGCACTAGCCACAACCTGAGATATGCGAGATCAAGCCTTCCCCTACAATCGGCCAAAACTAAACAACATAATCATGCTAATCAACCTTTAAGGGTAAAATCGTAATTTTACCTACTAAGGGTATTTTCGTAAATTCACACCAAGGGTATATCAGTAATTTACCCACCAAGGGCATTTTCGTAATTTACCCACCAAGGGTATATCGGTAATTTACCCACCAAGGGCATTTTCGTAATTTACCCACCAAGGGTATATCGGTAATTTACCCACCAAGGGTATTTTCGTAATAAACCCTTCAGGGGTATTTTGGTAATTTACCCACCAAGGGTAATTTTGTAATTTTGCACCTACAATGGCCTTTCCCAAAGGCCCAAATGTCACCCCGAGCGACTCAAATACCCATTTCCTGGTCAGATGCGGGACGATTGGGCCTAAAACTCGATTCCGGCCATTCGGGCCCACACGCCGTGTGGCCCACCTAACACAAATCTAGCCACGTTTATGAGATTCACCTAGTCTAGTTCACTATATACTACACCATCATACATTTTACTATATTGGGCCCACGGCCCATTGGGCCCCCTTTCGCCCATCGCGCCCAAGCGGCCCCAACCCACAAGAATACTACGATGGCCTCAACTATCGAGTCGAAGCCCCACACGCGTGCGCCGCACGCTCGTGTGGCTACTATTGCCGTGATCGGCACTTCGGCATTTGCCGCTCTACAACTAGAGTAGAGAGAGTTACACACGATAGGACTCTCGGTGTTAATTCGCGCTCGACCACTCTCAGTGCCCAAACGCCTTCCAAGGTGTGTTAACCCTCCTCCCGGAATGCTCTTTATATAGCTAGCACTTCACCTTCCTTCTTTGTATCTTTCCGATGTGGGATCCCTTCGTCGATGAGAGTTTAAATTCAATCAAACTCTTCCCGTCCGCATCATAAAATAAATACTCCCTTGCTTCTCATGAGATTCGAACCTGTGCTCCCTTGCAACATAATCCACGCTGCTAGCCACTTGGCCACAAGCTCCTCTTGTGTCTTAAACCATGCGCAACTAAATATAAATCTATAGCCAAATTACGAGGTCCAAGTAAAAAGAAAACCAAAATGCAAAAGCCAAGACTTGAACCTTGGACCTCCTTCCTTCCTTGTATGTCACCCCCTTGTCTCTTATGTGGCGTCACTTTGCCACTACACCACACACTCCTTTTGTGTCATTTTTCCCACATTTTATTCTTAAGGCCTACTCGCTTAACTTCCAGGTTTTTTTCACCTAAAACCAAAATTTCCCCAAAGCTAATATTTGATCCCTGGACTTCATAGAAGCCCTCTAACCTTCCAAAATAACTTACCTAATAAGTCTAACTTGTATTAATGCCGTTCTCAAAAATTTTAAAACAAGGCCCATTGGGCCCAATCCTACTAGGCCCAATTTCGGGATGTTACAAATCTACCCTCCTTAAAGAAATTTCGTCCTCGAAATTTCCAACTACAGAGAACATTCGCACCACCTAACCTACAACGCTTGTGCTCACGTTATGCACTCGATTCCAATAACCCTAATATACTTTCAACTAGAATTTAGAAATCCTACACATACTAAAAAAACCTAACCATTAAAGCGCACAAATATTTAAATGCGCAATCAACTCTATATCCGAACATCACATCCAACCCAAACACACAATAATATATATTCAAAATACAAAGATATAACAAAGCAAAGTATCGGAAACTTACGGTGCGGATTGGTGCCGGGGACTCGGGTGCCATATTTCAAAAAAATAGATATATATTTTCTAAACCATTTTCCAAACCATCTTTTGAAAACATTTTTGAACCCAAACCCACAGTAGAGTTTTTGAGCCTAGGCTCGATACCATAATTGTAACACCCCAAACCCGGCCTAAACGTTACGACCAAATCGACATGTCACATGAAAGGAATGTCTAAAAAGCGTGCATTCGTTAAAAGCTCATATTCTTTATAGTTGTGGTGAGAAATCAAGTTTAAGTAATTTTGAATAAGAAATGGTTTATTATCATTTTAGGAAAATCCCATATTGATCATTTAATAATAAGCAATAAGCAAATTGAAAATTTGAAACCAAATAAAATACCCAAGGCCTTATTACATAACAAAAACTCAAATAAAAATAAGTCCAAATAAAAGAAACGAATTTACGAGTAAACATATGTATAGCCTCCACGAGTCCACCTCACTCTCCCAAATCCGCGATCTAATGATTACACGCAAAATTTAACTAAGGGGTGAGTCATCGAGACTCGGTGTGTAAATCCCCATCCAACAGACCCTTACACAATTTCATATGAAAATATGCATATCATGCATCCAATTAACATGCACCCAACCTAGCCATCCACAACACCTTTCTCTACCCCGTGTGGTACCAAACCACTTTGGTGGTGCCAAACCACCGTGACGTATAGTCACAAATGTGATGCCAAATCACCGGAGGTGCCAAACCTCACGGTGTCCAAAGACACAATGTGTGTTACCAAAACACCGTGACCAAAGTCACAAATCAATTGATGGGGCCAACCCATCGTGTGTGATACCAAATCACCGCGACGATCCCATATCTCAAGTGGGGCCAACCCACGGTGGTGTTAACCACGGGGGACGAGTCGCAATGAGGTGCCAAACCTCGGTGTCCCAAAGACACAAATGTGGTACCAAACCACCGGTGACCGTAGTCACGATAATCGAGTGATGGGGCCAACCCATCGTGTGATACCAAATCACCGGCGTCAATCCTCAATACCGCTTTGTGGGGCCAACCCACTGTGGTGCAAAACCACGGGGACGAGACGCTGAGGTGCCAAACCTCCGAGGTGCCAAACCTCACGGTGACCCAAAGTCATAAAGTTGTGTTACCAAAACACTGGTGCTCGTCGGCACAAAATATCACCGCCCCTCCACTCATATCACCCATCTTCATACCAACTCATGTATAGTATTCAAATCATGCAAACATGTTTAACGTTGCATCTCATAGCACATACATCATAAATCATGACATCATGTATCAATAACGATTACTCATAATGAAACGGACTTACAGAATCCGTGCACATACCCCATAGGGTATCATATCACTCAACCATACTATTTCGGTTTTACCAATCAATCAGTTTATCAAACATATACAAAGCAAGAAGTGTGTTAGTTTACACACCTGATTACTAATGCGACTATCAAATCCCGTAGATCAAGATCTAACGCACTAGATCCCCCATTCCTTAACACTTTTCGAGCACTAGCCACAACCCGAGATATGCGAGATCAAGCCTTCCCCTACAATCGGCCAAAACTAAACAACATAATCATGCTAATCAACCTTTAAGGGTAAAATCGTAATTTTACCTACTAAGGGTATTTTCGTAAATTCACACCAAGGGTATATCGGTAATTTACCCACCAAGGGCATTTTCGTAATTTACCCACCAAGGGTATATCGGTAATTTACCCACCAAGGGCATTTTCGTAATTTACCCACCAAGGGTATATCGGTAATTTACCCACCAAGGGTATTTTCGTAATAAACCCTTCAGGGGTATTTTGGTAATTTACCCACCAAGGGTAATTTTGTAATTTTGCACCTACAATGGCCTTTCCCAAAGGCCCAAATGTCACCCCGAGCGACTCAGCTACCATTTCCGGTCGTACCGGACGATTGGGCCTAAAACTCGATTCCGGCCCATTCGGGCCCACACGCTCGTGTGGCCCACCTAACACAAATCTAGCCACGTTTATGAGATTCACCTAGTCTAGTTCACTATATACTACACCATCATACATTTTACTATATTGGGCCCACGGCCCATTGGGCCCCCTTCGGCCCATCGCGGCCCAAGCAGCCCCAACCCACAAGAATACTACTGATGGCCTCAACTATCGAGTCGAAGCCCCACACGTGCGCCGCGCGCGCTCGTGTGGCTACTATTGCCGTGATCGGCACTTCGGCATTTGCCGCTCTACAACTAGAGTAGAGAGTTACACACCGATAGGACTCGGTGTTAATTCGCGCTCAGACCACTCCTCGCGTGCCCAAACGCCTTCCAAGGTGTGTTAACCCTCCTCCCGAATGCTCTTTATATAGCTAGCACTTCACCTTCCTTCTTTGTATCTTTCCGATGTGGGATCCTTTCGTCGATAGAGTTTAAATTCAATCAAAACTCTTCCCGTCCGCATCAGCATGAAATAAATACTCCTTGCTTCTCATGAGATTCGAACCTGTGCTCCTTGCAACATAATCCACGCTGCTAGCCACTTGGCCACAAGCTCCTCTTGTGTCTTAAACCATGCGCAACTAAATATAAATCTATAGCCAAATTCTCGAGGTCCAAGTAAAAAGAAAACCAAAATGCAAAAGCCAAGACTTGAACCTTGGACCTCCTTCCTTCCTTGTGGCGTCACCCCCTTGTCTCTTATGTGGCGTCACTTTGCCACTACACCACACACTCCTTTTGTGTCATTTTTCCCCACATTTTATTCTTAAGGCCTACCTGCCAACTTCCAGGGTTTTTTTTCACCTAAAACCAAAATTTCCCCAAAGCTAATATTTGATCCCGGGACTTCATAGAAGCCCTCTAACCTTCCAAAATAACTTACCTAATAAGTCTAACTTGTATTAATGCCGTTCTCAAAAATTTTAAAACAAGGCCCATTGGGCCCAATCCTACTAGGCCCAATTTCGGGATGTTACAAATGGATAAGGGGAATGGAGTTTCGGCAAAGGAGAGAGTAGAGGAGATTTTGGTGTTAAAGCAAAACAAATAGGAGAGAAAGTGTTGATGAAGATTTCGGCTTGAGAGAATGAGAAGGAGAGAGTAGAAGATGAGCAGAGGAATTTCGGCTATGTGCAAAAATGAAGAAAAGAGAAACAAGATGATAGGTATGTGCCTTAAAAAGAATTCGGCACCTCCCCCCCTATGCTTGCCGTCCACTCTTCCATGAAGAGTTCAAATTTCGGCAATCACCTAAAATTCCTCTTGGCCACTAGCTTAAAATTATTCAAAATAATTTGAATACTCAAATGCCTATATTTTCTCTTTGTCATCTTTTTGGAATTAATCAAAATAAAATCCAATTAATAAGCTAATATTATCCACATTATCCTTATTATCAAAAAGAGTTTGAAATGAGAAATTCTCTCCCCCTATTGCCGTCCAAATTAAAGAGCAAAAAGGGAATTTCTGCAGCTCAAACACAAGATCCCCTTGCTCCTTTGATGGCGTCAACTCCAGCTCTTAAGTGGCCTCCCTTTTGCCACTTTTCCAAGGCCATTTCTGTGTCAAATAATCCCTCATTTATCCTTGTAACCCCTACCTACTAAGGCTCCCTATCTCAAAGCTTACAAATAACATTTTTCTACTATACCGAGCCTAATCAAGACCCCTAATTAAGCCTTACTACACC
Source organism: Gossypium sturtianum (assembly GCA_025698515.1). Lineage (NCBI taxonomy): Eukaryota > Viridiplantae > Streptophyta > Magnoliopsida > Malvales > Malvaceae > Gossypium > Gossypium sturtianum. The sequence goes on from CM046952.1 coordinate 61,665,684, forward strand.
ACAATTAATACCACAACAAATTCAAACACGAGAAAATAATTCAATCACAAATAACCCCAATTTTAGGATGTTACGGTTCTACCCCCTTAAAAGTAATTTCGGCCTCGAAATTACTTGATTAGAAGAGGTGGGGGTATTGCTGCCGCATCACATCCTCGGGTTCCCACGTAGCTTCCTCTGCACCATGGTTTCGCCATAGCACTTTCACCAAAGGTACTGATTTCCTTCGTAGAACCTTGACATCTCGATCTAGGATCTGAACTGGTTCTTCCTCGAAAGATAAGTCTGAGTTTACCTCAATCTCTACCACAGGCACAACGTGTGATGGATCGACGACCGATACCGCCTCAAAGATCGACACATGAAAGACGTCATGAATCGACTCAACTCGCTGCAGCTTCGGCCGGTGATAAGCTACCGGTCCCACTCGCTTCAACATCGTATATGGGCCAATGAACCTTGGGCTTAGCTTCCTTTTCGCCCAAATCTCAACACCTTCTTCCAAGGTGACACTTTCGAAGACTTTATCTCCTCTTGCATATTCCATTTCCTTACGCTTAAGATCGAAGATAAGACTTACGCCTATCTCGATGCCTCCTTGAGACGAGCCCGATCACCTTGACTTTGTCCTCGGTTTACACTAACTCGGACCCGGAACTTGTCGTTCACCCAACTCCGTCCAACATGTAGGAGTTCGGCATTTTCGTCCATACAAGATTGCTTCGTGCGGTGCCATTTGAATACTTGCTAGATAACTATTGTTATAAGCGAATTCCGCCAACGGTAGATACTCCTCCCAACTACCACTGAAATCCAAAACGCATCCTCTTAGCATATCCTCCAAAATCTGTATGACCCTTTCCGACTGCCCGTCAGACTGTGGATGGAAAGCTGTACTGAAATCCAGTCGTGTACCCAAAGCTTGATGCAACGCTTTCCAGAACCTTGACGTAAATCTGGGATCCCTATCCGAGATGATTGATACTGGCACTCCATGCAACCTCACTATTTCTGACACATACAGCTTAGCTAGCTTCTGAAGTGAGTAATCCACTCTCATCGGTATGAAGTGAGCTGATTTAGTCAGACGGTCCACAATCACCCAAACTGCGTCCTTTTTGCTGGGCGTGAGGGGTAGCCCACTGACAAAATCCATAGTGATCCTCTCCCATTTCCACTGCGGGATCTTCACTGGTTGAAGTAACCCTGATGGCAACTGATGTTCAGCCTTAACCTGCTAACACGTCAGACACTTTCCGACGAATTCAGTTACCTCACGCTTCAACCCTGGCCACCAAAACTGCTTCCGCAAATCTCCATACATCTTGCTTCCTCCAGGATGCATAGCGTATGGGCTGCTATGTGCATCTTGGAGAATTCTTTGTCTCAACTCCACATCCTTTGGCATACAAGGCCGCCCTTGAAAACATAGTACACCATCACTGGTCAAACTATACCCTTCTAACCCACTATCTTGAACTTGCAACCTCCTTGCATTCAAACTATCATCCACCAATTGCTTTTCCTTAATCTCCTCGATCCAAGTTGGCTTAACTTGAAGTTCTGCCAAAAGACTTCCATCGTCGTATAGACTGAGGTGAGCAAACATCGCTCTTAAGTCTGTCACGACCTTTCGGTTCAACGCGTCAACCACCACGTTAGCTTTGCCCGGATGGTACTCAATTGAGCAGTCATAGTCCTTCAACAGCTCAATCCATCGATGCTGCCTCAAGTTCAAATCCTTCTGGGTCAAAAGATACCTCAGACTTTTGTGATCCGTGTAGACTATCGACTTCTCCCCATATAAGTAATGTCTCTATATTTTCAAAGCGAAGACTACTGCCGCTAACTCCAAGTCGTGAGTTGGATAGTTAACCTCGTGCGGTCTTAGCTGACGGGATGCATAGGACACTACCTTCCCTTCCTGCATCAACACACATCCCAAACCAGTATGGGATGCATCACAATAAACCTGAACAATTTTCCTGCCTCAGGCTATACCAGAACTGGAGCTTCCGTCAGAATCTTCCTTAGCTTATCAAAACTTTCTTGCTGTTTCTCCGACCAAACAAATGGGACTCCTTTCCTTAATAGCTTAGTCAACGGTGCTGCGATTAAAGAGAACCCTTCCACAAACCTTCGATAGTACCCTGCCAGACCCAGAAAGCTTCGAATTTCTGCCACTGATCTAGGCGGTTTCCAATCCAACACCGCTTCAACCTTGCGAGGGTCCACTCTAATCCCTTCAGCTGATACCACGTGACCTAAGAAAGCCACCTCCCTAAGCCAAAATTCGCACTTACTGAATTTGGCATATAACTGCTTCTCCCTCAATACTTGTAGAACTATACGCAAATGCATATCATGCTCCTCCTCCGTCTTTGAATAAACCAATATGTCGTCTATAAACACCACGACAAATTGATCCAAGTACTGCTGAAACACCCTATTCATTAAGTCCATGAACGCTGCAGGTGCGTTGGTCAACCCAAATGGCATCACCAAAAACTCGTAATGCCCATACCGAGTACGGAATGCCGTCTTGTGCACATCCACCTCTTTCACCTTAAGTTGATGATAACCCGAACTAAGATCTATCTTCGAGAAAACCGATGCACCCTTCAGTTGGTCAAACAAGTCATCGATCCGAGGCACAGCGGATACTTGTTTTTGATCGTTAACTTGTTTAATCGGGCGGTAGTCTATACACATCCGCATCGAACCGTCCTTTTCTTGACAAACAACACAGTGCTCCCCACGGAGATATGCTTGGTCGAATAAACCCTCTATCCAAGAGGTCACGAATTTGAGCCTTCACTCCACCAATTCCTTTGGTGCCATTCGGTAGGTGCTATAGACACGCGCGCCGTTCCGGTAACAAGTCTATACCAAATTCAACTTCCCGATCCGGAGGCGGACTGAAGTTCTTCCGAAACACATCAGCGAACTCCTCTACCGTTCGAACCTTCTCAACTGCTGACTCCTTAGCCTTCAAGGCACATATTCGAACCAGAAACGCCTCACAACCCTTTTTGACCATCTTCTCAGCCTTCAAGGCCGACACCACGTTGGATAGGTAATCTCTTCTATTACCTATCATGACCACCTCATCACCTTCAGCCATCTTGAGAACCATGCGCTTAGCAGCACAATCCAACATTGCTTGATACTTAACCAACTAGTCCATTCCAAGAATCAAATCGAACTCCCCAAGCGGCGGTTCCATCGGATCGACCATAAACACGACCCCCTTGGAGTTCTAGGGTACATCCCTATATAGCTTGTTTACAACTACAGAGTGTCGTAGAGGGCTAATTACAGTCATCTCCCTAGAAGCAGTCTCAAAGTCTAGGTTCACAGTCTCTACCACACTACTAGCAACGTATGAATGCGTCGAACCCACATCTATTAATGTAACATATGGGAGACCAAGAATTAGGAACGTACCGGTTATGACGTCCGGTGCGTCACCCTCCTCGCGACGCCTCGCTGCATAGACTAAGCCAGGCTGCCTTGCCTCTGTGTTGCCTGCGCCTCTGCCCTAAATTCCGCGACCTCGATTAGGACCACTGCCTCCTCTACCATTACCGCGACCCCTCTGTGGTCCCATATTTCTATCCTGAGTAAGGTTCTGCCCCTCTGGCTGATTCTTGGCTAACTTCCGAGGACAATCCCTTACACGGTGATCCAAAGACCCACATTCAAAGAAACCCCTCTCACCGGTCCAACAACCTCCCCAATGTGATTTTCCATAGCGATTACACTGGGCCGGTCTCTGATTAGTAGCCATGGGCCTTCCTGCCTGATTTGGCCCACTCTGCCTAGCCCTTTTCTGAACATTACCACCTGACCCAGACGACCCAAAGCCTCTCTTACGCTTGTTCCTATCATAGTTACTGCTTTCACGCACTCCTTGACTCCTTCGGCTACCTTAGCCTTTTCCACCAAAGACGGCAAACTCACGCTCTGTTGTGGAGCAATCAGCAACCTTAACTCATCTCTAAGTCCATCTTCAAAGCGGACGCAACGTTCATGTTCAGTAGCCACGATGCCTCTAGCATATCGACTCAGCCTTAAGAACTCGCCTCATACTCGAATCTTCGACTTATTTCCTTGTACCAATCCCAAAAGGCTTTCCTCTGAGCATCGCAGTAGCCGGTGCCCACATACTTCTTCCGATAGCGGTTTTGAAATACTCCCAAGTAAGATCATCTGCCGTAGCACCATCTCGAACGGTGAGCCACCACTGATATGACTCATCCTTTAGAAGCGACACCGCTCCTTTCAGCTTCTCCTCATCTGTCAGGTCAAGATCATCCATGATTCTCTCGGTCGATTCTAACCAATATTTCGCGCCTTTGGGTGCCACTCCCGACACTCCTGGAATACCTCACTCCGTTGGATCGAGTCGCTCGGGAAACGATTTTTGAGCTCCCATACCTCCACTAGCCCCAGCCACCATCTCAAGGACTCGCAATACAGCTTGCGATACTGCCTCACCCCCTGTCTGATCCTGATCCTCAGCTCTAAAAGTTGGAGGTGGTGGTGGCGGTGGTACCTCATTTTCAGACCCTTGACCCGACCTAACAGGTTCTGACACGGTCATCCTGCCCCTACCGCGTCCACGACGGCCAAATCCTCTAGAGCTCATTCTAACTATCGCGCTTTAATCTGGTTAAGAAATTTTTATGGATTAGTAATTGTTCCACTTGGTTACTCGCAAAGAAATTTTATGAAAAGTTCAATAGGGATTCTTTCGATCAATCAAAGTTTTAAGTCCTCTATCCTAGTTTACACAGAAGAGCACATCTATTCCCTAATACCTTTCATACCTATTCACTCTTCGGGCATTTCTGTCCGTTTCTATCCCAGGGGTATTTTCGTCATTTTCCTACAGGGGTAATTTTGTAAATTTTGATAAGCCAAGAATATTTTAAAATTTTTTTCCAAAAATAAATTTGTCCTACTATTTTAAAGAGATATTTTAATGATTTTAAAATTAGGGTTTTCATAAAACATGGCTAATCCCTTTCGGGTTTTATTTAGTATGTTTAGCCTATGACTAGGTCCTCTTGGTTAGGGTGAACCGAAGCTACGCACCAGGTAGGAATCCCGCGAAGAGGAGGTGAGTCACGAGGACTGCTTAAATACCAAGCTCTTCCTGATCCAATCCTAGACATGCGCACTGGGTTACCACACCTAACTTTGACTTGGTCGTAGGTTTGTTTAGTTCATTAAAGCTTATGCTTCGTTTTTGTGTTTGAGTAGTCTAATCCTAGGGTTCAAGTTCCTATAAGACTATTCTACGTTCCATTCCTACCCTTTCTACAAGTAATAATTCACAAAGAAGTTGGAAGTACTTACAGGCGATTGGTGCTTGGAGACTCGGTGCCATCTTGTTCAAAAACCCAAAAATAATTCCAAAAGGCCTACCAAAACATTTTGGGCCTTGGGCCCCCACAGCCGAGCTTTGAACTTGGCTCTGATACCAATTTTGTAACATCCCAAACCCGGCCCAAACACTACGACCGAATTTGGTTTGTTACAGAGGAAAACAATTTTGTAAAATCCCTTTTAAGCCGATTTAAGTTTTGTCGAAAACCCTTCCTTTAATTTTCTTGCTAAAACCATACTTAGTTTGTTTAAAAATATTTATTATGTCAAGTTGTTATAGGTTTCAAATGTACCCGATGGCACTTTAAAACATTTTGCGTTTGATTTGAGAAAACATGTGCACCCATTTTAATATTATTAAATAGTTTAAACAAAATATTCAAAACATGTAAAAATAATAAAAATAATCCTAGGAGGCCTTATTACAACTTGATTAAAACAAAACCAACAATAAAGTATAATAAACTAAAATCTAAAGTTCATTTAATTCAAATATCCACTTTGCATGGCCACCTCGAGTCCATCCTAGGCTCCTCATCCGCGATCTACGAGTCACCTGAAAAATGTTAAAGGAGAAGGTGAGTCACCAAGACTCAATGTGTAACCCTTCTCCTATTTAGTGCAACAACATACACAATTTATAACAAATTAACATGCACTAAACCATGCACCCAACCTAGCCATCCAAACACCTTTCTCTACCCGTGTGGTACCAAACCACTTTGGTGGTGCCAAACCACCGGTGACTTAAAGTCACGAAATCCATCATATTGTGGTGCCAAACCACCGGTGGTGCCAAACCACTTTGTGACCCGAAGTCACAAATCAAATGATGGGGCCAACCCATCGTGTGATACCAAATCACCGTGTCGATCCCATAATGTAAATGTGGGGCCAACCCACCGTGGTGCTAAGCCACTCGGGCGAGACGCTATGAGGTCCAAACCTGCGGAGGTGCCAAACCTCGGTGACCGTAGTCACAATGTGGTACCAAACCACCGTGTCCGTCGACACGAATATCACTTCCCCACTCGTTTAACCCACATAAGTCAAGATATGCATAATGAAATTCATGCCAACATGTATTTAAATCGCATATACCAAATATGCCATGCTTTCCAAAAGCATCAAATAGTAAACTCATACGGACGAGGTCTTACCCGAATCATCGCTTATCACCGTTATGGTATTAAATCCAAAGCTACATAAACCGGATTTAGTATACACAAACATTTAGCACAGTTAATTAATCATAAAGTGTGTATGTACACACCTGTCACCAATGATAATCCTAAATTCCGAAAAGACAAATCGGCCACACAAGCTTTCCTTGCCCCTAACGCCCTTGAGTACTAACTTCAGCACCCGATATGCGATTTTGCTTCACTTCCCAAAAACCGATCGATCAAAAATGATGGACTCACTTGCTCGCTTTCAAATCCCGAAGGCCCTATAACAAATCGGTTTCAACATGTGATTAGCACCCTTAACAACAATTGCCGAAACCAACTCTTACCTTTGTAAAAGTCGACAGAGAACAGAGAGGGAAGAAATAGCCATTCGGCCAAACCACCTACCTTCCACCAAACCCGATTGGAACCAAACTAGAAGAGATCCACACCACACTAATATTCGGCCAAGATGAAAGCTAAAAGAAGAGGGGAATTTCGGCACACCAAGAAGGAGAGATTCGGCTATAGTGGAAGAAAGAAAATAATGGATAAGGGGAATAGAGTTTCGGAAAAGGAGAGAGTAGAGGAGATTTTGGTGTTGAAGCAAAACAAATAGGAGAGAAAGTGTTGATGAAGATTTCGGCTTGAGAGAATGAGAAGGAGAGAGTAGAAGATGAGCAAAGGAATTTCGGCTATATGCAAAAATGAAGAAAAGAGAAACAAGATGATAGGTATGTGCCTTAAAAAGAATTCGGCACCTCCCCCCCTATGCTTGCCGTCCACTCTTCCATGAAGAGTTCAAATTTCGGCAATCACCTAAAATTCCTCTTGGCCACTAGCTTAAAATTATTCAAAATAATTTGAATACTCAAATGCCTATATTTTCTCTTTGTCATCTTTTTGGAATTAATCAAAATAAAATCCAATTAATAAGCTAATATTATCCACATTATCCTTATTATCAAAAAGAGTTTGAAATGAGAAATTCTCTCCCCCTATTGCCGTCCAAATTAAAGAGCAAAAAGGGAATTTCTGCAGCTCGAACACAAGCTCCCCTTGCTCCTTTGATGGCGTCAACTCCAGCTCTTAAGTGGCCTCCCTTTTGCCACTTTTCCAAGGCCATTTCTGTGTCAAATAATCCCTCATTTATCCTTGTAACCCCTACCTACTAAGGCTCCCTATCTCAAAGCTTACAAATAACATTTTTCTACTATACCGAGCCTAATCAAGACCCCTAATTAAGCCTTACTACACCACAATTAATACCACAGCAATTCAAACACGAGAAAAATAATTCAATCACAAATAACCCCAATTTTAGGATGTTACAGTTCTACCCCCCTTAAAAGTAATTTCGGCCTCGAAATTACTTGATTAGAAGAGGTGGGGGTATTGCTGCCGCATCACATCCTCGGGTTCCCACGTAGCTTCCTCTGCACTCGGTTAAGCAACGAAAAAGTAAAAATAGTAGAAGAAATTGAGAAATTAAGAAATTGAACACACAAATTTAACGTTGAAAATCCCCTCCAAAGAGGATAAAAAACCACGAGCAAAGATGATTTTACTATAATGGCAAAAGAATGAAGAGTACAAAAGATGGAGATAAAAACTAAACCCCGAAAATTGAAAACAAATAACCCTCAAAACGTAAACACAATTCTCCGAAAGTGTTATGAGTTTTAATCTTTTAATGGGTGTATTTTATAAGATTGTAAAAGACCCTATTTATAGGCTAAATTCATAGGTAAAATAATAATAAAATAATCTAGACTAATCAGAGTTCGACTGAAACAAATAAATAGAGTTTAATTGGGAGTTTATCTCTCAAATTTGACTAAAATATGAGGTATACTCAACACCGATTTTCTTCAATTTGGTCCAATTTTCAATCTATTCAATAATTCAATTCAATTTATCAAATCCAAACATCTTGTATCATCCTATTATAAGTTCATACCAGTTAAATTTCTTTTTCATTTTATTCAATTTAGTCCTTAAACCCGAAATTTTCAAATCTATCACAATTTAACCTAATCAATGCTAGCTGAATTTTCTGTAGTCCCTATACAGCCCATATTTAACAAAATTTCACAAGAATTTTATGTAACTTTACTTTTTTTAACAATTTAGTCCTTAAACTTTAAAATAAACCAAAACCAGTTTACAAAATAGTCCTATTTAACTATTAAGCTTATAAATCTATCATCAAACTTCAAAAATATTACAAGTTCATCAATGACATGAATCAAAACATTTGACAATTTTACAAATTAATCCCTGGGTTAGCTAAATTAAGCTACATTGTTCTAAAAAACATAAAAATAATCAAAAATGGGTTAAAAATACATACCATGCAATTGAAATAAGCCTTGGCCGAACCTCTCCTAAAGATCTAATGGTGTTTCATTCAACCAAGATGGAAAATGAAGAAGATGATACTTGTTTTTATTATTTTATCTTATTTTATCTTTTTATTTAATTACCAAAATGCCATTAATTATTACATAGTTTTAATTAAAAATATATACATACCGTCCAACATTTTAAATATGGTTAAATTACCATATAAATCCATTCAAATATGCTCTCATAACTATTTAGCACAAATAAACTAATAGCAAGTAAGTTTTATAACTTTTACGATTTAGACTTTTTTACTAAATTAATTATCTAAACGTTAAAGTTTTTAGACCAAATTTAAATATACTTATATAATAACTCCATAAATATTTAATAATAATATTTATGAGTTTGGTTTACAGAAATGAGGTCCTGATACCTCATTTTTCAAAATCACTTGACTTTGGGGACACTTGTACTTAACTATTCATTCAATTAGCAAAAATTATCATATAAAAATTCAATATTATACTATATTTGACTCATAAATATTAAATAATAATATTTACAAGTTCACTCGTCAGATTTGTGGTCCTAAAACCACTGTTTTCGACACTATTGAAAAATGGGCTGTTACAACTCCTGTATCAATTGCCCTATATAGAATGGAGCTGGGAGAGTTGAAAAAGTTAAAAGTTTAGTTTAAAGATTTATTGGACCAAGACTTTATACGCCCTAGTATATCACCCTGGGGAGCTCCAGTGTTGTTTGTCAAAAAGAAAAATGGGTTGATGCGACTTTGCATTGATTATGGATAGCTGAATAAGATGATAATCAAGAAACGATATCCCTTGCTGTGTGTTGTTGACTTGTTTAACCAGTTCAAGGGTGAATTAGTCTTTTCTAAGATCAAATTGAGATCAAGATATTGCCAGTTGAAGGTGAAAGATAGTGACGTGCCAAAAACTGTGTTTCATATGCAATATGGTCACTACCAATTTTTGGTAATGCCATTCGAACTGAAAAAAGATCTTGTGGTATTAATGGACCTCATGAACCGCATATTCCAGCCCTACCTGGATCAATTAGTGTTGGTATTCATTTGATATCTTGATCTTTTCAAAGTCAAAAGCTGAGCACGATATGCATTTGAGGATCATAATACAAATGTTACGTGAGAATCAACTGTAACGCCCCGAAATTTGGGCCTAGAAGTATTGGGCCTTGAGCAAGGGAACAATTAGGAAAATGTGCATAAAAGTTCATGTGAGCTAGGAAATGACACAATTGATTGTTTTCTTTGATGGTTAAGTGAGTTTGGAGTGTTTGGGGATGTCTGGGAAGTCCTGGGTTCAAACCTGGGCTTTAGCAAAAATTTTGGTTGTAGGTGATTAAAACCCTGGGAGTAAGTAAGTAGGCTTTAAGAATAAAATGTGGTAAAAGGTGACACAAGAGGAGCTTGTGGCCTAGTGGCAAGGTGGCGTTACAGCTGGCAAGAGGTTTGAGGTTCAAGTCTTGGGATAAGCAAGGGAGGTTTTATTTTGCAGTTGTGACGCCTAGTGGTTGTATTGTAACGGGATTCTGCTCAGGTGGTTGTGGAATTGGTCTTGGGGGAGTGATTCATGGGATAAAGATTTGGAGGAGAAGAGTGTTGTAGCCGAATTGTGCAACTTCTATGTGCAAATTCGGCTAGGGGAACCATTTGGTGCATTTTTCGGCAAGGTGAGAGTGTAGAAGCCGAATTCTTTCTCTGCTATTTTGGGATTCTCTTTTTTTTCGTTCTGGGTTTTTCTCTCTTTGTGGCATCTCGTGCAACATTTTTGACCATTAGGGTCTTTCCCTTTTCAGTTCACTTTTTTCGAAACACATATACCAAGTGCCAAATTCTCCCTTGAAACTTCTCTTTTCTTCTTCACATTTTCTCTCCGCCGAATTGGCATTCTACTTCTTCTCTTTTGCTAAATCAAATAAGGTTTCTTCTGTTTCCTCTCTTCTTGAGTAATAGCCGAATACCTTGTTGCTTGGTAAGTGATTATACTCTTCACTTCTGGTTAAATCTATTTTTGTTCCCCTCTCCAACCTCTGACGGTTTAGTCTTGGTTTAAGGATTCTCTACTCCTACATTCCGTACTCTCTCCATTCCTGTTTTTGATTTGGTAAGTAATCTCTATTAATCGGTAAGTATCTCGGCTCCTTTCAGTTCTCTCTTTTACTGTTTAAGCCAAATGGTGCGATCCCTTATTACCGATTCTTCTCCTTTCTCCTATGTGTATGTTCTTTCGGGTCCTAGAACATCCGATGGGTGAGCAGGGTGCTAATAATAAAGTGATGGAAAATGTGCCGGCTGAGATTGAGCGCGTAGCCTTTACACCCAAGTTTAAGAGGTGTGCGGTGTCGGCTATTCAGGACTTCCCGCCCAGATGCGGAAGGGTGGCTGCACCAAACTCTGGTTCGAGTCGGCTAATCACAGTCGACCGATCGAGTCAAGGCAAGTGGTAGTCGATCCTTCGGCTAGGGGGTTTTGTTAATGTTCTTTTAACTCTGTTGATAAGTGATTAACTGTTGTTATGTTTGAATAGGTTCCGGCGCATGGGAATTCTTAGTACTCTACGTGATCAGGTGTGTAACAGTACCCTGTATACGATAGTTGGCGAGGAAGCCGATAGAGTGTGTGTAACCACACTCCTTCTGATCATAGATCGACAAGATGCCGAAAAGTCGAAATACCATCGAATGATGCCACATAAGCGTACGATCGTGCGTATGGTCAACCGAGCCCACGAACATGGGCGTTAGTCTGTAGAGGCCACCACGAGCGCTCTCGTGGTCTTGGGCTATTCTGGGCCTCGTTGGGCTGAAATGGGCTGTGTGGGCCTAGTAGGCTTGTGGGCCCACACGGATAAAATGTATGTGATGTGCTAAGTGTTGTTTGGACTGTGACGTTTATATCGTTGTGACTGTTTAGGTTACTTAAGTCGCTCGAGGCGACGATGGACCTTCTGTTGGGTCGCTGAGACCCCGATTTGTGAAATTACCGAAATACCCCCGATTTGTGAAATTACCAAAATACCCCTGATTTGTGAAATTACCGAAATATCCCTGATTTGTGAAATTATCAAAATACCCTTGATTTGTGAAATTACTGAAATACCCTCGATTTGTGAAATTACCGAAATACCCTCGATTTGTGAAATTACCGAAATACCCCCAATTTGCAAAATTATCGAAATACCCCCGATTTGCAAAATTATCGAAATACCCCCAGTTTGAAAAATTACTAAAATACCCCCAGTTTGCAAAATTACCAAAATACCCCCGGTTTGCAAAATGATCGTAATGCCCCTGTAGGGTAAAATGATCGAAATACCCTTATAGGGTAAAATGACTATTTTGCACTTGTGGGTAAATGACTGACTTAGACTATGAATTTGACTGTGATCGTATGACTGTGCTTTAACTGACTTGACTGTGGTCGTGTGACTGATATGCTTTTAATATGTGTTTAAATGACTTTACTGAGCATGGCCATTTTGCATACACGTGTAATAATTGAGCATGACATACATGACATATTGCATGGGGTTGGGACATTGATACGGAGGAAGTTCTGATAGGGTCGCAGGGTCGCATGAGACGACTGTGGACCGACGGACGGCTTAAAGCCGCGTAATCTGATTATGGCTCTGTGCCAACCTAAATATGGCTCTGTGCCATCTTGATTATGGCTTTGTGACAATCGTATTTACCCGTGGCTATGTGCCTAACATATATATTGATGACTCTGTGTCGATCATAAATACCCGTGGCTATGTGCCGATTATATTATTACCGTCGCTGATGGCTATGTGCCAAACTTATTACAGTTACCGATAGCTTTGTGCCATCCTGATTATGGTTTATAACCATTCTGTTTATGGCTTTTAGCCGTTCTATCCATGGCACTGAGCCGTTCTGTTGCTTAGTGCCGCAACCAGTGCTAAGCTTGGTGTGTTGGCTGGGTGGGTCGATTTTATCCCCACAGAAGTGTAGGGTTGGTACGAGTGGTGTGTTGGCTGGATCGGGGTGGGATGCATCCTCATACTGTTGCATATCTATTTATGAGATTTGTCATTGTACTGGGCTTAGGCCCACATGTTCTGTTATTGGTTTGGGCTAGGCCCAATTGATATTGTAGTGGGCTTTGGCCCACGTATGCTCTGGAATCGACTGCATCATTATTGTTAAAGGGCTTTGCCCCATCGCTTTTGGTTCTATTTCAGATAATCGATCACATTACTCTAGTAAGGGGATTACACACTGAGTTTTCGTAAACACACCCCGTTTTTAACTGTGCAGGTAATCCCTAGCGTTAGGAGGATCGGTGCTGCGAGAGACTCGGAGGTGACCACACGACTGCGACTGTTATGCTTTGGACTTTACATATGGTTTAAATTTCGTTTTGGGTTTTAATTTCTGTAATAAGGCCTCTCTGGATTTAATTCTGAATTTGGGATATTGATACGTTTTATATCTATTAGGCGTAGACGAGTTTTCAACCCAATTACTGTTTTAAAAAAAAACATACGTTTTAAACTTCTTCACCTTAAATTAGCTTCCGCAACTAAAAGAGATTTTTTGACGAAGTTAATAATGTTTTTAAAAGTGATTAACTTTTCATTGAACCACATTTTGAAATTGAATGAACACAAACTGAGACTTTAGTTTTTAGATATTAAGGAGGGTTTTCAATGAAAACATGGTTTTCGAAAAACACTTCATTGTGACACGCCAGGTTCGGGCCTAACTTCTGGGCCGGGTTTGGGGTGTTACATCAATGAAAATATGGTTTTCGAAAAACACTTCATTATGACACGCTAGATTCGGGCCTAACTTCTGGGCCGGGTTTGGGGTGTTACATTAACTCTATGGGAAGGTCAGTAAGTACGAATGGTTATCTGTAGTAGTATTTTTGGGGAATGTTATTTTAGCCAAGGGAATTCATGTTGACTTGAAAAAGATCGAAGCTATTCTTCAGTGGAAAGCACCAAAAAATTATATCAGAGATTCGAAGTTTTCTTGGTTTGACTGGCTAGTACTGGATATTTGTGAATGGGTTTTCCAAAATAGCCCTACCAATGATGAAGCTTTTACAAAAGAACGTGTCGTTCGTATACAATGACCAGTGTTTGGAAAGTTTTGAGAAGTTAAAAGTGATGTTGACAGAAGCATCGATTTTGAATTTGCTTGAGTCAGGGAAAGAATTTATGGTTTACAGTGATGTCTCGTTGAATGTTCTTGGTTGTGAATTAATGCAGGATGGCAAGGTGATTGCATATGCATCCCAACAATTGAAAATGATGAACGTAATTACCCAACGCATGATCTAGAGCTAGCCGTTGTGGTGTTCGCTCTAAAAATTTAGAGACATTACCTATATGGGGAGAAATGACACATCTATATCGATTATAACAGTCTTAAATACATCATATAAAAAGAGTTGAATTTGAGACATCATCGTTGGGTCGAACTATTGAAAGAATATGATTGTGTAATCGATTATCACCCTGGAAAAGTAAATGTTGTAGCTAACGCATTGGCAGAAAAGCCACGATCAAATTGCGAGCAATGTTTGCTCAACTTATTATTAGCAATGATGGTAGCTTGTTAGCCGAATTGAGAATCAAGCTGTTGTTGCTTCATCAGATAAATGAGGCACAACTTGTCGATACCAAGTTTTCAGAGAAAAATAATTGGTTCATCAAGACATTGTCAAAAATTTTAGTGTAGATGAAAACGATTGCCTTAAATTCCATAATCGAATATGTGTTCCCATTGTTGCTAAATTGAAAGAAGTGATATTATGCAAAGCTCATGATAGCTCCTTTGTTATGTATCCTAGAGCTACAAAAATGTATCGTGGCTTGCGACATTCATACTAGTGGCCTAGAATGAAAAGAGAGATTGTCAACTATGTTGCAAAATGTCTAACCTATTAGGGAGTAAAGGCTGAACATCAAGTTCCCACAGGGTTTTTACAACATATCGCTATTCTGAAGTGGAAATGGGAATGGATTACAATAGATTTTTTGATTGGTCTGCTGACTTCACTAAGTAAAAGAAATTTCATCTGGGTAATAGTTGATCGACTAATGAAATCTACCTATTTTCTGGCAATGAGAACTAATTGGTCACTTAAAAACTTGAAGTTTATATTTGTGAGATAGTTAGACTTCATGGCATGCCTTTATCTATTACCTTGATCGACATCTGTCACACCCCAAAATTAGGCCTAGAAGTTTTGAGGATAAACTTGGAATTTTGGCTTGAAATGAGTTCGAAAAATTTTGAAGTATGGTAACCCGAAAATATATTCGACTATGGCTTTTAAGAAATTAAATAAATTTTTGAAAATAATGTAGAAAAGGCCTTTAATTTTAAAACGTGGACTGTTTTGAAAATGGGGTTAAAATTTAGAGTACCACAAAGGTAAATATACCAAAACTTTAAAAACACCATATTTCCCCTTCACCTACAGTAGATACACAATTCTTCTTCCCTCACCTATTAAGTTATCGTCCCTTGAAACCCCAAATATCATTCACCTATTTTGATCTTCCAAACTCTAATCCTTTTGATTTCCATAAAATTTAAAACACCAAATCCCTCCCAACTTCAAAGAGAAACACCAAAAACACCATTAATTTTACTTTTGTTCAACTTATGAATTTTCTTGGATTTGCACCAAACGTTTGTTTTCCCCAAACAAGGTAATGTTTGATTTTCCTAATAGTTTTTGATGAATTCTAGCTATTTAAATTGAGTTTTTACCTATTGAATCAAAGGTTTTGTGTAAATGTTGAAATTTGGGGCGTTAATGGTGAAAGTCGGGATTTTGAATGAAATCAATGTTTCAAAGTGTTTTTCAAATCATTTTGATGTGATTAGAAGGTTTCTAAACTCTCATTAAAGTTTCATAAAAAGTTTTTTTATGGTTTTGTCAAGTTTTCATGAAAGGTGGCCATTGTACGTTGAAATTTGGAACCAAGATTCTAAGTAGTTTAGAGTGGTTTAAAGGTTGAGAGTCATTCTTAGGTAAGTAATTAGATTATTGGAATTGATTTTAAGTAAAGGGAACAAGTAAGAATTGAGATTTTTGCGTTTTGGCTATGTTAATCGAAAATTTCAGTTCCAAGAGGAATTAGCTTAAGCTTGCGCTTTTGGTTGATTTAGGTGAGTCTATGGTGGAATATTAATTGTGTTTGCTGTGTGATTTATTTTGGTGAAGATTCAGAACCGTTGGAGCCTTCGACAAGCAAGGCGGAAGGAAAGGAAAAGCTAGTTTAAGCTTTCGACGACTAGGCGAAAGTGCAAACAATGAAAGTTTGGAATTGTTACTTGTAGACACAATTCATGGTGTTAAATGGGGGGCTTAGGAGTAGCCTAAACTCCAACTATAAGTTCCGAGTGTAAGCTTCCTTATACCCCTCGTTTAATTTGCAAAGCATGTGATTGTGTGATGTGGATTGAGTATTAAGTTGTGATAATATGACATGTGATATATATTGTGGTAGCTCTTGTGAATGTGTTAGTTGTGGGCATATTAAACATGCCAACTAACAGTGATGATGTTGTGTTAGTGATACAAATGTGCAGTGAAAGTCTGCAGAAAACGGTAAATACATATACATTTAATTGTGGATATTTTTTCCTTGTGATCTTTTGAGACCGTTGGATATAGTTGGCATGCCATAGGATTTATGAGTACTCACCCTTGTGTTTTGATTTGTGGCATTTAGGCCCAAGATAGTTTTTGAGAAATAAGGGAATGTGAGCTCAGCTCCATTCTCCGGGATATGTTGGTGTGTTGGAGAGTGTTAGCTATGTGACACCCCAAACCCGGTCCAAACACCCCGACCTTTGCAGTCTAACAACCTCAGCCACGTACAGCTTAGCCACCCTTTGCAGAGAATAGTCAACACGAACCGGTATGAAGTGAGCAGACTTCGTCAGCCGATCAACAATCACCCAAACCGAATCCTTCTTAGTGGGCGTAAGAGGTAACCCACTAATAAAATCCATCGTGATTCTTTCCCATTTCCACTGCGGAATTTTCACCGGCTGCAACAACCCCAAGGGCAACTAGTGTTCCGCCTTCACTTGCTGACACGTCAAACATTTACCACACGCATTTACCTCTCGCCTGGACTGCCACCGCAATTGCTCTCACAAATCTCGATACATCTTCACCCCTCCAGGATGCATAGCGTATGGGCTACTATGCGCCTCCCGCAGAATCATCTGCCTTAACTCAACATCCTTTGGCATACAAATTCTCTCACGAAACACACAGAACCCCATCACCATTCAAACTATAGTCCTCTCCTTCACCACTTTGTACTTGCCGGAGTCGAGCACTCAAGACATCGTCTAGAAGTCGCTTCTCTTTGATCTCGACTTGTCCATATATGTCTTACTTGGAGTTCACTACCAAACTTCCATCCTCATACAGACTAAGATGAGCAAACATCGCCCTCAAATCGCTATTGCCTTCCTACTCACGCATCCGCCACCACGTTAGCCTTACCTTGATGATATTCGATTGAGCAATCATAGTCCTTCAAGAGCTCAATCCACCTCGTTGCCTCGCATTCAACTCCTTCTCGGGTAAGGAGATACTTGAGCTCTTATGGTCCGTAAAAATAACCGACTTCTCCCCATACGTAGTGCCTCCAAATCTTCGTGAGCGAACACTACCGCCGTGAATTCTAAATCGTATGTAGGGTAGTTCAATTCATGCGGTCTCAACTGCCGAGACGCATATGCAACAACTTTTCCATCTTGCATCAACACACATCCTAAACCCGTGTGTGACGATCACGATGAAGCGATAAATTCTTTCCCGCCTCTGGCTGAATTAACACCGGTGCTTCCACAAGATTCTCTTCACTTCTCAAAAGCTCTCTCTGCTGCTTTGTCGGTCCACACAAACGGTGATCCTTCCTCAACAACTTAGTTAAAGGTGCCGCTATTACTGAGAACCCCTCAACGAACCTTCTGTAATATCCGGCCAATCTCAAGAAACTTTGAATCTCCGCCACAGACTTCGGCAGTTTCTAATCCAATACGGCTTCTATCTTCCGAGGGTCCACCCTAATTCCCTCTACGAAAACTACATGCCCCAAGAAAGTCACTTCCTTTAGCCAGAACTCACACTTACTGAACTTTGCGTACAACTGCTTCTCCCTCAGAATTTGTAACACCACACGAAGATGTGCATCATGCTCCTATTCGGACTTGGAGTAAACCAGGATATCGTCGATGAACACCACCACGAACAGATCAAGGTATGGTTGAAACACCCGGTTCATCAGATCCATAAATCCTGCTGGTGTATTCGTTAACCCGAACGGCATCACCAAGAACTCATAATGACTGTACCGAGTCTGAAACGCCATCTTATGAATGTCTCCTTCCTTTACCCTTAACTGATGATATCCCGACCTTAAGTCAATCTTAGAAAAAACCAAAGCTCCTTTGAGTTGATCGAACAGGTCGTCGATTCTTGGCAGTGGGTACTTGTTCTTAACCGTCAACTTATTTAGTTGACGGTAGTCCATGCACATACGCATGGATCCGTCCTTCTTCTTCACAAACAGGACCGGGGCTCCCCACGGAGACACACTCGGTCGGATAAAACCACGATCCAACAGTTCCTGGATCTGAGCTTTGAGTTCCACCAACTCCTTCGGCGCCATTCTATACGGAGCAATAGGCACCGGAGCCATACCCGAAAGTTGCTCTATTCCAAACTCCACTTCGCGATCCGGGGGTAATCCGGGCAATTCTTCAGAAAAGACATCCGTGAAATCTTTGACTGTTCGAACCTTATCGACAGTCACCTCCTCAGCATCCAAAGCACTGATAAAAGCTAGAAACTCATTACATCCCTTCCGAATCATCTTAACAGCTTTTAATGCAGACACTACGTTGGACAAGTAATTCCTTCTTTCTCCTAACACAACCATCTCCCCGCCTTTCGGGGTACTCAACACCATGCGCTTAGTCTCACAATCCAATTTAGCACGATGTTTCGTCAACCAATCCATTCCTAAGATAAGATCAAACTCTCCAAACGGTAATTCCATTAAGTCTGCCGGGAACACTACCCCTTGCAACTCTAAAGGTACGTTCCTAAACAGTTTGTCCACTACCCTAGATTGTCCTAAAGGAATAATCACAGTCATCTTCCTAGAAGTTGTTTCAGAGTCTATACTTAGGGTCTCAGACATCGAGCATGCAACGTAAGAGTGGGTTGATCCAATATCAATCAAAGCAAGAAGTGGTTTATCAGCTATAAGAAACGTATCGGTTATGACGTCCAGTGCGTCACCATCCTCCCGTCGGCGAGCTGCATAAACCAGACCCGGCTGTCTCGCATTTACATTGCCTGGACCCCTACCAGGTGCTCCACGACCCCGACCAGACCCATTTCCTCCTCTGACTGGGCCACGACCCCTTGGTAATGGCTGACCACCTCTCTAACCTCGATCGGAACCTCGTCCACCGGGTGTATTTGATCCACACAGTGGACGATCTTTCACCATATGGTCCAGAGACCCACACCTGAAGCATCCACCAGTTCTCCTCCTGCACTCTCCATAATGCACCTTCCCACACGAAGGACATGATCGATTCTGACCCGTCGGAGCACGAGTTAACCCATCAGACCTAGGCCTTTTCTGAAAATTCCCAGATGATCCCGACAGCCCAAAATTCCTCTTATTCCTGTTCCGATCTTTATCCTTATTTTGCTTTTCAGTCCACTTCACCTCTTCGATATTTTAGCTTTCTCGACCAGATCGCAAAGTCCTTTCTCATCACGGTGCTACCAACACCCTCAACTCATCCCTTAGTCCATCTTCGAACCGCACCACAGCGCTCATAGTCGGTCGCTACAATCCCTCGAGCGTAACGGCTCAACCGCAGAAACTCCGCCTCTTATTCGAATCTGAGACTTACTTCCCTGTACCAAGTTCGGAATGCCTTCCTCTGTGCATCCACATAGCTGGCCCCAACGTACTTTCCCTGAAATGACTCCTTAAAGAAATCCCAGTCAATCTAGTCTGTGGCAGTACCCTCCTTTACCGTGAGCCACCACTGATAAGCCTCGTCTCGAAGAAGAGACATGACCCCCTTCAACTTCTCCTCTACAGTGAAGTCAAGGTCATCCATTATACGCTCACTTGCCTCTAACCAATACTCAGCTGTATTAGGGGCTACGCCAGAAATACCCCTAAACATCTCTGCTATGTTGGCTCGGAGTCGTTTCGACACAGATTTCCGAGCTCCTGAACCCGTGCCTGCCCCAGCAACTCTTTCGAGGACCCGCAACATCGCCTGAGATACCGCATCATCTCTGAGCGCCTGGTCCCGTAATTCTCCCTCCACAGCCGGTATATCCGGCATCTCGTTTCCTGACCCGTGGCGGACCTGCTGGCTCGACACACGGTCATCCTACCCCTACCACGACCTCGCGGCGGACGTCCACGACCCCTTGTACTCATTCTACCGATTCACGTTTTTCTGATTAGAAATTTTATGAATTATTAGTTCTTTCCACTGATTAACCACGAAAAGTCTTATGAACAGTAGTTTAAGAGTAGTTCTTTCGAATTCGAAATCACATCCACAAGTTTCAGTCTCAAGTTTTTCTCCTATTTCTAGGAACCACATACATCCAACCATCACACATCAACATACAGACAACATCCACGAACCCACATTCAACACATAGGGTATTTTCGTCATTTTACTACCCAGGGGTTTTCCCGTAATTTCATCCTACAAGGTTTCTTTGTAATAAAGTATCTTGGGGGATTTTCGGAATAAAGGGATATATATATTTTAAAAAAAACAGAGGTATTCTGGAGAATTTGATTTCAAAAGAATAATAGTGGCGTTCAGGTGTTTGTGGTTTTTGGGTTGTTGTGGTGTGTTGTATGTGTTTTTTTTTTAAATCCGTTGACTTTTTAAATTGGGGTATTTCCGTAAATCTGGGGGTATACTTGCAAATCATGGGTATCTTGGTAGTTTTCAAAATAAGGGTATTTTGGTAATTTCGTGAAGTAGGGGTATTTTTGATAATTTGGTAAACCGAGGGTATTTCAAAAATTTTGTAAACTAAGGGTATTTCAGTAATTTTGCAAATTTTGTTAATTTCCAAATCAAGGGCATTTTGTTAATTTTCTTTTCAAATCAATGGCATTTTGGTTGTTTTTCAAACCAAGGGCGTTTTGGTAAATTTATACAAAACTAGGACATTTAAGTAATTTTGTGAAAATAAGGTGGCTGATCCTTTTCGAGTTTTAGTTATAGATTTTGGCCTGACAACAAATCCTCGTGGCTAGGGTGAACAGTCACTATGCACCAGGTAGGATTCCAGCGAAGAGAAGGTGAGTCACTAGGACTGCTTAAGTACCAAGCTCTCCCTGAATCCAATCCTAGACATGCCTATGCCTGTTGCCACACCCTAGTCTTGTGACTTGTTTACAGGTTTGTTCGGTTGGATTAAGTCTTATGGAATTGAAGAGTTGTTTAACTAGGCCTAAGGTTCATCAAGCTCTAACTAGAATAATCTACGTCCCTTAAAGCCCATCAAGCCTACATACATATATAACACACAGTGAGTTCTGAATACTTACCTGGCGGACTTGGGCTGGAGACGCAGGTGCCATGCCAAGAAAACCATCCTGTATTATTAATAAACATGCATGTTTCCAAAGCCTATCTTTAGAAAACGTTTTGAGCCCAAACCCCAAAGCCGAGTTTTTAACCTGGCTCTGATACCAATTTGTGACACCCCAAACCCGGCCCAAACACCTCGACCGAATCCGGCATGTCACTAAGAAGATTTTAGAAAAACTTGTCGCACCTATTATTATTATTTTTAAAATATAGTTTAAACGTTTATCGGGAAAACTTAATAATTTGAAAATTAAGTAAAAGAAATAAATTTTAATTAATGCCTTAATGAATAAAACTGAAATTTTGCCTCTGAGTTCTAGTATTTAAACACATGCCTTAATTTCAATTAATCATAAAATCTAAATGTATGGAAACCTGAAAATCGAAGCATAAAACCAATAAACAGTAGCCAGTGGCCTTATTACAATAAAATATAAAACCAGATAAATTGAAAATACTAAGGGAAAATAATAAAATCGACATCTTTTATTGAATCAAAATGAATCCATGCATGGCCACCTTGCGCTCCTCTCCAGCCCGGTCCTATGCACTAGGTGTTACCCGAAAAGTGTTAAACAACGGGGTGAGTCACGAGACTCGATGTGCAACCCTCATGCACCATCAGTTGGGCCTTAGCCCACGCAGCGTAATAACGAGATATCATACAACAGAATTATGCAAAGCCCATCCCAATCCTAGATCCATCCGCTACACACCACCCTTTACCTGCCAATCACACCATTGGGGATTTCTACAATCAACCCACGCCGCTACACACCATCGATGGCAGTCATGCTGCAGCTTAGTCGCTCATCGCCGATTTGTGACATAGTCACTGAGAATGATCGTGGCGAGCCACTACAACAGATCGTGGCGAGCCACCGCAATGCAGAACACTTCCCTTTTATCAATCACCCAACCCCATGCAACATAGAAATCGCCATACATATCATATCATGTTAACGGAGACATTCAATTAAGAATGACAGAAATCACTAACCTGGTGATTCGCCTTTACCCATTACGGGTTTTCAACAGCCATGCCAATATTTCGGCATTTAATAGAATGTAACATGTTTATATGCATACTAATCAGGCAATCTAAATGATGTGAGAATGTTACACACCTCATAAATACGTAGGACTACCCTCTATGTCGATACCCTCGCTAATCGGATCTACTACCCTTTGTCTACAACTTTGCTCAAAAGCTGGAAGAACGCGAGGTTGAGGTTTCCCCTATACCGATTAGACCCCTGAAGTAGGGTGATTCGAGTGCTACTGATTTAAAACCTTAGGCGATTGGATCTTCTTCAAATCCAGGAATGCCGCGAAAAAAAAAAAAAACACAAGATCAGTCTCCATATAGCCATTCGGCTAGGGTCTCTAAAAATCGGGAAAAGATTAAATCACGCGAATCGACACTTACCTTCAGTTTCCTTCAAGATTCGGCACAAGCAGACACCACAGAGGAAATTCGGCAATCACAGGAGATGAGATCTAGGGATTTCGACTTTTAAGAAAATCCCAGAAAGATGAACAAGAGAGATACTGATGCGTTTTCGGCTACAAGAACCAAACAAGAGCGTAGTTTCAGCTTTTAGTGAATGGAAGAAGAATAACAATAGGGATCAGAATATTCGGCTAGGGGGAATTTCAAAGAAGAAAAGAAAGGGTGAGGGAGGTGGTGATTTTCGGCTTTTGGAAGAGAAAAGATGAGAAAAGAAAACAAATGAGATGGCCTTCAAACTTTCTAAGTACCCCTTGCCATACTAAACCGATTCCCCTCTCATGTGTTTGATTTTCGCCAACTCTGCAACCCAAAGGATAGCTCTCATCTTTTTCCTTATCCTTATCGTAACTCACATCCAAAAGAGTCCTACATCACACCACTCCTTCCCTTTTTCTCGCTCATTAACCACTTAAATAAAACATTAAAAGTCCCTAAATTTTAGCCTTGTTGCCATCCTCTCCTTGCTCCTTTTAAGTGCCGAAATTGGCCCAATTTCTTGGGCCCCATGCGGCCACACTTAGGCCTCCTCACCGCCCAAAACGTCACTTAAAGCTCCCCTTTCTGCGCCCCTCTTGTGATCGCCACAAGCCCGATTTCCTAACTTAAACAATAACTACTATATTTTAAGCCCTAGAGTGTCTAAATAGAATGTTTAGTCAAAGCCTCGGCCCAATCCTTGAGCCCAATCTGGACCTCTAATTCTCAAATTAACACATTAAACATGTCTACACATTAAACGCATAAGCCCATTAATTCGTGATATTACGCTTCTACCCCCTTAAAATAAATTTCGGCCTCGAAATTTACTCCGATCGAAAGAGATGGGGATATCATTGTCGCATAACATCCTCTGGTTCCCATGTCGCTTCCTCTCGCACCATGGTTTCGCCCCAAAACCTTGACCAAAGGGACGGACTTCCTTCTCAAAGACTTTTACGCCTCGCTCCCAAGATTTGCACCGCTCCTCCTCAAAAGACAAGTCCGCCTTACTTCAATCTCTTCCACCGGCACAATGTGCGATGGATTGGAACAGTAACGTCTTAGCATCGAGACATGAAACACGTCATGTATCTGCTCCAACTCTGAAGGTAACTCCAATCGATACGCCATTGGGCCCACACGTTCTAGCACCCGATAAGGTCCAATAAATCGGGGACTTAGCTTGCCCTTACTTTCAAACCTCATCACTTTTTTCCACGGCGACACTTTCAAAAAGACTTGATCTCCCACTGCAAATTCCAACTCCTTACGTTTTAGATCCGCATAAGATTTCTGCCGATCAGACGCTTCCTTCAATCGAGCCCGAATAAACCTAACTTTTTCTTCCGTCTCCGAGACTAGTTCTGGACCCAACACCTGACGTTTACCCAACTCCGTCCAACAAGTAGGAGTACGACACCTCCGTCCGTATAACGCCTCATAGGGCGCCATCTGAATACTAGATTGTAGCTGTTATTGTACGTGAATTCTGCCAAAGGTAAATACTCCTCCCAACTACCCCTAAAATCAATGATGCAACCTCTTAACATATCCTCCAAAATCTGAATTACCCTCTCAGACTGACCATCAGTCTGCGGATGAAAAGCGGTACTAAAGTCTAACCTTGTTCCCATTGCCTGATGCAGAGCCTTCCAGAATCGTGACGTGAACCTAGGGTCTCTATCCGATATGATCGACACAGGTACACCATGTAGTCTCACAACCTCAGCCACGTACAGCTTAGCCAACCTTTGCAGAGAATAGTCAACACGAACCGGTATGAAGTGAGCAGACTTCGTCAGCCGATCAACAATCACCCAAACCGAATCCTTCTTAGTGGGCATAAGAGATAACCCACTAACAAAATCCATCATGATTGTTTCCCATTTCCACTGCAGAATTTTCACCGGCTGCAACAACCCCGAGGGCAACTGGTGTTCCGCCTTCACCTGCTGACACGTCAAACACTTACCCACGAATTTTGTTACCTCTCGCTTCAGACCTTGCCACCAGAATTGCTCTCGCAAATCTCGATACATCTTCACCCCTCCAGGATGCATAGCGTATGGGCTACTATGCGCCTCCCGCAAAATCATCTGCCTTAACTCAGCATCCTTTGGCATACAAATTCTCTCACGAAAATACAGAACCCCATCACCATTCAAACTATAGTCCTCTCCTTCACCACTTTGCACTTGTCGGAGTCGAGCACTCAAGACATCGTCTAGAAGCTGCTTCTCTTTGATCTAACTTGTCCACATAGGTCTTACTTGGAGTTCAGTTACCAAACTTCCATCCTCATATAGACTAAGATGAGCAAACATCGCCCTCAAATCTGCTATCGCCTTCCTACTCAGCGCATCCGCCACCACGTTAGCCTTACCGGGATGATATTTGATTGAGCAATCATAGTCCTTCAAGAGCTCAATCCACCTACGTTGCCTCAGATTCAACTCCTTCTGGGTAAGGAGATACTTCAGGCTCTTATGGTCCGTGTAAATAACCGACTTCTCCCCATACAGGTAGTGCCTCCAAATCTTCAGAGCGAACACTACGACCGCGAATTCTAAATCGTGCGTAGGGTAGTTCAATTCATGCGGTCTCAACTGTCGAGACGCATATGCAACAACTTTTCCATCTTGCATCAACACACATCCTAAACCCGTTTGTGATGCATCACAGTAGACGGTAAATTCTTTTCCCGCCTATGGCTGAATTAACACTGGCGCTTCCGTCAAGATTCTCTTCAGCTTCTCAAAGCTCTCCTGCTGTTTGTCGATCCACACAAACGGTGCTCTCTTCCTCAACAACTTAGTTAAAGGTGCCGCTATTACTGAGAACCCCTCAACGAACCTTCTGTAATACCCGGCCAATCCCAAAAAACTTCGAATCTCCGCCACAGACTTCGGCGGTTTCCAATCCAATACGGCTTCTATCTTCTGAGGGTCCATCCTAATTCCCTCTGCGGAAACTACATGCCCCAAGAAAGTCACTTCCTTTAGCCAGAACTCACACTTACTGAACTTTGCGTACAACTGCTTCTCCCTCAGAATTTGTAACACCACACGAAGATGTGCATCATGCTCGTCCTCAGACTTGGAGTAAACCAGGATATCGTCGGTGAACACCACCACGAACCGATCAATGTATGGTTGAAACACCCGGTTCATCATATCCATAAATACTGCTGGTGCATTCGTTAACCCGAACGACATCACCAAGAACTCATAATGACCGTACCGAGTCTGAAACGCCGTCTTATGAATGTCTCCTTCCTTTACCCTTAACTGATGATATCCCGACCTTAAGTCAATCTTAGAAAAAACTGAAGCTCCTTTGAGTTGATCGAACAGGTCGTCGATTCTTGGCAGTGGGTACTTGTTCTTAACCGTCAACTTATTTAGTTGACGGTAGTCCACGCACATACGCATGGATCCGTCCTTCTTCTTCACAAACAGGACCGGGGCTCCCCACGGAGACACACTCGGTTAGATAAAACCACGATCCAACAGTTCCTGGATCTGAGCTTTGAGTTCCACCAACTCCTTCGGTGCCATTCTATACGGAGCAATAGACACCGGAGCCGTACCCGGAAGTAGCTCTATTCCAAACTCCACTTCGCGATATGGGGGTAATCCGGGCAATTCTTCAGGAAAGACATCCGCGAAATCTTTAACTGTTCGAACCTCATCGAAAGTCACCTCCTCAACATCCAAAGCACTGATAAAAGCTAGAAACGCGTTACATCCCTTCCGAATCATCTTAACAAGTTTTAATGCGGACACTACGTTGGACAAAAAATTCCTTCTTTCTCCTAACACAACCACCTCCCCATCTTCCGGGGTACTCAACACCATGCGCTTAGTCTCACAATCCAACTTAGCACGATGTTTCGTCAACCAACCATTCCTAAGATAAGATCGAACTCTCCAAACGGTAATTCCATTAAGTCTGTCG
Organism: Gossypium sturtianum; assembly: GCA_025698515.1. Taxonomy (NCBI): domain Eukaryota; kingdom Viridiplantae; phylum Streptophyta; class Magnoliopsida; order Malvales; family Malvaceae; genus Gossypium; species Gossypium sturtianum. Next base: position 61,692,762 of record CM046952.1, read on the forward strand.
GGAACACTACCCCTTGCGTCTCTAAAGGTTCGTTCCTAAACAGTTTGTCCACTACCCTAGATTATCCTAAAGGACTAATCACAGTTATCTTCCTAGAAGTTGTTTCAGAGTCTATACTTAGGGTCTCAGATATCGAGCATGCAACGTAAGAGTGGGTTGATCCAATATCAATCAAAGCAAGAAGTGGATTATCAGCAATAAGAAACGTACCGGTTATGACGTCCGGTGCGTGACCATCCTCCCGTCGGTGAGTGCATAAACCGCACCTTACCGTCTCGCGTCTACATTGCTGCACCCCTACCGGTGCTCCACGACCCCAACCGCACCCATTTCCTCCTCCGATCGGGCCACGACCCTTGGTAATGGTGACCACCCTCCTAACTTTGATCGGAACCTCGTCCACCGGGTCGCACTGATCCACACAGGGACGATCTTTCACCATATGGTCCGAGACCCACACCAAGCATCCACCGCTTCTCTTCCCGCACTCTCCATAATGCACCTTCCCACACGAAGGACATGATCGATTCGACCGTCGAGCAAGAGCCGGCCCATCAGACCTAGGCCTTTTCTGAAAATTCCCTGATGATCCCGACGACCCAAAATTCCTCTTATTCCTGTTCCGATCTTTATCCTTATTTTGCTTTTCAGTCCGCTTCACCTCTTCAGATATTTTAGCTTTCTCGACCAGGACCGCAAAGTCCCTTTCTCGCTGCGGAGCTACCAACACCCTCAACTCATCCCTTAGTCTATCTTTGAACCGTACACAGCGCTCATAGTCAGTCGCTATAATCCCTCGAGCGTAACGGCTCAATCGTAAAAACTCCACCTCGTATTTAGATACAGACTTACTTCCCTGTACCAAGTTCAAGAATGCCTTCCTCTGTGCATCCACATAGCTGGCCCCAACGTACTTTCCCTGAAATGAATCCTTAAAGAAATCCCATCCAATGCAGTGCAGGCGATACCCTCCTTTATCGTGAGCCACCACTGATAAGCCTCGTCTCAAAGAAGAGACACGACCCCCTTCAACTTCTCCTCTATAGTGAAGTCAAGGTCATCCATTATACGTTCACTTGCCTTTAACCAATACTCAACTGTATTAGGGGCTACGCCAGAAACACCCCTAAACATCTCTGCTCTGTTGGCTCGAAGTCGTTTTGACACAGATTTCTGAGCTCCTGAACCCGTGCTCGCGGCAGAATCTTTCGAGGACCGCGCATAATCGCCTCGAGATACCGTATCATCTCCGGGTGCCTGGTCCCGTAATTTTCTCTCCACAGCCGGCATATCCGGCATCTCGTTTCCTGACCCGTGGCTAGACCCTGCTGGCTCTGACACGGTCATCCTACCCCTACCACGACCTCGCGGCGGATGTCCACGACCCCTTGTACTCATTCTACCGATTTGCGTTTGTCTGATTAGAAATTTTATGAATTATTAGTTCTTTCCACTAATTAACCACGAACAGTTTTATAAACAGTAGTTTAAGAGTAGTTCTTTCGAATTCGAAATCACATCCACAAGTTTCAGTCTCAAGTTTGTCTCCTATTTCTAGGAACCACATACATCCAACCATCACACATCAACATACAGACAACATCCACGAACCCACATTCAACACATAGGGTATTTTCGTCATTTTACTACCCAGGGGTTTTCCCGTAATTTCATCCTACAAGGTTTCTTTGTAATAAAGTATCTTGGGGGATTTTCAAAATAAAAGGATATATATATATTTTTAAAAAAAGGGGTATTCTAGAGAAGTTGATTTCAAAAGAATAATAGTGGTGTTCAGGTGTTTGTGGTTTTTGGGTTGTTGTGGTGTGTTGTATGAGTTTTTTTTAAATCCGTTGACTTTGTAAATCGGGGTATTTTCGTAAATCTGGGGGTATACTTGCAAATCATGGGTATCTTGGTAGTTTTCAAAATAAGGGTATTTTGGTAATTTCGTGAAGTAGGGGTATTTTTGTTAATTTGGTAAACTGAGGGTATTTCGGAAATTTTGTAAACCAAGGGTATTTCAGTAATTGTGCAAATTTTGTTAATTTCCAAATCAAGGGCATTTTGTTAATTTTCTTTTCAAATCAATGGCGTTTTGGTTATTTTTCAAACCAAGGGCGTTTTGGTAAATTTATACAAAACTAGGACATTTTAGTAATTTTGTGAAAATAAGGTGGCTGATCCCTTTCGGGTTTTAGTTATAGATTTTGGCCTGACAACAAATCCTCGTGGCTAGGGTGAACAGTCACTATGCACCAGGTAGGATTCCAGCGAAGAGGAGGTGAGTCACTAGGACTGCTTAAGTACCAAGCTCTCCCTGAATCCAATCCTAGACATGCGTATGCCTATTGCCACACCCTAGTCTTGTGACTTGTTTACAGGTTTGTTCGGTTGGATTAAGTCTTATGGAATTGAAGAGTTGTTTAACTAGGCCTAAGGTCCATCAAGCTCTAACTAGAATAATCTATGTCCCTTAAAGCCCATCAAGCCCACATACATATATAACACACAGTGAGTTCTGAATACTTACCTGGCGGACTTGGGCTGGAGACGCAGGTGCCATGCCGAGAAAACCATCCTGTATTATTAATAAACATGCATGTTTCCAAAACCTATCTTTAGAAAACGTTTTGAGCCCAAACCCCAAAGCTGAGTTTTGAACCTGGCTCTGATACCAATTTGTGACACCCCAAACCCGCCCCAAACACCTCGACCGAATCCGGCATGTCACTAAGAAGATTTTAGAAAAACTTGTCGCACCTATTATTATTTTTTTTAAAATATAGTTTAAACGTTTATCGGGAAAACTTAATAATTTGAAAATTAAGTAAAAGAAATAAATTTTAATTAATGCCTTAATGAATAAAACCAAAATTTTGCCTCTGAGTTCTAGTATTTAAACACATGCCTTAATTTCAATTAATCATAAAATCTAAAAGTATGGAAACCCCAAAACTAAAGCATAAAACCAAAAAAACAGTAGCCAGTGGCCTTATTACAATAAAATATAAAACCAGATAAATTGAAAATACTAAGGGAAAATAATAAAATCGACATCTTTTATTGAATCAAAATGAATCCATGCATGGCCACCTTGCGCTCCTCTCCAGCCCGGTCCTATGCACTAGGTGTTACCTGAAAAATGTTAAACAACGGGGTGAGTCACGAGACTCAGTGTGCAACCCTCATGCACCATCAGATTGGGCCTTAGCCCACAGAACAGAATAACAGAATATCATACAACAGGAATTATGCAAAGCCCATCCCAATCCTAGATCCATCCGCTACACACCACCCTTTACCTGCCAATCACACCATTGGGGATTTCTACAATCAACCCACGCCGCTACACACCATCGATGGCAGTCATGCTGCAGTTAGCTGCTCATCGTCAGATTTGTAACATAGACACCAGAACAGATCGTGGCAGAGCCACCAGAACAGAACACTTCCCCTTTTATCAATCACCCAACCCCGTGCAACATAGAAATCGCCATACATATCATATCATGTTAACGAAGACATTCAATTAAGAATGACAGAAATCACTAACCTGGTGATTCGCCTTTACCCACCACGGGTTTTCAATAGCTATGCCAATATTTCGGCATTTAATAGAATGTAACAGGTTTATATGCATACTAATCAGGCAATCTAAATGATGTGAGAATGTTACACACCTGATAAATACATAGGACTACCCTCTATGTCGATACCCTCGCTAATCGGATCTACTACCCTTTGTCTACAACTTTGCTCAAAAGCCGGAAGAACACGAGGTTGAGGTTTCCCCTATACCGATTAGACCCCTGATGTAGGGTGATTCGAGTGCTACTGATTTAAAACCTTAGGCGATTGGATCTCCTTCAAATCTAGGAATACCGTGAAAGAAAGAAAAAAAACACAAGATCAGTCTCCATATAGCCATTCGGCTAGGGTCTCTAAAAATCGGAAAAAGATTGAATCACGCGAATCGACACTTACCTTCAATTTCCTTCAAGATTCGGCACAAGCAGACACCACAAAGGAAATTCGACAATCACAGGAGATGAGATCTAGGGATTTTGACTTTTAAGAAAATCCCAGAAAGATGAACAAGAGAGATACTGATGCGTTTTTGGCTATAAGAACCAAACAAGAGCGTAGTTTCAGCTTTTAGTGAATGGAAGAAGAATAACAATGGGGATCAGAAGATTCGGCTAGGGGGAATTTCAAAGAAGAAAAGAAAGGGTGAGGGAGGTGGTGATTTTTGGCTTTTGGAAGAGAAAAGATGAGAAAAGAAAACAAATGAGATGGCCTTCAAACTTTCGGCACACCCCTTGCCATACTAAACCGATTCTCCCCCCTCTCTTGTGTTTGATTTTCGGCCAACTCTGCAACCCAAAGGATAGCTCTCATCTTTTTCCCTTATCCTTATCACAACTCATATCCAAAAGAGTCCTACATCACACCACTCCTTCCCTTTTTTCTGCTCATTATCCACTTAAATAAAACATTAAAAGTCCCTAAAATTTAGCCTTGTTGTCGTCCCCTCCCTTGCTCCCTTTTAAGTGCCGAAATTGGCCCAATTTCTTGGGCCCCATGCGGCCACACTTGGGCCTCCTCACCTGCCCAAAACGTCACTTAAAGCTCCCCCCTTTTCTACGCCCCTTGTGACTGGGCCACAAGCCCGATTTGCTAACTTAAACAATAACTACTATATTTTAAGCCCTGGAGTGTCTAAACAGAATGTTTAGTCAAAGCCTCGGCCCAATCCTTGAGCCCAATCTGGACCTCTAATTCTCAAATTAACACATTAAACATGTCTACACATTAAACGCATAAGCCCATTAATTCGGGATATTACAAGCTAAATGCTACACTTCTTGGATATGTTCGACTATTCGATTCATTGGTGTGTTAGAGATTTGTGTATGCAATGTATGGTGATAGAGCCCACTTTGATGTTTCATAGCCTCAAGTGCGAATTTCTCATTGAATGAAATATTATGAAATGTGATGTATGCCTATTTATATGTGATCATTAAGTTGGATGAGTTAGCAAATTATGCATAAATATTTTAGTATGTCTCTATAGTTGAGGATGTATGTAATTGTGCTTTGGTTGCTTTCATTTAATGTATTATATCTTGTTTATTGATGGATTTATCGATCATTAACTGAGCTTGTTTAAGCTCACACACTCCCTCTAAATAATTACAGATAATTAGCATTGCTGTGTGAGCGGTATGGTTTCCAAGGACATGATCCAAGTTAGGCTTTAGTGTTTGAGTAGGTGATATTTTTGCTATTCTTTGAACTGTGGGAATAATGTAATGTGGCAGAATTATTGGTTGATTTCTATCATTATGATTTGAATGATTGTTTTGATTTTAAGCACCTAGGACTTAATGGATATTTGTTATTATACTATTGGACTTGTCTTGGATTGTACCATGAATGTTGATTTGGTTTGCAAATAAGGTCATTTTGATGATTGAATACAGAGGTTGTAGATGCATGTTGACGTGGTATGTGATTGAATATGTTAAATGCCCTATTTTGCTATAATTATTGCTGATTTGTACAGAGGTATCGATAATCGGGCTTAAGTATCGATACCCCCATATCGAAACATATGTGTAGGAAGTTAGTAGCTTAAATTGGTATCGATACCCTTCTTCGAGTATCGATACTCAGGGTAAAAATATATATACTTTTTTGCTTTGTATAGATAATTTTTTTGGTTCCATTATTTTGCGAAGAAACAAAATGCTAAAAAGGTACTGATTTTTCTAATGGTATCGATACCTATATTCATAAATATTGATACTTGAGATTGAGTATCGATACTTATGTGATTTCATTGGGAATTTTTGTTAGATGGTCCCCATGCATGATTAACTTGTTATTAATGTCGATAAATGTTTAATCAGTCGTTTTAGATGTTGCATAAGGTGTTTAAGAGTCAATGCTCCTTTAAATATTTCAAAATGACGATGGTTGCATGATTTTGAGATTGTGTGAATATGTATGAGTTTGATGTTTGTTGTAGCGTCCTATTACTCGGGCTCAACAACCAGGTTGGGTATGTAACACCCCAGAATTTGGGCCTAGAAGTATTGGGCTTTGAGCAAGGGAGCGGTTAGGAAACTATGCATAAAAGTTCATGTGAGCTAGGAAATGACACAATTAAATGTCTGCTCAAGTGGTTAAGGGTCCTGAGAGGAGTTGGAAAAGTCCTGGGTTCAAACCTGGGCTTTAGCAAAAATTTTGGTTTTAAGTGGATAAAACCCTCGATGCTTGGATGTAGGCCTTTTAAATTACTGTGTTAAAAAAATGACACAAGGAAGCATGTGGTCTAGTGGTTGTAGCGTCATTAAGGTTACAAGGAAGCTTGGGTTCAAGTCTTGGCTCTTGCAATTAATTTTGGTTTTTCTTTTAAAGGAACCTAGACTTTGGCCTTTAGACCTTTTAATTAATTGAAGATAAAATGTGAAACAAAAGAGCTTGTGGTAAGGAGGCAAGTGGCCTGTTGAGCTTTTGAGGGGGGGCTTGGGTTCGAATCCCATTGCAAGCAAAAATGATATTTATTTTGCTAGAATGAGGCAGCAAGAGTTTGAGGTGGTTTCGAACTCTGATGGGTGAGAGTTTGAATGGGTCTTGGAGGGTGTTATGGAGAATATCAAAGAGGGATAAGGGGAGAGATTTTAGGAGAAAGTTAAGTAATTCAAATTAGGAAGTGTTGTAGCCGATTGGGAGACTTATTTGTATAATTCGGCTAAGGGGGTCTTTGGGTAGGCATTTTTGGCAATTTGGGAGTGAATAGGTGCCAAATTTCCTCTCTGTCATTTAGGGTTTTTGTCCTTTTTGGTGATTCTGGCTTCTTTTCTCCCTAGTGTCGATTCCACAAGTCAGGATTTGGTTAGTGTAAGTTTTAGTGCCGAAATCCCTATTCTCAACTTCCTTTCTTCTACTTTTTGCCGAATTCATCCTTCTTCCCTTCTTTATTCATTCTTTTCAATTTCTCTATCACCATCTTCCTTTTTAATACCTTGGCCGAATACCTTGTTGCTTGGGATCCTCTGCTCCTACATTCCGTACTCTCTCCATTCCTGTTTTTGATTTGGCAAGTAATCTCTGTTAATCGATAAGTCTACCAGTTCCTTTCAGTTCTCTCTTTTACTATTTAAGCCAAATGGTGCGATTTCTTATTACCGATTCTTCTCCTTTCTCCTATGTGTATGTTCTTTCGGGTTCTAGAACTTCCGATGGGTGAAGAGGGTGCTAGTAATAAAGTGATGGCAAAGGTACCGGCTGAGTTTGAGTGCGTAGCCTCTACTCCCAAGTTTATGCGGCGTAAGGTGTCGGCTGTTCGGGATTTTCTGCTAGGATGCGGAAGGGTGGCGGCACCGAGCTCTGGAATAAGTAAGCAAATCACAGTCGATCGATCTAGTCAAGGTTCTAGAGCTCGTGGATTTTTAGTACTCTACGTAATCAGGTGTGTAACTATTTTTCGTAAATGATAACTGGCTTAAAAGCCAAAAAGGGTGTGTAACCGTACGCCCGATTTCGTGACTGTCTAACGCGAGATAGATGTGTGTATTCACACCCCTGTCTATCTGTGAATCGGCAAAAGTCGATAAGCTGAAATGCCAAAACCTCGGCATTCAAGGCCTCACAAGCGTGCGAATGCACGTGGGGAGAACTGAGCCCCAAATTATGGGTAGCAGACTACAGAGGCCACCACGTGCGTTTTCGTGGACTGGGGCCGTTATGGGCCTCGATGGGTCGAAATGGGTTGTGTGGGCCCAATGGGCTTATGGGCCCACACGGGTAAAATCCTTGGTAAGTGATCATTGATAGGTTGGTTTATGAGGTTCGCGATGCCGTATGTGAATCTAGACTAAATGGGCCACACGAGCGTGTGGGCCCACTTGGGCCCAATAGTGAGTTCTGGGCCCATATACACTGTTCTGGCTGTGTAGGTTATCTGAGTCGCTCGAAGCGATGATAGACCCTCTAGGAGGTCATAATCAGTACCGAGACCCCAATATTTATAAAATTATCGAAATACCCCTGTAGGACAAAATGACTGTTTTGCCCTTGAGGGTAAATGACTGACTTAGACTATGAACTTGACTGATTTGACTGTGGCCGTGTGACTGATATGCTTTTAATATTTGTTTAAATGACTTTTACTGAGCATGGCCATTCTGCATACACCTGTAATGATTGAGCATGACATACACGACATTTTGCATGGGGTTGGGACATTGTTACGGAGGAAGTGTACGGCTCGTTGCCGTTCTGTACAAGGCTTCCAGCCTTTCTACGATATTTATGGCTTTTATCCATTCTGTTAACCGACAACGGTGCTGTGATATTTATGGCTTTTAGTCATTCTATCTACGGCGTCGAGCCGTTCTATTGACTTAGTGCCGCAACCGATGCTAAGCTTGGTGTGTTGGCTGGGTGGGTCGATTTTATCCCTACATGGTGTGTTGATTGGTACGGGTGGTGTATTGGTTGGATTGGGCTGGATTTCTGTCTGCAGATCTGCATCTGATATTGATTCTGTAATGGGCTTAGATCCACCTGGTTCTGTTAATGGGCTAAGGCCCACCTAATACTATGTCTGTGATGGGCTCAGGCCCAGTCTGTTTCTGCATATCGTATATCTGACTGTTTGTATTATAAGGGATTACACACTGAGTATTTACAAACTCACCCTTCTGTCTAACTGTACAGGTAATCCCCAGCGTTAGGCGGATCGGTGCTACGAGGGACTCGGAGATGGCCACACTACAGCTCCTGTTTTCTTTTATTTGGCTTTAATTTACTATTAAATTTTGTTATGGGTTTTTGAATTATGTAATAAGGCCTCTCTATAATTTTATAGCTTTTAATTTGGGATTTGATTTATTGTGATTTATATCTGTTAGAAGTAGAACGCAATTTTCTAAAACGATAACTATTTTCAAAACATCACATTTTCGCAATACTGTTGAAATGCTTCCGCAACAAACCGTGTTTTAAAAGTAATGACCCTTTAAAATGGATAAGAATTGGCTAGAATGAGTTGAGTTTTAACAAATAGGCTTTAACCTTCTTACGGATTTTATCAACAAGAGCAAGTTTTCAAAAAAAACACTCTGATGTGACACGTCAGATTCAACCATAACGTCTGGGCCGGGTTTGGGGTGTTACATTTAGTTGTATCAAAGCCAAGTTGCAAAACTCGGCTGTGGAATGGGTTTTCAAAATTTTTGTATTCCAAGAGGTTGGTTTCAAATAAGTGAAGTGTTTTGAGGTATTTTTTGGAAAAGTGTGGCACACCGAGTCTCCGGCACCAAATCTGTAAGTTCTCTGACTCTGTTTACTGTTATAGACTGAAATGTTATACTGAGAAACTACTATAGATAGTAGCACTACACTGAAACTCCGTAGATAGATATTAGACTGTATTACTACACTTAAAGTTAGAGTTTGTATTTATTCTGTGTGTATTCTGGAAATGATATGCGTGTGATATCCATCCGCTTCGATGGATAGATGGTGTGGTGCATGCTCGTATTATTTGGAACTAGAGTGCGCAGTGGGAGAGTAGTGGTGTATATTGAGCTAAGCGGTTGTTCAGATAGTTGGAAATTTTGAGGATGAAATTTCTTTAAGGGGGTAGAATTGTAACGCCCCAGAATTTGGGCCTAAAATTATTGGGCCTTGAGCAAGGGAACGATTAGGAAACTGTGTATAAGAGTTCATGTGAGCTAGGAAATGACACAATTAAATGTCTGCTCAAGTGGTTAAGGGTCCTGAGAGGAGTTGGAAAAGTCCTGGGTTCAAACCTGGGCTTGAGCAAAATTGTTGGTTTTAAGTGGATAAAACCCTGGATGCTTGGATGTAGGCTTTTTAAATTACTGCGTTAAAAAAATGACACAAGGAAGCATGTGGTCTAGTGGTTGTGGCGTCATTAAGGTTGCAAGGGAGCTTGGGTTCAAGTCTTGGCTCTTGCAATTTATTTTGGTTTTCTTTTTAAGGAACCTGGACTTTGGCCTTTAGACCTTTTAATTAATTGAAGATAAAATGTGACACAAAAGAGCTTGTGTCAAGGAGGCAAGTGGCGTGTTGAGCTTTTGAGGGGGGCTTGGGTTTGAATCCCATTGCAAGCAAAAATGATATTTATTTTGCTAGCATGAGGCGACATGAGTTTGAGGTGGTTTCGAACTCTGTTGGGTGAGAGTTTGAATGGGTCTTGGAGGGTGTTATGGAGGATATCAAGGAGGGATAAGGGGAGAGATTTTAGGAGAAAGTTAAGGAATTCAAATTAGGAAGTGTTGTAGCCGATTGGGAGACTTGTTTGTGCAATTTGGCTAAGGGGGTCTTTGGGTAGGCATTTTCGGCAATTTGGGAGTGAATAGGTGCCGAATTTCCTCTCTGTCATTTAGGGTTTTTGTCCTTTTTGGTGATTCTGGCTTCTTTTCTCCCTAGTGCCGATTCCGCAAGTTACCTTTCGTGCTCTTTCGGGATTTGATTAGTGTAAGTTTTAGTGCTGAAATCCCTATTCTCAACTTCCTTTCTTCTACTTTTTGCCGAATTCATCCTTCTTCCCTTCTTTATTCATTCTTTTCAATTTCTCTATCACCATCTTCCTTTTTAATACCTTGGCCGAATACCTTGTTGCTTGGGATCCTCTGCTCTTACATTCCGTACTCTCTCCATTCCTATTTTTTATTTGGCAAGTAATTTCTGTTAATCGATAAGTCTCTCGATTTCTTTCAGTTCTCTCTTTTACTGTTTAAGCCAAATGGTGCGATCCCTTATTATCGATTCTTCTCCTTTCTCCTATGTGTATGTTCTTTCAGGTTCTAGAACTTCCGATGGGTGAAGAGGGTGCTAGTAATAAAGTGATGGCAAAGGTACCGGATGAGGTTGAGCGCATAGCCTCTACTCCCAAGTTTAAGCGGCGTAAGGTGTCGGCTGTTCGGGATTTTTTGCCAGGATCCAGAAGGGTAGCGGCACCGAGCTCTGGAACAAGTAAGCAAATCACAGTCGACCTATCTAGTCAAGGTTCTGGCGCTCGTGGATTTTTAGTACTCTACGTAATTAGGTGTGTAACTGTTTTCCGTAAATGATAAGTGGCTTAAAAGCCGAAAAGGGTGTGTAACCGTACTCCCGATTTCGTGACTGTCAAACGTGAGATAAAGGTGTGTATTCACACCCCTGTCTATCTGTGAATCGGCAAAAGCCTATAAGCTGAAATGCCAGAACCTCAGCATTCGAGGCCTCACGAGCGTGCGAACGCTCGTGGGGTGAACCGAGCCCCAAATCGTGGGTAGCAGACTGCAGAGGCCACCACGTGCGTTTTCGTGGACTGGGGCCGTTTTGGGCCTCGATGGGTCGAAATGGGTCGCGTGGGCCCACACGGGTAAAATCCTCGGTAAGTGATCATTGATAGGTTGGTTTATGAGGCTCGCGATGCCGTATGTGAATCTAGACTAAATGGGCCACACGAGCGTGTGGGCCCACTTGGGCCTAATAGCGAGTTTTGGGCCCATATACACTGTTCTGGCCATGTAGGTTATCTGAGTCGCTTGAAGTGACGATAGACCCTCTAGGAGGACGTAATAAGTACTGAGACCCTAATATTTGTAAAGTTACCGAAATACCCCTGTAGGACAAAATGACTGTTTTTCCCTTAAGGTAAATGACTGACTTAGAGTATGAACTTGACTGATTTGACTGTGGTCGTGTGACTGATATGCTTTTAATATATGTTTAAATGACTGTTACTGAGCATGGCCATTCTGCATACACCTGTGATGATTGAGCATGACATACACGACATTTTACATGGGGTTGGGACATTGTTATGGAGGAAGTGTACGGCCCGTTGCCGTTCTGTACAAGGCTTCCAGCCTTTCTACAATATTTATGGCTGCTGCGATATTTATGGCTTTTTGCCGTTCTATCTACGGTGCCGAGCCGTTCTGTTGACTTAGTGCCGCAACCGGTGCTAAGCTTGGTGTGTTGGCTGGGTGGGTTGATTTTATCCCCACATGGTGTGTTGGTTGGTACGGGTGGTGTATTGGTTGGATTGGGCTTGATTTCTGTCTGCATATTTGTATATGATATTGATTCTGTAATGGGCTTAGGTCCACCTAGTTCTGTTAATGGGCTAAGGCCCACCTGATACTGTGTCTGTGATGGGCTCAGGCCCAGTCTATTTCTGCATACCGTATATCTGACTATTCGTATTATAAGGGATTACACACTGAGTATTTGCAAACTCGACCTACATCTAACCTGCATAAGTAATCTCCAGTTAAAGCGGATCGGTCTTTGCGAGGACTTAGAGATGGCCACACTACTGCTCCTGTTTTCTTTTATTTGGCTTTAATTTACTATTAAATTTTGTTCTGGGTTTTTGAATTATGTAATAAGGCCTCTCTATAATTTTCTAGCTTTTAATTTGGGATTTAATTTATTGTGATTTATATCTGTTAGAAGTAGAAAGCGATTTTCTAAAACGATAACTATTTTCAAAACATCACGTTTCCTGTAACATCCTAGATTAGGGGTTCTGCATTTTTATGTATTTGGTGTGCTTGGTTTGTTCTGCTTGTTATTTAGTTGTGTTTGGGGGTCCTGGTGAAGCTCGGGTTCAAGCCTGAGCCTTGGTAAAATTTTCTGTTTTGGGCATCTAAGGGGGAGAGCCAGTAGGAGCAGGCTTTAAGTCTTTTTTGCTTGTGTTTGTTGACACAAGAGAAGCTTATGGCGTAGTGGCTGTGGCGTCACTTGTAGGAGCAGAAGGAGAGGAGTTCGAATCCTATAAGCCTCATAGTGGAGCTTTATTTTTGGCGTCAGGAGGGAGACAAGATGGATTCGGCAAGGACTCTTCAAGGATGATGGTTGAATGGGTCAATGCATTCAAATGGATGGACAAGAATGCTTGAAGGAATTTGAATTGGTCAAACCAATTTGAATGGGTGATGGGGAGTGAAATTAGGATCAAAGCAATGGATTTGATGATGGCGGAGGAGTTGGCCGATTGTGGGCTGCTTGAAGGGGGGATTTCGATTTAGGTTGCTAGGAGGTGAGTGTGTCGAAATTCCCATAGGTCTTAGGCAATTTGTTTTCATTTTGGCATTTTGGGTCATTAAGGGTGAGTGCCGATTTTTGCAAAGTCTCTTTGAGTTCTCTTTTTATTTTCTCTCATTCGTTTTTCCTACTTCTTCTTGTGCCGAAATTTGCAACTTCTTCTTTTCATCTCTTTTGCTTCTTTGACATTTAGCCGAACCCTCTTCTATCTGTTAGCCAAACTTTGGTTTTCTTCTACTCATCTCTTTCACCTTTCTTCCTTCTCTTCTTTTCAAAAACCGAAACTCTCTTCTCCCTTACTTCTATCTTCTCTAGCCAAAACATATTTCTCATTCTTTTCTCTGTTTCGTTTCTACACATTTTCATCATAGCCAAATCTCCTTTGTCATCACACTAATCGAATCTTACACTTTTACTGCTAGCCGAACATCGCGAACCTTTGGCCAGGAAGTCTTTTCAATCGGTTTCTGTTGATTAACGTAAGGGGAGACTCTTTCGTTTCTTTCTTTATTTTCTCTCGACTCTGTGTGGCCATAGCCGAATGGCTATTTTGTTTTGGGTGGTTAGATTTCGGCTAATCTCTTTTCCTTTCTTCTTCTTCTCTCGTTTTGGGACGTTACTCCAGGAAACTCCATTAGCCGAGCATTTGTAGTCCGAGCCTGGAGGGTCTGTTGATTGCCAAATCTGATCACTCCATTCGGGTTCTTAAGGTAAGGAGTTTCTTTAGTCTTATACGATTAGTCTCTTCTGTTTTACTCGGCTTTAATCAAATCTTTTGGTTAGCCAATCAAAGGGTTCTCTTTGAGTATTGATCAAGGTTTTTCATCATGGACATGAGTGCTAGCCGATCCAAGGAGAGTGCGTTTAAGGAGCCTGAGGGTAGTGTGCGAGTAGTCGCCAACCCGTCATTCAAACGATGTGCGGTCTTGGCGAGCTTCGAGACTTTACGCGGTGTGGTAGGGCCGACATCCGCACGGGATAGACAAAAAGCATTATCCCTACTAGTGAGAGTCGACGTAGAGAGTTTAGTTTCTGCGTTATCGGTGTGTAACGCTCACACTTTACTTTAGTAATTTTTGTTAATAATCGAGTTGGTTGAAAAGCCAAACGCATCGCTTAGATAGTCGAGATACCCTTGGGGGTAAGGTTGGAGACATTGGGTAAGTTCGCTATGATGATACTTTCGATTATATGCGTGTATGAATTAATTATTTGTTACACATTGAAAGTATGTTTGTATTCCTTTTAATATGATAAAATGAGCATGGGTTTTGGGATATGAATGAAAGGGGAAGTGTGAATCGGTGACTAATGTCACGGTGGTCTAAGAACCACGGTGGTTTCAACCATGTATACATATATCGGTGACTTGTCTCGCCGGATGCGAGACCACGATGGGTTGGCCCCACGTATACATATACTTATCGAGAGATTATCACGGTGATGCGAGACCACGGTGGGTTATTACCCACGATTATATATATATTAAGTGACTTTGTCACGAGTGGTCCAGGACCACGGTGGTCTAGAACCACAGTGGCATAATGCCACGGGTGTTTGGATGATTCAGGTGACCTAGAGGATGGAAACCTAGGATGGGGTGGGCTGCATTGCATGCATGTGTTATATGCTATATTGAGTGGGCTACATTGTATGCATGTGTTATATGCTATATTGAGTGGGCTAAGGCTCGATGTGCAACTGTGGGCTTAAGGCCAGATTGCGTTATAAGGGGATTTACACACTGAGTCTCGGTGACTCACCCCTCTGCTTAATTTTGCAGGTAACCCCTAGATCGCGAACTTGGAGCCGAGGCAGACTTGAGGTGGCCATGCAATATTTCTTTCTCGTAAACTTTCTTGCTTATTTTAAACATACCTTTTAATTTTTGGATTTTGCAATGTAATAAGGCCTCTACGACTTTAAATTGGGATTTTTCTTAACTGCTTTGCTATTATATATTTCGGAAGTAACAAACATGGAGTTTTTCTAAAATAAAAATATTACAATTATTTTTCTAAAAAGGTGTAACTACAAAGATGACAAGCGAATAAAAGTGTACGCTAAATAATCCGAAGTTTTCTTAAGAACTCAACATTGTTTTTAACTGTCACGTTTATAGAATCCCCAATTTCGGCTTCGTAAAATAAAATGATTTACGACTTTTAGTTCATGAAAAAGAAAATGGTGAGAAACTCTTGAATGAGAATTAATATTATTTTCAAGATAGAAACATTATTCAGAAAGTTTTTTTCAAGCTAAAGTTTCCATCAAAATTTTATAAACTTCTCTTCCTGTAACATACCAAATTTGGCCGTACTATATTGACCGGATTTGGGGTGTTACAATTTTGGTATCAGAGCCTAGGTTACAAAACTCGGCTGTGGGTTTGGGGTTAAAAAATGTTTTCAAAAGTTGGTTTGGAAAATGGTTTAGAAAATATCTGTTTTCTGGAAGTATGGCACCTGAGTCTCCAGCACCAAATCCACACGGTAAGTCTTCTGACTATTGGTTAATTTGTATGAAGTAATTGTATTGTGCTGTGATTGCTAGTGCTAAGAAATTCAACTTTAGAAAATGAGACTCTTAGGTATGCGATTTGCGAGAATCACTTCTAATACTATTTACATAAGCTATCCGTTAACAAACAGTGGAAGATGTACTAATTCATAAAACTTTTAATCAAATTAAGTCAAATTCGTAGTCATGAGCGCTAGAGGACGGGGACGTGGTATGCGAGGCCGTAGTAGAGGCCGAGGAGTTGAGGCTGAACCCTCGGAATCAAGGCAAGGGCCAGTTGGTGAAGTGCCAGCATCACCAATTGCGGAAGTGGGATTTCAAGACCAAACTGGGGGAGACGATGCTGTGTCTCAAGCTATGTTGCGTGTTCTGGAGCGGGTTGCTAGAGCAAGCACAGGGTCATTAGCTCGAAAATCTGTTTCTGAGCGACTCCGTGCTAATGGGGCTGAGATGTTTAGGGGTATTTCTGGTGTGGCTCCTAACGTAGCTGAGTATTGGTTGGAAGCGATTGAGCGGATCATGGACGACCTTGACTGTACCACAGAGGAAAAGTTGAAAGGAGTTGTGTCTCTTCTTCGAGATGAGGCATTACGGTGGTGGCTCACGGTAAGAGATGGTACATCAGCGGACCGTATTACCTGGGACTTCTTTAAGTCAGCGTTCCAGAGTAAGTATGTTGGAGCAAGCTATGTGGACGCTCAGAAAAAGGCATTTCTAAACTTGGTCCAGGGGAATAAGTCGATGGTTGAATATGAGGCAGAATTCTTACGTTTAAGCCGTTATGCCCGGGGTATTGTTGCAATATATCATGAGCATTGTGTTCGATTTGAGGATGGTTTGAGGGACGAGCTACGAGTACTGATAGCTCCACAACAGGAAAGAGAGTTTGCTATTCTGGTTGAGAAGGCTAAGATAGCCGAAGAGGTGAAGCGATCTGAAAGGTAGAATCAAGATAAGGATAGGGGTAGGAATAAAAGGAATTTTGGGTCGTCAGGATCTGCTGGGAGTTTCCAAAAGAGGACTAGGTTCGATGGGCCGAGTCAAGTTGCGAAGCCTGTTGCTGCTAGTCGGCCTCAATAATGTGCTAGTTGTGGGAAGTTTCACTTGGGGGAGTGCTGGGCAAGAAGTAATGGATGTTACAGGTGTGGATCAGTAGATCAACAGGTAAGGGACTATCCGCAAGAGCCAAACAGAGCGCGGTCAGTAGGTCAGGGTTATGTTCAGTCTGGAAGAGGTGGGCAGCAACCACCGAGAGGTCGTGGTCCAGTTAGGGAAGGAAATGGTTTTGGTCGAGGGCGTGGAGCACCGGGTAGAGGTTCTGGGAAAACAGATGTGAGACAGCCTGGGTTGGTTTATGCAGCTAGACGCCGAGAGGAGGGCGATGCACCGGACGTCATAACTGGTACGTTCCTTATTTTTGGTTTGCCCTATACCGCACTGATAGATATTGGGTCGACGCATTCGTATGTTGCTAGTAGTGTGTCTGGAACTTTGAACATAGAATCTGAGGTTGCTTCTAGAGAAATGACTGTGATTAGCCCTTTAGGACAATCTGTAGTGGTGAACAAACTATTTAGGAGTGTGCCTTTAGAAGTTCAAGGGATTGTTTTCCCGGCTGATTTGATGGAATTGCCGTTTAGCGAGTTCGACTTGATTTTAGGTATGGACTGGTTAGTTAAGTATCGAGCAAACTTGGATTATGCTGCTAAGCGCATGATACTGAAGACTCGTGAGGATAAGGAGGTGTTGGTGATAGGTGAGAGAAGGAATTACCTGTCCAATGTGGTGTCTGCTTTAAAAGCTGAAAGGATGGTTAGAAAATGGTGTGAGGCTTTCCTAGCTTTCGTCAGTGCGTTGGAAGCCAAAGAGTTGTCTGTAAGAGATGTTAGAACGATGAAGGAATTCTCCGATGTTTTTCCAGAAGAGCTTCCAGGGTTACCTCCGGATCGCGAGGTGGAGTTCAGCATTGATCTTCTTTCGAGAACAGCTCCGGTGTCCATTGCTCCATTTAGGATGGCGCCGAAGGAGCTGGTGGAACTTAAAGCTCAGATTCAGGAACTGTTGGACCGTGGTTTTATCTGACCAAGTATGTCCCCGTGGGGAGCACCGGTGTTATTCGTCAAGAAAAAGGATGGGTCGATGCGGATGTGTATTGACTATAGGCAATTGAACAAGCTGACGATTAAAAAGAAGTAACCCTTGCCAATGATTGACGACCTGTTTGATCAGCTGCGAGGCGCTTCTGTCTTTTTGAAGATAGACTTGAGGTCAGGTTATCATCAGTTTAAGGTCAAGAAGGCGGATATTCATAAGACTGCTTTTTGAACTCGTTATGGTCACTACGAGTTCTTGGTGATGCCGTTTGGGTTGACAAATGCACCAGCTGCATTTATGGATATGATGAACCGGGTATTCCAACCCTACTTGGATCGGTTTGTCGTAGTGTTCATAGATGATATCTTGGTATATTCAAGGGCGAGGAGAAGCACGATTCGTATCTTGGATTGTTCTGCAAATTTTGAGGAAAAGCAATCAGATGCCAAATTCAAGCAAGTGCAAATTTTGGTTGAGAGAAGTTACTTTTCTGGGGCATGTTGTGTCTGCCGAGGGAATTAGGGTTGATCCCTGAAATATTGAAGCTTTTTTAGATTGGAAACCACCAAAGTCTGTAGCGAAAAACCGAAGTTTTCTGGGGTTAGATGGGTACTACAGAAGGTTTGTTGAAGGATTTTCGTTAATAGCTGCACCTTTAACCAAGTTGTTACGGAAAGGGGTACCGTTTGTCTGGTCAGATAAGCAGCAGGAAAGCTTTGAGAAGTTGAAAAGGATTTTGACGGAGGCACCAGTGTTGATTCAGTCTGAGGCTGGGAAGGAGTTTGTTGTCTACTGTGATGCGTCACACACAGGGTTAGGATGTGTGTTGATGCAAGAAGGGAAAGTGGTAGCATATGCGTCTCGGTAATTGAGACCTCATGAAGTGAACTATCCCACGCATGATCTGGAGTTAGCTGCGGTAGTGTTTGCTCTAAAGATTTGGAGACACTACTTGTATGGAGAGAAGTCAGTTATCTACACCGATCATAAGAGCCTGAAGTATCTCCTTACCCAGAAGGAGTTGAATTTAAGGCAGCGGAGGTTGATTAAATTGTTAAAGGATTGCGACTGTTCGATTGAGTATCACCCAGGTAAAGCTAATGTAGTGGCGGATGCGTTAAGCCGTAAGGTGATATGTGATTTGAGGGCAATGTTTTCTCATCTCAGTTTGTATGATGATGGGAGCTTGTTAGTCGAACTTCAAGTGAAGCCTTCATGGGTAAGTCGGAGTTAAAGAGAAGCGGTTGTCGGATAAATCGTTAAGTTCTAGATTTCAACAAGTGGAAAGTGGTGAGACAGAAGACTTTAGTTTGAACAGTGATGGGGTATTGTGCTTTCGTGGAAAGGCTTGTATCTTAGAAGGATTACGAGTTAAGACAGAAAATTCTGCAGAGAAGCGCATAGTGGTCCATATGCTATGCATCCCGTGGGAGTAAAATGTATCGAGATTTACGAAGCAGTTTTGGTGGTAGTCTGCAAGCAAGAAGTTCTTTGAGTTCGTGAGTAAGTGCTTGACGTGTCGCCAGGTGAAGGTGAACATCGGTTGCCTTCGGGTTGCTACAACCAGTAAAGATTCCACTTTGGAAGTGGGAGAGGATAACTATGGACTTTGTTAGTGGGCTACCTCTTACGCCTACTAGCAAGGATTCGGTGTGGGTGATTGTCGATCGGTTGACTAAGTCTGCTCACTTCATACCGGTTCGTGTTGGTTACTCATTACGAGTTGGCCAAGCCAGTATGTAGCGGAGATTGTGAGGTTACATGGGGTACCAGTGTCTATCATATCAGACAGAGACCCCAGGTTTACATCGCGGTTCTGGAAAGTGTTGCATCAAGCGTTGGGTACAAGATTGGATTTCAAAGACAAGCGTTTCATCCACGCATGATGGTCGATCGAGAGAGGTAATCCGGTTCGGAAGATATCTTTGAGAGGTCGTGTTATCGACTTGAGGGTAGTTGGGAAGATTTTCTACCATTGGCAGAATTCGCGTACAACAATAGCTATCAATCCAGTATCCAGATGGCACCCTACGAAGCATTATATGGTCGTAAGTGTCATACTCCTACTTGCTAGACAGAGTTGGGTGAGAGACATTTGTTGGGTCCGGAATTAGTTTCAGAAATAGAGGAAAAGGTTAAGTTAATTCGGGCTCGATTGAAGGAAGCTTCTGACAGGCAGAAATCTTATGTGGATCTGAAGCATAAGGAAATAGAATTTGCAGTGGGTGATCGGGTTTTTTTGAAAGTCTCACCTTGGAAGAAGGTTTTAAGGTTTTGACGGAATGGCAAGTTGAGCCCCAGGTTTATCGGGCCTTATCGAGTGTTGAAGCGTGTGGGACCAGTAGCTTATCAGCTCGAGTTACCTTCAGAGTTGAGTCAGATACAAGATGTATTTCATGTTTCGATGTTAAGAGGCTACCGTTCAGATCCATCTCACATAGTGCCGGTGGAAGAAATTGAAGTAAGACCTGATTTGTCCTTTGAGGAAGAACCAGTTCAGATCTTAGATTGAGATGTTAAAGTTTTGAGAAGGAAGTCAATTCTGTTGGTTAAAGTATTATGGTGGAATCATGGTTCAGAGGAAGCCACTTGGGAGCCAGAGGATGTGATGCGACAGCAATACCCTCACCTCTTTTGATCAGGTAAATTTCGAGGTGAAATTTCTTTAAGAAGTAGAACTGTAACATCCTAGATTAGGGGTTCTGCATTTTTATGTGTTTGGTGTGCTTGGTTTGTTCTGCTTGTTATTTAGTTGTGTTTGGGGGTCCTGGTGAAGCTCAGCTTCAAGCCTGAGCCTTGGTAAAATTTTCTGTTTTGGGCATCTAAGGGGGAGAGCTAGTAGGAGCAGGCTTTAAGTCTTTTTGCTTGTGTTTGTTGACACAAGAGAAGCTTATGGCGTAGTGGCTGTGGCGTCACTTGTAGGAGCAGAAGGAGAGGAGTTCGAATCCTATAAGCCTCATAGTGGAGCTTTATTTTTGGCGTCAGGAGGGAGAGAAGATGGATTCGGCAGGGACTCTTCAATGATGATGGTTGAATAGGTCAATGCATTCAAATGGATAGATAAGAATGCTTGAAGGAATTTGAATTGGTCAAACCAATTTGAATGGGTGATGGGGAGTGAAATTAGGAGCAAAGCAAGGATTTGATGATGGTGGAGGTGTTGGACGATTGTGGGCTGCTTGAAGGGGGATTTCGGTTTAGGTTGCTAGGAGGTGAGTGTGTCGAAATTCCCATAGGTCTTAGGCAATATGTTTTCATTTTGGCATTTTGGGTCATTAAGGGTGAGTGCCGATTTTTGTAAAGTCTCTTTGAGTTCTCTTTTTATTTTCTCTCATTCGTTTTTCCTACTTCTTCTTGTGCCAAAATTTGCAACTTCTTCTTTTCATCTCTTTTGCTTCTTTGACATTTAGCCGAACCCTCTTCTATCTGTTAGCCGAACTTTGGTTTTCTTCTACTCATCTCTTTCACCTTTCTTCCTTCTCTTCTTTTCAAAAACCGAAACTCTCTTCTCCCTTACTTCTATCTTCTCTAGCCGAAACATATTTCTCATTCTTTTCTCTGTTTCGTTTCTACACATTTTCATCATAGACGAATCTCCTTTGTCATCACACTAATCGAATCTTACACTTTTACTGCTAGCCGAACATCGCGAACCTTTGGCCAAGAAGTCTTTTCAATCGGTTTCTGTTGATTAAGGTAAGGGGAGACTCTTTCGTTTCTTTCTTTATTTTCTCTCAACTCTGTATGGCCATAGCCGAATGGCTATTTTGTTTTGGGTGGTTAGATTTCGGCTAATCTCTTTTCCTTTCTTCTTCTTCTCGTTTTGGGGCGTTACTCAGGAAACTCCATTAGCCGAGGCGTTTGTAGTCCGAAATTTGGAGGGTCTCGTTGATTGCGAATCGATCACTCCATTCGGGTTCTTAAGGTAAGGAGTTTCTTTAGTCTTATATGATTAGTCTCTTCCGTTTTACTCGGCTTTAATCAAATCTTTTGGTTAGCCAATCAAAGGGTTCTCTTTGAGTATTGATCAAGGTTTTTCATCATGGACATGAGTGCTAGCCGATCCAAGGAGAGTGCGTTTAAGGAGCCTGAGGGTAGTGTACGAGTAGTCGCCAACCCGTCATTCAAACGACGTGCGGTGTCGGTAGTTCAAGACTTTTCGCCAGGCTGTGGTAGGGAGCCAACATCTTCCTGGGATAGACAAATAGCCGTTATCCCTGCTAGTGAGAGCGCCGACGTAGAGAGTTTAGTTTTACGCGTTATCAGGTGTGTAACGCTCACACTTTACTTTAGTAATTTTTGTTAATAAGCGAGTTGGTGAAAGCCAAAGCATCGCTTAGATAGTCGAGATACCCTTGGGGTAAGGTTGGAGACATCGGGTAAGTTCTGCTATGATGATACTTTCGATTATATGCATGTATGAATTAATTATCTGTTACACATTGAAAGTATGTTTGCATTCATTTTTAATATGATAAAATGAGCATGGGTTTTGGGATATGAATGAAAGGGGAAGTGTGAATCAGTGACTAATGTCACGGTGGTCTAAGAACCACGGTGGTTTAGAACCACGTATACATATATCAGTGACTTGTCTCGGTGGTCTGAGACCATAGTGGGTTGGCCCCACGTATACATATACTTATCAGAGATTGTCACGGTGGTCTGAGACCACGGTGGGTTGGCCCCACGATTATATATATATTAAGTGACTTTGTCACGAGTGGTCTGGGACCACGGTGGTCTAGAACCACAGTGGCATAATGCCACGGGTGTTTGGATGATTCAGGTGACCTAGAGGATGGAAAACTAGGATGGGGTGGGCTGCATTGCATGCATGTGTTATATGCTATATTGAGTGGGCTGCATTGCATGCATGTGTTATATGCTATATTGAGTGGGCTAAGGCCCGATGTGCAACTGTGGGCTTAAGGCCATATTGCGTTATAAGGGGATTTACACACTGAGTCTCGGTGACTCACCCCTCTGCTTAATTTTGCAGGTAACCCCTAGATCGCGAACTTGGGCCGAAAGCGGACTTGAGGTGGCCATGCAATATTTCTTTCTCGTAAACTTTCTTGCTTATTTTAAACATACCTTTTAATTTTTGGATTTTGCAATGTAATAAGGCCTCTACGACTTTAAATTGGGATTTTCCTTAAAACTGCTATTATATATTTCTGAAGTGACAAACATGGAGTTTTTCTAAAATAAAAATATTACAATTATTTTTCTGAAAAGGTGTAACTACAAAGATGACAAGCGAATAAAAGTGTAAGCTAAATAATCCGGAGTTTTCTTAAGAACTCAACATTGTTTTCAACTGTCACGTTTATAGAATCCCCAATTTCGGCTTCGTAAAATAAAATGATTTACGACTTTTAGTTCATGAAAAAGAAAATGGTGAGAAACTCTTGAATGAGAATTAAAATTATTTTCAAGATAGAAACATTATTCAGAAAGTTTTTTTTTCAAGCTAAAGTTTCCATCGAAATTTTATAAACTTCTCTTCCTGTAACATACCAAATTTGGTCGTAATGTATTGACCGGATTTGGGATGTTACATTTCCGCAATACTGTTGAAATGCTTCCGCAACAAACCGTGTGATCGTTGTTTTATGTGATGTCAAAGTCTTAAAATTTATAATGAGAATGATCGAACACGAAACTAACTATGACAACGATTTGAGGCAAGCGCACCTATCGAGCAGAGTATAGTTAAGGCAAGACCGGATTATCGAACCCAAAGGAACTAAAAGTACTAATACTAACTTTATTTTTATTATCTAGCCTAAAGTAAAGGAAATTGGTTGTTTAATCTAAATTAACTAACTACTAAACTAAAAACTCTAAGACAAAGAAGAATGAATTTGGGGAAAATACTTGTGGGAAAAACCAATTGATTAAGACGATACCCAAGGAAGAATCTACCTAGACTTCACTTGTTATCTAACTCTGAACTAGACGATTTATTCACTTTACTTGATCCATAGGATTCCCTAATGTATATTAGACCCTCTCTCGAGGCGAATAATGTCTAACCCTAGGTTGATTAATTGAAATCTCTTTCTAATTAAAACCCCTAGAATTGCATTAACTCGATCTATGGACTCCCATATTAGGTTTCACCCTAATCTGGCAAAATCTCGTCACCCTATCTCTAGGCGTGCGATCAACTCCGCTTAACTATGCTAGATCTACTCTTAGGCAGGGACTTCTGCTCCACCACCTAAGCACATCAAACTTGAATTAATACCCCAGAAATATCAACACAAGAATTACGAACACATAATTAAGAACAAATCAAGTATTTATCATATAGTTCAGCAAACGATAACAAGATTCATCTTAGGTTTCATCCCCTTCAGGTATCTGAGGGTTTAGTTCATAATAATAAAAGAAAACATCTCAGAAGAAAAGATAAAACAAAACATAAGAAATCCCTAAAACCCCCTGAAGGAATTGAAGGAGAGATCCTCCGTCTTGAGTATGATTCCGGCTTCTTGAGATGAATCAACTGGCTATCTTGAGTAAATCCCCACAAATCGACTCCTTGGCCTAGTGGGGCGCCCCACGTGAGTCCTGGGTCTCTCCCTTTTAGGTCATACTTAGGGTGTTTATATAGGCTTCGGAATGTGTTACTTTGCCTCTAAGTATCCTAATCCGAGTGAAATTTCTCTTTGTCATGGTAGGGTCACGGCCATGGCACACGCCCGTGTGAATCGTGGCCAGGCCGTGTTCGAGGCTGCTAAAGGAGCACGGCCGTGTGGTCTAGGGCCCAGGCCGTGTCAATTTCGTGATATGGCCCATTTACTCTGTTTTAGGCCCGTTTCTCATTCTTTTCATCCTCCGGTGCTTTCCTGAGTATAAAACATGAAAACAAAGGATTAAGAGCACCAAATTACATAATTCAAGGCTTAAATCATCCAAAAGCATGCTAAATGTGGGCTTAAAATATGTTACTATTACAGTTTATCACCGTGTTTTAAAAGTAATGACCCTTTAAAATGGATAAGAATTGGCTAGAATGAGTTGAGTTTTAACAAAGAGGCTTTAACCTTCTTACGGGTTTTATCAACAAGAGCAAGTTTTCAAAAAAACACTCCGATGTGACACGCCAGATTCGGCCATAATGTCTGGGCCGGGTTTGGGGTGTTACAGGGTATAGGGTGTTACAAGATCCTCACTTTATCTCGAGATTCTGGAAGTAGTTGCACAAATCTTTAGGTACGAGATTGAATTTTAGCACAATGTTCCATCCCTAGCGTAACACCCCTAACCCGTATCCGTCGCGAAAACAGGGTTACGAAGCGTTACTAGATATTTTCGGAACATTTACAAACATTTCATGTTAATCACTATTCATTTACTGAGATTATACATAACGTCCTTAAATGGGCCCTCGAGGCCCAATACTTGCATTAGGAATGAATCAGGACTAAATCAGGATCTCAGGGAATTTTTCGTGAAATTCCAAAATATTTCCTAAGTACAGGGCTCACACACCCGTGTGGTCTAGGGACACACCCGTGTGGTCGAGCCGTGTGGTCTTCGGCACATTTGAATCCTTTACCCGTAGTTGATAGTAACCAGATCGTAGATAAATCTTCAAAGATACAGTAGCACCCTTTAGTTGGTCAAACAAATCATCAATTCGGGGCAATGGATATTTGTTCTTTACTGTGTCTTTATTGAGCTGCCTGTAATCAATGCACAACATCAATGATACATCTTTCTTCTTTACAAACAATATCGGTGCGCCCCATGGTGAAAAGCTGGGTCGAGCAAATCCTTTATCAATTAATTCTTGCAACTGCATTTCCAACTCCTTTAACTCGGTAGGAGCCATTCTATATGGTGCTATCGATATCGGTGCCGTTCCTGGTACAAGGTCTATAGAAAATTCCACCTCTCTAGCTGGTGGTAAACTGGGCAATTCTTCTGGAAATACCTTAGGAAACTCACAAACTACCGGCACTGACTGGATTTTCAACTCAGACACTTTGGTATCCAGCACATAAGAAAGATAAGCCTCATACCCTTTTCTAATATATCTTTGTGCTGATATTGCTGAAATCAAATTAGATGACCTATCTAATTTTTCAGATTCAACCCAAAGTAATTCACCATTTTGACACTTCAACACGATATATTTACATTTACAATTAACAACCGCATCATGTTGGGTTAGCCAATCCAGTCCCAAAATCACATCAGAATCATCAAAAGGTAACAACATCAAATTGGCCAGAAAACAATGACCCTTTATCATCAACAGGCAATTCTTACAAATTTTATCTACCATAACATGCTGACCTCAGGGATTTGAAACTTTGACCACAAAATCGGTGAATTCAACCAACATATTTTTAACAGTCACAAGTTTCGTGCATATATGAATGCGTTGAACCAAGATCAATCAAAGCAATAATATTAGTATCAAGTATAGAGAATGTACCAGTGATAACATCTGGTGCCGAGGCATCTTCCTTTGAACATATGGCGTATGTCCTCGCTGGAGCTCGTGCCTCAGATTTAGCCGTTGAGTATTTTGCAGCAGTACGACTACCACTGACATTTCTGGGATATCGTGGTGGTCTACCCCTTGAGACGGGATTACTCGGCTTAGGGGTTTGTTTTATATCTTTCTCAACTCTTTCCAGGCAATCCTTAAGAAAATGGTCGAGAGAACCACATTTAAAACATGCCCCACTTCTCATCCGGCACTCTCCAAAATGCAATTTCTTACAGACTTTGCATCGTGGCTTCGGGTTTCCAACACTCCCAACACTGGTTGCTAACGGAGATGAAGACCTCAGGTAGGAGCGTTTAGAACTTCTTTCCTTTCCCGAATATCCCACTAATGAGGCAATACGTTCTTGGTAACTTCTTGATTTCTTTGAGGCAGATGATTGCGTCTTGCTCATAAATCTTTTACTCAGAACCCGAGCTTCTCTTTCAGCTTGCTTCTTCTCTTTGCTTAATTCCTCGGCCTTGTGGGCTCTTTCAGCCAATACCGCAAATTCCCTTAATTCCAAAATCCCAATCAACAACTTAATGTCTTCATTTAGCCCTTCTTCAAATCGTTTACACATATCAGCTTCAGTCTGAACCCATTCAGTAGCATACTTGCTCAGTCTAACAAACTCTCGTTCATACTCAGCTACTGTCATATTTCCCTATTTAAGTTCTAAAAATTCCTTCTTTTTCTGATCTAGGAACCTTTGACTAATATATTTCTTTCTAAACTCGATTTGGAAGAATTCCCACGTAATATTTTCTCGCGGTACAATAGAAGATATGGTTTTCCACTAATGATAAGCTATATCTTTCAGCAAGGATATCGCACATTTCAAACCCTCAGCGGGGGTGCATGACAATTCATCGAGAACCCGAATAGAATTTTCCAGCCAAAACTCGACCCTCTCTAGATCATCGTCAGCCATAGCCCTAAAATCTTCATCCCTATATTTTCTAATCTTATCAACCGGAGCCTTACCAATTCTAACGAGTCTAGTACCCTGTAGTGTTTCATTGGGTTGTGTAGTAGGTGGGGGAGGTTGTTGAACAGCGGGGCGTGTTCTCATATATTCACTAAACCATTCATCCATCATTTCAAAGAAGGCTACTTTTGCCTCTTCACGGCCCTCAGACATGGGCCTCATACTACTAGTAGTTGCGACTCGTTGCACTGAAGCTTGAGCAGTGCTCTCAGCTTCCTCAGACTCATCTCGAGCTTGGTTGGAAGACATTACTATATGAAAATACATTTAAAAGTGGTCAGGAGATATCACACTATCATGATTTATATAATGGCATGTATAGCTAGATCCGTACTTGCTACGTTAGTCCGAGAATCGGCTAAACCGTAGCTCTGATACCACTAAATGTAACACCCTAACCCGTATCTGTTGCCGAAACAGGGTTACAGAACGTTACCGAAGATTTTCGAAACATTTACGAACATTTCATGTTAATCACTATTCATTTACCAAGATTATACATAACGTCCCTTAAATGGGCCCTCGAGGCCCAATACAAGCATTATGAACGAATCGAGACTAAATCAGGATCTTAGGAAAATTTTCGTGAAATTCCAATTTTTTCCCAAGTACAGGGCTCACACGCCCGTATGGTCTAGGGACACGCCCGTGTGGTCGGGCCGTGTGGTCTCACACACCCGTGTGGTCGGGCCGTGTGGTCTCACACGCTTGTGTCCCTAACCCGTGTAACTGTCTGACTTCTAAGGCATGAAAAAAATTAAGTCACACAGCCAAGTCACATGCCCGTGTGCTAGACCGTGTGGCAAATTTTTATTTTCAAAATTAGGTGCAGTTTTCACACGGCCGTGTAACACGCCCGTGTTTAAGGCCGTGTCAACCACACGGCTGAGACACACGCCCGTGTCTCTGCCCGTGTGCTCAATTCTGAGCATTCTGTTTTCTCGAATTTAAGGTGCTGGGGACACACGGTCTGGCTACACGCCCATGGGGTAGACACACGCCTGTGTAGACAAAATGAAGCCATTTCTTAGCTTCATTTTCTCACCCAATTTTGCCAACAGCCTACACTAATACTTGCATGTATATACCATCCAAATCAAGCCTTAAAACCAAGCCTAAACTAACATCTATCATGGCATAATATCACATTCAATTCATGTTTATAATTATACTTTTAGGGTATATACAAGATAAACATACTCTATTCATCCAAATTTAACACATAAGCATTGAACATGAAATAAATTATAAACACACCAAAAAAATCATTACTAGCCATTCCAATGGCTAGATTACAAAACATCACTTACAAGTCATTATTTGGCCAAATAAGCCTATACATGCCATTATAC
Organism: Gossypium sturtianum; assembly: GCA_025698515.1. Classification (NCBI taxonomy): domain Eukaryota; kingdom Viridiplantae; phylum Streptophyta; class Magnoliopsida; order Malvales; family Malvaceae; genus Gossypium; species Gossypium sturtianum. The sequence continues at coordinate 61,721,314 of CM046952.1, forward strand.
GAAAATGAGATTTCTAAATATACCAAAAAGGAGATAGTGGATAGTGTGATTATGCTCTGACCGATCCTCCAACCTTCGCGAGCTTACGAGCACTATAAAACAAGGGAAAAGTAAATGGGGTAAGCATTTTCATGCTTAGTAAGTTCGTATAACGGAAAATAAACTTACCGATTATATCTATTCAAACTAGCATACATAAATTTACATTTCATCCATTATTGGTAGTTCACCTAATCAATATACACTTGATCAAGCAAGTTAGTCACATAACATCATATAAATATCAAATAAACATAGATGAGCTCATTACATACAAACTTCCATTAATTCCACCTTTCCATATTTCAAGAGTCTTTTCCGTTGAACTAATGAAATTTCGATGGACATTCGGGTGATGTACATAAGGTATACATATAAATTATCCGTCAATTCATATTCATAATTTCCCATTGGGCATAAGTTCAAAGAGTACACTCTCGAGCCACATATTTTACAACATGATTACCAGTCTAGGCTAAATCCCGGTTTTCAACCGACGTTCACAGGATCATTTAGGATTGCCAGTCCAGGCTAAATCCTATCAGTGACCTATGCTCTAAAGAGCTTAATTAGGGTTACCCGTCCTGGATAAACCCAATCTATAACATATGCTCGAGATGCTTAATTCAGGATTACCCGTCCTGGCTAAATCCTATTTGTGACATTAGTCATATTCTACTCGTTTCAAGAAATCACCATAATCCATCGAATTTCAATGTTCAACCGGGACATGACATTTTATCCATATTTTCCAAATCATAGTTATTTCATTATGTTAATCATCACATACATATCATTAAAATCATATAATTCAATTCAAGCAATTTAACATACATATTTAAGTTACACGAACTTACCTTGACAATTGTTCGTGTTTGGAATTCCAACTAATCCGAAACTTTTTGTTTCCCTCGATCTAATTCCGTAGTTGGTCTTTCCGGGTCTATATAAGAAAATTTAATTATTAACTCATCACATTTTACATACATTTGCATTTTACTACAACCTAGGCAAAATTACTATTTTGCGCCTACTCTTTTCAAAAATTCCAATTTCATCCCTAGGCTCAGAAAATGAAATTCATGCTATCTAGTCCTCTTTCCAAGCCTAATCAAAATTTAATAACAATTTTTACAGCACACACATTTCACAAATTTCAGCATTTTTCATGGGTTTTGCTACTTTTTCATTTTAGTCCCTATCTAAGTGTCCATGAAAAATTGCTTTGTAAAAGTTGTTTATCTATCAACTATCTTTCATTTTCTACCATAAATTTCAATTTTCCAACATTTACATCCATGGCAAAGTTTCTACACTTTGTTATCTTTTCAAATAAATCCCATAAATAGAAAGATTAGGCTATCCCGATTCTAAAAATATAAAAATCATTAAAAACGAGACTTGATTTCATACCTTTTTAAGCTTGGTAAGGTTTCCATAGAAAATATTGGGGAAGAAGATGAATAAAAAAGATGATAGTTTCTTTTTATTTTTCTATCATCTTTTTAATTTGTTGATTTTCAATTTAGTCCCTAGCCATTTCTAATTTTTCCATGGATGAGTCACCAAGAAAAATCTACATACTTTTCTTAATGGTCTAATTACCATATAAGGACCTCTGATTTTGAATTCCATAGCTATTTAATCCTTATAGCTTCTAGAATTCAACTTTCGCATTTTATGCGATTTAGTCCTTCTCATATTTAAGCACTAAATTGATAAAATTTTCGTACCAAAATTTTCACATATAATATCTATCATAATATGGACCATTTAATAAAATAAAAATAAATTATATTTTTGGGTCGGATTTGTGGTCCCGAAATCATTGTTCCGATTTCACCGAAATTGGGCTGTTACACCTAGCCTGATGGTTAATTGAAAAGAATAATTTAGATATTAGAAGATATGTTGCGAGCCTGTGTTATTGATTTCAATTATGGCTAGGAACGTTATTTACCACTAGCCGAATTTGTGTATAATAACAGTTTCCAGTCTAGTATTCAAATGGCTCCGTATGAAGCTTTATATGGTCGTAGATGTAGAACGCCTATATGTTGGTTAGAATTGAGTGAAAGAAGAATCGCCGAGCCGAAATTGATTCAGGAAGCTGAGAATGTAGTAAAGGTAATTAGGGTTAGATTGAAAGCATCGTTTGATAAACAGAAGTCATATGCTGACTTGAAAATGAGAGATATTGAGTTTTCAGTGGGTGATAAAGTATTTCTAAAGATTTTTACATGGAAAAAGGTTCTCCGCTTTGGCCACAAAGGAAAATTAAGTCCCAGATATATCGGGCCATATGAAATTATCGAGAGAGTTTGACCAGTTGCATATCGCCTAGCCCTACCATCGGAATTATAAAAGATTCACAACGTATTCCATGTATCCATGCTCAGGTTGTATCATTCTGACTTGTTTCATGTTATTTCGGTGGAAGAAATTGAAATTGAATTTGATTTTTCTTATGAGGAAGAACCCGTTGAAATCTTAGCTCGTCAAGTGAAAGAGTTGAGAAATAAATGAGTGCCATTCATAAAAGTCCTGTGACACATTCATAACATTGAGAAAGTGACTTGGGAACCGAAAAAAAAATGAGATCCCAGTATCCTTACCTCTTTCCAAGTAAATTTTGAGGACAAAATTTCTTAAGAAGGGGAGAATTGTAACGACCCCGTTTCTAGTGGGGTCAAAAATACTGTTTCGGGATTCCATTTTCATAAACAAAGTCTGTAAATATTCAATAAAAATATTTACAGAGTTATTTTGTAAGTGAATTGAATTTTTGATCGGTAATTTAGCTGAATAAGTGATTAATTAAGGTTCAAGGACTAAATTGTAAAGTCTAATCACTTTAGATTTTTAATTAGAATATGACTTAAGTACTTAAATTGCAATTACCAAAGGTCTAAAACAACAATTAGACCATGTATATGCATTAGTAAATGGACCATATAATCACGTGATTATTAATTTAATTAAACTAAGTATTATACTATTAAACTAAAGTTAATTAACTAATTAAAACTTAAACCAATTAAATATGTTAACATTCGATGGAAAGAAAGAGGGAACTTCACCTTCTCCACCAAATTGAGAAAAATAAAAGAGGGAGAAGCTTGACGCCATTTTTCTCCTTCAAGCTTTAATCAACAAATTGGTTAGTGCAATTAAGTCATTTTCTTGTAATTTTTATTTTTTTTAGGTCATGAGAGCTTGATTTAGCTAGACCATGTACCAATTTGTGAATTTGATAAATTTTTGAAAGATGCCATTATTGGGAGTTGAAATTTTTAGGTGTTAAATTGATAAATTTTAAGCTTAGATGTGAAAAAGGATTAAATTGTAAAGCTTAATTGATAGTTTCGTACATTGGGGAAAAAACTGAATAAATTGTAAAATTGAATGTAGAAATGAGAAATAAGAGGTCCCTAATGAGTAATAGTGAAATCAAATTTCAATTGAAGCTTCAAATTGAGAGTTAGGTTAGTCCCGGTTTTAAGAACTAAATTGAATAAATTGAAAATTTTCTATACATTGATAAATGATTGTGAATTGGTTGTTTATTGATAATTCTATGTGTTTATGTTAACCTATAGCTAACGTCGACCCGAATTCGTCGAGAGGGAAAGAAAAATCTAAAACTATCGATGAGTAGCTTGAAATTTCGAGACCCATTTAATTGTTGCATTCTCATGTTATTCTATATCATGAATTATTGAGGCAAGTCATTGATGATTATTGAGATGATTTGGTATATTTGAGATTTAATATCGAGACAGGGACAAAATTGAATGAAGTACAAAATTTAGGAATTACTTGATATCTATTAATTGGTATGAAATTTTGCTAAAATATGTTATATAAGTTGTGAAATTATGATATGTTGATTGATTAGTGATTATTGAATTGTGAATTGAAATGTATATAATGAATCAGAAATGGAATGCCCTATTAGCTGTTTGGACTGTGTCAGATATAGTTGGCATGCCATAGGGTCAGAGTACTGAGTAAAACCATCGTTGCCATGCCATCCGGGGTGACAGATGGATTGTGTAACACCTTGTACCCAATCTGACCGACGATTCCAGTTACAAAATGAAATGTCATCTCCGAAATAAACTATGACAAATTTACAACTATAATTTCAAGATAATAATCTCAACAGACGGGCTTATGAAAAATTAACAATAATAGTTTTCATATTTTGAATCGATTTCGCTTTGTTGTAAATAAAATACAACGATTCATACTTAGTTACAAAAATCTAACCTTGAGGCTCAACCTTCTAGTCTCCGCACTATATGCATGTTACAATTAAGAACTCAAGTTCGCCTAAGCTTGAACGAATTTTGGCTTGATCCTTTTTTAGCTCCTTATATAAACCATTATACCTAGAAAACATAACAAAAAGTAAGTTCAAATTAACTTAGTGAGTTACTAATATAACACACCGTTTATGAATTTATAAGTTAGAACTTCATAAGTTACTATATAACGCAAAAAGTAAGTTCACACATCTTGTTGGCATACTTTTGTCTTTCCTTGCGTTGGCTGAACTTGGGAATTTGTACTTTCTTTTATTGTCATAACCCTATTTTTTCTATCGCTCGTGCTATAGACTACAATGCAGATTGATTTCACTTACTCATTTGCACTGGTTTCATACAAGATGGATTATTGCCTTTTTTGCTAGCAGAACATATGCGGATTTCCTTAGCGATTATTATCATTGCAGATTAATGTACGACAGATTGATTCCAGAAAACTCATGCATAGATATTCACAATTGAAGAATTTTTACATGTGGATTTACAAGTAAAGTCTTATAAACGCAGACTCAAGCTTGGCGAATACATTCTTGCAGACCATACTTGTGAACCTTTATATGCAGAATCATAATCACAAATTCATATATGCGGGTTCTTACTTATGAACTCATTCTTGAATGAGTCTCTTTAAACTCTTAAACTTGAAACATGAATATAATATTAGCAGACTGCCATAGCTTGAATCATAAAGATAAATCCAGCGGGCTGTCATACATACAAATTAATATAGAAGATTCATGGATGTAAATTCATATATGGCGAACTCATACATACGGATTCATAGAAGAATATTTACATATAGATGCGGATTTGTATACGTGAACTGTTCCACGAACTTTCACATGGAGAAATTCTATATACAACTTTTTCATGAAGCCTAGAGAACAAGTCTAGTGGACTTTTTGCCCATGACAATGGGACTTTCTTACATACATGAAGCTTTAAGCCTGAAACTCCATATAGTATCATACTTGAAAGAACCAACGTAGGGTTATTACATGCATGTACGCATATATCTTGGTCCAATCCAACTGAACCTCCGTAAAACCAAAAATCATGTGTATACACCTCTGCAAAACTAATAACATGTGGCACAAAGTGCACAACATGACATTTCTTCATTTTCCATCTGCCATTACATACCTCCACACTTCACATATAATTTGTTTTCACGATTGAAAATATAACAAGCATTCAACTAAACATACTGTTAATAACACAACACAGATCATACCAAACATATCTCTTATCAGACCATTTCAATGATAACCTCTTCAATAATTACTTTACCAATAACAGTTCATCAAAACAACAAACTTATGCATACAACCAGACATGCATATGTAGATCAACACTTTGCATGCTTCAATAGTATAACAAACATCCCACAACAACACAATACTGATATAAATAAGACAAACACTGAGGATTTGAGTTCAAAAACTCATTAGCAAAATACTTGAAAGCTGATATTGACTACATTTGTTTAATTTTTGTCCCTTATCGTTTGAGCCTCCTCTTTCTCGGTTAGCTAAGCATGATAACCACATCCGAATCAAAACGAAGGCATACATATGTAACAACCCATTTTTCAGTGAAATCAGAACAGTGGTTTCGGGACCACAGATCCGACCCAAAATATAATTTATTTTTATTTTATTATATGGTCCGTAATATGAAAGACGTGACATGTGAAAATTTTGACATGAAAATTTTATCGATTTAGTGCCTAATTACAGAAGGACTAAATCGCATAAAATGTGAAAGTTGAATTCTAGTAGCTATAAGGATCAAATAGCTATGGAATTCAAAACTAGAGGTCCTTATATGGTAATTAGACTATTAAGAAAAGTATGTAGATTTTTCATGGTGACTCATCTATGGAATTATAGAAAAAGGTCAAGGACTAAATTAGAAATAATAAAAACTTAATTAATTAAAAGATGATAAAAGAAAATATCATCTTATTATTGTCATCGTCAACCTAAAATTTTATGGAAACCTTAGGAGAGAGAGGGGAAACTTTCAAGGCTTAATTGGGTAAGTTCTCTTGTCCCGTTTTTAATAATTTTTGTATTTTTGAAACCGGGATAGCTTAATCTCTCTATTTGAGGGATTAATTTTAAAAGTTATCAAGGTATGAAAATGGGTCATGGATGTATTATGCTGGAAATTAGAAATTTATGGTAGAAAATGAAAGATTATTGATAGATAAACAACTTTTACAAAGTGATTTTTGATGAAAACTTGAGTTAGGGACTAAAATGTAAAATTGTGAAATTGAAAGAAAAATTCTGAAATTTTATGTATAAATGTGCTGTAAATTTTGTAATGGGGCTTTGGTTAGGCTTGGAATAGGGAGTAATTTGCATAAGTTTCATTTTTCGGGCCTAGGGACAAAATCAGAATTTATGGAAAAGTTAGGGGCAAAATGGTAATTTTGCCTAGGACGTAAATTGAGTCCATTTCAATATGAAATGTATGAAATTGATAGTTAAATTCATTTATATAGATCCGAAAAACACAAACTCGAGGCTAGATCCAGGAAAAGAAAAGATTTCGGATTACTAGATTATTACACGAACAAGAGTCAAGGTAAGTTCGTGTAACTTAATCGGTTATGTAATTATGTTAATTGAATGTTGTGTTTGTATGTAAAGTGATTTATGTTAATGTGCTTTACTTATATGCTATGATGGAAAATTTGCTACATGCTTGAAATAGTGATAAAGGGTTAGTCCCGATTGAATGTTGAATTCCGATGGTTATATGCACTTTCCCGAAACTAATAAGGTCCTGCATTTGTTGCAGACGGGATTTAGCTCGGACTAGTAATCCCATTGACCTTGTTATATAAAGTATTTAGCCCGGACGGGTAATCCTAATATAATACCTCTCAAGTATGCATTAAGATTAGGGTTTAGCCTAGACTGGTAATCCTAATCGAGCTCCTCCGAGCTTACGTTATATAAAGAATTTAGCCTGGATTGGTAATCTTGTTATACGATATGTGGCTCAAGAGTGTTCCTTGGTTAAGTGCCCTAAGTGGTACCCTTGAATAATAAATTGATGGATTATGGAACCGAACACTTCGAGTGTACTACTTGAGCACCCATCGGAATTCAATGATTCAATGGGCATGAATCTCTTAACTTGGCGTGAAAATCTTGAGATGTAATGATAATGACTTGAAAGAACATTGAATGATGAGCTCATTTATTTTTACTTGACATGTTTGTAAGTGTTGTGACTAACATGTTTTGTAACGCCCCGAATTTGGGCCTAGTAGAATTGGGCCCATTGGGCCTTGGGCGTGGAAGCGTTTAAAATTTTTGAGAACAAGAGAACGGAACTAATGCAAGTTGGACCTATTAGGTGAGTGATTTTGGAAGGCTAGGGGACTTCTATGAAGTCCCGGGATCAAACTTGGGCTTTAGGAAAATTTTGGTTTTAGGTGAATAAAACCCTAGGAGTTAGTAAGTAGGCTTTAAGAATAAAATGTGGAGAAAAATGACACAAAAGGAGTTGTGGTCTAGTGGCAAATGGCGCCACATGGGAGACAAGTAGGTGACGTCACACAAGGAAGCAAGGGGTCCAAGGTTCAAGTCTTGGCGCTTGCATTTCATTTTGATTTATTTTTAAGTGAACTTAGACTTTGGCCCATAGACTTATATTTAGTTGCGCATGATTTTAGACACAAGAGGAGCTTGTGGCCTAGTGGCTAGTGGCGTGGATTAAGTTACAAGGGAGCCTGAGTTTGAATCCCATTGCAAGCAAAAAGGGATATTTATTTTGCTAAGTGGGGACGGCCAGAGTTTGTGTTGGAATTAAACTCTGCTGAAGGAGGGATCCCACATCGGGAAGCTAGCAAGAGGGAAGGTGAGAAGCTGGCTTTAAATAGAGCAATCTATGAAGAGAGTAAGCATACCTTGGTGGGCGTTTGGGCACAGGAGTGGTCAGAGCGCAGATTAACTCCAGATTCCTATCAGGTGTGTATTTCGCACTACTCTAGCTGTAGAGCGGCAAATGCCGAAATACTGGTCACACGGTGATGGTAGCCACACGAGCGTGCGAGCGCACGTGTGGAAGCTTCGACTCGATAGTCGAGGCCATCGTAGTGTTCTTGTGGGTTTAGGCTATTTGGGCCACAATGGGCCGAGAGGGGCCAAGTGGGCCCAATGGGCCTGTGGGCCCATATGAATAAATTGTATGATTATGTAGTAGATATTGGACTGATCAATGTGAATCTCATATTTGTAGTTAGATTTGGGCTAAATGGGCCACACGAGCGTGTGGGTCCATTTGGGCCGAGAATGGGCCTTAGGCCAATCGCATCGTTATCTCGTTTTTTCCTGTTAGGGTGCGTTGTATTGCAGGATAATTTTAGGGATTCTTAATCTTCACTGGTATTGGAAAGGACTTAGCAAAACCCGGTGAAACAAGGATCAGTGCTAAGGGGTTGGCGGCACACTCGTAATCAATGTGTGTAATCTCACACTCATGTTTGTTCTAGTAATGCTATGATCTGTGAATCGACTAAAAGTCGAAATACCCTCGAGGGATAGATCACCGAATTACCCTTGGTGGGTAAATTACCGAATTACCCTTAGTGGGTAAATTATCGAAATACCCTCGGTGGGTAAAATTACCGAAATACCCTCGGTGGGTAAAATTACCGAAATACCCTTGGTGGGTAAATTACCGAATTACCCTTGGTGGGTAAATTACTGAAATACCCTTAGTGGGTAAATTACTGAAATACCCTCGGTGGGTAAAATTACCGAAATACCCTTGGTGGGTAAAATTTCTGAAATACCCTTAGTGGGTAAATTTCTGAAATACCCTTAGTGGGTAAATTACCAAAATACCCTTGGTGGGTAAAATTACTGAAATACTCTTAGTGGGTAAATTACCGAAATACCCTTGGTGGGTAAGATTATCGAAATACCCCTGGAAGGTAAATTACCAAAATACCCCTGGAGGGTAAAAAAATTATTGTTATACCCTTAAGGGTTGATTAGTATGATTGTGTGTATTCTGTTTAATTGTTATGATGGTACATTATTGCATACATTGAATTATTATGTCACTACATATTGCATTGGGTTGGGATTATGTAATTGGAGGAAGTGATTGATCTGTTAGGGTCGTACGGGTCGCCCGAGATGACTGTGGACCCACCGATTTGATTGTTAGGGTCACACGGGTCGCCCGAGACGACTGTGGACCTATCGACGGCTTTAAGCCACTTATATTCTGGCAGCTCGACTGCATTCTTGGTGTGTAGGGCTGGGTGGGTTGACTTGGTCCCCACAGGAGTGTAGGGTTGGTACGGGTGGAGTGTTGGTTGGATTGGGTTGGGCTGCATTCTATGTTGCATTACCATGATATTGAGGCTTAGGCCAAACTGATATTGCATGGGCTTGAGCCCAGACTGTGACTGAAAATGGGATTACACACTGAGTTCTTGTAACTCACCCCCTTTTCCCTTAACCTTGCAGGTAAACCCCAGCGTTAGAGGATTTGGAGCCGCGGAGGACTCGGTAGTGGCCATACATCGGAGTTATTACTCATGAACCTAGTAATTTCAGTTTTTATTTTATTTTAAGATTATTTATTTTGGGTTAATGTTTTGTAATAAGGCCATTGGATTTTAATTTCCTTTTTAAACTTTCATTATGGCTAGTTATACATTGTTAATCGATTAATCACAGATTTCTAAAACATAACAACCATTTTCAAAATAGCACGTTTCCGCAACTATTCAAATTCGATTTTCACAATAAAGATAGTTTCTCAAGATAATAACAACTTTATAGAAATAGACATTAAGCAAATCGTGTTTTTATAAACAAACAACGAAACTCAGAGTTTCAAAAAGAGATACAACATTTTTAACGAACGCTTAGCTTTTCAACTATCACCTGATATGGCACGCTAAATTCGATCGTAACGTTTAGGCTGGGTTTGGGGTGTTACATGTTTGATTGAAGGATGTGCTTAGGAAATTTTGCTAATGGATGGAAAACATGATGTTGTGTGCTTAAATTTAATAACAGGATTGGTAAGTTTAGTTTCCGTTATACGAACTTACTAAGCATGTAATGCTTACTCCATTTATTTTTCCCTTATTTTATAGTGCTCGGAAGCTCGTGAAGGTTGGAAGATCATTGGAGCATCGTCACACTATCAACTAGCATTTTGGGTATATTTAGTGAAATCATTTTGTGTATAATGGCATGTATAGGACAACTTGGCCAATAGTGGCTTAAAATGTTATTTGGTAACCTAGCCATTGGAATGGCTAGTGTTGGTTCATTTTGGTATAACTACGTAGATTATTATGATATACATATTTGCACATGTGTTATGTTAAAAATATGTGATCAATGTTGGGAATGCCTAAGTTAAACTAAGGTAAGGTTGTGATCATGTATGCTTGTAGTGATATGTCTTGTGAATGATATAAATTGCCCAATTTGAATGCTTGAATTGGTTGGTATTGGATGTGTGTTTCAAGTGCAGGTCTTGGGTGGAATTTTGGGTGAGAAATGTAGCTAGAAATGACTTCATTTTGTCCACACGGGCAGACACACGGGCGTGTGTCTAGACCGTGTGTGACACACGGCCTGGTAACACGGGCATGTAGTTAGGCCGTGTGTCTCCTGCACCTTAATTTTGAGAAACAGAATGCTCAGAATAGTGCACACGGGCAAAGACACGGGCCTGTGTCTCAGCCGTGTGTGCCACACGCCTAGAACACGGGCGTGTGTCTTGGCCTTGTGAAACATGCACCTAATTCGAATTAATCTAATTAATCACATGGCCTAGCACACGGCCGTGTGGCATGGCCGTGCGGCGCAAGTCAGAGAGCAACCTAAATCAAACACGGCCTGTAGCACAGGCATGTTCCAGTGTCACACAGGCGTGTCCCTTGGACCACAAGGGCGTGTGAGTCCTGTACCTTAGAATATTTTTGTAATTTTGTGAAAAATTATTAGAGGTTTCGATTAAGTCCTGATTCGATTCTAATACTCGTATTGGGCCTCGAGGGCCCGATCATGGGACATTATGGATGCTCTCGGTAAATGAATAGTAAATTTATGTAGTTAAATAGAAAAATGTTCTGAATGTTCTGATAATGCTCTGAAACCCTATTTTGGCGACGGGTACGGGTTAAGGGTATTACATTTAGTGGCATCAGAGCTATGGTTTAACCGATTTTTGGATTTGACGTAGCAAACACGAGTTTAGCTATACATGCCATTATATAAATTGTGATAGTGTGATGACTCCTGATAATTTTAAATGTGTTTTTCATATAGTAATGTCATCCAACCGAGCTAGAGCTGAATCCGAGGAAGCTGAGAGCAATGCTTCAGCTTCAGTACAAAGAGTTGCGTCTGCGTCTGGTAGTGAAAGACCCGTGTCTGAGGGCCGAAGTGAGAAGGCAAAACAAGCCTTCTTTCAAATGATGAATGAATGGTTTACACAGTACCTGAGAAAAAACCCTGTTATACAACGACGTCCCCCACCTGCTCCTCAACCGATTCCTGAGGTACCACAGGGTGACGAACCTGTTAGAATTGGTAAGCCTCCGATAGATAAAATCCGCAAGCATGGGCGAAAGAATTTAGAGCTACCGCAGATGATGATCCGGAAAGGGCTGAGTTTTGGCTAGAATCTGAGTTTTTTATGAACTATCCTGCACACCTGCTGAATGTCTGAAATGTGCGGTATCTCTACTGAAAGATACAACTTATCATTGGTGGAATACCATAACTTCAGTAGTATCGAGGGAGAATGTCACTTTGGAATTTTTCAAAGCTGAATTCAGGAAGAAGTATGTGAGTCAGAGATTTATGGATCAGAAAAAGAAAGAGTTCCTAGAGCTCAAACAAGGAAACATGACTATATCCGAATATGAACGGGAATTTGTCCGGTTGAGCAAGTATGCCAGAGAATGGGTTTTAACCGAGGTTGAAATGTGTAAAATCTTTGAAGAGGGCCTAAATGAAGATATCAAGTTATTGACTGGAATTCTTGAAATAAGGGAATTTGCGGTGTTAGCCGGTCGAGCCCACAAAGCTGAGGAACTGAGTAAGGAAAAGAAACAAGCCGAAAGAGAGGCTCGGGTTTCAGGAAAAAAGAACTATGAGTAAGTCACAATCATTTGCTTCTAAAAAATTAAAGAGGTATTATGATCGTATTACTACCTCTACAGGGTATTCTGGAAGAGAGCAGGGCTCTCAACATTCTAACCCGAGGTCTTCATCTCCATCTGTGACCAGTGTGGGTAGTGTTGGTAATCTCAAACTGAAATGTAAATACTGTAACAAATTTCATCATGGGGAATTTCGATCTAGAAGTGGAGCTTGTTTCGGATGTGTTTCGCTTGACCATTTTCTCAGGGATTGTCCCGAAAGAGTTGAAAAAGAAATAGAACCAGCTTCAAAGCTGAGTAATCCTGTTGCGAGAGGCAGACCACCCCGTCACCCCGGTAATGTTAGTGGTAGTCGAGGTACTACCAAGGATACGACAGTTAGATCTGAGGCACGAGCACCTGCAAGGACATATGCTATTTGTGCTAGAGAAGATGCCTCTGCACTAGACGTCATTACTGGTACATATTCTGTACTTGATACTGATATTACTACATTGACTGATCCTGGTTCCACACATTCATATATATGCATGAACTTAGTGACTGTTAAAAATTTACCTGTCGAATTCACTGAACTTGTGGTTAAAGTTTCAAACCCCCTGGGCCAGTGTGTTATGTTGGATAAAGTTTGTAAGAACTGTCCATTGATGGTAAAAGGTTATTGCTTTTTGGCTGACTTGATGTTATTGCCATTTGATGAATTTGATGTGATTTTGGGAATAGATTGGTTAACCCGATATGATGCAGTGGTAAATTGTAAGCAGAAATATATTATATTGAAATTGTGAGAATGATGAATTGCTTCATGTTGAATATGATAAATTGGATGGATTACCTAATGTGATTTCAGCAATAATGGCACAAAAATATGTCCGAAAGGGTTATGATGCTTACCTTGTATATGTGTTGGATACTAAAATGTCTGAGTCAAAGATTCAATCAGTACCAGTTGTATGTGAATTTCCTGATGTATTCCCAGAAGAATTACATGGTTTACCACCGAATAGAGAAGTGGAATTCTCTATAGATCTCGTCCCGGGAACGACACAGATATCTATAGCACCTTACAGAATGGCTCTTATAGAATTGAAAGAGCTGAAAGTACAATTATAGGAGTTGATTGACAGAGGTTTTGCTCAACCTAGTTTCTCACCTTGGGGTTTGCTGGTCCTATTTGTAAAGAAGAAGGATGGATCGTTGAGCTGTGTATTGATTACAGACAGCTCAACAAAGTCACAATAAAGAACAAGTATCCATTGCCTCGTATTGATGACTTATTTGACCAGTTGAAATGTGCCACTATATTTTCAAAGATTGATCTCCGTTCTGGTTATTATCAATTACGGCTAAAAGAATCTGATGTGACTAAGACAGCTTTTAGAACCAGGTATGGACACTATGAGTTTCTTGTGATGTCATTCGGCTTGACAAATGCACCTGCAGTGTTTATGGATTTGATGAACATGATTTTTAGTCCGTATTTGGATAGGTTTGTGGTGGTATTTATAGATGATATTTTGATTTACTCCCGAGATGAAAATGAACATGCTGAGCATTTGAGAATAGTGTTGTAAACCCTGAGAGAGAAACAACTGTATGCCAAATTCAGTAAATGTGAATTTTGGCTACGAGAAGTTAGTTTTCTTAGGCATATAGTATCTGCTGAAGGTGTCAGAGTAGACCCGAATAAAATTTCAGCCATTGTTAATTGGAAGCCACCGAAGAACGTGTCTGAAGTCTGAAGTTTTCTGGGACTAGCTGGTTACTATCGGAGATTTGTAAAAAGTTTTTCAATGATAGCTTCTCCGGTGACTCCTTTACTACAGAAAGATGTAAATTTCGAGTGAACTGATAAATGTCAGTAGAGTTTTGACAGATTAAAAGCTTTATTCACAGAAGCTCCAGTGTTAGTTCAACCAGAATCGGGTAAAGAATTTATAGTTTACAGTGATGCGTCATTGTAACAGCCCGTTTTTAGTCAAATTGGAACAGTGGTTTTGGAACCACAAATCCAAGATCCAAATATTTATTTTATTATTATTCTAATGTTTACAGTATGATTGAATGATTGTGTGAAAATTTTGTTAAGAAATTTTATCGTTTGAATGGTCAATTTGATAAAAAGGACTAAATCGCATAAAGTGCAAAAGTAGTGTTCTAATAGCTAAAGGTGTCAAATAGCTATGGAACATTAAAGTGGAGGACCTTATGTTGTAATTAGACCATTAATATCATGAGTGGACAATATTGGACATTATTTAGGTGTTATTAATAGTTTATAATTAAGGTTAAAAAGGTAAATTAGTAATTAATGGTTAATATTAGTAAAACAAAAACATTTCTCCATCTTCATTCATATTCCATTACCGAAATTGAAGAGGAAAATACACCATTGATCGCTGTAAATCAGAGTTTTAAAATTTATAAAAGACTGATCGAACCTGGAAACCAACTCTGACAACGATTAAAGGCAAGTGCACCTATCGAACAGTAGTATAGTTTAGGCAAGACCAGATTATCGAACCCAAAGGAACTAAAAGTACCAATACTCATCGTCTTTTTATTATTTAGCCTTAATATAAAGTGATGGTTGTTAAACTAAAACTAATCTACTTACTAAGCTAAGACGCAAAGACAAAAAGAATGAATTCGGGAAATAACTTTTGGAAAATCTCAGTTGACTCAAGCGATACCCTTAGGAAGAATCCACCTAGACTTCACTTGTTATCTAAGCTTGAACCATATGATTTATTTACTTAGTTTGATCCGTGAGACTCCCTAACGTATATTAAACCCTCTCTCGAGGCGAATAACGTCTAACCCTAGGTTAATTAGTGGAACTCTCTTTAAACATAATAACCCCTAGAATAGCGATGAAATCGGTCTCGTGAACTCCTATATTAGGTTTCACCCTAATCCGGCAAAATCTCGTCACCCTATCTCTAGGCGTGCGATCAACTCCGCTTAATTATGTTAGATCTACTCTTAGGTAGGGTCTATTCCTCCTCCACCTAAGCACATTAGATTTGGATTAAGTTCACCCAATTAAGAACAAACTAAGTTATTATCATATAATTCAAAAATCAAATAACAAGATTCATCATAGGTTTCATCCCCTTCCGGTATCCGAAGGTTTAGTTCATAACAATAAAGGAAAACATCTCAAGAGAAAAGATAACACAAAACATAAGAAATCCCTAAAACCCCCTGAAGGAATTGAAGAGGAGATCCTCCGTCTTGAGTAGAATTCCGGCTTCTTGAGATGGATCAACTGGCTATCTTTGAGTGATTCCCACAAATCTGACCTTTTCGGCTTGGCTTTTCAGCCTAGCTTTTCGCCCTCCTTTCAGCTGGTACCTAGGGTGTATTTATAGGCTTTTGAAACACGTTTCTTTCTCTCTAAGTATCCTTTCCCGAATGGAATTTCTCTTCTCCGCAGCAGAGGCACGGCCATGGCACACGCCCGTGTAAATCGTGGCCAGGCCATGTTCGAAATTGTTGAATGAGGCACGGCCGTGTAAGTCGTGGTAAGGCCGTGTTCAAGTAGGAATAGTGGCACGGCCGTGTGGGTTGAAGTCCAGGCCGTTCTGATTTCGTGGCTTGGCCTAACTTGGTCCGTTTTAAGCCCGTTTCTCGTTCTTTTCATCATCGGGTGCTTTCCTGAGTATAAGACATGAAAAGAAAGGATTAAGAGCACCTTTTTACATAAATTAGGGCTTAAATCATCCAAAAGCATACTAAATGTGGGCTTGGAATATGTTACTTTTACGGTTTATCAAATACCCCCACACTTAAGCTTTTGCTTGTCCTCAAGCAAAATTCTCAACTTACAATTAAAACGAACTTTCTATAATTCATAATAGTCATTGATAGTGTCTCATCCTAATTCATAGATAATTTATACATGGATAATCCAATTCAAAGTGTCCTAAAAATTCAAACAGTATAAGTCATAGATTCTGTAGCACAAAACATAGGTGTTTCCTTTATCTAAATAATTACCTCGATTCGAGATCGACAAGGATTGACATCCTCACAAAAGATTCGCTTAAATCACTCAAAGTGTTTAAGGTTCAAAATTTAGGCACTCAAAAGTCAAACATAAAGAGTTAATCCCATAGGCTTGCATGAAAATCAAATCTCCACCACTGAAATATGAGATGAAACACAAATCAAAAGGTCCTTTTTAGGGTTGTAACGGGGCTAGGGTTAAGGTGTGGAAAAAGGCTGAATTAGAGGGTTAAAATCGAGATTAAATTGACAAATTTCCTAACTAAGAACTAATGACTAATAATAATTACATCAATTGAAAACTAATAATACTAATAATACGAGCTTCTTCTTTGATATTTGGAATCCAAACGTATAAGCTCATTTAATCACAACTAATAATGAATAATGGATATACTTCGTTTTTTTTAAGAACAAATTATAAATACATAACTGAAATAAAAAAAACTAGTTAGGCTATTAATCAAATCAAATCTCGATATAAGGGTAGTCAAAAGGAATGGTGATAACAAAAACAAAGGGGTTCTGGGTTAATGGGTGAGTCAATAAATAGGGTTTTTAGGATTAAAAGGGGTTCACTAGGGGTTAGTTATGGAGGTAGGCTTTTTATGGAATTAGTGGGTTAAAACCTAGGTGCCTTCATCATCTCTGTGTATCAAATCAAAACAATGTGGTCTCGACATGTATGATCGATGCAAGTTCTAAAATAACAAATCAGTGTTGACATACTCATAATCAAGAAAAAGAATGTATGCTCTATAAGGCTCAAAAACTCACAAAAATTATGGGTATTTTGATGTCAACCTCGTAAATTTCAAACTTCAAAGTAATATTTAAACTCAGTTCGACAACCTAGAAAATTTTTAATTTCTTAAAAATAGACTTATCATGCTTGATTCTCTAGTATTTTTCAAATTTAATTATCAATGCACAATTATCAATGACTTAATCTAAAACATATCAATAAAAATCATAAATCATCGAAATTTCATCCTAATTAGTAATATGAGTAAATTACTTAAAAACAAGACTAAATTCGGGGTTTTGTTAGGTATCTTTTAGGTTGTTCACCCCCACACTTAAGATGTACATTGCCTCTCAATGTACAAAGATATATAATTACAATTAATATGTAAAATCAAAAGAGAGGGGAGAGAGTGACACTCCACAAAATGGATGATTTCTAGAGTCAGATGGTCGTTGTGAATGATAAGTTGGAAGGCTCGTTTTTGGATGTGGTGGATGCTCACGAGTTCAAGGCTAGATGAAGAAATTGGGGAACTCGTGGAGGATTAGCCAGATTTATTAAGACAAATTTAAAATAAACTAAATATATAATTAAAGAAAAGAAAAGTAAAGAAAAGGAAACAAAAATGTAAACGAAATAAAACTAAAAGATAAAGGGGCTTGAGAATCCTTATTGGTGTATGGTTTGCGAGGTGGATGTGACTTCTACATTCACGGAGGTGCTGGCGGTGGTGGAAGTGGCGTGATTCCCAAGCAGCCTTTAGCTCCTAAGTCAAAGAAACTAAGATAGAATAAAATAATTTAAGCGGAAGAGAAGTGTAGATAAGGAAACTTAAGCAAAAGAGAAAAATGAAATAAAAACTAGATAGCCTCAAATATCCTTGTTTTGTTGTTCAAATGAAGCTGCCGGCATGAACTCATGTGAATCGGTCTCCTTTGGGGAGATTGGCCTCTTACGCTTCCTTGCCATGGATATGATATTGTTGTGGCTCAAGAGTCTAAGGATTTTTTAGGAAAAAGGAAAAATAAGGGAAAGAATGGAAGAAGGAAAAAAAGAAAGAAGTGGGTTAAGAAGAGAAATGAAAAGGGTATGATGTTTAAATAGAATTTCAGGTCTGGCGGTTCCCCACGCCCGTGGGTTGAGGGTGTGTCGATTCACACGGTCGCCTCGCACAGCCGTGCTCTAGGGCATGTTGGTTCCCCACGCTTGTATCTAGCCTGTGTTTGACAAGTCAGTATATTAGCACAGTTAGATGGCACGGGCGTGTTCAGCCCATGGCTGGCAAGTCAGTAGCCTCACACGGTCATCAAGCACGGTCGTGTCACTTTGTCGGTGCCCATGGGAGCATGGTTGAGCCCGTGATTGCCAGAAATTAGTTCATTCTGACTTGTACCGCCTTGCCATGTTAGTACCAAGATTCTTGAGGTACACACGGCCACGGCCACGGCCGTGTGCAAGGCAGTGTGTCCTGGATTTCTGCACCCCTTGTTAGTTTATAACTACGTATTTAGAAAGATAAGAAGAAAAGAAAAATCAATTCAAAGCAAATGTGAGAATAAATTATGTTAGTGCTCGGGTTGCCTCCCGGGAAGCACTTGTTTATAGTCTTAAGCTAGACTCTCTTCTCGTTTGCATCTTCAGGGTGGTTTGAGGAGTTGGAAGTCCTTCCTCATGTTATTATCTGTATCCTCGTGAAAAAATTTAAGTCGAGATGCGTTTATAGTAAAAGTACCAAAAATAGGATTACTTACCTCGACTGTTTTGTATGGGAAAACACTGGTTACCCTAAAAGGTATTTCTTTGTTTGTGTTAGGGTCCGGAGGAGATATTCGAGGGTCTGCTTCGTCTAACAGTACCTTGTCCCCTATTTTTAAGTGGTTTGTTGTTCCTATAAGCTCTTCTGGGGACTCTTTCAATTTTTCCTTGTGTGGTTCGGGCTCTTCGTCGTGTATCCCTAATTTCTCCTTAAAGTGTGTCTTCCACTCGTCTAGATCATCGATCTGAATTCCTCGACCTTTACGAATTATTTCCTTATTGGGGTTGGGGTCAGGATCGGGTTCAGTTGTATTCTTTGATGGTGTTTCCTGAAAAGAAGGTTTAACCGAATGGTTATTAGGGAAATTTACGTTCTCACCTTGATTACTCAATGTTCTAGCCGAATCGAGAGCCTTGATGGTGACGGTCTCATTACCTACACAAAGTATGAGTTCTCCCAGATCAACATCAATTTTAGTCCCGCAGTTGCTAAAAGGGTCTTCCTAAAATTAGGGAATCAAATTATCCTCATCCATGTCTAAGACAACAAAGTCTCTTCGGGAAAGCGAATCATCAATTTTTACAAAGAACATCTTCGATAATACCTCTAGGAATTCTAACAGTTTTATCAGCTAATTGAATGCTCATCCTAGTTTGTTTTGGTTTCCCTAGACCTAATTATTTAAACAATTTATAAGGCATGACATTTATGCTTGCCTCTAAATCAGCTAACGCATCATCAACAGTTAGTCTACCAATTAAACAAGGAATTGTAAAACTCCCTGGATCTTTTAATTTCTGTGGTAGCTTATTTTGCAAGATTGCTGAGCACTTTGTGTTGAGTTCCACATGCAAATCTTCGTCTAGTTTCCGCTTGTTTGTCAGAAGCTTCTTTAAGAATTTCCTGGAATCAGGCATCTGCGAAAGAGCTTCGAGGAGTGGTAAGTTAATGTGTAATTTCTTTAAAAGTTTGAGAAACTTACCGAACTGTTCCTCTGTGTCGTCTCTTTTCAATGCTTCAGGGTAGGGTATGCGAGGTTGGTATGCTTTGATTATCGGTTTTGGCTTTTCTTGGGTTACCTCAGCTTTACATTTTTCACCCTCGTTTTGTGTTGGACTGGGTTTGTCTACTTCTTCGCTTTCTTGAGCTGTTATGGCTTGGATTTGCTCCTTTGGATTGATTTCAGTATTACTCGGTAGACGCCCTTGTGGTCGTTCGGATAATAGCTTTGCAATTTCTCCGACTGACTGGGAAATTTCCCCGATTGCCCTTGTAAGTCCTCCAACTTGGTTCTCGATCTTTTTGATCGATGTTTGTTGGGTGTTGAGTGTTACCTCGTTCTTTTGGAGACGGGCTTCTGTGGATGCTATGAATTTGTTCAACGTCTCTTCAAGACTCGGCTTCTTTTCTTGTGGATAAGGTTGATTTTGGAAATTTTGAGGAGGTTGTTGTCTTTGATTTCCTTGATTTCCTTGTCCTTCCCACGAAAAATTTGGGTGGTTCCTCCAACCTGGATTATAATTATTACTATATGGGTTATTATTAGATCTGAAATTGTTACCTATATAGTTCATCTGTTCGTTCTCTGTGCCTGGTTGGTAGGGTGGGTACTCAGAATTTGCCACAGTTCCACTTGCGTCGCACTGCATTACTGGACTTACCTGCAAAGAACACAAACTATCAATCTTCTTATTCATCAACTCTACCTGATTTGATAGCATGGTTACTACGTCGAGGTTGTAAACTCCATTTTGTTTTTTTGGCCTTGTTCTTGTAACTTGCCATCGATAGTTGTTCAAATGACATCTCTTCAATAAACTCGTAGGTCGCCTCGGGAGTTTTATTATTCAGGGGTTCCACCGGTGGTTGAATCAATTAATTGCCTCGTTGAAGGATTCACACTGTTGTAAAAAGTTTGGACTTGGAGCCACAATGGTAATCCATGGTGTGGGCATCTCCTCAAGAGATCTTTGTATCTCTCCCATGCGTCGTATAATGTCTCTAAATCCATCTGCACAAAAGAAGATATATCATTACGTAACTTGGCCGTTTTAGCCAGGTGGAAAATATTTTAATAGAAATTTTTCTGGTCATTTGTTCCCATGTAGTGATTGACCCTCGTGGTAACGAGTTTAACCACTGTTTAGCTTTATTTCTTAGTGAAAAGGGAAATAAACGAAGACGTATGGCATCATCAGAAATGCCATTTATTTTGAAGGTATCGCAGAATTCTAAAAAGTTAGCTATATGAGTGTTTGGGTCTTCGTCCCGCAAACCATCAAATTGAACAAATCGTTGAATCATTTGAATAGTGTTAGGCTTTAATTCAAAATTATTAGCGACTATAGCGAGCCTAACAATACTCGATTACCTTTGTTAAATAAGGTTTAGCATAATCATACATAGTACGAGGAGCATTCTGATCCGCCACATAGTTTTGTGGTGGTGGATTATTTTCATCCATCCTTTCAGTAGGATTGGATCGGTCTTCTCGCTCTCCTTGGTAATTTAGGGCTCGCCTAATTTCTTTTCGATTTCTTCGAGCGGTAGCTTCAATGTCACTGTCGTATTCTAAAGGTCCTCTCGGGTTCCTTCTAGTCATAAACTAGAGGTACCTACTAGGAAAAGAAAGAAATAAAATTTAGCAAAATTTAAAATTAAAACTAAAAATAAAAATAATTTGCAAAAAATAAAAATAATGGCTAAAGTAATAAAAATAGAGTTTTCTTAATATTTTAGTTCCCCGGCAACAACGCCAAAAACTTGATCGCTGTAAATCAGAGTTTTAAAATTTATAAAAGACTGATCGAACCTGGGAACCAACTCTGACAACGATTAAAGGCAACTGCACCTATCGAACAATAGTATAGTTTAGGCAAGACCGGATTATCGAACCCAAAGGAACTAAAAGTACCAATACTCATCGTCTTTTTATTATTTAGCCTTAATATAAAGTGATGGTTGTTAAACTAAAACTAATCTACTTACTAAGCTAAGACGCAAAGACAAAAAGAATGAATTCGGGAAATAACTTTTGGAAAAACTCAATTGACTCAAGCGATACCCTTAGGAAGAATCCACCTAGACTTCACTTGTTATCTAAGCTTGAACCATATGCTTTATTTACTTAGTTTGATCCGTGAGACTCCCTAACGTATATTAAACCCTCTCTCGAGGCGAATAACGTCTAACCCTAGGTTAATTAGTGGAACTCTCGTTAAACTTATAATAACCCCTAGAATAGCGATAAATCGATCATGGACTTCCATATTAGGTTTCACCCTAATCCGGAAAAATCTCGTCACCCTATCTCTAGGCGTGCGATCAACTCCGCTTAATTATGTTGGATCTACTCTTAGGCAGGGCCTATTCCTCCTCCACCTAAGCACATTAGATTTGGATTAAGTTTACACAATTAAGAACAAACTAAGTTATTATCATAAAATTCAAAAATCAAATAAATAGATTCATCATAGGTTTTATCCCTTTCGGGTATCCGAAGGTTTAGTTCATAACAATAAAGGAAAACATCTCAAGAGAAAAGATAACACAGAACATAAGAAATCCCTAAAACTCCCTAAAGGAATTGAAGAGGAGATCCTCCGTCTTGAGTAGAATTTCGGCTTCTTGAGATGGATCAACTGGCTATCTTCGAGTGATTCCCACAAATCGACCTTTTAAACGGCTTTTTAGCCTAGCTTTACGCCCCCTTTCACCGGGTACCTAGGGTGTATTTATAGGCTTTTGAAACACGTTTCTTTCTCCTAAGTATCCTTTCCGAATGGAATTTCTCTTCTCCACTACAGGAGGCACGGCCATGGCACACGCCGTGTAAATCGTGGCCGGCCGTGTTCAAATCGTTGAATGAGGCACGTGTAAGTCGTGGTAAGGCCGTGTTCTAGTAGGAATGGTGGCACCCAGCCGTGTGCTTGAAGTCCGTGCCGTGTTGATTTCGTGGGTTGGCCCAACTTGGTCCGTTTAAGCCCGTTTCTCATTCTTTTTCGTCATTGGGTGCTTTCACGAGTATAAGCCATGAAAAGAAAGGATTAAGAGCACCTTTTTACACAAATTAGGGCTTAAATCATCCAAAAGCATACTAAATGTGGGCTTGGAATATGTTACTTTTACGGTTTATCAACCATTCTTAGGGTTTTCATTTGGCCAAGCTCTCTAATTCAATTATCAAAAAAGTGAAATTCAAATCTAGATAGGGGAAAAACAAAACTTATTGATTAATCGACTCGATTCACCGTTTTAACATCCGAGGTAAGTTCGTATGTTATAAATTCATTTCAAATGTATTGTATATGCTTCGATATAGCATGAATTGTGTTTATGTGATTACATATGGGTTCGAAAATGATTCGATAAAGATTCGACAGTTCAAATCCCGATTGAACCTTAGGAGTAGTTTAGGATGCTAGTGACATGTCATTAGGTATACTTGAGTTGGCTTCGGGCCATGATTTAGCACTATGTGTGCGAGATAAACTGATTTGGCTACGTGCCATGCATATCAGCTGATTTGGCTTAGGGCCATGATATTATAATTTCGGATAAGTTACCTTGATTTTGCTACGGGCCATGGTATAGGTACTTGTCGAGTGAGACCTTGAGTATCCGACTTCTATTTCGAATGGTTCAACGGGTAAATGAAGGATATGATTGAGTTTGAGATTAACACGAGATGGTAAAGGTACGTACGTGTAATAGCCCGATTTAGGGCCTAAACGGAATAGTGGTTTTGAAAACCACAAATTCGAAGTAGAAAATTTTATTGCGATTAAGTTTTAAAGTTTATAGTGTGATAGAATGATTGTGTGAAATTTTCGTTAAGAAATTTTATCGATTGGGTGTCCAATTTGATAATTAGGACTAAATTGCAATATGTGAAAAATGTGAGTTCTAGAAGCTAAGGTACTTATTTGAGAGGGAGACCATAGAGAAATACGGGAAATGTATCCAGTGGTAGAGGTATAACTAGGGACTCAACTGTGAGATCCATAGCCAGAGCACCTGCTAGAGCCTACGCTATTCGCGTTCGCGAAGAAGCATCGTCCCCAGATGTTATTACCGGTACATTCTCTCTTTATGAAACTAATGTGATTGCTTTAATTGACCCTGGAGCGACACACTCGTATATATGTATGAATTTGGTGTTTAATAAGAGTTTTCCTGTCGAGTCTACTGAGTTTGTGGTTAAAGTATCGAACCCCTTAGGCAAATATGTTTTAGTTGATACAGTTTGCAAGAATTGCCCTTTAATGACTCGGGGTTACTGTTTTCTGGCTGACTTGATGCTTTTACCATTTGATGAGTTCGATGTGATTCTGGGAATGGATTGGTTAACTTTACATGATGCTGTTGTGAACTGTAGACGAAAGATTATCGAATTGAAATGTCAGAACGGTGAAATTCTTCGGATTGAGTCTGATGAATCGAATGAATTGCCTATTGTGATTTCATCTATGTCAGCTCAGAGTTGTATGAGAAAAGGTTGTGAATCTTATCTTGCTTATATTTTGGATACAAAAGTGTCTGAATCAAAGATTGAATCTGTACCTATTGTTTGTGAGTTTTCGGATGTATTTCCAGAAGAATTACTGGGTTTTCCACCAATCAGAGAGGTTGAATTTGGTATTGAATTAGTACTGGGAACTTCACCGATATCTATAGCTCCGTATAGAATGGCTCTGACAGAGTTGAAAGAGTTGAAAGCTCAGTTTCAAGAGTTAACAGATAGAGGTTTTGCACGACCGAGTTTTTCGCCCTGGGGTGCGCCTGTATTGTTCGTAAAGAAGAAAGATGGATCAATGAGAATGTGTATTGACTATCGTCAGCTCAACAAAGTTACAATAAAGATTAAGTATCTGTTGCCGAGAATAGACGATTTGTTTGATCAGTTGAAAGGTGTAACAATGTTTTCAAAGATTGACTTGAGATCGGGATATTATCAGTTGCGAGTTAAAGACTGAGACGTGCCAAAAACAGCATTCAGAATAAGGTATGGACATTATGAATTCCTTGTTATGCCTTTCGGACTAACTAATGCTCCTGCCATTTTTATGGATTTGATGAATCAAATTTTTAGACCGTATTTAGACAGATTTGTTGTTGTATTCATTGATGACATTCTGATCTATTCACGAGATGAGTCTGAGCATGCCGAGCATTTGAGGATTGTGCTGCAAACTTTGAGAGATAAACAACTGTATGCTAAATTAAGCAAATGTGAGTTTTGGCTCTGGGAAGTTGGATTTTTAGGGCATATAGTTTCAGCGGATGGCATTCGAGTTGGTCCGAGCAAGATATCTGCAGTTATTAACTGGAAACCACCTAGAAATGTATCTGAGGTCAGAAGTTTTTTGGGATTGGCCGGTTACTATCGGCGCTTCGTTAAAGGATTTTCGATGATTGCTACATCGATGACACGACTGCTTCAGAAAGATGTGAAATTCGAATGGTCAGAAAAATGTCAACACAGTTTTGAACAGTTGAAAGCATTGTTAATTGAGGCACCAGTGTTGGTTCAACCTGAGTCGGGTAAAGAATTTGTGATTTACAGCGACGCGTCACTGAACGGTTTGGGTTGCGTATTGATCCAAGAGGGAAAATTTGTAGCTTATGTGTAACGCCCCGAATTTGGGCCTAGAAGTATTGGGCCTTGAGTATGGGTCCGTAAGGAGGCTACAAATAGGTATTTAATTGTGCAAGTATATAACACAATTAAATGTCGGCTCAAGTGGTTAAGGGTCCTGAAAAGTGTTGGAAAAGTCCTGGGTTCAAACCTGGGCTCTAGCAAAAAATTTGGTTTTAAGTGAATAAAACCCTGGATGCTTAGATGTAGGCCTTTTAAATTATTTTGATATAAAAATGATACTAGGAAGCATGTGGCCTAGTGGTTGTGGCGTCATTAAGGGTGTAAGGGAGCTTGGGTTCAAATCTTGGCTTTTGTAGAATTTCTTTAATTTTTGGCTCTTATAAGAATCTGGACACTGGCACATAGGTTTTATAAATATTTGCGCATGTTTTAAGTCAGAAAAGGAGCTTGTGTTGTGGTGGCATGTAGTGTCTGGAGCATAGGAGAGGGCAAGGGTTCAAATCCTATTGCAAGAAAAAAGGGATATTTATTTTGCAGTTGGGACGGTTTTGGAGGATTGATGGAGGGATCCCACATCGAGAAGCTAGCATGAGAGTAGGCGAGAAGCTGGCTTTAAATAGAGCGATCTATGAGGAGAGTAAGCATACCTTGGTTGGCGTTTGGGCATAGGAGTGTTCGGAGCGCGGATTAACTCCAGATTCCTATCAGGTGTGTATTTCGCACTACTCTAGCTGTAGAGCGACAAATGCCGAAATGCCGGTCACACGACGATGGTAGCCACACGAGCGTGCAAGCGCACGTGTGGGAGCTTCGACGCGATAGTTGAGGCCCCCATCAGTGTTCTCATGGGTTTAGGCTGCCTTGGGCCCAATGGGCCCATGGGCCCATATGAATAAATTGTATGATTGTGTAGTAGATATTGGACTGGTCTAAGTGAATCTCATATCTGTGGCTAGAATTGGGCTAAATGGGCCACACGAGTGTGTTGGCCCATTTGGGCTGAGAATGGGCCCTAGGCCTATTCGCATCGTTATCTCTGTTTAGAATACCTTGGTTTACAAAATTACTGAAATACCATTGATTTACAAAATTACTGAAATACCCTTGGTTTACAAAATTACTGAAACACCCTCGACTTGTAAAATTACCGAAGTACCCCCAATTTGTAAAAATTACCAAAAATACCCTCGGTTTGCGAAATTACCAAAGTACCCCTAATTTTCAAAATTACCAAAATAACCTCAGTTTGGAAAATTATCGAAATACCCTCGATTTGCAAAATTACCAAAATACCCCCGATTTACAAAATTACCAAAATACCTTTAGTTTGCGAAATTACCAAAGTACCCCTGATTTGCAAAATTACCGAAACACCCCAATTTGTAAAATTATCGAAATACCCCCAATTTATGAAATTACCGAAATACCCTCAATTTGCAAAATTGCCGAAATACCCTTGATTTGTAAAATTATCGAAATACCCTGATTTGTGAAATACCCTTGTAGGGTAGAATTACTGAAATACCCCTGTAGGGTAGAATTACTGAAATACCTCTGTAGGGTAGGATTACCGTAATACCCTTGTAAGGGTAAAATGACCATTTTGCCCCTCGAGGGTAATTGACTCACTTGAGGTACGATTGGACTAATTTGACTGGTAATTGGTATTTGTATTTGTGTATGTATGATTGTTTATGGGCATAACATTTCGCATACATGACATAACTTGCATGGGGTTGGGACTTTGATACGGAGGAAGTTACGATAGGGTCGCACGGGTCGCATGACGCATCGTGGATCCAAATTGATATGTTAAGGTCGCACGGGTCGCATGATGACTGTGGACCGACGGACGGCTTAAAGCCGCGTAATCTGATTATGGCTCTGTGCCAACCTAAACATGGCTCTGTGCCATCTTAATTATGGCTTTGTGCCAATCGTATTTACCCGTGGCTATGTGCCTAACATATATATTGACGACTCTGTGTCGATCATATTTACCCAAGGCTGTGTGTCGATTATATTACCGTCGCTGATGGCTATGTGCCAAACATAATATAATTACTGATGGCTTTGTGCCAATTATAATACTGCTACTGAAGGCTTAGAGCCGTATATATATACTAGCAGCTTTGCTGCGATTTTGGTTAGTGCCGCAACCGGTGCTAACATTGGGAGTGTAGGGATGGTGTGGGTGATTTATTCCCGCGGTAGTGCAGAGGGTTGGACGGAGGCAAGTGCGAGGTTGGATGGGATGGGTTAGCATGCATCACACATTATGCATATGGAATTGATTACGATATGGGCTAGGCCCAATCACATTCTTGATATGGAGAATGGGCTAGGCCCAATTGATTCGATAAGAGTGAGACCCAAGTGAAATTGTCTTGGGCTTAGACCCACACAGCATCGCTCACATCTTGTAATTGGGCTCCTACCCGGGCGATTATGATTTACATGCGTTTTACTAACTGTTTTAGTTAGGAGGGGATTACACACTGAGTTTTCGCAAACTCACCCCGTTTTTAACTGTGCAGGTAATCCCCATCTTTAGGAGGATTGGTGCTACGAGGGACTCGGAGATGGCCACACGACTACCTTTGGATTTCATTTATGCTTTAGATTCTATTTTGGGTTTTAATTTTTGTAATAAGGCCTCTTTAAGTTTCTGGATTTTAACTTTGGGTTTTATTTATGTTTGAATTATATTCGTTAGAAGTAAATCACGATTTTCCAAAATGTTAACTGTTTTTAAACAACACTACATTTTCGCAACATTTTCGAAATGGTTTCGCGACTTAATCTTTTTCGTAAATCAATTTCTTTCAAAATTTGCTTCCACAACTAAAAAGATATTTTGGGAATAAAATTAATAATTTTTCAATGTACCACGTTTTAAAATATACTAACGTAACTGAGAGTTTACTTAAGCTTTTAAACAAGAAGGGTTTTTAATGAAAACAAGGTTTTCAAAAAACACTTCAATGTGACACACCAGATTCGGGCCTAACTTCTAGGCCAGGTTTGGGGTGTTACATTATGCCTCCAGACAGTTGAAACCGCATGAAAAGAACTATCCGACGCATGATTTAGAGTTGGCTGCTATAGTTTTTGCATTGAATATCTGGCGTCATTATTTGTACAGTAAAAAATGCCACATCTTTACTGATCATAAATTTTAAAGTATATTATGACTCAGAAAGATTTGAATTTGCAACAACGGAGATAGCTCGAGCTGCTAAAAGATTATGAATTGGTGATTGATTATCATCCGGGGAAAGCAATTGTGGTTACGGATGCTTTGAGTAGAAAGTCTTTATTTGTATTACGATCAATGAATACCCAGTTGATGATTTGTGATGATGGGTCTATTTTAGCTGAACTAAAAGCTAAACTAGTATTTCTTCAATAAATCTGTGAAGCTCAGAAAAATGACCGTGAATTGCAAGTTAAACGGACTCAATGTGAGACTATCCCTAACTCAGAGTTTCAGATTGGAACCGATGATTATTTAAGGTTCCGAAATAGAATTTTCATACCGAGAAATTCAAAACTCATTCAGAAGATCTTGCACGAAGCGCACAATAGCTGTTTATCTGTTCCTCCGCGGAGTACCAAAATGTACAACGATTTGAAACAATTTTATTGGTGCCAAGGCATGAAATGAGATATCTCAGAATTTGTTTCTAAATGTTTGATTTGTCAGCAAGTCAAAGCTGAATATCAAGTACCACCGGGTTTACTGCAGCCTGTGATGATTCCCGAGTGGAAATGGGATAGAGTCACAATGGATTTTGTGTCAGATTACCCCTAACTTTGAAAATTAAAGATGCTATCTGGGTTGTCAATGATCGACTAATGAAATATTCTCATTTCATACCGGTACGTACAGATTACTCACTTGATAGATTAGTTGAATTGTACATTGCTGAGATCGTTAGATTGCACGGGGTGCCAGTTTCGATTATTTCAGATAGAGATCCGAGGTTTACGTCGCGGTTTTGGAAGAAATTACAAGAAGCTCTGGGTACAAAGTTGAATTTCAATACAGCTTTCCATCCGCAAACCGACGAAAAGTCTGAGAAAGTAATTCAGATTCTCGAAGATATGCTCCGATGTTGTGTTTTGGAATTCGAAGGTAATTGGGAGAAATACTTACCATTGGTTGAGTTCGCGTATAACAAAAGCTTTCAATCAAGTATAAAGATGGCACCGTACGAAGCCTTATATGATCGTAAATGCCGAATCCATTGTATTGGACTGAACTTAGCGAAAGACGGATTCATGGGGTTGATTTGATTAAAGAAACCGAAGAGAAAGTGAGAATAATTCGTGACTATTTAAAAGCAGCTTCAGATTGTCAAAAATCGTACGCGGATTTGAAACGAAAAGATATTGAATTTCAAATCGGTGACAAAGTGTTTTTGAAAGTGTCTCCGTGGAAGAAAATTATTAGATTTGGTCGGAAAGGCAAGTTGAGTCCGCGTGTCATCGGGCCATATAAGATCATCGAAAGAATAGGGCCAGTGGCATATCGACTAGTGTTACCTATTGAATTAGAAAAGATCCACAACGTGTTTCATGTATCGATTTTGCGCTGATATGGATCTGACCCATCCCATATGATTTCTCCGGTAGATGTTGAGATACAGAATGATCTGATGTATAGCAAAGAACCGATCAGAATTTTAGCTCGAGAAATCAAAGAATTAAGAAATAAATGCATAAAATTAGTGAAGGTTCTTTGGCATAAACACGGGATCAAGGAAGCTACGTGGGAACCCAAGAAAGCTATGAGAAAACAGTACCCTAACCTATTCACTGGTAAGATTTTCGGGGATGAAAACCCCTAAGGGGGGAGAGTTGTAACAGCCTGTTTTTAGTCAAATTGGAACAGTGGTTTTGGAACCACAAATCTGAGATCAAAATATTTATTTTATTATTATTTTAATGTTTACAGCATGATTGAGTGATTGTGTGAAAATTTCGTTAAGAAATTTTATCGTTTGAATGGTCACTTTGATAAAAAGGACTAAATCGCGTAAAGTGCAAAAGTAGTGTTCAAATATCTAAAGGTGTCTAATAGCTATGGAACATTAAAGTGGAGGTCCTTATGTTGTAATTAGACCATTAATAACATGAGTGGACAATCTTGGACATTATTTAGGTGTTATTAATAGTTTATAATTAAGGTTAAAAAAGTAAATTAGTAATTAAAGGTTAATATTAGTAAAACAAAAACATTTCTCCATCTTCATTCATCTTCCATTACCAAAATTGAAGATGAAAATACACCATTCTTAGGGTTTTCATTTGGCCAAGGTCTCTAGTTCAATTATCAAGAAAAGTAGAATTCCGATCTAGATCGGGGAAAAACGAAAGTTATTGATTAATCGACTCGATTCGCCATTTTAACATCCGAGGTAAGTTCGTATGTTATAAATTCATTTCAAATGTATTGTATATGCTTCGATATAGCATGAATTGTGTTTATGTGATTACATATGGGTTCGAAAATGATTCGATAAAGATTCAACAGTTCAAATCCCGATTGAACCTTAGGAATAGTTTAGGATGCTAGTGACATGTCATTAGGTATACTTGAGTTGGCTTTGGGCCATGATTTAGCACTATGTGTGCGAGATAAACTGATTTGGCTACGGGCCATACATATCGGCTGATTTGGCTTCGGGCCATGATATCAGAATTTCGAATAAGTTACCTTGATTTTGCTACGGGCCATGCTATAGGTACTTGTCGAGTGAGACATTGAGTATCCGACTTCTATTTCGAATGGTTCAATGGGTAAATGAAGGATATGATTGAGTATGAGATTAGTACGAGATGGTACAGGTACGTATAGAAATTAATTGAATATTGAAAACTATGATATTGATAAGTTTCTTGGTAAGTATATGAATAATCATTTGATAGCTTGAAATTTAATAGAATTGTTGTTCATTGTTTTCCATTATATGAATGTTTAATGAATGATGTTAGTTGCTCATTGTTAACATACGAGCTTACTAAGCTATATAGCTTACTTTGTTGCTTTTCCATGATTTATAGTGATTACAAAGCTAGCTCCGATTCGGGGATCGTCGGAGACTTCACCACACTATCCAATGACTCTTTGGTACTTTTGAAACTATGTTTTAAGTATATGGCATGTATAGGAGTTTGAGTCATATTGATTACGTTTTGGTAATGATGTTGGCCAAAAGAATTGGCATTATAAATGTATATGTTTTGAGTTGTAAAAATGGCCATGAGAGTTGGCTTAATTTGGTGAATTTTGGTTATGTGCATATATGTGAATATATGGTTGATATTAAATGTAACACCCCTAACCCGTATCCATCGCCGGAATAGGGTTAAGAGGCATTACTGGACGAACGGAGAATTTTACGGACATTTCATAATATAACTCAACCAATGCAATCAAAGTGTCCCTTAAATAGGTCAACTAGACCTTGAGCAGGCTTTAGAATAGGGCCGGGACTAAACCGAACACATACAGAAATTCTCGAAAATTTAAAAATTTCTCTAAGTTACAGAGGTCACACGCCCGTGTGGGCAGGCCGTGTGCCTCCCACGGTCTTCAGGCATGCCCGTGTGTCTAAGCCGTGTCAAAGTAGGGCATACATACTGACTTGTCCACATGGCATGGACACGCCCGTGTGCCTCACCCGTGGTCGATCCTAACTTGTTTTGAATTTCAACCCCGAGGGACACGGTCGAGCCACACACCCGTGTGCTCAACCGTGTGGGCAAATATAGGCCATTTTCAAGGCCAAATTGCCACCCACACAAGGGTTATCCCTACAAGTAACAAACCAATACATTTCATACCAAAATAACCAACTTTTCTAAGCATTCAAAGGCATCTCAAGCATACCATTTCAAACCATAATTAACTCAACTTAATCCAAGGCATTCCAAACATGTTTCATTCTCAAACTTACCATTTCATATAAGCATCATTCCATCAATAAACTTACCATTCATAAAGCCATTTCATTGCCATCAAGCCTTACCAAAACATGCATCATATACCATAATCATTCATGCATATTACCAACATTTATTTAGCCACATCACATGGCTACATATATACATGTCTCAAACATACTCCAAAACATCTAGCCTATACATGCCATAATTAGCTATTTACACATTCAAAAGTACCAAAGTTGAGTTTGATAGTGTGGTGATGATCCTCGACGGTCCCCGAGCCTCTCGTAGCTTTAACGATCTATAAAGCAGAATAAACACACATAAAGTAAGCTTTCAAAAGCTTAGTAAGCCATATACAAATAAACTTAGCATAAAATGCACATAACCATATTGATACAATAACATTAATGTTTCTCAATACAAATTCATCACATATTCTTTGGCTCATTTGCTTAGCCATAGCTTGCCACATTCTTCAACTCAAATATCACATATACACATAGCTCATTCAAGAATATATTCACATATTATCTCATCATTTCATTACACATATTCACCTTAGTAAGTTCATATAGACACTTACCTTTCATTCACCCATAGTGTACTTTTCAAACGTACCTGAAACGGATATACAACTCACATAATTGTTCATTTCTCGAACTTGCCCGTTGAACCTTTTAGAATTTAATAGGATACTTAGAGTGCTCGGAATAGTCGTACAATGCCAACGTCCCAGACGTGGTCTTACATGTAACCAGATATCAATGCCGCTGTCCCAGACAGGGTCTTACACGAATCAATACGATGCCAATGTCCCAGACGTGGTCTTACACGTAAATCTCATATCGATGCCAACATCCCAGACGTGGTCTTACACGAAATCTCAAATCAATGCCAACGTCCCAGACGTGGTCTTACATGATATCACATTTCGGACACCTATGTTATGACATATGTAATCCTATCTATTCCTAGGTTCATACGAGACTTTTCGGACTTTAACAACTTGTCAACTTATTCGTAAACTCGGATTTCACATACATTCCATCTCAATGGATATTTATAGCAATTCAAATTTCATATATACACAAATAGTTCAATTCATATACATTTATTTGTATATTGACTTACCTCGGATTCGGATATTTGATCGGATTCGGTTATTCGACAACTTTTGACTTTCCACGGTCTAAGTCTGTTTTCTTCATTTCTTGATCTATACATAGTCAAGTTTAATCCATTTATTCATCAATTCATTCAATTTAATCCAAAGACACATATTTAGGGCAATTTACAAATTAGCCCTCCCATTTTCACATTTTGACAATTTAGTCCTTATTCACAAAATCACAAAATACACCAAATTTGCTTATACCCATGCTTAGCTGAATGCTCATATATCTCAAAAAATTCCATACATTTCATTTATTTCACAATTTAGTCCCTCAAAATATTATTTTCTCAATTACATCCAAAATACTCAAATTCATCAAAAACTCAAGAACAAACTATGTTAATCAAACACATATGTTTCATAATTCATCAACAATCATCACAAAACTCATATGTTCATCAATGGAACATTTCAAAACTTTCATCAATTCACAAAATTGAAGCATGGGTTTTGAAGTATACAAAGCAGCGGTTACAAAAACGTAGAAATTATCAAAAACCAAAGCCAAAACATACCTTAATTTAGCTTGATTGTAGCTGAAACTTAGCTTAGGTTTTCTTCCTTCTTTTGTTTCTAAATTTTGATCAAAGATGATAAGTAAATGGCCATTTTTCATGTTTTGTTTTTGTTATAAACATATTATTAATCTATTTACCTTATTAACCTTTCAATTAATATTAAAAACAAATATACATTAAGGGCATACTTGTCCTTTGTCATCCACTAACTTCATTAATGGGCTAATTGCCTCATAAGGCCCCCACATTTAAAAGCCACATCAAATTAGCCATTAATCAAATAGAAAGCCACTTTTACGAATTACGCGATTTAGTCCTTTGCTCAAATTAAGCACACAAACAAACAAATTTTCATACGAGACTTTCACACATGCTTAATCACATATCAAAGACACAAAAAATAATATTAAAATATTATTCTAACTCGAATTTTTGGTCCCGAAACCACTGTTCCGACTAGGGTATAAACCGGACTGTTACAATTCTCCCCCCTTAGGGATTATCGTCCCCGAAAATCTTACCGTTAAACAGATTCGAATATTGCTGTCTCATTAAATCTTCAGGCTCCCACGTAGCCTTTTCCACTCCGTGTCGATGCCACAACACTTTCACTAACAAAATTTTCTTGTTTCTCAACTCTTTTACTTCACGAGCTAAGATACAGATTGGTTCTTCCTCATATGTCATATCAGATCGGATTTCAATCTCAGACGGAGTAATCACATGTGACGGATTAGATCTGTATCGTCTAAGCATCGATACGTGGAATACATTATGAATCTTTTCTAGCTCAGGTGGTAACCACAATCTATACGCAACTGGTCCAACACGCTCAATAATTTCATACGGTCTGATGAAGCTCGGACTCAACTTGCCCTTATGTCTTAATCGGAGTACTTTCTTCCACGGAGACACTTTCAAAAACACTTTGTCACCGATCTCAAATTCAATATCTTTTCGTTTCAAGTCCGCATAGGACTTCTGACGATCAGATGCTGCTTTCAGACTATCACGGATTACTCTAACTTTCTGTTCAGTGTCTTTTATCAAATCGACCCCGTGTATTTTACTTTCACTAAGCTCAGTACAATACAGAGGTGTTCAACATTTGCGTCCATATAGAGCTTTATAAGGTGCCATTTTGATGCTCGACTGAAAATTATTATTATACGCAAATTCAATCAAAGGCAAATATTTTTCCCACGTACCATTAAACTTAAGAATGCAACATCTCAACATATCCTCGAGAATCTGAATAATCCACTCAGACTGGCCATTCGTTTGCGGATGAAAAGCGGTACTGAAATGTAATTTCGTACCTAAAGCTTCTTATAGTTTCTTCCAGAACCGTGATGTAAACCTCGGATCTCTGTCAGACACGATAGACAATGGCACTCCATGCAATTTCACAATATCAAAAATGTAAAGTTCAGCTAACTTATCAAGTGAGAAATCAAATCGTATCGAAATAAAATGGGCAGATTTCGTCAATCGATCAACTAAGACCCAAATTGCATCTTTATTACTTGGAGTCAATGGAAATTCGGAAACAAAGTCCATTGTCACTCTATCCCATTTCCGTTCAGGAATTAGAATCGGTTGTAACAAACCAGATGGAACCTGATGTTCAGCTTTAACTTGCTGACAGACTAAACATTTCAATACAAAGTCAGAGATATCTCTTTTCATACCAGACCACCAATAGTGTTGCTTCAGATCATGGTACATATTTGTAGTTCCCAAATGAACAGATAAATGACTGTTATGTGGTTCATTCAAAATCAACTGAATTAACTCAGGGTTTCTCGGAACACAAATTCGATCTCAAAATCTCAAGCAATCGTCATCATCCACTCAAAATTCAGAATCAGAGTTTAAATCACACTGAGCCCGTTTCGCTAGCATTTCATTATCAACTTTCTGAGCATCATATATTTGTTGTAAAAACAACGGCCTCATTTTCAATTCAGCTAACACTAAACCATCATCAGACAGATCTAATTGAGCATTCATTTTACGTAATGCAAACAATGATTTCTGACTCAGTGCATCAGCAACAACATTTGCTTTACCCGGATGATAATCTATCACGAGCTCATAGTCTTTCAATAGCTCTAACTTTCTTCTCTGTCACAGATTCAAGTCTTTCTGAGTCATCAAATACTTCAAACTTTTATGATCTGAAAACACGTGACATTTCTCACCAAAGAGGTAGTGACGCCATATCTTTAATGCGAATACAATCGCAGCTAATTCAAGATCGTGTGTCGGATAATTCTTTTCATGTGGCTTTAATTGTCTCGAGGCATAAGCTATAACTTTGCCTTCCTGCATCAAAACACATCCCAGACCATTTAACGAAGCATCATTGTAAATCATGAATTCTTTACCCGATTCTCGTTGTACCAAAACGGAGCTTGATTAATGAGTTTTCAACTGATCAAAGCTTTTCTGACATTTATCGGACCATTCAAATCTCACATCTTTCTGAAGAAATTTAGTCAACAGAATAGCTATCATCAAAAAGCCTTTTACGAACTTTTGATAATAACTAGCAAGTCCCAGAAAACTGCAAACTTCAGACACATTTTTCGGAGGTTTCCATTCTAGAATAGCAGATATCTTGTTTGGATCAACTCGTATTCCAGAGGCCGATACAATATGTCCCAGAAAACTGACTTCACGCAACCAGAATTAGCATTTGCTGAATTTCGCATACAATTGCTTATCTCGTAAAGTTTGCAACACAATTTTTAGATGCTCGACATGCTCGTTTTCATCATGTGAATAATTCAAAATGTCGTCAATGAAAACAACAATAAACTGATCTAAATACGGTCTGAAAATTCTATTCATCAGATCCATAAAAATAGCAGGAGCATTGGTTAGTCCGAATGGCATAACTAAAAACTCATAATGCCCGTACCTTGTTTTGAAAGTAGTCTTCGAAATATCTGAATCTTTTACTCTCAACTGGTAGTATCCCAATCTCAGATCTATCTTTGAAAACACTGTGGCTCCTTTAAGCTGATCGAACAAATCATCAATTCTGGGTAGAGGATATTTGTTCTTTATAGTCACTTTATTCAATTGACGATAATCTATACACATTCTCATCGTGCCATCTTTCTTTTTCACAAAAAAAACAAGATCACCCCAAGGTGAGAAACTCGGTCTTGCAAACCCTCTGTCAGTCAACTCTTGTAGCTGTGACTTTAACTCTTTCAACTCTGTTGGTTCCATTCTATACGGAGCTATCGAAATAGGAGTTGTACCAGGCAATAGATCAATACTAAATTTGACTTCACATATCAGAGGCAATCCCGGTAGTTCTTCAGGAAACACATCAGAGAATTCACAGACAACTGGCACTGATTCAACTTTCTTTTCAGATACTTTCGAGTCAATTACATAAGCAAAATAAGCTTCATAACCCTTTCTCAAACAATTCTGAGCTTTCAATACAGATATCACAACAGGTAATCCAGTCAAATCATTAGACTCAACCCTAACTATTTCATCATTCTGACATCTCAAATCAATGGTCTTTCTTTTGCAGTTCACAACAGCATCATGCAATGTCAACCAGTCCATACCCAAAATTATGTGAAACTCGTCAAAAGGTAATAGCATCAGATCAGCAGGAAAACAGATATCTCGAAACATCAACGGACAGTTCTTGCATACTTTATCAACTAAGACACTTTTACCTAAGGGGTTCGATACTTTTATAACAAACTCAGTAGACTCTACAGGCAAAGTCTTATTGGATACTAAGTTCATGCATATATACGAATGTGTAGAACCAGGGTCTATCAATGCAATCACAGAAGTATCATAAAGAGTAAATGTACCCGTAATAACATTAGGAGATGAAGCTTCCTCATGGGCTCGAATGGCATACGCTCTAGCAGGCGCTCTAGCTTCAGATCTCGCAACAGTGTCTCTCGTAGTCCTCTGACTACCACTGACATTTCTTGTATTTCGAGTAGATCTACCTCTCGCTGAAACATTATCGGATCTTAGATTCTGAATAGTCTTTGGTTCAACAGACTCTGGGCAATCACGAATAAAATGATCTAACGATCCACATTTGAAGCAAGCTCGGTCATTTAACCTACAACTTCCCGGATGTCTTTTACCACAATGCTTACATTCAGGTCTCTCGGATCGAACATTTCCAACACTTGCCATTGAAGTTGCTAGAGCTCTTAAGTTTGACTGCGATCTAGCTCGATCTCTACTCAATTGTCCCATATTAGCCTTTGATCGACTATGCTCATCTCTGAATTTTTTCGAAGCAAACTGAAATGTTTTACTCAGAAATCTCTTCCTCATATCTCTAGCTTCAAACTCAGTCTTTCTTTTATCTTTCCCGAGTGCCTCAGCTTTACACGCTCGGTCAACAAGTACACCAAACTCTTTTATCTCCAGAATCCCTACTAGCAACCGGATATCTTCATTTAGGCCGTCTTCAAATCTCTTACACATTATCGCTTCCGTCGATACACATTCCAGTGCATACTGACTTAATCTCACGAACTCTCATTCGTATTCAGTGACAGACATGCGGCCCTGTTTCAATTCCAGGAATTCCTTTCGTTTCTGATCAATGAATCTCTGACTAATATATTTCTTCCGAAACTCAATCTAAAAGAAATCCCATGTGACCCAATCTTTCAGAACAACAGAAATCAAAGTTTTCCACCACTGATAGGCCGCGTCTCGTAAAAAGATACAACACATTTAATACTTTCTTTCGGAGTCAAAGACATCTCATCAATTACTTCGATAGTGTTTTCTAACCAAAACTCGGCTTTTTCAGCATCGTCATCACTGGTGGCCTTGAACTCTTCAACCCCATACTTACGGATTTTATCGATCGGAGGCTTATTCAACAGATTCAAATTCGTAAATGGAGGCACAACTGAAGTCTGAGGGGGATTAGGCAGGGGCGGAGGTTGTGAAACAGTCGGGTTATTTCGCACAAACTGAGTGAACCACTCACCCATCATCTGGAAGAAAGCTTGTTTAGCTTCTCCCTCTTGACCGCTCATAGCCGGTCTCGAATCAGAGGGCGCTGTCCCTTGAGCGGGAGCAAGCGTATTGCTTTCAACATCGTCAGCTACGGCTCTTTTGGGATCCATTTACTATACGAAAATCACATTTTACACGTCAGGATTCATTACACTATCACAGCTCAGATATATGGCATGTATAGCTAGACTCTCACACGCTACGTTAGCCCAAGAATCGACTAAACTGTAGCTCTAATACCAACCAAATGTAACACCCCTAACCCGTATCTGTCGCCAGAATAGGGTTAAGAGGCATTACCGGATGAACGGAGAATTTTACGGACATTTCATAATATAACTCAACCAATGCGATCAAAGTGTCCCTTAAATAGGTCAACGAGACCTTGAGTATGCTTTAGAATAGGACCAGGACTAAACCGAACACATACAGAAATTCTCAAAAATTTAAAAATTTCTCTAAGTTACAGAGGTCACACGCCCGTGTGGGCAAGCCGTGTGCCTCCCACGGTCTTCAGACACGCCCGTGTGTCTAAGCCGTGTCAAAGCAGGGCATACATACTGACTTGTCCACACGGCATGGACACGCCTGTGTGCCTCACCCGTGGTCGATCCTAACTTATTTTTACTTTCAACCCCGAGGGACACGGTCGAGCCACACGCCCGTGTGCTCAACCGTGTGGGCAAATATAGGCCATTTTCAAGGCCAAATTGCCACCCACACAAGGGTTATCCCTACAAGTAACAAACCAATACATTTCATACCAAAATAACCAACTTTTCTAAGCATTCAAAGGCATCTCAAGCATACCATTTCAAACCATAATTAACTCAACTTAATCCAAGGCATTCCAAACATGTTTCATTCTCAAACTTACCATTTCATATAAGCATCATTCCATCAATAAACTAACCATTCATAAAGCCATTTCATTGCCATCAAGCCTTACCAAAACATGCATCATATACCATAATCATTCATGCATATTACCAATATTTATTTAGCCACATCACATGGTTACA
Organism: Gossypium sturtianum; assembly: GCA_025698515.1. NCBI lineage: Eukaryota > Viridiplantae > Streptophyta > Magnoliopsida > Malvales > Malvaceae > Gossypium > Gossypium sturtianum. Next base: position 61,761,672 of record CM046952.1, read on the forward strand.
TATATACATGTCTCAAACATACTCCAAAACATCTAGCCTATACATGCCATAATTAGCTATTTACACATTCAAAAGTACCAAAGTTGAGTTTGATAGTGTGGTGATGATCCTCGACGGTCCCCGAGCCTCTCGTAGCTTTAACGATCTATAAAACAGAATAAACACACATAAAGTAAGCTTTCAAAAGCTTAGTAAGCCATATACAAATAAACTTAGCATAAAATGCACATAACCATATTGATACAATAACATTAATGTTTCTCAATACAAATTCATCACATATTCTTTGGCTCATTTGCTTAGCCATAGCTTGCCACATTCTTCAACTCAAATATCACATATACACATAGCTCATTCAAGCATATATTCACATATTATCTCATCATTTCATTACACATATTCACCTTAGTAAGTTCACATCGACACTTACCTTTCATACACCCATAGTGTACTTTTCAAACGTACCTGAAACGGATATACAACTCACATAGTTGTTCATTTCTCAAACTTGCCCGTTGAACTGTTCAGAATTTAATAGGATACTCAGAGTGCTCGGAATAGTCGTACAATGCCAACGTCCCATACGTGGTCTTACATGTAACCAGATATCGATGCCGCTGTCCCAGACAGGGTCTTACACGAATCAATACGATGCCAATGTCCCAGACGTGGTCTTACACGTAAATCTCATATCGATGCCAACATCCCAGACGTGGTCTTACACGAAATCTCAAATCAATGCCAACGTCCCAGACGTGGTCTTACATGATATCACATTTCGGACACCTATGTTATGACATATGTAATCGTATCTATTCCTAGGTTCATACGGGACTTCTCGGACTTTAACAACTTGTCAACTTATTCGTAAACTCGGATTTCACATACATTCCATCTCAATGGATATTCATAGCAATTCAAATTTCATATATACACAAATAATAGACTCTTAATAGGGACAAATTGATAGAGATGAAATGATGAATGATTGAATTGAACATCTGTATATTAAATAGTTATTTAATTGTTTTGTAAGTTTGATAATGCTCCGTAACCCTATTTTGACGTTGAATACGGGTGAGAGGTGTTACAGTCATTACATGGTTTAGGCTGTGTTTTGATGCAAGATGATAAAGTAGTAGCTTATGCCTCACGACAGCTAAAGCCACATGAAAAGAACTACCTGGCATATGAGCTTGAATTGGCAACCATAGTGTTTGCACTTAAAATCTGGCAGCATTACTTATTTGGTGAAAAATGTCACATATTCACTGATCATAAAAGTCTGAAATATTTGATGTCACAGAAAGATTTGAATTTGAGACAGCGCAGATGGCTTGAGTTATTGAAAGATTATGATCTTATTAATGACTACCATTCGGGAAAGGCCAATGTAGTGGTAGATGCTTTGAGCAGAAAATCCCTATATGCTTTACGAGCAATGAATACTCGATTGTTGTTGTCTGATGATGGTTCAATCATAGATGAGTTAAAAGCTAGACCAATGTTTTTACAGAAAATTTTTGATGCCCAAAAAATGATAGCAAGTTTCAGGCAAGACGCGTACAAAGTGAATCGACTCTTGACTCAGAATTTTAGATCGAGACTGATGGTTGTTTGTTATTCAGAGGCAGAGTATGTGTATTGAAAAGTTCATAACTGATACAGAAGATTTTGAATGAAGCTCATAATGGTAACATGTCTATGCATCCTGGTAGTAATAAAATGTATAATGATCTGAAAAAGATGTACTGGTGGCCGGGAATGAAATGAGATATTTTTGAGTTTGTATCTAAATGTTTGATATGTCAACGAGTAAAAGCTGAGCATCAGTTGCCTTCTGGACTATTACAGCCAGTTACGATACCGGAATGGAAATGGGAAAGAATTACTATGGACTTTGTATCGGGATTACCCCTGTCTCCAAAGAAGAAAGATGCCATTTGGGTAATTGTTGATCGGTTGACAAATTCCGCACACTTTATTCCAGTACGTATGGATTATTTCTTGGATAGATTGGCTGAGTTATATGTTTCTGAGATTATCAGATTGCATGGAGTGCCTGTCTCCATCATTTCAGATAGAGATCCTCGGTTTACATCATAATTTTGGAGTAAATTGCAAGAAGCTCTTGGTACTAAGTTACACTTTAGCACTGCATTTCATCCCCAAAAAGATGGTCAATCTGAATAGGTAATACAGATCTTGGAAGATATGCTTCGGTGTTGTGTTCTTGAGTTTGAAGGTAACTGGGGAAGGTATTTGCCTTTAGTTGAATTTGCTTATAATAACAGTTATCAGTCTAGTATTAAAATGGCACCGTATGAAGCATTGTATAGTCGTAAATGTAGAACTCCATTGTATTGGATAGAACTCAGTGAGAAAAAGTTACACAGATTTGACTTTGTCTGAGAGACCGAGGAAAAAGTAAGGGTAATTCGAGACAGTTTGAAAGCAGCCTCTGATCGACAAAAGTCTTATGCTGATTTGAAAAGAAAAGAGATAGAATTTCAGGTTGGCGACAAGGTATTCTTGAAAGTGTCACCTTGGAAGAAAGTTGTAACACCCCTAACCCGTAACCATCGCCGGTCTAGGGTTAAGAGGCATTACCAAAAAAATCGGAAACTTTTATGAACATTTCAAATCAATAAGTATATCATCGTCATATCTTAGCAACATACAAGCATATGGTCCCTTAATGAGGTCTACGAGACCTTAAACATGCATTAGAAAGGGGTCGGGACTAAACTAGGATAACAAATTTTTTTCGAAAATCAAACATTTTTCAAAGTTACAGAGTCATACGCCCGTGTGGGTAGGCCATGTGCCTCACACGGCCTCAGACACGTCTATGTGTCTAAGCCGTGGAAAAACAGGGCATACATACTGACTTGTCCACACGGCCTGAGACACGCCCATGTGCCTCACCCGTGGTCGACACTGACTTGCACCACACAGCCAATCACACGCCCGTGTGTCCAGCCTGTGGTCGAGTCTGACTTGTTTTGAAACACAACCACGAAGGACACGGTTGAGCCACATGCCCGTGTGCTCAACCGTGTGGGCAAAAATAGGCCATTTGCAAGGCCAATTTGCCACCCACACTTTGGGTTATACCTACAAGCACAAATAAGCATCATTCCAAGCATCAAAAATACCCAAAACATACCAAAATATCCATCTTTTCTAACCATACATGAACATATCATACACGCTAACTTTTGTGCTATTTAGCTCAATCTAATCACTAGCATTTCTAAATATAAACCATCCAAAAACTTACCAATTCAATATGACAATATTTCATTAATAATATGCTAGCTTTGCATCATAGAACTTATTATAAATTTGACCATCTCATTAGTCTAACCTTATCCATCAAACCATACTAAACTATGCATCATAAAACATGAACCACTCATTCACATCACATTCATTATCTAACCATATCACATGGCTATTTTTACACTATTCAAAACATAATCCAAAACTACTAGCCTATACATGCCATACTTAGCTATGTACATATTGAAAAGGTACCAAAATGGAGTTTGATAGTGTGGTGGTGATCCTCGACAATCTCCGAGCCTTCCGTAGCTTTAACAATCTATAATACAATGTAAACACACACAAAGTAAGCTTTCAAAAGCTTAGTAAGCCATATACAAATAAACTTAACATATAAACATTCATAATCATATCAAATACAAGATCATTACTATATCTCAATTGCAATTCCATAATTCTTCTTTGGCTCATTTGTTAGCCATTGCTTACCAACAAATCATATCTCTAAATACCTCTTTGATCATAGCACATTCATACATAATCACATTTTGTCTCATTGAATCTATGCACATATCCTTCTTTTGCAAATTCACATATACTTACCTTTCATGCTTAAACATAATATACACATCAACGTACCTGAAACAGTTACACATTTCACATAGTCTTTCATTTCTCGGAATTGCCCGTTGAACCATTCGGAATCAAATAGGATACTTAGATATCTAAGAATACTCGTACAATGCCAACGTCCTAGACAAGGTCTTACATGTAATCCAATATCGATGCCACTGTCCCAGACAGGGTCTTGCACGAATCACAAATGATGCCAATGTCCCAGACGTGGTCTTACATGATATCACATATCGAAACCCTATGTCATGAGATTTTAATCCTATCTATTCCTAAGGTTCGTACGGGGCTTTCTGGACATTGACACATTGTCGACACTTTCTCTATTTTCATACGTTTAGCTTCCAAAGCCATTCATCACAATCTAATAATATATGAACATGAATAAATTAACTTAAATTCATTTATTTGTATATAGACTTACCTCGTATTCGAAATAAACGAACGGATTCGACTACTCGATCACTTTCGACTTTCCTCGGTCTAAATCCATTTTCTTTGGTTCTTGATCTATACATATTCAAATTTAACTCTTTTATTAACCAAATCATTCAATTCAATCCAAAAACAAACATTTAGGGCAATTTACAAATTAGCCCTCACATTTTCACATTTTGACATATAAGTCCTTATTTCACAAAATCACAAAATACACATAATTTCTTTATACCCATGCTTAGCCGAATATTCACATGCTTCATCTAAGTCCTCACATTTCATTTATTTCACATTTTAGTCCCTCAAAATATTATTTTCACAATTTAGTCCAAATTACTCAAGTTCACCAAAAATCCAAAGACAAAACATGTTAATCTAACACATATATTTCATATTTCATCAACTAACATCACAAAGCTCAAGCATTCATCAAAGGCACATTTCAAATTCTTCATCAAATTCCAAAATCAAGGTATGGGTTTTGTCGTACTCGAAGCAACGATTACAAAAACGTAGAAATTATCAAAAACTGAACAAAAACTAACCTTGAATCAAACTAAATGTTGGCCGAATATAAAAAGAGCTTCAAACCCTTCTTTCTTTTCTCAATTTCGGTGGAAAAGATGAACATGGTGGCTTTCTTTCTTTTGTTTATTAATTATAATTTCTTTAATAATCAAATTCCAAAATTAACCTTTTAATGAAACATATAATACATGTATAATTCATACCCTTTACCGTCCATGATATAATTCTATGGCCTAATTCCATTTTAAGGCCTTCATATTAAAAGAACATAGCATTTAAAACACTTTAACAATTATCAAGACACTTTTGCATTTTACGCAATTTGGTCATTTTATCAAATTAAGCACACAATCGGATAAATTAAATCACGAAACTTTCACACATGCCTATTCACATATTACAAGCACAGAAAATAATGTTAAAATATTTTTCTGACTCGGATTTGTGGTCCTGAAACCACTATTTTAACTAGGGTCTAAACCTGACTGTTACAATTCTCCCCCTTAGGGATTTTTGATAAACCGTGATTTATACATATTTTAATCCAACATTTAGCATGCTTCTTGGATGAGTTATCCTTTGAATTGCGGAATTTGATGCTCCTAATCCTGTAATTTCATGTTTTATACTTAGGGAAGCATAGGAGGATGAAAAGAACGAGAAACGGGCTAAAAACGGACAAAATGGGCCAAAATAGGAAATCAACACGGCCTGGAGGTAGCTACACGGCCGTGCCCCTTTAGCAGGCTCGACCACGGCCTGAACTCGATTCACACGGGCGTGTTTCACGGGCGTGTCCCTGCCGTGACAAAGAGGAATTTCACTCGGAATAGGGTACTTAGAGGCAAAGAAAGACATTCCAAAATCCTATATAAACACCCTAAAGGCCAACCTATAGGGGGCATCCAGCTAGGCCAAGGAGCCAAGCCAGAGAGGTCAGAATTGTGGGATTTACTCCAAGAAAGCAAGTTGATTCATCTCAAGAAGCCGAAATCATACTCAAGACGGCGGATCTCTCCTTCAATTCTTTCAGGGGGTTTTAGGGTTTTCTTATGTTTTGTTTTATCTTTTCTTCTGAGATGTATTCTTTTATTATTATGAACTAAACCCCTCAGATGCCTGAGGGGGATGAAACCTAAGACGGATCTTGTTATTGTTTTCTGAACTATATGATAAATACTTGATTTGTTCTTAATTATGTATTCTTAATTCTTGTTTTGATATTTCAGGATATTGATTCAAGTATTGATGTGCTTAGGCAGTGGAGGAATATTCCCTGTTTAAGAGTAGATCTAGCATAGTTAAGCGGAGTTGATCGCAACCCTAGAGATAGGATGACGAAAATCTGCCGGATTAGGGTCAAACCTAATATGGGAGTCCATAGATCGAGTTAATGCAATCCTAGGGGTTTTAATTAGAAAGAGATTTCAATTAATCAACCTAGGGTTAGACGTTAGTATCCTCGAGAGAGGTATTAATATAAATTAGGGAATCCTACGGATCAAGTCAAGTGAATAAATCGTCTGGTTCAGAGTTAAATAACAAGTGAGGTCTAGGTGGATTCTCCTTTGGGTATCGTCTTAATCAATTGGTTTTTCCCACAAGTATTTTCCCCAATTCATTCTCTGTGTCTTAGCGTCTTTAGCTTAGTAGTCAGTTAATTTTAGAATAAACAACAAATCCCTTAATTCTTAGGCTAAATAATAAAAAGAAAGTCAGTATTAGTACTTTTGGTTCCTTTGGGTTCGACAATCCGGTCTTGCCACTAAGCTATACTACTATTCGATAGGTGCACTTGCCTCAATCGTGGTGATAGTTAGTTTTTAGGCTAGATCATTCATTATATAAATATTAAGACTATCGACACCAACGATCAAGTTTTTGGCGCCGTTGCCGGGGAACTAAAATATTAAGAACGCTTAATTTTTATTACTTTAGCCTTTTTTTTTGCAATTTACTTTTTTTTTGTTTTTAATTTTGCTAATTTTTCTTCTTTTATTTTGTTCCTAGTAGGTACCCCTAGTTTATGACTAGAAGGAACCCGACAAGACCCTTAATTTACGACAGTGATATTGAAGGTACCGTTCACAAAACTCGTAGAGAAATAAGGTGAAGCTTAAATTACATAGCAGAAGAGCAAGAAGACGAAACCAATACCACCGAAGAGATGGCTAAAAATAATCCGCTACCTCCAAAGGTGGCCGAAAATCATGCTCCTCGAACTCTGTATGATTATGCTAAACCTAATTTAACAGGAAATGAGTCAAGTATTGTTAGACCTGCTATTGCTGAAAATCATTTTGAATTGAAACCTAACACTATACAGATGATACAACAGTTTGTTCAGTTTGATAGTTTGCAGGATGAGGATCCTAACACACACTTAGCGAATTTCCTAGAATTTTGCGATACTTTCAAAACAAATGGCGTTTTTGATGATGCCATTCGTCTTCGGTTGTTTCCTTTTTCTTTGAGGAATAAAGCCAAACACTGGTTGAATTCTCTTCCACGAGGGTCAATCACTACATGGGATCAAATGACCGAAAAATTCTTGTTAAAATATTTTCCACCGGCCAAAACGGCCAAGTTGAGGAATGATATCTCTTCTTTTGTGCAGATAGATCTAGAAACACTATATGATGCATGGGAGAGATACAAGGATTTGTTGAGAAGGTGCCCTCATCATGGGCTACCTTTGTGGCTTCAGGTTCAAACCTTCTACAGCGGTGTAAACCCCTCAATGAGGTAATTGATCGATTCAGCCGCCGGCGGAACGCTGAACAAAAACACTCCTGAAGCGGCCTACGAGTTTATAGAAGAGATGTCACTGAATAACTATCAGTGGCAAGTCACAAGGAAAAGGCCAACAAAAATAGCTGGAGTTTTCAACCTTGACGCAGTAACCATGCTATCAAATCAGGTAGAGATGTTAAACAAAAAGATTGATGGTTTGTGTTCTTCGCAGGTACATCCGGTAATGCAGTGCGAAACAAGTGGAGGTGTGGCGAATGCTGAGTACCCACCCTACGGACATGACATGGAAGGCAAACAAATGAACTATGTGGGTAACAATTTCAAATCTCAAAATAACCCTTATAGTAATACTTATAATTCAGGTTAGAGGAACCACCCCAATTTTTCATGGGGTGGTCAAGGAAATCAGAGACAACAACCCCTTCCAAACTTCCAACAACAACCCTACCCACAGGAGAAGAAGCCGAACCTTGAGGAGATGCTGACAAAATTCATAGCGGTGTCAGAAACATGTTTCTAGAACACCGAGACAACACTTAAAAATCAATAAGCATCGATTCAAGGGATCGAGAACCAGTTGGGGCAACTTGCTAAGCTGATCTCCGAACGACCGCAAGGAAGCCTACCAAGCAACACTGAGACTAACCCAAAGGAGCAAATTCAAGCCATAACAGCTCATGATAGTGTAGGGTTAGATGAGCCCAATTTAAGGCAAGAAAATGTGGTAAAGGAAGGTAAGGTTGAGGTGAACCATGACAAACTAAAAATGGTAATTAAAGAGTACCAACCTTGCATACCATACCCTGATGCGATGAAGAAAGACAACATATACGAACAATTCGGTAAATTTCTTAAACTTTTAAAAAAATTACATATTAACTTACCGTTTCTCGAAGCTCTTTCGCAAATGCCAGATTTAAGGAAATTTTTAAAAGAGCTTTTGACAAACAAACGGAGGCTAGACGAGTGGAAGACACATTTCAAAGAGAAATTAGGGATACATGTAGCAGAACCAATGCCATTCCATGGGACAAACAAATTTAAAATTGGAGATCAGGTATTATTAGATAAAACAGACCCTCGAATATCTCCTTCAGACTTTAATACAAAAGAAGAAAACCCTTTTAAGGTACTCAATGTCTTCCCATACGGAACAGTCAAAGTAAGTAATGCTATAGTCAGCACTTTTAAGGTAAACGCTACTCGACTCAAACTTTATCATGATAGTAGAACTGATAGCATGAGAAAGGATGTTCAACTCTTCAAACCACCCTGATTATGCGAATGAGAGGTGAGTCTAGCTTAAGACTTTAAACAAGTGTTTCTCGGGAGGAAACCCGAGCACTAACCCCCTTTATTTTCATATCTTTGATTTTTAGTACCTAACTAAAGACTAACCAAAGTAAATAAAGCATAGGTTTCTGTGCCACACGGCCTTGCACACGGGCATGGCCGTGGCCGTGTGGGCATCACGGATTTACACACTGGCATGGCAGAGGTCGTACGAGCCAAGGATGAAAAAACACCAGATCACGGATGGCTATAAATTGCCACAGTCGTGCGGTATGGCCGTGGCCGACACTGAGGAAGTCAAATGGGTATGAGACACGCCCGTGCTTTGGGGCCGTGGCCGACACTGAGAAAGAGACATGGACGTGGAACCCTCTACACAGGCGTGGGAGAAGCGAACAAGATAGCCCATGGCCGTGTGATACGGCCATGCGACACAACACGCCCACGACACACGGGCGTGGGGATGTACCAAATCTGAAACCTCTATTTAAAAAGCACCTCTCTTCCTTTTCCCACCTACTCCCCATTCCCTTTCTTCCATACCTTTTCATCCTTTCCATTTCCTCTCATTCTCCTGTACCAAACTCTCCATTTTCACCTTACCCATGTCAAAGAAGCGGAAGGACCCTAGCACAATCTCCCCGTGCGAGACCGATCTACATAAGTTCATGTCGGCCGCTTCATCGACCCAACAAGCCAAGGACATTTGAGTCCAATTATTTTACCTATGTTTTTTCTCTTCTCCTTTATTTTCCTTCTCTTTGACTCTCTTATGCTTAATTTTATTTATTTTATTCTAGTTATTTGGTTTTAGGTTCTTCAGGCTGCTTGGGAATCACCACACCACGACCACAGGCACCGCCGCCACAGGAATGTCTTCCTCCAACTCGGCCCGAACTTCCCTGATTTTTTTTCTCTGACTCCATCCAACATTCAATAAGTTTCACCTCTTTCCCTATCTTGTGCTTTTCTTATTACAATTGTTATATTTGTACATTGAGGACAATGTACATCTTAAGTGTGGGGGGTGAATTTTATCGTGAAAAGTGCCTAACTTTTTTCATTATTCTCAAATCCCTGAATTATGTCTTATTTTTAAGTAATTTTCTCATGTTACGATTAGAATGAAATTTCCTTTGATTTATGATTTTCATTGATATGTTTTGAATTAAGTCATAGTTAATTGTGCAGTGATGATTTAAACTTTAGGAGACTAGAGAATCAAGCATGATAAGTCTATTTTTCATGAAATTAAAAATTTGTTCGGTTGTCTACCTGAATCTAATTATTACCTTTAAGTTTGAAATTTACAATGTTGATATCAAAAGCCCATAATTCTTGTGAGATCTTGAGCCTCTTAGAGCATACATTCCTTTTCGTGCTCACTTTATTGATTATGAGTGTGTCAACATTGATTTGTTATTCTAGAACTTGCTTCGATTATACATGTCGAGACCACACCTTTGATTTGATATACAAAGATGATAAAAGGCACTTAGGTTTTAACCCACTTACTCCACTAATGTAACACCCCAAACCCGGCCCAAACACCACGATCGGATCTGGTATGTCATTTAGGAAGAATTTATAAACTTTGCGAACCTCAGATAAGTTTCAAGTCCCTTTTGAAAACTCCCAGTTTAGTAGTTAGCTTGAAACTCAATAATCATTTATCGAAACTTTTTAATTAGCCCAATCTTTGTGTTTAGGTGACGTTTGAAAACACATATTTGTTACATCAGATTAAACTAGTAGTTTGTCGTAGAAACCTGTTCATAAAATTGTTACTTAGGTTATGAGTAAAACTTTTATTTGTGTTCAGTAAAACATCTTATCGATTGTTCTGTGTTCAGCATGTCTAAAGTTTAAATCGAAATTAAACCAAATTAATAGTGTAGTGGCCTTATTACAAATCAAAATACCAATTTTAAGTAAATAAGTCTAAGGAAAAGAAAAGCAAAGTTTTACTAAGCATAAAGTGCATGGCCACCTCAGAGCCGGTCCCAACCCATATCCGCTGAACTAAGAATTACCTGCAACATTTAAGCAAGAGAGGGTGAGTCAAGAAGACTCAGTGTGCAATTACTCATCAATCACCATAGCTGGGCCTCGGCCCTTACAAATCACTTTGGGCAGAGCCCACACAGAATCAGATTGAGCCTTGGCCCATTTAGCAAAGAATAGCAGATAATCAGAAATTAATGCATTATGATGCAAATCCCAACCCAACCTAGTTAACCATCTGCTACACACCACCCTTACCTGGAAATCACACCAATGGGGATTTCTACAATCGACCCTCACAACTACACACCATCGATGGCAGTCATGCTGCAGTTAGTTGCTCATCGTCAAATTGTGACAGAGTCACGGTGAAAATGGCATGGCCACGAGCGAGTGTGGCGAGCCACGAGGAATAGAGTATGGCAAAAGCCACCAGATTAATGTGACATAGTCACCGATACACTTCCTTCATTTCATAGCATATACCCATCCACTATGCGAACATGTCATCATGGTGTATGAATGCAACGAGATATCGACATATACATATCATATGATCGGAGTGTACGATATAATCATGTCGAGATAATCGTATATATAACATAGTCGTAAATCACTAACTCGATGACTTGATTTTACCTCCATGGGTAAAAGTAGCATATGCCCAAGTTTCGACATTTAATAAAGCATATATATATGTTTACATAAAACGACAGAAGAAGGTGTGAGAACTACACACCTGTAAACACAAAGAACTAAGCTATCAATCTCGCTAACACCCTCACTCGCAGGGATCACAGTGATCTGCCTATCCCGCTCCGAAGCCGGTCCACAACCCGGTGGAAAGTCACGTACTGCCGATACCATACGTTTTTTGAACTTAGGGGTAGGGACTACGAGTCCAACCCCCTCCTTTGCTTGGCTGGTATTCGATTCCATGAAAAAGATCTTGGTCAGAAGACCAGGTTAAGGCACTGAAGCAGATGAAATAAGAATATATGCTCAAATGAAGAGGTTTCTTACCTAGATCGACAGAAATCGAGAGCTTCAGGCTTGGATTAAGAAATCGGCTGAGTCCCACTATTCCCTCCTACGTTCGGCCAAAACACCCAAAGTGCCACGGTTAACGCCCTCGATTAAACCATCAACCAGAGAAAAGCAAGAATTGAAAGAGAAGAAGAATACTTACCGCAACAAGAAAACCGATTAAGAGGGTTAAGAGAAAAGAGTGACGGCAATCCACTGAAACAAGAGCGAATGAAGAGGTTTAAACACACCAGAGAGATTCGGCCAACAGGAACAATAAGAACAAACTCAGAGAGAAGGAAGATGGAATAAGTTTCGGCTTTGAAAAGAAATAAAGGGAAGATATAAGAAGAAATGGACTAGGAAAATTCGACCTTAGAAGAAATAGAGAAGAAGTTGAAGCAACAAATGTTTCGACTTTGAAGATACAAATGAGAGAAAATGATGAAATGGAGAGGGTGATAGGAGGGTTCGGCTAAGGGGTTATGAAATGCAAAATGAGTATGAACAAAAGAAAAGAGAGAGAGAGAGAGAGAGAGAGAGAGAGAGAGAGAGAGGGAGTTGGGGTTTCAGTTTTTGGTTGAAAGGAGAAAGAATGCCAAAAGAGAATAAGGTTTCATTTGCTAACCCTCAACTCAAAGTGACCTATGGAGAAAACGGCACACACCCACACACATACCTCAAAACCGAAAGTGCACCAAAGATGAAAGAAATGCCCCCAAGACCACTTTCGACACAAGCACCTTGCTTAGCCCCCAAAACCGAAAGCTTCCCCTCTTCAACCAAGGCACATTCGGTCAACAACTCCTAACCAGCCACCCACTCCTTGATCATCTCCTATTTTCACTCTCATCCCCCCATTTGAATTGATTTGAAAGATTCCAATCCACCTTTCAATCTTGTACACTCATTTAAAATATTTGACTTAGTCTACTCCCACTCTTCAAGGTCCCTAGCCGAATCCAACACCTCTCATCCTGACGCCAAAAAGAATTCCCAAAAAGCAACCTATGCGACTCGAACCAGCTCCCTTACTGCTCCCTTGTGGCGTCATCTCCCCCTACTTCCTAAGTGGCGTCTTCTTGCCAGATTACCACTCCTTGTCTTGTGTCAACAAACACAAATAATAATCCTTAAAACTCATTACTAGCACTCCCTTAAAGTGCCAAAAATAAAAATTTTCGCCAAGGCTTGGCTTAACCCCGAGCCTTCCCGGGGCCCCTAAACATAACAAATTAATAAATATAGCATAACAAACACACAGAACATGGCAAATGCAAAGCCCCTAATTCCCCGATGTTACAACTAAAAGCCTACCCTCACAATTAACCCCTAGTAAACCCCTTTGATCCTAACAACCCTTTTATTGACTCACCCATTAATATTAACCCAAAACCCACTTTGTATTTGTTATCACCATTTCTCTTGACTACCCCTATATCGAGATTTGATTTGATCGGTTACGTAACTATTTTCTTTATTTCAGTTATTAAATTCTATCTTATTATTATTGTACTTGATTTGTTCTTATAAAAAAAAAGAGAAAACGAAGTATATTCATTTTTACTTCTTTGTTATTGGAGCTTAAGCAGTTAATTTCATTATCTTTAGAAGAAGCTCATGTTATTAGTATTAAGTTTTCAATTGATGTAATTATTCAGTATTAGTTCAACTTTCTAGTTAGGTAATTTGTCAATTCAATCGCGATTCTAACCCTCTAATTCATCCTTTATCCACACCTTTAACCTGAGCCCCGTTACAACCCTTTCAAAAACCTTTTGATTTGTGTATCATCTCATATTATAGTGGTGGAGATTTGATTTTCATGCAAGCCTATGGGATTAACTTTTCATGTTTGACTTATGAGTGCTTTTTCTTGAACCTTAAAGACTTCGAGTGATTTGAGTGAATCTTTAGTGAAGATGTCAATTTTTGTCGATTTTGAATTAAAGGTAATTATTTAGGTAAGGGGAAACACCTATTTTTCGTACTATAAAAACTATGACTTTGATTGTCTGAATCTTTAGGAACCTTCTGGTTAAATTATCAATGTATGAATTACCTATGAATTATGATGAAACATTATTGATGAAGGGCATGAATAGAGGAAATTCGATTTTAATTGTGAGTTGAAATTTTTCTTGAGGACAAGCAAAAGCTTAAGTGTGGGGGTATTTGATAAACTGTAATTTATGCATATTTTAATCCCACATTTAGCATGCTTTTTGGATGAGTTATCCTTTGAATTGTGGAATTTGATGCTCCTAATCCTTTAATTTCATGTTTTATACTTAAGGAAGCATAGGAGGATGAAAAGAACGAGAAACGGGCTAAAAATAGACCAAATGGGCCAAAGTAGGAAATTAACACGGCCTGGAGGTAGCCACACGGCCGTGCCCCTTTAGCAGGCTCGACCACGGCCTGAACTCGATTCACACGGGCGTGTTTCACGGGCATGTCCCTGCCGTGACAAAGAGGAATTTCACTCGAAATAGGGTACTTAGAGGCAAAGAAAGACATTCCAAAGGCCTATATAAACACCCTAAACGCCAACCTTTAGGGGGGCGTCCAGCTAGGCCAATGAGCCAAGCCGGAGAATTCGAATTGTGGGATTTACTCGAGAAAGCCGGTTGATTCATCTCAAGAAGCCAAATCATACTCAAGACGCGGATCTCTCCTTCAATTCCTTCAGGGGTTTTAGGGTTTTCTTATGTTTTGTTTTATCTTTTCTTCTAAGATGTATTCTTTTATTATTATGAACTAAACCCCTCAGATGCCTGAGGGGATGAAACCCAAGACGGATCTTGTTATTGTTTTCTGAACTATATGATAAATACTTGATTTGTTCTTAATTATGTGTTCTTAATTCTTGTTTTGATATTTCAGGATACTGATTCAAGTATTGATGTGCTTAGGCAGTGGAGGAATATTCCCTGTTTAAGAGTAGATCTAGCATAGTTAAGCAGAGTTGATCGCAACCCTAGAGATAGGATGACGAAAATCTACCGGACTAGGGTCAAACCTAATATAGGAGTCCATAGATCGAGTTAATGCAATCCTAGGGGTTTTAATTAGAAAAAGATTTCAATACTTAGGGTTAGACGTTAGTAGCCTCGAGAGAGGTATTAATATAAATTAGGGAATCCTACGGATCAAGTCAAGTGAATAAATCGTCTGGTTCAGAGTTAAATAACAAGTGAAGTCTAGGTGGATTCTCCCTTGGGTATCGTCTTAATCAATTGGTTTTTCCCACAAGTATTTTCCCCAATTCATTCTCTGTGTCTTAGCGTCTTTAGCTTAGTAGTCAGTTAATTTTAGAATAAACTACAAATCCCTTAATTCTTAGGCTAAATAATAAAAAGAGAGTCAGTATTAGTACTTTTGGTTCCTTTGGGTTCGACAATCCGGTCTTGCCACTAAGCTATACTACTATTCGATAGGTGCACTTGCCTCAATCGTGGTGATAGTTAGTTTCTAGGCTAGATCATTCATTATATAGATATTAAGACTATCGACACCAACGATCAAGTTTCGTCCCCGAAAATCTTACCGTTGAATAGATTCGGATGTTGTTGTCTCATTGCATCTTTAGGCTCCCACGTAGCCTCTTCTACTCCATGTTGATGCCACAGTACTTTTACTAACGAAATTTTCTTATTTCTCAATTCTTTCACCTCACAAGCTAAAATTCGGATCGGTTCTTCATCATAAATCATATCGGATCGGATCTCAATCTCAGACGGAGAAATCACATGCGAGGGATCGGATCTGTATCGTCAAAGCATTAACACATGAAACACATTATGAATCTTTTCTAGCTCAGGTGGTAGCAACAATCTGTACGCAACAGGTCCGATACGCTCAATAATTTCATACGGCCCGATGAACCTCAGACTCAATTTGGCTTTTCTGCCGAAACGAAGTATTTTCTTCCACGGAGACACTTTCAAGAACACTTTATCACTGATCTCAAATTTGATATCTTTTTGTTTCAAGTCTGCATAGGATTTATGTCAATCTGATGCGGCTTTCAGACTATCACGAATCACTTTCACCTTCTATTCAGTTTCGTTGATCAAATGACCCAGTGTATCTTATTTTCACTGAGTTCGGTCCAATACAAAGGTGTTCGACATTTGCGTCCGTAAAAAGCCTCATAAGGTGCCATTTTGATGCTCGACTGAAAACTATTATTGTACGCAAATTCAATCAATGGCAAATATTGTTCCCACGTACCATCAAACTCAAGAATACAACAACTCAACATATCCTCGAGAATCTGAATAATTCGCTCGGATTGACCATCCGTCTGTGGATGAAAAGCTGTACTAAAAAACAATTTAGTACCTAAAGCCTCTTACAGTTTCTTCCAGAATCGTGAAGTAAACCTCGGATCTCTGTCAGACACAATGGATAGTGGCACCCCGTGCAATCTCACAATATCTGAAATATAAAGCTCAACTAATTTATCAAGTGAGTAACCAGATCGTACTAGAAGAAATGGGCTGATTTCATCAATCTGTCAACTACAACCCAAATCGCATCTTTCTTTCTCGGAGTCATAGGTAACCCTGAAACAAAATCCATCGTCACTCTATCCCATTTCCACTCAAGAATCATAATCGGTTGTAACAAACCAGATGCCACCTGATGTTCAGCTTTAACTTGCTGACAGATTAAACATTTCGATACAAACTCTGAGATATCCCGCTTCATACCAGGCCACCAATAAAGTTGCTTCAAATCATGGTACATCTTTGTACTTCCCGGATGGAAAGATAGGCGACTGCTATGTGCTTCTTTCAATATCAACTGAATCAACTCTGGATTCCTTGGAACACAAATCCGATCTCGAAATCTCAAGCAATCATCAACATCAACTCGAAATTCAGAATCAGAGTTCAAATCACACTGAGCTCGTTTCGCTAACATTTCATTATCAACTTTCTGAGCATCACATATTTGCTGTAAGAACAACGGTTTCGCTTTCAACTCAGCTAAAACTGAACCAACATCAGACAAGTCTAAATGAGCATTCATCGCATGTAATGCAAACAGTGATTTTCCACTCAATGCATCAGCAACAACATTTGCTTTACCCAGATGATAATCTATCACAAGCTCGTAATCTTTCAACAGTTCTAACCATCTTCTTTGTCGCAGATTCAAATCTTTCTGAGTCATCAAATATTTCATACTTTTATGATCCAAAAACACATGGCATTTTTCTCCGAAAAGATAGTGACGCCAAATCTTTAATGCAAATATAATCGCTGCTAGCTCAAGATCGTGTGTCGGATAATTCTTTTCATGCGGTTTCAATTGTCTCGAGGCATAAGCTATAAATTTGCCTTCCTGCATCAAAACACATCCCAGACCATTCAACGAAGCATCACTATAAATCACGAACTCTTTACCTGATTCTGGCTGTACTAGCACTAGAGCTTCAGTCAAAAGGGCTTTCAATTGATAAAAGCTTTTCTGAAACTTTTCAGACCACTCAAATCTCACATCTTTCTGAAGCAATCTCGTCAATGGAGTTGCAATCATCGAGAAGCCTTTTACGAACCGTCGATAATAACCAGCAAGTCCCAGAAAACTGCAAACTTCAGACACATTTTTCGGAGGCTTCCACTCCAAAATAGCTGAAATCTTGTTTGGATCGACTCGTATACCAGATGCTAACACAATATGTCCCAGAAAACCAACTTCACGCAACCATAATTCACATTTACTAAACTTTGCATACAATTGCTTATCTCGTAAAGTTTGTAACACGATTCTCAAATGTTCAGCGTGCTCAACTTCATCACATGAATAAATCAAAATATCGTCAATGAATACAACAACAAGTCGATCCAAATACGGTCTAAAAATTCTGTTCATCAGATCCATAAAAATAGCAGGAGCATTGGTTAGTCCGAAAGGCATAACAAAAAATTCATAGTGCCCGTACCTCGTTCAGAAAGTGGTTTTCAAAATGTCTGAATCTTTTACTCGCAACTGATAATACCCCGATCTCATATCTATCTTTGAAAACACGGTGGCTCCTTTCAGCTGATCAAACAAATCATTAATTCTGGGAAGAGGATATTTGTTCTTAATAGTCACTTTATTCAACTAACGGCAATCAATGCATATTCTCATCGTGGCATCTTTCTTTTTAACAAATAGAACGGGGGCACCCTAAGGTGAGAAACTCGGTCGTGCAAATCCTCTATCGATCAACTCTTGCAACTGTGACTTCAACTCTTTCAATTCTGTTGGTGCCATTCTATACAGAGCTTTCAAAATAGGACTTGTACCCGGCACTAAATCAATACCAAACTCCACTTCTCGTACCAGAGGCAATCCCGATAATTCTTCAGGGAACACATCAGGGAATTTACAAACAACTGGCACTGATTCAACTTTCTTTTCTGTCACTCTCGAATCAATTACATACGCAAAATAGGCTTCATAACCCATTTTCACATAACTCTGAGCTTTCATCACTGAGATTGTAACACCCCAAACCCAGCCTAGACGTTACGACCGAATCTGACGTGTTACATCGAAGTGATTTCCAAAATTTGAACTTGTTGATAAAAATCCGTATTTAAGTTAAAACCCATTTAGTTTTTTTTACTGCTTGAGAAAATTCGATAAATGTCGTTATTACAATTTGAAATCAACTTATCAAAACATTTGCCATATTTGCTACCGTTGGTTTCTTAAACTGAATAAAACTGCGGAAGCTTTTCTAACTAAAACCTTAAAGTTTAAAATGTGTGTTTTACTTTGCAAACATGTATTATTTGAAAACTCATTTTTCCTACTCTAGCAATTTAAATAAGAAATCAAAAGCCCAATCAAAAATTAAAACCCTCAAAAGGCCTTATTACAAAATGTAAAACCCAAAGATGAATTTAAAATAAAATAAATTAGTCTAAAGCAGACATCAGCAATCGTGTGGCCACCTTCGAGTCCCTCGCGGCTCCAAATCGGCTAAGGCTGGGGATTACCTGTACAGTTAAAAGAAAGGGTGAGTTTGCGAAAACTTAGTGTGAAATCCCCTATCAGTCAAACGATGAAACATTGCATGAAGAATATGCGGGCCTAAGCCCTATTCGATAATGAGAATAGTGCGGGCTTTAGCCTATCACGATAACGATGTGGGCCTAAGCCCAATACAAGATGTCGATGCAATTGCAAATATGCAACCCATCCCAATCCAACCAACACACCACCCGTACCAACCAACACACCATGTGGGGATTAAATCGACCCACCCAGCCAACACACCAATATCGCAGCGAAGCTGCTAGTAGTAGTAACGCAGCAAAGCTACTAGGAACAGTAAACGTGGCAAAACCACTAGTATCAGAATATGTGGCAAAGCCACTAGTAACAGTAAATACGTGGTAGAGCCACCAGTACTTCCTCTGTAACAGTATCCCAACCCCATATAGTATCACGTGTCATAAATATTACGTGTATGCAGGATGTCACACTCAGTATCAGTCATATAATATCATACACACATCAATCAACCTACCACTAAGGGTCTAACGGTCATTTCGTCAGTTAGGGGTAAAATAGTTACTTTACCCCTCAGGGGTATTTAGGTCATTTACAAATTTTGGAGTCTCGGTACATATAACGACCCTTCAGAAGGTCTACAATCGTCTAGAGCGACTTAGGAAACCAAAATGGTCATAACAGTGTATTTGAGCCCGAGGCCCATTGCCTGACCTATGTGGGCTTACACGCTCGTGTGGCCCATTCAGCCCAGATTCAGTCACGGTTAAGCGAACTACAATGACCAATCCAGAATTTGCCACTTTTCGTGAATTTTATCCGTGCGGGGCCTACAAGCCCATTGGGCCCACACGGCCCATTTTAGCCAAACGAGGCCCATAACGGCCCAAGAGCACAATAACGCTCGAGGTGGCCTCTACAGTCTATCGCCCATGATTGTGGGCTCGGTTTACCACAAGAGCGATCACACGCTCGTGAGGCCTCATATGCCGAGGTTTCTGCTTTTCAGCTTTTGCCGATTCGTAGAGGAGATAGTGTGATTACACACCTGTTTAGCGAGACGCGCAAAGAATCCCACGTGCACCGAACCTACACTCAACCAAAGCTTCAGTTAATTAACTGACGATTCAAGTTAACCACTTCTTAACATTTAGCCCAAAAATACACCACCTTACCTTAATTGAATGAGGGTGGCTTAATCCTCTAAGATCGCTAACCCAACATTGATCACACGCCTTGTCGAGAATCTGAATTATAAATAGATCTTGTTCGATAGGATCAACTACTATCTCATCAGCATAAAGACAACATTCGGCTTAACCCCAGAAAATGAGGTAGCATATTACCTTAATTGAATACTTGAGGAAAAAGGCTGTGGTTGCTTCAAAACCACTTGTACACCGCCACTCCTTGAGGAAACCCTAGAAATAAGGAAGGAATCATAAATTGGCACCCAAAAATAAAAGGAAAAACATTCGGCTTAGATGAATGAAAGGAAGCATAACTTAAACCCTTACCGATTGTCAGGAAATCTTATAAAAACCGAAATAGCAAAACAATAGTAGAACAGAAGAGTACTCGGCCAATCCCCTAATAGCAGAGTAATCGAAAATAGCTAGCCAAAAAGGTGAAGGGTATGCAGCCTCAATAATATGAGTATATCGGAAGAAAACAGAAAAAAGGAATGAAGCAAAAAGATGAAGAGAGAATTCGGCTAGAAAAGAAACCAAGAGAAAATAAATTGAGAGGGAGGGATGAAGCTATATTCGGTCAAGAAGAAATAATAAGTAGAAGAGGGTGAAAGCAGCAAGCAATTCGACAAAGGCTTAACTGAACAGTAAGAGGAAAGAAAAGGTGAGAAAGAAAACAACTCAACTAGATTGTGAAGAGGAGAAGTCGGCACTAGAATGGAAAGAACAAAACTCGAAAGGAAAAATACTCGAAATGCAATATTCGGCCACTCGAAAAGGAAAATAAAAGAAAAATGGTGCTAAAGGTTGACAAAAGTCATAATTCGGTACACCAAAAATAGCACAAAATGCCCAAAACCGAACAAAGAGCAGAGAAAAACACTTAAAATCCTTCTAGCCATATTTCCATGCCCAAGACTCCCTGTTCGGCTATACCACACCAACATTTGAATTTCCTTGATCTTCTCCTCCTAAATCTCCCCCATAACCTTACCAACATTATCATATCCCTTGATCTCCTCCCTTGACCAATTCCACAACCACCTCAACAGAGTTTAAGTCAAACTCCACCTCTCACACCACAAAGGTATAAAATAAATACTCATTTGCATGCCAAGGGATTCGAACCCAAGCTCTCACACCAGCCATTTCACGCCATCACCACTAGGCCACCAGCTCATTTGTGTCACATTTCTGCCACAATTATTCTTAAAGCCTACTCTCCAGAACCAAGGCCTTATTCCTTGAAAATTAAAAATTTTGCTAAAGCCTAGGTTTGAACCCAGGACTTCCCAAACATTCCCAAACACTCCAAACTCACTTAACCGTTAAGGCAAGCATTCAAATGTGTCATTATCTTGCACAACTAAATACCTATGTGCAGTCTCCTAACTGTTCCCTTGTTTCAAAACCTATTTCTCCTAGGCCCAAAATTCGGGGTGCTACAGAGATCACAGCCGGCAACCCATTCAAATCATTAGATTCAATCTGAACTATTTCATCATTTTGACATCTCAAATCAATGGTCTTTCATTTGCAGTTCACAACAGCATCATGCAATGTTAACAAATCCATACCCAGAATTATATCAAACTTATCAAATGGTAATAGTATCAGATCACCCGGAAAACAAACATCTCGGAACATTAACAGACAATTCTTTCAGACTTTGTCAACCAAGACACATTTACCTAAGGGGTTCGATACTCTAATAAAAAATTCAGTAGACTCTACAGGCAAAGTCTTACTGGAGACTAAGTTCATGCATACATACGAATGAGTAGACCCTGGATCTATCAATGCAATCACAAAAGTATCATAAAGAGTAAATATACCCGTAATAACATCTAGAGACAAAGCTTCCTCACGGGCTCGAATGGCGTACGCTCTGGCAGGTGCCCTAGCTTCAGATCTCGCAACTGTATCTTTCATAGCTCTCTGGCTACCACTGACATTTATTGTGTTTCTAGAAAGTCTACCTCTAGCTAAAGCATTATTTGACTTTAGATTCTGTACAATCTCTTGTTCAACAGACTCGGGACAATCTCGAATGAAATGGTCTAATGCTCCACATTTAAAGCAAGCTCGGTCATTCAATCTACAATTACCCGAATGTCTTTTACCATAATGCTTACATTCAGTTCACTCAGATCGAACATTTCCCACACTAGCCATCGAAGTAGCTGGAGCTTTGAAGTTCGATTGCGATTTAGCTCGATCTCTGTTTGAATTTCCCACATTAACCTTTGATCGGCTATGCTCATCTCTGAATTTCTTTGAAGCAGACTGAAATGATTTACTCGAGAATCTCTTTCTCACATCTCTGGCTTCAGACTCAGCTTTTCTTTTATCTTTCCCGAGTGCCTCAACTTTACATGCTCGATCAACAAGCACAACAAATTCTTTTATTTCCAGAATTCCAACTAGCAAACGAATATCTTCATTCAGGCCATCTTCAAACCGTTTACACATTATGGCTTCAATCGAAACACATTCTCGAGCATATTGACTTAATCTCACGAACTCCCGTTTATATTCAGTGACAGACGTGTGACCCTGTTTTAATTCCAGAAATTCTTTTCGTTTTTGATTTGTAAATCTCTGACTAATATATTTCTTCCGGAATTCAGACTGAAAGAAATCCCATGTAACTCGTTCTTTTGGAACAACAGATTTCAAAGTCTTCCACCATTGATAAGTTGCATCTCGTAACAAGGAAACGACACATTTTATGCATTCATCTGGAGTCAATGACATTTCATCAAACACTCGGATTGTATTCTCGAGCCAAAACTCAGCTCTCTCAGCATCATCATCACTAGTGGCCCTGAACTCTTCAGCTCCATATTTGCGGATTTTATCGATCGGAGGCTTATTCAACATATTCAGATTCATAACTGAATGTACAGAAGAAGTCTAAGGAGGATTTTGCGGGGGCGGAGGTTGTAAAATAGCCGGATTTGTTCTAACGTATTGAGTGAACCACTCATTCATCATTTGGAAGAAGGCTTGTTTAGCCTCTCCTTCCTGACTGCTAGTAGCCGGTCTCGAATCAGATGGCGCTGTCCCTTGAGCTAGAGCAGGCGCGTTACTTTCAACAACATCAGCTACAGCTCTTTCGGGATCCATTTACTATACGAAAACACATTTTACACGTCAAGATTCATCACACTATCACAGTTCGTATATATGGCATGTATAGCTAGACTCTCACACGCTACGTTAGTCCTAGAATCGACTAAACCGTAGCTCTGATACCAATAAAATGTAACACCCCTAACCCGTAACCATCGCCGGTCTAGGGTTATGAGGCATTACCGGACAAATAAAAAACTTTTATGAACATTTCACATCAATAAGTATATCATCGTCATATCTTAGCAACATACAGGCATATGGTCCTTTAATGAGGTCTACGAGACCTTAAACATGCATTAGAAAAGGGTCAGGACTAAACCGGGATCATACAAATTTTTTTTTAAAATAAAACATTTTTCAAAGTTACAGAGGTCATACGCCCGTGTGGGTAGGCCGTGTGCCCCACACGGCCTCAGACACGCCCGTGTGTCTAAGACGTGGCAAAATAGGGCATACATACTGATTTGTCCACACGGCCTGAGACACGCCCGAGTGCCTCACCCGTGGTCGACACTGACTTGCACCACACGGCCAGTCACATGCCCGTGTGTCTAGCCCGTGGTCGAGTCTGACTTGTTTTGAAACACAACCACGAAGGACACGGTCGAGCCACACGCTCGTGTGCTCAACCGTGTGGGCAAAAATAGGCCATTTGCAAGGCCAATTTGCCACCTACACTTTGGGTTATACCTGCAAGCACAAATAAGTATCATTCCAAGCATCAAAAATACCCAAAACATACCAAAATATCCATCTTTTCTAACCATACATGAACATATCATACACACTAACTTTTGTGCTATTTAGCTCAATCTAATCACTAGCATTTCTAAATATAAACCATCCAAAAACTTACCAATTCAATGTGACAATCTTTCATCAATAATATGCTAGCTTTGCATCATAGAACTTATTATAAATTTGACCATATCATTAGTATAACCTTATCCATCAAACCATACTAAACTATGCATCATAAAACATGAACTACTCATTCACATCACATTCATATCTAGCCATATCACATGGCTATTTTTACACCTTTCAAAACATAATCCAAAACTACTAGCCTATACATGCCATACTTAGCTATGTACATATTGAAAAGGTACCAAAATGGAGTTTGATAGTGTGGTGATGATCCTCGACAATCCCCAAGCCTTCCGTAGCTTTAATGATCTATAAAACAATGTAAACACACACAAAGTAAGCTTTCAAAAGCTTAGTAAGCCATATACAAATAAGCTTAACATATAAACATTCATAATCATATCAAATGCAAGATCATTACTATATCTCAATTGCAATTCCATAATTCTTCTTTGGATCATTTGTTAGCCATTATTTACCAACAAATCATATCTCTAAATACCTCTTTGATCATAGCACATTCATACATATATCACATTTTGTCTCATTGAATCTATGCACATATCCCTCTTTTGCAAATTCACATATACTTACCTTTCATGCTTAAACATAATATACACATCAACGTACCTGAAACGATTACACATTTCACACAGTCTTTCTCAGAATTGCCCGTTGAATCATTCGGAATCAAATAGGATACTTAGATATCTCATAATACTCGTACAAAGCCAACGTCCCAGACGAGGTCTTACATGTAATCCAATATCGATGCCACTATCCCAGACAGGGTCTTCCACGAATCACAAACGATGCCAATGTCCCAAACATGGTCTTACACGTAAACCTCAAATCGATGCCAACGTCGGAGACGTGGTTTTACATGATATCGCATATCAGAACCCTATTTCATGACATTTTAATCCTATCTATTCCTAAGGTTCATACGGGGCTTTTCGGACATTAACACATTGTTGACACTTTCTCGGTTTTCATACGTATAGCTTCCAAAGCCATTCATCACAATCCAATAATATATGAACATGAATAAATTAACTTAAATACATTTATTTGTATATAGACTTACCTCGTATTCGAAATAAGCGAACGGATTCGACTACTCGATCACTTTCGACTTTCCTCGGTCTAAATCCGTTTTCTTTGGTTCTTGATCTGTACATATTCAAATTTAACTCTTTTATTCACCAAATTATTCAATTCAATCCAAAAACACACATTTAGGGCAATATACAAATTAGCCCTCACATTTTCACATTTTGACATATAAGTCCTTATTTCACAAAATCACAAAATACACATAATTTCTTTATACCCATACTTAGCCGAATATTCACATGCTTCATCTAAGTCCTCACATTTCATTTATTTCACATTTTAGTCCCTCAAAATATTATTTTCACAATTTAGTCCAAATTACTCAAATTCACCAAAAATCCAAAGACAAAATATGTTAATCTAACACATATATTTCATATTTCATCAACTAACATCACAAAGCTCAAGCATTCATTAATGGCACATTTCAAATTCTTCATCAAATTCCAAAATCAAGGCATGGGTTTTGTAGTACTCGAAGCAACGATTACAAAAACGTAGAAATTATCAAAAACTGAATAAAAACTAACCTTGAATCAAACTAAATGTTGGCCGAATATAAAAAAGCTTCAAACCCTTCTTTCTTTTCTTAATTTCGGTGGAAAAGATGAACATGATGGCTTTCTTTCTTTTGTTTATTAATTATAATTTCTTTAATAATCAAATTCCAAAATTAACCTTTTAATGAAACATATAATACATGTATAATTCATACCCTTTACCGTCCATGATATAATTCTATGGCCTAATTCCATTTTAAGGGCTTCATATTAAAAGAACATAGCATTTAAAACACTTTAACAATTATCAAGACACTTTTGCATTTTATGCAATTTGGTCATTTTATCAAATTAAGCCAACAATCGGATAAATTAAATCACGAAACTTTCACACCTGCCTATTCACATATTGCAAGCACAAAAAATAATGTTAAAATATTTTTCTGACTCGGATTTGTGGTCCCAAAACCACTATTCTGACTAGGGTCTAAACCGGACTATTACAAAAGTACTCCGGTTTGGTCGTAAAGGAAAATTGAGTCCACGGTTCATTGGACTATATGGGATTACTGAAAGAATTGGACCGGTCGCATATCGGTTAGCTTTACCACCAGAGCTTGATCGGATTCATAATGTTTTTCATGTGTCTATGCTACGGCTGTATCAATCCGACCCTTCACATGTTATCTCTCCGACAGAGGTACAGATTCAGCCTGATATGACATATGGTGAGGAACCAACCAAAATCTTAGCTTGAGAAACAAAAGAGTTAAGAAATAAAAAGGTAGCTTTGGTAAAAGTTCTTTGGCAACGACAGGATATAGAAGAGGCTACCTGGGAGCAGGAGGAAACTATGAGGAAGCAATACCCAAAAATTTTTACTGGTAAGATTTTCGAGGACGAAAATCCCTGAAGGGGGAGAGTTGTAACAGACCATTTTCCAGTGAAATCAAAACAATGGTTTCGGGACCCCATATCCGACCCGAAATATAATTTATTTTTATTTTATTATATGGTCCATAATATGATAGACGTGACATGTGAAAATTTTGACATGAAAATTTTATTGATTTAGTGCCTAATTACGAGAAGGACTAAATCGCATAAAATATGAAAGTTAAATTCTAGAAGCTATAAGGATCAAATAGCTATGGAATTCAAAACTAGAGGTCCTTATATGGTAATTAGACCATTAAAAAAAGTATGTAGATTTTTCATGGTGACTCATCCATGGAATTATAGAAAAAGGTCAAGGACTAAATTGGAAATAGAAAAAACTTAATTAATTAAAAGATGATAAAATAAAATATCATCTTATTATTGTCATCTTCTCCCTAAAATTTTATGGAAACCCTAGGAGAGAGAGGGGAAACTTTCAAGGCTTAATTGGGTAAGTTCGCTTGTCTCGTTTTTAATAATTTTAGTATTTTTGAAACCGGGATAGCTTAATCTCTCTATTTGAGGGATTAATTTGAAAAGTTATCAAGGTATGAAAATGGGTCATGGATGTATTATGCTGGAAATTAGAAATTTATGGTAGAAAATGAAATATTATTGATAGATAAACAACTTTTACAAAGTGATTTTTGATGAAAACTTGAGTTAGGGACTAAAATGTAAAATTATGAAATTGAAAGAAAAATTCTAAAATTTTATGTATACATGTGCTGTAAATTTTGTAATGGGTCTTTGGTTAGGCTTGGAATAGGGAGTAATTTGCACAAGTTTCATTTTTCGGGCCTAGGGACAAAATCAAAATTTATGGAAAAGTTAGGGGCAAAATGGTAATTTTGTCTAGGACGTAAATTGAGTCCATTTAAATATGAAATGTATGAAATTGATAGTTAAATTCATTTATATAGATCCAAAAAACACAAACTCGAGGCTAGATTGAGGAAAAGAAAAGATTTCGGATTAGTAGATTATTACGCGAACAAGAGTCGAGGTAAGTTCGTGTAACTTAATCGGACATGTAATTATGTTAATTGAATATTGTGTTTGTATGTAAAGTGATTTATGCTAATGTGCTTTACTTATATGCTATGATGGAAAATTTGCTACATGCTTGAAATGGTGATAAAATGCTAGTCCTGATTGAATGTTGAATTCAGATGGTTATATGCGCTTCCCCGAAACTAATAAGGTCCTGCATTTCTTGCGGACAGGATTTAGCTCGGACGAGTAATCCCATTGACCTTGTTATATAAAGGATTTAGCCTGGACATGTAATCCTAATATAATTCCTCTCGAGTATACATTAAGATTAGGGTTTAGCCTGGACTGTTAATCCTAATCGAGCTCCTCCGAGCTTACGTTATATAAAGGATTTAGCTTGGATTGGTAATCCTGTTATACGATATGTGGCTCAAGAGTGTGTTCCTTGGTTAAGTGCCTTAAGGGGTACCCTTGAATAAGAAATTGACGGATTATGGAACCGTACACTTTGAGTGTACTACTTCAGCACCCATCGGAATTTAATGATTCAATGGGCATGAATCTATTGACTTGGCATGAAAATCTTGAGATGTAATGATAATGACTTGAAAGAACATTGCATGATGAGCTCATCTATTTTTACTTGACATGTTTGTAAATGTTGTGACTAACATGTTTGATTGAAGGCATGTGCTTAGGAAAGTTTGCTAATGGATGGAAAACATGATGTTGTGTGCTTAAATTTAATAACAGGATTGGTAAATTTAGTTTCCGTTATACGAACTTACTAAGCATGTAATGCTTACTCTATTTACTTTTCCCTTGTTTTATAGTGCTCAGAAGCTTGTGAAGGTTGGAAGATCATTGGAACATCGTCACACTATCAACTAGCATTTTGGGTATATTTAGTGAAATCATTTTGGGTATAATGGCATGTATAGGACAACTTGGCCAATAGTGGCTTAAAATGTTATTTGGTAACCTAGCCATTGGAATGGCTAGTGTTGGTTCATTTTGGTATGACTAAGTAGATTATTATGATATACATATATGCACATGTGTTATGTTAAAAATATGTGATCAATGTTGGGAATGCCTAAGTTAAACTAAGGTAAGGTTGTGATCATGTATCCTTGTAGTGATATGTCTTGTGAATGATAGAAATTGCCCAATTTGAATGCTTGAATTGGTTGGTATTGGATGTGTGTTTCAAGTGCAGGTCTTGGGTGGAATTTTGGGTGAGAAATGAAGCTAGAAATGGCTTCATTTTGTCCACACGGGTAGACACACTGGCGTGTGTCTAGATTGTGTGTGACACACAGCCTGGTAACACGGGCATGTAGTTAGGCCGTGTGTCCCTGCACCTTAATTTTGAGAAACATAATGCTTAGAATTGGGCACACAGGCAGAGACATGGGCGTGTGTCTCAGCTGTGTGTGCCACACGGCTTAGAACACGGGCGTGTGTCTTGGTCGTGTGAAACCTGCACCTAATTCGAATTAATCTAGTTAACCACATGGCCTAGCACACGGGCGTGTGGCATGGCCGTGTGGCGCAAGTCATAGAGCAACCTAAATCGAACACGGCCTGTAGCACGAGCGTGTTCCAGGGTCACACGGGCGTGTCCCTTAGACCACATGGGCGTGTGAGTCCTGTACCTTAGAAAAATTTTGTAATTTTGCGAAAAATTCTTAAAGGCTCCGATTAAGTCCCGATTCGATTCTAATACTTGTATTGGGGCTCGAGGGCCTAATCATGGGACATTATGGATTATCTCGGTAAATGAATAGTAAATTTACGTAGTTTAATAGAAAAATGTTCTGAATGTTCTGGTAATATTCTGAAATCCTGTTCCGGTGACGGGTATGGGTTAGGGGTGTTACAACATATGTAAGAAAACCATGATTCATTTCCATACAGGGAAACTTTAAAGGTTAACTATGACCTTAATCATCACAGTACAAATTCAATGAATTAAACTGAAATCCTAAATTTATCTTTCCTTTTTCCTTAATCAAAAGATACAGAAGAATTAGAAATATTACCAGTTTATTAAATTCTCAATTTCATAAGCTAATATGTTAGTTTCTACTCCCATGCAGACCGTTCTTTAATTTTTCTCTCTTTGAAAACAAACCAGAGAAGACGATAAAAGAAAGAAAACGAATACAAAAATGTGAGAATGCTCCAAGGGGAATGATGTCTATCTCTTATATAACCTTCTCGCACTCGATCACCAAATCCAATTCATCAGCATCAAAATTAATGTTCCTTATCATAATGTTTCCCATTAAAGGACGTACCCAGTTTTAATCTAATGAGGCTAATGATTGAAATTTAACCAGTTATCAAATCAATTAGCAAGATTCACATAATTACACTAAGACCCTTATAAAGAGAAAGTTTTATAATTAGTTATCCAGAATTACTGTTGTACTTATCCTTTAACATTTTTAGGTGTGATAGATTGAGTTGAGAAAACCGTCGTTGTCGAGCAATTCGAGATGGTATTATATATATTGTTATAGCGTCATCGTTGTTGGACAACCTGGGGTGACAGATCCCTTTATCTGTACCAAGTCCCTGTCTAGTTAACAGGGTTATAATCATAGAAATAAATTTTAATGGTAAATGACATGAAATTTGCAATGGATATGCAACAAAGTACGGAAGGAATCAAAAACGAGCCTTGAGGGTCGAATAAGAATGAAAGAGCTATTAGGCTCAGAAATGGAAAAAACACCAACATGAAATGAGATATATTTAACTATTTAATGATTTTGATTATCGGACTAGTACTTGTAACAATAAATGAGGATAAGAATTGAATTAGTTGTTTATAAAATGGATGATAAATTATAGGTTAGTTGCATATATATAGTGAATTATATACTAGTATGAATATATGCATGATCACTTTGAATTGGTAGTTGTAACATGGAATTGTACAAGAAATGCTTATGTTTAGATTTAAAATGAACAAATGTGTATTAGCTTTTACTAGTATTCCATTATCTTGAACCATAGATTTACCACTGTACGCTTTGCTCAGCGTACGATTTTGTTTTTCTCCATGCGCAGGTAAAGTAGATTCTCGGTAGATCGATAGGTGGCCATCTTAGCATCCAAAAACCGAATCCGACTCAGCAATGTTTTTGCATTTTTTGTTTTGTTAATAGTTTGGCATGTATCTACCTAAGTTGAGTCAAGTTTGATACTTAACTATGTATATATGTACTTATGGTTTCAATACTTGATGTAACTATTAAGTTAATTGAATATGGCTTGTAAGTAGATATAAATTTGGTTGTAATGATGTGTGTGTCATGTTATATGTTAATGATCTTAAAAGAATAGGTTCAAGTATGGTTGAAGTGATTGAATTGTATTAGTTAGTTAGCTTATAGTTGATAAGGTATTAGTCTAATGTTGATTGAGGTTTTGGTGTGTATAAATTAATGTTAATTGTTGAATTTGTGTTGGTTGAGCATAATAGAAGTGTTTAGACTTGGCTTGGGAAAAATTGTAGGTTTTAACTAAAGGAAGTTTGCATAAACATTATGTGACGTTGCGACGTCAAATGTGTGTCCTTGCAACGAGGAATGATCTATAATGTCATGGTGAGACGAGGAATCCCTTCACCTCGATGAGGCCAATAAAGAAGTGAGGTCACGATGTCGAGTGGTCTAACATTGCAACGTGACAAACTGTTTGACAACGTCACGAAGTGAATTTGACATCACAATGACAACCTGTATTTTCATTTTTTTACATTTCAGTCCTAATTCAAGCTCGGGTTAACTTTACAGCTTTCGTATGCTCGTATAAGACCCATAAATGATTATTATTGTATTGTTTGCTTATTCTTCTTATAGTTGTATGCTTTATAATGTGAATTAGTATTAAATTTGATCGTAATTGCTTCAATAATGGATGTGACACATTGTAGCTTGGACCCGACAATAGGGTCAGGTATAGGGTGTTGCAAATTCCATCATTAAACCTTTAATTACGAGAATTACATGCATAAAACACAATGCATACTCATGTCGGATCATATACGAGCTTACAAAAGCTTAATGCTATCCCGGGGTTGTACAAGGACTAAATTACAACATTTTCAAAAATTCTTAGGCTAGTGCTGCGACTTCCAAGGTTTGCTTTCGGGATATTGATGAGAGTATACAAACTTCCCAACTTAAGGACCAAATTGTAAAGTTTTCAAAATGAAACAAAGCTGAAGTCGCTACCTCAAACAAAGGACATCGTGACGAGAAGGGATGATGTCGTGTCATTCAAGATGTGATGTCACAACTTCCTCGGTAGTCCACTAGGTTCCCAAATTCCTTTGATTCAACCTAACATATGACAATCATGTTTGGCCTTAAGGCCCCAATCATCCATTAACACATTTACCATACATATGCATTAACCATTTCATTTCATTCCCAAAATTTGACAATTTACAATTTGAAACAAGATAACCCTAGGTACATGCCATTAACAAAATGGAAAGAGATATACAAACTTATTTCAGTTGGAAACTGCAATTTGGATGCTGACTTCACTTCCCAGGGCATCAAGGATCACCTATACTTGCACACAGAATAAACAAATCATACATTGAGTAATAAAGCTCAGTGGTACTTTCATGATTCAAGATGTTATAACTTAAACATTAGTAATTTGACATAATGCATCTAAACTCAAAGTCTTCCAATACATGTCTCATAATGCAAACTATTTCATAATCATTTCACATGGGAGTATGCATATACCAAATGGAAAACCAGTCTACTCAATAATTCATCATTGTTAACTAATTCAATTCATTTGCCTTTTACTTTTCATTTAGCCATTTAGCATTTATATTCAATCAAGAATTCAACATCTATACATACATTTCATTGACATAAAGTCATCCAAATTTCATGATCAAACCATTTTACTTACCTTTTTACTTACCATTCAATCCCTTTATGAAGTCTATCAACTCGTTCGTATTCATTGGCCCATTGGGCTCATTTTAAATTGATTTGCATAATAAGTTACATGCTTTCTTTATTGCAATTCACATATGAACATTTTTTATTCCATAGTATCATATAATTTCATTTCAGTATCATTTATCAAGCTTACCATTTATAACCCTTATTAACCTAACTCAAACTCAGACAGATACACGGATCGTCCAATCAACACACCAAACTGGCACCGAGGTTTATCATTGGATAAACCTAGGAGAAATTGGCACATATTTAGCGCATACTAGCACACGAAGCGCAACCTAGCGCACAAATCGCATAATGGCACATGAAATGCATCCTAGCGCACGAAGGGCATATTGGCACATGATCTTGGGACATGAGGTGCATCCTAGCGCATAAGCCTGTACACAATCCAATCCTATGGCATGCCAACTATATCCTATGCAACTTGAACAACTAATAAGGTACCAATGTTCAATTTGATTTTACAATTCAATACATATATCATTTCTCAATCACAATTAAATTCACCATTCATACACAAGTATTTCATTTCATACAACATATTTCTATCAAATTTTGTTAGCTTAGAAGGATCAACTTGAGAACACCGATAGGGAAGTTGAATAGGCATTTAAGATGTTGTAGTGTAAGCAATAAAAATTGTGCATCAAAGAACATAAGGATTTATAGTGGTTCGGCTCCAATTACCTACTCCACTACCTTAGCTTACCAAAATAAAGGATTTTCCCAAATCCACTAATTTGGCAACCTTTGAGGACAAGGTTTAACCTTACAATCTCTCCTAAGATTTATGCCCCAAAATCTTAAGATACAACTCCCTTAAGGTTTTTACCCAAACCTTAAGAATTAACTCTGTAACAGCCCGGTTTTAGCTAAATCAGAATAGTGGTTTTGGAACCACAAATCCAATGTTGGAAAATTATTTTAATATTATTTTTGGTATTTATGATAAACCATAATATATACATATTTTAATCCCACATTTAGCATACTTTTGGATGATTTAATCCCTTGAATTGTGGAATTTGATGCTTCTAATCCTTTAATTTCATGTTTTATACTTAGGAGAGCATTAGAGGATGAAAAGAACGAGAAACGGGCCAAAAATTGAGAAAATGGGCCAAAGGAAGAAATCCACACGGCCTGGAGGTAACCACACGGCCGTGCCACTTTAGCAGACCCGAACACAGCCTGGGCTCGATTCACACGGGCGTTTCACACGGCCGTGTCCCTGCCGTGGCCAAGATGAATTTCACTCGGAATAGGATACTTGTGGGCCAAGTAAGGCATCCCGAAAGCCTATATAAACACCCTAGAGGGCAACCTTCAGGGGGAGTTTGATAGAAGCCTTCTGTCAGGGCTTTTGACGAAGGGGGTGAAGCCAGAGAGAGCTGAACACAGGGGAATTACTCCAAGACAGCCAGTTGATCCATCTCAGAAGCCAGAATCACGCTCAAGACGGAAGATCTTCCCTTCAATTTCCTTCAGGGTTTTTAGGGTTTTTCTTATGTTTTGTTATTTATTTTCTTCTGAGATGTATTCTTTATTAAACATGAACTAAACCCCTCAAATACCTGAGGGGGATGAAACCTAAGATGGATCTTGTTATTGTTTTCTGAATTATATGATAAATACTTGATTTGTTCTTAATTATGTGTTCTTAATTCTTGTTTTAATATTTCAGGATATTGATTCAAGTATTGATGTGCTTAGGAAGTGGAGCAAAAGTCCCTATTTAAGAGTAGATCTAGCATAGTTAAGCGGAGTTGATCGCAAACCTAGAGATAGAATGACGAAAATCTGCCGGATTAGGGTTAAACCTAATATGGGAGTCCATAGATCGAGTTAATGCAACACTAAGGGTTTTAATTAGAAAGAGATTTCAATTAATCAACCTAGGGTTAGACGTTAGTAGCCTCAAAAGAGGTATTAATATAAATTAGGGAATCCTACGGATCAAGTCAAGTGAATAAATCATCTGGTTCAGAGTTAAATAACAAGTGAAGTGTAGGTGGATTCTTCCTCGGGTATTGTCTTAATCAACTGGTTTTTCCCACAAGTATTTTCCCAATTCACTTTTTGTGTCTTAGCATCCTTAGCTAGTAATTAGTTAATTAAACATCGTTTCTCTTAATACTTAGGCTAAATAATGAAAAGATAGTAACTACTAGTACTCTTGGTCCTTGAGGATACGATATTTCTGGTCTTGCCATAGCTATACTACAGAATGATAGGTGCGCTTGCCTTATTCGTTGTCATATTTAGTTTGGACACGATCAATTTACAGCATGTTATTTGATATGTGTGAAAATTTTATGAGCTAATTTTATCGATTAGTTGGTTAATTCGGTAAAAAGGACTAAATTGCGTAAAGTGTAAAACTTGTGTTCTATTAGCTAAAGGTGTCTAATAGCTATGGAACTTTAAAGTGGAAGCCCTTAAGTTGTAATTAGGCCATTTATAGTATGAGTGGACAAAGATGGACATCTTTTTAATTGTTTTAAAGATTAATGAATAAGGTTAAATAGGTAATTTGATTAATTAAGGTTTATTAAATAAAACAAACATAAATTTTAAGGCTATCATCTTTACCATAGCCGAATATTGAAGAGAAAAAGAAGCCATTTTAGGGTTCTTGATTCAACACACTCCTAGCTTGATTAAGGTATGATTTTAGCTCAATTTTTAATAATTTTTATGTTTTTGTAATCATTGCAGCTCAATCTAGCTAGCCCGTACCTTAGATTTCGAAACTGTTAAAGATTGTGAGAGTTGGCATTGTTGAATGCTTGAGTAATTTGATGATTGATGATAGATTATGAAGGTTTATTGATAGATTTACTAGTTTTGTAAAGTGATTTTTGACAAAAATGTCAAAAAGGGATTAAATTGAGAATTTGTAAAATTATGTGGGTAAAAGTGTGAATAAATAAAAGTTTTGGACTGTTGGGGACCTATATATAATTCGGCCAAGCACGGGTTTTGTTGAATTGTGTAAATTTTGTGTATTTGTGAAATAGGGACTAAATTGATTAAATGCGAAAGTGTAGGGGCTAATGTGTAAAAATGCCCAAATGTGTATTTTTGGATTAATTGAATGAGTAGATGAATAAATAAGTTGATTTTGAATTCATATAGATCAAGAAAGAAAGAATTCGGATTTAGATCGGGGAGAAAAGCAAGGTTATTGAGTAGTCGATCCGATTCGCCAATTTCGAATACGAGGTAAGTTCGTATGTGATGATTACATTATAAACATATGTTAAAATGCTTTATTATTGCATAAATTGTTAAAATGAGATTATGGATAATGTATGAATTGTGAAAATGATTTTACAGATGCACTCGATAATAGAAACGAAAAGTGTGAAAGCCCGGTTGAACCTTAAGAATAGTTTTGGATACTATTGACATGTTAGTAAGTGATACGTTGATTTGGCTTCGGGCCATGATATTAGCACTTCGGGTGCGTATTTTACCGATTTGGCTTCGGGCCATGCATATCGGATGATTTAGCTTCGGACCATGATAATAGTTCTTCAGATAAGTTACCTTGATTTGGCTACGGGCCATGGTATAGGTACTAATCGTACGAGACTCCTGAGTATCTAATTTCTATTCTAAATGGTTCAACGGGTAAATGAATGGTATGGTTTATAAAGAGGTTAGTACGAGGCGATACAGGTACGTACAGAACCTATTCAAGTATTAAATAGTGAAAGTTCAATGATTTTGTATTTGATCATGTTTTGAGACATGAGAAAGGTTTGTAGTTAATGTGTATATGGTTTGTTATGTGCAATTGGTTGATTTGCATTTATTCGATGTAATAAGTTATTCACATACGAGCTTACTAAGCTATGAAGCTTACTTCGTGTTATTTTTCTATGTTTTATAGTGAATTAAGGCTAGCTCGGATCCAGGAGTTGTCGGGAACATCATCGCACTATCAAACATCTAAGTTGGTACTTTTGAATTATACATTTATGGTATATGGCATGTATAGTCTAGATGTGGTATTTTGGTTGTTACTATAGCCATGAGATTTGGCTTGTAAATGATGTTAATATTGATGTGTGTTTGGCTATTAGAAATGGCTTGTAAATGTAAATGTTTTGGTTTGTATATATATAGCCATGAGTGATGGCTTATTTTGGTTTGTTTTGGTATGGTTGTAACCAAGACATTATGGAAGTTATAATGGTTATGTGAATCATGGTAAATGAACTATATTCTTGATGTTGTTTTGGTTTATATTTGAGTAAGTGAAATGGTTGTATTTGTATAGCATGAATTGTGCATGAATTGGGATTGATTTGGCTGCCCTTTTGTGTATGAATACGGTACCATTTTGCCTTGTGTAGGTACATTGAAGTTGGGGTGACAAATTGGCCTTGCAAATGGCCTATTATTGTCCACACGGGCAGAGACACGGGCATGTGTCCCCTAGTGTTATAATTGAATTGAATTCAGTATGCTCCACACGGTCTCACACACGGGCGTGTGACTGGCCGTGTAACACAAGTCAGTATACCCCTAATTGGCACACGACCTAGCACACGGGCGTATGACTTGCCCATGTTGCATAAGTCAGTATACCCTACAGGATTGGCACGGCCTAGCACACGACCTGGCATACGGGTGTTTGTGGCCACTTCGAAGGGCACACGGGCTAGACACACGGGCGTGTGGTTGGCGTGTGACCCAAGTTAGTATGTATGCCCTATTTCCACACGGCCTAAGACACGGGCGTGTTTGGAGCCGTGTGAGGCACACAGTCTGTTCACACGGGCGTGTGACCCTTGTATGGTTGAAAATTTTCTAAGTTTCCAAAAATTTTCGTATGTTATCAGTTTAGTCCCGAACCACTTCTAAAGCATGTTTAAGGCCTCGTATGCCCTTATAAGGGACAATGTAATTGTGTTGAATGAATTATGAGAATGAATGCTTTATGTTTGATAACGTATGCTATATGTTGTGAATTGATCGGTAATACCTCGTAAACCTATTCTGGAGATGGATACAGGTTAGGAGTGTTACATTTTATTGGTATCAGAGCTACAGTTTAGTCAATTCTAGGACTAACGTAGCGTGTGTGTGAGTCTAGCTATACATGCCATATATACTCTGCGATAGTGTGATGATTCCTGACAGGTTAAATTGTGTTTTCGTATAGTAATGGATCTCGAACGAGCTGTAGCTGATGATGTAGAGAGTAATGCGCCCACTCCCGCTCAAGGAGCAACGCCATCTGATTCTAGGTTTGTAACGAGTAGCCACGAGGGAGAGGCTAAACAAGCCTTTTTCCAAATAGTGAACGAGTGGTTCATGGAGTTCGTCCGAACGAATCGAGATTCTTAACAACCTCCACCCTCAACTATTCCTCAACAAATCCCTATTGTTCCTCAAGTCATAGATCCGATACGATTGAACAAGCCGCCAGTAGATAAGATTTATAAATATGGGGCTGAAGAGTTCCGGGCTACTGTTGATGATGATGCTGAGAGAGCTGAGTTCTGACTCGAAAATACGATTTGAGTATTCGATGAATTGTCTTGTACTCCTGATGAATGTATTAAATGTGTTGTATCTTTGTTGAGAGACACGCATATCAATGGTGGAACACGTTGATATCTGTGGTTCCCAAAGAACGGGTTATTTGGGAGTTCTTTCAATCCAAATTCCGAAAGAAATACATCAGTCGGAGATTTCTCGATCAAAAGCACAAAGAGTTTCTAGAATTAAGACAAGGCCGAATGACTGTAACCGAGTATGAAAGAGAATTTGTACGGTTGAGTAAGTATGCCAGGGAGTATGTTTCTACCGAAGAAATTATGTGTAAGCGGTTCGTTGACGGGTTGAACAAAGATATAAAACTACTAGTCGGAATTCTAGAGTTGAAAGAATTTGTCGTTCTGGTTGAAAGGGCTTGTAAAGCCGAGGATCTTAACAAAAAAAAGAGAAAAGCAAATTGAGAAGCTAGAGACTCGAGAAAAAGATCGATGAGTAAGCCGTGTCAATCTTCATCAAAATAATCACGAGATTCGTACGCTCGCCCAAATGCTTCAAACGAATATTCGAACAAAGATCGTAGAAAACAATATTCAGGTTCTAAAGTTCAAGCTACATCAGTATCGAGTATTGACAGTTGATCGTTATGTCAGAGTCTTAAAAATTTATATAATGAATGATCTAGCCTAGAAACTAACTGTGACAACGATTGAGGCAAGCGCACCTATCAAACAGTAGTATAGTTTAGTGGCAAGACCGGAATATCGAACCCAAAGGAACCAAAAGTACTAATACTAACTTTCTTTCTATTATTTAGCCTAAGAATTGAAGTGAATTATTATTTAATCTAAAATTACCTAACTACTAAGATAAAGACGCTAAGACACAGAGAATGAATTGGGAAAATACTTGTGCGAAAAACCAATTGATTAAGACGATACCCAAGGAAGAATCCACCTAGACTTCACTTGTTATCTAACTCTGAACCAGACAATTTATTCACTTGACTTGATCCGTAGGATT
This sequence comes from Gossypium sturtianum, assembly GCA_025698515.1. Lineage (NCBI taxonomy): Eukaryota > Viridiplantae > Streptophyta > Magnoliopsida > Malvales > Malvaceae > Gossypium > Gossypium sturtianum. The sequence goes on from CM046952.1 coordinate 61,800,951, forward strand.
CCCTAATGTATATTAATACCTCCGTCAAGGCTACTAACGTCTAACCCTAGGTTGATTAATTAAAATCTCTTTCTAATTAAAACCCCTAGTGTAACATCCCGAAATTGGGTCTAGTAGGATTGGGCCCAATGGGCCTTGATTTTAAAATTTTTGAGAACGGCATTAATGCAAGTTAGACTTATTAGGTAAGTTATTTTGGAAGGTTAGAGGGCTTCTATGAAGTCCCGGGATCAAATATTAGCTTTGGGGAAATTTTGGTTTTAGGTGGAAAAAAACCCTGGAAGTTGGCAGGTAGGCCTTAAGAATAAAATGTAGAGGAAAATGACACAAAAGGAGTGTGTGGTGTAGTGGCAAAGTGACGCCACTTAAGAGGCAAGGGAGTGACGCCACAAGGAAGGAAGGAGGTCCAAGGTTCAAGTCTTGGCTTTTGCATTTTGGTTTTCTTTTTACTTGGACCTCGTAATTTGGCTATAGATTTATATTTAGTTGCGCATGGTTTAAGACACAAGAGGAGCTTGTGGCCAAGTGGCTAGCAAAGTGGATTATGTTGCAAGGAGCCTGGGTTCGAATCTCATGAGAAGCAAGGGAGTATTTATTTTATGGTCTGATGGGAAGAGTTTCAGCTTGAATTTAAACTCTCATCGACGAAGGATCCTACATCGGAAAAATACAAAGAAGGAAGGTGAAGAGCTAGCTATATAAAGAGCATTCCAGAGGAGGGTTGACACACCTTGGAAGGCGTTTGGGCATAGGAGTGGTCTGAGCGCGATTAACACTAGAGTCCTATCGTGTGTGTAACTCTCTCTACTCTAGTTGTAGAGCGGCAAAATGCCGGGTGCCGGTCACGGCAATAGTAGCCACACGAGCGCGCGCGCCTTGCACGTGTGGGGCTTCACGCGATAGTTGAGGCCATAAGTAGTATTCTTGTGGGTTGGGGTCGCTTGGGCCGCGATGGGCGAAGTGGGCCCAATGGGCCCGTGGGCCTTTATGAGTAAATTGTGCGATTGTGTAGTATATAGTGAACTAGACTAGATGGAACTTATATACATGGCTAGATTTGTGCTAGGTGGGCCACACGAAGCGTGGGGCCCGAATGGGCCTAATCGAGTTTTAGGCCCAATCGTCCTCAAGACGACCAGGAAATGGTAGCCGAGTCGCTCGGGGTGACATTTGGGCCTTTGGGAAAGGCCATTGTAGGTGCAAAATTACTTAAAATACCCTTGGTGGGTAAATTACCAAAATACCCACAAGGGTATATTACTAAAAATACCCTTAGTAGGTAAATTATCAAATACCACCAAGGGTAAATTATGAAAATGCCCTTGGTGGGTAAATTACCGATATACCCTTGGTGGGTAAATTACGAAAATGCCCTTGGTAGGTAAAATTACTGCTATACCCTTAGAGGTTGATTAGGGTGATTATGTTGTTTTATGTCTATCTCGATTATGATGGTAATTCATGTTATACTTATATTTGATATATGTCTAGCATACATGACATAATGCATACACGAATTATTATGTCATATTGCATGGGTATGATGAGAGGAGGGGGAAGATGATATCCGTGTCTTTGGGACACCAAAGTGGTTTGGCACCACCAAAGGGTTTGGTACCACAGATTGATTATTGTGACTTTGGGTCACCAGAGGTTTGGCACCTCAAATGCCTCGTCCCGTGGCTTAGCACCACAAAGGGGTTGGCCCCACGCTGATTATACGGGATTGACGCCAAAGTGATTTGGTATCACACGATGGGTTGGCCCCATCATTGGATTCGTGACTTCGGTCACCAAAGATTTGGTATCACATTCGTGTCTTTGGGACACCGTGAGGTTTGGCACCTCATAGCGCCTCGCCCCAGTGGCTTAGCACCACAATGGGTTGGCCCCACGCTTGATTATACGGGATTGACGCCAAAGATTTGGTATCACACGATGGGTTGGCCCCATCATTGGAATATTCGTGACTTTGGGTCACCAAAGGGTTTGGCACCACAATTATGGATATCGTGACTTTGGGTCACCAAGGTTTTGGCACCACCAAAGGGTTTGGTACCACACGGGTAGAGAAAGGAGCATTGGATGGCTAGGTTTGGGTGCATGATATGCATATTTTCATATGAAATTGTGTAAGGGCCTCATTGGATGGGGATTTACACACCGAGTCTCGATGACTCACCCCTTAGTTAAATTTTGCAGGTAATCATTAGATCGCGGATTTGGGAGCCGAGGTGGACTCGTGGAGGCCATACATATGTTCACTCAGTAAATTCGCTTTCTTTTATTTGGACTTATTTTTATTTGAGTTTTTGTTATGTAATAAGGCCTTGGGTATTTTATTTGGTTTCAGCTTTCAATTTGTTTATTGCTTGTTATTAAATGATCAATATGGGATTTTCCTAAAATGATAATAAACCATTTCTTATTCAAAATTACTTAATCTCGATTTCTCACCACAACTATAAAGAATATGAGCTTTTTAACGAATGCACAGTTTTTAGACATTCCTTTCATGTGACATGCCAGATTCGGTCGTAACGTTTAGGCCGGGTTTGGGGTGTTACACCTAGAATTGCATTAACTCGATCTATGGACTCCCATATTAGGTTTGACCCTAATCCGGCAGATTTTTGTCATCCTATGTCTAGGGTTGCGCTCAACTCCGCTTAACTATGCTAGATCTACTCTGAGACAGGGACTTTTGCTCCACTTCCTAAGCAAATCAATACTTGAATCAATACCATGAAATATCAAATAAAGAATTAAGAACACATAGTTAAGAACAAATCAAGTATTTATCATATAGTTCAAAAAACAATAACAAGATCCGTCTTAGGTTTCATCCTGTAACACCCCTTACCCGGGTTCTACGCTGGAATCGGGCTCTAGACGTTACCGTACTAAAACCTCATGGTCGCCACTTAGGCTAATCGTGACTACTCTCTTTAGTCACCTCAATCACCTCATTCTCGACTTACGAGGCCTCACTCATACACACGAGGGCTCTCGAGACTAATCCAGAACTTTTACGATTCTTAAAATTTTTCTCTTCAAATACAGGGCTCACACGCCCGTGTAGAACGAGACACGCCCGTGTGTAGACACACACGCCCATGTTCAACAACCGTGCTTAAAAACCCAACCATTCTTCCAAATGCCCCACGGTTAAGGCACACGCCCATGCGGTTTGCGAACACGCCCGTGTACTCTATTACATGTTCGTGCCTTCAACCCGTGGTCGACACTGACTAATCACACACGGTCTTGACACGCCCATGGGCCTAAATCGTGTGCTATACCTTGATATACTGACTTATTCAACACGGCCTAGGCACACGCCCATGTGCTGGCCGTGCGTATCACACAACTTGAACAAACGGCCGTGTGATCAGCCGCGTGGTCTATTCCGACTTAAAGTACTAAGTTGTAGGTGCACACGCCTAGACACACACACGCCGCGTGTCTATCCGTGTGGGCACTTAGAAGCTATCTTACCAAGCTTTTACTACTCTTGTTTGCATACATTCATATACTACTTCAAAACATTCTCAATCATCCATTAGAACACATGAATTAATACATTTAATCCTTAAAGAGTTAAGGTTTTCATCCCATACACTAGGCAGAACTTTATCAAATACATTTACAACCAACTCTAGGTTCTCTTAGGCCAATACAATTTGGCTACATCAATTAGGACTTAATCAACCTTAAAATAATCCCTATACATGCCATGACTCATAAGGACTTGATACCTCATACCAAGTGTCTGTTCGATAGTGTGAAAGCATCTCCGGCGGTCTCCAACCCGAGCTAGTTAATATAACCTATAAGAGATTAGAAAATTAAAGGAGTAAGCAATAATGCTTAGTAAGCTCATCTGCAATAAGTGTCAAGATTGATATTCATTGTGTACTAAGTTACATAGTATCATGAAGAGTTTCTCTCATAAACTCATGGTTACTTACTCAACTATTCTTGAAACTTACTCATTCAACCTCTTACCACATTCTTACCATGTCACAAGCCAATTGCTCGTTTAATTAGCATACATTCCTGCATTGATCACCACATGATCATATAAAACAACACATCAAGCATTTTCAATAAGTCGCTCGTACTACTAATATCTCGGTGGTTACGCACTTAGCCTACCATTGAATCTCTTACAGGGTGGTATCGCACACAGCCCACAAATCATTTATACCTAAGGTGATTTTGCACTTAGCTCACCAATCATTTATATCTATGGTGATTTCGCACTTAGCTCACCAAATCATTTATAAGCGATGGTATCGCACATAGCCCATCAATTAATAATCAATCGTGTGTAACGCACACACCCCACCAATAAATAATACATTGATGGTATCGCACACACCCCCATCACCACCATCAATAAGGTGATATCGCATATAGCTCACCGTTATTTACATTCATGGATAATAATCCACAAGTATATCTCTATTTCAAATGTTCATTCGAGAACATTCTCACATGTTTCTATTCTTACTTAACTTTCTACGATACTGCTCTCATTCATACAAAGGCATCAACTACACAAACACCACTAGGGGTTCATCATATAATGAATTCATCTCAATTCAGTTCTATACATACTTGTGTTACTCATGGTACAACCACATACATTGAATCAAGCGAATTGTTAAATAACTCTCTTGAGTCTCATGCACATAGTTCTCATCGTCATCTTACCCCAATTGGGTCTTACATACATTAACATATCGATGCCATGTCCCTGACATGGTCTTTTACTAATTCTTACCCCGAGGCCATATTCCAATATGGTCTTACTCGAGACTTTAACCATCGTCCTATCATGCTATACACCTTTCCCATTACTCTAAATTCAATTCCATTCACATCTCATCAAGAGACATTTCATACATTCATATAATAATATACATTCCATACAACATTGGAATGCTAAATAAGCTCATACGTAATTGCAACATTCGCACATGAACTTACCTCGATGTCGAAAGAGCCGAAAAGGACTTTTTGCCCACATTTCTCTTTTCATCCGTTCTAGGTTCGAAACTCATTTTCTTTGATCTAGAACAATGAAATTTACTGATTTAATCTCTTATAAATCTTGATATACCGTAATCTAAACTTTAGGCAAAAAATGACTATTTTGCCCCTACACTTTGGCAAAATTACCATTTTGCCCCTAGGCTCGTAAATAAATTTTCATCACATTTTCTTGTTAAACAAGTCTAGCTGAACATTTTATCCTCTTACAACTATCCACAATTCCATCTATTTCATGCCTTTATGAACAATTTACAACTTTTGCATTTTAGTCTCAAATAGGTGTTTTCATGAAAACATCTTTCACAAAAGTTGTTTCTCATCATTCTATCATTCATTTTCTTCCATAAAACTCATCAAACAACATGAACTCTATCATGGCAAGTCCCTAGACTTTCAACCTTTTTGCAAACTAGTCCCCTCTTTAGAAAGCTTAAGCTTTGGGGACTCCAAAAGTACAATTTTTATCAAGAAAGATCATCAAAATCACTTACTTGTGAGGAGAATTGCTTTCTGAAATTTTAAGATTCAAAAACCCCTCCCATGGCTGCTATTTTCAGTGGAAGAAGAGAAGAAATAAAAAAGATGATAGCTTTTGCTTATTTCATCTTTTTTTTATTCATTTGTCAACTAATATAACCAACTTTTGACCAAAATTTAATGCTCTTGTCCCCTTAACTTTCTATGGCCGGCCAACACATTTAACAAGGACAAATTGCACATTTGGGACTTCCAATTAATATTCTATGACTATTTGGCACCTCTAGCAATTAAAATAGAACTTTCATACTTTATGCGATTTAGTCCTTTTTCACAATTTAGCTAGAATTCGCTAAAATTAAGGCACCATAATTTCCATGCATCCTTATAAACATGTTATATCACATAAAATATCATGAGAATAATTTTCTCTAACCTCGAATTAGTGATTCCGAGATCATCGCTCGACTAGCCCCTAAATCTGGTCACATAATTCTCCCCCTTAGGGATTTTAGTCCTCAAAAATCTTATCGTAAGGAGTTACTATCAAAACTCTTAAAACGTTTCCATCATCTCTTCAAAATCACGAATTCACTTATCCTCAATTTTCTCTTGACACGACTCTTAAGTCATGATACACAAGGTCGAGCATAACTTGAGACCTAGGTTATTCTTTCTCTAAGGTGTATACTCGTAAATCCACTAATTTGGAACTCTATATATGTCCAAATGATCGCTCGTGATCTTTCTTCGGTTGACTTACCACTATTCAAATGACATTTCCCTTTCTTGGAAATTTTGTCAAACCAAAATTAAAATCTATAAGGTTCATCTCACTTTCTCATTAAAGCATTTACCGACTGTAGAAATCTTGACTTGTACATTTTGAAAACTCAGCTTTTAGTGGTCAACTACTCTTGACCATAATCTCAATCATACTGCGAAATGTACTCTATTGTCAAAACGTTTATCCACATAACTGTACTTCCTTATTCTTGCTTTATTAGATATGTTGTTACTAAATCTCATACCAAAGCTCTGTATAAGTTCTGGACTCATCATCAACAACGGAAAACTTATACAACCTGTATTTACCATCTCAAATAAACTCATTCGGAGCTTATTTAAAATACCATTTACTATATCTCTTCTGAACCCTTTTTGTTCTGAAAAGAAGACTCGCTCTAGTCATTAACCTTGCTGGAACTAAGATGTTACCAACTAGGGTCAACCGAGTAACTAACTCGCATTGCTTAACATGGATCTTTTCATAACATCTAACTCACAACACGCATACAAAAGTGATTGTCTCTCGGATCACCAACTCACAACTCTTTCTCTTGATTCAAATCGATCTCGCAGACTAGAACTTTCAAATAAACAGTTCTTTCAATAGCTTACAACTCAACTATCATGGTTTGAACATTTCGATGAGCATATCTTTATATTATGCTCCCTACTCACGTACACACAAATTTTATTCTCTTTACTGATTCATGCATGAATATACACAGAACTTGAATCATATCTCAATACCTTAATCTACTCTTTTCTCCATACTGAGAACATATTTTAAGCACACTCTCATCTGAGTTTCTCTTGCTATGCCAATCTAGAACCTTTACGATCATCATATCTCACGATAGCGGGGACATCTCGATCGAATTCGTTTAACTCTATTCTCTACTTGCCCGAAACCCATCACACAACGTGAAACTTGTGATTTCACCTTTTATACACGAATCATCACCAATTTCCTCCTCAAGGCACCCAATTAAGGTTATGAGGAGATAAAGGAAATGTCAATTTCAATTAACTAAATCGACAACCGTTTGTCTGATTTTTACTATCAGCTAACATTCTCACATAATCACAATTTATGAAAAGAACAACTACATCATCCCTGAAGGGAAACATGTATTAGTACATAATACTAAAGGATATCATTATAATCCCATCCATGGCATTAACTAACCATGCACAAACCACATGCTTCGAGCCAACTTACTCATACTTGCCATTTATTTAGCACATATCGTGCCACACATCGTACTAGTTTCTTCGTGATTTATTCACGAATATCTGCATTCACTCCTTCACATGACTTTAGTACTAATCTCATTTATACTTCTAGACTCATCTATTTGTCCCATTGATCACTAGGGATAATCAAAGACGCAAATTCGTCGTCATTCATGTAGGCACGAAACCAATGCCACACCCCCGAGGTGGTCTTGTATGGGGTCACCTCTAAATGCCAATGCCATATTCTAGATAAGGTCTTATATGGACTTCCACATCAAGTATCGATGCCATGTTCTGAATATGGTCTTACACGATTCTCATATTCATTATCGATGCCATATTCTAGATATGGTCTTATACGGAATCATAACTTGTGCCGAGGCCATGCCTCGAACATGATCTTATATGGGACCTTGTCTATCTCATATCTCGATGATAGCCTCATCATTTTAGTCCTCTAGGACTTCAACCTCATGTTCAACAACAGTTACTCTATTTAGTAGAGTATTATGCATCGATGTGATACAAAGCATTCTCAAAATGCTAACATAAATCTTGCATTAATCACATATAAACTTACTCAATTTAACTCTCATAACATCTCATCATAATTCAACAAAGGGTAAGGGAGTGAGGTTGCAAAGTCCCTTAGCCTAACTCTCGTGACTACATACATATGATTTACTACTCATTGTCAATGAAATATCATCATAGTCACACAACTCGCCTCAGCAAGTTTTCATACTTACTCATGTTACAATGGTTTCTATCACCCATAATTTCAACGCTGACTTCACTTACTCAAGTTCCACCTTAATGTCTACTCAAGTACTCAACATTAAGCTCTAATTCCTCTTACTATTTCTTATTAATCTAGAGAATGTCTTACAGTGTTTTGAGTATGTCGTTTACTTGGTTTCCATAGTCCAACTATGGTCTTACTCAGATCACAAACATCATAGCCCAAACTATTGTTTTACATGTCGTCACGATGCCATAGCCTCGCTATGGTCTTACACGAAATCTCATATCAACACGAATGCCATATCCCAGATACGGTCTTACATGGAAACTCATATTGATGTCGATGCCATATCCCAGATATGGTCTTACACAAAATCTTATATCGGCTGTGTCCTCCCGGACGTGGTCTCACACGAGATTACTATTTGATGCCGATGCCATATCCCAGATATGGTCTTATACGGGATCATGTATCGATGCCAATGCCATGCCCCAGACATGGTCTTATATGGGATCACATATACCGCCATGGTCCAACCATCTACTTAGTCAAACTTTTCAGTTTTAACTTCCACACCATAATATGTGTGGCTTCATAACAGAGTCATAAAACAAAACATCATGCATTCTCTACTTTAACAGTCACATGTGAGATTTAACCATGTGGACATATTTATCATAAACAATGCCATCACAAATCTCAAATGCTTACTTACTCTTACTGCTTCTCACATACATCATGGTACTTACTAGTCTCATGTTTGTAAGGTAAACAAGGTACTGTGAACACTTGATCACATAGATCAAGATACTTTACTATAACAAGCATAATCTTTGATTCATCATTCATAACAAGAATAATACTCATTTTCAACTTGATAATAACATTGCTTACTCAACTTTCTTGCTATCTCACTTTAACTTTACTCATTTGCCCGATGAATTTCTGCGAATAACCGAGGATACTAAATCTCTTCACATGAACTTGATGCCAAAGCCATATCCTAGATACTGTCTTACATGGAATATCTCATCTTGGTTTCGAGGCCATGTCTTGACATGGACTTATACGAAGTCTTTCTTGTTCTCACCAATGCCATGCCTTGGCTTGGACTTACATGATATCTCTGCTTGATTGTCGATGCCATGCCTTGGCTTGGTCTTATACGGACTTTCTAATCTCATGTGGTAGATCGAGTATCCTGGGAAATTCCATCTTCAATCGGGACAAGCTCGTATTTAATCTTATTGATTTCTTTTTTTAGCAAAACATTAAGCATTCCATGATAATAATGTACATTATACTAAGCAATTCAATGATAGAAATCATAAAGCTTAGAAATCACACAAACTTACTGAAATTAGCTTGGTTGGGAATCATCTCTGTCTTAACAAAACAATTTCGTTAGAGCCGGGAGACATCACACTATCATTATCCACATATGGCATGTATAGCTAGACTCTTACTCATGCTAGGTTAGTCCGAGAACCGACTAAACCATGCTATGATACCACTAAATGTAACACCCCTTCCCAGGTTCTACGCCGGAACCGGGCTCGAGACGTTACCGTACTAAAACCTCACGGTCGCCACTTAGGCTAATCGTGACTACTCTCTTTAGTCACCTTAATCACCTCAATCTCGAAGCACGAGGCCTCACTCATACACACGATAGCTCTCGAGACTAATCCAAAACTTTTACGATTCTTAAAATTTTTCTCTTCAAATACAGGGCTCACACTCCCGTGTAGAACGAGACACGCCCGTGTGTAGACACACACGCCCATGTTCAACAACCGTGCTTAAAAACCCATACATTCTGCCAAATGCCCCACGGTTAAGGCACACACCCATGCGGTTTGGGAACACGCCCGTGTACTCTATTACATGTCCGTGCCTTCAACCCGTGGTCGACACTGACTAATCACACACGGTCTTGACACGCCCGTTGGCCTAAATCGTTTGCTATACCTTGATATACTGACTTATTCAACACGGCCTAGGCACACGCCCATGTGATGGCCGTGCGTATCACACGACTTGAACAAACGGCCGTGTGATCAGCCCATGGTCTATTCTGACTTAAAATACTAAGGTGCAGGGTGCACACGGCCTAGACACACGCCCGTGTGTCTATCCGTGTGGGCACTTAGAAGCTATCTTACCAAGCTTTTTACTACTCTTGTTTGCATACGTTCATATACTACTTCAAAACATTCTCAATCATCCATTAGAACATATGAATTAATACATTTAATCCTTAAAGAGTTAAGGTTTTCATCCCATACACTAGGGAGAACTTTATCAAATACATTTACAACCAACTCTAGGTTCTCTTAGGCCAATACAATTTGGCTACATCAATTAGGATTTAATCAACCTTAAAATAATCCCTATACATGCCATGACTCATAAGGACTTGATACCTCATACCAAGTGTCTATTCGATAGTGTGAAAGCATCTCCGACGGTCTCCAACCCGAGCTAGTTAATATAACCTATAAGAGATGAGAAAAGTAAAGGAGTAAGCAATAATGCTTAGTAAGCTCATTTGCAAAAAATGTCAAGATTGATATTCATTGTGTACTAAGTTACATAGTATCATGAAGAGTTTCTCTCATAAACTCATGGTTACTTACTCAACTATTCTTGAAACTTACTCATTCAACCTCTTACCACATTCTTACCATGTCACAAGCCAATTGCTCGTTTAATTAGCATACATTCCTGCATTGATCACCACATGGTCATATAAAACAACACATCAAGCATTTTCAATAAGTCGCTCGTACTACTAATATCTCGGTGGTTACGCACTTAGCCCACCATTGAATCTCTTACAGGGTGGTATCGCACATAGCCCACAAATCATTTATACCTAAGGTGATTTCATGCTTAGCTCACCAATCATTTATATCTATGGTGATTTCACACTTAGCTCACCAGTCATTTATAAGCGATGGTATCGCACATAGCGCATCAATTAATAATCAATCAGGTGGTAACGCACACAGCCCACCAATAAATAATACAGTTGATGGTATCACACACAAATTTATCACCACCATAAATAAGGTGATATCGCATTATAGCTCACCGTTATTTACATTCATGGATAATAATCCACAAGTATATCTCTATTTCAAATGTTCATTCGAGAACATTCTCACATGTTTCTATTCTTACTTAACTTTCTACGATACTGCTCTCATTCACACAAAGGCATCAACTACACAAACACCACTAGGGTTCATCATATAATGAATTCATCTCAATTTAGTTCTACACATACTTGTGTTACTCATGGTACAACCACATACATTGAATCATGCGAATTGTTAAATAACTCTCTTGAGTCTCATGCACATAGTTCTCATCGTCATCTTACCCCAATTGGGTCTTACATACATTAACATATCGAAGCTATGTCCCTGACATGGTCTTTTACTAATTCTTACCCCGAGGCCATATTCCAATATGGTCTTACTCGAGACTTTAACCATCGTCCTATCATGCTATACACCTTTCCCATTACTCTAAATTCAATTCCATTCACATCTCATCAAGAGACATTTCATACATTCATATAATAATATACATTCCATACAACATTGGAATGCTAAATAAGCTCATACGTAATTGCAACATTCGCACATGAACTTACCTCGATGTCGAAAGAGCCGGAAATGACTTTTTGCCCACATTTCTCTTTTCATCCGTTCTAGGTCCAAAACACTTTTTCTTTGATCTAGAACAATGAAATTTACTAATTTAATCTCTTATAAATCATGATATACCATAATCTAAACTTTAGGCAAAAATAACTATTTTGCCCCTACACTTTGGCAAAATTACCATTTTGCCCCTAGGCTCGTAAATAAATTTTCATCAAATTTTCTTGTTAAACAAGTCTAGCTGAACATTTTATCCTCTTACAACTATCCACAATTCCATCTATTTCATGCCTTTATGAACAATTTACAACTTTTGCATTTTAGTCTCAAATATGTGTTTTCATGAAAACATCTTTCACAAAAGTTGTTTCTCATCATTCTATCATTCATTTTCTTCCATAAAACTCATCAAACAACATGAACTCTATCATGGTAAGTCCCTAGACTTTCAACCATTTTGCAAACTAGTCCCCTCTTTAGAAAGCTTAAGCTTTGGGGACTCCAAAAGTACAATTTTTATCAAGAAAGATAATCAAAATCACTTACTTGTGAGGTGAATTGCTTGCTGAAATTTTAAGCTTCAAAAACCCCTCCCATGGCTGCTATTTTCGGTGGAAGAAGAGAAGAAATAAAAAATATGATAGCTTTTGCTTATTTCATCTTTTTTTTTATTCATTTATCAACTAATATCACCAACTTTTGACCAAAATTTAATACTCTTGTCCCCTTAACTTTCTATGGCCACCCAACACATTTAACAAGGCCAAATTGCACATTTGGGACCTCCAATTAATATTCTATGACTATTTGGCACCTCTAGCAATTAAAATAGAACTTTCGCACTTTATGCGATTTAGTCCTTTTTCACAGTTTAGCTAGAATTCGCTAAAATTAAGGCACCAAAATTTCCATGCATCCTTATAAACATGTTATATCACATAACATATCATGAGAATAATTTTCTCTAACCTCGAATTAGTGATTTCGAGATCACTGTTCTGACTAGCCCCTAAATCGGGCTGTTACACATCCCCCTCAGGTATCTGAGGGTTTAGTTCATAATAATAAAAGAATACATCTCAGAAGAAAAGATAAAAACATAACATAAGAAAACCCTAAAACCCCCTGAAGGAATTGAAGGAGAGATCCGCCGTCTTGAGTATGATTTTGGCTTCTTGAGATGAATCAACTGGCTTTCTTCGAGTAAATCCCACGATTCTGACCTCTCTGGCTCGGCTCCTTGGCCTAGCTGCACGCCCCTGACAGAAGGCTTCTGTTGACTCCCCTTTTTAGGTCATACTTAGGGTGTTTATATAGACTTTGGAATGTGTTTCTTTGCCTCTAAGTATCCTATTTCGAGTGAAATTCCTTTTTGTCACAGCAGGGACACGCCCGTGTGAATCGACTTTAGGCCGTGTCGATTTCTCACTTTGGCCCATTTGGCCCGTTTTAAGCCTGTTTTCCGTTCTTTTCATCCTCCTATGCTCTCCTGAGTATAAAACATGAAATTAAAGGATTAAGAGCACCAAATTCCATAATTCAAGGGATAAATCATCCAAAAGCATGCTAAATGTGGAGATAAAATATGTTACTATTACGGTTTATCAAATACCCCCACACTTAAGCTTTTGCTTGTCCTCAAGCAAAGTTCTCAACTCACAATTAAAACGAACTTCCTCAATTCATAACCTTCATCAACAGTGTTTCATCATAATTCATAGGTAATTCATACATTGATAATTTAACCGAAAGGTTCCTAAAGATTCAAACAATCAAAGTCATAGTTTTTATAGTATGAAAAATAGGTTTTTCCCCTTACCTAAATAATTACCTTTATTTCAAAATCGACAAAAGTTGACATCCTCACTAAAGATTCACTCAAATCACTCGAAGTGTTTAAGGTTCAAAAATAAGCACTCAAAAGTCGAACATGAAAAGTTAATCCCATAGGCTTGCATGAAAATCAAATCTCCACCACTGTAAAATGATATGATACACAAATCAAAAGGTCTTTTATGGGTTGTAACGGGGCTTGGGTTAAGGGTGTGGATAAAGGCTGAATTAGAGGGTTAGAGTCAAGACTGAATTGACAAATTACCTAACTAAAAAGTTGTACTAATAATTACATCACAGAAACTTAATACTAATAACATGAGCTTCTTCTAAAGATAATGAAATTAACAGTTTGAGCTCAAATAACATAGAGCTAATAATGAATATACTTCGTTTTTTTTAAAGAATAAATCATACAATAATAAAGAAATTAACAACTGAAATGGAAAGCATAGTTTAGCTAAGTAATATGTTCAAATCAGACCTCGATTTTGTAACACCCCTAACCCGTATCCGTCGTCAGACTAGGGTTAAAGGTGTTACCGGACAGATCGAAAACTTTAACAGACAATTCATCAAGTAACTCATCAATTACAATCATAATGTCCCCTTAGTAGGTCATCGAGACCTAAAACATGCTTATAAACTGGGTCGGGACTAAACCGGAACACATACAAAATTTCACGAAAATTTAAAACTTTTCTAAGTTTCAGGGGTTACACGCCCGTGTAGGCAGGCCGTGTGCCTCCCACGGCTACTGGACACACCCGTGTGTCCTCCCCATGGTCGAATCTGACTTTACATTCACGGCCACCAAGCACGCCCGTGTACCTTGGCCGTGGTCAAATCTGACTTTACATCCACGGCCACCAAGCACACCCGTGTACCTTGGCCGTGCACTCATAGGCCATATACTGACTTTTTCACACCGCTACTAGACACGCCCGTGTGTCTTGGCCGTGTGCTCATAGGCTAGCTACTGACTTAGCCCCACGATCACTAGGCACGCCCGTGTGCCACAACCGTGTGACATTATAGGCCATTTGCAAGGCAAAAATGCCACCCACTTAGGGTTAATTCTATAAGAAATTTACCAACACATTTCATGCACAATTAACAACCATAACATGCCAAAATAACCATTCAATCTATACATTCAAAACCAATCTCAACTATGCCAACTTACAAGACTAAAACTCATGTATACATAAGCATAATTCATCCATACACTTACCATAAACTTAATCATTGCATATGCTATCAAACCATACCAAATCATGCACCATTTATCATATTCATTAATGCATATTACCAACACTTAACTAGCCAAATCACATGGCTAAGTTCACATCTCATTCTTAACCAAATATCTAGCCTATACATGCCATATCTAGCTATATACATTTCCAAAAGATACCAAAATGAGTTTGTGAAGTGTGATGACGATCCTCGACGGTCCCCGAGCCTTCAGTAGCTTTGATGATCTATAAAACAGAGAAAACACACACAGAGTAAGCTTTCAAAACTTAGTAAGTCATATACAAATAAACTTAGCATATAAGCATTCAAAACATATAATCAATCTAAGTTCTCTAATGGCTCAGTTGCACAATCATAATTCTTCTTGGTACATCCACTTAGGTCATACATCTTTCAATCTTGCATATCACTATATACTTTATTAGCTCATAGCTTCTCTATTCATATAACACACTTACATTCTCATATTCAAATGCATGATTCATCTAGGTAAGTTTAAGAAAATACTTACCTTCTTATACACACAAAGTGTACTTATTAAACATACCTGAAACATATGTACAATTCGCATAATCATTCATTTCTTGAACTTGACCATTTAACCGTTCGGAATCTAATAGAATATGCAGAATGCCCGTAATAGTTATACAATGCCAACGTCCCAGACGTGGTCCTAAATGTAATTGGATATCGATGCCACTGTCCCAGATAGAGTCTTACACGAATTAATACAATGCCAATGTCCCGGACATGGTCTTACACGTAAACAGATATTGATGCCACTGTCCCAGACAGGGTCTTACTCGGATTAATATGATGCCAATGCCCCGGACATGGTCTTACACGTAAACAGATATCGATGCCACTATCCCAGATAGGGTCTTACTCGGATTAATACGATGCCAATGTCCCGGACATTGTCTTACACATAAACAGATATTGATGCCACTGTCCTAGACAGGGTCTTACTCGGATTAATACGATGCCAATGTCCCGGACATGGACTTACACGTAAACAGATATCAATACCACTGTCCCTGACAGGGTCATACTCAGGGTCTTACTCGGATTAATACGATGCCAATGTCCCGGACATGGTCTTACACGTAAACAGATATCGATGCCATGTTCCCAGACAGGGTCTTACTCGGGTTAATACGATGCCAATGTCCCAAACATGGTCTTACACGTAAATAGATATTGATGCCACTGTCCCAGACAGGGTCTTACTCGGATTAATACGATGCCAATGTCCGGACATGTCTTACACGTAAACAGATATCGATGCCACTGTCCCAGACAGGGTCTTACTCGGATTAATACGATGCCAATGTCTCGGACATGGTCTTACACGTATACAGATATCGATGCCACTGTCCCAGAAAGGGTCTTACTCGGATTAATACGATGCCAATGTCCCGGACATGGTCTTACACGTAAACAGATATCGATGCCACTATCCCAAATAGGGACTTACTCGGATTAATACGATGCCAATGTCCCGGACATGGTCTTACACGTAAACAGATATCGATGCTACTGTCCCAGATAGGCTCTTACTCGGATTAATACGATGCTAATGTCCCGGACATGGTCTTACACGTAAACAGATACCGATGCCACTGTCCCAGACAAGGTCTTACTCGGTCACTGACAACATATCGATAGATCTTCGAATTTCACATACATACCATCTCGAGCAAAATTTATAGCAATTCAAATTTCACATATGTACAAATAATTCAATTTAAATACATTTATTTGTATATCGACTTACCTCGAGTTCGGTTTAACGGAAACGAATACGGCTACTCGATTACTTTCAATTTCCCGCGATCTAAGTTCATTTTCTTCGATTCTTGATCTAAACATATTCAGAATTAATCCTTTTATTCACTAATTCATCCAATTCAATCCAAGGACACACATTTAGGGCTATTTGCAAATTAACCCTCACATTTGCACAATTTATCAATTTAGTCTATTTTTCTCAAAACATCAAATTCACAAAATCATTACATACACATGCTTAGCCGAATGCTTATAAATATCATACAAGCCCATATTTTCCATCAAATTTGCAATTTAGTCCTTCAAGTTACTATTTTCTCAATTTAACCCTAATTAGCTAAATTCATAAAAAATTCAAGAACAAAGTATGTCCATCTAGCTCAAATCTTTCATTTAACACCTTAAATCATCTCAAAGCTCAACATATCAACCATGGCATATCTCACTAACATCACCAATACACAAAATTAATACATGGGCTTGATAGTAGTCAAAGCAACGATTACAAAAACGTAGAAATTATCGAAAACCGACTAAAAACATACCTTAAATTTGGCTTGCAAGTAGCCGAATATGCAAAGCTTCAAAACTTTTCTTTTCTTTGTGTTTTCGGTAGATGAATGCATGAAAATAATGTCCATTTTCATGTTTTAATCATATTATAATTCATTAATAAATAATTTCCAATTTTAGCCTTATAATATAAAATCACAAAACAAAATTTCCAAGGTTATTATGGACCATAGCCGTCCACTATCTATAGAAATGGCTAATTTTCCATATAAGTCCTCACACTTATAAAGACATAACAAATAAGCATCTTTTCATTAAACATGCAAATTTGCATTTCAATGCAATTCAATCCTTTTCATCAAATTAAACACACAAACGAGCAATTTAACTTACGGAAATTTAGTACATGCTTAATCACTTATCAACGGCACAGAAAATAATATTAAAATATTATACAGACTCAGATTTGTGGTCCCGAAACCACTGTTCCGACTAAGGTATAAACCGGACTGTTACGATTCTCCCCCCTTAGGGATTTTTGTCCCCGAAAATTTTACCGTTAAATAGAGTCGGATATTGCTGTTTCATTGAATCTTCCGGCTCCCACGTAGCCTCTTCTATTCCGTGTCGATTCCACAATACTTTCACTAACGAAATTTCCTTGTTTCTTAACTCTTTCACTTCACGAGCTAAGATACGAATCAGTTCTTCTTCATATGTCATATCAGATCGAATTTCAATTTCAGATGGGGCAATCACATGTGACGGATCGGATCGATATCTACGGAGCATCGAGACATGGAATACATTATGTATCTTTTCTAGCTCGGGAGGCAACAACAATCGATATGCAATAGGTCCAACTCGCTCAATGATTTCATACGGCCCGATGAATCTCGGACTCAACTTGCCTTTACGTCCGAAACGAAGTACTTTCTTCCATGGTGACACTTTCAGAAATACTTTGTCGTCGATATTAAATTCTATATCTTTTCGTTTTAAGTCCGCATAAGACTTCTGACGATCAGATGCTGCTTTCAAACAATCTCGGATCAATTTCACTTTCTGTTCTGAGTCTTTTATTAATTCAACTCCATGTAGCTTACTTTCACTGAGCTCAGTCCAATACAGAGGTGTACGACATTTACGTCCGTACAAAGCTTCATATGGTGCCATTTTGTTGCTCGACTAAAAACTATTATTGTATGCAAATTCAATCAATGGCAAATATTGTTCCCATGAACCATTAAACTCAAGTATACATCATCTTAACATATCTTCAAGAATCAATAATCCGCTTGGATTGACCATCTGCTTATGGATGAAAAGTCAGATCTTGGTGCGCTTTCGTGCCTAAAGCTTCTTGAAATTTCTTCCAGAACCTCGATGTAAACCTCAAGCCCCTATCTGACACAATAGATAGTGGCACCCCGTGCAATCTAACAATCTCAGAAATATAAAGCTCGGCTAATCTATCAAGTGAATAGTCAGATCTTACCGGAATAAAATGGGCAGATTTTGTCAATCAATCAACTACGACCCATATCGCATCTTTCTTTCTCGGAGTCTGAGGCAAACCAGAAACAAAATCCATTATCACTCTATCCCATTTCCACTCAGGAATCAGAATTGGTTGTAGCAACCCAGACAGAACTTGATGTTCAACTTTGATTTGCTGACAGATTAAACATTTTGAAACAAAGTCAGAAATATCACGCTTCATACCAGACCACCAATAGTGTCGCCTCAAATCATGGTACATTTTAGTACTCCCCAGATGAACAGATAGATGACTATTATGTGCTTCACTTAAAATCAACTGAATCAATTCCGGATTTCTCGGAACACAGATACGATCTCGGAATCTCAAGCAATCAACAACTCGAAATTCAGATTCATAATTTGAATCATACTGAGCTCGTTTCGCTAATAACTCATTATCAGATTTCTGAGCATCACATATTTGCTGTATAAACAATGGTTTTGCTTTTAATTCAGCTAACACTGAACTATCATCAGACAGATCTAATTGGGCATTTATAGCACGTAATACACACAGTGACTTTCAACTCAACGCATCGACAACTACATTAGCTTTACTCGGGTGATAATCTATTACAAGCTTGTAGTCTTTCAACAACTCTAACCATCTTCTCTGTCATAGATTCAAATCTTTCTTTTTCACAAATAGAACAGGAGCACCCCGAGGTGAAAAACTCGGTCTTGCAAACCCTTTGTTGGTTAATTCTTGCAACTGTGACTTTAACTCTTTCAATTCCATTGGTGCCATTCTATACGGAGCTATCGAAATAGGGGTCGTACCAGGAAATAGATCTATACCAAATTTCAACTTCGCGTACCGTAGGAAATCCTGGTAACTCTTCAGGGAACACATCAGAGAATTCACAGACAATTGACACGGATTCAACCTTCTTTTCAGGTACTTTAGAATCAATCACATAAACAAAATAAACTTCGTAACCCTTTTTCACATAACTCTGAGCTTCCAACACAGATACTACAGCATGCAATCCGTTCAAATCATTTGACTCAATACAAACTACTTCACTATTCTGACAACTCAAATCAATAGTCTTTTTTTTACAATTCACAACAGCATCATGCAACGTCAACCAGTCCATACCTAGAATTATATCAAACTCATCAAATGGTAATAGCATCAGATCAGCAGGGAAACAGATATCTCAAAACATTAACGAACAGTTCTTGCATATTTTGTCAACCAGGATACTTTTACCTAAGGGGTTCGATACTTTTATAACAAATTCAATAGACTCTACAAACAAAGTCTTAATGGATACTAAATTTATACATATATACGAATGAGTAGAACCAGGGTCTAACAATGAAATCACAGAAATATCATAAAGTATAAAAATACCAGTTATAACATCAGGAGATGAAGCTTCCTCACGAGCTCGGATGGCATACTCTTTGGCAGGCTCTCTAGCTTCAGATTTCGCAACAGTATCTCTCGTAATTCTCTGACTACCACTGACATTTCTTGTATTTCGCGAAGGTATACCCCTCACTGGAGCATTATCTGATGTCGGATTTTGAATAGTCTCTGGCTCAACAGACTCTGGGCAATCACGAATGAAATGATCTAATGATCCGCATCTGAAACAAGCCCGGTCATTCAATCTACAACTTTCTGGATGTCTTTTACCATAATGCTTGCACTCAGGTTGTTCGGATTGAACATTCCCAACACTTGCTACTAAAGTTGCCGGAGCTTTGGAGCTCAACTGTGATCTAGCTCGATCTCTACTCAAATGCCTCACATTAGCCTTTGAACGGCTATGTTCATCTCAGAATTTCTTCGAGGCAGACTGAAATGATTTGTTAAAAAATCTCTTTTCATATCTCTCGGCTTCGGACTCGACTTTGCATGCTCGGTCAACTAGCACTACGAACTCTTGTATCTCCAGAGTACCAACTAGCAATTGGATATCTTCATTTAGGCCATTTTTTAATCTTTTACACATTATTGCTTCAGTCAAAACGTATTCCCGAGCATACTGACTTAATCTCACAAACTCTCGTTTGTATTCAGTGACAGACATGTGACCTTGTTTCAATTCCAAAAATTCTTTTCGTTTCTGATCAATAAATCTCTGAATAATGTATTTCTTTCTGAACTTACACTGAAAGAAATCCCATGTGATCCGTTCTTTAGGAACAACCGAAATCAAAATTTTCCACCAACGATAGGCCGCGTCTCGTCACAAAGATACAACACATTTAATACGTTCTTTAGGACTCAACGACATTTCATCGAATACCCGGATTGTGTTTTCTAACTAGAAATTGGCCTTTTCAGCATCATCATCACTAGTAGCCCTGAACTCTTCAGCCCCATATTTACGGATCTTGTCAACCGGAGGCTTATTCAATAGATTCAGATACATAACCGATGGAACAACTGTAGTCTGAGGGGGATTAACTGGGGGCGGAGGTTGCGAAATAGTCGGGTTATTTCTTACGAATTGAGTGAACCATTCACTCATCATCTGGAAGAAAGCTTGTTTAGCTTCTCCCTCTTGACCGCTCGTAACCGGTCTCGAATCAGAGGGCGCTGTCCCGTCAGTGGGAGTAGGTGCATTACTTTCTACGTCGTCGGCTACGGCTCTTTCGGGATCTATTACTATACAAAAATCACATTTTATACATCAGGATTCATCACACTATCACAATTCAGATATATGGCATGTATAGCTAGACTCTGACACGCTACGTTAGTCCGAGAATTGACTAAACCATAGCTCTAATACCAATCAAATGTAACACCCCTAACCCGTATCCGTCGCCAGACTAGGGTTAAAGGCGCACTGCACGCATCGAAAACTTTAACAGACAATTCATCAAGTAACTCATCAATTACAATCATAATGTCCCCTTAGTAGGTCATCGAGACCTAAAACATGCTTATAAACTGGGTCGGGACTAAACCGGAACACATACAAAATTTCACGGAAATTTAAAACTTTTCTAAGTTTCAGGGGTTACACGCCCGTGTAGGCAGGCCGTGTGCCTCCCACGGCTGTTGGACACACCCGTGTGTCCTCCCCGTGGTCGAATCTGACTTTACATCCACGGCCACCAAGCACGCCCGTGTACCTTGCCCGTGGTCGAATCTGACTTTACATCCACGGCCACCAAGCACGCCCGTGTACCTTGGCCGTGCGCTCATAGGCCATATACTGACTTTTTCACACCGCTACTAGACACGCCCGTGTGTCTTGGCCGTGTGCTCATAGGCTAGCTACTGACTTAGCCCCACGGTCACTAGGCACGCCCGTGTGCCACAACCGTGTGACATTATAGGCCATTTGCAAGGCCAAAATGCCACCCACTTAGGGTTAATTCGATAAGAAATTTACCAACACATTTCATGCACAATTAACAACCATAACATGCCAAAATAACCATTAAGTCTATACATTCAAAACCAATCTCAACTATGCCAACTTACAAGACTAAAACTCATGTATACATAAGCATAATTCATCCATACACTTACCATAAACTTAATCATTGCATATGCTATCAAACCATACCAAATCATGCACCATTTATCATATTCATTAATGTATATTACAAACACTTAACTAGCCAAATCACATGGCTAAGTTCACATCTCATTCTTAACCAAATATCAAGCCTGTACATGCCATATCTAGCTATATACATTTCCAAAAGATACCAAAATGAGTTTGTGAAGTGTGATGACGATCCTCGACGGTCCCCGAGCCTTCAGTAGCTTTGACGATCTATAAAACAGAGAAAACACACACAGAGTAAGCTTTCAAAACTTAGTAAGCCATATACAAATAAACTTAGCATATAAGCATTCAAAACATATAATCAATCTAAGTTCTCTAATGGCTCAGTTGCACAATCATAATTCTTCTTAGTACATACACTTAGGTCATACATCTTTCAATCTTGCATATCACTATATACTTTATTAGCTCATAGCTTTTCTATTCATATAACACACTTACATTCTCATATTCAAATGCATAATTCATCTAGGTAAGTTTAAGAAAATACTTACCTTCTTATACACACAAAGTGTACTTATTAAACATACTTGAAACATATGTACAATTCGTATAATCATTCATTTCTTGAACTTGACCATTTAACCGTTCGGAATCTAATAGAATACGCAGAATGCTCGAATAGTTATACAATGCCAACGTTTCAGACGTGGTCCTAAATGTAATTGGATATCAATGCCACTGTCCCAAACAGAGTCTTACACGAATTAATACGATACCAATGTCCCGGACATGGTTTTACACGTAAACAGATATCAATGCCACTGTCCCAGACAGGGTCTTACTCAGATTAATACGATGCCAATGTCCCGGACATGGTCTTACACGTAAACAGATATCGATGCCACTGTCCCAGACAGGGTCTTACTAGGATTAATACGATGCCAATGTCCCGGACATGGTCTTACACGTAAACAGATATCGATGCCACTGTCCCAGACAGGGTCTTACTCAGGGTCTTACTTGGATTAATATGATGCCAATGTCCCAGACATGGTGTTACACGTAAACAGATATCGATGCCACTATCCCAGACAGGGTCTTACTCGGATTAATACGATGCCAATGTCTTGGACATGGTCTTACATGTAAATAGATATCAATGCCACTGTCCCAGATAGGGTCTTATTCGGATTAATACGATGCCAATGTCCCGGACATGGTCTTACACGTAAACAGATATCGATGCCACTGTCCCAGACAGGGTCTTACTCGGATTAATACGATGCCAATGTCCCAGACATGGTCTTACACGTAAACAGATATCGATGCCACTGTTCTAGACATGGTCTTACTCGAATTAATACGATGCCAATGTCCCGGACATGGTCTTACACGTAAATAGATATCGATGCCACTGACCCAGACAGGGTCTTACTCGGTCACTGACAACTTATCGATATATCTTCGGATTTTACATACATACCATCTCGAGCACAATTCATAGCAATTCAAATTTCACATATGTACAAATAATTCAATTTAAATACATTTATTTGTATATCGACTTACCTCGAGTTCGGTTTAACGGAAACGAATACGGCTACTCGATTACTTTCGATTTCTCACGATCTAAGTCCGTTTTCTTCAGTTCTTGATCTAAACATATTCAGAATTAATCCTTTTATTCATTAATTCATCCAATTCAATCCAAGGACACACATTTAGGGCTATTTGCAAATTAACCCTCACATTTGCATAATTTATCAATTTAGTCTATTTTTCTCAAAACATCAAATTCACAAAATCATTACATACACATGCTTAGCCGAATGCTTATAAATATCATACAAGCCCATATTTTCCATCAAATTTGCAATTTAGTCCTTCAAGTTACTATTTTCTCAATTTATCCCTAATTAGCTAAATTCATAAAAAGTTCAAGAACAAAGTATGTCCATCTAGCTCAAATCTTTCATTTAACACCTTAAATCATCTCAAAGCTCAACATATCAACCATGGCATATCTCATGAACATCACCAATACACAAAATTAATACATGGGCTTGATAGTAGTCAAAGCAACGATTGCAAAAACGTAGAAATTATCGAAAACCGACTAAAAACATACCTTGAATTTGGCTTGCAAGTAGCCGAATATGCAAAGCTTCAAAACTTTTCTTTTCTTTGTGTTTTTGGTAGATGAATGCATGAAAATAATGTCCATTTTCATGTTTTAATCATATTATAATTCATTAATAAACAATTTCCAATTTTAGCCTTATAATATAAAATCACAAAACAAAATTTCTAAGGTTATTATGGACCATAGCCGTCCACTATCTATAGAAATGGCTAATTTGCCATATAAGTCCTCACACTTATAAAGACATAACAAATAAGCATCTTTTCATTAAACATGCAAATTTGCATTTCAATGCAATTCAATCCTTTTCATCAAATTAAACACACAAACGAGCAATTTAACTTACGGAAATTTAGCACATGCTTAATCACTTATCAACAGCACCTGAGAAAATAATATTAAAATATTATACGAACTCGAATTTGTGGTCCCGAAACCACTTTATTTCGACTAGGTATAAATCGATCATTCTGATTTAATGTGGGTCAAATTAATTAAAGGGATTTCAACGATAATTGTTTTTGGTTAATGTTGAGGGTGAGTCAAAAAAAGGGTTGTTAGGATCAAAGGGGTTCACTAGGGGTTAATTGTGAGGGTAGGCTTTTAGTGGAGTAAGTGGGTTAAGACCTAGGTGCCTTCATCATCTTAGTATATCAAATCAAAGGTGTGGTCTCGACATGTATAATCGAAGCAAGTTCTAGAATAACAAATCAATGTTGACACACTCATAATCAATAAAGTGAGCAAGAAAGAGAATATGCTCTGAAAGGCTCAAAATCTCAAAAAAATAATGGGATTTTTGATATCAACCTTGTAAATTTCAAACTTCAAGATAATCATTAAATTCGGGTAGACAACCTAACAAAATTTTTACTTCTGAAAAATAGACTTATCCTGCTTGATTCTCTAGTCTCCTAAAGTTTAAATCATCATTGCTCAATTATCAATGACTTAATCCAAAACATATCAATAAAAATCATAAATCAAAGGAAGTTTCATTCTAACCGTAATATGAGAGAATTACTTAAGAACAAGACATAATTCAGGAATTTGAGAATAATGCAAAAAGTTAGGCACTTTTTCACGATAAAATTCACCCCCCACACTTAAGATGTACATTGTCCTCAATGTTCAAAGATATACATGAACAATATTTTAAGAAAATCAAAATAGAGGGAGAAGTGAAACTTCTTGAATTATGGATGAAATCCTTGGAGGATGATCAATGATGAACATGATGACTAGGCATAGGTGAAGGTGGTGGAGAATACTCCGGTGGTGTTGTGGTCGTTCGTTAACAGCCCCTTGAACCTAAATTAAAGAAATCAAAATATAATAATATAAATTAAAGACGAGAAGGATAAAAGAAAAGAAATTAAAAATGAAAATAAGAGAAAAAAATAAATGGACTCAAATGTCCCACGGGCGTGTCTCACGCCCGTGTAGATTTCTCAGCTTCAACCACGGTCGAATCACACTGCCGTGGTGTTTTATCGCAGCCCGTGCTTTTTTTGGAAAAGTTTTGCCCTGTTTCTACACGGCCACGCCCGTGTGCAAGGCCGTGTGGGTAGGGAAACCTGCGCTTAAAAATTTGGTTAGTTTTTTTTAGTTAGGTGCTAAAATTCAAAAATATGGACGTTAGTGGGGTTAGTGCTCGGGGTGCCTCCCGAAAAGCGCTCGTTTAAAGTCTTAAGCTAGACTTACCTCTCATTCGCACATTCATGGTGGTTTGAAAATTTGAACATCCTCTCTCATTCTATCAGTTCTACTATCATGATATAACTCGAGTCGAGTAGCGTTTACTTTAAAAGTGCCAAAAATATGATTACTTACCTCGACTGTTCCGTATGGGAAAATATTGATTACCTTAAAAGAGATTTCTTCATTTGTATAGAGGTATGAAGGAGATATTTGAGGGTCTTTCTTATCCAACAACACCTGATCTCCTATCTTGAAGTGATTTGCCGTTCCTATAAGCTCGTCTGGGGGTTCCTTTTGTTTTGCTTTGTGTGATTTTGATTTTTCCTTGAAATGTGCCTTCCACTCATCTAGTTCATCAATATGAAGCCTTCGATCCTCATGAATTATTTCCTTGTTGTTATAAGGTATAGGATCGGGCTCGGGTGTGTAGTTCCGTGGTGCTTCCTGAAAAGAAGGTTTAACAAATTAGTTATCAATTAAATTTACTTTCTCACCTCTATCATTCGATGTCCTGGCCGAGTCAAGAGCTTGAAGAGTGACTGTCTCGTCGCCTACACGAAGTATGAGTTCGCCTGTATCAATGTCAATTTTTGTTCTAGCAGTTGCTAAAAAGGGTCTTCCCAGAATTAAAGGTATCATATTTTCCTCATCCATGTCTAAAACGACAAAGTCTACTGGAAATACAAACTTATCAATTTTCACGAGTACATCTTCAATTATACCCCTAGGAATTCTAATAGTTTTATCAGCTAATTGAATACTCATCCTAGTTTGTTTGGGTTTCCCTAGACCTAGCTGTTTAAACATTTTATAAGGCATAACATTTATACTTGCCCCTAGATCAGCTAAAGTATTATCAACCGATAAACTACCAATTAAACAAGGAATCGTAAAACTCCCTGGATCTTTTAATTTCTATGGTAGTTTATTTTGTAGAATCGCTGAGCACACTGCGTTCAGCTCCACATGAGATGCCTCGTCTAACCTCCGTTTGTTTGTCAAAAGCTCTTTTAAAAATTTTCTTGAATCTGGCATCTACGAAAGAGCTTCAAGGAACGATAAGTTAATATGTAATTTCTTTAAAAGTTTAAAAAACTTACCGAACTGTTCCTCTGTGTTATCTTTCTTCATTGCTTCGGGATATGGTATGCGAGGTTGGTACTCTTTAATTACCGGTTTTGATTTATCATGACTTACCTCGACCTTACCTTCCTCTACCTCATCCTCTTGCCTTAATTTGGGCTCATCTAACCCTTTACTATCATGAGCGATTATGGCTTGAAGTTGCTCATTTGGGTTAATTTCAGTGTTGCTAGGCAATCTACCTTGTGGTCGTTCTGACATGATCATGGTAAGTTGACCTACCTGATTCTTGATCTCTTGAATTGATTCTTGTTGATTTTTAAGTGTTGTTTCGGTGTTTTGGAAACGTTTTTCTGACACCGCTATTAATTTTGGTCAGCATCTCCTCAAGGTTCGGCTTCTTTTCACGTGGGTAGAAATTTGTTGTTGGAAGTTTGGAGGGGTTCTTGTCTCGATTTCCTTGACATCCCCATGAAAAATTGGGGTGATTCCTCCAACCTGGATTATAATTGTTACTATAAGGGTTATTTTGAGATCTAAAATTATTACCCATATAGTTAATCTGCTCGCTTTCTACGCCTGGGTTGTAGGGTGGATATTCCGTATTGTTCGACCCTCCATTCGTATCACACTTTGCATCACTTTGGATGTACCTCTGAAGAACTATACAAACCATCAATCTTTTTATTTAAGAGTTCTACCACGATTGGATAGCATGGTTCTTTGCGTCGAGGTTGAAAACTCCGGCTGTTTTTATTGGCCTTGTCCTTGTGACTTGCCACTGATAGTTATTCAGTGACATCTCTTCCATAAACTCGTAGGCCACTTCAGGAGTTTTGTTGTTCAACGTTCCGCCGGTGGGTGAATCAAATAACTACCTGGTTGAAGGGTTTACACCATTGTAAAAGGTTTGGACCTGTAGCCACAAGGGTAATCCATGGTGTGGGCACCTTCTCAATAGATCTTTGTATCTCTCCCATACGTCATAAAGTGTCTCTAAATCCATCTACACAAAAGAAGAAATATCATTCCTTAACTTAGCCGTTTTAGCCGGTGGGAAATATTTTAATAAAAAAAATTTGGTCATTTGCTCCCATGTAGTGATTGATCCTCGTGGAAGAGAATTCAACCACTGTTTGGCTTTATTCCTCAAAGAAAAGGGAAATAACCGAAGATGAATGGCATCATCAGAAACGCCATTTATTTTGAAGGTATCACAGAATTCTAGGAAATTCGCCAAGTGATTGTTTGGATCTTCATCCTGCAAACCATCAAACTGAACAAATTACTGTATCATTTGAATTGTGTTAGGTTTTAGTTCAAAATTATTTGCGGCAATAGCGAGTCTAACAATACTTGACTCGGTTCTGTTAAATTAAGTTTAGCATAATCATACATAGTTCGAGGAGGAGGATTTTCGGCAACCACGGGAGGGAGTGGATTATTACGGTGATCGACCATCATTACGTGTTATTAGTATCGTCCTCTTGCTCTTCTTCTATGTAATTTAGGCTTCGCCTTATTTCTCTACAATTTCTGCGAACGGTTCCTTCAATATCACTGTCGTAAATTAAGGGTCCTGTCAGGTTCCTTCTAGTCATAAACTAGAGGTACCTGCAAGGGACAAAATAAAAGAAGAAAAGTTAGCAAAGTTAAAAACAAAATAAAAGTAAATTGCAAAAATAAAAAAAAAATGGCTAAAGTAATAAAAATTGAGCGTTCTTAATATTTTGGTTCCCCGACAACGGCGCCAAAAACTTGATCGTTATGTCAGAGTCTTAAAAATTTATATAATGAATGATTTAGCCTAGAAACTAACTGTGACAACAATTGAGGCAAGCGCACCTATCGAACAGTAGTATAGTTTAGTGGCAAGACTGGAATATCGAACCCAAAGGATCCAAAAGTACTAATACTAATTTTCTTTCTATTATTTAGCCTAAGAATTGAAGTGAATTATTTTTTAATCTAAAATTAACTAACTACTAAACTAAAGACGCTAAGACACAGAGAATGAATTGGGAAAATACTTGTGGGAAAAACCAATTGATTAAGACGATACCCAAGGAAGAATCCACCTAGACTTCACTTGTTATCTAACTCTGAACCAGACGATTTATTCACTTGACTTGATCCGTATGATTCCCTAATGTATATTAATACCTCCGTTGAGGCTACTAACATCTAACCCTAGGTTGATTAATTGAAATCACTTTCTAATTAAAACCCTTAGAACTGCATTAACTCGATCTATGGACTCCCATATTAGGTTTGACCCTAATCCGGCAGATTTTTGTCATCCTATGTCTAGGGTTGCGATCAACTCTGCTTAACTATGCTAGATCTACTCTTAGACAGGGACTTTTGCTCCACTGCCTAAGCACATCAATACTTGAATCAATACCCTGAAATATCAAAGCAAGAATTAAGAACACATAGTTAAGAACAAATCAAGTATTTATCATATAGTTTAGAAAATAATAACAAGATCCGTCTTAGGTTTCATCCCCCTCAGGTATCTGAGGGTTTAGTTCATAATAATAAAAGAATACATCTCAGAAGAAAAGATAAAAACAAAATATAAGAAAACCCTAAAACCCCTTGAAGGAATTGAAGGAGAGATCTGTCGTCTTGAGCATGATTTCGGCTTCTTGAGATGAATCAACTGGCTTTCTTCGAGTAAATCCCATGATTCTGACCTCTCTGGCTCGGCTCCTTGGCCTAGCTGGACGCCCCTGACAGAAGGCTTCTGTCGACTCCCATTTTTAGGTCATACTTAGGGTGTTTATATAGACTTTGGAATGTGTTTCTTTTCCTCTAAGTATCCTATTCCGAGTGAAATTCCTCTTTGTCACGACAGGGACATGGCCGTGTGGCACGCCCGTGTGAATCGACTTTAGGCCGTGTCGATTTCTCATTTTGGCCCATTTGGCCCGTTTTAAGCCCGTTTTCTATTCTTTTCATCCTCCTATGCTCTCCTAAGTATAAAACATGAAATTAAAGAATTAAGAGCACCAAATTCCATAATTCAAGGGATAAATCATCCAAAAGCATGCTAAATGTGGAGATAAAATTTGTTACTATTACGATTTATCAACAGTGTGAGAGACAACAAACCCGAGTGTCAGCAGTGTGGGAGACGACATTTTGGAGAATGCTGGAGTGAAAGTAATAAAGCCTGTTACAAATGTGGTTCACTAAATCACTTCATCCGAGATTACCCTGAGCTGGATAAGAAAGATAAAGTTCAGAATGTGAGATCAAGTAACATGTCGAATAGAGGTAGACCACCAAGAATTACAGGAAATGTAAGTGGTAGTAGAGGGGCGACAAAGGATTCAGCTGTGAGATCCGAGGCCAGAGCACCTGCTAGAGCTTATGCTATTCGCGCTCGCAAAGAAGTGTCATCTCCAGATGTTATCACCGATACTTTCGCTCTCTATGATACTAATGTGATTGCATTGATAGATCCAGGATCAACTCATTCTTATATATGTATGAATTTAGTATCTAGTAAGACTTTGCCTGTAGAGTCTACTGAATTTGTGATTAGAGTATCAAACCCCTTAGGTAAATGAGTTTTGGTTGAATAAGTTAGTAAGAATTGTCCGTTAATGAATCATGATTTTTATTTTTCGGCTAATCTGATGTTGTTGCCATTTGATGAATTTGATGTGATTTTGGGTATGGATTGGTTAACGATGCATGATGCTATAGTGAATTGTAGACGAAAGACAATTGAACTGAAATGTCAGAATAATGAGACTATTAGAACTGAATCTGATGATATGAATAGTTTTCCAGTTGTGATCTCGTCTATGTTAGCTCAAAGATTTGTGAGAAAGGGGTGTGAAGCTTATCTTGCTTATGTACTTGATACGAAAGTGACAGAAACAAAGATTGAATCAGTACCAGTTGTGTGCGAGTATCCAGATGTATTTCCTGAAGAGTTATTGGGTTTACCACCTATCAGAGAGGTTGATTTTGGTATTGAATTAGTACTGGGAACAATGCCGATATCGATAGCTCCATACAGAATGGCTCCGACAGAGCTAAAAGAATTGAAAGCTCAGTTGCAGGAGTTGACAGATAGAGGTTTTGTTAAACCGAGTTTCTCTCCCTGGGGTGCACTGGTCTTATTTGTGAAAAAGAAAGACGGCAAGATGAGAATGTGTATAGACTATCGACAGCTCAACAAAGTGACGATCAAGAATAAATTCCCTTTGCCATGAATAGATGATTTGTTTGATCAGTTAAAAGGGGCAATAGTGTTTTCAAAAATTGATTTGAGATCGAGTTATTACCAGTTGCAAGTTAAAGACTCAGATGTGCCAAAGACTGCATTTAGAACAAGGTACGGACACTACGAATTTCTTGTTATGCCTTTTGGACTAACAACTGCACCTGCTATTTTTATGGACTTGATGAACAAGATTTTCAGGCCGTACTTAGACCGATTCGTAGTTGTATTTATTGATGTAATTTTGATTTACTCTTGTGATGAATCTGAGCATGCCAAGCATTTAAGAATCATTTTACAAACTTTGAGAGATAAACAGTTGTTTGCAAAGTTCAGCAAATGTGAGTTTTGGCTACGAGAGGTTGGTTTTCTGGGACATATAGTTTCAGCCGCGGGTATCCGAGTTGACTCGAGTAAAATTTCTGCGATTATAGATTGGAAGCCTCCGAGAAATGTATCCGAGGTCTGTAGTTTTCTGGGACTAGCTGGATATTGTAGACAATTTATGAAAGGCTTCTCAATAATTGTGACTCAGATGACACGATTGCTTCAAAAAGATGTTAAATTTGAGGGGTCAGAAAAGTGTCAGCAGAGCTTTGAGCAGTTGAAAGCATTATTGACAGAGGAACCAGTGCTAGTTTAGCCTGAGTCAGGTAAAGAATTTGTAGTTTTTAGTAATGCATCGTTAAATGGCCTGGGTTGTGTTTTGATGCAGGAAGGCAAAGTTGTAGCTTATGCCTCGAGATAGTTGAAGCCGCACGAAAAGAACTATTCGACGCACAATCTAGAGTTAATCGCAATAGTGTTCATATTGAAAATTTGGCGTCATTACTTGTTGGTGAGAAATGCCATATTTATACCGACCACAAAAGCTTGAAATATCTGATGACTCAGAAACATTTGAATTTACGATAGCGGAGATGGCTATAATTGTTTAAAGACTATGAATTAGTGATTGATTATCATCGGGGAAAACGAACCTAGTTGCTGATGCTTTGAGCCAAAAGTCCTTGTTTGCTTTACGTGCTTTGAACACACAATTAGCTTTGTCTGACGACGGTTCGATAGTAGCTGAGTTGAAAGCGAGACCGTTATTTCTACAA
The DNA here is from genome assembly GCA_025698515.1 of Gossypium sturtianum. Taxonomy (NCBI): domain Eukaryota; kingdom Viridiplantae; phylum Streptophyta; class Magnoliopsida; order Malvales; family Malvaceae; genus Gossypium; species Gossypium sturtianum. The sequence goes on from CM046952.1 coordinate 61,833,630, forward strand.
CAGATTTGTGAGGCTAAAAAATTTGATAATGAATTGCAAGCAAAATGAGCTCAGTGCGAGTCGACTTCTGATTCAGAGTTTCGAATAGGGCCTGATGATTATTTGATGTTTCGTGATAGAATATGTCTACCAAGAAATTCTGAGCTCATTCGGAAGATTCTAAACGAAGCACACAGTAGTTGTTTATCAGTACATCCGGGAAGCATGAAAATGTATAACGATTTGAAACAGCTTTATTGGTGGCACGGCATGAAACGAGATATCTCAAAATTTGTTTCGAAATGTTTGATTTGTCAGCAAGTCAAAGCTGAACATCAAGTGTCGTCAAGTTTATTACAGCCTATTATGATTCCTGAATGGAAGTGGGATAGAGTAACAATGGATTCGTTATCGGGTTTGCCCTTATCTCCAAAAAAGAAATATGCGATTTGGGTTGTTGTTGACAGATTGACGAAATCAGCTCATTTCATTCTGGTACGTACAGATTTCTCGCTTGATAAATTAGCTGAGTTGTACATTTTCAAAATTGTGAGATTACATGGTGTTCCCCTATCAATTGTTTTGGATAGAGATCCAAGATTTACTTCGTGATTTTGGAAGAAATTGCAAGAAGCTTTGGGTTCAAAATTGCATTTAGTCTTTGTGTTTCACCATAAGCGGATGGTCAATCCGAACGAGTTATTCAGATACTTGAGGATATGTTGCGTTGTTGCATTCTTGAGTTTGAAGGTAGCTAGGAGAAATATCTACCGCTGATTGAATTTGCTTATAATAATAGCTTTCAATCGAGTATAAATATGGCATCGTACAAAGCTTTATACATTCGTAAATGTAGAACACCGTTGTACTGGACTAAGCTTAGCGAAAATAAGATTCACGGGGTTGATCTGATCAGAGAGGCTGAAGAAAAAGTGAAAGTAATTTGCAATAGTTTGAAAGTAGCTTCGGATCGACAGAAATCGTACGCAGACTTGAAACGGAAAGATATTGAGTTTCATATCAGGGATAAAGTTTTTTTGAAAGTGTCGCCGTGGAAAAAGATATTGCGGTTTGGTCGGAAAGGGAAATTGAGTCCGCGATTCATCGGATCGTATGAGATTACTGAGCGAGTTGGACCAGTGGCATATCGACTATCTTTACCGTCAAAGTTAGAGAAAATACATAATGTGTTTCATGTTTCGATGCTTCGACGATACCGATCCTACCCTTCACATGTCATTTCCCCGACCGAGGTTGAAATTCAGTCTGATATGTCATATGCTGAAGAACCGATTCAAATTTTAGCTCGTGAGATCAAAGAGCTGAGAAATAAGAGAATCCCATTAGTAAAAGAATTATGGCATCGACACGAGGTTGAAGAAGCTACATGGGAACCCGAGGATGCTATGAGAAAACAATACCCAAACCGATTCACTGTAAGATTTTCGGGGACGAAAATCCCTAAGGGGGGAGAGTTGTAACAACCCTGTTTTAGCTAAATCAAAACAGTGATTTTGGAACCACAAATCTAATGTCATAAAATTATTTTAATATTATTTTCGGTATTTACAGCATGTTATTTGATATGTGTGAAAATTTTGTAAGCTAATTTTATCGATTAGTTGGTTAATTCGGTAGAAAGGACTATATCGCGTAAAGTGAAAAACTTGTGTTCTATTAGCTAAAAGTGTTTAATAGCTATGGAACTTTAAAGTGGAAGTCCTTATGTTGTAATTAGACCATTTATAGTATGAGTGGACAAAGTTGGACATCTTTTTAATGGTTTTAAAGATTAATGAATAAGGTTAAATAGGTAATTTGAATAATTAAGGTTTATTAAATAAAACAAACATAAATTTTAAGGCTATCATCTTCACCACAGCCGAATATTGAAGAGAAAAAGAAGCCATTTTAGGGTTCTTGATTCGGCACACTCCTAGCTTGATTAAGGTACGATTTTAGCTCGGTTTTTAATGATTTCTATGTTTTTTGTAACCGTTGTAGCTCAATCTAGCAACCCGTACCTTAGATTTTGAAATTGTTAAAGATTGTGAGAGTTTCCATTGTTGAATGCTTGAGTAATTTGATGAGATGATAGATTATGAAGGTTTATTGATAGATTTACTAGTTTTGTAAAGTGATTTTTGACAAAAATGTCAAAAATGGAATAAATTGAGAATTTGTAAAATTATGTGGGTAAAAGTGTGAATAAATGAATGTTTTGGACTGCTAGGGACCTATATATAATTTGACCAAGCATGGGTTTTGTTGAATTGTGTGAATTTTGTGTATTTGTGAAATAGGGACTAAATTGATTAAATACGAAAGTTTAGGGGCTAATATGTAAAAATGCCCAAATGTGTTTTTTTGGATTAATTGAATGAGTAGATGAATAAATAAGTTAATTTTGAATTCATATAGATCAAGAAAGAAAGAATTCGAATTTAGATCGGGGGAAAAGCAAGGTTATCGAGTAGTTGATCCGATTCGTCAATTCCAAATATGAGGTAAGTTCGTATGTGATGATTACATTATAAATATATGTTAAAATGCTTTATTATTGCATAAATTGTTAAAACGGGATTATGGATAATGTATGAATTGTGAAAATGATTTTACGGATGCATTCGATAATAGAAACGAAAAGTATGAAAGCCCGGTTGAACCTTAAGAATAGTATTGGATACTATTGACATGTCAGTAAGTGATACGTTGAGTTGGCTTCGGGCCATGATATTAGCACTTCGGGTGCGTATTTTATCGATTTGGCTTCGGGCCATGCATATTGCATGATTTGGCTTCGGGCCATGCATATTGCATGATTTGGCTTCGGGCCATGCTTGTCGGATGATTTGGCTTCGGGCCATGATAATAGTTCTTCGGATAAGTTACCTTGATTTGGCTACGGGCCATGGTATAGGTGCTTATCGTACAAGACTCCTAAGTATCTGATTTTTATTCTGAATGGTTCAACGGGTAAACGAATGATATGGTTGAGAAAGAGGTTAGTACGAGGCGATACAGGTACGTACAGAACCTATTCAAGTATTAAATAGTGAAAGTTTGATGATTTTGTATTTGATCATGTTTTGAGACATGAGAAAGGTTTGTAGTTAATGTGTATATGGTTTGTTATGTGCAATTGGTTGATTTGCATTTATTCGATGTAATAAGTTATTCACATACGAGCTTACTAAGCTATGAAGCTTACTCGTGTTATTTTTCTATTTTTATAGTGAATCAAGGCTAGCTCGGATCCGGGAATCGTCGGGAACATCATCGCACTATCAAACATCTAAGTTGGTACTTTTGAATTATACATTTATGGTATATAGCATGTATAGGCTAGATGTGGTATTTTGGTTGTGATTATAGCCATGAGATTTGGCTTGCAAATGATGTTAATATTGATGTGTGTTTGGCTATTAGAAATGGCTTGTAAATGTATATGTTTTTGTTTGTATATATATAGCCCTGAGTGTTGGCTTATTTTGTTTTGTTTTGGTATGGTTGTAACCAAGACATTATGAAAGTTATAATGGTTATGTGAATTATGGTAAATGAACCATATTGTTGATGTTGTTTTGGTTTATATTTGAGTAAGTGAAATGGTTATATTTGTATAGCATGAATTGTGCATGAATTGGTATTGATTTGGCTGCTCTTTTGTGTATGGAAATGGTAGCATTTTACCTTGTGTAGGTACATTGAAGTTGGGGTGACAAATTGGCCTTGGAAATGGCTTATTTTTGTCCACACAGGCAGAGACACGGGCGTGTGTCTCATCCGTGTGTGACACACGGTCATGTTACACGACTGTGTGTCCCCTGTTGTTGAAATTGAATTGAAGTCAGTATGCTCCACACGGTCTCACACACGGGCGTGTGACTGGCGTGTGGCACAAGTCAGTATACCCCCCTAATTGGCACACGGCCTAGCACACGGACGTGTGACTTGGCCGTGTTGCATAAGTTAGTATACCCTACAGGATTTGCACGGCCTAGCACACGGGCGTGTGTGGCCACTTCGAAGGGCACACGAGCTAGACACACGAGCGTGTGGTTGGCCATGTGACCCAAGTCAGTATGTATGCCCTGTTTCTGCACGGCCTGAGACACGGGCGTGTCTGGAGCCGTGTGAGGCACACGGTCTGTTCACACGGGCATGTGACCCCTGTATGGTTGAAGTTTTTCTATGTTTCCAAAAAAAATTGTATGTTATCGTTTTAGTCCTGAACCACTTCTAAAGCATGTTTAAGGCCTCGTAGGCCCTTATAAGGGACAATGTAATTGTGTTGAATGAATTATGAGAATGAATGCTTTATGTTTGATAATGTATGCTATATGTTGTGAATTGATTGGTAATACCTCGTAACCCTATTCTGACGACAGATACAGGTTAGGGGTGTTACAAACTCTCTCTCAAAGAGATACAAATAAGTAAACAAAGATACAATCCTTTCAAGATTAGGATGTTATCCAATTAAGAACAAATACAAATAAGAACACTTGAGCTAAATGACTAAAATGAAAGATCAGAAGTGTTTACAAGAAAAGGTATGAAAGAACTAAGCTCTATGTTGTTTTTATTGATCTTTAAGCTTTGCACATGTCTCTTGTTGTTGCTAAACCTTTGGAAGATGGTATTTATACCCTCTAATTGATTTCCAACTGTTGTGGTTGTTGTAGAAGTGAATATAGTCATTGGGGATGAAATACCAGGTCATTAACTTCACCTGTAGCGACGAGTACCGATACCTACTAAAAGGGTATCAATATTTTTTTTGTAATTAATGTTGATTTCAGTAATTGTTGGAGCAGGAATATCGATACCTGAGGGATTTAAAGATACTTTTATGAAAATTATCGATACCAAATCGATACTTAGCAGAGGTTACGAATTCCAGAATGTCAATTTGGTATCGATTAACAGAGGGGTATCGATATCTTGTAGAATATCGATACATAGACAAAAAGTATCGAAACTTTTTGTCCTGGAGCAATTCTAACTTGTTTGAAAATAATTAAAACATATTTGAAAATGTTTGACTCAATTAAAACCATTTCAACTTAATTTTTTGAAATTGCTCAACTTTACTTTTATACAAAAAAACTTTAATTTGTTATATTGATCTACTGCTAACGTCACAGCAATAATGTGCAAGCGTACATTGTCGATGCAAGTATAGTAGATAGATGTGAATCTGTCAGATATCTATCCCACAGGGATGGGTGTCTTTTGTCTATTAATGTCGGTGCAATAACTGGATATAAACGAGATAAATTGTGAGGATAGCTGTCGATGCAATAACTTTAAAAGCAATAAAATAAAATATGATGATGATAAACTGGGATCCCTAACATGAATATTCAGCAGAATACTAAGTGCTCAAAAGGTATAAAATGATAGGTGATTGTCGAAGAAATAAAGTTCAATGTATATCTTACCCAGCGTCACTCCTCTATTTAATCTGAGACTTAAACATGCATACTAACCTCACCTTCCGATGATGGCAATACTGCACTATTAAGAACAAGTGGACTAAATTCCTCTAATCCTCACTCAACTTTTGTTCTAATGCTTGTAGGCTCAAACTGTCACTACATTTTCCAGTGTCAGTGACTGCAATAACACTTTCGTGTTAAAAAAATTCAAACCCCAAGATTAAGATATAAAAGCAAGATTGAATAAGATAACATTTCACCAAGAATTCATCAGTATTTCCATACAATCAGAAATCAGAGAGTAATCACTAACATTTAGAAAGAAATATGAAAGAATCGAGTGGAGAATACTATTCCTAGACAACTCGACTGAATCTCTCTATTCCCTCTTGTCTCGTACTTAGGTCTCCTCATCAGAAGCTAGTTTGCATCTAGTTTTCACGTTGATTTACCCGTGAGAGGCTTAAGCTGCCATGGCAGCAAGCTTTAAGGTAAGATGATGAAGATGACGATCCAGAAAAAAGCTCAAGAAGCCCCCTTTTTCTTTTCACATCCACCTTTTATGTCCTCCTCTACAGTACAGGTGTCATTTCCCCAAAATTATTTTGTCCTTGTACGTAGAGGTTGGTTATACCAGGCTAGACAACTCACAAAATTTTAGTTCTTATCCAGATAGTTGTCAGGTGCGGCGACAATTCTGGACGCAATCTGGAATTAACTCATGCAGCGACATTAATGCAAAAAGATGGCAAAATTAAGGATAAAATAGGCTAGGATTCTCTGAGTTATAAAAAGCAATTTACTAAACTGAAAATGCTAAAATGTATGCTAAGAATAACTAAATGGGAACAATTTAACCAATAAGTAAAGGGAAAACCTATGTTCTTTCTAGTTCTATCATACCCCCAAACTTGAGTTTTTACTTGTACTCAAGTGAAACAGAAACTAGCAAGGCTACAAAAATTTTACTAAGGCAAATGATCATTCTAGCAACTTGAACCCTCTAAATTCCCAATGGATGAATCACATTCAGATGAAAGAATATTGCATCAACAATTCATAAGCTTGAATGAATAAGGTTGCAACTTCATTAATGCTAGCATCATGCCTCAAACCCTAAGTTCTATCTACCAATACAACATTTATTGTACAATACTAAGTATTTATATATTAAATATATATATATACATTTTTTTCAGAATAAGGGATATCGTTGCATTACTGTACCCTTGTTCCTGAGAAGTAATGATGGGGTGCAACAAACCCCCAGAGAGTACATAATTGTGTCGACACACACTCATGCAGCGACAAACTTTTTCCAAATTGATTTTTATAAGGCTTGTATTGGAGTGTTCCCTCTTTAACATTCCACACAACATCCACTTTGGAGTGTCTTTCATTTATAACTATATATACATATATAAGCAGTTGTAAAAATCAGATTCATTCAAGATTTAAGGAATGATAGCAATCATCTATTACTAATGCAACCTAATCCATTCGTCAAAGAATTGAAGCTACAACCTTCTGACAAATTTATCCAACTCATTCATTGATAATTTACATGATTCAAGAATTAAACATTGAATGTAACAAAAATTTTGGAACAATTTTCATTATCTATAATTAAACCTTACATGCTTCATTTTTGATTTTTTTTTTTTTGAAATGTGGGTGTGTTTCCAAGCCTCATGTGCATTCCCTAAACTTAAAGTTTGCATTGTCCCCATTGCACTAACATGAAAATGTAATGACAATAAAAATGCAATGACAATATATACTTATCAAAATAAAACCTACAACTATGTGCAATGCGTGAATACTATAACTAAAACTTAAAATAAACTAACTCAGTTATCCACAGCCGTCGATGTGGCTGAATGATGTTTCTTTATCCTTATTTTCTTCTCATTCTTTCATTTTTTTATCTTTGGAGCACTTCATTTTCTTTTCTTTGGGCTTTGCACGGTCTTCGGATTGCTCCTCAATTCTCGGCTCAGCCCCAGCATCATCGGCTGCTTCCTGTGTAGGAAAGGCCACCTGGAGTGGTTTAGTGTAGACCACTATTGCTAATGAATTGCATTGCTCCTTACCGGTTACCTCAGTAACTTCTGCCGGTCTCATGCCAGTTCACTCCAAATTATCAATATTTACACCCACAGATTTGGGTGCAGTGACAATCTTCTCAACAGAATCTTCTTCTTCATTTTTTTCTCATTTTCAGTAAGTTTTTCTTCTTCAGCGACAACTTCCTTTTCTGCAGTAGCAACTTCCTTCTCAACAAAAATGTCCTCTTGATCAGCAAAAATACCATCCTCGAACAAGCTATCAATCTTTCACAGGCATTCTTCAATATCCCTAGATTCTCTTCTTTCTTATTATCAGAGACCTGCACAATGGTTGGGGATGCCACCGATCTGTCTCGATCTTCGCAGTCGTCATCCGAGAAAGAGAGGTCATAATTACGAATGATTGGTGGAAACATAGGTGATCGCTGTAAATCAGAGTTTTAAAATTTATAAAAGAATGATCGAACCTGGAAACTAACTCTGACAACGATTAAAGGGAAGTGCACCTATCGAACAGTAGTATAGTTTAGGCAAGATCGGATTGTCAAACCCAAAGGAACTAAAAGTACTAATACTAACTTTCTTTTTATTATTTAGCCTAAAATAAGTGAAGTTGTTTATTAATCTAAATTAATTAACTACTAAACTAAAGACTCTAAGACAAAGAAGAATAAATTTGGAAAATAACTTGGGAAAAACTTGGTTGATTTAGACGATACCCTAGGAAGAATCCACCTAGACTTCACTTGTTATCTAACACTGAACCATACGATTTATTCACTTAGTTTGATCCGTAAGACTTCCTAACGTATATTAAACCCTCTCTCGAGGCGAATAACGTCTAACCCTAGGTTAATTAGTGGAAATCTCGTTCTCTTATAATAACCCCTTAGAATAACAGTAAATCGATTTGCGGACTCCCATATTAGGCTTCACCTTAATCCGGCAAAATCTTGTCACCTTATCTCTAGGCGTGCGATCAACTCCGCTTAATTATGTTGGATCTACTCTTAGGCAGGGTCTATTCCTCCTCCACCTAAGCACATTAAATTAGGATTAAGCTCACATAATTAAGAACAAACTAAGTATTTATCATATAATTCAAATAATCAAATAACAAGATTCATCATAGGTTTCATCCCCTTCGGGTATCCGAAGGGTTTAGTTCATAACAATAAATGAAAACATCTCAAGAGAAAAGATAAAACAAAACATGAGAAATCCCTAAAACCCCCTGAAGGAATTGAAGGAGAGATCCTCCATCTTGAGTATAACTCTGGCCTCTTGAGATGGATCAACTGGCTATCCCTGAGTGAATCCCCACAAATCTGCCTTCTCTGGCCTAGCACGACGCCCCTAGACGATGGCTTTGGGCTCCCCCTTTCAGGTCATACTTAGGGTGTATTTATAGGCTTTTGAAATACGTTTCTTTCTCCCTAAGTATCCTTTCCCGAATGAAATTGCTCTTCTCCACGGCAGAGGCACGGCCATGGCGCACGCACGTGTAAATCGTGGACAGGCCGTGTTTGAATTTCTTTAATGAGACACGGCCGTGTGAGTCGGGGTTAGACCGTGTTCTAGATGATTGACTTGGCACGGTCGTGTGGATCCAAGTCCAGGCCGTGTCAATTTCCTCTTAGGTCCGTTTTGGTCTGTTTTGAGCCCGTTTCTCGTTCTTTTTATCCTTGGGTGCTTTCCTGAGTATGAGACATGAAAAGAAAGGATTAAGAGCACCATTTTACATAAATCAAGGGATAATTCATCCAAAAGCATACTAAATGTGGGCCTAAAATATGTTACTATTTCTGTTTATCAAATACCCCCACACTTAAGCTTTTGCTTGTCCTCAAGCAAAATTCTCAACTTACAATTAAAACGAACTTCCTATAATTCATAATAGTCATTGATAGTGTCTCATCATAATTCAGGGATAATTTATACATGTATAATTCAACTCAAAGTGTCCTAAAAATTCAAACAGTATAAGTCATAAATTTTGTAGCTCGAAAATATAGGCGTCTCCCGTTATCTAGATAATTACTTTTAATTTGAAATCGACAAGGATTGACATCCTCACAAAAGATTCACTCAAATCACTCAAAGTGTTTAAGGTTCAAAATTTAGGCACTCAAAAAGTCAAACACGAAGAGTTAATCCCATAGGCTTGCATGAAAGTCAAATCTCCACCACTGAAATATGAGATGAAACACAAATCAAAAGGTCTTTATTAGGGTTGTAACGGGGCTAGGGTTAAGGTGTGGAATAAGGCTGAATTAGAGGGTTAGAATCGAGATTGAATTGACAAATTACCTAACTAAGAACTAATGAACTAATAATAATAATTACATCAATTGAAAACTAATAATACTAATAATACGAGCTTCCTTTTTTTTCGATATTTGGATTTTAAATGTATAAGCTCGTTTAATCACATAACTAATAATAAATATACTTCATTTTTTTAAGAACAAACTAAATACATAATAAAGGACAAATTACTAAAATTCATAATTAGGCAACTAATCAAAATCAACTCTCGATATAAGGGTAGTTAAAGAGGATGGTGAAAATGAATAAAAAGGGTTTTGGGTTAATATTAGCGGGTAAGTCAATAAATGGGTTGTTAGGATTAAACGGGGTTCACTAGGGGTTAATTATGAAGGTAGGCTTTCTAAATGGAGTAAGTGGGTTAGATCCTAGGTGCCTTTACCATCTCTGTGTATCAAATCAAAAAAATGTGGTCTCGACATGTATAATCGATGCAAGTTCTAGAATAACAAATCAGTGTTGACATACTCATAATCAATAAAGTGAGCAAGAAAAAGAATTTATGCTCTATAAGGCTCAAAAACTCACAAAAATTATGGATATTTTGATGTCAACCTCGTAAATTTCAAACTTCAAAGTAATATTAAACTCAGTTCGACAACCTAGAAAAAAATTTTAATTTCTGAAAAATAGACTTATCATGCTTGATTCTCTAGTATTCTTAGAATTTAATTATCAATGCACAATTATCAATGACTTAATCTAAAACATATCAATAAAAATCATAAATCATTAGAAATTTCATCCTAATTAGTAATATGAGTAATTTACTTTCAAACAATACTAAATTCAGAGATTTTCAAATAATACTATGGTTTAACCCCCCCCCCCCCACACTTAAGATGTACATTGTCCTCAATGTACAAAGGTAAATAATATCAAAATAATCATAAAATCGTAAGATGGGGAGAGAAGGGAAACTTCCTAAATTTTGGATGAAGCCAATGAAAAGAAACCGGATAGGATTGGAGTCCTCGAACTGGTTGAGTCCTCGAAACAACCATCATAATTTCTTTTGTATCCTAAGCTAAATCTAAATGGAATGAATAACAAGAAGAAAATAATAAAGAAAATAAAATAAAGGAAATAAAAATAAAAAAATGAAAATAAAAATAAAAATAAAAATAAAAATAAAAATAAAAATAGAAATAAAAGTAAATATTTAAATAGTGATACGGTCCACGCCCTTGTTCGAGTTTAATCAGTCCGTGTTTTTCGTGATTTTGAATTTTGGGCGTGTTTAGGTGTTTTACCACGGTCGTGGGTCTTGTAGCACGCTCGTGTATTCTTCTCACGGTCCTTTAGAACGGGCATGTTTAACCCGTGCTCGTCAAGTCAGTAACCTCACACGGTTATAGGGCACAGCCGTGTCTCGCCCGTGCTCAATAAGTCAGTAACCTCACACGGGAAGTTGGCACGGGTGTGGCTTTTTATCGCAGCCCGTGTTGGGAAAAGAAATCATTTTTTTTCATGCACGGTTACTAGCATGTCCGTGGTTTGTCTTTCTGGCTTCCACACGGCCACGGCCACGGCCGTGTGCAAGGCCGTGTGAGCATGGAAATCTGTACTTTGGTTAGTTTTATGGTTAGGTGCTAAAATGAAAAATAAAAGTAAAATAAAAATGTAAAAATTAATAGGGTTAGTGCTCGGGTTGCCTCCCGAGAAGCGCTCGTTTATAGTCTTAAGCTAGACTTTACCTCTCATTCGTATGGTCAAGGTGGTTTGAGGAGTTGGAAGTCCTTCCTCATGCTATCATTTGTGTCTTTGTGAAAAAATTTAAGTCGAGATGTGTTTATAGTAAAAGTACCAAAAATAGGATTACTTACCTCATTTATTGTGTGGGAAAACACTGGTTACCCTAAAAGATATTTCTTTGTTTGTGCTAGGGTCCGGAGGAGATATTTGAGGATCTGCCTGATCTAACAGTACATGGTCCCCTATTTTGAAGTGGTTTGTTGTTCCTATTAACTCTTTTGGGGGCTCCTTCGGTTTTATCTTGTGTGGTTCCGGTTCTTCGTCGTGTATCCCTAATTTCTCCTTGAAGTGTGTCTTCCACTCGTCTAGATCGTCGAACTGAATCCCTCGATCTTCATGGGTTATTTCTTTGTTGGCATGGGGTTTAGGATCGGGTTCAGTTGTATTCTTTGGTGGTGCTTCCTGAAAATAAGGGTTAACCAATGGTTATCGTGAGAATTTACGTTCTCACCTTGATTACTCGATGTTCTAGCCGAGTCGAGAGCCTTGAAGGTGACTGTCTTATTACCTACGCAAAGTATGAGTTCTCCTGCATCAACATCAATTTTAGTCTGGCGGTTGCTAAAAAGGGTCTTCCTAAAATTAGGGGATCGAATTATCCTCATCCATGTCTAAGACAACAAATTCTCTTTGGGAAAGCGAATCATCAATTTTTACAAGAACATCTTCGATAATACCCTAGGAATTCTAACGATTTATCAGCTAATTGAATGCTCATTCTAGTTTATTTGGGTTTCCCTAGACCTAATTGTTTAAACAATTTATAAGGCATGACATTTATGCTTGCCCCTAAATCAATAACGCATTATCAACGTTAGTCTACCAATTAAACATGGAATTGTAAAACTCCTGGATCTTTTAGCTTTTGTGGTAGTCTATTTTGGAGAATTCTTTGAGCACTTTGCGTTAAGTTCCACATGTGACGACTCGTCTAACTTCCGTTTGTTTGTCAGGAGCTCTTTTAAAAATTTCCTAGAATCTGGCATCTACGAAAGAGCTTCAAGTAATGGTAAGTTAATATGCAATTTCTTTAAAAGTTTAAGAAACTTACCGAACTGTTCTTCTGTGTCGTCTCTTGTTAACGCTTCGGGATATGGTATGCGAGGTTGGTACTCCTTGATTACCGGTTTTGGCTTGTCTTGTGGTACCTCATCTTTACCTTCTTCTACCTCATTTCCTTGTGTTGGACTGGGTTCGTCTACTTCTTCGCTTTCTTGAGCTGTTATGGCTTGGATTTGCTCCTTTGGATTAATTTCAATATTACTCGGTAGACGCCCTTGCGGTCATTCGGATAATAGCTTTGCAATTTCTCCGGTAGATCGGGTAATTTCCCGATTGCCTTTGTAAGTCCTCCAACTTGGTTCTCGATCTTTTTGATCGATGTTTGTTAGGTGTCGAGTGTTACCTCAGTTTTTTGGAGACGGGCTTCTGTGGATGCTATAAATTTGTTCAACGTCTCTTCAAGATTCGGCTTCTTTTCCTGTGGATAGGGTTGATTTTGAAAATTTTTAGGAAGTTGTTGTCTTTGATTTCCTTGTCCTCCCCACGAAAAATTTGGGTGGTTCCTCCAACCTGGATTATAATTATTACTATATGGGTTATTATTAGATCTGAAATTGTTACCTATATAGTTCATCTGTTTCAAATCTCTGTGCTGGTTGGTAGGGTGGGTACTCAGGATTCACCACAGTTCCACTTGCGTCGAATTGCATGATTGGATGTACCTGCGAAGAACACAAACTATCAATCTTCTTATTCATCAACTCTACCTGATTTGATAGCATGGTTCTTTGCGTCGAGGTTGTAAACTCAATTTGTTTTGTTGGCCTTGTTCTTGTAACTTGCCACTGATAGTTATTCAGTGACATCTCTTCAATAAACTCGTAGGATGCCTTAGGAGTTCTATTATTCAAGGTTCCACCGGCGGCTGAATCAATTAGTTGTCTCGTTGAGGGGTTTACACCGTTATAGAAAGTCTGGACTTAAAGCCACAAGGGTAAACCATGGTGTAGACACCTTCTCAAGAGATCCTTATATCTCTCCCATGCATCGTATAATGTCTCTAAATCCATCTGCACAAAGAAGAGATATCATTACGTAATTTGGCGTTTTGGCGGGTGGGAAATATTTTAATAAAAATTTTTGGTCATTTGTTCCCATGTAGTGATTGACCCTCGTGGTAACGAGTTTAACCACTGTTTAGCTTTATTCTTTAATGAAAAGGGAAATAACCGAAGTCGTATGGAATCATCAGAAACGCCATTTATTTTGAAGGTATCACGAAATTTTAAAAACTAGCTATATGAGCGTTTGGATCTTAAATCTGTAAACCATCAAATTGAACAAATCTGTTAAATCATTTGTATAGTGTTAGGCTTTAATTCAAAATTATTAGTAGCTATAGCGAGCCTAACAATACTTGATTCGGCTCTGTTAAATGCGGTTTAGCATAATCAAACATAGTCTGATGAGCATTATTTTCTCGCCACATCTTGTGGTGGAAGATTATTTTAAATCCATCCCTTGATGGGATTGGATCTGTCTTCTCGCTCTCCTTGGTAATTTAGGGCTCGCCTAATTTCTCTGCGATTTCTCCGGCGGTAGCTTCAATATCACTGTAAGTATTCTAAAGGTCCTATCGGGTTCCTTCTAGTCATAAACTAGAGGTACTTGCTAGGAAAAGAAAGAAAGAGAATTTAGCAAAAATAAAAACTAAAAATAAAAATAAATTGCGAAAAAGAAAAAAGAAAAAATAATGGCTAAAGTAATAAAAATAGAGCGTTCTTAATATTTTAGTTCCCAAACAGCGGCGCCAAAAACTTGATCATTTGTAAATCGAGTTTTAAAATTTATAAAAGAATGATCGAACCTGGAAACTAACTCTGACAATGATTAAAGGCAAGTGCACCTATCGAACAGTAGTATAGTTTAGGTAAGACCGGATTGTCGAAGGAACTAAAAGTACTAATACTAACTTTCTTTTTATTATTTAGCCTAAAATAAGTGAAGTTGTTTATTAATCTAAATTAATTAACTACTAAACTAAAGACTCTAAGACAAAGAAGAATGAATTTGGAAAATAACTTGGGAAAAACTCAGTTGATTTAGACGATACCCTAGGAAGAATCCTCCTAGACTTCACTTGTTATCTAACACTGAACCATACGATTTATTCGCTTAGTTTGATCAAGTAAGACTCCCTAACGTATATTAAACCCTCTCTCGAGGCGAATAACGTCTAACCCTAGGTTAATTAGTGGAACTCTCGTTCTCTTATAATAACCCCTAGAATAGCGATGAAATCGATCACATGGACTCCCATATTAGGTTTCACCCTAATCCGGCAAAATCTCGTCACCCTATCTCTGGGCGTGCGATCAACTCCGCTTAATTATGTTGGATCTACTCTTAGGCGGGGTTTATTCCTCCTCCACCTAAGCACATTAAATTAGGATTAAGCTCACATAATTAAGAACAAACTAAGTATTTATCATATAATTCAAATAATCAAATAACAAGATTCATCATAGGTTTCATCCCCTTCCGGTATCAGAGAGGAGTTTAGTTCATAACAATAAAGGAAAACATCTCAAGAGAAAAGATAAAACAAAACATAAGAAATCCCTAAAACCCCTGAAGGAATTGAAAGAGAGATCCTCCGTCTTGAGTATAACTCAAAGCTTCTTGAGATGGATCAGCGGCTATCCCCTGAGTGAATCCCCACAAATCTTCCTTCTACGGCCTAGCACGATGCCCCTAGGCGATGGCTTTGGGCTCCCCTTTCAGTCATACTTAGGGTGTATTTATAGGCTTTTGAAATCGTTTCTTTCTCCTAAGTATCCTTTCCGAATGAAATTGCTCTTCTCCACAGCGGAGGCACGGCCATGGCGCATGCCCATGTAAATCGTGGACAGGCCGTGTTTGGATTTCTTTAATGAGACACGGCCGTGTGAGTCGGGGTTAGACCGTGTTCTAGATGATTGACTTGGCACAGTCATGTGGATCCAAGTCCAGGCCGTGTCGATTTCCTCTTAGGTCCGTTTTGGTCTGTTTTGAGCCCGTTTCTCGTTCTTTTTATCCTTGGGTGCTTTTCTAAGTATGAGACATGAAAAGAAAGGATTAAGAGCACCTTTTTACATAAATCAAGGGATAATTCATCCAAAAGCATACTAAATGTGGGCCTAAAATATGTTACTATTTCGGTTTATCAATAGGGAATTCCAGTAGTGGGGATGGGCTCAGTTGGCCTAATGTGGCTACAATAGAACTGTTCTAGGCTCTGGTATAAGTATAAAACAAATTCTGGGATTTCTCAATATCTTCAATTGTAGCGACAATCCTGATCTGCCAATTGTTGGTGGAATTAATCATTTTTTTGACATCCTTCAGTTTGCGCCATATTGAATCATTTTTTCTGTTGGATTTGGCTTTGCCCTTTCTTGTATTGCTGGTCTCTGCCTCCTTCAGTATCGGTGTGTCCTTGCCTCAAGTCATTTTTTCTACAGAGGCTTCATTGATTGGGCCCTTATTTTCCAAGATTACCTCACTAGCACGGGCACGATTCCTCTTTGTTGGCACAATAACATCACCAGTGATGGGAAAACCAAGATCCCAGTTTGCCTTACGGTACAGTCAGCAATTTCTTGGTGAAGTATTGTACCTACATCAATTTTTCTACCCTTGACAATAGAATGTATCAGACACATTCTGTCTAGGGTGACTGTGGTGCTATAAATGGAGGGCTTGAACCTCCAGTTGACAAAATGAAACCAAATCTTACCTTGCAGCATCAAGAAGCGACGGTGCATTGTGTAATTCTTTTAATGGGAACCCATCCACACTGCTCCCTCAACACATAAGTCTCTCACCAACAGGTTTTGTTTTTCATCTGTGATGTCATCAATGAACTCGGAGTGTTCGTCGACACTGACCTTGGTGTTGTATAGCTCGTTGATGTTTGCAGCGTCCCATAGTATTAAACCTTCTCGAATGAAAATGAATTCTAACTAATGATCGTAGATATTAGCATAAAACTCACGTACCAGTAAAGGGGAGTAGCTGCTGGGATGGGTGCAAAATGTTTCCCACTTTAACTTCGAGATGGTTTTTTAGACTTGTTTACCCAAGTCTTGTTGTAGCGAAAGGGAAATGCCCTGCTCGGGATGAAAGTTTCGCTTCAATTTTTGTCGTGGAATTGTTCCTTTGCCGCTTTATTCAAAAAGGTTACTGGCTCATTTGTTTGCATTGGCCTGGGGGATTCTGGTTCATGGACTGTGGTAGCAGAGGATGCATGTTCTCCAGTAGATTTAGTGGCTTTCTTGATCGAGCCTCTAGTTTTGGCCATCTTTTGTTGAGAGAGAATAGTTTAAAGGTAAAAATATATGATTTTTAGAAGAGAAAAGAAATAAAAATGGTTGCTTGAATGTGTTACAGTTGGTACAGTGAGGGAGAATTTATAGAGGAAGATAGAGAGGCGTGTTGTTTTGTGGAGAGATATATGGTTGGCGGGAAGAGTTGTGTCCAATAGGAATTGTGCCCTGCTTAGAAGAATCAAACAGCTGAGTGATTTTTTATCCAACGGTGGAATCTGATTGTCTCTGAATTCTGATGAGCTATAAATGGTAATACAGGCTTATGGAATGCGTTGACAGTAAGATTTCAATGCGTCGACAAAGGTACCTAATTATTCTGCAAAAAGGAAGGAAAGCAAACTTTAACAAAACATAAATAAAATAAACTAAAATCAAGGAGTACTAATTAAAAATTAAAACTTTTTGACCAATTTAATGGTTTCTGCCTATTTTTTATCATTGTTGCCAAAATAATGCTTCAACCTCTGTCCATTCACTTTGAACTGGTGTCCATCACGTAAATCTCGAATTGTGACTGCACCATGAGGAAATACATCAACAACTTCAAAAGTTCCAAACCAATGTGAACGCAATTTACTTGGTTGAAATTTGAGTCGAGAATTGAATAATAAAACCTGTTGACCCGCGATAAATTGTTGCTGCAAAATAATCTTGTCATGCCATCATTTGGTCTTTTCCTTGTAAATTGCACCGTTTTCGTAAGCATTTCTCCTAATCTCCTCTAGTTCAATGATATGCAACAATCTTTTCTTTTCAGCCGTTTCATAGTCCATGTTCACTTGCTTAATTTCCCACATTGCTTTGTGTTCCAGTTCGACTGGCAAGTGCATTCTTTCCCAAAAAACAATTGATACGGCGACATCCCTAATGGAGTTTTATATGTTGTCCGCAATGCCCATAAAGTGTCATCCAACCGAAAAGACCAATCTTTCCTCTAAGGGTTTACAACCTTCTTAAGAATGTTCTTAATTTGTCGATTCGATACTTCGGCTTGTCCATTGGCTTACGGATGAGAAGTAGTTGCCATTCTATGATGAAATCCATATCTCTTCAGTTCGGTCGCCACTTGGTTGCAATGAAAGTGTGTACCCTGATCACTAATCAATGCCTTTGGTGTGCCAAAGCGAGTGAGTCTATGCTTGTGAAAAAATTTTAGCACTATCTTTGCATCACCATTTGGGACTGCAACAGCTTCAACCAACTTTGAGACGTAGTCAACAGCTATTAATATATAAAGATTTCCAAATGAGCTTGGAAATGGTCTAATAAAATCCATACCCCAAACATCGAATAATTTAACCTTCATAATTGGCTGCTGCAACATTTCATTGCGTCAAGATATAAAATCGGTGCACTGACACCTATCGCATTGATTCATAAAATTGTGGGCATCTTTGAATAATGTCAGCCAATAGAATCTTGAGTGGAGAACTTTAGCAGCAGTTCTCATGCCACCAAAATGACCTTCACAAGGAGCATCATGACAATGCTTCAGGATTGAAAGCATTTCCTCTTCCGAAACACAACGTCGAATGATGTTGTCATTGCATACCTTGAATAAATATGGTTCATTCTAATGATACTTCATTACGTCACGAAGAAATCTTTCTTTTTTATGGCCTGTGACACCCAATAGGAGTTTTCCACACACTAGATAATTTAAAAAATCCACATACCAAGGGATTGCATCTACAACAAATAACTTCTCATCTGGGAATGCGTCGACAATTTGAAGTATGTTTCCGTCTTCGCTGCCAACTTCCAATCGAGATAGATGGTCTGCAACTTAATTCTCTGAACCCTTACGATCTTTTATCTTGATGTCAAATTCTTGCAACAGTAATATCCAGCGTATCAGTCTTGGTTTGGCATCCTTTTTCACAAAGAGATATCTCAACATCGAGTGATCAGTGAATACCGTAACCTTTGCACCGATAAGATAGGAATGATAATTGTCGAAAGTAAAGACTACAACCATCAATTCTTTCTCTGTAGTGGTATAATTGATTTGAGCCTCTGTAAGAATTTTGCTAGCATAATAGATGGCGTGAAATATTTTTCCCTTTTGTTGTCCTAGAACTGCACCCACAACAAAGTCACTTGCATCGCACATAACTTCAAAAGGTTGAGACCAATCTAATGCAGTGAAAATGGGTGCATTCACTAGCTTCTTTTTTAACTAAATAAAGGCATCCAGACATGCATCGTCAAACAAGAATTTTCGATTCTATTCTAGCAATGAGTATAAGGGCTTTGTAATTTTCGAAAAACCTCTAATAAACCTTCGGTAAAACCCCGCATGTCCAAGAAAACTGCGGATACCTTTCATGTTTGTTGGTGGAGGTAATTTCTCAATGATTTCCACCTTAGCTTTGTCTACTTGAATGCCTTAACTAGAGATGCGATGTCCTAACACAATGCCTTCAGTTGCCATGAAATGTCATTTTCCCCAATTCAGGACCAGATGTGTGTCCTCACATCGCTTCAGTATTTTATCCAAATTGTCAGTGCAATGATTAAAATCATTCCCATAGAATGAGAAATCATCCATAAACACCTCTAAAGAGTCTTCAATCATATCTGAGAATATTGCCATTATGCACCTTTGAAATGTGGCTGGTCCGTTGCAAAGACCAAAAGGCATATGGCGAAAAGCGAAAGTACCAAAGAGGCAGGTGAAGGTTGTTTTCTCCTGATCCTCCGGTGCAACAGCAATTTGATTGTACCCAGAATAGCAGTCTAAAAAGCAATAATATGCCTTTCCAGCAAGCCAATCCAGCAGTTGGTCAATGAAAGGAAGCAGGCAGTAATCTTTCTTTGTGGCCACATTCAATTTGTGGTAATCCATACAAACTTGCCATCCCGTGGGAATGAGTGTAGGAATTAATTCGTCCTTATCATTGCGAACCATAGTGATGCCACTCTTTTTAGGCACACATTGCACTGGACTTACACAATTGCTATAAGAAATCGGGTAAATAATTCCAGCATCAAGCCATTTTATGATTTCCTTCTTGAAAACTTCCTTCACCTTCTCGTTTAATATTCTTTACTGTTCAATTGATTTCTTGCCTTTGTCTTCCAACTTGATCTTGTGCATGCAAAAAGAAAGACTAATACCTTGAATATTGGAAATACTCCAAGCGATAGCTCGTTTGTATTGCTTGAGAATATGGACAAATTTATCTTCTTGAGTTAAATCTAGTGTTGCGGAGACAATAACTGGGAGAGTATTATGATCACCTAGAAAGACATATTTAAGATGTGGAGGTAGTGGTTTCAATTCCAGAGTAGAAGTTTCTTCAATAGATGGTTTGAAAATTAGGGATGTTCTGTTGGCTAGATCTAAGGATTCAATCTGTCATCCATGCTTGAGTTCAAGATTATTAGCTTCAACCATGCTGTCACAAGCGTCTAAGAATTCAGCATCAGATGTCAGTGCAAACTCTTCAAAAAGTATTGTGCTTTGGTCATTGAATTCTTCCTCAATTAGATCATCCAGCGCATCGACAGTATGGCATTCTTTTTTTTCCTTGCATTGAACATATTCAAAAACACTGAAGGTGACTTGCTCACCATTAAGTCACACGGTTTGTTCACCTTTATAAACATCAATCAAATTTCGGTCGGTGGCTAAAAGTGGTCGTCCCAAGATTATGGGAACCTCCTTGTTTGCCTCGCAGTCAAGTATGATAAAATCAGTTGGAAAAATGAATTTATCCACACGAACTAAGACGTCTTTTATTTGCCCTTCAAGTTGAGCCAAGGATCGATCGGCTAGTTATAATGTCACTGCAATAGATTTCATGTGACCAATTCCCAACTTTCTGAAAGTAGATAGTAGCATTAGGTTAATGCTAGCTCCCAAGTCACATAAAGCCTTACCCAAATAATGATTGTCAATTGAACATGGGATGGTAAAGCTCCCAGGATCTTTCAATTTAGGGGGCAACTTGTTTGTCAAAACAGCACTACAGGCTTCTGTGAGTGCAATAGTTTCAATATCAGTGAGCTTCTTCTTCTTGGACAAGAGGACTTTCATAAATTTCCCATAACTCAGAATTTGTACCAGAGCGTCCACTAAAGGAATGTTGATCTGTAGTTGCTTCAGAGTGTCCAGGAACTGCTGATACTTCTTGTCATGCTCATTCTTCCTGAATCTTTGTGGCAAGGGTAAATGTAGAGATATATCTGCTTGTGCCGACATCTTTGATTGCGGTGACAGTTTCGAAGGTCAGACGTTAGGCATATGAGTGACAGTTTGTGGAACTTATTTGTCTGATGCATCGACAAATTCTTCAGATTCAACCTTCTCACTAGTTATCACTCCATTCGTATCTTGAGGTGCTACAGTAGATTCGATAAATGATTCGCAAGTTTATTTACTACTCCTAAGGGTGATAGCCTTACAATGTTCTTTCCCCCTCAGACTAGGATTTTTCGTGCCACTAGGTAATGGTCCTGGTGGTCGAGTATTCAGATTTGAAGCAAGTTGTCCTAATTGCGCCTCCAATGCTCGAATGGAAGATGAATTATGTAACAGCCCGATTTAGGGGCTAGCCGGAATAGTGATCTCAGGATCACTAATCCCAGATTAGAGAAATTTATTTTCATGTTATATTATGAGTCAGAGCATGATAGTATAAGTGCATGAGAATTTTAGTGCTTTAATTTTAGCGATTTCATGTTTAATCGCGAAAAAGGACTAAATCGCATAAAGTGCGAAAATTCCATTCTATAAGCTAAAGGTGCGAAATAGCCATAGATTGTTAATTTGAGGCCTTTAAAAGGCAATTTAGCCCCTTGAAAAGGCTTGGCCGGCCATAGGGGACAAGGATTGACCAAGTTGGTCAAAGTGGGTGAGTAGGTGGATTTAATTGATAGTTTAATATTAGAATAAGGAGAGAAAAGATATCATCTTTCTCCTTCATCTCTCCCACCGAAAATTTACAGCCAAATAGAGGTTGAAAGCTTCAAAATTTCAGCACACTCTTCTCTTCAAAAAGTAAGTGTTCTAGTGACCTTTTCTTGAAAATAGTTGTACTTTTGAGACCCCTAAAGCTTAAGCTTTCAAATGAGGGGACCAATGTGCAATATGGTGAAAAGTTTAGAGTTTTTCCATGAGAGCTATTATAGTTATTTGCTGCATTTTTATGGAAGAAATTGATTCTTAGTTGTTAGATGAACAACTTTTGTGAAAGGTGTTGTCTTGAAAACACCTAATGGGACCTTAATGAAAAGGTTACAAATTTGTAGTAAATATGTGAAATGTTGAGTTTTGATGATAGCTATAAGAGTATTAAATGTTCACCTAGGCTTGTTGAAGGTAGAAATGTGATTAGAATTAATTTCTGAGCCTAGGGGCAAAATGGTTATTTTGCTAAAGTCTAGGGGCAAAATAGTAATTTTGCCTAAGCATGATTATTGAGATGTTTTTATTAACGTAGTGGTTAAAATGAGCTAGTTTGCTATTATAGAGCAAGAAGAATCGAGAATTTGCCTCGATCAGGGAAAGAACAAAGTCTTGGACTAAATCGACGAACTAGCTCATTTTGAAAACGAGGTAAGTTTGTATGTGATTAATGCAATTTTTATGTTAGCATAATTGAGAATGCTTGGTATCATATTGAAGCATGATACTTCGTTAAATTGAGAAATTGATGTTAAATATGATGTTGAAGTCCTAGTGGACTATAATGAATATGAGATTTCTATCATCGAGATGAGAAATGGGTAGGGTCCCGTGTAAGATCATGTCCGGGACATGGCCTCGGCACCGAGTTAAGATCCCGTATAAGACCATATCCAGGATATGGCTTCGGAGATGAACATGAAAATCGTTTAAGACCATATCCGGGATGTTGCATCAATACCTGATGTGAGAGTCCATATAAGACCATATCCGGGATATGGCATTGGCATTCGGTAGTGATTCCATGTAAGACCACCTCGGGGATGTGGCGTTGGCTTCGTAGCTACCTTAATGATGATGTATATGCATTTTTTACTATCCCTAGTGATTAATGGGATAAGTAGATTGGTTTAGAAGTACAAATGAGAATTGTACTAAAGTCATGTGAATGAGTGAATATAGGTACTCGTGAATGAGTCACGAAGAAACGATTACGATATGTGGCACGGTATGTGCTAAATAAGGGCAATTGTAAGTAAGTATGTCAAGAAGCCTTTGACTCGTGTATGGTTAGTTAATACTGTGGATGGATTATAGTATGAGCTTATTATTGCTATTTATTTCCATGCAAACTTTCTAAGCTTTATGCTTACCCCTTTCATTTCCCTTCTTCCTTATAGTATTGCCAAGATAACTCGAGAATTGTGGACGTAGGAGTTCAGAAATCACACTATCGACATCAATTTGGTATAACAATTTAGACTTATTTTGAGTATGGCATGTATAGGACTTGGATATTTTGTTAAGTTGTAATTGTTAGCCAAAGTGTTGGCTATGTATGTTACTAAAGTCATTTTGTAAATGGCCTTAAGTTAGGCAAATACTTGGCAAATTCTTTTGCTTAATGAAAGTTGATCATTGTACTTCAGAGTTTTAAATTTATAATGATCAATCCTAGAACTAACTATAACAACGATTGAGGCAAGTGCACCTATCAAACAGTAGTATAGCTTAGGCAAGACTGGATTGTCGAACCCAAAGGAACTAAAAGTACTAATACTAACTTTCTTTCTATTATTTAGCCTAAGAAATAAGCAAATGGCTGTTTAATCTAAATTAACTAATTACTAAGCTAAAGACACAAAGACAAAAAGAATGAATTGGGGAACTACTTGGGAAAAACTCAGTTGATTAAGACGATACCCTTAGGAAGAATCCACCTAGACTTCACTTGTTATCTAACACTGAACCAGACGATTTATTCACTTGACTTGATCCGTAGGACTCCCTAATTTATATTAAACCCTCTCTCGAGGCGAATAACGTCTAACCCTAGGTTGATTAATTGAAATCTCTTTCTAATTAAAACCCCTAGAATAGCGATAAATCGATCTATGGACTCCCATATTAGGTTTCACCCTAATCCGGCAAAATCTCGTCACCCTATCTCTAGAAGCGCGATCAACTCCGCTTAATTATGTGATCTACTCTTAGCGGGGACTTTTGCTCCACCACCTAAGCACATTCAACTTGAATTAATATCCGCGAAATATCAACATAAGAATTAAGCACACATAATCAAGAACAAATCAATTATTTATCATATAGTTGAGAAAACAATAACAAGATTCATCAGGTTTCATCCCCTCGGTATCTGAGGTTTAGTTCATAATAATAAAGAAAAACATCTCAGAAGAAAAGATAAAACAAAACATAAGAAATCCCTGAAACTCCCTGAAGGAATTGAAGGAGAGATCCTCTGTCTTGAGTAGAATTCTGGCTTTTGGAGATGGATCAACTGGCTATCCCTTGAGAGTTTCCCACAAATCTGACCTCTTCGGCTCGGCTCCTTAGCCTAGCTAACCCCCCTCTTCTAGGTTATACCTAAATTACTCTCCTCCACGGCAGGGGCACAGCCATGGCACACGCCCGTGTGAATCGTGGCCAGGCCGTGTTGAACTCTGTTAATGAGGCACGACTGTGTAGATCGACTTCAGGCCGTGTTCTAGTATATTGGGGAGGCACGACTGTGTGGGCTTTAGTCCAGGCCGTGTCGATTTCTTCTTTGGCCCATTTTGATCCGTTTTGAGCCCGTTTCTCGTTCTTTTTATTCTTTGGTGCTTTTCTGAGTATAAGACATGAAAAGAAAGGATTAAGAGCACCTTTTTACGTAAATCAAGGGATAAATCATTTAAAAGTATGCTAAATGTGGGATTAAAATATGTTACTATTTCGGTTTATCAAAAGTGATTTTCTTGAAGTGTATGCCCTTGTGTATAAATGTTGAATTGAGTATTTAGATGTGTCTTTGGGTCATGAATTACGTTGAATGGAATTGGAGTATGTATGCAGGCAATGTAGGATGGCAAAGGGCTTGGTAGATAGCCTTCTAATTGTTCACATGGGTAGACACACGGGCGTGTGTCTAGACCGTGTGCGTGGCACAGCTAGCACATGGGCGTATGCCCATGCTGTGTGAAGTCTGCACCTTGCATTTGGAATTTAAATCGCCACACGGCTATAGGCTGTATGGATATGTCAGAATGCCAAGGTTTGGCACACGGGCCAGGGCCACGGGCGTGCCAAGGCCGTGTGAAGTTAGTCAGTGTCGACCACGGGTGGAAGACACGGGCATGCCTTAGGGGCACATGGGCGTGTCCCTCAACCCACACGGGCGTGTGGCCCCTGATTTGTTGAAAGGTTTGTCGAATTTGTAAAAGTTCCTGGGATAGTTCCAATACCTCTTGGAAGTATGTTTAGGGCCTTCTAGGCCGAGTATGTGTAAGGGATGGGTTTAAACGAAATTTTATAACCCTACTCGAGATGTTTAAGCAAGTTTAGTTAGGTAATGCCTCAAACCCTGTTCCGGCTTCAATACGGGTAAGGGGTGTTATAAATTACCTTGTACGATGCTTCTGTGGGAGTAATTTGCTCCCGTATTAACGCCTCAAGAGTTGCTAACAGGTTAGAAGTAGAAACTTGAGTGTACAGTTGCTGTCGATGTTCTTGAACATGTTGATTTGGTATTGAAGAGTGTTGTGGCTGCATCAGATTTTGGTGTGGATGTGTCTGGCCTTGTTGTGGATGCATCTGAGTGTGCTGATTGTAGTTCTGTTGTTGTTGATTGTAATTCCCTTATCTGAGATTATAATTACCTTGAGTAGATGTATTCCCATATCTGAATGTCGTAGCATTTTGTCAAGCATTCTGAGTTCCCTAAAACGGTTGGTTGTGTGCAGAATTGTTGTAAGAGTTACCAACAAAATTGTCGTGAATGTTACTAATATAACAGGCATTCTCTACATGTTGTGGACAATCTTCATAACTATGGTTGTCACTACAAATCTCACAACAAAAGGTAGGAACATCAACTTGCTGAGCGACTTGTATAGGTGCAACGCCACTAATCCCTTGCATATTTTTAATCATGTTTGTGAGAGAAGAAACTTGAACACTTAGTGCGATTATTGCATCCAATTCAATAACTCTTGGAGTAGTTTTTGCTTGTGCAGCTCTAGAGATAGGGTATTGATAATCATTTAAGTAATTCTCTCAAGAATTCCCACAGCATCATTATAAGTACAATCCAGCAGAGGACCATTGGCTAATGCGTCGACAAGATTTCTTGTATGTGAATTTAGCCCATTATAAAAATCTTAATTTGTGTTTCTGGATGAATGGTGTGCATGGGACAACGTCGGAGTAAATATTTATAACATTCCCATGTGGTGTGAAGATTTTCATCATCCAATTGATGATAAGTAGTAATATCATTTTGAAGACGAGTATTCATTGTCGGTGGGTTAAATCGCAAAACAAATTGTCTTGCTAGTGCATCCCAAGAAGTAATTGATCCGACAGGTAGTCCAAAAAACCAAGTACGGGCTCTTCCTTGTAA
Organism: Gossypium sturtianum; assembly: GCA_025698515.1. Lineage (NCBI taxonomy): Eukaryota > Viridiplantae > Streptophyta > Magnoliopsida > Malvales > Malvaceae > Gossypium > Gossypium sturtianum. The sequence goes on from CM046952.1 coordinate 61,860,107, forward strand.
GGAATAAGGAAATAATTGCATCTTCAAGGCATCATCAGGAACACCTTGTTGACTAAAGGAAGTATAGATCAATAAAAAAGATTTAAGATGTTCTCTCGTATCTTCATGTGGCAGTCCAGCATATTGTCCATTAGAATTCAACATTTGAAACATTACTAGCTTGAGTTCAAAATTCCCAGCTTGGATTGCTGGCCTAACAACTCCTGGTTGTAAATCATCCAAGACAGGCACTACAAAATCTCGTATAGTCCTATTTTGTATGCGAGCATCTTGAGGCAACAATGGGTTATTAACATTTTATTGTTGCATTTGGGGTATGGCTGCATTGTTCCCTGGTAGAACTATATTTCTTTATTCTCGAAGTCTATTCCGAACAGTCCTTTCAATTTCTGGATTAGAATCGGCAAGAAAATTTGAATTTCTTCGGGTCATAAAATACCTAAATTGAAGCTAAAGAAATAGCAACAAAGAAAAATCAGTTATTGGATACTAAATATTATATAAAGAAAATAAAGTGAAAAAAACACAAAAACAAAAATAAACATCAAACAAATTCCATCCCCAGCAACGGCGCCAAAAACTTGATCGGCTGTTAACGTCACAGCAATAATGTGCAAGTGAACACTATCGATGTAAGTATAGTAGACAGATGTGAGTCTGTCGGATATCGACCCCATAGGGATGGGTGTCTTTTGTCTATTAATGTCGGTGCAATAACTGGATATAAACGAGATAAATTGTGAGGATAGTTGTTGATGCAATAACTTTAAAAGTAATAAAATAAAATATGATGATGATAAACTGGGATCCCTAACATGAATCTTCAGCAGAATACTAATTGCTCACAAGGTATAAAATGATAGGTGATTGTCGAAGCAATAAAGTTCAATGTATATCTTACCCAGCGTCACTCCTCTATTTAATCTGAGACTTAAACATGCATACTAACCTCACTTTCCGATGATGGCAATACTGCACTATTAAGAACAAGTAGACTAAATTCCTCTAATCCTCACTCAACTTCCGTTGTAATGCTTGTTGGCTCAAACTGTCACTGCATTTTCAAATGTCAGTGACTATTGTAACATCCTGAATTTATGGGCTTGTGCATTTTGTGTGCTTAAAATATTAATTTGAGAGTTTGAGGTACAAATGGGGCTCAAATTGGGCTGAGGCCTTGTTTTAAATATTTTGTCCAGACACTCTAGGGGTTTAAATTGAAGTTTTAGTAGTTTAATGAGCATTTTGGGCTTGTGGCCCAGAGGAAATGGTGCTACTAGGAGGAAGAGGAGTTGGCGTCACTTGTGCATGAGGAAGGCCCAAATTATGGTTGCTTGAAGCCCAAGTTTTAGGGCTAAAATTCGGCATTTAAATGAGCAAGGGGGGCGGCACAAGGCTAAATTTTAGGGATTTTATTGTGTGGATAATAAGCAGATAAAGGATATTTTTGAGGAGATAATAGATCAAAGATAGGAGCCATCTTTAAGTGTTTAATGCTAGCCGAAACTTTGAAGAATTTGAAAAGAAAGGGGCATTCGGTTTTGGCTTAAGGTGTATGTGCCGAAATTGCTAGCAAGTTCTCATTATTCTTCTCTTTTCTCTGTCGAAATTCCTACTCCATTCTTGCTCTTCTCTCTTTTCTTTTTCTGACAGAAATCAAAGCTCTTGAAGTCTCAATTTCCGAAACCCTGCTATTCTTTTCTTTTGGCCGAATCTCTCTACCCATTCCTTATTTTTATTTTTCCAATTCTTTATTCTTCTAAAAGCCGAAATCACTAAGATCTCACCCCCTAAAGTTGTCGAATCTTCTTTAGTGGAGCTTGTTTGTGTTGAATTTTCAAGGAAGCAATAGGTAAGTGTTGATTTCGGGATTTCAATGTTTTTTTTCGACTTTTCAAATTCCCTAGCCGAATGGCTATTTAGAAACTAATCTCTTATTTCTCTCTTATTTTTGGCATTCTGGGATCTGAAGAGGAGTCAATCGCGTAGATCTCTAAGTCATAGGTTCGGTAATACTTGAATCGTGGTACTTTCGGGATTTTAAGGTAAGGGAATCTATTGATTTTAGTGTGTAAGATCGGGTAAAACACTAACCATGGCCGATTATAGGAGAGGCCCTATTGTCACATCTTTTCGACTTTTCGAGCAAAGTTATAGATCGGTTTAGCAAGGGTATCGACATTAATCAGGCGTGTAACTTCTCACACCATTAGATTGAATGCTACTATGTATATATATATATATATATATAAGTATAAATCTGCTATACTCTGTTAAATACCGAAATCCTGGCATAACGTTTGAAAACCCGAGAAGGGTAAAGGATAAATATCAAGTTAGTGTTTTCTGCCATTCTTCAGTGAATGTTTCTATTAAAAAGATATGTTTTGCATGTCGATTTCTATGTATGCTCGGGGTTGGGTGATTGATAAAAGGGGGAAGTGATCTGTTCTGGTGGCTTATGCCATTTCAGCCTGGTGACTCTGTCACAACTCTGTTTCGTGGCTTCGCCATTTCAACTGGTGACTCTGTCACAACTCGACGACGATGAGCGACTAATCTGCGGCATGACTGCCATCGATGGTGTGTAGCGGTGTGGGTTGATTGTAGAAATCCCCAATGGTGTGATTGGCAGGTAAGGGTGGTGTGTAGCGGATGGAAACCTAGGATTGAGTTTGGTTTTTTATGTATGTTATCTCTTATATTATTTTCTATATTCTGATCTGTGGGCTAAGGCCCAGTTTGATGGTGCACGAGGGTTGCACACTGAGTCTCGCGACTCACCCTATTATTTTTAACAAATTTCAGGTAGCACTTAGTGCATCGGACTGGGCTGGAGAGGAGAGCAAGGTGGCCATGCAAAAGAACATTTGGATTCGGCAAAAAGGCTTTAATTTATTATTTTATATTTTTATTTAATGGTTTTTGAATCTCGTTGTAATAAGGCCACGGGCCACTAGACTATTATACTCTGTTTTGGGTTTTAGTTTGGGCTTTTATTACTGATAGACATTTAAATTTTAATTAAACTAAGGCATATATTAAGGTTTTAGTTTTTAATTCACGAAAACAACAAATGAACTTTAAATCTTACTTAAACTTATCAAGTTATTAAGTTTTGCCCAAATTTCGACATCTTTTACAAAAATCTCCTGAGTGACATACCAAATCCGGTTGTAGTGTTTGGGTCGGGTTTGGGGTGTTACAAGTTGGTATCAGAGCCCGATTCAAAACTCAGCTTTGGGGTTTTTGGGCTCAAAACATTTTCTAAAGATGGGTTTTTGAAACATGCATAACAGGTTTGTTAGCTCGGCATGGCACCTGCGTCTTCGGCCCAAGTCCGCCAGGTAAGTATTCTGAACTCATTGTGTGTTATATGTATGTAGGCTTGATGGGCTTTATGGGACGTAGATTAGTTAGATTAGAACTTGATGGACTCTAGGCCTAGCTAAAACAACTCCTAAAATCTCATAAGACTTAACTTCACTAAACAAACCCGTGAACGAGCCGCAAGACTAGGGTGTGGTAATAGGCATACGCATGTCTAGGATTGGATCCGGAAGAGTCTGGTATTTAAGCAGTCCTAATGACTCACCTCCTCTTCGCTGGAATCCTACCTGGTGCGTAGTGACTGTTCACCTTAGCCGAGTTAAGGTGTGGCAACGGGCATACGCATGTCTAGGAGTGGATTCGAGGGAGAGCTTGGTATTTAAGCGATCCTAGGGACTCACCTCCTCTTATTTGAATCCTACAGTGCGTAGTATTTACTTCTCACCCTAATCATGAGGACTTGTTGACAAGCTAAACCTTATAATTAAAACCCTAAGGACCAAACCACCTTATTTTTACAAATTGCTAAAACACCCTTACTTCGAAAACAAATACCAAGATACTCATGATTTGCAAATACACCCCGATTCACAAAGTCAACGAAATTTTCCTTAGCAAAGAAAAACTCACACAACATACGACAATAAACCCACAAACACCTGAACACTATTATTATTCCTCTGAAATCAAATTCTCCAAGACACCCCTATTTTAAAAAAAAACCCCTGGATGTCAGAATTACCGAAAAAACCCCGTATGTTAAAATTACCGAAATACCCCCGGGTTGCAAAATTACCAAAATACCCTTATTTCACAAAATCACCAAGGAACCCTATTTTGGAAAATTACGAAAATACCCGTGTAGGATAAAATGACGAAAATACCCCTGGATAGTGAAACAATGAAAACACCTTTATTTGATGAATGTAAGTTCATGGATGATCCTTTGTATGTTAATTGAGTGTATGTGTTTCCTAAAACTAGAGGGTACGAACATGAGACTAAATTATGAATGCGAATTCGAAATAACTACCCTTAAAACTGCTATTCATAAGATTGTTCGTGGTTAATCAGTGGAAAGAATTAATGATTCATAAAATTCTTAATCAGATAAACGTTGATTGAACGAATGAGTACAAGGGGTAGAGGACGTCCACTGCATGGACGCGGTAGGGGTAGAAGGACCGTGTCAGAGCCGGTAGGGTCTGGCCACGGGTCAGGAAATGAGATGTCGGATCTGTCGACTGTAGAAGGAGAATTTTGGGATGAGGCGCCCGGAGATGATGCTGTATCTCAGACGATGTTGAGGGTTTTAGAGAGGGTTGCTAGAGTAGGCATGGGCACAGGAGCCCGAAAATCTGTGCCGGAGCGGCTTAGGGCCAATGGGGCAGAAGTGTTTAGGGAGTTTACGCGTAGCCCCTAACACACCGAGTCTTGGATGGAAGCAATCGAGCGCATAATGGACGATTTAGATTTCACGAGGAGAAGAAGTTGAAGGGGGTCGTGTCTCTTCTTCGAGACGAGGCTTGCCAGTGGTGGCTCACGATAAAGGAGGGTACTGCTGCAGACTGGATTGATTGGGATTTCTTTAAGGAGTCATTCCAAGGAAAGTATATTGGGGCCAACTATGTGGATGCACAGAGGAAGGCATTTCTGAATTTGGTGCAGGGAAGTAAATCTGTGGCTGAATATGAGGCGGAGTTCCTGCGCTTGAGCCGATACGCTCGAGGAATGGTAGCAATCGAGTATGAACGTTGTGTTCGATTCGAGGATGGATTACGGAATGAGTTAAGGGTTTTGATAGCACCGCAGAGAGAGAGAGATTTTACCGTTCGGGTGGAGAAGGTTAAGATAGCTGAGGAGGTAAAACGGACTGAAAGACAAGAAATAGATAAGGAGCGGGGAAGGAATAAGAGAAATTTTTGGTGGCGGGAGCATGCAGGAATTCACGAGAAAGGCCTAGAGTTCGATGGGCCACTCGTGCTCCGACACTGTTGGGGAACGGGAATCGATTATGTAATTGGTGCGAGAAAGCACATTCAGGGAGTGTAGAAGAAGAACGGGTGGATGTTTCAGGTGTGGATCCACGGAGCATATGATTAAGGACTCATCCCACGGAAGGATCGGTGCGACCAACCGGACGAGGTTCTGATTAGGATGGGAGAGGTGGTTAGCCAGTACAGAGGGGTCGTGGCGCGGCCGAGGTGGAAATGGATTCGGTCGGGTCGTGGAGCACTGGTAGGGGTGCGGGTAATGTAGATACGAGGCACCGGGTCTAGTCTATGCACTCGCCAGATGCGGAGGATGGTGACGCACTGGATGTTATAAGCGGTATGTTTCGATTTTTGATAAACCATTTCTTGCCTTGATTGATATTGGGTCAACCCACTCCTATGTTGCATGTTTAGTATCTGAGACCCTAAGTATAGACTCTGAAACAACCACTAGGAAGACGACTGTGGTTAGTCCCCTAGGACAATCTAGGGTAGTGGACAAGCTATTTAAGGATATACCGTTAGAAACTCAAGGGGTAGTGTTTCCGGCAGATATAATGGAATTGCTATTTGGAGAGTTTGATCTTATTTTAGGAATGGATTGGTTGATTAAGCATCGTGCCAAGTTGGATTGTGAGACCAAGCGTGTGGTGTTGAATACCCCGGAAGGCGGGGAGGTGGTTGTGTTAGGAGAAAGAAGGAACTATTTGTCCAACGTAGTATCGGCATTGAAGGCTGTTAAGATGATTCGGAAAGGATGCAGCGCATTCTTAGCTTTTATTAGTGCATTGAATGCTAAGGAGGTGACTGTCGATGAGGTTCGAACAGTCAAGGATTTCGCGGATGTCTTTCCGGAGGAGTTGCCAGGATTACCCCCGGATCGCGAGGTGGAGTTTGGAATAGAGCTACTTCCGGGTACGGCTCCAGTATCCATTGCTCCTTATCGAATGGCACCGAAGGAGTTGGTGGAACTCAAAGCTCAGATCCAAGAGCTTTTAGATCGAGGATTTATTTGACCGAGTGTGTCTCCATAGGGAGCACCGATCCTATTTGTGAAAAAGAAGGATGGATCCATGCGTATGCGCGTGGACTATCGTCAACTGAATAAGTTGACGATTAAGAACAAGTACCCATTGCCAAGAATCGACGACCTGTTCGACCAGCTTAAAAGAGCTTCGGTCTTTTTGAAGATTGATCTAAGGTCGGGTTATCATCAATTAAAGGTGAAGGAAGGGGACATTCATAAGACGGTGTTTCGAACACGTTACGGTCATTATGAATTCTTGGTAATGCCGTTCGGTTTGACGAACGTGCCAGCAGCATTTATGGATATGATGAACCGGGTGTTTCAGCCATACCTTGATCGATTCGTGGTAGTGTTCATCGATGATATTTTGGTTTACTCCAAGTCCGAGGAGGAGCATGATGCACACATTCGTGTGGTGTTGCAAATTTTGAGGAGAAGCGGTATGCATAAAGTTCAGTAAGTGTGAGTTCTGGCTGAAGGAAGTGACTTTCTTAGGGCATGTAGTTTCCGCAGAGGGGATTAGAGTAGACCCTCGACAGATAGAAGCTGTATTAGATTGGAAGCCGCCGAAGTCTGTGGAGGAAATCTGGAGTTTTTTGGGATTGGCAGGGTATTACAGGAGGTTTGTTGAGGGGTTCTCTGCAATAGCGGCACCTTTAACTAAGTTGTTAAGGAAGGGAGTATTGTTTGTATGGACCGACAAACAACAGGAGAGCTTTGAGAAGTGAAGAAGTTTCGACGGAAGCACGGTGTTAATTCAGCGGGGGCGGAAAGGAATTCACCGTTTATTGTGATGCGTCACACACGGGGTTAGGGTGTGTGTTGATGCAAGATGGAAAAGTTGTTGCATATGCGTCTCGGCGATTGAGACCGCATGAGTTGAACTACCTTACGCATGATTTGGAATTGGCGGCGGTAGTGTTTGCTCTGCGAAGATTTGGAGGCACTACATGCGGGGAGAAGTCGATGGTTTACACGACCATAAAAATCGAAGTATCTCCTTACCCGGAAGGAGTTAAATTTAAGACAACGTGGGTGGATCGAGCTCTGAAAGACTATGATTGCTCGATCGAATACCATCCGGGTAAGGCGAATGTGGTGGCAGATGCGTTAAGCCGTAAGGTAGTATCTGGATTAAGGGCGATGTTCGCTCATCTTAGTCTGTATGAGGATGGTAGTTTGGTAGCTGAACTTCAAGTAAGACCTATGTGGACAAGACAGATCAAGGAGAAGCAACTTTTGGATGATGTTTTGGGTGCTTGAATCCGACAACTGCAGAATGGTGAAGGAGATGACTATAGTTTGAATGGTGATGGAATTCTGTGTTTTCGTAAGAAAGTTTGTATGCCAAAGGATGTGGAGTTAAGGTAGATGATTCTCCAGGAGGCGCATAGTAGTCCTTACGCTATGCATCCTGGAGGGGTTAAGATGTACCGTGATTTGCGGGAACAATTCTAGTGGCCAGGTTTGAAGGGAGAGGTAACGGAATTTGTAGGGAAGTGTTTGACGTGTCAGCAAGTGAAGGCGAAACACCAGTTGCCTTCGGGGTTGTTGCAACCGGTGAAGATCCCGCAGTGGAAATGGGAGAGAATCACGATAGATTTTTTTAGTGGGTTACCCCTTACGCCCATTAAGAAGGATTCAATTTGGGTAATTGTGGATCGACTCACGAAGTTTGCTCACTTCATACCGGTTCGTGTTGACTATTCTCTGTAAAAGTTGGCTAAGTTGTACGTGGCTGAGGTCGTACGACTACATGGTGTACCGATGTCAATCATATCCGATAGGGACCCTAGGTTCATGTCACGATTCTGGAAGGCTCTTCATCAGGCAATGGGAACTAGGTTAGACTTTAGTACCGCTTTTCACCCACAGACTGATGGTCAGTCTGAGAGGGTAATTCAGATCTTGGAGGATATGCTAAGGGGTTGCATCATCGATTTTAGGGGTAGTTGGGAGGAGTATTTACCTTTGGCAGAATTCGCATACAATAATAGTTATCAAGCTAGTATTCAGATGGCGCCGTACGAAGCATTATATGGAAGGAAATGTCGTACCCCCACTTGTTGGACGGAGTTGGGTGAACGTCAGGTGTTGGGTCCAGAGCTAGTCTCGAAAATGGAGGAGAAAGTTAAGTTAATACGGGCTCGGTTGAAGAAAGCGTCTGATCGGCAGAAGTCTTATGCGGATCTAAAGCGAAAGGAGATGGAATTTGCAGTAGGAGACCAAGTCTTCTTGAAGGTATCTCCGTGGAAGAAGGTAATGAGGTTTGGACGAAAGGGTAAGTTAAGTCCTCGGTTTATTAGGCCTTATCAGGTACTGGAACGCGTGGGCCCAGTAGCTTATCGTTTGGAGTTACCTTCGAAGTTGGAGCAGATACATGACATGTTTCATGTCTCGATGCTGAGACATTATTGTTCTGATCCATCTCATGTAGTGCCGGTGGAGGAGATTGAAGTAAGGCCAGATTTATCCTTTGAGGAGGAACCAGTGCAAATCTTGGATCGAGATGTAAAAGTGTTGAGAAAGAAGTCCGTCCCTTAGGTCAAGGTTTTGTGGCGAAATCACGGCGCGAGAAGAGGCGGCGTGGGAGCCGAAAGATGTTATCACGACACAACAATATCCCCATCTCTTTTGATCGGAGTAAATTTCGAGGCCGAAATTTATTTTAAGGGGGGTAGAACTGTAACATCCTGAATTTATGGGCTTGTGCATTTTGTGTGCTTAAAATATTAATTTGAGAGTTTGAGGTACAAATGGGGCTCAAATTGGGTTGAGGCCTTGTTTTAAATATTTTGTCCAGACACTCTAGGGGTTTAAATTGAAGTTTTAGTAGTTTAATAAGCATTTTGGGCTTGTGGCCCAGAGGAAATGGTGCTACTAGGAGGAAGAGGAGTTGGCGTCACTTGTGCATGAGGAAGGCCCAAATTATGGTTGCTTGAAGCCCGAGTTTTAGGGCTAAAATTCGGCATTTAAATGAGCAATGGGGCGGCACAAGGCTAAATTTTAGGGATTTTATTGTGTGGATAATAAGCAGATAAAGGCTATTTTTGAGGAGATAATAGATCAAAGATAGGAGCAATCTTTAAGTGTTTAATGCTAGCCGAAACTTTGAAGAATTTGAAAAGAAAAGGGCATTCGGTTTTGGCTTAAGGTGTATGTACCGAAATTGCTAGCAAGTTCTCATTATTCTTCTCTTTTCTCTGCCGAAATTCCTACTCCATTCTTGCTCTTCTCTCTTTTTTTTAAGATGAAAATCAAAGCTCTTGAAGTCTCAATTGCAGAAACCACCGCTATTCTTTTCTTTTGGCGAATCTCTCTACCCATTCCTTACTTTTATTTTTCCAATTCTTTGTTCTTCTAAAAGCCAAAATCACTAAGATCTCACCTCCTAAAGTTGCCGAATCTTCTTTAGTGGAGCTTGTTTGTGCCGAATTTTGAAGGAAGCAATAGGTAAGTGTTGATTTCGGGATTTCAATGTTTTTTTCTGGCTTTTCAAAGTCCTAGCCGAATGGCTATTTAGAAACTAATCTCTTATTTCTCTCTTATTTTCGCGTTCAGGATCTCAAGAGGAGTCAATCACGTAGATCTCTAAGTCATAGGTTCGGTAATACTTGAATCGTGGTACTTTCGAGATTTAAGGGTAAGGGAATCTATTGATTTTAGTGTGTAAGATCGGGTAAAACACTAACCATGGCCGATTATAGGAGAGGCCCTATTGTCACATCTTTTCGGCTTTTCGCAAAAGTTGTAGATCGGTTTAGCAAGGGTATTGACATTAATCAGTGTGTAACTTCTCACACCATTAGATTGAATGCTATTATGTATATATATATATATAAGTATAAATCACTATACTCTGTTAAATTACGAAATCCCGGCATAACGTTTGAAAACCCGAGAAGGGTAAAGGATAAATATCGAGTTAGTGTTTTCTGCCATTCTTGATGAATGTTTCTGTTAAAAGATATGTTTTGCATGTCGATTTCTATGTATGCTCGGGGTTGGGTGATTGATAAAAGGGGAAGTGATGCATTGCAGTGGCTTATGCCATTTCACCTGGTGACTCTGTCACAACTCTGCTTTACGTGGCTTACGCCATTTCAGACTGGTGACTCTGTCACAACTCGACGATGAGCAACTAATCGTAGCATTACTGCCATCGATGGTGTGTAGCGGTGTGGGTTGATTGTAGAAATCCCCAATGGTGTGATTGGCAGGTAAGGGTGGTGTGTAGCGGATGGAAACCTAGGATTGGGTTGGGTTTTTATGTATGTTATCTCTTATATTATGTTCTATATTCGATCAGTGGGCTAAGGCCCGGTCGATGGTGCAGGGTTGCACACTGAGTCTCGCGACTCACCCTATTATTTTTAAAAATTTCAGGTAGCACTTAGTGCATCAATTTGGGTTGAGAGAGAGAGAGCAAGGTGGCCATGCAAAAGAACATTTGGATTCGGCAAAAAGGCTTTAATTTATTATTTTATATTTTTATTTAATGGGTTTTGAATCTCGTTGTAATAAGGCCACGGGCCACTAGACTATTATACTCTGTTTTGGGTTTTAGTTTGGGCTTTTATTACTGATAGACATTTAAATTTTAATTAAACTAAGGCATGTATTAAGGTTTTGGTTTTTAATTCACGAAAACAACAAATGAACTTTAAATCTTACTTAAACTTATCAAGTTATTAAGTTTTTCCCAAATTTCGACATCTTTTACAAAAATCTCCTGAGTGACATACCAAATCCGGTTACAGTGTTTGGGCCGGGTTTGGGGTGTTACAACTGCAATAACACTTCCGTGTTAAAAAAATTCAAACCCCAAGATTAAGATATAAAAGCAAGATTGAATAAGATAACATTTCACCAAGAATTCATCAGTATTTCCATACAATCAGAAATCAGAGAGTAATCACCAACATTTAGAAAGAAATAAGAAAGAATCGAGTGGAGAATACTATCCCTACACACATCTCCTGAATCTCTCTATTCCCTCTTGTCTCGCACTTAGGTCTCCTCATCAGAAGCTAGTCTGCATCTAGTTTTCACGTTGGTTTACCCGTGAGAGGCTTAAGCTGCCATGGCCGCAAGCTTCAAGGTAAGATGATGAAGACGATAATCTGGACAAAAGCTCAAGAAGCCTCCTTTTTCTTCTCACGTCCACCTTTTATGTCCTCCTCCACAGTACAGGTGTCCTTTCCCCAAAATTATTTTGTCCTTGTACGTATAGGTTGGTTATACCAGACTGGACAGCTCACGCAGTTTTAGTTCTTATCCGGACAGCTGTCAGGTGCGGTGACAATTCTGGACGCAATCTAGAATTAACTCATGCAGCGACATTAATGCAAAAAGATAGCAAAATTAAGGATAAAATAGGCTAGGATTCACTGAGTTATAACATGCAATTTACTAAACTGAAAATGCTAAAATGTATGCTAAGGATAACTAAATGGGAACAATTTAACCAATAAGTAAAGGGGAAAACCTATGTTCTTTCTAGTGCTATCATATATCAAAACATATTATCCAATAAGAATTAGTTTAACAAATTCCCATACCATATATCATATTTCAAGCATTTCATGTCATTTTCTATTTTATTCATTTTAATCCTCTATCTCGACATTCCATATCAAACTCAATAAAAGAAAATCATACTGTCACTATATACTCACCTTTATATTCAATTATTCAGTTAACATGTATATGCAAGTGGAACGACAGAAATGTGCAAGTGTACACAATCGCAACAAGTAATAAAGTGACAAGTAAATGTCGAGTTATCGTACCCACAGGGACTGTGAAAAGAATTATTTATGAATGCTATTTAAAACACTTTGGTGAAGAAAAATATTTTGTTTGAAGAGGGTGATTAAAAACTAAGATTTTAAACTAAGTAAATTAAATAAATAAATCTCAAATACATGATTTCAAAATACAATTTTAATCAAGATGACATAATTGTGTTAGATTAATTACATTTCTTAACTTAGAATTATTAAACTCATGTTTATATTGTTATGAATAAATTCACGGCAACTTGGTAATTTGCTAACTTATGAACATACTCACCTACCAAAATCCATTCATTTCTTGACTATATCCCTATGTCAATTAAATTGATTAAACAAATCTTAATAGGCAAATATGTTATTGCACATACATACTTGTTAAATCGAAATAATCTCTTAAACATATCCCTATGTCAATTCAAACAATTAACTCTATTTAATAAGCACATAAAAGACTTTTTGAGGTAACAAAGTATCCTTACCTTGAAACAGTTTAATCACAATAATCTTGCAGGCAAATGTATCGTCAGATACCGTTGCTAATTTAACCCTCAGCTACCTTAGATGATTAAACATGCACTGATTAAGTACTGTGTCCATTAATTACAATTTCAATCCGTTTAAATAATTAATTCATTAGCTACCTCACAATTGTAATGCAAGAGTAACTTAGTCATGATTTTACTTAATCAAGCATCTTACCGAGGCCTATAACAATATAAACACAATTTTAACAATTTTAGCAAACGAAATGCAATCAATCTAACACGAATTAAATTCAAGCTAAATTGATTAAATTAACCATTCCAAAAACATAAATATTCATAGATATGTTCATCATAACAACAACAAAAATTAAAGAGATAGGGAACAAGAATCAAATCCGGTGTTTTTCCATTGCTTGCCTAGTTTGCTCCGTTCTTCCTTCTCCGTTGTCCTCGTCGACCAAGGCTGCTATGAACACTTAATTGCTGCTTCAAATGGCTGATGAATGCCCATTTTCCAAGAGGATAAATTGGCAAGAGAGCAAGGGAATTTGGAATGGAAAAGAAGAGAGAAAGTGGAGAGAATAGAGAAAAGATGTGAATGCTTGAGGTGTGTTGAATGATCAGCAAATGGGGGGGTTTTATAGCTGAAGATGGCTGCTAAAATTAGCTAAAAATATCAGCCAAAGAGCCATCCCTTGGCCGGCCACACATGTGGCAAGGTTGATGGTTTCAACTTTGCTAAATTTGGCTTGGGGCATATCTACAAAGCCGCCAATTGTGGAGGGGTTTGAATGCAACTTGAACAAGTCTTCAAAGGCCTTTTTGCAAGCTCAAATAATCAGCTAATAAGCTGATTTGGGTCTGCTCTTGGGACGGTTTTTGGGCTGTCCATTTCTTGGTCGGTTCGGTTCACTCGGTTCAGTTCAACTGGACCACTTTTTCATAATTAATTAATAATAATTTATTAACCCAAATTAAATTGGATATAAATTAAAATTAATTATATTATGAATTAATATATATAATTTTGGACCGTCTTAGGCTGAAATTTAGTTCGCCTCGATACTTCAAATTGGTTTTCGGTTTTGTGCTTCTAGCAGTGTCTGCCGAGTCATTTTTCGCCCTTTGTGCAAATCTGTCGAAAATAACCAAAATTCATCAAAATTAATTATAAAATTAACTAAAATTCAACATGTTCATATTTTAAGTGCACTTTAATTATTTTATAAAAATTAATTATTTTTCGACAAGAATTTTATCGAAACTGTGTGCTTTTGAGTTAAAAAGGGTATGTAAAAATGTGTAAATTTTCGTGTTTCCAGCAAGCAAAATAAACGATCTAGAATAATAAAAGTGCAAACCGGGATTTCGCGTCACTCGTCAAAAACTTTCGCTTTTCCTTTCCCTCTCGAGGGTTCCGCGTCGACGTTAGCTATGTACAATAACATAACAGAATAAACAATATCGATTTCCATCAATTCACATTCAAACACAAAAACAAGCATATTTTTTAGTTTATTCAATTTAGTCCCCAAACCTAGAGCAAACATAACTTTCGGTATAGAGCTTCGAATTAAAATTTGATTTTACATGTACTCATTAGGAACCTTATACACTCTAATGTAACAAAGCTAACAATCAAGCTTGTTAAGCTTTACAATTTAGTCCTTTTCATTATCTAAGCTTAATTTCTATCAATTTCACACCTAATTCTTCAATTTCTCAACAATGGAAACTTATCAAATTTCAATAATTGAAAAAATCAATACATGGGTAGCTAGATCAAGTTCTCATGATTCAATTTCCATAAAATCAAAGAAAAATTGCTAGGGACTTACTTGTAGTTGATGCCCGAATATGAAAATAGGTTAAAAGCTTTCTTATATTTCTTGGCTATGGTGGACGGTCATGAAATGAAGAAGATAATGATGTTTATCATCTTTTTCCACTAACTTTTCACTTATATAATTAGATTAATTTTTAATTAAACATGCTTAATTAGTGTATCTAAATTAATTAAGCATTAATCTTCAATTAACTTAATCTAATGAAATCCACCATAACAATCCATTATCCTCTCATTAAAATTGGTTTATTAACCGTTTTAATCCTATGGATAATTTCTATTTAATTCCCTAACCTTTTCCTAATTAAAACTCTATAGCAATTAAACTTTTACAATTTAGTCCTTGGGAATTAATTAACCATATTTTTGGCTAAATTACTTAAATGAATTTTAATATATCTATATATTAACTTCGTAAATATCTCTATTTAATATTTATAGACTCGATTTATGAAAACAAGGTTCTGAAACTGTATTTTCTAACACCACTGGAAACTGGGTCGTTACAGTATGAAATACAACATAACTTGACAAAATGAGATGATTTATTGATAATATAACTTTTGATACAAATTATTTAACGAAGTTGGAATATGGTATATGAAAATATTTATATAAAGGCTGGTTGACCTAGTTGAATACGTTGAAGGTAAATTAAGCTTAAAGTTAACCTAGTAAGAGTTTTTTTGTATTCATAGAAGTGAAATATGATTAGAGTAATATTATTGACTTATTAACTCAAAAATGAATTTGAAATACAAATGATTCAAGGTAAAGATGATATCTCTATTTGTGAATGATTTGATCTGTTGAAGTGTTATAATGTTATATTAGTATGCTTTTTTGTTTAATATTGATATGTATTGTATTCAAATTATGTTAGCACCATTAAAAGTTTCAATGCTCAACATGCAGATTTGTTTGCTTATGTGTGCAGGTAACTTTAGGTGTTGACCCAATCGTGAGTTCAAAAGCATCCAAAGATTCACTCATCAACTCAATAAATGTTTGTTATTTTCATTTTGAACTTAGTTTATAAATGGCATTTACCTAGGTTAATAGGTTAAGTTATGAGTCAGATATGTTATTTTGGCTATATAATATGTTTTGGTTATTTTGAACCTATGAAGTTTCAATTGTTGAATTTCAATGTTAGATTATTGGATTATTATGCATGTTTATAAGTATTAAGTTATTTATACAACTATGTTAAGTTGTGATATATTGATTACTATGCTTTTGGAATGTTTTGATCATGTCTCTGAATGTTAGATTGGTGCTTATAGAATAGGTGAATATTGGCCTAAGTTAGGTAGGGAATGATCACCATTCGTATGGTTTAAAATGTAACACCTTCAACCCGATCTGATTCGTAGGATCCGGATCTTGGGTGTTACCATACAGAAAGCATAACCAATTACACTAAACTTCGAAAAACAACCCATAATTTCAAACAATTCTAATTTTAATTACATTCTAGGACTAAATTTCAACATATCAACAAGGTATTTAAATAAATATAATTATACAAAATGAATCATTCTTAACACAACTAATTGGAAGATACAACTCATAATATTAAACTACTATGTAATAACTCCACAACAACACTGCATGCATAATAAACTCGATACGCCACTTCTTTGGCGTAGTCCTGGCATCGTTCCCTAAGGCGCGTCCTTATTATAAAACCTGAAACATAAAACAAAATAAATAAGTTCAAAAGAACTTTGTGAGAGATAAGTTAAAGTACCTTTGGCCAATATTAATAAAATATGAGCTCTATTATTCATTTACTTTGCTTGGGCGAATACCATCAAAATTCCAGATTTATTCATGTACACCAATTGTTGCATTCTTACTAGTATCGGGTCTTCAATCTATCAAACTATCTTATAGTCTTAACATACTTTTCGTTTCTCTTCCCTTTCTTAATCATCTATGAACTATCTTTTTCCCAAACCCCTCTCATACTGATCATAAATTTCTCATTCGATTAACTCAGGATAGCTATCACAGATAAAAAATCATGTGCGGATTCTTACCCAATTGACAGATACCCATGCCATTCAAATCCCACTGATTCCTTAATTCATATTCCATATCCTTTTGACCCAATAATTTCCTTTTTCTATCAAACATTATCTGAATTATTATACCAAAATACCATTATTTTCCAAATGACAATATTATTCAGTTATTATAAACTCAATGTCAAACCCTGTACAGTCAGATTGGGAGGACACTTTCACCTATGCAAATTTCCATTATTGTTCACGAACATCTTCCTCTATCTTGTACAATTATACAAAATCTATTTCTCTCTGTCATATTAAATTAGCTTATCCTTCATATCATCTAATCATACTTATGCTGAATTGACCATACAATGATCAATCTCTTTATTCCAAACTTATAAACTGAGTAATTGAGAGATCCAAACAGAATACGCCATCAATTAATACAAAGGATACACATCAGAGGAAAAAATGATATATCAAATATGCTATAAGTCCTTATTATAGAATACGCACTAAAGCAATCTAATCAGAGTAAGCCATAAAGGTGATCCATTCAGAGTACGCCACATAGGCGATCCATTCAGAGTACACCACGAAGGCTAACAGGATGCCACCTATGCACCCTAAGACTATCATGTTTGTGATTTGGATTTGTCTAAACTCACATTGAGTGAGGTTCTCCCATCACCGCCCTAGGACACGCAAAGAATCCCATTAGATAAAATGTCATTCAACAGTTTTTTTTTAGAGTGTGCCATGGCCATGGAATTTTTCCTTCAAAATTTCATATCAGAGTTCGTGTTTACTGTCCCGATGGACTTCCTTAGTTACCACCGCAGTGACTCGACTCACTTTTCCAACTTTACGAACACAAACACATCCCAGACCCAACATTTCCTATCACTCTTAATGCATCTAATAGAACTTATTTCATGCAGACTAACTTATATATTAATCTAATCATAACTTTATTTCTATAGTCGTATAAATATCCTATTCATACTATACTATCTATGATTTCCAGTTTCGAGTTTGATCACTTTCATATAGATATACTTCAATATGAAAAATATACATACAAAAGTCAGAGTAGAAACTCACCTGACACTCACCTACAAAATCTTGAACTCTAGTTCCAACTTCCCTCATGAAATGTCAACAACCACTGCACTGCCTTCAGAATATAAGAACACCAATAAAACTTATTCAAATACCTTTTATGATTATTTCAAGCACTGAAAATTCCAATGCAAAACCTTAAACTTACACCTGACTTTTCATGCACCTCTTACAGATTTACTCTTTAGGAATTTAACATACATAATGGTAATACTTACCCAGAGATGGAATAACCACTGATTAACTCCAGATTCTGAGCTTTCAGTTTACGGAGGAAGAAATATCGTTGGATCACAGTAAAGGAACAAGAGAATAGTATATTTAGAAAGAAGAAAAACCCCTCTCAAGGACTTTTACACAAACATATATAGCCTTAACTCACTTACTGTAATTTGACAAGTGTCACTTCAATTCAGAGTTTATCCTACTTAATGGTCTACAGATTCTAAGAGTTAGATAAATGAGAATCCAAAATAATAAATATCATATTAGTCTATCAAGTTCATTCCTAACCAAAATACTTACAACGCCACTAGCACGGTAACTCAGACAAACATGGCGTTCAATACCCTTGGCGTTATCTCAAATCATATTTGACCCCTTACGCTGACCAAAATCTTCCTCTTCGCATAACCACACATTCTGATATAAGTCCCTACTTCCACCCTGACCACTAATATACGCCTCTCTATATGCCAAATGAGTCAACTGGGTGGATAACACCTCGCCAAACAGATTATTTCTTACCTATGCCCCATTACTCTAGACCCACCAAAACTTGATGTTACATAAAATGTCGATTTTAGGCCAATTTTGCATTAAAGTCTCAAGACCTTTAGAGCATGTCTCAAGACATTTAGAACGAAATTGACCATGTGCTACTTTTCTGGGAAATGGTCTCGAGATAGAATAAACATGTCTCGAGACATAAGCTACCAACTTGAGACAATGAGACTATTGTATTGAGACTGCAAAACATCGAAGCTAAGAGATTAAAACAGGGAGGCATGTATTGAGACATGGCTTCACTCTCTCGAGACACACTATTGAATTTTGACACTGAGCTTGGATTTGAATCATAACCCCGTGTTTAACCCCATACGACCTTAGATCACAATGTGTAGGGCCAATTGATTTTGATTAAACATATATCATAAGCATAACATGTAAAAATGTGAATTCTTTCTATGTTTTCATTTGAAATTTAATTAAACTAGATTGAGATAGTCTGAGTTACTACGACAACGTAATGTAGCGTCACACATTCAGATCCGAGGACCAAATCGGGTGTGAGATGTCACAGTACTTCTATTTTTTTCCTTATTGTAACAAATTGTAACACCCCTATACCCGACCCTATCACCGGGTTAAGATATCAGTACGCTACATTTGTTGTCGAGGTAACTATAGTCAAATTCATTTGGTTCTAAATACTTATTTAATAAATTTTATCAATTTAAGCTTTTGATATGCCTTAGTATCATTTCCAAATCTTATACGGGTTTATTGTAGCATTTAAAAAAGTATAAAGAGGAACAGGGAGTAAAGTGAAAGGTTCTCAAAATTTCATGTTGACATTGCAACGTAGGGGATTCCTCGTCTCGATGTCACAAACTAAATTATGTCGTCGCGACGTAGTTCCTTTGTTGTCACGACAAGAATCCTATTTCCTACATTTTACCATATTTCAAGTTTTTAACATCTAAGTCCTTTTTCAAAGCTCAAAATTCAACCAATTCAATTCATTTCACAGACCATTCACATTTACCCATTTATAATCTCAAGTCCACGTGATAAAACATGATATTCAATCAAAGATAACAAAGCTATTAAAATTTACATGATTATCGAAGTTTTTCAAATCAGTCCATTATTTGGACTTACACTTACAAATACAATTTTCTCTTTCTACATACCATAACTATTGCCAGTACAATACCAATCAATTTATCAATTAGGACTACCTTAATTCATTTTATAATCATCACTCCTTAGTACCCTAACAATATATTTGAACTTCTCTTATGTATTAGCAAATCCATTATTTGCAACAACTTCTTAACAATATCACTTTTCTATCATTTTTGCCTCCTCCTCCTCTTCATTCCACTTCCTTAATGTTTATATGTATATATATAAATCTTTGGCTCTTAACATATCATGCTTATATGTAGCATTAATTAAGGTTTCTCTAATTACACACATACTCTTATCAAGGCTGTCCATTTGAGTGACAGTCACTAATTTATTTATATCTCGATCTATAAAATTCGAAATTAAGATCTGCTTGTTTTGTTTGAAACTAGACTCAATGAGATTTATACCATAAAAATTTTAGAATTTATACTTAAGCCAATTAATACAATTTTTTCTTCAAATCTTCCCCTGTTCTGCTACTAGGCAGCTCTGACCCTTCTTCACTAAAAATTAAATAATTTTCAGTACAAGTCTAGTATTATGTTTCCATTTGTTTCACTTGCAAAATAGACTAATTAATATTTTAGGCATATAAATTTCATCTCCTAAACAATTTTTTTTTTACAATTTATAATGATTTTTCAAAGTTAGAATAAGGGAACCTGAAATCATTCTGACCTTGTCTCACAAAATTTATTATATCTTATAATCTACAATTCCATTGCTTACACCATTTTTTTTATGAAAAACTAGACTCAATAAGCTTTAATTTCATATTTTATTCAACCTCTAACTCAATTTATATAATTTTTGGTAAATTTTAAAAGTTGAACTACTATTGCTATCTAGAAACTGTTTTAATGCTAATTTTTACTCTTTAATGGTTCTTTGTAGTAACTTTCATTTATACATACATAATCATTATACTTTTAATTGTTGTCCAATTTAATCCTTAACATCATGAAAATTAATTATTTACTAGAATATCATCTTAACATCACTTTGTAATTAATTCACTAACACGCAACATTCTATTTAAACTTCCTAACACAATACTTTATTTCACACATAAACTTTTGTACACTTTACAATTTAGTTATTATTATAAAAATTTTAATGGAACTTGAAATTTTCCCATACATTCACTTTTTATATCATCACAATTTCATCACACTTCATTTGTATTCTCTTTTAAACATTCAGTTTCACGTAACCTATTTTGTTTACTTTACAATTTAGTCCCCTTTTCTACTACTTCAATATACCAATTTAATTTTCATACATAATATTTCCACATTCACAATTAATTCAACTAATTTAGGATACTCTATACTTGATTAAAATTAAATAAAGTACAAATCTTAAAGTACTTATATTGTCTCTTTAATTTTCTCACTTTTTCCACCAGTTTCTCCACTTCCACTTCCACTTCCACTTTCTTTCTTCCAAGATGATATTCTAACTCTCTAGTGTCTCCACTTCACTTTTCTTTTTGGGTGGTTATGGAAATTTTCAAGGAATTTGAGAAAAAAAAGTGGGATTTCATGGTAAATGACCAAATTGTAACCAAATAAAAACCTCCTCTCATCGATATATATAGTAACGTGAGAATGAAAGCATGGAGAGATGGAGAGTTTTCTCCATTTTTCTATAAAAATTTCTCATTATATTAATTAATTTAAAATACTAAAATCTCTTATAATAAATTAATAATTAAATATTAAATCAATCATTTTCCAACAATTTTCAACCATCATCGTTACACCAAATATTTATCTATTTTAGAAAATAATCATTTAGCCCCTCACATTTCTTATCTGATTCAATTTAGTCCCTGCTTACTAGTTTCCTATCACAAGAAATTGGTTTAATTTTACTTTTGGTCCTTCAACTTTTCTTGTATTTACACTTCAACCCCTCAAACTAAATAATTAGATTTGTGTCTCAAAACTTATCATATTTTTACAATCTAGTCCCTACCTTAAAATAACATATTACAACATACTTCTTAATTCAATTTTTTCCTTGGCATCACTCAACCTTTTATCATCTTTTTATCATTTCCTCACTTTATCGGAAAAATCAATTACATACTATTCAATTTAAATTATTACCTAATATTTTAATTTAAATTATTAATCATCTTAAATAAATTATAACTCTAATTATTCTAATTTAATTTAAAATCCTAATTACCTTAACTAAAATCTAAATTATTATCTAACCTATTAATTAAATTCCTAGTTATCTTATTTAAATTAAAATTTTAATTATCCTAATTTAATTTAAACTCTAATTATCTTAATTAAAATCTAACCTTTTAATTTAAATTCCTAATTATCTTAACTAAATTAAATCTCTAATCATCGTTATATATTTTAAACTCCTAATTACCTTAATCTACACAAAATCTAATGTATACTATAAAAAATATAAAAAAAATCTAACTCCACATTATTTTCTTTTCTTTATACATTTTTTAGTTTTAGTTTTTTCTACTCTTTTACCTTTATTTCAAACTTAACCCTCTCTAAATTCCTAAAAAGGATTAATTGCTAATTTAGTCATTCAATGACTATTGAACATTCAATTTAGTAACTATACCTAAATCGGAATTCAATTTATTCTCAAGATTATATCAATATTTAATAAAAGATTAAATTATTTACTTTTCTTTAAAACAACTTCTATTAATATGAATTCGTTAAAGAATGCAATTCATAAATTAAATGCAAGAATTTTCTTATTCAAACTTTGATAATATATTTTAAGTTCTTTACACATATATGATATCTTCCTATCTTGAATATCTATTTAAACATTAATATTATAGCTATTGCTTCTTTTAATGTATTGCAGTCAATAACGGAATATATAGAAATTAATTTATTCTTATAAATATAATCATAATTAATTTAAAATATATTAATCGATGGCAATTACCTAGTTTCTATAACACCCTATACTTGGTCTGGTCGCCGGACTTGAGCTATAAGATGCTACAACAGTTAACGACATTTATCAACTATGAATTCATCTTAAATATCCAATTAAACAACACGCATTCAATAACATAAGTGTAATATGATTTACAACAAAACCAATCGAGCTTACGAAGCTCTTAAACCAACTCAGAATCATTTCAGGACTAATTTGAAACTTTTACAAAAAGATAGGTAAAAAAGCAAAACAGGGGTCACACGGTCATGTGGTCAGGCCGTGTGACAAGTTGATTCCATGTAGAGCTAGATAACATGGTCGTTTGCCTAAATCACGCAACAAACTGAAGCCATGTATAACAGGGTCACTACTAAACAATTCAACAAAAATAGTTCACGAATATCAAGTATACAGTACCTGCGACCCCACCTCACAGTGAGCTCATAAGGGAAAAATCTCAACAGCTCGTAGTTGGCAAGGCTCGAACCTTGCTAGCTCGTAGTCAACCCTACGAACCCCTAACACGTGGTTTACCCCGTGAACCCCTGTTTCTGGCGAGCTCAAAACTAGCGAACTTTAAAACAATCCTACCATCGCGTAATTTACAGAATGATTTGCGAATAGTTCATCTGCGAACCCCCTTTTTATATGCGAACCCAATATTAGCAAACTCTACCCCTCGCATATTTCATTTTTACTTTACAACTTATTTAATGTTTCTACATGACAACCCTTTATCATTTTACGAAGCTATCATCTTTACAGGTTTTTGCCTACTCATTCATTCATCAATTAGACAGTTAGTAGGCATCAATAATTTCACACAACAAGTCAAAATTTATCTCTCATGCATACCAAACATCAATTGATTTAAACATACTTAAGAATTAAAGACGTACCTCATTGCACCGACAAGCTTTTTAGTCTGCATATACTTATTAGTCCATCAATTTATCAAACATATCATCATGCCATCACAATCAAAACATTTAATCATTCAATCAAGAAGATATAAAAGATCCAAAAATCCAAAATTAACAGTTTGTAATGTCCATTTACAACCCATCAAAATTTATTTAAAATCTAAATCTAAAATTAGTCCCTTGGAATAGTCCCACATTG
This sequence comes from Gossypium sturtianum, assembly GCA_025698515.1. Lineage (NCBI taxonomy): Eukaryota > Viridiplantae > Streptophyta > Magnoliopsida > Malvales > Malvaceae > Gossypium > Gossypium sturtianum. Next base: position 61,883,706 of record CM046952.1, read on the forward strand.
CCTTCCTTATTGGGGTTTGGAAACATGACACGTACTCAGGAAATTGCCTTGCGATGGGTCACTTGGAAATGTTCACTTTGAAACTTTTCCCGCGAGCTATTTTTCTACAAGGTACATATAAGGAGTGTGAGCTTATTAAAGCTCAGTGAGTGCACAAAGCATGCTACAAGTAAACACATCAATCAGGTTAAAAGTGAGAATTCTATAATAGTACACATGTTATTACAGTTCACATGAAATAATAACTCGCACGACATAACAACTCGCATAAATATCAGTTCGCATGAATAAAGCACTTCGCATGAATTACATACTCAAAGCACATCCTATTGATGTATTGGTAGTTTGTGACTATGAAACATATTCATAAATTATATGCATTGGATAAACAGATCTCCAAACACACCATATGACTTAAAGAGTCTTGCGCTATCTCCAATAAGTGTAGCACGAGTGCTAACACTCTCCAAACACACCACAATATCTACAGTAAATGGAGCTATGCTCTACATTCCCTTATCTCTCTAATGCTATCTTCGAGACACAATGTCCAATCACATAATAAAGGTGACTACTCACAATCCTATGGCATGGTAATGATATCCAATGGTTTCAAAGGTTCACAAGGCCAACATATCACTTTTAAGCACATTCATATTACACAATATAACATAGCTCGCAATATAGCACAATTCACAATATAAATCTTACAATACATCACATAGCTCACATTACACATAGTTCGCAATAAATCATAGTTCGCATACAACATAGCTATCAATTATCTAATAGTTTGCATAATCAAAGCCTAGCTCACACACAATCTCAATTCACATATAACATAGCTTGCATATCATAGTTCACATTCAGCATAGCTCACATGCAGCATAGCTCACAATTATTTAATAGATCGTATAATCTTGATGTAAGACCCCTAACCAGAATTTGTCGCCGAAATAGGGTTACGGAGCATTATTAAAGTTTACAAAATAAACGGACAAAAATTTCCAACATTTCGAAACATATCAATATTCATATCAAAAACCAATCAAAATCATTCATATTGTCTCATATACGAGCCCTCAAAGCCCAAAATATGCATTAGAAACAAGACGGGACTAAATCAAAAACTCAGAGAATTTTTCGGAAAACATTAAAATTTTTCAACACTGCAGGGTCACACGGCCGTGTTGCCAGGCCGTGTGGGCATTCGAAGTAGGGACACACAGTCATGTCCCAGCCTGTGTCCGTGCCCATGTAATTCTCTGACTTGGTCACACCACCAATCTACATGCCCGTGTGCTAGGCCGTGTAACTGCCTGACTTGAAACCCTTTGAAAACTACAGAGGACACACGACCGTGTCAACTAGCTGTGTGTCACACACACGACTGAGACACACGCCTGTGTCTCTGCCCATGTGGACGAAAATAAGCCATTTTACAAGCCATTTTTCTCACCCAAACTAGCATGTACCTACAAGCACTTCTGCACATATATACAAGCCATATCAAGGCATCAAAATTTTGCATAAACAAGTCATATACATATGGTATAACATCATACAACCAATACGCCTTTAGGCACCTCAAATGACAAGATGTAACATGTATAATCATATACTCATTTTGGTCAAAATGATCAACTAACTTCCAACTAGATTTGTAAACCATTGAATTAACTTATCAAAACATACCAAATGGAACCAAATATGCCATTCAATTACTAGCCTCAATATACACATATGTCTTCCATAGCAAAGTACCAATTCACAACAAGTTATAAGACATATATAATATGCATATTCAACTATCATTTCACCTTTCATCACCATATTAAGGCTAATATTTACGTGCCAAAATTAAATTCATTAGAACACCAAAGTACCACAACTCAAGCCAAATCAAATGGCCAAAATGACAACCAAAACATATGGCCAGCATTAGCCAAAAATACCTATACATCCATTATAACCAAAATTAAACAACTGAATGTACCAAAAGAGCCGATGGATAGTGTGATATAGCTCTGGCAACCTTCTAACCCTAACGAGCTTCTGATTCACTAAAAGACACGGAAAATTATACACAATAAGCATTTAAGCTTAGTAAGTTTGTATAACTTAGAATTTAACTTACCATTTAGTCCCATATTAGGTAAGTAAACAAAGCATATCCCAACACAATTTGGCCAAATGCCTAAGTAAATATTCAACCATGTTTGCCATGTAAACATATATATAAAAATCAATAATCATGTATGAACACAACAATTTATCAAATTCCATATACATGTATCATCCATTTCATATTTCTATATATATCATGTAACATCATTTCTATGTATTTCATGTGTATACCTGTAATAGTTCGTATCGAACTCATATCATTTCGAAACAGAACATTGCCCGTTGAACCATTTATAATACCGTTGGATACCCGGGATAGCTCACACATAATGTGCTAGCTCATATAACTGTAATCCGTCAATTCATGTACATGTATGCTCATACGAGCTGTGAATCGGTATGCTTTCACGAGCTATAAATCGGTAACCCTAATGACATGTCATTTGTATCCTACAGATTCCTAAGGTTTAAACGAGACTTGATAATCGTCGTACGTCGTTGGATATGCACTTGGTAATTATATATGACAAATCATAACATTTATATATTCAATTAAAAACATATAAACACAATTTAACTACTCGAACTTACCTCGACGAGTATACGTAGATACGGAGGCATTTAATCCGAGGCTTTCTCTTTGCCCTGATCTAACTCCGTACGATGTCTAACTGGATCTATACGGATAAATTTAACTCAATTCAACATATAATTCATTCAATTTAATCCAAAACATATTTTGGCAAAATTACCATCTTGCCCCTATACTTTTAATTTCTTTGCAACTTAATCCCTAGGCTCGGAAAATGAAATTCATGCAATTTTACCCTTACCCAAGCCTAGCTGATTACGAAACAAACTTATAGCAGCCCACATATTTCATAAATTCACAAATTATACGATGAATTTATCACATTTTTCAATTTAACCCCTAATTGATAATTTCATCAAAAATCTCTTTACAAAAGTTGTTTATCTAACAAAAACCATTCATTTTCTATCATCAAACATCAACAATCATGTACATGCATCAATGGTAAAACTCTAATGTTTTAACAGTTTCATAAATTAGTCCCCGAGCTAGCTAAATTAAGCTACAACGATCTCGAAAACACAGAAATCATCAAAAACGAGACAAAAAATGCATACCTAATCAAAGGTATTAGGGTTTCTAAAACTTCAAGATCCCATGGCTGCCATTATTTCTTAATTTCAGTTTTTAAAATGATAATGGAAGATGATACTTAATTTGTTTAATTTATTTTATCATTTTATTACCTAATTACAATTATAACCTTTTAAAATATTACAAATTTCAATATTACCAAGCCATCATATTCCACTATCACTATTAGTGGTCTAATTACCACATAAGGATTCTTACTTTAAGGTTCTATAGCTATTTAATACCTTTAGCTACTAGAACTCAACTTTTTCATTTTACGCGATTTAGTCCTTTTTATCAAATTGAACATGTAAACGGTAAAATTTCTTAACGAAATTTTTATACGATATTACTATCATACTGTAGGAAATAAATAATAATAAAATAAATTTTTTGACTTTTGATTTGTGGTTCCGAAACCACTGTTTCGATTAAATTAAAGCGGTCATTACAACTCTCCCCTAAATGAGTTTTCGTCCTCAAAAATTTTACCAGAAAAGAGGTTCGGATATTGCTTTCTCATAACCTCCTCTGGTTCACAGGTGGCTTCTTCTATACCGTGTCATTTCCAGATAACTTTTACTAAAGCTATGTTCTTGTTTCTCAATTCTTTCACCTCTCGTGCCAGAATTTTGATCCGTTCTTCACTGAACAACATATCAGGCTGAATCTCGACATCCGTCGGAGAAATAACATGTGAAAGGTCAGATCGGTACCGTCATAACATAGACATGTGAAAGACATTATGAATCTTTTCTAGTTCTGACGGTAAAGCTAATCGATGCACAACAAGTCTGATTCTTTCAGTAATCCCGTACGGCCCGATAAATCACGGACTCAGCTTTCCTTTGCGACCGAACCGAAGAACTTTCTTCCAGGGTAATACTTTCAAGAATACTCTGCCGCCAACTTGGAACTCTATGTCTTTACGTTTAAGATCTACATATGATTTCTGATGATCTGAAGCTGTTTTCAAACTATCTCAAATCACTTTTACTTTTCCTTCAGTCTCTCGAATCAAATCAACCCTGTGTATCTTTTTCTCACTAAGCTCATTCCAGTACAACGGAGTTCGGCAGTTACGACCATATAAAGCATCATATGGTACCATCTTTATACTCTATTGAAAACTATTTTTGTACGCGAATTCAACCAACGGTAAATATTTCTCCCAGTTGCCTTCAAACTCTAAAACACAACAATGAAGCATATCCTTGAGAATCTGAATTACTCGCTTAGATTGACCATCGGTCTGAGGATGAAATGCAATGCTAAATCTAACCGCATACCAAGAGCTTCTTGTAACTTTTTCTAAAACAGTGCTATAAACCCCGAATCTCTATCCGAGATGATGGATATTGGCACTCCGTGTAATCTGACAATCTTAGAAATATATAAATCAGCTAATCTGTTAAGGGAGAAATCTGTAAGTACCAGAACAAAATGTACAGACTTCGTCAAACGATCAATGATACCCCAAATGGCATCTTTCTTTCTCGGAGATAGGGGTAAACTCGATACGAAATCCATAGTAACTCAATCCCATTTCCACTCCGATATCATCACTGGCTGCAATAATCCAGAAGGTACCTGATCGGTAAATATATGACATTTTTCACCGAACAAATGATGTCGCCAAATTTTCAATGCAAACACAATAGCTTCCAATTCTAGGTCATGTGTCGGATAGTTTTTTCATGCGGCTTTAACTGTCTGGAAGCATAAGCTATTACTTTGCCTTCCTACATCAAAACACAGCCTAAACCATTTAAAGGTGCATCACTGAAAATCACAAATTTTTTACCCGATTCAGGCTAAACCAGAACTGGTGCTTCGATCAACAGTGTTTTCAACTGATTGAAACTTTGCTGACATTTCTCAGACCATTCAAATTTCACGTCTTTTTGTAAAAGTTGTGTCATCGGTGTAGTTATCATTGAGAACCATTTGATGAACTTTCAGTAATAACCAGCTAATTCCAGAAAACTTCTAACTTCGGATACGTTACTGGGTGGTTTCCAATCCACAATTGCTGAAATTTTACTTGGGTCAACTCTGATGCCTTCAGCCGGTACTATATGTCCCAGAAAATCGACTTCTCGGAGCCAAAACTCACATTTGCTAAATTTGGCAAACAATTGTTTATCTCGCAGAGTTTGAAACACAATCATCAAGCGTTCAGCATGTTCGGACTTGTCTCGAGAATAGATCAGAATGTCATAACAAATCTGTCTAAATACAGTCTGAAGATTCTGTTCATCAAATCTATAAATACTGCAGGTGCATTAGTTAAACCAAACAGCATCACAAGAAATTCGTAGTGTCCGTACCTGGTTCTAAATGCAGTTTCCGGCACATCTAAATCTTTCACTCGTAGTTGATAATAACCGGAACGAAGATTAATCTTCGAGAATACTGTGGCACCTTTCAACTGATTGAACAGATCATCAATATGAGGTAGTGGATATTTATTCATGATTGTAACTTTGTTGAGCCGACGGTAGTCTATACACAATCTCATCGATCTATCCTTTTTCTTAACGAACAGAACTGGTGCACCCCAAGCTGAAAAATTTGGTCGAGCAAAACCCCTATCTATCAACTCTTGCAGCTGTGCTTTCAACTCTTTCAACTCAATAGGAGCCATTCTGTAAGGTGCTATCGATATCAATGATGTCCCCGGTACTAATTCAATAGCAAACTCAACCTATCTGACTGGCAGTAATCCCGATAACTCCTCTTGAAATACATTAGGATACTCATAAACCATCGGTATTGATTCAAGCTTGGACTCAGATACTTTAGTGTCCAAAACATAAGCAAGATACGCATCCAAACCTTTTCTCACATATTTTTGCACTGACATAGCTGATATGACAATAGGCAACTCACTCGGACTATCTAATTCAATACGAAGCGTCTCACCGTTCTGACATTTCAATACAATAAGCTTTCGTCTTCAATTCACAACAGCGTCGTGTAGAGTTAGCCAATCCATGCCCAAAATTACATCAAATTCATCAAACGGTAATAGCATCAAATTAGCCAAAAAGCTGTAACCCCGAGTCATCAAAGGAAAATTCTTGCAAACTTTATTAACTAACACATACCGACCTAGGGGTTTCGATACTTTAACCACGAATTCAATGGACTCAACAGGTAAATTCTTACTAAACACTTAATTCGTGCACACATATGAACGAGTGGATCCCGGATCAATCAAAGCAGTAATATCAGTATCAAAAATAGAAAAAGTACTAGTTATAACATCTGGTGTAGAAGCATCCTCTCATGTGCGAATAGCATAAGCCCTAGCTGGTGCTCGTACCTCAGATCTCACAGCAGAATCTTTTGTAATACAACGACTACCACTTACATTTCCAAGATTATAAGGTGGTTTACCTCTTGCAGTAATATTGCTCGACCTCATGGTCTGAGCTTTCTTTTTCTTGGATTTCTCTGGACAATCTCGAAGATAGTGGTCTAAAGAACCACACCTGAAACATGCTCCATTCTTTAATCAACACTAGCCATAATGTGGTTTCTTACAATGCTTGCACTATGGCCATACATCTCTGACACTCCCCACACTCGTTATAGATGTAGCTTGAGGTTTTGGACTAGAGCATCGAGTACCTCTGTCTCTACTAGAATAACCTACAGAAGTTGTAGAATGGTTGTGATGTTCTTTTGATTTCTTTCATGCTGACTGGTATGACTTCCCATTCAATCTCTTTCTCGAGTCTCTCGCTTCAAAATCAGCACGTCTTTTCTCTTTACTCAGTTCCTCGGCCTTATGTGCTCTACCAACCAGTACAACGAATTATTTTAGCTTAAGAATTCCAACTAGAAGCTTTATGTCTTCATTCAGCCCTTCTTCAAACCTCTTACACATAGCAGTCTCGGTCGGAATACATTCCCGGACATATTTGCTCAATCTAAAAAATTCCCGCTCGTACTCTGATACAGACATGCGGCCCTATTTGAGCTTAAGAAATTCTTTACGTTTTTTATCCGGAAACCTCTGACTAATATATTTCTTTCGGAACTCGATTTGGAAGAATTCCTAGGTAGTTCACTCTCTCGGTATAACAGAAATTAACGTGTTCCACCACTGGTAAGTCGAATCTTTCAATAATAATACTGCGCATTTAACACACTCAAACGGTGAATAGGATAGCTCATCAAAACCCCTGATTGTATTCTCTAACCAGAATTCAGCTCTCTCGGGATCATCTTTATGAGTAGCTAAAAATTCTTTAGCCCCGTACTTACGTATATTATCAACAGGTGGCTTACTAACTCAGATTGGTTCTAAACCTTCAGGAATAACGAGAACCGGTTGGGAGTAGGAGGGGGTGGAGGTTGTTGAGCAGCCGGGTTCGTCCATACAAACTCGGTAAACCATTCGTTCATCATTTGGAAGAAGGCTTCCTTAGCCTCTCCTCCCCGGCCCTCAGATACAGGCCTTGTATCGCTAGATGCTACTCCATGAACAGAGGCTTGAGCGTTACTCTCTACTTCATCGAAGTCAGCTCGGTTAGATGTCATTACTATAAGAAAACATGTTTCAAACAATCAGGAGATATCACACTATCACAGGTTATATAATGGCATGTATAGCTAGACTCGTACAAGCTACATTCAATCCGAGAATTGACTAAACCGTAGCTCTGATACCAATAAATGTAACACCTTTAACCCGGATCCGTCATCGAAACAGGGCTACGGAGCATTATCGAAGTTTACTAAACAAACGGACAAAAATTTCCAAAATTTCAAAACATATCAATATTCATATCAAAAACCAATCAAAATCATTCATATTGTCCCATATACGAGCCCTCGAGGCCCAAAATATGCATTAGAAACAAGTCGGGACTAAATCGAAAACTCAGAGAATTTTTTAGAAAACATTAAAACTTTTTAACACTGTAGGGTCACACGGCCGTGTCCCAGCCTATGTCCGTGCCCGTGTAACTTTCTAACTTGGTCACACGGCCAAGCAACACGCCCGTGTGTCAGGCCGTGTGCTAGGTCGTGTAACAGTTTGACTTGCAACCCTTTGAAAACTACAAGGGACACACGGCTGAGACACACCCCGTGTCTCTACCCGTGTGGACGAAAATAAGCCATTTTACAAGCCATTTTTCTCACCCAAACTAGCATGTACCTACAAGCACTTTTGCACATATATACAAGCCATATTAAAGCATCAAAATCATGCTTAAACAAGTCATATACATATGGTATAACATCATACAACCAATATGTCCTTAGGCACCTCAAATGACAAGATTTAACATGTATAATCATATACTTATTCTAGTCAAAATGATCAACTAACTTCCAACTAGATTTGCATCAATACAAACAATTGAATTAACTTATCAAAACATACCAAATGGTACAAAATATGCCATTCAATTACTAGCCTCAATATACACATATGTCTTCCATAGCAAAGTACCAATCCACAACAAGTTATAAGACATATATAATATGCACATTCAACTATCATTTCACCTTTCATCACCATATTAAGGCTAATATTTACATGCCAAAATTAAATTCATTAGAACACCAAAGTACCACAACTCAAGCCAAATCAAATGGCCAAAACGACAACAAAAACAAATGGCCAACATTAGCCAAAAATACCTATACAGGCAATTATAACCAAAATTAAACAATCGAATGTACCAAAAGAGTCGAAGGATAGTGTGATATAGCTCCGACAAGCTTCCAACCCGAACGAGCTTCTGATTCACTAAAACACACGGAAAATAACGCACAGTAAGCATTTAAGCTTAGTAAGTTTGTATAACTTAGAATTTAACTTACCCTTTAGTCCCATATTAGGTAAGTAAACAAAGCATATCCCAACACAATTTGGCCAAATGCCTAAGTACATATTCACCAACCATGTTAGCCATGTAAACATATATATATAAATCAATAATCATGGATGAACACAACAATTTATCAAATTCCATATACATGTATCATCCATTTCATATTTCTATATATATCATGTAACATCATTTCTATGTATTTCATGTGTATACTTGTAATAGTTCGTATCGAAATCATATCGTTTCGTAACAGAACATTGCCCGTTGAACCGTTTAGAATACGATTGGATACCCTGGATAGCTAACACATAATGTGCTAGCTCATATAACTGTAATTCGTCAATTCATGTACATGTATGCTCATACGAGCTGTGAATCGGTATGCTCTCACGAGCTATAAATTGATAACCCTAACGACATGTCATTTGTATCCTACGGATTCCTAAGGTTCAAACGAGACTCGATAATCATCGTACGTCGTTAGGTTTGCACTCGATAATTATATATGACAAATCATAACATTTATATATTCAATTAAAAATATATAAACACAATTTAACTACTCGAACTTACCTCGACGAGTATACGTAGATACGGAGGCGTTTAATCCGAGACTTTCTCTTTGCCCTGATCTAACTCCGTACGATGTCTAACTGGATCTATACGGATAAGTTTAACTCAATTCAACATATAATTCATTCAATTTAATCCAAAACATATTTTGGCAAAATTACCATCTTGCCCCTATACTTTTAATTTCTTTGCAACTTAATCCCTAGGCTCGAAAAATGAAATTCATGCAATTTTACCCTTACCCAAGCCTAGCTGATTATGAAACAAACTTATAGCAGCCCACATATTTCATAGATTCACAAATTATACGATGAATTTATCACATTTTTCAATTTAACCCCTAATTGATAATTTCATCAAAAATCTCTTTACAAAAGTTGTTTATCTAACAACAACCATTCATTTTCTATCATCAAACTTTAAAAATCATGTACATGCATCAATGGTAAAACTCTAATGTTTTAACAGTTTCACAAATTATTCCCCGAGGTAGCTAGATTAAGCTACAACGATCCCGAAAACACAGAAATCATCAAAAACGGGACAAAAAATGCATACCTAATCATAGGAATTAGGGTTGCCGAAACTTCAAGCTCCCATGGCTGCCATTCTTTCTTAATTTCAGTTGCTAAAATGATAATGGAAGATGATACTTAACTTGTTTAATTTATTTTATCATTTTATTACCTAATTACAATTATAACCTTTTAAAATATTACAATTTTCAATATTACCAAGCCATCATATTCCACTATCACTATTAGTGGTCTAATTACCACGTAAGGACTCTTATTTTCAGGTTCTATAGCTATTTAATACCTTTAGTTACTAGAACTCCACTTTTGCATTTTACACGATTTAGTCCTTTTTATCAAATTGAACATGTAAACGGTAGAATTTCTTAACGAAATTTTTATATGGTATTACTATCATACTGTAGGCAATAAATAATAATAAAATAAATTTTTTGATTTCAGATTTGTGGTCCCGAAACCACTTTTCCAATTTCACTGAAAACGGGCTGTTACACTTAACATAGCTCGCATAAAATGTTGCTCGCATATAGATTATGTTCGCCGTACAACATAGCTCGCAATTAAGAAATCTCGTATATCAGGGTTCGCACATAGAATAATTTGCATAAGAACATAGCTTACATAAATAAAACATAGTTCGCATAATCATAGCGGAGCTCACATATATAATATAGTTCACACAAATAGAAACACTTACTCTTGGAACTTAGATAGATGTTTAGTCTACCTAAGCTCCCCTTAGCATGCGAACTGGTGTTTAATTGCAACACACATGACCACTCACCTCTGCTAGTTTGTTGCTTGTTGTCGAACCTACGTAAGCTTTTGCTTGCATTTGTCTTTGCTCGATGAGGCTCTTTCGCAATCTGTTGCTTAGCTTAACAACATACAAACACAACAGATTATGACCAAACTAAAATAAAACAACCTTCCTAACTATCTAACACCTCGCCATTCGTACTCCTTTAGCAAGCTTGCCTCGCACATCACCGATACTCTAATTCCTTCACTCTTACTCAATTTAATCCTTATTTCCTACTTCTTAACATCAGACTTAACATTTAATTACAGATCTATACTACTAATTTCATTTGATTCCACTAATCTTTATTTTCCAGAAAATCAAACTCAACAAGAACACTTTGAGTAAAACTCGTCGATCTATCAAGATTTATTGGAGATTTGTTAAATTAAGATTAAAAACCTCTTAATTATATCAAAATGAGTTGAAATCATTTTTAAACAGTCACTTAGCTCACAATTACAAGATATACCATTTTCAAGTAAAAATAAGCTTTAAATCATGAGATTTATTGAAATTTCCATTAGATCTATCAAAATTCGAATTAAAACCACATATTATCTATGTTACTATAGAAAATCAGATAATTACCTTCGATTTGAAGAATTCCATGATATTTTAACCGATTTGAGCAAAAACGTGTTAAGAAATGATAGAAATTTGAAAGAGAAGATGAGTTTCTTTTAAAATTATAGACGAAAAAATGTGTTTGGATGCTTAGAAAATTAGGATGGTTGAGAGAATTTCGAGAGAAAACTCCTAATTTAGATATAATAAAAATTTTCAAATGTGTAAAAATATGTAAAGAAGGGACGGTGGGTGTTCTTATATAGCCAACAAAATTTCAAAAACTGGTTTATTTCCCTTAAGGTCCCTTCCTATTCTCTCTCTTTTTATAATGTCGAAACCATTTTAAAATTTTGATTTTAAAAACGGGGATCGACTTGTAAAAACGAAACTGGAGTCACCACCAATCCCTTTTTACTTAGGTGTGATTGGATCACCTTAAAAAACGTTTTATTTTAAAACATATTGATTTTTGGTCTACGAAAATGAGAAAACGGGTTCGGGGGTCGGTTACGTATGAGGAAGGGTTAGCACCCTCATAACGCCCAGAAATTGGTACCTAATCGATAAAATCATGTCCTAATGTTGAAATCTTGAGAAATTTTAGAAAATGGACCTTTTATTTGAAGAAAAACCCAGACTTACCTATCTCAAAGAAATAAAATACCATACCCAGTAAGTTAGGATATAGCATTTCATGACTTCGAAACTAAGCACGTCTTTATTTTAGAAAATTCCTACCTCGAGACACAAAATGTCGTACCCAGTAAGTTAGGACACAATGCTTTAAATTCCCAAGAGTAGGTTTTTTGATTTGAAATTGGTAAATCTCAGTTTTTTTAAAAAAGGGATATGTAATACCTAAAGTTTCACGAGAAAAATCGAACCCAGTAAGTTAGGGCAAAATTCTTCTCGAAATTCCCCAATTATCACATATCACCGTATTTTGAAAACCATTTGAAATAAATATTTTAATTCGAAAGGCATTTTTATAAAAAAAATGGTTTGAGTGAATCATACATTACAACATATATGCCAAATATCAGTTTATCATAACTACAAACTATATTAACAATTTCTACTAATAAAGATAATAAGAAATAGTAAATAATATAAACAATTGAAATATCATACTGAAACATGCAATTAATGAATGAAAATAAACGAAAATGAAGTATAGTGCAGTAAATAACCAAAGATAAAAGTTATAAGATAATATATGTACATGTAAATAATGATATTAAAAATAATTATAATAAGTAATACGTGTAAAATATATAAATGCAATAATTATGAAAAGTATATATAATAGATAATATAAATAAAATATATTACATAATATAAATAATTTTTATAAAAAATAATATATGTATAATATAAAAGTCAAAAAAAAATATAATAAATAATATATGAATTATAAAATAATATATATTATGTTAAACCAAATAAATAACATATAATAATAATTAAATATATAATAGATACATGTAAAATATATATATGAATTTTATACTATTTTACATAATTAATATATAAATCATAAAGATAATATAAAATTTTAATATAATAAAATAATTAAATATTATACTAGGATAATAAAATAAAAAGACTTAAGTTATTCAGACCTAATTGAATTCTTAAAAAAAACGGAAGGGCTTTTGATGAAATTAGACCATTAGCATTGTAACAACCCAAACCCGGCCCAAACACTACGACCAAATCTGAGTTATTACGAGGTAAAACCTTGTGATCGCTTTTTCGAAAAACATTTAATTTTCTATTGAAACCTCCTCGTTTCGGTTGTCTTGTTAAGCTAACCTTAGATCCAATTTGGGATTTTAATTAAGCCCAATTATTTTATCAGTTTCAAGTGTACCCGATGGCACGATTAAACTTTTTCGTGTTTACCAAAAGAAAACATGTGATTTAATTTAATTTAATGATATAGTTTAAGTCGACATCCAACATATAAAAAAAAACCGCAACTATAGTTTATGGAGGCCTTATTACAACCCAAAATAAAAATTAAACAACTTTAAAGTTCTGTAAATTAAAATCCTTTGCATGGCCGCCTCGAGTCCCACCGGCTCCTCAACCGCCATCTACGAGTCACCTGAAAAATGTTAAAGGAGAAGGTGAGTCACCAAGACTCAGTATGTAACCCTTCCCCCGGTTAATACAACATTTCATACACCACATATAACAGTCAATTAAGCAAAGTATCGAGTACCCAACCTAGCCAACCAAACACCTTTGTCTACCCCACGTGGTACCAAACCACTTTGGTGACCGCAGATCCACGATGTGTTACCAAAACACTGGTGGTGCCAAACCACTGGTGACATATAGTCACGATGTGCTACCAAAGCACCGGTGTCCGTAGACACAAATCGGGTGATGGGGCCAACCCATCGTGTGATACCAAATCACCGGCGCATTTATCCCATATCTCAAGTGGGGCCAACCCACGGTGGTGTTAACCACGGGGACAAGTCGCTATGAGGTACCAAACCTCTGGAGGTACCAAACCTCTCGGTGACGTGTAGTCACGAGTGTGCTACCAAAGCACCGGTGCTCGTCGAAGACGAATACACCGCCCCCTCCACTCAATCAACCCACATAGTCATCAGGTCACATATAGATTTATCATATGTATTATCACACATGCTTCCCAAAAGCATAAAATAGCAATCATATGCACAGTACTTACAGATACCCCATATACCGTTATGGTATTCAAGCCATTGCTACATACATCAAGCTAGCAATCACATTACTTAGCATAATTAACAAGTTAAATGGTGTGTATGTACACACCTGTCACCAACAAGGAGTCTAAATCCGAGAAGAGAAGTCGGCCACACTCAAGTCTTTGCCCCTATATTCGGCCAACTCTCAAGGTTAGTGATATGGCCCATTCGGCCAAACCAAACAATTTAAAGGGTCATACTTTGTACCCGAATCCTTACCCAATCGCTTCGAGTACTAGCCTTAGCGTCCGATTTGCGAATCTGGTTTACAACCTTGGTTAATTAATAACACTAATAACCACACCTTGGCTTTTAAACACCAATATAAGCCTTACCTATACTTACCCAGAGATCGAATTCTAGAGATCGGCTTTGAGTTGACTGCTTTCGTCGTCCCCGAGCACCTAGAGGAAATCGGTTACCACTTATTTAAAGGCCTTATAACCATTGCCGAAATCGGCACTTCCCTTTATAGAAATCGACAGGATATAGAGAAGAAAAACCATAAGTATTCGGCCAAACTCACCTTCACAATCGAGAGGAATCCAAAAGCCTCAATGCCAAAGAGGAAGTAGGGAAGAGGAGGTAGAGTTTCTGGCTAAAGATCGAAAGAATGGGAGAGTGAATGTTAATAGGATTTTCGGCTTGAGAGAACTTGAAAGAGAATAGTAAAAGATGGGATGTAGGCTTGCCAAATTTTTATGAAGTAAGTCACCAAGGCATTCGGCTTTGTGTAAGGTTGAGCAAAGCGAAAATAAGGTGCTAGGTATGTGCTTTATATAGGATTCGGCCCCCTTTCAAGCTTGCCGTCCAACCTTGGCAACAAGGAGTCCAACCCCTAGCCAACTCCTCTTTACCAAGGAGCCCCACTTTCTGGCCATCACCTATTTTTGCTCCAAGCCACCCATTTAATTTAATTCAAATAATTTTGAATTAGCCACCTAATAATCCCTTTAAAATAAAAATATCCTTGATGCAATTATCATATCTCTTATATTATCAAAAGGTTTAAGCAAATTAAAACTAATTAAAATGCTTAAATTATCCTTTGATAATTACACCTAAAAAAGAGTTTGAAGGGAGAAAAACTCTCCTTGTGCCGTCCAAATAAAACAAAAACAAAGGGGATTTCCGTGACTCGAACACAAGCTCTCCCTTGCTCCTTGGTGGCGTCACATGTAGCTCTTAAGTGGGCTTCTTTTGCCACTTATCCAAGGCCTATTTTGTGTTAAAAATACCCACATTTATTCTTATAACACCACTTACCAAGGCTCCTTCTTTTTAAAAGTTAAGAACTAAAATTTTCTACCAAAATGAGACAACTCAAGGCCTTAATTTAAACTCTCTTATTCCATAAGTACTATCCCAGTAGTTCATACATAAGAAAATAATGAAATTTCAAATAACCCCGTTTTTGGGATGTTACAGTTCTACCCCCCTTAAAATAAATTTCGTCCTCGAAATTCCTTAACTAGAAAAGGTGGGGGTATTGCTGCCTCATTACATCCTCGGGTTCCCACGTAGCTTCCTCTATACCATGGTTCCGCCACAGCACCTTCACCAAGGGCACTGACTTCCTACGTAGAACTTTCTCATCTCGGTCTAAGATCCGAACGGCTCCTCTTCAAAAGATAAATCTGGATTCACTTCGATTTCTGCTACTGGCACAACGTGCGAAGGATCTGACCGATACCGTCTCAGCATTGACACGTGAAAGACGTCATGAATCTGACTCAGTTCCGCCGGCAACTCTAGCTGATAAGCCACTGGTCCTATTCGCTTCACAACAGTATATGGCCCAATAAACCTTGGGCTTAACTTCCTTTCCGTCCAAATCTCAACACCTTTTTCCAAGGCGACACTTTCGTAAAGACCTTGTCTCCCACAAAGATACTCCATTTCCTTGCGTTTGAGATCGGCATAAGACTTCTGCCTATCCGATGCTTCCTTGAGACGAGACCGAATCACCTTGACTTTGTCTTCCGTCTCGGTTACCAGTTCTGGACCCATAACTTGTCGTTCTCCCAACTCCGTCCAACATGTAGGAGTACGGCACTTTCGTCCATATAGGGCCTCGTATGGAGCCATTTGAATACTCGCTTGATAACTATTGTTATAAGCGAATTCCGCTAATGGTAGGTACTCCTCCCAACTACTACTAAAATCCAAGACACAGCCCCTTAACATGTCTTCTAAAATCTGTATCACCCTTTCCGACTGTCCGTCAGACTGTGGATGGAAAGCCGTACTGAAATCTAACCGTGTACCCAAAGCTTGATGCAACGCTTTCCAAAACCTTGACGTGAATCTGGGATCCCTATCCGAGATAATCGACACTGGCACGCCATGCAACCTTACTATTTCACCCACATACAGCTTTGCTAGCTTCTGGAGAGAGTAATCCATTCTCACCGGCATGAAGTGAGCTGACTTAGTTAGGCGATCCACAATTACCCAAACTGCATCCTTCTTAGTGGGCGTAAGGGGTAGCCCACTAACAAAATCCATGGTGATCCTCTCCCATTTCCATTGAGGGATCTTTATCGGTTGAAGTAGTCCCGATGGTGACTGATGTTCAGCCTTAACCTGCTGACACGTCAGACACTTTCCTACCAACTCCGTTATCTCACGCTTCAACCCCGGCCACCAAAACTGTTTCCGCAAATCTCCATACATTTTGCTTCCTCCAGGGTGCATAGCGTATGGGCTGCTATGTGCATCTTGGAGAATTTTCTGCCTTAAATCTGGATCCTTTGGCATACAGACTCGTCCTTGAAAACAAAGCGCTCCTTCACTAGTCAGACTGTACCCTTCCAAACCACCGTCTTGAACTTGTACCCTCTTCGAACTCAAGCCTTCATCCACTAACTGCTTTCCCTTAATCTCCTCAATCCATGTCGGCTTAACTTGAAGTTCTGCCAAAAGACTCCCATCGTCATATAGACTTAACCGAGCGAACATCGCTCTTAAGTCCGTCACCACCTTCCGGCTCAATGCGTCAGCTACTACATTAGCCTTACCCGGATGGTATTCAATTGAACAGTCGTAGTCCTTTAGTAGTTCAATCCATCGACGCTGTCTCAGATTCAGATCCTTCTGAGTCAGAAGATACCTCAAGCTTTTGTGATCCGTGTAGACCATCGACTTCTCTCCATACAGGTAATGTCTCCATATCTTCAGAGCGAAGACGACCGCTGCTAACTCTAAGTCGTGAGTTGGGTAGTTAACCTCATGCGATCTTAATTGACGGGATGCATAGGCTACTACCTTCCCATCCTGCATCAACACACATCCCAAGCCGGTGTGAGATGCATCACAATAAACTGTGAATAACTTTCCTGCTTCAGGCTGTACCAAACCCGGAGCTTCCGTCAAAATCTTCCTTAACTTATCAAAGCTTTCTTGCTGCTTTTCCGTCCATACAAATGGGACACCCTTCCTTAGCAACTTAGTCAACGGCGCTGCTATTAGAGAGAATCCTTCCACGAATCTCCGATAGTATCCTGCTAAACCTAGAAAACTTCGTATTTCAGCCACCGTCCTAGGTGGTTTCCACTCCAATACTGCCTCAATCTTGCGGGGGTCTACTCTAATTCCTTCAGCTGACACTACATGACCTAAGAAAGCCACCTCCTTCAGCCAAAATTCACACTTACTGAATTTGGCATACAACTGCTTCTCCCTCAATACTTGCAGAACTATCTGTAGATGCTTGTCATGCTCCTCTTCTGTCCTTGAATAAACCAATATGTCGTCTATGAATACCACGACGAACTGGTCCAAGTACTGCTGGAATACTCTGTTCATCAAGTCCATGAATGCCGCCGGCGCATTAGTCAACCCAAATGGCATTACCAAGAACTCAAAATGCCCATACCGAGTTCGAAATGCCGTTTTGTGAACATCAGCCTCCTTTACCTTAAGTTGATGATAACCTGACCTAAGGTCTATCTTCGAGAACACCGAGGCACCCTTCAGTTGATCGAACAAGTCGTCAATCCGAGGCAACGGATACTTGTTCCTGATCGTCAACTTATTTAACTGACGGTAGTCGATGCACATCCGCATAGAACCGCCTCCTTCTTCTTGACAAACAACACAGCGCTCCCCACGAGATATACTTGGTCGTATAAACCCCTATCCAAGAGCTCCACGAATTTGAGCCTTTAGCTCCACCAATTCCTTTGGTGCCATTCGGTATGGTGCTATGGACACAGTGCCGTTCCTGTAGCAAGTCTATACCGAATTCGACTTCCCGATCCGAGGCAAACCCTAAGTTCTTCCGGGAACACATCAAAGAAATTCCCCAACCGTTCGGACCTTTTCAACTTCCAACTCCTTAGCTTCCAAAGCATAGATTTGAACCAAATACGCCTCACAACCCTTCTTGACCATCTTTTCAGCCTTTAAAGGCGGTCACTACGTTGGATAGATAATTCCTCCTATCTCCTATCATAACCACTTCATCACCTTCCGCCGTCTTAAGAACCATGCGCTTGCGCGCAAGAGTCCAACCTTGCTTGGTACTTAACCAACCAATCCATGCCAAGGATCAAATCGAACTCTCCAAATGGTAGTTCCATTAGATCGGCTACAAACACTACCCCTTGAAGTTCTAGGGTACGCCTCTATAGAGTTTATCTACGACTACGGAGTGACCTAAGGGGCTAACTACGATCATCTCCCTAGAAGCGGTTTGAGTCTAGGTCCATAGTTCCTACCACATTACTAGCAATGTATGCGAGTGTGTCGAGCCCACATCAATCAATGCAACATAAGGAAAACCAAAAATTAAAAACGTGCTGTTATGACATCCGGTGCGTCCTTCTTCGCGACACCTTGCTGCATAGACTAAGCCAGTGCCTAGCCTCTGTGTTGCCCGAACCTCGCCTTGAGTTCCACGACCTCGGTTGGGACCGTTGTTTCCTCTACCATTACCACGACCCCTCTGTGGTCCTACATTTCTATCTTGTGCACGGTTCTGCCCTTCTGGCTGCTTCTTAGCTAGCTTTTGGGGACAATCTCTGACGCGATGCTCCAAAGACCCACACTCAAAGCATCCTTTATCACCGGCCCAACAACCTCCCCAATGGGTCTTCCCACAGCGATTGCACTGAGTCGGCCTCGATTAGCGCCAGTGGGCCTTGTCACTGATTGGGCCCACTTGGCCTAGCCTTTTTCTGAGTACTACCGCTTGATCCAGCTGACCCAAAACTTCTCTTCTGATTGTTCTTACTATAATTCTGCCTCACAGCCTCCTTGATTCCCTCGGCTACCTTAGCCTTCTCCACTAGGGATGAGAACTCACGAACTCTTTGTGGGGCAATCAAGAACCTTAAATCATCTCGAGTCCATCCTCAAAGCGGACACAGCGCTCATGTTCGATAGCCACTATGCCTCTCGCATACCTACTTAGCCTTAAAAATTCCGCCTCATATTCCGACACGGACTTAGTTCCTTGAACTAATCCCAGAAAAGCCTTTCTCTGCGCGTCAGTGTAGCTAGTGCCCACATACTTTTTCTGATAGGCGGTTCTGAAATACTCCCAAGTCAAATCATCGGCTGTAGCCCCATCTCGAACCGTAAGCCACCACTGATACGCTTCATCCTTTAGAAGCGACATCGCCCCCTCTTCACTTCTCTTCTTGATCGAGTCAAGGTCATCCATGATCCTCTCGATTGACTCTAGCCAATGATTCACAGCCTGGGGTGCCACTCTCGACACACCTCGGAATACCTCCGCTCCGTTAGATCGGAGTCGCTCGGGGACAGATTTCCGAGCTCCAACATTTCCACCAGCCCCAGCCACCATCTCCAAGACTCGCAACACAGCTTGCGATACCGATTCGCCACCGGTCTGCTCCGGCTCCTCAGCTCTAAAAGTAGGAGGTGGTGGTGGCGGTGGTACCTCATTTTCTGAGCCTTGTCCTGACCTGACGGGTTCAGACACCGTCATCCTACCCCTACCACGTCCACGGCGTCCACGTCCTCTAGAACTCATTCTATCTACCGCTTTTAACTGATTAAGAAAAATTTTATGCGTTAGCATTTGTTTCACTTTATTACTCGCGAAGAAGTTTTATGGATGAGGTTTAATCAGAGATTCTTTCGAGCAACCAATGTTTCAGTTTCCTATCCTAGTTCACACAAAGAAGTCCATGCATCCATTCCTTAATACTTTCCATACCTATTCACTCATCTGACATTTCGCCCATTTCTAACCTGGGGGTATTTTCGTCTTTTTTTCCTACTGGGTATTTTCGTACTTTTCGAGGGCCAAGATATTTTACTGATGATTTCCAAAGCTAATTATTGAATGTTTTATAAAATAGTTGAAATTTTTAGGCAAAATCATTGAATCAATATTTTAGGGGTCAGGGGCATTTTGGTAATTTTACTCCTAGGGGTATTTCGGTAATTTTTCACAAGTCAAGTTTTCCGAGAAAACATGGTATACCTAGTGTTCTAGGGTTTAAGAGGGTTATTGGATACGTTTTTAAAACATTAGGGCTTATTATTCCCTTCTTTCTCGAAAATATGGCTGATTCCTTTTTCTCGGGTTTTAATCATTGTGTTTAGCCTATGACCGAGCCCTCCTGGTCAGGGTGAACCAAAGCTACGCACTGTGCGGGAATTCAAGTGAAGAGGAGGTGGGTCACGCGGACCGCTTAAATACCAAGCTCTCACCGAACCTTTCTAGACATGCGCACAGAGAGGTTACCACACCACCCAGCCTTCCGAGTTAGGGTGAACAGAAGCTACGCACTGCAGGGATACTGCGAAGAAGAGGAGGTGAGTCACGAGGACTGCTTAAATACCAAGCTCTTCCGATCCAATCCTGAACATGCGTACAGGGGTTACCACACCCTACCTCATTGACTAAGTCATAGGTTGGTTTAGTTCTTTAAGTCTTATGCTTCGTTGTGTTTGAGTAATCTAACCCTAGGGTCCAAGTCCTATAAGTCTATCTACGTTCCATGCTTCCTACCCTTCTACGTGAATATATTTCACACAAAGGTTTAGATGTACTTACAGGCGGATCGGTCTTGAGACTCGGGCCATGCTTTGCTTAAAAAACCCAGAAATCATACCATAAGGCCTACCAAAAACATTTTTGGGCCTTGGGCCCCCACAAATGAGAGCTTTGAACTGGCTCGATACCAATTCTGTAACAACCCAAACCCGGCCCAAACACTACGACCAAATCTGAGTTATTACGAGGTAAAACCTTGTGATCGCTTTTTCGAAAAACATTTAATTTTCTATTGAAACCTCCTCGTTTCGGTTGTCTTGTTAAGCTAACCTTAGATCCAATTTGGGATTTTAATTAAGCCCAATTATTTTATCAGTTTCAAGTGTACCCGATGGCACGATTAAACTTTTTCGTGTTTACCAAAAGAAAACATGTGATTTAATTTAATTTAATGATATAGTTTAAGTCGACATCCAACATATAAAAAAAACCGCAACTATAGTTTATGGAGGCCTTATTACAACCCAAAATAAAAATTAAACAACTTTAAAGTTCTGTAAATTAAAATCCTTTGCATGGCCGCCTCGAGTCCCACCGGCTCCTCAACCGCCATCTACGAGTCACCTGAAAAATATTAAAGGAGAAGGTGAGTCACCAAGACTCAGTATGTAACCCTTCCCCCGGTTAATACAACATTTCATACACCACATATAACAGTCAATTAAGCAAAGTATCGAGTACCCAACCTAGCCAACCAAACACCTTTGTCTACCCCACGTGGTACCAAACCACTGGTGACCGCAGTCACGATGTGTTACCAAAACACTGGTGGTGCCAAACCACTGGTGACATATAGTCACGATGTGCTACCAAAGCACTGGTGTCCGTAGACACAAATCGGGTGATGGGGCCAACCCATCGTGTGATACCAAATCACCGCATTTATCCCATATCTCAAGTGGGGCCAACCCACGGTGGTGTTAACCACAGGGGACAAGTCGCTATGAGGTACCAAACCTCTGGAGGTACCAAACCTCCGGTGACGTGTAGTCACGATGTGCTACCAAAGCACCGGTGCTCGTCAAGACGAATACACCGCCCCTCCACTCAATCAACCCACATAGTCATCAGTCCGCATATAGATTTATCATATGTATTATCACAAACATGCTTCCCAAAAGCATAAAATAGCAATCATATGCACAGTACTTGCAGACACCCCATATACCGTTATGGTATTCAAGCCATTGCTACATACATCAAGCTAGCAATCACATTACTTAGCATAATTAACAAGTTAAATGGTGTGTATGTACACACTGTCACCAACAAGGAGTCTAAATCCGAGAAGAGAAGTCGGCCACACTCAAGTCTTTGCCCCTATATTCGACCAACTCTCAAGGTTAGTGATATGGCCCATTCGGCCAAACCAAACAATTTAAAGGGTCATACTTTGTACCCGAATCCTTACCCAATCGCTTCGAGTACTAGCCTTAGCGTCCGATTTGCGAATCTGGTTTACAACCTTGGTTAATTAATAACACTAATAACCACACCTTCGGCTTTTAAACACCAATATAAGCCTTACCTATACTTACCCAGATCGAATTCTAGAGATCGGCTTTGAGTTGATCGCTTTACGTCCCCCGAGCACCTAGAGGAAATCGGTTACCACTTATTTAAAGGCCTTATAACCATTGCCGAAATCGGCACTTCCTTTATAGAAATCGACAGGATATAGAGAAGAGAAACCATAAGTATTCGGCCAAACTCACCTTCACAATCGAGAGGAATCCAAAAGCCTCAATGCCAAAGAGGAAGTAGGGAAGAGGAGGTAGAGTTTCGACTAAAGATCGAAGAATGGGAGAGTGAATGTTAATAGGATTTTCGGCTTGAGAGAACTTGAAAGAGAATAGTAAAAGATGGGATGTAGGCTTGCCGAAATTTTATGAAGTAAGTCACCAAGGCATTCGGCTTTGTGTAAGGTTGAGCAAAACGAAAATAAGGTGCTAGGTATGTGCTTTATATAGGATTCGGCCCCCCCCTTTCAAGCTTGCCGTCCAACCTTGGCAACAAGGAGTCCAACCCCTAGCCAACTCCTCTTTACCAAGGAGCCCCACTTTCGGCCATCACCTATTTTTGCTCCAAGCCACCCATTTAATTTAATTCAAATAATTTTGAATTAGCCACCTAATAATCCCTTTAAAATAAAAATATCCTTGATGCAATTATCATATCTCTTATATTATCAAAAAGGTTTAAGCAAATTAAAACTAATTAAAATGCTTAAATTATCCTTTGATAATTACACCTAAAAAGAGTTTGAAGGGAGAAAACTCTCCTTGTGCCGTCCAAATAAAACAAAAACAAAAGGGGATTTCCGTGACTCGAACACAAGCTCTCCCTTGCTCCTTGGTGGCGTCACATGTAGCTCTTAAGTGGGCTTCTTTTTGCCACTTATCCAAGGCCTATTTTGTGTTAAAAATACCCACATTTATTCTTATAACACCACTTACCAAGGCTCCTTCTTTTTAAAAGTTAAGAACTAAAATTTTCTACCAAAATGAGACAACTCAAGGCCTTAATTTAAACTCTCTTATTCCATAAGTACTATCCCAGTAGTTCATACATAAGAAAATAATGAAATTTCAAATAACCCCGTTTTTGGGATGTTACAAGCATAAAAAACACGCGGATCTTTTTACCCATCGGGTCGGCGCGCGGATCTTGGACTGAACGACGTCGTTTTGTGCTTATCAGCTTAAGCAAAAACGGCATTGTTTTTAAGCTCCTATAAAAGTCAGTTTCATACCCAAAAAAAAATCATTTGTGCCCTTTTTTTAAAAAAAAAAATCAGAAATCCTCTCAGTGTTCTCGTCTGGGCTCCTTCGCCGGACATTCGGGCCACCGTCCCATTTTTTTTGCCATTTTTTTGCTGCGATTTGTTTCCTTTTTCGTAGGTGAAAGGCGTTGATCTTGGTGGCGGAGTGATTCGGGCACGAATCAAGTAGCGATTGAAGGCCGGACGAGGCTGCGGCGCAAAGGCTGGGGGCGCGACGATTGGGTTCCTACTATTGTGGCGCGACGATTGGGCTCCTGCTGGGGCGAAGCTAGCGGCGCCTAGGGTTTCAGAAACCCTAGGTCTTCTGGTTTCTGTTTAATGTCTTGGGCCTTTTGGGCCGTGTGTTTGTTTGGGTCTGGGTAGAGTGTTTAGGATCTGGGTCAACTGTTGTTTTGGGTCAGGGGTGTAATTGGGCTAATCTGGTAATGGGTCATCTATTCGGGGTATTGGGTAGGACTTGGGTTTAATTTTTATCATTTGGGCCATTAAAAATTTGGGCTCTATAAAAAAACAATGGACATTTTAATATTATTTTGGTTTGTTTTAAGCCCGGGCATAAATGGGCTATTACAGCTGCCCCTCTTTGCTCATTGTCGTGTAACGAGAATAGAGCAAAGACGATAAACAGACCCATTTTGCCCGGTCTTATCTAATGGCTGGTATCTTCAATCTGCTTCCTGCAACTTCAGGAATATGAGATCTACTGTCTTCGATCTTCTTCTTGCAACTTCAAAAAGATAAGATCTTCTGTCTTCAGTCTACTCTACTGCAACTTCAGGGAGATAAGACTAAAATCTTCTTTTGATCTATTTCTTGCAACTTCAGGAAGATAAGATCTTTTTTCTTCAGTCTTCTCCACTGCAACTTCAGGGAGATAAGACTAAAACTTCTTTTTTGATCTGCTTCCTGCAACTTCAGGAAGATAAGATCTTCTTTCTTCAGTCTACTCCACTGCAACTTCAAGGAGATAAGACTAAAAGTTCTTTGGATCTGCTTCCTGCAACTTCAGGAAGATAAGATCTTCTTTCTTTAATCTACTCCTCTGCAACTTTAGGGAGATAAGATTAAAATGTTTGTTTGATCTGCTTCCTGCAACTTCAGGAAGATAAGATCTTCTTTCTTCAGTCTATTCCACTGCAACTTCAGGGAGATAAGACTAAAACTTCTTTTGATCCACTTCCTGCAACTTCAGGAAAATAAGATCTTCTTTCTTCAGTCTACTTCACTGCAACTTCAAGGAGATAAGACTAAAACTTCTTTGGATCTGCTTCCTACAACTTCAGGAAGATAAGATCTTCTTTCTTCAATCTACTCCTCTACAACTTCAGGGAGATAAGATTAAAATGTTTTTGATCTGCTTCCTGCAACTTTAGGAAGATGAGATCTTCAATCTTCAATCTACTCCGCTGCAACTTTAGGGAGACAAGGTTGAAAGTGTCTTCGATCTGCTTTCTGCAACTTCAGGAAGATAAGATCTTCTATCTTCAATCTACTCTGCTGCAACTTCAGGGAGACAAGGTTGAAAGTGTCTTCGATCTGCTTCCTGCAACTTCAGGAAGATAAGATCTTCTATCTTCAGTCTACTCCCTACAACTTCAGGGAGATAAGGCTGAAAGTGCTTTTCGATCTGCTTCTTGCAACTTCAGGAAGATAAGATCTACAAATTCATCGATATTGCTACACCGTCTACTGAAGGACATGTCCTGTAGACTCGGTTCCATATGTTTATTTCACATGACTAAGATGCTATGATCAGAATGAATCAAATGCTTCTAGCTACATGTATTATGTGTGACACGAATGTAACATGTCATGAAAATGATTCCTTTGAAAGGATTAGGATGCAATGATTGGAATGAATCAAATGCTCCTAATGAAATTTGCTATGATGCAAAAATGTTATGAGTATGATTCCTACTCTAGGTGTTATCAGTCATCTGTTCTTCATTCTTTTTCATCAATCACGTTCTGCTCAACAAGCTTGCCCTAATGTAATTTCAGAGTTCACTCCACTTGGATCTTGAGAACATAAGGCTTGTACCATCCTACCACAATGGGAATCGAAACTCATTCAATTTGACCCATCTGTAATTTTCAAGGTATAGGGTTTATTTCGAATTCAACCCATTCCACCACAATTCAGGGTTTCTTAGTTCATCACACTATTCCCCGAATGTTATGACCTGATCACATCAATTCATTATTTTGTCCAATTACCATCTGGACAAAGAAATTAAAGAAATAGTCTCTTTCCAGACTCTTCTTTCTCAAATATTTCCTATGCACCTGGAAATTCTAAACAATTGTCCTGTTTCGGCTCATTGTCTTATCTAGAATTTTCCAAAGTAATATATAGAACTTCTTTTTGTGAAATTATTAGTTCGTCAATCATTATTTCAATGCAACACATTTATGAATAATGAGTAACAAGTAAATTGATCTCAAAAAAGGTTAAAATTGAATAAATTGTCAAAAATACAAAGAAAATTAACTGGGAACATATCTTTGAGAAGAAAAAGAATCCCAAGATAGTAAAATGAATAGGACAAAAATCAGATGCCCTAGATATCGCCGATTGAGCTTCTATATACAAACTTCATGAAGACTTCCTTGAGCTCAACATGTGTTTAGAAGACCCACAGTACTTTGTTGATGCCCCCATATGCAACTTTCTTCATTTCATTGTTGATTCAAGTGTGGCAAGATGACTGTGTTCATTCAGAATTTGAGCCGCCCTTTTCGGGTTTTCAACTCAAAACCCCTTTGGTCTCAAGGCGCCCTTTGCAGGTTTTCGTCTTAGCCTCTCCCTTTTCTTTTTTTTTCTTTTTTTTTAGAAACTCAAAGCGCCCTTTACGGGTTTTCACTTTGGCCTCTCCTCCTTTTCAAGCAAAATATTTTTTTTACTGAGTCAGAGTTTATAGGGTTGGGTAAACTTTTCCCATCCATTTCGGTTAATATCAGTGCTCCTCCAGAGAAAGCCTTCTTCACCACATATGGTCCTTCCCAATTCGGCATCCATTTTCCTCTGGAATCCTTTTGTATGGGAAGGATCTTTTTCAATACAAGGTCCCCCTCATGAAACTCTCTTGGGCAAACTTTCTTATTATAGGCTCGCATCATTCGTTTTTGGTACATCTGACCATGACGAATAGCCCTTAGCCTCTTTTCCTCAATTAAGTTCAACTGATCATACCAAGCTTGAATCCATTCAGCCTCATCCAGCTTTATTTCTGACAAAACTCGAAAAGAAGGTATTTCCACTTCAATGGGTAGAACAGCCTCCATCCCATAGACTAACGAGAAGGGCATTGCCCCAGTAGAGGTTCTGACCGACGTCCGATAAGCATAGAGTGCAAACGGTAATTTCTCATGCCAATCCTTATAGGTTTCAGTCATTTTCCCCACTATCTTCTTGATATTTTTGTTAGCCGCTTCTACTGCCACATTCATTTTTGGGCGATACGGAGACGAGTTATGGTGCTTGATCCCGAATTGATTACAGATTTCTGCTATCATGCTATTGTTCAAATTCAGTGCGTTGTCCGATATGATCCTCTCGGGCATTCCATATCGACAAATGATCTCCTTCTTCAAGAATCGACTAACTGCTGACTTAGTGACGCTAGCATATGAAGCAGCTTCTACCCATTTCGTGAAGTAGTCAATTACCACGAAGATGAATCAATGCCCATTCGAAGCTTTTGGTGAGATTGGTCCAATAACATCCATGCCTCACATGGAAAATGGCCATGGGGAAGTCATAACGTGCAAAGGTGACGGAGGTACATGAATTTTATCTCCATAAATTTGGAATTTATGACATCTCTTGGCATAGTTAATACAGTCTCCTTCCATGGTAGACCAATAATATCCAAATCTCATTATCTGTCTGGCCATTGTGAATCCATTAGCGTGTGTTCCACAAACGCCCTCATGAACTTCTTCAAGGATTTGCTTAGCCTCAACAGCATCAACACATGTCAATAGTATTTTATCTTTTCTCTTCTTGTATCAGATATCTCTATCTAAAACATAACCAGAGGCTAATCTTCTTAAAGTCCTTTTCTCATTCTCAGTGGCGTGCTCCGGGTATTCACGATTTTTTACGTATCGTAATACATCCTGATACCATGGGTGATCATTTCTTTCTTCCTCTTCTATGTCATAACAATGAGCTGGAGCTTTGAAGATACTCATCTGAATAGGTCTCATATCTTCTGGTCTATTTACTTTGATCAAAGAAGCCAGGGTTGCCAAAGCATCTGCCATCTGGTTTTCATCGCGTGGGAGGTAATTGAAAGTAATGTCATCAAATTCTTCAATCAATCCCAGAACTATTTTTCGGTAATCATTTAGTTTGGGATCTCTCGTCTCCCACTCTCCCTTAAGCTGGTAGATTACTAGGGCAGAATCTCCATATACTTCTAGCATTCTGATTTTACGCTCTGTAGCTGCTCGGATGCCCATAATGTAGGCTTCATATTCCTCCATGTTATTTGTGCAATCAAAATCCAATTTGCATGTGAATGGATAATAATCACCACTAGGGGATACCAAAATTGCCCCAATTCCTTTTCCCACGGCATTTGATGCTCCATCAAAGTTTAGTTTCCACGGACAATCTTTGGTATTTGCCACATTCATCAACTCTTCATTTGGGAAATCAAAACTCAAAGGTTCATAATCCTCCAAAGCTCTGCTAGCCAAAAAGTCTGCTACTGCACTTCTTTTTATAGCCTTTTGGTTTACATAGACTATATCAAATTCAGACAGCAAAATCTGCCACCTAGCCATCCTTCCATTCAAAGCAGTGGACTCCATCATATACTTTAACGGATCAAGCTTCGAAATTAACCAGGTAGTATGATATAACATGTACTGCCTCAATCTCCAAGTTGTCCAAATCAAAGTGCAACACAATTTTTCAATCGACGAATATCTCATTTCACATTTAGTGAATTTTTTGCTGAGATGTATATCGCCTTTTCTTTCCTTCCCGACTCATCATGTTGACCAAGCACACATCTCATGGAGTTATTGAATACTAACAAATACAGTATCAACGGTCTGTCTAGATTAGGTGGAGATAGTACTGGTGCATTTGAAAAATATTGCTTGACTTTATCAAAGGCTTTCTGGCACTCCTCGTCCCATACACCTTGGTTGTGTTTCTTGAGAAGACGGAATATCGGATCACATTTCTCAGTTAATTGTGAAATAAACCGAGCAATGTAATTTAACCTTCCAAAAAAACCTCGAACTTCCTTCTGAGTGCGCGGTGGAGGCAATTCTTATATAGCTTTGACCTTGCTTGAGTCAACTTTGATTCCTCTCTCACTAACCACAAAACCCAGCAATTTTCCTGACCGAGCTCCAAAAGTTCACTTTGACGGGTTGAGCTTCAATTGAAATTTTCTCAACCTCAGAAACAATTTCTTCAAGACTTCAATGTGTTCCTTCTCTGTTCGAGATTTAGCGATCATATCATCAACATAAACTTCTATCTCTTTATGCATCATGTCATGGAATAAGGTTACCATGGCCCTCTGATATGTTGCTCCAGCATTTTTTAACCCGAATGGCATTACTTTATAGAAAAATGTACCCCACAATGTTATGAAGGTAGTTTTCCCCATATCCTCAGAGTGCATCTTAATCTGATTGTATCCTGAAAAGCCATCCATGAAGGAGAACAATGAAAATCCTACTGTATTATCCACCAACATGTCAATGTGCGGCAAAGGGAAATTGTCCTTTGGGCTAGCTTTATTTAAGTCCCTATAGTCCACACACATCCGGACCTTTTCGTCTTTCTTAGGGACATGAACAATGTTGGCAACCCATTCTGAGTACTTGACCACCTGAAGAAAACCAGCATCGAACTGTTTCTGGACCTCTTCTTTTATTTTCAACACTACATCAGGCCTCATCCTTCGTAGCTTTTGCTGAACTGGCTTGCACTCTTCTCTTATTGGAAGGCGATGTACCACAATATCAGTGCTCAATCCAGGTATATCTTGGTACGACCATGCAAAGACATCTTTGAATTCCTGCAGTAACTCAACAAAATCTTGTCTCGTCTCTTTGGCTATGCGCGTCCCAATTTTTACAACCTTTCCTTCTTCTAAGGCTATGCTCTCTACCTCCTCTTCATGTGGCAAGATCTGTTTCTCCTCTTGCTTTACCATCCTTAACAAATCTGGAGATAAATCACAATCTCGGTAACCTTCAAAATCCTGAGGTTTCTCTAAACACATATCTTGCTCAAAGTGGACCTCTAGATCTGTATTATCGTTGCTCACATCATTGATATCTAGGGACCTGTGATGGGTGACAAAGAATGTACAAAGAACAAATGAATTCGAGGACAACTATTCACATGTTATGAATGAAAATTTTGGAATGAAATTAGAAAGTCAAAAGAATGGAATGAAAGAATATTTGCTCAAATTAATTATCAAAAATGTATTTTTATTAAAACAACAATTTCTGAACATAAGCATATTTCACATAAGAAGTCTTATTGTTCCTAGGCTAAAAAAAAACAAGAGCGTTCTGAATATTACTCTGTATAATCTCTAAAAACTACAGGAAGTTCCTCTGCAGTCCAATTGTCCAAAATGCTTCCAAGTTCATAAGGGCGAATGCCCAACAGGTTTCTTTGCTCAGCTTCTTCCTCATGTATGGCATTGATGTGAGGACTTTCCAATAACCCTCTCTCAGGGTTAATTATTTCTCCAGATATGAAGGTCTAGGATATGTGGGGGAATGTCATCGATTCCCACTGGATTTTTTCTCCATTCAGTCGGGCCCTTCTTCTCTCCTGCTTCTTCTCTATTTCCTTTCTCTTTTGTTTAACATCTGGCTTGAAACCCAAGCCAAAATGGTCTCTCTTCTCCTTCAGCATCGGCACTCTAACCTCCCCTTGGAGATGTCTGCCTAGTCCTTTCCCTGGTAGGGCTCCTCTCCCCACCATCATCTGTAAGCCCATCCTCGTGGTCTTGGATATCTTAGGCACTGGGACTTCAATTCCTTCCGAGATGAATGTTGCATTGACGAACTCTAAAGACTGGAAAGAACATTCGATGTCCTCTTCATTTGTCTCTACATATTGCGCGTCACTAGTAACAGTCACTATAATGTCCTCTTCCGCATTTATAGTGACCAGTCGACCATCCGTCACCAGTTTCAGTTTTTGATGAAGAGATGAGGACTGCTCCTGCTGAATGAATCCAGGGCCTTCCCAGCAAGCAATTGTATGAGGGCTTTATATCCATCACCAGAAATTCCACCTCATATGTGTTTGGCCCAATCTGCAATGGTGTGTCAATCCTCCCCATCACCCTTCTCTCGGTGCCGTCAAATGCTCGTACTATGTTCTGGCACGTCTTCATGTGAGAACTATCTATTGGCAACCTCTTCAGTGTCGACAATGGTAGGACATTCAAGGCTGATCCATTGTCGATCAATACACTTGGCAAAGTGTATCCCTTGCAACGAGTGGTGATGTGCAAGGCTTTGGTTGATCCCATACCTCCAGGTGGAATTTCATCGTCGCTGAAGGAAATAAAGTTGTCAGCACTTATGTTGCTAACTAATCGGTCAAGTTTATTGACAAATATGTCTTTAGTAACATAAGTCTCGTTCAGCACTTTCATCA
The DNA here is from genome assembly GCA_025698515.1 of Gossypium sturtianum. Lineage (NCBI taxonomy): Eukaryota > Viridiplantae > Streptophyta > Magnoliopsida > Malvales > Malvaceae > Gossypium > Gossypium sturtianum. The sequence continues at coordinate 61,915,556 of CM046952.1, forward strand.
AGGCCTCACGATGAACTTTCGAACTTAAAAGTAAGGCTAGCACCGAAATGCAAGTCGGTTGTTTGCGCAACTGCTCCACTACGCTGTATTCACTGTGCTTTAAGAATTCTAAAAATTCTTGAGCCTCTTCCTCCCTTACAGGTACATTGATAAGGGCATCAAGTCCTTTCTCTGGTTCAACTGGCACATTCTTTGATTTCGCTGATTCTGGTCTAACGTTTACTGAATTGTAACGCCTCCCATTTTGTGTGTAGAATCCATCACTTTGGACCTCTTTGGAAGTGCTAACTGAGTTTTCTATTCCCAACGTTGTCACGTTACAATTGTAATTCCATGGTACCATCTTGTCATCCTTGTAATGAGAGGACACAGGTCTCTAGATTATAACTTTAGGCGCGACTTGTGCTCCACCCTCTATATTTCTCGGTCTGGAAATGATGACCCTTGGATAACTGACTTTTTGATTTGTCAATTCTCCTTCAGTTGCATGTATATTTCCTCCCTCTGAGCCCTCTTCATAAAACTCCAGCTCTTTATTATCTATGAGATTTTGTACCAATAGTCTGAAATCAGCACATTCCTGGATCTCATGCCCTTCAATTCTGTGGAACTCACAGTAGTTCCTTGATTCTTCACCTCCTTCCTTGAGACTTGATTTTATTAGTCCCCTTCTTACCATTCCTTTCCATACTTCTCTCAACGGGGTTTTTACTTCTGAGATATCCCCTTGGTCCTTCTCACGACATCTTCTCTGACCGCGTTTACCCCCTTATCTCCATGGTTGGGTAATGGGTTCTCCGTACTAGGCATATCATCAAGCTTGACTACTCCCAACTTAAGAAGCCTCTCAACTACCTTTTTGAAGGCAGTACAGTTTTCTATTGAATGCCCCGTTATTCCTGCGTGATAATCACATTCGGCATTTGAGTCATACCATTTAGGATATGGGGGTTGTAGTGGCTGTAGGTAATATGGAGACACTACTCGTGCCTCTAATAAAGTATGATATAGCTCCTTATACGTCATTTGGATTGGCGTAAATTAGATCTTTTTGGCATTTTGTCTGGGGCCTGATTCTTGTCTTGTCGACCCTTGTTGCCCTAAGCGATAACTACTTTTGGTGACTAACATGAATCGCCTTTGAGTACCCTTTGTTGTATGCGTACTCGCATTATTCACCTCATTATCCTTTATCCTAGGAGCAGATCTCCTAGTGGTTTCTCCTGCTTCAATCTTACCACCCCTTATGGTATTTTCTATCATTTCCCCTGCCATCACTATATCCGCGAAGCTTTTGGTGGTGCTTCCTATCATATGGGTGATAAAAGGCGCCTTCAGAGTGTTGATGAACAACATGGTGGTTTCTTTTTCCAGGAGAGGTGGTTGAACTTGCATGGCAACTTCTCTCCATCTTTGCGCGTATTGCCTGAAACTTTTATTCAATTTCTTTTCCATGTTTTGCAACATGATTCTATCAGGCATCATGTCTGTAACATGATTATATTGCTTCATAAAGGCTTGAGCTAAGTCTCTTCATGAGCTAATATTAGTGTGGCTAAGTTGATTGTACCACCTAGACGCTGCTCCCGTTAAACTATCTTGGAAGCAATGAATCAAGAGTTGATCATTATTCACATAGCCATTCATGTGTCTACAAAACATGGTGATGTGTGCTTCAGGGTAACTAGTCCCATTGTACTTCTCAAATTTCGGCATCTTGAATTTATGAGGAAGCACCAGATCTGGGACCAAACTCAGGTCCTTTGCGTCAATTCCATGGTGATGATCGGCATTTTCCAAAGCCTTGAATTTTTCCTCCAACCATCTGCAACGATCTTCCAACTGCCTTGAAGATTCAGTTCTGATCACCTCTCTCTCTGCCATGTCTAGATCAGGAATAACAGGATTAGCAGGGTTATCCCCTGGGTTGGATCCTGTGCCAACTTGAAAATTCATGGGCACTCCAGTATCAGCTTGCCCTTGCTGATGCCTAATTGTGACAGGTGGCCTTCTGGGATATTCCTCAGGTTGCGCTTGCACGTGTGGTGGAGTGAATCCCCTAGGAAGATCCTCATCGTCCTCAGCGTTAACTATAGGACCCTTTCCCTTGTCCATTGCCCCACTCAGCATTTGGGCCATTTGTGCCATCATGTTCCTTTGGGCCTCTAACATCTGGTCCCTCATCTCTTGTTGGAGTTTTGCCATTCACTCTTGCATCTGGTCTTGAATGTCTCTTTGGAATTGTTCCATCCTTTGATCCATTTTCCTTGATTTAGCACGTGTACCGTAGGAGTGTTCAGCTTCCAGGTTTTCCCTCCATTTTTCCTCTCTCTCTCACTGTTATAATTTTGACTAATTAGACTCTCTTTATGGACTTAAATGCCAATGATATGATGTAAATGCAAATGCATGAATGCAAAGAGGCATCGATTCTGATTCAACTTCATTTTATAAAACTTTATTAGAAAAAAAAATCCTTTACATAAAATGGACTACAAATATGCTTTCGCCCTAAGTCCTAAGGTATTGATTTTCCCAAGTAATGAAGCTAGCTCTTGACTACGGTCGGACTGGAGCTCATACTTCATGCTCAACGTATCAGCCTGTGATGCCAAAGTCTGTAGATGATCAGCTACCTCTCCAATCTGGACTATCGCTTCGCCCATGAGGTAATCCCGACTTCTAACCTGATCATGAGAATGGTGAAGCTCTTCCTTCCAACGCCCTTCTCTCGTTTCAAGCAACTCGATTCGAAGTTCACAGCTATACAATGCCGATTCTAACTCTTCAATCTTTCCCTTCATTTCCTCAATTCTGTTCAGGCTTGCCTTTAACTCGATCGCAAAATTACGGCTTCGATGGTGATGAAGAGACCGTCCAAGTTCTACCACTCTAGCTTTTAAGTCTTCCTTTTCTCTTTGGCTCTCTGACAAACTCTTCTCTAGGGCCTCATTCTGCGCTTGCATTTCTCGAAACTTCCTCTCCCAATAGTCAGCTTTGGCCTTTTCCTCCCGGACCTCTCGTTACCATTGTTCAAAAGTCTTCCACAATCCAGCATTCTTCATCGTCAGTCGCATCTTCTTATACTCTAACTTCAAGCTATCTCGATCTTCCTCAATCTTCCTTTTCTCCTTTCTTACTTTCTCGGGTTCTGATTTCTGAATATCCACATCTAGCCTCAAGTACATTTTTTCTTCTTCTAGCTCCTCTATCCTCTTTCCAAGCTCTAAATTCCTCCTTTCGAAATCTTGTTTCATCATCTCCACTTCCGATAGGACCACTTGTAGAAATTCTTCAATCGATCGAGCATCTTCTGAACTTGGCACAGGGATATTGTCATTGACTTTCTTACTCCACCATCCACTATACTCTAGAGTCGTCATTGGGCCCACGTCTACTCTCTTCATGTGACGGGTCTGATTCCAAGCACTAGAAATCTCCTTAACCCTCTTCTTGTAACTATTTCCTTTATACGAAAACTCACTTTGAGCTAATCCGTGTGTAGCCGGTATAAACTGCCTCGATCTGAATTGCCTTAATACAAGCAAAGGTGCATATCCAATGGCTCCCCAAATTCCAAGTAGAGGGACCCAATCAAAACTCCCACACCGATACAAAACTTCATCAGGAACCATCCAGAGGGCTCTCCATTCAACATCTTCTTCCCGGAGATTTCGTAGAAGCGCTATCCAATTTTCTTCGGCTATGTCGTCTCTCCTCGGGGTGGCCACTATTTCCTTTAATGGAGAGTAATTTTCTGAGAAGATCCGATAAGAAACCTTGTCCACTTTCCAAAAGTAACTATGGAACCAAGCCAACAAAAACTGTGCACATCCTATGAATCTGCCTTCCTTAGCTCTCCTATATGCACTCAATGACCGAAATGTTTCCGCCAAGATCGCAGGAACAGGTGTGACTTGCTTGTCAAGTCGATAAAAAAGATCCGAGACAACTTCATCCACATATCCCAATGCCCTCAGAAAGATCATTAATCCATATATACTCAAAGTAAATATATCGACTTTCTTTTTCATGTCAGGATGTTCTAAAATCAAATCATTCAAAGCTTTCCACGAGATGCAGTTATACTCACCTTTTTGTTTGATTCTGGCTGTAACCCACTGCTCACTCATCCCCGTAATATTCATCAGTTTCCTCACAAAGGTTATAACATTAGGGGCCCTCGAGTAAACTTTATCAACTTGAATCTTAGGACAACGCAATAGAGCTGTATACTCCTCTACCGTAGGTACCAAATCAACTCTTCTGAAAGTAAAGCAACTATATGCAGAATTCCAATATTGAGATATGGCACGAAACAGATGTTCATCTACCTTAATATCCAACAAGTACGACAAGTCTCCATAGTCATTTGTTGTAAAATGGATGCTTAGTCTCGTTACTCCACCGATCCCATATCTCCTTTAATTCCTCGAAGATTGTTCACCGTCACTGCGATGCGAGTGTAGTCCCATAGCTCTGATTTGTACCCTTCGGCTAGGCTATCTCATTTTCCTAACTATGTTTGCTCTGACCACCTACGGACGGCTGCATTGTCCTCCACTTTATCAAGGAATTCGTTCTCCATAACCAGCTTTCTAATTTAGAAACTGACTGTGAACTAATACCTCTTTAAAATATGAAATGACATGCAACAAAATAAAACACAATTGATTAGTAACATAAAGTATAAAGTAAATAATCCATCGCCTATCTGGGTAATTGCTAAAGTTTGGTATAGATCTACCCAGGGTAAGCACTTAGGTTTTCTATATGTGGTTTTAGCTCTAAAGTTGAGGTACCTGACCCAGCAGATTCCTCGATCCCCACCCATTATAGGCTCATATGGACCGAGTTCAGTTCAGGGGAATACATTTCCCTATGGCTGCACGGAGATGAAAATCTCACGAAGACATAGGTACGGATGTATCCCGAAAGCGATTCACTATGCTGTACGGAGGTGAAAACCTCATGAAGGAGTAGCTTCTCGCTCCCACTTAAGGGTGCGACCACAACGGTCATGCAAATGCAATGCAAAGATATTTTATAAAAAAGAATCACATGTAATAAAAGGATGATGATTTTTTAAATCAGAATTTCAAATTTGCAACAATAAGACATGAATTTATCGACTTCACAGCTTGACTCTCTTAAGGTCCCCAGTGGAGTCGCCAAGCTGTCGAAACCATTTTAAAATTTTGATTTTAAAAACGGGGATCGACTTGTAAAAACGAAACTAGAGTCGCCACCAATCACTTTTTACTTAGGTGTGATTGGATCACCTTGAAAAACGTTTTATTTTAAAACATATTGATTTTTGGTCTACGAAAACGAGAAAACGGGTTCGGGGGTCGGTTACGTATGAGGAAGGGTTAGCACCCTCATAACGCCCAGAAATTGGTACCTAATCGATAAAATCATGTCCTAATGTTGAAATCTTGAGAAATTTTAGAAAATGGACCTTTAATTTGAAGAAAAACCCAGACTTACCTATCTCAAAGAAATAAAATACCATACCCAGTAAGTTAGGATATAGCATTTTATGACTTCGAAACTAAGCACGTCTTTATTTTAGAAAATTCCTACCTCGAGACACAAAACGTCGTACCCAGTAAGTTATGACACAACGCTTTGAATTCCCAAGAATAGGTTTTTTTATTTGAAATTGGTAAATCTCAGTTTTTTTTAAAAAGGGATATGTAATACCTAAAGTTTCACGAGAAAAATCGAACCCAGTAAGTTAGGGAAAAATTCTTCTCGAAATTCTCCAAATATCACATTTCACCGTATTTTGAAAACCATTTGAAATAAATATTTTAATTCGAAAGGCATTTTTATAAAAATAGTTTGAGTGAATCATACATTACAACATATATGCCAAATATCAGTTTATCATAACTACAAACTATATTAACAATTTCTACTAATAAAGAATAATAAGAAATAGTAAATAATATAAACAATTGAAATATCATACTGAAACATGCAATTAATGAATGAAAATAAACGAACATGAAGTTTAGTGCAGTAAATAACCAAATATAAAAGTTATAATATAATATACGTACATGTAAATAATGATATTAAAAATAATTATAATAAGTAATACGTGTAAAATATATAAATGCAATAATTATGAAAAGTATATATAATAGATTGTCTAAACACATTTTAAAATTTGGGTTTAAAAACGGGGATCGACTTTTAAAAACAAAAATGGGAGTCGCCACCAATCCCTTTTTACTTAGGTGTGATTGGATCACCTTGTAAAATGTTTCATTTTAAAACATTTGGTTTTGGTCTACGAAAAACGAGAAAATGGGTTCGGGAGTCGGTTACGTATGAGGAAGGATTAGCACCCTCATAACGCCCAAAAATTGGTACCTAATCGATAAAATCATGTCCTAATGTTGAAACTTTAAAAAATTTAAAAAATGAACCTTTTATTTGAAGAAAAAACCCAGACTTATCTATCTCAAAGAAATAAAACACCATACCCAGTAAGTTAGGATATAGCATCTCATGACTTTGAAACTAAGCACGTCTTTATTTTAGAAAATTCCTACCTCGAGACACAAAACGTCGAACCCAATAAGTTAAGGCACAACGATCCGAATTCCCAAGAATAGCTTTTTTTTTATTTGAAATTGGTAAATCTCGGTTTTTTAAGAAAAAATGATATGTAATACCTAAAGTTTCACGAGAAAAATCGAACCCAGTAAGTTAGGGCAAAATTATTCTCGAAATCCCCCAAATATCACATATTACCGTATTTTGAAAACCATTTGAATAAAATATTTTAATTCGAAAGGTATTTTTAGAAAACAATGATTTAAGTATACAACCTACATATTTAATAACTATTCTACATAATTACAAATTATTAAACAATAAATAATAAAAGAATAGTACAACATAAATATATAATGATCTATGCTAAACAATAATAAACAATCTAAAAGATAAAAATAAATAAACATGTAATTTAAAATAAATAGCAATAATTGCAATTTTCACGAAAATACGAAATCAAATAAAAAAAAAGAATATTGTGTTTAAACATTAAAATAAAAAATGTAATAATTTTTATACAAACAAAAATTATATATAATATACTAATCATAAAATTATATACATAATATAAATAAGATATGCTTAGATAATATAAATAAATTTTATATATAAAAAAATAGATTTTAGAAATAATATATAATATAACATAATACTATATAATATACAATTTTAAAAATATAATATAATAAATAATATACAAATTATATACAAATTAAATAATATTAAACTGTATAATAATATATATAAAACTAATACATAAAAAAAATGAATCTTATACAAAATTAATAAATAGTAAAAAATGAAATAATTAAATATAAAAAAATGAAATACAAAAGTTTTAAAATGAATAAGGATTAAAAAAGCAATAAAATAAATAAAAAGGATTAAATTAAAAAAGCTCGCTAAACCACGAGGACTAATATGGGAATTATACCAGATTTAAAACGACAATGTTTTGAATTAAACCTTTGAAGAACCCGAAGGATCAAATTGAAACAAAATATGAGTTTTAGGGCCAAATTAAAAATAAAAAGAATTTAAAATAAACAGAATTAAAAATAATAAAAATGCGAGAGGACTGAAATTACAATTAGACCACTCAATGAAAACGCGCGGATCTTTCCTCGGGTCGGGTCAACGCGCGAATCCCGGCCTTGCTAAACGACGTCGTTTTAACGTTTATTTGCCTAAACGAAAACGGCGTCGTTTTATACTATTATATAAATCAATTTCCGGAGAAAAAAATCATTTGTTTCTAAGTTTTAAAAAAAAAACTCTCAGAAATCCTCTCAGACCTCTCCCCTCTCGTCTGGGTTCCGATCGTCGGAGCCTCGAGTGTTTACGCCTCACGCGCCTCACGCGCCTCCACGGATGGTGGTTGGAGGCTAAAACTTTGATTTTTTAGCGTCGTCAAAAGGTAAACTCGCTCCTATTTTATTTTTAGTACTATTTTATTTAAAAATATGCATGAATGGAAATAAAAAAAAGGAATAAAAATAAGAAATAATCACCTCTAAAAAAAAACTCGTGTTATTGTATTTTCTGTTTTTTTTTTTGAATCCCTTTGTATTTTTTTTCGTTTACAGATTTTGGGGGGTTTTTATAGCCCCAAAATGAAAAAAATAAACAAGGAAATACATCTGCTGCTGAGATTTCTTTCTTCTTTTGCAGGTCGGAGACGAAGAACGCGGCGGCGATGGGGGATTTGCACGAATCGCGGCTTGATCGAGGTTTTTGATGGCTGCGGTGCGAATGGCGCAAGCTGGACACTTGCGGCGCGACTGTTGGCCTGGCATTGCAGCGCGACTGTTGGCCTCCTGCCATTGCGGCGTGACGCTCGGGCTCCTGCTGAGGCGGCGCGAGGGTTCCCAGAAACCCTAGGTTTCTGTTTAGGCATTGGGCCATTTTCTGTTTTGGGTTAGTAGGCAGTTTATTGGGCCAAGGGTGTAACCGGGTAGTTGGGTCAGTGGGTTAAATCTGTAAATTGGGCTATTAATTTGCTTTGGGCTATTGGACTGTACAAACTTGGACATTTATTTTTTGTTTTTTTTGTTTTGTTTTGTCACAAGGGCCCGGGCAAAATTGGGTACTTACAGCTGCCCCTCTTTGCTCATTGTCGTGTAATGAGAATAGAGAAAAGACTATAAAAGGACCAATTTTGACCGGTCTTGGCCAAGCCTCGACTTCTTGATCCTTGTCCTCTTCAAATGACTCCAACTCCACTGCAACTTTAACAGTATTGGAACTTCATCTTGATTTCAGTAAGTTTGATAGCTTCAACCTCATGAAGGCAGTATCCACTATCTTTTGATCTGCTCCACTGCAAACTCAGGGGAACAAGATCTGATGTTTTCGATCTGCTTCTTGGAACCTCAAGAATGCCAGATCTGTTGTCTTTCGATCTGGTTCCTGCAATTTCAGGAATTCCAAATTTGTTATCTTCAATCTGCTCCTGCAACTTCAGGAATGCCAAACTTGTATCTTCGATCTGCTCCTGCAACTTCTGGAATGCCAGATCTGCTATCTTCAATCTGCTCCCTACAAACTCAGGGATTGCCAGACAGATGTCTTCGATCTACTTCCTGCAACTTCAGGAATGCCAAATCTGTTATCTTCAATCTGCTCCCTGCAAACTCAGGGATCGCCAGACTGATGTCTTCGATCTGCTTCCTGCAAACTCAGGAATTGCCAGACCTGCTATCTTCAATGTGCTCCCTGCAAACTCAGGGATTGCCAGACAGATGTCTTTGATCTACTTCCTGCAACTTCAGGAATGCCAAATCTGTTATCTTTAATCTGCTCCCTGCAAACTCAAGGATCGTCAAACTGATGTCTTTGATCTGCTTCCTGCAAACTCAGGAATTGCCAGACCTGCTATCTTCAATCTGCTCCCTGCAAACTCAGGGATTGCCAAACAGATGTCTTCGATCTACTTCCTGCAACTTTAGGAATGCCAAATCTGTTATCTTCAATCTGCTCCCTGCAAACTCAGGGATCGCCAGACTGATGTCTTCGATCTGCTTCCTGCAAACTTAGGAATTGCCAGACCTGCTATCTTCAATCTGCTCCCTGTAAACTCAGGGATTGCCAAACTAATGTCTTCAATCTACTTCCTGCAACTTCAGGAATTGCCAGATTTGCTATTTTCAATCTACTCCCTGCAAACTCAGGGATCGTCAGACTGATATCTTCGATCTGCTTCCTGCAACTTCAGGAATCGCCAGATCTGCTATTTTCAATCTGCTCCCTGCAAACTCAGGGATCGCCAGACTGATATCTTCGATCTGCTTCCTGCAACTTCAGGAATCGCCAGATCTGCTATTTTCAATCTTACCACATTGTCCTTTAGAGGACATAACCTGTAGAATGGGTATATGCTTATGTCTAATAATTAGGATGCCTTGATCGAAATGCATCAAATGCTCCTAATTAGACATGCTATGATATATGAACATGATTCCTATTTCAAGGATTAGGATGCAATGACCGAAATGAATCAAATTCCCCTAATGAAATTTGCCATGATACAAAAATGTTATGATTATGATTCCTATTCTAGGTGTTATCACTCATTTGGTTTTCATTCTTGTTCATCAATCATGTTCTGCTCAAATTATTTGCCCCATGGTAATTCCGAGTCCTCTCCACTTGAACCTTGGGACATGAAGTTGGTACTTCCCACTGAAACTTCAGGGGAATAACATTCGGTTTCTTCCATCTTTCTGTTACCACTCAGAGGTACAGAACTTGTATCACTTTCAATCAATTTTATCTGTTACACCATTTCCTGGGTGTAATGACCAGATGTATGTGTCTGAATGAATGCAAGGTATCCCGACAATAATCTCCTTTTATACTTGGATTAACCTTGTTCGTCATTTTTCGATATGGTATCACCAACGGAATTGTCTTATCCAATAAGAATCCGAAGAGATAATCATTTTCCAATGTTTCCAATCCCTTAGGCTTGGTGAGTTCTGAACAATAGTCCTGTTTCAGATTCTCATATTATTTAGAAGCTTCCAGAGTAATATGCGAAACTCCTTTTATGAAAGTGTTATTAGTCCATTAATCGTTATTTCAATAAAATGCTTGAAAAAGATCACAACAATGAACATGAAAGAAATTAAGGAGTATAGCTCAAAGCAAATAAGCTAATCAAAGATAACCAAGGCAATAAATGAAAATTGGTAGGTGTATCTTAAAAAGAATAAAGTAAGCAAAGATAGCAAAGGCTATAAATGAAAATTGATTAGGGTGTGGAAAGAATAAAGTAATCAAAGATAAATTTAAAATCGATAACTAGGTGCCCCAGATATCGCAGCCTGAGCTTCTCTGTTCAAACTTCTTGAGGACCATTTTAAGCTTAATATGTGTTTAGGGGATCCTGAGTACTTTGTCGATGCCCCAAGACGTAACATACTTCCTCATTGTTAATTCAAATGTAGCAAGACTACTATATGCCCCACTTTTGATCAAAATTTGAGCCGCCCTTTTCGGATTTTTGGCTCAAAACCCCTTTGGTCTCAAAGGGCCCTTTGCGGGTTTTCGCCTTGGCCTCTCCTTTTTCTTTTTCTTTTTCTTATTTTTTTTTAATTTGAATTTGAATTCGAACTCAAGGCACCCTTTGCGGGTTTTCACCTTAGTCTTTCCTCTTTCAGGTAAAATCCTTCTTGATTGACCCTGAATTTATCGGATTGAGTGAGTCTTTAGCATCCATATCGGTCAACATCAATGCTCCTCTAGAAAAGACTTTCTTTACAACATAAGGTCCTTCTCAATTTGAGATCTATTTTTTTCTGAAATTTTCAATATCAGGTGCCCATCATGAAATTTCTTTGGGTAGACCATTTCCATCATAAATCATCAATTTTAGTACATTTGACCATGATAAATACTTTCAAACCCTTTTCTTCATCTAAGTTCACTGGAGACATTCTTCTTCATCCAATTCCTGACTCAATCGAAGCTTGGAGCAAAGGAATCTCGATTTTCATAGGCAAAACCACTTCATAAACCAATGGGAAAAGTATTGCCCCAGCGAAAGTCCTAGTCGACGCTTGATAAGATAAAGAGTAAATGGTAGCTTCTTATGCCAATCTTTACAAGTCTTAGTCACATTTCCTTTTTTTTTGTTTTTCCTTTTTTTTGTTTAGTAACCTTTGCCGCCTTTGTGATATGTTTGCTCGATCTTTGGACAAATCAGAAACTTTGACTTTGTACAGTTATGCGTTATTAAATGTAATCCTTTATGGCATTCTTTGCTGACATTTGATTCCTTTTTTTTTTTGAAATTTGATGACTTTCGACTTTGTAACATTGGCATATGAAGCTACTTCCACCTTCTTAGTGAAGAGAACAACGACCACAATAATGAATCGATGTCGACTAGTAGATTTTGACAAGATTGGCTCCATCACATCCATGCCCCACATATGGAAAATTTGTGAAGAAATGGAGAAGGCACATGAATCTTGTCTCCTTAAATATGGCATTTACGGTATAACCGATGCAATCCCCTTCCATGGTAAACCAACAATTGCTCGATCCTCATGTTTAGCCCGTCTTACTAGCCTGGGCATGTCCTCGATATGATCGTGCGAAAACATCTTTGAATTCTCAAGATAATGTCTCGCCTTATTTCTTGATGAGCTAGGCTACAATCTTCACTCCTTTTCTAGGCTCGCAATATCCAATGACCCTTTGTAGAGTAAGGTCTATTTTTCATCTTTTCACCATTCTTAACAAATTAGAAGATAGGTTACAATCTTTGTTATCTTCAAAGTCCTTAGATCCCCTAGACCCATATCTCATTCAAAAGGGAGTCAAGAATAACGCTGCGTTCATGTCGTTGATATCCGGGTACCAGTGCGAAGGCAAGAAATCCAAAGAATAAATGATTCTAAGGATGATTATTTGTATGGTATGGTCATAAATAAAGAATGAAAGAATATTATAAAAAAAACAAAAGAATGTACAGTATGAAATAGAAAGAATAAAAGAATATATACTCAAAAAGATGCATTTTATTGAAATAAAATTTCAGAACACAAGCCTATTTCACAAAAGGGTTATTATTGCCTCTAGGCTTAAGGCAACAAGCGTGTTTCAAATATTATTCTAAATCCACTCTAAAAATACAATGATCCTTTCAACAGTTCCATTATTTAAAATCTTTCCAAGTATGTAAGGACTTGGAAACTTTTATTCCCTGATTCAAACATGTCGTTAATGCTTAGATTCCCCAACATTCCCATCGGGTCCTTGATCTCCTCAATCAAACCATGCACTAGGGTCCTGAGCTCGATGCGTTCTTGGATCTCCTGCCCCTATCTATCATGGAGCTCACAATGTTTACCCCTTTAATAGAAAGGTTGTGTAATGAATTTTCTGTACCAGAGGGATCATCGAATTTTACGACACCCAATTTGATGAGTCTTTCGATCATCTTATTAAAAACGACGCAATTTTTGATCGAATGCCCTGTGATTCCCCCATGGTATTCGCATTGATCATTTACGTCGTACCATTTAAGGTACGGGGGCTGTATTGGTTCTATATAAAAAGGGGATATGACATGTGCGTCAAATGTAACTCCGGTACAATTCCACACGTGGATCGAATAGGTGCGAACCGAGGTTTCTCTGAGTTCGGTCTTGAATTGGGTTCTTGCCTTGGGGAGACCCGATGTCTGGTAATTACTATCTTTGGCTGGCTTACTGTAATCAGCTCTAAATAGCCCTCCGCTTTATTTTCCTTTTTCTTCAGGGCTTTTAAAGTACACTCTTCTTTTCCTTTTGATTCTGCCAGCACAACCGGTTTAGCTTAACCATCATCTGGGTTAACAACTGAACCCATTGGGACACTCAATAGGGCCGAAGTATCAGTCTGACATTGGGGTCCAATAGTGACGGGTATCCCATGCGAATGCGTGTCTGGCTGAGTCGGGATACCTGCTGGGGAATAAATGATGTCTTCCTTATCATCCACGCTATTGACAGCTGGGCCACTCCTTTTTTCAAGTCTTTCAGCTAGTAACTGGGTTAACTGGCCAATCACATTCTTTTGGAACTCAAACATTTGTTCCCGCATTTCTTGTTGAATCTTAGTCAATTGCCCCTGCATCTGTATTTGCATTTGCTCTATTCTCTCCAATCTTTGTTCCATGTTTTCCGGGTTAACTGAAACATTTTTACCTAATTAGGGTCCTTTTATAAAAGTCTAAAGCAAATGATGCAATGTAATACAAATGCATGACTGTAAAGAGGTATCGATTCTGATTCAACTTCATTTTAGAAAGCTTTATTAGAAAACAAAATCCTTTACATAAAACGGACTACTATATGCTTTCGCCTTAAGGCCCAAAGTCTTAACTTTCCCAAATAACGAAACTAGCTCTTGATTACAATCTGACTGTAGCTCGTACTTCATACTCAACGTATCAGCCTGCGCTGCCAAAGTCTGTAGGTGATCAGCTACCTTTCAAATCTGAACTATGGCTTCCCCCATGAGATAATCCCGGCTTCTAACTTGATCATGAGAATGGTGAAGCTCTTCCCTTAAGCGCCCTTCTCTTGTTTCAAGAAGCTCGATCCGGAGCTCACAGTTGTGCAATGCAGATTCTAACTCTTCAATCTTTCCTTTCATTTCCTCAATCTTGTTCAGACTTGATCTCGAAATTATGGCTTCGATGGTGATGAAGAGACCATCCAAGCTTAGCATTGATCTTCAGAAGAAGATTTGTAAAGTATTGATCATACACCCTAGCTGGTGTCATACACTGAGTTACTATACCCGATTCTTCCGCTTCCATGGCCCATAAAGATCAGAGTTTTTCCTATCAGGGAGCATACAAAGAAGGAACCGCGGATCTCCAAGAAGTTTAGATTGTATCTATTCAAACATTTTTTCAACTCTAACCATAGGTGAGAAGTGTCTATTCTGGTTCATCTCATTGAATATATCAAATGGGGGATCAATACGAATTCCTTTCATTTCTCCACAACGAATCAAATCCCTTGCAATGTTGTTTGGATCACAACAAGGAGCCGAGAAGTTCACAACAGCCCATCATTCAATCCTAGATGGCTCCACCAATTTCTTGTTGTTAAAATTCCAACGCCCATTCCTTGGAAAGAAATCTTCACTATTGCCTACTCTTAACCTTGGTGCTAACAGAATACGTCCGTCCACTTAGGTGACCATCTTCATATGAAAGAAAAATGCTGTAATGGTAGAAGTGTCCGTCTGTACTTCCCACGCTCACTTTGAAGTGATTGGTGAGTATAGTTACCTTCTGCCCTTTAGTTCCAACACCATGCCTTGCCACAGGGTGTCGTACAATCCTCTTCGCATCTGATACTGCTTTGATCGGAACAACATCAGGAGGCACAGGTGGCAGGGATTCTAGTGCTGCCCTATTTCCCTCTTGCTCAAACAAATCCATACCCTTCCTTCTCTAATTACGTTAGCTCTGAACATATACTAACGACTGCATTGTCTTCCACTTTATCAAGGAATTCGTTCTCCATAACCAGCTTTCTAACTTAGAAACAGACCGTGAATCGATACCTCTTAAAGTATGAAATGATATGCACAAAAGAATAAAACACAACAAGTTAGTACCATGGAATATAAAGCAAGTGAAATAAACAAACACCTATCTAGGTGACCACTAAGGTTTGACTTAGTTCTACCTAGGGTAAGCCCTTAGGTTTTCTACGTGTGGTTTTGGCTCTAGAGTTGAGGTACCTGAACCAGCAGATTCCTCGATCCTCACCCATTATAGGCTCATATGGACCGAGTTCAGTTCAGGGGAATACATTTCCCTATGGCTGCACGGAGATGAAAATCTCACGAAGACATAGTTACGGATGTATCCCGAAAGCGGTTCACTATCCTGCACTGAGGTGAAAACCTCACGAAGGAGTAGCTTCTCGCTCCCACTTAAGGGTGCGACCACAACGGTCATGCAAATGCAATGCAAAGATATTTTATAAAAAAGAATCCCATGAAATAAAAGGATGATGATTTTTAAATCAGAATTTCTAATTTGCAACAATAAGACATGAATTTATCGACTTTACGGCTTGACTCTCTTATTGGTCCCCAGTGGAGTCGCCAAGCTGTCTAAACACATTTTAAAATTTGGGTTTAAAAACGGGGATCGACTTTTAAAAACAAAAATGGGAGTCGCCACCAATCCCTTTTTACTTAGGTGTGATTGGATCACCTTGTAAAATATTTCATTTTAAAACATTTGGTTTTCAACGAGAAAATGGGTTCGGGAGCCTGTTACGTATGAGGAAGGATTAGCACCCTCATAACACCCAAAAATTGGTACCTAATCGATAAAATCATGTCCTAATGTTGAAACTTTAAAAAATCTAAAAAATGAACCTTTTAATTGAAGAAAAAACCCAGACTTATCTATCTCAAAGAAATAAAACACCATACCCAGTAAGTTAGGATATCGCATCTCATGACTTTGAAACTAAGCACGTCTTTATTTTATAAAATTCCTACCTCGAGACGCAAAACGTCGAACCCAATAAGTTAAGGCACAACGATCCGAATTCCCAAGAATAGGTTTTTTTTATTTGAAATTGGTAAATCTCGATTTTTTAAGAAAAAGGGATATGTAATACCTAAAGTTTCACGAGAAAAATCGAACCCAGTAAGTTAGGGAAAAAATCTTCTCGAAATCCCCCAAATATCACATATTATCGTATTTTGTAAACCATTTGAATAAAATATTTTAATTCGAAAGGTATTTTTAGAAAACAATGATTTAAGTATACAACCTACATATTTAATAACTATTCTACATAATTACAAATTATTAAACAATAAATAATAAAAGAATAGTACAACATAAATATATAATGATCTATGCTAAACAATAATAAACAATCTAAAAGATAAAAATAAATAAACATGTAATTTAAAATAAATAGCAATAATTACAATTTTCACGAAAATACGAAATCAAATAAAAAAAGAATATTGTGTTTAAACATTAAAATAAAAAATGTAATAATTTTTATACAAACAAAAATTATATATAATATACTAATCATAAAATTATATACATAATATGAATAATATAAATAAGATATGCTTAGATAATATAAATAAATTTTATATATAAAAAATAAGATTTTAGAAATAATATATAATATAACATAATACTATACAATATACAATTTTTAAAAATACAATATAATAAATTATATACAAATTATATACAAATTAAATAATATTAAACTGTATAATAATATATATAAAACTAATACATAAAAAATATGAATCTTATACAAAATTAATAAATAATAAAATAGAAAATAATTAAATAGAAAAAAATGAAATAGAAAAGTTTTAAAATGAATAAGGATTAAAAAAGCAATAAAATAAATAAAAAGGATTAAATTAAAAAAGCTCTCTAAACCACGAGGACTAATATGGGAATTATACCAGATTTAAAACGACAATGTTTTGAATTAAACCTTTGAAGAACCCGAATGATCAAATTGAAACAAAATATGAGTTTTAGGGCCAAGTTAAAAATAAAAAAAAATAAAATAAACAGAATTAAAAATAATAAAAATGCGGGAGGACTGAAATTGCAATTAGACCACTCAATGAAAACGCGCGGATCTTTCCTCGGGTCGGGTCAACGCGCGGATCCTGGCCTTGCTAAACGACGTCGTTTTAACGTTTATTTGCCTAAACGAAAACGGCGTCGTTTTATACTATTATATAAATCAATTTCCGGAGAAAAAAAATCATTTGTTTCTAAGTTTTAAAAAAAACTCTCAGAAATCCTCTCAGACCTCTCCCCACTCGTCTGGGTTCCGATCCTCGGAGCCTCGGGTGTTTACGCCTCACGCGCCTCCACGTATGGTGGTCGGAGGCTAAAACTTCGCTTTTTTAGCGTCGTCAAAAGGTAAACTCGCTCCTCTTTTATTTTTTAGTACTATTTTATTTAAAAATACGCATGAATGGAAATAAAAAAAAAGGAATAAAAATAAGAAATAATCACCTTTAAAAAAAACTCGTGTTATTGTATTTTCTATTTTTTTTTAATCCCTTTGTATTTTTTTTCGTTTACAGATTTTGGGGGGTTTTTATAGCCCCGAAACGAAAAAAATAAAAAAGGAAATACATCTGCTACTGAGATTTCTTTCTTCTTTTGCAGGTCGGAGACGAAGAACGCGGCGGCGATGGGGGATTTGCGCGAATCGCGGCCTGATCGAGGTTCCTGATGGCTGCGGTGCGAATGGCGCAAGCCGACACTTCTGCGCGCGCGATCGTTGGCTCGGCATTGCGGCGCGCGATCGTTGGCCTCCCGCCATTGCGCGCATGACGCCGGCCTCGGCTCTGAGGCGGCGCGAGGGTTCCCAGAAACCCTAGGTTTCTGTTTAGGCATTGGGCCCTTTTGGGCCATTTTCTGTTTTGGGTTAGTGGGCAGTTTATTGGGCCAAGGGTGTAACCGGGTAGTTGGGTCAGTGGGTTAAATCTGTAAATTGGGCTATTAATTTGCTTTGGGCTATTGGACTGTACAAACTTGGACATTTATTTTTTATTTTTTTCTTGTTTTGTTTTGTCACAAGGGCCCGGGCAAAATTGGGTACTTACAAGATAATATAAATAAAATATATTACATAATATAAATAATTTTTATAAAAAATAATATATTTATAATATAAAAGTCAAAAAAATATAATAAATAATATATGAATTATAAAATAATATATATTATGTTAAACCAAATAAATAACATATAATAATAATTAAATATATAATAGATACATGTAAAATATATATATGAATTTTATGCTATTTTACATAATTAATATATAAATAATAAAGATAATATAAAATTTTAATATAATAAAATAATTAAATATTATACTAGGATAATAAAATAAGAAGACTTAAATTATTCAGACCTAATTGAATTCTTAAAAAAAATGGAAGGGCTTTTGATGCAATTAGACCATTAGCATAAAAAACAAGCGGATCTTTTTACCCATCGGGTCGGCGCGCGGATCTTGGACTGAATGACGTCGTTTTGTGCTTATCAGCTTAAGCAAAAACGGCGTCGTTTTTAAGCTCCTATAAAAGTCAGTTTCAGACCCAAAAAAAATCATTTGTGCCCTTTTTAAAAAAAAAAAAATTTAGAAATCCTCTCAGTGTTCTCGTCTGGGCTCCTTCGCCGGACATTCGGGCCACCGTCCCACGCGCCTCACGCGCCGTCGCTCACGGCGGCGAACAGGTAATCTTCACCCTTTTTTTTTTTTTGCTTGTTTTTTTTAACAGTATTATGTGTAGAAAAAAAAACATAGATTAATATAAAAAATAAAATAACACTAAAAAAAAATCACCTTGGTCTAAAAAACTCGGTATTCTGTTTCAAAGTCCTCCTTTATTTCTCTGTATTTTTTCGTATATATATTTCTCCGTGTATCTTTCTGTATATTTTTTTTGTATATTTTGTGTGTATTCGTATATTTGTGTGTGTGCCTAGTTACAGAACAATCGGGCTTTTATAGCATTGAAAATAAAAATAAAAAAGGAAACGTTGTTGTTGCCATTTTTTGTCGCGATTTGTTTCCTTTTCGCAGTGAAAGGCGTTGATCTTGGTGGCGGAGTGATTCGCACGAATCAAGGAGCGATCGGCGTCGGACGAGGCTGCGCGCGAAGCGTCAGGGGCGCGACGATTGGGTTCCTGCTATTGTGGCGCGACGATTGGGCTCCTACTAGGGCGAAGCTGGCGGCGCCTAAGGTTTCAGAAACCCTAGGTCTTCTGGTTTCTGTTTAATGTCTTGGGCCTTTTGGGTCGTGTGTTTGTTTGGGTCTGGGTAGAGTGTTTAGGATCTGGGTCAACTGTTGTTTTGGGTCATGGGTGTAATTGGGCTAATCGGGTAATGGGTCATCTGTTCGGGGTATTGGGTAGGACTTGGGTTTAATTTTTATCATTTGGGCCATTAAAAATTTGGGCTCTGTAAAAAAAACAATGGACATTTTATTATTATTTTGGTTTGCTTTAAGCCCGGGCATAAATGGGCTATTACATATAATAAATCTCATTTCTATTAAAACTCTTTATTTTCACATTTGACCTATAGTTTAAGATCCGTTTCAATTTAATCCCTACTAATATATATTTATATTTATTTTTAACCCGATTATTATTTTTAATTAATTACTACAACCCTAATTTCGATATCTAACTTGAGCACATGACTTAATTACTCGATTCTACTAACTCGATTTTTGGGGTATGACAATTCGACCAAGCTTTAATATGGCACTCTAATAAACTCGTAAATATTAAATAAATAATATTTATAAACTCACATGTCGGAATTGTGGTCTAAAAACCACTATTTTCGATACCACTGAAAACGAGTTGTTACAGTTTCATTCACATGTTTAGTACTATAATGCTTCATTTGGTTACTAGTGTAATAATGTGAGAAAAAAAATTATTTATTACATATGTGTTATAATAGTTAGACATATAATAAAGAATAGTTAGTACAAGTTGATTGAGTCTTAGCTTTATTGGTATGGGCATTGTTGCCAATGCAGAAGGACGTGGGTTCAAGTGCACTGAAGTGCATTATCCTTCTATTGATGGGTTGGGGAGGGGCTATGGGTAGTTCTAGGTATTGTGTCAAATAGAGCAGATATGATCAGGACGTATAATGAGATTGTTAAAAAAAAAAATAGTTAGTACAAATTTAAACTTGAAACTATAAAGAAGAGGAAAACTCTTAAAAAAAATTAATACGTCGTCAAAGTAAACAAAAAAAGTTCATTTTTCTTATTGTTTGATAATTGAGTTGTATTTTCTTTTTTACCAAAAAAAAAAAGTTCCTTTTCTTTTCCCAACAAGTCATGTGAGTGGCTAAAAATTACCAATCAAAATTAGTTTATTGCTAACTCATATATTAAAACATGGTGAATAAATAGTACTCCTATCTAACTTAGCAAAAATGTTATATTTATTGTATTTATACTTTTTAACTTATAGAAAATTTAAATTATCAATAAGGTTTTTATTGTACATGCAACTGCACCGGTAAAAAAAACTAGTTAACATTATGATATATGTAATACAAGGAGTATATAATGTAAATGTAACACCCTAAAATTTTTTGATATATCGTACGAGATCCCTTCCAATGATTATATTTGTAAATTCGATAAAAATTCAAATTTTATGGATTTAAAAAAATTTAAAATAATTTATAAGTCAATTGAAAGCATTTTGAACCATTTTTAAGTTTTGAGTTTAATCAAATAAGAATACGAGATGAAGAGCAAAATAATAAATTTGCCACCGAGAATATTTTAATTATTGAAGGTGAAATTATAATTAAATATTAGTATTTATAAATATGCTATTAGATGGTTTTTAGAGAATTAAAAATCATTTTTTTGCCTTAAAAGAAATGTGAGCCACATATCATGATATTTTTATTTTTAATCATTGCTTATATTTTAAAATACATGAAAAGATGAAAGGAGAACCCCCCCCCCCCCGGCCCCCTTCTTATGTTGCAGCCAGCCATTATTTGAAGGAGAGAAAAACTCCATTCTTTTCATTTCTTTGTGATTTTCCATCTTCTTTCTTTCAAATTTCCACCCTTGGACTTTAATTTTCTTGCAAACTAACCCCTAGAAAACATAGTTGGGGTTTTGATAAGGGCTCTTTTCTTTTAAACGTTTTAGCATCTCATATCATGTTTACATGTCTTGAATGTCTTGTTGAGCCATTAATATGGCCTTTTAAAGATATTAATAATGTCGGTAACTTTTAATTTGTCATTAAATAGAGTAAAGGCAATGGGAAGCTTGTAGATTGAAGAAGGAAGAAGAAAACCACCTTTTATTTTGTTGAAACTTTGAGTAAGTCTTCATGGATGATCTTGTTATTTTGTTAACAAATTAATATTTTAAATAGAAATGAAGTATAAAGGTAAGGTAAAATATCATTTATTTCCATGAAATATGAAGATTTCTTTAGGATTAGAGAATGGTTCATTAATGTGATTCGAATTGCTGTTGTTCCCTTCGTTACGATTACGCATGTATTTCGAGGTAAGTATACCATTTGCTTCTAAAGAATTATCGTAGATGTAAATGTGCGGAATTTGTTACCGTATTTCTAAAGAAAATGTTTGTGATTGTCAGTAATGATGGAATTGCCCTTCTAACTTTAAAAATACTTTAAGACACTACTTGTACACGTTGTAAGAGATATGATGTGGATCGGAGATATGATATGTAGTCTTATAGCATTTTGGTGCAACTTGGGTTGGTGTATCGGTTGGTGGCACATATAGTGCCTTAATGTGGAGTTGGGATGGAATCCCGTGTATCCAACTCTTATTTTATTTGCATTATTAAGGGTCGTAATACTTGAAAAATGGATTAGTTTTAAACAGTTCAACTAATTGATAAATCCGGTTAAGACTCACTACTTTTTTATGCTTAATGACTTCAATCACATTTGTTTCATATATATTTAGCTTGGCATACAATTTAATCATTTTCAAAAAAAGTTTCAAAATTTGTTCTTTTGATAGAAGTCACGTGCGTGTATATTGTTGGAAAAAATAGATTTTTAAAAATTTTGAGGCATATTCTCAATTAATAAAGGTGGAGATTTGAATCATAAAATTATGGTTTTATATTCTACCCATGAGACGTTTACAACAGTATATCATATGCTCAAAATGGTTGAGTGGTGAATGAGAAATTGATGCTCAAAGTAAGCCACTTGTGAATTATGTTGAGGAAAATAGAAAGCTTAATTAGTCCCACATTGATCAGATATCTAGTGTGGAATATGTTTATATATATGAACCAACTTGGTAATTATTGAATGACTAAACTAATGCTCTTCCTTGTACATAGGGGGTGCAAATCCAAACATGCTCAATGTGAGCAGAATTTGTTGAAGAAAACCTTGAAAATAGATCTTAACTACCAATCAAATTTTTACAAAATTTCGACCCAATTTTTATTTCCACCCTACACCATTACTATCGTCGGAAAGTATGAAATTACTATATTTGCATTTTCGGCTCCTAGTGACATGTACTAGAGGATTCTTACATATGCATATATAAGTTTCGTAGTACTTTAAGTTTTGTGTTTGTGATGTAATATTGGTTTTTATTTTGGGACTTGATTGAATGGCGTGGAGGTTTGGTGTTTATGATTACTTGAAAGGCATGCATGCTCAAATTCACTATTTTCTTGAACTTTGATTAGTTTCGGTATAAAACATAATTTGCATAAAATTACAAATACTCTTAACATGTTAAGTATGTCTCATAAATGTTTTAATGGATAATAATCTTAATTGAGCAAGTTTCATGATGATTTATACTTGTTTGGAGGTGCTTCGATATGAGTTTTACGAGTTCATAACTCAAAATTTCAGTCCCCTGCACTTAGGGTCCGATACCCATGGTATAAATATTAATTCTTAGCTTAAGCAGGACAAAAATTGTATCTTGGGTGCTCGGGGTTCGATACTCTTGTCAAAGGTATCGCACTCGGATCAACAGGATGCTAGCTAGAATAGTACAAGAATCTAGGCACGGTACCTATGGCCCTAGGTACCAATACATGGGGTCCTCACAGTGTTACTACACTGTTTTGTGAAAAACGAACCCTCCAAGACTTGTATATGGTCCTAGACACCTCCCATCCATACTGGTCGTCAAGACGAGTGAGGGGTGTTACATATAAACTCAAATTCATTAGTGTTATTATATATAAAATATACAAACTTAAATTATACTTAGTTATAATAAAAATTATAATTGACTCAAATAAAGTATCATTATTTTTGCATGTTATTATTACAATGATGCCAAGTTATTATTATTTTGATATTAACAAATATTCAACTAAAGGGCCCCAGTCCTTGATAACCACTCATGATTTCTTAAATTTACCCCAACCCAATCTAAAAGGTTCCCTGAAAAGAACTGAGACTACCAATTTATAAGTATAAGGTTCAATTAAACTTTTTTAGCTGTCGGACATTCTCTTAGGACATGCAGAATATCTTTATAGTTAATATAAATGAAAGATAATTTTATAATTTATCGTCTAAACTGGTTTTTGAAAAGTGAAAACCTAAAATTTTGAATTTTTTTTATTTAGCTTTAAAAAGTTAATTTGAAAAACTATTTACTAATGCTTTTTACTTAAAAAGCTGGTTTAACTTAGAAAACACTTGTAAAACTCAACGATAAACCAAGGTGATTGCACAACACATCCCATTGAGTTTTGTGATTAGTTGTTGCCCATTGTGGCTTCCCGTTATCTTTCTTCTTAGATTACATATTTAAAGCTAACCTTCTCTTAGCAATATACTCTTTTTGGTCATTTGTTGAATTTGATTGCTTTTAATACCAGGAGAAATTCAGTGCGCATGAATATTAAAGTTGATTTTTTTCTCAGTTTAATTTAATACCTAATATTTTCTTTTAAATTGAATATTAAAATTAAATTCCTATATTTAATTAAATAATAGTATAAATATCAAATTGAAAACACAATATGATAAAGAGACAATAACAGAGGGTTCGATTTATGGGAATCATATTTTATACCCTTTTTTTTTTAGTTTCAAGGCAACCTTTATAAAGCATTTTTCCTGTCTTTGTTACTGTTATCCAAATTTTTTATTGATTTTATAATTATTTTATGTGTTTTTTTTTTCTGTTTATATATAAAAGAATTCTTCTAACTAAATAAGTTCTTATATTTATGGTGTTCATAATCGGGTACTTGCAATTTTGGGTACCAAATTTTCGGATATTAAAAATGTCGGCCCGTGACCTGTCCCTTGAATATCGAGTACCTGTAATAATTGGGTACTCGTATTTTCGAGTCACAGGATACCCAAATTAAAATTGTGCACTTTTTTTTACAAATCATACAATTTATAATAATTCAAAATGACGAACTTAAAAATCCAAAGTAGATAATAGCATAATCTAAATATAAAGTTTAAAAATCCAATCATAAAGTTTATAAATCTAAATTACATAATCCAAAGATAAAACTTCAAAAAATACAACTAAAGATAAAACATATCGTGTACTCATCAATCATCATGGCATGGTGTGATGTCCGAAACTTCTTTTGTCTCATCAATGATAATAGTTGGTTGCTCCAAAGTCAAATCTTGCATCTCTACAAAAAAGGCATTACAAATATACAACAACAATGTATGTTTAGAAATATAAAGATTTAAATAACTAAACTATATAAATAAATATTACAAAATAAAAAATAATAAATTTGAAATCAAAAACTAACCTTCTTCCATATTCTCCAATGCTAGCAAACTCTCATTTATCATAATGGGGTCATGAGAAGCATGAATCCAATCTTGAGTACAAATAAGATCTTCCACCAACCTAGGAGTCAAAGAAGTGCAGAAGGAGTCAAGAACATGTCCTCCCGTGCTAAAACCGGACTCCGAAGAAACGGTAGAAACTGGAATTGCAAGTATATCTCGTGTCATTGTCATAAGAATAGGATAACTATTTGTTTGTGCAGACCACCAAACCAAGATATCAAAACTATCATCATTATCACGAACACATTTATCCCTCAAATATTTGTCTAGCTCAGTTGTTGTTTCTGAACTATCAATTAATTCTGTCTCAATCACATGGTCCTTCCTCAAATTTGTTCCATTTAACCTTCTTATTTCTCCCTCACCATCATGGCCACTAGAAATTGGATCCGAAGAGCATGATCCCATTTGTGTTGATGAAAAATGCGAAGAAGCATAATATAACAACCCAAACCCGGCCTAGAATCACATCAAAATGTTATTTGAAAACTACGCGTACATTGAAAACCCTTCTTCAATTTAAAACTTTCTACCGTTTAAAAATCCCGTTTTTCATTGCTTAACAAAACAAGATTTGCTCAAGGTCATTCCCTTGTAAAAATATTATTATTTTTAAAACCTTGTTTGTAGCGGAAGTCTGACTTAAACGATTCTGTAAACGTGATATTTTGAAAATGATGAGTTATTGTATTAAAAACCCGTGTTTAATAGCCTAGCAGTTTTGTAATCGAAAGAAGTACCAAATAAAAGTTAAAATGAAAATCCCAATGGCCTTATTACAAAAATTATTAACCCAATAATTAAAACAAAGTAAAAATAGAGTCGCTAAGTTCAAATTTTAAAACATGTCTGGTCGTGTGGCCACCTCTCGAGTCCCTTGCGGCTCCAAATCCTCTACGATCGGGATTACCTCGCACAGCTAAAGAAAAAGGGTGAGTTACGAGAACTCGGTGTGTAATCCCCTATTACGGTCACATGCGGGCCCGAGCCCATACAAGATGTCGATGCAGGCCTAAGCCCTATTCGGTAACAACTCGGGCCTAAGCCCTATATCATAACAATGCAATGGACATGTAACCCAACCCTTAACCACCAAACTCTCCACCCGTACCAACCAATCTCTCCATGTTGGGACCATGTCGACCCACCCAGCCAAACTCTCCAATGGTGTAGCCTAGCTGCTAACAACAGTATACGTGGCTGAGCCACTAGAATCAGAATACGTGGCAATGCCACTATAACGGTACTTTCTCCAAATCAGAAAAACCCAACCCAATGCAATACGTTATGTATGCGGTGTATCACAATCATATACAGTTATATAAATATCACATAAACATCATTTAAACTACCACTAAGGGTATAACGGTCATTTTTTCATTTAAGGGTAAAATGGTAATTTCACCCCTCGGGGTATTTCGGTAATTTTACCCACCAAGGGTATTTCGGTAATTTTACCCGTGAAGGGTAATTCGGTAATTTTACCTGTGAAGGGTAATTCGGTAATTTTACCCGTGAAGGGTAATTCGGTAATTTTACCCCTATAATGGCCTTCCCGAAGGCCCATTGTCGCCTCGAGCGACATGGATACCCTTTTTGATCGAAACGATGCAATTGAGCCAAAGCCCAATTTCGACCCAAGCGAGCCCACACGCTCGTGTGGCCCATTCAGCCCATTTTCGACCATGATTCTGCGAACCTCGCAGCCACATCTAATATCCGGCACTTACCATAGATTTCGCCCCTGTGGGCCCGTTAGCCCATTGGGCCCACTTAGCCCACTTCGGCTTAACAAGGACCATTACAGCCTTAGTCCCACGAGAGAGTTCGTGACACTCCCAACAGTCTATCGCCAACCCTTGTGGCTCGATTTATCTCTACGAGCGTTCGCATGCTCGAGTGATCTCAGATGCCGATATTCTGGCTTTTCGGTATTTTAGCTTTTAGCTGATTCATAGAACATCGCTTTAACAGAATAGACAGAGGTGTGAGATTACACACCTGTTATGAGTTATGGCTTGAGACACTTTCCGAGGCACCTAGGATAACAATTAACCATAGTTAGTCTCAACATTCGATAACCCAAAATATTGAAATACATTGCTAAACTAACTTACTTACCACGAGACACGATCTCCCCCAGCACAAAGGTAATCGGCCCTATTCTGAGGTTAAGGTAAACAAGTCCCTAGCATTAATCGACGAAAAAGAGCATATTAGAAACGCTACTCTACGGCAACTAGAGAAGCAGCCTTTCGGCCCAGAGAACCCAAGTTGAGAATGAGAGAAGAAATAGATAACCTATACTCGGTTATAGCCACAACTTACCAACGAGTGAGAGTGACTCAGAAACTGTTAGAACGAAGAGAAGAGAATATTCGGCCCTCAAAGATTCGGCCTACCTAAACGAATCAAGGCTTAAAGTTGGCTAGTTTCACAAGGTAAAGAGAAGATTGAGATGAAAGAAAAGTTATGAGCTTGGCCACAGAAGAATCGAAAGAAGAAAAAGATTCCAGCAGAAAAAGGGGCAGCAACCGCGAGATAAAGATGGAAAATGAGAAAAGAAGGTGGGAGAGGAGAGGCTTATCCGTTCAATAATGGTCAAAAAGTGAAGAAAAAGTAGAAGATTGGGGAAAGAAATGATTTCGACAGGGGTCAAAAGATGAGAAGAAGCAAACCAAAACAAACCCGAGATGTCACGACAAAAAGAAACCCGAAAAGAACTAAAAGAACACTTAAAAAACAAAAAGAGATTTCGGTTTCTACTCTTACTCAAAATTGCCGAAAATGCTACCAATGACCCCTCTCCAGCCAAAATTCTCACTTAGCCACACTCCCACTTTCGGCCAACACTCCCACACACATCACTTCCTTGATTTTCTCCATTATTTCCTCCCTGGATCATTCCTAGCCTCCCATTTGAAATTTTTGACCAAGTTTTCAACTTCATTGCAGAGTTTGATCCCAACTCTACCTCTTGCTCCCTCAAGACATAAAATAAAAGTCCCCCTTTTGCTATTCATGGGATTCGAACCCCCTCCCTCCTTGCCTTCCTAATGACGCCACAACCACCTTGCCACCAGTTCACTTGTGACACTTAGACGCACACAGATATACTTAAGCCCTACTGCCAACAACCCTCTCTACTAAAGGGCCAAAAACTAAAATTTTTCCCAGGCTCAGACTCGAACCTAGGCCTCCTTAGGACCCCCAAATACACTCAAATAGCTAGCCAATCAAGTACAACATGAATTTAAGCAAAAATTACAAACCCCTAACTTTTGGGGTGTTACAACTCTACCCCCTTAAAGAAATTTCAGCCTCGAAATTTACCTGATCAGAAGAGGTGAGGGTATTGCTGTCGTATCGCCTCCTCAGACTCCCACGTGGCTTCCTCTAAACTGTGATTACGCTACAGCACCTTGACTAACGGAACAGACTTCCTCCTTAGCACCTTAACATCACGATCCAGTATCTGCACCGGTTCTTCCTCAAAAGTCAGATCAGGTCTTACCTCGATCTCCTCCACCGGCACTATATGGGAAGGATCAAAAAGGTATCGCCTCAGCATAGAAACATGGAACACATTATGTATACGATTTAACTCAGGAGGCAGTTCCAGCTGATAGGCAACCGGTCCCACACATTTTACTATCCGGTAAGGTCCGATAAATCTAGGGCTCAGCTTGCCCTTCCGCCCAAATCTTAGAATCTTCTTCCATGGTGAGACTTTTAAGAAGACAAAATCTCCCACCGAGTGCTCAATCTTTTTACGCTTTAAATCAGCGTATGACTTCTGCCTATCAGATGCTTCTTTTAACCGACCCCGGATCAATTTTACTTTCTCATCGGTTTCAGCAACTAATTCTGGCCCCAATATTCGCTGCTCACCCAGTTCTGTCCAACAAGTAGGGGTACGACACCTACAACCATATAACGCTTCGTACGGTGCCATCTGAATACTGGATTGGTAGCTATTGTTGTAAGCAAATTCTGCTAATGGCAAATAGTCTTCCCAACTACCCTTGAAATCAATCACACAGCTTCTTAGCATGTCTTCCAAAATCTGGATTACCCTCTCCAACTGACCATCAGTCTGAGAATGAAATGTCGTGCTGAAATCTAGCCTTGTACCCAAAGCTTCGTGTAACATTCTCCAGAATCGTGACGTGAATCTAGGGTCCCTGTCCGAAATGATAGACACTGGTACTCCATGTAACCTCACAATTTCTGCCACGTATAACTTGGCCAACTTCTGTAACGAGTAATCAGCGCGAATCGGTATGAAGTGGGTGGACTGAGTCAGTCAATCAACAATAACCCATACCGAATCTTTCTTAGTAGGCGTTAGGGGTAGCCCACTAACAAAATCCATGGTTATCCTCTCCCACTTCCAGAGTGGAATTTTAATAGGTTGCAGCAGTCCAGAAGGTAGTTGATGCTCAGCCTTCACTTGCTGGCATGTCAAACACTTACTTACAAAATCGGTAACCTCACGCTTAAGCCCTGGCCACCAGTACAGTTCACGCAGATCTCGGTATAACTTGTTTCCACCAGGATGCATAGCGTATGGGCTACTATGCGCCTCCTGCAGTATAGACTGTCTTAACTCAGAATCCCTCGGTACACAGACTCTTCCACGGAAGCATAACACTCCTTCACTATTCAGCCCAAAATCCGCAGTCTCTCCCTTCTTCACCAATTGAAAACGAGGAATCAACGATTCATCCAGCAACCGCTTCTCTTTAATTTGACCAATCCAAGTCGATTTTACTTGGAGTTCAGCTAACAGACTACCATCCTCAAACAGGCTGAGACGAGCAAACATTGCTCTTAGATCAGATACAACCTTACGGCTCAATGCATCCGCTACCACGTTGGCTTTCCCCAGATGGTACTCAATCGAGCAATCATAATCCTTAAACAACTCTATCCATCTTCGCTGCCTAAGGTTCAACTCCTTCTAAGTAAGGAGGTACTTGAGACTTTTATGGTCGGTATAAATGATCGACTTCTCCCCGTACAGGTAATTTCTCCAAATCTTTAGTGCGAATACCACTGCAGCTAATTCCAAGTCATGAGTGGGGTAATTCACCTCGTGCGGCCTAAGCTGACGAGACGCATACGCCACCACCTTACCCTCCTGCATCAGCACACAACCCAAACCTGTGTACGACGCATCACAGTAGACAATGAATTCCTTTCCAGCCTCTGGCTGTATTAATACTGGGGCTTCAGTCAGAATCTTCTTCAATTTCTCAAAACTCTCCTGCTATTTATCAGTTCAAACAAATGGTACTCCTTTATGCAGTAACTTAGTTAGGGGTGCAGCAATCAGTGAAAACCCCTCAACGAACCGTCTGTAATACCTGGCCAGACCCAGAAAACTTCGAATCCCAGATACCGACTTCGGTGGCTTCCAATCTAATACGGCCTCAACTTTCAGAGAATCAACCCTAATCCCCTCGGCAGACACGACATGACCGAAAAAGGTCACCTCTTTCAGCCAAAACTCGCACTTGCTGAATTTGGCATAAAGCTACTTCTCTCTCAATATTTGTAGGACAATTCAGAGATGTGAATCATGCTCCTCCTTGGTTCTCGAATACACCAGAATATCATCTCTAAACACCACCACGAACCGGTCCAAATAGGGTTGGAAGACCCGGTTCATCATATCTATGAAAGCAGCTGGTGCATTCGTTAACCCAAACGGCATGACCAGAAACTCGTAATGTCCATAACGAGTCCGGAATGCTGTCTTGTACACATCTGCCTCCTTAACCCTTAGCTAATGGTATCCCGATCTAAGATCTATCTTAGAGAAAACCAAAGCTCCTTGCAGCTGATCGAACAACTCGTCTATTCTTGGTAATAGATACTTGTTCTTAATCGTCAGTTTGTTCAATTGACGATAATCAATACACATGCGCATTGACCTATCATTCTTCTTCACGAACAATACTGGTGCTCCCCAAGGAGACACACTCAGTCGGATGAATCCTCGATCCAGTAGCTTTTGGATTTGGGCATTTAATTCCACCAGCTCCTTCGGCGCCATCTAATAAGGGGTGATAGACACCGGAGCCGTTCCCGGTAGAAGCTCAATGCCGAATTCGACCTCAAGATTTGGAGGCAACCCCGGAAGCTCTTCAGGAAATACATCCGGGAACTCCTTTACTGTCCTGACATCCTCAACAGACAAACCCTTAACATCAGATGTGCTGACATAAGCTAGGAACGCCTCGCAACCTTTGCGAACCAGCTTCTCAGCCCTTAATGCTGAGATTACATTAGATAAATAATCCCTTCGCTCCCCTATCACGACTACCTCCTCAACCTCCGGAGACTTCAGTACCATACGCTTAGCAGCGCAATCTAAATTCGCACGGTGTTTCACTAACCAATCCATGCCCAAAATAAGATCGAACTCGCCAAACGGCAATTCCATCAAATCCGCAGGGAAGACAACCCCTTGGACCTCTAGGGGCACATCTCTGAACAGTTTACTCACTCTAACCGACTGTCCCAGTGGACTAATCACCGACATAACCTTATCAGTAATTTCGAACTGTATACCCAAAGTTCCAGACACAGTACATGCAACATACGAGTGCGTAGACCCAATATTAATTAAAGCGGTATATGGTGCATTATGAATGAGGAACGTACCAGTTATGATGTCGGGTGCGTCGCCATCCTCTCGGCGCCGAGCAGCATAAACCAACGCTGGCTGTCTCGCCTCTGTGTTACCAGTACCTCTGCCCTGTGCTCCACGACCTCGTTCAAACCCATTTCCCCCTCTGGGTAGACCACGGCCTCTCGGTGGCTGCTGACCACCTCTCCCTGGCTGCACATAGCCCTGACCTGCTGCTTGCCTCTAAGCAAGCTCTCGAGGACAGTTTCTAAACTGATGATCCTTGGACCCATATCTGAAACACCCCCAGTTCTTTTCCAGCACTCTCCTAAATGAGGTCTCCCACACTCAATGCAAAGCTGCGGTCGACCAGCAACAACTGGAACCCCAACTCGGGCTGGCCCATCAAACCTAGGCCTCTTCTTAGGCCCACCAGAAGAACTTGAGGGCCCAAAATCCCTCTTATTTTTGCCCCTTTCCTTCTCACGGTTTTGACGCTCAGAGTATTTCACATCCTCGGCAATCTTTGCCTTCTCGATCAGGGCAGCAAAGTCCCTTTCCCTCTGCGGGGCTATCAGTACCCGCAACTCATCTCGAAGGCCATCCTCGAAACGCACTCAGCGCTCATACTCAGTCGCGACTATGCCCCGAGCATACCGACTCAATCGCAGAAACTCTACCTCATACTCTGCTACAGACTTATTCCCCTGAACCAGATTCAGAAATTCCTTCCTCCAGGCATCCACATAACTTGCCCCGACATATTTTCCCTGGAAGGCCGCCTTAAAGAAGTCTCATGTCAATCGGTCGGCCTGCGTGCCTTCCCTCACGGTAAGCCACCATTGATATGCCTCATCTCGTAGGAAAGACACTGCTCCTTTCAGTTTTTGCTCCACCGTGCAGTCAAGATCATCTATTATTCGCTCGACAGCCTCTAACCAATATTCTGCTACATTCAGGGCTACACCAGAGATGCCCCTGAAGATTTCTGCCCCATTCGACCGGAGTCGTTCAGAGGTTGACCCTTGGCCCACTGACCCAGTACTCGCCCCAGTAACCCTTTCCAGAACCCGTAACATCGCTTGGGACAGGGCATCATCCCCACCGGCTCGATCATGAGACCCCGTCTCCGTCACTGGTGAGGCTGGTGCTTCCCTATCCGGCATGTGTCCTGATGCTGATGATCCAGCCCTAGCACCTCGGCCTCTACCACGGCCACGTGTACCCCTTTCGCGACCTCTTGTGCTCAATCGATGTAGCGTACTTGTCTACTGTTATGAGTTTTATAAATCAGCTTATAGTTCTCATAATTATTAACAGATATCTTATGAAAAGTAGTAATTAGGGTTGTTCTCGCAGATCGAATTTACTACAGTTTCAGTCTCCTATAGTCTTAGTTTCTACAACAAAGGAGTTTTCAGTATGCTACTACTATCCCTAGTAGTTTCTCAGTACAGTCATTCCAGCATATATCAGAGTATAGTGTCAGAAAACTTACGGATTTGGTGTCGGAGACTCGGTGTGCCACACTTTCAGTAACACTATCACATTTCAATCCAAAATTTAAGCAGATTAAAAAAATTTTCAAAACCCATTCCACAGCCGAGTTTTACAACTCGGCTCTGATACCATTAAATGTAACACCCCAAACCCAGCCTAGGCGTTATGGCCGGATCTAGCGTGTCACATCAAAATGTTATTTGAAAACTACGCGTACATAGAAAACCCTTCTTTAATTTAAAACTTTCTACCGTTTAAAAATCTCGTTTTTCGTTGCTTAACAAAATAATATTTGCTCAAGGTCATTCCCTTGTAAAAATATTATTACTTTTAAAACCTTGTTTGTAGCGGAAGTCTGACTTAAATAGTTGCGGAAATGTGATATTTTGAAAACAGTAGTTATTGTTTTAAAAACCCGTCTTTAATAGCCTAGCAGTTTGTAATCGAAAGAAGTACCAAATAAAAGTTAAAATAAAAATCCCAATGGCCTTATTACAAAAATTATTAACCCAATAATTAAAACAAAGTAAAAATAGGGTCGCTAAGTTCAGCTTTAAAACATGTCGGTCGTGTGGCCACCTCTGAGTCCCTCGCAGCTCCAAATCCTCTACGACTGGGGATTGCCTGCACAGTTAAAAAAAAAGGGTGAGTTACGAGAACTCAGTGTGTAATCCCCTATTACGGTCACAGTCTAGGCCTGAGCCCATACGGTATCAGTCTGGGCCTAAGCCCTATTCGGTAACAATTTGGGCCTAAGCCCTATATCATAACAATGCAATGGACATGTAACCCAACCTTTAACCACCAAACTCTCCACCCGTACCAACCAATCTCTCCATTTGGGGACCATGTCGACCCACCCAGCCAAACTCTCCAATGGTGCAACCTAGCTGCTAATAATGGTTACGTAGCTGAGCCACTAGAATCAGTATACATGGCAATGCCACTATAACGGTACTTCCTCCAAATCAGAAAAATCCAACCCAATGCAATATGTTATGTATGCGGTGTATCACAATCATATGCAGTTATATAAATATCACATAAACATCATTTAAACTACCACTAAGGGTATAACGGTCATTTTTTCATTTAGGGGTAAAACGGTAATTTCACCTCTCGGGGGTATTTCGACACTTTTACCCACCAAGGGTATTTCAGTAATTTTACCCGTGACGGGCAATTCGGTAATTTTACTCGTGAAGGGTAATTCGGTAATTTTACCCGTGAAAGGTAATTCGGTAATTTTGCCCCTATAATGGCCTTTTCAAAGGGCCATTATCGCCTCGAGCGACACGGATACCCTTTTTGATCGAAACAGTGCAATTGGGCCAAAGCCCAATTTTGGCCCAAGCGGGCCCACACGCTCGTGTGGCCCATTCAGCCCATTTTCGGCTACAATTCTGCGAACCTCGCAGCCACATCTAATATCCGACACTTACAATAGATTTCGCCCATGTGGGCCCATTAGCCCATTGGGCCCACTTAGCCCACTTCGGCTCAACAAGGCCCATTACAGCCTCAATCCCACGAGAGAGTTCGTGACACTCCCCAAAGTCTATCGCCAACCCTTGTGGCTCGGTTTATCTCTACGAGCGCTCGCATGCTTGAGTGATCTCAGCTGCCGATATTCCGGCTTTTCGGTATTTCAGCTTTTAGCCGATTCACAGAACATCGCTTTAACAGAATAGACAGAGGTGTGAGATTACACACCTGTTATGAGTTATGGCTTGAGACACTTTCCGAGGCACCTAGGATAACAATTGACCATAGTTAGTGTCAACCTTCGGTAACCCAAAATATTGAAATACATTGCTAAACTAACTTACTTACCACGAGACACGATCTCCCCCAGCACAAAGGTAATCGGCCCTATTCTGAGGTTAAGGAAAACGAGTCTCTAGCATTAATCGACGAAAAAGAGCATATTAGAAACGCTACTCTAGGCAACT
This sequence comes from Gossypium sturtianum, assembly GCA_025698515.1. Taxonomy (NCBI): domain Eukaryota; kingdom Viridiplantae; phylum Streptophyta; class Magnoliopsida; order Malvales; family Malvaceae; genus Gossypium; species Gossypium sturtianum. Next base: position 61,950,618 of record CM046952.1, read on the forward strand.
AGAGAAGCAGCCTTTCGGCCCAGAGAACCCAAATTAAGAATGAGATAAGAAATAGCAAACCTATACTCGGTTATAGCCACAACTTACCAACGAGTAGGAGAGACTCAGAAACTGTTAGAACGAAGAGAAGAGAATATTCGGCCATCAAAGATTCGGCCTACCTAAACGAATCAAGGCTTAAAGTTGGCTAGTTTCGCAAGGTAAAGAGAAGATTGAGATGAAAGAAAAGTTATGAGCTTGGCCAAAGAAGAACCGAAAGAAGAAAAAGATTCCGGCAGAAAAAGGGGCAGCAACCGCAAGATAAAGATGGAAAAAGAGAAAAGAAGGAGGGAGAGGAGAGGCTTATCCGTTCAACAATGGTCAAAAAGTGAAGAAAAAGTAGAAGATTGGGGAAAGAAATGATTTCGGCAGGGGTCAAAAGATGAGAAGAAGCAAACCAAAACAAACTCGAGATGTCACGACAAAAAGAAACCCGAAAAGAACTAAAAGAACACTTAAAAAAACAAAAAGAGATTTCGATTTCTACTCTTACTCAAAAATGCCGAAAATGCTACCAATGACCCCTCTCCAGCCAAAATTCTCACTTAGCCACACTCCCACTTTCAGCCAACACTCCCACACACATCACTTCCTTGATTTTCTCCATTATTTCCTCCCTGGATCATTCCTAGCCTCCCATTTGAAATTTTTGACCAAGTCTTCAACTTTCTTGCAGAGTTTGATCCCAACTCTACCTCTTGCTCGCTCAAGACATAAAATAAAAGTCCCCCTTTTGCTATTCATGGGATTCGAACCCCCTCCTTCCTTGCCTTCCTAATGACGCCACAGCCACCTTGCCACCAGGTCACTTGTGACACTTAGACGCACACAGATATACTTAAGCCCTACTGCCAACAGCCCTCTCCACTAAAGGGCCAAAAACTAAAATTTTTCCCAGGCTCAGACTCGAACCCAGGCCTCCTTAGGACCCCCAAACACACTCAAATAGCTAGCCGATCAAGCACAAAATGAATTCAATAAAAAATTACAAACCCCTAACTTTTGGGGCGTTACACATAAAAATCAAACAATGATGTCAAAGTATTTTTAATTCGTTGACACAAGACATAAAAGTTTTTACTGTTAGAGTATGCCCAAAGACCAATCATGAGATGATTGTAATAACATACTTGTTTTACCTCGTTTATTGATATAAGGCAATTTCATTATTATTTCAGTTTCTTTTCTGTGTATATAAATAAACTGTTTTATAATAATGTCCTAAGAATAATATGATTATTCTTAAAAGGTCCTTAGTCAAGTATTATTGTGGGCTTGGACAATAATAATGCATTAAGACTAATGGTCAACTGTTTAACGTCACAGCACTAATGTGCAAGCGTACACTATCGATGCAAGTATAGTAGACAGATATGAGACTGTCGGATATCGATCCCACGAGGATGGGTGTCTTTTGTCTATCAATGTCAGTGTAATAAATAGAAAAATAAGATAAATTGTGAGAGTAGTTGTCGAAGCAATAACTTGAAAATAATAAGATAAAATATAATAGTGAGAAATTGGGATCCCCAATGTGAATATTCAACAAAATACTAAGTGCTCACAAGGTAAAAAGGATAGGTGATTGTTGATTCATTAAACTGCAATGAATATCTTACCAAGCTTAACTTCTATATTTAATCTTAGACTTAACATGCACATTAACCACACCTTCCGATGTTGGCAATGGAACACTATTAAGAACAAGTGGATTAAATTCATCTAATCCTTAAGCAACTTCCATTGTCATGCTTGTTAGCTTGAACTGTCGCTGCACTTTCCAGTGTCAATGACCACAATAACATTTCCATGATAAAAACATTCAAACTTAAATATTAAACAGTAGAAACAAGATTGAATAAAATAACATTTAACCCAGAAATCATGTGTACTTCTATACAAACATGAAATAGAAAGTAATAACCATTGTTTAGAAAAGAAATATAAAAGAAGTAAGTGGAGAGCACTATTCTTAGAAAATCTCGACTTGATCTCTCAACTCTCTCTTGTGTCACACTTTGGGCTCCTCATCAAAAGCTAACTTGCATCCCGTTCACGTCGGTTCACCCGTAGGAAATTTAAGCCGCCATAGCTAAAAAGCTTCAAAAGAAAAGTTCAAGAAGATGATCCTCACTCCTGTCTCTTCACGTAAATATATTATTATTTATCCAAATAGCACAGGTGTCTTTTCATCAGACTCATGCTGCCTCTGTACGTACAAATTAGTTGTACCAGACTGGACAGCTCACTTCTTTATTGTTATCTGGACAGCTGTCAGGTGTGGCGACAATTCTAAGCGCAATCTAGAAACACTCATACAGTGACATCAGTACCAAAACATGACAAATTTAAGGATAAATAGGCTGAGATCCACTGAGTTATAAAATACAATTTACTGAACTGAAAATGCTAAAATATGTGCTAAAGATAACTAAATGGGTACTAATTAACCAATAAGTAGGGAGAAAACATATGTTCTTTCTAGTACTATCAACTAACATGTAGTTGATCGATGACAAAGTGTTGTCATTGACATAGGGATGTCAAAATCAGTACATGAGTATATGTTAGAGAATGACATATTGGACTGACCTGCTATGAGTATGTTTCTTGGATTATTATATAATAGTCACAACATTACTCATAGTGATAATTATGTATACGATCCTTAGACTTGAGATCATCATTGTCCCACCATAGTGAGTCATATATTTTGATACAGTCAAACGTTTACTGTAACAGGTTGTACTATAAAGCCTGATGTTAGGTATGCCACAATCTATGTAGTGGGATATGATTGATCAAGATAGGATTTGTCTCTTATGCATAATGAGAGCAATATCTTAGGCCACTTGATGAAGTGAAACTAGAAATGCATGGTCATGCTCAAATAAGTTAATATGAGATATTACACTTATTTGTTTATTGTAGTCTACTTTGGGTATCAAGAAACATGATATTGGACTTTGCAAGTGTGACTATCCCATAACTTGTGTCCAATCGAGATATAACGAACAAAAGAATATAATCCATGAAAATTTATTATACAATATATGTTTCTATATCTTTGCAACTTTGCAAGTTAATATATCTTTGCAACCTAAAAGACAAAAGGACAAAATGGTATAATACATGACTTGTAACCAGTATCATACTTTAAATCCTGACTCTTATCTACCAATACAACATTTATTGTACAATATATGTTTCTCTCTCTTTTCTTTTCTTTTTTTTTCTTTTTTTTTTGTGCACAAGAGATATCGTTGAATTACCGTACCCTTATTCCTGAAAAGTAACGATGGAGTGCAACAAACCCTCAGGGAGTACGTAATTGTACCGACACACTCGTGCAACGATAGCCTTTGGCCAGAATCATTTTTCTAACGCTTGCATTGGAGTGTTACCCCTTGAACATTTCACAATACATCCACTTTGGAGTGTCTCTTATTTATAACTATATATACATTTGAGTAGTTGTAAAAGGCAGATTCATTCAAGATTCGAGGAATGCTACTAGTCATCCATTACTAATGCATCATCCATTACTAATGCAACCTAAATCATTCATCAAAGAATTGAAGATACAACATTTAGTCAAATTTATCCAACTCATTCATTGATAGTTTACATGATTCAAGAATTATGCATCGAATGTAACAAAAATTTTCAAACACGTTTGCATTAACTACGAATAAACCTTGCATGTTTCAAAAAAAAATTAATGTGGTTGTATTCCCAAAACCTATATGCATTCCCCCAAACTTAAAGTTTGTATTGTCCCCAGTGCACTATTATTAACATACAATGATAATAAAATGCAACGACAATGTACACTAAAAAATGAAAATTACAGCTACATGTAATGTATGAATACTACAGCTAAAACTTAAAATAAACTATCTCAGTTTTCCTCGGCCATCAATGTGGCTGCACGATGTTTCTTCTTCCTTCTCTTTTTCTCCTCTTTCTTGCATTTTTTGTCTTTGAAGCGCTTTCTCTTCTTTTCTTTGGGTTTCGCACGGTCCTCGGATCGCTCCTTAGTTTCCAGCATTACCCTGACATCATCGGCTGCTTCTTGTGTAGGAGGGGTCACCTTGAGTGGTCCAGTATAGACCACTATCGCCAATGAGTTGTGGTGCTCCTCACTACTTACCTCTGTAACTTTCGCTGATCTAGCTCCATCTCGCTTAAGATTATCAGTAGTTGCACCCAAAAACTCGGATGCATTGACAATATCCTCAACAGATTCTTTCTCAGTAGCTTCTGTCTCAGTATTTTCTTCCTCGGTCATCTTGTTCACAACGTCAATACGAACGTCCTTCTCGTCCACAACAACTTCCTCCTCAACAGCAAGTGCTTTTTGACCAGCAATGAAGTCGCCCTCGACCAGGTTATCAATCCGTCGCATGCACTCCTCAACGTCCCTTGAGTCTTCTTCTTTCTCGACATCAGATATGTGCACAATGAGAGGGGATTCCACCGATCTGTCTCAGTCCCCTAGGTCATCTTCCTCAGAGGAAGGTTCATACTCTCAGATAATCGGTGGGAACATTAGAAATTCTGGGAGTGGGGTTGGGCTTAACTGACGTAATGTGGTGACAATAAAGTTGTTATATGCCCTGGTATAAGCGTAGAACAAATTTTGTGATCTGTCCATATCTTCTATTGTAGCGACAAGCCTGATCTGCTTATTGCTAATGGAATTGGCCAACTTCTCGATATCCTTCATTTTGTGCAGTAATGATGTCTTGGCAGTCAAGTTTGTTCCCTTGCTTTCTGTTTTGGTTTGGCACTTCCTTGTTTTGCTGGTCTCTGCCTTTCTACCCTTGATAATAGAATGTATGAGGCACATTCTATCGAGGTTGACTGTGGTGTTGTGAGTGGATGGCAGTAACCTGCAGTTGACAAAATGAAAGCATGTTTTACTTTGCAGTGTCAAGAAGTGGCGGTACATCGTATAAATATTTTGATGTGAACCCATCCATAATGCTCCTTCGACACATAAATCCCTCACCAGCAGGTCCTTTTCGTCGTCTGTGATATCCTCAATAAACTTGGAGTGTTCGTCAACATCCACCTTAGTGTTGTACAGCTCATGATTTTTGTAGCATCCCATGGGATTAAACCTTCTCGAACAAAGATAAACTCCAACTTATGATCATAAAGGTTAGCGTAAAACTCATGTACCAATGAATGAGAATAGCTTCCAGGATGCGTGCAAAAAGTTTCCCAATTCAACTTAGAGATGGTTGTGGAAACTTGTTTGCCCAAGTCATGTTGTTACGAAAGGACAATGCCATGTTCTAGGTGGAAGTTTCACTTTAGGATTTTGTTTTGAAACCGGTCCTTAGCCGCTTTCGTTAAAAAGGTCACCGATTTCTTTTTCTTCGTTGACATGGAGGATTCCGACTCCCGAACTAAAATTGCAGAGGATGTGTAACACCCCCAACCCGTATCCGTCGTCGGAACAGGGTTACGAGCCATTACAAATGAGTACAGAACACTTACGGATAATTTGAAATCATTATCGTTCAAATACCGAGACTAATTATAAATGTTCCTTTAACGGACCTTCGAGGTCCAAATCATGCATTAAGATCAGGTCGAGACTAAACCGGATCCTCAGGAAAATTTTTCGCGACTTTTAAAATTTTTCTCGCATATAAGGGTCACACGCCCGTGTGACTGGGGACACATAGTCGGACCATATGCCCATGGGGTAGACCGCTTGTCACACACGGCCTAGACACACGCCCGTGTCTACCCGTGTGGACGAAAATTAGGCTATTTTCCAAGCCATATTTCTCACTCACTTGATTCTTTATCTTTACCAACATTTTAATACAGTCAAGAACCAATTTAAGATATTCAACCAAGCCTTATACTTATTACCATTTGTTAGTTGTACACTTCATATAAATAACAAGAAACGTATATAGGCTCAATTCTTATTAAATTCCTCTTATACCTATACTTTTTCACATTATGTATTCATATAACATATAATAATCATACCTCTGTATTTCATATACATTTTCATAACAATTTGTCTTGGTTTCTAACTACTTCATATTTGAGTTCTACTCATCAAATCATTTGAACATCATCTTTACACAAATAGTACACTTGAGGTGTACAGTTCTATAATTATGAATAAACACATTTATCAAACATATTCCATGTTTTTATATATCACAGTCTCATATTTCCATGTATCAAGTACCATCATTTCCTCATATTTCAGACAAATACGTGTAACAATTCATAAACATGCAACTCACTAACTCTTCCTGCCAATCACAATTTAAATTGACAAATCACTTATTGATTCCAATTTCAATGTTCACTAAAATTTATCATATAAATTTGGATGTACGTATCCACCAATAGATTCCATGTACAGATATCATCATCTCAAATTTCCACATACATTTACTTTCCACATTATGAACTCAAATAACATATACAAGATATACCAATGTATTTCAAGTACGTTTTCATAATATTTCATTTCGAATTCAGATTATTTCATATTAGAACTTTTCTCATTAACTCATTTGGAATACCAATTCATACGGATAATACACTCAAGGTGTACAAATATATAATCACAAATGAACTCATTCATCAACCAAGATTTATGTTCATGTTTCATCAACTCGTATTTCCTTATATCACATAATTCCATGTAACACTTACCAAACTTTGTCAAATTAGTGAACGTCTTACAGAATTGGTCTGCACCGATATGCAATGAATTTCACTGATAATCATTGATGTCATAGCATAGCTATGGTCTTTTCACTAGAATGCCATAGCTCAGCTATGGTCTTATATCTTCACTATCATTATGCCATGGTGAAACCATGGACTTATCCGTCAATTCATCACTTTTCACTAGAATGCCATAGCCCAGCTATGGACTTATACGGATATCACTTTCACTTGTAGCCGAAGCTACCACTTATCATTTGTAGCCGAAGCTACCACTTTTCACTTGTAGCCAGAGCTACCACTTTTCACTTGATCAGGTAGCCGGAGCTACCACTTTTCACTTGATCAGGTAGCCGGAGCTACCACTTTTCACTTAATCACATAGGAGCTCACTCTTGAGCTATTCACATTCACGGGTCTGCTCACACAAGCTGTCGGTCATATGTAACTACTCAGTGCTGCTCACACAAGCTGTCAGGTATTCGCAACACATGTCGGATTACCCAGCCACTGGTAGAACTTATAAGACCAGCACCCGTTTCATATAGTCACAAATCTCGGGTCTGCTCACACAAGCTGCCGGTCATGACGAGTTACACTCTTTGCTCACACAAAGTCGCCGAGTATCCGTAACACATGACGGATAACTCAGCCACCGGTAGAACATACGGACCAGCACCCGGATCACTTATTTCACTTAGTACAATGCCACGGACTTATTTCACTTAGCACAATGCCATGGACTTATTTCACTTAGCACAATGCCATGGTTTAACCATGGTCTTTTACCGTCAATTCATATTTCACTATGCAACGATCGTGATTGATCCTGCATTTTTACTCAATTCGAACATTTACTGAAATTTCCACAATTTAATCAAATATATGATAATGGTGCTTAATTAACACAAATCAATAACATTTATCAACATACGAACTTACAAATTCAATTTTTATATCATAACGATAATCACAATTTCATAGTAAATATTCGAAATAAAACATTATATCATTTCTAATTTAACATTTATCGATTATAATCGGGCATGTGATCAATTTATACACAATACATTCATATATTTTTCCTTCTCCTCCTCTCCATCCACATCCTTAGTATAAATAACACACTTGTAAATAACATTATCTATAATTTTCACTATTTACTTATATGGATATTCAAGCTGTCCATCCGTGTCACAGTCGCTAAATTATTTTTATCTTGAGCTACAGAACTCCAAATTAAGATTAGCTAATTGTCCCTGAAACTAGACTCACATATCTTCTTACAATAAAATTTTAAGAATTTTTTGTTTAGCCAATAAGTACAATTTATTCTTTAAAATCACCCATATTCTGCTGCCTGACAGTTCCGACCCTTCTTCACTAAAAATTAATTATCTCTTTGTACGGGATTTGGATGATGTTCTCGTTTATTTCTATTGAAAATAGACTCATTCATCATTTTAAAAATATAAATTTAAGACCCTAATAATTTTCCTGCAATTTTTTATTATTTTCCAAAATCAGAACAGGGGAACCCAAAATTATTCTGACCTTATCTCACAAAATTTATTATATCTCATAATTCACAATTCCATTGCTTACACCGTTTCTTCTATAAGAAACTAGACTCAATACAATTTAATTTAATAATGTATTCATCCTCTAATTCGATTTTTACAATTTTTGGTGATTTTTCAAAGTTAGACTACTGCTACTGTCCAAAACTGTTTTAGTGCAAAATGTTGATTTTCATTTTGCCCCAAATTTCACAGTTCATACAATTCAGTCCTTGCTCAATTAACCCCTCAATTGAGCTAATTTTTCTCAATTAATACTTTATTCTATCATTTTAAACTACTTCATAACCCTTGGAAATCAAAACTTTAGCACTAGACCTTAATTCCAAACTCTTTCACTATTAGGTCCTAAAGTCAATTTCCATCAATTTTACTTGATAAAATCATCATATATCAAAATTAAAGCTTCAATTCTATGTTTATTCATCATATTCTTCCAGCACTCATCCATAGCAACTTTAAAAATTAGCCATGGAATCAAAAACTAATGACATAGTAAGTTGGACCCAATTGTAAAATTCCAAAAACTTAGAAATTTCAAGGAGAAAGCAAGAATTAAACTTACATGAAGCTAGAGTATGAAAACCAGCTTGAACCCTCTTCCATGGCTATTTTTCAGCTGATGAATATGAAGAAAAAAGATGAGAATTCTAGATATTCCAATTTGGTCCCATTTTTATTTAACTAATTTTTGCAATTTTCCAATTTTGCCCTTATTTCACCCATTTCCTGATTTTTCTCAGCTATTGCCGCCCAAAATATCTCCTTCGGGCTTATTTGCAATTTAGGTCCTTCCTCATTTGACAATTGAGCTATTTAATCCTTCTAGCAACTTTTACACCTTTTTCAATTTAGTCCTTTTTATTTAATTAACAACCCGAACGTCAAAATTTTCTAACGAAATTTTAATACTACCTTATTGACACTCCGTAAATATTCATAAAAATATTTATGGCTCGGTTTATAACACCGAGATCTTGATACCTCTTTTTCTCAATTTCTTGACCAATTAAATTTTTATAAAACACAATTTACTATTTCAAAAATCTTTTAAAAGCTACATTTGGCTCATAAATATTAAATAATTTAATCTACGAATTTATTTTTCGGATTTGGTGGTCTCGAACCACTATTTCCGACATCGCTAAAATTTGGGCTATTACAGGATGAGTGTTCTTCAATAGGCTTGGTGGCTTTTTTGATCGATCCTCTCGTTCTTGCCATATTTTGTTTGTTTTGTGGAGTGAAGATGATTTAAAATTGTAAAGGTACGAACTTGGGGAAGAGAAAGTGAATAAAAATGGTTGCTTGGGTGTTTCATAGTCGGCACAGTGAAGAGGGGTTTACAGTGAGTGAAAGAAGAAGATGGAAAGACGTGATTTTCTAAAAGGAAATAAAAATGATGGGAATAATTACGTCCAATGAGGATTGCACCTGCTCAGAAAGATCAGTCGGCTAGGTGACTTTTGATCAAACGATGGGATCTTAAATTTCTGATCTGCCTTCATTCTTGATGAGTCAGAAGTGACAGTACAATAGTACGAACTACGTTGACAATAAAGCCCAAAGACGTCGACAATGGTACCTAATTATTCTGCAATAATAATAATGATAATAATAATAATAATAATAATAAAATCTTGAACAAAAGCAAAAATAAAATAAAATTACCTAGTAATAAATTGCAGAAAAAAATTTAAAATTGTTCGACCAATTTAATGGTCTCTGCCTTCTTTTGATCAATATTCCCAAGATAATGTTTCAATCATTGACCATTCACTTTGAATTGGTGTCCATCATGTAAATATCTGATTGTGACTGCACCATGAGGAAATACTTCAACAACTTCAAAAGGTCCAGACCAACGAGAGCGTAATTTACCCGGGTGCAGTTTTAGTCTAGAATTGAATAATAAAACTTGCTGATCCGTTATAAATTGTCGCTGCAAAATAATTCTTTCATGCCATTATTTGGTCTTTTCCTTGTAAATTACATCGTTTTCATAGGCACTTCGCTTAATCTCATCCAGTTCAGTGATATCCAACAGCCTTTTCTTTCCAGTAGCTTCATAGTCCATGTTCACTTGCTTAATTTCCCACATTGCTTTGTGTTCCATTTCAACTGGTAAGTGACATACTTTCCCAAAAACCAATTGATATGGTGACATCCCTAATGGAGTTTTGTATGCTGTCCGCAATACCCATAAAGCGTCATCCAGTCTGAAAGACCAATCTTTCCTCAAAGGGTTCACAACCTTCTCAAGTATGGTTTTAATTTGTCGATTTGACACTTTGACTTGCCCATTAGTTTGCGGGTGATAAGTAGTGGTCATTCTATGATTAAACCCATATCTCTTCAGTGTGGTTCCCACTTGGTTGCAATGAAAGTGTGTACCCTGATCACTAATCAACGCCTTTGGTGTGCCAAAGCGGGTGAGTATATGCTTGTGAAAAAATTTAAGCACTGTCTTTGCATCATCCTTTGGGACTACAACAGCTTCAACCCACTTCGAGACGTAGTCAATAGCTACTAATATATAAAGATTTCCAAATGAACTTGGAAATGGTCCCATAAAATCCATACCCCAAACATCAAACAATTCAACCTCCATAATTGGCTGCTATAACATTTCATTGCATCGGGATATAGAACCCGTGCCCTAAAATTTATCGCGTTGATTCACAAAATTGTGGGGGTCTTTGAATAATGAAGGCCAGTAGAATCCTGATTGGAGAATTTTAGCAGCAGTTCGCATGCCATCAAAATGACCGCCATAAGGAGCATCATGACAGTGCTTCAAGATTGAAAGCATATCCTATTCCGGAACACAACGCCGAATAATGTTGTCATTGCATACCTTGAATAAATATGGTTCGTTCCAATGAAACTTCACTACTTCACGAAGAAATCTTTCTTTTTATTGCCTATGGCACCCAATGGGAATTTTCCACACACTAGATAATTAACCAAATCCGCATACCAAGGTGTTGCAACTACAGTAAATAACTTCTCATCTGGGAATGCGTAGACAATTTGAAGTATGTTTCCATCTTCGCTGCCAATTTCCAATCGAGACAGATGGTCTGCAACTTGATTTTCTGAACCCTTGCGGTCTTTTATCTCGATACCAAATTCTTGAAATAGTAAGATCCAGCGTATCAATCTTGGTTTTGTATCCTTCTTTGCAAAAAGATATCTCAATGCCGAGTGATCAGTGAATACAGTAACCTTTGCACCGACAAGATAAGAACGGAACTTGTCGAAAGCAAAGACTACAGCCAACAATTCATTCTCTATAGTGGTATAATTTCTTTGAGCCTTTGTAAGAGTTTTGCTAGCATAATAGATGGCATGAAATATTTTTCCCTTGCATTTTCCTAGAAAAGCTTCCACAGCAAAGTCGCTTGCATTGCACATAACTTTGAAAGGTTGAGACCAATCTGGTGCAACAACAATGGGAGCATTTACTAGTTGCTTCTTTAATTGAATAAATACATCTAGACGTACATCGCCAAAGAAGAATTTTCAATTCTGTTCCAGCAATAAGTATAAGGGCTTTGCAATTTTTGAGAAATCTCTAATAAATCTTCGGTAAAACCCCGCATGCCCAAGAAAACTGCAAATACCTTTCACATTTTTCGGTGAGGTAATTTTTCAATGATTTCCACTTTAGCTTTGTATACTTCAATGCCTTGACGAGAGATACGGTGGCCTAACACAATGCCTTCAGTTGCCATAAAATGGCATTCTTTTCCAATTTAAAACAAGATGTGTGTCTTCATATCGCTGTAATACTTTATCCAAATTGTCAGCGCAATGATCAAAATCATTCCCATAGACTGAAAAATCATCCATAAAAACCTCTAAAGAATCTTCAATCATATCTGAGAATATTGCCATCATGCACCTTTGAAATGTAGTTGGTGCATTGCAAAGACCAAAAGGCATACGATGAAAAGCAAAAGTACCAAAGGGACAGGTGAAAGTTGTTTTCTCTTGATACTCCGGTGCAATCGCAATTTGATTGTATCTAGAATAGCTATCTAAGAAATAGTAATAGGCTTTTCCAACAAGCCTATCCAACATTTGGTCAATGAAAGGAAGTGGGAAGTGGTCATTCCTTGTCGCAGCATTAAGTTTGCCATAATCCATACAGACTCGCCATCTTGTAGAAATGCGTGTAGGAATTAATTCGTCTTTGTCGTTGCTAACCACAGTGATGCCACTTTTTCTTTGGAATGCATTACACTGGACTTACCCAATTGCTATCAGAAATAGGATAAATAATTAAAGCATCAAACCACTTTATAATTTCATTCTTAACAACTTCCTTCATCTTTTCATTTAATCTTCTTTGTTGCTCAATCGATTGCTTGTCTTCGTCTTCCAGCTTGATCTTATGCATGCAAAAAGATGGACTAAAGCCTCAGATATCGGCAATACTCCAAGCATTAGCTCATTTATGTTGCTTAAGAATATCGACCAATTTCTCTTCTTGAGTGACATCCAATGTTGTGGAGACAATAACTGGGAAAGTATTGTTATCACCAAGAAAGACATATTTAAGATGAGTAGGTAATGGTTTCAATTCCAGAGTAGGAGCTTCGTCAATAGATGGCTTGAAAATTGGAGCTGTTCTATTGGCTAAGTCTAAGGATTCGATCTGCCATCCATGCTTAACTTCAATATTATTAGCTTCAACCATGCTGTCACAATCATCTACAAATTCATCATCAGATGTCACTGCAAACTCCTCAGAAAGTATTATGCTTTGGTAGTTGAATTCTTCTGCAATTAAATCATCTAGCACATCGACAGTATGGTAATCTTCTTTTTCCTTGCATTGAATAGGTTCAAAAACACTGAAGGTAATGTGCTCATCGTTAAGTCGCATGGTCAGTTCACCTTTGTAAACATCAATAAGAGTTCGTCCGGTCACTAAAAATGGTCATCCCAAGATTATGGGAACCTCATTATCTGTATCACAATCAAGTATAATACAATCAGCCGGAAAAATGAATTTATCCATGCGAACTAAGACATTTTTAATTTGCCATTCAAGTTGAGCCAAGGATCGATCAGCCAGTTGTAATGTCACTGCAATAGGTTTCATGTGACCAATTCCCAACTTTCTGAAAGTAGATAGTGGCATTAAGTTGATGCTAGCTCCCAAGTCACATAAGGCCTTGCCCAAATAATGGTTGTCAATGGAACATGGGATAGTAAAGCTCCTAGGATCTTTCATTTTGAGGGGAAACTTATTTGTCAAAATAGCACTACAGCCCTCTGTGAGTGCAATACTTTCCATATCACTGAGCTTATTTTTCTTAGACAAGAGCTCCTTCATAAATTTCCCATAATTCGAAATTTGCACAAGAGCGTCTACTAAAGGAATATTGACATAAAGTTGCTTCAGTGAGTTCAAGAACTGTTGGTACTGCTTGTCATGTTCAATCTTCCTTACTCTTTGTGGGAAAGGTAAAAGTAGAGATACATCTGATTGCGCCAACACCCTTGATTGCGTCAACAGTTTCGAAGGTCGAACATGAGGCATATGAGTGACAGTTTGTGGAACTTTTTTGTCTGGTATATCGACAAGCTCTTCAGATTCAACCTTCTTACCAGGGATCACTTCACCAACATCTTGAGGTGCTACAACAGAGTCTATAGTTGGCTCACCAGTTTGTTTACCTCTCCTAAGAGTGATAGCCTTACAGTGTTCTTTCCCTCTTGGACTGGGATTTTTCGTGTCACTAGGTAGTGTACCTGATGGTCAAGTATTCAGATTCGAAACAAGTTGTCCTAATTGTGCCTCCAACGCCCGAATAGAAGATGAATTCCCTTGTATAATAACTTCTGTGAGAGTCATATGGTCCAGCATTAAAGCTTCAAGAGCTGCTAACGGGTCAGAAGGAAAAACATGTATGTACTATTGTCATCGATGTTCTTGACCATGCTGATTTGGCATTAAAGAGGATTGTGGCGGCATCTGGTTCTGGTGTGGATTCATTTGGCATTGTTGTGTATGCACCGGAGGGTGCTGATTGTAGTTCTACTGTTGGTGATTGTAATTCCCTTGCCTTGGATTATAACTACCCTGAGTAGATATATTCCCATATTGAAATGGTGTAGCATTTTGTCCAGCATTCTGAGTTCCCCAAGACTGTTGATTGCGTGCAGAATTATTATAAGAGGTGCCATAAGAATTATTGCAGATGTTACTGACATAAAAGGTATTTTTTGCATGTTGTGGACAATCTTCATAGTTGTGGTTGTCACTACAAATCTCACAAAAAAAGTTAGAATATCAACTTATTGAGCGACTTGTATAGGTCAAACGTCACTAGTCCCTTGCATATTTTTTATCATATTTTCAAGAGAAGAAACTTGAGCACTAAGTGCAAATATTGCATCACAATAACTCCCGGAGTAGCTTTTGCTTGTGCAACTCTAGGGATAGGATATTGGTAATCATTCTGAGCACTTCTCTCAAGAATTCTAATAGCATCATTATAAGTACAATCCAGTAAAGGACCATTGGCTGATGCGTCGACAAGATTCCTCGTGTGTGAATTCAACCCATTATAGAAAATCTCAATTTGTGTTTCCTATTGAATGTCATGCATGGGACAACGTCGAAGCAAAGATTTATAATGTTCCCATGTGGTGTGAATATTTTCATCATCCAACTAATGATAAGCTGTAATATCATTTTGGAGACGAGCATTCATTGTCAGTGGGTTAAATCGCAAAACAAACTGTATTGCTAGTGCATTCCAAAAAGTAATTGATTCAGTAGGTAACCCAAGGAACCAAGTACAAGCTTTTCCCTGCAAAGAATAAGGAAATAACTACATCTTCAAAGCATCATCAGGAATGCCTTGTTGATTAAAGGAAGCACAAATCAATAAAAATGATATTAGATATTCTCGTGCATCTTTATGTGGCAATCCAGCATATTTCCCATTAGAATTCAACATTTGGAACATTACTGACTTGAGTTCAAAATTCCCAGCTTGAATTGTTGGCCTAACAACTCTCAGTTGTAAGACATCCAGGACAGGTACTACAAAATCTCGTATATGCCTATTTAGTAATTGAGCATCTTGCTGGAACGATGGGTCATTAGCATTTTGGTTCTGTATCGGGGGTATAAATGCATTGTTTCTTGGAAAAACCATATTCCATTGTTCTAAGTCTCTTCCGAATGGTTCGTTCAAAATCTGGTTCAAAATTGGAAATAAATTCCGAATTGCTTCGGGTCATACAACACCTAAAATAAAATGTGAAAATGACGACAAAAAGAAAACAAGTTAGTAACAACTAAATATTATGAAATAAAAATAAACAAAAATAAACATCAAACAAACGCTATCCCCGACAATGGTGCCAAAACTTGGTCAGTTGTTTAACGTCACAGTACTAATGTGCAAGCGTACATTGTCGATGCAAGTATAGTAGATAGATATGAGTCTGTCGGATATCGATCCTACGAGGATGGGTGTCTTTTGTCTATCAATGTTAGTGTAATAAATAGATAAAATGAGATAAATTGTGAGAGTAGTTGTCGAAGCAATAACTTGAAAATAATAAGATAAAATATAATAGTGAGAAACTGGGATCCCTAACGTGAATATTCAACAGAATACTAAGTGCTCACAAGGTAAAAATGATAGGTGATTATCGATGCATTAAACTGCAATGAATATCTTACCAAGCTTAACTTCTATATTTAATCTAAGACTTAACATGCACATTACCGCACCTTCCGATGCTGGAAATGGAACACTATTAAGAACAATTGGATTAAATTCCTCTAATCCTTAAGAACTTCCGTTGTCATGCTTGTTAGCTTGAACTGTCGCTGCACGTTCCAGTGTTAGTGACCGCAATAACATTTCCATGCTAAAAACATTCAAATTCAAAGATTAAACAGTAGAAACAAGATTGAATAAAATAACATTTAACCCAGAAATCATGTGTACTTCCATACAAACATGAAATAGAAAGTAATCACCATCGTTTAGAAAAGAAATATAAAAGAAACAAGTGGAGAGCACTATTCCTAAAAAATCTCGACTTGATCTCTCAACTCCTTCTTGTGTTGCATTCAGGGCTCCTCATCAAGAGCTAACCTGCATCCCTTTCACGTCGGTTCACCCATAGGAAATTTAAGCCGCCATAGCGAAAAAGCTTCAAAAGAAAAGTTCAAGAAGATGATCCTTACTCTTCTCTCTTCACGTAAATATATTGATATTTATCCAAATAGCACAGGTGTCCTTCCATCAGACTCATGCTGCCTCTGTACGTACAAGTTAGTTGTAGCAGACTGGACAGCTCACACTTTTTTGTTGTTATCCATGCAGCTGTCAGGTGTGGCGACAATTCCAGGCGCAATCTAAAAACACTCATGCAGAGACATCGGTACCAAAACATGACAAATTTAAGGATAAATAGGCTGAGATCCACTGAGTTATAAAATGCAATTTCCTGAATTGAAAATACTAAAATATGTGCTAAAGATAACTAAATGGGTACAAATTAACCAATAAGTAGGGAGAAAACATATGTTCTTTCTAGTACTATCAACTAACATGTAGTTAATTGATGACAAAGTGTTGTCATTGACATAGGGATGTCAAAATCAATACATGAGTATATGTTAGAGAATGACATATTGGACTTGTAATAGCCTAGTTTAGACCCTAGTCGGAACAGTGGTTTTGGGACCACAAATTCGAGGTCAAAAAAATATTTTAATATTATTTTTGGGGTTTATAATATGTGATTGATCATGTGTGAAAGTTCTGTGTGAAAATTTTATCGATTGTGTGCTTAATTAGCAAAAAGGATTTAATCGCATAAAATGCAAAAGCTGTGTGTTGATTGTTAAAGTGCTAATTTGGCATGGCTTATTAAAGTGAGAGTCCTTATGTTGTTATTAAACCATTGAAAAATTGGATGGACATAAAAGCCTATGGTTAGTGGAATTTGAATAAAAATAAAAAGGCTAAAAAGGTAAATATGTTAATATATGATATTAAATAAAACATAAAGTAAAATACATGTTTGGTTCATCTTTTATTTCACCGAATAGTGAGAGAAGAATAAGGGTTTTAAAGCTTTTGTATATTCGGCACATTTGTGGCTTGATCCAAGGTTAGTTTTTGTTCGGTTTTTGATAATTTCTACGTTTTTGTGATCATTGCTTTGTGCTCTAGCTAGTCCATGCTTTAATTTTAGAATTTGATGGTGATTTTGAGATATTCCATTGATGAATGTTTGAGATTTGTGAGAGTTGATGATGAAATATGAAAGATATGTGAATGATTAACATGTTTTGTCTTTGAATTTTTGGTGAAATTGAGTAAATTATATTAAATTGTGAAAATAATATTTTGAGAGACTAAAATGTGAAGTAAATGAAATATATGGGCTTGTATAAGCACAAGGAAAATTCGGCTAGGCATAAGTGAAGAGAAATTTTGTGTATTTTGTGATTTTGTGAAATAGGGACTAAAGTGTCGAAATGTGAAAATGTGAGGGCTATTTTGTAAAATGCCCTAAATATCTGTGTTTGGACTAAATTGAATGAATTGATGATTGAATGAGCTAAATTTGAATATGTATAGACCAAGAAAGGAGATATTCGGATCAAGATCGAGGCAAAGACAAAGTGCTCGATTGATCGACTAGTCTCGGTATATTTACGTCCGAGGTAAGTTCGGATATAATACAAGTTGTTTAATTTATATCTATGTGGTGTGAAATGAATGAATGTATAGTTATTAAATTAGAAATGTTATATGTGATATTGAGAAATGTGGCACTAAGTGTGCGAAATAAGAATCGGGACAGGCAAAATAATAGAAGCTACGGCTTTAATGATTGGCACTGTGTGTGCGATACTGAATTACGTTCAGTTTTATATTATGGCACTAAGTGTGCGATGTTGTATAAGCTTCGGCTATGAATTGGGCACTAAGTGTGCGATTGAATTGAAGAGATAGGGAACAGTGAATAAATTATGGTATCGAGCAGTGAATAGCAAGAATGTTAGTTAACTAAGTGTTGGCAAAGGTATGTTTCGAACCTATGTTGTTGATGTTATTTTTTAAATTTGATTAGATAGATGTAAGAGTATATGATTGAGGATGACATTGTGTTTAATTGTGAGTCTATCCAAGTGATGGTTTGTTTGTGTATTGGCATTGCATTATCGAGTATTATGTATTATATTACGAACTTACTAAGCTTTAGAGCTTACTGTGTGATGTGTTTCTCTATTTTACAGTGTCAGTAAAGCTAGCTCGGATCTGGGGATCGTCAGCGACTCAATCATACTATCGGCTATCTACTTTGGTACTTTTGAAATGTGTATATATTTGGTATATGGCATGTATAGGCTAGAAGTTTTGGTATGTATTGAAATGTTTGAACCTTGCCATGTGATATGGCTTGGAAGTTAAATAATGTTGGTTCTTATATATAGGCTATGAAAATGATGAATGTGGTATGAAATAGTGAGATTGGATATGGTATGTTTCATGCTTAAAGGGTTGATGAGTATTGTGGTTTGAATGTGAACTTGTGGTATGGATTAAATGAAGTTTGGTTAATACGATTTGAATGTGTGGATGATAAGTTAAATTGACTTGTTAAGATGAATTTGTATAGGAAGATGAATGATGATGTTAAGAGATTAAATTGAGTATGTTTTGGTATGTTTGAATGCCATTTAGAGTATGGAATTAAATTGGTTGGTGCTTGTAGGTGTGACCCTAAGTGTGGGTGGCATGTTGGCCTTGAAAATGGCCTATAATTGCCCACATGGTTGAGCACACGGGCGTGTGGCTCGACCGTGTCCTTCGTGGTTATGTTTCAAAAACAAGTCAGACTCGACCACGGGCTGGACACACGGGCATGTGACTGGCCGTGTGGTGCAAGTCAGTGTCAACCACGGGTGAGGCACACGGGCGTGTCTCAGGCCGTGTGGACAAGTCAGTAGGTATGCCCTGTTTTGCCACGGCTTGGACACATGGGCGTGTCCGAGGCCGTGTGAGGCACACGGCCTACCCACACGGACGTGTGACCTCTGTAACTTAGAAAAATATTTGAATTTCAAAAAATTTCGTATGTGTTCGGTTTAGTCCCGACCCCTTTCTAACATGTGTTTAAGGTTTCATTGACCTATTTAAGGGACTATATGTTTATATTTGGACATGTTTGATTGATGATTGACTTTGTGTTGTGAAATGAATTTAAATGTTCCGGAATGATTGGTAATGCCTCTTATCCCTATTCCGGCGATGGTTTCGGGTTAGGGGTGTTACAGGACTGACCTGCTATGAGTATGTTTCTTGGATTATTATATAATAGTCACAACATTACTCATAGTGATAACTATGTATACGATCCTTAGACTTGAGATTATCATTGTCCCACCATAGTGAGTCATATATTTTGATACACTCAAACGTCTACTGTAACAGGTTGTACTATAAAGACTGATGTTGGGTTTGCCACAATCTATGTAATGGGATATGATTGATCAAGATAGGATTTGACTCTTCTACATAATGGGAGCAATATCTTAGGCCACTTGATGAAGTGAGACTAGAAATGCACGGCCATGCTCAAATAAGTTAATATGAGATATTACACTTATTTGTTTATTGTAGTCTACTTCGGGTATCAAGAAACATGAGATTGGACTTTACAAGTGCGACTATTCCATAACTTGTGTCCAATCGAGATATAAAGGACAAAAGGATATAATACATGAAAATTTATCACAGAAAGGTTATGTTAAACCACGACTTCTTGTAACTTGGGTAGTGATGATACATTGCTAGATGTCACTCATTGCTTGTAACGTTAGAGGTGTTCTAGTATTACTACTTATGTTACAAGAGCCTACAGGGTCACACCCTATGGTTGAAATGAATAGAATCTAAACACAGTTGGTATTAAATTTAACTGTCATGAGAATTATATTAATTATTGAATTAATTTAATTTGACAGTTAAATAATAAACACAATACATGTACAAATTCGTTGTACAAGAATAGAGAACATAATTAAAATAAATGTATGAATTTGATTCATATAAAATATTAATTATGATCTGTTTACCAAAATTATTAAAATAAAATATTATAATAATTAATTTCGGTCAAACATAAAATATATATGGAAATTAATATCCTTTTGGAAAGGATATTACAATGTGATATTTTCATATATATTCTGGCACCAAAAAGGGGATTCTGTTTTTTTAGAGAATATTAAATAAAAGGAAAGGAAAAATAAAATAAAACCCTAGGGTACAGAAGAGTGTTAACCAACATAAACCATAAAAAGAAAAAAGAACCTAGGTCTAGCAGCTGCAGTTTTTTTCGAAAAAAACTCTCTAAAACATTCAGTGAGAATTTTTTTCGTTCGTTCGCAACAGGGTGGACTACGTAGAGGCCGGGATGATCCTGTTGTGGCTTTGGACCGGTAGCATGCGAAGGGGATTAAAACAACAATGTTTCCTTCCTATTTTTCAGAGTACGAAAGGTATATTTTTCAAGCCTTTTATTCTCGGTTCATTCCTCGTGCATGGATTCCTAGTTTGGATCGTCAAAATAATTTTTTCGCTGCGCCACGAAGCATCCCAGTGATCCAATAGTTAGGATTATAAGAACGGCGAACAATCCACTCAACATATCTTAACTTATGCCTAGGATCAAGAACCAAAGCAATGAAAATCAACACATTCACATTCTTAACATTTGCCTAATACTTATCAAATTTCAACTTCATTTGGCATGCAAGCCCATCATTCAAGTCATCAACTTAATGATTAATTGTATACCCAATATCATATATTTCTTCCATAAAGGTATTAAAAGTCACATACCTTGATCCAGAGAAGCTCAATGTAGTCTCATAAAAGATTTCAAGAAAAGGCAAGAAACAAGCAACTTTGTCCCAATCCTCATCATCAGGAGCACCACCAACTTTCCTAAGCTCTTTTGTGTAAGGAAGGTACTTAGTTTTCATATTTTTTGAATGCCTTCCTAAATACCAAAGCACTTTTAAGCATGGAATAGGTAGAATTCCACCTTGTTTCAATGTCCAAGCAAACAAGACCTTTACATTTTATATTCTCCTCTTCAACACAATATTTAAACTTTTGAAGCCTTGCAAGGGAAGACCTCACAAATTTTACAGTAGTACGGACTCTCATCTTTCAGCCCATCTTTAACAACCAAATTCAGAATATGTGCAGCACATCTCATATGCAAAAATTCAAAATTAAACACACTTCCATCCCATAAGTTAACAATTTGCTTCAAATACTTTATCATTAGATCATTAAAACTAGCATTATCAACCGTTATAGTCAATATTCTCTTAAGACCCCATTCTAGTAGACACTTTTCAACAGCCCTACCGATAAGCTCCCTAGAATGACCAGCAATTGAGCAAAAGTTAATGATCATTTTATGTAATTCCCTAGCATCATCTATGAAATGGCAGTAAGACACATATATGACAAATTTTGACTAGATGTCCATGTATTAGTGGTAAGACATACCTTAGAAGAAAAATTCTTGAAAAATTTCTTTAACGTCTTCCTTTTTTTCAATAAAAAGAGCATAACAATCTCTTGTAATAGTAGCACGTGAGGGAGGAACAAAATCAGGAATGGCAATCTTGCAAAAGTAACGAAAACCTTCACATTCAACAAAACTAAATGGCAACTCATTAATAATCACCATTTTAGAAAGTGCTTGTCTAATCTCATCTTGATCAAAACGGCATAATCTAGGAACACTAACAGTTTCTATGGTCCCATCAGCATTGCACTTTGTCTTAGACTCAAAATCTACTATTGTTAGTTTTTTATCTAGGTTGAAAAGGGCTTTCTTACACCAATTACTGTGACGCCTCATTGCATTAGTTCCATTGCTAGATAAACAAGTTATCTTTCCACCATAATAAATACATTTAGCATGATTTTTATCACCATCAATTTTTCTAAAATAATCAAAAATAGTAGAAGGTTGTCTCTTTTTACATCCATTTGTTGTAATTTCAACGGCCTTCTCTCATTTCCTTTTGTTTTTTGCACTTGTTAGAGTCTCCATCACCATTTTAGCCTTTTTCAGGTTCCTTAGACGAATCAGTTGAGGAAGATATCTTCTTTAAGTCATCATCATTTTCCCTAATCGTCGACATATTCTGAAAAAAAACATATACTTTTGTTAATTATGATTCGTAGAACAAACAAGTGCACATGAGCTTTGGTTTAGTTTATTTATATTTACATGCCTTCTTCCTTATATAGAAGAAAATTAACCCTACCATCATTGGTTAAACACATGCAAAAAGTGAAAACATAAATAAAAAGTCAAAATGCCAACATATATAATGAAAGGAGAAAGCAACGAAAACCATGATAACAAATACTCTTGGCTGAAATTTTGAACTTTTATCATAAACCAATCTAAAAAAAATAAGCTAAAAATTAGATAATTCAACTACCATAACTCAATTACTTATTCTCACAGAGCTGGTAAAAAAAGTGGACTAAATGAGAACCAAGAGAACAGTTAAGATGATAATTACAGTCAAAATAATTAATTAAGAAATGAGTTTTTCATCAGAGATAGTATCGTCAAAACAATTTAAATTACAGTCAACAAATAACATCAGAAAAAAGGAACATGATTTATGAACAGAAACTATCCATAGGGCATAGGCAAGAACAAAGTGCATTTAGAAAAAAGAAGAAGTATAAAGCCGTCTTATATGATTAAACAGACTGCAGAATAAAATCGATGAAAGTCTGATTGTCTAATACTAGACAAAGTTAATAGCAAATCATTCGTCTCCCCATTCCTATAGGATCACAACATGAGGTATAAAATGGAAACAATCAAGCAATAATTTAGAATATTTAAACATAATAATAGTAATATGTAACACCCCTAACCCGTATCCGTCGCCGGAATAGGGTTACGAAGTGTTACCGTAGAATCCTAACTAAAAACATTCAATTCCAAACATTTTATAATTCATAGCAATTTCATTCAAACACATGCATATTGTCCCTTATTCGAGTCCTCAAGGCCCAGGAAATACATTAGAATCAATTCGGGACTGATCCGGAAACATTTGGAACCTTAAGGAAAAATATAAAATTTTTCACACTGCAGGGGTCACACAACCGTGTGGCCAGGCCGTGTGACTCACACGGTTGAGAAACACGCCCGTGTCTCAAGCCATGTGGACATTCGAAGTAGGGACACACGGCCGTGTCCAAGCCTATGTCTGTGCCCGTGTAACTCTCTGACTTGGGTCACACGGCCAAGCCACACGCCCGTGTACCAGGCCGTGTAACGGACTAACTTAGATGCCTTAAAAACCTACAGGGGACACACGACCGTGTCGCATGACAAACGACTGAGACACATATCCGTGTCTCAGGCCGTGTGGATATGAAATTGGCCAAATTTAAGCCATTTCCATCTCCAACTCCAATATGTACCTAAAATCATTTTGTTCCCACATAATAGACCTCAAAATAAACCAATTCATTCATGAAACAATCCATTCAATGTACCAAAATAATTCATCCAACCAATATGCCCACAAGGCACCTCAATTTCAAGCAACCAACAATTCGTCTAAACATGCCAAACAATTATCAAAATTAAGCATCATAACTTATTATAACTTATTATAAACAAAGCTAATTCACATAACATACATGAAGTATTCAAGAATCATCATTTGGCACCAAAAGATTTATACATTTTCTACTTATATATGTTCCAAAAGGTTTACCTAATTATGCACACAAGTTCAACTATCTTTTACTAGCAACAAGCATAACATAACAACTTTCAATATTTACATCCATACAAAATATCTAAGTACTAAAGACTCTTCCTAATACATGCCACTTAAACCAACTAGCAAGAACCAAAATCATTACCAAGATGTTGATGATAGTGTGTGAGATTCCAATTCGATCCAATCAACAAAACAATTCCAAAGGTCCTACAAGAATAAATCAAACTAATAAGCATCAAAAGGCTTAGTAAGTTCGGTATTAGCTTCATTTATTAATTAACCCAAAAGCGATCAAATTGATGTAAATTTTCAATACACCGGCACAAAGCCTGCTAGGCACATAGCCTGAATATCACCGGCACACAGCCTGCTAGGCACACACTTCGAATATCACCTAAGACAAAGCTCGCTAGGCACACAAACCGAATATCACCAAAGACAAAGCCTCACAGGCACATAGCCTGAATAACATTACATTTCTATTTCTTTAAACATAACTAAGTGAAATTCATGATTTAACTAATAATGAAAAGCATGAAATATTCAGTACAATTAATAGTAACCATATAACGAACTTACTCGGATCGAATGCATGTGACTTTCGATTTTGGGGCTAGTCGGAACAGTGGTTTTGGAACCACTAATCCAAGGTCGGAGAAATTATTTTTAATATTATTTTATGTGTTATAACATGATTATATGACTGCATGAAAATTTTGGTGCATTAATTTTAGTGATTCCATGCTTAATTTTGAAAAAGGACTAAATCGCATAAAGTGCGAAAGCTTTGTTCTACAAGCTAAAGGTGTTAAATAGCTATGGAACACTAAAGTAGAGGTCCTTATTGAGTAAATATACCAATAAAATTATGGTGGATGGACATGGAAATTTTAATTGGAGACAAAATCATAAAATAGTCAAAAATTAGGTGACATTAGGTGACTTGCTTAATAAAAAAATAAAACAAAAAGAGAGGAGGCTATCATCTTCTCTTCACCACCAAAATTTTCAGCAAAAAGGGGGGTTTTGAGAGCTCAAATTTCAGCCAAGCTTTTCTCTTGCAAGTAAGTGATTTTGGTGATTGTTTTTTATCATTTTTGTACTTTTAGAACCCCTATAGCTTAATCTAGCTAATGAGGGGACTATTTTGCAAAATGGTTTAGATTCTAGGGTTTTACCATGTGATTATTCATGCTTTTTGCTAAAATTTTATGGATGAAAATGAATCTTGGTTGTTAAATAAACAACTTTTGTGAATTGGGTTTTCATGAAAACACCTAAAGGGACCATTTTGTGAAGTTTAGAAAATAGGTTGTAAATGTGTGAAATAATTGAAAATTGTGAGTTTTTATAAGAGTAATAAAGGTTCGGCTAGGCTTGGTTAATGAAGAAATTTGATTAAAATCGTTTTACGAGCCTAGGGGCAAAATCATAATTATGTGAAAGTCTAGGGAAAAACGATAATTTTGCCAAAGTAGGAATTTTGGAATGCCTTGATTAATGTGGTGATTAAATTAGTAAATTTTGTCATTATAGATCAAGAAAAACGGAGTCCGGACCTAGACCGGGGGAAAACCAAGTTATTAGACTAAGTCGAACTAGTCGCCCAAATTTTGTATACCGAGGTAAGTTGTACGTAAATAATACAACTCTATTGTTTTTATGCATTAAACAATTGATATGGCATGAAATGTTTAATTATTGTTATGAATGTGCGTGACGAAATTTGATGTGGTATAATCCCGGTTGAACCTTAGGAATAAATCGGATATCCATGCCATGACATTAGGGATATATGAGAGCTAGTGTAAGACCATGTCTGGGACATGGAATCGGCGTTGAGACGAGAGCTAGTGTAAGACCATGTCTAGGACATGGCATCGGCGTTGAGACGAGAGCCAGTGTAAGACCATGTCTGGGACATGGCATCGGCCTCGACATGTGAGCCAGTGTAAGACCATGTCTGGGACATGGCATCGGCATTTTACCCTCTTGTGTGAGGCTTATCGGATATCCTTTGGTATTCCAATGGGTTCAACGGGTAAATTAAAGCTTGTGTCAAAAGTGAGAAAAGTTACGACTATGTTGTAAGTGATACAGGTACCTACATGAGATTCATGAGAAATGAGCTCGAATTATGTTGTATGATTAGTAAGGGTGAAAATGAGTAAGTTATGCCTTTAATCATTCGAGAATTATGTGTAAGTTTATAATATTTTATGAGTATGTTAATGCATGGTAATTGTTGTTAATTATTTACATGCGACTTACTAAGCTTTATGCTTACTCCCTCTCCTTTCCATTTTCTTATAGTGCCGCCAAGCTAGCTCGGGGATCAAAGGACGTCGGAGGCTCGATCACACTATCAATCTGAACATTTGGTATAGTTAGATTTATCATTTTGAGTATGGCATGTATAGGGACTTAGTCTTTTATCAAGTGTCATATTGTTTTGGCCAAATGTGTTGGCTTGTTCTGAAGATGAATTCATTTTGTATAAGGCCATAGTTGATGGCTAATACTTGTTATTGATATGTGCAATTAATGATGCTTTTCATGATTGAATTGATAAAGTATGTGTGAATTGGTTTGCTTGATGTGGCTTATGTTGGTGCAAGTAAGGCTGACAAAAAGGGCTTGGTAAATAGCCTTGTTTTTGTCCACACGGGTAGACACACGGGCGTGTGTCTAGGCCGTGTGTGACACACGGTCTGCTCCATGGGCGTGTAATTCGGCCGTGTGTCCCCCTGCACCTTAGTTTGGTAAAACAGAATGCCCAATAGTAACCATATGGGCTGAGACACGGCCGTGTGTCTCAACCATGTGGAAGACACGGCCATAGGACATGGGCATGTGCCCAGGCCGTGTGAAGTCTGCACCTTAAATGCGAAATTAAATTCGCCACACGGCATAGCACACGGGCGTATGCCTTGGCCGTGTGACCCTAAGATGTTGCTGACGTCAGAAACAGAATGTCAAGGTTTTAACACACGGGCGGAGACGCGGGCGTGTCATGGCCGTGTGAGGGACACGGGCCATGGACACGGGCGTGTGCCAGGCCGTGTGACATCCTGACTTCTCGCCAAGCACAAGTCAGGCTCGTGCACGGGCTAAGGACATGGCCATGCCAGCCACACGGCCGTGCCCCAAGTCCACACGGACGTGTGCCCTATTTTCAATGAAATTTTCTAAAGTTTTCTAAGGAACTCAGTTTGGTCCCGAACCGTTTCTAAAGTATGTTTTGGGCCTCGTAGGCCCATATTAGGGACTTTAAGATGAAGTTTGAAAAGTTTTAAATTCGAACGACCTTTTATGACCCGGAAATGTATGTTAGTATGTGTTTAAGTTAGGTAACGCCTCATACCCTGTTCCGGCGTCAAACACGGGTAAGGGGTGTTCCAAAATCGTAGAAATTGCAGAAGTTTAGGGACTATTCCGCTATTTTTCATTTTCCTCGAATATTTACGGAATCTTGATCTATAATGTAAAATTATTCAATTATTAGCATATATTTCATTTCAAATCCATTTTACAATTAATACCATTTTTTCAAATTTACAAAACTACCCCAAACTTTTACAATTTTTTGTAATTTAGTCCATTAACTCGAAATTCATCAAATTAACCAATTTTCTCAAGGAAATATTTTATTCAAATATACTAGGCCCTCCAACAGCCCCTAATAAATATCAAATTCACTATCAAACCCTAATATTTTGACATTTTCACCATTTAATCCTAAAATCAAAATCTAACAAAAATCACTTTACAAATTCATCAAATAACATACTCAAAGCTCCTAATACATGGTATTCATCAAAAACATTCAATATTTATCAATGGAAACTTCCAAAATTTTTAACAGAATCAAAAACGAAGGTATGAGCTAGCTGGACCTAGTTGCAACGATCTCAAAAACATAAAAATTACAAGAAATGGAATTCAACTCACATGCAAAGAAATTTTCTTGGTCGATTCTCCTAGCTTGAGAACTTTGAATTTCGGCTATGGAAGGTGAAAATGAAGAAGAAAACATTTTTCTTTTACTTAATTTTGTTTTAATTTCATTTTAATTACAAATTTGCCATCTATTATACATTAATTTATTATTTTCACTTACTTAGCCGTCCAACATTAGCTATTAGGGACTAATTGCTATATTGGTCCCTCCTCATGTGGTTAATAGGCTAATTAGTCATTTAATTAAACTAATTACTAACTTTTGCACCTTTTTCAGTTTAGTCCTTTTTCTTTAATTAACTATCTAAACTTTAATATTTCTAAACCAAATTTTAATACGACTCTAATGACTCTAAAAATATTCTAAAAAAAAAATTACGAGTCGACATGACGGAAATTTGTGGTCCCGAAACTACTATTCCGTCACCACTGAAAATGGGGTTGTTACAAAATATCAAGCTCTAGCATTTACGGTTGTTATAAAATATCCATAATTTCTAATTTTCTATTACCCAAAAGATTTGCAAAGAACCATAGTGAAATAGAAAACAAAAGCTCAAACTGATTGACTAGTATATCAAAGAGAAAACAAACAACAACAGAACAAAACAGAGAAGCTTGAGAAGAGAGGAAAAAGAAGACGGGTAGACTGAAATATTGAACAGTAGTGCTTACTTGAGCTTTGAGACGGCGACGAGCGGCGATGGTGGGAGCGGTCAGACGGCGGGTGACGGGTGGTCACAGATGGTCAGTCGATCGGTGGGAGTAGGGTTGACGGGGATGATTTGCGTGGGAGAATTGAACGAGTGGGGTAGTGATTTAGTAATTAGGGTAAAAAATTGGGAATCAATTTAAGTTTTAACTAAAAAAATGTAAATAATTTAAAAATAAAAAAATACAAATACACATAGGTAACCAGGTTCGGTACCTGTGGAATTTAGAAATTGTGGCCCCCGCCCGACCCATGAACTCGTAAAAAATAATGGGTCAGGTACTCAACCCGTAATTTTTTTTAAAAATAAAAAATACCCATTTATTTTTTTACCGAGTCAACGGGTCGGGTATCTCGGGTCGAATATTTTTGAACACCCCTACTAATATTTATTTTTTTAGTTAAATAAGCCATTAAAGTTCTTAATTTTAATTAAAGTATTTTTTATCTTTTCTTTTATTTTTACATATATTATATTTTTATTAATTACAAAAATTTAATTTAAATCTCTCTAAACATTCGAATATATTGAATTTAACTCTTTTGATCTAGCAAAATAAATAAATAACGAAAAGAAAATAGCATCACCTAAAAATTGTATATCTATACTTTTTTTATTTATTTCTTGATTGAGTTGTTATAAAAATATCCTTTTATATTATATTATTTGATGGTACTTTAGTCTTTTCATTATTTATTGTATAATACTTTCAAACACAAATATGTGTTCTAAATACGTGATTTTCACACGCATGCGCATGTGATAGAATGTCTAGTATTGATAATGTTATTAATTGAGTTTGTGTCACATATCAACTCGATATTAACTTAAGATTGATGACAACACCATGATAAACAATTTTAAAGCATTTAATATTCTTAATATGATGTATTTATATGTTTAATTTTCGTTTTACACACAATTTAATCTATTTTTTTTATTTTAATATCATATATATTTTATGTGCTATTATGATTAATTAGTTCCAAATCATACATTTCTTTTTTTATAATATGTTATTTTTAAACACACACCTATATGTTAAATATATATACACATATGCGTATAATAGAATTTCTAATAATGTGTAATGAAATTTGAAGTAAATGGTGATTAACCCTCAATACTTACAAATTATTCATGATTAAATGATTGATTTGAAGCTATTTAAAAATAAAATAAAAAAGGAGTTTTAATCTTTGTAACCAATAAAATTTTTAGTCTATGCTATTTTTCTATAACTATTTGAGTGTTTTAATCTAGTGGATGCTAATAAAATTAAGTGTAAATTATAGTGTTAATGGTTAAATTTAGAAGTAAGTTTTCGTTTTGGTCACTTAATTTAAAAAAGATTATAATTTGGTTTAATGTTTTCACAATTATTTTTTGTCACTTGACTATAAAGTGGTATTTTTTGGATTGGTATAATAACAATTTCAATCCTCGGTTTTTATATTTTCTATCAATTTGACCTTAATTATATAAAATGATAAAATTTGAAATTATTTTTAAAATTTAGAAAATTTTAAAAATTAAAAATTATATAAAAGTAGATAATTTTTTTAAAAAATAAATAAAGTGAGAGAAGATGATGGAAAACTGCTTTTAAACTCTCTAAAATTTCTCTCTGCATTATATATGTGTAGAAATATTCAATACCTATTCTTTAAAATAGGAGAAAAAAATATTAAGTAAATTTATTGGTTCTCTGTTTTTTATCTTTTATGTTTCTTGACATAAATTTTTCGCTATAAGAAAAGAAAAAGTTGAGAATAGAATTGTTTTTATAATTTGAGTTTTGAAAAATAATTCCAATAAATTGAAATTTTGAATTGAGTCTGAAAATGAAAATTTTGTAGTATATTTTGTATTTTTCAAGTATCTATAATATCAATTTTAGATGTTTTTTAAGAGCATGGAATTCAGACTTGAAGATATTATATTATTAATTTGGTTTTGAGAAACACTGAGGAAGCATGTAAGGATTTAACTTTTTTATTTTGTTCTTCTTTATATTTTGTTATTGGACTCTATTTAATGATAACTATTTCTCATACATATTGTTCTTCAACAACAACATATTCGAGTTTTTATTTTTCTAGAATTGTTATATAGAATTTTTTTATTTTTTTTAAAATAGTTTTGAGTTCTTTTTATAACTTTTTATATAGAAACAAGGATAAATTGATAGAAAATATAAAAATTGAGGAGTAAAATTGTTTATACCAATTAAAAAAGTGTCACTTAACGGGTGACTAAAAAAGCAATTTAAAAATTGTTAGTGACCAAAAAAAGATTATCCATAATTTAATAACTAATGGTGTAGTTTACTTTAAATTAAAAGAGTATGTTTGATGGCTATGATCAAGTCGTCTGACAGTTTGGAAGTTATTAAAACCATCCTTGGAAACTCTTCTACTATTTCAAATTATGCCTTGATTAGGCGATTTCATATTATTTTATTTCAGGAAAACCAATAGTTTTTGCGGTATATCTCGAGGAAACAGAATTAAGTTGCGGATTGCTTAGCTAAACAAACCTTGATCAAGAAAGATAACTTGCAAGTCCTTGAAGTCCCTCCCATGATGGTTCTCACCTTTATTGATATAGACAAATCTACGAATATTTCTTTTGCTCAAGATGTCGCTATGTCATGTTATCTTTTTATATAAAAAAAAAATATGTTTGAGTGTTTAATCCCATACTTGATTTTTTTTACTTGATGCTATCTCTTTTTCTTTTTTTTTTGTACACTTTTGAGCATAGATTGAATCATGACATGTGTAAAAATAAAATAAAAGGAATTTTTTTTTATTAAAATTAAAGATTTTAATGGATAAAGTTCATAGATTATGAACTTATTTAATTAGAAAATAAGGGTTTGTTTAAATATAATGTAATTGATATTGTTTATATATTAGCTGTATTTTTTTTTTGAATATTTTATAATCTTATGTAATGTTTTTTATTTTTAAAATTTTAAAATATTCATGCATTTTTCCTTTTTACATAATTTTTAATTAAAAATGATTTTTTTATGTATTTTTATTTTTTTTAGTTTTATATATATTTTTAATTTTTTAGAATTAATACAAATTTGATAGAATATTTAAACGTTGTGCTAAAGTTTTTAAAATAATAATGTAATTTTTTTGGTAGAATATAAACTTAGAACAGGACCATTTCAATCTTAGTGTAATTCATCAACGGTTAAAAGTGATTGTCTAATATATTCTTCTAATCAGCCTCTCACATAATACGGTAGATCTCTCAGAATAATCAATTGATCAGTTTTACCTCTATCTATCTTAGCTATACAGTTAACAACTTTATTAATATAATTTTTTTTAAGGATTAAGATAAATTAAAAAATTTTGGAATTTCAATAATCAAAATAGAAATAATAAATCATTGATGTATCTTAATCAATTTTTTTATTTCTCATATAATTATTTTTTTTATTTTTAAAAAATTACCCCAAGTCTAATTCAATCAGATGATTTTGACATCTCTTTGTAGATAGATGTGTTAGGTCTGATTCCAAAAAGAAATTTTAAACTCGGGCTTGGATTCAACTTGTACAAATGAGTCATTTATTATTTAAAAATAATAATAATAATAACAATTTTTTTTTATTTACATTTAACTAAAATGTATATAAATATTCGTATAAAACTATTTTTATACATTTAATTTTTTTAATAATAAATTAGACTGGACCGAACCAACCAGAAATTTGAGAGAAGTTAAACCGAAAACCAGTTTAAAACGGATGAGACCGAGTGACCCGTCCGGCGATTAACACCTCTAAGTTTGTCGAGCATTTGAAACCATTAATGAAGATCAGAGTTATGAATACTGTGTAGACCTACCTTTTTGTCTTCAGGCCCTTATTAATGGTGCAATTCCAACTTTAGTTCCTTCTAAATTAATAATTCAATATAATCTTTTTCAACTTTTTCTTACATGAAAATGAAAACTATAATTTTAGCTCCTCTAACATACAAAAATTCAGTTTAGTTTATTTTAATATAATTTTTTTTTAATTTTAGCTTCTTTAAAATTTTAAAATTTTATCTCCCCTGTCACAATATTTTTGGCTTCCCCGTTTGTTTTTATATTTGCACATAATAATACTTAGTGTATTTCTATGTATTGTTCTAGCTTTCATCTCTATTGGTATTAGGAGTGTTCACAGTTTGATTTTAAAATCAAATTAATCAACCGAATCGATCTAATTCGATTAATTAATCGGTGATCAAATTTAGTTTGATAGAAAAGGTCGATTAATGATTTTTTTAGAATTTCGATTATCGGTTAATTCAGTTTGAAATTGGAAAATTAACCGAATTAACCAATTAATCAAAATATTTGTTGTTTTCAAGACTTATATAGTGTTTGGTTGTTAACTGCCAAGACTTATGTAGTATTTCTAATGTCTTATTTGTCGTTTTCACCTCCATTTAAAGTTTTTTGAACTGTTAAATAGAATAAAATGAACATTAGTAATGTATTTTTTTATATGTTTTATACTTATTTTAACCAAAAGACAAAAACATATAAATTTCGGTTAACCAATCGAATTAACCAAAATATTTCAGTTCGGTTGACGATTAAAGATTTTTACATTTCGGGTAATTCGGTTAATAGCAATTCAATTCGAGTATTAACCGAATCGACTGTTTGAACACCCCTAATTGGTATTTTGAAATATATTTTATATATTTATAGTTCAACTTTTTTTAATTAAATATATATTAGATATACAAATTTACTTTGATTACGTACATGTAAATATGTTATTTGCAAATATAAAATTTAAAATTAGAAATAAAATATAAAATTACACATGAATTTTGGTTTAATTTGTAATATTATAGATGAGCTTTTGTTTAATTTGCAATATTATGCATGAACTTTGATTTTGTATAATTTTATACGTTTGGTTTCTAATGTAATAACGCGAGGAAAAAACTTATTTATTACATATATGTTACAATAGTTAGACGTAAAATAAAAAATAGTTGATAAAAATTTAAACTTAAAACTAGAAAGATGAGGAAAAACTCTTATTAAAAATAAAACCTCTTGAAAATAAACAAAAAATATTTCCTTCTATTTTCCCAAAACTAGTCATGAGTGACTAAAATTTACCGATCAAAATTAGGTTATTGCTTATTCATATTCTAAAACCTGGTGAATAAATAATACTTCTACCAAACGTAACATAAATATTGGTTTGGTTCAATTTTCACAAATCAGTAACATAATTATTGATAAACATCATTTTAAGTTAACATATTGTATACACTGATAATTATATTTATTCAATATAAGAATAAATTGATGTATTTCTTTCTTTAATGTATACAATTGAATAAAAATAAAGTTTCATGTATACATTTAAATTACAATCAAAGTTTTATGTATATAATTGCACCAAATTGCACTTTAGACCAAAGTTCATGTATAATTTTGATATTTATATTAAAAAAAGTTTAAAAGTTTGTTTTTTTTAAATGTAATTATAAAATAAAATACATTAATCTAGAGGAAAAAAAATGATTTAAGTTATTACAATTTTATGATACGCATCAATGTAGGTCAATATTGGCTGAAATCGATTTAGGTGCATTGAAACAACTAATATACACAAAAGTATTTAACCAAAATAAAATTTAAACTAATTTAGAATTAAAATGACACATGGATAGGACCGATATTGTAGTGACAATCATGATGAAGAACCTTTATGTCTTCTAATGACCCAGTCTTTTATGAGCAAAGACGGATTTAGGAGAGCTGAAAGGGGCTCCAGCCCCCTAAATTTTAAAAATATTTATTTTAGTCCTTTAAATTTCTTAAATTTTATTTTGATATTATAATTAATGTCTAAAAATATGATAATTTGTGTTTGCCCCTCCCCCAAGTTTTCTAAAGAAATTTAGTTTGATTTCTTTTATATAATTTATAATTTTTTATATTAAATTTGATAATTAATACAAAGTAGTATCTGAATATTAATTTGATAAAAAAGATATTTGGTAACACTTATAATTTAATTTGGTAAACTAATATAATGTAGTATCTAAATATTAAATTGGTAAGAAAATAATGTTAATTTAATAAGAAAAACTTAAATAATTGTAATATTTAATATATTTTACTTTTTTAAAATGTGAATTTGGGTGATCAAAATTAACTTAGATTTTGAAAGCAGTTTGTTCAAGTAAGCTAGACCAATATCCAGCCCTTATAAAAATTCATGGCTTCGCCGTTGCTTTTGAGGATTGAAGTTGATGTATTAAGCACTATGATTTATGGATTACGAGACTCATATTCATTGGCAATGTTTGATATGAAGTTTCGTATGTGTTCATGCCGTATACACATACATATACATATACATAATAGAAACAGGATACATGAGCTCTGAATGCGTGAAATGTACCCTTCAAAAACGGATTAGGCAATAGGGGGGGTAGTATTTGAGTTTAATAAGAAGAGTCAGAACCCAGTGCTGCTTCATGCCTGAGCAAAACTAAACATCAACGCAGCATAAAAACATATGAATATTGCTGCTGCTGGTTTTGACCATAATCTTGGATCTCTCTGAACAATGCTGCTGAGTCCTCATGTTTATGTTTTCATCCTTCCAAATATGACTCCTCAAATACCCAACAAAATGTAATATACTATTGTTATGGGCAGAGAAACTATCATTCCAAATATCACCCTGCACATACAAACACAGATATTAGTACAATTTAGATTACAGTCGTGTATGTATTTGCGGTATATATATAGATAAACTGCATTTGGTATTTTGTGGTGTAACTCACGCAGTGCTCAATACATCAGGATGCAGATTATACTCCCTAGAAAAAACGAAAGGGACAATTCCTTGAGGCAATGCTGCTTGTACAATAGACAACTTTAAGGTAGTGCCTTTGAGGCCAACTGCGATGGATGCTATCGCCATTACTGCCGGTCCTGCTATAAACCTAGCTACCATCCCATATAAAGCCAGTTTCTTTCCACAGGCAATGATCCTTGGTTGCAAAGCCATGAATAATCCTTATACAATTAACAAATTTCAGCTTAATTCTTATTCAACTTTTAGATTAATGGGGTTATCCTAAGAAAAAATAAAAAATAAAAAGATGTTACCAAGGCTAAACATTGCCATCCCAAGACCTGCACTTGACAATATCGTGACTGAATTTTCCATTATTTGGGGCTTCTTTATGTCCCATCTGTAGACAAAAGCAATTGACCAGTTAATAAGGCTGGAATAGGGTGACCATCTACACTATATTACTCTGACTCTTTGTTTTCTTTGAGGTGTTTGTATCCAATACATCGTATTTAGAGATTTAAAATATTGAATATACCCGTGTTGGACACATAGGGTACCCGACACTCATCCCGAGTCTGAGCAACATAGCATTTAGAAAGTGAGTGAGTGAGGTCTAAAAGAACCTGCAAGAGACTAAAGCCCAGCTTAGACCCAGCAAACTTGAGTGAGAGTTAGGGTTCCTCACAAGCTTGAGCCAGACTTTTCTCAATATTTTGAGGAGCATTGATGAAGAAAAAGAAGAGGGAATGCTAGCATTTTCGACATCCTCTTGCTTTACACTCTCAACCACCTTTGCAGTACTACTGATTTCTTCTCTTTGACCAGCTTGCACTGACTGCTTCTCACAGGTAGTACTTGTCCCATCTGAGATATCATTCATACATCAGAACAATTCATGCGAAATGTGGAAGAAAAATATATGGATTAAAATTTAGAAAATTGTAGTGTTAGCTGTTAAGACTTGCCAGTTGAAATGCAACATCCACATCTCCAAATGAATAAATGGAGCTCTTTACCCTCTCCCTCCATCGATGCTGCTACCATAGGCCTGAATCGCTGAGATTGATCTGGTGCAATCTTGTTTGCATTTTGAGCCGTCTGCTGCTGCTGCTGCTGGTTTGATGATGTTGTGGCAATAACATTAATGACTTCATCTTCACTGCAACAGTTCTTAGAACTAACACTACTTTCCTTGAACTTGCTCAAGACTTCAGTTCTTGTTTCTCTATATTCAAACAAAAACAGTAATAGGGTATACCAGATTATGCATTGCAGCACCACAACTTGAATCATTAGGTATTCCTTGTCATCCCCATACATGGATTTCAGTAGGGGAATCCCCATGACAAGAGTGTTTGGGAGAGTGGAAAGTGAGAAAACTGTGATAGACCAGTCCAGGCCGCCTCTCTTTGTGAAATTGGCCCAACAAAGCAAAGCAAACAATATCAGGACTTTTGAGACTCCATCAGCGGCAAGGAGAAGGAGGTCCATTTTGTAAGGATTTATCCTCGAAACGAACTCGAAGGAGAGGAGCGGAACGGCGAAGATGGCGACGAATCTGTTGATGCCGGCACATTGTTCCGGGGTGAATACGTTCCACCATTTCACTGAACCATAAGCCAAGAACATGGTGACATAAAGAGGAACAACTGCAGCCAGAACACTGTACAGATCCTTGATGCCAATCATCGTTTTCCTCTTCAATGCACTTGTTTTCCCTTGGCTGCCTTCTAGTGTATTATAGACTGCAGTTCTTGAAGAATGAATAGCTTCTTGGATTGATACAGCAACCAGGTTTATTTGAGATACTTTTAGACTTGAAAAGGGTTTATTTTACCACAATTTGTTGGTTTAACAAGCATCTTCAGATGTGATATGTTGAAGCACAAGAGATACCTTGAATTGAGTTCTGTTTTTCGTGTATGGCAAGACTTTTGGTTTTATATCACTAGAGACAAACTCAATTTATCAAGTTACTCACAAGTTCTATTTTTACTTGACGACCAACTGGGACCAGACAACAGGGGTGAATGAATGACAAATTTTTTGTACAAAAAAAAAAAAAAAAAAAAAAGGAAAACGAGAAGATAATTTTCATCTCATAAAACATTAATTAAGGTCTAATTCTGCTTCCAGCCCATATACTCTGCATTTTTTTATGAATTAATCCTTTTACTTTTAATTTAATAAATTTAGTCCTTCTTTTCTTTTGCTTTAACAATTTAAATCTAATTGATAACATCATCAAAAGATTTCAATTAAATTGGATTTTGTGGCAATTTTAAACTTTAAAAAATTGGTCATCTGACCGATATAAAATTGCATATTGAAGTCATGTAAAACAAACAAACAAAAACCTAAAGTATCGACTTTCACTTTGTTTATTGCTAAAGGACCCTTAAAACTGTGAATTCAAAACCAAAAACTTTACAATCCCAAATTCAACATTTTTATTTACTTATTTGATCTTTCAATAGTGTAACATTAGTATGTAAGCAACAATTTTTATTTTAGAAATGCCGCATAATCTAATTTAATAGAAGTCCTTTTAATAATGTTATCAATTAGATTTCTATTATTAAATAAAATAGTGGACGGATTAATTCTTAGGATTAAAAGTAACATTAAATTTACCAACAAATATTGAGTGCAGTGGTAGGGCACATTGCACTCCCAAGAAGAGAATATATGTTCGAACTTTGTAGGTGACATTATTGAGATATGCAACCACGAGCCGTGAGCATGAACCGTAAAACAAGCATGATGAATAAAAAAATAATACTAAATTGCACATGTTCGAAGAATACAGAAAGATACAATAAATCATTAATTAAATAGATAGCAATTCGAGAATGCCACACACGGTTATGTTTATTGATGGTTGAACATTAAATTGTCACAAATCTATTAATGGGATTATCTTGAAAGGTTTACATTATAATATCGAGTAGAATGCAGAAAAATGGCTTCTATCATGCATGGTTTTTGTATTATTTAGTCAATTTATTTCATTTTTGCATCAAGTTTGGATCCTGAGTTTTAAGCGTTGTAGATTCTAGATAAAGAAGATGAACTAATTGTCTGCTGGAGGAAATTTATAAGAATGATATTGATCACAATCTATGTTTAGTTCGGAATTTTTAGGAGAACGAGTTATCACTTTTTGCAATGGAGAGAACCCTTCTCAGTATATGGAGATCGATTCAAAGGATGAATATTTGATTATTGGGGGAAAATCTTTATCTCATTAAATTATTTCGTATGGTTGATCTGAAGAATATGATAAGTTGTGGTCCATGTTTTTTTAATAATTTTACTCCTCTAATACATCAACATGCCAAAGGTGAGAATCAAAGGATATTGATTA
This sequence comes from Gossypium sturtianum, assembly GCA_025698515.1. Lineage (NCBI taxonomy): Eukaryota > Viridiplantae > Streptophyta > Magnoliopsida > Malvales > Malvaceae > Gossypium > Gossypium sturtianum. The sequence continues at coordinate 61,989,700 of CM046952.1, forward strand.
TAATTACTTGGATTTTGATTCAAGTGCATGATCTTTCACTAGGTTTTTCTTTAGAATCTATTTTAAGGAATCTGGGGAATGTTATAGATTCTTTTCTTTATTATGATACAACTATGAATCGAAATAGGTGGAATAAATATATGTGTGTGTCAAGGTTCATTTGGACATCTGTGAAAAATAGAACGTCGATAATGACAATGTATCGTAAAGAAAAGAGAAAGAAAAATAAAGAACACACAGATTTTTACGTGGAAACCCTTTTGGGAAAAAATTCACGGGTAGAGGAGAAGATAATTCACTATGTCGAAATTCGAATGATTACAAGAAGAGTAGACTATGTCTATTTATAGGCTTGTAAAATCATATTCTAATAGAATGAGTGTAGTGAGGTTGAAACACCTTATTCTAATCAATATCAAATAGATGAAGTGTAATAAGGTTGAAAAACCTTATTCTAAAATAAAATAAAAGAAGCGTAGTTCTATATGGATTTTACTTTTATTTTATTTTACCATTGTATTTTATTTTAATAAGGATTCAGGTCACTCAATTCTAACAATCTCCACCTTGACACGAATTCTCAATTAACAAGTTCTTCATCGCGAACTCTCAACGAACAAGTTCTCCACCTCTTCCATAAAACCCCTTAAGGGTTTAACTTCAACAATGAGCACCAACCAAGTCTCAACAATGCTCAAACTTGGTTATGGGAAGTGACTTAGTCATCATATCTGCAGGATTTTCATGAGTACTAATTTTGCTCACAACAATATCACCACAAGCAATAATATCACGAACAAAATGATACCGAACATCAATGTGCTTTGTTCTCTCATGAAACATTTGATCTTTTGTAAGAAAGATGACACTCTGACTGTCACAAAATACTATACTGATTTGAAGGTCTTCATTGAGTTCACTAAAGAGTCCCTTCAACCAAATGGCTTCTTTACAAGCCTCAGTAATCGCCATGTACTCAGCTTCAGTGGTAGACAAAGCAACTGTAGTTTGCAAAGTGGTTTTCCAACTGATTGCACAACATCCGATTGTAAAGACATAACCTATGAGAGATCTTCTTCTATCGAGGTCTCTAGCAAAATCAGCATCAACATACCCAATGACTCCATCTCTAGTTCTTCCAAACTGTAAGCAAACATCAGTAGTACCTCGTAAGTATCTTAAAATCCAATGAACCGTTTTCCAGTGTTCTTTACCGGGATTCGCCATGTATATGCTAACTGCACTGACTGCATATGATAAATCTAGACGTGAACAAACCATAGCATACATGAGAGATCCCACTGCACTAGAATATGGAACATGTGACATGTACTCAATCTCATCATCTGATTTTGGAGACAGCCGATGAAATTTTAAAATGGGCTACTAAATAAGTACTAACAGGTTTAGCACTCTACATATTGAACCTGCAAAGAACTTTCTCAATATACCCCTTCTGACTTAAGTACAATTTACTTGCTTTTCTATCTCTGAGAATCCCCTTACCAAATGTCTTCTTTGCTGGTCCCAAATCTTTCATCTTAAATTCTTGACATCACTCATGCATGAAACTCTTTCCTACTTCTACTGCGACTAGGGCATCCTAAGAACATCAAAACACTTAGTGCCTATAAATTAAGCTTTTTTCATTAAAATTTTATAATCTTTTAAAATGAGAAAACTCTCTCAATTTTCTTCATTGATCACTTCTTTCTCTTATTGTCAAATTTCTATAGAAATAAGAACTCAAAACTTAGCTCTCAGGATTTAAGGTAAGACTCTATTTCTCTATTGGGTCAAGACGATTAGAAGTAGTTAATATAGTCCGCAACAAAGGAAACTAGGTTCACCTAAAGACTTGTATGTGCGAACCTAGGTTCACTTGTGTTTATTTATGAGTTTTAATGTGTTGTTAGTAACTTGTGTATGTTTGTAAACTTGCGAACCTAGCAGAACCGTCTACAAGCAAAGACAAAGGAAAGGCAAAGCTTGTTTAAAGCTTTCAACAAACTGGTGAGTGTCCAGAGATCGCCACTTGTATGTGCGAACCATAGTGTTAATAAGGAGATTAGGGCTTTATCCTAAGTTCCGAGAGTAAGTCTTTTCTGAACTCTTTTTTGTGATTGTGTTAATTATGTGTTTTTATGAACTGTGATATCCGAGCTCTGTATTGAGAGCTAGTTATCAACAGTATTGTGTGAGCTCCTTATGAATTGTGAGCTCTATGTTTAAGTAAATGTTTGACAATATAATCTTTGGTAATTGTTGAATATAATGGCATGCCATAGGATTGTGAGTACTCACCCTTGTGTTTTATGATTTGGGCGAGAGGCCTAGGGACAGATTAGGAGAAATAAAGGAATGTCGAGCCAAGCTTCATTTAATGGGATATGCTGGTGTGATGGAGAGTGTTAGCTTAATGCTACACTTATGGGATATGTTAACACTCTTTGGGTCAAAGTGAGGAGTCATAAGTAGATCCTTATCCAACAAAAAAGAACATGTGAATAAAATTGTGTTTTCCAAAATATTATGTTTTATTATTTAAAGTTAACTAACAATAGGTAGCCGTGAAGCAGGCTTTGCATAGTTATGGCAAACCTCGTTCGCAGTTTAGTAATCTGGTTTAATCTTTTGTTTAACTTATTTTTTATGTGTGCTATGTGGTTTTTCTATTCACTAGGCTCACAAGAGCTCACACACTCTTTACTAAACATTGCATGAAGCTAGATTGCACGGTAAGTAACAGCGAAGCGAGTGATCCAGGTGAGGCATAAACACTGAATAGGTGGTTCAATTGAACTATGGACTTAATGGCAATATGGAGCTTTGCTTGGGAATAGAAATACCTTTCTCTCTATTGACTTCGTTGTTTGTTCTAGGACTTAGCTTTTTTTCTTATGTTTTTTTTTAATACCTTTTACAAACTGATAACCTATTTTATATATACCTAAATGTTAAGAATGACAATTTCTTATATGTATGAATATATTTTGAGACCGTGTTTGATGTTTTCTTAATTTACATGTCCCTGTTTAAGTATTTAATTTCTAACAAAGTGTCTGCCATAAACAAAAGCACGAAATAATCAAAACTGACTAACTTATATAGAGTTCTCCAAAATTGTCGCAATGTGGTAAGGTTGTTGAACTATGCAAAGTGCGAACCCTAACGATTGGCAAATTGCTACCTACGAACCCTTAATAACTTGCAATATGCGAAACATGAGAGACCCTACCAAACATGTTCACAGAATCTAAACGTGTAAGGGTTGTTTGCGAGACCCACCCAGTTTAAGAAGACTTACACCATGAAGACTTATAATACGTGAGCTATGCAAAGTGCGAACCTCGGTGCCTGACAGTTGAATTACTGAATTCCATGGGGTATATTATTTTCCATGACTTAGGGTTCGCATATTCTTAATCATTTTTATCAATATCCATGTCTTCAAGGAATGAGAAGTTAAGTCTTTACAAGTGATGTAGGTTCGCAAATTACTACTACTGCGTACCATAAAGCAAGCGACGTAAGTTCGCGAGCTTGTGTTTTCTTAAATTCACTACAGCAAAACAGACTTTTAGCGGCATTTTTTTTGCCTTTAGCGGCGTTTACAAGCGCCACTAAAAGTATTTGCGGCGCTTTTAAAGGCACCGCAAAAAATGTCGCTAAATCAAATGCCGCAAAATTTAGCGGCGTTTATGAGAAAAAAAGCCACTAAAGGTCATGACTTTTAGCGGCGCTTTCCCAAAAAATGCTGCTAAATGCCACGACCTTTAGCGGCGCTTTCCCACAAATGCCGCTAAAGGTCATGACTTTTAGAGGCATTTTTCCCACAAACGCCGCTAAAGATCACGACTTTTAGCGGCATTTTTCCCACAAACGCCGCTAAAAGTCGTGACCTTTAGCGGCGCTTTTTTCAAAAACGCCGCTAATTTGTACAGATTTGCAATATACAATTTGTTCAATATCATACCCCTCCTGCACTAAAAAACCAACCAATAACAGCAAATATAATATATAATCGCAACCCAAAACAGCAAATTTAGCATAAAAATCACACCAAATGCATTAATTCTAAATGATATTCTTACAATAATGTTAAATGTAACAATGTTAAAAATCATCTTACAACAAGAAAACAAATGTCTAAGATGGCGGCCTCTGCATTCTTTGGAACATCTTCATCATAGTCCAAGTCGCACTGGAGTTATTCATACTTTCTGCTCGCTCTGCCTCTCTCATTCTTTGCCTCCGCTTAACTTCATTCTTTGCCTCGCTCTAAGTTGAGAAATATGCTCTGCCTCCTTCGCTGCTGCCTCCGCCTCCCTCGCTGCTGCCTCCGCTCTAAGTTGAGAAATTTGCTCAACCGTGCTCGCTTGCATCTGAGCTATATGGTCTTTTAGCCTCTAAACTTGATCTGAGATTGATTGACTCGGAAGGCATGTATTGCTGGGAGCCGGATCCAAAATATTGGGTCGGGGTAACACCAGATCCTTGACATCGAACCCGACCATACCTTTTAAGACCCAAAACATTAGCGATATTTCTGTTATAAATATACTAAGAACTATCAATCGAAGCAGTCGTACCTTTCGGGACCCAAAACATCGGTAATAATTCTGTTATCAATCTCCTCAAGATTAACAGAACTATCAGTCGAAGCAGCCGCTTCATATTCCGCCTTCTTCTCCTTTAGTTTATCCTAATAAATCAATAAAAGAGTTAGAAACGAAATATATAATAAGAAGGAATGCAACATAACTTAACATTATAAATTTAAATCTGTAAACGATGAATTAAACTATTATAATTAAACATTATAAATATTTATAATAAATCAAATTTTATTAAGTAAATATACCAAAATTTCTGCAGCTTCGGATGTCATCGGAGATCCATCCTTCTTCCTATGCGTAATGTCAAAAAGCTGAAGGCGTCCAACTGAAACACCCCAAACCCGGCCCACGAGCTTTGACCAGATTTGGTATGTTCCTCAAGTAAACCGGTTCAAAATTCTTTTGTTACTTAGGAAAAACTTGTATGATTTTTAAAAAATATTGTTTGGGTTGGGCTTGAGTTGAAAACAAATTTATCTTATGTTAAAACCCATTTATTTAAGGTGACAAAACATTTAGAGTTAATTTTAAAAAGGAATTTACTTAAACTTTAATTGATAAAAATCCATAAACATAATAAATAAAAGAAAAATAAAGTAAACCACAATGGCCTTATTATATCAATGATCCCAAAGTAAAACTTAAAATACTTAAAATAAATTGAAAGTCCAAATCATAAATTTCTTGCTATGCATGGCCACCTTTAAGCTCCTGCCGACCCGGTCCATTCTTGCTCATCACTGAAAAATATTCCCCAAACGGGGTGAGTCAACAGACTCAATGTGTACACAACACTAAGTCATAATAGAATCAGGCATGCAAATTATACACATTCAAATCATAGAATACAATTAATGATGCATTCCCAAACCCAAACCTAATTAACCATCCGCTACACACCACCCGCACTGCCGGTCTACACCGTGGGGACTACTAAGTCAACCTCCATCCGCTACACACACCATCGAAGCGATCATTGCGATCGACGTGCTCATCGCCCATATAATTTGTGTCATTAGACACCATATTCAAATAATGTAACCGGTTACCAAATTCGAGATAATGTAACCGGTTACCATATTCAAATTTTGTGACCGTAGTCACCATATTCCGTTGGTGAGACCGAAGTCAACACCTTCTTCCCTTTCACATAGATCCCGAATGCCCCATAAATTTTATATCATGCATAACATACTTAATTCTCATTCATGTTACTATTCATATGTTCAAAATATATCATATTCATAATCCTATCAGTAGGAAACGTGCACTGGTACTTTTACCACATTTGTGGTACTTAGCCACATTCACATTCTTATGCATATTCATATATTAAAATAATTGCCATATGATATATCGAAGGTTAGTATGAGTACACACATTCTTAATAATACATTTAATTTAAACATAGCCATGAACCTATCAAAACTTAGGGTAGGGTACACACCGATTTGCTTAACGAATTCCTTGAAATCCCAAATCGATCTCATCACCTTAGATCTCAAATTCCTACATTTGATTAATCACTTACTAATTTAATAAAAAGCCATTCGCCCATAAATCCAAATCCTAGTAGGATTAGTATTCTTAAACTTACCTTGTGGATTTTAAATCCAGAAACTCACCGAATAACTAGGGAACACGTGGCCTATGGTGTACCTTCGGAAAAGAACTTCTCCTTCCTTGTAGTCGACACTTAGTAAATCCCGAAAGATCTCTTGACAACAGATATTAAGGGTATTAGAATCTTAATTTCAATGACAGCCTTAAAAGAAATAGAATGAGAATCTAACCTAATCTTACCCTTCTCAAGAATTTGATGGAACTCTTGCTTGAACCCTTAGCGAGTGTTCGGCTATGGCTTTGATGTGGATAACAATTTCGGCTCTTGAGGCTTAGTGAGAAATCGACTAGGGCTATTGGTATCTTCGGCTTTTGATTGTGTTTGTAATAGAAGAAGAAAAGAAAAGAGAAAAAGAGAATAATGGCGAGAAAATTCGGCAGAGAGAAGAGGAGAAACTTTAGAGAATTTCGGCAGAGGTTTTCTTGAAAAGAAAAGAATGAATGAAGAATAGCCTTACTCTTCCTTTTATAGCCAAAATTACTAGCTAGAGTCCTTTACTTGGCCACCACTCTTCTATTTTGATAGCTTTATCCCTTGATTTATCACTTTAATAAAACTTAATCCAATAATTATCTCTTATCTCTTAATAAAAATAATACTAATAATAATCCTCTTTTATCTCTTCCTTATCTATCAAAATAAAAGATATAATATCCACATTTATCTCTTGAAAATAATCTAAAATAAACCCATTATTTATCCCTTATTTATCCACCCTTTATCTCTTAAAAATAAAAGAATAAAAGCTCCTAATGAAACACCCCACACCCGGCCCACGAGCCTGAACCGGATCTGGTATGTTCCTTAAGTAAACCGGTTTTCAAGTTCTTTGTTACTTAGTGAAACTTTGGAAAAATATTGTTTTGAGTTGGGCTTAGATTGGGAACCCATTTAATCAATTTCGAAAGTCAAATTTTAATTTAGGTGACAAGATAATTTTAGGGTTTATTTTTAAAGAAATCATTTTTTTTCCTTAAACTTAATTTAGAATAGTTCGTAACATGATAATTAAAAGTAAAGCAAAATAAAGAAATCCACTTGGGCCTTATGGCCTTATTACATCATTCAAACCCAAAATAAAGTTTAAAGTACTAAAATTTCATAAAGTCCAAATTCCAAATAATTTCTTCAAGCGATGCATGGCCACCTTTAGCTCCCGCCGACCCGGTCCATTACTGCTCATCACCTGAAAAATAATTCCCCAACGGGGTGAGTCTACAGACTCAATGTGTACATAGTACTAATTTCCAACAAAACAGGCATACAAGTCATATCAATATCATGTTCATACAAAATAAAGGATGATGCAACCCAAATCCAAACCTATTTGTCCATCCGCTACACACCACCCGTACCAACCTGTACACCGCGGGGACTACTAAGTCGACCCTCCATCCGCTACACACCATCGAAGGTAGTCGCTGCAGTCGACGTGCTCATCGCCCACTTATGTTGTGTCATTAGACACTGTATTCACTTGGATGTAACCGGTTACCACTTTTCACTTTATGTGACCGTAGTCACCACTTTACGTTGGTGAGACCGTAGTCATCACCTTCACTTTCTTCCTCCACAAATATCCCGAATGCCCCAATTATTTCATAACATATTTCACATACTTAATTTTCATTCATGTTACTAATCACATGTTCAAAATATATCACATTCACAATCCTATCAAAAGTAGGAAACGTGCACTGGTACTCCTTACCACATTTGTGGTGCTTGGCCACATTCACATACTTGTTACATATTTACATATCTAATGATTGCCATGCAATTTATTGAAAGTTAGTAAGAGTACACACCTTTTTCGCTTAATAGTTTCCGTGAATTCTCGTAGAGCGATCTACCGATCTAGATCTTTCACTCCTATATTCGGCCATTAATTAAAACATATAAATAAACCTATTTGGTCTTAAAACCAAATCCTACTAGAAGTAGAATTACTTACCTAGTTGCCGAATTGATTTAATCAAGTCCCAACAGTTGCTAGAATTCCTCTTCCTTGAAATCGGCTAATACTAGGTATGTAACCATGTCGCTTTTCGGTTTTTGAAATAATGGAAAACACTTAAACAAATTATGCCTTGGCCGAATATCCCTTACCTTATGATGGGATTCCAAATCAAGAGGATTCCTTTATAAGCCCGTTGAAATCCTATAACTTCGTGTTAGATTAGATCTAACTTTGAAAACGTGAATCATAATCTTTAACCACATATTTATATTTATAATCCTTACCTTAGATCCTTAGATTTCCGAAAGATCCCCTTTTGATGTTGTGGATGATTGCCTCTTTCTTAGAATCCACAAAGATTCAAATTAACAAAGAGAACGGAGAAGAAAATAGAAGAAAAAGAGAGGATTTTTGCTTAATGAAAATTCGCAGAGAGGGGTTTTGCCTAGGGAGAATTTCTGCAGAGAGAGAAGAGGGAGCAAATGTTGATGAGTAGCCCTCCTGTCCTCCTTTTATAGCCAAAGTTATCACCTAGGAGTCCTTTACTTGGCCACCACTCCTCTTTTTGATAATATTATCTCTTTTATTTAAAAGATAAAAGCCTTTAATCCATCAATTATCTCTCAATTATCTCATTAGAAAATAATCCTTTATTTATCTCTTATTATTCACATATTTATGTGAATAAAACTCCTTTATTTCTCTCTTATTATTCACATATTTATGTGAATAAAACTCCTTTATTTATCTCTTATTATTCACATATTTATGTGAATAAAACTCCTTTATTTATCTCTTATTATTCACATATTTATGTGAATAAAACTCCTTTATTTATCTCTTATTATTCACATATTTATGTGAATAAAACTCCTTTATTTATCTCTTATTATTCACATATTTATGTGAATAAAACTCCTTTATTTCTCTCATATATCCAAGTTTCCCGAAATGTTCAAGTTTCCATTTTTGGATCATTTCCAAAAATGTTTAGGTTTCCAAAAATGTCTAAGTTTCCAAAAATGTCTAAGTTTCCAAAAATGTCCATTTCCATTTCCATTTTCATTTCCATTTTCATTTTCATTCATTTCTAGGTTTCCAAAAGTATCAAAAATTTATTCATAAAACTTAAGACTTGTCATTTCATACAATTGATCTGAAAAATGCATAGGCCCTTCCTAGGATGTTACAGCTCTACCCCTCTTAAAAAAATTTAGTCCTCGAAATTTCCTAACTAAACAATTGAGGGTATTGTTTGTCGCATTGTCTCTTCCGCTCCCACGAAGCTTCTTCCGATCCATGATTGCGCCATAACACCTTGACTAAAGGCACCGACTTCTTTCGTAGTGCTTTCACGCCACGTTCCAAGATCTGAATCGGCTTCTCCTCGTAGGATAGATCCGGCCTTAACTCCACTTCTTCAACAGTACCACATGAGACGGATCCGATCGATAGCGACGTAGCATGGACACATGAAATACGTCGTGCATTTGATGCAACTCGTGGTGGTAACTCCAATTGGTATGCCACTGCCCAACTCGCTTGAAGATTTGATAGGGCCTATAAACCTTGGGCTTAGCTTCCTTTGCGGCCGAACCGCATAACCTTCTTCCAAGGTGAGACCTTTAGAAACACTTGGTCTCCTACTTCAAACTCAATTTCTTTCCTCTTAAGGCTGCGTCACGACTTACTTCTGCCTATCGAAGCTTCTTTCAACCGTGTCGAATTAATTCCACCTTCTCTCGCGGTTTCGCCACTAACTCGGACCCAAAACGCGGCGTTCTCCTAACTCGGTCCAACAAGTTGGTGTTCTACATTTCCTTCCATACAATGCTTCGTATGGTGCCATCCGAATGCTTGCCTGATAGCTGTTGTTGTAGGCGAACTCAGCTAGAGGCAAGTAATCTTCCCAACTTCCTCGGAAATCCATCACACAGCCTCTTAGCATATCTTCCAACACTTGTATAACCTGCTCAGATCGCCTGCGATTGTGGATGAAAAGTCGTAGTGAAGTCTAGCTTAGTGCCTAATGCTTGATGAAGTGCTTTCCAAAATCGAGACGTAAACCTTGGGTCTCTATCGGAGATGATCGACATCGGTACCCCGTGTAGCCTCACGATCTCCGCCACATATAACTTGGCTAACTTTTGAAGGGAATAGTCGATCCTCACAGGGATAAAATGTGCGGACTTGGTCAAACGGTCCACTATCACCCATACCGATCCTTCTTAGTGGGCGTAAGGGGAAGCCCACTAACTAAGTCCATGGTAATTCTTTCCCACTTCCATTGGGGAATCTCAATTGGTTGAAGCAATCCTGATGGGACTTGGTGTTCAGCCTTTACTTGCTGACATGTCAAACATTTCCCCACAAATTCGGTCACCTCTCGTTTGTGTCCGACCACCAAAATTGTTCCTTAGATCTCTATACAGCTTGATGCCTCCGGATGCATAGCATAAGGACTACCATGCGCTTCCGAAGAATCCTTTGTCTCAACTCCTTATCCCTCGGCATACAAACCTTTTCCTTGTAGCACAAGTACTCCTTCATCATTGACGCCATAATCCTTTAATCCTCCTTGCCGCACTTGCTTTGTAACTTAGTACTTAAGTCCTTATCCGCCAACCGTCCCTCTTTCACCTCCTTCACCAGTTGGCTTGACTTGTAACTCGCCAACAAAGCTTCCGTCATCATACAAACTTAAGTGAGCGAACAAAGCCCTTAAATCCGACACAACCTTCCTACTTAGGGGCGTCGGCTACCACATTCGCCTTGCCGGATGGTATTCTATCGAATAGTCATAATCTTTTAATAACTCCACCCACCTTCGTTGCCTCAAGTTCAACTCCTTCTGAGTCAACAAATACTTAAGGCTTTTGTGGTTCGTGTAAATTCACCGACCTTTCTCCATAAAGGTAGTGCCTCCAAACTTTGAGGGCGAAAACCACTGCCATGAGTTCCAAGTCATGAGTTGGGTAGTTCACCTCATGCGGCCTTAACTGCCGAGATGCATAAGCGACTACCTTTCCTTCTTGCATTAGCACACGGCCTAACCACGTGCGCGAAGCATCACAATATACTACGAAGTCCTTACCGCCTCCGGTGAATTAACACCGAGCTTCACAAGACCTTTTAAGCTTTTCAAAGCTCTCCTGTTGCTTATCCGTCCACACAAACGGTACTTCCTTCCTTAGTAACTTTGTCAAAGGTGCGACTATCGACGAGAATCCTTCCACGAACCTTCTGTAATAGCACGCCAAGCCTAAGAAACTTCGATTTCACCACCGACCTAGGTGGTTTCCAATCCAACACTGCTTGATCTTCCTAGGATCCACTCTTATTCCTTCTCGGATACCACATGTCCTAGGAACGCCACTTCCTTGAGCCAAAATTCGCACTTGCTGAATTTGGCATAAAGCTTCTTTTCCTTAACACTTCTAACACAACTCGGAGATGCTCATCGTGCTCCTCCTCCGTCTTGGAATACACCAAAATGTCGTCGATGAACACCACGGCGAATCTATCCAAGTAGGGTTGGAAAACCCTATTCATCATATCCATGAACGCGCGGTGCGCGCGTTCACAACCCAAACGGCATCACCACAAATTCAAAATGACCGTACCTTGTCCTAAAAGCGGTCTTATGAATATCGACCTCCTTCACTTTCGCTTGATGATACCCCACCTTAAGTCGATCTTTGAGAACACAAATGCTTCTTTTCAGTTGGTCGAACAAGTCATCTATCCTTGGCAAAGGATACTTGTTCTTGATGGTCGGTTTGTTCAATCGACGATAATCTATGCATATCCGCATAGTTCCATCCTTCTTCTTCACAAAAGAGAATCGGTGCTCCCCACGGAGACACACCGGGTCGAATGAACCCACGATCCAACAACTCTTGGATTTGAGCCTTGAGCTCCACTAACTCCTTTGGTGCCATTCGGTAGGGAGCGATTGACACAGAGTCATTCTCGGTAGCAAATCTATTCCAAATTCCACTTCTCTATCTGAGGGGTATTCCGGTAACTCCTCCTAAATACATCCTCAAAATCCTCATCGCTTCTAACTCCCTTAACACCTTCCTCTTCTCCTCTTAACGCACTCACGAAGGCTAAGAATGCCTTACATCCTTTCTTAACCATTTTCTCGGCCTTCAGGTCGAAACTACGTTAGACAAGTAGTTCCTCCTTTCTCCGATCATCACTACTACCTCATCTTCCGGGTTCTTAGTTCCATACGTTTAGCCGCACAATCCAACACGGCTCGATGCTCTACTAGCCAATCCATTCCAAGTATAAGCTCAAACTCTCCGAAGGGTAATTCCATTAAGTCAGCCCGAAAGTTCGCTCCCTGAATCTCTAGGGGTACATTCCGAAAGATCCTATCTATCCTCACCGTTTGGCCTAAAGGGCTTACTACAGTTATCTGCCTATCAAAAAGTTCAGAGTCTAGGCCTAGTGTTTCAACCACACTACATGCAACATAGGAATGAGTTGAGCCCACATCAATAAGAGCAAAATAGGGTTTGTCATGAATAAAGAACGTACCGGTTATAACATCCGGCGCGTCTCCCTCTTCCCTCCGGCGAACCGCGTAAACCAAACCCGGTTGCCTTGCTTCGGCGTTAGTGCACCTCGCCCCGAGCTCCACGGCCTCTGCCACTACCTCTGTTGGCCGACCCATGACCTCTTTGAGGTCAGCTGTCCGCCTCTACCACCTGGTTAGCATTCAGAGTCTGCTGGTTGGCTCTCATCTAATAGCTTGGGGCAATCCTTAATCATATGGTCCTTGGACCCACACTTGAGACATCATCCCGCCTTTTTCCAACACTCTCCCGTGCTTCCTTCCACAATGTTCACAAGGGCGAAATTGCCACCCACTGCACCTGTTGACTTTGTGGCTGTCAACTCTAGGCCTCTTGTGGCCTTTTCCAGATGGCCCAAAACCTCTTTTGGGCTTATTTCAATCCACACACCGCTTGGTGGCGTCCTTAATTCCTCGACCACTTTAGCCTTTTCCACCAAGGCGAGAATTCCCGCTCTGATGCGGTGCTATCAAAAGTCTCAAATCGTCCCTAAGTCCGTCCTCAAAACGAACACAGCTGCTTCATCCTCGATCGCCACTACTCCTGGGCATATCGGCTCAACCTCAAGAATTCCGCTTCATATTCGGTGTGATGGACTTACTTCCTTGTACCAACCCCGAAAAAGCCTTCCTTTGCTCATCTATATACCTGGTTCCCACATACTTCTTCTGAAATGCTTCCTTAGCATATTCCCAGGTCAGATCTTCCGCCGTGGCACCGTCCCGAACGGTTAACCACCATTGATACGCTTCATCGCGTAACAGTGCCGTCATCCCTTTCAACTTCTCCTCGGGGGTCAAGTCGAGCTCATCCATGATGCGCTCAGTTGCTTCCAACCAATGACTCACCAGACTTTGGGTGCCACTCCCGATACTCCTCTAAACATTTCACTCCATTAGCACGGAGCTCGAGCACTGGACTTACGATTTCTGAATTATTTCCCGCACGACCACCAATTCCAAAACTCGCAAAGACAACTGCGACACGGCATCTTCCCCTATCGAGCCTGCTGCTCAACATTGACAGCTGGGGGTGATGGTGGTGGTGGTATCTCATTGTCAGAACCTTGTCCCGATCTAACAGTCATCCTTCCTCTACCTCTTCCACGACGACCACGTCCTCTTGAGCTCATTATCGACGAGATCTGATTAAGGAATTTTATGTATTAGTATTCTTGTTTCACTTATTACCCGCGATGATATCTTATGAAGAAGAGTTTAAGAGTGGTTCTTTCGTATTCATACATGCATACAGTCTTGCATTCATTCATTCATCCATCAACAAATATGAACTTTCGTTCATTCAAAGAAACGTTGTAATTCTTGTTGTTGTTTTCGTTATTTTGCTTTTCCACTACCCAGGGGCATTTTCGTAATTTTATCCTACAGGGGTATTTTCGTAAATTTTAAAAAATAAAAAGTTCCCTGGTGATTTTGACAAAAGTATTTTGGTACTTCTAAAGTTCCGGGGAAATTTTGGAAGAATTTTGAAATCGAGGGTATTTCGGTAATTTTTGATCTCGGGGTATTTTGATAATTTTTCCAAAAATCGGGAGTAAATTTGTAAAATTTAATAAGTTAGGGATATTTTCCAAGATTGTAAAACATTGAGGGTTCCTTTGAGAGTTACACTTTTCAAAGCAATGATATTGCAAAAAGTTTGGAAATCAAGGTCGTTTTGGTAATTTTGTAAGTTAGGGGCAATTTTGTAATTTTCCAAAATCAAGATAGTTTGATATTTTACAAATTAGGGTTTTTTGAACATTTGATAAAGTAATGAAATTTTGTTAAAACTATGGGTGGTTTGGTCATTTTATAAACCAAGGGTATTTTTTTTTTTATAGAAAAACGGCTAAGTCCCTTTCGGGTTTTATTCTTTGTGTTTAGCCTATGACCGAGCCCTCTTGGTCAGGGTGAACCAAAGCTACGCACCAGGCAGGATTCGAATGAAGAGGAGGTGAGTCACGCGGACTGCTTAAATACCAAGCTCTCACCGACCTTTCTAGACATGCGCACAGAGGTTGCCACACCACTGAGCCTTCTGAGTTAGGGCGAACCGAAGCTACGCACTAGGTAGGATACCTGCGAAGAGGAGGTGAGTCACTAGGACTGCTTAAATACCAGGCTCTTCCGGATCCAATCCTAGACATGCGTACAGGGGTTGCCACACCCTAGCTTAATAACTTAGTCATAGGTTTGTTAAGTTCATTAAGTCTTATGAGTTTCAAGTGTTTGAGTAGTCTAATCCTAGGGTTCAAGTTCCTATCACACTATTCTACGTTCCATGCCTTTGCTACCCTTTTACAATTCATAATTCACATAATCACACAGATGGTTAAAGGTACTTACCGGTGGACTGCGGGTCGGAGACTTAGGTGCCATGCCATAAAAACCTGCTTATTTCAAAGAAATTCTTTTGGGCTCGAATTGAAAATGTTTTGGGCACGAGCCCACAGTAGAGAGAGTTTTAAAGCTGGCTCGATACCAACCGAAACACCCCACACCCAAATTTCACGAGCCAGGATCTGGATCTCGTATGTTCCTTAAGTAAACCGGTTTTCAAGTTCTTTGTTACTTAGTGAAACTTTGGAAAAATATTGTTTTGAGTTGGGCTTAGATTGGGAACCCATTTAATCAATTTGAAAGTCAAATTTTAATTTAGGTGACAAGATAATTTTAGGGTTTATTTTTAAAGAAATCATTTTTTTCCTTAAACTTAATTTAGAATAGTTCGTAACATGATAATTAAAAGTAAAGCAAAATAAAGAAATCCACTTGGGCCTTATGGCCTTATTACATCATTCAAACCCAAAATAAAGTTTAAAGTACTAAAATTTCATAAAGTCCAAATTCCAAATAATTTCTTCAAGCGATGCATGGCCACCTTTAGCTCCACGACGACCCGGTCCATTACTGCTCATCACACTGAAAAATAATTCCCCAACGGGTGAGTCTACAGACTCAATGTGTACATAGTACTAATTTCCAACAAAACAGAGCATACAAGTCATATCAATATCATGTTCATACAAAATAAAGGATGATGCAACCCAAATCCAAACCTATTTGTCCATCCGCTACACACCACCCGTACCAACTTTGTACAATCGCGGGGACTACTAAGTCGACCCTCCATCCGCTACACACCATCGAAGCGCGTCGCGCGATCGACGTGCTCATCGCCCACTTATGTTGTGTCATTAGACACTGTATTCACTGGATGTAACCGAAGTTACCACTTTTCACTTTATGTGACCGTAGTCACCACTTTACGTTGGTGAGACCGTAGTCATCACCTTCACTTTCTTCCTCCACAAATATCCCGAATGCCCCAATTATTTCATAACATATTTCACATACTTAATTTTCATTCATGTTACTAATCACATGTTCAAAATATATCACATTCACAATCCTATCAAAAGTAGGAAACGTACCTGGGTACTCCTTACCACATTTGTGGTGCTTGGCCACATTCACATACTGTTACATATTTACATATCTAATGATTGCCATGCAATTTATTGAAAGTTAGTAAGAGTACACACCTTTTTCGCTTAATAGTTTCCGTGAATTCCCGTAGAGCGATCGACCGATCTAGATCTTTCACTCCTATATTCGGCCATTAATTAAAACATATAAATAAACCTATTTGGTCTTAAAACCAAATCCTACTAGAAGTAGAATTACTTACCTAGTTGCCGAATTGATTTAATCAAGTCCCAACAGTTGCTAGAATTCCTCTTCCTTGAAATCGGCTAATACTAGGTATGTAACCATGTCGGTTTTGGTTTTGAAAATAATGGAAAACACTTAAACAAATTATGCCTTGGCCGAATATCCCTTACCTTATGATGGGATTCCAAATCAAGAGGATTCCTTTATAAGCCTGTTGAAATCCTATAACTTCGTGTTAGATTAGATCTAACTTTGAAAACGTGAATCATAATCTTTAACCACATATTTATATTTATAATCCTTACCTTAGATCCTTAGATTTCCCGAAAGATCCCCTTTTGATGTTGTGGATGATTGCCCTCTTTCTTAGAATCCACAAAGATTCAAACTAACATAGAACGGAGAAGAAAATAGAAGAAAAAGAGAGGGATTTTTGCTTAATGAAAATTCGCAGAGAGGGGTTTTGCCTAGGAGAATTTCTGCAGAGAGGAAGAGGGAGCAAATGTTGATGAGTAGCCCTCCTGTCCTCCTTTTATAGCCAAAGTTATCACCTAGGAGTCCTTTACTTGGCCACCACTCCTCTTTTTGATAATATTATCTCTTTTATTTAAAAGATAAAAGCCTTTAATCCATCAATTATCTCCTCAATTATCTCATTAGAAAATAATCCTTTATTTATCTCTTATTATTCACATATTTATGTGAATAAAACTCCTTTATTTCTCTCTTATTATTCACATATTTATGTGAATAAAACTCCTTTATTTATCTCTTATTATTCACATATTTATGTGAATAAAACTCCTTTATTTATCTCTTATTATTCACATATTTATGTGAATAAAACTCCTTTATTTATCTCTTATTATTCACATATTTATGTGAATAAAACTCCTTTATTTCTCTCATATATCCAAGTTTCCCGAAATGTTCAAGTTTCCATTTTTGGATCATTTCCAAAAATGTTTAGGTTTCCAAAAATGTCTAAGTTTCCAAAAATGTCTAAGTTTCCAAAAATGTCTAAGTTTCCAAAAATGTCCATTTCCATTTCCATTTTCATTTCCATTTTCATTTTCATTCATTTCTAGGTTTCCAAAAGTATCAAAAATTTATTCATAAAACTTAAGACTTGTCATTTCATACAATTGATCTGAAAAATGCATAGGCCCTTCCTAGGATGTTACACCTAATTTATAGCCATGTGCCGTCAACCTCACTTCTTCTGGAAGCAAAATAAAATTTCTTTTATTTGCTTCCCATGTGGCTCGAACTCAGGCCCAACACCTTGCATGTGGCGCCATTTCCAGAGGCTCTAAGTGGCATCTCCAGGCCACTTTTCCAAGCCTGTTTGTGTGTCAAATTCCTCATATTATTTTTCTTAAGGCCACCTTGCCTTAGTTTTCTCTTTTTAAGCCTTAAAACTTGACATTTCTTTACATTTCCAAGTTTCCAAAAATTTTCGTTTGGCTCTTTAAACTTGACATTTCCTTACATTTCCAAGTTTCCAGAAATGTTTACTTTCCTCTTTTGAATCATTTCCACATCATTTCCTTACATCCCCTAGTTTCCAAAAATGTTCACTTTCCTCTTTTAAACTTAACGTTTCCAAAGCATTTCCTTACATTTCCATACATTTCCATGCACCTTAGGGTTCCTAGAACTCCTCAGAACACAGCCAACACACCCACTGAGCCCACTATCTCATGAATTACACACGAACGCATAACCCCTAATCTAGGATGTTACACCAACTTTTTGACCAGACGAGGCTTCCTACATTGTAGCAATAAAAATATAATTTAATAGTATAAAGTCATTAATATTTGACAGAATTAATAAATTATAATACCCCGGCCTCAGCTAAACAAGCAAAACTTCTGGAACCTGCCTTGTGCGTGAATTTTTGTTTCTGTCTGCTACTTGTTCCAACTCACTCATGGTCCTACATAATGAAATTTGAATTATGTATATAATAAATACCATAAACCAAAAAATTTATAAGACTTTAGAAGTAAATAATACCTCTCCTTTCTTTGAATTCCAGAATCTAACTTGATCTTCCCATTGGTATCTCAACATTCCCGGCGGGACATTTCTTAATTTTTCGTCGAGGCTTATTTCTTTCTTAAAATATTGTTTTTTCAACGTGCTTTTATGGTCTCTCCATTTTTTACCCAATGTCTTCTTAATATAGTCATCCGAGACCTCTAAAGCAAATCTCTCCTGAAAAAACATAAGTTTAAAAAGTATATATAAATGAAAGTTAAACCAAAGTATTATAAATTACATTTACGTTTTGTTACCTTAATATTATCGAGAGCCTGATTTTTGTTGGCATCAGGCATGTGCTGCCATGATTCGTAGTTAATGGGCAACATATTGGCATTTCGTGCTAGAATGCCCAAATAACCTGCTAATAGTCGAGCTTCAGATCCAACGGGCTGGCCATGACTGTTTCTCCGTACTTTAACCCGCTCGACAGGATCTAGGTCGTACAAATCTTTAAGGAGTGTACGTCCCCGACCTCTTCGCGTCCCACCACCTTTAGCTGGAAAATGACATATTATTATTATATTAAAATTGAAAAATGAATCAATAATAAAATTCAACATGTATGTAAAATAAATTAACATTACTTTCAACTTCTGCATGCTCGTCATCTATGTCCGACACACTAGAAGATCCAACAACTGTTTGTTGTTCACTATTTGCTTCTTCTGAATTTGGAGTATTCTGGACAATACTTAAATCTCATAATCGTCTTCTAGGCATTTTTCCTGTAATACACATAAAGGAGTCCAAAATTTTAGTAACAAATAACTACAATACTAGTACATTTAAAATAGTTAAATTATATAACATGACTAATATTAAAAGGGTTAATATTACATATAAATAAAAAATCGTAAAATCTTACTACATCATATTTCATAAATATCTTCGTCCACATCCTGACGAACCCATTGAAATTGTTGACTAGTACTAGGGATATTTTCATTCAAGTTTTGTTCTGGAAAAGGCAAAGTTTCTGATCTTTCGACTATGTCATCTCTACTTCCATTGCCCATGTCGAACAAGTCTCTAGGGGTGTTCCGAAGTACAACGTACCAACCCTCATCAGTTGGATCTTTCGAGTAAAAAACTTGTTTCACTTGAGAAGAAAACACATACGGCTCGTCCATCAATTGTTCTCTAGTGTGAATCAATCGAGAGAAATTCACCATTGTAAAATCATATTGATCGTTTTTAATTTCGCGAGCCGTATTCACATCAGCCCAATCTCCTCGAAATAAGACAACTTTCTATTTGCCGTAATAATCCAACTCAATGATGTCAGTAAGAAGTCCGTAATACTCCATATTCCCCTCGACATGATTACTGTCCCTAGCACTAGCATAACTTGTAATTGAAGAATTAACAACAATTCTACAATTTTGGGTTCTCCTCAATCTCTCGCGATGCCTTGTATGAAATCTGTATCCGTTGATGATGAAGGCACTATATCTTTTCACTATTCTGTTTGGACCTTGTGAAAGCCATTTAACTTCGTCATTTACTTCATTTCGACTCCAAACCTATTTAATCGAAAGTAGATTGAGTAATTATAAATGTTAGGAGAAAACATTATTACTTGTCAATGAAAACTTCAATTGCATACCGTTTGGCTTAACCATTCATGAAATGATTCCGTGAACAACTTATTAATTTCTCGTCGATGTAATCTTCGGGACCGTGAACGAGCTCTCAATATTTGTTTGTACTCACTATGTTAAAAAAAGGGTTACTTTGTTAGAAGACAGACAAGTTATAATTGATGAGTATTTATCAAATTCTACAACTTACTTGCGTAATGGTTCCATTGAATCGTGATGAAAAAGAACGTATCGATGTGCTTAGACCCACGATCTATCGTCTAATTCTATAATTTCAACTTTGCCGATCGGTTCTCCGAAAATTTGAAATAAATAAGTTTCGGCCAAGTTATGATCTGTGAGCCCAGCATTTCTACTTGGTCTGTTCATTCTTGTTTCGACATCTTCCAAATACCTCGAACAGAAAGTCATACATTCCTCTGCCAAGTAGCCTTCGGCAAGTGATCCTTCCGGATAACTACTGTTGTGAGCAAAGGACGCCCAAAACTTTTGATAAGCTACAAGAAGAATAAAAAAGAAACTCCATAAAATCGAAATTAACAAAATAAATGAAAAATAAAACGGTATAAATAGCAAAAGTTATTATTTCAATGAGAAAACTATGTTATTATTTCAATGAGAAAACTATGTTATTATTTCAATGCTGTTCTATGCCAAGCATGGAATTAATGCTATCCTCAACACAGACGGAATTTTGGCTGGAATTTTGGCTGGAAAATAATACTTACCTTCAATTCAAAAGACTTCAGATCGCGTGTAAGCTGTTCAGCGTTAATTCACTCCCGTGCAAGTAGCCTTAAAACACAACAAAGACCATTTTTATATATTCCGCATGGTAAATAAATAATATGGGAGAAATAAACAAAAGTCCTATCCATTTGTTGCTTAAAGCCAAGCTTGCAACCTAAACAATGTTCCAAGCTAACAACTTCCTCTTAGTTTCTCATTAACATTACATCTGCTTTTAACAGATTATGAATACAAGAATCACAAGAGTAATGAATTAAAATTATAAAGTATAAAGTTACCTTGTGGCAAAGAATGGATTGAGAAGGAGCCTCGAGTTCTTAAGGTTTTGCCTTGAGCTTCTTTGATAGTGCTTCTAACTGATCTAAGTTTCTCTGAATAAAATTATTGTAAGCAGATTGTCAGTGAAAACCTCATGTATGGGATCTATATCACTGAATTTTGGCTGGAAAATAATACTTACCTTCAATTCAAAAGACTTCAGATCGCGTGTAAGCTGTTCAGCGTTAATTCCCTCCCGTGCAAGTAGCCTTAAAACACAACAAAAACCATTTTTATATTCCGCATGGTAAATAAATAATATGGGAGAAATAAACAAAAGTCCTATCCATTTGTTGCTTAAAGCCAAGCTTGCAACCTAAACAATGTTCCAAGCTAACAACTTCCTCTTACTTTCTCAGCTAACATTCTGTTTGTTTTAACAGATTGTGAATACAAGAATCACAAGAGTAATGAATTAAAATTATAAAGTATAAAGTTACTTGTGGCAGCAATGGATTGAGAATGAGCCTCAGTTCTTAAGGTTTTTGCCTTGAGCTTCTTTGATAGTGCTTCTAACTGATCTAAGTTTCTCTGAATAAAATTATTGTAAGCAGATTGTCAGTGAAAACCTCATGTATGGGATCTATATCACTGAAATCTCCTTTTTAAAAACAATAATCTCAATGAGATACATACCAACCAAGATTCAATCACTGAAAACAAATGAACAAAAATTTTAAACATTTTTCAATTTGTTTGGATCAACAAATAGATAACCCTCCAACCAAGGTTTTTAACTCCAAGCTACTAACATCAAACATTCACTTGAATTACCGATATATTGATTAATGTTACTATAATTTATGGACATTATCAAGGAGATGGCATATTCACTTAATATCATCGTAGTAACAACTAATATCCATAATATGAATTGATAATAAATATTAACGGAAATATAGATAAATATGATGAACATTATCATAGTCCATGTCTCCAACAGAAACATTCAAAAGAAGATGACCTAAGGAAAATTTCCAAAAATTTTCTACCTCACGAAATATATGAACCATAGAAGGGTTTCCGCATTACAACATCTCCTAATCTACCTCCTTTCCCTCATTTTCTAGGCATCCAAACATAGCACAACCAAAAGCAAAAGCAAAAAAAAATTCACAAAATATAAAATCCTAAAACAGTTCAAATCTAAAACAATTCAACATAATATAAAATCCTAAAACCAAACTGCTTGTTTTCCACAAAAGATGAAATTTTAACTTCTAATCATTCAAAAACAGTGCATTTAGTTTTGTAAACAAAATCATAGAGTTAATGAGGCTTCTCATGTAATCCTTCTCGATATTCTCAGACAAGTAGATAAAACAAAGCAAACATTACATGAACATCAGAAAAATGAAAGAAAAAAGAAAGCAAGAATTTAGAAAATGAAATATTTGATAGTACTTGATACAATGCTGATAAATGAGTTTGACTGTCTTGAAACTAGGCGAAACCCATTATTATGGGAAAGAGACTGCAACTGGAACTAGGGAGCAAAGGAAGAAGAAGAATGTGGAAGCTGTAAGTATTTGGGTGATCAATGTGTTTTCCAAAAACAATGTGTTTTCCAAAAATATTCAGCTCAGCATAATATCCATGCCGAGAATCAAACAAATACAGTTTGGGGGACGCCATACAAAATTCTAAAAAACAATAAATAATTACCTGATGGGGAAAGTAATCGAATTGGGGAAGAAATTCGCACCGGAATCGAATAAGAAATTAGGGATTCAGAGGGGATTTCTAAATGGGGATGAACAAATTAGGGATTTCGGGAGTTAGAAAAAATGGGGATCTGTCGAGTTAAGGTTTTTGAGTACTTAAAATGGCTGTAGAAAGAACGACGACATTTATGTAAAATTTATCCTTATTGCGGCGCTTCTAAATAAACGCCACAAAATATATTACAAAAACGCAGTCGTTTTTTCTCAAATTTGCGGCGTTTTGAGCAAAAACGCCACTAATAAAATAAACCAAAACGGCGCCGTTTTCAAACTCTTGATATATATTAGCGGCGTTTTCTGGCTAAAACGCCGGTAAAACACAACTTTTGCGGCGTTTTCAGCAAAAAAGCCACTAATAAAATATACCAAAACGGTGCCGTTTTCAAAACTCTTGATATATATTAGCGGCGTTTTTAGGCTAAAACGCCGGTAAAACACAACTTTTGCGGCGTTTTCACTAAAACGCCGGTAAAACACAACTTTTGCAGCGTTTTGACTAAAATGCCACTAACCATTCAGCAGAAAATGACGTCGTTCTGTTATATGTTATTATATTATCGGTGTTTTTCAGTAAAACGCCACTAATGGTAACTTGTTACTATTGTTTTTATTTATTACATTTATTCTTTAATAAATAAATTTCATGTTAGAAAATTGAAAAATAGATATTCATTTACTTATAAATATTTTTTAGTTTTGTATATATTTTTATAGAAATTAAACATTCAAATATATATATTTTTCAAAGTTTTTTAGGTTTTTAAATTTTTGTGTTTTTAAGAATAAATATTAAATTAACAGAATGTGTAAAGTTATGGGTTAAATTTGTTGAATTTTTAAAATTAAGATTAAATTAATAGAATCTGCAAACATTAACTTTAATTAAATTTCGATCAGGTTTTGAATTAAAATTAAAATTAAAATCAAAATCAAAATAAAAAATAAATTTATTGGTAATACTAAATTAAAATAGAGAATAGTTAGGTAATTATTTTTATAATTTTTGATTTATTATAATTTATTTATTACAGCAAAACTAAATTTTATGATTTATTATAATTTCTAAATTTTAATAAACTTTTTAATCAATATTAAGTGCTTCCACTAATTATTATAAACATAAGGTTTTACATTAATATCTACATGTATACACATCAATATATATATCCATATGAAATAAAGTTTCAAGGTTTAGAGTTTTTAGGGTTTAATATTTTGGGGTTTAATGGTTAATGGTTTAGTGTTTGTAGTTTAGGGGTTTATGGTCGAGTATTTAGAGTTATGATTTAGGGTTTAGAATCCAGATCTAATGTTTATAGTTTAGGGTTTAGACCGTGTAATATTTACAGTTTAGGGTTTAGGGATAAACAGATGCACAATCAGATTTAATTTATAGCATATATTTTTATAATTTTTTAATGATTAAATCAAATTTGATATCTTGTCTTCATTCGATAAACCCTAAACTCGTGAACCTTAAACCATACAACCACAAACCCATAAACCCATAAACCAAGCCATAACTAACCCTAAACCCTAAATCCTAAACCATAACCCCTAGATCTTGAAATATTAATTGAACTCGAAACCCTAGTCAGCCCATACAAACCACTAAAGTACCCTTAATTATAACCTTAAACCCTAAATTATTTAGATATTTTTTGAATATATTATATAATATTTCTTTAAATATTTTAAGAAATTTAAATAATATTTTCAATTAACCCTAAACCATAAACACCAAACCCCAAACCCCAAACCCAAAACCATAATCCCCTAAACTCGAATCCCTATCCCCTAAACCCGAATCCCTATCCCCTAAACCTTAAGCCACAAAACGTAAACTATAAATCTTAAACCCTTAACCCCGTAGTCCCCTAACCATTAACCTGAACCATTAACCAACACTTAAACCTTAATATCGTTAAACACTAAGATCTTAAACCCTAAATAAAAAACACCAAAAAACAAACTTTAAAACACTAAACCCATAACCCAAAATAACAAACCCTAAACCATAAAATTAACTTACTAAACACTAAACCCTAAATCAATTTTAATAGCTTTATAACTTAAATGAAAACTTCTAAATAGTTTAGTCAGCAATTTATAACTTTTCATAATTAAGTAAATAAAATGAAACTTTCTCATTACTTATAAGTGAATATATCAAAATAAAATATAATTCAAAACAATAATAAGAAAAAATTATGGAATTTAAATCGGATCAAATCGAAACAAGTCCCTTCACAAAAAAGGCAGCTCAACTTTTAGCGGTGTTTTTATACACAAACGCCCACATATAGCGGCACTTTTGTAAAAACGCCGTTAATGCTCAGAACATTAGCGGCGTTTTTGCAGAAGCGCCGCTAATGCTCAGATCTTTAGCGGCGTTTTTACAGAAGCGCCGCTAATGCTCAGATCTTTAATGGCGTTTTTACAAAAGCGCCCCTAATGCTCAGATCTTTAGCGGCGTTTTTACAAAAGCGCCGCTAATGTTCTGATCTTTAGCGGGTTTGGTAGAAAAGCACCGCTATTTATACTTTTTAGCGGCGTTTTATGGGAAAACGCCGCTATTGCTCTACTTTTTGCATAAAACGCCACTAATGTATAATATTTGCGGCGTTTTTGGTTGAAACGCAGCAAAAAACGCCGCTAAAAGTCTGTTTTGGTGTAGTGATTTGAACATGTTTTGTCCGATATGTTGGAGGTTCGGTTGGTGTTCAGCCGGAGAGTCATCTAGGTGGCTAATGTGGTGTTCCATAGCTCAAGTCTGACAATTGGATCGAGTATGGGGTGTTACAAGTTACGCATCATTGCCCAATTTCTTAGTTTTATCCATGGGCAAGCCCTTGGTACAGCCTCTACCTATCTTCTTACTACCTAATGCATTTAAAAAAAAAAAAAAAAAAACTTATCATGATACTTGGAAAATTTAACATACAACTATCTCAAAGTGACCAAAAATAGAACTTTGTCATTTACTTACCATCTCCTGAAGCATTCTCAATCTTTTATGTAGATCTACTCATTGTTGAACTAATGGTAATCTGCAAATATAAATAGAAAGTTAAAAAATGAAAAATATACACAAAAATAACATATAAAAATAAGTCATGTTTCATTAAAAGAATGAAAATATTACTAAATAATTATGCATCGCTATTTGTTTCAACCTCTTGTTCTTCCTCAAGTTCTTCATCATCAATAAAGTCTTCATCTGAGTCAACATTAATATCAATGACTAAATCTCTATAATCTCTTCAACAAGCCCATAAAATTGAACCTCTTTACCATAATGTGAACCGACCACAGTTACACCTGAATTCTCTATACGAATTGAGTTGTCCTTTGTTAAACTGTGAAAATGAACACATTAACTATGCAACTACTCCATCTATGATAACATTGATTCAGGCCTTGAGATTGAGTATACAAATCTTTCATTTTATAAGTTTGTTCAAAGGAGACTGCTGCCATCTTACTTATAAACCAACCAGGAAATTGCTTCTCTTGAACTAGAGCCAAATCACTTTAAGACATCACACCCAAAGTTCTTGCAAAGTATTGTTGAATTTCTACTTAATGATTATTAAGAATATACCAATGTACCATTCTGTAAAACATCCCTAACTCCTTAAGCTCCTATGATCCAAAACAACGGATATGTTGCCCAAATACCGTAATATGGTGTTCAGTATTAGACTGAATGTTTGCATTTCTATCTGACCGACTATGTGCAGTCTCAATGCCTTTCAAGTATAATCCAAAAAGAGTCCACGCTTCGTTGGCTACATATGCTTCTGCAATTGATCCCTCTAGTAGTGCTTTATTACACACATAATTCTTGAAAGTACCCAACATCACTCTATACCAGACATTCATTTACTTGAGACAAGCCCCGCATGCATGGCTTGATCCGGAGGATGCAAACATATATGTGTCATTGAAGTAAAAAAGGTTGGTGGAAAAAAAATTTCCATCTTGCAGAGAATACATATATATGATTCACGTTTCATTTTCCAGTAAAATATCATTTAAGCATATAATAACTCTGTATAAAATGTAATTAAATAAATAAAAGACTTAAAAACAAAATCCTTAAATAATCATGCACGACATTTAGTGTCACAATCAGATATTAGAATAGGAAAATTTTTAGAAAAAAAAAGTAATATATTCCATTCTCTTATGAATCTAATTACAAAAAAATATTCTTTAAAACCACAAAAATTTATAGAAAAAATACACGGGTATCACACATAAATATATAATATTACAAATTTCTATATAAAAAAATATTCATGTTCACATTACAGTTTTCTGACATGTTGATTTGAAACACCTATTTCTAATTTTGGTAAATTACTCTTTGGGTAATTTCCTTTTAACTTTTTAAAGTTATTCCATGCATTTTGTTTAAAAAGATTTCTTTATAATTTTTATATTTTAAATATAAAGTTGATTTTAAATAAATTATATCTTTATTTTAATATTTTACTTAACTGAACTAAATTTTAAGATTATAATATTAAATTAATGAATATTAAATTTGTTAAGTTTAAAATATAATTTTTAAAAATTCTTCAAAAGAAGACACATTAATAAAATTTATCAAATCAACTTTATATTTTTCAATTATAATAAAGGTTAATTACATCCATTTATTAAAGTAGAGCAAAGATAATAAAGGTTAATTTATCAAAAGAAGTGTACCGAAAGGCTTTAAGCCTAATTTACTGGCAGCCCAGCTGCAAACTACTGTATTGTGCCACATTCGATACTACTTGAAGTGTAGGGATGGGTGGGTTGATTATATCCCCACATGGAGTGTAGGGTTGGACGGAGATGGTGTGTTAGATGCTGGTTGGGTAGGATTTTGCTCTTTGCATAAGCAATTCTTCGCTCATCGAGCATGTGATGGGCTAAGGACCTCTTTGCATTGCTACTGGCCCAAAGCATCATCATCGATACTAGAAAGGGCTTAGGCCCAAGACTGTTCAACTGTGCACTGTGAATACTGATTGTTTGTTTGTTTCTGCGAGATTACACACTGAGTTTACGTAAACTCACCCTTTTTGTTTAATGTGCACAGGTAATCCCCAGACTTAGACGGATCGGTGCGACGGAGGACTCAGCGGTGACCACAGTAATTTTTGGACTTCATGGTTTTCAATTTACGGTTTATGATTTGATTATTATTGATTATTTGGGTTGTAATTTAAGGACCCTCTGAGACTTTGGTTTTAAATTTGGGTTTTTTTATGGACTTATACCTGCTGGTCGTAGGAAATTCGGTTTTCAAAAAGTTAAAGTATTTCCTAAACGCATGATCATCTAGACTGTTTTATTAAAGCTTCCGCAACGAGGGATGTTTCAAAACAAGTGTTTAAAATGAATAAAGACGACTTCCTAAGTTCTAACAAAGGTTTACTAAAGATAATAACATGGAATGTTTTCATCGTAACAACGAGGTTTCAAAACCACTATCGTGTGACATTGGCCATAACGTCTAGGCCGGGTTTGGGATGTTACATTGAATGCCTATAAAAGCCTAAGAATGCTTCAGAATTTTTGACACTCACACTCTACTCACACCGAGTTTATTTTGCTCTCCAAAATTCTTTCTCTTTTTCTCTCCATATTTTCCAACGTTTTCAGTGATAGAAGAAGGCAATGTTTGCTCGTTGATCACTGCAGAAGTGTTATTGCTTCGATCATCGTGTTGTTGAATCCTAGGAGACAGTCGATCAACGTTTCTCCAAGTACCGTAGGAGCGGTTGAATCTGTCTTAAGGAAACTGTATAAAACAGGCCTCAATATTTTGTAAAACTCGATTCTTTATTCGATTTCTGGCTTTTCATAATCTTATTTATTTAATTGATTTCTCATATCTGATATTTTAAATATAAATATTTATTTTATTTTATATAAATATTTTCTTATTTGTATTTGTATGTTTGGTAACGTATTTTGTCCGACAGAAGTTTAAGCTTGACCATATTTTAAATTAGTTTTTTTTTTTATATAAAATTTTTTTATATCCTCTCAAATATTAAGCCAACCTTTAAGGTTGGATGGGTATTTTGGTTCTAATTATATTATTTAACGCAAACTTTGTATCTTTCTTTTGTTAATGTGTGTAATATTGTGATATGAAACTAGTTTATACCGCTTTTACTTAAAAAAAAAATTGATTCTTTTAGTTAAATTATAAATATTTTAACATGGGTCTGTTTGTTTGGCAGTAAAATGTTTTCCGAAAAATGATTTCTGGAAAATGATTTACTTTTCTGGAAAATGATTTCTGGATGAATCTGTGTAAAATATTTTCTGTTGTTTGGCAAATTTCCTGAAAATATTTTCCGGAAAAGCTGTTTTTACATATATTAATAAATTTATATACATATTAATAAACTTTTATATTTTAAATTATTTTTACATATATTACAATGATTTATTTATAAATAAATAAATCAAATTAAATATATAATAATACTCAATTATTAAGCTACATTACTAACCTTCATAAAATGAAAACAACCAAAGTCAAATAAATTATTTGTAATTGTGTTAAAAAAAAATAAAAAACAAGGATTGAATATTTATAAATAAGCTTCCAAACCACAATTAATACTAAAAATTAATAATATTATCCAAATGCATAATTAGTAGTACACCACATAATAAAAACAACATTGTCCAAGTGCATAACTAATATTACACCACATAAAAGTATCAATATCTTCAACCTTGAGCAAATTTTTGAAGCCAAATTTTTTTATGCTTCTTACTTTTAACTAAAAAGCTTTGGCCTCGGATTCATGACTCACTAGATAAACCAAACACAGAACACAAGAAGTCATCATCAAATCCTTCTTCCTCCATCGACATCACTTGTTCGTAAAGCTGTGGTGTCTTATCCGCAGTAAATTGTTCCAAAGCATTAGCAATTTTGCCAAGTTGTTCACCCACAAATTTAATTTGTTCATCAACAACACTTTCTTGAACATTTTTTCTTTTACGTTTGGATGTGCCAGATGAAGATACATTTGTTCTTACCTCTTCAGCCTCTTCATTGTCGCAGTCTAGAGGCACTAAATCTTGGTTACCATCATCCAAATCTATGTCAGCAAATGTTCTGGCAAAACTCCCGTTGCCATATCTTTGCCAACAACCAAAGCCATTTCATCATAATGATCGATGCTTTTATTCAAAAATGGTTCATACTTCTTATGTGCCTGTTGGATATTATACACAATTAGAATAACAAGTAAAAAAAAATTGAAATATACTTAACATATATATACATATATTACTATCACTGCTGCATCATATGTTGCTCTATCACATGTGATCATTTTCATGTTATCATCCCATCCAAAACCACTTTCACCTCGAATTTTGCATATAATTTGCCACTGGTTTTTTACAGTCCTCAAATGATTTTCCACATGCTTCGCATCGCATTAGACTTGGAATCTTTCAGAAATAGCTTGGACAACTCGATTAATGGAAACTGCTTTGAAAGTATTAGAAGGCTTATTTCCTTTCTTAGCCTCTTCTGCTAGAATTTCAAGAAAAACATGTTCCATCGGTTTTGTCCACCTAAATTGCTTGGAGGTCCCTTCTTTGTTGCCCTTACCCATTCTACATTAATAATTGTCATTGTCAATCATTACAATATCCAACATGCTTAAAACATAATAAATTCAATATCTAACAAGCTTAAAACATAATCAATATCTAACAAATTCAAGACATAATAATTTCAAAATCCAACAAACTAAAATTTCAATATCATTATCCAACCAACATTAACAAAAAAACAATTTTAATACTAAACATACATAACATAGAAAAACAATAACCTAAGCCCTAAAACTACCTAATATTTCTAGCCATATAATCAGTCCACATAGTTTGTGCAATTTCGTCTCTCTTAGCGACTCATTCTCTTGCTTCTTCTCTTTCTCTCTCGCTCCGTAAGAGTTGGTATTATCAAATCGGACTGGACTCCTCATATAATCCTTGATTAAGTAAATCATTAGGATCAACTCCCATTATATGATTATGAATGATACAACAAACCAAAACTATATCTACTTGAGTTTGAAAATTCCAAAATGGTTCAGCATCTAATACACGAAACCGTTTCTTCAAAATCCCAAAAACACGTTCAATAGTGATTCGCAATGATGAATGTCGAAGATTAAAGAGTTCTTTTGCATTTTCAGGCCCCTGAGCACTAAACTCTTTTAAATGATATCGAACACCACGATATGGGGTAATATATCCATTTCGGATGCCATATCCAGCATCAGCAAGATAACATTTACCTACAATTTTACAAAACATAATTAATACTAATAAATTATGAGCTTACTAGAACTAGTTGGTATTTAATAATAACTATTACCTTCCGGAATTCTTAATCATCTTGGGCGTGAAAGTGCATCACTTAAAACACGAGAATCATGTGCACTACCTTCCCATCCAGCTAGAATATAGGAAAATTTCAAATCAAATGTAATGGCAGCCAATACATTTTGTGTCGTCCCCCCTTTACGGCTACGAAATCTTTCTTGAATGCTATGTGGAACGGATGCACGAACATGAGTTCCATCTAATGCTCCAATACAATCTTTAAAATACGGATAAAACCTTGGATTGTTTCTGATTTCACTAGGAGTTGACTCATCAGGTGATCTAATAACTAGTTTATACAATTTCAAAATAGCTCTCAATACAACTCTAAAGTAACGGTGAACTGTCTCAGTTGATCTATAATATCTAGATCCAATCACTCAAAATCTTACATTATGACCAATTATATGTAAAAATATAACTACTTGCTCCCTAATATTCACAGATTTACTTGATTGTAACAAATTATTCCTACTAAGAATATCACACAAACTAAAAAAGGCAATCGGTCTCATCCTTATCAGATTAATACAATGTTGGTCACCACTATATAAAATACTATTAATATAATTTTCTCTTTCATAATCTCGATTCACACGAGGGTGAGAAGCAATTTCCTTCCTAGTTTTTAATTTTTTAATCCAAAGAGCCCCAAAAGCTAAAACTGAAGCCACGACTCAGACAATTGTATTTTGATCTTGACTACGATCCATCTACACAAAACAATGCCACACCAATATTTTATCACTACAAAAAAGGTGCAAGCTTTTCATAAGATCGAAATACAAATAAATATAAAGGGGGAAAATTATTTTAGAAAATATATCAATATAGCAATATTCAAATTTAAAATTTCCATATAAAAGTAAAAAACATGCACGTGGACCCATCAATCCAATCACCTTTCATAAATAATATATGAAAATGAATGATTACTTTTTTATAAATATGATTTAATATTTCCTACTTGGAAATTATTATATATTTTTATACAACATTTATTAATGTTTATGGAGTTTAAAACCTCCTATTATATGGTACCTTTACCTAATAAAAATTTCACCATGTTACCAACTTCTCAACCAAAATCTACCAATAAACCATAGAAATCTTAAATCCTTTATTATGATTCCAAAGTGGTTTTAACGTATGAATTTCCAACACGCATCTCAAGACAATTTATCTAAAAAAATGGAAAAATTTGCAATCCAGAACTACTGACCATCCTCATCAGCATCAAGTCATAGTAAATACTAAAGTTGGCAGGGAAAATAGCAGAGAGACCATGATAGGAGAGTGGCATGTAGCAATGCAGGATAACCTTTTTCTTGGAGATTATTTTTAAGGACAGTGGCCTCCGTGCTTATTTTCCTTTAAAAGTATCTGATTCGATACACATTGCATTGATATTTCTCCTTTCACTTAATAAGGACAGTAATACATATATATATATATATATATATATGTATATATTTTTTTTAGCCTTAAAACTCTTATACTAAAACAGGGGACACACAAAAGAAGAGGAATGAAAGGTTTTATTTATGTCCAAGATTCATGAAGACAAAAGAATCAAATACAAACTTAACAGCAAACATCACAATTGCAGCCAATGTATTGGATCAGGAAAAGCATCACACGTTTTAATATGTATATACATATATGGCTAAGAAAAATATATGCTTTAACTTTACATTAAAATGGCTAAATAATTGGTAAATAAATGTAGTTTATGAACAAATCATAAGATTGACAGCAACGCTAAATAAGTGAAGGTAAGTAAGTTCAATTAGTAAGGTAAGTATGGGGTATGATACTAAAATCACTCAACTTGCATGTGGTATTTTGCATATTTTGCATTTATCCTTCTTCTATCTTTTTTTACTTGCAAACCAACTTTACTTTGTTACTGCTACTCATACATGGGGCACTAGTTTCTTTGTTTTCATTTTACTGCACTAATCAAGCTCTGTTACATACAATACCTCTACATGATTCAGAAGTCTATGCTAAAACTATTTTGCCTTTTTTTGGGGGGGGAATATATTTGATTTGAGAAACTGATGAGGTTGCTGATAAATCTGCAATTTTTCAGGGTCGTTACACAGTTCATTTGCAGCTACGTGACTCTTCCTCTATATGCTTTGGTGACTCAGGTAATAACATTACTCGAATCAAGCAGGAAAGTTGAATGCAAATCAAATAAAAATTAATTCAACTATTGACTAGATCTTATCCGAGATGTTATATCACCTCTGCTAGTCCCCTATATGTGTTTCTAACAAGAGAATCTCTTCCAAGTGAACCTTAAACCACTATCAATACCGTGACAAACTCTTGCTAGATCACATTACCTTTGCTAAACGCATAATTATCCTAAAATACCATATCCTTGATTTAAAACATTACATCAGCATCATTGTGAAAGGACAAGATATAACCCCATTGTCAATAAACTCAAGATACGTGAACTCTTTTATTCTCCACAACACCTGAGAGAAAAAGAGAGCAAGACACTTTAATACCTTGACTTCCTATCAACCCAACCCAATACTTCTTCCATCCATCTCCGTTCTTACCAAAAACATGCAGCTTCTCACCCTAATCCCTAGTGAATCTGACTCACCACAACTGTCTCCCCATCGATGTTACTTGTCAACAAGAGACTATCCTTTAAATTTAATTACAAAATGTATAGATATTATTCTCGAGAATATGATCTGAACTCAAAATGAAAATAATATGAAATCCAAGAACATGGATTACTAACAATGAAATGTATACGTAAAGTGGTAAGCACTTAGCGAGTCCAAACGTTCCTTAGGACGTCAATCCTTGAAAAACACAGACACAGACATCAGAAACAAATAGATTTAACTTTAAATTTTTTTCTACAGATGGGATACAACATGAGACCGACGATCTTTAACGAAAGGGTCGCCACTGCACTGAGAAACTGGCATCAAAAGGCGAAGAAACAAACTAAACAAAACATACAGTCACATTCTCAAAACACCACACCATCGAATCGGCAGCAGAAAAATCTAACAAAAATTTGATTCAAAAACAGAAGAATTACCTGAAACAACAGCAAAATCTTGACGAACTGCAACAAGAAGGTGAATCTGAAGAGAGATCAAAAGAAAAAAAATGGGTTAAAATTTCAGTCGGCTAAAGAACAAGAAGAAAAAAAAACAAACAGAAGAAAAAAATTGTGGACAAGAAGGAAGGCATAAAATTTCAAGAATATTTGTTAAAATGTAGAAAAGTAAAGAACAAGAAGAAGAAAAAAAGCTTTACCTTAAGCCAAGACCCAAAAAAAAAAGAGCTTTATGCAGGAACGAAATACCTGCGAAAGAGAGAGAGAGATTGCATGAGAAAGAGAGAAAGAGAGAAAGAGAGGAAACGAAATACCTGAGAAAAGAAGATATGCGACTGGTGAGTAGAAGATGAAGAACGAAAATTCAACAGCAGCAAGAGAAGGGGCCTTACCTGGATGAAGGAGAAGCACGGGAAAATGTCTTACAGAAATTGAAACGGTAAGACATTTTTCCCAAAATGTAAGGGATTTTACGCGTGATTTGGAAAATGTTTTCCAAATGGAAAAGGTTTTCAGGCTACCAAACACTGGAAAATAGGAAAATGTTTTCCGGAAAATCAACTACAGCCAAACAAACGCACCCTAAATCTTTAGTTGATATTGAAATTATACATATGCAACACTAATAATGATCTAAATATTAAATTTGAGAAGAAGAAATTTATGTATTATTTGCAATACTAATACAATATATAATATTCAAAACTAGATTATTTGTTATTGGTTCAAGTTAGGATAGTAAAAAACTTTAACTTTGCCCGAATTTGGATCTAGCCCCTAAGTCCGAAGGCCTTTTAATTTTCTTTTAAAAAATTAAATATATTTTATAATTACAATTAAATAATATAGTTTATAAACTTTTCTTAATTATATTCCTTTTTTTTAATATTATTGGAAATTTTAAAATTATATACCCTTCATCATACTTCTAACCTTGCCTTGCTTTGAACAAGATAGTGATTATTGAAAAATGATGTTTGGCTAACAATTGTATCTCTAACATCCTCCATTATAAAAGGAACAGCTCTTATGCACCCTGCTGTCCCTTAAACAATCAGCTTTTCCCTCTTGTCAACTATGTACTGATAAATCCTAGCAAACTAAGACAACCAATCTAACACTTGTCGAAACAAGCTGTGACTTTTCTTACCGAGTGACAAATGACTTTAAAGTGGTATTTATCCCACCTCGGTTGCTTGTAATTTTATATTAAACTTGAATCTCTTCACAAATTTGGTGTACATATAGAACTATAGTTTTCCACTTACTTAGGGGACTACCAAAGAAATAATTGAGAATCTATACTAGCGACTGCCAAAGAAAGAAATTACGGAGTCTTGTAATAGAAATGTAGACATTATTAAATTGTAAAGATTAAGACAGGAGACAAGACAAAAAAAAAAAAAAAAAGAGAGAGAGAGAGAGAGATTAAAGGGAGGGGAGACAGCACCTTGTTGGGGGCCAAGGGTTAGGCATTCGTATGAAGTTGCACATGCATTTGCTCAATACCTACCATGCATGCATGAAATGCATAAGTTGCAATCGATATGACTGAGCTCTCTCCTTCACATTTATTTTTCGTCGTTTTACTTGGATCAAAGTCTTCATTGCAAGCTTGTCCAACCAACCATTCTCACATCATAAGTCACCTCATTTTGCATAAAACACAATACATGATGGATGCTGCTTCCTTCCCTTGTACTATACCCATCCCTACATACTTTTTTTTTTTTTTTTTTGGCAATGGAAATATACCATGTTACTCCGGTCCATGTGCTCGGTGACGTATTCATGGGTAATTAAATTGCCATGTCGGATATGATTTTGGTATACATCTAACCAATGATCAACATCACTTGCGGTGAAGTCGGCAATGAGTATCAACGGTAAAGAAAGGCAAGTTTTTGAAGTCACTAATTAATATAATTTAAATAATGTTATTAATAATTTATTTTATATATATTGCTAAATTAATTTGTTTTAATATTATAATTGTTAATATTCATTTGTTTTAATTTTATACTTATTTTTGTGTCTTTTTTGAAGATAACAATATGTATTTTTTTTAAAAAAAACTATATTTTAAGCTTCTTTTTTATAATAAAATTATATTTTAAGTTTAACAATTTAATATTATAACATTAAAATTTAATTTAATTAAGTAAAATATTAAAATAAAGAGATAATTTATTTAAAATCAATTTATATTTAACATATAAAAAATTTTGAACGAAATGCATGGAAAAAAACTTGAAAAAATTAAAGGAAATTAGCAAAAGAGCAATTTACCCAAATTAGAAATAAATGTTTCAAATAGAGGGTGCCACGTGTCAAAAACTGTGATGTGAACATCTATATTTTTCTATATAGAACTTTATGATATATAGGTGCATGATTTATAATTTGGTTATAACTTTTTGTAAAATTTTTAAAGAATATATTTTGTAATTAAATTCGTAAAAAGAATGGAAAATCTAAGTTTTTTTTTTTTTTTTAGAAAATACAATAACTTATCTCATTCTAATCTTGAATGTGACAGTAAATGTCATACAATAAATGTTATTTTAATTGCATTTTAAACAGAGCTATTATATGGTTTAAAAAAATATAATTATAAAAAAAATATTCTTTTTTATTTAAATCCTATCAATATAACAGATTCTACTATTAAGAAAAGGAGGAAAATAATTTCAATATATTAGGATTTTAAATTATGAATTTCATGTTTCCTTTCATTGATGTGAAATGAAAGTTTAAATTCCATTATTGAACCATTACCATTTTCATTAGTTTTTATTAATTTATTATCATAATTACTTAATTTAAAATTATGTATATTATAACTACAAAGTGATTTGCATGTTTATTTTTATTGATATGAATGATGTATTCAATTTCTTAATTGATTGTGCAAAAACAAAATTAGAAATTAAGGAAAAATTAAATACGTTTCTCTAATAGTTTGTATTTATGATGATTTTATTTTAATTAAAAATTGGTATTTAATTTTAGTCAAAATTATTACCAAATGCGTGTAGAAAGTTGGTATCTTTTAAATATAAAAAGAAATGTAAAAGAATCTAATTTTATTATTAAATGAATTATACTTGATTGATTCTATTAATTACATATTAATTGATAATATTATTTACACTAATTTAAATAAAAAGTTGAATTTAAAGGAGATTAAAACGCAATTGAGAGATTTAATGAGAAATGAACCCTTAGGTAAACTAATTACAACATGGAGGGAGTAATTTAATTAAAAAAATTCAAGGGAGATAATAATCTATTGCAAAGCATATAATAAAATGTTTTTGTGGACTTAATCGAATGAAAATCAATATTATGATGCTTGAATGTGACAATAAGCTTACTATAGGTGCAAAATAAATAAAATGATGGGATAAAAGAATGTAATTTCTAAAAAGTGATTCAAAACTCTCTTTGAGCTTAATATTTTACCTGTCACGGAATATCTTCATCATTTTCTTCCTACATTCCAACCTCCTCACTTAGCTATTCAATTATCTTACACCCCTCATTCTATAATCTTTTATAATATTTCTACTGCTTTGTGTTCCACTTCCAAACAAATTCTTTTTTAATTAATTTACTAAGACCA
Source organism: Gossypium sturtianum (assembly GCA_025698515.1). NCBI lineage: Eukaryota > Viridiplantae > Streptophyta > Magnoliopsida > Malvales > Malvaceae > Gossypium > Gossypium sturtianum. The sequence continues at coordinate 62,027,763 of CM046952.1, forward strand.
CAAAAATATGGAAAAAATAACGTTAGCAAGAAATTAAAATTTTACTTTGAAAACTATTTAGCATTACTTTAAAAAATTGATATAACTATAAATAGAAATTGTAACACCTCAAACCCGGCCTAGATGTTATGTCCGAATCTGACGATGTCACATGGAATGGGTTTTGTAAACTAAGTCGTCACAGTAAAACCATTTCAGTTTGTTAGCTCTTATTTGTTTTTAACAATTCGAAAATGATTATTCAACTCTTAAGTTTTTGTTCTCATTATCAAAACATTAATCCATTTGCCTAAAAATCATTTGAAGCGGAAGCTTATGAAAAATCGTTATGTTTTAGCGATATAGTTCGTGATTTAGAAAAAAAACTTGTTTTAGTAAACCGTCGTTTTAAAAGAAAACCTTTTTTGTCAAGCATGCATAAAACGAGCAACAAAACCAAAAACATTAGTTAAAAGTCCATACAGTCCCAGAAAACACAACTCTCAAATCTTGATGCCAAACTTAAATAAAACTATAAACAAAATAAAACAGTTTAGGGTGAGTGGTCACTGTCGAGTCCCCCGCTGCACCGATCCGCCTAAGACTGTGGATTGCCTGTACAGAATAAACAAAAAGAGTGAGTTTACGTAAAATCAGTGTGTAACCCCACAGAATTAAGTATGCAGACAACCAAAAAATCAGAATCAGTCAGATACAGATTCGGGCCTAAGCCCATCTCAGATACAGATACAGATATGCAAATCAGAAATCAGATATCCTAACCCCAACCTCTACACACCATCTCTGACCATCCCTACACACCATGTGGGGTTTAAAACACCCACCCAGCCCTACACACCATGTTGTACCGATGCAGCACATAACAGATATAACGCAGCCACGCTGTCAGATAATAGGTAAAACTGCCTTTCAGAACACTTCCTCCAATATACATCACCCCGCCCCAATAACAGTAACAGTACATACTTACAGAATTAACAGATAGAACATGCTTATATAAACAGATAGCAGATATACATGGCATAGACATGCTCAAAACAGTATTACAGTCTAACAAATCACATAGTTATAGGGTTTAGTAAGCCTTTACCGACCCTACAGTAGGTCCACAGTCGATTAGGACGACCCGTGCGGCCCTACGAAAAATTTCAGTACAATGGGCGCACATGCCCGCGTGGCATGCCCTTGTGGCCCACATACCCAGATTGGCCTTGCCCGTGTGGCCCACACGGCCTGGCCCAATAATCCACATGCCCGTGTGGCTTGCCTGTATGGGCCCACATGCCCAGCTTGGCCTGGCCCGTGTGGCCTACACGGCCACACTCGAGCCACCACATGGCCGTGTCTCACGCACGGTCATGCCTTCACCGATCACACGGCCTACCACACGGGCAACCATAGGCCCGTGTGGCATCGACAGTGGCCATTTTTAGCTTTTGCCGAAACCTCGATTTCTGCATTTCGAGTACACACCTGGTATGTTTTCGAAGAAAAAGCGATCCCGAGACCACCCGAACCTTAAACGACGATGCTCTTCAACACCTAACTCGATGAAGGATTACACTTCTTGTGATCCCCAGAACACTTAATAGCAAAACAGTTTTTCCCTTCCACAAAATCGTTCAAGCAGCGCAGAAGTAAAAGAAATTTCAACCAAGACGAAGAAGAAAGGCGGCAAAGGATGGAGAGGAGAGAAAATGAAAACTTGAAAAATTCAAGAAGACGTCAAAAAGACTAAGCAGAAATTCGGTAGGAGAGAGAAGAAAGAGAAAAAAATAAAAAGATTTTGATAACTCCTCAAATCCCTCAGATTACTCCCCACTAATCCACTAACAACCAACTTCTCAGAATCCAACTCCACCAAGACTCTGTCAGAAAACCGAGCAAAAATTAATACCCATGCTCGCGTAGGGATTCAAACATAAAACCTCCAACACTCCAACTTCCTTACCACTCGAACCAGCAAGCTCATTTTAATATGGAATTACAGACAATTAAATATAAACCCGCTGATCAAGGATAAGGCTTAATTCCAAAAAGAAGCAAAATTTACTAAAGTTAGGGCTTGAACTTAGGACCTCACACACACACCCAAAACATTTAACCACTGAAACAGATACACACTTGTATTAAAATTATACAGAAACAGAAATAAATATTTTGGAAAGTTACAGAAATAGAATATTAATCTTTCTCATTTTAACGTAAACTCTAAATTAATTAATAAAAGAATCCAATCATCCTCATCGGATAAGATTACCTTGATTTATTTTTAGTGTAAACTTAGTCATCCTTATGTTCATCATTCTATTTTTAGTAGTTAAGGTTTAATTGGAATTATTAGTTTTTATTAATTATGTACAGCTGAAACAAATAAATTAAGTAAACATGTTCACACAACTTAAACTTAATTTACAATTTGCCTTCTGAAATATATATATATATATATATATATTCATATTACTACTTAAATTTTTTGTATGCTTACGTTATGTTTTTTTTAATCCCTATTTTAATAAATGTTATAAAAAAAACATTTGATCTGTTTTGGTCAATAAAAAAATGTAACATGTCATGTTTTAGCCAATGAAAAAGTGTCACTTGACATTCCTGTATAATATATATATATATATATATATTTTATCAAAATATATGTCTTAAAAATTATAAAAAATAAGAATAAAAATTTAAAAATTTAGAAAAATTCATATAATCTTATAAATTTATAAAATTGAAAGAAATTACAATATATAAACTCTAGAATACCTTTAAAAAAAACTCTAAAATAAATATATAAAAAAACTCAAAACAAATAAAAGAATTATTCAATTTATTTTTTTCTTTTTTATTTAAAAATTAAATTAATAAAAATAAAAATATTTTTAATTCAATTCTTTTCTCTCTTCCTCTTTCATCTTCTTCCCCACAAATTCTCTTCTTCTTCTTCTTAGCCAACAAAATAATAATAATAATAATAATAATAATAATAATAATAATAAAACCATTGCCATCTTCTCCATCTCCACATAGCCATAGCCATATCCATATCACAATTATCATTACAATACACCCAAAAATCAAAAAGTAAACAAATGAAAAGTCACAAATCTAATTTTCAGCCAAAGCAACTTGAATTGTATTGGGTATTGTTTAGTTGATGTAAATGGTAAAAGAGAAGCTTAAGAAGAAGAACATACAAATTAAATCGAGCTTTTCTTTTCTAAAAAAAAAAAATACAAATTAAATCAAAGTCAACCATGGTAATTATGGTATATGTTCAATTAAAATTTCAAGAGAAATAATAGATTAAATTTTAGCTCAGTTGGCATCAGTATTGTTGTCAATATCAGAGAATGAGGGTTCAAGCATGCTGAAGTGCGTTTATCCTCCTATTTAAGATTTGAGAAAGAGTTATGAATAGTTTTAGATATTATATCAAAAAAAATTCAAGAGAAATGAAAAAAAAGTATTCATCAAAATACAATTCAACCTAACTAGTAAACATAGAATGATGAAAATAAGGATTATTGAGTGTACACTAAAAGCAAATCAAAATTATTATTTATCCAATTCACACATTATGTGTAAAATAAATCTTATCATGAATAATTTAAAATACACCAAATTTATCAACTTAATTATGCAAAATCAAAACTAATTCAGGGGCACCTAAATCAATACATAAGCAAGGGATGCAAGTAATTAACACCTAAAGTCAATATACCAAAATTTAAAACACTATAAATTACCATACAAATTCATAATCCATGTTAAAGCATACATTTAAATTAATAGAGTCAACATACAGCTTAAATAATAAAATAAATATTACATAATTTTTAAAAAAAAAAATATAAGTCAAAATTATTTAATATTCAAATCCAAATTAATAAAGATAATATAAAAATTAAATAAAAGCAAATTAAACATCAGAGTAAATTTTTTTAAAAGAAAATAGATACTTATTCAAATAATCATTAAAAAACAAGTTCTAGAAAAACATTATAAACTAACATTTATATAATTATATTAAATAAGAAGTTAAATGAAAGAAAAAGATAAAAACTAATAAAGAATTAAAAAAAGGTTGATAGAGTAAAGAAAGACATTTTCAAAATTATGAATTAATGTGAAAGCAGAGGGACTGATTTGGGTATTTATAAAGGCAAAAGACCCTTTTAAAAAAGCAATAAAAAGGTGAAAGGATTTATTTTGCAAATATAGGTGACAAGATTTCAATTTTTTGAAGAAATGTAAAACTAAATGGGTTCATGTTATAATTAATAGGAGTGGAAGCCTTTATTAAAGTAACTAAAAGACACGCAGAAACTAATTGTCAAAATTTCCCTTCAATTTCAACTATAAAAATCAATATTTTTACACCTTCAATCATTTTTACTATGAATTTCCGAAAAAAAAAAAAAACTTTTACTTTAAAATAGTTCCTTTTTCCCCTCTGTTTTCTGAGTTTGGTATCTTCATTGACTTCAAAGCTGGAAAACTCATAGTTTTCTAGTTTTTCGGGCTTGAAAAGTTTAGGTTTTTCTCAAAAATTTAAAGAATTATTCATTTTTTTTAGAAAAAAGAGAACTCTTTTTTTTTCATCCCTTTCCAGGTGAGTATTATATGTGAATTGTAAGGTATGAAACTTGGATCCTACATAAAAAAAAAAAAGTAAAGGAATTCCGAGAGGGGCTTATCTGGACTTAGACTCTCCAACCTCAATAGTTAATTTTTAGGGTGTGATTCTCAAAAGGTTTGTAACAATTGATATCAGAGCCAATCATCATGTTTCTCAGTTGCAATCGTGCGGCGCGGGTGGTGACGCCGGCATTGGAGTGTTCGCCCAGGACTAGATTAAGCTAGTGCAAAGCTAGATTGCGTAGGCGCCAAAGCTGCGAAGCGTGGTAGATTGTTATGTGTTAATTGTAAGATATGGGACTTGAATCCCACATAGGAAAGTAAGAGATTTCCTAGTCATGGATTTAGGCTCTCCAACCTTAATAGTTTGCTTTTGGCGTATGATTCCAATTACACTTGTCAAAGTACAGGGTAGTCGGTTTGATTGGTCTAGTTTGAGTTAGACTTAGATAAAGATTTATACACTTTGAGTCGACTCGGTCCAATCCGAATTTAATTTAAATAAATTAAATATTTTATTATTAAATTTAGTTATAAAAATATATAAATAATACATAAAAATATATATATTTGTAAATATTTTATTACTTTTTTAATAGTAAAATGGACTGACTCGACTCAAAAACGAGCCTAGACTTAAAAATTTTGTGGAACCAAGCCTCGACCTAGCCCAGCCCATGGACAACCACCAATACAAACATTTTCCATCTGATGCTGACTCAACAAAACTTTAAAAAGAAAAAACAATTAAAGGCTAGTTTACCATTAACGATAAGAAATGTTTTTGAAAAGTGTTGTGAAAAAAACTTTTAAAAAATTAATTTGGAAAATTTGATAGTGTTTACTAGTGCTGTTAAAAAATATTTTTGAGAATATAAAATGTCAATTATACATGATATTATAAAATATAAGATTTAATGAGGGGGATAAAAAGATAATTGAAAAAACACTTTTTCAAAAGCCAAAACCTAAAAATTTAGGCTTTTTTGCTTGAGTTAAATTTTCAATTTGAAATTAAGGTTTGGTTTAAAAAGCTGCTTATTTACTCTCTCATTTTTATTTTTTTTTTAAAATCAATTTTTGGGTTGAAAAATCACAATAGTAAACAAAGCCTAAATTGTTCAAGTAAAACCACATCGTTATACTACTAATCAATCCCCTTTTTGTTTTAATAATGTATAATTAAATGGTTAGTACTCATACACCCATGGTAGAGAGTAGAGACATACTTACACCACACACATGCACACACTATATTTAAAGAGAGCTATCCAAATAAAAGTTTACCACTTGCTCCTCAAAAATTCGAAGCCAAGTGGATTTTATAAGTAAGCAACTCTTAACTACTAAGCCAATTACAGAAGTTGGAATTCCATTGACCTTAATTACAATATAAAAATTCTTTTGTATCATAATTTGCGATTATACTTTTATTTTAGAATTTTATTGTATTTAAATATCAAATTATTTTAAAGTATTATTAATTTAATTAAAATTCCTTAAAAATTTTAGTAAAATATAGCATTTAACAATTCATAGCAAAAAAACAAATCATGATAGATAAGAGAATAGTTAATTAATTTTTGGAGAAAGCCAGTCAACAATTCACAATTATCAATAGATATAAAATTATTATAAATAAGTAAATAAAAGTTGTTTACAAATTAAGTGGTAAAAAGAATAAAATTATTCTTTTGAATTCAAAATTATAATAAAATGTGGATAATGTTATGTGGTATATTAGGAAATTGGTAACATCTAATATGTTAGTGTTAAATAATTAGGTGATCAGTTTTTTTATACTATTAATGTTAGTGTCCAATTTTAATAGTATTCGATAATTGAGTTCAAACCTCTCAAATGGTTGAATGATTATATTCATAATTTATTAATAACATTTAATATAATTATAGAATAGTAATAGATGATAAATAATATAATAATACATTATTTGTAAATACCAATAGCATTAAAAATATCTACCAAAATTGTCGAAAATTTATTAATTTTTTACAATATCGAAGTGATCTTTTAAACATGATATTTAGTAGGTTAATTCATTTAATTGCATGGCAGGTTAAAAATCTTATCATGTTAAATCATCATTAATTTTCAACTTATTTATAACATAATAATAAATAATAACATTTTCTAATTGATTAATAATATAAAAATAAAAGTAGTACTAAAAATTTATAATACAACTGAAAAATATTATGTATAAAATAATACATGGTATATAACATAAAAATAATAATTGATAATAAAATATGATAGTAATTTTATAATTACAACTAAATAATTTATAAAACTAATTAACTAAGTAAATATATATATATTTATATAAATATCATAATCTTTATTAATACCTAACCGAAAATATATACTTAATATAAGGATTATAATTTAAAACATTTAACTTTGAATTAAATTAGCTATTATATGTTTTTAAAAATATTTCATCAAATTATTTAATAAAAGTTTTATAAAGTATAATTATATTCATATTTTAAATTATTCAACTGTAAATGTATATAAAAAAGTAAAATTAGATAAAGATTACATCTTTTTTTTTTATTGATATCATGCTTCAAATTTTTATTATTTTTATTGTGAAATTAAATTCATATTTTATATTGATGTAATAAAATGACAATTATTTTATAAATATTTTTATAAAGCTTATTAAATAAATTAATAATTATGGTTTGATAATATCAATAGCACCTGCCATTAAAACGAATAAATATATATGTAGCTATATTCACAATGGGTTGGTTGGATTGTCATTGATGATTGAAATTTTACCAGAGGTAATCAAGTGATTATTAACACAGCCAAGAGATTTTTTCCCCCTTGTGAGATGAATAATGATGTTGAACTTTGCACACAATCTACCTTTTCTTTTGTGTGTGTGGACGTGCGTGTTTTCATATATAAAGATATGAATAAGTTGAAAAAAATCGGTAAAAATATCATGGATGCACCTATAGTCAGATTACATTGTCCTCTTTATTCAAAACATGAGCAAATTAGTCCTTATATGCTAAATTAATGAGCAAACTGATCCATTTTGTTAAAAGTTTCATCCATTTTTATTGTTAAAAACTGGTATAACAGATAAAATAACAAGATAGTTACACGTGAAATGTCACGTATATCTCATGTTGATATATAGGGACCAATTTTTAACAATAGAAATGGATAGAATTTTTAACAAAAGAACTAGTATGCTCTTTGATTTAATGTACAGAGATTAATTTGCCTATTCTTTTAGTAGAGAGGGCAAAATGCAATTTGGCTCCTAATATAAGGGCTTCCATTGTATTTTTACCTGAAAAAACCTTTTGGCCTCACAAAGTATCCACAGTAAGACAATGTCAGTCAAACACTTATCCGTTGAGCTGTTATATAAAGAATATGCACCACAATCTCTATCAAGGCATATGGTATTTACCATGTTGCTTACATGCTTGCAAAAAGAACACCCCAAACAAAGGGCAGCCTAAAGAATGCTGAGCACCAGTCATCAAATCAGACCAGCTTATATCTATGTATGCTACTTACAAACTTGCACCATTCATGTCTCAAGCTGGTAACTGGAGCTTCACATTGTTCTTCCAACTGCATTCATAGAAACATAATCAGATGTATTACAATTATCAACACAAGTATGAAGTGTTTTACAGAGTGACTAGGATGTAAGTGCCTGGAAATGGTGCTTCCACATAAGTATGTTTGATTTTCTCTATGTTTCTTTTCTTCTTAGAAGATACTTGGAGGGTTATATTCTCATAGCTATGTTAATATATGCATTGGACATTGGTGTTGTGCACAGATAATTCAACAAAAATGAGAAGTCAAAAGCAATGTAGATGAAAAGTGTTTACCTTTGGAAGTAATAGTAGAAGAAATCAGCATAAAGCAATGTCTGGACAATCCCTGAAACCCAAGCTGAAAGAGCAATCATATAAACAAGGTGTTAGAAACAAGTTTATAATATACAATGTATAAATTGCTAAAAACATTCTCATAAACCCATGTTCTGTGGGGTACTGAATTCGTACTTATCCAGTGGACATAGTTCTCTTCAGTAAAGTACCGATAAATCCAGTTCAAAACATAGAGTGCTCGGTACGCACTGCAAGAAAGGAAGTATATTAGTCTTTTGCCAAGAATTAAACATTTAGTCAATCAGATGAATTATTAAGACAATACATGTATATATGTACGTGCAAAACCAAAGGCAATATGAAAATCATCCAAGGGACTCATTCTGACTATGGTACTCAAGTTTAAGGTATCTTGAGTCAACATGTACCATGGTCGTGAGAAGGAAAGAAACCGAAGGTAGTTTGGTTAAGGGTACATCAGAAATCATATTATAAAAACTCAGATAAATGTCGAGTGAAAAAGTAGTTACATGCTAGTTATCCCCCATCCAGCCATCCCCCAGTTTTTTTTTAAAGAACAGCAGATAGAAGGATTAAAGACAAAACGAATATGAATCTCGAGATCTATCATTGCTCCTAATATTTCATGGAATACATATTCTCTTGCCAACCTCATCTATTCTAACCCCAACTATATGTATTTTACTAATCTTTTTCTCCAATAGCTTAATGGAGGCTAAGGTTACAGATCATAGCCATTTTAGTTTAATGAATTCCATGAAATGTCACTTTTGTAATTCAACATGTTGAACAAACTGCTTTCTTGAACTTTTCTTTACTTCCATCGTTGCTTACAACATGAGATGGTCAAAATCAAATAAGGGAGATCCTCACTTTTGGTTTGCCTTAACAACTTAATGCAACTGCTAGAAATCTTATAATGGATGATTTGAGCTTGTCTAATCTCTTAACTTCTGGTAATAGTGGATATAGAATAAGAGCAAAATTCAAGCATGAAACAGATGATACACAAGAACATCAGTTGTACTGGCAAAATATCAAGGTGTAATTAACTACGTTTCAAAACAAAATCTTCTATCCGAAATAAAATCATATCAGCTTTTCCTCAAAAAGAAAACAGCAGCAACCAAGAGAAAATAAGATGACAACTCAATTTAGAGACTTTCTCGTGCTTTTTTTCCCCCAAACTAAGGATGCTTGGTAAAGTGGAATGAAAATTGGAAATATGAAAAATTCGAGGGGGGATAAAAAAATTATTTTTTCTTTCCATTGGTGTACAAGGTATGGAAGATGGAAAAATGGAAAAAAAAATTCTTTACATCCATTGCATGGTAGAGTTGAAAAATAGGAGGAAAGAAAAAGAAAGTTTTAAGAAAACTGCATAATCTTGTGAAATGCACACTTAACTTGCACCGTTTTCATTTCCTCTCCGCTTATCATTCCAATTTGCAATGATTTGTTTTTATGCATTAGGAATGGCAAATGGCCATATTCCTTATTTTCTTTTCTCTCATTTTTTCTTTTTACCAAGCACGCTCAAAATTTTTTTTTTTTCCACTCTCCTCTTTTCATCCTTCCACTTTTCCACTCAACTAAGCATATCCTAATACAAAATGAAGCAACACTATATGCAAATGAAAGCACGGAAGTAAGCGTCCTTCAAGGCAATGTAATAAAATCATGGCAAACTTGAAATTGAATAGGATTTATAGAGCGGAGTTTACCCAAGGAGCAACACATATTGTCCTGTCAAGTTGTCAATATTTCTAGTCCTTTGCAACAATACAAGCTGAGGAAGTATGGCTACTGCTTCCAAGTATAAGGAAAATGCCCACATGACCTGCTCAACCAATATTTAGAGACAAATACCAATAGACGAAATTATAGTCTGAAAAATAATAGAGCCTGATAATCTCTCAACAAATAATTAGTATAAACACACTGTAATATAGCTTCTAAGTTGACCGGAATAAATTTAGCACACAGAACCTGATTGTAATAGGAAGAAAGATTTCAATACCTCCAAAAAGGTGAACTTCTCATTTATAAGAAGGGCAAGCAATAGGCAAGGCAACATAAGGAGATAATGGCGAAATGTATCCTGGTCTTTATCATAAGATCTACGAACCATCTTGTGATGTCGCATGTACCATACAATTGAGATAGAACTCCCCAGGAATATTAGCTTCATGATTGTGTTGTAGAGAGAAATGTAAGTAGTGAATAAATCCAAGTAACGAGTAGTGAAGACAATAGCATAAAGTTCCTGAGTCTTCAAGGAGATGCCTGCACAAATTTAAGAAATTGCATCAAGGATAAAAGATCCAAAGCCATCGAAATCTAACTTCTTATAGTGACAACCTTGACTTCCAAAGAGTAAATGGCTATAGCCACCCATGAATACTTCTGTCATCCTAACCCATAGTTACATTTAAAAGGAAAGAAGAAAAGAAAAAGAAAACTTCCCCATAAGCCAATCAAGCAAGTCTAAAGTTAGGTAGCATTGACCCCAAATCAACTCCTCATACCAAGAGAAAAAACCAAAAACTACCTCAGCTACAGCTGTAGTTTTAGGCCTTATCATATATGGTTTATCTAGTTTGTCAAGAAATCTGAGGCCAGCAAGAATAAAAACCGCAAACCTACTGTATAATTCTACATGATCTAATCTGCCTTTTGATTTCCATAAAATCTCCTAGCCAGAAGAATACTAGTACTGTAAACTTCAAATCCCTACATATTTCTAGCGACAGATAGAAGGAAAACAAGCAAAAATAAGATGCCATCTTAGGAAGTCCAAGTTTACAAACCATGAACCCTCCCAAATCTACCTAATACAAACCCCTTGGACCTCTATCTAAATATTTTCATTAAATCCAACAACTAGCAAAAGATTCCAATGGTGGAGTGACAAATTACTTGTATTCAAGTCTTCAGTTCACGACAGTTTCCAAGTTTGATTTAATTTAAAACTAAAGTACTACATGATCATATATCCTTGCTTCTAAAACTTCAGATACACAATTTATATACATTCAAATGATTAAAAGCCCATTCAGAAAAATACAAGAATTCCTTTCCGACTAACAGGAAAAAAAATGTCGCATTTTCATTAAGCTACACATCCACGTTTCATAAGATTCCAATTTGGATATTGAATGCCATGTACAACAACTCAAACAAGACTACTAATTAACAGAACCCCACATTCAATATAACCTTGAAATTCCATTTTTGTAATCTTAAAGCGGTAAATTATTCAAAAATACAAAATAAAATGCAGTGAAATGTAATGAACCCAGAAGAAAATGAAGTAAATATTTGAAAACTGGACGTACCAGCACAAGATTTGATGGTATGGATCTTGAGAAGCAAAACAAGAACACTAAATAAGTGGGTCATGTCCCCTGCTAATCTGAATATGTTCATTTTTCTCTTTTCTTTCTTCTCAAAGTTTCTTAAATTCAAAAAGAATGTAGGATGATGGTTTTTGTTTTTTGTTTTTTTCTTCTGTCAGGGTAAGGTTCTTTCTGAGACGAAAATTTTAGTGGATCTGCGATAGAAACATCTAATTTCTTAAGTTTTGTTTGTTTTCAGGGAATAATTTATTGCTTTGGCTTCCGAGAACACAGGAGAGAAAAATATGAGCTCATCCCACCAAACAAATTTTAAATTGGGTCCTAAATTTTAAAACGTTTTTAATACATCTCTAAATTATATATATTATATCAATCAGATCCTTTAATTATTAAAACTGTTATTTTAACCATTAAATGACATATAAAATTTTTTATATGACATAAGATTATATCACAAAAGATCTTACAAAGTTAACAATTTCAATAATGAAAGAACTCGATTGATAGATAGTTTAAAGATGTATTTAGAATGTTCTAAAGTTTGAGAATCAATTTTAAAAGAAGGTCAGAGTTTGAGGATTTTGGTGCAATTAACTCAAAAAATAAATATTTGGGAAAACAAAACATATCTACTAGATGGGCTGGGTTTCATTTTCAGTTTGTATGTGTAAGGAAATTCCAGGGATAGTTCCTAGATTTGAAGCTTTTGGGCCTCCACACACTCAAAATGACTTGGATTTACTTGTAGAGACTCAAGGGTGATGCTATAATTTGTTTAAAACAGTTTCTTGTTTTAGTAAAACTCAATTTCCAGCTAAATTTAAACAATTTTTTTTATGAGCAATTTCATTATATCTTCTAATTATATTTATTTTAGAATTACCCATAATCTCTTTTCAGCCCATAATTAGGAAGATAATACTTAAGAATGAAATGGAATTGTTGATAAAAAATATTAGGGTAAATTGTCAAAATAGTCACTTTTGTTTATCTCAGGTTACATTTTAGTCACTTATTTTTGAAATGTTACAATTTAGTCACTTACGTTATCGTGTTGTAACATTTTAGTCACTAAGCGTTAATTGTCATTAACGGTGTAACAAAAATCTGACGTGGCACGTTAGATAATCATTTCAAACGAAAATTTTAGGTTAAATTATACAATTGGTCCCTGTATTTTTTCATTTTGAGCAATTTAATTTCTTCTTTTATGTTCTTTGAACCTTTTTTTCTTTATTTTTCATTCTCTTCTCCTTCTTCTTCTGTTTTTCTCCCTTCTTCATTTCTTTTAACGTAATTTTTCTATGTTTTCCATTTGTTAAAACTAGTCTCTATACTTTTATTTTTTTGAACAATTTAATTTTTTTTCTTTTTAATTCTTTATTTTCCTTTTCTTTTTCCCCTTTATTTTTCTCTCTTCTCATATTCTTTACTACAGAAATATAATCTTTGCCCACCAAATAAACCAAGTCCTTATTTCTTTCACATGATTCCTAAATTGAATTTCACTAAAAACCGATTATCAATTATTCTTAATCAAATCTTGATTTGAAAATAACCTAATATTGAAACTAAAATTGGATCTAACTAATCAATATAAAAAACCATATCCTTAATCAAATCTAAACATAAATTGAATTCTTTATATTCAAAACAATTTTTTTTTCTGTTTCCAAATTTTTACAGAATCGTGTAAATTATTCATTTTATTTTCTGACGAATAAAACTAAGCATATGATAAAATTGATCAAAACCTTCTTGGATATTCCCAAGCAAGCTTGATTGGAAGCTGAGCATGGATGAACCGAAGAGAGAAATGGAGCGTGGAACCAAACTGGTTTGGGTAAAGTTGAGGGTAAGTTTTGTATAGTGGTCGTTTTAGTCATTGAGAGTGTAGAGCTCGTTTGAAGAATCCTGAAACAATGTAGTTTCAAGAGGACGAGAATATTATAGGTACGATAGATAAGGTGGAAGTGGGGGTTGGTTAGGAGGTTAACGGAACGGGCTTAAGAAACTTTGTTGAGGGTGGACTACCATAAGTCACGACTGGTGAGGTATTTGAATAAGGCGAGCTTGTGGACTAGGTCATTGAGAGATCCAAATTGATTCGTTAAAGCGATGATGGACGATGAAGGTTTGTAATTCTGGGGTGAAAATATGTGAAGCAAGTTTTATTTTGGTTTCAACTTTCGCCTTTTCTTTTTTCATAAACACAAAAAAGTTTAAACAAATGGAAACCATAGAAAAACTACGTTAAAAGAGATGGAGAATGGAGAAAAACAGAGGGAGAAACAGAAGAGAATGAAAAAAAAAAAGAAAAAAAAGGAAAGTTAAAAGAACATAAAAGAAAAAAATTAAATTGCTCAAAACGAAAAAAAATGAGGACCAATTGTATAATTTAACTTAAAATTTTTATTTGAAATGATGATTTAACGTGCCACATTAGCTTATTGTTACATCGTTAACGGCAATTAACGGCTCAGTGACTAAAATGTTACAACACGTTAACGCAAGTGACTAAAACATAGCATTTCAAACATAAATGACTAAATTGTAACTTGAGGTAAACAAAAAAAGACTATTTTGGTAATTTACCCAAAACATTAACACTTGCTAGAAGTTGCTAGAGCTCTCAATTTTCACTTTAATGTTCCTGTTAAATTTTGGAAGAGTGTGTTTCTGTTGCTTGTTATATCATTAATAGATTACCTACCTCTATTTTGGCTTGAAAAACTCATTTTGAACTATTATATAATAAACCACCATTTTTTTTTCTCATTTCAAGACCTTTGGCTGTCTTTGTTATGCCAATACTCCACATTATCGAGATGAATTTTCTCCTAAAGCCATTTCTTCAGTATTCATGGGTTACTCTAATGTGCAAATAGGTGATATTCTATTTAACCTTAACAAAAACTTTCTTTGTAAATAGAGATGTGGTTTTTCATGAAACTATTTTTTTTTTCATTTAAGCTTCCTACTTATTCTCTTTTTACTCCACTTGATACTAATTTTTTACCTATCACTTCACCTTGTGCTTCAACAAGTCCTCCTTTCTTCGAGTGTTCCTGTAACTGCCCGTTTTCAGTTAAATCAGAATAGTGGTTTCGGGACCACAAATCTGATAAGTAAATTATTATATTATTATTATTTTAATGTTTACAAGATTATATTAAGGTCGTGGTAAAATTTCGTTAAGAAATTTTGATGTTTGCATGATTAATTAAGTGAAAAGGACTGAATCGTAAAAAGTGTAAAAGTGGAGTTCTATTAGCTAAAAGGGTCAAATGGCTATGAAAATTTAAATTGAATGGACTTAAATAGTAATTAGACCATTTTTATGGTTAATGGATGTTTATGGTATGGTTTTGAAGAAATTAATAAAGTTTTTAAAGGTTAAAAAGGTAATTAAGTAATTAAAACCTAAAACAAAAGAAAGAAAAAATAAGTATCATCTTCATTTCTTCTTCCTCAACAAAATTTCACCACTCAAGAGAGGGCTAGGTTTGGCCAAGCTTCCTTTAGTGCATGTAAGTGTTTTCAAGCCCTATTTTTAATGATTTCTATGCTTTTAAGGTCGTTGTAGCTTAATCTAGCTAGCTTGGGGGTTAATTTATAAAATTGTTAAAGATTGAGGGTTATGCCATAAATTTTTTTGAATGGTTCTTGATGTTTAATGGTAGATTATGAATCCTTGTTGATAAATAAACAAGTTTTGTAAAGTGATTTTTGATGAAATTTGCATTTAAGGATTTGTTTGTAAAAATAGTAAAAGTTCATGACAAATTTATGAAATGATGATCTCTTTGGGTTGGATTAAGTCCCTAATAAATTCGGTTAGCTTGAATGGGGGGATTAAAATGATTAGATTTCAATTTATGAGCTTAAGGACTAAATTGTAAAAAGTTAAAATGTTAGGGGCAAAATGGTAATTTTGCATACATATGAAATATGGACTAAATTGAATATTATGAGTAATAAATGGGTTGAAATTGTCTATTTAGCTTAAGATAAACCACGTACGAACCTAGTTCGAGGCAAAGAAAAAGTTTCGGAATAGCTCGATTTAACCTTCACGCCCCTAGCTGTCGAGGTAAGTTCGTATGAGCGGTTGTTATATTCATGTTATTTAAATGTATGTTACTATGTATTTATAATGTAATTTAATGATATATATCCAAATCAATACTATGACGATTATCGAGTCCCGGTTGAACCTTAGGAATTCGTATGATACAAATGACACGTCATTAAGGATTTCATGTTTCGGGTGTTGTTCTTGAATGTCCTACTGATGGCTGAGGACCTGCATTTGTTTCGGATACTTCACAGCTCGTGTAAGCAGCATCGTGTAGCTTACATTCCGACCCACAGCTCGTGTGAGCAGGCCCATTTCATAGCTCATATGAGCAATGATGTAAAGGAAATGTTACGGTTATGTAAAGGCACAATTCGTGTGAGCTTTCCCGAGTATCCGATGTAATTCTAGATGGTTCAACGGGTAAGAAAAGGAAATGAAATGGTAAGTGTTCAAATGAAATGTTTCATGAACCTATGAAAAGGAATGGTGATCCAAATGATGTGAATACATGTTTAAATTACTTGTTATGGATGAATTCATTTGAACCATGTAAAAATGCACTAACTTGTGGATTTGATGATGTTGAATAGGCATTGTACCAAGCTCATGGTTTTAGTTGGTGTTATAATTATGTTATTTACATTATGCAAATGAAATGGTAAGTTGTGTTTATGTTATACAAGCTTGCTAAGCATTAATTGTTTACGTAGTTTCTTTCCTATGTTTTTATAGATTATCGAAAGCTTGATTGGTTTAGAAGCTTGTCAAAGATCTATCACACTATCCAGCATAAATATCGGTAGTTTTTGAATGTTTTGGCCAAGGTTATAATGACATGTATAGGTGAACTTGTAATGGTATTTAGTTGAATGTTTAGTTGATGTTTGGTATGTATAAGTTGTGTAAGTTAACTTTGTTGGTACATTTGATGCCTTGCTAGTTTGTGTCATTGTGCTATCTTAAGTTGCATGTTTTGAATGACTCATATGGTATATTTTGAGATGGTATGGTAATTGTCAGGTTGTGGAACGTTTGGTAAGTTTTGAACTAGTAATTAATGATTGAAAGGTGGTGAAATATGCATGTTTAGGTAAGTGTGGTTGTGTGTACATGAGGTGCCTTTGAATGACATATTGGTTAGTTGAATTAGGGTCTTGAAATGACATATACATATGTATGTTCAGGTATGGTTTGATGTCTTGTAAGTATACACATTTGGTTCAAATGATTATCCACGAAATGGTGTTGGGAATGACTTGATTTTAGGTAAATTTGGGTCCACACGGCCTGAGACACGGCTTGGCGACACGGCCGTGTGTGACATACAGCCTGGCAATACGACCGTGTGTGACATATAGCCTGACGACACAGCCGTGTGTCATTTGAGGGTTCCTTTGTATACAACTCAGAGAGTTACACAGTGTAATATCCTAAAAATTTGAGTATCATCTTGTTACTTGTGTTAGCCGGGTATGATTTTTATTGTGTGTTTAATATAGTCTAGTGAAGGCTTGGAATTATTAATGAAGCTAGAATAATTTTTAGTATTGAAAATTTAGTGAAGTGGATTAAGTGATCTTGACACTTAAGTTAATTTATGTGTCTAAATTTAGCACATGAGGAGTTATTGGCAAGGTGGTTATGACGCATGAATGGTTGTTTGAGGGGAGTGGTTCGAATAGCATGGAGTGCATTTTGAAGACTTTATTTTTATGCACCTTTACATTAAGTGTCGGCCAAGCTTTACATATGGTAAGTTGGACTTTAAATTTTTATGGCAAGTTGAATAATAGATTAGGAAAGCTTGAACTTTGGGAAAGGAATCATATAGATTAAGGAAGGATAAGGGGACATAAGGCTTGGTTTAAGGATGAGGTTTTGGAAGCTTTTTAATGGCAATCTAGACCATGTATGTGGACGGCATATTGGTCTAGGGGGGTTGACCGAATTTGTTGAAGGTTTGGTAGGTTGGTAGTTTGTTAGTAAAAACTTCCTAAGCATTTGAGCATTTTTTTCTTTTCTCTCCACAAACACTCTCCTTAACCGAATGTGTTCTTGGCAATAAGGTAAAATTTTGTTTTGGTATTGGTATTATTCATTGTTTTGTGTCTAGCCGAAAAAAAACACTTTTTTTTTAGCCTTGCCAATTTTCCTAGTACACCATATTGAGTAAAAACCGAAACCACCATTGTGCTTGGCCGAACCTCTCTTGTTCTCATCTTTCTTTTTCATTCTTTTCATATTTGTTCAAAACCCACATTTCTTCTTTTACTTTCTTTTGGCCGAATCCTCCTCCTCCCCAATTCTCTTTTCTTTCTTCCACTTTTGCTCAAAGTTGAAAGCATCCCTCTCCCATTCTATTTTCTTCTCTCCATTCTTTTCTTTCTTCTATTGCCGAATCCTCCTTCTCCTATTTTCACTTTTCTTTTCTTTCTCTTTCTCCACTCTAGCCGAATTCATTTGATTGTCTTCTATCCACCATAGCCTAATCTTCTTTCTCTCTTACGGTGTTATTTTGGTGAATATCAACAAGGGTAGATTTTCTTTGGGTTCATCTATAATCGATTTTGAAGATAGGTAAGTGTATTGGCCGAATTTCCTTATTCCTTTTCTTTTCTCTCTATCATTTCTCATGAGGGCAAAAGCCAAATTTTGAGCATTTGTTAGTAAGGTTCTAACCATAGGAATCGATTTTCTTCTAGACTCTTCGGGACTTTGGAAGCAATCGATCTAAGCCTCAATTCTCTGACAATCGATTTTGGTAAGCCAAAGGTAGGGATTTTGTTAGTTATACGATATTTCACCCTTCGAAATTTAGTGGTATGGCCGAATGGTCTATGTCATTAATCTAAGTATTGGACGAATGTAGGACAAGGAGATCTAGTGCGATAGATCGGGTCTTCGGGATTTAGTGATTTCGCTAGTGACAGGTGTGTAACTTACACACTTTATAACTTGGTAGTATATTAATAACTTGATCATGTTTTAAAGCCGAAAACTGTGAAAATCTCGATATGATACCGTAAGAGTATGAGCAAGGAATCGGGTAAGTCCGTTTCGATATGACTTTTGCAATATGATGCATGATGATACGATTTATGATATATTTGCTATGTGATTCCTAACAAAGCATAATGGCATGATTTGTATAAATGTTGCATTGTGATGGGTGATATGAGAGGAGGGGGAAGGATTTGATATCCGTATCTTTGGGACACCAGAGGTTTGGCACCTCCAGTGGTTTGGTACCACATATTATTTCGTGTCTTTGGGACACCAGAGGTTTGGCACCTCATAGCGGCTCATCCTAGTGGCTTAGTACCACAGTGGGTTGGCCCCACATTTGATATTACAGGATCGTCGCCAATGATTTGGTATCACACGTGGGTTGGCCCCACAACTTTATTATTCGTGACTCTGGGTCACCAGTGGTTTGGCACCACATTATTGGATATCGTGACTTTGGGTCACCAGTGGTTTGGCACCACCAGTGGTTTGGTACCACACGGGGTAGAAAAGGAGTTATGGATGGCTAGGTTTGGGTGCATTATATATACTTTGCTTGGTTATAATTGTGTAAGTATGTTGCATTAACTGTGGGGAAGGACTTATGCACTGAGTCTTGGTGACTCACCTTGTCCCTTATCTTTTCAGGTGATTCGTAGATTACGGATGAGGAGCCGGATGATCTCAAGGTGGCCATGCAATAAAAATTTGGTTTTACATGAACTTCGGTTTGGGTACTTTATTTTATTTTAATTTGGTTTTCATATTTATATGGATTTGTAATAAGGCTTTTTTAATTATGTTTTGGAATTATTTATATGCTTGGGATTTGATTTAAACATGAAATTATGAATTACATGGTTGACATAATAATTTGAGCACAAAGTTTTCTAAACTAGAAAACGAAATTTTTTTTTAAAACGTTATCATCGGGTTTTATAAATCATTTGATAATATTTAACAACTTAAGTGTTTTCGATAACTCATACTATTTTCCAAAACTTAAGTTTCCAAATTTCAATTAGAAACGGTTTTCAAAATAATCGCTTGGGTTTCTTTTAAAATTATAAAAGGTTTTCTAATCTATGGATCTGCAACTAAGTTTTAAAGATTTATTTATGGAAGTTCAAAGTAAATTATTAGTTTTAAACTTATTATACACCTGATTTCTACAAACTTAGAACAAATAAAGAATTTTTAACTAAAATTTAATCGTTAACTCAATTTTCTTCAAAACGTTTTCCGTCGTGGCATGCCAGATTCGGTTGTGTCGTATTGACCGGGTTTGGGGTGTTACAAATTGGTATCAGAGCCAAGTTCAAAAGCTCGGCTGTGGGCCCTAGGCCCAAAATGATTTAAAGTGTGATCTTAAAATGTTTTGTTTAAAATTATATGGTTGGAAAGGCATGGCACTGAGTCTTCGGCATCGATCCGCCCAGGAAAGTATCTCAAACTATTGCTTTTGATTATGATGAGGATGGCATGACTAAATAGTAGTAGAAACTACTCTAGAGACCCAAAACTATAGGTTGAATGTACTCGCGAAACAACTTCTTATTAAAATTATTCATAAAACTGTGTTTTAAGAAAGTGGAATAATGACTAATGCATAACACTTTTAAATCAGATAAGTCGAGACTTTAGACATGAGTACTCGAGGTCGGGGTCGTATTACTCGTGGACGCGGTCGGGGTAGGATGGTTGTGTCTGAGCCAATGAGGTCTGGTCAAGGATCCGAAAATGAGGTACCACCACCCCCACCACCAGCGGTTGGAGTTGAGCATCAGGATCAAACGGGGGATGACGCAGTGTTTCAGGCGATGCTGCGAGTTCTTGAGAGGGTAGCTGGAATAGGTGGAGGCGCGGGAGTTCGGAAATCCGTATTTGAGCGACTTCAAGCCAATGGAGCTGAGGTATTTCGAGGTGTTTCAGGTGTGGCTTCCAGTATGGCAGAGTATTGGTTAGAGGCGACGGAGCGAATCATGGATGACTTGGATTTGAATGCTGAGGACAAGCTGAAAGGGATAGTGTCGCTTCTTCCGGGATGAGTCATATCGGTGGTGGCTCACGGGTGCGGAATAGTCTTTGTAGCGGAGGATCTCACTTGGGATTATTTTAAGGCGTATATCGTAAGAAATATTTTGGGTCTAGTTACATTGATGGGCAGCGTAAGGCATTTTTGAGATTGGCCTGGGGAGTAAGTCCGTGCTCGTAATATGAGGCGAAATTTTTAAGATTGAGCCGATATCTTTGGAGGTATCGTGACTTGAACACGAGCGATGTGTCCGGTTCGAAGATGGATTGAGGGACGAGTGAGATTGCCGATTGCTCCACATCGGGAGCGAGTTTGCTCGCGCTAATTGAAAAGACTAAGATAGTCAAGGGATAAAGGAATCATAAGGCGAGTCACGACGGAATAAACATAAGAGAGGTTTTGGATCATCCGGTCACCGGTAATTCTCGAAGAGGGTTAGGCGAGTGGGCCGAATCAATCTGGGAGGCCCATTATCGCTAATCGGGGACCAACACAGTGTAACCGATATGGGAAATCTCATTGGGGCGAATGTTGGACCGGAGGGAAAGGATGTTTTGAGTGTGGCTCATTGGATCATCGTGTGAGGATTGTCCACGTAAGCTAGCCGATGTCGGTTTGAGGGTCAAGGTCGTGCTCGGTTTAGAAATGAGGACCGCCACCGTGAGGGTCGTAGTAATGGTAGAGAGGTAATGGTTCAGTGGGGCTGCAGAGCATCGGGCAGAGGTACAGGCAACACCGAGGCAAGACAAACTGGTTTGGTGTATCTGTGAGACGTCGAGAGGAGGGTGACGACCCGGACGTTATAACCGATGCGTTTTTAATCTTTAGTGTACCATATAACGCTTTGATAGATGTGGGTTCGACACATTCGTATGTTGCTAGTAGCATAGTAGATACTATGAATCTAGACTCGAGACTACTTCTAGGAAGATGACAAAGATGCCAGCCCTCTATGTTAGTCTCAGTAGAAGTAAATAAGTCAGTATAGGGATGTACCCCTAGAACTCCAAGGGGTAGTGTTTGTAGTGATCCGATGGAACCGACATTTGGGAGTTTGATCGATTCTTGGGATGGACCGGTTGGTCAAGTATCAAGCAAGTTTGGATTGCGCCGCTAAAGCGCATGGTTTTGAAGACAAATGAGGCGAAGAGGTGGTTATGATAGGTAATAGAAGAGATTATCTATCCAACGTGGTATCTGCGTTGAAAGCTGTGAAGTTGGTCAGGAAGGGCTGTGAGGCAATTGTGGTTCATGTGTGTGCGGTGGAGGCTAAGGAGTCTGTAGGGAACATCCGAACGGTAAAGGAATATGTTGACGTATTTCCAGAAGAACTTCTGGGACTGCCTCCGGATCGTGAAGTTGAATTTGGTATAGATCATATTGCAAATCTGCGCGGTGTCTATTGCTCCGTATAGGATGGCGTCGAAGGAATTAGTGGAATTGAAGGCTCAGATTCATGAGTTGTTGGATCGAGGTTTTATCCGACCAAGTGTTTCGCCTTGAGGAGTGCCGGTACTTTTTGTCAAGAAGAAAGATAGATCGATGCGGATGTGTATAGACTATCGCCAGTTGAATAAGCTGACGATCAAAAACAAGTATCCTTTACCGAGGATAGATGACTTGTTTGATCAGCTTAAGGGGGTAGCAGTTTTCTCCAAGATTGATTTAAGGTCTGGGTATCATCAGCTAAAGGTGAAAGAGGCTGATATCCATAAGACGGCATTTCGCACTCGGTATGGGCACTACGAATTTTTGGTAATGCCGTTTGGGTTGACTAACGCGCCGGCAGCATTCATGGACATGATGAATCGGGTTTTCCAGCAGTTTTTGGATCAGTTTGTTGTGGTATTTATAGACAATATTTTGGTATACTCAAAGTCAGAGGAGGAGCATGATGCGCATTTGCGAGTGGTGTTGCAGATTCTGAGGGAAAAGCAGTTTTATGCCAAATTTAGTAAGTGTGAGTTCTGGCTTAGGGAGGTGACTTTCTTGGGTCACGTTGTATTAGCTGAGGGGATTAGAGTGGATCCTCGGAAGATTGAGGCAGTGTTGGATTGGAAACCGCCTAAGTCAGTGGCTGAGATTCGGAGTTTTCTAGGTCTGGCGGGGTATTACCGAAGATTTGTAGAGGGATTTTCTTTAATCGCAGCACCTATGACCAAGTTATTGAGGAAAGGAGTTCCATTTGTGTGGACCGAGAAGCAGCAAGGAAGTTTCGACAAGTTGAAGAAGATTCGACCAAGCTCCGTTTTGATTCAACTCGAGGCGGGCAAGGAATTCACTACATCTTGTGATGCATCACATCTTGGTTTGGGATGTGTCTTGATCTGAGAAGAGAAGGTAGTGGCTTATGCATCTCGGCAGTTGAGACCACATGAAGTTAACTATCCAACGCATGACTTGGAATTAGCTGCAGATGGTTTTTGCTTTGAAGATATGGAGACACTATTTGTATGGAGAGAAGTCGATAGTCTACACGGATCACAAGAGTCTTAAGTATCTTTTGACTCGTAAGGATTTGAACTTGAGGCGGCGTAGATGGATTGAGTTGTTGAAGGACTCACGACTGCTCGATTGAGTATCATCCGAGCAAGGCTAACGTGGTGGCGCACGCGTTGAGCCGTAAGGTTGTATCGGACTTAAGATCGATGTTTGCTCGCCTTAGCTTATATGACGATGGGAGTCTTTTGGCGAATGCAAGTCAAGCCGACTTGGTTAGAAGCGAGATCAAGGAGAAACAGATTAGAGGATGAGGTTTGAATGATCGAGGTTGCGGGTTTGTAATGGTGGTTTAGAGGATTATAGTTTGTCCAGTGATGGAGTATTGTGTTTTCAAGGGAGAGCTTGTATGCCGAAGGATGTTGAGTTGAGGCAAAGGATTCTTCGGGACGCACATAGCAGCCCATACGCTATGCATCCCGGAGGTAGCAAGATGTATCGGGATTTAAGAGAGCGCTTTTGGTGGCGTGTCCAAGCGGAGGTAATCGAGTTTGTGGATAAATGTCCGACGTGTCGCCAGTCAAGCGGAACATCGGTTGCCGTCTCAGGGGTTACTTCAATGGTGAAGGTTCCACGATGGAAGTGGGAAAGGATCACTATGGACTTTGTCGATGGATTACCCCTCACGCCAAGTAAGAAAGACTCAATTTGGGTGATTGTGGATCGTCGACTAAGTCACTCATTTCATTCCGTAAGGGGTGGATTACTCACTTGAAGTTAGCTAAGTTGTATGTGGCGGAGATAGTAAGGTTGCACGGTGTACCAAGATCGATCATCTCGCATGCGAGATCCTAGATTTACGTCGAGGTTTTGGAGAGCGTTACATCAAGCTTTGGGTATGCGGTTGGATTTCAATGACGGCATTTCATCCACAAATCGGTGAGGCGATCGGAAAGGGTTATCTGATTTTAGAGGATATGTTGAGAGGTTGTGTTTTGGATTTCAGAGGTAGTCGGGAAGAGTTTTTACCATTAGTTAAGAGTTCGCTTACAACAATAGTTATCAAGCAAGCATTAAGATGGCACCATATGAGGCGTTGTATGGTAAGAGGTGTCGCACACCTACATGTTGGACAGAGTTGGGTGAGCGTCAGATGTTAGGACCAGAGTTGGTTGCAGAGACTGAGGATAAGGTTAAGATGATTCAGTGCTCGTCATGAAGGAAGCTTGAGATAGGCGTAAGTCATATGCCGATCTTAAGCGGAGGGATATAGAGTTTGCCGTGGGTGACAAGGTTTTTCCGAAGGTCTCGCCATGGAAGAAAGTGTTAAGATTTGGGAGAAAAGGCAAGTTAAGTCCAAGGTTTATTGGGCGTATAAGGTGTTGAGACGAGTGGGACCGATAGCTTATCGCCTTGAGTTGCCGGTGGAACTGAGTCGATACATGATGTGTTCCATGTCTCCATGCTTAGACGCTTATCGTTCGATCCATCGTATGTCGTGGCGATGAGGAAATAGAGGTGAGTCCAGATCGGCGGTGGAAGAGGAACCAGTGCAGATTCTAGATCGAGATGTGAAAGTGTTGCGCAGGAAGTCAGTTTCATTAGTGAAGGTATTATGGCGGAACCATGGCGTAGAAGAAGCTACGTAGGAACCGGAGGATGTGATGAGACAAAGAGCTTCCTCAACTTTTCTTTTGATCAGGTAATTTCGAGGACGAAATTTTCTTAAGGGGGGTAGAATTGTAATATCCTAAAAATTTGAGTATCATCTTGTTACTTGTGTTAGCCGGGTATGATTTTTATTGTGTGTTTAATATAGTCTAGTGAAGGCTTGGAATTATTAATGAAGCTAGAATAATTTTTAGTATTGAAAATTTAGTGAAGTGGATTAAGTGATCTTGACACTTAAGTTAATTTATGTGTCTAAATTTAGCACATGAGGAGTTATTGGCAAGGTGGTTATGACGCATGAATGGTTGTTTGAGGGGAGTGGTTCGAATAGCATGGAGTTCATTTTGAAGACTTTATTTTTATGCAGCTTTACATTAAGTGTCGGCCAAGCTTTACATATGGTAAGTTGGACTTTAAATTTTTATGGCAAGTTGAATAATAGATTAGGAAAGCTTGAACTTTGGGAAAGGAATCATATGGATTAAGGAAGGATAAGGGGACATAAGGCTTGGTTTAAGGATGAGGTTTTGGAAGCTTTTTAATGGCAATCTAGTCCATGTATGTGGACGGCATATTGGTCTAGGGGGGTTGACCGAATTTGTTGAAGGTTTGGTAGGTTGGTAGTTTGTTAGTAAAAACTTCCTAAGCATTTGAGCATTTTTTTCTTTTCTCTCCATAAACACTCTCCTTAACCGAATGTGTTCTTGGCAATAAGGTAAAATTTTGTTTTGGTATTGGTATTATTCATTGTTTTGTGTCTAGCCGAAAAAAAAACCTTTTTTTCGAGCCTTGCCAATTTTCCTAGTACACCATATTGAGCAAAAACTGAAACCACCATTGTGCTTGGCCGAACCTCTCTTGTTCTCATCTTTCTTTTTCATTCTTTTCATATTTGTTCAAAACCCACATTTCTTCTTTTACTTTCTTTTGGCCGAATCCTCCTCCTCCCTAATTCTCTTTTCTTTCTTCCATTTTTGCTCAAAGTTGAAAGCATCCCTCTCCCATTCTATTTTCTTCTCTCCATTCTTTTCTTTCTTCTATTGCCGAATCCTCCTTCTCCTATTTTCACTTTTCTTTTCTTTCTCTTTCTCCACTCTAGCCGAATTCATTTGATTGTCTTCTATCCACCATAGCCGAATCTTCTTTCTCTCTTACTGTGTTATTTTGGTCGAATATCAACAAGGGTAGATTTTCTTTGGGTTCATCTATAATCGGTTTTGAAGATAGGTAAGTGTATTGGCCGAATTTCCTTATTCCTTTTCTTTTCTCTCTATCATTTCTCATGAGGGCAAAAGCCAAATTTTGAGCATTTGTTAGTAAGGTTCTAACCATAGGAACCGATTTTCTTCTAGACTCTTCGGGACTTTGGAAGCAATTGATCTAAGCCTCAATTCTCTGACAATCGATTTTGGTAAGTCAAAGGTAAGGATTTTGTTAGTTATACGATATTTCACCCTTCGAAATTTAGTGGTATGGCCGAATGGTCTATGTTATTAATCTAAGTATTGGCCGAATGTAGGACAAGGAGATCTAGTGCGATAGATCGGGTCTTTGAGATTTAGTGATTTCGCTAGTGACAGGTGTGTAACTTACACACTTTATAACTTGGTAGTATATTAATAACTTGATCATGTTTTAAAGCCGAAAACTGTGAAAATCTCGATATGATACCGTAAGAGTATGAGTAAGGAATCGGGTAAGTCCGTTTCGATATGACTTTTGCAATATGATGCATGATGATACGATTTATGATATATTTGCTATGTGATTCCTAACAAAGCATAATGGCATGATTTGTATAAATGTTGCATTGTGATGGGTGATATGAGAGGAGGGGGAAGGATTTGATATCCGTGGCTTTGGGACACCAGAGGTTTGGCACCTCCAGTGGTTTGGTACCACATATTATTTCGTGTCTTTGGGACACCAGAGGTTTGGCACCTCATAGCGACTAATCCTAGTGGCTTAGTACCACAGTGGGTTGGCCCCACATTTGATATTATAGGATCGTCGCCAGTGATTTGGTATCACACGTGGGTTGGCCCCACAACTTTATTATTCGTGACTCTGGGTCACCAGTGGTTTGGCACCACATTATTGGATATCGTGACTTTGGGTCACCAGTGGTTTGGCACCACCAGTGGTTTGGTACCACACGGGGTAGAAAAGGAGTTATGGATGGCTAGGTTTGGGTGCATTATATATACTGCTTGGTTATAATTGTGTAAGTATGTTGCATTAACCGGGGGAAGGACTTATGCACTGAGTCTTGGTGACTCACCTTGTCCCTTATCTTTTCAGGTGATTCGTAGATTACGGATGAGGAGCCGGATGATCTCAAGGTGGCCATGCAATAAAAATTTGGTTTTACATGAACTTCGGTTTGGGTACTTTATTTTATTTTAATTTGGTTTTCATATTTATATGGATTTGTAATAAGGCCTTTTTAATTATGTTTTGGAATTATTTATATGCTTGGGATTTGATTTAAACATGAAATTATGAATTACATGGTTGACATAATAATTTGAGCACAAAGTTTTTTAAACTAGAAAACGAAATGTTTTTTTTTTAAAACGTTATCATCGGGTATTATAAATCATTTGATAATATTTAACAACTTAAGTGTTTTCGATAACTCATACTATTTTCCAAAACTTAAGTTTCCAAATTTCAATTAGAAACGGTTTTCAAAATAATCGCTTGGGTTTCTTTTAAAATTATAAAAGGTTTTCTAATCTATGGATCTGCAACTAAGTTTTAAAGATTTATTTACGGAAGTTCAAAGTAAATTATTAGTTTTAAACTTATTATACACCTGATTTCTACAAACTTAGAACAAACAAAGAATTTTTCACTAAAATTTAATCGTTAACTCAATTTTCTTCAAAACGTTTTCCTTCGTGGCATGCCAGATTCGGTTGTGTCGTATTGACCGGGTTTGGGGTGTTACACACAGCCTGGCACACGGGTCTGTGACACGGCCGTGTGACCCTACTCGGAGAGTTACACGGGTGAGGACACGGGCTAGGACATGGCCATGTGTCCCTAGTTCGAAGGTTATACGGGCGTGTGTCTCAGCCATGTGAGGCACATGGCCTGGCCACACGCTCGTGTGATCCCTGTTTCCAAATTTTTGTGAATTATTCTTAGATTTTCCAAATGTTTTCAATTTAGTCCCGAATTGTTTCTAAAGTATTTCTAAGGCCTCGAAGGCTCGATTTAGGGACGGTATGTGTATGTGTGATTAAATATGATATGTTTATGTTATTGAATGTAATTAAGTTTTATATGTTCTGTTTGTACGGTAATACTCTGTAACCCTAATCCGACAACGGATAAGGGTTAGGGGTGTTACAATTCCTCCTAATGAGTCATCTTTTCTTCTTGTGAGTCACCTATTGATGTGTAACAACCCGTTTTTTAGTGATGTCGAAAACAGTGGTTTCGGGATCACAAATCTAATAAACGAGTCCGTAAATATTATTATTTAATATTTACGAGTCAAATATAGTGTTATAATAAATTTTGATTTGATAATTTATGTTATTTGAACGAATAATTAGGTTCAAGTGGTATATCCCTAAAGTCAAGTGGTTTTAGAAAAGGAGGTATAGGGACCTCATTTCTATAAACCGAGCCCGTAATTATTTTATTAAATATTTACGGAGTGTTATTAGGGTCATATTAAAATTTGGTTAAGAAATTTTATTTTTTAGATAGTTTATTAAGTAAAAAGGACTAAATTGTAAAAGATTACACAAGTTATTTGTTATTAGCTTTTATGGATTAAATGGGTTTAGTTGATTTAATGGATGGATTTATATGGCAAATTAACCATCTTTTTTTTTAGCGGACGGTATGTATGTATGTTTTAAATTAAAAAACCTGTTAATTAATGGCATTTTTGAAAATTAGTTAAAATAATAAATAAAGTAAAAAAATGTTATCATCTTTATTTTTCTCATTTGGAAACCGAATACACCATGGAAGCATCCTCCAAGCTTTCGATCATCATAGCTACCCTTGCATGGTATGATTTTTAAACCCGTTTACTATAATTTTTATGTTTTTGAGATCATTGTAACTAGGTTCAACTAACCCGTAGCTTCGTTTTTAAAACTGTTAAGGTTTTTGGATTTTTCCATTGATGAATCTTTGTTACCTTTGATGTCAAATGATGGATTTGGAGTATTGGTTGTTGATTAAAATTAGTTTGTAAAGTAATTTTTGATAATTTTTAGATAAAGGACTAATGTGATAAAATATTATAATTCATAGGAAATTCTTGTGAATTTTGAATAATTATGGGTTGTAGTTGTACAAGTAAAAATTCGGTTAACATAGGAAATTATAAAATTTTGATAAATTTAGAATTTCGAGTTTAAGGACTAAATTGAGAGAAATGTAAAAGTTTAGAGAAAATGTATAAATAATGAAAACTAAGGGTCATATATATAATTGAGTTAGGATGTGTATTTGAATTTGATAAGATTGAATTTAATTATTATAGATCAAGATTTGATTCATACAGAGGATAACCGAGGAAAATAAAAAATTGCGCAATAGTCCCTACGAGTTGACCGTTAGTATATATTAGGTAAGTTCACAGTATAAAATATACATATGTTCTTAATTATGCATTGTATCACTTTATGCTGATTTAATTTTAGGTAGTATGAAATTTTGTTAGTAAGTATTAAATTCCTAAAGATTGCAATTAATTACAAATGAGAAATAAGTACTTGACAATTGGTGAATATTGTGATTATATGCTATTGAAATGAGCTGATGAATTATAACATGTGTACAGAAATTGCAAAGTGCCTCTGATTGTAAATGTTTGAATTAAGTTATAATGCCTAGTTGAACGTAGTAAACGGTTAAGATACGATTGACATGCCAGTAGGGTAGTACGTGCGCTTGTTTGAGATTGCATTTTGGTGCCTCTATTTTCACTTCGGGCATTCTAAGATCTATATATGACAAAAATAAGAATATAAAAGTGAGCTGTCATAGAATATTCAAGAAAATAACTCGAAAAACACCATTAAAGCCGATTCTGAAGTAGAGTTCCATCAAGATTGAAGATTCCCTTTTGATTTCTTTGGAGATTATTATGAGTTTCTTTATTTCTTATGGTTATACTGTTTCTGGGTTGTTTTTATTTGCAAGCATGAACCAATTTTCTAAATACCTAGGGGAGATGAACCCTATGATGAATTCTGTCGTTTGATTTTATTTTACGCAATAAATATTTATATCTTGTTCTCAAATATGTGTGCTTAATTCTTGGTTTGATATTTCTAGATTATTGATCCATGTTTGATGTGCTTAAATCAGAGGAGGAATAGACCCTGTTTAAGAGTAGATCTAGCGTAATTTAGTGGAGTTGCATGAAATCCTAGAAATAGGACGACATAAATTTACAAGATTAGAGTCAAATCTAATAGGGGAATCCATAGATCAAGTTAATGCGATAACAGGGGTTTTATTCTTGAAGAGAGATATTAACATAATTTACGGATTTCTACGGATCAAGTTACAAAGTGAAGAAATTACGTAATTTAGATTGATAATGACAGATGAAGTCTAGGTGAATTCTTTTCTGGGTACTGTTTCACTTTTTGGTTGTTTACTCGATTATTTTCTTGATTTGTTCTTTATTGCGTTCGTAGTTAATTAATTCAATTAATTTTAATTTTAATCAATCACTCGAATTTATCGGTTAAATAATAGAAAGATTACTAGTACTTTTAGTCGAACAATATATTTGCTCACCGTAGTTATACTATTAATTTATAAGTGCACTTACCTTAATCATATTTTTAGTTAATTTACGACTACATCACTTGAAGATGACCGAGGCACTTCTTAAGACTGGGTTTGTTCAAAGCATGTTTGATTACTCCCTATTCGCTAGAAATCATGGTGATAAAATGGTGATTCTAATTATATATGTGGATGATTTTCTTAAACCAGGGAATGATGACACTTTAATTTTTTAGTTGAAGTGTGTTTTGCATCAAAATTTCAAAATGAAGGATCTCGGAGATTTGAAGTTTTTCTTGGGAATAGATGTATTGAGATCTAAAGAAGGGATCATGTTGAACCAAAGAAAGTATGTTCTTGAACTAACTGTTGATACTGATTTTGGGGGAGCAAAACCTGCACACACTCCGTTGGAACAAAATCAAAAGCTTACTACTATTGAGTTTGATGAAATAGTTCAATGTTTAGATCAGGATGATTTGTTTGTAGACTTAGCTGTTTTTTAGAGGCTGGTTGGTAGACTTATATACTTGACGCATACACAGCCAGATATTGTTTATGCAATACAACATCTCAACCAGTTTATGCAAGCCAAAGAAATCTCATTATGAAGCTGCACTTTAAGTGGTGAGGTACATTAAAAAGATCTCAGATAAAAAGATCAGGTTCATGTCAATTAACAGCTTACTGTGATTCTGGTTGGGCTTTATGCCCTATGACAAGGAAATCTATCACAGGGTTTTGCATTAAGTTGAAGGAATCACTTATATCATGGAAGTAAAAAAAGTAGGCCACAGTTGCATGTTCTTCAACAAAAGCGGAATACAGGAGCATGGCCTTGACTGTAGCAAAATTGGTTTGGCTTAAGGGGTTGCTAGAAGAACTAGGGATGCAATTTCACTATTTTAATATCTATATCTTTATAATTTTTAAAGGATTAAATAAAATTTTTATCATTTTTAAGGGGGGCCAAAGTGCAATTTTATCTTTGTTCATTTAAATTTTTATAAATTTTAAAGGGGCTTAAATGAAAATTTTCCATTTTGGGAGGGCCGAGGCTCCTGCTAGCCCCCATCGCTACGCCCCTGATTGTGACAGTAAAGCAGCCACTTAGATTGTTGCAAATCCGGTCTATCATGAAAGAATGAAACATATTGAAATAGATTATCATTTCATAAGAGTGAAGATACAACAAGGACTGATACAAACGCAACAAAAGAGCAGCTTGTAGACATTTTGACGACACTAGGATACAACAACACAGCTATCTAGTTTCCAAGTTGGGGGTAAGAGATGTTTTTCACCCTCCAACTTGTGTAGAGAATTTAGTAGTTAGTAGTTAGTTAGAAGTAGCTAGCAGCTAGTTAAAAGTAGTTCCTATTAATTAGTTAATAGCTAACTGGTTAGTATAAGTATAATACATGAATTTTAAATCAAGTACGAATGGAAATAAAATTTTTACATTCTTTCTTTCTCGTTTCATTTCCTGCTGTTTTCCTGTTGTTTAGTAGGCATTAAAAGCTTTAACAACAAGAAGCGCAAAGTGATACATTGGAATCCCACTTCAGAAGCAAACTCAAGTGCTTCCACCATATACGCATCATGAACTTGGTGGATTCAATAGGCCTCGCCCCAACAGATCCTTCCTGGTCTCTAACAATCACTCCAATGCTTCCTTCATGTCTTTCATCATCAAAGGAACCATCAAAGTTTGCCATAATACCGCAAGAACTAAAGTGTAACTAGTTAGAGGAAAGACATACGAATTTCTTATACAGTTGGGTAATAAACCACCTACATTTATGAGGCTATGCGTACATAAAATGTTCCACTTAACTAAAAAGTACAGACACCAATATGAAGTCAGACAATCTCATATTCCTTTTGATTTCTACAATTGTTATGCTAACCTGTTGTGGATTCTTGACAAGATCCCATGCACTAAAAATACCTTCCTTATCAGTCATCCAAAGCACCTTTCCCAAAAGTTCCTTATAGAACAACTTAGATGCACCAATTAAGGGACAAAAATGCTAATGTTTAATGTTTGCCTTTAGTTGGCATGGCATGAGTTACGTAGGGTGTTCCTATCTTAGGTGTAGGAAGCCTTAACTGGTTCAGAATGAATGTATATATATAAAACTTATGGAACTATGGCGATGACCATCAGTCCTTTCGCTGAGTTACGTAGTTTTATATGGTAAGATTTGTTTGAAATCATTGTCGAAACCATTTTTTTGTTTGAAAAACGGGGTCGACTTTAAAAACGAAAATGGAGTCGCCACTAATCCTTTTTCGAGGTGTGATCGGTTCACCTTGAGATCAATCATTAAAACATTTTGATTTATTAAAATGATGATTTTGGTCTACGAAATACGAGAAAACGGGTTCGGGAGTCGGTTACGCATGAGGAAGGATTAGCACCCTCGTAACGCCCAAAATTGGTACCGAATTGATTTATTAATGTCTTAACGTCGAAAAATTTGAAAAGGTTTTAAAATACAATCCTTTTTATTTAAAGAAATTGGATGAATCAAATTGGATGCTGAGACCCGCTTATTTCGAAGAAGTAAAACGTCATGCCCAGTGAGTTAGGATACGACGATTCAGATCCTCGAAACTAAGCTTGTCTTTTGACTTTTAAAACTAAGGCATTTAAATTCAAAAGGATACTCGGTCATTTGGGTCAAATGAAAAATCGGAACCCAGTAAGTTAGGGCGCAATTTCTCAAAATTCCAAATACAGAATATTGCCTTTGTTTTTTAGAAATCCTTATCTCGAGATAACAAAATGTCACATCCAGTGAGTTAGGACACAATATTTTTGAATTCCCGAGAATAAGTTTTTATTTAACTTCTATGTTTTGATTTTAAAAATAATTGGTTCTTTAGACTCGATGAGAAAAAATCGAAACCCAGTAAGTTAGGGTACGATTTCTTTCGAATCTTAGAACGCGAAGTAATTGCTTAATTCAAAAATCGGATAAAATATGATATGATTTTATAATAAAATGTAAAATGAATTACAATGCTAATTTGTATAACAAAATAATGATGATGACAATAAAATATAAATAACAATAATAAAGGTAAAAATAAAATACAATAAAATAAAGGCTAAAGTGAACAATCTGCATAAAATAATAGGTAAAGAATAGTAAATAAATGAACAAATAAGTAAAATAAAGGAAATAATAACAAAGATAAAAGTTAATAGTAAATCAATAAACCAATACTATGCACAATAATTCAAAGATAGTAAAATAATAATAATAATAACAAAAATACAATAATAATAATAAATTATAACGAAAATATACTAATAAACAAATAATAATAGTGAAAATAAATAAATAAGAGTAACAATAATAATCATAATAATAATAATAGTAGTAAAAATAAAATAATATTAGTAATAATAAAAAATAATAAATAAATATGATAATGACAATAATAATAAAATAAACCCACAACTGAATAATATAATGATGTACAAAGAAATTAATCAATAAATAAAAAAAATTAAGATCATGGAATAAATAAGTTAAATTATAAATGAAGTAATATAAAAAAGAAACAAATAAATAATAAAATGACATATAGGGAATAAGGCTAAAAATGATGGAAATTAAATAAAAGTGGGCCAAATTGAAATTAAAACAAAACTACAGGCCTAAATCGTGATAAAATAAATGTTTAAAAGGGTTAAATTGAAATTTAAACAAGGTTTCCAGCCAAAATTGAAAATATAAATAAAGCAAAGGGCCTAATCGTAACGCGCGAATAAAATAGAGGGACCAAATGGGGAAATATCCCCGCCCTCCAAAACGCGGCGCTTTATAAGGGACTCAAATGAAATCAGAATAAAACTTAAGGGGGCAAAATTAAAAAATAAAAAAATTGAATTTAAAAAGAATAAATATGTGGAAGGACTAAAGCGATAAATAGCCCAATTACACAAAACACGCGGATCCTTCCTCGAGTCGGGTCAACACGCGGGTCTTGAGGGGCAAACGGCGTCGTTTTGGCGCTTAAAGCCCTGGTGCAAAACGGCGTCGTTTTAGTTCTTTATTTAAGGCCAATTGTTTTTTTTAAAACTCATTCTCCATTTTGTTTTTAAAAAAAATACAAAACTTCCTTTGTTTTCTCTCTGGGACGAACCTGCATCCCGCCATGTGTTGCCATGAGCTCACAAGTGGTTCTCATGATAGCTCCGCCAGCAGACTCCGCTGCGTCTTGGAAGCGGAATATTCGAAAATCCCCTTTTTTTAAAAAAAATCCCCTCGGTCTTTTTTGAAATAAAAAGAGAAAGAAAGAAAGAAAAACGAAAATAGAAAGGCCCTCGGTACGCTTTAAACCCTTGTCCGAACCCTCATGGGTTCGAGGTGTTTTGGCGACGGCGACCCTTGCCAGTGACGGCGTCGATCGACTCAGGTAAGCCCTATTTTTTCTTCCTTTCTTTTATTTTAGGTCCAAAAAAAAATGAAATCAAAAAAAGAAGAACACGAGCGAGTCAAAAAAGGTAAATCACCTTTGATTTTCTTTTTCTTTCTGTATATTTCTCTCCGTGTATTCGTAAAAATAGTGAACCTTTTACAAATTATTTCCAGCCTTTTTTATAGCTGAAAGGAATAATAAAAATGGAAAATACATAAAACTTTCTATTTTCTGCTATCATTTTGCTGTCATTTTTTTGTCGTTTTGCAGTACGACCACCACCGCGGAGGAAGACGTGGCGACGCGCGTGGTGTGCTGGCGCCGAGGGCTTGCGCGCAAAAACGATGGCTAGGGTTTTTTTTTTTCGATTTGTTTTCTGCTTTGGGCTTAGTGGGCTTGTAATTGGGTTTTGGGCTAAAAAAAAGACTGTTAATGGACTTTATTGTTTTTGGTTTTTTTTTTAATTTTGGTTAATGGGCCCCAGGCATAAATTGGGTCCTACAGCTGCCCCTCTTTGCTCATTTTCGTGTAACGAGAATGGAGTAAAGACTTTAAAAGGGCCAATTCTGCCCGGTCTCGCTGAATCTTGACTTCCTTTGGTGCTTTTCTTCTTCAAGTAGTTTCATTCCATCCCACTGCATCTTCAAGGGCATAGGAACTAGCGCTTCGATCCAATTCAAGGAGATTAGACTTGTAGCTTCAATCTGCTCCGCCGCAACTTCTTTGAGATAAGATTTGCTATCTTGACCGCTTCTCTCTACGCAACTTCGTAGAGATTTGTTGTCTTCAGTCTTCTCCCCTGCAACTTCAGGGAAATAAGGCTGGTGGCTTCAATCTGCTTCACTGCAACTTCAGGAAGATAAGATCCGCCGTAATCTGTTTCACTACAATGCCAGGGAAATAAGATTTGCTGTCTTCAGTCTGCTCCGCTGTAACTTCAGGGAAAAGAGGCTGTGGCTTCAATCTACTCCACTGCAACTTCTGGAAGATAAGATGTGCCGTAGCTTTAATCTGTTTCACTGCAACGCCAGGGAAATAAGATTTGTTGTTTTCATTCTTCTCCGGTGCAACTTCAGGGAAATAAGGCTGATGGCTTCAATCTGCTTCACTGTAACTTTAGGAAGATAAGATCCTCCGTAATCTGTAGCTTTAATTTGTTTCACTGCAACGCCAGGGAAATAGATTTGCCGTCTTCAGTCTGCTCTGCTGCAACTTCAGGGAAACAAGGCTGTGGCTTCAATCTGCTCCACTGTAACTTCACGAAGATAAGATCTGCCTAGCTTTAATCTGTTCCACTGCGTCTTTATGGAAATAAGATTCGCTATCTTTACTTCAATCCATCCCATTGCAACTTTCGAGATATGGGATTTGTGGATTTACCGATCTTGCTACACCGTCTTCCAGGGGACATGACGTGTAGAATCGATTTCATGGGCATATGCTTATGCCAAATGATTAGGACGTCATGATCAGGATGAATCAAATGCTCCTAATAATGAATGCAAAATATCATTTTGCAAGAAAGATCCATTTCTAATGCTTAGGTTGTCATTGCTCGCTGTTCATTAAGGTTATATCACTGACGCAATATCTTGTCTTCTTGTTCAGTTGATATCCTTGACAGAAAATCGGAAGAGATAGTCACAATTTAGACTCTTCTTTCTCAGATATTTCCAACCCTTAAGTTTGGTGAATTCTAAATAATAGTCCTGTTTCAGGTTCTTGTACTATTTAGAAGCTTCCAAAGTAATATGTAGAACTTCTTTTGTGAAAGTTTTATTAGTCCATTAATCGTTATTTTAATGCAAAATGCTTGAAAATGATCATAATGATGGACAAAAATGAAATTTATCAGGAACAAAACCTGAAAAGAATGGGTTAATTAAAGAAAGCAAACATTGTTGGAATACAAAATGGTGAGGGGGAAAATATGTGCCCAAGATATCGCAGCCTGAGCTTCTCCGTACAAACTTTCTGAAGACCATTTTAAACCCAATATGTGTTTAGGAGATCAAGAGTACTTTGTCGATGCCCCAAGATGTAGCATACTTCTTCTTTGTTAATTCAGGTATCGCAAGACTACCGCATACCCTTTTTAATCAAAATTTGAATTATCTTTTACGGGTTTTTGATTCAAAAACCCTTTGGTCTCAAGGCATAACATCTCTCCTTTTTGTTAATTCAGAAAAAGCGAGACTACCGCATGCCTCATATTTTGATCATAATTTGAGCCGCGCTTTTTGGGTTTTCGACTCAAAACCCCTTTGGTCTCAATGCGCCCTTTGCGGGTTTTCACCTTGGCCTCTCCATTTTTTTTAGAGAAGGTCTCAAAGCGCCCTTTGCGAGTTTTCACTTTGACCTCTTTTCCTCTTCAAGTATAGTACTTCTTGACTGAATCCGAATTTACAGGATTGGGCAAGTTTTTCCATTTCGGTCAAAATCAGTGCTCCTCTAGAGAAATCCCCTTTTTACCACATAAAGTCCTTCCCAATTTGGCATCCATTTCCCTTTGAAATCCTTTTATATGGGGAGAATCTTCTTTAAAACCAAGTCCCCCTCATGGAATTCTCTGGGGCGAACCTTTTTGTGGTAAGCTCGCATCATTCGTTTTTGGTACATTTGACCATGACGGATAACTTTCAACCTCTTCTCTTTAATCAGATTTAGCTGATCCTACCGAGATTGGATTCATTCCGCTTTATCCAACTTTATCTCTGACAAGACTTGAAAGGAAGGAATCTCAACTTTGATGAGAAAGGCGTTGCCCTGGTGGAGGTCCTGACAGACGTTTGATGATCATAGATGGTAATCTCTCCGGCTAATCTTTATGAGTTTTAATCATCTTCCACACGATTTTTTTTGAAGGTTGCCCCCACTGTTTCGTTCATTTTGGGACGGTGCAATGTTGATCTTGAACAACTGCAAACTTCTGATATCGTGCTGTTGTTCCAATTTAATGTATCGTCAGATAGGGTCCTTTTTGGCATTCCATACTGACATAGAGTTTGATAACTGTCGACTCTGTGACATTGGCATGTGAAGCAGCTTCCGCACACTTGATAAAGTAATCGACGACCACAAAGAAGAATCGATACTCGTTAGAGGCTTTTGGTGAGATTCATGCCCCACATAGAGAAAGTCCACGGAGATGTTGTGAGGAGATGAAGGAGGCATAGGAATCTTGTCTCTATAAATTTGGCACTTATTGCATTTCTTGGTATAACTGATGCAATCCCCTTCAATGGTGGACCAGCAGTACTCGAAACTCATGATTTGCCTGGCCATTGTAAAACCAGTAGCATGTGTTCATCAGACACCCTTATGGACCTCTTCTAAGATTCTTTAGCCTTAACAGCATCCATACGTCTTAGTAGCTCAGCCATCTCTTGAAACGATCATACAAAAACATCTTTGAATTTTTTTTGAATAACTTCAATGACGTCTCGCGTTGTCTCTATGATGATACAGGTTCCGATCTTCACCTCTTTCTCTTCTCCTAGGCTTATAATGACTTTTTGTAAGGTAGGATATGTTGTTCATCTTGTTCTACCATCCTTAACAAATCAGGAGATAGGTTACAATATTTGTCGTCTTCAAAGTCCTGAGATCCCTCTAGACACATATCTTGCTCAAAAGTAGATTCTGAGTCAGTAGCAGCGTCGCTCATGTCGTTGATATCTAGGGACATGTTGTGGGTATGAAGGAATATTCAAAGAACAAATGAATTTAAGAATGATTATTTATGTGGTATAAATAATGAATGAAATAAAGGAATGAAAGAATATTTGCTCAAAGTGAGACACAAAAATGCATTTTTTTATTGAAATAAAGATATTGGACATAAGCCTATTTCACAAAAGGAAATTCTTATTGCTTCTAGGCTTAAAGCAACAAGTATGTTTGGAACATTACTCTAAGTAAGCTCTAAAAACTACAGGAATTTCTTCTGCAGTCCAATTATTCAGAACACTCCTATGTTCATAAGGGCGAATGCCTGATAAGTTTTCTCTTCCTTGGATATAACATTGATGCTCCCACTTCTGACCATTTCATCCGAGCATTCAGTATATTCATAGAACTCCAGTTCCTTATTATCTATCAGGCCTTGCACCAAGGCTCTGAATTCATTGCACTTTTGAATCTCGTGACCCTCCTTATTATGGAACTCACAGTAGTTCCATGCTTCTCCGGGTTTCTCCCCTAAATCTTGGGTGATTAATCCTCCTTCTACCATTTTCTTCCAAATCTCCTTCAGCGGGGTTTTCACTTCTGTTATATCTGTCTTGATTCTCTTCCCTGCGCTCTCGATTATCACATTTACCCCTTTTGTCAGAATTGTTGGGTAACGGATTTTCTGCATCGAATTTCACAATACCCATGTTGATGAGTCTTTCAATTATCTTTTTGAAAGCGGTGCAGTTCTCAATCCAGTGTCCTTTGATTCCCGCGTGGTACTCGCATTGGGCGTTTACGTCGTACCATTTTAGAAATGGAGGTTGTATAGGTTTTAGGTAGAAAGGGGATATTATATGTGCGTCAAACAAATTTTGGTACAACTCCCCATACGTGATCGGAATGGGCATGAACCGGGGTTTTTCTGTGCTCGGTCTTGAATTAGGATCTTGCTTTGGGGGGACCTGATGACTAGTAGTTTCCACCCTTGGCTGGTTTGCGGTAATCGGCCTTGAATAACCCTTATTATACATTCTTGCCTTATTCACTTCATTTTCACTCCTCCTCGGGGCCTTGAAAGTATTGACTTGGGAGCTCCCCTCTTGCCTTTTCCATTTGTAATGATCTTCACATTGTTTTGGGAGCTCCGCTCTCGCCTTTTTTGTTTCCGCTACAGGGTTGATTGGGTTATTCCCTGGATTAGAACCTGAATCGGTCGGGAAGTTTGTCGGTGTCGAGGTACTAGTCTGGTATTGGGGTTTGATGTTAATAGACACCCTTTGTGGATACGCGTTTGGTGGTGCTTGGGCGCTTGTTGGGGTAAAGCTTGAATGATAAGCGGAGTCCTCGTTATCGTCCTCGGAATTAACCATAGGGCTTTTCCTTTTTTCTAACCCTCCGGCTAGCATCTGGGTTAGTTGGCTCATCATGTTTCTTTGAAATTCTAGCATCTGATTCTTTATCTCTTGTTGAAGTTTGGCTAATTGCTCTAGCATCTATATTTGCATTTTCTCTAATCTCTCCAACCTTTGGTCCATTTCTTTAGTCCTTGCTTGGGTATCGTAAGGATGCTTAGTTGGTAAGTTTTTGTTGGTTTCTAAAATAACTTCGTTTAATTAGGGTCCTTTTCATGAAATTTAATGTATATGATGTAATACAAATGCATGAATGCAAAATGAGGCATTGACTCTGATTCAATTCCATTAGAACAACTTTACTAGAAAACAAATTTCTTTACATAAAGCAGATTACATATACGGCTTTGCCCTAATGCTTAAGGTCTTGACTTGCTTAAGAAGTCTAGCTAACTCTTGGCCTCGATCTGACTCTGACTCATATTTCAAACTCAGTACATCAGCCTGAATTGCCAAGGTTTGTATATGATTAACCACCTCTTACACTTGAGCCAAAGCTTCGCCCATGACATAATCCCTATCTCTGACCTGGTCTTGGGATTGATGAAGTTGCTCTTTCCACCGCTCATTATTTTCTTCCAGCATTTCAACCCAGAGTTCACAGCTTTACAGCACGGTTTCAAGTTCCTCTATCCTCCCTTTTAGTTCCTCAATCCTGCCTAAGCTGGCCCTTAATTCGATCACGGAGTTGCGACTACGATGCTGATGTAGCGACTTTTCTAACTCCGCCACTTGAGCTCTTAGCCTCTCCTTTTCATTTTGGCTCTCCAACAAGCTCTTTTTTAAGGCGTCCTCCCGTGCTCGAGTATCATGGAACTTTTTCTCCCACTGACCAGCTCTAGTCTTTTCCTCTTGGATTTCTTGCTTCCATGGCTCGAACGTTTTACCCAGACCAGCGGTTCTTATTGATATGCGCAACTTCTTGTAGTCCGTCTTTAAACTGTCCAAATCCTCTTCAGCCTTATTCTTTCCTTTCCTCAGTTTTTCAGCTTCTAGTTTCTGGACATCGACATCTAACCCCAACTGCATTTTCTCTTCTTCCAATTGTTTGATCTTTTTTCCAAGTTCTGAATTCTTTCTTTCAAAATCTTGCTTAATAATCTCTAGCTCTGATGGGACCGCTCGTAGATATTCCTCCATTGGTCGAATGTCCTCTTGATTTGGTCCAGGGATATTATCATTGACCCTTTTACTCCACAATCCATTATATTCGGGGGTCACCATCGGGCCTGCGGCAAATCTCTTAAAAATCACGGTGTCAGAGACACGTTTCCAAAACACCGAAACAGCACTTAAAAATCGATAAGCATTGATTCAAGGGATCGAGAACCAATTAGGACAACTTGCTAAGATCATATCTGAACGACCACAAGGCAGCTTGCCAAGCAACACTGAAACTAACCCAAATGAGCAACCTCATGTCGTTTCTGCTCACGATAATGAAGGGTTAGATGAATCGAAATTGAGGCAAGAGAATGTGGAGGGTAAGGTTGAGGTAAGCCATGATAAACCAAAACCGGTAATTACAGAGTACCAACCTCGTGTGCCATACCCCAATGCGATGAATAAAGACCACACAGATGAACAATTCGGTAAATTTCTTAAACTTCTAAAAAAATTACATATTAACTTACCGTTTCTTAAAGCTCTTTCACAGATGCCAGATTCAAAGAAATTTTTAAAAGAACTTTTGACAAACAAACGGAAGTTAGATAAGGCGTCGCATGTGGAACTAAACGAAGTGTGCTCAGCAATCGTACAAAATAGACTACCACAAAAGTTAAAAGATCCAGGGAGTTTTACGATTCCTTGCTTAATTGGTAGTTTATCTATTGATAATGCTTTAGCAGATTTAGGGGCAAGCATCAATGTCATGCCTTATAAAATGTTTAAACAACTAGGTCTAGGGAAACCCAAGCCAACTAGGATGAGCATTCAATTAGCTGATAAAACCATTAGAGTTCCTAGGGGTATAACTGAAGATGTGCTTGTAAAAATTGATAAATTCATATTCCCAGTAGACTTTGTTATTTTCGACATGGATGAGGATAATAATGTTCCTTTAATTTTAGGCAGACCCTTTTTAGCAACTGCTAGAACAAAAATTGATG
Organism: Gossypium sturtianum; assembly: GCA_025698515.1. Taxonomy (NCBI): domain Eukaryota; kingdom Viridiplantae; phylum Streptophyta; class Magnoliopsida; order Malvales; family Malvaceae; genus Gossypium; species Gossypium sturtianum. The sequence goes on from CM046952.1 coordinate 62,070,316, forward strand.
TTGGTACATGAGAACTTATACTTCGTGTAGGTAACGAGACGATCACTCTTCAAGCTCTTGACTCGGCTAGGACATCGAGTAATCAAGGTGAAGACATAAACTCTACTAATGACCATTTCGTTCAACCTTCTTTACATGAAGCACCACAAAACTACACAACTAAGCCAGATCCTAGACCTCGTGCCAATAAAGAAATAACTCATGAGGAACGAAGGCTTCAAATCGATGAACTAGACGAGTGGAAGCCACGTGTCAAGGAGAAACCAAGAACACACGGCAAAAATCGAGGCAACTCTGTGTCAAACTTAAAGATGAGGCATACCAATTTCGGATCGGAGATCAAGTTTTGTTGGATAAGAAAGACCCTCGAATCGCCACTTCGGACCTTAATGCAAACGAAGAGATCCCTTTTAAGGTACTCAATGTCTTCCCATACGGAACAATCGAGGTAACTAATCCTACATTTGGCACTTTTAAGGTAAACGCCACTCGACTCAAACTATATAAGAATTATAGGACTGATAGCAGGGGAGAGGAGTTTCAACTCCTCAAACCACCATGAATACGCAAACGAGAGGTAAGTCTAGCTTAAGACTTTAAACGAGTGCTTCTCGGGAGGCAACCCGAGCACTAACCCTTTAAATTTTCATATCTTTGATTTTTAGCACCTCACTAAAAAGTAACCAAGTTAATAAAGCGTAGGTTTCCGTACCACATGGCCTTGCACACGGGCGTGGTCATGGCCGTGTGGACATCACGGATTTGCACACTGGCATGGCAGAAATCGTACGAACCAAAGACGAAAAATCCCTAAATTACAGACGGCTATAAACTGCCACGGCCATGCGATACGGCCGTGGTCGACACTTAGAAAGTCACACGGGTATGAGACACGCCCGTGCTGTTAGGCCGTGGCCGACACTGAGAAAGATACACGGGCATAGAAACCTCTACACAAACGTGGGAGAAACGAACAAACCACCACACGACCGTGTGATATGGCCGTGTGACTTAACACGCCCACAGCACACGGGCGTGGGCAGCAACCAGGTCCTTCTTATTTAAACCCCCCTTTTTTCTCACTTTCTCCCCAAATTCTTTTTCTCCCAACCCTCAACCACCACACCCCTTTCTCTTCTCACTATCTTCTCCCTTCATTTTCATTTCCCCTTCCCCTCATTATTTTTCTTTAACCATCCTTACCACCATCTCCATGTCGAAGAAGCGAAAGGACCCTAGCATAGTCTCCTCGTGCGAGACCGATCTACATAAGTTCATGCCGGCCGCTTCATCGACTCGACAAGCCAAGGACATTTGAGTCCATTTATTTTTCCTATTTCTTTTCTCTTCTCCTTTATTTTCCTTCTCTTTATCTTTCTTGTGCTAAATCTATATTATTATATTTTGATTTCATTTATTTAAGTCTTAAAGGCTGCTAGGGAATCACCACACCACGACCCTAGTATCCACCACCACCGGCACATCCTCCTCCAACTCGGCCCGAATTTCCCTCAGTTCTTTTCTTTGACTCCATCCAAACTTCAAGAAGTTTCACTTCTCTCCCTACCTTATGATTTTCTTACTATATTGTGGATATCTATTTTTGTACATTGAGGACAATGTACATCTTAAGTGTGGGGGGTGAATTTTAAAAGTTCCTAACTTTTTGCATTATTCTCAAAACCCTGAATTATGTCTTGTTCTTAAGTAATGTTCTCATATTACTAATTAGAATGAAACTTCTTTTGATTTATGATTTCCATTGATATGTTTTGGATTAAGTCATAGTTAATTGTGCATTGATGATTTAAACTTTAAGATATTAGAGAATCAAGCATGATAAGTCTATTTTCCGTAATTAAAATTTCTAGGTTGTTTTCCTAAATTTAAATATTACTTTGAAGTTTGAAATTTGCAAGGTTGACATAAAAAAACCATAATTTTTGTGAGATTTTGAGCCTTTTAGAGCATATTCTTTTCGTGCTCACTTTATTGATTATGAGTGTGTCAATATTGATTTGTTATTCTAGAACTTGCTTCGATTATGCATGTCGAGACCACACTTTTGAGTTGATATACTGAGGTGATAAAGGCACCTAGGTTTTAACCCACTTATTCTACTAAAAAGCCTACCTTCGTAATTAACCCCTAGTGAACCCCTTTGATCCAATTAAACCGTTCCTTGATTCACCTTAAATATTAACCCAAGACCTATTCTTTTTGATTCATTGAGAATTTTCCCTCTTGTTTTATCCCTTTTTGTCGAGATTTGATTTAAGCAGTTGCCTAACTATTTTCTTTATTTCAGTTGTTAAATTCTATCTTCTTATTATTGTATGTGCTTATTCTTAAAAAAAAAACCGAAACAAAGTATATTCATTATTAGTTCTATGTTATTTGAGCTTATGCGTTAATTTCACATTTTAAGAATAAGCTCGTGTTATTAGTGATGAATTCTTAATTGATGTAATTATTTAAGTTTTAGTTATTTTTCTAGTTAGGTAATTTATCAATTCAATCTCGATACTAACCCTCTAATTCAGCCTTTATCCACACCTTTAACCCAAGCCCCATTACAACCCTTTAAAAGACCTTTTGATTTATGTATCATCTCATTTTATAGTGGCGGAGATTTGATTTTCATGCAAGCCTATGGGATTAACTTTTCATGTTTGACTTTTGAGTGCTTAATTTTTGAACCTTAAACACTTTGAGTGATTTGAGTGAATCTTTAGTGAGGATGTCAATACTTGTCGGTTTTGAATCAGAGGTAATTATTTAGGTAAGGGGAAACACCTATGTTTTCATGCTATAAAAATCTATGACTTAGATTGTTTGAATCTCTAGGACTCTTTTAGTTAAATTATCCACGTATGAATTATCTATGAATTATGATAAGACATTGTTGATGAGAATTATGAATTGAGGGAAGTTAATTCTAATTGTGAGTTAAGGATTTTGCTTGAGGACAAGCAAAAGCTTAAGTGTGGGGGTATTTGATAAACCATAATTTACACATATTTTAACCCCATGCTTGGCTTAATTTTTTATGAATATTCATTAGATTTGATGAATTCGATGCTCCTAATCTTTTAATTTCATGTTTTATACTCAGGAGAGCTTAGGAAATCGAAAAGAACGAGAAATGGGCCAAAAATGGACAAAATAGGCCTACCTTAGAAACTCACACGGCCTGGGCTATCACCCACGGCCGTGTGTTTCGAGCAACAACCAAGACACGGCCTGGATCAACGTACACGGCCAGATCACACGGCCGTGTGTGGCGAGTAGGATCGACCACGGCCAAGAAAGTAGACCACGGGCGTGTCCCTGCCGTGGCTGAGATAAGCTTCATTCGGATTAGGATATTTTTGGGCCAAGTAAGGCATCTCAAAGCCTATATAAACACCCTAGGGGGCAACCTAAGCGAGGAGCTCGACAGGACGTTGAATAGACGCCGAGTAGAAGGAGAAAATACTCCAAGACAAATTGTCGAATGACTTAGGAGAAGGATCTCCATCAAGACCGAGGATCTCCCATCAAGTTCTTTAGAAGTTTTTGGGTTTTCTTATGTTTTGTTTTTCCTCTTTTATGATGTTTCCCTCTTTTAGTATGAACTAAATCCCTTAAATACCTAAGGGGATGAAACCTAAGGCAGATCTTATTATTATTTGATTTATGAGATAAATACTTGTGCTTATTCTTAATTGTGAGTTCTTATTCTTGTTTTGATAATTCATGTTATTGATTCAAGTTCGAATGTGCTTATTCAGTGGAGCAAAAGTCCCTGTTTAAGAGTAGATCAACACAATTAAGCGGAGTTGATCGCAACCCTAGAGATAGGCGACGAAAATCTGTCGGATTAGGGTCAAACCTAATAAAAGAATCCATAGATCGAGTTAATGCGACAATAGGGGTTTTAATTAGAAAGAGATTTCAATTAATCAACCTAGAGTCAGTTGTTAGTAGCCTCGAGAGAGGTATTAATATAATTTAGGGATTTCTACGGATTAAGCCAAGTGAATAAATCGCATGAATCAAAAGTAATAAGTGAAGTCTAGGTGGATTCTTCCTTAGGTATTGCCTATCTCATATAAGTTGTCCAAAAGTATTTTCCCAATTTGCTTTCTGTCGCGTTCATAGTTAGTTAAATTAGTTAGTGAATTTTAGATTAAAAATAAATCCCCTTAATTATTAGGCTAGATAATAAAAAGATAGTTAATGCTAGTACTCTTGGTCCTTGAGGATACGATATTCTGGACTCACCACAACTATACTATTGTTCGATAGGTGCGCTTGCCTTTGTCGAAATAATAGTTAGTTTCGAGGTCCATCAACTATCCTGCACGGAGGTGAAAACCTCACGAAGGAGTAGCTTCTCACTCCCACTTAAAAAGGTAAGACCAAAACGGTCCTTATGCAATATGATGCGAGACTCAAACCACAGTAATCGTATGAAATAGCAATACGAACAAATTTAATAATAGGATCGTAATTTTTCAAATCAGATTTTTCAACTTTCGACAACAAGACAGAAAATAATCAATTTTACGGCTTGACTCTCTTATTGTCCCCAGTGGAGTCGCTAAGCTGTCGAAACCATTTTTTTTTTGAAAAACGGGGTCGACTTTAAAAACGAAAATGGAGTCGCCACCAATCCTTTTTCGAGGTGTGATCGGATCACCTTGAGATCAATCATTAAAACATTTTGATTTATCAAAATGATGATTTTGGTCTACGAAATACGAGAAAACGGGTTCGGGAGTCGGTTACGCATGAGGAAGGATTAGCACCCTCGTAACGCCCAAAATTGGTACCGAATTGATTTATTAATGTCTTAACGTCGAAAAATTTGAAAAGATTTTAAAATACAATCATTTTTATTTAAAGAAAAACTTGGATGAATCAAATTGGATGCTGAGACTCGCTTATTTTGAAGAAGTAAAACGTCATGCCCAGTGAGTTAGGATACGACGATTCAGATCCTCGAAACTAAGCTTGTATTTTGACTTTTAAAACTAGGGCATTTAAATTCAAAAGGGTACTTTCGGTCATTTGGGTCAAATGAAGAATCGAACCCAAGAAGTTAGGTTAGGCAATTTCTCAAAATTCCAAATACAGAATATTGCCTTTGTTTTTTAGAAATCCTTATCTCGAGATAATAAAATGTCACATCCAGTGAGTTAGGACACAACATTTTTGAATTCCCGAGAATAAGTTTTTATTTAACTTCTATGTTTTGATTTTAAAAATAATTGGTTCTTTAGACTCGATGAGAAAAATCGAAACCCAGTAAGTTAGGGTACGATTTCTTTCGAATCTTAGAACGCGAAGTAATTGCTTAATTCAAAAATCGGATAAAATGTGATATGATTTTATAATAAAATGTAAAATGAATTAAAATACTAATTTGTATAACAAAATAATGATGATGACAATAAAATATAAATAACAATAATAAAGATAAAAATAAAATACAATAAAATAAAGGCTAAAGTGAACAATCTGCATAAAATAATAGGTAAAGAATAATAAATAAATGAATAAATAAGTAAAATAAAGGAAATAATAACAAAGATAAAAGTTAATAGTAAATCAATAAACCAATACTATGCACAATAATTCAAAGATAGTAAAATAATAATAATAATAACAAAAATACAATAATAATAAATTATAACGAAAATATACTAATAAACAAATAATAATAGTGAAAATAAATAAATAAGAGTAACAATAATAATAATAATAATAATAATAATAATAATAATAATAATAGTAGTAGTAAAAATAAAATAATATTAGTAATAATAAATAAATAATAAATAAATATAATAATGATAATAATAATAAAATAAACCCACAATTGAATAATATAATGATGTACAAAGAAATTAATCAATAAAAAAAATTAAGATCATGGAATAAATAAGTTGAATTATAAATGAAGTAATATAAAAAAGAAACAAATAAATAATAAAATGACATATAGGGAATAAGGCTAAAAATGATGGAAATTAAATAAAAGTGGGCCAAATTGAAATTAAAACAAAACTACAGGCCTAAATCGTGATAAAATAAATGTTTAAAAGGGTTAAATTGAAATTTAAACAAGGTTTCGGGCCAAAATTGAAAATATAAATAAAACAAAGGGCCTAATCGTAATGCGCAAATAAAATAGAGGGACCAAATGGGGAAATATCCCCGCCCTCCAAAACGCGGCGCTTTATAAGGGACTCAAATGAAATCAGAATAAAACTTAAGGGGGCAAAATTAAAAAATAAAAAAATAAATTTAAAAAGAATAAAAATGAAGAAGGACTAAAGCGAAAAATAGCCCAATTACACAAAACACGCGGATCCTTCCCCGTGTCGGGTCAACACGCGGGTCTTGAGGGGCAAACGGCGTCGTTTTAGTTCTTTATTTAAGGCCAATTTTTTTTTTTTAAAACTCATTCTCCATTCTGTTTTAAAAAAAATAATACAAACTTCCTTTGTTTTCTCTCTGGGACGAACCCAGATCCCGGCCAGGATCCGGCGGGCTCGCGCGGTGGCTCCGCCGTAGCTCCGCCACAGCTCCGCCGTGCCGGAAGCCGAAAATATTCGAAAATCCCCCTTTTTAAAAAAAAAATTTCCCCTTGGTCGTTTTTGAAATAAAAAGAGAAAGAAAGAAAAAAAAAACGAAAATAGAATGGCCCTCGGTGCGCTTTGAGCCCTTGTCCGAACCCTCATGGGTTCGAGATGTTTTGGCGACGGCGACCCTTGCCAGTGACGGCGTCGATCGACTCAGGTAAGCCCTCTTTCTTCTTCTTTTCTTTTATTTTAATTCCAAAACAAAGAAAATAAAAATGAAATAAAAAAAGAACACGAGTGAGTCAAAAAAGGTAAATCACCTTTGATTTTCTTTTTCTTTCTGTATATTTCTCTCCGTGTATTCGTAAAAACAGTGAACCTTTTACAAATTATTTCCAGCCTTTTTTATAGCCGAAAGGAATAATAAAAATGGAAAATACATAAAACTTTCTATTTTCTGCTATCATTTTGCTGTCATTTTTTTGTCGTTTTCGCAGGTACGACCACCGTACGGAGGAGGACGTGGCGACGCGCGTGTGGTGCTTGGCGTTGGAGGCTTGCGGCGCAAAAACGATGGCTAGGGTTTTTTTTTTCTGATTTATTTTCTGTTTTGGGCTTAGTGGGCTTGTAATTGGGTTTTGGGCTAAAAAAAAGACTGTTAATGGACTTTATTGTTTTTAGTTTTTTTTTTTAATTTTAGTTAATGGGCCCCGGGCATAAATTGGGTCCTATAATCATCTTTGTTATTTAGGATATATTCATATTTTACAGAATCTTTCTACCATTATTAGCATAAATGGGTTAGGCAGATTTCAAAATGTTGGTTCTGGCATCATTAGCAGCTCATACTAATGGTATATTGCTAAATTACTGGTTACCATAATCTAAGAAACAAAAATAGCAGCAATTTTCTACATTTCAGTTTGCGGCATATAATTCTCAAATTTGCATGTTTAGAACTAAAAGAACTTCATCTTCCAGGATTGCCAATAAAAAGAGGTCTGTCAAAAGAAAATCCACAGACGAATAGCTGTTTGTTTACACTTCTCATATATATACTTCAGGAAGCATTCAACAATAACAATTAAAATATTGAATTGAATTTGTGCGAGGTAAGAAGGTTGGATATCTAATAGAGATATTCCTAGTGCTAGCTCTACCTCATTATGCCAGAGGAGAGATCCTTCCATCAACCAACCCGAACCCGAATAATGTCTTTGATAAGTAGACAGAACTAAATGATCAAAATTATCGTTGCTGTTCTTCCGTAAAGCTAGAAAGAAGGCTCTAACTTCTAACAAAAATGCCTCTTCCCCGTCATTGGGTCATCCTCTAGGTTTAAAAGATCCATACCGGGTGCAAAATAAAGGATAGAACAACTAAGAGCATGAGGGACATTGAGCTTGTATTGACTATACAATCAAATGAAGCTCTAGATTCATCTGTTGTGGGAAATGGAGGAGTCAGTCCAGGGTTATTTAGTCCGTTACTACCACCAGCTCCACCGAGTGGTGCAGTCGTCGTAGTTGTTGGTGCAGTTGGATTGTTTGTCACTGTTGTTGGTGTTGTTGGGGTAGGTAGCCCTCCGGCCGTGCTGGAAATTTCATAACTCAAGCTGTTAAATCACATGAATAGCACTATAGCAGAGACAAGAACCACAAATAATGATATAATCCAGTAAAGCAAGATGGAAAATATTAACCCAACTTGGTTGGCATTTTTCAAAAATCCATAAAGATTGGAAGATCAATGAAGTTTTGGTAAACTACGAAAGAAAACTAGTTCAACCAAAAATGAAGATGGATTGATAAGGATGCTCGGGAACTGTTCTAGTCAAAGTTCTCATAAAAAAGGACTGTGCTTGAAGTGAACTATTAGTTTTGGCTAGTCTAAACAAAGTTAAAGTAATGGTCCTACGAAAGGACCATGCTTGTGGACAAAAGAATGGTAGAATGTTTCCGTTTTACTTTTACTGACCATAAATAAATCCTTCTAACAGAGTAATAGAGCTTATCCTTCCATATTTCCCAAAAATAAATGAAAAAAACCGTTCTTGTCAAATGAAGCAAATGCCGGAAACATTGATACGTAGTATCCCAATGGACAATTCCTATATTGCTCCAATGGATACATATTCAGAGACGGGTAAGGGATTCGACTCCCCAACACCCTTCAAGTACAAAGAAAAACTTTGAAAAATAAATAAATGCCGGAATTAAGTTTTATATTTTTATGAGATCTAAAATGTAATTTTATAATTCTAATAGCTTATATCTTCATAATTTTTAAAGGACTAAATCAAAATTTTATTATCTTTGGGGGACCAAAGTGTAATTTCACTTTTTACTAAATTAAAATCTTGTAAAAGTTAAAAAGCCAAAGTTACATTTTACATTTTTAGGGGGGCCAGATCCACCACTCGCACCCATATTCAAATAACATAGGAAAATCCACCTTATTTAAATTTGATTATCATAATATTTAACATATGTTTCTTCAATTTTCATCAACTTCTTTGTAAAGCTATTCCATTTCAAGCCACTAGTGGAGATGATGCACATGCAAAAGTTATAGTACATGATGGCCAATGGGACAGACAGTATGGCATTTGGATTCTTGATGTATCATTGACCACATTCCAATTTGCTTTAAAGCTGCTCCATCCACAGCCTTAACGTCAAACGAGGATTGTCCAAGAAAAAGGTTTATGAATTATAGCTATCCTAACTATGAGCAGTGCACATGTAAGTGCTAGTACATGTACTCATGGATAGCTAAGATTTTTTACTCTCTAAAACTTCCATGGGAATTTATAATATTAATTTACATGCATGTATATGCACTATTAGGCTAAAATATGCATTGACGCTTTACCTGTTGAGGCAAAATCTAAAAAGTGAGTTTTAGACCAACAAAGAGAGTATCTTGACCGTTGGATGTCCTTGACTCCTTGGATAAGGTAGCATCCAACGGTCAAAAAGAAAGAGCTGGTCCCATAAAAACATGACAGAGGGAAAAAAAACAGTACAGGGAAAGTGAGGAACCCAAGGCATTGAGACTTGAAATAAGTAAGCAATGGACATTACCATAGAAATAATGCAAGTAAACAGTAAAACTGACATGCACAAAATGACGATTGTCGTGAGGGGCAAAAATTGGACGGTTAGATATCAAAATGTCATGCATAGAGGTACGTGTCATACATCTATCAATTTGCAGCAGCAGCATCACAAATGCAGAGATAATTTAACTCGTATTATTACTATTTGTACTGGTGACTGTATATAGAAAATAAAAATGGAGGAAAAAGAGTAAACATACATACCTTGGAGAAGATGGGTACATACAAGATCCATAACCTACAAAAAAGAAGAAGACAATAAGCAAAACCCAGTTTTGAAAAACGAAAAAAATGAAGAAAAAAGGGAGTTGGAGAACAAACTGGGATCAGTTTTGGCAACAGTGGCAGTGCCAGCAAAGTCACAGGAACCAGGAGCCATTGCTCTACGTTGATAGTAACTATTGAAAGCATAAGAAGCATGAGCTTGGATGGTGTTGGGAAGGAAACAAAGCCCATCTGACTGTAGAGGGGTGCAGTCAGCTCCAGAGGCGCATGCATAGTCGAGTGCGGTTTGAAGAGCTTGGTTGCTTGCATCACTCCTGGCCACGCACCAGCTTGCTCCTTCAGCAACTGAGGAGGTGGTTAAGAGTAAGGAGAGAAAGAACAATGGAAGCTTTAAGGCTGGTAGTGCCATTGGAGAAGAGTTAATTAAGATGGTAAAGCAAGAGAGAGAGAGAGAGATGAAAAGAGAAGAGTAGGGAAAAAAGAGAGGGAGTGGGGAAGAGCTCCTTCTTTTCTTTTCTGCTTTATTTTTTTCTTTCTTTTTTTGGTATGCTTTTATATAAATATATATGGTATAGTGGGGATTTTGCTGTAAATTTGCACGGATAATATAAATTATAATAAAAATATATCAAAATATTGTGTTGTATAGAAGATATAAAATTTATGAATATTAATATTATTTTAAAATATTTACAAATATAAATTGATTCAATAGGATTATGACTTTTTTTTCGATTATGATTTTTTTTGGGTAATTTACCAACATATATCAACAAAAAAAAATTACGGAAATGGGCCGAAATTTGTATTATTTACGGAAAAGGGCCATTTTCCCCCAAAACGCGTCCACGTCAGCGCGTTTTGGGGGGATGCAGCAGGAAAGCGCGCCCTTGAGGAAGTGCTTTTGCCCTCCTTCCCCCGACTGCCTTTTCAGCTGTTTTTAGTGTTAATGTATGAGGTTTTAGGGTTTTAGGGCTAGGGTTTAGGATTTTTTAAGGTCGTTGGGTTTAGAGTTTTTAGGGGAATATTAATGGACTAGATTATAAGGTTAATTAGAGTTTAGTAAAAATATGTTTAGGGTTTTGGGGAAAATATATTAGCAAAATAAAAATTATTTGAATTTTTTTGACAGTTGTATATGGCAAAATAATTTTGAGAAGACGTTTCTGAACAAATAGTGCCGAAAACGCTTCAAGCAGGATGCACTGTCAGCAAGAGTACTGAAAAGAGCTCCCACGTGGACGCTCTTTTGCTACAGTAGTATCTGGCAAAGTAATTTTGAGAAGACGTTTACAACAAATAGTGCCAAAACGCCTCAAGCGTGATGCATCGCCGCCAGAAGAGTACGAAAAGAGCTCCCACGTGACGCTCTTTTGCTACGCTTGTATCTCGCAAAATAATTTTGAGAAAACGTTTCTGAACAAATAGTGCCGAAAACGCTTCAAGCAGATGCACTGTCAAGAAGAGCGAAAAGAGCTCCCACGTGGGCGCTCTTTTGCTACGATAGTCTCCGTTAAATAATTTTGAGAAGACGTTTACGAACAAATAGTGCCCAAAACGCTTCAAGCAGATGTACTCGTCAAGAAGAGTACTCGAAAAGAGCTCCCACGTGGACGCTCTTTTGCTACAGTAGTCTCTGGCAATCCTTAGACTATAAATCAACCAAATTTCATTCTCAGGTTGCATAACAGAAATTGAGGCAAAAGAAAAATAGAAACTTAAAATGAGTGAACGTATTAATGCTGTTATTTACTACGATGGTGAGGTTTGTGACACCGAAAATGGTGTTGTTTTTTTATCGGAGAACACAAATACGATCGGGTTTTAATCGAACATAGATTTGATAGAACTTCGTAAAAGAATTAGGCGTAAAATCTTCGGAACAACGCCAATGAAAGTTCAGTCTATTAAGTATAGATTTTGCGCTTCGGTTGATCCGGTGAGATATGACTCATTCGACATCAAAGGTCCTCGGAGCTTTGAGGCAATGGTGGAGACTCATCTTGCCAGCGGGTCACCCTATCTTGAGGTATATGTACAATTTTCATCACCAAGTGATCTTCCTTCGACCTCAACATCTACTGCTGTGCGAGGGGAATACACGACCTCAAGCTGACACTCTGTTAGTGGGAGGCAGACTACGGAAGTGCCCGTGTTGGGTGGTAGTATGGAAAACATAACCCCTGCACGACACTCGGTTGGTGGATGGGACATGCATATCCTTCCTTCGACGTCCGATGATAGAAATACATATTGGGGAACGTCATCAACTTCTAGTGGTTGGCAATCCACATATGATTGGGAACGTTACGAAAGATGTTTAAGGAGGGATAATGTACTCCCCACGACATCCACCGGCGAGGGGCCCTCGTTCGTTGCAAATTATGGTGGGCCGGATGATGAGTCCGATGTGGATCCACCTCGAGAGCCCGGGCCCGATGGTGAAGAAGTTGCATTATTTTCTCGAACCGAGCTGCTCCAACCGCACTGAAGATGTTGAGGCGGTTCGGATGAAGAAGAAGAAGATCCACTATTCAGGGGCATACTCGCCTCCAAAATTTCACATGCATAATGTCGATCTATCTCAAGACGATGCATTAGAGTTTCTGAACTACCACACCGACGCGACCGCACAAGTTCGCCGTTAGATTCGCGAATTAGAAGTTGGTAAAGAGTTTCTCAACATGGATGCTTTTCTTGGTGCATTGAAACAATACAAAGATCAAGAACAGGGTTAACTACAACGTGATTAAATCCAAGCTCAATAAGTACGAGGCGAAGTGTGCGATGTGCAAGACGGTACATGTTCATGGAAAATCATGGCCTCGTTGAGGAAAAGGACAGCTTGTGGGAGATCAAAAGTACAAAGGTCCACATACATGTCTTGTTTCCGATGCAAAGATCACTATGTGTTCAATGTTTTTAATAATACTAATATTACGTAATGTTGCATTATTTAACGTGCCGTTTCGTTGATGTGTGTTTCACAAGATCATCCGAAGATGGATTCGAGAGATGTTGGTGACTTAATAATACCGACGGTGGTGAAGGCCGATCCCAAGACTACAATCTCACGGCCTTAATTGGCAATATTCGTAGCTAATTGGGGTACACGCCTCTTACCGGAAGACTTGGATAGCCAAGCGCATATGTTGGAAAAGTTGCATCGTCGGTGGGATGCTTCATATAATGAAGTGTGGCGGTGGTGTCGTGTCTTTGGAGAGATATGTCCTAGGCAAGATAATGCAGACTTTGAAACGGAATCGCGTACTACAACGATCGATTGCTCCGTGGATGCGCAGTGTTCAAGCGTCTTTTCTGGACATTTAAGCAATGCCGAGACGCATTTATATACTGCAAGCCATTGGTACAAATTGACGGTACCTTTATGTATGGTAGATATTCGCATCGGCTATTGCTAGCCGTGGGCACAGACGGCAGCGATGGAAGAATCCTTCCAATTGCGCTTTGCAAACAACACCGGAGTCACCGATGACTGGGATTTCTTCCTATCTAGGTTAAGGAGGCATGTCTGCCCCCAACCTGATATATGCGTTATATCGGATCGGGGCCCTGGAATACTAGCCGCAATAGAGCGACAGGGAAGCATGTGGCATCGCACACACCATCGATATTGCCTAAGGCATGTTGCATCCAACTACCACGGGCAACATCGATCTACAAGTCAACGACGGCAAGTGACCAATATGGGTATGTAGTATCTATTAATATAATTTCGTTTGTAATATTCAATTTATTCTTAATTGAAGAGTGGTATGTAATATTCGCTATCAACTTATATTGGCAGGGTACGAGATCAATAAGGACCGGTTTCACGAGATGTTGGCGAGTTTGCGCTCAGTTAACGAAGAAGGCGCAAACTACCTACGCAATATTCCTTTCGAATAGTGGACACAAGCATACGACAGCGGCCTACGATATGGTCATATGACCTCAAACCTGGCCGAATGCATAAATTCTATTCTAAAAGGAACGCGTCATTTGCCGATAACATCGGTTGTGTGAGAGACATATTTTCGTTTAGCGGCACTATTTCTGAAGCGAGCAGCGAGTTATAAAGGCCAAATGCAGGGAGACCATGTATGGTGCGCGAAGGTATTGCTAGAAATTAACAAGGCGAAGACACGGGGCCAACACCATGCACACAGTGTGTCACGACCGCGACAACCCATGGTTTCGTGTGACGGAGTTTGACAGACCGAACCAAGGTATTGTTGGCGGGCAATATCGTGTACACTTGAGAAATAGGACCTGCGACTATTGGATATTTGATGCACTTCGTTACCCATGCGCTCATGTACTTGCGGCTTGTCAGAATCTCCGTCTTGATCCCATGAGCTATGTCGACGAAGTGTATAAAATAGAAAACATGTGCAACGTGTGGAGACACGTATTCCCACCAGTCCCAGATGAACATAAGTGACCGTCTGTATCGCTTGCACCATATAAGCTGTTGCCGGATAGACAACTGAGGCGCAAACCAAAAGGTCGACCTTGCTCGACTAGAATACGCAACAATATAGATATCCGAGAAATGGCCAACCAACGTAGGTTGTGCGGATGGTGTAGGAACCCAGGCCATACATCTCGCTCGTGTCCAAATCGGAATAGTTGACAGTCTTCTTAGCTTTTTTGTCTCTTGGTGGCTATGTAAATTCTATTTATTTCTTGATGTGTCTCGTAACCAGCCCATCTCGATCCGACCACCGTAAATGTTATCCGGAATAGCACCCAAAAGCTCGTAGCATACGGCGGCCCAATCGCCAGAAGTTGCGGACCCGGTGACTACGTACCCATCCACCGGTAATCCTAATTGCAAATGCACGTCTTCCAGAGTGATGGTACACTCTCCGCATGGAAGATGGAAAGTGTGCGTCTCGGGTCTCCACCTCTCTATCAACGCACTAATTAATTTCGGCTCCAACTTGCACCCCCAGCCTATCGTGGCCACGTGCCAAAAACCCGCCTCCCGCAGGTAATTCTCAATCAGCGGCGATGGCGGACCAGGCATATTGCGAATATAGCATTGCAGCACCCAATCTACAGACTGTTTAAAAAATTATAAAATAAATTTTAAAAATATTAAAATTAAAACTTACCATTTGCATTTGATCGACGGAGATGTGTTTATCGTCGAGACGAATTAATTCCCAGGCCATTGGTAATACGATCAAATATTTTAAAATTTATCAAAAAAATATATTTCAAAAAATTTAAAAAAGGGCTTTTTTGTAAATATTAAAGGACTATTGTAAAATTTGAGAGGAAGTTTCAAGGAATTTAATAGAAATTTGAGAAGAATTTGAGAGAAAGTTGAGAGAAAAATGAATAAGGACTTTGTTGTGAAAAAAATAAAAGGGTGGGGGGGTTTTTATAGGTTTTTTTTGATTGCTGTGTGAAAAAGCGCCCTTGAGGAAGCGCTTTGTGCCACATCAACAAAGCGCGTCCTCATCAGCGCGTTTTGTGCTGATGTGGCACAAAGCGCTTCCTCAATGGCGCGCTTTCCTGCTGCATCCCCCCAAAACGCGCTGACGTGGACGCGTTTTGGGGGGAAATGACCCTTTTCCGTAAATAATGCAAAATTCGACCCATTTCCATAATTTTTTTTATTTTGATATATTTTGGTAAATTTCCCTTCTTTTTTTTTCTGTTGAAAAGGAATATCACATTTAAAGATTCATAAACACGACAAAGAATTTATAAAATATCTATTTCATAATTGGCCTTGGTAGCCAAAACAAAGAAAATGGAAATGAGATATTCCATGTTTTGGATCTTAGATTTGATTAATGGATTTAACAAATATGTTTATTATTTTATTTTTAAAATTTTAAAATGGTGATGAATTCTTTTTTTATTTATTTATAGAAACCTCAACTTAATTAAATAAGAAAGGAAAGTAATATATAATTAAAAAGTAGAACAGGTTTACTCCATACACTTATTCTCATATCATTTAGATTCAATAGTTTCATTCATATGAATATTTGAAACCAAAATATCTAAAATGCAAGTCAAGGTTATATTCCAAATTGAGTATTTTAGTTTCGAGAAGTCTACCACCTTTCTTAAGTTATGAGGTGTTTCATTAGCACTTTTATGAGTGCATTGGAAGGACAAAGAGTTGGACTGAGTTTTCAACAGCACAGAATCTTGAATCAATAAGCCAAATTTATAACAATCAACCATTTGGAAGTTGAAAGCTTTAATAATATGAGACCAATCAGATTCTGATATAATAATATCCACATTAAATGACTTTAGTCAAGATAAAGCTTCTCTAACCGATATTATCTCAGTAATTTGGGGATTAAAGCAATCGAAAGAATGTCTTGACCAACCTCAAATAAATAATCCATCAGCACCTGTAATCACTACAGCCCAACCTCCTGCATCTTCATGATCAAACATTGCCGCATCAGCATTACATTTCAACCGCCTTATAGGCGGCATGGCTAGGGCAGTTCACTAGCGTTTCTATTCCTTTGTGCTGGCTAAACTTTATTGAAAGCTTGCTTTGAAGAGCTCCAGTCCTGTAAGAACAACATTAGCAAAATAAAAACTATGCCAGGCTAATACTTCGCTCAAATTTGCCCGGGCCCAAACACAATAAAACAAATAAAAGTCCAATAACAGTATAGTTCAAATTACAAAACCAAACAGCAAACCCAAAAATAACAAATTACAAATGGCTCAATAATACAAAAAAAAGACCCTAAAGCCCGATTGGCCCAACACTTAAAACAAAAAAGAAAAAAACCCCTAGGGCTAGAGTTGTCGTCTCTCCTCCCATGTCAGCGCCTCTCCACGTGCGATTTGACACGCCTGCCACCACCACCCGCAAGAAGACAACAAGCAGAAGAAACAAATAGCAAAAAAACAAAAAAAAATAGAAAGTGAAAGTTGTAATTTCGGCTATAAAAGAGCCACAACAACATCAATATCGTCTTCTTCCTTTTTTTTTTACAAAAACAAAAAAATAAATAAAATATAAAAGAAACAGAATCAGTTCAAGAACGAAAAAAAGGTTGCCTTTTTATCTTTATTTTTTCTTTTCGCATTATTTTTGCTATCATTTTAAAAGAGATAAACAAAGAGAGAGAAAAAAAGAGCCAAAAGCTCACCTTTTCTTGCGTTTGTGCTGCCATGGGTGGCCGAGGTTGCCATCTCCGAGGAAAGGTGGTACATTTTCGGGATCGGGAGTCAAAAAGCCAAAAAAATGGCTATTTTTTGAATTTTCTGACCACCGTGGACGGCGGCGCAGTTGCCGGCGACCGGCAGCCGCCACGGTAGCCCGATGGTCGGACAATGCCCGGAGATCGAAAAGAGGGGGGATGAGTTGAGAGAGTTTTTTTTTTTTAGAAAGAAAAGTAAAAATGAGTTTTTTTAAAAAAAATTGATTTAAATGAAGATACAAAACGACGCCGTTTTGAGCTAAGGACACAGATGCCAAAACGACACCGTTTAAGGCCAACCCGCGCGCGACCCGACCCGCTTCTGGGGGATCCGCGTGTTTTCATCTTTTGGTCTATTTACGCCCCTGGTCCTTCTGCATTTTTGGGCTGTCTTAATTTAGTCCTATTTTCATTTTTTTATTTTTTAAATTTGACCACTTTTTTTGCAAATTTCAATTTAGTCCCTGGCTCGCTGATTTCCTGGAGAAGGGACGCGTGTCCAGGGGATTGGGTTATTTTCCCATTTAGTCCTCCCTAGTTTTAGCGCGTTTTATTTTGATCCTTATTAACCTGTTTTATTATTTACAATTTGTACCCCGAATTTCATTTCGATTTCAATTCCGTCCTTAGTCTGTTTAATTTATTTATTTTTATTTTATTTAAAAAAAACTATTTTATTTAATATTTTATTTGTTTATTTATTTATTTTTAATCAAACTTTTATTAGTTTTTATTTATTTACTTACTTATTATTTCTTTTTTAATTGGCTTTTTTTTTATTTTTGTCCTTATTATTGTTATTTTTATTCCATTATTTATTTATTACTTTTTATGTACTTTCAAAAAATTTAGATTATTCATTATTATTATTATTAATGTTATTGTTATTATCATTATTATTGTTATGATTTTCATCATTATTATTATTGTTTATGCATATTAACATTATGATTCATTAATATCAATGCTATATATGTTATATTTTATTATGCATATTATGTCATTGTTACTCCAAATGTATGTTGCATTATCATTATTCGCCAAGTATGACCCTTTTTACGTTTTAAACGATTTTTTTGAACATAATCAAATAAACTACACGTATATCATTTTTAATATTTCATTAATTTTTACCCAAATTCGTAAAAAGAAAATTTTTAAAAATAGGCAATATTTTGCATTTTGGAGATTCGAGAAATCGTACCCTAACTACGGGGTTTCGATTTTCTTATTAAACCTAAATGGCCAAATATCCTTTTAAAATTAAAATACATGAAATTTAAATAAAAAAAATTTAAAGGCAAGCTTATTCTCGAGGGTTCAAAATGCCGTGTCCTAACTTACGGGATGTGACATTTGTTATCTCGAGACGAGAGGGTCTTTGACATTCGTTTCAATTTGTTAAAGCATTTTTTTTAAAAAATTAACATTAATAAAAGAGGAATCGTATTATAAATTCTTTCAAGTTTTCAAAATTTTGACATTAAGACATTAATTAATTAATTAGGTACCAATTTTGGGCGTTATAAGGGTGCTAATCCTTCCTCGCACGTAACCGACTCCCGAACCCATTTTCTCGAATTTCGTAGACCAAAATCGTTGTTTTAGTAAATCAAAACATTTTATTAAGACGATCAAATCATGAGGTGATCCGATCACACCTCATAAAAAAAGATCGGTGGCGACTCCCATTTTCATTTTAAAATAAAAATTCGATTCTAAAAAATGGTTTCGACAGCTTGGCGACTCCACTGGGGACACAATAAGAGAGTCAAGCCGCAAATTGATTATTTTCTGTCTTTTTGCCAAAAATTGAAAATCCGATTTAAATTTACGATTGTTCCATTGCATTTTACCCGTCATTTTTGTGGTTTTTTTAATCATGATATGTTTGCTTTATTGGTTTAAGTCTTTTATATCTCCGCATATTGCATCGCATAAATCGGTCGATTTTACCCTTTTAAGTGGGAGTGAGAAACTATTCCTTCGTGAGGTCTTCACCTCCGTATAGGATAGTGGATCGCTTTCGGGATACATTCGTACCTATGCCTTCGTGAGATTTTCATCTCCGTATAGCCATAGAGAAATGTATTCCCCTAAACTGAACTAGGTCCGTATGAGCCTATAATGGGTGAGGATCGATGAATCTGTCGGTTCAGGTACCCTTGCTTTAGAACTAAACCGCATATAATGAGCCCTAAGAGCCTACCCTAGGTAGAACCACACCGAACCCTAGTGGTTACCCGAATAGGTGCTTTATTTATCTTGCTTGCTTTGAAATTCTAGCTTGGTATGAATTATACTAACTTGTTTTGTTTTGCTTGCATGGCATTTTCATCATGAAAATGTGTTGATTCACATTCGGTTACTAAATAGAGAGCTTATCATGGAAAATGGGTTTTTCGATAAAGTGGAGGATAATACGGCTGTCTGAATATGGTCTGAGAAAACACAGCAAGAGAAGGGTGATAGTCTTACGGAGGGGTATGTGTCAGAATTGTGGGATTTCACTCGCATCAGTGTGACTCAGAATAATCTCCAAGAACTGAAAGAGATATGGAACAAATGGGATGACAAGATCAAGCAGCTATTTTACTGTAACTATGGTGATTTGCCTTATCTACTCAATATGAAAGTGGACAAGTTCTTATTCCGAGCTATCGCCCAGTATTGGAATCCCGCCTACAGTTGCTTTACCTTTGGGAAAGTTGATTTGGTACCCACCGTGGAGGAGTACACGACCTTACTTCGATGCCCGAAGATTCAAGCCGACAAAGCCTATTCGAGAGCTGCCAATGTCCCGACATTCTTGAAGAAGCTAATGAGTACCACGGGGATGAGTGAACAATGGGTCGCGGCCCAAATCAAGCAAAAAGGAGATAGTAAATGCATACCTTGGAAGAATTTGCGAGATTTGATCTTGGCACATCCGGATATGAAGAAAAGGGTTAATGTTTTCGCTTTAAGCATTTACGGTTTGGTCGTCTTCCCTAAGGCACTAGGGCATATAGATGAGGCAGTTTCAGACCTATTCGACCGGCTTGACAAAAGGGTCACGCCTGTCCTGGCAATCCTGGCTGAAACCTTCAGATCTTTGAGCGCATGCCGAAGAGCGGGTAAAAGAAGGTTCATTGGGTGTGCGCAACTTTTGTTAGCATGGTTCCACAGCCACTTTTAGAAGATAGAAAAATTTTCTTATCGAGTAGTCTCCGAGAACTACTCTCCTTTGAAAGAATTAGTGGCTATACCGAGGCGAGACGACATTTTAAAAGAAAAATGAATGGCGATTCTCTAAAGTCTCCAAGATCAGGACGTCAAATGGAGAGCCCCTTGGATGATCCCCGATGAGAATCTGTACCAGTGTGGAGACTTTGACTGGGTTCCTCTACTTGGGATTTGGGGAGCTGATGGATATGCTCCTTTGCTCGTATTGAGACAATATAGATCGAGGCAGTTCATACCAGTGACGCAAGGGTTATCTCAGTGTAAGTTTTTGTATTAGGGTGATAATTACAAGAAGAAGGTTCGTGAAATATCGAACGCTTGGAACCTAACCCGCAGAATGAAAATATTTGCCGTAAATCCAATGACAACCCCCGAATATAGTTGGTGGTGGGGCAAAAGGGTCAACAAAAACATCCCTATGCCAAGTCAAGAGAACACTCGGCCGATAGAAGAGCATCTACAAGTAATCCCGTCTGAGTTAGAGATCATCAAGCAAGACTTTGAAAAAAAAAGTTCAGAATTGGGAAATAAG